>JAPJYX010000014.1:34295000-39295000 GCA_030503985.1 Himalopsyche tibetana | reverse complement strand
TGGCAAAATTTCATTCATAAACCTAAATTTTATAATTAACAGTTTTGAAATTTATTATTAAGCCTGCTAATACAAATATAAGTAAAAATAAATATACTTCTTAGATTCACAGAACACTTAGACGTATTTTTTTTAAATCCATGTCCGCTCCCAATGTGGAGCATATGCCCTCCTAATGGAGATATCTCAACTGAAGTTTTTCTACAAGAACTGTTTGTTACTCAGTCGTTAAACCTCACTTTTTTTAAAGTGAGTAGTAGGGAAAGAAGGATAAGGCTAGAACAGGACTAGTGGTTGGCTAATCGCTATTTCTACACCCAGGAAGGAGAGGAAATGATATGAATTGACATCACAAACACCCAGTCTTTGATCACAACTTTGAATTGAATAATTCTCAAATTCACTTTGATCAGACCGGGAATCGAACCCAGAGCTGCGTGATCGTTAGAGCAAGCTCCAACCAACTGGGCCACAGCAGGCGACTAGACGTATTTAAGGCAAATAAAATGATACTTTATGTACCATGCCGGGTATCTCATCTAGCGCATTATTAAAAGATTTGAAGTCCAAAAAATAAATTGAAAAAGTGCCGACGTAAAAATCTATTTGATTTTTGTCTTCCCTAAAACATATTAGCAGGCTTTACACGAGTTTTAAAGCACACCACTCAATGTAAAGATTTCTTTCTATTTTAAAGCACATTGAGTGGAGTGTGAAATTTAAACGTGAAAGAACTTTTTTTTACATACATTCGTTTTAAAGGAGATATACCACTCAATTGCGATCGAAAACGTCTGTGTGTAATGCCCGATTTTAGCCCAAGATTTCAAGTGCAAATCACAGACGGCTTGTGTCTCATATACATATATACGATGGTAATATTATGAACAAATCTTACTAAATCTTTGCACTGATCGTGTGATCCAATCCAGTATCGGTTACCCCATAATAGTCCTGATGAAAAACTGCCTGTTGCATCGACGGCTGAAATGCATAGATATGTATATATCAATTTGTATACAATATACAAAGGTAATAATGCTGCGAGTGATGCAGTGATGAAAATGCAATACAACTAATACGAGATCACTCAACAAACTATTAAGTGGACCAAATCCATGTTCGATACTTTCAATAGAGTGAGAAATATAAAAATGAAAAGTGGGAACAAATATTAACATTTTCCATTATTCCCAGATGGAAAAAGCCCAATAGTAAATCGCAGCGGCGATGCATTTTTACGAATTTTTGATTGACCATCGACAAGAACTTGAATAACTTAATTCTTTCTGTTTCAACAGTTTTAACAGTTCTCGGCCAACAACTTTTATTTTAAATACTACATAAAATATTTCACACACTCCACATAGTGTCGTAGGAAGAGGTCCCACCGCCCGGGGCGGTCCTTGAATTTGCTGCCCCAAATACATCCTCTAATTTTGTTTTTAAATCACTTATACTATTTTTTAACTATAAACTAGGAGTTTTTAATACAGGTGGCTTAATTTGTTTTAAGTACTTATAAATATAATTCCTCGAAAAACATTGTATTTATTATTGAAAATGGCTCCCCCAAAAATGTCCTGCCGCACCCCCCTTGCTATGCTACTGCACCCATACAATATATATATTTAGCGAACTTGTGTTACTAAATTAGTTAATGTAAGAAAAAAGAATACTCAATAAATTACTGCAAGATGATCTATGTTTCGTAAACAAGTTTGATTTTTATTAAGTTCCATCTATTTTCTTGATAATAATCGAATCCAACAATATGTAAAGAATGGACAAAACAATAATACATAAGTATATTTATTTTATCAAATTTTTAATTATATTTATTTGGTAGAACTCCACCGTAGGGTTTCTATCAATAATAACTCATTTAGAACATGGATGTCAAGCCGGTAGATAGCGATCGACCGGTCGATCCCAAAGCAAAATTTGGTCGATCCCGAAAGCTTCCGTGAATTTCGAAAAAATATATAAATTATACAAAAAATCAATTATTTTGTAAGCACATACCTATCTAGTGATATGTATTTCGCATTTAAAATAAACATTTCTATGTTTGAAGAAGGGAAAAAACCCTAAATATTTTTTTTTTATAAGAATCATGTTAGAAGTCGATCGCGAGAAAACTTAAGATTGAAAAGTAGATCCCAGGGCAAAAAAGGTTGAACACCCTTGATTTAGAACTTTGTAAATACGGATGTTTATGAAACGTTAGCTTTGCTTAGAAACGTTAAACGAGGATACTAAATTACACTTCGTTAGCATATTACAATGTTTGAGTACATATCGAAAAAGCTTTCTATATAAACTTTACTGAACTTGTAGGAACCGCTAAAGAAAACTGGTTTTATTTAATATGGGAAATGCAACACTGAACATATTGGTGGGAGTTAAATGTTTAAACTTTAAAGGATACATATATGAATATAACTGGAGTGTGTGGAATAACCGATCTTTTCCATCCCGAGCTCGTATCAGGATTGTTTTGAATTTATTATTCCGCGTGATTTAAAAAAAAAACTCTTATTCAGAAAATTTAGATGTATTGTCCACCAAATCAAATCGCACAGCTCGTGTTTACCGTGAGATCGAAAAGACTTTATATTTTTTTTTACCATGTCCGCTCCCAACGTGGAGAATATGGACTCCATATGAAGTTTATCTCAACAGAAGTGTTTCTACGAGAATAGCTTGTTACTCAGTTGCTCAACCTCTCTTTTTCCAAAGAGACTAGGTATTAGTAGAGGAAGGATAGGTCTAAGACAGGACTAGTGGTTAACTAATCGCTCTCGATACGCCCCGTTCATAGGATAGAATTGGTGAGAAGGCTGAATTCAAGACATCACATACATCCATGCCTTCGAACAGAAATTCATAAATCGATTGAAAAATCAATTTATAAAACGGGATTTGAGCCCGTAACCGAAACCGAAGACGTTGACCACTCGACCACACAGGCGGCAATAGAATGATAGGGCTAAGACAGGACGAGTGGTTAACTAATCGCTCTCGTTATTTTTACTTTTTTAATAGTAAACACATAAAAATAGCTTCTTAATTATTGCATAAAAAATGCAAGAATAATTTTGTGAATTTTTCTTGGTGAAATATTTTTAGGCTCTATAGATGTATGGTTTGTTACGAGATTCGCCTACGATATCGATTTATGCCTAAAGTGACAATTTAAAGTTGTCTGTAAGCTTACTTACATAAAATCAACAGTGGCGGCTTAAACAGGTGACGGAGGCCCCAGGCGCAATAAAATTTGGATCCCCTGCATGTCAAATCGCATAAATGTGTGCGTAATGTATAATATAGACGTTTTTTAGAACTGTGGAGTTGTTTTTCAGAAATAAGACGACTCCGACCTTAGCTTAATAAAATACTTTAATTATATACTATTAATTATGCTTAGTAGCATGCAGTGGCGCCACTTTTGAACGTAGCGATTTAAACATATTTTTTTTAAAGGACTCCGAATTATTATTCTTTTTCGAGTACGACTACAGATAAAACATTCCGAATCTACAGCCCTGATTTTTTTAGGCCCCTAAGATTCGTAAGCCCCGAGCGCGCGCCTCGCGATAATTTGCCACTGAAGATCGCTACATTATATTTTTTTAACCCTGTTCGGTATCAAAATGTAGCATAACATTAAATTTCCATTTTAATATAAATAAGGATTGAGATTAGATTGATGATGGAAGACGACTATGTGTAGTCCTCTCAATATCTAGCCACTCTCTCTGTACACTGTTCATTATTAGATAGGATATAAAAGGATAAAAACATTATTGAAATCCATATCCTTGTATATTGATTGATTTATCAATTGAGAATAAGCTCTCTAAAAACGTACAGTAATCATGAAACGGATCATGATATAAACATTAGAGTACCACTCGGTCACTGTCAACTTGATTCCATTTTAAATTAACTCCATAATATAAAATAGTATCAACTTTGATGTGTTAAAATTTATAGCAAACACACGCAATTTAAGATAACATGCCATCCACACGCAAATCCGGTCCTTCAACAAATCCTGTTTACTTCCTTGTTCGAGGCTAGAGTGCATCTCTATACTATGCACCTGAGATTCCAATTACCGGTATTTCTGATGGTACAGTGTACATATATTGTCAAATTCATATAATTTATATAATATTGATATCACAAATAAACCTGTCCGCCATTTTAAAATGTGGGCTGTCAAATCATAATAGATTTGTAAACATGCAAATAGAATACAATAAATTCTATTTTCAAATTGGTATGACAAGAACTGTTCCAGTATTATATTTATGTTTCTCACGCTGGGTAAATTTGTCTTTGCAAGATGTTATCTAACTGTTACTTTGAGTGGACGAGAATAAGTAATATTATTATGTAATTTCAGATGAAAGATGGGACAATATTATTATGCTTGTGATTTTAATGATGATTGAAATAATTGGTTGATGGAGGAAAGAGTAAATTGGATTTACATTCGACCGCGAGATTTTGAAAAACCTATTAGCACTTTGATATATTACTTTACTTTGAATACTTTGAATTCAACCGCAGAAAAATATTATTCTATACGGAACTTAATCAAAATGATGCATTTCTTATATAACCCTTGAGATTATATGATTTTCTCTATATACAGTTGTTAATCACCGAGGCCGAGAGGTAACATTAGATGGCGTCCGCTCCGATGCGATTTACCGATCACAGGTGACAATCCCCGAATGGAAAAAATCATCAAATGATTTAAACCATATAATATATGAATGTGTAACCAAATGTTTGTATCCCAGTGATGTGTTCATCCTTTTATATCCTCAGTATCCAACCTAATCCTGGATAAGGTACAGAAAAATAATTAAACCAAAAACTGACCTTTTCATATTCCATCCTTCTATCTTTACTGTTTCTTATAAAGGATATTGAGTGAATTACTTACAACCTGTTCTCATCAAATACCTTAATATTTTTAAATAATCAATTTGCTTAGATCATCCTGCGAACAGGCATTAAAATAATAAAAAATGATTAATAGATTTATTATCATAAATGAAAAATTATGCAAGAAAACTAATAAAAACAGCCAATTAAGTTGATGATCAATATACAATCCACGTATGGTCAACTATGACTTATGGTTGAAAAATTAGCTGTTATCATTTGACACGCTGCTTGTGATCTATGGTGTGTTGTACAGACAGTACAACACACGTATGTTGTACGAAGTTAAAGGACAGACAAAAAAAAAACGTAAAAATAGCTGCCGACGCAAACTTACCGTTTCAATAGTTGACGCAGTTAGTCGATTATTGCGATTATTGACTCGTACTCTGGTCATTCTTCTCTAAAGGTATATTTTATAAACTATTTTGTACTTAAAAATGTATAGTATGCAATTTAAATTTTCTATTTAACTCAGATTTATAGTGTATCTATACCATTAATTTTATCGGTCGAGTGGTTAGTATTTACTTATTACGTTTATGAATGAATGCATTGATGAAAGTGATAATTATTGGTAATTTTTATTCGTTTTTTTAAATACTTAATAAAGCGTTAAGATCTATGCAAATAGACCATCCGTTCAATTTACTGAAGCATATAATATGCAGAATTTTCCGGAATTACATTGAAAGTGAATACAATCTTGTATAATTACTAGATATATCGTAGTCAGTACCTTTCATGCTATGTTAGAAATACTAAATATTTCTTTTATTTTACTTTCAACATAACGTACTCTCATTAAAAGAGTTGAAGAGAAAATTACAGTTAAGAAACAGGAGGCTTTCGAGATGTGGTTGATCTGTGTACTCTGAAGGTTCCCTGTGATGGTAATGTCAGAAAAAGGAAGGTTTTAAAGTGGGTATAAGTCACGAAACGCAAAAGAGTTGGATAATTTGGTCACATTATCCACGTTGAAAAATAAAACTTTATTGTGCTAAAATTTAAGGGAAAATAAAGGCAGCAGCGAAAAAGATATTCACTACCTACACCAATGTTTCCAAACCTTTAAACATCGAAATGGGCAGATCTATGCTGGCCGGCAGTGAAAAACACTAATCTAGACTTCTCAACATATGTGAATGGATTAATATCCAAACTATGTTCTGTCACTTTTTTTTTACTGTAAGGCTTAGAAAATAAAACTATTGTTTTTTAAGGAAAAATATTTTTTTGCAGGAGCGGGACTTTTGCTTTTTTTCATTAATGGAATTGATTACGACCATAATACCAGTGAAAAAAATATCGTCTACTTCCTTAAAATATCTAAAAAAATATATTATAAACATATTTTATGTTAGAATAAAATAATATTGTGAAACACTGCTAAAATTCGACACAGTATTAATAAACATGGCTACTGCGAAATTCGTAAGAAATGAAACCATTAAACGATAGATGGATGGGAAGATAATGTTAATTAAGTAGAGTGTGAAAAAAAAACAAAGTTTCCTTTTGCTTATTACTCACGAAGAGCAAATAAAAATAATTCTGCATGCTATCGATGCAGTTGCATAAACAATATTTAAATTAAAAAGTAACTGCAAGTATTGATTAATTTGCGTTTGTATGTGCATAAAAAAAATAGATATTATATTCCAGCAATTGGTGTGCGAGTGAAGCATGATTGAGGCAGCCAAGGTAAATCACGGACTGTAGTTCCAGAAAAGAGGAAGAAGATATCCTATAGAATCATCTGCAATTAATGCTAATTGCTAACTACTTGAGCTTTGCAGTGAGGTATCGAATTACAACTTAGTTTAAAATACAGTTTAAGCTCGTTATTTCAAACAATTGTTTTATCAAATGAGAGGAGGGATTTCACTGATAATAAACTGTATTAAACACCTTGAAGCACGCAAGGCACAATACTAAATTATATATTGTAATATACATACTTATGTTATATGTTTAAAGTTATGTACTAGGTAAGCTTTCAGCAGACAAGCACATTCAAAAGCGCCCCACAGTTCTTATATGATGAGTACAAATTATAAAATACTTAAAACAAATAAATTATTTGCTTTTACAACTAGGATGAAAAAAAACAATCTTGAATGGGCGGAGAAACGTCTGTTGCCAGCTCATATTTTCATTTCATTGGTTAAAGATTTCATTTTCAGGACTCTGAATGACGACATAATGGTGAAAGAATTCACACGTGATGTCAAACACTTCTTAGGTATGATCATCGATACAAATAAAGGGAAATGGTCACCATCAACCACAAACGTATATTTCTAAGTTAAAATCATACAAATAATCAAAGCCACAAAAGTCCAGGCCTAAGAAATAGCATTTAATATTGTTTATTGTGAATCCTTCGTGGTTTTGACTGTATATATTATATTTCATAATAATCAACTGAACGAAACCGGTTGTGCTTTTTTTAAAAATCGATTTTTTCATTTAACTTATCTACGTAGATTAATTATAAATCTGCTTTTAAATAAAGCTAATTTAAATACTAATAACGCAACAAAGAATTGTTATTAGGGCGTTATAAATAAGCGATTTTTATCACAGGTTCAATAAATTTATTAGATAAAAAATTATATAAATTGCTTACCATTGAGTGCCCAAGCCCTCCCGTCGAGCATATCTTGAAAGAAGACTGTCAGATTTTTCCAACACTTGTCTTCCAAGTGTAGATGAGCACCGTTCCTCAACTTCGGCCAGAGACTTGCCAGCCATACGGAATCGTAAACCGTCAGTAGCTCCTGGTAATTATTGGAGACCAGCAATTTTACTTGATTCATATAAGGGTTATTATCGCCAGGAATGAGGAAAGCATCCGATTCCATAAATGCAGAAGATAACGATACACAAAAACATGATATAAAAATATAAACCACGCGTTTTATTGTAGGCATATTAGAAGCACTGGATAATTTAATATTTCGTAATAAAATGGCAAGTTTTTCATAGAATGTTTAAGAATAAAACTAATACAACTATTGTTATTATTATGAAAACATTGTTTATATTTAAAAAAAAAACAACGTGAGCAAAATAATTAATTTAATATTTTTAATAATTAAATAATAATTTATTAACGTAAAGTAATTTTACATTTTAAATAATCGACTTGTAGATAATTATTATATTATATATTTGAACAAAGCCACAATCCTAGATTTAAAACAATTTATTGTATGACTATTTGAAGAAACTAAAAACACTTGGATTTTAAGATTGATTATATATTTTACTTTTTAAACACGACAAAATGATAATATTTATCGGGTTAAGTCGCAATGTTTATATTCTTTTAATAACATATGAATATTTTATTTGAAGAATAATATAATGTGTTGCAGAATGAACGACTGGATTCAAAGTGATCGCAGATGCATCTAAAAACGAGTAAGTATCTACGCAAAAACGGCAGAATCTTGTTTGGAAACGAGAGAAGTGTTTGCCTGATTATTAGGGTAGGAACGAGTTTGCGGTCCATATCATTTTTTCATAAGAATTAATCTTAATAACAAATTACTAACCATAATAATTATTCATTATTACGTAAATCATCAAATTATGATAACCTGCAGTGCTAATATAAAAATCATTTTAGATATTTTATTAAATCTTCGGATCATTTATTTTGTCTAAAGTACTATATTAAAAATGAGTTTGGTATATCACAAGTCAACATCAATAATACCCTGCTGGATCTACTGCGACCAAATATAATTTAAAAAAAAACAGTAATCCTTGACGCCACTTTGTAGCTCCTCATTGGGTGAACCGGTTAACGAACATACCTTATCCGATTCGAGACGATATTCGTTACCCAAATTGTTCGTAAACCGATCATCGATTTAATATAGATTTAAATGGGAATTTGAAAAATTCGTTCTGGATGTCAGACTTTTAAAAAAATATCTTTATATTTAATAAAATTGGTACACATTGAGTATATATAATAACTATTGTATAATATAAAATAACTATACCATATTATGATATAGTTATTTTACTATTTAAATTAACTTTAAATAATCAAACGATATAGTAGAAGTCTATATAATATATAACAGCACTCAGAGTGCAGTGTTGTCATTTATTCTCCACTGATGTGCGTGCACACAATCACGCAATATTTGTGATTTACTGTCATCTGAAATTTCTCAAAACCTCAAAAATTTCAATGTCTTGTTGCCATTCTCACCCTCTTTCCATTCAACATATCTAAACTAACCTAACCAATGCGGTAATTTTATTTCTTATTTAACTAGCGTTCGTCAGTATACTATTTTTTAATCCATGTCCGTTCCTAATGTGGAGCATATGACCTCTTAATGGAGGTATCTTCACAGAATTTTTTCTATGAGAGCTGTTTGTTACTCAGTTTCTTTTTTCTTAAGAGAGTGGGGACAGAAAGATAGGACTGTTTGATAGTGGGAGGGAATACAAGAAATCACATACATCCATGCCTTCGGACAGAAATCCATAAATCGATTGAAAAATCCATCTATAAAAGCTATCCATACTGGGATTTGAACCAGTGTACACCATGTTTTAAGTCAAAGGCAAAGACATTGACACTCGAACACGCAACCGGCAAAGTCAGTATACCAACATAACATAATCAGTTATGTCATTTCTGCTGTCTAGCTCCCTACCTTGTTTATTTATAAATGAACTTTCATTTGCATTTCGAACTGTCTTGTTTTTCTCCGCTTATTAAAGAATCTGTCAAATGTTGATTGCTTTTTTTCTTATTATATCGGAAGCGATCAATATTTTATTCGCCAGAGATCCTAGTCTATTAAATAAAATGTTCTGTATCTTTTCGTAATCTGAATATGACATGTCTGTAGTTTAAATATAAAAATGATTTGTGAAAGTGTTCGTTGTTCATAGTGCGAGCTGTAACCGATTGTCCAGTGTATAAAAAAATAGACAACTGGCTACTACTAGCACCAGGCTTGGTGTCTTTGTGTAATAAAATATTGTCAGATTTTGATATTTTAATTTGCATAATTCTAATTTTTACTATAAAAGCCAGCTGAATAAAATATTATTAGTTTCAAAGGCAGAGGGTTAATTTGTTATTGAGGTCACTGAAATTTTGACAGTAAGTTGTTCACAGAGGGGAGGGGGGTTAAAAATTACCCAAAAATTGTTGAAACAATTAATGGATGTCTCAATGTTTTTCTTCACCTTTTTGATAAAGAAAATGTATAAATAAAAGCACATTGTTTTACAAATAATTTATTATTACATTTAAAACACTGTCAACTTCCGTTTATCTTTTCGGAACCCTTGCTCAGCTGTAACATTTGTTTGGCGAGCCTTCAATTCTTCAATTTCTTTTGATTTCAGATTTATTTGTAATAACACGCCATTATAGACACTGCTTCCCTTATCATTTCTGCTCATTGTACTCGTCAACTTAATAACGTCTCTCTCTAATCTCTTTATATCTTCGGCAATCTTGAACTGTTCGATGTTTAAATTTTTACAAGTCGACGATTTGACATCTGTAATTTTTTCTGCTTTCATTTTAGGCTGGCCGAATGTAAAATTTTCTAAATTGTTGTGGCCATTTTTTGGTTTTGATTTTGTATCTCCGGTCCCTGATAAAACATCATTTAATATATTAAATACGTCATGTTGTTCTTTTTCTTTTGCCCGTTCATAAGCCTTCTTCTCCCTCTCTTCTTGTTTTTTCTGCAGTCTACGTAGCTTCTTCTCCACCTTAGAAACATTTAAAATATAAGAAGAAAAAATGAATACTAAATATAATGTAATTTTAATGTTAACATATAACAATATTTTAATAGGTAACACTCCCAATGAGGAACATATGGACTAATAATGAGGCTTATCTCAAAAGATATTGTCCAACAAGTGCCGCTTGTCAGTTGTTCAACCCCCCTTCCCTTTTCTGGGGAGAGTATGGATAGCAAGATGGAACAAAGATAAAATTAGTCGCTAATCACTCTTGTAATGCCCTGTTCAAAGGATCAGGTGGCACGGAAGGGAATTGAGACATCTCACAGACATTCGTGCATATAATTCTATAAAGTAGATGCTATATCAATCAAAACGTAATCTAATTTTAATCTAGTCTAATTGTTTGATTTATTCACTTTTGTATGTATTGAAAATTCTCACTGGCTGAGCAAAACCGGGTGTGTTATAAATATAGTTCAACATAGCATTGCACACCTTGAATGGATCCTCAGTTGCGGAATGTTCCCGTATTTTCATGCAGTGGTCAAGTGATCTTCCTGAAGGAACCAGTCGGCATGGTACCGGTTGAATACGTCCAGTACCTTGTGGACCTAATCCAGTTCCTGCTACGTATCCCATATTTAACATTAGTTTGGATCCAATGCCCTGCAAAAATAGATATTTATAGACGAAAAAAATTATCATAGATTGTAAGATTTATATGATAGACAATTCTTCATTTTAATATACTCAAGTGTCGTATTTTTGATATGGCACACCTTTGTATGTTTTTCCCAATCTCCTAATTTCACAGCACCAGGATTATTCATCAAACTTTGTTCGACGAGACGACTGCCGGTAGAAGTGCTAGGCTTTTCGATATCTTCTTCGTAAGGATTTTGAGTGTCAGCCGAGGAAGATTCACTGTCTGATTCGGAATTGCTGCTATCTATAATGAAAATATAATTTTGGATTTCGGCTGAAGATGCTTGATAGAATATTCAATATCAAATTTTGTACGTCAGTTCAAGTTCATCCGTGCACTTAAATGCCGAAACGTGGTTAGGTTAGGGTAGGTTAGGTTAGGTTAGGTTAGTGACAAAATATATGGAAATGTACCAAATTTTAACAGTTTAAAATCCATAATAGTTATTATTGCTGCCTTGGTGATCGAGTTTTGAATTACTCTATCTGCATATCTAACTCAATATCGCTCATTTTGGAAATAGTATGTCTTGCATTATAACCCCACAAATGTGAAACAAAATTTTATGCTATGAAAAATGATACTTTAAGAACATGAATCGATTCCATAAATTTTAAAATATCGACTGTGGAAAGGAAAAAAGACGTAACCCACAGTTTTTTCAAAACAGGTTTTTTTTTTCGATAATCACAATGTATCAAACTTGATACACGTTCTATCAAAAGGATGCAAGCTGCAAATGCTGAATAAGTATCTAAATTTAGCTTTTAATTTTGAAAAAGATGACCTTGTAAGTAATTAAAACCCAGAAAAAGACTGAAATAAAGGTTTTTCGTAGACATTTTCTTTAATTAATATTAGATTATGTCAATTAAACACCAGTTGAGAAGTCTCCGTGCACTTTAAGGTTGTGTATAATTCATAATTTGCATATGGCTCAAAATCATCAAAACACGTTTTTTGCGCCTCCTGTAAAATTTGATATGTGTGGTTACGTCCTTTTTCCTTTCCACAGTCGATATATAATGGATTCTTTTACCTGACAGTGGGAATATATTACAGAAATCCACCACGTGATAGTTTTTGTTTTTGTTTTTCATGCTCGTGTCATGTTCCAATTTGATCTCACACGTGTTCTTTTCACTGTCAACACTTTTTACAACTCCTCTGTGCCACAGTAAATATACTTCTGATTGTTTACTACTCGTAGGCTAAAAACAATAAAACGAAATATTTATATTTTTGCGATTGGTTGTATCGAAAATCACAAAAAAGGATCCGGTAAACATCTGTTACATAATTTATAATTATTTATATTTTATATCAAAATACCTCATCCAGCTGATTCAGCTTGGCTAAAACTCTGCTCCCTGTTTTTAGTAATGAAAAATTCGGCTCAATGGCTTCACTAAGCGATGACAGTAAGCATATTTCTCCATGAGAAAATCTACAACAAAATGGTTGACATCAATCGATAAATAACAACTTTGGAGATTAATTGTAAACAGTTATTAAGTATAATATAAAAATACAGGCGATTTTTAATGATTTTTAAAGAAAATTAAATTAATAATTGTGATCGTACTCGCCTACACTGTTCATCTTCGAATTTGCAATCACCGTCTAAATAATACGGACAAGGCACCATCTCTTTGTGTGTGGGATTTGTGAACATTACACGAACCTGTAAAGTACAAGTGAAATCATACATAACATTGTCTTCAATTTAACATTATTAATTTAAAATAGGGGTTAATTTCAATTATAAGTCAAAGATGAGTTTTAACAAAGTAAATGTCAATCTGAATTGAATAAAAAAAGAAGAGTAATACAGTCTCTAGTCGGGAGAATTTCGAGACATTTAAATTTTGTGTCTCTCATTCCGATACTTAAAAACTGAGTATCCCTATTCATAATAAGTTCATAGCCAACAAATCTGGGCAGAAAGGTTTTATATTTATAAACATATTGATATATCACTTTTATTGAAATTAGTAATTAGTATGGAATTTTTAATGTTCTAAAAACACAGGACAATCATGGCAATGTGCATTTATCTTTTATTAGTTGACTCTAGTCATACCATACATTATAATAATTTGACAACAAAAAAAAACACTAGCCATACAATAAACTGAAGTGTGTCCCACCAACTTGGCTGGTTCAAAAGCTATCCTAGTACTCTACTAATTGCAGTCTTGTATGTAAGGTTCAAGTTAGTGTAAACAAGACATTGTCGGTGTGAAAATAATCTTAATTAAAAGAGTTTCTATATAATTGTGTTTTAAAATTAATTATACAGTACCTTGATGTCATAAAAATTGGTATGGCCATCCTCATCATCTCTAACAACAGAACAAACCATAGCATTGTGAAGTGACGGAGCTCCACCCCAATTGGGACAATAGAGGGCTGAACATTTCATCCCCTCGAGAGACGAAAGTTCTTCCTACAAAAGTTATCATAAAAAAGAAACAATTATCGGGCAAGTATTTATAAATTAAAATGATTTTTTTTTATAAATATAATATGGGTAAACGAACGGAAGCAATGGTTGTAATTAAATTTAAAATTTTATACCTCGATGTTCACATCCGCATTTTGGGAATCGTCAGTCGATAATTGCTTTTCAGTTTCATTTGCAATTTCATTTTTGTTACTGTCATCAGCTTTAGAAATTTCAGACTAAAAAAGTAAAAAAACATCTCAAATATGATAATGATGATGTCCACTGCCCTAAAACAGGTGATGTGGGAAATATTCACAATCACATAATACTTATGGTTATTTTGTATTAGAATAGTCGGGTTTTTAATTTTATTGTATCTCAATACAGTGGTTTCCAAACATATAGTGACTATGCCTCCCTTAAAGAAAATAGTTTCGCATCTCTCACCTTTTATTTCATATGATATATACATGTTAAATGGTAATAAATATGTTTAAGCAAAAAAGGAAAAAAAAATCAAAAGTAATTACAAGGTTTTACTATATATGTATGTACATATCAAATTGTTTTCAATGCGATGGATGTGGTTTATTAGCAAAAAGTTTATCAAAATTCAGAGGCCATGTAGAGAGTGCCACTTGTAGTACTATTTCTACTACGTACTTGGCTTTCCCATAGTTATGAAGCTACAAACGATAAAAGTATCGTACTCTCCACTAAAATTAAACCAAAATTGAGCTCCGCCTTAATATTGAAACTTTTGTTTTTATATACTATGGCATGATAATCTTATTTTTTTTTCAATGGTTTTCAGCTTAAATTAATCATTTTGATTATCGATAAAACGGATTATGTGTCCACGCGAACTTTGAGAAATCAAATGAAAAAAACATTTTACAATTTTTTCTGCATTTTATCTTTTTTCCGAGTTCGAAAAATGCTACCTTACTATAAGTTTTTAGTGTATACTGATGCAACTTCAGGTTGAATATTGAACATAAAATAGTACACACTGAAGGATTATGTGTTGTTCCCGGTCTTCATTATCGTAAACAAACATCTGTAATGCTTTTCCTAATATCTTGCTAAAAATGAATATTTGCAGTTTGAAGTAGTGCTTGAATTAATTCTTCAAACACTTTCTCATCAACGCACCGATATTAGTTTTTCATATATGTATGTAGTTTCAAATTATCTATTAAGCAAGCACCTTCAGTCGAAATTCTAACAACAGCGTTACTTAATGAAAGTATTAAGAATAAATGTGGTAAGTTACAATTTGTTTGCAAAAGCGGAGTAGAGAATAACTGTCACAGCCATTTTTCCTAGACATTTCAAGTCACATAAATCGTAGACATTTAAAAAAAAGCTTTACTTATGGTAAAATGATAATATGCATACCATAAATAAAGCATATTCATCATCAAATGGATCATTTGTTTTTTCAACTTTGGTAAAGGAAGTGGTGGAAGATCCAGAATCCTCATCAAATTGTTTGCCCTGGGCAATTCTTTTATTTTTAAGGGCAATTGTATCGAGATTTTCTTGGGTGAGATCTATAAGTTCTTGAAGATCAGCTTTAAGGTTAATTAACGAATTGAATTCGTTACCTTTTACAGTTACTTTCAGGGCCTCGTTGACCTGTAATAACTTGAAAAAGCAATATACATTTTTTAAATGAGATAGAAAATTTCAAAATAAGATTGATAGTAGAAAAACAATGAACGATAATAGGTTGATGATTTAAGTATTGCGAAAATTACTAACAAATTGAGAAACAAAACAACAAGATAATATAATTGCAAGACTTCCGTTACGATGGAAAAAAATATTGTACAATAAACCTGCAATTGGTACTGTCTTAGAGAATTTTCTAAGGTATCAGTTTCCATTGTGAAAAATTATGGTTTGTCAGAAAACTACGACATTAGATAATAAAGAATTAGTAAACAAGAAACGAGCTCTACGAAGATACATCGCGGCCAGCTGTCATTCAATGCGGTTTAATTGGTGCGCCATGCTTAAAAAATCTATTCCTAATTTGACAGAATTTCTTCGTCGACAAATTAAAGATGTTAATGATGTCGAAAAATAGCGCACCAAATGCAAAAAGAACTTCTATAAAATATAAAAAAATGTACCGAATCAAAACAATCAAACACGCTATCAAAGATAAACACAATATTTCAACTCATTTTAACCAAAATATTGTGGCTTGATACGAAACAGTAGTACTATCATAACAAAGGTTTTATTATTTTTCATTTTATTTTTGTAATGCTACTTTACATAAAATATCAGATTCGTGTTAAAGGAATTGAAATTTATCATGTGGCATCACACAAACAATGTCTAACTGTCACTTTTGACAACTAAATGTTATTTTAGTAAAGTGCATACTTTTTCTCTTACTTTAGTATGAGCATAAGGAAATTATGTTTTTTAGCGAGTCATATCATTTTTTTATTTTCGTAGCTTGACTGAATACTTAATAAAATTATGGAGCAAAATTTTGAATCAGCTGATTTCGTCGAACACATAACCAAGTTGTGTTATGATTTTTTTTCGCAACTTCCGAAGTCCGGAAAACCCAATGCATCTAAGGAATGGACGGTAATGACATGTGTCATAAAATCTGAGAGTGACAAATTAGAAGTGGTATCACTTGGAACAGGCTCTAAATGTATTGGGAAAAACAAAATGAGCACTAACGGTGATATACTAAACGACTGTCACTCAGAAATTATAGCGAGAAGAGCGTTCCTTAGATACCTTTACGAGCAAATCCAATGTGCGTTTGAGTCGAGTGATTCGATATTTAAAATAAACGAAATGCATAAGTGTTCCCTGAGAGAAGGAATATTTTTTCATTTATTTTCAACCCAAACGCCATGTGGAGATGCTTCAATTATTGAAAAGGATAACAGCCATTCAACGCAACGAGAAAGTGGCAGTGGTAAAAATATAAATAATAAACGTCATATTGAAGAATTCAATTTTGAAATAAAACAAAAAAAAGTGCCTAAACTTTACAACGAAAAAGACGTTTATGAATCTAAGACTGGTGCTAAATGTATTTTATATAACTCTGAAGACGACTATAATAGCAATACAACAAATGTCTTGGGGCAAGTGAGAAGAAAACCTGGAAAAGGAGATCAAACATTATCATTGTCATGTAGTGACAAAATAGCTCGTTGGATAAGAGTTGGAATGCAGGGTGCGCTAGTCGACATGTTGGTGGCCGAACCTATTGCATTGCATTCAATAACTATTGCAGGAGGTTGTCCATTTAAACAATCTTCAATGCATAGAGGACTCGTAGATAGAAATATTACTGCAAATGAACGTAAGAATGACTCACCGCTTGACCCAGACGAGGAGATTGATGATTGTTTGAGGCCTTTGGTAATCCCTGTGATT
The DNA here is from genome assembly GCA_030503985.1 of Himalopsyche tibetana. Taxonomy (NCBI): domain Eukaryota; kingdom Metazoa; phylum Arthropoda; class Insecta; order Trichoptera; family Rhyacophilidae; genus Himalopsyche; species Himalopsyche tibetana. The sequence continues at coordinate 39,277,712 of JAPJYX010000014.1, read as the reverse complement.
CGACAGTCATGTGTCAATTTTGAGTTTCAGAAAACTGACGACAAAAAACCTTGCCCGTCAAGTATTATTTGGTGCTATGTTAAAGAAAAGTGAGTACATTACCCATTTTCAAACTGTGTCAGTTGAGGCGTCCCGTAATAATTTAAATATTTTATTCATAACATAAAAATGTAGCGTGTTTCAAAATATTGTGTTTTCTTTCTTTACAGGCCGTTAGAAATAGCTATAGATGGAAAAAGGCAAGGAGTGACCAAAAAAAATGCATCCGATTTTTCTTCCGCCTTACTAATAAGTAAACGATTTTTATTCAAGAAGTTTTTGACCATTATTGAATCAGTATCATCATTAAAAACTATAATACCAAAGAGTTACTCCGAAGAGCCTGAAAAATTAACATATAAAAATATTAAGTACCTTTCGGTTTCCTACTATAAGCGATGGAATAATCTGAAGGCTAATTATTTTGGCGTTTGGACTGTAAAGCCAGATTTGTTAAATTTTTCTTTTTAGTCTTCATATTAAAATATAATTAAATATTTAATTATTAAAACTCTTTTTTATATTCCTATGAAGATAATCAATAACTTTTACATATGTTCCAATGGTGTACTCTCAGCACAGCATAGCTAATAGAATTTTGTAGTTGTTGACAGCCTAATGTGAACTTCTCCGCTTTGATTAATTTAACAAACCTGCTGAATTCTAGAACCTGTATCACAGGGAACTATTTCATCGATAACAATTATAAACAAATCTTCCGATGCACATCTCTTGTACTGGGAAATTACTTCATCAAATTGATCTTTGATTTCTAAATGTCAATCGTCCAGAGCTACTCAATAATTTATCAACACTATCACAAACTGGGTCGATGATTTTTAATTTGTCAATATCTAAAATGGAGATAATTTTTTGTGTCTTTCATAACTATTTAGAGATAAATAAATAATAATTGTAATATGCACAGAATCTCCTCCCAACAGTAGTCATTAGGTTAAAAACGTATATAGACCTGTGATTTTGCCATTACGCTAAGTAATATTGGAAGTCATTGTAATATATAAATACAGTGCTTTTTTTTTCTAATCCATGTCCGTTCCCAATGTGGATCATATGGCTTCCTAATGGAGGTTTCTTAAGAGATTTTTTAACGAGAACTGCTTGTTACTCAACCTCTCTTTTTGAAAACAATCTATCAAGCATTAGACCCTTTGTTCTGGTCAGAGAGTAAGTATATGGACCTGGTATTATTTTGTATTGACATTAACTTACGAGTTTTAGGGTACCCATCACATAAGATTCAAAAGAAACCTTAGATAAGAAGAAACATCCAATGGTTTCCAAGAAAAAAGTTTTTAAAGCAAAATAAAAATTAAATTTTGCAAATGTTGATTTGAAACATTAAAAATGCTGAGATAAAGGCGCCGGAATGCTGTTACATGGAAAAAGGCCCTCTTTAACCTCTTTCCGGTCACGTCCGAGTATACTCGGGTACTGAATGTCGTCAAAGCGGACACCACGAGAAAATTCTTTTACTAAATATGCATGTTTTATAAATATAATACTTGTGTTTGGTGTATTATGGTGAAGATATTAAAAAATATGTAATCCTTCTTGGAACATTTTTTTAAAATCAATTGGACCAGCAAGTGGTTAAATGTATCATTGAATTACGTTAACACTACAATTGGAAGGTTTATTTAAATCACGTCCGTTAAGACTTGTAATATTCAAACCGGACACAAACATCAATAAAAAGGAATAAGCGAGGAATAAAAACACAGAACATGTAATTATTTAGAGGGATGTATTTTTTAAACCATCTATATATCTCTCGGAGAACTAAAAACATAATAGCAATCTAGATTTTTATAACTAACATTATTATTTTCACTTTAAATGGCAAATTGATACCTAACAAATATATTTCAATCAAAGAACACTGGTTCTACAAAAATTACACTGTCTATAATAAGTAAAACTCAATAAAACATAACAAAACATTAAACACAGATATCAGATCTAGCCGAATGAGAAATCAAGGTAATTATTTAGGATATGCAATATTGAACACTTATGAATTAACAGGTATTAATAATATTATTGTTATATATTTGGTATGTTGCCACTTCAGAATTGAAGTGTTCCACGTCTGAGATGATATTATAGAAGTATGACAATTATTCGCTTTCTGTGGAAAAAAAATATGGACATCATAATGCTGATTGTTATAATTTATAGTTGGAATAATCAGCAAGTATACGAGTTCATTTTTGACAACAGACTATAACCCATGGTAACAATAAAATGCATTTTTTCAATTTTCAAATTACATAATGAGATTTGTTAGAATTTTTCCAGTAATCACTATTTTTGAATACAAACATTTTACAAAAAAATACATTTTTTCTTATTGTAGTACTCGCTTAAAAAAAATTGAAAATGAATCTTGGAATTGTTATGCAATGAAGAAATATATGCGACTCAAATTCATCTTACTTATAACTGGGGCTATTATTTGGAAACCCGGCTCATTCCGAAATTGTTGAAACATGAACCGTGAATCTATTATTTTTTAAATTTATTAAATAAAAATAAATTTTGAAAGTATTTTTAGAAATTAGTCTCAAACATGGCTTGATAACATACAAAATATCATTACAAAGTAATGTAAAACTAGAAATACTTTTAAAATGTATAAGGTTTTACAAAATCATTTTCATTTTTTAACTATTTCGGAACGAGCCATGTTTGCAAATAATACCCTCAACTATGCATTTAAACATCATAATTCCATTCTCAAATATTTCTTGTCACTAGGTTGGCTATGGTTCATAATGACTGAAAGAGATTAAAAATAGCCAACCGGTATTTTCTATTTTGATCTGGAGTATTTGCAAAAAGCATGCTGCACATTTTTTGCATTATCATATTAAATTTGCATCTGCACAGTTATTTTAAACCTAATATTCTCCTTTCATTTTTTTTGCAAATTAGTGGAAAAATTCAAAAACAAAAGTAATTTGCTTAACTGACACTATATATACTTTAAGTAATATTATTTTAATGTATCATTTTCGATTTTTTTTAAAATACTGCAGGTATTATTGAATCTCACATAACACTCGGAGACATGTAGTGGTTTTATAAAAAATATAAAAATACTGTTGGAAACTGGTATCTAAACAATAAATGCCGTTTTGATAAATACACTTGTGCAAGAAAAAGCTTTTTTGAGAACACTTCAATCCTAAGAGGCAGTATGCTAACTTTCACCATTCACAAAACGCATTAAAACTAAAAAAAAAATATTTATATATTATTATATAAATAACACATCACTTTACATTAACAGAGCTCAGCTCATACACGCGCACTGCCTTACAAAAAATTATAAATAATAATCATAATAGGTAATTAAAGAAAGCAATCACATTTTGGTGCATTTTGCAGCACGCAAATAGTCAACGTCCTAATACAACTGAACGAAACAAGTGTGTAAATTTTATTTTCTATCACATGGTATAATAGCCAAATTGCTTAAGAAGCCGTCCACAAATGAGCCAGTCAAGTTTATACTTGTAAATTGTAATTGTATTATGTAATAAAATATTTAGGTTTTGGATCTCGGTAACTCTGTATTATTGACTGCTTTGCGAGTCATTATTCTGTACAAGAATGAAGGCCAGTAAACAGTGCTCACCTTGAAGGATTAACAATTTATTATTGATTTTCTTGCATTTACTTAAAGGCCTTATTGAAATAGGTATCAATTATTCAAAGATACTTTGAAATTCCTACGCCTGATGGTGATTTTTCTCTCCATTTAGGAGCGGTTTCTTACATAACATAACGATAATTCTTACATTCTAACATTAAACAGTATTGTATTTTGGTGACACATCACCGGAAGTGTATATATACCCTTAAAAGTAATTATTATCATTTGACCATCCATTCGTGTACGAGTGACTTAAGAAAATAAACATCTAGCTCAATCGACACATTCTAGATCAGAATCCAGCCGGTAATGAATGTGCTGTTAGTTAATTTCGATGGCAAGAGTCGAACGCCCTTGCAGGATTTGATAAAAAAAATAATGCCAGTTCTGTTTCAGTGTTCTTTTCGACATTCTGTTTATCAATATATTTGTACTGGCATCGTACAATATAAAATACTCTATGAAAACAGAGATGAGTTTTCTTTAATCAAATATTAAGGTTACAATGACATTGATATTGTTTTTATAGCCAAACAATAAGATTAGTTTGCACACATTCTTAGCAGTTGGCGATGCGGGCTGATTGAACAACAAATATTTTGTGCAGAGAAAACTGTATATTATTTACAAGCACCTCCGGTCCGACATACTGCAATATGTTTTGTCATTTAAATTGACTGTTTTGGTCACTAAGAACGATTCAAATTGTACAACATTATGTACAATATAACAAATATTCAACGAGGTCATTTATTCAGAGCAATATTTTGATTCATCTATTTAATAGGTCTCAATTTTTGGCATTAAGCGTAAGTACTCAAGCATTACTCCTTTACTGTAACTTGAGTAGGAACAAATAATCCATAACATGAGAAAGGGAGGTAATTATTTTTATGACATAAATGAAAATTTTTATGCATTATTGACTACTTTCTGTTAAAGGATGATATTTTACTAAAATAATAATGGAACTTTTTTGTTGAAAAATACACAGACTATTCCAAAGCGCGTAGATCGTAGACTAATACGGATCTAGAATGTGTTTCATCAATATAAAAAATAGGTAACAGTTATATTTGCGACGCGATCGGTTTACTCGTTCATGTAAGGGTAAGAATACTCAGTGAGAGGGACGAAGGTCTCCTTGATGGCCTGGGGCGTGGTCCAACGTAAAATATAATGGGGACTTCCGGCTTTATCGTTCGTGCCCGACATGCGGCCGCCTCCGAAAGGTTGCTGTCCGACTACGGATCCTGTCGACTTATCGTTGATGTAAAAGTTGCCGGCGGTCATTTTGAGTTCCTCGAGGGCGTGACGCAGGAACTTTTCATCTTGCGAAAATACGGCTCCGGTGAGCGCAAACTGGGTACTCGACCCCACCAACTGCAGAGCCTGTTCCAGATCTTTATCCTTGTACACGTAGATTGAAAGGACCGGTCCGAATATTTCCTCAGTCATGATTTTATCCTTGGGATCCTTGGCTACCACTATCGTCGGTTCAATGAAGTATCCTTTGCTGTCGTCGTATTTTCCGCCGCCAATAATTTCAAGTTTGTCTGATTTCGCCGCGTGATCGATGTACGACTTGATGCGGGCGAAAGCTTTGTCGTCAATTACAGCAGATGTGAAATTGGTAAAGTCAGTCACGTCGCCGACTTTCAGTTTATTTCGGATTTCGAGAAGGCCCTTCTTTATGTCGCCCCAGAGTGATTCCGGCACATACATGCGAGAGCAGGCAGAACACTTCTGCCCGCAAAACTCAAACGATGATCGAATGGTGCCGGTCACGACAGACTTCACATCGGCAGATGGATGAACGAAGTGGTAATTTTTACCTCCGCATTCACCAATCAGACGTGGGAAGTTGTTGTATTTATTGATATTTTGTCCCACTTGGGTCCACAGTCTGTTGAAGGTGGGAACAGAACCTGTGAAATTGATGCCCGCCAAGTGGGGCGATGCGGTTATGGTGTCACCGAAGACTGGTCCGTCAGCGGGCACAAAGTTGACCACACCAGGGGGCACACCGGCCTCTCTCATGATTTTATAGATTACCCAATTTGAGAGCAGGGCGGTGTCGGATGGCTTCCATAGCACTGCGTTACCCATCATGGCAGGAGTGTACGCCAGATTGCCGCCAATAGCTGTGAAGTTGAACGGGCTCACGGCAGCGATGAATCCGTCGATACCCCTGTATCTCATTGAATTCTTGGTTACCTTTTTATCTTCGGAGATCGGTTGGTACTTGCTGTTCTCTTTCAAGTAATAGGCGTTGAGACGGATGAAGTCTATCAGTTCAGCGGCAGCGTCGATCTCTGCCTGAATCACGGTTTTCGCCTGTCCCAGCATGGTGGCTGCGTTTAAGGTTTGGCGGTAGGGACCGGCCATCAGATCGGCGGCTTTTTCCCAGATCCTGAGACGATCTGCCAGAGTAGAACGGTCCCATTTCTTTTGAGACTCTACAGCATTTTCGATCGCCTTCTGGATGGTTTTGGCATCGGCATAGTAGAATTTAGCAATTTTCTTTTTGTGGTCGTGTGGCATGACTTGATGACGGACTTCCGAGGTGCGAATCTCCTTATCGCCAATCATAATGGGCACATCTTCGATTTTCGCAGCGGTCTCTTTGAGCGCGACCTCCAGGTCGGCCCTCTCGGCGGAGCCCTTGCGATACTCGAGCACCGGCTCGTTGACGACGGAAAAGTCAGGGAGGTTCAGGTCGGGGATCATGGAACCCAGCCGCCTCTCTGCGGACTCGAGAAGCTGGACGTTGCTGGCCCGGAGGCCTGCGGAGAGACCCTGCTTGCAGACGGAGAACATTGCACAACACTATACGAAAACTCACTAGACGCGAATCGACCCGCCGGCGAACTAACACTGACTTGCGCGACAATCGAAAACCGCTGATTAGGTAAGCAGGTGTTACGTAAATATTTTCCTATTATTTTGTAATGACCGTCGCTTCGGCGGGGTGCCAAATTGACGCACGTTAGCGATTTGACGAGAGACGGGTTCGAATTGGCAGAGGGATTCTCACGTGACGCGGTCCACTCGTCGGAAAACGGCTGTCATCAAAATAAAATCGACCGAATGTCAAATTGATTGTGCGCTCGTAGATTCGCGATTCGTCCCAGCGGTCGCGTGGGCACTCGAATTCTAGAATTGATTTGTTTTTAAATATTTTTGCCAGCGCGCACAATATGCATCGTTCGGCCACTGTCGCAGAAACGGCGGAATAAATCAGATCTGCTGTTTAATTTGACCTAATTTGTACAGCCCCTCCCACAGCAGTCAGAAAATTATTAGCCAAACTGTACAGTAAAATCTGAAAGGCCATGCGCGAATCGTGATTGGTTCAATTGTTGCCCGCGAGTTGTGTCGGTGTTAGTTGAAACGTCAGAATTTGTTTTTTTTCATGTTTTTAACATATGGCTGTCAATTGATACTAATAAATACATATTAAATCTCTCCACGGAATTGAGAGCTACCTAGTTAAAGAAAAGCAATGCTTTAGAAATGCCAAGATATTAATTTTGGTTACTCTTAGATGACATAAAAAATAGTTCACTTTTAAGTGGTTCACTGTCAATACTTGGTGGGAAAGCATTATATTTAAAAATAAACACTGTTGTACTACATACATTATTCCATTTTTATTTAATAAGATCAGAACCGGTTTCGCTCAAGACGAGTATTATCAACTGATGAAAATGCTTGTGATAATTTCGCGTGATAATTTTCTGAGCTTGCGAAACTGATCCTTATCATATTAAAAAAAAAGAATTAGTACTAATGAGTAATTGATGAGGCATACAAAATAAATTTATTTTTGATGTTGAAGATTGTTAAATAATACAAAATCTTTTAATAAAATGGTATCATGGGTTTTGGGTATATTTAAAATAAAAGTAGCGGTTAACTTTGGAATCATCCTGTAGTATGATCAACTCACCTGTTTCTTGCAAAAAACATGCTTAGTGATTTCAAAGGTCACTGGTAATGGTGTTTATTTATCTAGAATGAAATTGATAAGACATTTGTAATAATTCATTGATACCAAGTTTACAACTGTTATCTTTTTTCGATACTAAGAAATACTATGAATTCTTCTTTACAAAATAATAAAAAAACGCTATCTGCCTCTCGTTCAATTTTAATTAGAAAATAATAACATTGATTTAAAAAAACAATAGTGATTACTCCAAATTTTTTAAATTGCAGCAATTAATAATAAATCAAGTAGCACTTATACAATAAAATTAATTAAACACTTAAATGATACCTAAAAATTAATGGTATATTAGTTCCCAATTATTATTTACTAGTAGTAATTAGTTAAGCCATTAACTTTTGCTTTGTAAATAATGTGGATATTCCCTACTTACCTATTGAAACAATCTCACATTTAAATTGTTTATAACTTGTGATCTATTGCAGTTGAAATGACAATGAAGAGAAGCATACTTTGCAATGCATTTTCAAGATATATTCTTCGACAGTGACTTGTTCATGGTAGCTAAGCTATTTTAAATGTTAAATTTGAATCGTTCAAATTATGTACATTCACACAAGCTTTGTCACTAACGATCCCAGGATTCGGGATCCAGCTCAATTTTCTGATCCCGAAATCCCGGGATTGATACGGCTGCGATCCCGGGATTTCGGGATTGAGAAATTTTGAGCAAATCCCGAAAATAAACACGAAATTGGCAAATCGAGAATTTCAGATTCCTCAGTGAGCTAAAAAAAAAAAAAAACGAGGTTTTGTGACAATCTGGGAAAAAGTATACCAAATCGATGATTTCAAATTCCTCGGTGAGCAAATCCCAATCCCGGGATTCCGGGATTGAAAATTAATCAATCCCGAAATTGGATATCCTATCTGTAAGTATGAGGGATGTAGACGAGAAGATATTTAAACAATAACTTATTATTAGACTTTCAGGTTCCTTCTTACTGAAAACGGTTTTGCTTCAGAGGAATATTTGAGTTGTGCGTCAGTTTACAATTTTTTAGTATAGTAAAATTATAGACAATATAAATAGTAGCATCTCCTATAGAATTACTGTAGATTTGCATAAGTAAGTAGCAGTGGTTGGATGCAAGAGGAAAGATTGAGAAGAGTTTTCAAAAATATGTTTACTTAATGTGCTGAAGAAATCACCAAACATTATATTCTGGAAGCTAATGTTTTCGTACAGTCATGAGTAGCCTTATTTTGCAGCGGGCCGCAACAGAAAATTCAATAATCCGTACGGATCGCACCGCCAACAACCATTAAATAAATACTAAAAAGGGGTTAGGTAGATATGTAAATTTATTAACCAGAAAGAAGTTAAGAATATTTATTTAAATCTTTAAAATATACGGGGTCTCTTTTCTACAGATGCTAAAAATATTTTGATTTTTAATTATATCTGCTTGCAACTTTGATAAATGAATGTTATACAGTTTGACTGATACACTTACATACAGATACATCATGGTACGCTCATATGCTTAGTTTAGTTTGGTGTATTTCATCAAACTCAAAATACCTGAATACTTCCCTATCTGAACAAAATTGTGATTTTGAAATGTCTACTTCTAACAATTTAAGTCAGTGGCTTCCAACCTTTATGTTACTGCACCTCCCTTTGAAGAAAAAAATATCTTCGTGCCTCCCCATCTTTTATTTCATAGTAATAAAGACACGTTTTAGGGGGTAAATAAATATGTTGGACTGTTCGCGCCTCCCTTTGCAATAGTTCATGCCTCCCCAAGAGGGCGCTCCTCCCAGGTTGGAAATCGCTGATTTAAGTAATAAGCTTGCGTGCCATATTTAGGGAGCCTGTGGGTGTTATGCGTGTTGCTTATCACTGTACTACATATCATTCAAAAATAAAAGATGAAACCATCAAAGTATTTATTTCGTTTAATAATATATTATAATCAATCCAATAAAGTTGAAAACAGTAACATTATAAAAAAATGGTCACATGAATGATTTTTTGAGTTCTGCATTTTTACAATGACAGTTGTCAGGCTGCTCACACGCATTCCATAAAAATACTTATTACAAAAAAAATTGGAATATTGATGAATTCAAAAGCATTAACATTAAAAACGTTCAGCATTCTGGCAGCGAAACGATTTTAAACAACCAATAATTTTTAATTAGAGGTGACAAAAAATTAATCAACATTAGCACACTTCTTCGAAATCCTAAAATCCGAGTTATCGTTTGTTTCAGTTTTTGTGGCTGGGCGAGGAAAATGTTAAGATTGTAATAATCTATAATTTTGTTGGATATATACTTTTCATATGGGGGTAACTATAATGATTTAAACCTACAAAATTTTGTTTGACGGACTGTGGATTTGCAAAACGTAACAAATAATGTGGTCCTCCAGATTTATCATTGGTCCCTGAACGCCTATTACCTCCGAAAGGTTGCTGCCCTATCACGGCACCCGTCGATTTATCGTTTATATAAATATTTCCAGCTGTCATCTTCAATGCATCTAAAGCTTTCATCAAAAAATCTTCATTTGAAGTGTAAATTGACCCCGTCAAAGCACACATTACACTATTTGCTATCTTCTCCATAACTTTTTCAGCTTCTTCATCACTGTACACGTAAATTAGTAATATGGGACCGAAGATTTCTTCTTTCATCATTTTATCATTGTGATCTTTGCATAATATTATTGTAGGCTCAATATAATAACCAATCTCATCAGTGTAGCAGCCGCCTGCCAATATTTGTAATGAATCTGATTTTTTCGCATACTCGATGTAGTCTACTATTCGTTTATAAGCGTTCCTGTCAATCACGGCTGATGTGAAAGCATTAAAATGAGTCGGATGACAAATGGATAGTTCGTTTGTTGATTTTATTAGAGATTCTTTTATCGGATCCGACAGAGATTTGGGTATATAAAGTATTGAACAGGCGGAACATTTTTGCCCGGCATATTCGAACGCAGCACGAATTGTTCCGTTAACAACGCTGGCAACATCAGCAGAAGAGTGAACGAAGTGATAATTTTTACCTCCAAGTTCTCCCAAGAGTCTAGGAGTGTTACGATATTTTTCAACATTTGATCCTACCTGTGACCATAATTTTTCAAATATACTTGCAGAACCTGTAAAATTTATTCCTGCTAAATCTGGAGATCTTGTGATTGCATTACCGAATGTGACACCGTCCCCTGGTAGAAAATTTAAGACTCCCGGTGGCAAACCCGCCTCTCTGAATGCCTGGAAGACTATCCAGTTTGATAAAATAGCAGAATCAGACGGTTTCCAAATTACAGCGTTTCCCATTAGTATAGGGCTCGAGGCTAGATTTCCTGCTATCGCTGTGGAGTTGAATGGACTTATAGCTGCCCAAAAGCCTTCACACCCTAGCAGTCTATAAAAGTTTTCTGATAGATCAGGATCAGGAGACAGCGGTTCATATTTCAAGATGTCTGCCAAAAAAAAACAATTGATTCTTAAAAAGTCAACGAGTTCACATGCTGCATCTAGTTCTGCTTGTAGAATGGTTTTTCCTTGACCTAGTATAGTTGCAGCATTGATTTTATGTCGGTATTGCCCAGACAGCAAATTTGCAACTTTTTCGAATATCATGACACGTTCTTCCATTTTTATTTTATCCCATTGAACTTGAGCTTTTGTTGCAGTTTCAATGCACTTCCTTATCATCTCTTTATCGGCATGGAAAAATTTTGCTACCTTTAAATTGTGATCAAATGGAGCAATTTGGTAACATATTTCATTTGACGTAATTTCTTCACCATTAATAACTATTGGCACTTCTGTAACTATCGAAGACATTTCTTTTAATTCCTTCTCCAGTTCTTGCTTTTCTTTTGAGCCATGCAAATAGGAAAGTATTGGCTCATTCTTGAATATTTTATTTGGTATAGAACTTTTAGGGAAAAGGTTTGATTTTTGCTTTTGTACTCTAAACAATCGACCCAAATATCGAAGCATTCTGTTTTGCTTCAATCTTTTCAAGATTAAGTCATAAAACATAAACAGAATAAATCTAAGCCAGCATAATTAAGCTAAATTAAATCTTTGACACTGTTCTGCCCAGAGATAATAGTTCTGCCACAAGTGATGAAAATTTTATGTTTTTGAAAATGGAATAACTAGATTTGATGTATTAATTTATGGCTGTTAATACAACATTATATTGTGTTTTCAATCATTCAGATTCTTATTCTAAATTTGAGTATACTTTTGATTATCCCTGGATGCACGAGCTATCAATATAGGGGGAAAAAATCACAGCCGAAGAATGTACAGCAGTTCTGTTGCGATCAAAAAAATCATTGTTCATAGTTAGTTTTTAGGATATTGCAAATAGCAACACAGAGCATGTTTTATCTTCAAAATACCATGACACAGTCTTGTAATGGAAGTGGTTCAACAGCTAAAAAAACATCCTTCTCTGTGATTTAGTGTTTCCATAGGAGTTTAACCATTTTAGTAGCATGGCAATTTGTTAGGTACTGTCGTAAAATTCCAGTTTTATCCTATTATTTGGAAGTTTAAAATTTTAATTTCTTTCTTAACAGCTTAACGACCGTGGACGCGTATTTGAGTCTTTGAAAAACAAAGGTTGCTGGCCGGCGGACTCATCTATGCGTATAGGCGAAGTATCTGGAAGCTAAGAAAAATAAATTTTGTGAAGATATCTCAATTTATTTACAAATTATAGTAAATTTAGTAAAATTACAATTTTCGCGAATTTTTCGCAAAATTTTATTTTGCCAGGTAAAATTTTATAAAAAAAACGTGCGGTCGTTAAGCTGTTAATAATAATGTTTATGTGACACATTTTTTTTTTGTTTATTCATAAAATGAATAATGTAGAATATTTGCTATTTTGTGGAAAAAATATTAAAAAATCCTTCATTATAAATATAAATTTTTGTTAGCACACATAATTGCATAATCTGATATCATGATCAACAATAATAATTCTCCATGTTGTTCCCATAACTAATAATATGCACTGTGACTCAAGCAATGGAATAATGAATAACTCATTTATCAAAAAAAAAAACAACAAAAATAAATAAGGAACAATAAACACTACAGTTGACGTTTTGATATCGACTGTGGAAAGGAAAAAGGACGTAACCCACAGATTTCAAATTTTACAGGAGGCGCTAAAAACGTGTTTTGATGATTTTGTGACATAAGCAAATTATGAATTATACACAACCTCGAAGTGCACGGATACCTTTAAACTGGTGTTTAATTGACATAATCTAATATTAATGAAAGAAACTGTCTCGGAAAAAACTTTATTTCAGTGTTTTTTCTTGGTTTTAATTTTTTACAAGGTCATCTTTTTCAAACTTAAAAGCTAAATTTAGATACTTATTCGGCATTTTCAGCTTCAATCCTTTTGATAGAATGTGTGTCAAGTTGTATACATTGTGATTATCGAATAAAAGCTGTTTTGGAAAATTGAGGGTTACATCCTTTTTCTTTTCCACAGTCGATATGAAAACACTCATTATTTATAAAATATGGCTTTAACATGTTAGTTAAAGGTGAGTGTAGCGGTCAACAGTGAAATTTTTAATTAAGACAAATTATTAAGCGGCTTGTTATTAAAATTGTATTATAAAAGTCCTATCAGAAAGCTGATATAACAGCCAACTAGTATTTTTCGAAAATTACTCAAAGATGATATTTCGTCTCTGAGGTCTAATGGGTTAATCCAACTATCATTACTAGTGTCATCAAAACAGAAGAGAAAGAGGATGCAAGTGAGGAAGATACTATTGATTGACTCAGTCACAGCACGCTCTGACCTCTATTGAGATTTTTTTAGAGTGTATTATCATATGGAACGTGATACAATCCATGTCGGTGATAAAAGTTGTTTTTTCTATGAAATATTAAAATGGATGAATTGAGTTCTGAAAATATACTTGAAATAAAAACCATTGATACTTTTAAAAATTTATTAATTATATCACTTGATAAATAGTACAATACTTAATGAGTAAGTGGGCAGTACAATATCATAATTCCTACACAGAGGTAAAACTAAAATCATCATGCGTCTCCGTCGGCCGTTTATCTTTAGACCCGCGCTAAAACAGGTATATTGTCTTTCACCAGCATTCAGCATGCTATAGAATACTTAATCATACATCTTTACTGGTTCAATTTATATTAAATTTATATAATAAAAGAACACACATTTATGAAGATTATTAATGAAAGCTTTTGTGAAGCTGATCGATTAAGTTCATGATAAGTATAACAACCTACAGCTAAAAAATATTAATATATACAGAGTACAAAACGCGAGCATACTATTATGATTAAAATATTATTGATAATGGCAATTATCATCCACTGCTTTAAAGAAAAGTAACCATATTGTTTCACTTGGGTAGTATTAGTTTACATATTTAATTCAAATGATTGAAAAGTATAAATGGCCAAATTTTTTAAATATTTAAAATTTTTGAATATACATCGATTTCACTGTGAAAATATGGTAAAAAATATGCATCAATACAATACAAATCAAGGAATTTATTTTAACATTCCCGTTTATGTAATTAATTAACTCTGCAGTCTATTTTTATTCGATGAGCCATTTTGTACGTGTACCTATTATTCATATTAAGACTTAGAATTCTTGTATATTTTATAAAAGATGCCGCATGCACTGTAAACAAAAATATTACTACGTATGCAAGAAAGACAATGAAGTTGATTGACATCAATATTTACAAAATTTCACAAGGATGCGAGGATTACGGTTCCAGTTACCTCAAATCATTTTAATAATACATTTAAACAATCAAAATACGAAGGGAACTAGGCATTATATTACTTTACTCAAAAAATTATGCACAGATCCTAGATCACTTCAATAGATCCCATTATGTCTTCATTTTATTGTAAATATTTTAGTTGACGGAGTTTATAAAAAGGTCTCTAGGCAACTGCAGCCTAGTTATATCGATATTAAATTACGTATTATATCTGGAGAAAGTCTCTAAAATAGAATACTTTTACGCTAGTATGATTTTAACTTATTTAAGGGAAAAAATTAAGTTTTACACAATGAATTTCATTAACGATAAGTATTTAAATAATAATATTAACTGACTGTTACTTACCTATGTAAAGCGTTATTCATTATTTATTATAAGTAGCCTTCGTGGCTCGGATATTATATAATAGCTTAATAGATTAATAAAGTACGGTTAATGAATACAAAATTTGACATAAGCTGTCAGTCTTATGTTAAGTCTGAAAATTGCTAATTTTTTAAATAAGGAAAGATAGACATCGGTTATAGAAAGACATAACACAATTCATTGTGGATTAAAAAATCTCAACGATGATTGCTAAAGTTAAACGTCACTAGTGAGACAATAAGCAATAATTTGAATAATATTATGATATATGTGTCGTTGAATAAATACTAGAGGTGTTCTCGTTTTATCTGTTAACCGAAAATATTATTAAGATGAATACGGCATTGTATTCAAGAAGCGGAGATCAAATTTGATAAACCACATCAGAAATAACATTGGGAAAACGCCAAGAGGCAGGTTATAAAACACTGAGATGCAAATTCTATTTTTTATCAATCATATCAAAATATATTTCATTCCAACACTGAGGTTTTTTGCGTTACGACTAAATATAAAATTTTACTTCCTAAATCACGAGAAATTTACAACAGAACCGAAGTGCGTTTGCCAATTGTTTTTACAGTGCATTAAAGTGATAGTAACGATTTTCATAAATAGATTTCGACACAAGTCATAACTTCAATTACATTCAAGTTATTAATTTTAACAAGTAACTATTTAAATTTGGCGTTCATTTTTTTTCACATGAATAATAATTACTACTAAGATCGCCGTAGGAAATACAGAAATACACATTAAATGCTAGTACGACATTCAAAACATTGATTTATAATTTTTTTACTCGCAGAGTTGTTTACAGAATCGTTCGGCAATATAAAAGGTACCTGAGGAAACGTGACATGTCACTTGTTGTATAATATTAATCAGTTGACAATGCTCATCATGAGCGAAACCGGTCCTGATCTAATAAATTTTATGTGGAAAAAGTACTAAAAATGTTTTATTATTTTTATTATAATGCCATTCCACCAAGTATTGACAGTGATACACCTTAAAAGTGTAATATTAATCCATTTGACGATTAGGTATACCCTTTACAGCAAGCGATGACAAATTGCGTCCACGCAAAACCTGCAAGGCACATCATATTGCTGCCATAATGTATGTAATTTCCAATAGAAGCTGTGTAAAATTTAAAAGGTTTATATTTACTTTAACATTTAGCATTTTTTTTTAAATTAATGCGTAAGCAATATAGAATACGAAGCCAGGATACATTATCCCAACTTGTATGACCGTTAATAATTTTCATACATTAACAGTGAAGACCTTTATTTTTTTAGTGTATAGAAATAAAAAAATGCCTACAAGCAAAATATTTTAGATTGGTAAATAAGTTCTCTCGGTAAACAATCTCATCTTCGTTTAACATTCTTCTATGTTATATACTTACTCTTCGTTTTGGTCCACACATTATGTGCATCACGGAATGTTGTTTCCATACATAGACTTTTAAAAATTTAATCAATTCAAATTAGACATATTTTTTTATGAATAATTAATAAAACACTCAGAATCACTACCGACATCTTTAAATTTTTTACGTTATTCAAAGTAAATTGTTAAATTTCTCGTCTTCGAAATTAACCCAATATTTTCAATTCATTAAGATAGACATTCAATTTCAAATAGGCCTTAAGAAGATTTAATGTTTTTCAATAAATGGTTCAAAATAGACGAAACTTATTTCAAAACAGTCTTAGTAAATTTTACACTTTACACGTTTACATCGATCGAGAGCGGTCAATGAATTCTCTAACCGCATCTTTTCCTCGTTATTTAAGCCAGGTATAAAATTACAAAATTCCATGTCTTTTTTTTAAGCGACAGTACAAAATAGTGATATGTTTATGTCTATTTTAAAAATACAAAATTTACGGCATGCATAAGTACGCAAAATTTAAATCAGACCGGATATACCTTGTATTAAGTAATTTTGGGATAAAAAATCCAAATGATAATTATGATATAGTTCGTTTAAAAACAAAAGTGATGTAATCATTTCGCAGTCGACGAGAAGTAAACAATAAAAAAAATCATTATGTTCTTCTCGGGTTCGGAGGACAATCTTTCAATTGACTTAATTTACATTATCAGACTTCTTTATTGTAATTGGAAGTACAAATCTGCTAATTTTTGCTTAAATAATTTCTTTGTTCGGAAATATATTATATGAACGTTATAGAAAATGCATCAAATTATTTTCATTATTACCAGAGATGATTTTGAATGGAATGCTTTTGTTAAATTTAAAAGAAAAAAATTGGATCTAACATTAATTCGAGAAGAATGTAAACTTAACTCTCGAAGATTGGTCAAGCAGGAATGAGTAGCAATAATGGAATGTGTAGCACTATAATTTACAACAGAAGTTGAAAATACAAAGATCTCTTGGAATATTTTTTTTCAGTGTGCAGTTTAAAAGGTCATCTTTCAGTCTGAGGTGATATCGAAAAATAGTTTATATTTTTAGTTCTAATTTTTGATTGTACATAAAAAGGTGTTTTTAAGTAAATAAAATTGGTTTAAAAATAATTATTACAAAAGAAATAGGGCTTAACACTATTTTCACTTACAAATTACATTATTAATTCGATAATCATGACATTTGCATTTATTCCTGGCA
The DNA here is from genome assembly GCA_030503985.1 of Himalopsyche tibetana. Taxonomy (NCBI): domain Eukaryota; kingdom Metazoa; phylum Arthropoda; class Insecta; order Trichoptera; family Rhyacophilidae; genus Himalopsyche; species Himalopsyche tibetana. The sequence continues at coordinate 39,260,173 of JAPJYX010000014.1, read as the reverse complement.
CTATTACACGTAAAGCGAATAAAAATCACAAATACAGACACATACGTTCAATCTGTTTTGACACAGTTCCTGAAAATAATTTCGGATAACTGTAGAAAAGTTTCTGATTTATTTATGCCGCGAACAAGACGGCCAAATGATTGGCATGTCGATACATTTTACAATAAATTAAACAAATCAAACTTTGACTCGATGGCTATGCTTTGCTGTTTACGGTGTCATTATTTCATAATTGAATCACTGGATAGTTGAAAATTCCTCAAAATGGTTTCACTAAGTTAGGTGCAACAAGAATATTAAAGAGCAAACTAAATATTGATAGATGACAACTTTTGTAAAGTTCAATAATTCTTCGATTCATTTAATTCAACATGACAACATTAAAAGAAGTAGAAGACATAATATCTCAAGTGTATAATTAAATTTAAATGCAGTTTCCTTGATTGAAATCAATAGACGATTCAATACAGAAATAAATCTACGGGTAATGTTTCTATTTATTTAGAAAAAGTAAACTTAAGGTGATTGTTGATATTGAAGAAACCTTTTTGAGGAATTAGATTGTTTTTACATACACATTCATATAAAAAGTCAATAATACATACATTGTTAAATCCTATTTTTACGGCATCTGAGAATAGTGACAAAACTTGTCAAGATATTTTCATTCATCCTAGCGGTGGACTTTCAGTGGAACAGGACACTCACATCTACTGGTCGAGTAAAGGATCTCGATCAGTACAAGGTATTCAAAATAAATGTTATTAGAATAAGAGGTCTCCGGCGCCTAAATTCGTTTCGTGGCTCCAGTTGTGTGATTCAGCTTCTTGGCAGGGTTTGAGGTAGTCTTCTTCTTCGCCGCTGTTGAGGGATTTAGTGACGCCGGAGTTACCGAGCTCTAGTGAAGAAATGTCAATATTTTCGACAACATCTGAAATCAATTATAATATTTTTAAGTATTGAATCAATAATTCCAATTATTTCGTTAAAAAAAAACGCAAGTATGAGAAAGAATTTTTCGATATTATAAAAAATCTTGAGATTTAGAAAACAATTTTTTTTTTCGCCTAACCGGGATAAATGGTGGACTCAAAAACATGACTTATCAATTTATTGGTTCAGCAAAACATATTAAGTGATCTTTTGGTTCAGCTAACTGCCTATTAACTCAAGGGTCTCCAAAATTTTTAGCTTAAAGGCCACACTGACTCCTCCACCGAGTTCCAAGGGCAAAGACCTAGCTAGTTCATCACACAAACATACTGTAGTTTTGAATTTCATGCATGTCTGGACACGGTAGCAGGTTGGATTGGTTGTCCTTGCCGGCCGGTTCTGGCCCGCGGACCGTAGTTTGGAGACCCCTGTACTAACTAATATATTTAAAATTATTAATTAAGGTTTTTCAAAACAATTGCAACCAAAAAAGCTATCATTAATATTGGTAAATAATAAAAGTCACAATGATAATTTAGAATCCAACAGTAAGAAACGTTGATGTATTAACTGTGCTTTTATGCTTACCTCCATTGATGTTGGTGGCATCACTGTCGTTCGCCTTTTGCCCATTGGTAGAAGGTAGAGTGCCGGTTGAACTTTTTGTCACACCCAACTGGTAGCTGTCGACCTGAAGTTGAACCTTTGAAGGGGTGTACGTTGAAAGGGAACCGCCTGTTGCTGTATAGGAACAAAGCAGGGGGAAAATGCTGATGATAAAGGTTACTAGCTTGCAAAACATCGTGTGGCAATACAAATATGGTAAGCACTCTGAAATGTTGGGTAGTTAGACTCAAATATAGTACATTCAGCTAGCAAAAAGATAGCTATTGGAGAGCAATGGATAATCTAAATCGGTCAAATTTACAGGGCTTTACAGGAAGGTACGTTAAAGTTAATACGAAATTGCTATTGATGGCATTTGTATGACTGAAACATACATTATCGATGAAGTTGCAAAAACGAAGAAACCATAAATCGATAGAGATGATTGAAGTGTGTTTTTTTTTAAATATGTGCATGCTTCAATTCAGATAAATATCAATGAATTACTAGATCACTTTGTTAGAATTTGGGTTGGTTACCACTAACTTGACAAACTCGACAATAGCATGTATTTGTGACTGTTATATTGTATGATCTTTCAGAAATACATTAACTTTGGAATGATAAACGAAGATGTTAATAATATTGTTTTTATTATAAAAATTGAAGGAGAAATATATTTTAGTGATGTGAGTTCTAAGCAAATGTTTGTAATTATATTATGTGTCATAGATAACAATTGAATAATCATATCAAAACTGGTAACACAAAAAATTAATTACTTCTTTGATTAATAGGAAACACTAGTTCCAATTGAACAAAACTTATATTTTATTGATTGCGTTATGAATGCTTTTGAATCGATTCACAATATTGTTGATAGAAGTAATGATCAAACGGGAAATTATAAGCTCTCTTCATTTCTCTGTATGTGCATGATTAATGATTAACTGATGATGATTGATGGTGCTGTAAGCAGCTGTTATCAGCTGTTAAATTGTTTACTGTTAGTTGACAATAGCCATATAATTAAACAAACATTAGGTATTTATGCTCTGGTCAAATTATGTGTAAAGGTGAAATACGTGTAGTTAAGATAAACAATTTAAAAAATAGTTAGAATATATGTAAGTGTATTTCAAAGTGCCGTTTCAGATATTTAAAAATTATTAGATATTAGTTATGGGAAAAATTATAAATTGAAATAATGAATATAAAGAAACACAACATTTAATTTGAAGCTTCGAATTTTTGGTTCATACGAAGATTCAGAATAAGCTACAATGTCTTATAGTGACCATCAAATGTGGTCAAATTTTTCCCAATGAGAATTACTAATTACTCCAGATCATCATGAAATTAAAAATAAAAGACAGTGGTCACTAGGTAGAAAGAGATTCCTTTGGTTACGCAAACTGAAGATAGAAAGACAACTGTAATTTGATTGTATATTTACAATAAATCGAATAAAATCATTGATATCAACATATACAGCAAAATCCATTTATAACGACGATTTAGATGCAAAATCTGAAGTTTCGTTTTAGTATAAATTATTAAATAAGTAAATCTGTTTAGTCCGACGTCAAGTTAGAAGACAAATTGTCGCCGGACCCTTGACTGTCGTTTTATCTGGATTCAGCTGTAGTATTTTCCAAAAAAGCTTGAAGAGGACTTTTGATATTGTTAACAGTTAATAATTAGTATATTTATATAATTAATATAAATATTGTTTATTCTTCACTTAAAGTAACTAACTCATCATTCAATGTATATATTTATTTTCTTGAAATGTAAAAATGTAATGAAGTTTTTATTATTAAGTAAGAATCATTGTAACAGATAATAAAATATCAATTCTTCATCATAATAAAATAAAAACCTAACAGGCTAAGGATGGTTTGAAAAGTACTTTGTAGTATTTATGTGGAAAGCAGAAAATATATACGATATTCAATAGCAAATAATGTAAAGGTTACATATTTGCTATTGAGTTACAGTCAGACAACGGATTCAGAATTAAGCGGAAAGTTGGCATTGGAAAAGGAAAGAGTTATGTATGTGCTCTGCTTTTTTGCTCTGAAGACTGAAATGATATTGTTCATTGAGTATAGTAAATAAAATATATAAAAAAGATGTTTTATTTCTATCAATCTGGGAAGAATAATACATACTTGTTATAAATTAAATAGAGTACAATATATTTCAAATTTTAAAGTTCAAAGTCGAAAGTAAATGAACCCCTATCTATTATTCTTTTTGTATCATTCTCTTCATCAATGCTTTGAGACTTTTTCATATCCATCGCTGTGCAAAACTCCATGTTTCACTGTAACTATTTTTGAGACTTTACATGCAATTTCTTAACCCTTTTCCATGTAAAAAAGTGACAGATGAGTGAAGAAATAATGATAAATCAATAAAAGTATAGTAATGTCAATAGATATTAGATGATGCCATTTAAAAGGTTATAATTAAAAACAGTAAATTATTAAATTGGTAGCCATCAGAGTCAATGATAAAAATAAACAAGGCGTATTAGGAAGGGGTAACACCACTATTTATTTTATTTTTAAATTTTCCTACATATGTACTTATGTATTCAAGTCAAAAGTTTGTCAAGATGCATTAACCCTTTGACCGCGGTTGACTGCTATAGCAGCCCAATCTGAACCGATTTGGATCCGAGCCGCGGTCAAAAGGTTAAGAGTTTTAGCAATAACTTCATTCACTGTCAGTTTTTTTCACCTCGTAAGGCAAACGTTCTAGAATTTATCCTTTGAATTATCGACGTAATATTTAATTTTACGAGACTGAAGGACTGTCTGAAATGTTTGTTTTATTTTAATAGGATCATTGTTTATTGATCACATCTCAACAAATATTTTCCGAATGCGAAAATAGCATGTTACGGGATTAGCTCTTATCATAAATTATTATCAATAATAAATTGGACTTGCGACACGTTGACACATTGAGTAATGACACAGTATGTAATAAATATTTACTGTTAATAAGTCAAGAGGATAATCCAGATAGATAAATTATTGAAAATGTATTATCTTCATCACTGACGTTGATAAATATTTGACTTGTGTGCACTAATAAACAAATCAAAATGATTAATTGAAAATTAATAATTCTGAGGGCTAAAGAGACAGACATGAAATGGTTTTTAACTATTTGACATAGCAGCAATCGCTATGGATTGAATTTTAATAAAATATTTCATCTGATGGTATGTATTTCATAAAATGTTAAATCTATGAACAATTAATTACATCACAATTTAGAAATTAAGAGGAAATCTTTTATGTTGATCATGAAGACACAAACCCGAATTTTATTAGTACCTTATAAGAATACGAAAATATTATGAATCAATTAAATGAACGAGAAAAAAGTAATTTTATAGAAAAAATATTATTATGACGAAAAATACATTAAATTTATAGGGATATAATCTAAGGCATAACTATTTCTTACCAAGAGGGGAAGGGTTTGAAACCGGCGACGCAGTAATATTGGTTAGGTCCTCGCCAAGCGACGCTTCCGAAGGATATTCGAAGGTCTGTGTCAGTGAATCGTCGAACTTTATCTTCAGCTGCTGAAAAGAAGTAAAACATATGATCAGACAAGAAATTAAAAATTAAAAGAAAATAAACTGTATTCATATTTGAGCGAGACACAAAAATTCCGTCACCAATAATGATTGTGATTTTATCCCTTCATAGGGTATACTAAAATAATAACGGAAAATAATCAACTGTGTTTTAAATTGTTTAATTGACTTCAAACGACCACAGTAATGGCCCTTGGATAAATATTCATAGATTTATAAATGTTAGCTCATAAAACACCCATTATTGATCGGGTTAAGAGTTTGAAACTGAAAAGTTTAAATATATGTACAATATTACTGCTGTCAAAAAGAATTATATTCCATTACCAGAATTATTCTGGTAAACTATCCAGTATCAAAACGATTATTGTCATACTATTGATTGTTTGCCGGATACGTCGTCGAGTGCAGTGACGGATTAAGCACATGGGAGGCCCCAGGCGCAATAATATTTGGAGGCCCTGTTTTTCGGATAACACGAAAACATCAGGAAACTACAACTAAAATAATAAACATATATATAAATCTGAACAAAAAGTAGAATAGTTATATTATATAAGCTATTTTTGTGACCCCTAAGATTCAAAGGCCCCAAGCGAGCGCCTCATTTGCTTATAGGATAATCCGCCACTGGTCGAGTGGTCAACGTCGATGCTTTCGGTTGACACAAGTTTGATTCCCAGTACAGACAGTTGATTTGATAATAATTGATTTATAAATTTCTGTCCCAAAGGTATGGATGTATGTGATGTCTTAAATTCCTTCCTACCCATTCTATCCTAAAAGGACTAGTGATTAGCTAACCACTAGTCCTATCTTTCTATACCTACTCTCTCTTTGAAAAAAAAGAGAGGCTGAGCAACTAAGTAACAAACAGTTTTCTTAAACACACTTTTTTGAGATACCACCGTGAGCAGTGGCGGCCGGTCAATGTGGCATTTGATCAATGCACCCCTTGTATTTGCAATGAAATTTAAATGAGGGAATGGTATAATTGTTATTCTTGAATATTATTTCATGAAATATAGCCGCCCCTGCATATACAAGGGGTGCATTGATCAAATGCCACATTGACCGGCCACTACTGACCATAAGAGCCTATATGCTCCACATTCGGAGTGGACATGGTTAAAAAAATAAAATAATAATAAGGTTGTCGACCCCTTTTTTAACATATTACGTAATCTTTGGATCATTTCATAATCAACTGTGAATGTGATGCTATTAAAAAAAAAATACAAATATGACAAATTAGCGCGTTCGTGAATCAAAGATGTTTCGGTAGAATGCGTTTGGTCCGACGCGCATGCGTACTTGTTGTCCGGCGCACGCCACTGTTTAATTAAGTGACACGCATTAAGCCCCCTCCCCCAAGCTAGCAATATCGTGACATCAGCTTTTCATTCGGGGGAGACAGACATGACTCACTTGTGGGACAGGGGTAGAATGGTGGAAGTTAAAACAACTGAAGAATTTGTCGTCGCCATATTGCTTAAAGTGAGCAATATCATAGTATTATATTATGATCTATGTAGACATGATCACATTTCGCATTGTTAAAGATCTCACGACACCATACAATATTACGTCATACTTTTAAAGAAAATATCACGTAATCGTTGACAGTTGTTTGACAATGAAATAATACACCTGATATATAAAGGAAATGTTTCAACATAATATATTCGTTATGAATTACGTATGTCTAACACAAATTCGATCAGTTGCAGGACTTATTAGGATAGTATTATTTCATATAGATCCATGTACATATGAGCAATCTTGCAGATGAATTTATGCTTGTAAATATTATACACTTATCTTTTTTCTACGAGATTCACTTTGATGTTGTCAAGAAAAATGTAATTCGGAAACATTGTGTTAAAAATTGATTAAAATATGGAACGTGTTCTTAAAATCCAAAGAGAATTGCGAAATCTTTGTGCACAGTACAGTTTTAAAAAGTTACAATGTTTTGTTGTTTCATAAAAATGTCTTTATTTGTGCGGTTTTTTTTTATATATATAATGGAACCTATTTCATGATTATGTATGTGTACCTAAATTTTATTTTCCTTTTTACGCGGGTTTGTGAAAAACGTATCTACGACGTAAATCGGTGTATGGATGGATGTATTATAAACATTAAGATTTGGTGTTCTTTCCAATAGACAATAATTTAGTATCCAGATTTCTTTTTCATTGACCATCAGAAAAACTCGATCTAAGTTACCCCCAGACCACTATCATATTTATATCTGTTTTCTTTATCATTGACGTAAAATATAATAGCGGCTAAAATACGAAATTGAATGCGAAACATTTAATTTAAAAAAAATGTGTAATACTTTGATCAGAAAATCGACATTACAGTTGCCTTGAAAGTTGTAAAATCGACTTAAGGTCAAGGAAATTAGTTATCGTCCAAATATTTAATTGATATCCGATCAATGACTAATCTTTCTAATCCACAGTTTCGAAACGCTGATAAAAAAAACACAAATAATTGTCACGCGAATAAACGATATACATCGTCAAGTATTTTGAATGACGAACGACGAATATAATATGCAACAAGTTTTCTGGGAATTCATATTGTTATAATAAAGTACAAAGTTTGTAAATTGAAAATTGATTATTCTGCTTCAAATTGTTGCTTAGTCATCCGATTTGAATAAATGAAAAGCTAAAAATAGAAAGAAACTATATGCATTTAATTTGTTTTAAAAAAAAACTTCGCTCCTGATGCGGAGCGTATGAATTCGTGACAGAGAATTAAAAAATAATGTTTTAATGAGAACTAGTAGAAAGTCAGTGGCCTAACCCAGCGATTTCCAACCTGGGAGGGGTGGGCTATTGCAAAGAGAGGCACAAACAGTCCAAAATATTTATTTTCCGTTTAAAACGTATCTTTATTACTATATGAAATAAAGGATGGGGAGGCGCGAAGATATTTTTTCTTCAAAGGGAGGCGTAGTAACCTAAAGGTTGGAAACCACTGACCTAACCGATTGCGTTTCACTATTGCGAAAATTTCATATGATGCTAAAATTGATTCCCACATTCGACTGTGGAAAGGAAAAAGAACGTAACCCACAGTTTTTTCAAAACAGCTTTGTTTCGATAATCACAATGTATCCAACTTGATACACGTTCTATCAAAATGATGCAAGGTGCAAATGCCGAATTAGTATCTAAATTTAGCTTTTAAGTTTGAAAAAAGATGGGCATGTGAAAATTGAAACCAAGAAAAGACTGAAAAAGACAATTTTTTAAATTAATATTATATTATGTCAATTAAACACCAGTTTAGAAGTCTTCGTGCACTTCAATGCTGTGTTTATTTCATAATTTGCATACGGCCGAAAATCATGAAAACACGTTTTTTGTGCCTCATGTAAAATTTGATATGTATGGGTTATGTCCTTTTTCCTTTCCACAGTCGATATGATATGAAAATTAATCCCCATATATGATAGCAGACATGGAAAAATAAAACATAATTAATATAGTTAGAGATAGTATATCACAATTAGTATGATGTATCATTATCTTCGTATAACCCTGACATATTTTTGGGGAATGCCAACAATTTTCAAAAATAAATAACAATAATTCTCTTGATGAGAGTTCGAGAGTACATTTTTAATGCAGTATCGTTTTAAATATTAAAAAAAAATCAATTTCATCTTATCAACAATGAAAACGAGATGGAAATAAAATGGCAAACATTATACCTACACACACACACGTGGTAACTATTTGTATTTACTCGCACACCAATTCGTGAATTCTTTTGTTTTTTTGCTGCAACAATGTTACGCAAAATAATTATTACGATAATACTAAAAAAAAACAAAACAATGGCATTCGACAAATTCCGAGGGAAAGAGAACGATTCTCTTAAAATTCAAATCTGAGCTGATTTTGTATGGAACAATGAAGATAATTTTTAAATACCTCTCCAACGATGAGGTTAATTGTGTGGTAGGGATAATTAGTAATTAGCATTGTATTAGGAAGAAAACCAAGCACGATGTAAAATTTGGTTCAATGTTAGAAAAAACGCAGATTAAATATTTGTGTAGGTAGCAAAACATCCTAGTAATCTTTTATTAAAAGATGTGGTCGACTGAACGTTGTTATAAACATCATAATATTATAAGCAGCTATATCAATTATCAAATTTGAATTTTGTACTTTTCCATGAGTTTTGTCGCTAACGACCCGGATTTCGCCTTTCGGCATCTTCAGGCATTCCAAGTGCACGGATGTACTCGAACTGACGCGTAGTAAACAGTTTGTATCGTTTATATACAAAACTATAAGTAGACCACTAAGTTAAAAGGCTATTAAAATGTAAATTAGCGAAAATTGAATGTATACAATTTTCAATGAATTAAGTGGGTTTGTTATAATTATGGAGATTTTTTGAAAATATTAATGACCAGATAATAACAGGAATGTTTAAAATAAATCTAGGGTTTTATCTGACCTATTATTAATGAGTTGATTTGTTTTTAAGCCTTTGAATTAATATTTAATGATAGCAAGTGCCTGAATTATTAATAAAATGACAATTATTTAAAAGGGGTACAACAATGGAGAATTTGGTAAATAAAATTGTTCGTTTAAATTTGGAAAACTGTTGAGCCGAGCTCGATTAATCTCTAAGATTTCTTGGTAAAATAATTTAAACTCGCCCCTGTTAGTAACCCGGGTCGTTAGCGACAAAACTCATGGAAAAGTACAAAATTCAAACAATTCAAATTTGATATTGAAATTCCATCAAGCACCCTCAGTCGAAATTCTTAATTATATTTAAGTTTTAGGCATTTAACAGAAAAATCAATACGGTTTGAATATGAGGGATTCAAAGAATCATGCAATGGCACTTTGAAACGAAGGGGGATACAAATGCGTTTGATAGTGTTAATAATTCGCAAATTGACACGAGTATATTTGCGACCGCCGTCTGGCGATCGCTGGATCGGTAATCGCATTATTCCGATATATTTTATTCAATTTAATAATCAGAGTTTGGTGGATATTTCTTGATCGTAAACACAGTTACCATTTTTTTGTATAGTTTCTTTTTTATTTTTAATCCAATTGATTCAGATTTTTATAAATTAGAAACATTTTTTTTTATTTGACCAAGAAGAAACGTTACATCATTATTGATTTTAAAAAATCCGAGAAATTGTGAGCATATATTATAGAGGAGTGATATGAAATTAATGGAGTTTTAAAAGTTCTTCGAGTCAACTTCATCGCTGATATTTTGGTCATTTGCATACCCTTTTCATCGCTGCTGACGGAAGGGCGTGATTGTTACACAGGCGAGCAATCCACAGTGAAGCCAGTTCACGTGGACACCAAATGCATTAATATAAAAATTATAATATAATTGAGCCCAAGAGAGGTGAAGTGAGCCAAGTGGTATTTTAGGAAACTTTGAGTTGGTTGCTTTATAATATTCTATAAGTCTTAAAGTATCATAAAAGTGAAATGAACTCAATAACTACACGCTACAACAGTTCATTAAATTAAAAATATGAAATCCACCAAAACACCAAGTAAGACGTGATTGTACTTAAAAGTCCAACAGAAAAATTTGACGATTTTACTATTATACTTGGTTCGCTTCACCTCTTAATGGCTCATATATGTACACTTCCCCATATACTACACCGATATATACAAATCATACAATACATAAAACCCAGAAATTTGCGAATTTCCCAAAAGTACCAGCGTGGGACCTTTTTTAAGGTCTTCTCAAAATTAGTGGCGTGGGAGCTCTTCCAAAAATTTTCGAATCCAAAATCTCAAGAATTTACGAATTTACAAAAAATGCAGAGTTGGCCGATCAGGTCAAAAGGCCGCACCTGAATAGCCAAAAGGCTGCAGGTTCTCCACGACTGTGTTAGCAACAAGTGGAAAGAATGAAACGCCACGATATATAATATTCGAGTTGAGATCTTGAATAAATAGCATCGTTTGTTTTTACCATATTCAATAAAACAGATGAAAAGGAGTATTAATGCGGCCGATAATTATACCGATTAAAAAATATTTCAGAGATTAAATACGCAGAGAAGGGAAATGATCAGACCAAAGGCCAGCGGAAGCAGGGAAGGTCGAACACTCCCATGTGGAGGTGTAAATATTATATGAACACACGCTGAAACATTGCAAGGCAGGGGTCATTATTTTCTCATCAAGTGCAACAAACTGTAACGGACCACGAGTGGAGGCTGATGCTGATGCCGCTACGACAGCGGCTGCGGCATCAGAGCAACATTAATAACGCGTGATTATTTAATGATATAAATCAAAACAATTTTTTTTTTGATCACTTTTAAGGTGTTCACTGTCAATACTTGGTGGAATGGCATTATAATAAAAATAATAAAACATTTTTAGTACTTTTTCCACATAAAATTTATTAGATCAGGACCGGTTTCGCTCATGATGAGCATTGTCAACTGATAAGAAAAAGTGGTCTTCAACTTTTTATTTATAGTTTATTTTCCTTGTATTTTACTTCAATTCTTTTGCTAGGTTGTAATATCAATTGTTTGTCATACCTTGTTTTTATCACTTAAATTTTGTATAAATATCACTGTTTTATTGTTTTTCTTATCAGTTGACAATGCTCATCATGAGCGAAACCGGTCCTGATCTAATAAATTTTATGTGGAAAAAGTACTAAAAATGTTTTATTAATTTTTTTTTTCATTGATATTGTAACGTATTTTCGTTTTTCTTTCCGTGCGGTTTTTCCGAAAAAGGACAATAATTGTGTTAAGTATTCCAAAAAAATCTTGATAAAATTTAACATTATTTAGTCTGAGTAAGCATCTAAAAATAGCAAACTACATCACTTTTAGGGTGTTCACTGTCAATACTTGGTGGAAAGGCATTATATTATAACAACACAATATTCCTTTGTACATTCACACAAGTTTTGTCACTAACGAACCCGGTTTCGCCTTTCGGTGTCTTCAGGCGTTAAGTGCACGGATGAATTTCATCTGAAAAACTTGTGTGAATGTACTTAGTTTGAACGATTCAAATTTAATATTGAAATTCCACGAAAAACCTTCAGTCGAAATCTTAAATTCCTTAGTACTTTATTCCACTTTATTTAAAAGGTCAGGACCGGTTTGTAGAATAAAGTACAAAAGAATATTGTGTTTTTATTAATACATACTTTCACTTGAAACGTATTTGCGTAGTAAAATGCACGTTGTAATATTTTTTTACAATTTTAATTGCAGTTTTTTTTTTTTTTAATATTATTGACTTTGTCGGCTCCCCTGAAGGTAAATTATAACTACTAAAATGTGGTTTATGTGATACACCGGAAATATCGACATTAATAATTATTTGTATAGAGGAGGGGAATTTCGTTGCGAGTAAACATTCAAGAGAAGAACAACAAAATAGTTGACTCTAAAATAGTTATTAATTGGTTTCCAGGAATGAGGCTATTATTGTGTAAACACCATTCATTAGCCATAAACTAAATGCATTAGTACAACTAGAAATTAATAGACATAATGAAGCCAATGACATTCGTAACGACCAAACAAATATTCGTCCATCATCATTACTTAATCTGTTACAAGAAGCTAATGTAATTGTACATAATAATTTGAATTAAAAGACTTCTTACATCTAATACAGTAATTGTCAACATAAATTAGGATGTTAGAATATATGAGAAGATGAATTGTGTCTCTCTTCTAACACTATATACATTGGAACCACCAATTAAACTAGCCCGAATTACGCGCTGGCTTGAAATATCCCCAAATTGCACTGTCGCATTCCATTACCGTTGCTACGAGACGGTCGTCTGTGCGGCGCATACAGTCGAATGTTGGCTAGCGTCTGTTTATTAAACACGTGCCAGGCTATACACGTATAGCGGGCGACTGTCTGTGTGTGGGATTTTGGCGCGCTTTGCATTTTATCACTTGGTAACTAAATATTTCGTCAATATTTTTTTTTTGCATTTTTTGCAGAAAAAAACCAATTCCCTAATTTTGTATGAGATTCGCACCCCTAATTACACTACCCCGAATTACACTGTCCCGACTTTAGTGTAAATGGGGGTTTTTCCTGTATTGCATTGTTTTTTGCGGTATTTAGTAATCTTGCGGGGAAGCAAAGAGCAGCATGTTGTAAAGCATATTTACCATACATAGTAACATTTTCCTGTGATTTTATTTATACAGTTTCTACCAATACCATAAATCATTGCACTGCATCATACACTTACTAAAATTAAAAAATATATATATTTATGACTATCCGCCAGTCAATTACATTTTATAATAATGACATAGGTACGTGTCGTTCATCAATTCTAACGTGTTGGCCGCACGGTAAAATTCAAACGGACAAATCATTGCAAAAAAAAAAATATACAATTACCGACGAAACTATTTGTTAATTTAAAAACGGAATGTTCTGAAAAATGGCAGCAAATTTCTACAGCATGGCATACAGTCAATACGGGTAACTTTGACCATCGGTCTAACATTGGCCCACTATAAGAAACAAGGTTTAAAATTATGCCGTTACAATGTTATGGTGATAACATTACCTTAACACCTGTGTGTCTTCACTAAGCAATGGTATTGTGTAGCCTTTTGAAGATAAACATATTAATTATAATACATTATATTTTCTATATTATTGTGAAATTTTGTTTTATTTATTCGTGGATTTTCGCTCCCAATGTGGAGCATATGGCCTCCTAATGCAGGTATCTTAACTGGAGTTTTTTTTCTGTGAGAACTTTTTGTTAAAGAGTATTGGGGATATAAGGTTAAGACTAGGATAAGACAAGCGGTTAAATAATTGCTCTCGCTACGTCCATTTATATGAGGGTCGGAAGGATGAAAGGGACGTTTTAGACATCACAAATACCCATGCATTCGAGCAGAAATCGATAAAATTGGACTCGAGCACGTGGGATCGGACACGGAAGCCGACAACGCTAACCGCTGCGCCATAGACACCCAGTCAATGAGACGTATTATATACTATATATTGCATCGGGAGGAAATCAGATATGTCATTAATTCCTCGTTGCTGTAAGATTTTTTTAAAAATATCAATTGAGCAACTGTCTTGTAGTGCGCGCCAACACGGAATGAGTGCGCGGGGACTTCTCAACTGCTGCGTGGCCGCGCACGCGCGCAGCTTAGAGGGAACGTTGGCCGTCACCCACACTGGCGCACACGACGTATAACTTCGTCACGTGCTCCGATAAAAAAAAATTAACATGCGTAATGCAATGTGTACTTGAACATTGCTGACAGTTTCAATATTTCACCCTCTTTACAACGGAATATTTTGATGGCCAAGAATTATAGCCGCTAGCTAAACTACAAAAACCGAGAGTGTTGCTGCAGTAACTAAGATCTGTGGGATCAACGAATTCCACCGTGTTAGTTAACGTAAATATTTGTAACACTTTATATGTGAACTGAAATCACCCCTTTTATTACATTATTACAATCAATTTTTCTCTTTCAAGTTTTGTCACTAACGACCCGGGTTTAGCATTTCGTCATCTTCAGGCGTTCAAGTGCACGGATGAACTATATTAAATTACTTTATTAATGTCTGATTTATTTAATAATTTTTCACATAAAATTAAAAGTTGATGACAGTTCGCACAAAAAACAATTGTAAATATACGTAATGTAAAGTCAAATAGAAAAAATTCACAATTTTGATATTTGGCTCACTTCACCTCTTAAAGGCTCATATATTGCTAAAAACAAGTTCCATTTGGCGAATTAGTAATGTTTATTCATTCTGATTTATTTGATAAGTAAGTATGCATTTGATTGTTCTTGTCGGTAAATGTGTTTTTTTTAATAATGCAAAAAAGTCCTCCCGTTGAGGGCAACGGGCTTACAGTTCGTAAACTGTTAATTGTGTACGTCGGTCAATAATGTTCAATTTGTAGTATTGTTCATAAATTTTCATGTACTTTTTCAGTGGTATTCAGGCGCGGCACAATTCCCACGAACTATGACGGTCTACTCACTACTGACTGTATCGAGTATGTATACACCAATTTTATAAAAATAATTCCAAATGTTTTCTCGCATTGCTCATCGGTCCTGATCTTATCTTCATTAGAAATGCAGAATTATTGTAAAACAAAAGTATTTTATTTTCTAAGAACCAAGAATTGACAGTGAACGCCTGAAAATAGAAAACACTTATTTATTTTAAGCAAAAAAAGGAAGAAAGTAAATAGTACAAAAAATCATTATAGAGTTTTGTTTTGCCAGTGTTATATTTTGACTATTTATCTAAAGTCAAAAAATGACAAATTTTACGAATAGCATTCTTCCTTTTGACAAGGTGTTGGTTTTGATACACGTTGTAACTTTTCAGAGAAATGATATCATATGATAAACAAAATCAACGCTTTGAATAGATTCCGAATGACATCATGACAATTTTGATAAAATTGACACGTTACTACTTTTACGCTGTATTATAATAACGGAGGCGTAACTATTAGGACATAAGTAATGAACAACAGTTTGCAACATTGGAATTAAAATGAGAATATTCAAAAAAGTGATAGTACTTTATTCGTTATTTTGTATCCACATAAAAAAATCACAATCACAGTAGTAAATAATAACTGTAACCTTAAGGTCACACAATTCAAGAACGGTTTGGTTTGGGATAAAAGCGAACTCATATGATTTTGGCGGATTTAAATGTTTTTATTCCTAGTTCATTGAGTATAAAACATAAGAGACTGCTTTCTTTCGAAATAAAATAAAAATCAATTATACCCTCATCTTCGTTGTTCAGAAATATAAAGCCATCGAGTACTTCCGTTGAGCCATAATATCTGAACCTGAGAAGCATACGGATACATACAAGTCCATTAAGTATTTTTTTTTAGATTAAACTCTTATAACTTTCATAATTATTTAAATTTATTACTAATAAATTTACATTGTAGAAATCAATTCGTTTCAGACAATAAAAGAGAAAAAAATAAACTTTATTGAGAAAGTATGTACTTCTATCAGTATGCTCCTCAGGAGACATGCAGTTGTCATATATTCGGCAGCGTTGGTGTCTCCAATATTAACCAATATAGTGCAACACTTTATGTTTCGTATCACTGATAAAGAGAGTGATCGGATTTAAATCAAAATAAATTGGCAGAAAAAAATGACTGTAGGCGGGTTGATGCCTTCCGTATAATAAATAAAAAAAACTGGCAAGGACAAACACAAACACATAATGCAAGTGAAGCTGACAGCTATTCAATTTAAAAAGTGATTTAGTTGTCAACAAATAAATAATAATTAATATTCATTTATATTTTTCCGCATAGGAAAAGACTTACAGACATGTGAATTAAAAAAGAGATAAATCACAGAGTAGTTACAGAAATATTATTATATAAAAAATAAGAAATAAAAGTAAAAGAAATTAAAAATGATTTTCCAATCTTTAAATAACGGGAAATACTGAGAGCGAGTAATATACCACCAGTCATGACCTATCCCTACTCTCTCCGAAATGTCTGGGTACAATCATTAGCAGGCCATACGCTCTACATTGGGAGTGGATATGAATTTAAAAAGTTTTTTTAAATTATATTATTGGATGCACAAGCTAGTCTTGTCATAATATTTATAAAAATACACAGCTTTTTTGTACTATGTACTCCCAAATGACCAAGATCGACTTCGCTCATCGCAAGCATTTTGAATAATGAATAATGACAAGGTATACAAAACAATTAGTAAAAAAAATACAGGTTTTAATAAAAAAAAACATTTATACTATCACAATTTTTACTGCTTCTTAAAAAAAATATAAGCCATCTGTAATAAAAATATTATTATGTTACATTAAAATTAAGTTTTTTTTTTAATTTTAAAAATATTATGAAATTCCACCACGCACTGACCGATTAAAAGTGATTTCAAACTATGACGTTTTAAGACGCCAAAACAAATATTTGTATATTTCTATTGAAAAAAAAACGATAAAATTATGAAGAAATCGCAACAACTTTGTTACAGTGAAGTGGTGTTTTTTTTTTCTTTATTTTACATAAAAATTGTTGTAATATCTCAGGAAAGTCGGAAAAGTAAACGCAGCGATAGAATCGGATGGAATAATTTCGATTACGAATCGATTTCTCGTCGAGCGCTTACCAGCGGTCGACACGACCAACGAAGATTATTACAGTATGTATACGGTCCGATAATTTATTTTATCAGTGGTACATAATAAAAATAATTTAAATATTGTTAAATGTTATGAATTACTTAAACAAGTGACTAACAACTATTGAGGTATTTCGGAATATTAGTGAATGGTTATTGTAAGAGTCGTGTAACGGAGTGCCTCCCAACTTGGGGTCCGCAGGTTTTTCGCGCTATGCGATACTTTTCATTCTTCCAACATTCTTTGTGATAAAGTATGAAAAAAAAATCGGGGGTCCGCAGATTATTTTTTTTAGATTTAGGTGTCCGTGGTATGAAAAATGTTGGGAAGCACTGGTGTAATGCATAAACGTGTTATTGATAAATATGTAGTATTATAAATTGTACATCGATATGGATATATTATATCACAGTAATGTCATGTTTGTCCCCTGTGTGGTCGAGTGGTTAACGTTGTTGGCTTCGGCTACGGAGGGCCCGGGTTCAAATCCCGGTACGGACAGTTTTTATAAATTGATTTTTCAATCGATTTATGAATTTCTGTTCAAAGGCATGGATGTATGTGATGTCTTGAATCCCCCCCTTTCACCCATCCTATCCTATGAACGAGGCGCACCGAGAGCGATTAGCTTACCACTAATCCTGTCCTAGCCCTATTCTTCTATCCCTACTCTCTTTGAAAAAAGAGAGGTTGAGCAACTGAGTAACAAGCAGTTCTCGTAGAAACACTTCTGTTGAGATAAACTCCATTAGGAGTCCATATGCTCCACATTGGGAGCGGACATGGTTAAAAAAAAAAAAAAAAATGTCATATAAGATATACAAGTATTATTTATATTTCTCTACCGCTAAGTGTGGCCTTACTTAGCTAATAATTAATCTTAATTATAATTAAATAATATTTTGGTTTATAGACATAAAAAATCCCGGTTTCGGATTACCGGTATTAACCGGTGTATGTATTATTTAGGGCAGGGGTTCACAAAGTGTGTCCCGCGAGATTTATGTTCTAATCTATCTTGTATTTCCATCATCATTTAATAACAAATAAGCTGTTAAGTATAAAAAATACTTTTAAAATATCTTCTTACAATTAATTATAAATGGTCTGACATTTTCTGATATTTGTCATCAAATGACTTTCTTATTTGGAAGTACCTATATATGTGACAAATAATATTCTACAATGTGCATTAATAGATCAAAATAACAGACAATCACAACGCATCTGTTTTGCGTACATAAATATGTACACTACAAAATTTGAGCCTAAATTACAGGATTTAGTTTAAAAAAAAAACAATTGGATAAATCAAATGGTGAACAAATTAAATATGAAAAGGCAACCACAGAGGCAGGTAGATATTACAAATCACAGCCGTATTATAACTGCCCAAATGGACAGAAAGTGGACCATCAACGCAAACAATCTTAATCGGTTAAATTTTGCGCATTACGTATTTTTTTGTGGTTTGATTTTTTTCATCGCTCTTTCGCAGTGGCAATTATTTGACATGCTATTGTAAAATATAGCAAGATTATCGAGCATTCGAATTTTACTAACGGGAAAAGCAAAAATGAAAAAAAAAATATATTAAAAGAAGGAAAATTACATGCGAAAATAATATAACTAATTTGTTTTTTTTCATTGAGTAATATACGCTAAGTATAATTCACTTCAGAGGTTGATAGCATAGTCGCAAACGATTATAATTTTCGCCTGAGCACCAGCGGAGGCAGACACGGGTTTGTAGAATACCACTTGAATACTAAGCGGACACATGTGTCCGGAACATATGCAGGCGAACACGGATGTCCAAGACATTTAAAAAATAAAATACTTGGTATTCTAATAGAATATAAGCAATATGTTGATGAATATGTGTATATCACAGTAACGTATATTAGGCAAAATTATTTTTCTCAAAAACACCCGCAGTATCTCTGGGACATATTAATGATTTATTTGCGCGGTATTCAAGCGGATAAGGTCAGTATCCAAGTAAATTTGATAACTTTGTTATTCCACGTGTTATGTTCAAAAAGTGACACGTATTTTCGTCTCTTTGAACCAGACAGAAAATCGCAAGGTTTGCGAATAACATTAAAAAAATAATCTAACTCTAAAGTTAAAAATTACAAAATTAATTTCGACGTTTCATCTTTTTCTACTGGACGCATTGAGGGAATAAGATACAAACATTGATAGTACTAATTAAAAATTAATTACATATCGACTGTGGAAAGGAAAAAGAACGTAACCCACAGTTTTTTTGAAACAGGTTTTTTTCTATAATCACAATGTATCAAACTTGATTCACGTTCTATCAAAAGGGATGCAAGTTGAAAATGCCAAATTAGTATCTAATCTTAGCTTTTAAGATTGAACAAAGGGCCTGTAAAAGTTGCGATCAGGACAAAAGGCTTAAAAAGAGGTTTTTCTAGAAGAATTTAGTAAATTGCTATTAGGCTAAGATAATATAAAAACAATTTATCAGTCGCCGAGCGCTTCAAAGCTTTGAATATTTCATAATTTGTCTTTGGCCCAAAATCATCAAAGAACGTTTTTGTGTCTCCTGTTAAATTCGTCATGTGTAGGTTACGTCCTTTTTCCTTTCCACAGTTGATATATAAGGTGCGGTAAATATCCATTTAGGAATAAATTTAACAATGGTGATCCGCCATCTTATTTAAAATGATATTGAATAATGTTAATTAAAAATTTGACAGAGTAACTTATTTTTCTATGTATTCAACTAAATCCCGAATATATCACATTTTTTCTAATAATCTATAAAACTTCCTAACTATGTCATAAAAATTTATCGCGATTTTCCTTCGATAGTACTATTTACATACTTAAATATTTGTCACCATAGCCTATTTTAAACAACCTGCCATAAACACGATATCGGTAGTTATAAATATCGATAAACTTACTCTTTTTAGATTGATTCGGCGGTCGCTTTGTTGAAATTAATTTGTAATTCTGGGCTGCTGTGTTACTTGTTGTAATAATAATTTTGAATTGTACAGTTTTATTATGTTTACATTATTGCACTATTCATCATTAGTCCTCTAATATATATTATCAGAGCGGGTTATCGAATAACGTATCAAAAACATTGTTTTTTTACATGTCTGATGACCCAAAGCATAGTTAACACGGTTACACTGTTCGGAAGGTGTCGAGAGATTTTTGTAGAAAGCGAAGATTTGATCCAGAAGACGAAACGAAAGTGACCAAAGCATAACAGAATAAATTGTAATTATTATGGACAGGCAGGCGATTGTCAACGATTCTTCGATAGCTAAAGAAATTTATTATTATATTATTTTTCTAGTGATGGTACTGAAAAAAATTGATTTGGTAACTCAAAAATGAATTTTATAATGAGCTCCAAAATTCACATATCTCAATATAGGATGTGTAATCACCATTTCGTTGAAGCATGTACATATCTATCCTGATCGCTGTAGGAGAGTAGCAAAGCTATGTGTGTCCGTATTTATTTTTGTTTATTTGACATTACGGCTAAAGCCAATGCGCCACATATTTTAAAGTTAAAAGATCATACGAGAAAAACTCGATGAGAATTTATTGTAAGTCACTCGAGGTAAATTGACATCACAAACGCCCATGTCTTAGGTCTCAAGTCTAAATTTGACATTGATGAATTTTAATCTAAGGTAAAAATTAACAGTCAGCCCTCTGAATATATAAAATGTTTTAAATACTTTGCAATAAGAGTGGTTATGGTAAAAAAATGCCAATTGCGATAAATGCAAATAACTCCGTGGTCGAGTGGTAGGGGGATTCAATTGCGGTGCTTACGAGTTCAAATCTCAGTATGAAAAGTTTTGTGAATTGATTTTGCAATAAATGAATGGATTTTTGTTCGAAGGCATAGCCCTATCTTTATATCCTTACACTCTTTGAAATGAGAGTTTGAGTAACGTAGTTCTTGTAGAAAAAAACTCCTATTGAGACAAGCGATCCGATAAAAAGCGGACATAGTTTAAAAAAATCAAAGATATTGTAAATTATGATGAATTAACGCCACTGAAAAAGTGTATTAAAAATCAACAAAATAAAAAGAACGATGCTATACAATAATTTAAGGAAAGAAAATCCAATTTTAAGGGATCTTTCTGTTTTTTTTAACATCCCATTAGTCAATATTGGACGTTTGATAACGAGCATTTTAAATGCTCTTAAAAGTGAGTAAAAAAAATAAAAAAAGATCGAAGCGTTTAAATTTAGAAGACACAAAAATGAACCCTTTAAAAAGTGAACGGTAAATAACACCTTGATTGATCGACGAGATAAACCTGTCCTTCTGTCGGCCAAGTCAATAAACTGGATCTAAGAACCAGATGTCAATCTAAGGCTTCGATTGGGTGGGATAAGCGTTTCTAGTCTATCTAATCTCTTGTACCGATCTCAATTCGACTTTTCGATAATTATTATTACAAGGAGATAGTATTTTCTTTGCCGAATATCGCTCGATTCGTTTGCAATATGAAAGTTTTTGACATTGTAATACGGCGATACGAAATTGATTTCGTGGCTTTTTGATCTGCCAGATAAAGCGTCTATTCGTGGGAAAACGAGATGACAGGATGGGTATATTTCTTGTGTGAGGATGACGAACATTATATTTAAAGATTTCTTCGATATGATTTTACGAGTAATTAAGTATCCGTTGGATAATTATTGCATCCGTTGTCAGTTTTGTGATGATCTGAAAATGCCGTAATTAATTAAATAAATCAAACGTAACATATGTGTCACACTCAGTGCCGGCGCGAGGTTATTTGGCGCCCTAGGCAACGGTTATTGACGCGCCCCCTTTTTAACAAATCGTCCATTTCTTCCATTTTTTTCGAAATAGTTGAAAAAAAAAATAGGAATCATTAGATTTTTTACATATATATACATGTCCGCCCCCCAATGTAGAGCATATGGCCACCTAATGGAGGTATCTCAACAGGAGTTTTTCTACGTGAACTGTTTGTTACTTAGTCGCTCCACTTTTTTTAAAGAATCGCATGGAAAAAGATATACAATTACAACCAACAAATACAAACATCAAAATAAAATAAAATTTACTATTATTTATTATTGTTATTGAGTATATAAAAATGATTTAAATACCCCACTTATGCACCCCCTAATGTTTTGCGCCCTACGCGGTGGCCTTTTTCGCCTGTATGTTGGCGCCGGCCCTGGTCACACTGGTTGTAGCCAAACTATATTTTTCTTTCAAATACAATCAATATAGAATTTTGCCAAAGTTGTAGAGAGCCTTATCTAGCCTGGCCACCTATTTTTTCATATTTTTTTCACCCTACGGGCGCGCCTATACCTGCGGTGCTATTCCCGCGTTAATGTATTGCATAATAATCACGTGTAGAGTGTTTCATCTCATCCAAAATAAGTGCATGCGTGCGTAAATAACTTTTTAATACCTCGTTCATGTCAAATGAGTGTCAGAATGAACCGCACATGAATAAATCAAAATATTTGTTTTTTTTTCAATCATTTCTGGAAACATTCTGGAGATAATTGAGCGCCTTAGTTTCAAAACCCACCTAACTCCAAAAACCAAAAATGTTGGCAAAGAGCAAAAAACCGCTGTGGGGGTTTTTGGATTTGAGACTAAGCACGTTTTTAAAATGCGATTTCTCTGTATTAAGAAAGGTTTTGAAATCGAAAATTTATTGAGTGTGTAGATATTGAAATAGAGAACAAGTTTTAATCAAAATTTGAAAAAAAATCAAAAATGGTCTTTAGGTAAGTTTTGAAATTGAGATCCTCAATTTTGAAACCAGTCATAGTTTTTATTTATTTTTTTTAGTTCATAAGGAAGTATTGCAGTATAAAATTCATTCTGATCTTATTTAAAATCCAAGTTATTCGAATGAAATCGGCGTCTCATAAAATTAATTCTTTATGGAATTAAAACGTGTCAAATTCAAAAATTCTATCCTTCCAAAAACGTATTAATAAAAAAGGAAATCGGTGGACTATAAATGTACGTCAAAACAGAGCATTGTTTTCGCGTGTTGTGCATGTCATACGAGCTTGAAGGGTTAAACACGACATGTGTTTATCACCAAATTTCAAAGAGATGACAGCTGAAGAAGATGTAGTCAATTTATATTATTATAAAGCGGCGTATCAACCTAATTGAATCGGAGCGTGTACTCATATTGCGGCAAGCATAGATACAGCAAGTGAATGAATAAATAAAATTAATTAATTAACTAACATCGAGGATGTCCGCATTAAGTGAAGTGTGTCAGACGGCATTACCGCATACTTCCATTTGAGTATCCTCATCCAGTAAACTTACTTGTTGCACATTTCACTTTGCTCTACTGTTGTATTTAATGTTATAATTATAAGCAATGTAAGGACACCAATTTCTGGTAAAAACTCACAATTATTATAATCAAAATAAGAAACTGATCTCAAGCAAAAACTCATGTTGTTTTACAGAGCATATAAAGGTTCATTTTGGTTAATCTCGCATTGAATTAAAATTATTCAACGTAGACATTGAATGTAGATAGTGATAAGTTCATGAAATTAAATTAAAAAATACGGCATCTTTGTACTTTTTCATAAACACTGATAATTTCATAATAAAAAATAACGTTTGTTAACAATAAAAAATAACAATGTAGTATTTTTGGATTAACGCATATATCGTCGCTGTTCTTGCAGAAGTTGGTAAGCAACAAAACTGACAAAAATAAGTTAAGTTTACATAGAGATAGTTAGGTTAGGATAGAGAGAGCCAAAAAAAGTATTTATTAGTGAAGGCAATTATTTATTATGAATGCAGGTTTAAAGCCAGGAAATTGTTCCTGTCTATAAATCTAAAACTCTTATTTGTGTCAGATCGGCATTAATGCATCTATATTTTGATATTATAATTATTTATCTATCTATATATATAAAAGAAAGTGGGGTTTGTTACACCACGTATATCTCGAGAATTACAGCTCGGATTTTAATGATCTTTGTTTTATTAAATTCTTATCCGCCTAGAATAGCAGAATAAGCATTAAAACATCGGAAAAATATCACGGGGAAGAAATTATGAAGAAAATTAATATTCTCATACAGTTTTCAAATGGCGAACACCTTGAAATAATGAAAATGTCGTTTGTATGCAGATTTCATCCGCTAGGTGGCAATTTTTCCAAAATTCATTTGTTTTTGCTTCTTTTGCATACAATTGACTTCTAAATAATTTTAAATTTAGAGTATGGATTAGAATAAAACAAATCGATGATATAAAATGAAAACGAAATAAAATCGGATAATGTTGAAATAAGGTTATGTTTTTAATTAGGTATGATAATTTTTTTGACAAAAATATTACGCTGTTTGCACGAACGTTGCTCTACTTTGAGATGCCACGTTATTACACTTGGAAAGCTACATCGAAGAAATTTTAACGTCGAAAGCAAGGCGATGCGGTTCCTGCTCATCAGAATGATTACTGATGCTCTTGGTCGCGTTTACACAGTTCATCCGAAAAATGACGTATGCTTCTACTTGCATGTCAACAGCTCAATTTGCTTGAAAATGATACTCATTACAATCGCTGAAGAAATTGTTTCTGAATCTCCAAGTCAGATACGCACATTATTTTCTATCATTATTTTGACATGCTTCCCATCGAATCCCCGTGAACTGTGGAACAAGTACAAGGATGACATGTCCGAATACATTTTGCATCGAATTCGTGTCAGTTTGGGGAATCCCGATCTCGAGGTGAATGAAGAGATACATAACCAGGCTTTGCTTTAGATCGAAGACATGTGTTACCTCATGTGCGTCAGTTTGGTAGTCAAGTTAGGAATGCCAACGCCAGATCGTGGAATGAACGACGCTTTCAATCGAGAATTGGAACGTGAACGTGAATGTGATCAAGATGCATTGAACCAATCAGTTTGAACGAATGTACCACTGTTGAACCCTCAACAGAAGGAAATTAGCGATACGTTAATGAAGGTAATTGATGATGGAAATGGTGGCTTATTTTTCCTCGATGCGCCCGGTGGAGCTGGGAAGACATTCTTCATGTCATTGATTATGGCCACTGTTCTTGCGAGATAAATAATTGCTGTAGCAGTTTCTTCTTCTGGAATAGCAGCCACGTAGATAGATCAACCGCTGCCGATGAAATAAACGCTTGCCTCAAATAATTGACAAACATGCGAGTTGCATTGCTAAACGATCCATCTGCCGAAGATTTCTGTCCACTTAATGTCCACTTCTAAAGGCAATACGTTGATCAATCTAACGGCCCTTGGAACTATTGACTCATACCTCTTAAGCGAGGTATAAGTTTTTAGAAATAAAAAGTTTTTGCTCATAGTTACGCCCACGTAAGAATAAATTGGGAGCATGTAAATTAATAGTCATGAGAATTTGAGGATTATTAACTCGGCCCCGAAGGAGAAGAGAAAAATGATTTAAGCTTGAAAACGATCGTCGGTAACGACCGTGTTCCTGTTGACAAATCGAACAGATTGATTTCGTTTCCGCAAAATTTTAACAATTTCGTCTCAACGAAGGACGGCTTCATCAAAAAAATGTTCCCAAACGTCTAATCACAAAAATCACAATTGGTCTATTGAATGAGTAATTCTTGCGGCGAAGAAGAAAGATGTGAATCATTTAAACTTCACAATTCAAAATCAAATCGTTGGTCCACTACATTCCTTCAAATCTAGCGAACTTTCGCAAGGTGCGCGAAACATTCTTGCGCAGACTGTACATATAACATATTCTTTCAACCAAAAAATAATTATTTCTGCTTCTCTATGATAGTGTCATCAGAAATAGTTTGTAGTATCGACCAAACTATTTTTTTTTTCGTTTATTAGAGATTCGCGCCGCAGCACACCCAGCATCGCCTCGCGGCACACCGCTTGCGGAGCACTGCTTTAAACGACTGAAAAACTGACATGCAATATTGCGAAACACTCACCAATGACCAAAGTTTTGGTAGCAAGTAAAATCATCACCTGGGATGAATGGACAATGGCGCACAAATGCGCATTGGAAGCACTCAATCAAAGTATGAAATATCTGTGCAATGACTCAAGATGTTTTATAGGCGCAATGATTCTACTATCTGGCGATTTCCACCAAACACTACCAGTCATTCCAAGATTTACCGCTTCCGATGAAATAAACGCTTACCTCAAATCACGACTCTGGCGCTATGTAAAGAATCTTCAGCTGACGACAAACATGCGAGTTGCATTGCTAAACGATCTATCTGCCGAAGCAATTGCTGACTATCGGTAACGGAGGTGTTCCTGTCGACGAATCGAACGGATTGATTTTGTTTCCGCCGATTTTTTGCAATTTCACTTCATTCAACAAAATGTTCCCGAACATCTAATCACAAAAATCACAATTGGTTGAATGAACGAGCAATTCTTGCGGCAAAGAACAAAGATGTGGATCATTTAAACTTCACAATTCAAAATCAAATCGTTGGTCCACTGTATTCCTTTAAATCTATCGACCGTGTAACAAACGAAGACGAAGCAACCAACTATCCAACTCAATTTTTAAATTTATTGGATCTGCCTGGCTTGCCACCGCGCAATTTACAACTGAAGGTTGACTCGGTAGTCATCATGCTTCAAGTTATCAAGTTAACAGAACATTTATTCACTTTTAAGGTGTTCACTGTCAATACTTGGTGGAATGGCAATATAATAAAAATAATAAAACATTTTTAGTACTTTTTCCACATAAAATTTATTTGATCAGGACCGGTTTCGCTCATCGCGAGCATTATTAACTGATGATAATGCTCAGATGATAATAACTCAGTTGATAATGCTCGCGATGAGCGAAACCGGTCCTGATCAAATAAATTTTATTTAGTGGGAAAAGTACTAAAAATGTTTTATTATTTTTATTACAACATTTATTGATTCTGAGGCGGTACAAAGTTCGTCGGGTCAGCTAGTATATATATAAAAGAAAGTGGGGTTTGTTACACCACGTATATCTCGAGAATAACAGCTCGGATTTTAATGATCTTTGTTTTATTAAATTCGTATCCGCCTAGAATAGCAGAATAAGCATTAAAACATCAGAAAAATAACACGGGAAATAAATTATCAAGAAAATTAATATTCTCATACAGTTTTCAAATGGCGAACACCTTGAAATAATGAAAATGTCGTTTGTATGCAGATTTCATCCGCTAGGTGGCAATTTTTCCAAAATTCATTTGTTTCTGCTTCTTTTGCATACGATTGACTTCTAAATAATTTTAAATTTAGAGTATGGATTAGAATAAAACAAATCGATGATATAAAATGAAAACGAAATAAAATCAGATAATATTGAAATAAGGTTATGTTTATAATTAGGTGTGATATTTTTTTTGACAACAATATTACGCTGTTTGCACAAACGTTGCTCTACTTTGAGATACCACGTTATTACACTTGGAAAGCTACATCGAAGAAATTTTAACGTCGAAAGCAAGGCGATGCGGTTCCTGCTCATCAGAATGATTACTGATGCTCTTGGTCGCGTTTACACAGTTCATCCGAAAAATGACGTATGCTTCTACTTGCATGTCAACAGCTCAATTTGCTTGAAAATGATACTCATTACAATCGCTGAAGAAATTGTTTCTGAATCTCCAAGTCAGATACGCACATTATTTTCTATCATTATTTTGACATGCTTCCCATCGAATCCCCGTGAACTGTGGAACAAGTACAAGGATGACATGTCCGAATACATTTTGCATCGAATTCGTGTCAGTTTGGGGAATCCCGATCTCGAGGTGAATGAAGAGATACATAACCAGGCTTTGCTTTAGATCGAAGACATGTGTTACCTCATGTGCGTCAGTTTGGTAGTCAAGTTAGGAATGCCAACGCCAGATCGTGGAATGAACGACGCTTTCAATCGAGAATTGGAACGTGAACGTGAATGTGATCGAGATGCATTGAACCAATCAGTTTGAACGAATGTACCACTGTTGAACCCTCAACAGAAGGAAATTAGCGATACGTTAATGAAGGTAATTGATGATGGAAATGGTGGCTTATTTTTCCTCGATGCGCCCGGTGGAGCTGGGAAGACATTCTTCATGTCATTGATTATGGCCACTGTTCTTGCGAGATAAATAATTGCTGTAGCAGTTTCTTCTTCTGGAATAGCAGCCACGTAGATAGATCAACCGCTGCCGATGAAATAAACGCTTGCCTCAAATAATTGACAAACATGCGAGTTGCATTGCTAAACGATCCATCTGCCGAAGATTTCTGTCCACTTAATGTCCACTTCTAAAGGCAATACGTTGATCAATCTAACGGCCCTTGGAACTATTGACTCATACCTCTTAAGCGAGGTATAAGTTTTTAGAAATAAAAAGTTTTTGCTCATAGTTACGCCCACGTAAGAATAAATTGGGAGCATGTAAATTAATAGTCATGAGAATTTGAGGATTATTAACTCGGCCCCGAAGGAGAAGAGAAAAATGATTTAAGCTTGAAAACGATCTTCGACTATCGTCGGTAACGACCGTGTTCCTGTTGACAAATCGAACAGATTGATTTCGTTTCCGCAAAATTTTAACAATTTCGTCTCAACGAAGGACGGCTTCATCAAAAAAAATGTTCCCAAACGTCTAATCACAAAAATCACAATTGGTTGATTGAATGAGTAATTCTTGCGGCAAAGAACAAAGATGTGAATCATTTAAACTTCACAATTCAAAATCAAATCGTTGGTCCACTACATTCCTTCAAATCTAGCGAACTTTCGCAAGGTGCGCGAAACATTCTTGCGCAGACTGTACATATAACATATTCTTTCAACCAAAAAATAATTATTTCTGCTTCTCTATGATAGTGTCATCAGAAATAGTTTGTAGTATCGACCAAACTATTTTTTTTTTCGTTTATTAGAGATTCGCGCCGCAGCACACCCAGCATCGCCTCGCGGCACACCGCTTGCGGAGCACTGCTTTAAACGACTGAAAAACTGACATGCAATATTGCGAAACACTCACCAATGACCAAAGTTTTGGTAGCAAGTAAAATCATCACCTGGGATGAATGGACAATGGCGCACAAATGCGCATTGGAAGCACTCAATCAAAGTATGAAATATCTGTGCAATGACTCAAGATGTTTTATAGGCGCAATGATTCTACTATCTGGCGATTTCCACCAAACACTACCAGTCATTCCAAGATTTACCGCTTCCGATGAAATAAACGCTTACCTCAAATCACGACTCTGGCGCTATGTAAAGAATCTTCAGCTGACGACAAACATGCGAGTTGCATTGCTAAACGATCTATCTGCCGAAGCAATTGCTGACTATCGGTAACGGGGGTGTTCCTGTCGACGAATCGAACGGATTGATTTTGTTTCCGCCGATTTTTTGCAATTTCACTTCATTCAACAAAATGTTCCCGAACATCTAATCACAAAAATCACAATTGGTTGAATGAACGAGCAATTCTTGCGGCAAAGAACAAAGATGTGGATCATTTAAACTTCACAATTCAAAATCAAATCGTTGGTCCACTGCATTCCTTTAAATCTATCGACCGTGTAACAAACGAAGACGAAGCAACCAACTATCCAACTCAATTTTTAAACTTATTGGATCTGCCTGGCTTGCCACCGCGCAATTTACAACTGAAGGTTGACTCAGTAGTCATCATGCTTCAAGTTATCAAGTTAACAGAACATTTATTCACTTTTAAGGTGTTCACTGTCAATACTTGATGGAATGGCAATATAATAAAAATAATAAAACATTTTTAGTACTTTTTCCACATAAAATTTATTTGATCAGGACCGGTTTCGCTCATCGCGAGCATTATTAACTGATGATAATGCTCAGATGATAATAACTCAGTTGATAATGCTCGCGATGAGCAAAACCGGTCCTGATCAAATAAATTTTATTTAGTGGGAAAAGTACTAAAAATGTTTTATTATTTTTATTACAACATTTATTGATTCTGAGGCGGTACGAAGTTCGTCGGGTCAGCTAGTGTCACATAAAATATTGATGCTAGAGGGCAGAACTATCAATCTGTTACTTACCAACTTCTGCCAGGACAGTGGCGATATAATGTGTAAAGAAACCGTTGAACCAAGCGAATGAATGCTATTAAGAATACAGAGATCCAACGAAAAGAAGTTGGGATATCTCTAAAAAGTACACGGGTATAGGAAGATAACAGCACTAAGCTGGTATCTAGGGAAAAAATATACATGTCATTTTTGTATCACACATTCTGCTGTATTCAAAAGAGTCGTTTGTTTTATGTTATATTCAACAACAAAAGTTATTCAGGTAATCAATACGGTAGTTCGCTTCATCAGTTTTAAATAGCATACAATTTCCCTTCGATGCCTCGCTTTCCCTTGTGATAATAACAACAAAAAAAAATGCTTCCTCAAAGAAAATAAAGATAGTTCGGAAGGATATAAATATCTGTATTCCTAAACCATGTTATAATATAAAAAAAAATATGCAATTCATTACTGAAACATCAGAATAAAATGTAATGAAATCGTGTAGCAGGTACGCGTGACCGCCTGTGCGTTTTAACAAGAAAAATAATTACAATAATCAAATTATGATAAAACAACCAACAGTTAGTTAGTTACTCGGATTATGCAATGCGTGCTATTTATTTGTGGTGATGTTGAAGGAATATCGACGAAATAAATACAACGAAAATTAATGAACCGCGAAGTGACTAAATTGAATAACAATCTTCCGGCGAACGACGCGACTTTTGAAAGATTTCCTCCTTTTTTCGCTTCGTTGACTTTTTGCCCAACATAATTTATTTAAATTTGATTTATTTTGATTCTGTACTCTCCCATAAGTTTTGTCGATAGCGACCCGGGTTTCGCATTTAGGCATCTTCAGGTTTTTTCAAGTGCACGAATGCACTTGATCTGACGAGCAGCAAACGGTTTGTATCGTTTATATACAAACATAAAAGTGAATCGCTCAGTAATTAGTTTTAATGAATCAAGTGCGTAAATTTATGACATTTATTCAAGAACTAAGATCTCTTAGTAGTTTCTGATATAACAAGTATGTGATTAACAGTAAAATATCAAAAACAAAATATCGCTGTGAATTTGTCGATAAAGAATCAATAGCATAAGCCAGTGCTTCCAAACCTTTTTCATAACACGGAACCCTAAATCTGAAAACAATAATCTGCGGACCCCCGAATTTTTTTATTTCACATGTTCATATTGAATGTTGAAAGAATGAAAATTTTCGCGGACCCCAGGTTGGCAACCGCAACGCAATAAGCAACGGTTTAAAATAAGTATTAATTTTAATTAAAAATGTGTTTATAAAAAATTAAAGAGAATGGGCTTTCAACCAGAGCAATAACCAGCAGTATACATATAGCAGTAACTCTTTGGTAGATTTATTTATACAAACGAATTATAAATAGAAAGGGGAAGAGCATTTCTAAAATCGTACGATTCATAGGTGCAAGAGTAAATATTCCAGAGATAAGCGCCCATTTTTAAACAAGGGTCTGTGTAATACACGTGACATAAATGTTTAAAACATTCCACTCTATTTACCGAAAATCAACTACATAACAATCAGTCAGAATTAATTCATCGTACCTAATATCGATTGACCAAGTTCCATTCTGGATTTGGTGTGACCGGAATCGGATTGCTCCTCGGAATAAAATAATACGATTAACCGACACCGGTGTCGAGTGTACACAAAACGAAACTGGGCGTATGGGAGCATTTAACAACATCGTGACTCGCACAATGTGAAAAAAAGATGCATTGTGTCATAGATATACCATCTTGACGACATATGCATAACAAACACACAGCTCACAAAATTTGTGATTCATAACAATATTATTAATATATGTACATACGAATAAATTTAAATGATATATCGTCTCAGACAACACATGTTACAATACCCTGTTGAGAACGTATGTAAATATCACTTCATCGTTATGGAAATGAATACATACAGCTAAATATACATACATAATAATACAATATTTTGTAGTGTAAACCAGTGTTCTTCAACCTATGGTACCGGCACCGGTCCGCGGAGACTTTTATGTTTCGATTTTTTAAAACTTTATTATCTCCTCGATGTTGATGCAAAATGGTGAATTAACTGCCATCTGATATCTTTACGGTCTCGGCTATCTCACGTAACTTCAATTTACGATCAGTCAAAAGTATGTTGTGGACTTTTTTGATGTTTTCTTTTTGACAATTGCCAAATTTGGGCGACCAGAACGCTTAGTTCAGAAATCATGAAATGAGCGTTCAGATATCAGCAAACCACTTCTTTACCATCTGTCTCGATGTAACAGACTCCAAATAACACTTGTCAAGCCATTGTTTTGCTTGAACGGTATTTTTTTCCCATTAAAAAGCAATGCTTTATCAACACAAGAAATTCAGATGTTTCCATTGTTTTGAAAATTAAGTAGCGCTACTAAAACCACTGTAACATGTGAACTATACGTAAATTGTTATGAAATTTCGACAAGTATTATTTGAAGGTCGGCACTTCCTGAAAATTATATGGATCTGTCAATAGGTTGTGGCGCGATCTATATGTCATCTTACGAACTTATTGAGTGAAGTTGGTTGACGCCGGTCCGCGAAATATTTTTACAATTTTTACCGGTCCGCGGACGTAAAAAGGTTGAAGAACACTGGCGTAAACGAGCTACATTAAGAAAAAAATCATTTGGTGATTTTCTACTAGGTATACAACAAAATAAATTTGAAGTTTTAGGCTTATTCGGGAGTTAAAATAGTGATATTATACAAAGCTTGAGATCGAAACTGACTCGCGAGTGGGTCGAAATAAACCTTCATGGTGGAAAAGGTTCAGACGATTTTTTGAGATTTCTTTATTTGAGGGTGTATGGTAGTCAAAATTGCAATATGTATTACTATACAACTTTTGAGATCGAAGCAGGTTTGTCGAAATAAACCTTTATGGTAACGGGGATTAGACGAAGCTTTGAGACTTCTCTATTTGACGATGTATGGATATTAATTATTCCATGACTTTTTCCAACTGACCTTCCCTTATACATGCTTACATTTTATAGTTAGAACAAACACAGATAAATGTTTTTGCGCTGCTATTCCCGCGCGCTTACACTTATTTTAAACATTCTGAAACACTCAACACATCACTGTGTTTCACTGCTGGGGTCATATTTCTTTCGGTTGTACGAGGACAAAATAAGAATTCTGCCTTTCTTGAAAGTATCAACCTTTATATTTCTGGTAATTTTCTGTGATTTATGTGTACATTTTTTCAAAAGTAAAATATTGCAAAAGATGACAACATTTTACTGTAAATATTTATACTACACAACATTCGAGGGATTCGTTTGATTTAAAAACAGTACATTGGGTCGGTAATTTTATGGTTATTAATACAAACTACCAGATGTCACACGTACGTACAGTAGTCATATTTTATGTTATTAAATAAATTGTAGATTTTGAAGGTTTCTTACATCCGACACGTGCAAAGGTTCTCAAGGTATAAAGAAACAATATGTATGTTAAATGATAAAATCTACTTTAAACGAATACTTAATTCTCCGGTTGGTCAATTCAAATGTCACGGGAATTTTATTCTCGAATTGTTTCGACATAACCCCCAGTCCTTACATTAACTATCAAATCTGTTCTGCTATGTATGATATTAAAAACATAGAGAAAAAATATGCAAATTTTAAATCTAGTCAATAATAAGTAATAATCAAATAATAGCTAAGAATGAGCATGGAATGAAAAACTGCATACATAGTGTGAACATTACGTACGTAAGAAATTCTTACATGGTAAATAAAATGTAGCAAGTTAAGTAATGGATTCCTCGCGAGATGGTGGGAATTCAGTTTTCGATATAATTTTTAATTGCGGCAATATGCGCACTGCGAATGTTTCACGCGACCCACCGATTCAAGGCGATAAATCAAAAGTAAGAACGGTCCCAATTCAACAGAAATGATTCTCAAACATTATCAAAGAATCAACGTGTTGCTTTTCACACAGAGCAAAAAATCATGAGCCGGATAAGTTGCACAAAATACGATAATATTATGTTATGTGAATGAAACAAGATACCGGGTGCAGTAAGCAGCCAGTTCAATAATATACATCCGATACAACAGCATTAACTAGTCAAGCTAGCCAGAATCAACGCTTACAATGAGTGGTCACGTTGTGATAATTACCGCGCAACTAACGCCATTAAGTCGATGTTCGAGAACACATAAAAAAGGGCAGTTATTAATGTTGTTTTTAAATTTTGTATTCGGTTGATTTAACACCCCATCTGGATATGGAGGCGCGCCTAAGACCGTTGCATTTTCCAGTGCCTGGCGTTAAACAAGGAAGTACCACTTTTTTAAACTAAGTAACATTGAGGACAAATATTCAGCAAAGACAAAAAAAAACAAACTACGACACAGTATCGAAAGAAAGCGCCTCCACAATATTTTACGAAATCTTATATCTTATTCCCCCCCCCCTGCGTCCATTAAAAAAACGATAAAATCACGAATTTTAATTTTTAATTTATAAACTAAGAATATTGTTTTTGTTTATTCATAAACCTTGCGATATTCTGTCTGATGATGTTTCTCAAATAGGCGAAACACGTATCACATTTTGTTACAGAAGTGGAAAAATAAAGTTATCAATGTTACTGCTGAATCCATCACAAAAAACTTGGTGAAAATGTATTTTCCAGCAGTGTTTCATAACAAAAAAATGAAATAATTATTAAATTGCATTTTTGTGAAGATTAAATTGACAATGTGGACTTGAGATTCTGGAGTGAAGAGACAAACGATATACGAACAGTACTCCAAATGAGCGTGAATTCACACGACACTCCGTAGTGCATATGTTTCATGTGTTATGTATACACAACATTAATCCCTGTGATATCCTAATCCTCTATGACATAACTTTAACAATAAACCTTTTAACGGACTAAACCTATTATCCAATTCCTTCTCTTCAGTTTAAATTGAGAGTTCAAATCGAAAGGTCGAACAGCTTAGTAGAAACTCCTCAATACTCACATTGATATTATTTTGATCTAATTAAGTGTATAAACTATGTTACAGAATAAAGTTGAAACAACATTGAATTAAAAAGAAGTGTTTTAGTAAAACTATATCCATAAAACATGAGATTCATTAAAAAAAATTAGAATATAACAAAGTATGAAAAAAGTGTCACAAACTTAGAACGATGGACGTAAAACTTTTGAGAAGTGCTGATAAAATCAATGTGAAAACTATAAGTGTGAAAGAATTCAATGTCCGTTCAGCTTGCAATTTTCTTTTTGTCTTAAAAATATCGTTCGCTGTATCGTCTTATGTTATCGTTTCCTAGACAGAGATTGTGATATTAATACATCATGATATTAAATTACAATTTATCTGGACGATGGAGAGATAATACAAACGTTAACACGCTGCAGTTTTGTTTAATTTTCACACACAATTAACGGAATTCAAGTAATAAGAGGCGAAAGAATATGAAAACTATGTGTAGTGAATGATGCCATTACAGTAATATGAATAAACGCCGATTTAATTTGAGCATTCTGACTACATAAATCACCTTTATGAATTGGTAAGGTAAGGCAAAAAGTTATTGTAAAATTAGTTATCATTTTTTTTGTTGCTATTTTATAAGGATTTGATGAAGCAAAAATTTCTTCTCATACCATACATGTATGATACATGTCGGAAACGGTAAACGGAAAACAAAATTCTGTGTATTTGGCAAATCGACAGTGGACATAATCACTATAAGGGCGAGAGCAATGGTGAACTATAGAACAGCTTAACGACCGTGGACGCGTATTTGAGTCTTTGAAAAACAAAGGTTGCTGGCCGGCGGACACATATATGCGTATAGGTGAAGTATCTGGAAGCTAAGAAAATTAAATTTTGTAAAGATATCTTAATTTGCTTACAAATTATAGTGAATTTAGTAAAATTATAATTTTTGCGAATTTTTCGCATAATTTTATTTCGCCAGGTGAAATTTTATAAAAAAACGTGCGGTCGTTAAGCTGTTAAAAAAGATTGAGCAACTTATTTACAAACATTGATAAAATTTACTTTAATAGAATTTCCAACATATCCCAGTTGAGTTAAGCATTCCTTATTATTCTATTCCACTCACAGTTATATGTAAAAAAAATGAACAGGGAGCCAGTGGCGTGTTTAAGCAGTGACCTCGTATTTTTTAAATAAATAATTAGATCTCAACCAATACGCACTAAATATTTTATGTCAAATGTCAGCACTAACGATAGTTGAAAGATTTTTTTTTACCCTAGAATCTAGATGAAAGGGAGATTGGAGCAAGACTAGTAAATAGTTCCCCATATAAATGTGAATGACACCAAGAAATTACTTTTAACATTTAACAATTCTAAAATTTAATTAATTATGAACGTAAAATTAAAGCTGAATAATATAAATAAAAGACTAATGTTAAATATGAATGTATTTGTTGACGTTTAATCCAATTTAAAAAAATTATTACTAATACTACTACTCTTCTTTATAAAGGTATTTGGTATAGTTCTGATTATCTGAGTTTTTCAGTTATCCGTGCAACCCTTCCCATCATTAGCCCGGATAGTCGGGAGTAAACTCTTGACACGGTAGGGTTTATTGGCACCCGCTTCCACTAGCACTTTTGTGATGAAAACCGGCAGGATTTTAAAAAAGGTGTAGCTAAATTAATTGTTTTAATTTTGCCATCAGGTAACCCGTAATATCAATTGTTTATTGTAAATGGCCTTAAATGGCAACATTGTTTTTCGATACCGAAGTGATTTTTGTTTCTTTCTTTCTTGCTCTTTGGGACACGAACCGCACCTGACGTGTGAGTGGGATACTTCCCGGCCTCTGTAACGTGGTTCCAGAGACCTTTAGTTGTAAATTTACTTGCAGTTCTTTTTTTTGTGGTTTTGTTTTTTTCCGAGATGAAAGAAATAATATTCTTCCATTTTGACGAAAATTAAATTCCATTTTGTTCTCTGCGCAGAGTTTAACATCAATTTTTTTTACATTTATAAAATCGTGTGAGCAAGCTAGGTTGTATAATAGTTATTGTGTAGTATTGTTATAATTCAAAATTTTGTTTAATAAATACTGTATTTAATAGATTCGGTGATTGCATGTTCCTAAATAATCGTTTTCGTAACAGTCGAGCGATTATTTCATTTCATTCTACCTACCTGCTAACGCCAAGTTTATACCAGCGGTATCGGTCATAATGACTTTTATTAGTTGGGATTTATTCTTGGGGTTTAGCATCGTGAACAATAGTAGAAATTTCTAACAATAAATGAAACTAGCTCTAAAATAAATTACGAGTAATGTCACTCTATTATTTTTACTTTAATATATGTACGTTAAAATGTACTCATAGTGAAAAATACATCCGGTCTAATTGTGATTTTAGTGTTATATTTATGTACATGGAAAATCAATAAAACTTCCGTGAGTATGTGCCAAGGACATGGAAGATAAACACGTTCTCGATTACCAAGTCACTTTATTGATAACAAGAAGTGATTGGCGGGTAAAAAATACCTACGTAATCACTCGAAGTGATAATACAATATGATAAGACTCCATCTATAATGGATATTAATTTTCTCTCGATATAATGTATTGGACATATAAATATGATTCAAACATTTTTACAGTCGGGTAAACTTGTAAAATATTTTCGAGAAAAAATATTCACAGGCAGATTTAAGGCAATAAGCAGAAAATTGTTTTTTTTATTACTCTCGTACTAATAAGTTCTTTAAATGTTCCTTAAATGCGGTTAGTAAATAGTAATATATGGTCAATTATCCTGATATTATACTGACTTCATACAGTTTTCTAAATCAGCGTTTCTCAACCGGGGTATACGTGGAACAAACGATAACAAGTCAAAACGCAAAAATTCACAGGCCCTAACATATATCAGGCTAATGAGATAATGTTTTTGTTGTTATTGTAAAATTATTAGTTCAAAACGCAATTTATCTAGTTGTGTCGATTATAGGTCGATGTTTTTATTTTAAATTATGAAATACATTCAATAAAAGATTTATGATATGTCTAGAATATCTATACATAATATGTCTACGTTTTCAGAGTTCTTACTAATATTAGGCAACTGGTGTAATTCATTTGAATCCGTGTACAAATTCGATTTGTTGAAATCATAAATTTATAATATTATGTACACGTAATAAAAAAAGTTTTAAAACATATTATATCGCATTTACCTTTTGAGTTACACTATCATGCGTAGAGGGAATTATGAGTAACTATTCTAAAAAAATGGTGAAAGGGGGAATGGAGCGAATAAAATGCATATCTTTAACCATTTTTTATGTTCAAACGACTGTTTTTTTTTTAAAAAAACTATGATTTATTCGACCAGCATGTCAATCAGGCTTACCGTTTTTTTTTTTAAATTTAAATACGCCTGTTTGATTTATTAATAAAAGTTTTGCATCAGTCGAGAACGCTTACTATATAAGTGAAACGAGCATAGTCAACTAAAATATGACACATTATAAAATGTACTATAAATACTTTAATTTTCAATATATTAATTTCGACAAGGTAAGGATTAAAAGTTAACTAACACTCAGTAATCCTCACGCCCTTCGAATCTTGATATCATTATCACTACTAGAAAGCATCGTAAAATAACTAAAATCACAACATAATATATTGGTAATACTAGTACATACTCAATTTAGTTCACAGATATTTAAATAACACAAAAGATATCGTGCGTAAGAATTTTTCTCTGGAATATAATTTAAATCTGATAATATATAAATAATAATAATATATAAAACTATTAATAGTGGATAATGTTTGTTATGTCGCTATCCGGCTAGGTTCGATATATCGCTACCATAAAGCAACAG
The DNA here is from genome assembly GCA_030503985.1 of Himalopsyche tibetana. NCBI lineage: Eukaryota > Metazoa > Arthropoda > Insecta > Trichoptera > Rhyacophilidae > Himalopsyche > Himalopsyche tibetana. The sequence continues at coordinate 39,220,702 of JAPJYX010000014.1, read as the reverse complement.
TGAAATAAAAATGAAAAAAAAGGCGATTTTAAGATAAGTATGTCAATCGATTGCTGAAAGGTAAACCTTTATAATGAAACACTGACATATTTTAAATGTAAAATAAAATGCCCCATTCGAAAGAAAAATCCTACGTATACAATTATTGATCAATATTGTCTGTAACTTCCAAGGCATCAGCGAGATTATTAAAATAACTAGGTACAGATAATAAATAGTATACAAAAACAATCTACTATTATCATTTATCATTAACCGTAAAAGAAACCTAAATAAACCCATGGTTCGCTATTTACAAAATCGACACAAACCTTAAAGTTCAATTATCTCGAAACTAGTATTTTAGAATTATCCCACTGTTCCTTTAGATAAACGATACGTCAATAACACAATGCATGTATACACCGCAGTATATTCAAGTTAGTAATTTACCCAAAATTGGTTTAATGAGATTCTTTCTCTATTCAAAATTCGCGTTAAGTCTGTGAATAACTGATGAGACAAATTGGAAACTGAAAATATACGACGGTCAGTTATTTATTATAAGTCAGAAAGTTTAACGCGTCTGGCAAAAACGCATAAGTCAAGTTTACGATTACAAAATGGAAAGCATTCGCGGGATCATCGATTCCGCTTTAAGCACAGTAATACAAATATAATCGATACATAATGAATTATAGTGTTGAAGATCAGGAAAGTTTCTAGTTGCAAAAATCAAATACCTCGATCCGCTGCTGGTTTTGCTGACCAGTATAAAGCGCGACCAACAAAACAGCGAGCTGTGCCACTTTTGGCGGAAACGAAGAAAGTGTTTTCACTCACGAGGTTATAGATACAGTGAAATCCCGATTTCACGTCCCCAGAATTCACGTTTTCCCGCATTTACCTTTAATATCTTTTTTTACGTAGTTTGCGTCCATTTTGTTTTTGTTTTTTTAAAAATGTTGTAAATTTTAAGAATCGAAGGCGTTCATATTTATTTTACTAACTTTGAGAACATATGTCGTACACGACCAATCCTTCAGATAAATATATCGTCTCGAAAGAGTATTATATAAACAGCAAAAACATGATTTTTTAAAATGTAAACGTAATGTAACATATATCATGGATTTTCCATAGGATATTTACGGCTCTCTGAACCTTTGCAATCCTGTTTCTTGGACAACTTGGCTCTACTTAAAAAGTTTGCCGACCCCTTGTTTAAAGTATAAATGACACGTCTAACGCTCATTCTAAAAAACATATTTAATACACAACAACACCAAGAGCGTTTCCCTTGAAGATTTGACAACCTCTTTTTTAAATTACTAAAACTGAATTGAAAATATTATCTGGGTTTTATAGAATATGTCATTTTGAGACCCCGACTACTTGGCCGCCACTGCCTTTATGTTATTTTAATATAAGTATACATATATATATATATATAAAACTGACGAAATGCTTTAAATTGAATTAAGGATTGTTTCATAGACAATTATTTCTACACAATAAAAGTTTCATTTAATAATTTATTACGTAACAATATAATTTAATATTTCGTTGACGAACTCAAATTATAAATTTCGGAAATAAAAAATACCATTAGTATAAGTATGTAGTTAATTTAAAAAATATTTATTTTACTTTTTCCATCCACCAATTACAAAGTATAACGGCCTAAAGTAAAGATAATATGTTTGTACGTAGGTCCGAAAATCTGCATCCCCGGAGAAATCGGCCCTCGAGTAAATACAGAATCTAGAGCGAAGAGTCGACTTGGCGAGTTCTCTTTCAAGGCGAACCAGTCTGCAACCATAGACCAGAGTGGAAGAACCGGTAGATAACTAGTCGTAATTTATTAATTAATGGGAAGATAAGTGCAAGTTGTGGCGGTATGTATTCAAAATTCGAATCGAATTTTGAGTTATATTCGAAATTTAAAATTGTTTCAAAAATAGGACAGAACGAGTCGAGATAAACGGTCACTTATAAATCATTTATCGATTGTAAACTCTGCGGGTTCATTGAGGAAAATAAAAACAATTACGCGGCAAACCATAAAAGATGTAAAGAAAATCGATCAACTTTAATGATTGTAATTTTATTTTATCTACAGGATACAATTTAACTGTAGTAATAAAATTGGCTCTGATGGATATCGGATTAAAAATAATTTAAAAAAAATTATTGATAGTTAAAGTCGTGTACACATTGAAATGTCAAATATTTTAAATTTGGAACTGTCACATTGGAAATGTTTTGAGTAAGTATGTCAAACATAGACGAATCAAAACAAAATGTTGTACTTGACGTATAAGTACCATAATACCATGTGGCAGGGCCCGTCAACAGATCGCAGCCGTATTTACGTTTTAAATACTGATCTGTCATTTTGAAAACATTTTTTTAATAAGTTTTTTTATGCAATTTTAACATATTTCATATGCCTGTTTTTTCACGCTGCGTATGCTCTATGATATGTTATAAAATATACAAAAACATTGATTTGTACTATAACGTAGAGGTGGACTTAAAATCTTCAAGCCTCGTCATAATCATTATATAGGCCAGTGCTTCCCAACCTGGGGTCCGCGAAAATTTTAAATCTTTCAACATTCTTCGTGATAAAATATGAACATGTGAAAAAAAAATTCACGGGTCCGCAGATTGTTTTCAGATTTAGGGGTCCGTGGCATGTAAAAGGTTGGGAAGCACTGATGTAGGCAATACATTTTACCGTTTTTTTTTAATTCACTAGTTTTTTATATTATGGAGATGGAAGTTATTGATGTATTTAAACAATGTCAAATTATAATTATTTTCGATGTATTATTTCATTTATAATCCATAAAAGTATTAACTTGTGCTTAAACAAAAATATTCAAATAAAGCAGTACGTAACCTGATTTTCTTATTGTAGATGGCCCACCATGTGTAGTCGTCGTAAAACAAAAAAAGAAGATAATCACAATTCGAACTGAATGAAAAATAATAAATTCGAGAATCAAACCGGGAGATCAATATTGCACCTGTTAACCTTTCGGTGCTCTTAAGAAACAAGTATCGATAAGATTCCAGATAAACAAAATCTTTAAAAATCAAGGTGAAACACCTCGCCAATTAGGAAGTATGTATATATTTCGACAGCACGTCTGAAATGTAGTGTGACCTTAATTATAATTGATATAACGTATCAGTATTAAAAGATGACATAATATAAACATTTTTTCAATGTTAATGTGTAATCTATTCGTTAGCGCAGGGTTTCTCAAACATTTCTGCAATGGAACACTTCGCGAATCCAGAAGTTTTAACGGAACACCTAGCTTATTTTTTAGGTTGAGTAATTGTAGGGTTATAATGCAAAACATACCATTTACAAAGCTTGAACTTTTCAGTAGAGTCAAATGCTATAATGAATAACATTTGCATAAAAATATGATTTCCAATTTAAAAACGAGTCTTTTAGACATTTTATATTAAAACTAATAGGACCAGTCGATTCCTTAGGCTTGAATTATCCTATCTGCATACGTAACTCAATATTGCTCATTTTGGAAATAGTACGTTTGCATTATAACCCCACAAATGTATTATTAAAACACTAATTATTTATTTAGCAATTATTTTTAAAACATCACATATCACGTAAAAATATAAGCGTACCTAGATACTTGTCATAAAAATCTGTTTGAATTGACCATTACTCGCCTTTCAATATGAAGTTGTTGATTTTTAAAGAGTCAAGATTTTTAAACGTGTTGCGGCGTATAAAACCATTCCAAATTTCCACGGAACTCCTATTCGGGTTCCGTGAAACACCAGAGTTCCGCGGAACATAGTTTGGGAAACCCTGCGTTACCGGAATCATTTATAGTTAGCACGCTAAGGCCGCTATAAAAAGTCAATACCCTCGTAGATGCAGCTAACATAGACAAACAATATAATATTTTGTAAGTACAGGGTAATGTGCTGATGCACTATTTTTTCTAAAGAAAGGAAGCTTTCCATGCTCGATTTCCATGTCAGAATAGAAAGAGTAGTGATTCATTAGTGTGACTATTAATGAAAGCAAATATTTATGGTGACATTAATCGACTATAAAACGGATGGACTATGCAAACAAATGTTTTTACTTTCCATCCGATGAATTGTATATTATTACAATAAACGTTAAATTGAACTATTCACAAGTGCATGATAGCCATTATTTATCTTCTGCTGGATATTATTTTTCTGAAGCTTCATTGGTAACATTAGGTATACATATATCTGTACGTGGGACATAAACAAGACTATGTCAAAAATAGTATTTTTTCTCTATGGCTGTTCAAAGCTTCTAAAGTACAAAATCACCGGTATTATTTTGTATTTGTATTGTAAAATGTATGTAATATATCACTTTTAAGGTGTTCACTGTCAATACTTGGTGGAATGGCATTATAATAAAAATAATAAAACATTTTTAGTACTTTTTCCACATAAAATTTATTAGATCAGGACCGGTTTCGCTCATCGCGAGCATTATCAACTGATAAGAAAAATACAAAAACAGTGATATTTATACAAATTTAAATTGAAATAAAAAGGTGTAAGCAACTATTAACAATTTAAAGGATTAGCAAATTACATTATAATTACACAAAATTAAAATGCTTAACACCCATAACAATTAAAAACTCATCATCAAAGAATAATAAATCTAAGTGGCAAACGATATCAATTATAAACACAATTAAAATTTGGGAAATTTTTACACAAAGTGAAGTTTAGTGTTTCACTTTGTGTAAAAATTTCCCAAATTTTAATTGTGTTTATAATTGATACTAGCTGTAAGCCCGTTGCCCAGCAACGGGAGATTTTTGTTGCATTGTGTTTAATTTTATTTTATTTTAATTTATTTATTTTATTTTATTTTATTTTATTTTATTTTATTTTAATTTATTTTATTTTATTTTATTTTATTTTATTTTATTTTAATTTATTTTATTTTAATTTATTTTATTTTATTTTATTTTATTTTAATTTATTTCAATTTATTTTATTTTATTTTATTTTATTTTATTTTAATTTATTTCAATTTATTTTATTTCATTTTATTTTATTTTATTTTAATTTATTTCAATTAATTTTATTTTATTTTATTTTATTTTAATTTATTTATTTTATTTATTTTATTTTATTTTATTTTATTTTATTTTATTTTATTTTATTTTATTTTATTTTATTTTATTTTATTTTATTTTATTTTATTTTATTTTATTTTAATTTATTTCAGTTTATTTTATTTTATTTTAATTTATTTTATTTTATTTTATTTTATTTTATTTTATTTTAATTAATTTTATTTTATTTTATTTTATTTTATTTTATTTTATTTTATTTTATTTTATTTTATTTTATTTTATTTTATTTTATTTAATTTTATTTTAATTTATTTCAATTTATTTCAATTTATTTTATTTTATTTTATTTTATTTTAATTTATTTATTTTATTTATTTTATTTTATTTTATTTTATTTTATTTTATTTTAATTTATTTTATTTTATTTTATTTAATTTTAATTTATTTTATTTTAATTTATTTTATTTTATTTTATTTTAATTTATTTCAATTTATTTCAATTTATTTTATTTTATTTTATTTTATTTTATTTTATTTTATTTTATTTTTATTTATTTAACAATTATTTCCAATAAAAATCAAAAGATCAAATCCAATTTTTCAATAAAAAATCAGTTGCACATTTTGTCCAAGTGTATGAAAAAAGCAAAATATTATTCTATGATATATCCATATCATAATTTGAATATTCTTAATGTATTAAAGAATTCTAACAGATTTTCAAGGTCAGACGTGAAAAGATTCATCATTATGATTCAATTGATCAAATCCGCTCCAAAAAATATTAGTCTCACATCGACTCACACGATCAAACGATTCATTTCGATAGCCCTATAATCATAGTTTGCAATAGTCGAATTAAAGTCTTTGATTATTCGAATATTATGATGTATGGTGATACAATACTTTAGCTCTACACCAAGAAATATCAAATTTTCAAACGTGGCGATATCAGAACATTCACGCCCGGTTTAAAATAAGCCGCTCCCATTGGATAGAACAACATTTCAAAAATGTGCTGTTCAGAATAAATCGAAATCATTGGTCTGTACCTTACTGCGGACGTTTTACAGACGGACCTTATCGGCTATTAATGTTAAGATCGTTTGCCACTTAGATTTATTATTCTTTGATGATGAGTTTTTAATTGTTATGGGTGTTAAGCATTTTAATTTTGTGTAATTATAATGTAATTTGCTAATCCTTTAAATTGTTAATAGTTGCTTACACCTTTTTATTTCAATTTAAATTTGTATAAATATCACTGTTTTTGTATTTTTCTTATCAGTTGATAATGCTCGCGATGAGCGAAACCGGTCCTGATCTAATAAATTTTATGTGGAAAAAGTACTAAAAATGTTTTATTATTTTTATTTTTTTATTGTATGTAATATACTTGAGCTGGTTATCTAAAATATTATTGGGAAGAGTGACACGAAGTACACTAATCTATGCCGATATCTCAATTTAGACAAAATTGATATATGTACAATAGTTTATCTGCCGTATACAGATATGTCAAATTGTGAAATCTCGTCAATGTATCATAGACTAGTAGTTGATGGTACATTGAGGAGATACGATTTAGATTTATCTACATTCATTTCTACTAGTAAATATATGAATTGACTAGAAATTGTTCAAAGTTACTGACGAGCGCTAAACAGAGTAGAAATGACATTATTAAGGTTTTGTTTAAGATTTCGACTGAATGTGCTTGGTGGAATTTAAATATTCAATTTGAATCGTTCGAATTATGTACATTCACACAGATTTTGTCACTAACGACCCGGGTTTCGCCTTTCGGCATCTTCATGCGTTCAAGTGCACGGATGAACTTCAACTGACAGATCAGTGTCAAAGTAGAAATGACATAACGGTCCAGGTTAGGTTAGATATTTTGAATAGAAAGAGGTTGAGAGTGGCAAACGTTTAGATTTTTGAGGTTATGTGAAAATGTTATGTCAAATGACACTAACACATAAAAAACTGCGTGATTGTGCGCGCACAGCAGTGCAGAGTGGCTGACCACACATACATGATTATTTTTATTTTTGTGAACAATTCAATTACGTCTGTGTATTTAATGTAAACATCGACTGGATGAGGTGTTCATTTGTTCTTTCGTATTAAATATATATATAAATGGATAACATTTACATGGGCTAGTTAATTTACAAATTCATATAACTATAATAAAACTAAAATATACTTAAAATTGAAGACAGTCGAACAAGGAAATTTATGAGAGGTAACATTATTTTGTTCGGCCTATTTTTAACAAAAAGACGCTGTAAAATGTCACTGAATTGACAATTTTTATGCCACGTACATAGACATAGTAAATAGTCATCGATAAAAGAAAAGGAGTTCTGTGAACGGCAAACAACCAGATATCATAAAAATAACCAAAATAAAATTAATCATCGTGCTCTATTCGAAAAATAAAACAATTCTAATGTGCATATCATGAAATATATGCATTCATTTAAATGAGAATTATGATCTGAAAAAAATCACGCAATGATAATGTAAAAGTAATCATGACATCCACCAAGCATCACATGAGCTTATTCTTATTTGACGTCTCGCTCGTTGTTGTGAATGATACAATTTGATTGTCAGTGTAAGTAGTAAGAATATCAGTGCCGGTTGACCGATATATGTATATCGCCGATTAATTAATAAGATGTACCGGTGATTCGCATTTGTTTTAGATTGTAAAGTTTAAAATACAGGTTCCCAACCTTTTTCGGCTGGCGACCCCTATTTATAAAAGCCGTGTGCCGAATTTTCAAATCCATTGCCCAAATGATCGGCGTGACTCGTTTTTTTTAGCTGTTCCGAGAATTTTCAAATCCGAAATCCCAGAATACAGATTTACCGAAAAAAAATTGACGACCCCCCAGAAAACCCGTCGCGACCCACAGGTTGGGAGCCCATGGTTTAAAAGGCTAATCACTTATATCGTTATGACGAACAATTCTTCATTTTAACGCAGTTTGTTATATTGGGTGGAATCCGCATGCTACAAAAAGCGGCATAAGTACCAAAAAAAGTTAGTATACAGAAATGTTCTATGTGACATAGGTCATTTCTACATAATCACTTTTATTTGTACTCAGTGCCTTTTTTAATTTCTGAATTCATATGCGTAAAAGAAGAAGAGGATCACTCAAACCAGCGTTAATGAATTAGTAATTTCACGATAAAAATTACATATTTTATTTTGGCTCTCCTGAAAATCCGATTTAAAACTAAACACCGTTTACCCATCGCAGACAGATATATACTTGATGTAGAACTGTTAAATAAAACGACCAAAAACAACATCAAACTACAATAGACGAAAGCGAAAGCTCTTCTCTCTGTAAAAGATGAAGGACACCAGTCTGTCATTCCGATCATAAATTAGTTATTTTAATCGATTAATTGCTTTGTATTTTAACCATTTGAATACCAAGCGGACAACGGTGTCCGGAATATATGCAAGCGAACACGGATGTCGATGACATTTAAAAAATCAAATACTTGGTATTCTAATAGAATATAAGCAATATTTTGATGAATATGTGTAGTTCTATCTATACTGAGTCAATATAGGTTTTTAAAATATCGAATCGAGTGTATATTAGGCAAAATTATTTTTCTCAAAAACACGCAGTATCTCTGGGACATATTAATGATTTATTTGCGCGGTATTCAAGCGGTTAATGCATGTCTATGATATTTTTGTCTCTTCCCACACATCTTGTCGGATCTTTAGTGGAAATAGAGGCATTAACTAACTAGTGCTTCTAATGTGAGGGTTTGAGAACTAATTTACAAATCGTTCTAAATTATTAGATATGCAAAAAAAAATCAAACAGAACAACAAAAATTAATTCAACGAGTAATAAATTTTTTGGTTAGTTTTAGAAATATATTATATATCCGGTTTAGTTTGTTTTCCGAATAACCGGTGAACGAAAAAATCATTTTGGAAACCCTGGCCAGAAGCTAGCCGTGAAAGTAAGCCACCTGTAGTTACACTAATTATCGTCGACGAGAAGACTAAGTTTACGCGGACTGGAAAACCACACTACACCGTCTCGCATCTCTCCAAATCTCGCTTAATGACTATAATCTGGCGTCTCTTAATCCGCCCATTATCATTAAGCCCACGTTTATAGTCCCAAGAGTACACGGATTACCACGCACGATATAACTATGAACCCATGGTACCAACACAGGAATAATCACTTCAGTAATAGATCGGCGCACATAATGAAATTTAAAATAACCAAGACTGAGTATGAACCTAATACAGTGAATTTAGAGTGGCAGATGTTTGTTAAATTGAAAATACATATTGATGTCTGATAAAAATGCAAGTCTGCAGGCAGGACTTTGAATTTTATTAGGTAAAGACTCTTGTGCTCTGCGGAGTCGGAAAAAAACTATCGAATCCGACTGTTTTTTTTAACTTTTGTGTATAAAAATCGCTGTAGCCAAAAGTAGCTACACGCCATTGCAGGTTACTAAGCCTAAAAAAATATTAGAAGGCCAAACACATAAAAAACAGTTAAACTATGTAATAAATAATCAGGAATTCGTAATAAAGAATTCTAGATTCTTTATCGAGATAATTAAATAAAATACTTATATGAAGAATTAACACTCCCGTTTGCATAGGAAATTGTAATCCATAAGTAAAAAGAGTATAAGCCAAATATCTTCGAAAAATAGCATATTTATCGTATTTTTAGGTGAAATAATTAATGTTTGTACTAGAAGGAAGGGAAATGATTGATAAAATGACCATTTCAAGTGAGGAAAGTTTTTCACTATTTTATAACCGAATTCGGAGTCAAAGTCGGAATGGTTTAATTTTTAACGACTCCACAGCCCTGACATTAACCAATTCAATTCATTCAATGCGTTACTTGTTTGTATCCATTTTGAATTTTGATTCCGCTTAATTATTCTTCTAAACCACAGACAGGTTCGTATTTCGCAAATTGATTTTACGAAGCAATGTAGTGATACAATGTAGACTGACGTGTATTTAATGTGTAAGTACACTAATTAGTATGTGCGGTCAATTGTAATTTATTTCAACCCACGCATCAATTACATCACTTCCGAAGGTTTTAAAATACCGGCTTACCTTAGCTCTGCTCTTGGCTCCGACGCTCATGTTACTTCGGCCGTTGATGAGGACGTTGGCGTTTTCGAAGTCCACGTCGCATGGCGATGGAGGACCAGCCGTCCATTCGTCACCTGCGTAGTCGTAGTCGCCGTCGTCGAAGCTCGAGTCGTCGAAGCCGTCGGTGCAGCTCTCGCCGCCGCTCACGTCGCCGCGCAACGATACTCTGCATTCCACCTGAGGCTGGAGAAAATAACATCACATGAATACTAAAGTTAAAAATATATTTAAAATAAAATAATCATTTCGAACGCAAAGAACAAAAAGAATATATAATATCGACATATGAAAGGTTCAAAGCAAACAAATCATTACAGTTAGGTTTAAATACATGCCTATTATATTTACAACACAAAATAACAGTTATTTTGAGATTAGTATGATTTCGCCTTCGGGGAAAAATGTTTTATTTTCGTGATAACGCCATGAATATTTTATTGCATCCATATTGCCAGTAAAAAGATAATAATGTAAAGCCTGAGACTATTTCGATCACGAATTTAATTCAATTAAATATACCACACGCCTATAAAGTTATAATACATTTTTTTAAATTAAAAATAATGAATACATATTTGATAATTGTCAAGTCTTGGTGGAAAGGAATTGTGTAAATATATATAAGAACTTTTGTACTTTTTTTTTTAAATCAATGTCCGCTCCCAATGTGGAGGATATGGCCTCATAATGAAGGTATCTATCTCAACAGAACTTTTTCCACGAGAACTGTTGTCAGTCGCTCAACCTCACTTTTTTTCAAAATGAGTAGTAGGGAATGAAGGATGAGGCTAGAAAATGACTAGTGGTTGACTAATCGCTATTGCTACAGTCAGTTATTAAAGAATCAGAAGGATGAGAGGAGAGGAAATGATGTGAATTGACACCACAAACACCCAGTCTTCGATCACATCTTTGAATTGAATAATTCTCAAATTCACTGTGATCTTACCGGGAATCGAACTTAAACCTGCGTGATCGGTAGAGCAAGCTCTAACCGACTGGGCCACAGCAGGCGACTTACTTGTACGTTTACTATACAATATGTATTAAGTTATGCGTATCGAAAAGAGTTTTTTAAAATTTATATTGAGAGTAAAAAATGGCTTAACAAATACAAGAAAACTGAGATGAAACGTATGACAGATCTGTCGTTGCCTTCCGTAAGAGAATCGTTCATTTTTGACTCATCGTGGTGCACCTGGATTTCATGAACCATGGCGTAAGTCGATTAATAAATAAAATAACTAAAGATAGTTCTGACGATGGCGAAAGCCGAAATAGCTATCAACTAATAAATATAAAAAAAAACTGTAGAACTAAACACGTTGCTATTTTTACTCTATTATAATGGAGTTCTACCAAGTCAATGCCAAGTCAATCAATCAATTGATAAAGCTCTTAAATATCATGCGCCCCCCGTCCTTAGATTAGTAAACATTAAATTGTAAAATCAATACATTAGAATTGTTTATATTTTTTAAAAAAAAATTATGTCCAATCTCGGACAATATAATGCAGGGGGGGGGGCAAACTTTTCGGACAGGGCCAAATTCAGAAATTCAAAATGAGCGGCGGGCCGCAAGTAAAATACCATTTTTATATGTACACTATTTATTTATCATGAAAAAAAAACAATCTAATGAGAGAAATCGAACTGTTTTACGTCTATTACCATTTTTTTTTTTAAATTTAGGTGTTAATTTTGTAGTTGAGATTCTTAAAACTTGTTGTAAATGTTCATCAATGATGTTTGATCGTAAAGAGTTTTTATTGAGGTTCATGATTGAAAATGTTTGTTCACATATATTAGTTGATCCAAAAATAACGATTATTATATTTATTTTCAATCTTTTTTTAAATGGCGTTAAAAGATAAAAACATGAATCTTTCTCATAAATATAATATTGCTCGCGGGCTGCAGAAAAATACGCGGCTTGCCTCAGTTTGCCCGAGCCTGATATAATGTATGTGTATAGTAATATCAACTGAACCATGCGAGTCGATGAAGTGGTATATTAATACCATGAAAAAAACGCGATATAAATTAAATGGTTGTGAACACCACTCAACGGTGATAAGGTGGCATTTTGAATGTCTCATGAAAACAGTTATTATGGCGAATGAAAAAAGCTGAGAAAATTGAGCAGAGAACTGCACGTGAGCACAATAAGAGCAAAGGAAATGTTGAGTTTCGGTTTCGTCCACATTCCGCGCGATTAGAAGCGTTGTGACGCGATAATTTGTCTCTTTCTAACCTTTTCGCCTCCCTCTCTCGCTCGCGAAAAATGTCATGGGAACGGCACTTGTACAATAAAATCAGCTTCACGCACAAAGCTAAATCCGACCACCGCTTCCAAACTCGGAATTATTTTACATCAAAGAAAAACCACGTAATTAAAATGAGCCGAATTTCCGAAGCAAATATTGAAATTATAAGCAAATCGCTTTTAGGATGTTCACTATCAATACTTGGTGGAAAGGCAAGGCATTATATTTATAAAAAAAATCAATATTCCTTTGTACTTGATTTCCACTTTATTTAAAAAGGTCAGGACCGGTTTCGCTGATGGCGAGCATTGTCAACTGATAAGAAATATAATTTAACAGTGCTATTTATACAAAAACAAATTGAAACGAAAAAGTGTAAACAACAATTAACAAATAAAAGTAGAAATGATTCTATAATTACACAAAATTAATATGTCAACACCTCTAACATATAACTTAAAAAATCAACAAGGATCAATAAATTTTAAGTGGTGACTGATGGTAATTGCAAACATTGTTTTTCATTTCAATTTGTTTTTGTATACATAGCACTGTTAAATTATATATCTTATCAGTCGACAATGCTCGCCATGACCAAAACCAGTCTTTACCTTTTTAAATAAAGTGGAAATAAAATACAAAGGAATATTGTGTTTTTATTATTATAATCAAATATTGTTAAAATATATCTATTTCCACCCGAAATGCCTTTTTAAAATAAAATTTTCACGCCTTAGGAAACAGGAGGTAAGATTTGGTATAAGGAATAACTTTTTAAAAAATTCGAGTTTATCTCACATATTTTTTAATTATAAAAATAACATGCGCAGCTGTTAAAACACACGTGATTTTGTTTGTTTTGTTTACCATGCCCGCTCCCAAAGTGGAGCATATAAACTCCTAATGGAGTTTAAACAGAAATGTTTCTACGAAAACAGCCTGTTACTCAGTTGCTCAACCTCTCTTTTTCCAAAGAGAGTAGGAATAAGTTAAAATAAAATGATTGAAAAAATATTTTGCAGTCCACGATTCCACAGCCCTGCATAAAACACTGCGTCTAAGCAAGTGTGATTATTCACATCACAAAAAAAAATATGAAAAATACAATAATCCCAACATAAGACAGTTTGAGAATGAGTTGATCCTAGTGGATTCCGCAATCGGACAATGGTGGTGTGCCGTCCCGGCAATTAGACAATGAAATTTTGTTTGCGCATTTTGCTAGATTACTCCAAAACTTTGAGGTCACTTCACTACTCGCTGATGATCACAATAAAAATATTAAATTTATTAAAGAATAGCAAGGAAAAAACAATGCGAGGTTATCGTTATACGCCACTAGAATCGAGCTGATGAGAAAATTTTGGCATGACAATAGACGCACGGAACTTAACAACAGCGAATTAATTCAATTCATTTTATTTAGGTGTGCATTTTTTTATCTGGAGTCTAGATTTTCACAATGATTTCAAAGGCATGGATAATTTGATATAACATTTAATCCAAGAGGATCACATTTATTTTTCGTATTGTTGTTATCACAATAAACTTTCTGCCGAGGTTTATCTGATTGCGTGAGCAATTTTATGGAGAATTATTTCCGCGAGTAGGAAAAGATTTTTTTTTCACTAAGCATATTCTTATCAATGGAATTTTATGTGCTATTTAGAATTTAACCTTTTTGTTTTGATTCAAAGGTTCTCGTATCGCCAATGTCATAAGAAGGCATTCTGAGCAGTACAATGCACTTAATTATTTAAACCAGCGGTCGGCAAATGAAATTCCGTAGAGTTGTTACAGTAAAATCATTAGAACCAACCCAAGAATCGATAAAATTATTTTAAACATGCAGCAAATATCAATATAAATAGTAATTTAATTTATAATTAATAATTTTAAATCATTTTAATGTTATGATTATTACTATATCGACATATTGTGTGTACATTCTTCAACAAAAAATAGTGAACTCGTGATTTTAAATTGTGAACGTCTGCTACTTTAATCTCATTGGCGTTCGATGTGTACGGTTAAAATTATATTTTGATATTAACACCTGGCGTACACAGAAGGGGCAGGTGCTATAATAGGTTTCGGAGAGATCTTCAAAAAAAATGGCAGATGGTCGAAAAGCGACTTTGGCGGCCAAAATTTTATGGATAATAGGCGTTCAGACAAGAATCGGAAACAAAATGGCAAATACAACTGTCAATTCGATCGCTGTTTCCTTTGTTTAAATGCAATAGTGAAACTGCCTGTATAGAAGAATATTTTTTTTTTTTGTATAAGCAGTAAAAATTGACACCGACATGTTAGGCTACTAGTATTTCAGGACTCTCGCTCTAAGCCATCGTATCTCTATTATGATGTATACATAAAATTTCTCGTAATAAAGAGTTTTTTCAGGTAATTAGTTGAAGCTGTGTCACACGCATTCTCAGCCGATAAATATTTTATTCATTATTCCTTTGCCGAGGCAACAATGTGCATTGGAAAACAGGTTTGCAGGAAATAAATTTACAAGTCCATCTCACGGCGAGGCGACCGAGGGGAAGATGTGGTGATGAAGATATGCGGTGAGATCCGCCTTCCAACCTGTATGCTTGGAGTATATAAATATATATATAAATCATAATATTTGCTCAAGCTAGCGTGCAAGAAGACTCGCATCAGAAAAATTAGCATTGATTTTGTCCCGATAAATTTAATAAATAAAGTTTCTTTTGGTTTCAAGATTTGAAAAATTACGAAAAGAATTAACCGCATCAATTCGGTTATTATACACACATGAATAGTTATAATTTATTAAAGTGTAAAAATTTCAATTTTAATTGCGAATGTATTCGTTGTTCTAATTAAAAAATATTTTATTATTTTTAATATAATGCCTTTCCTCAAAGTATTGATAGTGATCGCCTTAGAGCAGTGGTTTCCAACTTTTATGTTAGCACGTTTATTTAGGGTAAATAAATATTGTATACTGTTCGCGCCTCTCTTTTCAATAGTCCACGACTCCCAGGTTGGAAATCGCTGCCTTAGAGGAAACTTATTGGTTTATTTCTGTATATAAGCAAGTTAAATTCATTGTTAAGTATATTACTAATACCTAATATTTCCGGTATATAAGAAATGAATAAATTAAGTATACTTTGTGCGCGAAGCGGGTGGTATAAAAAAAATACAATACACAGAATTTATCACAGTGTATTCCAGTGCTTTAAAAGCTAATTCGTTGTTTTTATTTGGTTTCGTTCAATTAAAGATCACCGGTTCGAAAATAATGGAAGCACTACATAACAGCGGACGTTTGGTCATAATAAGAAACATTACTAAAATCGTCACAAGACACAAATTTACAATTCCACTAAAATAACGATAATTAATAATTGAAAGTGTAGTCGCCTGACAATCGTGTCGTCCGCATGCACAATCTGCATAAGAAAACCATTCAACGATTCATTCATATAATTGATATTACCCGCTAATCACCGTAAACAATAATTTACAGCTATGTGCGAGGTAATCGTTAATGAGCAAGTTTAAAGACCTCCTCTCGGCAGTGTCTCCGACGGTTTAGTATTTATTTTTCCGGAAAATTTCGTCACAGCCGACGGGTGGCAGCTCGGAAAATCGCGAATAACCACGAGGCGAGACGTCCACTCAGCTGTTTCACACTACCGTTTTAGGAAAAGACCCGGGTTAAACTGTCAACGCGACTTTTTATGAAAACGGTTCGAAACGATTGTTCAGTTTAATTTTCAACGTATTATTATCTGATCTGATTTTGCTTGCCAGAAATCCTACTAACTTACATATTTTCATAGTGAGAGACGATTCAGTTTTGTGAACAAATATGGGATATTGCAGCAATCAATTTTTGGCTTGAATACTGGTTTAATAACTGTGCATAAATTACAGTGAAACCGTATACGAATATGTTTTCATTTTTATGTACTTGTATGGTTAACGTTAGTTTTTTTCATGTAAGGTTATGTAGGGCTCGTATTTTTTTGGTCAGAATTTATATTAAATGGTCATAATATATCGGTCAGAATAGATAAGTCATAATTTAAATAAAATTTTAAAATAAACCTAACCTAACCTAACCTACTAACCAACATTGTTATTAAATATTCTGACCGTGTAATATTTTTATTCTGACCGTTCATATTTTTATTCTGACCAAAAATTGATTTAAATTCTGACCATTTAATTTGTTTCTTCTATGTAGTGCATTGCGTTGACTATTATAATTTACATATATTTCCTTAAATTTAATAATAATATCAACAAAAATCAATTTCGTTGGAATGTCTATTATCGCACTTTTTACATTAGTTTTGGTAGTTAAAACATTGCCACTAGAGAGGCTTCAAACTTTGTAAGAAGTTTTAAACACATTTATGGGATAAATAAAAATTCGAAAACGGGTTTTTTTTAAATGTTGGTTTTTGTATAAGCCCTAACTGCCACTCATATCAATATGAGGTGCTCACAATACAAACGATAATTATTTTTAAGTCGTTTCGAAAATTGATTGAGCTAGTTATATTGGATCACGTAAAAGGTATATTAGAATAAAGACCATAACATTAAACATGGACGTGACTTATTTGAATTATATTATTAAAGGATTTAAATGACCGCTTTTAGGTATTTATCAATCAATATTAATATATAATAGAAATATATACCCGTGGGTAAGGAAAAAGGCCAATAGGATATACAAGGTCGATCTGTGTGGTTCAACATTAACTATTCCACAATACGCAATTGAACCAACTACCGAAGTTTATCCAACGTATACTTACTGAGATTATTCAATGAAAAGGTTACTACAATCAATATATATTCAACTGCCATGTTTTAAGCAAAACTATGGAAAATTAGTTTGCGTTGAATTCGAAATAATGGTGAAAAATTAGGTTTTTATTTTTATTTAATTTCGTTTTTAAGCGAGTGACAACCGAATGGATTGAATTGATATTTACTTGGTGGAACTCCATAGTAATAAGGTAAACAAAATATCAAAGTATTTTAGTTATATAAATATTATTTTGTGAATTATGGTTGATACCTATTACGGCGTATGCCCCATGATGATCCCGTCAGGACTATGTTTAAACTTATATTACCTTTTTGAAATGTATGTCCGTTCCCAATGTGGAGCATATGGCCTCCGAATGGAGGTATCTCAACAGAATTTTTTCTACGAGATTAGTAGTGATAGGACACGGTTAGGACAAAACTAATGGTTAACGAATCGCTCTCGCTTCGCCTAGTTATTAAAGGATCGGAAGGGTGGGAGGGATTTTTTAGACATCACAAACAAAGATGCCTTCGAACAGAAAAAGAAAAAATGCTGTTCGTACTGGGACTCGAACCCGTGAGATCCGGCACGGAAACACAACACTAACAGCTGCGCCATAGGACCCGACAATATTAACTTATCTAAGGCTTACAAACAAGAAATACACAATATATCCTCTCACTCAAGCCTACATACTATTTTATATTGCAAACTATAGTATTTACATTTCATAAATTGACTTTAGTGTTTCTCCGAACGATAATTTATTTAAAAGGTCAGGACCGGTTTCGCTCATTGCGAGCATTGTCAACTGATCGATCGCTCCAACGCTCGCAATAAGCGAAAACGGTCCTGACCTTTTAAATAAAGTGGAATAAAGTACAGAGGAATATTGTGTTATTGTTAATATAATGCCTTTCCACCAAGTATTGACAGTGAACACCCTAAAAGAGATTATTCATAATTAATTGCATTGGCAAGATGTAAGGGTTTTAGCAACGGTAATTGATTGATATTTGTTTGATCATTAAGGATGGGATTGCCTTGATTATGTCTATTAATTACTAGTTCTTCTAGTCAGTAGCTAGTTAGCTAAGGGCCTTTATTACAAAGATGTTAACAAATGGCTGCTGAATTAAATTTATGCTATGAGAATCACATTCATTCTAGAACTAAAACACTCTAGATATTTTTGACATTTTATTATGACAACCGAAGATACTTAACGCTGCTAAGGTTATGCGCATTTTTTTTAAAAAAATTATGAAGCTAACGGATATTCTATTGATTCTCCATCAAAATTACTAATAATTCATTGACATTTGCACATTTATCACGTTCAACAGGAAGCGTTTTTTTTATTGTGGGGGGGGGGGGGGGGTTCGTTTATGCATTTTATGTAAGTTGATACGCAACTGCCATTTATATTTATCAAAATTATGTTGAACCAAATATAAATTGAATTTATAAAAAAAAGGATGCACAAGTTATTTTTGATAGGCTGTCATATCAGTGAACCAATTAAAAAAATGACATTAATTATACAAACATATCAATCTATATATTAATAGCCGATAAAATAAGTTTTCACTTTTCACTTTTTACTTTTTACTTTTTACTTTTCACTTTTTACTTTTTACTTTTTACTTTTTACTTTTTACTTTTTACTTTTCACAAATGTGTGCGTACTGATGTCCTCGAGCGTATTTGAAAATTAGTTTGATAAAATATATATACTACAAAAAATGGTTGTTAGCAAAGTTGAACATTATTCCAAATATTAAATAATTTACGAAATTTCTGCTCCTACGAAAAATGGTTGTTAGCAAATTTGAACATTATTCCAAAAATTCAATAATTTACGAAATTTCTGCTACTACGAAAAATGGTTGTTAGCAAACTTAAACATTTCAATTATTCTAAAAAATACATTATTTACAATTAAATAGTGCAGGGGTGTCGATATATGTCCCGTGATCTATTTCTTCTTCTACGAAATATATTTGTTTGCCAACTTAAATATTTCAATTATTCTAAAAAATATATTATTTCCAATTAAATAGTGCAGGGGTGTAGATATATGTCCCGAGATCTATTTCTTCTTCTACGAAATATGTTTGTTAGCAAATTTAAACATTTCAATTATTCTAAAAATTACATTATTTACAATTAAAATACTGCAGGGGTGTCGATATTTGTCCCGTGATCTATTTCTTCTTCTACGAAATATATCTGTTAGCCAACTTAAATATTTCAATTATTCTAAAAAATATATTATTTCCAATTAAATACTGCAGGGGTGTTGATATATGTCCCGAAATCTATTTCTTCTTTTACGAAATATACTGCAGGGGTGTCGATATTTGTCCCGTGATCTATTTCTTCTTCTACGAAATATATTTGTTAGCCAACTTAAATATTTCAATTATTCTAAAAAATATATTATTTCCAATTAAATACTGCAGGGGTGTTGATATATGTCCCGAAATCTATTTCTTCTTTTACGAAATATGTTTGTGAGCAAATTTAAACATTTCAATTAGTCTAAAAATAACATTATTTACAATTAAAATACTACAGGGGTGTCGATATATGTCCCGTAATCTATTTCTTCTTCTACGAAATATGTTTGTTAGCAAACTTAAACATTTCGATTATTATAAAAATTATATTATTTCCAATTAAATAGTGCAGGGGTGTTGATTTATGTCCCGAAATCTATTTCTTCTTCTACGAAATATGTTTGTTAGCAAACTTAAACATTTCAATTATTCTAAAAATTATATTATTTCCAATTAAATAGTGCAGGGGTGTTGATATATGTCCCGAGATCTATTTCTTCTTCTACGAAATATATTTGTTAGCAAACTTAAACATTTTAATTATTCTAAAAATTATATTATTTCCAATTAAATACTGCAGGGGTGTTGATATATGTCCCGAAATCTATTTCTTCTTCTACGAAATATGTTTGTTAGCAAATTTAAACATTTCAATTAGTCTAAAAATAACATTATTTACAATTAAAATACTACAGGGGTGTCGATATATGTCCCGTAATCTATTTCTTCTTCTACGAAATATGTTTGTTAGCAAACTTAAACATTTCGATTATTATAAAAATTATATTATTTCCAATTAAATAGTGCAGGGGTGTTGATTTATGTCCCGAAATCTATTTCTTCTTCTACGAAATATGTTTGTTAGCAAACTTAAACATTTCAATTATTCTAAAAATTATATTATTTCCAATTAAATAGTGCAGGGGTGTTGATATATGTCCCGAAATCTATTTCTTCTTCTACGAAATATGTTTGTTAGAAAATTTAACATTTCAATTATTCTAAAAATTACATTATTTACAATTAAAATACTACAGGGGTGTCGATATATGTCCCGTAATCTATTTCTTCTTCTACGAAATGTGTTTGTTAGCAAACTTAAACATTTCGATTATTATAAAAATTATATTATTTCTAATTAAATAGTGCAGGGGTGTTGATATATGTCCCGAGATCTATTTCTTCTTCTACGAAATATGTTTGTTAGCAAACTTAAACATTTCGATTATTATAAAAATTATATTATTTCCAATTAAATAGTGCAGGGGTGTTGATATATGTCCCGTAATCTATTTCTTCTTCTACGAAATATGTTTGTTAGCAAACTTAAACATTTAAATTATTCTAAAAATTATATTATTTCCAATTAAATAGTGCAGGGGTGTTGATATATGTTCCGTAATCTATTTCTTCTTCTACGAAATATATTGGTTAGCCAACTTAAATATTTCAATTATTCTAAAAATTATATTATTTCCAATTAAATACTGCAGGGGTGTTGATATATGTCCCGAAATCTATTTCTTCTTCTACGAAATATGTTTGTTAGAAAATTTAACATTTCAATTATTCTAAAAATTACATTATTTACAATTAAAATACTGCAGGGGTGTCGATATATGTCCCGTGATCTATTTCTTCTTCTACGAAATATGTTTGTTAGCAAACTTAAACATTTCGATTATTATAAAAATTATATTATTTCCAATTAAATAGTGCAGGGGTGTTGATTTATGTCCCGAAATCTATTTCTTCTTCTACGAAATATGTTTGTTAGCAAACTTAAACATTTCAATTATTCTAAAAATTATATTATTTCCAATTAAATAGTGCAGGGGTGTTGATATATGTCCCGAGATCTATTTCTTCTTCTACGAAATATATTTGTTAGCAAACTTAAACATTTTAATTATTCTAAAAATTATATTATTTCCAATTAAATAATGCAGGGGTGTTGATATATGTCCCGAAATCTATTTCTTCTTCTACGAAATATGTTTGTTAGCAAATTTGAACATTTCAATTAGTCTAAAAATAACATTATTTACAATTAAAAAACTGCAGGGCTGTCGATATATGCGCCGAGGTCGATTTATGGTACTTTGAAAAATGATTGTTAGCAAACTTGAACATTATTCCAAATATTAAATAATTTACGAAATTTCTGCTCCTACGAAAAATGGTTGTTAGCAAACTTGAACATTATTCCAAATATTAAACAATTTACGAAATTTCTGCTCCTACGAAAAATGGTTGTTAGCAAACTTAAGCATAATTCCAAAAATTAAATAATTTACGAAATTTCGGCTACTACAAAAAATGGTTGTTAGCAAACTTGAACATTATTCCAAATATTAAACAATTTACGAAATTTCTGCTCCTACGAAAAATGGTTGTTAGCAAACTTAAGCATAATTCCAAAAATTAAATAATTTACGAAATTTCGGCTACTACAAAAAATGATTGTTAGCAAACTTGAACATTATTCCAAATATTAAATAATTTACGAAATTTCTGCTCCTACGAAAAATGGTTGTTAGCAAACTTGAACATTATTCCAAATATTAAACAATTTACGACATTTCTGCTCCTACGAAAAATGGTTGTTAGCAAACTTAAGCATAATTCCAAAAATTAAATAATTTACGAAATTTCGGCTACTACAAAAAATGGTTGTTAGCAAACTTGAACATTATTCCAAATATTAAATAATTTACGAAATTTCTGCTCCTACGAAAAATGGTTGTTAACAAACTTGAACATTATTCCAAATATTAAATAATTTACGAAATTTCTGCTAACTATAAAAATAAAATAAATAAAATAAAATAAAATAAAATAAAATAAAATAAAATAAAATAAAATAAAATAAAATAAATTAAAATAAAATAAAATAAAATAAAATAAAATAAAATAAAATAAAATAAAATAAAATTAAATTAAATTAAATTAAATTAAATAAAATAAAATAAAATAAAATAAAATAAAATAAAATAAAATAAAATAAAATTAAATTAAATTAAATTAAATTAAATAAAATAATATAAAATAAAATAGAATAAAATTAAACACAATGCAACAAAAATCTCACGTTGCTGGGCAACGGGCTTACAGCTAGTTTATCTTTTAAATGCAATGCAGCCATCGTGTTATCGCAGTACATATTATGTAAATTTCTGAAAACTCGTGATTCAAACACAGCAGGGTTAAAAAAGTGCACCATTTAAATGTTAGAATTTAAATCTGATTTAATAGATATTTGTAAAATGAAATCTCGACTAGAGCAATTCATTAACATCGCAATTTTAACTAAATTATCATTCTCTTCAAAAAACGCGGAGATTGGGCGATTGGTTGATAGTTCGTTAATATTTGCAACAGAATGAAAATATTATTGTAATAATAATTTAACAATGTCCCAAATATTCAGATATTTTAAACAGGGCTGTGGAGTTGAAGTCGGAAAAATCTTACGTCCAATTTAAAAAAATAAATATTTAATGATATGTATTCAAACATCAATAGTCTATAGTGTTGCCACTGCATGTTAGGCTGACTAAAGATTATTTGATGATTTATATATATATATGTATATAAACAGTCGAACTCGGTTATTACGATTACGAAAATAGCGAGATCTCGGAGGAAATGAGGAAACATTCGTTGTCATTTTAGTTAATGGTTTTCTCCATACATTTATTCACTTTTATAACGAGCTACTTCTCGGGAATACCGAGCAAAAATATAGTCAATGAGAGTGAAAACAATGAAACAAGCATCAATTTTAAATTTTATAAAAAAGTGGATTGACAGAAAAATTTAATATGTGTGTGAATAAATTATAATTGTGTATTTTTGTTTGAATTAAGACTTTTTGCGTTGTGTGAACGCACCAGATACTTCATGTGATGGGTATATTTGTAAGCATTTAAAAATACCTATACTCTGATAAAACGAGTAATGCTTATAACGATCAAATTTAGTCGGTCCTTTCATCCCCGTAATAACCAAGATCAACTGTACACATATAAGTTAAAATTAAATGATTGAAAAAATTCTTTAGACTAGGAGTCGACATTTTTTACACGACTCCACACCCTGATTTAAAATCATATCAGATGATGAAAAGATAAATATTGCATAGACTTGAGTTGAGCCCAATCCCAGAAAAAAAAGGAGAAAGACTACAGTACAGAGGTTAGCTAGTAAACCAACACGTACCTTTAAACAACCCAATACAATTCTCTACTAAAAGGAAGCATTACCAGATTTTCATGTAAGAAAAATATGCTTAAATCGTGATAAGTCTTCCAGACTAGAATGAGTACCGAGTAAGATACACAGAAATTTAATAGATACACAGTAAAAGCGCCCTCTGTGATGTCATATTATTCTGACTTACTTTATCGTCACATAGATTCGATCATTGGATACTTTGGATAATCCTCTTTTTTTGTTGTGGTTTGAATACAATTAACGTGACTGCTTTTAGGAACAGTTTGGAAGTGAAGTGATTAAATCAAATCAATGGACGGACATTCACTTGACATTGGGCGAACGTTTACAACAGAGCACCAACGGAGTGAAGAAAAAAAAAACAACATTAACAAACACGAGGAAAGTAAGCCAGCGGCGATCATAAGACGTACCTGCATGACTATCTAAGAACGATTTAAATAAAATTACGGCGTGAAAATAAAGTAAGATACCGTGGAAAACGTAAGTTTTGAAGCTGATTTTAAATTGATGTAATCAAACATCTAGCTGGATACATTGTCAGAGATTGACTGCAGATGGCTTAAAATTAATTTAATATGATAATCGTTCCGTTTTGTTTTATCGATACTGAGCGAAACTGGATTCGAGCCTTGACTCTTGACGGTTTTTAGCGTAATCGCCGTTAAGATAAAGGCCGGCATAAATAAATCCCTAAAAACATTTCAGCTCGTTGCCAAGTACTTCCGCCTAAAATTAATAAACTTTCGTTAAATTTTAAAACATTGGATTTAAAAAAAATGAAAATAGTGTAAAAAGCGGTTTATCATAACGGGGCAGAAGAAAATTATATTGCGAACAAATGATTCCAATCGAATATTCGATATTCGTGATATTTTTAAAGAGTGATTAGTGATTATTGAGTGAGAGTAAAATTACTCCAGATTTCAAAAAAATATATAAATACACCCGGAAGTATTTTTTATGCATCGGTGGCATTCAATGTTTTGTCAGAATATTTGGGATTGACGAAATAGTTTTCAGAAAATATTGTAAAATACATGGTGCTGTCGGCTTAATCAAACGAGGATAACCTCCCCCCCTGCCTCTTTATTGCAAAATGGAAAATACATCATTATAATATCGTAAACAATATTGTTTGAGTCTTCTGTAAAATATAATTTCAAATCGATTTTTTCACTTAAAAAAAAGTTAATTCGATTTCCGAATAGCCCCTAACGCGAACGAACCCGAGCGTACGAGGGACGTCGATGTGACTAGTTTTCTCGAAATAAATTAAGTAATAGCAAACAAAAAGTGCTATTTTTTCATGCACAGTGGTTGACATTTCGAACGCCCTTCGCGAAACCAACGGGCCATGACGGGCAATGTACTCCACTCATCTCGTCCTGATATGCGGACATACAATCGTGAATGTTTTGAAACATACAATTTTGATTGTTTATAAGAATACATTTCATATTGTTTTAGGTATTGCAATTCCTTGATGGAAAGATTTTATTATGTATAATGAAAAGATGTGTACAGTACTTATATTATTTATTGAGTAAAAAATAAGAGAAATAGCACTATTTGTTTTTGAATGTGTATAAGTACTGCCTGCATACAAACTCTTATTTTAATTATTTTGCGGTCTACACCATGTTGTGTTAAATAAATGTTTAGCGCCCAATAATATGTGCTACAAGGCGTGGGTAACATATTTAACATTTTATTAACATGATTGCAATTAGTGATTAAATAACCTATGCAATTTAATCGACATTAAATTTGTTCCCATACAAAAAGTTAAGTGGTTTTTTCTATGTGTTTTTATGAACTGTTTTATATTATTTAATAAATATTTGGCAGTGCAGCTAATAAGTAATAGTCGAGGCAATTTTTAAATCTAGTTGAACCTAAGAAGCAAAATATAAATTTCTTTTGGTAACACGCGAACATTCGTTAAAATGAGGTAATAAACATTCCAATTATTCGTGCACCCTGCTCATCGAAGGATAAGTAAATATGTCGCCTGCGTGGCCGATAGGTCAACGTCGTTGGCTTAGAGCAGTGCTTCCCAACCTGTGGGCCGCGAAATTTAGTAGAAAGAACAAAAATCTATATATTTAAGTCTATCAAATCGGGATAAAAAAAAAATCGAGTTACGGAGACAATTGAGGAGGGCCGCGGATTATTTTTTAGAGATTTAGGGGGCCGTGGAACGAAAAAGGTTGGGAAGCACTGGCTTAGAGCACGAAAGTGCTAAACACAGTACAGACAGTTTTTATAAATTGATTTTTCAATCGATTTATGTTTTTCTGTTCGAAGGTATGAATGTATTCTCCCTCTCACTCATCATAGCGTAAAAAACGGAACGCAGGTAGAGCGATTAGCTACCCACTAGTTCTGCCCTAAGACTATCCTTAACTTTGTAGAGAAGTTGAGCAACTGAGTAACATTTATTCGTTCTCGTATAAAAACTTATCCTTATGGGTGCGAACGTGGAAAAAAAATGTTTAGATGTATATGAACGTATTATTTACAGATCACAAAAGGTGCCAACTGTCGATTTAACTAGCAGTTGAACATTTTTTTGGACTGATTCCCCAATCATATACTCAGGACTGGTTTCGTGCACAGTGGGCATTATTAACTGTACGTATAACATATCTCTCGATTAGCGCGAGTTTAATTAACCACTTGAATACCAAGCGGACACGGATATCCAAGACATTAAAAAAAATCAAATACTTGGTATTATAATAGAATATAAGCAATATTTTGATAAATATGTGTAGTGCTATCTATACTGAGTCAATATAGGTTTTTAAAACATCGAATTCGAGTGTATATTAGGCAAAATTATTTTTCTCAAAAACGCGAAGTATCTCTGGGACATATTATTGATTTATTTACGCGGTATTCAAACGGTTAATATACACGAATTGCTAAGCTTCATTGGTGACTGGAAAATGAAGTATTTCTTCAGGGATAAATCTAAATATTATGTATATAGGGGGGTAGAATAAATTATCGACACCATCGGACCACAGCGCGATCGTTCGTGTTCATAAAATATAATCACGCAAGGTGCGCCTCGTCAGATTTGCATTGCGAGTGTGCGAACAAGCCGAGTCCCTTAACCTTACACTTGAATATTATCGCCAGGTTCAATGCTCAATTTATTATTATCGCTGTAGGCATTTGCATAAATATGTGTTCCTAAATGACACTAAGTATTCTGAGGTAACAACTTTATATGATCAATTTTTGCATTGCATTCATGGTTGGCTTGAATTATCGCTAAAGAGTAATTTTAGGTGCAATTCCAGGAACGCAATTAAATTAAGTAGGTATGTGAATTAGCGTAAATGTGTATTTTGATCACAAAAAAATATCAACCATTAGTACTTTATTTGTCCACAGTAATACACATTTTAAAAAGACGGCTATTGGGTTTTTAAAATATATTGTTTGCTGGGTTTAATTGAAATATGTTTACACCTTAATTCGTTTTTAATTAATTTATTACCGTATAATTATAGTGAAAAACATTGTGAATGTTTCAGTATAGCAAAATTTATTGTCTTGCACACAATGCGTATTGGTAATATTTGGATGAAAAAAAAACTTTTACTTTTAAAAATGCCAAATCTGTAATGTCGAGTCCAGCTCGACATATATTAACCGATCTTTTCTATAGCTCATTCGTCGATTCAAACTATCTTTGAAAATAATTGAAGTATAACCGATTAGCAATCAGTTTTCGTAAAGCAACTATTGTTGAATGCTTCGATTACTAGCAAGGCCGTGGAGTTGGAGTCGGGAGTCGTGTAGCCAGATGTTTTTTGGGAATGGGAATCGGAAAAATTTTAGTCCAACATTTGAACAAAAAAAATTGATGATGTATATTCAAACCATAGTGTTCCCACTGCATGCTAGGCTGACTAAAGATAATATGATGGTATACATATAATATGTAAGTCAAAGGAAAATTTAAGATTTCAACAGAAGGTCCTTGGTGGAATTTCAATATTAAATTTGAATCATTCAAATTGTGTATGTACATTCACACAAGTTTTGGCATCTTCATGCGTTCAAGTACATTTATGGACATTGACATTACTCGTAATTTATTTTAGAGCGAGTTTCATTTATTGTGAGAAATTTCTACTATTGTTCTCGATGTTAAACCCCAAGAATAAATCCCCACTAATAAAAATTATTAAGACCAATACCGTTGGTATAAACTTGACGTTAACAAGTAGTTGAAAATGAAATAAAACCAATCGCTCTAGTATCACGAAAAAGTTTATTTAAGAACTTGCAATCACCGAATTAATTACATACAATATTTAACAGACAATTTTTTGAATTAATACAATACACAATAACTATTTTTAATACCTAGCTTGCTCACACGGTTTAGTAAATGTTAAGAAAATATATGTTAAACTCTGGGCGCAGAACAAAATGAATTTTGATTTTCGTCGAAGTGGAAAAATGACAGTTCTTTCATCTCGGACGAAAAACCACAAATGAAAAAAAACTGCAAGTGAATTTACAACTAGAAGTTACCGGGAAGTGTCCCCCACACACGTTGTGTCCGGTTCGTGTCTCAAAGAGCAAGGAAAAAAGAAACAAAAATCACATCGGTATCGAAAAACAGTGTTGCCATTTAAGGCCGTAAACACTAAAACAATTGATACTACGGGTTACAAGATAACAAAATTTAAACAAACTTTTTTTTAAAGTCTGCCAGTTTTCATCACATAAGTGGTAGTGGGTGACAATAAGCCCTATCGTATCAACATGGACTAATGTTTAGTGTACCGTGTTTATATAATAAATATTTATTTAGTTAACAATAAAGATAGAATACATTATACTAATAAATCTGGGATTTATTGACTGCACTGTAATTGCTGACAAAACTTGTTTGAATGTGCATAGTTTGAACAATTCAACTTTAAACGAAAATTATTGTAAAATTCAATTTGGTGACAGATTCTGAATACTAAAATAACACATTCTCCACATTGAAGCGGACGTGAGTTAAAAAAAGATACATCACAGTTATCTATATTTTTTATTGGCTGTCTATAAAAAATCTTGAATTAAAAAAACATAATTGGATTCGCTGCGTAATGTCACTATCTAATCTTTAAAGTATTCATCACAACTGCTCTTGCATCAACATGAAAAACGCAATCATAATATTATTATCATAACATGCATAATCACTCATTAGGATCTGTAATGCGTCATTGATGAATAATCGATCAATTTAAGCATTTTTTTATAAGTCGATAACCTAATTGATGGTAATTTACTGAGATCTGAATCAATTTTTAGAGGATTTATTCGATGGCAGTCCCCGCACGTCCCTGGTCGCACGTGTCCCCGTTTAACCGCTTGAATACCGCGCAAATAATGTACGCGCAGTACCAGAGATACTGCGTGTTTTTGAGAAAAATAATTTTGCCTAATATAAGTACACTCGAATTCGATATTTTAAAAACCCATATTGACTCAGTATAGATAGCACTACACATATTCATAAAAAAATATTGCTTATATTCTATTAGAATACCAAGTATTTGATTTTTTAAATGTCTTGAACATCCGTGTTCGCTTGCATATGTTCCGGAGACCGGTGTCCGCTTGGCATTCAAGTAGTTAAGCGGGACAAATCCCGAGTCCTGCATTGCAAGTCAGTTTAAAAATTCCATTTTTATATATGTACAGTGTATGTACATATATAAAAAATGTTCGAAATAGTGAATGTGCCGATCTGTGATTTTAGAAATCTGGCAACTCTGTCCGTGAAGCGGATGCGAACAGGTATCATGCATAGCTCCAAAGCGCAAGCAAAATCTCTATGAATTACTTTCGATGGTTTCGGCGGTAACTTTGTGGAAGTTCATTTTAATAGAAAATTTAAAATAACTTTGATTATTCCACGTATTGTGTTACTAACTGTGACACGTGTTTCGCCTCTTTCAGAGGCATCTTCAGACTTACTATCGCAAAGTTTGCTTAAGTAATGAAGCAAGATTGATTCTAACATTTTAAAATTATGAAATTACAAAATGGAGTTTGGTTTTTTTTCCTTTTAAGGGGAGCAAGGAGGGGTGTGTGATTATATTTATTTGCATTGTTTCGATTTTATAATCCCCTCCTTGTTTCCCTTAAAAAGGAAAAATCCCAATCTGATTGATTGCAACTCATTAGTATCATTATTTGTTTGCTTTATTTCGATTCTACACCCCCCTCCTTGCTCCCCTTAAAAGGAATTCTCCACCGGTGAAGAACTGTTGAAACTGAGGCTAGGATGAGGTTTTTTATGGATAGATCGATATGTGGACAGAAGACTAAGAACAGGATAAATAAAAAAAAACATTAGAACTAAATTTACATGTAATGTACAAAAATGGTACAGTGTCTAAAGGTCATATTGCACAAAAGACCAATACGAATGCGCGCACAGTGATGAATCGAACACTTTTGCGTATAAAATAAATGAAACGTTTCAAGCATATATCATATTAAAAATCAATGAGAATATATTATTATAAACTGTAAAACGCGATAAATTTTCCCTGTTCCAAGTAATAACAAGAATTACTAAGCTATTGTTGATGTATCCGTTTTCTGAAGACCACAAGAAATAACCACAACATTCGATCAAATTTCATACATAAAATAATTCATTCACGTTACATTGCAATTATTTTTAAAGTTTTTATTTTTATAACACAAAAGTATTGATTTTTTTTTATATTAAACAAGATCTTTCATATAAAACAAGATTAAAACAAATCATTTATTACTTTTAGGGTGTTCACTGTCAATACTTGGTGGAAAGGCATTGTAACAGCTTAACGACCGCATGTTTTTTTTTTAAATTTCACCTGGCTGAATAAAATTTTGTGAAAAATTCGCAAACATTATAATTTTACTAAATTCACTATTATTTGTAAGCAAATTGAGATATCTTTACAAAATTCAATTTTCTTAGCTTCCAGATACTTCGCCTATACGCATATATGTGTCCGCCGGCCAGCAACCTTTGTTTTTCAAAGACTCAAATACGCGTCCACGGTCGTTAAGCTGTAAAAACACAATAATCCTTTGTACTTCATTCCACTTTATTTAATGTCAGGACCGGCTCGCAATGAGCGAAACCGGTCCTGACATATTAAATAAAGTGGAATGAAGTACAAAGGATTATTGTGTTTTTATTCAATCTTTTATTGCTATAGCAGCTATCAAAAAAAATGGAATTGGATAACTTAAACCATCGTTTGTGCACGGCGTGACAAAGGCATTATCTAATACAGTTTTTCCCAAACTATGTTCCGCGGAACATTGGTGTTCCACAGAACCTGAATAGGTGTTCCGCGAACACCCACATAACTTAAAAATCACTATTTTTCAATGTTTTCCAAAAACTAGCGATTATGATTCCTTGATTCGGAATCCATTTTCCGTAACAGCAAAACCAGCATGTTTAATTTAGCGCAAGTGATTATGAAAATCTGACTGATTTCATCAATTATTATTGTTTTACTTTCATTTTATACAACCTTTTTATGCTGCAACTAAGTCAAAGTGCAAGAACAGTCCATTTAAAAATAAAAAGTGGTTTATTAACATATTTTTTTGTATTTATACTATTATGAATTACCAATTAATAAGCCATGTGTTCTGTTAAAATTTCCGGATTTGCGAAGTGTTCCATTGCAGAAAAAGTTTTGGAAACTCTGACATAATAAGTAATAGCAAATAAAACAAGGCACTGTCGTCGTCGTCATTCTCAAAGAATGTGTGAACATTTTTGACAGAAAACGAAGATAATGACTTGATCAGCGGCAATTTCAGTGGTGTGATTAATATACAAGACCTACAATAAAATAAAGTAAAAGTATGACATAGGTATTTAAATGCCACCACAGGGGTTCCGGAGATGAGATATATTGGCCGTGGCGTGACTCACTAGTTGGAGAAGGGTATACATCGATATTTTCCTCATAAAGGCCATCCGATCAAAGGTATGCTGTTTTTCAACTGTTGATACCTTTTTAAACAGTTCAGTGCCTTACACGCACGGGTGCGTGAGTAGAGTACACGACGTCAATGCCGTAAACGCACGGGCGCGTGAGCGACATTGCGGTCTCAAATGGCGCGACACTTAATATTTTTAGTTGACATTCGTTAACGAACGTTTAGTCCTATCGTTGCTTAGCCGGAATATATTAGAAACAATAAATGACTAGGAGTTAAAACAATAAATGTGTGATTGTGATAAGATTTATCACACTTTTGGTACATTAAAACAGGCGGCTTGTAGGGATAACTTTTTATTTACGATCTAAGCACGGAAGCGGTTAATATAACTTCCTGGATTGATTGAGTTGGGCTCGTAGTCGAATGGATTTTCTTATGATGTAAAAGGCATGTATGAAATTCCCTTCCACCCATACAATAAAAAAACAGCTTAGCAAGAGCGATTAGCTAACTGATATTAATATACTTTTACCCCAACTTTCTGCAAAAAAAGGTTGAATGACTGAATGGCATGTAGTTCTCGTTGAACAACTTTTAAGATTAGCTCCATTAATAAATTCCAAAAATGATTGATGTTACGAGGTCTTATACTATACTGAAACCTGATATGAAACACATAATGCAACACTTAAACCGGTGTTTCCCAAACATTCAACATCTATGTAATCCTATTATAATTTTCGTAACACCCCTCGTCAAAAAATCTATGTTTGTAATTGAAAAAAGTAAATTTATACAACGTTTAGCAATATGCAGCATACTTCTGCGTACCCCCAATCAAATGCTTCGAGTACCCCTGAGGGTACGCGTACTACACTTTGGAAAACACTGGTTTAAACCAGAGGTGGGGAACCTTTTCATTAATAAAGGCCGCATTTATTTATCTGATTCAACATAAGGCCGCAGTAAAGAAAAAGTTGACAACTCTCCCTTTTTTTGACTGTCGATCATATAATGGGTTGATTCCTAGCGCTTGCGTAATTTTTTTGACCAATGTGATTATTTTGATCAAGTCAAAAGGCCACATCAGAGTACTCAAGAGGACGCATGTTCCCCTCCATTTGTTTAAGCTATTCAATACGAGTAAAATAACTTAAGAATTTGAAACATTGATAGTTATATGATAAATGAATCTTTTAGACTTCTCGATTCTATTCCAATATGTATGTCTATGAAGAACTGGCCACGGCTACTGGCGATAGAGCGCACAGCGAGCAACAAATTGCACGATTGGCCTGCCGGAGACAAGAGACATGGCGAATTTGCGCGACGGGGGTGAAAGGGGTCTCATTCCTGCCGGAGAGGAACCGGTTGGCATTCCACTGCACACCGGTTCAGTCTCCGTCTCTCGTCCATCGTCACTGAAATCGTGATTTTTATCATTGAATCTCCTCGACAAAGCGATAATAATAATGCGTGAAACGGAGGTAACTGTGAGGTAGGCGACATCGTGTATGGCAATTGATTATTTTAGTGTCTGCATTTTCAAGCGAACTGCTGAAACAAAAAGAACACTGTGGAAAAAAGAAGGCATCTACTATACCACAGATATTTTAGGTAACTCTCTTTTTACACGGTAGGTGTGCTCCACAAAAAACCGCGTAAAAAAGTCATAGAATTCGTAGACAATTTTAAGATATGTTCCCTGAATTTAAAAAAAGTATCACACTGTGGTACCGGAATTCGTGTGAAAAAGATTAATAACGAAGACACAATAAGTAAATAACACAAAATATTATTCACAATATGTTTTTCAATTAAGACAAACCAATATTATTATAAACGGGGACTTTTATGAGGAACTGGACTTAAATCGCTTTTGCCGTTAGAAATGTCTAATACGTCTAATGTGGAAAGATCTAATGAAGCCTTTTGTTAATAATGTCTTGTGTTGTTGAATTAATTGTTATTATGAGATCCGTTATCCACTTCTGTATTTTTTTGTGTCTGGTAGTCGTATAAGAACAAATAATTCGTGTAAAAAAAGTTGAGTGTGTATTTTTAAATCTTTGATTATCTCTTGGTCCATCGCTTTTGAAAAGATTATCTACAACTGTATTCATAAAACGAATTCATTACATGTGTTTTCAAAATATATTTTTTTTATTACCTTAAAAATGTACACCAACAAGAATTGACGCCGATTTGGTAAAGGTCAGAAAATATTTTAAATTCCGAATGCATCGCGCTAAATTCCAACATGACTCTTATTTGGTATAAATAAAGTTTTAAATTACATATTTTCCTTGTGCGTTTGGTGAAAAGTTTCCAAACATATAAAGTGTGCTAAATTTCAGAGTTCATTATCCCCACATTTACAAGTCGGTTCCCTTTTTTATTTATATTCACCCAAATAAAAAACGTGACTAATCATTGATATGCACACGCATACAATAAAAATATGAACTGCAGTTTGCATCATATGACATTAATTTGGAACATAAATAAAATGTTTCTAGTGCGGGAGAAGTATGCATGTATTATATTTGATTATAAACAAAAATATTAATTGCTGATATGAATCCCTTTCTATTGTTTAGGTAAGGAAGTTAGTGTCAAAAAAATGTACATATAATGAAAATTTTAGCACAAATCTTTTAAAGGCATGTTGCGATTTATTGTACGTGATTAAACCGCACTGCTTTGTCATATTTTCAAGTTTCGAAAAAAATTATATACAAACATTACAAATTCATACAAACTTAGAATTTTCATAAGATGATACTTTCGATAGACTTAATCAACGGTCGATCTAGTTGAGTGCATTTACAAATACATACAGCCTGACTTAGACCATTAGGCTAAGCCTCCACTATACATACACTATAGCGACTAAGTAATCAAACTATGTATAGAAAGCTTTGCCGAGAGCTGGATCCAGCTCTCCAAAGATTTGAATCCGGCCCCAGATTTTTAATATATAAATATTTGATACTTTGAATAATAGAATATAATTTTATCAAGAATATTTTTTTAGTGTGTTCACTATCAATACTTGGTGGAAAGACATTATATTAAGAAAAACACAATACTCCTTTGTACTCATTTCCAAATTTATTTACAAAGATCAGGACCGGTTTCGCCCATGGATAGTCACTATTAACTAACTTCGAACCGAAACCAGTCATTGGTAAGTAAAAGTGGAAATATGTATAAAGGAAATTTGTTTTCCTTAAATAGGAATATCTTTTGTTCGATCTTCCAACGTCAAAAAGAAAAAAACAGTCAGCCCCGTTTCTTATAAAATTTGGTGACACCTGTAGTTGACATTGCTTATGGCCGATAGAAATATGTTTAATTTATATATAAAATAAGCAAAACTGGGCATGTGTCTTTGTTTTGCAATAATAATGTGTTTTAAGTTAAACAAATTAAGCATCTGGTATATATGTATTTTTTAAACACCAATAAGATGAAAAACCTAACCATATTAGTATTTGGCTTAAGTTAAAACATGATAATGTTCAATTAAATGCAATTTGCAAAAAATCGTAATTTAAAAAAATAAAAAAAAAACGTAATTTTATTTAAAAATTCAAATGAATTTATTCATTCATTCGCGCGCGGTTTTGTGGACCAACGTTTGAAATGAATCGAGTGGAGTAAGTAGGTAAAGTAGAAAATTAATTAAAGTGCAAAGATAAATTGCAATATATCACAGCGCTCATAATCCGGGCTAATAAGCTTAGCATTTATACGACCCATTGTCTTTTCAAAAAGTCCTCCGTCGTTGGCAATTTCGATAATGGGTAATTAGCCATTATCTAATGACGCCCAGTCGACAATGCATAACGACATCGATCACAGATGATGCAAGTTCAACAAACCGATTAACGAAGCAAGCCAAAAAATAATTGGGGAGAAAATGTTCGTACGCTATGATGTTGCAGACGGAATGCATTTTAAAACTGTTTTACCTGATTAAATTATGTACATATTATTACAATAACCTGATTTTAGTCATTGTGGTGATCTAATAATAGTGAACAAAGATAAACAAATTTTAATACATTAACGAAAAAATAACAATATGATATGTTATGATAAACTATAACGACGTATGGATATTTTGATGGAACTGAGATACACTAAACTCTTTTTGTACACGGCAGATACGTTCCACAAAATACCATGTAAAAAAGTGATAGAATCATAGAAAAAATAAGGTTGTTTGAGGTATAGAAAACCTTGCAACGAAGATAATAAATTAAGTAAATTACAAAAAATATTTATTTTAACTAAGAAAAATTAAAATTATTCATCGCTAATAGAAAATTTAAATTAACTTTGATTATTCCACGTATTGTGTAACTAACTGTGACACGTGTTTCGCCTCTTTCAGAGGCATCTTCAGACTTATTATCGCAAAGTTTGCTTAAGTAATGAAGCAAGATTGATTCTAACATTTTAAAATTATAAAATTACAAAATGAATTAGAGTTAAACATTATTAAACAGATAGCTGTAAATAATGGTTACAACACAGACGTAGTAGTTAACTTACTTAAACGTAAGCAAGTTAAACAACTCATAGTAAATAATATTTTTTCAGGAGAGAAGAAAGCAAACGATAATATTAAAAACTGGCGTAGAATTATTTATTTAGGAGACATCTCGTCAAAGATAGTTAAATTTTTGCCAGACAATATAGAACCCGCGTTTTATACAGTAAATAATTTAGGTAAAATTTTATTGAACAGTAAAGATCGCGTAGATTCATCGTCACAGAGTGGTATCTATCGACTCTCTTGTGGAGACTGTCAAGCGTCTTATGTTGGACAGACAGGTAGAAACTTTAATATTAGAATTAAAGAACATATAAGATGTCTAAAAAGTAACAATTTCTCTGAGTTTGCCAATCATTTAATAGAAAATAATCATAATTTTAATCAGATTTGTAATTTAGAAATACTCCACCGAGTAAATAAAAAGGGTTTAAAGATGAATAGCTTAGAATTTTTAGAAATTAATAAAACTCTTAACAAAAAAGAAATATTATTAAATAATATTCTTAATAGCACAGGCGGTTCCCCGTTACTAAAATTGTTTCCAATTAATAGAGTAATCACAAACCTAGATGATTGATTGTAGCTCATTAGTTTTAATAGTTTGTAATGTTTAACGTCATTAGTAGTATGATTAAATTTGTTTGCATTTTATAATCCCCTCTTTGCTTCCATTAAAAAGGAAAAATCCCATTCTGATTGTTTACAACTCATTAGTAAAATTAGTATCATTATCTGTTTGCTTTATTTCGATTCTACACCCCCCTCCTTGCTCCTCTTAAAAGGAAAAAAAACCCAATCCATTTTGTAATTTTATAATTTTAAAATGTTAGAATCAATCTTGCTTCATTACTTAAGCAAACTTTGCGATAATAAGTCTGAAGATGCCTCTGAAAGAGGCGAAACACGTGTCACAGTTAGTTACACAATACGTGGAATAATCAAAGTTAATTTAAATTTTCTATTAAAATGAACTTCCACAAAGTTACCGCCGAAACCATCGAAAGTATTATTCATCGCTACTTGATTATATACGAGGCCATAAATCGCTTTCATCGCTAAAGATGTCTGTTAAATATAGTATTTTTGAGAGACTTAAAGAAAATCAAATTATCTGGCGCAGCGGCAATTATGAATTGTAACTAGGGTATCCAATCCTGAAGCCTTTTTCTAATCCCGGGATTGGGATTTTCTCACCGAGGAATTTGAAATCCTCAATTCGCTATACTTTTTCCCCGGATTATCTCCAAACCTCGTTTTTTTTTTTTAACTAACCGAGGAATTTGAAAACCTCGATTTTCTTCAGCTTAGAGGGAACACTGCTCACGACCCATGTTTCGCCTCTTGCTTTGCGAAGCGTTAGATCAAGAACATCCGTGCACTTGAATGCCTGAAGATTCCGACGGACAAAATCCGAGTAGTCGGTGACAAAACGTGTGAAAATTTACACCATTTGAACGATTTAAATTGTGTATTATTTAGTTATTGTGGAATCTGCAATTTGTTACATTATTCAAATAATTAATGTTTTTATTTATTAAATACACTGGGTGCAATGATATAAACCCAACAATTCAACATGTCTTAATGATGCGTCACACATAAATAAATAAATTCATATTAATATACTAATTAATTAATGAATTCGGGCAATTAAGCCGATTTGTAAACGGGGACGGCTTGAAAGTAAACAGCAAACGGCACGAAAAAAGAATCATTTTAACATAATACAACCAACAAGAAATGTAAGCCATCTTGTCTCTAACTGGATCTCAGCAATGTGGAAGAAAGCACCTCGGATCTCTCATTGAGAGAGACATGAATTATGGTGTTCTAACACTTTCCACGAGGCGCCGATGAACGAGCGAGGGAGACGGAGGAAAGCGAAAGCAAACTTTCTCGCTCTAGCATCAGGTCTGCTGGAAAACTGGCACACCTGCCTTTGTGACATCACGAAATCGATGTTTCAGTCTGATTTTTTTCCGAGCCGCCAATATAGTATCTTTATTTACATTGCAAATGTTTAACTTCAATGAAAACAGATACCGAATGAATCACTCATATAACGACATGGTTGCATAAGCGCTTAAAAGGACGTGTTTTTTGTGGATTCTTCCGAACACAGATTCTTCCGTAATGTGTAATGTCAATTGTGCTAAATATTATTTTTATAATGAATACAAGCAAAATATTTAATTGTTATGTACATGAACAGTTTGTCATTAACCTTCGCGTTTCGGAGCGGGGTGCAATTGTGCCCCTAAATTCTTATTTTACCAACCATTTGTTAAATATCGGTAATATCTAGCTGATATTTATTGTAATCTACAAACATATCCTACTGAATACAATGCAAAAAAAAAATCTGAAAAATTGTAGAAAATAAAATAGATATTCACGTTTTTCGTTAACAAATGGTATTTGGGTCACATATACACGTTGCGTTTGAGTGTGTGCGTGTGCCGAGCGCAAACTCCACACACCTGATGTCATCGTACCCTGCGCCCGCGCCGGGAGAACGACGTCGCTTTACGATCAGTTCAGTCTGCTCTCGCCGCTTCTATTGACATGATGGATTTCTACCGCTTCTATACGCCTGACGTATCGTCAACGCAATATGATATGGATGATTCAAAAAGACAAATTGTCTCTTAATTTTGACAGGGCATGCTCAAAATCAACATTCGAACTGCTGACATTTATTATTTTAATTTTTACTTCGTTAAATGAGAAAAATTCTGGGGGGTACAATTGTACCCCGCTCCGGAACCCGTGTGATTTTTCAAGATATAGGTACTCGAAGGTTAACTACGTATTTGGCTTATTGATTAAGAAAAACTGTGTTGAATACACGTTTTCTATTAAATATATCGGTCATATTACAATACAGCACAATTTGTCTAAATTAATAAGCCAAAATAAGTATTAAATGTATAAACTGTTCTTAAACATTATAATAAAATATTTAAATGTACGGAATATTCTTTGTACGGCAGGTTCTGTGAACAGAATAATTTGTGTTCGGAAGAATCGGTGTACGGAGAATTCGTGTTGGGAAGAATAACTGAACCGTTTTTTGGTGCCACATTCACGTGTATATTAAATGACTGTGGGTATTAAAAATTGACTAATTTTTCACATTTTAATGCAACCGTAAAGAAACAACAATTTAAAGACACAAACAAGGGAAATCTACAAAAGTACGGGGACGAAACGGTGGACTTATTTTATTCACTTCCGAGTAGCAGTAAAATAAAAAATGATCGCAATCACCGGGAAAGTCTTCTCTCAGAACATAAGTCATTAATATCAAACTTTACACTGGGGCGCCGTCGTCCAGGAATAGGTGACGTGTGCTACTTATGCCTAATGTACATTAGGAACACCCGTCACCAAATCGTGGACGACTTCACGCCAATGTTAAGTGCCTTATTGGTAACATCAAAACAACCCGGTATATAACCATCAATCTCTTAATAAGCCGGAGAACACTAGTATAAAGTAATATGACATTCAGGTCAAAAGAAAACGTTCATATCGTGCACCAAAAATATGTACTATGGACACATGATACGGAACGTTACTCCTAGAAGACATGGAGAAATCAATATTAAAAGAAACGTGAAATTACTTGATAACGTAATGTATGTGTTTATTTATTTTTTGTTGTTATGAATAGGACAATAATAATATAGAAAAATACGATATAAAATTCCAGGGACATCTTGTTTTGAAATGTCCTAAATGAGGTGTTGACGTCGGTTAATCAATATTCGGGATATACTGCGACCTACATATTGCGATTTCCACTGAAGCAAAAGGATGTGTCGGTTTCGGTGGAGGAGGCCGCACAAAAAAGTGGCGATAGCTGACGTGAGCCACAATTTTTACATCCGCCAAACTCGATCGAATCAGAATCGACAGGCCACAATAATTATTATCGAAACGAACAGGATGTGGCTTTTCCGCGCTTATCGCCGACGCTTTGATTAGTCACTGCAAAATACGAATAAAATATACATAGAATAACAATTTCGTAAAGTTAGACAAAAAAATCACATAAATAATCATGTTTCAATGTCAGTGCCAATAATTCAACATGGAATAAGAAAATTGTGAATGTAGAGTAAATGTTAAGAAGACAAAACCTAGATACCTAGCGATGAATTTAAAAACATCCGAAACTCATGTCAACGATCAAATTGTATATTATAGCACCTAGTAACTAAAATAAAATAAAAAAATTAATTACAAATTAGTTCATAAAAAAAATAATTAGTAAACTAGCTTCGATGAAATAGCTTGGAGTTTTTAGAAATCAATCATTGGTAAATAACATTTTAAATAAGGGGATGGGTTGATTGTTGAATTTATTTCCATTTGGGATTTACCGTACCTAATGTAAGTAAGTATTATGTTTTGAGTACTATCATAATTTTTATCTTATTACCCTTCCCTGCGTCCAGTAAAGAAGGACAAAACCTGACTTTTATTTTGTAATTCCTAACATAGAAATTGGGATCAATTTTTAGTTTATTCGTAAGCCTTGCAATGTTACGTCTGATGATGGTTTTATCAAAGAGGCGAAACGCGCGTCACATTTTGTAATACAAAAAGTGGAATAACAAAGATATCAATTTTTAATTTTATATTAAAAATGAACTTCCAAAATATTATCGCCGAATCCATCGAAGATACTCATAACATTTGGGTAACTGAAAACATGAATTAGCTTGACCTGGTTTTAAATTAAACCTACATTGGCACTTAATTTTTTATATAGGGAATATTTTGAGACTACGTAACAAAAGTATAGGTTAGTAATTGCAATATCACTAGATAAAACCCGAGGAAAATTTGAGATATCACTTTAAGATTTTTATCAATTAACCTCCTTCACCTTCTACTCTTCCTGTCTTCGTAACGTCTTGACCAAGTAAAGATATTAAATAGGATAATAAACAATCCAATAAGAGAATAGGCGACATAATAAAAAGGATTGCGGATAAAATAAATTAAATAAATTCGAATCGTAACGTTTTAATATCACATTCAAGATGTACACCGTTGATGACTCTACCAGATGATGAGACGACAGTTAATTTCATATTTTCCATACAAGATCACCAGGCAGTTGTAGGTTAATGAATATTTGTTGCCTAATTACAGCACGCGCGATGAATCATCTCAACGCGATCATTATTATTTTTTTAATTTCATACAAAATAATGTATCTCCTTAACGATACAAATAATGTGCGTTTCTGCTTAACACCGTGAAAAATACACATTACATAGTCTTATCAGCGAGAGATGAGCTGAGATAAATTTAGAATTATAATAGATACACAACGGGCAATAATAAGCTTACGAATTCTCATTCAATCATGAAAAAATAATGATAGATAAGATTATGGGAAATACAAGTGATACGTTGAATCGTGTTGCAATTGAATTTAATTACTAAGATTGGATTTTTATTATAAACCGAAATAATAAATGTATTAACTTATCGCAATTTTATGCCTCCTAATGGAGATATCTATAACAGAAGTTTTTCAAAGAGAGTAGTAGAGATAGAAGGATAAAGCTAGGACAGGACTAATGGTTAACTAATCGCTTTCGCTACATCCAGTTATAAGAGAATCGGAAGGTGGGAGGGGATTTTTAAGCATCACAAACACCCATGCCTTCAAACATAAATCAATAAAAAAAAACTGATTTATCTTATATAAGTTCGATAATATTAATTTACGTTTCATTATCTATCCTACACGAAAAGTTGGCAAAAACTAACCGAATACATTTGTAGACATATTGGATAGTAGTTTATACGTTTTATGTGAAATAAAGGGTGTTGTCGAGTTCCGGATGGACTTTTTTCAAGGATTGGTCGAAGAAAATTGATCGCAAAGACAACTGAATATGTATCGAAAATGATATTTTCTTTTTATTTTACGGGAGAGCAAAATACAGCATCGATTAATGAATTTGAAGTCGTTATCTTAGTATTCATAAAAAAAACAAAACCCTTAAGAAATCTAATCCTATAGAAATCAATTACAAGTATTTTTTTTTCAATTATTTTGATTCTGTACCCATACATAAGTTTTGTCGATAACGACCCGGGTTTCGCCTTTCGGCATCTTCAGGTCTTTTCAAGTGCACGAATGTACTTGAACTGACTGAAAATATAATTTTGTTGAAAACTAACAAAAAAATGGCGACAGATACAATGAATTTTGCAATGGATTCGGCAGTTACTTTGTGGAAATTTATTTCTAATTGTTAACATTGTTATTCCACTGATTGTGTTACAATTCAGGACACGTCTTTCAACGCTTTGGCAAGCAAAGTCTTACAATTTAAATTTATTAAAAAACAATACATGTACATCAAAGGAATTTAATTATTGTAAATCAGTTTAATTTCCTACAGCCATTATTTAGAATTAATTATTGCTTTATTTCTGCTTGACAATAATAGTTCATATATCACGTTTCCGTGAGTGGTCTAAAAAAATCTCTGTAATTTAGCGGTAGTTTCAACATTTCACCCAAAACGGTATAGCGAAATGAAAACATTATACGATTCGTCTCGTACATTATGCATTTTGTATGTTGGATATTATACGTCTGTTGATTTGCTCTGCGACGCTATTATTTTCATATTAACCTGTATGATCAGTGCGCCTTGAAAAGAGATGAAAGCCGCTGGGGGTGCGCGGCAAGGCGACGTCGTGTGCCGCGTGTAATATATAATTAACTTAGTTTAAATGACACGATAATTTCGAATTCGGGCCATTTTAACGCCACAAACGCTCAATTCAATAATTACAATAATCATAACGAACACAATAATAATTACACTGGGCAAAAGAGATTGGGTGTAACACGTGACTTTCAAACGAAGCTAAAAAAATATATGCAAAAATAAATGAGTACAATTTACATGCGAGAAGTAATTAATACACAAATAATGGAAAAAGGTGTCATGACTATTTTTTAAATGTGATGAAACGTTCGTTGTTCA
Source organism: Himalopsyche tibetana (assembly GCA_030503985.1). Taxonomy (NCBI): domain Eukaryota; kingdom Metazoa; phylum Arthropoda; class Insecta; order Trichoptera; family Rhyacophilidae; genus Himalopsyche; species Himalopsyche tibetana. The sequence goes on along the minus strand of JAPJYX010000014.1, from coordinate 39,177,160 downwards.
TTCAAAACATGTCTGTTTTTAAACGAATGCAGTCGAACTTGGTTATAAAAAGTGGCGGCCGGTCAATATGGTATTGGATCAATGCACTCCTTGTATATGAAGGGGCGGTTATATTTCATGAAATAATATTCAAACACAACATTTATACCATTCACTCATTTTAAATTCTTCTTGTATTTATTGTCTATAATAAATGAGGAGCAAACATTCAAAAAGTGTTTTGTCACAAATTTTGAAAAATGGCGTTTGATATCAATTCTGATAGCCCATAATAAAACCTATGAATGGAAATCAAAATAAGTGTTCAAAAAGGTTTTTTTTCATATTAAAATGAAATCATAAAGTTGACTCATTCATACAAACCGTCACTTTTGCAACACTTAAATCATCATTTTCCAAGCTTTGTATTTGTGTGACAAAACACTTTTTGAATGTTTGCTCCTCAAATATTAAAAATTGTCTACAATAAAATAAATAAATAAATATCTGATGACTGATTCTTTTGGGGCTCACATAAAATCTGAATAAAGATTTATATTACAAACAAATATTCACTAAAGATTTTTTGAAAATAATAATATAATTGGTAATGGAATCTTCATTATTTACTTTTGCTGTCAGAAATTAGAGTTCGTTAACAAGGGCAGTGTAAATTACGTATATGTGTTACAAGCAAGCCAGTTCAACTTTTGGAAGTAACAAGTAAGTAATTCGTTAAAGCGAAGATTACCGTTCATCTCGATAATTCATCATTCGAATTGGTTTATGGTTATTTGGTTAGTCAAGAATTCCAACGCTTACATAACGCTACAGTACCCGGTACCGTTATGTATTAAGAGCTCGTAGGTATTCAAATTACTGTTCAGGTAACAAAAAAAAAACCCACAAGTCAATCTCCGAACAGGTGAAAAGAATAAAGGTACACATAGCTGTCTATAGACATAGTATATCAAGGGCAGGGTTGTGCACGCATCTGTGTCAAAGATCAATTTAAAAAAAATTAATACAATTTAATAAGAATTTTTAAACATGGTATATATGTAGTCGGTTATGAATCATGTTCCATTAGCTTTAACCTTTAGAGGAGTAAATAGATCTATACAGACCTTACTTTAATTTACTGCCTTTTCTTAACATGACAATTTTGTGACTTTTTCTCAACGAATATAAGTAATTCATGCTTAGAGCATATTTATGCTTACAGACAGACACTCCTTTGTCGAGTTTAAAGTATTTCCATTCTCATTTACAGAAAAATGGCGCCGACGTACACGTACGTCCATACTCCTCTGAAGGTTAAACGTACACTCAATTCTTTTTTTAGAAGGTCCACTAAAAAAACAAATACTGTATTTCTTTTAACACGAATTATTTGATCTAACACGATTCCCAAATACTAAAAAACACAAAATCGTATTTTCCAATAACAAGAAATACAGAAACATATGATAGTAATAACAAACAAAAGGCTTCATTGGACGTGTTAAAATTTTCTAGCGACATATGTCCTTCAGTCCCTCATAAAAGTCCCCAGTATATAATCAACTAGCTATGAATAGTATTATTTATTCTTAGTTAAAATACTTATGAGACGTATGGTATCAAAAGTAGAACTGTTCCATACATCATATATGGGACAGTTTTACTTTTGATACTATACGACTCATATTATGAATAATATTTTGTGTAACTTACGCAGTACTTACTTTTTTACACGATTTTCTATACCATAAAGTTTTTTTTTAATGACACTGTTTTTATTAAATTCCGGGCAGCAAACCTTAATTTTTCTATGTATTATATTATCATTTTTTTGCACTGTTTTTTTGATCTACCGTGTAATAAAGAGTTGAGTGTACTATGTCAACCTCCGAAGAGGTTCTTTTTAGATTATATTTTTTTTATCGATGAGCAATTTTTTATAACGTTTTAGTTGATTACTATGTCCACCCCTATCAATTCAAATATGTACACGCACTTAAACTTACTGTGCCTTTTTTTAATTATTAAAAAATAATTAATGCATTGAAATATAATTTAAATAATAAAATCGAATGTACCAAGCAATTATTTGAATTATATTTCAAGCGTAAATGTTTGTTATACATGTCATATTTGATTATCATAAGGATAATAATGCGATTGCCATGCGACCACGGATGCAGCAGGGGCATCCCTGATTCCGATAGCCACACAGCGGCAGGCCACGATGGCAATCATCTCCACGGCTGACCGGTGTTTTGTGCGATGTTATGTTATGTGGGGTCAGACTCGAATCAATGACCGCCGAGACGAGACGAGACAGCATACCTCACCTTGCCACCAGGTGAGAAATTATTCGCGATAAATATTCGACATATAGCCATGAAAAAAATGCCTTCAATATTGGCAGGCATTCGTGATATTGAAAATTGTTTTAAGCACACATACTATATTGGGAAGAATATGCCAAATTGGACTATTACATAATTTTGTTAGAAAGAAGTTTTGTTCTTATCGTTGTCTGCTGATGAAGACTAGGTACGTCGAATAAAAATAAAAATATCTGAAGCGTTAGCTGGAATTATCTATAGAAATTTTAAGCTCAGAGATAATAGTGAATTATTACCCGGTACGTAAAACATGATACCAACTCTAGTATGTTTTTCAGTAATAATCCCACCAAATCTGATATGACGTATGAAAAATAACTCACAAGCAGTCGTCATAAAGTAACCGTTGGAACAGTTTATAAGAACTCACCAACGTATCATCATACAATGCAGTAGTAATCTACTAAGCCAGAGTATCGTAATTCGACTTTAGAGAGGCAAAAGGACGTAACTAACGGTTTTTCAAAACTGATTTTTTTTCGATAACCTCAATATATAAAACTTAATACACGAGATATCAAAAGGATGTAGTAAGCTGCAAATACCAAATTAGTACCCGAATTAAACTTGTCTAAGTTAGAATTTCGATAAAGTGGCTTCATGGAATTTCAATATAAAATTTGAATTGTTGGAATTTTGTACTTTTTCACGAGTTTTGTCGCTAACGACACGGGTTTCGCCTTTCGGCATCTTCAGGTATTTCAAGTCCACGAATGTACTTGAACTGACTGGCGACAAAATTCATGGGAAAGTACAAAATTCAAACAATTTAAATATAAGCTTTTAAGGTTAAAAAAGAAACAAAAAAAGGACTTTAAAAAAAAGTTTTTGTTAAATAATTCATTCAATTAATATAAAATTGAGTTAATAAAATACCAATTAATTAGCTTCGTAAATTTCAAGGAAGTGTATATTTAATATTTTGACTTTGGTCCAAAATCAGCAAAAAACGTTTTTGGTCCTCCTGTAAAATTTGTGTCAAATGTAACGTTATAAATAGATTAAAATGTAAAAAATAAGCGAGAAACTAGCGTGAGACAAGATAGCCGTCTATATACGACTGAAAGTGGAAATCTGGAAAGTGGAAATCAAGAGAAGTGGAAATCGCTCAAAATAAGTTTATCCTTATACCGGCAACCCGGTAAAAAGTATGGCACTGATATGCTTATAAGAAATTTTGTTATTTATATGCTAGTTTTCAATGTTAAGTATAAGTTCTGGCTGTACGTGTGAAAGCGGTAATTATTATTCAGAACGTGCGCCCAAATGTGATAGGCACGACTAGTTAGCACCACACCGCAGGTTCGAAGCATGGCCAAGAATGCTGTAAGGTGAAATCGCTCCCAAATAACCGCTGATAATATCAGTTAACTACACACATGTTGGTAAATTATCCGATGTTTACAAACATAACTGAATATCTCAATTTATATGAACTTAAGAATTACAAATGAAATAATGCGCGCATAATAAGTGTTTAATTTAAACGTTTAAATTTACAATAGTTATTTGAATCGTTCAAATTAGGTACATTCACACAAATATTTTCACTAACGACCCGGGTTTCGCCTTTCGGCATCTTTAGGCGTTTAAGTGCACGGATGAACTTGAACTGACGCTTAGTAAATGTATGTTTCGTGTTTATATAAGAAATAAATGTATCATCGAGTTTAAGGCCATTGCTGGTGAAAAGGATTGGCCCATGGGAATGCCCACAGATTTGAATGATGAGTAGTTTTAAGAATTATATTTATTTTTGTTTGTTGGAAAAGGTTTTATGATTATATTTATATAGGGTATAAAAGTGGGGAACCCGGTATATTAATCTGTTTATTTAAATCGGAAGACTGTTCAATTGAGCTCTATTTATTTCTAAAACTTCCTGGGAAAAATAGTTAGTGACAAAATTTGTGTGAATGTACATAATTTGAACGATTCAAATTTATTATTGAAATTCCACCAAGCACCTTCAGTCGAAATCTTAAATTATACAATAGTTGTATTTAAAAAAAGAATGTCTATCGGAGATAATAATATACATATTTATAAAGATATCTATCGAAAATTGTGCAAAAAAAGCGAATAATCTTTATGTTATCTCTACTGATGATTGAATCGTTTATTTCGTTACTTCATTTATGAGTCACGCTGTCATTTTTTTTTAAATTTGTATCTAACACAATGTCAAGAGTATATTTTTATATTGAGACATGCTAATATTTTGGGATGACTGTTGAGCTGTATATATAAACAAGAGTACATTATTATTTGTTAAATAAATCAACAGATCTTGCGAAAAAATACCACTGTCGTTCAATTTCGCTGCAATATGTAATTCACGATACCTCGGAATTAAGATTAATAATTTCATTTGAGGAATATACAAACAATAAATCAATGTCACTAAAGAGATGCGTCAGCACCCCTACACGAAAATTCCACCCTAAATGCAACACTCTAATAACAACAGGGGCAACAACTTACATAATAAAACCTAAATCGATTGGAAAAACGACATTACGATTTAAGCTCGAAACACAACGCGTAAAATAAGGGTCGAAACGTATGTATCTTACGTATAAGCTTTTGGGAGTAGCTTTTATGAGTAATACCATACTTAAATTTGAAGTGCAGTTTTCTATTGTATTAAATTTGAATAGATCAACAATCCGCGTGTTTTAGGGTCGAATAAAAATAACTCATGTATACAATAATTTAACAGAACACGCTAAATTGCTTGGAACTGATTTCAGACTTTTTTTGAAAGTAATACAAAGTTTAACTATATTCCCGGAATAAGATACAAAATAACACATATGCCAAAGGCAGGCGATATTAGTATGTCATGTAGAATACGAATGACGGACAGAATTATGCAAACTACAATTTTTAGGATACGGAATGCTAATTTTTGTGCTGATTATGAAGGATTCAAATGAAGAACACGGAAATGAAAATGTACATATCTATATCAAAAGAAAAGAAGGAATATGCGCGTTAATGAATAGTATCCTGAACGCAATAAATTCTAAATTTTAATGCCATTAAACATGAAGAATTGTAAAAAAAGCGTATGATTTACCCGATCACACATAATGTATTGAGAACTTCTAGATCCTCACAAACAATGATTTAAAATTGCCAAAAGATTTGAAATCCAGAATGGAACCTGATTCACATTATGGGAATGTCTATTTTTTCACGCTTGCCAGTTTTAAAATCCAACTAGTTGTGATGTCTTCTTTTTCTTTTCTCCTTTAATACAATGTTAATAAATTCAAAATAAAGTAGAATTAAATATGTATTATTAAAAAAAAAGTCCACTACAAAAATGCGTAACAATTGCGGAAGTAAAGCATGGATACGCAAAAAATCTTAATTTAAATTAATTAATGGTAAAAAAATCTAGCAAGCAACGATGGTTAGTCAAACGAAGAATAAAAATGTCTTGCTGGTTCGATAACCCGAGCGGATCCAATCGAACCAAAAGAAAGTTTCTTCAAAGTATATACATTTTTATTATGCAAGATTCGATCATTCATTTGAATAATGATAATTATTTGCCTATTATCCACACTCACTCACTTCACGTTGCAAATGCGGATGCATGTAGAATTTAAATGTACATTTAGGATTTCAACTATATTGAACGACAGGCGATAGTGATTTGTTACCCGAAGTGAAAATTCTAAGCACAATAGTTACGTATTTATTGACTATTCAAATATATATATGAGTTAACGCTGGAAATGAATCTTAAAAGGTAACCTCTAAATATGAAATAATGTGTATGTAGATATTGTATATTACGCCACCTTAATAATACAACTAGATAACTCTGATTTGAATATTGTTTGTACAATGAAAATCAAACTTTATTGAATTATTATGAAGTATAGGGTATGATAAAGTAAAGAATTTTTAATATTTGACGTAAGAAAAACACAGTAAAACTTATAGGGCGATTGTTTCAGTAGTCAGCCAGTTAAGGAATGTTGAGCTTTATGTTCACGTTTAAACTAAAAGTCTGACTACTGGACACGGCTGACTATAGGAATAGTCACCGTAGTTAGCATGAAATAAAGGGCAACATGTTTTTTTATTAAAAATCAGCTAGACTTTTAAAATAATGACACAGCTTTATTAGGTTTGTAAGTAAAATTGAATTCGGATGCCCCTTGTAATAAAAAATTACCACATTATACCAAGAAATCAATATCCAAATATAAATAATACTATACAAAAATGTACATAAAAGTTTGATGGCTAATTCTGATTATCGAACTTCTAATGACTGTGTTTTGTAGCTTGGAAATGAGCACAAAATAATATTCTGTAACCACTATGATTGAATATGATAAAATTTAAAGTCAAATCTTCCAAGAGGACTACAATTTTACCCAGCACGATACAAAGGCAGTGATAGATATTGTCCAATTGGCAACAAATAATTTGCGACAAAAACAAGTATTCTTACTTATGTCACTGAATCCGTACCGTTATTAGATTAGCGGATCGATTTCGATTTTGCAAAATTGGCGACGAGTCGTGAATTGAAATTGACCGATCAGATGATGAGAAAAAGTGACAGCGCAGTGAACGTTAACTGCTTAGTAATCTATTTGTATTTACGCGAAAGTTGTAATAATTGAATAAAATGAGGCGTGGCAGATTCTGGACAAGACATTTTGTGAGAGCGATAACTCGAACACAATAAAAAAACAAACTTTCTCATCCAATTTGATTTCTTGTTTAATAATAACGTCAACAAGTTGGCTCTTGTAATATTTATTGATTTACTTTGTTCCGCATTCATATTTTATTCGACAAAATATCAATAAGAAATTAAGTTTTATAATTGTGTTATTCCATCGATTGTGACACGGGTTACGCCTCTTTAAGAAGAATATTAAATATACAAATGTAGTATACACTTAATCGATTAAATAATAAAACCGTTATTGGAAATCAATAAAATCATCAAAAGAAATTGGTAGGTTAAAACTTTTTTTCATACTATGGGTTTAATCCTTCCTAACACTAGAAATTAATATGTAATCGAAATTATTGTTTGTATCTAGCTTCTTAACTGCGCACAGTAGAAAGAAAAAAGAAACTGGTAAGAATGCATTTATTTTGAAACGGCATATCATCAAGAAAGTAAAATTTATGAGAGTCTAATTTAAAACATCTACAATAGTTTGTTGATGTGATTTCCGCGATCAAATAACGTATAAATAATATGGACTGGTTTGTATTGAGTTAATAGCAAATGTGCATAAGTATCGTTTTATTGTAAAAAATATCAAAGTAAAATCAATATCTACTAACTGGACTCTTCTATAGGTAATGAAATAGATTTCTGTATACGATTTTTTTCTGCAGAAATTGTCCATTTAAATATCAACTTATCAAAACAGGCAATACGAGCAAACTGGACATTTTGAATAGCGAGAAAACATTGAATGACCGACATACCATACGATCCATTTTTAAGTGAATTTAAATATACATGTGTAATATTTAAATTATGAAAATATCCACAAAATTCGCAAAAAAAATACTGTAACTCTGATTATATTAATCTCATCTCAAAATCAGTTACACCGTAGGATTGAAAATATCAATTAAACATTCAGAGATTTAAATATAAGTAATAAAATAAATATTGATAAAAACTATCCTCTGATAGACGAAAAAATTTAAACGAAATTACATATTGACTATTTGTCGGGGATTATTATTTTGAAGTAGGTATATACTTGATATTAGATAGTTAAAATTGGAAACATTTTGATTTTATTGAATCATCCAAGTGATTTAAACTCACCCTGGGCTTCTCTCGCATGCTAGTCCTCAAAATGACTCCATCATTCTCCACATAGTCCGGCACGTCCTTTCTTTTGGAGAAGTCGTATACCGTTGAATTCTGCGACTGCTGACGGTCAGGCCGCTTCCCCGATAACCTAGAAAAGCCATTCACACCACTGGGCGACGAAACATTTTTCACATCACTCACTAAAACACTGTTCACAGAGCCACCGATATTGGACTCCTTCGTTTTCACAATAACAACGTTTTCCTTCACAATGACTCTCTTTGGCTCATCCTTAACAATTTTCTTAGCACTTTCCTCTTTCTTCTTAGGATCTTCCTTGATAATTTTTTTCACATCCTCCTTGACTACGATAGGATCTTTTTGGATTGCATGACTGTCCACCATAGTAACGACGACTTTCTTCAAAGGTTGCTCCAATGACTTGCTGGTGTTAATTAAATTCTTTTCTATTTCTCTACTTGTTAATGCTGTCGGGGAAGGTGAATTGTAGTGAACCAGCGCAGGGCTGGAGTCGATTGACTGAACATGCACGACGTCTTTGATTTTAGGTGGCGATATCGGAGTTTTCAGTGTAGGAATGACAATATCACGCTTGGGTGTAGTAATCAAGACAGACTCTTCTGCATTCGCTCCCGGAAACGATTTCGGAATTATCAGCGGTGAAAGAGGCAATAGGATTTTAGGATTTACTGCGGCAACAGGATAAGTAGACGGAAGACTCGGAGCTTTCATAGGAATTTTGATTTCTTCTTCGATTGTTTTCGTTTTTACTTTGCAAACGAGAGGAACAACATTGACTGTGGGCAGATGTGATTTTTTAGATTGCCCGTTTCCCATTGATCCATTGAAAGAGAAATGTGCTGTCGTACTGGCTTTTGAAATATTTTCTATAACCGATTTGTTGACTTGCTTGGTAGTCGGCAGGTCATCTTGATCACCGTTCACTTCGAACACATTGTCGTCACTTATATCCGAAGAAGAAGAAGCATCGCTTATTTTTCTGGTCGATTCGATTCTGATGTTTTTCATCGGAGTAGGAGATATCAATGATATTTCTGTTGCAGCCGGTCGTATTGAGATGTCGGGATCAGGGGTTGACGTTCTTATATACAAATTCGAATCACTCTCGTGTCGTTTATTATCACCGTTCGCCGAAAACCTATCGGGGGAGAATCCAGGAGAAAGTTGAGGAGAATTGTCTTCGAGCACGAGCGGTGAAACTCCTCTAACCGAAGGATAATCCGACTTGGGCGATTCGAGTTGCGTTAAAATCACTGGATGTTTATTTGCATAAACCGGGCTCAATGATCGATCGCGGTTGTTGATCATTTCACCGACACTTTTTTTAGGTGAAGGCGGGGGCCTCGTCATTAGTGATGGGGTGGTCTGAGTCGCACAATTATTCCCTTTTGAATCCGGCGACAAAAGCAAACCGGGTCCTCGCGGCGGAATCGCGGGTCTCGGCCCGGCCCGTTTCGCCTTGACTTGATCCGAAAATGATTTGACTTTGTCGGCAACTTGTCCAGTGTGAGAATTAACATTCTTGGTTTTTTTCCCATTTCGACATTCAAAGATTTTCAGAGTTGTCTTCACTAAATCAGGCGGAGGCCGTTCCGTCTCCTTAAGCAAAGGCGGCGGTCTTTTCGGTCTGTTGGTTTTATCAACCGGTGGTTCGAGTTCAATTGGCGAGATCGGCAAAAGCTCTTCATTTTCAGAGCGCGAGTCGCACCTGACGAGAGCGTCGACAGATCTAGCTCTCTTGGCGGCTTCCAAATTTCTCCCAACTTGTCTGTATCTGGTCGGTCTGCCACATGTTATGACATCATTTTTAGGTTGGAATTTTCTGGTCGGAGGAGACGGCTCTTCATCCAATCCGTGTTCGAGGCTGGCCGCTCGTCTGAGTCCATTTATTGACGGTCTAGATTTGATTGTGGCTTCTCGAAGAGTGAGGCTCAAGTATCTGGATTTTAGTTTCTTGACTATGCCCGGTCCGTAAGTGAGTTCTTCATCCGGGGTGGTCTCCAATTGGTTTGTATCGTTGGCGTCGTCGCGCAGCAACATGTCGACGGGCGCAGGGCGCGCAGACGAGTGTGATGTGTTCGCGGCCTGGCGGCGCCGGCGCAACAGGTCCCTCTTCCACTGTGGCACTCCCCCCGCGATCATAATCCCCACTCCCAGCACGACGCTCTCTCCCCCCTCCGGGTCGTCCTCCCCTCCAACCCGCCCCGCCATCGGAAGGCTGCGATCGCTGATATTATGCACTGCGGTCACTCTTGCAACGCCGCCCCTCCTGCGAAAAGAAAGATACTGTGATTTCAGCTGATTTCCAATCTGGGGTTCGCTATAATTTTGCATGTGATAAGTTTAACAAATCCTAATTTTAGACATTCGAAGGATAATTGACATCATTATTATACATTTAAGAACATTTCAATGGCTGACCTTAAAAATTGTTCCTCGTTAAATCATAATACATATTGATAAAACTGGAATTAAATGTTTGCAAATCTTGGAAAATTAGATTTTGTGATATATATGTAAATAAGTTTTTAGCAGGGCTGCGGAGTTGTTCAGAAATAAGACGATTGTGACCATTGTTTAAAACACGACTTTAACTATTTTTTAAAACTTACTACCAAGCTGTTGCTCCAGTTTATTCCCTAGCGATTTGACACATTACATATACCATACACCTACACATTTTTTTAATGACTCGAAGTAATAAGTTTTTTTGAGCACGATTACACAGTCCTAGTTTTTAGATCCATATTGCGTATTTATTTAACTTTCTTATTTAATAAAAAAAAGATTTCTCACACTATGCCATGTAAAATATTTTTTTACAATAATAGCATGGAAATGAATGCCGAATGGTATGTTAGGTGCAACTTTATGATTTATAATATAGCACAATGGAAATATAATACATACAATGAAATAATACAGTTTTATTGATAACACGTCGCCTGCTGTGGTCTAGTAAGTAAAAGATTGGTCTACCGACCAGGCGGGTCTGGGTTCGATTCCCGGTAAGGTTGATGTCAAATTAAAATTTGCGACCTAAGGCATGGGTGTTTGAGACGTCAATTTACCTCAGGTTGGTCTCGAGTGACTTACAATAAATTCTCATCGAGTTTTTCTCGTATGAGAATCGAATTTTCAACTTTAAAATATTTGGGGTATTGGCTTTAACTGTAATATCAAATATTTTTTTAAAAATATAAAAAAAAAACTAAATCTGAATTTTCATCATCTCTATCATCCTCGACTCTGATATTGGAGGTAGATAGATCTTCGTAAATATTTTTGTAATTGCGAATAGAATATGTTCGAAATTTTAGTCTTGCCATGGTGATTAATATAGCCCATGTATTTAGACTGGACGCTTCTGGATACGAGTGACTTGCGTCAAATATATATATATTTTAAATGCTTAGAGGTGTAAAGCGCAAATACTTTGAGAGCAACTGGTGGATGCGATGTCGGCGATAGCTAATCGCCTCGCTTGACGGAATCATGCGGCACAACAATAACCTAAAAAAGGAAAATAGTACGCCGATAGGTGTAATATTATCGGATTTATCAATTTAAGCTATTTTCTTAAATTGAACGGAAAAAAATCACTTATATTTATTAAATTTAATGGTAATTTAGTAATCATATCAATTAGGATTGAATGAATATTAAAAAAAAAATACTTACTGATAATTAAATCAAATTTGTGGTTGTGATGAATAAATTAAATTAAGAGTCATTCTTAAATCAGGATTTTATATAGATTTTAATTTCAATTGCTTAACCTCAAATTCTTGTTTTGTCAATATTATTCATTTTGCATAAAGAAAACACTCATAAATCTGGAAGATCATTATTTGTAAAGGACATCCATATCATGTTTTAAATAATATAATAAACCATCAATTATCTTTGAAATTCATTATACTATGATAGGAGAGTATCACGCAAGAAAAAACTTTTACTTTCAGTACTACCCAATTTGCGTTTACATAAAGAAAACGCACCAGGTTAATAAAAAACATTTAAATGACCTTGGTGAAAAAATATTTTATGTTTACAATTTAATTTGATAACTTTGTTATTCCACGCGGATTGTGCTAAAAATTGTGACACGTGTTTCGCTTCATTGGCATCTTACTATTTTAAAGATATTTATTAATACATGTTAAATTGATCATAATTCTTAACATATCGACTGTAGAAAGGAAGCCCACTTTTTTCAAAACAGCTTTTTTTCAATTATCACAATGTATCCAACTTGATACACTTCTATCAAAAGGATGTAAGCTGCAAATGCCGAATTAGTATCTAAATTTTTGCTTTTAAAAATTGAAACAAAGAAAAAATATTGAAAAAAGGTTTTTCCTAGACAATTTCTTAAATTAATATTAGATTGTGTCAATTAAGCACCAGTTTAGAAGTCTTTGTGCCCTTCAATGTTGTGTATAGTTCATAATTTGCATATGGCCCAAAATCATCAAAACACGTTTTTTGTGCCTCCTGTAAAATTTTCTGTTACGTTCTTTTTCCTTTCCACAGTCGATACACATTATTAGAAATAGAAGATGATTATGTTTAATGTTGGTAAACTGTTCAAAAAATATACAATCTAAATTATGTACATAAATAAACATGTTCCAAATGCTTGTGTAAAAGTACATGGCTATATTGTGTAATTTATTATTTTTTAATGACGGATAATATGGATTCTAGACTCCCCTCAAAAGATACCACTTGTGAGTAGGTACATCAAGCGATGACGTCATTTATTCTTACGATCAATACAGTGTGAAACATTTTTCACCACTGCCATTTCCCCCTTTTAATTCATAACACACAAAATAATACAGAGTTTGATTGTCATGTGAATGCTGATAATAGATTGGCATCCAAATATTGAATATTATACCTAGTTCAGAGCCGATATGAATTGTATAAATAAATTTATCCCTATAACACAAAAAATCTGTCGAAAAATCCATTATTGATTCATTTAAATCAGTAGTTTCAAACCTTTTTGTGACTGTGCCTCACTTTGAAGAAAAAAGATATGTTCGCGCCTCCCCATCTTCTATTCCATATAGTAATAGACACGTTTTAAAGGGTAAATAAATATTTTGGACAGTTCGCGCCTCCCAGGTTGGAAATCGCTGATTAAAATCGACTGAAAATTAAATACACTCAACCACTTTTTACACGGCAGATACGTTCCACAAAAAATCGTACAAAAATTATAATTCGTTGAAAAAAGATTGGTTCCCTGGATTTACAAAACCGTGCTATTTGAAAAAAAAACCACAACATTTCGGTATCTATAGGAAATCGTAAGAAAAAAGATAATAATAAAGACTCAATAAGTGAATTACACAAAATATTATCCATATGTATTTTAATAATAAAAAGAAAATACTATGCATAGCTACTTGTTTAAATACGGGGACTTTTATGAGGGACTGGACATCAACCGCTTTCATCGGTATAAATGTCCGACTCGTCTAATGTGTTAGAATCTAGAGAAGCCTTTTGTCTTGCGTTGTTGAATTTCTTGTTACAGGGAAATCCGTTATCTGCTTTTGTGTTTTGTAAAAATATAGTATGTATTCGTTATTTCTAGTGGACTACGTTATTTCAAAACCGTGTTAGAAAGATTTGAATGTATAAGAAAGGGATGATTTTTTTTGTTCAAAGACATGGGTGTTTGTGATGTCTAATATTCCCTCCCACCCTTTACGATCCTTTAATAGCTGGGCGTAGCTAGAGCGATTAGTAAGCCATTAGTCCTGTCGTGGCCTTATCATTCTGTCCCTACTACTATCTTAGAAAAAGAGCGACTGAGTAACAAACAGTTTTTGTAGAAAAACTTCTGTTGAGATACCTCAATAAGGAGGCCACATTGGGAGCGGCCATAGATAAAATATACATATATATAATATATATTCTGAACAATAATGTAAGAAAGATACTCCGTACGTAGAAAAAGTTTCAGCAGCCCTGACAAATTTGAACGATGTAGAAAGATAAATTAAAACAGAGTATTTTTTTAAATTCTAGATATTTTCCAAGGTCGTCCGGACTCTAGACATGTTTGTTAAACAGCAGCAGTTAAGTAGTTTTAAAAAATGTAGTTTTTATTCTTTGTACAAATCAAAATGTAGCTAATTGGATTCTTCAACTTCCCACGTTGTTTTACTAAATCACTTTTGGATGGAAGAAATGTATTTACACGTTTTATTTCAATTAGTAAATAGTCGATATATGGTGAATAAAATACGCATGTATGTTAGCCAATACATTATTTTAATTTTATCAGGACGTAATTCAAAGAAGTTTTGAAAAACGTGTTACAAACCAGTTTCTCATGCCAGCTGATTTTGCCATAAGTATGATAAAGCAGAAAAGAATCAAAGATTATATTATTATTTCCAAGATTGATCCATCAGTATTATTATTTTAATTCAGTCGCAATTGTGTATGTAAATATTATTTATTGATCCCATTTAGACACGACTATGTTTATACATATAATGTAACGTATTTCTATAATTTGACTATTGACATTGATGAAAACATTCGGGAATATAATATTATAAAAAATCGAAAGTACAAAATTAAGCTACTAGTAACTCCCAATTATGCCTTTTTTATTTACTCGATTGAGTATTTCTACGTTACATTTGAATTAAAATTATGTTCGTTTTGGATTAGATGTGAACACGTGAATTTTGTGTTCCAAGACATGCTCTGGAACCATTTGTTCCTTAATGTATAGCCGGCATTAATTCTGTTGAAATATGATTGGAGCACATTGACTAATAGGTAAGGAAATTCGAGCTGATATTAGAAAATCGTTTAAAGATTCTTTTAAAAAAAAAATAACGATCAGGATATAAATCGAGTGTTTTATGAAGATGACATTATTATGCCAACTATACTATCATGATGGTCACAGCCATACTTTTAATTCTTATTAGAATATAAATGACATGTTAAATTTTGAAAACAGGTTTTGTGAGAATTTTGAAATTGTAGCGCATTATACTTTTTCGATTTTTTTATTATATTTTTTAACCTGTTGATTTAAACGTGGCAGTCAAAGAAGTCATTGAGTGCTTTGTAGGGGATAATAAATCTTACTATCTTAATTATATTGTTTCCAAACTTTACATCGGTTTTATTGATAAATTTATTAAATTAAAGCACCATCAATCTTTTGATTACAGAAAAAAGAGGATTAAAAGAAACACGAGCAGTGCGTTACTAGTTTTTAAATGAAATGCCTACTTAGTAGATAAAAAAATAATAAAAACGAAATTTGCTGTATAAGAGGAGCTTGGGATCAAACACGCCAAAATCCAGTTTTGGGAACAAAAATATCGACGATATTGGAGTACAAATTCAAACAAACAGAATTCAATTTTTAACGTCACTAAAATACTCGTAGTTTCCATGCAATTAAAGGTCAAAATTTTACCGTACAATATGTTTTTATAAGAAAAATGTGTCTTTTTCCTTTCAGAAAAAAGTGGATCTGGTCATTTTTTATCCCAAGCTACTCAAATATTATTGTATATTGATTAAAATAAAGTATTGCTCACTACATTGTATGAATCATCATAATTGATAATACCAGAACAGAAATATTGATTAAAAAAAAATACTGATAACAAAAATTCACGTTTATAAAATAATAAAAACACATTCATTATACATGATATTGTTTTTTATTATTATAATAATATATTATAAATATTATTTAGTAAATATGTTATGATAATATTAGAGAAAAGTATTCAGCAGGGATTCCCAAAGTATGATTGGTAATTTTATTATCAATGTGTCACATTTAATTAATTCCATTAAGGTACTCCAATCGAAGTTTATTACCGATACAAAAATATTGTCGCCTGCTGTGGCCCAGTTGGTTAGAGCTCGCTCTGCCGATCACGCAGGTCTGGGTTCGATTCCCGGTCAGATCACAGTGAATTTGAAAATTATTCAATTCAAAGTTGTGATCGAAGCCTGGGTGTTTGTGATGTCAATTTACGTTATTTTCCTCTCCTCCCATCCTTCTGGTCCCTAAATAACTGGGTGTAGAGATAGCGATTAGCCAAGCGTTAGTCTTGTTCTAGCCTTTATCCTTCTTTCCCTACTTCTCACTTTGAAAAAGTCAGGTTGAGCGACTGAGTAACAAACAGTTCTCGTAGATAAAACTTCTGTTGAGATTCCTCCATTAGGCGGCCATATGCTCCACATTGGGAGCGGACATGGTTAAAAAAAATATTTCTCATAACCAGTGCCATTTTTTTGTTGTTAAAAAAGGTGCAATATTGTTGTTTGATTTTTGTTTGATATAGGTAGTGGGAATCAAAACATTTCTACATTTCTCCCGATCGGGCAAGCAGCATTATGCATTCCGTTCAAGCACATGCTAAAAGTATTTAAATCACGATTTTTCGCCGGAGCCTTACCATTCAAAAATAATTTAAAATCACTTATACGGTATAAGACCAATGTTAGTTGACCTTGACCATTTTTTTGGATTTGCCAGTGCTTATCAATGTTTGTAAATTGACATTTGAAAAGGTCGCAGTGCATTTAGGTTTAGGAAGCTTTGGTATACATATAACAAACAATAGTATTAGAATTTAGAATCTATCGATGAGTAATAAAGCCATAAAAATCTATGACACCTGATAAGATTACTACATAGAAAAATACCTAGTTGGGCAAATAAATGTTTATTTAGTTATAAATTATACGATCATCATGAAAGGCAGCCATTTTTAGTAAAAAATCTTTTATTTGTTTAGATAAAAGTGTACGTCTGATAATATTAATGTTACGAAACCACTTTTGCTTATGAATCGTAAATTAAATTCAACCCAACTATTCTATGTGAATAAAATTTTAAATTATTGACGATAATTAATCCTCGACAGCTAATAATACTGGACAGAAAATCAAATTTTCGTTTCGTAGTAGTAAATATTTAAAAAATCATCATTTCTTTAGGAAATAATAAATTATTACTAAGGAATCAGTGGATTCAATAACAATTAAGGATAATCAAGATAAATCAGTTGATAATGCTTGTCATGAGTGAAACCGGTCCTAATCGTAATAAAGAAAAGCAGGAATGTACAAATGTGTATTATATTTTTTTAATATAATGCCATTCCCCAAGTACTGACAGTGAACACCCTAAAAGTGAATCAATGGAAAATCAATAAAAAATCATATATTTCATAGGTACATATTCTTAATTCGAATCGTTTGTGTGATATGCTAAAAATCAATACTAATAAAATTTGACAGAATAAAAGTGATTAAATGTTTGTTTATTTAAGAAATATAAAACATTAAAATTATTTTATTAGTACAAACAAATAAAATAATTATTTTAATGCAGAGCTTTTTCCACTTTTCTAAAGACAAATTTGTAGAAAATTTATTATTATTTATAAAAATTAATAATATCGAAAGTAAGATTTATATGTGGAAAAATATTATCAACCCAGTCAAAACACTCGTAAGTTGCTGTAAGTAAGCGTATGCTGAGATGCAGGCGACGCAGCACATGGCAACGCAGAATTGGCTTATGCAGGCAGGTGAAGCAGAAATGTGCGAGTGTATGCTTGTGACAGATACGCTGCGTCAGGCACGTGTCGTATATATAAATGACACATAATATCGTAATTTGAAAATGTATATTTTTTTACAAAATAAATTTCAAGGTTCATTTTTAGCGAGTAATTCAAACAGAACTGGAAATGTATATAAATCTTCAAACTTCTGTAGTACAAAACCTACCACTGCACAAAAAATACTATTTGAGCTCTAAATCACTGGTCAATGGATATATAAATAAAACATTCATCCACAATATTTCTTTGAATGTCTTTTTAGAGTATCGTATAAACAAAATTTGGTTCGCACAAATTAAATTAGTTTAACTATTAACAAGTTAAAAGAATGAGTGCAAGCTTGTACGAATGAAGCAGTCATCTTTACCGTGACCGCAGCATAGGGCAGACGCATGTATGTGTCGCACGCACCTTCGCATTAGCGTACATGACTATGTGCTTCCGTGTGTAGTTAAAACTCTGTGCTGCTTATAGTTGCACTGCGCTGTGTCTCAACATATGTTTAGCCTAACTGTGTATAGAAAACAATGTTTGTTTAATTGTATTGATTATGTCAAAAGAAGTTTTGAATGTGTATTCATGCTTCAATAATAAACAGGTTATATCGTACAGGTAAGCCCATTATTCATCAATAACTTGTTCAATATTTGCTTTCATATTGATGTAATAAAAAAAACATCTGCTATATTCAAGAGTAATCTCAAATCTAGACACACATTAAATTCTTGCGGTGAAGTAGTGATTAAAATGGACCTTGTAAATTTTCAGAAAGAATGTCATATTATTGGAATTATTTAAATAAAACCATTGCATATTAGCTCTTCTGATAAGATGTTGCTTTATTTGTATGCAAAATCATGAGCAGTTGCATTCTAGTTAATATTAGTTTACAGAAATCACAATGGACGATACATATATATATATATCCAATATCTAAAATGTCTCAAGTGAATTATAACAATATACGGGCCACAAGTTTTGAATACAAATTAGATTTTTCTAATTTAATATAAAAGGATATTTCACATCTACTATAGAGATACTTTGTACAATAACACTAAACATTCAAATGCAATGTGTACGTAATCATCTATGCAATGTAACGTAGACCTAACAGAAGACAGATGGCGCCTTGACAACAGAGTTAGAGAGAATATATACTACACTCAAAATCTTATGATATGAATACTCCTGAACAGTGTCAAAAAGCAATACTGATGAATTGAGTTTATTATTATTGAGAAAGGTTTACTTAGGTATGCAAAATTGTATGAATTTTTGAAAGGAATCAATCGCTGGACCTAGTAAGAATAGGATTGTTTTTTTTATGTCTAAATAAATTAATATACATTCATGCTACTTTCACTGTGAATGTGTTTAAACGTATTTTCCTACATAAACTGTCAAGAACATTCTAGATAAAACATTGTATAGTGGTGCTGAAATGTTGGTATATACATATATATAACTATGTATTATTGATTATTAATCAGCAATAAACACTTTGGTATCAATTTATCTCATAAAATGCTGTTGATAAATTTACAAATCAATAAAATGAAGATATGATTATATATGAGAAGCTATTTTATCAATAATAAAAACTTCTTTACATCCAGTCCATAGTTCAGTGTTTGCTGCAATAAACCAGCATTACCTCTGGAAAAGGGCAGCAGCACATAAATACAACGATTCCCTGGAATATTCACAATGTCAACAGTCTGCATAAAAAAATAATGTTTCTATTATCATATCAAATTAAATTGCCTATGACGAGAAATGCTGTTCGTATTCTAAATGTATTTTATTAGATGAATACTGATTTTTGAATGAAGAGTATTCAAGAAATCGAATTCAATAGGAATAGCAGAAAAATAATCACAAAAGGCAAACCACAAATTGAACACATGTTAATGAATACCATTATGTGATTCATAACAAGTCATACAAAAATGTTGAGTACAAAAAGCTGATGGCATGATTAAATCACCTAATTTAATGCTACATTAAAGTTAAATTTTACAATACAAAAAAAAAAAAATAATAGCTCTACAACTTTAAGTGACTTGAAGTGTGTAAAGTTTTTTTAGCAATTAGTCTGTAGCGTATAGTTATTATAATCCATACTGCCTATTATTTATGTGTATTTACAATGAATCATGGCTGCTATAGGAAGAAAGTTTGAAAAAAAAATTTAAAAAAATATAATATGTAGATTATTATAATGATAAATATTTTAAGTACACTAATTATTATGGTAATATTAGCGATTATTACACAATTAGCGATTTGGAATATTTTAATAGTGTACTTAGATACATTAAATTAATTGAATTGCTTTTTAAAAAAAAACGTTGGAATATTCGCACGAGATTTAAATTCATAAAACAATTGACAATGCAAGTAATAATCTAAATAATATTGTTCAACATGTGATAAACTATTGATTAAATTGAGTAGAGGAAGTCTGTGAATACATAAATACAGCGCTCTTATTTCATGTCAACGACATGCGACGTACAAGCTAATTGAAATAACATCTGGAAATTGAATGTTGTATCAATAAATTTACTCGAGCAAATTAACGAAGTGACATTTGCACGCAGTCCGATGGAGACATGGCTGGGTAAAAACCCAGACAATAGGATAAAAAGGTATTCTTAAAATATAAATAAAATTAAATAACTATTACCAAATACAGATAAGCACAGAGAGTATATATCACATTTGAGATTGACCACACACGCCTTCCACGGGAAAGCGAAAGTATTTTCGATTAAAATCGAACGCGAAAATAAACTGTCGGCTGATGTAAATAAGATAGTTCGTCACTTTGTAGACGCAAACACGACAAGAATTTTACAGGGGGAATTTAAAACAGATATCACTACTTGACTTCAGACTCAATTAATTCGAGGACTAGATGCACTATCTACATTATCTACGTTAAAACGAAGCCGATTATTCGAATATCAATCGGCAGCCATGTTATAATCTCAAGTTGTATGTATTTTGACAAGTTAAAATGTTGCCAGATATAATATGAGCCGAAAGCTCAGTTCTGTAGCGTTTGAGTAAAATAGTGCCAAATGTTAAAACCTTATTAATTACTCATTTTATTTTAATACAAAGGGAAGAATGTTTAAATAATTAAACATGCTAAATGAATTTAGTTTCACGTGTAACAATCAAAAGCTTTTACCAATCATTGTGATAACATTTATCAAATCAATAAGCAAAAACTACCTACAATACGTATTTTACATTTTAATCAATTTATATTTGACAAAATGGATAAGTACTATTTTAAACGTAACCTGATATTTTTAATGCACCTGATTATTTGGTTGATTCACTTGGTTTATCTTAATGATAAGTAAAGATAAGTAAGAAGAAAATGAAACTGTAGCCTGACTCATTTTATATATAATATAAACTGACTCATTTCACAAAATTGCTTTATTTTTGTTGAGATATCATTTATTTGACTATCGTCTATTTCAGTGGTCGGTAAACTCATTAGTCAACTGAGTCAAATATTAACTATACAACGATTGAAATTTCTTTTGAGAGGCATTTTTAAAATCTTAAACTAGGTATATATGTGGATAAATTGTTATTAACTTGATTAGGGTACTCTTAAACTGGCTTTTGCTTAAAAGGTCTTCAATCTAATTGAGGTAAGTTCGCTGAGAACCCCTTCTAACTCTAAGTTTTATGACCGAAAACCGACTTCCGCGTGTGGGACACGAAGTTTCAATCGCACTGTATGTGGTATTTTGTAGAAAAGCCACACTCGAGAGGTCAAAGAGCCGCAGTTTGTCGACTACTGGTCTATCCCAATACATTTTGTAATATATTAAAAAACATTTCGTAATATTTTTTAGGCAATTAAAAATAAGTGTTTTGGATGGGGCACAAAACATTAATCATCTGACAAAGTTCACTCGCTTGATTCTTGAAAAATATTAATTCTATCAATTAGTTTTAATTGATAAAAAACTCTTTTTAAGGAGAAAACTTGCTACAATGGCAATTTTATTATCTTACGAGTTTTTTATGTTTTGATATTGTTAAAATTTTTACCCGTGGGTAGGAAGAAAGTCGATATAACAGGGAATTATCTTTCTTGAAAGCACAAAATAGTATCATAATTTTTATAGTAGAGGTCTCTCTTCATGCATTCACTCTACAACATTATGTTTGATAATCATCAGATAGATGCCGTTAATATTAAAAAAATAATTTGAATAAAACAATTTTTATATTATTAATATCGTAATGTTTGTTTCCGATATGTATTAAAATTGAACTTGTTGAAGTTATCAGCTTCCTATTTATATGTACCCATGCATATTGTTGGATAAAATAATGAAAAATACAATAGGTAAGTATAAACATGCCAATAATATTAATTGATTTGGCATTTACTTGGTAGAACTCCATTTATAACAGATTAAAATAACAAAGTATTTTAGCTCTACAGTTTTTAATAATTTTATTCGTTGATAGCTATTTCGGCTTACGCCATCGTCAGAACTATGTTTAAACTAATATTTTGCTCAGCTATATATACTGGCTCTGAAGAGATACACAATGCATCAAGTTATTCGCTCTAACATCCTAATTATAATTACAATATTACACTAATCAAAGAACGATTAACAATCTGGGTTTATTTCTTAAAAAATTAATTAGGATAAAATTAAAATGATATTTATTATTAATGATATTACATAAAATTTATTAACTATGGCTTTATTGTTTCGAACAACAATAAGCAATTTCAAAAATTAAATTTATTAGAGCAACTTGAGATTAATAGGCATAAACAAAACATCTTAAACGAACAAACGATTATTAATCCATCACCGTTGTTAAAACCCCTATTGTAATTAATAATAAATATTAGTATAATTTATCATAATTTACTTTGAAAAAACCCATATTGCTTATTGTTGTTCGAAACAATAAAGCCATAGTTAATAAATTTTATGTAATATCATTAATAATAAATATCATTTTAATTTTATCCTAATTAATTTTTTAAGAAATAAACCCAGATTGTTAATCGTTCTTTGATTAGTGTAATATTGTAATTATAATTAGGATGTTAGAGCGAATAACTTGATGCATTGTGTATCTCTTCAGAGCCAGTATATATAGCTGAGCAAAATATTAGTTTAAACATAGTTCTGACGATGGCGTAAGCCGAAATAGCTATCAACGAATAAAATTATTAAAAACTGTAGAGCTAAAATACTTTGTTATTTTAATCTGTTATGCCAATAATACATTCTGATAACATTTTCCAATGATCAAAAGTTTCAATCCGATATTTGGCCGACTGCAATAACTCATTACGTGTATGTACATTCATTCCTACCTAGGTACCAATAAGCCAAAACAGCGTTTTTTTGGTGAGTGCATTATTTATAGGTATAGAAAGGCAATTTTCCCTGTTTATAAAATTTAAGTCAGGTCGGAATAAATCCATTTACATAGTATAATGATTTTTCATGGATAGTGAAAATAATTATACGTATTGTTTTATATTTAACATATTCAATTGCATTCGATGTGTCAACTTTTAATACCTTCTAGAAGTTTTTTTCAAGTCTAGTGTCAAAATGTAAAGTTTTCAATATTGAAATTTTATCAAAAAAAGCAAAAAGATATTCCCGTACCGGGAATCGAACCCGAGCCTCCTGGGTGAAAGCCAGGTATCCTAGCCACTAGACCATACGGGATATGATTGTCGAGATTAAAATAACGTATTTAAGTGTAAAGCCCAAACAACATATCGACACAACTGGCAAACAAACGCCAATTCAGTAAATTACGTTTTAAGCCAATTATTTTGAAGCCAAATATCGCCTAATGCGTCAGTGAATTATTTTTAGCGTTATCTCTATAGCCAATAGCAAATTGATTTTTAAAAACATCCCTAGTCGATAATGGCATTCCTTATTATTGTATTCCAATAATATTTTACTTTATATAATAAACAGAGAGCCAGTGGCGTGCTTAAGCAGCGACCTCTTATTTTTTCAATATAAATTTATAAATCTCGAACAAAACAACTTTTTTATTTTTGAAAATTTTATTTAATGTTAACCAAATGAAAAAAAAACTTTATTTTTAAGGGTTTATTGGCCATTTATAACTAATTCAATTCTGAAATACCTAGTAACAATCATATCAAGAATTGTAAATTGTCCAAAAAAGAAATGATGATATTATTAATCTTTTACTGAGTAATTGTTAGTACATATTTGAATGTTGTTTTTTATGCTATTTTCGTGCTAATAATGTTTATTATAATCTGTCATAGCCATTGTCAGCACATAGTACAATTGACTTACAGTAGGTGGCGCGTGTGTCGTACCATAGAGAATCGGCAGCTAACGTCAAACAGACAGAAAAGAAAAATGCACTTCAATAAACACAATTAAAACATAAAAATTAACTTTCTTTCAGTGGCATTGCATCGCTTGCTGGGAACCGGCTGGCGATGCAATAAAAATAAACGTGTCAACACGAAGACAGTCCAGTCAGCTTCTATATGACCAGTATGATAAATATATATCATTAGTTCTATGCAGGACCGGCGCCAACATACAGGTGAAATAGGCAACCGCTTAGGGCGCAAAACATTAAAGGGAGCATAAATGGAGTAATAAAACTATTTTTACATACTTTAATGATAATGAAAAATAGTACGTTATATTGTATTTTGATGTTTGTATTTTTTCGCTGTAATTATGTATTCTATATGTTTCGAAAAGGAGAGATCGGGGACTATTCCTCGACTGAGTAATAACAAGTTCCCGTAGAAAAAACTTCTGTTGAGATAAATCCATTTGGAGGCTATATGCTCCACATTGGGAGCAGACATGGAATTTATAAAAAAAAATATTTACAATGATCCCGAATTGTTTTTTTTTTCATTATTTCGAAAAAAATGGGACAATTAATCTCGCGCCGGCACTGGTTCTATGCACTATGAGACTCAGACTAAATGACGAAACAATCGATGCTTTGGTATTATTGTTTCGGGCATATAAATGAAAATACTATTTAAATTGCTCAGTGCTTCATTTTAAGAGTTTAAAAGTATATAAATATATATATATTTTAAATCTACATTTTATCATTATTTATTCCATTATTCCAATTCACAAAGTAAAATTGATGTGTTATATAAAATAAAGTAAATTGTTTTATTGATTTTAGACCAATATTATCAATGTCATTTTCAAAGCAGTCCCGGGATCCCGGAATTAAAATTTTGTATCGAGATTGGATTCCCTTATAATAAGAATTATTAAAAAACTGTACCGTTTCTGATTAAGGCAGTACAGAATCTTCGTCGTGGTGTACACGATAAAGATTGATACTGGATCGAGATGAGATATCTTTTTTGAAAAAAATAGTAAAAATACGACATAAACAAAAATATGGTGTCGTTGATAGAGAGAAAATATTTTTCAAATCGGAATATTGCCGTATATATTCGTCATATTGGATTCACCGGCAACTAAAAACATGGGCGTCCCAAATCGAGGTATGTCGTTGAGATTATTTTTAAAATTACATTTTAGTTTATACCGTCGCTAAGCCGACAAAATAATTTTCTTCCTGAGAATGTCAAGCCATATCACCAAAAAGTTCTCTGAGAAATTCTTTCAATTTGCGGTGCTTTGATAATAATTAATGTATTCTATGTAATATATCGAGGTACTTTACGTGTCGAAAATTTCTTGTTCGAATTTTGCTTAAATGTCGATTTGATAGGTTTACTTACATCATATTATGGTAAACTCGTAGACATCTTTTTGTAGGCATAAATTGGCTCAAAATTAATCACTTAACGAAAAACTAACTGATTCAATATAATGTTTATAACACATATAATGTTTTTAGAAGTCACCGATACTAGATGAATAAGAAGTGGACGTTAAGAATAATTAACATGGCGAAAATGGTTGATTTCTTACGGATAATTTAATAAATTATTCATGAACAAGTACATAAGTAAAGGATCTCGCCCCTTGTTAGTTTAAGAGAAAACAATATTCTCAGATCAAATTAGTTTAAAACTGTAATTTCTGACTTATATACTATATACGACAGTTTTAATATATAGTATTTTTTACATTGATAATGTTACGGTGAATTGTATATTTTTTCATATTTTTCGTATATTAAATAAAAATCAATAGCTTATTTAAGTATAACATACATATAATTGCATAGGAGTGATAAAAAAATCACTCCTTCCCAGTAGCAGCCGGTCAATGTGGCATTTGATCAATGCACCCCTTGTATATGCAAGGGCGGCTATATTTTATGACATAATATTCAAAAATAACATTTATACCATTCCCTCATTTTAAATTCAATAAAATAAATTCAAATTTCTATTAAATAAAATGTTTCTTTCTAAAATACTTTTTTTTTTTTTTTTTAATTCCCTAGGGTACTCAACGTTGTACCCACCACCACCCGCTACGGCTTCACACTCTTTTTATAGGGTGTATTCCGTAGCGTAACAACGTTAGTCGTGTTCAAAATTTTGCCAGAAATGTCCCGAGAAGAAATTCTTCAAGACTTGGTTGCATGCAAAGTGGACAACGCAGTGCGATGATAGCCCTAACCAAAGCATACAGATCCTCGTCTACGGATGCATTGCCGGTCTTGGCTGGTATACTTCCGTTGGACCTGCACATTCAAGTTAGAGGCGCAACAGTTATGCTGTACAAAGGTGTTGAGTCCCAGGTGGGAGAAATTCAGTTACTGCCTCCTCATCGACCAGACCCTTACAATTCTAAGGCTCATAGAATTGCAGCGCGCAGCGTGGCGATAGAAGCTGCAATGAAAGTTTGGCAGGCTCGATGGGAGAAATCTTCTAAGGGGAGGCAAACTTTTAAATTCTTTCCGAATGTTAAATGGCGAATGGAGATAACCAAAGTCCTGACTCCTAATTTCTGGACCAGCCAATTCATAACTGGCCACGGTTACTTCGCTGCCAAGCTCTTCCAGCTTGGCCGGTTAGTAAATAGCCCTGAATGTAAATGCGGATATATGATTCAGGATGCTGATCACATCCTTTGGGAATGTCCAGACTTAAATAACGAACGAGAAAAATTGCTCAAGACGATACGACTATCTGTCGGATCTGTCGGCCCCGTCGGTCATGCCGACTTGGTTGCATCGAAGGCAAATTATAGGGCATTTAAAGAATTCTCCGCGTCATTTGGAAAAAAAGTTGAGTTAAATAGATAAAATCTCATATTTTCAATTAATTATTAATTAACTTTTAATTTCTAAAATACTTATTATAGACAATAAATACATGAAGAATTTAAAATGAGTGAATGGTATAAATGTTATGTTTGAATATTATTTCATGAAATATAACCGCCCCTGCATATACAAGGGGCGCATTGATCGAATGCCACATTGACCGGCCGCCACTGCTCCTTCCCCAGAACACAGAGAATTGCTTTGTGATTAAGCGAGCCCTTTGTTAACGTATTGGCAGCCCACCGCTGGATGTTGGAGCAAACAAGTATACGTTTCTACACATGAAACAAAGTGTGGTGAAGTAGATTTTTTTAAAACAAAGCTTCATCTGCAAGGTTGGAATTGTGGAAATCAAATTAATAGTAAGTTGGCACGCCAATGGTGAAAAATGTTGTACGTGTTTGAAATATAATGTTGTTTTACAACTTCTTACGAGATAAATAAATAAAAGTCGAAGCGAGGTAATTTGTATGTATATTTTTAAAGTTGCGCCACGCAAATCCAAAGGCATAAAAAAGGATTTCACGTATAGAGTTGAAATAAACAACAGGGTGATGGCGGTAAATATTTTGTCGTGTGTTTTTCCGACGCTTAATAATTTCAAAATAAAGTAAATTCACAACAAAAAACATATAAAAAAGAACGCAAATTCGCGTGACTGTAGATGAATGTTTTTAAAGCTTGCTAAAAAGTTTAATGTACGAAAAATTGGTGATTATTCAATGAAAACAAAAGTTTATTTTATTTTTTATTCTTACTACAAACTCTCGTTGAAAGTTTTTTTAGATCTCTCTAAAACCCTTGCAATGCAGAAGGGTAAGTAGTCAAACATCAGCATTTTATTTTCCACCTTCCAAAAGTGAAGACAGTCGCCCGCTGTGGCTCAGTTAGTTAGAGCTCGCTCTACCGATCACGCAGGTCTGGGTTCTATTCCCGGTAAGATCATAGTGAATTTGAGATTTATTCAATTCAAAGCTGTGATCGACGACTGGGTGTGTGTGATGTCAATTCACATCATTTCCTTTCCTCCCATCCTTCTGATCCTTTAATAACTGGGTGTAGTAATAGCGATTAGTTACCCACTAGTCCTGTTCTAGCCTTATCTTTCTTTCCCTAAAATGAGGATGAGCGACTGAGTCTGAGAAACAGTTCTCGTAGAAAACACTTTTGTTGAGATACCTCCATTAGGAGGCCACATGCTCCACATTGAGAGTGGACATGGATAAAAAATGAAGACTTGCTTTCAACAATCCCTCATGTATTTTTTTGAAAAATAATTATCTAAATGTCAAAAATATATCATATGGGATCACAAAAGTGAAATTTCATTTTTTCATATCAATTATTTTTACTATCAGTATTTTAATAGTATATAGGGAGGTATGAAATAAAATATAATTTGCGTATGAACGCATATGGTGTCTACGTGTACTGGTTTCACTATGGATTGTTCACATCTGTAAAGATCACACCATTCAGTCGGCAGCGATTGAATAAGAATGCGAAACCCCAAAATATCGACGACGAAGAAGACTATGAAGGAGAATTTAAAAGAATATATCCGATTGCACACTTGCAGAATCTCTAGTAAACAGAAAAAATGTATTATTTACTTGCCATATAGCAATATGTATTAGGGCTTATACAAAAACCGACTTTTGAAAAAAACTGGTTATCCTGTTTTCGAAGTTTTACAAAAAATGGATAATTCAATTTAAGAATAGCGAGAAAAAGTTAATTACACCTATCCCTCGATTTACACGGTAGATAGGTTCCTGAGAAAAACGTGTAAATCGAAATTGTATATTTCTTAATGTAAAACCGTGTAAATCGAAAAGTACACAAAAAACGCATAATTTGGGTGTTTTCTAAAATACGTAAAAAAACAAAATTATTTAAAAGTATAAACATACGTATTCTTTTATTAATTAAATACAGGTAAAGCTTATAGAGTAACAAAAAAATGAAATCCAAAAGATTCATTAAATAAATATTGCAACGGTTGGTGGAGTTTTTATCATTCATCACTATCACAAATCACTGTGACTTGACTTGATGACTTGCTGTGAAAGTATGCTTCTTTTCAGATGAAGAGGAGGATGGTATCTTCTATTTATTTTTTTCATAAATCCGCAATGCTTTATTTGTTATAGCATTGGTATCAATTGGCATCCGTTTTTGAGTTTGGTCCTCTATCCAAATCATTAATGCCTTCTCCATGTTTTCCATTGCAATATCTCTGATATATGACGTTGTGCTCGTACTCGTAGTTCCAGCTGCTACACTCTTTCTAATTGAGTTTTCATTTTTTCTAATGGTTCTTATTGTAGCTTCATTCATGCTATATAATCTAGCAACATCTATTCCTCTTTCTCCGTTTTGTAAAAGATCCAATATTTTTATTTTTTTGCTAACGAAATAACTTTTCTTTTTACTTCTTTCGACATAATAAGGCTACAAATATTATTCAAGATATAAAACACATAATTAAAAATTATGTACTCGTTTTTTACTTACGAATATGAAGAATTAAAATTTTCAAGTTAACTTTTTTAAACCGTGTAAAAGCGAAAACGTGTAAAAGAAGTACCGTGTAAATCGAGGGATAGGTGTATTTGTATGTTGTTTATTTATATACATAATAATACACAACAAGAAATTATTTGGTGTTACTCCTCAGAGAATATGATTTAAGAAAACACAAAGCATCCACTGATGGTTTTGTAACAAAATTTCCTGATATCGAAAATACCCTTTCGCTGGGTTATGATGTCGGGCATATGGTCTTTAAGCCATCAAATAAAAGAAACAAATTTTCTGTCCTTTTGATTATAGCACGGCTGTGGAATCAGAGTCGGAGTCGCGGAGTCGCGGAGCCGCGTTATTTTGGCCGGAGTCGGAGTCGTGAAAAATGAGCGGCTCGATTTTTTTTGAAAAATATGTTTAATAATGTGTAGTCAAACAAAATAGTCAAAAGTGTTGACATTTCATTCTTGGCTGACTAAAGATGATCTAATGGTATACAGATGTATAAGCTATAATGAGATTATTGGAAAATCTCTTCGGAGTCGGAGTCGTAGTCGTCTCTTTTTACACGACTCCACAGCTCTCGTTTATAGACTCGTTTAAAACCGACAGGCCCTAATATGTATTCAATTTTTCACAGCTTACAAAACGAGACTGCCTATAATATTAGGTAAAAAACGATACAAACAACATGATATGTTTTGTTTTTCGTAAAGAATACAATATATCAGCTATATTTTCGTTGTATCCGGTGTTTTTTGAAATGCTTGCTGAAATTCAAGTGAATCGTTTCCCCATTATATTTCTATTTGTTGTTGTCTCGTAAAGATACATTTGTAAAAAAAAATAAAACAAAAAATAGATCATAAATCTTTTCTGAGGACAATGAATTGGAAAACGTACGTGGTAATTATTTATATAAATAAATACATGCATAACTTCATCACGATATCAAAGATCATATAATATTTTATTAACATTGTAAAGGATATTTTGAGGTTTACCTAACCTCATTTTGGTTATTTAGCTGTATCTCATAGGCTTAGACCAGGCGTGGGGAACATTTTTATTTCTAAAGGCCACATTCACGAAAAGAAAACGTTGACACCCCTTCCTTTTTTTCGACTGTCGAATATGTAATGTGTTGATTACGCTCTTTTACCAAGCGCTTGGGTATAATTTTTTGTGCAAAGTGAACATTTTGATCAAGTCAAAAGGCCGCATTTGAGTAGCCAAGAGGCAGCAGGTCCCCTCCACTGGCTTAGAAACTGCCACTTGAGACATCGCTAACGAATATGATTCACCACGCGAACTTATATATGACTGCCAATTAACAATTTAATTTACTTTATTACTTAACCGATATCAAAATATAATAAATGGATATTATAATGGTGTATATGCATTTAGACGCATACTTAAATTACAGTTTATTTTGTAGAGATTTTTTTATTTAAGCACTACAATAAAGCTATTGAAACATTATCTTACCTGAAAAGTTTTTTCAATTTCTAAGAAAGTTTGCGGAGAAAACAGTTTTCCAACAGGATAAAATCACACATTCAACGAGCGTCGAGGTCATTTGGTATTTTTGTTATAAAAAAAGCCACTTGATGTCAATTTGCTCTCGGCGTCCGAAAATTGTTTTTGAAGGGCGGTGTAAAAAATAAACTTTCTTAACTTTTACCATTTTTCATGTGTTATAAGAGTCGTTGCAAGTATTTTTTAGAACTGTGTGGCTATTACTAAATCGATCCAGAAATAATTGATTTAACTTTATTTTAAAATATAACCAATAATAAATAATAAGTAAAAAATATTAAATTTCATAAAAAATGTAAAAAGTAAAAAAAATATACAGTATGGGAATCTTTTATTTAAATGTAGATTTTGCTGCAATGCCATTTATTAAACTAAAATAGTACAGCTCTACCCATACGTGCTAAATATTCTGTTTATCAATCACAAGGGTATAATGAGGGTTAATTGTAGAATAAATTATTTTTTATCGAATAATTTTTTCACAATATATTAACTCATTGTTATCATGTCTCGCAATTAAACTAAATAAATTTGTGTAGAAAAATTGGAATAACATTTTCATCTTTGATGAGTAGCCATCAAATTATTATAAAACTAATTTTTATTTCAATATCCCGCATGAAAGAGTGAACGGATATATTAGGGGAAAGAGTGGTTGTCTATTGATCAAATTTTATGATGTTCTGTATTATCTATTAATAACCATTCAGGAAAATGTGTTTATGTCAAGAAGATGTCAAGTGTTAAAATCGAGTAATGAAAGCGATATTTTTTGGAAAGGTAATATTTTTATATTATATATTGTAGAAGTGCAAAAAAACTAAATTTGATTATTTTTATTGCTCTATATTGAAAGTTTTACAGTAAGCTATATAATATAAAACACATGTTAAAATACATACACAAATAAATAAAGTAAAATTCAAAATACTTGGAACATTATTATTATCTTCTATACGAATTAATAATTTAATTTGATAACTTTGTTATTCTATTTGTTGTGTTACAATATGTGACTCTTTCGCCTTTTTGAGAAGCATCATTCTACCATCGCAAGAGTTACGAATAAATTCAAAAATGAACTTCCACAAAGTTACCGCTGAATCTATCAAACACATATTTTATAATGTCTATTTATATGCTACAAACGAAGAAAATATCACAAAAATATTGCAGTATATCGTAGCTGTACATTATTAAGACGTCACAAAGCAACCGATACATGTAAATAATAAAATTTTATTATAAGTTTTTTACGCGCATTATTACATATGAAATAACTCAAAATTATTATGTAAATATTTATTATTTGATAAAACGAATGAAAACCACTTTATTCGCTGAATGTATAATATTTCTCTCTCGTGAGTCGTATAATGCATTCCTGCAGTCGTTGCAACTGGCGCCCCATAAGTTTATTATGAGGAACATATTATAAGTTATATTGACAGAGAAAACAAACTATAAAACAACTAGCCACTCAAAGAAAGAAAGTGTTTGTGTTTTGTGTTTATTGAAGTGCATGTTTTCTTTTTCTGTCTGTTTGACGTTTGCTGCCGATTGTCTATGGTACAACACACGCGCCACCTACTGTAATTTAATTGTACTATAAACTTTGCGCAAGTGTAAGCATACGTTGCCAAAATGAACTGTATGACAGACATAGAAATATTGATTTTTTTATATAAGGCATACTGTAAGCTAATTTTACTATGCCTATAACCTTCCCGGAAGTGCATGCACAAAGTTTGTCAAAGTTGTATTGCAATCGGATAAGCGGTGTGGTAACGCATAAAGTACGAACAAAAAAACATTATTTTTTATATATTAGATGATTATGACTACCAGCGAGTCATGGATTAAATTATAATGGATTAACTTAAATTATAGTCATAATTATATATTTGTTTCTGGTTGTTGTGGCGGTAAAAACACCAACACTTAAAATATACGTCAAATAAAAAAATATAATTTGATAACTTTGTTATTACGCTGTTGTGTAAAAAATTGTGACACGTGTTTCACGTTTACGTAAAAAAGGTATTTTCGTCAAAAATAGTAATCATTTGACGCGTCCATTCTTCATTCTGAAGACCATATTGTGTTGCCGTCACCGCGACCACTTTAAGTAAGAAACTTGCAAGATCCATCAAGCATTTTGTCAGAGGAATCATTTAATATCACTCTAACAACAGAAAATAAATTAGCTCCATATACTAGAGAAGGGTTTCCAAAACGTTTTGCGAATCTGGAATTTTTAACGCAACACAAAGCATATTTTTTTGATTGAGTAATTCATAAAAGTAGGAATAATTAAAATATATAAATTATCAATACTATTTTCCAAGTTTATAGGTGTTCGCGGAACACATATTCAGTTTCCATGGAATACCAGTACACCGCAGAACATGGTTTGGGAAACCCTCGACTTGAGCATGTGAGATATGTGCAAACTACAAAAGCGGAATGTAAATTGAATTTTAATCAATACAAGAAAACATTATGATTACTATCATAAATAATATTATTTAAAATATAAAGTTATATTGAAAATAAATTTCTATAGTTATAGCAATTAAAGTCAGTCAAACAATCCTCTTTCTTCTAATTAATTAATAATCTCAATATGTTTTCGAAAATATGATATCACATAATTTGTTTCTAAATTGGAATACTGGCTTGAAAATATTTGATCTTATAATGTTATCTAAACCAGTGCTTCCCAAAGTTTTCAATTTCCCGGCCCCCTAAATCTGAAAAAAAAAATCCTCGGCCCTCATGCTCAAAACATGTTCTGGGGCGGCCCCCGGAGAAATTCCCCCCTGGGGAGCCGTGGCCCCCAATCTGGGAAGCACTGATCTAAGCCATGGTTTCTCAACGGGGGCCACAGCCTGTTCTATGGAGGCAACAGATTTTTTTAAAGGGAGCCTCAGCACAGCTTAGGGTAGCCACCGGCAAATTTTCTGAAATCTATAAATTGTTGTGTTTTAGAAATTGGAATCTCTGAGGAGAACTTAAAATGGTGTCACGGCGGTCATTTTAAGAAATCCGCAATTCCTAGAATTATTCGGAAGAGCTTAAAAAAATATCGCGTCTTTTCGTTTTTGGGTGCCGAAATTCCTTATAACACTCATACTTCGATAGTACAAAACAGAGGTTATAATAGGGGTAGTAATTGGGGTCACATAAAAATAAGACACCTAAAAAGTGTCACGGGCTCTAAAAAGTTGAAAAACACTGATCTAAACCATTTTGTTAACATTTTTCATTTAAAACGACACAAAGTGAATCCTAAAAAAAAAAGCCACTGCGTCTGCAAAATGTGTCAAATTTCAGCTTTGCTAAATTTGTTAAAAGTCCAAGCGTAAATGTTTGCACACAGAGCAGTGCCGTGGAATGGAGGCACTTTAAATATGTATATATCATAATTTAAAAAAAAAATCCATGTCCGCTCCCAATGTGAAGCATATGGCCTCCTAATGGAGGTATCTTAACAGAAGTTTTCTACGAGAACTGTTTGTTACTCAGTCGCTCAATCTCACTTTTTTCAAAGTGAGTAGTAGGGAAAGAAGGATAATTCTAGAACAGGACTAGTAGTTGGCTAATCGCTATTGCTACACCCAGTTATTAAAGGATAAGAAGGATGGGAGGAGAGGAACATTATGTGAATTGACATCACATACACCCAGTCTTCGATCACAACTTTGAATAATTCTCAAATTCACTGTGTTCTGACCGGGAATCGACCCCAGACCTGCGTGATCGGTAGAGCAAGCTCTAACCAACTGGGCCACAGCAGGCGACATTTTTATTTTAAATAAGTCGATGGAGTTTAATGCTGAGCTTTATTCTAATTTATAGCAATGCAGAGTATTTCATTTGACGTTGGGACTGTAAATAAAGTAAGATTTTGTGTCAAAACATATACAATGTCAGACACGAAGAACAATTCAATAAAGTCCGAACACAAATTTTTGATTGCACACATTTTCCAGTCCGTATGTTGGTCACGTAAAAGTTTAGAACGTTCCTACGAACATGTGGCGCGAACTCACCGTAGCTCATACATACATTCTGGAATTATATTTTGCTCTATATAGAAGTTTTACAGTCACATTTATTTGGTTCGTTGAAGTCTATTAATATTCTAGCACAAGGGAGGGGAACCTTTTTTTCTCTAAAGACCGCATTAATTTTTCTGATTCGACATAAGGCCGCAGTAAACATTGACTAGGGAATCATTAGCCGGAAACTGAAATTTACGGTCAGACTATGTCAGGAATTTACGAATTTACATACATTTACAGAATTGGCCAGAAGGCCACACCAGAGTAGCCAAAATGCCGCAGGTTCCCCACGCCTGTTCTAGCAGTACGAGAAAGTTTTTATTAATACGTAATATTTAATTTAAGATTTCGACTGAAGGTGCTTGGTGGAATTTCAATATTCAATTTCAATCGTTCAAATTATGTATATTCACACAAGTTTTTTTATTGTCGACCCGGGTTAATCCTTTTCGCCAGCAATGGCGTTAAACTTACTGATACATTTATATCTTATATAAACACGATACATTCATTTACTAAGCGCCAGCTCAAGTTCATCCGTACACTTGAACGCCTGAAGATGCCAAAAAGCGAAACGCGGGTCGTTAGTGACAAAACTTGTGTGAAAGTAAATAATTTGAACGATTCAAATTTACGTTATATTTGTTCAGATATTATTATTTTTTAAATATACAGCATTTACGCACCATTTAAACTTTAAAACTGTTCTATTTGAATGAATTTATAATAAGTGAAAGTAGAAATATATAATAATAATCTTTTTCACAGTATACTTTTTATATGAAATTCATGGAGCTTTCAATCCTTGGGTGCGATAGCGTCAAAGTTCTTCGAGTCTCTTTCATCGCTGATGTTTTGGTCATTTGTATTACCTCTCCATCGCTGCCGATGGAAAGGCGCGATCGTTACAGAGGTGAGCAATCCTCAGTGAAGCCATTTCACGTGGACACCATTCATATCGAAATCATATATATATATATATATATTTATTTATTTACTATGTCCGCTCCCGATGTAGAGCATATGGACTGCTAATGGAATTTATCTCAACATTAGTTTTTCTACGAGAACTGCTTGCTACTCAGTTACTCAACCTTAATTTTTTTCGGTATATATTTTTATGAAGTCACTGAAAAGAGTAAGAAAAGAAGGATATGAAAAGAAGACAGGACTAGTTGTTAGCTAATCGCTCTCGATACGCCCCGTTCATAGGATATGGTGGGTGGGAGGGGGAATTAAAGACATCACAAACATCAATGCCTTCGAAAAAAATATTCATAAATCAATTTATAAAATTGTCGAACCCGTGACCTCCGTAACCGAAACCAACTATGTTGACCACTTGACCACGCAGGTGGCAAATTATATTATATATACCACTTTATATATTTAAGCCAATAAATATACACAAAGATGCGCATGCATACATACAAGGGTCGTGTTTAAATATACGTTGTATTAAATTAGAAAAAAAAACAAATTTATGTTCTTTATCAGAACTGCTCTCGACGTTAAAAAATTCTTATACATTGTCCCGTCATAGTTATAAAGTAAAGAGATGGTCGGGTTATAATGTTTTCCTACTTCGCTGTAAAACTTTTGAGAGATTTCACGAACGAAATCGCAAATGTTAGGTGTTATCAAGTCTATATGAAGCAGCGAGTTGCGCGCACCGCGTTGCGTTACAGAGCTTTTACGATTTCTAAATTTGGCTTAAATGGCCGTACCATCTGCGCACTGTGCTATAATTGCATAAAATCCTCCACCGGAAGGAATGTCATAAATAGCTTTTCCCACCCGATGTAAATAAATTGTTTGGATCAATAGAGTTCTTTTCATTTTGAGTAATTATGTATAAACTATCACGTGTCACTACATACAACCAGGTCACGTTTTCAGCAGAATCGGATAATTTCGTTTTTCACAGTACTGTTAGCCCAACGATAAGACAAGCATAATAAATACCAGAGGCGCTCACAAGGTAGATTGCCAGAATGCTTAGAATGTTCTTTTTAAAGAATTTCTCATTCTCATTCCCATGATGAGCATATCCAATGTTTTATCTTTTACCCTTTGCCCGCGTCACCAAATTTACCGAACATGCCCTGTACGCGGCTGCTTTTTTGCGGATTTTGTTATCGCGTTTTCGACTATAAATAGAGGTTGTAATATTTTTTAACTAATCAAATATGTTCATTGCCACCCAAAGTAACTTTTTCAATAATAAAATACTATACATTTCTTTTATTTTCGGTTTAATTCAACAATAATCATTGCGAGAACACTGCGCCACCACCATACCATGCTTATAATATTAAATTCTCTGAAAAATTTCAATTTCAACCGCACTCGATCGCTTATTTACATTATCCCAAATAATATAATGGTATATGCATATTTTTTAAATACGTGGCGCACAGTTCTTACAAGAAACGCCATGAATCAACGGCGGCCATCTTGAATTGGTGACGTATGTTCAAGGCGTGTTCCACGAAATAAATTATTTAATTTAATTAAATAATACATAACTACTTATTTAATTTAATTATATTGCATATTTATATATTATAAAAGTCATCACAGTTTTAATATGTTCGATATAATAAAAAGACAAAAAAACCGTGAAACACGTACAATATTTTTTGCAGTGAAATTGCTAGAATTTTTTTTGTTTATTTTTTATGAATAAGTCAAGGCTGTGAACAATAAGAATAGAAATAGGAAATCTCAAAATCTCTATGCTTTAACGTTTTGAAAAAAACATATGCTGAAAATCTGTATACTTAATGTAAATGATTCATAAATTAAATTTGAATAGCTCAAATTATGTACATTCACACATATTTTGTCACTAACGACCCGGGTTTCGCCTTTCGACCCGGGTCGTTAGTGACACAATCTGTGTGAATGTACATAATTTGAACGATTCAAATTTAATATTGAAATTCCACCAAACACTTTCAGTCGAAATCTTAAATTAAAAAAAAAAAAAACGATTCATTGATACGTTGAGAGATTGTTGTAAATCAAGAAATAACATTTACAAATATTATCTATCGATACAATATTTATATGTTTTTTTGCAGTGTTCTTCACTGAAGAAATGAAGCTATCTTTAAAGTCACACAAAGAAAAAGCATCATTTGATACTTGACCAGTTTCATCAGTTGATAATGCTAATCAGTCCTGATCTATATAAATAAAAGTAGAAATAAATAAAAATGTTTTTTTTTTTTAAATAATACCTTTCCACCAAGTATTGACACCACAAACTACAATTGTTAGAGTTGAATTTGCGAAGTGGTATAGATCATGCATTAATCTGAATATCAATTTGAAGTAATTAAAAATGAAAAGCTGTGAGGCGAAAAGTTTTATCCGAGTGGCGGCATTATCAAAATGATTATTTTACTGGGAAAAACTTTGTTCACCAAATGTGGAAAATGTCTCACATGGCGATTAGTGACAAAGTTTTCCACGCCAGGTGTGAAATGATATTTTCAGTATATGACAGTTCCACATGGACGTGTGTTCAGTTTAATGTATTTGATGAATTTCGTCGCTAGATAAAACAATCCGTATATATAAATTTTATTCGAGTAACAAGACGAGTCAGATCACTTAAATTTATTGTCGTTGGGTTTCCGAGCTTGCATCTGATTATAAATGTGAGCGGTGAATTTTTCCCCTTCCCAATACTGGTCAGCAGATAAGCCGTCTGCGTAGCGGCGTAGTGGCGTAGCATACTACAGTAAAACTCCCATTTACACTGAAGTCGGGACAGTGTAGTTGGGGTAGTGAATCTCATACAAAATTAGGGATTCGGGGTTTTCCGCAAAAAACTATTTCCCTTAGTTTTGCAAAAAAATAAATATATACGAAATATAAAATTATAACGTGATAAAATGCAAAGCGCGCCAAAATCCAACACGTAGACAGTCACCCGGCTATACGTGTATAGCATGGCACGTTTTGAATACACAGACGTTAGCCAACATTTGACTGTATGCGTCGCACAGACGACCGTCTCGTAGCAACGACAATGGAATGCGACAGTGCATTTGGGGGATTTACATTTCAAATATGGTAGGGATCAACAAGCTCAAGCTAGAACAGGACTAATGGTTGACTAATCGCTATCACTACACCCCGTTATTGAAAAATTGGAACAGTGGGGAGTATGTTTTTAGATATACTATACATCCATGCTTTCGAACTGAAATCGATTAAAAACATGCTATTCGTACTGGGCTTCGATCCCGTCAAATCCATCACGTAAGCTATCGACTTTGACCACTGTGCTATGGACCCGAGAGCGTTTTTCAATAAATTTAACAAGTTGTATTCGAAAGCTTGGTTATTTGCAATGTCTAAAAATTCTCTCCCACGCTTCCGATCCTAAAATAAGGTGTCTAGCGAGAGCAATTAACTAACCACAAAGCCAGTCATAATCCTATCTTTTCTATCCCTGTTCCATCTGTTGAAGTTAAGCATCTGAGTCACAAACAGTTCTCGTATAAAAACTCATGTTGAAATACCTACATAACGATGCAATATGCTTTACATTGAGAGCGGACACAGAAAAAAAAAATGATTTGTAGACTTGAGATATTGAGCAACTTTTTCCTTGAATTCACATTTTGTATAACTTGTTACATATATTTTTTATTTTCAATTGTTGAATTACAACAAAAAAAAATGTTTTTTTTTATAAATATACTTTCATTCCACCAAAAATTGACAATTCTATTTTCAATTATTTTACTCCCAATGAAATTAGTGTTTGAACGACTAACAACTGATTCTCGGTTAAAAAAATAATCTATTAAATGACTTACATTTAGGAAAGACGTGCTTAAAAAGAATGTTGAAAAAGTAGCATTATTAGTGTCGGAAGACCAATTATAAAATAAAAAAATGTATTATAAATCGCGGTCAGTTGAATAAATTTTTATGATTGCTATTTATGGAGAAAAAAAAATTTTGTCGTAATAATCTTGCATAAAATTATTATGCTACGTTGCTTAAAATTATAAAAAGGGTTGTAGAAATCTTTTGTCGAATTTTTAGATAATATTATTGATGTGCAAAAAACCGACTGGCAGCCTCGAAACTAAAGTAAGATTAATATGTAATTTCTGAAATCTGATAATAATTAATGTCTTGATGGATGGAGGCACGCCGCTTTTGTGAAAACTGTTTTTTTGTTTTATGTATTATTATTTTATATTCTAAGCCCACGTCTCGCCCACGTAATACCGATGATGACACCCCCACGCAAAATATTAGCGTACCTTTATTTTGGGCCATAACTGTCCGAAATTATAGTTTGTTTTTAAAATATCACTATTCAAATATTAAATTATTGTTTTGAAATTATGCTGATGTAAAAAAACGAAAATTGTTAAAAATCTGTGCACGTATGTCATTGGATTTAACCTGATCTTTGCCGTGCGGTATTAATATGGCCCTGCGTGAAGGGCCGTGATTTTCTTTCAAAAAATAAAACATAATAAATATGTATGTACTTTTTGGACATATAATAATAGTACATCACAAACATTTACCACTATGGGTCATTGCCGCCATCATTTATCCAAAAACGGAAATTACCGCCATGTTAGCTAGCGTTTAGTTTGCCTGCTAGCAAAAAATTTGAGCATAGCAAAAAAGCTTTTTTTTTTAAATCGATGTATTCTAGATTACAAAACAATATCTTTAAAATTTAAGTATCAAACTATGATTCCAAGAGATGTCACTGTATGCATGATGTTTTAAGATTATTAAATACGTTTCTTGTGGCCTTTAAGCCACGCCTCAAGTACTGCGTGTAAACACGTACATTTTGTAAGGCCGGCCCTACGAGCACGAAATTGTATGGCGTGTTAACACGTCCGTGGCAGAGAACCGGTTAAAAATGATTTCCAAGAAATCAAGTTTTTTTTTATTAATTTTAGATGTTGTCAACGTTACCATAAACTAGGCGTGGAAAGAATGATTACTTAATTATTGGTCTTTTCCTAGCTGTACCTTTTTATCTCTACTTTCATGTCGAGCTCGCCGTATAAACTGTCCAAGACATTCAATTCGGTGCGCTATTACGTTGTATCGCATAAAAATCATTAGAAAAGTGCAATATCGATTTTTTCTATATTATAATATATTTTTATAGATTTTGAATGAGCAGGTAAATCTGCCGAATTCCCCACTCTTATAATTCATGGAATTACCATTCAAATCTGCAGACATTTACATGTGTTAATCCATTTCCGTAGCAATGGCCTTAAACTTAGTGATACATTTAATTTTTATATAAACACGATACATTTATTTACTTAACGTCAGTTCAAGTTATCCGTGCACTTGAACGCCTGTAGATGCCGATAGGCGAAATCTGTGTCGTTTCAGACAAAAGTGTGAATGTATATAATTTGAACGATTCAAATTTAATACTGAAATTCCACCAAGCACCTTCAGTCGAAATCATAATTTTTTCTCGTCAATATGGATATATTTTTTAATAAATTACGTGAAAAAATCTGTTTAATTATATAAATCTGTATATTGTTGAGAAATTAATAATTCATTGTTTTATATATATTTTTTTTTTTATTAAAAGTTATTTAATCGAGCGAGATAATGTTATATCTTCAATAATATATTATGTCACTTATATGCGAACGTGAGAAATTGAGTAATAATTTGATAACTTTAGGCTTTGGAGATAGGATCTTCTACTATACGTTATTAACAAACAGTTTATAATTAAGATATATTATTGGATAGCCTCCAGAGGAATTAATTAAAATTTGAATATACACTAAACTAGGCATATCAATGATGTCATAATAGTTGATATGGCACAGTAAAATATGATCAGTTTTGACTATTTGAGAGTAGTAGATTATTTATTGGAAATATTGTTAGTGTTTTGAAACGGTGAAATATCAGTCGATAGTAACAACAAAGTAATAAACATAACATTTTGTAAAAGAGAATATGCTGTAATATTATCTAAAACTTTAAAATAAACCACTATTTCAAATATATAATCGAATTTTGATAGGTAATTTATTAGTAACATCAGGGCTTCCCAAACATTTCCGCAATGGAACACTTCGCAAATCCAGAAATTTTTAACGGAACATTTGGCTTATTTTTTAGGTCGGGTAATTCATAACAGTATAAATAATATCAATCATTTTTTTTTTTAAAATGAAACACTTATTTTTAAGTGGTGTAGCGTCGAGTCTGTTCCTGCACTTTGAATTCGTTACAACATAAAAAAAAGTCCTGCTTGGCATTAAAAGGTTGTATAAAACGGAAGTAAAACAATAAATACTTGTTTTGACACATTGGGAAAATCTTCTGACAAACTCGCCACGAAAGAATTTTATGACATTTATATCAGATTCTAATCCAAGGAAACATAATTTTTAGTTTTCGAAAAATATTAAAAAAGAGAGGGTTTTAAATTATGTTGGTGTTCGTGGAACACCTATTTAGGTTTTGTGGAACACCGGTGTTCCGCGGAACATAGTTTGGGGTACTTTGAGTTACATAATCGATTTCACTTATCGCAATTTTTGACTTATATAGGTGATTACATATGAGTGTCCTCTCAAAAACAAAGGTTTGAGTATATTCTTAGGTCGTATTGTCGAATTGTATATTTTCATATTGTGTCACAAATATGGCCTTAGATTTATGGTTTAAGCTCTAGGATACGAAAGGTGAGGTAGGCTTAATTTTCAATGAGTTTAGCAAGGGTAATCAGTATTGAATAGACCGTGGTGGTTTGTATTAATTATGACCAAAAGTAATTTATTTTCATACATAGTCATTTGGCCATTTAGTTATTGTTATTATGAATTATTTTAGATAACTTTCCAAAAATAATCTCTTTTTCAACGAATGTAAATTCATAGAATGCTAGTTTTTTTCAAAAAATTTTAAGGTAACTTGTAAAAAAAACAGTTCAAACTAATTTCATTCATTATAATTAAAAATAAAAACGTGAGATTTATTTATTTATTTATTGTTAAAAATTAAAATTACAGTACATGACATAACAGCTGACGCCAATTCGCCATGCACTTGAAAAATATAATAAGACAAAATAAAAATACACAGTACATCAAATTCAACATAAAAATCAAGAAATACAATAGAAAAATTTATCAAATCTCTAGTGCAAAATAATTTTGTTACTTAACATATATAAATATAATGCTTGTTGGAAATGAATTATAGTAAAACACAATAAAACACTCTACAATTAAGATTTATTAGCATCATGACCAGTTTCGTCCATCAGAAGCATTTTTGAATGATAAAAATATAAATTGATACAGAACTATTAATACGAAACCATGTAAGACTTATAAAGGTATACTAAACAATTGGTAATATAAATATGAAATTAATTTAGAGACAAGCCACTAAATTAATAATAACTAAAAATTTAAGATCTCTTACAAATACAAACTACTAATTTGCAATCATTATCTAAAAATACGTATGAAAGGTTAATTAAAATATATATATCACAAATGAGCCCTAAAGAAGTGAAGTTTAGCCAAGTAGTAAAATGATTTTTAATATAAAATAATATATGATTACTTTGTTATTCCAGTTGTAATGCTACGAAATGTGCCAAATGTTTGTCCTCTTTTAGAAGTATCGTCAGACATAACATCGCAAGTTTTATTAATAAACTAAAAAATGATTCTAATTCTTATGTTATACATAACGAAATAAAAATAGACGCAGAGAGAAGGTGAAATACAAAAAAAAATATAGTACTTATAGCAAATAAACTATTTACATTAAGTACGGTAAATCCCAGTGGAAAT
Organism: Himalopsyche tibetana; assembly: GCA_030503985.1. Classification (NCBI taxonomy): domain Eukaryota; kingdom Metazoa; phylum Arthropoda; class Insecta; order Trichoptera; family Rhyacophilidae; genus Himalopsyche; species Himalopsyche tibetana. The sequence goes on along the minus strand of JAPJYX010000014.1, from coordinate 39,132,988 downwards.
AAATTCAATAATGGTGATCCGCCTAGCGACTTTTATTCGACGCCCCACGTGTTGTTTTAACACAACAGGTGGATTAAAAAGTTATCAAGTTGAATTTTATATTATAACTAGCCGGTTCCCGGCAAGCGTTGCAATGCCACTCAAAGAAAGAAAGTGTTTGTGTTTCAATTGTGTTTATTGAAGTGCATGTTTTCTTTTTCTGACTATTTGACGTTTGCTGCCGATTGTATATGGTACGAAACACGCACCACCTACTTGAAGTTAATTGTAACTTCGCACAAGTTCAAGCATACGTTGTCGAAATGAGCTGTATGGCAGACATACAAAAAATGATTTAAAAATAATAAAAGATTTTTAGTACTTTTTCCACATAAAATTTATTAGATCAGGACCGGTTTCGCTCATCGCGAGCATTATCAACTGAAAGCATTATCAAACTCAGTTGATAATGCTCGCGATGAGCGAAACCGGTCCTGATCTAATAAATTTTATGTGGAAAAGTACTAAAAATCTTTTATTATTTTTATTATAATGCCTTTCCACCAAGTATTGACAGTAAACACCTTAAAAGTGAAAAAAATGATTTTTATATAAAAGACCTAGTAAGTTAATTTTACTATGCCTATAACCTTCCAGGAAATGCAAGCAAAAAGTTTTTCAAAGTTTTATAGCAATCGAATGAGCGGTGTGGCAACGCATAAAGTACGAACAAACAAACATTCATTTTATATATTATACATAATATTATGTAGGTTTTTTTTTAATTTGACCGGATGTAGACCGCTTAATACGGTGGATCGTTCGACATATTCAATTTCACTTATAAAACAGAATATACATGTTTGGTTATACAGGACTTTCTGGAAAATAATGAGCGTAATGTTGGTAATCTTTTTCATAAAACACGAAAGCTCATTTGAAAATAAAAAGAAAACAACAACCGAGAAATGCCATTTATACGGTTGCTGATACATAAGAGAAACTTGAATAAATGCCAGCTATTAATATCAATTGTTAACATTTGTTACGCTTTACAAAGAGAGTTCCATTTTGAATGGTTTTATTTCTGTCATAATAATATATCTGCTCGAAACTGACCAGAAAATTGTGTATAATTTATCATCGAGTTGTTTACACACGAGTGGAACTATTACTAATGCGACAAAATAGTATTTTAATGGTACTGTAGTATTTTTAAATAAATGATCATTTTTTTTTTTTTTTTTTTAAACCATGATGATCATTACTGTTATCAAAAGCAGTTTCTGATCGGATTCAAAGCATTATACTTTAATATAAGCATTGTACTTTAACTACCTGCATTGTACTTTTTTTTAACTACCGGTTACTCGGTTCGGTTCCCCGTGATTTTTCTCAGCTATCATCATAGTATACTGATCCAATGTTCAAATTTATAATATATCGAGAATATGTGTAAAAATTAAAAAGTAGTATGTTATAACAATAGTTATTGAATTACTGATAATTACAGAATTGAATATTTTTTTGAATAGACATTTGAAATAATAATTATTAGTATTTAATTTAGGAAACAAATAAAATTGTCAGAATTTAAATCAATTTTTGGTCAGAATAAAAATATGAACGGTCAGAATAAAAATATTATACGGTCAGAATATTTAATAACAATTTTGGTTAGTAGGTTAGGTTTGGGTTTTTTTTTTAAATTATGACTATTCTGACCGATATATTATGAGAATTTAATATAAATTCTGACCAGAAAAATACGAGCCTAAACAAATATTTCAATTGAATAAATGCACCCAGTGTTTCGTATTTCATAGAATTCAAATATTCGATGAAAAATTGTAAGTAACGGAAAATACGCGTTCACTTTCTATTGAAGTAGATTGAATATATCAAGAAATGATTTTTTTTCTTGCATTGGACTTCGTTTATCAGTAAATCCTAGATTCATTTAATCTTTTAATGAGTTTTGGGAAATGAAAGTACGTCCAGACAATTTGGCATATTGAAAAGATTATATATTTAACATGGAGAAATCAAACATTTTATTGAAATTAAAATGACAGAGTACCCGTTAAAAATTACCCAGACTTCAGTTCTTTTAAAAACGGTTCCAAGACTACCCGGGTCGAAAGCCCTAATTATTTTCTTGGTTCAAATTGGCCTCGTTATGACTTCTCATTTTAGACATTGAAATTTGGTTATAACATAGTCAAACTAATTGAGACAGACAGTGGTGGCTAATGCTGTGTATTAGTTTTTAGTGAATGTATGTCTTACTTTGTGTTAGTCAATTATTAGAAACAAAATCAATATTTTCAGCTTAGAAAGACACCGTCGTAAGCACTCGACGCTTTGAAACCATTGCAGACTTCAATCCAAAGGGTATCATCCCTAAATAAAGATAATTTTATGAATACAAACTACGACAGACTAAGGTCTTATGTTTTAATATGTAAGCGGTGTAAAGGTATGTACATACTATATTTAAGGTGTTTCAAATAATAAAGTTATTAAAATACATTCATACTTTTGAATTAAAGGTAATTATAGTTTATTGATTGCATTGGCATTAACTTGCTAGAAATCCATTGTAAACTATTTTAGTTCTACAAATATGCCAATTGCGTTGTTGAGTAGTCAACGCCGTTGGCTTCAGTTAGGGAGGCTACGAGTACAAAACCCTATACGGACAGTTTTGTAAATTTATTTTTAATCAGTTTGTGAATTTATGTCCGAAGATAAGGATGTGTGTCTTGAATTTCCATCTCCCCCTATCTTATCGTAAAAAACGGAGCGTAGCCAGAGTAGTAAGTTAACCACAGGTTCTGTCCTAGCAAAATCCTTCTATTAGTAATACCTTTGAAAACAAAGAGAGGTTGAGCAACAGCTGTATTAGAAATACTTATGTTGAGATAAACTCCATTAGGTGCGGGCATGGTAAAAAATCATTGATGGCTATTTCGACTTACCCCTTCATCAGAGCAATGATAAGATTTACATTAAGTTATTTATAGAGATATAGAACATCATTTCATTTATCTTTTTACATTAAAAGGTTAACCTTTTAGCTGCCGTAGATAATTAATAGTAATTACCTAGCACGCCGGCTATAATTTGCAACTATTAATTTAATTATTAATTGAAGCGGTAACTCGTCTCTAGCGTGTTGAGCACGAAAATTTTTACGAGATATCTCGTCTGTGGCAGCCATCGAGTTAAGTTAATACAACTGTTCTATTTTGTTTATAATTTTTCAACAATAGAGATTTTTTCAATCCATGTCCGCTCCTAATGTGAAGTATATGTCCTTCTAATGAAGGTGTCTCAACAGAAGTTTTTTCTACGAGAGTTATTTGTTACTCAGTCGCTCAACCTCACTTTTGCAACATAAACCTTACAAGTGAGTAGTAGGGAAAGAAGGATAAGGCTAGAACTGGTTGACTAATCGCTATTGCTACACCCAGTTATTAAAGTATCAGAAGGTTGGGAGGAGAAGAAATAATGTGAATTGACATCACAAATACCCTTTCGTCTTCGATCACAACTTTGAATTGAATAATTCTCAAATTCACTGTGATCTTACTGGGAATCAAGCCCAGACCTGCGTGATCGGTAGAAGAAGCTCTAATGAACTGGGCCCCAGCAGGCGATAAAATTGAATTATTATATTGGAAAAAAACAATTTAGCAATAACTTAAATTTTAACTTGTTGGTTATTATTTTCTTATTGGAATTTACAGTCACGTAAAAATGAAATGTATACATGTTTATGTTTTAGCTTTTTTCGTTGATTACAGCAACCACGAGAAAACTTTTAAATCGAGGTTATATATAATAGTTTATTATCAATGATATTTAGTAGAAATTAACCCTCCAAGGACGAGCGTGACCATATGGTCACAGTAACACCGTTGTGTATTGATCCCACTATTCATCCTTTTTCTACCTGAATATCGTTGATTTTGCTCATATTTGGTTAAGAAGGGTACAGACTTCAGTTAGTCATCAGCCGCGGAGGCAAAAACGGCCACTAAAAGCACATGAATTTTTGAAACTGTTAGTTATTTTTTTATATCAAATTATTCAGTTATTTTGCTAATATATTTGTATTGAAATTATGTTGTTCTAAAGAGTTCAAATTGTAAACATTTTTAAAAATTTCACGTTTAGCTATATTTCAACCCCGAATGTTTGCGTGCCCGTACGGTCACGCTCGTCCTTACTACTGTCCGCACACAATATTACACGGTAATAAAGGATTTGCATGATCATATTGTCATGCGAGGTTTCTATACAACGACTTTGCATTTTTCTTTTTTTTTTAATTTTGTTATGAATAAAAGTTATCCGTGACTTGAAAACTGTGAAAAAAATTATCGAAAAAAAGCCCTCGTCTCTGGAGGATTAATAACTTTTAAATAAGTTAATATTTAATTGAAAAACAGCAATAAAAGTCTCGAGACTCTGATTTATACACGATAAAAAAATTATGTTAACACACTACGTTATGTTTCCGTTTGTTTTTGACTTGATCTTATTTATAACTGATCCATTTTTAAGATCAAAGCAAGTTTACGCCATTATTGTGATTATACACATTTTTAAAAGCAAACAAAACGAGTAATTGCCATTAAATATTAATGAAAATGTTAATTAAGTTTCATTATAAGAAAAAAAAATGTAAACTTTACTCAGGGAGAGACTGGGCAGTCTCAGCCTTTTTATGATCTTATAATGATAAATATTCATTAAAGAGAAAATTTAATAAATACGCACTAAACTCTCTTTTTGCTTGAACACGTCCCCGTGAATATACCCGTAGCGCGATAAGAGCAAACCAAATCCCCGGTTGGCAATTATGAGCCTTAATGAACACCTTCCCTTTGGATTCGGATTAGGACAAGGATTAATTAAACGTAAGAACACTTTCTTAAATACATACTCTCTGAATATTTTGCAGGCCCCTTTGTATCAGAAGACGCTGCCAAAGGCCTGATATTATACCATTCACAAGAGGGGATTACTGAAATATGTCCCAGCCATATTATCAGTAAGAAATTCGTATTTTTTATCCGTGATTTCAATCACACATTTAATTAAGTATTTCAATATTATCTATATGAAAAATCAATGTATATTGCTCGAGTTGGCCGGACAAATAGTCGCGTTCTTTGTTAATCTACACTGACCCGACCCTACTAGAAAAAAGATGGTAAAACTTTAAAATTCATCTGAAGGATAATTTTGAATGCAGTCAAATCTGTAAATACAAAAACAATCATGTCATATCGTAAACAATAATTTTGATATGCGTATTTAAATATGTATTTAACTATTTTCGGTTGCAAGTCAGTAGCGTAGAATATTTAATAGTTGAGAGTAGATAAGGGGAGGATAAAATTGCAGCTGACCCGATAATATCTTTGCATTCACTTTACCATCCGTAAATATGAAAATTTTTCACATAGGATAAAAAACCACACACCAAACATGTTGACACGGCCATCTAATATATAAAAATGAATGTTTGTTTGTTCGTATGTGATGCCACACCGTTCATCCAATTGCAATAAGACTTTGACAAAATTTTTGCTTGCACGTCCGGAAAGTTTATAAGTAAAGTAAAATTAACTTACAGTAGGTCTTGCATATAAAAACAGTGTTTGTATGTCTGCCACACAGTTCTATTTGACAACGTATGCTTGAACTTGCGCGTAGGTTATAATGCAATTAACTTGCAGTAGGTGGCGCGTGTGTCGTAACATAGAGAATCGGCACCAAACGTCAAACAGACAGAAAAAGAAAACATGCACTACAATAAACGCAATTAAAATACAAACACTTTCTTTCCTTGAGTGGCATTGCAACGCTTGCTGGGAACCGGCTAGTTAAAAATAAAATAAAGTACTCTTGTGTTCATAAATATAAATATTTATACTCAGTTTACATTTTTCCAATAATCACTTGTCATCCACTCTTTAGGGAAGAATAAAATCGTAAAAGATGGATAGAATTATTATTTTTACTGGTGTAACCATCTGCTCAGTTGATTTATTTGACCAAATTAAAAACCTCTCACAGCAAATGAACAATATTTTTTTATAAACCAATTTTTCAAATGAATTATGACTTAAAGAGTTAATTTTCATGCTGATGAATCAGTATAATAACTATACGTAAATAGGGTGACTTTAAATTGCGATTTTGGTAAATATAATTGAACTCGAAGTTTTTTAAGCAATGTCCGCTCTCAACGTTGATCATATAGACTTCTTATTGAGCTTTTAGTAGAAGTTTTACACAAAAACTGCTTGTTACTCAGTTGCTCAATCTTATTTTTAAGAAGAGAGTAAGGATAGACGAATAGTGGTTAGATATCTGTCACTAGGATCGGTTGGTTGTAAATTTATTTTAGACATCACAGACATACATGCATTAGAACGTATATATAAAAATCAATTAAAAAAAACTGTTAATGTTTGTGTAATTTGCAAGATCATTCGACCAATCCATCAAACACGTGGTGAAGTAATCGATTTTCGTAGTGGAACTGTAGGGAGCAGTTATCTTGGAAAACAAATCGATGAATCGATTAAATTATTAATTTTAGAAAATGTCTGTATTGGGATTCAGTCCGCAACCGAATCCAATGACGTTGTCTATAAAACATCGTACAATTTAATTGCTAATATTCGCAAATAGCACAAAAAAAATTCACTACATATATATATTATATTATTAAAGTTATGGTTGCTGAGCGACTTCAACACAGCTTGAGTTGTTTGACATCACGTCCCGTAATATCCATAAGGAAATAAACGAAAAATTAAATTGAAAGTTGTCAATTAAATGCTAAATGTTTAAAATAGCACAAATTACCTATAAATATCAGCCAAAATAGAGTGTGAAAGTTTTAAGTCGCTACTGTTTAATTGCGTCGGAGGATTTCTTGTGACGGAAAGACAAACATATGTACTTTCTGTTTTATTTTAATTAAATTTAAATGTTATACGCCATATTGTCAATTTATTCTTGACAGGATTTGCAAACACGTGAATGAAAACAAAATTACGTGATACAAGATAAATGTCACAATGGAAATAAACGCTTTGTTGTAAACAATATTTCCCAGAAAACGTGTAATGAATTTTACTGGGAATGTCATTAAAAAGTATTTTTTACAATCTGATTTTTAATTAAAATACTGCGGTTCTACGTTGATTTGATAATTGAAGAGTATCTATAATTTAAGATTTCGACTGAAGGTGCTTGGTGGAATTTAAAATATTAAATTTGAATCGTTCAAATTATGTACATTCACACAGATTTTGTCACTAACGGCACAGGTTTTGCCTTTCGGCATCTTCAGGCGCTCAAGTGCACGGATGAACTTGAACTGACAAAGGATACGTCCATGGGAAATGCCCACAGATTCTAATTATATCTAAGAAGAGTATCTAATATACAAAAGCTTTCACCCAGAAATAATAAAGCTTAATCTAAGTTTCATTGCTTCTTTATTATGTCTTTATATATTTTTTAAAATGGATGCAAAACTTTATTCTTAACTTATCGGTAAAGTCCAACTAATGGAATGAAATTAAATACCATGACAAAGATAATAATTTCAATATAAGAAAGACATTTGTGGAAAAAACATATTTTGCTCACTTCCATTTTATTATTCAATACCGGTTTTCTTCGTGAATACGTTTTAGTTGTATTTTGAGTGTCATTTGTATAATTTGTTAATTATTGTTAACAATCGTTTTCATAAAGAATAAGTTGCTTGAAGATTGGGCAAGTCAAAATTGAAATAATATTTATTCGAGGGTTCTACTGTAATACAAATTGGGAGTTGTCGTGCATTTCATGGATCGTCGCAGCTCACGCAATTTGTAGAGCAGTTTTTATACGTATCGCTTTTCGCAGTTTTTCCAGGTAATGTCATAGTTTAATAATGGCAAAATATTGTTTCCTTGTTTCTAAAGAAAATATAATAAATTTAAAGCACGTATTTTTAACTATTTCGATCTTAGTGATACAGCTGAACTTGCTCACGTAGTTAGCACAAATGGTGATATTATGCAGAAAGTGACGAAGTAAGGACGACCTTTTGTCGGATCGAGTTCACATAAGAAGTCATTGGCCGTGATATATGCGGTCTAGAACTGAAATAGAGAATACCTTCCACTGCAAAGCTTTACATTTACGAACGCTTCCAGTTACAAATCTGTCGATAATTTGAAATATGACCTTCTTGCGGGTTACAGACCGAGCTTCTCGCGCGGGATTTATTATATCCAATATTATTTGAATAATATAGTACTACTTTAAAAAGTGTAGTGAATAAGTATGTGTTGCAGTATTTAATTAAACTTCAGTGAATATTAAGCACCTTTTAAATCGTTGGCAATTAGTTATGCTCCACGTTTTGTTTTGTAATGTATGTTAAATATTAAAGATTATTGATCATTTGTTCATCCAAATTACTTTTCGTCTAGCATGTATTCAAGAAAGCACACATCAATGATTCATAATTAAGGTAATTTTAAGAAATATTTACAACCCATTCATGGAGTTTGACATTCAATTTTATTTATTCTATTGTATCATCGTTAGTATAAAATAGTTTTTTTAATGTAAGCAGTATTAGCTTATGGAAAAATTGACTTTGTATTCAGCATTAACAGTATTCCTCATTTTGTGTAGAAAAAGTATGTATGGTAGTTTTGATTTTCACTAGTGCGTAAATAATAAACTTGTATTATGACGTGCTATTTAAAGCAGTGATGCACAACCTATTGCTTTACCAGTATGTCCATATCCCAATTGTCATGAGAGGTATTTTTTTGGATATCAAATTTATGGAGCTTTAAGTACTAGGGTGCGGTAGCGTCAAAGTTATTCGACTTTTTTATTTTTAATTTGCAGTTTCTATTTTTAAAAATCATTTATACTTCATACAGTTTGATATAATTTATTTAAAAAAAACTTGCCCAAAGTTCAGGTGAATCTTAGTGATATCCTTTAGCGTGCCACAAATCTTTCGTTTGTGACATCTGTAACCGGAGCTGACATCGAAATGAATTATGATATGTGTACATTTTACTGGTTAAAATTGAAAGCTTGGTATTAAGTCAGCAGCGCGCGAGTTTCTATCACTGCGATATATCCAAATGAAAGTTTGGATGGATTGAATGCAAACTATCAATTGAAAGCACAAATTCCACCACACACGCCGAAACAAGCGTTAAGCTAGGCAGAATTTCACACGAGGCTTATAAATTTTACATAAGTAGGATTAAATTTAAACACCAGGTGTCGTGAATGCGTATATTATACGTTTGTTACACCTGACCATTTAATATTTCAGTTTCAATCCAATTCAATATTTTATGTATAATCATACTTCGGTAATAGCTTGTAACGCGTTTTGATAATTAACGTTTGAAAAATTGTGAAATTGTTTTCTACAAGTGTCAAAGATAGAATCAACTATTCGAAATTTATTGTAATATCATGGAATATATACAAAAATTGGTATATTCAAAAAATATAATATACATATGAGCCACATAGATTCAAAACATACTTAACTCCAAAAACCCAAATTGTTGGCAAAGTGCAAAAAACTGCTGTGAGCTTTTTGGATTTGAGTACGTTTAGAGATTAAACACGTTTTTGCAAATACGTTTTCTCTGTATTTAGAGAGGTTTTGAAATCGGAAATTGATTGATTGTGTAGATATTGAAATAGAGAACAAATTGGCATCAACATTTGAAAAAAAAAACAAAAATAGTCTTTAGGTAGGTTTTGCAATTGAGGTCTTCATTTGTACTAATTTTATTTACCTTTTTTTACCATGTCAGCTCCCAATTTAGAGCATATGAACTCCTAAGGATTTTTTTCTCAACAGAAGTGTTTATACGAGAACTGCTTGTTACTCAATTGCTTAACCTCTTTTTTCCAAAGAGAGTAGGAATAGAAGGATAAGGCTAGGACAGGACTAGTGGTTAGCTAATCGCTCTCGATACGCCCCGTTCTCAGGATGGTATTAGGGCATCCAATCCCGGGATCCCGTTCAATTTTCTGATCCCGAAATTCCGGGGTTGAGATGGCCGCGATCCCGGGATTTCGGGATTGAGAAATTTTGAGCAAATTCTCGAAATTTACACGAAATTGGCAAATTGAAAATTTCAAATTCCTCGGTAAGCTAAAAAAAAAAAAAAGAGTTTCTGTGAGATTCCGGGAAAAAGTATACCGAATCGGAGATTTCAAATTCTTCGGTGAGTTAAAAAGAAAAAAAACAAGTTTCCGTGAGATTCCTGGAAAAAGTATAGCAAATTGAGGAATTTAAATTCCTCGGTGAGAAAATCTCAATCCCGGGATCCCGGGATTCAAAATAAATCAATCCCGAAATCCCGGGATTGGAAAAAGGCTTCGGGATTGGATACCCTAGATGGTATGGGTGGGAGGGGAAGTTTTTTTTAATAATATTTAACTGATTAGTTAATAATGTTCGTCACTAGAGAAACCAATACTGCTATTATTAAATAAAAGTGGGAATTAGTACAAATATATATATTTTTTTTTTAATATAATGTCTTTCCACCAAGTATTGAGGTGAACACCCTAAAACTGACAAATTAGTGTCTTGTTGTAGAACTATTTATTTTCAGATACGAATATTGTATACTTATAAAAAAAACTTTTCTGAAAATAAGTTATTTTTCGAAGATAATGGTATGTTTCGAAAAATGTGGAATCATTAAAAAAAATAGGTTTAAATTTTTCAATATAATGTCTTTCCACCAATATTTGACAGCTTACATCATAAAAGTTAAAAAACGTATTTTAAACCTACCCTTGTATAGTAATTAAGATTTAATCAAATATTGAATTGAGAGTATTGATTGATTAGTTCCTATTTTGTAATTTCCGGCGACTTCCTGCCGCCTGTTAAAATATCGGCTTAAACATGCCAACTGCCATATTTACTTACTGAGAACTCTACAAAACAGACTGTATGTACATTTAGTTTAAAACGACCCTATACAAGCTATATACCTACATAAATATAGACAACATGCAATAGATTATGGAATACATGGTGTATCAGATTAATCTATTCACTTGAATACGAAATCCTCTCCGATTGCTGTGTCTATGTAAATGGGACATAAATGATTGCTATTTGCGGATTTAAATAAAATATTCATACAGGTTGAGCTATGAAGTACAAGCCTGTGAGAGTCCAAATGGAAAATTATCAATTAAGATCAAAAATAAGTCTAGAACTCTTAGAGAGTATACTTTCGTCCACTCGAGTCCGTGGTCAATTGCTAAAGATCCCAGAAAGAAAATTTTCATACATACATTTTAAATTGATATTTGTTGTTGATACATTGAAGCTTTTCAGCTTCCAGCTCATTGAAAATCCTGATTATAAAAAACGGTGCGCTTGGCTACTAGCATTTTCCTAACCACAATCTCACTACTTTCAGGAGAGATATGGTAAACAGTTTATTACAGTTATTAGACATATAATAATTACAGATAATAATATCCCGTGCTTAGAGATCTGACCTGGGTTCAGACTGTAAAACGAAAAGCAAGCAATTTAGAAACAAAAGGTTTTTAGAATCATTATTTTTGCACAAACCCAACTAATTTTTAATGAAGTATTAAATGTATTAAAAAATAATTTTGTATAAGTCAAGAACACTCGACACCTCCTATATTTTGTTTTATTCCGCAGGGATATTTTATTGCAGGTTCGAATCAGTCTGCAACAATGGGCCACCTGAGATTTCGTAGACTCTGGCGCACCGATTTAAGCACTTCTACTGCGATATATTTTAAAGGATAGTTTTCGCTGGATTTTCTAACAGACTTCATTGACGGAAATCCAGAATTTTTTCACTTTTGAGATGAGAATGTCGTATATTCTTTGATTTTTTACTTAGATTTTGTACCACCATTGAAATGCTATCGCTAGTAATTATCATCACAATTTTTAGTTAATGTTAGACGAAACATAAGATCTATGGTAGGTCATCGAGCAGAACTGTTCTCGGTCTTAAACGATTCTCAGGCAGTGTCTCGTCATAGTTGTGGAGATTTGAGATCATTGGGTTAAAATGTTTTCCTACCTCGCTGTGAAACTTTTCAGATATTTCACGAACGAACTCGCGGATGGTAGGTATTTTAAAATCTCTGAGAAGCAGCAAGTTATGCACGTACCACGGGGCGTTACATATCTGTCTCAGTGATTTATTTTGGACAATCTGAAGACTCTTCAGATGTTTGCGGTGAGCATACGTCCATATTGGAGGAGTTGACTTTTTTGTGTACTGTATGTGTGTATGTATGTATGAGAATGTGTATGTACACTAACGGATATAGTATGGGGGAAAGAATATAGAATGTGACTTGCAACATAATGCATATAGAGTTCCCGTGGACTTCTTATCTCTGTTGTGATCACACCCTTACGTCTGGAACGATGGTAAGGGAATAAACTTTTTCAAAAACATTGGCGATTAAGGAGATTAGACTTCCTGGTACTTAAAGCTCCATAAATTTGATATTTGCCTTTGCTCGAGTTTTTGTTTCCTAATAAATTATAATGATTGTTCTGTTTATTGTGATACAATTCTCATTTCTAGGACAAAAATGCAACCATACAAAAATGCAGGTTTTTAACTGTGAAAACAAAATAACTGCCTGGTCAGTATTAATTATAGTATAAAACTGTCACATCTCTAGCAAGTACTATTTGAAAATTATACAAAGTGTTATTACATTTCGATCTCAAATAATTTCCAAATATCTTGAACAACACTGCCATAATTAAAATATGACTGTGTTCATTATATTTAAAAGTGAAATGTTAAGTTTGCCCTTTCCAGATGGTTTTGTTCAGTGTAGTTTTAATTTATGCTGAGAAAAAGAAATGAAGAAAGTAAAAACTTCAAATGCGCTTTGCTCATTACATTACGTTTACATTTGTGGTGGTGTTCTAGAGGTGCAAATTATAAACTAAACTTAATTGAAATCGAAAAAAATCCATTTTGTAAATACATTCATACAAGTTTTTTTTTTTTTTTTACTAACGACCCGGGTTTCGCCTTTTGGCATCTTCATGCGTTCAATTGCACAAATGAACTTGAACTAAAGTTAATTAAATAAATGTATCACTAAGTTAAAAGCAATTGATGGCGACATGGATTAACTTTAATAATGGTTTGATTTGAATGAATTTTAATTGCTGGGGAAATTTTAACTTTGTAGGTTTTTGAAATCAAATATGTACAATCACGTCTTTAATTTTTTTTATTGTTTTGATTGATTGGATATTTTTGCATATTGCAACGTGTGTTAACTGATGTTACTTCATTTTTACGATAATTTAATATCAGCGGCGGATTAAACAGTTGGGAGGCGCGAGGCGCAATCAATTTTGGTGGCCCTCTTTTTCGAATCACTAAAACAGAAGTTGAAATACTGCATAGGTTTATAGAAGATATTTTATTTTAAGGCCTTTCATATTGGAGGCCCCAAGCGCGTGCCTCTTGCGCTTATGGGTTAATCCGCCACTGTTTAACACGTGTAAAATATGACAACGCATCTATTTTTTTTTCTAAAATACCACTTGGGTCACTTCATTTTTAATGGATCTATATTAAATATGTAATTGTCTGTAAGGGCTACTGATGAAAATCTCAAATGGACTGCATTAATTAAAGGCGTATAAAAGTAAATTTATCATTTCAGTTACTGCTTGTGTATTCTAAAAAAGTGCTCGAGGGAATAAGAAAATTAATCCAGCTTATCAGTCAGTTTGAACAAGCGATAGGCAATGTAATTGAAATATTTTTTACAAACGAAATAATCTGCTCCGAAACAAATGGAATGAATTTATCATCGTAATAATTATTCTCGGTTAATATTTGTTCAGTTTATAGATAAAATGATTAATTATTTTTCACCAAATATAAAATGGAAAAAGTCAAGCTTTATGTCGCCGATAACAAATCTTATTATTATTGTGTCAAAAAAGTTATTCTTTATAAAAAAAATATCATTACTCATCGTGCTTGGAAGATGTTTAAAAAAGTCAACACTTTCAAATGGGATTATCTCAGAACATGTATGTATGACTTAAAGTAGCGTTTCCCAAAGTTTTTGTCCCGTGACCCGGTTATTTTAATATTTCTCTTTCGTAACCCACTAATTTTTTTATGGCCTACTCGACCGGCCTATAGGTAAAGTAAAACAGTATATTTTTGTCCATACAGTCTTTATATGTTATTAATTGATTTGGAATTTACTTGGTAGAACTCCATTATAACAGATTTAAAATATCAAAATATTTTAGTTCTACAGTTTTTAATAATTTTATGCGTTGATAGCTATTTCGGCCGAAATAACTATCAACGCATAAAATTATTAAAAACTGTAGAACTAAAATACTTTGATATTTTAAATCTGTTTATATGTTAAAATACAAAAAAATTACTCTGATAAACATATAAATAAACAAAATGTTCCAATAATTTATTAATGAGAGGTGTGTTTCTGTTTCCTTTTAACTAAAAGCTCCAGGCTTACAGAAAAGGATGATAGCTTTATTCTTAGATCCGGTTCGACTTCAAATCGGTTTCTATATTTTTTTTTTTAAGAAAACCAATGTTGAAAAGTCTGACTTATAGGTTGTGACAAAAAGCATTAAAAATTGTATCGTCTTTTGTGCTTAAATTGGATATTCTTGACGACAAGATAGTCAGAAATCCATCAATGGTGTTCTGTCGAGAGTTCAATTATTGAATTAATATCTGAATCCTGCAATTCTGTCTCAGATCCTACGTTCACTGTAAAAGGATTCTTCATCCATGCTTTGTTACTGTATATTGTGGGGAAATATTCCTTCAGATTATATAGTAAATATACAGATTTATTTTATGAAATTGGTGACCCAGCATTTTGCTTTCTGCGACCCATCATTTGGGAAACGCTGACTTAAAGCACTCTGTTAACAAACCCTCGATATGGTCGTCAACGTGATAACACCTCTCATATGTCAAAAACCTAATTGTCCAGTAGACATTAAGGACTGATGTTTGAGAGTTAAGCATTGTTTTATAAAACATAAAAAATACGCAATGCAGTTTCTCATTGTTCCCTATTTTAACCATACGTTTCTTCGTCTTGTCATTATCTGAATATAACTGTAACCTAAAATTTAAAACATACAAAATATATTTTGCATGTGGTCATAATAATATGAGACGCAAAGAAATATTTTTAATCGACGTCGAGAAATTGTTTTTTTACCTTTTCTTTAGTGAACAGCATTACCAGTTGAGACGAGAGTTAATAACGTATTTTCATTTTATCGTAGTTATAAAATAAAAATGATTTCCGATCCGGGTTAACATTATTACATAATCTGACACCTTTCGGGAACTCGCGTAAGATGGGATAGAATTATGACGAGCTGTCAAAAAGCACAGCCACTCATTCATAACAAAATAATAATTATTATTTATGCCGAGTCTGCGAGATTTATTCTGAGCAGGAAGCCCTTAAGTATTCAATGTCGTAATTTGTTTTCGTCCAAAAGTCTATTATTAAACGGCCGCTATCCACGTCTCCTCATAAATCCAATTAATTGAGCACAAGCCTCGACAAATTAGCGAACAAACATACATATATGAAGGGTGTTCGTATATGAACCGAATTCTGCGTTGCTTATTTGCCAAACAAAAGTTACCCACTAATAAAATTATTGGGCAAATTTATAGTATCGGCCGGCACGTGTGTAATTCGAAACAAAGATGGCGTTCTCGTATACCCGAGTAGACTTTGGATCCTGCTCCTTTTGTGTTCATAAATTAGTTTTCATTAAATTTAAAGGGTTTAATTACTTTTATTTACGTGGTAGCTAGTCCAAAATACTAGGGTGATTAATTTCCAATGTTTAAACATTTTTATGGGAATTTTACTTATTATTTAAATCACGTTTACGGTGTTTATTGTCAATTATTGGTGGAAAAACGTTAAATAATATTTTTAAAAGAGATGTACTAATTCCAAACATTTTAATCAATACCACGACCGATTAAACTCGTTAAAACATTATCAA
The DNA here is from genome assembly GCA_030503985.1 of Himalopsyche tibetana. Taxonomy (NCBI): domain Eukaryota; kingdom Metazoa; phylum Arthropoda; class Insecta; order Trichoptera; family Rhyacophilidae; genus Himalopsyche; species Himalopsyche tibetana. The sequence goes on along the minus strand of JAPJYX010000014.1, from coordinate 39,116,847 downwards.
CCAAATAAAATATAAATTGTTGAAGAGAGTTATTTATCCAAAATAAAATGAGACTAATAAAAAAGTGTCTAAAATTTTTAAGTTCGTACAAACAAGTGTTATCATTTCGATAATTATTAGCTTAACTTATGAGGTGTATTTTGTCTCAAAATCATAAAAAAACGTTTTTTTGTCTGTCCTACATAATTTGTTATATGAGGGTTACGTCCTTTTACCTTTCCACAGTCGATATTACAATGAAATGTAGAAATGTTTAATACTTTATAATGATCGGAAAATGTTATCTCTAATTAATGCAAAATGAATGTTCTGTTACAGATAAAATATTTTATGTATATCATGTCTCAAACTTCTTAATTGCATGTATATAAGTTAATTGTTTGGTAATTGTCAAAGAGTAAAAAACTCGCCACAATTTTAAGAAAAAGTTCACTGTTACATTACTGAAATTAGCTACACTTCGTATAAACTATATATTGTGTATTTTGATTGATATTCGGTCTAAAGCAATAGTATAGATTTAAAAGCAATTAAATTAAATATGATGAACACAATGAAATTTCCACTATAAGCACTTATAGGTTCTTGGAATCTAATTTAGACATATACACCGCAAAATGTTTACACAATCTTATTTTCAAGAAAACTTTGTCTTTATTTGCTCTTATTATTATGCCTGAAACCATGGTTTCTCAAACTTCAGCACCCAATGAATAATTAAACGGCATTAAATTTCCAAGTACTTAGTTCTGAACTTTACTACAACAAGTTTCTCGGCAACAAAGATACAAACAATTACCGCTTAATAGAATTATATGCAAATGTCTTTTCTTGTTCTTGTTCTAGCTTTTTTAATAACATGCAAAAGAAACTGCGGTTTAAAAGAAAAGCGTTCGTCGGGTATTACATTTTTATTTTTATTCTTTATAATTCTGTTAAGATTGTGGAGATTCTACGCGAAGTTGAGACGGCGTTGGCAACAATGTTTATTCGCTTGCTTTAATTGCGAGAGTCCGCATTCATAAAATTTCCATGACAAACATTTTTTTTCTGCTTCAAAGTATTTATTTTAGTAAGGCGGCACGCACTAATATATGCGGTTTACTTCTCGTGAGGTACCCGAACAGGGTGGCCAGATTCCCAAAATCATCAAAAAATTGGGACATGCGCTATATCGAACGATAAAAAAAGGTTTAAGAAAAAACGTAACAATACAATTTTTAAATGTAAATAAATACATATGTATACAAAAGAGACAAAAATCACAGTCATTAAAATATATTTAATAAATACAATTGCAGAAATAACATTTTGATTTAAGAGCAAACATTTAAACAACAGTAACAGTTTTATTAAAAGCATTTCTTTATCCACGTCCGCTCCCAATGTGGAGCATATGGCCTCCTAATGGAGGTATCTCAACAGAAGTTTTTCTACTAGAACTGTTTGTTACTCAATCGCTTATCTTCAAAGATTTTTTTTCAAAGTATGCAAAGAAGGATAAGGCTAGAACAGGACTAGTGGTTAACTAATCACTATTGCTACACTCAGTTATTAAAGAATCAGAAGGATGGGAGGAAAGGAAATAATGTGAATTGACAGCACAAACACCCAGTCTTTGATCACTACATTGAATTGAATAATTCTCAAATTCGCTGTGATTTTACCGGAAGTCGAACCCAGACCTACGTGATCGGTAGAGCAAGCTCTAACCAACTGAGCCACAGCAGGCGACAAGCTTTTAGTTTGTTTCAACATATTAAATGTTCGCCGTCTTGCTCAATATTTTTTTTCATTACAATGACATTTGAATCGAAATTTTGTTCATATAATAATAAGCATGCCTCTTTAACTTATAAGTCGAGATTTTATGCGGGACTCGAGATTTTTCTGTCGAACTCAGGAAAGTTCGGTAATCCTGTATCCGAAGCACGTGTTCTATCGAAGAAAATCGATTAGGTATGATTTCGATTCGACAGCATTAAGATACTGTTAACTGAAATTAACCGAGAGTTGGTGATGACGACAAAAAACTATTTATCAATATGGTAAATTTTGTCTGGTTCTTATTTAAGTAAAATGTATCTCAATATTATTACACTATCGCGATAGATTTGAAACATATTTAGACATCATATCGGCTCGGCAGTTACTAAACGTGTCTACTAAACTAGTTGTCATATCGAGGATCCCGAATAAACGTGTTTGCTCTCAATGTAGAGCATATGGCCTCCTAATGAAGGTATTCTCTCCTAAGGGACGACCCTTACAAAGTTGTCGCAATTTATTTTTGATATAATTATAATCGATGTGAGCGATTATATGTAAGAAGAAAACGCTGATTATTTGAGAGGTTGTTGACTCTTGAATGATATCTTGAGTTAATGAATGACGTATAACTTCTAAGAAATCTTGTATTTGAATAAAATATTGTCGAGTTTGAAGCTAATTGGCAAAGTTGCCATTGTAAAATATAAGTAGAGAGCCGATTATAATACAAATACGCGAAGGGTTTAAGTACTTGTTTACCTCAAATGACAGAGGAAAGAAGGGTTAACCTGTTTGCGGCGACAATTTAAGCCCCATTTACCTCCGATGTTTAATTAAATTCAAAATAACTGCTTATCTCTATGAAGGGTTAAGATATAAGCGAGTGGAAAATTATTCCTGTAGCTGGTGGTGGCAAATAATATTTGGGATAAATTATTTCAACAACTTGTTAATTGAACGTTTTGTCATTAACTGCTTAATAGTAATAACATAATTATATATCGACCGTGGAAAGGAAAAAGGACGTAACCCATACATAGTAAATTTTACAAGAGGCACATAAAACGTGTTTTAATGATTTTGGGTCATATCCAAATTATGAAATATAAACAACCTTGAAGTGCACGGAGACTTCTAAACTGGTGTTAAATTGACATAAATTCATATTAATTAAAGAAATTGTCCAGGAAAAACCTTTTTTTAGTATTTTTTCTTGGTTTAAATACTCACAAGCTCATCTTTTTTCAAACTTAATAGCTAAATTATGGTACAAATTCGGCACTCGCAGCTTACATCCTTTTGATAGAACGTGTATGAAGTTTGATACATTGTGATTATCGAATAAAAGCTGTTTTGAAAAAACTGTGGCTTACGTCCACAGTCGATATGTACACTGAATTATTTTTGCATGTTTTCGAATTTGGCATGTCTAATATTATGGGTTCTATCTTTTATTTATACATTTAAATTTCAACTTTTCTTACACAGTTTTTTTGCATAGGTGTTTTGTATGGAACATATCCCTACGTAAAAAGATAATTGGGTGTTTTTATATTTATAAATATTATAAAGTTTACTAGATCTCCAATTAATATTAAAGCTGTTCAACTTGTATGGAACCAATGCTGTTGTCTGAACCAATGAAGATAAACTAAAGCTAGAAAATATTACCAGGTTGCTGTACCACTTGTCAAAATTTACTCACTACACTTTATGCAAATTATGCTTAGACAGAAAAAAAGAGTGTGCGTGTGTGTCTACTGTCTGTTAAATAATGAGTGATTAATAACAAAAATTCACTTCACACTTACACTCACATACATCTCTCTACGCATGCGCAGTGAGAATAATTTATTTATTTATTGTTAAAAAATAAAATTACAGTACATGACATAACAGCTGACGCCAATTCGCCATGTACTTGAAAAATATAATAAGACAAAATATAAAATAAAACTACACAGTACATCGAAATCAACATAAAAAATCAAGAAATATAAAAGTAAAATTTATCAAACAGTTCACAAATACTATCACTAAAAATGTCCACTTCTCTAGGCAATACGTTGATCAATCGAACGGCCCTTGGAGTTGGTGACTCATACCTCCTAAGCGAGGTATAAGTTTTTAGAAATAAAAGTTTTTGCTCATAGTTTCGCCCACGTAAGAATAAATTGGGAGCATGTAAATTAATAGTAATGAGAATTTCAGGATTATTTACTCGGCCCCGAAAGAGAAGAGAAAAATGTTTTAAACTCGAAACGACCTTCGAGCTTCAAGACAGTGAAATGATAACATTCCTAAAAGAAATTTGGTGGGGTAGTATTCCTTTAAGGAATTATCAAAGGGAAAGAATTTAATTTTTTTGAAAAAATAATATCTTAGAAATTTCTTATGGACTATCTCGTATTGCAGCTTGTATGAACTTTCATATGGGCTCCAAATGATGGATCCATATTCAAGCTTACTTAAGACTAAAGAAACATAAAGCATCCGAAACACAGTTGGGTTTTCAAATGGTTTGCTTTGTCTAACAATAAACCCAAGAAGTTTGCTTGCACGCAGTGCAATAAAAGTTATATGTGAATGAAAGGTGAAAGAGGAGTCAAATCTTATACGAAGATCAACAACTTTAGACAAACGCTTTAAAGCATCATGAGGTATCACATAGTTATATAAGATGAGAAATCTTGAGCGAGAGAAGGAAATACAAAAACATTTAGAAATGTTGAAGTCGAGTTTATTTTTTATAGACCAATTTAAAATAGCATTCATATTCTGTTGCAGAATACTACAGTCAGACTCATTACTTATACGTAAAAAAAGTTTTAAATCGTCAGCAAAGAGCAGATAATTTATTCCACTAATACATTCTATAATATCATTAATAAAAATAAGAAATAAAATTGGGCCAAGATTTGATTCTTGGGGTACGTCGGAATATGCTGGAAAGACGTTTGATATGCACCCAGCGTAATCAACATATTGGCGATAAGAAACAAGGAAGGCGACAGACAATGGCTTTGCAACAGATAGACAGATGAATTGCAATAAAAGTATATAATAAACAAAAAAAAACTTATTCTACAATTCTTTATTAGGATGGTGAAACCAGTCCTGATACTTATGTAGAATAAGTACAAAAGAGTGTTTGTTATTTTTAAATATTATATAATATAATGGCTTTCCATCTATTTATTATTTACAGTAAAAACCTTAAAAGTAACAGAAGTGCATATATTGATATATTTCTGTTTGTTAGAAAGTGTTTAAATAATTGTTCAATTATTTTATATATGTTTTACATTATCATTAATGTGAAGTTTTTGTTTAAAATTTAAAATTACAAATTTTGTTAAGTATCGGTTTTAAATTTAATATTAATATTTTCATAAACTACGCTTATCATAAACGGAATATTACAAAAAACGTGACGACGAAAAGCGAAGAAAAAATGTTATCTTTCGATTCGTGAGAAGCGACTTTATTCTATGGAAAATCTTGCAGATCAGCTGTTTTTAACGTTCGCGTCAGAAAGCATGCAGTGAAAAAAGTTCGAGAAATACGACAAGGAAAATTATTACGGCATCGTTTTTCAAAATACGGACAAGAAGTATTACTAAGCTAGGAAAACCGTTGTATTTTTTTTTATCTTGTCTTCTAGGAGCGCGAAGCAAAAAAGCAATACTGTGCAGAGATTGTAAACGATAAATACGAAAAATATAAGTAGGTAGATTCTATAACATATAATATATTTTATGAAACATATTTTTTTAATGCTCATGGAATTGTTTTCAGATACGCTGAAATATAAAGTGTATATTCTGGTACTATTTTTTTTAATCAAAAAAAAGTTATCTTCCAACAACGTAATAATATTAATAAAAACACAATATTCCTTTGTACTTTATTCCAATTTATATAAAAGGTCAGGACCAGTTACGCTCATTGCGAGCATTGTAAACTGATGGAAAAAAATATATTTATACAAAAATAAATTGAAATAAAAAGGTGTACACAACAATTGACATTGAAAAGAATTTACAAATAACATTATAAGTGACTCTATAATTACACAAAATTAAAATGTTTAACACCTCTAACATATAATTAAAAAATATTCAAATATTAATAAATTTTAAGCGGTGACTCGATGGTAATTATAAGCATAATTTTAATAAAGTGGAATAAAGTACAAAGAAATATTGTGTTTTTATTAATATAATGCCTTCCCACCAAGTATTGACAGTGAACACCCTAAAAGTGAACGTTATAATTACATATGAAACTATTATTTGCTAGATGGGCTTGTTACATAATTGTTAATACATGAACCATGAATGTAATTTAGTAAATAAATATAAATTTTGAGAGCATTTTTAGAAATCAGTCTCAAACACGGCTTGATAACTAAGACTTTTATAATGAATATTGTTTTACAAATTGAAATATAAGTTTCATTTTATAACCGTTTTGGAATGAGCCGTGTTTGAAAATAATACCCTCATATATAGATTTTTAAAAGAAACTACCAATTCAATGATATTCCATTAAAAAATAATCTTGTGTGATTTCAGTTTTTGAACCTTGTTCGCTCTCAATTTGGAAAATATGGAATTCTTAGGGAGCTTATCTCAACAGTTTTTTTCCCTCTACTAGAGCTGTTCGTTACTCAGAAACTCAACCTTACAGTATAGATAGTAAAAATAAAAGTTTTTATTATTTTCGGTTGAAGAAAAAATACCGTAAGAAATTCTTTTGAATTATATCATGTTTTGTAATTTAGTTTCACGATTATTAGTACCAGGCGACATTTATGTAGGTAGGTGATCCATGTAACTTTAATTGCTAAATTAACCAATTGGTTTTCAAATTCAAAGTAACTGCATTAATATTTATAGCATATTAAAAAACACGCATCATTGAATGATCGTTCACTGTAATTAAATTCTGTTGAAATTGATAACACTAATTGATTCAATGGCACAGAACTTTCTGTTTTAATTTGATAACGGCTCGTATTTTTCCGGTCAGAATTTATATTAAATGATCATAATATATCGGTCAGAATAAATAGTCATAATTTAAATGAAATTAAAAAAAAACCTCACCTAACCTAACTCAACTTAATTTTTTACAAAATATTCTGACCGTATATATTTTTATTCTAACTGTTTATATTTTTATTCTGACCAAAAATTGATTTAAATTCTGACCTTTCAATTTGTTTCCCTTGACAACTGCGTTATTTTAGAGATATATTCATATCTTCACTTTATATGAATAAACTTATGTATAATGTATAAAGATTTAAACCTGAAAACAAAGCATCACAATAAATAAAACGAACACCCAACGGTGTTGACAACATGGTTACAGAACTGTTAATTATGTGACATAGAAAATTCGTTAATTTTCAGCACGAAAAATAAAATATATGTTCTGAGGATGATAAAAAATTAAAAAAAAACTAAAATAACGTTTTGGTACGCGAAAAAAGTGTTTACAACCTCTAGTGACCGAGTTGATTAGCCTTACAAAATTAAAACGTCACAGAATGAGAAATTAAAACAAAAACGTGAGACTATAATGAGAAAACTTATTTTTCGACCAGGCCATTACTGATGTCACGTTAAAATGATTATATTGATATTAAAATATTAAATAATCACGTAACTTATTTTCGTATTAAAAAAATAGTTTGGAATAGCTATAATCATTTGAAAAATACCTTTTTTGTTGATGTAAGATAAGGGTGAGCATAAAGGTGGATGTTTTGACTATAGCTATATAATATAGACTGTGGAAAGAAAAAAGGACGTAACGTTTTTTTTCCTATAATCACAATTTATTTGATACAAATTTGAATTGTTTGAATTTTGTACTTTTCCATGAGTTTTGTCGCTAACGACCCGGGTTTCGCCTTTCGGCGTCTTCAGGCATTCCAAGTGCACGGATGTACTTGAACTGACGCGTAGTAAAAAGTTTGTATCGTTTATATTAAAAAATATAAGTAGATCACTAAGTTAAAAGGATATTAAAATGTAAATTGAATGTATACAATTTTCAATGAATTAAGTGGGTTTGTTATAATTAAGGGGATTTTTCGAAAATATTAATGACCAGATAATAACATAGGAATGTTTAAAATAAATCTAGGGTTTTATCCGACCTATTATTAATGAGTTGATTTGTTTTTAAGCCTTTAAATTAATATTCAATGATAGCAAGTGAATAAATATTTAATGATAGCAAGTGCTTGAATTATTAATAAAATGACAATTATTTAAAAGGGGTACAACAATGGAGAATTTGGTAGATAATATTGCTCGTTTAAAATTGGCAAACTGTTGAGCTGAGCTCGATTAATCTCTAAGATTTCTTGGTAAAATAATTTAAACTCGCCCCTGTTAGTATGTAACAAATCAATACCTGAGTCAAAATTAAACGTATGGTTTTCAAGAATTAAATGGTTGGCAAAGGTGGATGTATCTTTTTTTAAGCGAAAAGCGGCTAAATGCTCAGCCACTCTTATATTTAAGGTTCTAGCAGTTTTACAAATATAAAATTTGGGACAATCACTACACTGCAATCTATAAATTCGTAAACAGACTTTTTTAGATGCTTGTATACATAAAAACTCAGCACATCCAATGTCGTACAAATTAGCTGCCGAGATCCCGAGATCCCGAGATTTCGGTCACAAATTCCGATCACAAAAATGGACGGGTCCTGGGATTGGAAAGCCTAGTTTCAACTGTAATGGCATGTACTGTCTTTTTCAGTTGAAACAATAAAAAAGAGTCCAATGTTTTAAAAACTAACATTTAATACAGTTTTTGGTAAAGAATGATGGCAGCTATAAAATAATAAATTAAATATCACATGAATTCTCGAAAAAAAAATACCTTCTACAATTATTATAATATATATCTTTTAATTCTACATTTCCATACTGTTGTCGGTGATAATAAATTTTATGGGAAAAATCATTTTAAATGATTAATACATAAATTTAATAAAATTATAGCCCTTTAAATATAATTGAATAAGTCTAACACAAAGCACAGGGCGCTGAGTGGATAATTTAATTTACAAAATCCAGTGTCACATGTCGTGACTCGTGTTGTATCAGTGCCGTACAAATAAATTTAATTTTAAGATTCTAAATTGACTAAAAAACTTTTTTATACTTTTTAACATCATAACGGATGAAATAGTTTACGTATTCAATTAAAAAACCTTTTCAAACGTTTTAGGACATAATATCTGATAATAGCTTTCCCAAAATCACGCCTAATACTTGATTTGCCATCTTTCATCATGAGACGTCACATGCAGAGTTAGATTGAGACGGCTGATAAGCATCACTTATCGCTTAGAATATTTTTCTCAATGATAAAAATCGTCAAATTGAATCGCAGTTTCACTTCACGTCCAAATTTCATGAAAATTTCAATTTTTAAATTTCAACATTTAAAAAAATATATTAAGCAACCAAAAACAAATGTTTAAGCAATTAATAATACATATTGACTTTGGAAACGAAGAAGGACGTAACCTCCACATACCAAATTTTACAGGAGGCACAAAAAACGTGTTGTGATGATTTTGGGTCATAGACAAATTATGAAATATTTCTTTTCTCTTGTTTGAAATTTGAACAGGCCCAACCCTTTTCAATATTAAAAGTTAAATTTAGATACTTATTCGGCATTTTCAGTTAACACCCTTTTGATAGAACGTGTATCAAGTTGTATACATTGTTATATAAAAAAAGCTGTTTTGAAAAAATCGTGAGTTACGTCCTTTTTCTGTATCTTAATTGTTTTTTTTTTGTTTATTTTATCATAAAAAACGTCATATTGTCATTAAGTTATTAATTATTTTTATGTGTGACCTATCAAAGACATGCAATATTTTATTTGGGCCACTAAATGATTTCAGTTGGACACCCCTGGTGTAGAACATGCATCTGTTTAAATTATGTTACGTAAAAAGCAATTTGATACGCTACTGAAAGCAGGTAACTGAATGTTTTATATAATAGTAATTGTCTTAATCTACATCTGGATGCTCCTTCGCATTGCACTGTATTCAATTTCATCATACTACATACGTTACTAAGTCGTATTGAATTGCTTTATTCAGTATACAATAATAAATACATTCAGCCCACCTTTCTGGGCATAATGGAATATATCATGATAATTGCAATGAACTTAACAAGTAAATAATTAAAAATAAAACGTATTTATTGATTTTGAAAATACATACGTTTTATTTTGTTAAACTTATGGCATTGAAAAGATCTGCCAGTTGAGTATTTAATTTGATACAAACAGCATTTACATTTACAAATGTGTATCATGTATCTACTTATGTATATCGCACTTCACAGCTTACTGACAATGGACCTATGTCTTACTGACAGTAGTCAAAAATACCTTTTCATTGCTGTATGTCAGTGCCAAAGGGTATAGATGGTCTAAGAAAATAATATAAATATATGTTAATACGCCAAAGATAGGTTCTTTTTAGTAATCACTTAATTTAAACACAAAATTGTTGCTGCTACTCTCTGCCAAAGACTTATTATTTTAATGTTCATATTTTTTTAACGTAGTTCAAAGAATTCCAAAAATTTTCTTATATTGAAGACCATTGCTTTCATTCAATTTCAATTTCATTGCTTCTACCTTAGTGGTGAAATATGCTAGCGATGTGATCAATTGACACAACGGCCTACTTGGTGGTGATAAACTACTGGCGATAAATTTTCCTGACTCCATTATTTGAGTATTTTTATAAATACAGATTGGTGAAGCAGATGTTTATGTAGTTGAAGTTTTTTGAAGTTAAAACGATCGTGAAATCATATATGATGGAGTATTTATGTTTTGTGATGGCCTATTCTAGATGGATGTTCAAATACATACTTTTAAAGTTATAATATATAAAACATGTTATCCAAAAATATGTTACAACTCATCAACCGTGTTATATAAATATTGTGTTATACGAATCCCTAGTATACATAGCCGTACATCAAAATAAATATAAAAAATAATTGAATTTAACAAACTAACGTTTATTATCAGAAAGCCCTCGATGTTATTGAAAAAAAAAATGAGAACTCAGAATGATTATTCCAGTATTTCAGGAAGGGGGTGATACTATTCCGATGGTATGAGATTATTAATAAATTTTCCATTAAAGATTTCGGGGAAAAGTTAAGTGTCTGTGAGAATTTGCGATAAGAAAAATATTTATCACGAGTTTAATAAAAAAGTGCCCTTTTCACGAAATTATTGAATTGAAAACTTTTGAATTACTTTGAGTCGGTAATGTTTTAAGCAGAGTAAAATTTGGAAATGGTATACTTCGTTTGAAAATGTCAATAAAGCGGAAAAATTTAACAGTTGATAATATCATCCAAAATCAAGACTGGTCAGCAATTGTTGCAGAAAGGTGGAAGACTTAGTGGAGAGGAGGAGATTGGTTGTGGTGGCCGAGGTTCATCCTGTACCAGTGCTGGCAAAACTATGACCCACGAAGACTTCCCCTTCTCCTACTTTCAATGCGACGCCACTGACTAAGTAACCCACGGGCTGGTATTTTAAAAAATAGTGAACAAATTCGACCCACTCTTCAAAACGGATTCGCCATCACTAACCTAGACTGTAGCGTGAGAAAATAAGAAATACAAAATAAATATACAATAAAGCAATTACAAGTCAATGATGTAATACAATAAACACTTGCTTAACCATTTGTTACTGTGCTCTATAATTTTATAGAATTTTTACTGCTGGTAAAAGTATTTTTATTTGAATTGATATTTGGAAACGTATTAAACGAAATGAGCTTTAGAAAACCATTTTAAAAATATAAATAGAAAGGTTATCTAAAATCAATTTACGAAAGTAAGTATTAAATTTCCGAATTTATTTGAAAAAATATATCGTTCTGATATTTCAAGAACTGATAAAATATTTTTGTAAAGAAATGTGATGTTTCAATTTCGAAAGGATTTATTCCCCACGATTATGATTCGATAGAAAACGAGCAAAAGGGACAAAACTATTTATACCCATGAGTGATTTGCCGCCAAAAATAGCAGCGAAGTTTATGTTCCATAAAGCTTCCTCAAGGATAAAAAAAAGTTTTACAAAGTTTTTCTATTGTTAATATCACAAGAAAAAGCATTGAAAGAAATGTATTATTTTTTTACATTAGCATAGATTATGTAGTTGTAGTTTAAGATGTTTTATGAAGATAAAAATATATATTAAAATAGATAAAGTTACCAGTATTATTGTACTCTATTTTCAAATAAAAACCCTGGCGTGGAACACTCTTTCGGAATTATGGGGTTTTATAACTTTTGCTTTTGATATATGATAATGTTTTCTGAAGATTTGTTGATTTGTAGAGTTTTCTTAAAATCAATACTTAGTTATGAGTTATTTGACTATAATGTAATCATTTTCCAACGAACATACTGGTTAGAAGCACAAAATGATTTGTGTTTTTCATGATTGATATTTTTAAAAGATTCAGCGGTAGCATAGTGAAAAAATATTTTTCATGGAAAATTGACGCAAAGGAAAAAGGAAGTCACCCAAAGTTTTTTCAAAACAGGTTTTTTTTGATAATTACAATGTATCAAACTTGATACACGTTCTGTCAAAAGGATGAAAGCTGCAAATGCCTAATTAGTGTCTAAATTTAGCTTTTATGTTTGAAAAAGTTGACCTTTACAAAATTAAAACCAAGAAAAAAGACTGAAATAAAGTATTTTCCTAGACAATTTCTTTCTTCAGAAGTCTCCGTGCACTTCAAAGTTGTGTATAGTTCATAATTTGCATATGGCCCAAAATCATCAAAACACGCTTTTTGTGTCCTCATGTAAAATTTGATATGTGTGGGTTACGTCCCTTTTTCCTTTCCACAGTCGATATACTAATTCATTAATGGTGTCTCTTTTCTACTATAATGTATTGGGTTAAAAAGCTGTCCCTAAAGCATTAAAAACAAGATAAATCGTATATTGTTTAGTACGAGCATATTAATGGAAGTTGTATTTTATGATGCAGTAAAAATTAATTGGAAAGCAGAGTTTGTTTAATATATCGCAGCTTGAGCCCTTAAATCCCCGAGGGTGTTTAAGTTAATAAACACCGCGCAGGCATATTAAACTACCCCTTGGATTAACTTTCGATACTACTAATTATTAATAAATATTTTCCGCAGATCGGATCTAATACATTGTGTGTTTAGAATAGAAAAGTGTTTAATTCTTAGAGTAATACTTACGAAATCAGGAAGGTGGCTGTGTTGTTGACATTTGATTATTGTCAAGGTACCGTTTCACTAGCTTAATTGAATATGGTCCTTTGGTAAAACAATATAAATTACAGCTCTATACGTCACTTAGTTGTCAATCAAATATTTCAAGTAAATTAACCTATTGATTTGTTCAATCGAGTCATAAAACTGCGTAACGCCGACACATGACTTGCAGTTGAATTCTTACTGTATTCTATGAGATTCATATGTTATTTTTACTGACAAAGTCAATGTTTCGTGATGTTTCCAATATCATCAAAAAGACGAACAGTTAATTCTCATTCACTAGAATTATCATTTTGTTTTGCAACAATGCATTTCCACACGTGCCACGATTTCACAGCGCAAAAACAAACAATACATTATATTCAGATTTTAAAACGCTCAATGGACATATGGATAATTATTTGAAAATACAATTGACAAGTAATTTCGTATTTTGATTTACTTAAAAAAAAAAGTTTAAGTGCCTAAAAAGCTAAAACACTTTTCTTATAATTCCATAGTATTTAGTAAAATTCAGAATTAATAATGTCCACCACACGAAAATTCAAATTATTACAGGATTATTTATAAAAAAATATAGGCGAGTATAATGAAAATGTGTAATAAGTAGTAGGTGTCAGGTTTTATGACGCAGCGGTTAGCGTTGTTGGCTTGCGTGCCGGACCTCACGGGTTCGAGTCCCAGTACGAACAGCATTTTCCCGATTGAATTATCGATTTTTGTTCGAAGGCATGGGTGTTTGTGATGTCTAAAAATTCCCTCTTCTACCTATCCTAAAAATAACTGGGCGTAGCGATTAGTTAACCCCTAGTTCTGTCCTAGCCTAATCTTTTAATCCCTATTACTCTCTTTGGAAAAGAATGGTAGAACGATTGAGTACCAAATTAAAAATTATGTTGAGACATCCCATATGTGGCCATATACTCCATATTGAGAACGGACACATATATAAAAATCAATAAATTGGTCAAATAAAATTAGTGCCAATAATTGCTAACAATAAAAGTTTGCTACACTTTATTAGTTTTACATAATTTTGTATACATAACTTTGGATCGATTAATTATATTTTCATCAGTTGATAATGTTTGCGATAAAGTTGGTTTCCCATCACCATCCGTTGTGTATATGCAGACGTGGCCGACTTTCACGCTATCGACAGAAAAAAAAGAAGTCTACCTGTCACATTCATGGCCCGAGCAGAACTGCACGGGACTGATTTTGAACCATGCACTAGTGAGTGAAACTACTTTTGATCTTTAATAAACAATGTGAAATTAGTATATCAACTGTGAAAAGGAAAATGGACGTAACCCACAGCTTCTTTAAAACAGGTTTTTTTCGATCATCACAATGTATTAAACTTGATACACGTTCTATAAAAAGGATGCAAGCAGCAAATGCCGAATTAGTATCTAAGCTTAGCTTTTAATTTAAGATTTCGACTGAAGGTGCTTGGTGGAATTTCAATATTAAATTTGAATCGTTCAAACTATGTACATTCTCACAAATTTTGTCATTAACGACCCGGGTTTCGCCTTTCGGCATCTTCAGGCATTCAAGTGCACGGATGAACTCGTGTTCAATCAGGAACAAGGGATAAAAATGTTACACGCAAATACGGACAGTCATAAGCTCTTTTTCCAAGAAATGTTAGAAATCAACAAAGCACAGCTGCAAAATCTTCCGATTTTAAACGAAATATCAAATTTTCCCACATCTCCTCTTCTATACCCTATATAACCATAAAATCATATAATCATAAAACCTTTGCCGACAAACAAATTATATAATTCTTGAAACTGCTCACTAGTCAAATCTGTTGGCATTCCCATGGGCTTATCCTTTTTGCCAGCAGTGGCTTTGGACTCAGTGATGCATTTATATCTTATATAAACACGAAACTTTCATTTACTAAGCGTCAGTTCAAGTTCATCCGTGCACTTGAATGCCTGAAGATGCCGAAAGGCGAAACCCGGGTCGTTAATGACAAAATTTGTGAGAATGTACATAGTTTGAACGATTCAAACTTAGCTTTTAAGTTTGAAAAAGATGACCTTGTAAAAAATTAAAACCAAAAAAAAAGTCTGAAATAAAAGTTTTTCCTAGACAATTTCTTAAATTAATATTAGATTATGTCAATTAAACACCAGTTTAAAAGAATCCGTGTACTTCAAGGTTGTGTATAATTCATAATTTGCATATGGCCCAAAATAATCAAAACACGTTTTTTGCTCCTCCTGTAAAATTTAATATGTGTGGGTTACGTCCCTTTTTCCTTTCCACAGTCGATATACTAATTCATTACTGGTGTCTCTTTTCTACTATAATATATTGGGTTAAAAAGCTGTCCCGATAGTATATAAGTAAATCTTTTTTTTTGTAAATATATACCTAATGTTTTTCTGCTAAGGATTGACAGTGGGCACGTTAAAAGTTAATATTTTTTTTACCGAGAATTTCCAATTTCTGTAGGCGTTCTCGAAAAAACTGGCTTAAATGTACTTATAAGTTGTCATGTGACTTGCTCTTTCATGCAAATATTGCATATTAAAATTCTAGGAAAATGCGATGGAACCGCGGAAGTACTTGCTTAAAACGGAACAGCATTAAAAAATCGTTTAACTTGCACGATGGTATTCTGACTACCAATGAATAATGCAAACAAAACTATGAAACGATTTGTTTACAAATTTCAATTAGCGTTCCGTGTATTCACTTATGTTATTATTTTAAATACATTTATTCACGATGATTGGGGCGAACTACAGCGGTGGGCTACCAATACGTTAACAAGGGGCTAGCTTAATCTAAAAGCAATTCTAAGTGTTCTGGGTAAGGAGTGATTTTTTTGTCACTCCGATGCAATTAAATGCAACAATCAAATAAGAAATCGGTTGTTACTTAATTAATACACTTAATGAAACAATATGCAGTTTACCGTAAACTTATCGCTGTAAATGGCTAAAAATGTACTTTTGTGCATACTGAAGCTGTCGTAAATAGTACATAAGTCAGAAATTGCAGATATATACTAATTTGATCTGAGAATATTGTTTTCTCTTAAATTAATAAAATGCTCTTATGCCTTAGAAAAAATTAATAAGGGGCTCGCGGGAGCCCCTCCGAGCCCCCCCTGGACGAACACAGTAATCGTAAACGGGAGCAAAGAGGAAGAGTGAATGTAATACCGGGAACCCGGTTTGGTTCCAGGTATTTTTTTATCAACAATCATCTACTAACTCAGAGTTAAAACTTTTAACATATCGAGTATGCGTTTATTATGTACGAACATATTAAAAAAAGTCTTTCGTCTCAATAGTATTTAATTATTGTCAAATACGAACATATTTGAATAAAGAAAAATGCAGATGTATTTTTCTTTTTACCATGTCTGTGGAGCATTTAAAAAAAATCCATATCCGATCTCGATATGGAGCATATGGGTTCCTGATTACTATAAGTAATAAGAAATATAAAACACTAGTTGTAGAAATTAATAATGTTTTTTTTTCTATATCTACCAGTATCGCACATATTTGTTTATTTGAACGATATGTGTGTAGATGAATGTTTCGATTAAATAATATAAAAAATCGTAAGACTGTTGTGCCTATAAACAAAAATGCCTGCGTGGTCAAGTGGTGAACACCGTTGGATTCGATTACGAAGGTCATGGGCTCGAATACCAGTACGGGACGTTTTATAAATTGATTTGTGAACTTCAGTTCGAATGCATGGATGTTTGCGATGTCTTGAATTCCCCCTCCCTCCCACCCATCGTATCCTAAAAACGGGACGTAGCGACCGTCTTGAACACTAGTCCTGTCCTAGACCTATCCTGCTATTTCTACTATCTTTGAAAAAAAGAGAAGTTGAGCAACTGAGTAACAATCAGTTCTCGTAGAAACACTTACATATGTTGAAATAAACTCTATTAGGAGTCCATATGCTCCACATTTTTTTCGGTCGGTGTATCGATTGTTCGATGGCATGGGTGTTTGTGATGTTTAAAAATTCCCTCTCACCCTTTCCGATCCTTTAATAATTGGGTGTAGCGAGAGCGATTAGCTAGCCGCTAGTCCTGTCCTAGTAGTATTCTTCTAATCCCACTACTCTCTTTGAATAAGAAAGGTTGAGTAGCTGAATAACAAACAATTCTTGTAGAAAAACACTTGTGCTACACATTGGGAACGGTCATGGATAATAAAATGAGTTTTCCTAATTTTTTCTCCACTAAAAATCCCTTCGTATCAATATGATCAATAATAATGGAGATTATCAAGAGTAGTTGGCTTACCACATGCTCAACCTTTCTGCCATTACTCTTTAAAAAATAAGAAGTTCAGTAACCGAGTAACAAGCAGTTTTCGTAGAAGCAGTTTCGTAGTCCATACGATCCACATTAGGAGCGTGCATGGTTGATAGAATAAAAATGAATCTCTATATACCAGCGATTTCCAACCTGAGAAGCGTGGACTATTACAAAGAGAGGCGCGAACAGTCCACAATATTTATTTGCCCTTTAAAACGTGTATTTATTACTACATATATGAAATAAAGGATGGGGAGGCGCGAAGACATTTTTTCTTCAAAGGGAGGCGCAATAACATAAAGATTGGAAACCTTGCACAATGAGTAAAAGTTTACTATGCTATTATTATGTGGCTCGGAAAATGTATATTATATCTTGTATTTTAACCAATAAAAAACTTGTTCCTAGCCATTTGCATTGAAGGTTAGCAAAAGCTTGCAAACAATTTTACAATTATAATCTCACAAAACTTTTTTGGCGTTGGTCCCGCAATACAGAAACGTTCAATGCCATCTGTAATATAAGACATTTTCAGTGGAGAAAAAAAGCTGAATTCTAGTTTATTGTCAGTTAATACACATGTTACAGTTCGGTAGGCAAATGATTGTGACAACTTCTCAGGTTTATTTTCGGGGTTTCCCCTTCATGCACGATCGGAAATGAAACCATCCGTGATATAGGATTTTTCTCGAAAGTATTCCCCCCGCTATTCGAACAAAAATTTTCATCACTAACTTTTTTAGGCTCGAAGAGGAAAAGATTTTTTTTCTTCTCAGGTTTATCAGAGATGTTTATGGCCATGTAAAACTGTTATTTAAGTATATGTTGACATGTTTGTGACATAAATAGTCTATTATAGTCATTTTCCATTATTCACATAAATATAGTGTCTTGATAGATAGCATTGAGTCTAGAAGGGTAAGTAATGAGTAATATGAATCAATTAAAATTATAGTCTAACCTTTTTTGACGTTTATTCTACGTGTAGTGTTTTTCGGTAGAACTTAATAACTCATTAATACGATTGCTTTGATTTTATGAAACTGAGTTAAGCCAAATGCCACAACGTTGTATACTGTGAAAACCACAGTAACATGCATAAGTCAGAAATATAACATAGAATGTTAAATAAGTAGCTAAAAATAGATAAAAATAAATATTAAAAATTGTCTATAATAAAATAAATATATAGACAATAAATTCATGAAGAATTTAAAATGAGTGAATGGTATAAATGAATATTATTTCATGAAATATAACCGCTCATGCATACACAAAGGGTGCATCAATCCAATGCCACATTGACCGGCCGCCATTGTAACTAATCAAGAACGTATTCGCTCACTGTGGTCTAGTTGGTTGGACGCTCATAAACTCTTTTTCCAGAAAATTTTAGAAATAAACAGAGCGCAATTGAACAGTCTTCCTACTTTAAATGAAATGATACACATGCCTGGCTCTCCACTTTTATACATTATATAAATATAATCATTAAACCTTTTCAGATTAAAAAAAAAAATATAATTCTTAAAACTACTCACCATTCAAATCTGTGGGCATTCCCATGGGCCATGCAATGGTTTTAAGCTCAATGATACATTTATTTCTTATATAAACAAGAAACATTCATTTACTGTGCGTCAGTTAAAGTTCATCCGTGCACTTGAACGCCTGAAGATGCCGAAAGTCAAAACCCGGCTACAATCCTTATTTTATGTAAAAAAAACTATATTAACCTTGAATATTTGTGTCCTGTTATTGTATATATTGTTTCAGATAGTAAGGGTAGCTTTCCACTACCTTTCTAATTTTTATTTAAATTTCTTGAGATGCCCTTTCTAACTATTTAAGAACATAATCGCCCGCTGTGGTCTAGTTGGTTATAGCTTGCTCTACCGATCAGATGGGTCTGGGTTTGATTCCCGGTAAGGTCAATGTCAAATTGAATTTTTTCAATTTAAATTTAAGATCTAAGACATGGGTGCTTGTGACGTCGATTCTCCTTGAGCTAATGTCATGTGACTTACACAAATTCTCATCGAGTATATCTCGTAGGATATTTTAACTTCAAAATATTTGACGCATTGGCATAGACTGTAATGTCAAATAATGTATTAATTTGATTTATTATCTTTCGAATAAAAATCAATTAGAGTGTATAAAAATATTAATATTCTTTTCAAAGAAACTAAACACAAGTCATAATACTCGTAATTATCTAGACTAGCCGTAAGCCCGTTGCCAGCAACGTGAGATTTTTTTTGCATTATAGAAAAGTCAGAAATTTACGGGCATGAACAATTGAATGCATATTTATTATTATATATGTATATAATCTAATAACACATAATTAATAAACTCCGTTTTTTCCCCTCAGGTAATCAACGTTGTACTCACCACCACCCGATACGGCTTCACACTCTTTTATAAGGTGTATTCCGTAGCGTAACAACGTTAGTCGGGTTGTTAACGTTAGCTGTAAGCCCGTTGCCCTCAACGGAGTAGATTTTTGTTGCATTTTTAAATAGTCAGAAAATTTACTGGCGTGAAAAATAAATTGCAAACCTATTTATTAAATAAGCCAGAAAATCTAAACGTAATTAATTCTCTACATGGATTGTTTAAGAAATACACACAATTCTCTAAAAGAACTAAAATACACCGGGATTGCAAAACAAAATATGCAAATAGCGGAAAATTCCAGGGACGTGAAAACAGAATTTCACTGAACTGTAAATAATCAAAAATTACGTCCAAAACAAATTTAATAAGATAAAAATTTCTGCCCAAAAGGTTAAAAAAGAATTCGATCAATTGTAAAAAATATGTTATTATTTTATTTGTAGTTTTAGTATAAATAAAAAACTAATGTGAAAATATTTTTTTGAGATAGCAGGAATGTCCAGTCGCGAAAGTAACATAAACCATATAGACCAGTGTTTCTCAAACTTATTTTTGTCACGCCTCCCCAATAAAAATCTTATACACCTAGTCCTCTTTTTACGCGATTTCGCTTTGATGCGACTTTTTTATGCGAGTACGATGTAATTTGTTTAATATAAATACCACTAATATTGCATACTCTTATCAGTTTATAATGCTCACCATTAGCGAAACCAGTTCGTAGACTACTATATTAAAAGTGAAATTAGTACAAATTAGTATTTTATCTTTTGAATATAATGCCTTTTTACCAAGTATTGTCAGTGAACACCCTAAAAGTGAATTTAAAAGTATATTTTGCAACCTACAGTAACAGCAGCGAATAATTCCTATAAAGAGTTTGATGGTTAATGTGGCGTTGAAATTTGCGTAAGTGTTGCCATCGTTCACTAAAAATAATACAGAATGTATATATATAACAATGCCATCGTTTCCTCAATTGAAGGATGCAATATAAAAAAAATATTTTCGAAAAATCATTAAAATAAAAACACATATAACAAAGATTAATTGCATATTTTATCAAAATGTATAAAAAAAGTCAAAATGTGATTCTATAAAATATCCATATCATAATTAGAATATTCGTAATGTATGTAAAATTAATGAAAACTTATGTGAAATGTCCAAAAATATTCATTTTGTCCAAAATGTATGAAAAATATCGTATTTTATATTTGCTTTACATATATAAAAAATATATTTTTCTTAAAAATTTTGATGAAATAAATTTATTATAAATGAATATATTCATACAAATCATAATTGAGCTGCCCTGCAGAGCTGCTATATCCAATATCGATAGCCCTGCAGTCGAAAAAAAGTATAAAAGTCCATACCGTAATTAGAATATTTTGAATGCATATTTTTAAATAATCTTTGATTATTTAAAAATTTATTAAGTCTTTGATTATTTGAAAAATTTTGTAAACGATACAAACTTTCAATTTAGTTGTCTCAATATTATTTTAACATATACTACAATCTTTTTGTTCTAAGCCAGGAAATTTGAATATAAAAAGAAGTTCATTCCAATTGGAGGAACGAAATATGCGATTCAAAATAAGCCGCTAGCATTAGCCAAAAAATGTGGTGTTCAAAATAAAGCGTTATCATTGGGCAAAATGGACATCAGTACGGACATATTTGTGATTATTTTATCGGCTATTAATGTTAAGAATAACAGATGGAGATACACATTTTATAAAAAAAAAACAATTTTATCTTATATTTTTTTTATTTCATGCGTTTGAAGTATCTGAAAACTGGTAAAAGTTAATAGTTGACATTTATAGTTCTATATGAAGGAAACATTTTATAATTTGTTCTGTCTAATTTTCCGTTCAATAAATTTGTCTGCGACACGCTCTTCGGTTGACATTTTCAGCATCGGCCTCCTCATAATTCATTCAGACACTCTATGTTAATGTATTGATCTTTACCTTGAGGTCTAACTCTCACACCCCATACGTGCAATTAGGAAAAGGACGCATTGATGAAATACCCTAGTTTTCAAGACATTGAGGTAGATTGGATTGGCAGACATATTAAGGTTAGCGGTGGAAGGAGTCTATCAATTCTAACTGATAGTTGAGTTTCTAAGAATTTCTCAATGAATTGTAGTCTCCCAAAGTACATTTAAAAACCTATTAGTAAATATATTGTTTCGATGTGTAACATAGGAAAATAATTTCACATTAACACTAACTTACACTTTTGATACACTCTTTTCATAGATCGTATTTACTAATTACTTGATTTTGTATCACTTTCCTTGCCTGGTCTATATTATTTAATTTTATCTTTAAAATTACCACTGTTGGATAAACTATATTATGCTTAAATATGGCCAAAAAAGAAAGCGGGACCAGCCAATAAGAATGGAAAGAAATACATAAATCATATCATATTGTAAAAAATCATGTTCACAGTAAAATATGTGTATATATAAACGAGTGATGCGTAATTTTTAATCATATTTATCATACTGAGTATATTGTTTAAAAGTAGTTTTGTTGGTATTTTTTTATTGAATAGAAATCCAGGTTACGAGTTCAAAATAAACGACAGTCGTAAGTCAAACATTATTTGTAGATTAACATTATATATCATATTATAAAAAAAAGAATTGAAGCATAAAACGGATTCTATACTTAGACATGTAAATATAATTATTGCTCGCTCTAAATGACAATTTCATGTGCTTTGTTTTAACTAATATATCATCATATAAACACTACAGCTGAAATAGATAAACCATGAAACTACGCATTATAAAACAAACTCTGAAAAAATCCACGGTTACAACAAGTAAAGCTTTCGCTAAAGTTTTAATAAAACTCTTAACAAAAAAGAAAAATTATTAAATAATATTCTTAATAGGACAGGTGGTTCACCACTACTCACATTGTTTCCAATTAATAGAGTAATCACCAACCTATCTGATTGATTGCAGCTCATTAGTATAATAGTTTATAATGTTTAACGTCATTAGTAGTATGATTATATTTATTTGCTTTGTTTCGATTTTATAGTCCCCTCCTTGCTTCCCTTAAAAAGGAAAAATCCCAATCTGATTGATTGCAACTCATTAGTATCATTATTGGTTTGCTTTATTTCGATTCTACACCCCCCTCCTTGCTCCTCTTAAAAGGAAAGAAACCCAAACTCCATTTTGTAATTTCATAATTTTAAAATTTTAGAATCAATCTTGCTTCATTACTTAAGCAAACTTTGCGATAGTAAGT
Source organism: Himalopsyche tibetana (assembly GCA_030503985.1). Classification (NCBI taxonomy): domain Eukaryota; kingdom Metazoa; phylum Arthropoda; class Insecta; order Trichoptera; family Rhyacophilidae; genus Himalopsyche; species Himalopsyche tibetana. Next base: position 39,093,714 of record JAPJYX010000014.1, on the reverse strand, counting down.
CTGAAGATGCCTCTGAAAGAGGCGAAACACGTGTCACAGTTAGTAACACAATACGTGGAATAATCAAAGTTAAATTTTCTAGTAAAGCTTTCGTTTGACAATAGTCGTGATATTTTTCATTTCAAACAAAATAACCTTGTATATAAAATTACCAATAGCCGTCCAATAGCTTTTAGTTTACTTTGCAATGGACGCCGAAGTCGTTATACTGTAATGCACAGCTTTAAAAATATAACAAAACGATAACGACGCCTCTAGCAAAGAGAGAGCTTTCATATAGCGCAATGCTGTAATGCCGAAGTGCATTAAACTATACAATTTCTAGTTCCAGACAATCATCAGTAATTGAAAATTTGGACATTACCGTAGCGTTTGGTAATCTAAATAAAAGAGTTTTCTCACTGGTTTATAACTTAATGATTCAATCTCTGATAAAACAACGATGTTTATTTTGTGTGATGAAGACTTAGTTAGTGATTGTTATTCGGAATATTTCAACTAAGTATAAAACGCAATATCTCTGTGCCGAGAACATTCATGACAATAAAATACATCAATTGTGTTTGCAAATAATCTACCCAATATTGCGGACGTCACGATGGTAAGGTTCTCATGCTGAGATTTCATCTTTGTTTTGCTATATTTGTCTGTCCCTCGTCAATCTATTTAATTCCTTCTAAATCATCGCAGCGTTCCATAGCTTTGTATAATACATCATATGAATAGTCATCCGCAACTTTCAGAGACAACAGAATGCGTCTTGTTGGAAAAAGAGACAGGTGGGATATACGGACGCCCAAATTATCTATAGCACTTGTTCAAACAATGCTCCCTCCGCTAATTTTAATGTTGGACATTATAAAAATCCGGTTAGTCAGTCCACTTTATCATAAAACTTCCGCTAGAGTCAAAGCATTCTCTTTACACTTAGAATTCACCACAGGCATCTGTTTCCTAGCCCTTAGATTACAGTTACCCTTTATATTAATAATTGAAATGGTTTGAAATATGAAATTTTCTTGAATAATCTGACAAAATATCGTGTTTGGCGATCGATAAATATGTTTCATTATGAGGATGGACGATGCGTTAGTTATGATAAATGTAATAAAATATTATTGTGTAGACGGAAATCATTGAATATAATGAAATATAATAGTTATTAACTGTACAATTCTTTGTAGAAAATCATTATAATAGTAATTTGAGTAATTTAAACACACACATTTCATAATTTAGACAAGGGCAGGTTTTCTTTTAGGGTGTTCACTGTCAATACTTGGTGGGAAGTCATTATATTAATAAAAAACACAATATTCCTTTGTACTTAATTTCGAATTAATTTTTCAAGATCAGGACCGGTTTCGCTCGTGGCAAGCATTTTTAGTTGACTAGCGAAACCGGTCCTGATTTTGATAAATAAAGTGGAAATAAAGTATAAAGAAATATTGTGTTTTTTTTTATTAATAACTGGTTTTGATTGCGATAAATTATAGTTTTTGACATATCTGCGATATTTTTGATGTTTTTTACTTAAGTGTCTTTAATCACATATTATGTATAGTATTATATAATCCGTAATTTATGGGAAAGTAAAAATACTCTTATTTTCCATGCAGATATTTTAGTTGAGCAATAATAAAATAGATTTTTTAGTGAAATAAGCTAAACTGTATAAATTAGCGAGCCTCTGAAAATGGTTTCATGTTACTATATAATATTATTCATACTTAAAAAAATATCCAACTGTTAAGAAATTTCTATACTCCGTAAAACAATGTGAATAACATTTCAGAATAATCAATTGAACTGCTGTAAGAAAAATATGTCACAAAACCTTGGGAGAAGGCCGTGATCAATCTTGCACGCCGGAAACGTTATGTGGTATGTTGCGTCTTCCAAGAAAGTAATATAACAAAACAGTCAGTGGAGAAGTTATCGCTGATTGAAATGATCATTTTAAATTCCCCTTTTTCCAAAAAAAAAGAATGTAAATACCTTTCCACTAGATATTAAAAGCAAATCATATAACATACATATGATTATTTACAAAAACCACGTTAATATTTTACACTATTTGTCTCCTTTTCGTCATTTTGAATTTTGTATTTTATCTTGTTTATTATAATTTTAAATAATATATTTTGAACATTTTTAATGAACACGCATAAGATCATTTTTTAATATATTTATTAATTTCTTCAATAATTCACTTTTAGGGTGTTCAATGTCAATACGAAACCGTTCCTGACCTATTAAATAAAGTGGAATAAAGTACAAAGAAATATTGTGTTTTTATTAATCTTCAATAATTGTTTCATGTAACATCATCAGCGTCTTAAATTTCATTTTAAAAGCATTAAAGAATTTTAAGATCAGCTCGCAAATGAAATATTTTTTTCTAAATGCCGATACGAAAGTCTTAACCCATTTGTGTAGCCTTTTAATACAGTAAAAAACTAATTCGTTTCGTCGATTTGTTATAGGTGGGCATTCCCATTGAAGGCTTAGAAAAATGACTCTCAAGAAAGGGGTGTTGAAATATGACCAGCACGAGTGATAAGTGTGCCTTAAGTGTAAATCTGCACCCTAACGTCGAAATAAAAGGAGTAGTAACGGCGCCGTTAGAATCATAACGGCGATAACGCCGGCGTTACTGACCTCTTGCACTCACACAAGCATTTTATGCCATGTGCTTACTTACTTTTATTATTTATGTTACCAATATCCTGTGAGGTTTCCAGCTTGTTTCGTGTATTTAGTAAATGGTATATTTCGTTTAGTTTCATTCTTTCTTACATTTCATGATACGATATGGCGCAAATTTACTGAAAGAATGAATTATACCTGAATGTATTCATGTAGGTATGTAAGTTTTCTTTATTTTTATAAGTAGTTCTTAAGAATGTTAAACATAATATTTAACATTTATTTTAAATCCATGTCGACTCACAATGTAGAACATAAAGCCTAAATTCTAATGGAGGTATATTAAAACCCTCCAGAGACGAGAGCTTTTTTCCGAAAAAAAAATATTTTCTTAGCCATATTGAAGTCACGGATAACTTTTATTCCTATCCAAAATTAAAAAAAAAAAAACGCAAAGTCGATGTATAGAAACCCCGCATGACTATATGGTCATGCTCATCCTTTTATTAGCGTTTAATATTGAGTACGGACAGTAGCAAGGACAAAATTGACCGAATGGGCTCGCAAACATTCGGGGTTGAAATATAGCTAATATATATAATAAATTTATTATTTTATAATAAAAATTATCCAAACTTCTGAGAAAAAATAATTCAAAGAGTTTATTGTAGGGCAAAAAATAAGCACACTTTTAAATGTTAGAAAAATATATACTTCAAGCCCAAAAGCTTAAAACTAATAAATGAATTTTTAATACTTGTAGCTTGTGTAAGTTGTTTTCGTATAAGCAATAAAACAACTCTCCAACAAGCAGTAAAATATTTTAAAGCATACAAGCCGAACCATCGTATACTTGTAGATACTTTTTGCGTAAGCGAACTTTGAGATGCTTATGTTCAAAACTTAAGCGATAAGTTTTGAAATTTTAAAACAGATAATAGAAACATTTCAAAACACATCTTTTGATTATGGCAACCATACGTCTTTTATTTAAGACAAATTTGAACAACAAATATTTTTTCGTGTTGAATACAGAATAATGACCTCTGATTATTAATATTATAATTTGATGACTATAGATCAAGGTTTATTAATAATAACACAATATTCCTTTGAACTTTATTCCACTTTATTGAAAATTTCAGGAACGGTTTCGCTCATTGCGGAAACTGATAAGAAAAATATATAAACAGTGCTATTTATACAAAAATAAATTTAAATAAAAAAGTGTAAACAACAATCGATATTGAAAAGAATTTGAAAATTACAGTAAAAGTGACTTTATAATTATTGTGTTTTTATAAATATTATGCCTTTCCACGTATTGACAGTGAACACCTAAAAAGAGATTAAGGTTTCCTAACCTTTTCTCCAGTACTACTTGGTAGTACATAACGATAAATTGTACCACCATAGATGTATATATTTATAAATTAACACTGATTTATAGTAGAAGTGTAAACATCCAAAAAAAAATCTAAAAGACCAAATATTATCATTTCTTACAGCTAATACGGTACTTGTACTATATCATTGTTTGAATGCATGAATTGCATCTTCTTTCCAGTCTGCCAATGGTGTTGTCACCGGGAATAGCGTTGACATTGTTCAACGTAATTCACTTGAATGTTGATATATAACACGTGGATATGAGTGAGTTCAAATCGCAATTGCTTTTTATGTTTTATAACATATTAAGTACGAACATGTTCGATGGACATTTTTGCCATATTAACGGACAGCAAATGGAGTTTATCTGAACATATTTTTCTAGGCTTGTATTTTTCCGGTCAAAATGTATATTACATTGGTCAGAAATTATATTAAATGGTCATAATATATCGGTCAGTGAAAATAGTCATAATTTAAATGAAATTTAAAAAAATCTAACCTAACCAAAATGGTTATAAAATATTCTGACCGTATAATATTTTCCCTTTTTTATATGAAGTGTTTGTTTTTCAGTGGTCCATCATGTTTGTTTTTCCTTTTGAACAGAGTAAGGAAAAAATATATTTGAAGGACAGAGCTAGTAGTAAAGTAATCGAAGACTTTAATGCGATTAAAACATCAATTTACGAAACCGTCAATACTGGGAATTGGGGTTCAGAAAACACTGCAACAAAGACACCAACATTGACTACTGGACAAAGAAACTGGTTTAATTTTCACGCCAGATGAATAAAAATCGTACACGTAACATTCAAAGTTGTACCAAATAAATACCAATCACAAAAAATTCATCCATTCACAAATTGGTTATAGCGATTTATTTTAAAAACGACAGAATTAATGAAATGTCACACTGCGTTGAAAAAAGATTTTACACAAACCTTGATATGACAGATTTCAGACACGTACGGAAATAATCGAGATTTATCTGAGGCTCTATTAAAGCTTTATCCTGTCATAAAATGAAACGGTTGTGATTGTTTTTACAGGAAAACATTTTCAGGAAAATTCCGGGAAGCTAAATAAAAGAAGCAGTTTTCATTTTGAATATAATGCGATACTTTTTTTGGCGCTTCTTTTTAGTCTTCCATCCATCATTCAGTCACGATATTCTTTCCGCTTGTCAAATCAAATAACAGTTATGGAGTTTGCAAGCAGTAAATTGGCTTAGTGCAAGTCAGATAATATATAATGTTTATAATTAATAATTACATCATAATGATTTACGCCATTGAACAAAACAAAAACGTTTAAAAACTATTAGTTATTCGATTTTTAAATAGTTAAGATTTTTTTTTTATAATATTGAAAAACTATATATTTTGATGCATTCCCGTAAAAAGTTAAAATAACGCTTATTAAAGAAAACAAATATTATTCCAATAGAGTTAAAAATATCAAAGTATTTAGTTCTACAATTTTTTTATAAAATTAGTGTATAGCTATTTCGTTGTATGCTATCGTCAGAACTATGTTTAAGCTTGCATTTACTCAGCTATATATATTTATAAGAGAAACACAATAACTCTTGTTATTTATTTTAACATCTTAATGTATTTAACAAATTAAAGTATTCATTTATTAAACTTTAGTGTTTATAAGAACGATAACTATATCTTTATATCCTTACAAACTTCGAAAAAAAAAGTTGAGCAACCAATATAAAAATACACAAAATAAATTACTTAATACATTTTTTAATATGTGAACCATCGTGTTTTGGTGAACTCAAGTCGGCGGGAAGAAAAAATACGATTTAATTTCAATTTGGGTCGTCGAGGGAAATTCCCCTTGAAATGGAAAAAAATGATTAAAGATACAAATTACATTACACCGTATGATTTTTGTAAAAAGATCCCGAAACTAATTTCGATAAAACTCCGCAGCACGTTCTCGAAAAAATAATAAGCTGATATGTGAAAATCTTTGGCGGTAATAAAAAGGTCTCTGATACACATATTAAGCACTGATTGTTTTTTTAAACCGCTCATGTTGGTTTGCGGTAGTGGCAATTAAAAAAAATCTGTAATTGGGTTTAGTATGAGAGTATGGTTTTATCACAATGCACTGTGAATTTTATTGCTAAGGGGTCTATAAGACTATTGTTGTTAAATAATATAGTGTAATCATTACAAGGGGAGGGCTGGAGAGGGCTTGCAAAGGCTCACGAGAGCCCCTTGTTAAATATAAAATACACTCAGATCTTCGCGTTATATAATATATTAGTGTGCAATATATTTAAATTAAAAAAATGATAGTGTACATTTCAGATTTCTGACGGACATTTTTATTACACGTTATGTACTGTTACAAAATATTAGTAAATATATTATAGTAACATTTGATACTTTTACAAAATATTTTGCGTATAATTGCATATGAGCAGAAAATTCACACCTTCCCAGAATATCAAGAATAGCTATACAATTATATTAGCTTAACTATATAAGCTATATTGAAGTTCCACAAACCACCTTCAGTCGAAATATTATCCGCTTGAATACCGCGCAAATAAATCATTAATATGTCTCAGAGATACTGAGTGTTGTGAGAAAAATAATTTTGCCTAATTTACACTGGAATTCGATATTTTAAAAACTTATATTGACTCAGTATAGATGGCACTACACATATTCATCAAAATATTGCTTATATTCTATTAGAATACCAAGTATTTGTAATATTAAATTAAATTTGATAATTTTTTTATTTCCCTTGTTGTGTTACAAAAAATTGGCCGTGTTTAATGGTTTATTCATAAACATGAAAACGCGACACGTGCTTCTCAAAAAAGCGAAACATGTGTCACATTTTGTAATACAACAAGTGGAATAACAAAGATATCAATTTACCATCAAATTCATCGAAAATAATAATGACTTTCCATCGAGAATAAGAATTTAAAATATAAATTTTGATTTTTGATTTATATGGCTTGTGAATTGTTCTGACCGTTTTATATAAATATAACTTTAACTAAAGAATGCTTTTCCAAATTGAATTAAAATTAATTTAATATTCAAAATGAATTCCCACAAATTTTGAAAATGCCTTTTGCTTTTACTTCCTTTGTCATAAATTGAGCGAAAACAGGACAATTTATTTTATTAACAAATATTGTATAAAGAGTACTAAGCATAGAAGTTTTCATTGTATTTTCTGGTCAATATAAATGAAGTAAACAATGCTTAATATCCAATTCCAATAAATCATTTGAAAACACAATAACGCAGAAAAAATAGTGCACTATTATTATTTGTTGTTTAAATTGTCATATTAAAAAGAATTGTGAATCAAAGCGCGAAAAAACGCAGTTTTTTGCTCCATATATTTATTTACTCACTGAAACTTAGCGGGCTCTCATTTACTTAACTATTTTTTTAGGGATGTTCTTAGTTTTCATATCCTTTTCCGCATGTATTCTTGCTAAGAACTGTATTATTTAAGAATCTCTCAGTTGACGACATTGAATGGGGAAAATAATTGAGAAAATTCCTTATGAAGGTCAAAGCGCTCAAAATTTGTTTGTAAGGTAAACAACATATTTCATTTTCAATACTTTGTATATCGACGGAAAAAATAAATACGGCAAACGCGAATACAATAGATTGGATATTTTTTTCGAGTTAAGTATTGTTAAAAAAATACTCTTTAAACATGTTTTAACTATTACTTCTCTGTCACAGCTGGTATCTGTAAAAACTTCATAATTGCTTGTGGTATTTTACTTTTAAATGTTGCGCCGTGGGTCATAATTTTGTTTTCACGAATATCAAACTTTCTTGTGTAAGTAGAAACTCGGATGCGACAAGCTTTGCCATCTGGAGTTTTTCAAATAACTGTAAAGCTCTGTACGACTTTTATTATTAAAGTCTTGATGTTCATTTTCTACCATATTCCAAGTATTTATTCAACACTGGTTGATAAATTATTTTCTCTTCAAACCACTTCCCTTATAATACAAAAATAAATACATATTTTTTCAATCATGGTCAGTATTAGAGTGGAACATAGTGACTACTAATGGTGTACTTCAACAGCTTTTATGAAACCTTATTACTTAGTTGTTAACCTTTTAGCTGCCGTACATAATTAAAAGTAATTACCAAGCACGCCGGCTATAATTTGAAAATATTAATTTAATTAGCTATCGACGAGATAACTAGTCTCTGGTGTGTTGAGCACGAATTTTTTTACGAGATATCTCGTCTGTGGCAGCCATCGAGTTAAACCTCTTTTTACTAGTTATTAGCCAATCGTTATACCTTTTAGATTTATATATACTTAACGGTGGGTTAGATAGGGGCTTGTGAGCCCCTTGTTAACCCTTCCCTTACTATGCAAAAAAGCACAAGCTCCTGAGCTGTGCATCCTTTACACATCAGGCAAACGGGAGTGAATCATGACAATTATATGTGGTACTGCTGTAGTAGTGTTATATAATTGGCATGATTCACTCTCGCTTGCCTGATGTGTAAAGGATACACAGCTCAGGAGCTTGTGCTTTTTTGCATAGTAAAGGAAGGGTTAAACATTAAGCTAGGGTTGTCAAGTGTCAGGGACAAAAATAGATAACTTTAAGTGTGTTCACTGTCAATACTTGGTAGAAAGGCATTATATCAATAAAAATACAATATTCCTTTGTACTTTATGTAATAGGTCACAACCGGTTTCGCTCAATGCGAGCATTGTCAACTGTTGAAAATGTCAGTTAATACCTCTTGGAAACTAGTGATTCGCTTTCTACACGATACATAAAAAATATCTTTGTTTATAATCTAGTTTCAATTGATGCCGATAGAGGGCTATTCAGAGGTAATCAGTTCAAGCATCTCTAACCAGTGACTTTATGGTACCATTAAAACATCTTATCTAACCAAAATATAAACAATACTAAAATCCATTATCAAAAAATGTTTTTTATCTGACATATCTATTAACAATTTTTTAGATTTTCCTATTGGTTTTAAATTTTTGGGTACTAATGAAATGTATTTATTTCCCTCGTAGAAACGTCTCAAACCTTCTAGCTTATACGCAACAATAAAACATTTAACCGAGTTTCACATGGTAAATCTCTGAACTGAATGTACCGAGTTTTAACTGCATTATCATGTCATGTGAAGTTAAATAAATGCATACAGTATACTCAATTTAAAGGAGTTTTATTTGACTCCTAAACATTTATGTCAAGCGTCTATATGAATTTATCAAGTGAATAAAATGACGTGCAGTATTAAGTGCATAATCAAATTGGTTTAAGTACTAGCTGGATTTCAATAATATTTCAAATAACTGATAACAAATAATTTATAGGTTTCAAGAAAAATGTAAAGGATTTTGTATCTTAAGCGAAATTTGAGGTAAAATGAAAAAGTTCTTTGCGATAAAATTGGTTACATGGTAACATTGTTTTTGAACTATTATAAACTGTTAGAATGAATATTTGTTTTAATACAAAGTAAGCGTTAATTTATATGAATGAGTATGATAAATATAAAGGAAAAAAGGACCTAAGTATATCGACATTTTTTTATATTTTGAAGTTAAGGCTCCAGCAATAGAATCTAAAATAAAATTCTTTTGGAGAACGACGAATTCTTTTATGGAGTAAATTGTATGCATATTTGCAATATAAAGACAGCTGTGCAGTTTCTCCTGCTTTGGCGTAAATGTATCTAGGAACGACGGAAAAAAAGTAGAAACAATCTAACAGTATATTTAATTTCATGAACTCCTACAAATATATTGCCTAATCCAGAGAGCGGCAGACTTTCAAGTGAGAAGAGTCATGTTGTCATGGGATATATATGGATTTTTATGGTAAAAAACGTGGTCAATTCAAGAGTAGATGTCTTAATAGCAGAAAACTCTTGGTCTGCTGATCTCTGGCCTAATCCATAGAAGAACAAAAACTTTTGTGTATATCGTAACGTTTTTCACTTGCGGCAGAAAAGTGAGAAGGTCAAATTTTTATTACTATTTGAAAACATGTCCAATATCATGAGTTATATTCCAATATTTTTCGCATCGGTGGCATTCGATAGTTATGATAAATTGATGCATTAAGCCGAAATGCATTCACATTTTTTCTGGAGTATGTTTGTGACAGCTGTGAAATTATACTGGGCAGTAACTAAATGAAAATAGTTTATTTTAATTACTCTACATGAACCATATTTAACACACCAATCACAAAGTTATGTCAAGCTCATAAACAGTTTCAATTACAGCATAACTGCATTTTATTGCTGTGACATATTGTTTTATTTTTATATCAAGGGTAAATTAAAGTTAATTCGTACGAATAATAATCTTATTTTCATAATTTTGTATGAATACAATTGTTAGAACCGTTAGCATCTGAATCTGAATTGTTGTAAAATAATTTGATGGCCTAGTTTCATCGAACAATAATTTAAAAAAAAATGACATTTTGAGCTATATTACCCATCATATTCGTCTACCTCTTTTCTATAGCTCCATGAAAATACAACTAGAACAATTATAGTTTGCATATGGAAATAAAGAAATATAAACAATCTCTCACTTCCATATAAACAAATCTCAAACTATCGTTTTATAGTTTTGTCAATGACTTACAAAAAAGATAAGATGAATAAATATTGACACTTTTTTATACCTCAATCTAGACGTGTGAAAACTTTGGTCAGCCATATCTCAAAACAACCAATTTCTAGTTGTAGCACTACGAAACTAAGCCATCAATTATTGTCATTATCACAATGGATCTGAACGCATAGTAGTTGATGCTTGTGTGCTTAAATTGTCAATCTTTATACGCTATCTACTTCTAAAATTGAATCTGAATATCCAAATCTCTCAATACTAATTGAAATATTTTTTAACTTTGGATTACTTCGGTCTCTTTGTAGATATGTTGTGTGAATTTGTACTCACCATTTTTCGCTTAACACTTCTATTAAAAAGTACTTATGCTGCGCGCCATGAGTGAAAATTGTTAATATTTTGCATGAAAGAAAAACTGTCTCAAATCTGCTTTGTGTTATAAAGCAATGACTAATACTAACAGTCGTTTCTTGTAAGTCTGATTTCGACGGAAAGGTTAAAGGGGATGAAATATCGGTATTAACATTATTTTTTTTCAAAGAAGCGTGAAAACTAGCAAACCATGAACAAAATATACGTTTCTAAATCAAGAAAAAGCAGCCAAAAGTAAAATAAAATTATTATTTTCAAGAATTTCTTATAAAATTTTAATGAGCAGGAGTAAAAACGAAATAAATGCCGTAATAACTCACCGTTTATTTTCTTTTCATATTCAAATGGAAGAAAACAAATAATATTTCCTTCGTTATGTATATTCGCCGCAAAGTTAAATGACAAGCAAACAATTTTAAAGCATTTTTGACGTCTTAATGCGGCCCTACAATTAACAACAGGACAGCCAGATGAGTGTCAATTTTGCTTTGGAATATAAAGTGGTACGGATTTTATATTCCTTCGCATTTGAACAGTAAACTCATTTTAAAAGCTTTCAAAGCTCTCATTTAAATGAAATATTTACACGCGAAGGTGTGGCAATAAACATTATGTCTCTACTACTAAAAATCATTTTTTGAAATGATTCGCCAGTGAACAAATGCGTAATGTTTTTATTAACTATTTATATATTAATCATCAACTATTTTGTCAGGTCTATGGTACAGCGTTCAACGTCATTGAATTCTATGCCTGACTTCACGGGTTCAAATCCCAGTACAGCACAGCATTTTTTTTAATCGATTTCTGTTCAAAGGCATTGATTGATTCATAACGTCTAAAATAATGGAATGTAGCGAGAGAGATTAGCTAATCTGTACTAACCCTATCCTTTCTATCCCAACTTTCTTAGAAAAATAAGAGAGGTTGAGCAACTGAGTAACGAGCAGTTCTCGTAGGGAAAAACGACTATTGAGATACTTCTCTTAAGAAGCCACATGGATGAAAAAATATATATATTTATAAAGTGACAAGTCAATCAATAATATTATGTTTATATCATATTCTTTTGCGATTTATCAAAATATTTTAGATATCAATAATATTAAATTGATAGTACAGATTTACAAAATTGTTGTGTTTATAGATTGAAATGACATTAATTCTAGTGTAAACCAATTAAAATAATATATATGATATAAAAATGTAACTATTTGATTCAAGAAAAATATATTAATTTGCTAGCTTATAATATACGTAATGAAAATATGCATAGGCACAAAATTAATATTACCAGGTCAGGGCAATAGGTTGATTCGACGTTATTTCAATCGATTTATGTTAAATATCAACCACCCATTCTCTGAAAAGAGACATTAATTTTGAAATATGTGTTGCCAGAATTTGACTAAATTAATTCCCTCTCACAAACTGCCGAAAACAAATAAGCTAAGTTTCTTAGAGGACGCCTTCTCTTTATGTGATTATTCATTGACTTATAATGATTGTTTAAAGTTTATCATTTTGTCATTTACTGTAATATTAGTAGCTTGTAATAATAACAATAGTCTTTTATGTTAAATTTAGTAACAGAATATACTAAATGTCTAGTTCGGGTAACTTAATGGACAAAAGAGACATTTTAGGGAAATTTTGTCATTTTTCTTGATAGAATAATTAAAATAACACACTTTTCAAAGGCGTTTCAGTAAAAGTGGTTCCTTGATAAATTACTGTTTTTCTTATTGATATTTTGCTATATTTTCAGTAATTATTTACGCAATTAATTTAAATTTCGTTCTTCAGAAAAGTGTCTCATTGTACAATACAAGCTTTTGGCTTTAAGACACTATTTGTGTAATCCTGTGTTGAAGTTTATCCTTGAAATTAAGATTGGCCAGGATTCAAGTACCAGGAAAGTACTAATATTATCATGCTTAGATTTTCTTAATTCAGATTTGAGATCTTTGAACTGACCTCTGGATTTTTGGTTAAATAAAAATTGAAATTTTAAACCGTGATTACGGTAATTTAAAAATAACGAATAATCAATAAATAACAAAGATACATAAATAAACGCAATTTAAATTGATGAATTATGCCAGATGCGCTAATCGCTAAAAGCGAATAATGTGAGTTGATTGAATTTTATTAAAGAAAAAATTCATATGTCTTAAAAATAAGAAACAATAATGAAGCATTACAAATATTTTGAATGCGAAAGACATTTTTTAAATCACTTATGAACGTGAAATTCAATGATGTCAAAATCAATATATTTTAATATTTTCTATGGATTCTGTAGTTATTTTGCGGAAAATCATTTTCACTATGAAATTTTAATTACTAATTGTATTACACGTGTTTTGCTTATTAAAAATTCGTAACAAAATCAGTAAAATAACGAAGAATTTTATATTTTAATGAACTGGTCAGAAAATAGAACTGTTCTCAAAAAGAGCATATAATGTTGAAATCTACTACCCACTTCGAAATTTAGTTTTTAGATATTTCTACATAAATTGCTGAGAATCTGTTTCGTGGTTCACGTTATGTACACGTGATCTTTATTACTGACTCTAAATGATCACATGAAAGCTTTTGCCGTTTCCAATATGTATTATTTGATATTAAAAGGAGCCTGTCCGATTTTCATATGGCGTAAAATGTACCTTTTGAAAAAGCGGTGTGAGAAAGGCTTGTTATCAAGAGATTTAACGGATTCCGGGATTGTAATTTGTGGGTTTTACAATATAATAATAACTCAAGGGTTTGTTACAACAGAAAATGAAAAATTATTTCTGGAAACTCAAATACAAGATTACTACTTCTTAAACTGGTTCTTCCTCGCAAGATTATGACTAATGAAGTAAGTTTTTTGTTCACAAATCCTTCAAATTATTTATATTGTACGTCACATATATGCTTGCAAATTTTACTAATTTTAATGTTTGTGAATCTAGTTACAAAATACATTTGTTTCATCTAATTAATTATCTATTATAAACAAAACATTGGTGTTCTTAGTCAGAGTGTGTTGTAATAGGCCGTATTAAAAAAACAATGATAATAAAGTATACCCAAAAATGATGGTAACAATTAAAAGAAAAAAAGTTTCAGCCAAAATTCTAGAAGGACGCAACCTGTGTTTTTTTTTAAATTTTAATTCTAAAAACACACGGTTCTTAAGAATTTCAATCTCGGCAATTTGGCGTTAGGGAAAACTCAAACCCGATAATCCTTTCCCTCGATATGAAAAGAGCAGAGAAATGTGGGGGCAAAATGAAAACTAGTAAAATATAAATTACAATGCCGCCTACCCACAATATGGTATTTGTTCTAGTCGGACACCCACGCATTTCGTTAGCTTTGACAGAATGTGTGTGGGCTTTGTAACTGTATTGAATAAATTTATAAAATAAAATAGAAAAAGTTTACATATTTCAATATATATATATATATAAAAAAATGTAAGAAAAACAATAATAGCTGAATAGTAAATCATAAAAAAATATTTTGTTGAAATAAGTGTTTTATTTCCAATTGGACATACAATTGGAATATACAATAGAAACGTATTAAACGTTCTTAAGTGTGTGTTCTATTTGGCATCTACGAGTTTCTATCTCTGAGTACGTGCAATTTGTACAATACATACATATAATTCGACTGTGGAAAGGAAAAAAGACTTAATCCACACATAACAAATTGTACAGGAGACACGAAAAACGTTTTTTGATGATTTTGGGCCAAAGGCAAATTATTTAATTCACACCACCTTGAAGTGCACGGAGACTGGTAAAATGGTTCTTAATTGACTTTATCTAATATATTTTTTTAATCCATGTGCGCTTCCAGTGTGGAGCATATGGCCTCTTATCGAAGGTATCTCAACAGAAGTTTTTCTACGAGAACTGTTTGTTACTCAGTCGCTCAACCTCACTTTTTTCAAAGTGAGTAGTAGGTAAGGAAGATAAGGCTAGAACAGGGCTAGTGGTTGACTAATCGCTATCGTTACACCTAGTTATTAAAGGATCAGAAGGATGGGAGGAGAGGAAATAATGTAAATTGACATCACAAACACCCAGTCTTCGATCACAACTTTGAATTGAATATTTCTCAAATTCACTGTAATCCGACCGGGAATCGAACCCAGACCTGCGTGACCGGTAGAGCAAGCTTTAACCAACTAGGCCACAGCAGGCGACAATATAAATGTAATTAACATAAAAAAGCTCTTTTTAAGTATTTTTTCATAATCACAGTTCTCACAGGTCCTTATTTTTTTAAACTTAGAAGCTTAATTTAGATACTTATTTGGTATTTTAAGCTTACATCCTTTTGATAGAACGTGTATCAAGTTGAATACATTGTGATTATGGAAAAAAAAAACTGTGGGTTACGTCCTTATTCCTTTCCACAGTCGATATATGTATGTGTTGATTAAATTCTCTCTAAATAATCCAACCTTAAAATATAGGAATCTTACCTGATTAATTACAAAAGTTAATAACAGTTTAAAATGACCACTGGCAGTGTAAAACTAGTTATGTTTTATATGAATTTCGTTGAATATGTACGGTAAAAACTTTCATTATGTTTTATATATTCTATTGAATAATTTTGGATTTACTGTATAATTTCACTCAAAAGTTAACTTTGCCATTAAGGTACATTACATAAACTATCTGACTTTCAAAATGTATCTTTAGGTAATTTGATAAACTATTCTAGATCTTCTTACCTCATATGTGATGCTAATGTAGGAGTCGTTAACTTCATTAAGTTTCTCACGGTAAGCCAGGTATATCAAAACTTTGGCATCCGGTTAACCTCGCAGCGTTTTATTAAATTGTAACTTCAACGTCGCGAATTATTTAATTGGTAGTTTAATGTGTATCTGTATTCATGTATTCAGGTTTGAAACTATAAACAAGTCTTCAAAAAAACTGAATATATGGTGTTATAAAATAAAGTGTTGATCTTTTTTGTTTGAATGCAATTATTAGACTTAAGTAATAATCGACAGAAATATTCATTTTTCACACATAATATAATTTTATCTGTATCATAAATGTAAAAAATCGTAAAAACGTTGCGTTTTAACTCATTAGCGCCCACGGTGTCCATATGGACAAACAAATTTCTACCCCTCAAGTGCCCAGGCTATTTTTTTATGAAATTTTTGTTATTGCATTAACACTATATGTGCTACCATGCAGTAATTTTGAAAAAATATTATAATAACTGTTGAGACTTACAAGATAACATGTGTTTCTATATGGACACACTGGGCACATAAAGTTACATTACTATTATATGAAAAAATAAATAAAAACACCAGTCTAACAATTAAGTCACAAATATTGTGCTCTTTATACATTACAAATATTAAACAACAAGATATCTTTGAAATCATGAAATACAGAGGCCTTCGTTACATTTTCCGCATTACTCTCTGACTGCAGACTGTTTTTTTACAACCGATTCCTGCACATCTTCGTTTGCTTTTATTTTTTCTTTTAAATGATTTCTTACACCCTTGAGTTATTTTGTTTTCTTGGAAAAATTTAAAATTCTAGTATGTTTATATAGTGTTTTGTATTTATTCAAATATAAATACCCCAAATCTCCACATTTTTTTTCATCCTGCAGAATATCTTATTCCATTTTTTCATCAATTCTCTTCCACGAGCATGACATACATATTTAAAACTTAAATAAATAGATATATTTAAATAATATAAAAAAAATAAGTTGGAACTGTTGCGTAATTTCTTAAAATGTATTGGTAAGTGTCTTACATGCCGAACTTCACGTGTTCGAATCCCAGTACAAACAACATTTTTTCAATAGATTTATCGATTTCTTTCATAAAACATGTACGTTTAAGATGTCTTAAAATTACCTACTACCCTTCCAATCCTAAGCGAGGGCGACAAGCTTACTACTAATCCTGTCCCAACCCAATCTTTTCTATCCATACTCACTACGCAACTGGCTAACAAGCAGTTCTCGTAGAAAATTTCTGTTGAGATACCTTCATTAGAATACCACATTATCCAAATTGTGAGTGGATAGACAAATAAAAATAAATATTACTTGACTTAAGTTCAATTTATTGAAACATTTTTGTTGTGAGCAAATTAAAATAAAAAGAGAGCAAGTTAAAATAAGTTCATCCATGCACTTGAACACCTGAAGATGCCAAAAGGCGAATACCGGGTCGTTTGTGACAAAACTTGCGTGAATGTACATCATTTGAACGATTCAAGTTAATATTGAAATTTCACCAAACACCTTCAGTCGAAATTTTAAATTAAACTTAAATTATAAAATGAAAAGATTTTTTTACAATTTATTCAATGACGTGTGAAAATAGCACATTAGGCTTTCAGTCAATTTATTCAAACATAAATAAAATATTTCTGCTTAAAATTAACGCACCATTTTGAATGAAGAAGTGCCTGTTGGCATATTCAACTAGATAACCCTTCGGGCTGAATGCAAAAAGGTTATGCAAAATATGTTTTTTTTAATTGTGTCAATGATAAATGGCAGATTGAACATAGGATTTTTGACAGATCTATGTTTCAATATAAAAGTAAGTAAGTTTAATTCAGTCTGTCATTGTGACGATAACATTTAAATTTCAATCTTCTTTTATTTGTGTTGTCTTTGAACGAAGGTTAGCAAACAAATTACGATAAGTATTTCTACCTTGGTCCAGTCGTATTAGGCAATCAAAGCATTTAACATTGAGCTACTTACGAAGGTCACATAGTATTATCTTTCTATCATCACCCCCGTTGCTTTCTATGTGATTTTATATGGGCAGGTTGAAGTGAATTTGAAATCTAGTATACTATAACAATTGGAATCAATCAGTAGTGTTGTTCTAGCTATAAAAGTAATTATAATATTTGAATGCTCTTTAGCCGCTATGATCCAATTTCCACTGCAACAAGTTTCCAATAAAACGTTCTTCCAGTACATTTTTTTTATTCGATAAATTATTTTTCTTTTGTAGCACACCAAAGATAAAATCTCCACAATGATGCACTTGAGCTACATTTTTATAGCACATTGATTAGCAACAATAAATAAAAAACAAAATATCAACAATGTTAAATAAAATTGGAATAACTATAATTAGCAAATTAATAAGGTAATAATAAGCAATTAATTGATTGCCGTAATAAAACATACAATAAATATTTTCCAATACATTATGACGATAATCATTTTATGATATAATATTTACGTACAATATTCATTTATCGCAAAATTTTAAATTTATCTAGAAAGAGTGTGGGAGCGCCGACCCCACGCGTCTTCGCCCCACTACATCACTAGTATTAATTAAGTGAAACTGGTCGAATCCATCACACGGTGGTCCACCTAATTGGTATCTGTGCCGGATCTCACGGGGTCAAATTCCAGCACAAGCACCATTTTCCCAATCTATTTCTGTTCGAACGCACGGATGTTTCTGATTTATGATAATCCCTCTCATCATTCCAATCTTAAAATAAAGGAGTGTGGAATATAATGAGTCAAACTAGCCCGATATTTTTTATCCTTATTCTCTTCGAAAATGAGAAATTAAGTATCTGGATAACAAACAGTTCTCGTAGAAAAGTTTCTACTAAGATACCTCTATCAGAAACACATTGGGAGCGGACATGGATTAAAAAAATGAAACACAGATCGAAAAAAAAATGTTGGGCAACCTTTGGTTGTTCATACAAATACCCTATTATCTGAAAAAAAATACTATTATAACTATATATATAATAAATTATTTTAGTATTTAATTTGACAAGAAATATTGGTAACTTATAGCTAAAATTAATTCAGGTTCAATTCATCTTTAGAACAGAAGTAGTTCAGTCGGTTGGGTGAAACCAAATTTGCTATCAACTAATCCTTATAATATTTAGATATTTTTTTACTCGATGTATTCTTAAACGCTAAAAAATTGTTGTATGAATTGAATACGTACCTTGTTGGTAGTTGATATTATGAAATGTTAACGTTTATAGCTCATTCTAAATAGCATAATTTTTATCTATTTCTAAAACACAAGAGTTATTTTTTAAAGCTGTAGAAACATTGAAGGGTTAAATTTGTTTCGTGGGTGTAAAGTATGTATTTTAAAATGGCAACGAGTGTATAATGTTTTATGAAGGTTAAGCAAACCATATGGCTAGAAAAGGAAAACCGCGTTTTATACTGACTAACATATAAGCTAAGTACACTAGTCCTTGCTGTCAAAGTGTCTGATCCTTATATCAGGATAAAACCATACTTAATATTGTGTGTGTAGAGACAGGAAAAGAAAATAATTATTTACATATGTATCCACCACCCCTGAGTGTTAAGAATGTATTTATTCCATGTATAACTAATGGGCCCTTGAAGTGAAGTGAACTTAGTAGCAAAATGGTTAATATTTTCTATTGGATTTTTAAGTAAAATCACTTCTTTACATATCTATTTGTGGATTGCATATTTATTTTGATGAGAAAACACTATTGCAGTGTGTACGTATTTACTGCGTCCACTTACTTTAAGATAAACTACACATATAAATACATATTTATTAAAATAACACTTGATTCAATTCCGTTCTCAGATGCTTAATGTCTAAAGGCTTTTACGGTTTGTGTCCGTAAAATTATTACTCTAGAAAACTTTCTTTTACTCAAAGGTTTCCAAATTTTATGTTACTACTTCTCCCTTTAAAACGAAAATATCTTCACACCTCCCTACCTTTATTTAATGTACATAATAATGAAAGCACATTATACGCATATATTATATAATATGTATGTATTTTTGTACAAACTGTTATGAAATCGATGGATTTGGTTGTTTATTTGCACAAAGTATGTATTTATATCAATTCTTCGAGGCAACATAGAAAGTGCCACTTGTTTTTCTTTTTCAATGTTTCAGTGTCAGTTCAAATTTATCGTCTTGAATATCGACAAATTAATTCTGCATCTACACGAACTTTGTGAAATCAAGATTCACCGACGTCTTAGTGTTACATTTTGATATGAAAGTATTTTTTTTGCTAATATTTGTATGTGTAGATTGATTATGTTATGAAAATTACGTTTGTACAATTTTCTAGACTTCCCTTTGCAATAGACTGCGTCTTCCACTTTGGAAGACACTGCTTTAACGCTTTATGTTTTAAGTATAGTAAAGAGAGATTCAAAAATCTTTTGAAATTAAATTTTATACCTTTCATATTTATACATGTTTCTGAAGTTTTGGCTGTTGGCCAAAAAATATCAACATTATAAACATGATACTAACTGTCAAATACGATAATTTATATTATAAAGTTAAATTTGAAAACTTTGTTACTACAGTTGTTGTGTTGCAAAATATGACACGTAATTGTAAACAAAAAAACTGGAATATTTAATTTAATTTTATAATTAAAATACACTTTCACAAAGTTATTGCCAAATCCATCGTATATACGATTTTTTTTGTTGATTTATATGTTGTTGTAACGCAAAGTACAAAATTGGGCTTGCAGAGTGGGTGTAATTTGAGCGAATGTCGACAAATAGCACTGTCTGGATTTCGGGATTAACAATTTTTCCAATCCTGGAATCCTAGGATTGATGAAAAAAATATACATATATTGATAAAAGATTATGAAAGTCAATACATATATTATTATACATTGTGATGTCGAAGAAATGTATGAAACATTTGATGTACATATATTGAGTGCTTATAAAGATAAATAACATTATGGAAAATAAATTATTATTGTTTCAATTTCGATAAAATACGTCTTGTTCAAATCATTTCCAGGGCAAACATCGGATTTCGCGGAAAGAGCTCGAAGCCATGGAGTGTTCAAAGAAAGCTTATCAACCCTGTTTGTGCTAAGACGACTCATATTAATTGACGAATTCGATGAATTGTATTTTCGTGGAATACACAATATAAAAAAAACAAATCTTTTCATTTAACTTGTTGTATTACAGATTGTGACAAGTGTTATGCTTTTTCAAAAACATCACCAGACAGAACATCGCAATGTTTACAAATAAACGTATGTTCGTAAACAAAAAGTGGAATAAAAGTTATTAAATTAAATATTTTATCAAATTTGAATTATTTTGATTCTGTACTCTTCCAGAAGGGCCAATTTATCCGTTTTCTAATCATTCGCGGGCCGCAAAGGGTAAACATGTTAGACACAATGATATATTAACAATCACTCAATAAGTTCGTAGGATCACATATAGATGGCGCCACTATTGACAAATCCATAGACCAACCGTCAAATAATACGTGTAATTATTTAATAACAATCTGACATTTATTTCACAAGTTACAGTGGTTATAGTGACGCTACTTTTTTTAATTTTTAAAACAATGAAAAATATCTTAATTTCGTGTTGATAAAGCATTGCTTTTAAATAGAAAAAATAGCGTTCAAGCAAAGCAATGGCTTGAAAAGTGTTATTCGGACCGTTCCATCGAGGTAAATGGTAAATAAGTGGTTTGCTGATTTTTGAACATTTTTTATCATATTCAATGAAAAATTTGGTGATGAAGTACTTGTTATTTTGGGTCGCAACAAATTAAATTTCGGGCCGCGGTTTGTGCATCATTGCTTAACACAACCGTGAGTTTACTAAAACTCTACTGTGAGCGAGACGCTGTCGGATATCTTAGCACTCAGCGCTGCGTCGGATATATACCACGCATGGATGAGTGGAAACCTACAAAATGTATTTGCTGATCGCAACTTCGTAAGATGGCCTAAGAATTAGAGAAGAGCAAAATTGAGTTGAGTTGAGAGACTTTTTGAGGTAGCCAAGTGTCTGGGTTGTTTGTTGCCTCAGACAAGAAAAAAAGATAAAATTTAAAACAAAAGTGAATCACAAAAGCCGGGTTTTAAGCTATAGTGACTTATCTCTTCAAATATTTATTTACGATCGTTATGACTCGTTAAAGACTTATTACACGCTTTTCATTGTAAAGCCAGATACGAATTAGATTTTTGTGGCTTTATAGGGGCCAACCGTTGGTATTTATGTGCTAAAAAAGATATAAAAGTGCTGGTTTTATTAAGAAGAATAAAAATGCCGCCTCTGTCTCAAATTACTTTCTTTATTCCCCGTTACATTCGGACAGTGCGAAAAAAGATACAACGTATTTATTTTATTGCGAATTAAAAACAATCGACACTTTTTATTTTCACATGTTGTCTATTATTAGTGTCAAGTATTTTTTGTAAGGCATTGTTCAATTTAATCTCGTTCAAACAAAATGTAGCCAAGCGTAAGTGGTTTTTCTGAAAAATACTAATTGATCGACAATTTTGAAAGTAAAATATTCGTATTATATATATTTAAACTTTCAATAATTTTCTTACAAATATAAACAATACATTTTTAAATTTCAGTTTTAATCACAGGGTCAGGTATTGAGTTTATATTATTACAACAACATAAACAAAATGGCTATTTTTCTCTTAAATATAATACAACGTGACTAGTGATTGCAGAAATAAATAAAAGAATTAACAATGAAGAATTATTATTAAATAATATCTTAAATAGGACAGGTTGTTCGCCAATGCTAAATTTATTTTCCAACGGTTTAACCCTTCCTAATTGATGCAACTCATAAGTTAATCATTTAGTAACGTAAATGTCATTTGTAGTTTCATTATTGTTTGTTTGTTTTTCTATCATCCCCTCCTTGCCTCTCGTTTATATTTTTATTTTTATAATATATCAGATTAGTAAAATTAAAATCGTTCGTATGTAAACAATAATTTTTGAAATAGGCAAACTATGTGTCACAGTTTTTAGCTCAATATGTGGAATACTCTAAGTTATTTTATATTAAAATGAACTTCCAAAAAGTTACCGCCGAATCCATCGAAGGCAGAAATAAAGCTTACAAGTAAGTGTCTTCACACCAGATATTGCTTACTTAATATGTAAGAATAATTTTACCATTCCTATTTCACCGAAGATCTCTAACAAGGAGTCATTTATCCCTTTTTTAGAAAAAGAGAGTTTGAGCTGGGTCAGTGAACAAGGACAGTGCAATGCCGTTATTATTTAGAAAAATCGTTTTGATTTTTATGCGACTCACAAAGCACAGTCTTGTAATATCCTAATGAAATTGTAGTTTTTCAACGTCTTAACTTCCCAAAGGAGAAAAAATATTTGACAATTTTTGAAAAATTTAATTTATCCAAAACGTGATAAATCTCCAGGCCTGCGTAAGCGATTTGACAAATCTGGAAAAGGCAAGCGTTTAATTAATTAAGGTGGTGCAGATGACACCAAATTTGATTCCAACAGACGAGGTTGAACATTGTTCACAATACCTTTCATCCAAGCACTTGCTACTTTTGAGGGTCCAAGCGTCCAACCATATGACCCATATGCAAGAAATTGTCATTTTAAAGTTTTTTAGACGCCAATTTTCGTGTTTTTTTGTTTCATGTAAAAAGACTTGAGTTTTTTTTACCATCTATCGAAGCATATGACATGCTGTTATACAATTGTCTACATGCTTGACAGTTACATGATTATTAAAAAAATAGTGGCATCGTTGTATTTTTTATTTAGATTTCAAATTTAATATTGGCAATAGTGTTGGGGTCTGTGCAGGTTACCAGAATTATATAATATATTATTATATCGATACAATATGTCTACCCAATTACGAAATGAATCAATTATCACGAATGGTCAGAGACTGGCGTTGCATATTACGCTTCATCAAATGCCAACATAAAATAGTCTTTGATAGTTACCATACGTAAAAGCGAGAGAATATTATCGGTCGCAGTTCACTGTAGGCAACTACCCTAAAGGGTGCATTTAGATTGTTTAAAAGAAGTGTCCTGTATTCAATACGGCCATGTCATACTTTTGATGATGCTTACTTTTTTATTAATTTTGGCATGGAACTTTAATACCAAATGTACAATTCAAATTATCACTTTTAGGGTGTTCACTGTCAATACTTGGTGAAAAAGCATTATATTAATAAAAACACTTGTACTTTATTCCACTTTATTTAATAGGTCAGGACCGGTTTCTCTCATTGCGAGCATTGTCAACTGATAAGAAATATAATTTAACAATGCTTTTTATACAAAAAATAGTTTAAATAAAAAGTGTAAACAACAATTAACATTGAAAAGAAATTACCAATTACATTATAAGTGATTCTAAAATAACACAAAATTAAAATGTTTAACACATCTAACATATAATTAAAAAGTCATCCAAGATTTATAAATTTAAAATTTCGACTGAAGGTGCTTGATGCAAATTCAACGTTAATTTAGAATTATTTTCATTATGTACACTTCCACAAAAATCTTTCTTTCGACCCGGGTTTCGCCTCTTGTTCAGTTCTTAGTCAGTTCAAGTGCATTCGCGCACTGAGTAGTACCCGAAGATGCCGAGAGGCGAAACCCGGGTCGTTTTTGACCAAGATTTTTGTGGAAGTATACACAGTGAAAATAATTCTTAATACAAGATTAATAAATTTGAAGTGGTGACTGAAAGTAATTACAAACATAATTCAAATTTGGGACATTTTTGACAAAGTGATAAAATGCTATCTTACTTTTTGATTAATTCAATATATATATTCAGTTTCAAAATAGTATTAGAAGTTTATGCACATCAACTTTATATAGTGATTTTACAATCAAAAGATCAAGACAACTCGGTATCATACTGGCCAAGTCATTAAGAGGCAATCAAATTGCAATATTTGTATGAACTGAATGAATGCCATTCAGTATTTCTTATGTAAGTTAGCTTAACGTCTAGAAAGTTGACGTTAGAACTGGTTGGGTAACGTACTGCGAATACCTCCGGAAAGCCTTAATCCTGCCTGCCTCATCTTCCAACCAGTAGGATTCCGGCGTCCTGGACGATCTTGGGGTACTATCCATAGTGTACTCAATGGAACTGAAGGATGCTGGCATGTCATGGGAAGAAGCAATTGGCAGGAGATAGGGAAACATAGGGAAGTGCCGCGTGGCGGCTATATGCTCCGAAAAATGAGGGAATATGGTCAAAGAAGAAAAAGAAAACAAAGCTTTTATAATTATGAAGTATTAAAAGGCGAAAAAAATTTTAAGCAACCACTGTCAAAATTTTAAAGCCTTGTGCATTCCATTTCATTATATTCCAGGTAGATTTCATATATTCAGTTATTTAGGCATTCAAAAACATAGATATGGACATGGAAATAATCAGACATTATTAATAGTTCATAAAGTGATTTATCCATTATTTAAATTTCTGTTTCAAAAGAAATTTACATGTAACGTAGAATCAACATTCAAATTAAGCCAAGCTACAGAAAACCCGTT
The DNA here is from genome assembly GCA_030503985.1 of Himalopsyche tibetana. NCBI lineage: Eukaryota > Metazoa > Arthropoda > Insecta > Trichoptera > Rhyacophilidae > Himalopsyche > Himalopsyche tibetana. The sequence goes on along the minus strand of JAPJYX010000014.1, from coordinate 39,068,249 downwards.
ATTCACAATACCGCATACATTTTTATAAAATATTTTTACGAAACAGTGGACTGTACCCTTAATGATTGTTTTAATGAACTGAAAATACATGTGTTGCCGAAAAGAATTCAAAGAATTTTACAAAAGTATTTTTTTTCAATTCGACTTATTGTCAGAATGATTCGGAAACTTTATATAGTATCATAAACCTCGTTATAACAGTCCGGCTGTTTCATTTTACTGAACATATTTTTTTATTTTTATTAAATGATGGCAATTATAAAGCAATGTATGTTGATAATATTCATAAATAAAAATACAATATTCCTGTGTACTTTATTCCACTTTATTTAAAAGTTCAGGACCGGTTTCGCTCATTGCGAGCATTGTCAAAAATAAATTGAAATAAAAATGTGTAATAAACAATTACACCTTTGCTTATGCCTAGTTTTGGATCGAATACGTGGGGTACAGGGGGTGGTAGAGCTTATGTGATACGTTAGATGTGTTGAACATTTTAATTTTTGGTTATATTAGAATGACTTATATTGTAATTGGTAATTTATTTTCAATGTCAATTGTTGTTTGCACCCTTTCATTTAAATTTATTTTTGTATAAATAGCATTGTTAAACTATAATTCTTATCAGTTGACAATGCTCTCAATGAGCGAAACCGGTCCTGACCTTTTAAATAAAGTAGAATAAAGTACAAAGGAATATTGTGTTTTTATTATTATAATGTTTTTCCACCAAGTATTGACAGTGAACGCCCTAAAAGAGATAATATTCAGCTAGTGAGTGAACGTTCGCGCAAACTATTAATGCTCACGCGAGAGCCGTTTGAAAATTTTGAATTGTTTATTTAATAATTGGTACTATTGTGTGAGAGTATTTGATAAACCATCAATGCCGTATTTGAACGATTCAATTGGATTGTTTATTTTAGATTTAATATAGAGTATTTGCGTATATCGGCATATTTTTAACAATGCTATTTCAATTTCACCGTATTAAAAATACGACATTATTACTCGTTCACTTTTAATTCTTGGTATAAAATTGTTTCTATTAATTCAGTAGTGACCATAAATTAAAATCCAAAAAATCCCACATATTATTTTTAAACCAATATATAAGAACTACTTTTATACTAATTATACAATTTTATCCATGTCCGTTCTTAATGTGGATTATTCAGTCGCTCAACCTCTCTTTTTTCAAAGAGAGTAGTAGTAAAAGAGGGGTAAGAACAGTTCTCTTAGAAAAACTTCTGTTAAGATACCTCCATTAGGAGGCCGTATGCTCCACATTGGGAGCGGACATGGACAAAAACATTGCCATAGTGGCATAGTGTTTGATAGTTTTCAACTCATCATATAAATGAATAATGAACTAATGATAAAAAAGATTTGATTCTAAACTCACTGAGTACAACGATCAGCAATAAAATCCTGATGCATCTACCATATTTAAAAATGTTTTCTTAACATTTTTTTTCTTCCTTTATTTATAAATTATAGTAATTATTTATTATAAAAAGTTATTTTTATTATTTTTGCTGGCCCATTAGTCGACAAAGTCAATTTGATTTTAATCAGTTACACAATCATTCTTACAGATTCATTTTGAAACATTTTATGGATTTATATATCAAAACATGCACTTTATGTTTTCATTTATGTCCATTTCACTCCGATTTAAAATAAAACGAGTGCTAATCTTTTTACTAAGCCATTTACAGTGAGAATCAGACCGACTAGAAAATTTGATCAATTGTTATTAAATACTCTACCCTCTATAACAGGGTTGCTTACTGCGTAAATTGCGAAGGTTTTTTTGGGTTGACCGTAGACAAGCGATATCAGTCAATCGCCACTAGTAATTTTATCAACTAGTCACTCATAGAAAACAAACTGTGGCCGCCCCTAATTTATAATATACTAATAATGATACTTATACACATGCATATTCAGTGGCGGATTAAGCACACAAGACGCCCGAGGCGCAATAAAATTTGGAGGCCCTGTTTTTCGGATAACATAAAAACGTCAAAAAAAACATGTAAAATAATTAGAAATCTGAACACAAAGTATAGTTGCTATATAATATAAGCCATTTTTGAGCCCCTTAAAACTCAGAGGCTCCGAGCACGCGCCTCATTCGCTTATAGGATAATCCGCCACTGTGCATACTTTTAAAAAGTAAGCGGTCTACATTTCACTCGGGGTTAATTTTCAAGGGTAGTTTACTTCCGGTAGGCACTTTTTTCAGCAATTTACTTTGACCGTGCTATCCCATCCCTTATCAAAGGGAAGCATTTCAAATGAGATATGACACGCAAGCTTCTTAATAGTGAGGGAGGTGGTAGGCGTTTATAGTGTAAAGGTTATATCAAGAGGTTTTTATGCGTAGCAGTTGGCCGAAAGTAATAAAAGGAAGAAGTAACATTGACAGATATTTAGATAAGATAATTTCAATTTAACATTTCAATATAAATTTGTATTTGATAGAATCGGTTAGGTAAATAATATAACTATTTATAACTATATACACTTTTAATACGAACCTTATAAACATAAATAAAGCATTTTTATCCATAATACCCAAGCCGATTGTGTTTCAGCCAATCAGCTTTCTTTTCTGAAGAATATCAGGAAGGTAAGGTAAGGCTTAGTGAAAACACTTGTTGTTTACTAACCACCCTTTTAAGATTGAATCTACGCAAGCTTGACTACAAAGACGACTCATCAGGCTTTAGAAATGTTAACCAATTTAATAATTCACGTTTCGCCAAAAATACAAAAGATCTAAGCAACAGAGGTGTGAACAGCACAAAAAACACAGACGCATTGAAATTGAAACAAAAACATATGAAAATAGTAACATAACTTCAGGGTATTTTTTTAAAGGTGTGGTAGCATTTGTGATAGGTGCAGCAGTTGCCCTGATTGGTTTTGTTGCGAGAGCCAAACTTAGAGAAGCCCCTCTTTCAAATTAGCAACAGTTTTTCTAGCGACAGCCGATTTTGCAGTTGACAGTTGATTTGTGATATCTTTGTAACAGTCAATGAAGAGCGCTATAGATCCATGATCACTGAAACTTTATTTCCCCGGTTGAATGGCATTATTTTAAAAGAGCCACAAATTGGTTTCCGCTGGAAAAAGTATTAATTAATTCTAAAAACAAACCTCTTAAAACACCACTAATAATTTGAATCTCATGAATATGTAAGATTAAATAAATTCAGCAATTATTTAAAGGGTATTCGCTTTTACTGTACAAGTTTTATTACTTTCTACTGTCATTTGGTTATAAAATATAGTCGACATATATAATGATAAAACTGTTGAACTTTATTGTCTTTTTTGTTTTAAATTTAAAGCATACATACAAATTCATGAATTCTGATGAAAGGTTTCCTAATCGAAACGAACATAACAAACTTTTGAGATTACGAAATGTTATGTAATACAGTGCTATTCAACCTATGGTCCGCGGTCCTCAAGAGTTTATTGCCGGTCCGCGATAACTTTTATATTTCGAAATTTTTTCGACTCGAATATCTCTTTAGTACTAAAAATGAGAAACTTTTATCACAAAAAAGCAGCAACAACTATTGCACCAAAATAGTAATTTTATTAGCTTTCATTAATACAGTTCTAAGTAACGTTTACTTGACGTTACGAATATATTATCATAAGCAAACATGCACAGCTGTACAGTTGGTTCTCGACTTACAACAAGTTCCCACGTCACCTTGGACGTACATAAGTCAAAACCGTCATAAAATAGCATAAGTATTATTTCATACAAATAAAAAAATATTCAAAACTTTAAAAAATGCAATCCAATAAACGGCATTAAAATTAAATATACATATATCTATAGCCAGTGGTGTAATGGTATATAAATATGTACCAGGTCGGTCATTGATTTCATCCTGTTTTTTTATATCCGTCCGAAGTTAAAAAACTACAAGTTTTAACAATTAAATCAATAAAAAAACAATTTTGTATATGTGTATGTACTTGAAAATTAAGTAACAAGTCAAAAAGGTGGCAGGGCGGCACGGCACTCTGGCTCATTTTCAGGTGTAAGGTTGCCAACCTGGTGTGACCTGGCCCCACTACACCTCTGTCTATAGCCATAAATACGCCCAATTTTGACAATTATATGGTTCGCATATTTGAAAGAAAATGGAGAAAAAAAAAGTTTTTACTTATTTATACTAAATTGTTAGTCCAAATAGTTGTAAGCCGAGAAATAGCTGTGTATCTGGTTAACGCTGGTCCGTGAAATATTTTTCCATTTTTTGCCGGTTGGATGTATGTAAAAAGGTTGAAGAACACTGATATAATACATTCAGTTTGCTTAAGAGAATAACATTTCGTATAACTTTGGCTATGATTAACACATATTGTCGAATGTAATGGTAATACCTTGTCAATAGAAAGATTAGACACTTAGAATGGTTCTATTAATGAAGGCTGAGCAAATAATAGTGTAATATTTTCTTGTATGATTTCCATAATATCAAGCCATTACACGAAAGCTCTAAATACGCCATTCATTTGTAAATACGGGAATATTATATAAACGGTAAATAAATCCTTTGATAGAAGGTATATTATCTCACATGTGAGAGTAAATTATAAGCACGTATATAGCTCGTTAATATAATTGGACTGTACAAAAAAAGCAATACAGTAAAAAAGGGAAGTATCTATTTTCAACAAAGATATTAAATATATCAATTTAAATTAATCAGTTAAATAATTTCATAATATTTTATTTCTCTGCAATGTATTTTAATATATATTTAAAAAATCGTGTGTTCTTAATTATAATTATCTGTCGCCTGCTGTGGCCCAGTTGGTTAGAGCTTGCTCTACCGATCACGCAGGCCTGGGTTCGGAATGGAATGGAATAAAGTCGGAATAACTTGCTATACTAACGACAACGTGCTTCAATTGAAGACTTTGTTTGAATATGATTGAAATTAACCTGGAAAAATATTCAGATATTCAAGCCCCGTATTCAAATATATTCAAGAACTTGTATAAAAGGAAAGTAAAAATTCTTTGTAACATTTTTTTAACAAGTGTATATCGGGTAACATAAAACAAGTGGGTACTTACACATCTCTGCAATCTAGAATTCCTTTCATGTCTAGTATTTGCATTTTCCAGTTGCAGACAAAATTAAAGTTGATTTTTTTTGTGAATAAAAACTGGTAATTTACCGTCATTTTCAATATAAAAGATACATAAAACGAAATTATAATAATAGAGAAAATGTATATTTTATGTATATATTTAGTATGTTTTTTTTTAATTTAAAAGAAATTGACAATACAGTATATAAAATCATTAACAAGGCGTCAGATGTTTTGAAATTTTTAAATCACATGAAATCAACTAATTTTCACTCGGGATCATCTCGAGGACATTCTAGATTTGAAATACATTATTAAACAACCACATCTAAGGCTAGAAAATGGTGTAAATAATATAAAGATACGGTTTTTTTTTGTTTCTTAAGCATATAAGATAAATAAATAGCAGAACTTAATATTTTTTGTGTACGTAAAAAAATACAGTTTCGCCAAAATTTTAAGTTGACAGTTGTTTTATATTCAATTGAATTGTCTTTAAAGCTTAGCACAAAAATTGAATACATATCTCACGATTAATTTTAAACTAAGTGTAGTCATATATTTAATTATAGGATTAGTAATTATTTTATTAATATTTTTAAAAACTGTTCTTCTGAAAACTACAGTATTTCGGATTTTGAAATTTTGTTATAAATAAATTGAATGTATTCAAAAGATTAAATTCGAACGCAATAAAGACAATCGCACAACTGAAAATAACTTATATCGTTTTTATTAATGTCCACATGTTTTTAACTATAAAACTAAAGTTATTTAATGTTTTCATCAGTTGAAAAAATAGCAGTTACTTTAAAGGTTAGTCGGTAATACAATCTTTAGTACCTAGCAAAAAAAAAAACTACCTTGAAATAAGCTCAGATTGCTTTTGTTCACTGGATGAGAGCTTTATTTTATCCATTGCACTGAACCAGCTGCACGATTTTCTGGTACAGACAGCCAAATAGATTTTTAGACCACTTCCGATATCACAAACATAAACCTTTTACAGAATAATAAAGCATACATACAAGTTTAGTTTAAGACAATCTATGGAATAACATAATGTATATTATAATTTCCCATGAAGTTTGAAACTCAATTATGGCGGGATAACAATTAGTAAGGTACGTATTTAGTTCCGTAAGAAATCTTTAACACAGATTAGGTAATTATGTATTAAGGCGTTATATGTTAGTCTGAAGTTTTCACAGCTCTGACGATGGCGTGATACCGAAATAAATCTTATGGAACTTGATACTTTTTTTGCTTAATACCATGAAAATAAGCGCGAAATCTTTATTTTGATAATACATATCGACTGTGGAAAGGAAAACGGACGTAACCCACAGTTTTTTTAAAACAGCTTTTTCCGATAATCACAATGTTATATCAAAAGGATGCAAGCTGCAAATTCAGAATTAGTATCTAAATTTAGCTTTTAAGTTTGAAAAATTGTAGAAAATTAAAACCAAGAAAAAAACACCGAAAGAAAGATTTTTCCTAGACAATTTCTTTAGTAATATTAGGTTATGTCAATTAAACACCAGTTTAGAAGTCTCCGTGCACGTCAAGGTTGTGTATAATTCATAATTTGCGTATGGCCCAAAAACATCAAAACACGTTTTTTGCGCCTCCTGTAAAATTTTATATGTGCGGGTTACGTCCTTTTCCTTTCCACAGTCGGTATATTTATTTGCTTAAAAAAAACAAATTATTCGATTATTTTTATATACTCAATATGAAAATGCTTTCCAAAAAATCAGTGTCACCAATAGAAACACAACACAATCCATGATACGGAAATCATTTCCGCGGTCGCCGGAACTCGAAATTTTTCGCCAGCCTATTATTGTTGCGCTACGATAAGTTGAGTGATTGGCTCTCAGCTATTTTCATCAAAACAATCTGACAATATAATTGACTAACATTTTTCAAGTAAACTTTTGCTCTTCTGTTTAAGAGCGTGCACGATGGTACTATTTAACTTTTGGCCTATATAGACCCGTCTAATACCCGGGGGCATTTAATACCAAGAGCGAACAGTAACTGGTAGGTAAGAAGAAAGAGTGAGAAGAAAAAGAAACCCGCTGGAAAGAGGGAACACGACTAGATGAAAGCCAGGAAACAAATGTTGGAGGCACTAAACTAAACTCGCCTGAGAAATTGTTTTTTGTCTGCTCGCCACAATTACAACTTGATAAAAGGAGTTTTTTTTGTTGTTGAGTTGTTGCGTACAATGAAAGGTCAATGTTTTTAGTTGTGTTACGTTGTTTCCCCTGTAAAACTTTTAATTTGAACGGAAACATAAATCGTTTTACATGGCGCACCGTATTTTTTTTACAATACTCGTTTCGAAATTCAGGTTAATGTTTATTGGAGCCAATAAAGTTATCTAGAAGTTAAGCAGTTATTAGAAAAGGAAAAAACGTATTTTTGTTTAATATCTAACATATGAGGGCAACGTGATTTACACATCGACTGTGGCAAGGAAAAACGACGTTACCCACACATAGCAAATTTTACAGGAGGCACAAAAAAAGTGTTTTGATGATTTTCAGCCATATGTAAATTATGAAAAAAAACAACCTTGAAGTGCACGCAGACTTCTAAACCAGTGTTTAATTGACATAATCTAATATTAGTTCTAAGAAATTGTCGAGGAAAAACATTTTTTTAGTCTTTTTTATTGGTTTCAATTTTCACAAGCCCATCTTTTTCAAACATAAAAGCTAAATTTAGATACTAATTCGGCATTTACAGCTTACATCATTTTGATAGAGCATGTCTCAAGTTGAATACATTGTAATTATCGAAGAAAACCGTTTTGAAAAAACTGTGGGTTACGTCCTTTTTCCTTTCCACAGTCGATATTAATACAGTAAAATTCATAATGCGAATTTTAAAAATACGTACTTATTTAACTAACCCAGGGGTGGGGAACCTTTTCATTTCTAATGGCCACATTAATTTATCTGATTCAACATAAGACCGCAGTAAAGAAAACGTTGACATCCTTTCCCCCTTTTTTCGACTGTCGAGCATATAATGAGTTGATTACGTTCTTTTTCCAAACGCTTGCGTATTATTTTTTGATAAAAGTGAATATTTTGATCAAGTCAAAAGGCCGCATCAGAGTCGCCAAGAGGCCGCAGGTTTCTCTCCACTGAACTAATCATTTCATAGAAGAGGGAGAATTAATTTTAATTATTTTGAGACTGAAATGTTTTGCCGGATGAACAAAAAAATATATTTATTTTATAATTTTAACAATGTTATATTAATTATTATGGACAGATAAAGTTAGTTCCCTTTTTTTAATCCATGTTCGCTTCCAATGTGAAGCATATGGCTTCCGAGTGGAGGTATCTCAACATAAATTTTTCTACAGGAACTGTTTGTTACTCAGTCGCTCAACCTCACTTTTTTCAAAGTGAGTAGTAGGGACAAAAGGACAAGGCTAGAACAGGACTAGTGGATGGCTAATCGCTATTGCTATACCCTGTTATTAAAGGATCAGAAGGATGGAGAAGAGGAAATGATGTGATTTGACATCACAGACAGTCAGTCTTTGATCAAAACTTTAAACTGAATATTTCTCAAATTCACTGTGATCAGACCGGGAATCGAACCCAGACCTGCGTGATTGGTAGAGCAAGCTCTAACCGACTGGGCCACAGCAGGCGACAAAGTTCCTTATATTGTTGTAAAATTAAACATTATTAAGAATATTTTCACATATTATGTTATAAATTCTTGAGATGAGATTTTTTTCTAAATCTCCCAGTGTGGAGCATAAAGACTTTTACCCTTTAGATGAGTATGGACGTACATGTACGTCGGAGAATTTTTTTGTAAAAGAGTATGGACGAACTTTTAATTCAATACAGTAGTATCTAGCACTGAGTATATATATGCTTCAAGTATGAATTGTATATATTCATTGGAAAAAATTCACACAATTGTCATGTCAAGAAAATCAGTAATCTAAAGTAAGGTTAGTATAGATTTATTCACTCCTCGAAAGGTTAATGGAGTTTTTCTAAACTAAAGATTTTCTACGAGAACTGTTGCTCAACCACTATTTTTTCCAAACAGAGTAGGGGAAGAAGGATAGGTGCTTAGGCAGGCTACTGGCTAGCTAATCGTTGTAGCTGCGCCCCGTTTTTAGGATAGGATGGTTTGAAGATGGATATTCGAGATACCACACATCTATGCATTCAAACATAAATAAATTTATACAACTGTTCATACTTGAATTCCGAGCCCTTGACCTCCATATCCCAAGCCAACGACGATAACTACTCAAGTAGGTAGCCGGTTTTGAAAATTAATAGCTGATAAAACATAATTCTCAAAAATTCGTTGCTTTAAAAACAACCCGGCTCCGACCCAAATCAAACGAAGCTGTCCCAGTGTGTCCAGCTTATTTTTGTAGAATTGCATTTTTCTTAAAGAATTATTTCTGTGAAATTCCTTTTTTAAATAAAATTAAACTTTTTATGATTCTTTGATAGATTATTATATCCAATTTTGTATGATGTATTGAATTTTCTGTTGCACAGAAGCATATGAGTATGACATTGTTTGCATATGTACCAGGGGTGGGTTGGAAGGGGCTCGGAGGGGCTTGTGTGTGCCCCTTGTAAAGAGTAGGGGATAGACGTGACAGGTGGTAAGCTAATCGCTATCGCTCCCTCGAGTTTTAAGAGAATTTGAGACATTTAAGATATCCATGCCTTTGAAAATGATTCTATAAGTCGATTCAAAACCAATATATCGGCATTTTATTAAGTGCTTGTTAATTAATTAGTATTTCATCAATAATTACTTATTAATGCATACTTTGTATGAATGTTTTCATTAATTTGTTCAATGAACAATAATGTAATTGAGTTCACTACCAATCAAATATTTTAACTAACGTGTCAATCAATCATTATTATGTTGTAATTGTTTGATTTAATTTTATTTAATTTGAAACAAATCTACTAGTTTTGCACAATTCATATAATTATGTGTGTTCTTTGAATACAGGGAATACGTGAAACTAAAAACATGAATTGAAATATTTTGAAATTCAGATAACTATTCTGTGTCAAACTGCATTTGAAATAAGTATACAATGTGGGAAAATTGCAGCAATTTAATTCGTGAAGCTGCGCATTGGGCAATTGATTATTTTTAAAGCTCTCCCAAATATGAAGAAAAGAGGAGTTTTTCCATTTCAAATGTGTCTGCAAGTATTAAGCACTTCATTACGATTTACATGTACAACACACTATAATTATCATTAGTCACCACATTTACTTAATTACTCTTTGATGATCTTTGTAATAACATGTTAGAGGTGTTAAATTTTTTAACCTGTGTTAGTTTAAAGTCACTTACTTGTTCATAATTTCTACTGTAATTTATAAATTCATTTCAATGCCAATGGTTTACTTCAATTTGTTTTTGTATACATAGCACTGTTAAATTATACTTCTTATCAATGTTCTCCATGAGCGAAATCAGTCTTGATAAATAAAAGTGGATATAAGAACAAAGAAATATTGTGTTTTTCTTAACAGACACTAAAGTTATTTTTGTAAATAAAAAATATTAAATACTGTTAAATATGACGTCAATCAAGACAATCGTGATTCCATAAGTACTACAGTTTTCAAACCAAGTTAGTTTGACGATTAAAAGCTTCCACCTTCGAATGGATTGAAACTAAAATTTTATTTATATCAAAACATATATGCATGGGTGGGCTGATGGTGGCTCGGAGGGGCTGGAGCGAGCTTCTTGTTGAATTTTCTAAAGCCGGCGAGCCCCTTGTTAACTTATGAGAAAACAATATTCTCAGATCAAACTTGTACATAACTGCATTTTTAAATTTATATTTTATCTACGACAGCGTCAGAATACACATAAGTATATTTTTAGCTATTTAAGTTGATAAGCTTACGGTGAATTGCATATTGTTACATATTGTACATGTATTAATAAACAATCGATTGCTTATTTAAGTACTGCATATAATTGCATAGGAGCTTTAAGAAAATTCACTCCTTCTTCAGAACAATAAAATCTGCTTCGAGATTAAGCGAGCTCCTTGTTAACGAATTAGCAGTACACCGCTGAATATATGTCTGTTATCCTTGTGTACCTTAATATAATATAAGATCAAAGAATAACAAATGATTTTTACGTTTATTTTATGTTTTTTTAAGATTATCTAAGATACAAAAAAGCAATAAATAACAATAAGTATTAGTCTAAATCAGACGTGAGGAAACTGCGGCCTTGTGGCCACTTTGGTGTGGCCTTCTGGCCAATTCTGCAATCCTGTAATTCGTAAATTCGGAAAAACGAGGCTTGGAGATAATCTGGGGAAAAGTAGGGTAGGGGATTAAACATTAATCAATCCCGTCCTAGTCAATGTTTACTGCGGTCTTATGTTGAATCAGAAAAATTAATGCGGCCTTTAGAGAAGAGAAGGTTTCCCATTTCTGGTCTAAATAATAGTTCACATTTTTCACATAAATATACGATGTAGTATGAAATATATGTGCAGCATTGATTTTGTATGATTGGATCTCCTAATGTTTTTATATCGTTATAAACCAATTTATAAAATTCATGTAACGTGTTTTTCCGTCAGCGTTACACTGTGGATTTGATGTAAACATCTTTATTTGTTCACCAAAAACGTAATCAGTTTTGAACTTTCTCCCGGGAGGGCAACACACACTAATTTTGACTTTGAAAATCCGCCAAGCCACCAAAACTTTGGAAATTTTGACGACATCATTAAATTTGGTCTGCAGCGCTCTAAAACTATTTAAATTAAATATCCTCATCATAAAATAATTAACTATGATAAACTTCAATAGTTTAAAGACAAACGATCTATGTTCACTTATAATTTATTAATTAATTTTAATTTTAATTTAAAGAAAATTATGATTCAAGATTTCGACTGAAGGTGCTTGGTGGAATTTTAATATTAAATTTGAATCGTTCAAATTATGTAAATTCACACAAATTTTGTCACTAACGACCCGGGTTTCACCTTTCGGCATCTTAAGACGTTCAAGTGCATGAATCAATTTGAACTGACGCTTAGTTTAATGAATGTATCGTGTTTATATTAGAAATAAATGTATCATTAAGTTTAAAACCATTGCTGGCGACAAGTATTAACTCATAGGAATGCCTACAGACTTGAATGGTGAGTAGTTTTAAGAATTATATTTATTTTTGTTTGTTGGAAAAGGTTAGTTTGGGCATATAGGGTATACAAAAGGGGAATCTGGCATATCAAAATCGGTAAGCTTTTCAATTGTGCTCTATTTATTTCTAAAATTTTCTGGAAAAATTGTGTGAAAAAAAAGTGTTTGGGTGCACCATTTTTATCCCTTGTTCTGATTGAACACGTGTCTTTCTTATAACATTATTTCTTTTTTAATAAAAAAGGCTAAACATATTTAAAACAAATATTTTTACAAAAGTAAGTATTGGAAATTGGGTTGAATGTTTTTTATACGTCATACTGGGAATTATCAGTATTCAAGCTTTTTAATCTGTCATTAAAAATTACACAGCACACAACAGTTATTAACACAATATAAATATTAAGTATGTTATCTTTAGAAACACGTAAAACAAACGGCAGAAAAAAGAAAAGGAAATTAATCTGTAAGCCAACGAATAATTGAATAAAAAGTATTTTAAAAAATCTGTATGTGTGGCTTTTGTTCATGTTCGAAACAAAAGAATTATTTTTTAGGAAGCGAAACGAAAACTTCAAAATAATACCAGCAACTTTTGGAGCCAGATCACGTTTTGAAAAAATAATACCAACAAAGCATTTGAATACAAAAATGTTGCCACAAATTTTGTCTCCCCAGCGGATTCAAATTATTGGAAAAATGTGTGCGTTTTTGTACAATAGCATTATATTTATTATGTATACATATATAAATATATATCAATATTTTGGTGTTGCGAAATATAGAATAAACGATGGTATTTGATTTCATTTGAAGAAAATATTGGATTTAAATAACATGTCTAATATTTATTGTTGCCTGCCCTAACCTTAGTGAAATGTCAGAATCAGCTGTAATATAATTATTATAGTTATCAATAAGTTTTTTAAACTTGTTTTGTTAGGCTAGGAAGCACCATCAGCTTATAAAAACACGTTCAATTTATGATTTAGGTTAAATTTTAGACTGTAGTCCTAATATCAAATCTACATTAAAAAAAATTGCAATGTGAATTTTTCAATGTTGATGTCGTGTCTAATAATGATATTTGTATTTTTTACCTTTTAATTACACATAAAGTCTATTGTACAAATTATGATTTATATTGGAATTAAACACGCGAATTTTATAAGGAAAACTGGTTTTTGGCAATATTGAAAATAAAATATGTTTAAAACGAGTTTCTGCAATTTTACCACCAAATCTATCTAAACTATTTTAATTTGGCATTTTTCTTTATTACAAATATAATATAATATATAATATAATCAAATAGTATACGATTTAGAATAAATAAATAAATAAATAAAGATATAATGTATTATATTTTGTCAACCGTAAAAGCAGCTTGTTAATCAGTTAAGGGTGAAATTAGGAATGTTTACCATCACTATTACATGCCAATTTTTTCTATAAACCAAAACTTTATATTCGAGTAAACATTTTTTCATATAAAAGCTTACCCGAGCAATAACCGTTGAAATATCGCTTTGATCAACTTTAGTTTTTTGTGAAAAACAAATCTTCTCATTAGGATTGTCGATTGAAAGTCAATTTGTCATACGTGCTGCTTTAAAAAGCATCACTTGTAGATTGAACTTTAAATTTAAAACGTGCCTAAAGAAATAAGGGTGAATTTTTTCCCTGAATAAAAGGATTTTAAATATTTCGCGAGAAGGTAAAATATCTGAAATTAATTTTGGGGTTTCTCAACGAAAAATCTGGGTTACATTACTGTATTAGATTTTCGCTTGGTAATACAAAACCTCAAAGACAATCTGTATGAGCTAATTATTTTTTATTAGATTCAGGTAAGACTATTATATTTATTGGTCAAAAGCATAAACATAATTACTCCTACACAATAACTCCTACATAAGACCTACTGTAAGCTAATTTTACTAACCTTCCTGAAAGTGCAAGCAAAAAGTTTGTCAAAGTTTTATTGCTATCGAATGAGCGGTGTAGCAACAATCATTCATTTTTATATATTAGATTGCCTTTCCACCAAGTATTGACAGTGAACACCCTAAAAGTGATCAATGACATTAATTATGTGAATCTTTTTACAATCTCGTTTGCAATATCTTTGATATATCAGATCTGTCAATCTGAATCAATGTTTCTTCGATAAATAAATCATATTAAATTCTTAGTCAACTGTAAACTTTAAGTACTTAGAAAGCAGTTTGTTTTGTAAGCAAGTTACTGTCAATGACAAAGCATCACTCCGGGCTTTATGGAGTTATCGCCTCACAGGACAAGTTTCTTGTAGACAATTAATTTGAACTTAGTTTGGTCTACTTGGGAACTTAGCCCAACACCGTTTTGAAGTTTGCAGGTCGAATTTAGGACGTGTAAGTCGATGATTAAATTTAGAAAAATAAACAAACCAATTAAGATAATATTACCCTAGTAAGCATAACGTTGTTTTGAGGATTTATGAATCTCATCTTTGGCTTCATTTAGTTGATTTTTTCGCCGTATCAAGTGTCATAGTGTCATAGTCGTTTATGTTTTTAAACATTTTTCATAACTGTATTTTTTATGAAATATCGATGTACAAAATTTGATTTACTCGTCTGTTATTACGATCCCAGTAAGAAGTATTTTTCGGATTTATGTTTATATTCATAAACTCGCTATTGAAAAATTCGTCTGGTATTTCAATTCCTATACACGAATGAGTTATATCAAATACTGTTTGAATGGTCGCTGTATTTTCAAAAAGACTTGTTTTCATTTTTATTTTGTTGTATTCTTTTATTTTGTAAGCGATTAAAAGCAATTGATATCAATAAATGATTTTATAAATAATATTTAAGAAAGACTAACTTTCCAACCCGAAACCTGTATAACTTCATTTAAGGTTCATAATTTCCAAATTGTTCCTTTATACGAAAAACACTGAATTAAAAAAAACACAATATTTTTTTGTACTCACATATTTCATCTTTTATTTAGCAAGGTTTCATTAATGAGCATTATAAATTGTGGATGCTCGTCATAAGCGAAACTGGTCCTGATTTTGCTAAATAAAAGTATCATAGAAATAAGTACAGGGGAATATTTTGTTTTTTGTAGTATAATATAATGCGTTCCCACCAAGTATTGACAGTGAAGACCCTAAATAAATATTACATCCCCTTGTTCTTTTTGATAAATAAAACGAACAGTAATTGAAAAACTAACGTGAAAATTTTTAGTTGGTTTTTTAAATATTATACCGAAACAGAAAAAAAGAACATTCACACTCAGCTATAGCGATTGGCGAATGAATCACATTTTAAAATCTGTTTTAAATAAAAAAATACAGCATATCATTTTTTCTACTGAATATTTTTTTAGGCATTAAAAAAATAAGAACAGTAATAATTATTCATGGTCAAGCGGAAACTTAAAAAAATATTTCAAATGAAAAGGCAGTATTTGACCTTTGAGTGAAAATGCTAAAAATGAAATCAGAGTAAGAAATGTACAGTGCTAAACCAGCCAGCTAAGAGCAATTTAAAATTCTCAAAGAAAATAAGATTTCCACTCATTTTATTTACATAAGTGAACGATTTTCTCGACCCTTGGTATCGGTAGGAACAAAAAATATTGTTCGCGTTAAATAAAGATTTATAATATATATTTGACAGTACTTTTTCCAACGAGTAATATAAAATATTAACTGAGAAGTGAATTTGTAACAGAGAGACCTCAATTTATTTTAGTTAGTTTATCAGTTTTCGAATACTTTATGCATTGATACGATTATTTTTTTGCATTGTTTTTGATGCAATAATGATATGGTCTTCTAGGAGAGAAGGTTAAGTCATCGCTTCAGTTATATGAGACGTCAGTTGAAAGGGCTGTTCGGGTTATAAATGTATTGTCAAGAAAGTTATCAAGGAAACAGGAAAGCAAAGGCTTGAAAGTAATAAACATAGTTTGATCAATAGTGGAAGTTTAGCAAACACATACGCAAAGAGCCGCTGTCTGTCAAATTATGATCTAGATAGATATTTAGCCACGAAATTTGTGTATTGTTTTTTTTTAATTTTTGTATTGTATGAATGTTTATGATAATTAATTAAATTTGTTACATTTTTTACGGTTCACATGATAATATATTTTTATCAAATGCTTCAGATACTTTGTGCGCTTACGTAAATTATTGTTATTTTGTGAAAAACCAACAATTAAAAAAAAATATTTATTGATAATATCTCGTATTCAGGATAGAATGAGATGATTAAGGATGGAATTAAAGCGAACGTTGAATTTTAGAAAGATCACTTTCACATTTTTACTTGCCTCAAGATGATTGACAAGGCGTGGGAAGGAATTACCAAGAGGACCCTCACTTCTGCTTGGAAAAAGCTTTTGTCAGAGAGCGTTGTAGAATGTGATTTTGAGGGGTTTCAAACAGTACCTGTGTAATCTACAGTCGACGAGGTTGTGTCTTTGACCAATATCATGGGACTTGGGGTAGTTAACAACACTAATGATGAGCTTGTCGAAGAGTACAGTCAAGAGCTGACCTCCGAAGAGCTTATGGAGTTGCATTGTTTTTCACAGCAAGAAGTTATGGAGGAGGAGGAAGTAGCAGAGCAATAAGAGAAATGATGAAAGGATGGGAAACTGGTGCATCGTAAATTGAGAGGAATCACTTAAATAAGAAAGTGGCTATGCATTTAAAAAAAATATTCAATTATAATACTGTCACATTTTCACCAAATTTTGAAGCGTCGGCAAAAACAGATGTCACTAGACAGCTTTCTAGTAAAAAATAATTATTTATTTATCATAAATAATAAACTAGTCGATTTTTATATTGTTTTTTTTGCAAATCTAAAAAGCATTCCCGGTTGTTACGCTTCTTAACAATTTATAAGTATGTAATTTTATTTGAATATGCATACAATAAAAATATAAAAAATATTTTTTTGGCATAAAACAGTGGAGGTTCCACTGTATATTTTTCTCCTTCATCAATATTGTGTGGCTAATACAGTCGCTAGACAAAAATCTTGACCACAAAATATAAAGTTATTTGCGATAATGTTTATTCAATCGTAGCTGTGGTTTGCTTCTGCTCGGGTGATTTATCTTTGTAAACACGCTATTTTTAATCTGAAAATGGCAGGTTTTTGTCAGACGGTTCTTCGAGAAACTAATTGGTAGTGACAAATATTGTGAAAACTATTCATCAGTAATTATAGCAATTCTAAAGACACTCTTAACACAAAATGTCACGCTAAATAAGATTGATGTACACGGAACACCAGTGCAGAAGACATAAACTCCCTTATTTTCACACCGTTTTAGTTCAATGTTACCTCGTATAAAATAACCTTTTTATAAAGAACGCCCGTATGTCGCGTTGTATTATGTTTTCAGTGTGACAATCG
This sequence comes from Himalopsyche tibetana, assembly GCA_030503985.1. Taxonomy (NCBI): domain Eukaryota; kingdom Metazoa; phylum Arthropoda; class Insecta; order Trichoptera; family Rhyacophilidae; genus Himalopsyche; species Himalopsyche tibetana. The sequence continues at coordinate 39,050,459 of JAPJYX010000014.1, read as the reverse complement.
ATGAGCGGGAGGGATTCTTGAAAAACAAATTGTTTCATCCGAGTTTGAGTGGATTTTTCAAATTGAATTTGAAATTTGAAAAATTGTACGCATCTCGCTACATTATGCGAAGGAATTCAGTTGACAAAAAAGTATCCAGCAGACGATATGTTGACGTAAAATATATTCAAAAAGCGATTTTCAAATATATACAGAAACGATAAAATGACTGAATTATTTGGGAATCTAATAAAATATTCTTCGGTACAAGAATATTTATTCATGATTGGAAAGGTAAAATTACGATCGATTTTTTATAAATGTATTTGCAAACATCCTTGTTGAATATTTTTTTTTATCAGTTGATGAAAATTTAAACGGACTATTACTACTTGTAGAGTTATAGATTTATTAAAGTACTATTCTCTAAGTCACATATTATATCTTATCTTTTATTATTAAGCGACACACCGTTTGAAAAAAAAATGCAAATTTAAGCTTTTAAACTCTTGATTGCGATCACAAAAACCATGCGTCATTTTCAATTGACAAAATTACTATTATAGTATAGCTTTGATTAATATAAATCTATCGTACTAATGATGTCTTATCAATTATCGTATTTTCTCGAACGGCTCTCGGCGAAGTTTTGAAAAAAACAAGTATTAAGGGCAGACTTTTTAAAATAAAATTAGTGTATACTATTTAAAACAAGCTTTATTTATAGCTGTAATAAATTTAGCTGACATTTGAAAACGATCTGGAATGTTTTTTGCGGTTTTTAATTTCCGTTTCCGCTTTTTTAATTCACCAATTAATTAAATAATGGATCCAAAACCTACGGTCACTTAAAACCTAATTATAGCATTTTGATGGTTTATAACTATTTCAGGAACATTTGTTTCTTCGATTAAAAATGCCTCATATTTGCTGACCTCTTAAAAATAGTTAAAAAATATAATCTGTATAACTATGAATGTCATGCTTTGTGGAAAGTCAGATGTAAGCTTTAAAATAAATAGCTTTATTATAATAAAAATAAAAATCAGATTATTATTGTAAAATGAGTGATTTTTCGAGATAAAGCTTTGTTATATATAATAACAGACATTGTTTATATAAAATCGTTTGTATTGTTTACTTACCGTGAGCCGTTTATGGCTTCTCACTTATTTGAATGTGTAAACATGATTAATAGTGTTAAAATATTTGATCTAAATCTATCAAAAGCTCAAATTTTCACATTAAAGATGTGAAAATTCTCAAACATTAGCTCAAATCAGTTATAAGCGGTAAGTTGATTCAACACACTTGAAATTGTCAAAGCACGTTGTTTAAGATGTATTCAAAAATATTTACTAGTGCTAAACAACATTTCAATAAATGTCAGTTTATGTTTAAATCACTAAAATATATTCAAACGAAAAATGGTCTATCAAACGTAAATAATATTGTGTACAGTTTGTTTATTCTCACGTATGAAATAAAAAAGCTATAAAACTCGTTCAAACAATAAGAATCCTCTCGAACGCGTGCTTTATTAAATTTATTTATTTGTAAGACATTTTTGACCTAAAGGCTTTCAAGGTTATAAAAGGAAAACAAAAACGAAAAAAATATCTCCGAAACCGTCTATAGAACGAAAGCATTTAACGTTCTCTTGCGATTTAAAAAATCGCAAAGCATTAATACAATTGCTCAATCTCAATAATGAAACCTAAGTTTTTGTTATTTTTCTAGCATTGTTTTGACTTTTAGTATTAGCACCATTTATTTTCTTTCGCTAACAGAAGAACTTATCGATAACAATTAAACATTTTTTATTGATGACTCAATAAAAGCATGTTTAAGATAATGACAATAATTCTGAAAATAAATTATTATGTTTATTTATTTTCCAAAGAATTTTTAGTGAGGATTTGATAAAGGACGTCCAACATTGTGACAAATTTTTATTTTTAAACAATGAGAGAAAAGCTTAGTCTGCTATAGTTTATATGTACAAAGATGTTTTCGGGCGAATTGATCAAAAAATTAATTGACTAAAAAATAATAGTTTTAAATATAATAAAATTTTGTAATTTCATACAATATTATGAATGGTATGAATATTATCATCTTTCATATATTTTTATGGAATACTTGGAGCAAAGTTTTATTATAATAAGAAATATATCTTCACATGGAACATTTGTCTATTAGCATTTTAACTCTAATTTAAGAATAATAAAAAAGATGTGTTACGAAAAGTAATTGTTAGGATGGTTATTGCAAAATGTGGTGGTTTATTTCCCATGAAAATTGTATTTTCAGCAGTTTTACGAAAATGCCACAGCATTTTCGTAATTTTGTATAATTATTTTTATTGTTACTTAAAAACAACACTTATAGTAAAACACCCCATTGTTCATAAATATAGAACAATAGTAAGCACGGTCTATATAACTTAAGTTAATTACTCGTAAATAGGTTGACTTTTATTACTGTAATTTATTAACAGTCAAAGAAATTTATTAACTTTTGAGTGCCTTAATAAAGTAATTTATAATTTGGCCTTTTATTTTAGAACTTTTGGAACTATCTGATAAACAAAAATCTTTATAGCTGATTTTAGTGTGTAATGAAGAGTATATGAATTTAAATTTACGTACAGTTTCTTTTTGAAAATTTAATGATGTTTATAAATCTTAATTATTAATTTACGGACTGAAATTTTATTTAAATAAAATAAAACTCAACTTTATGCTATTTGGCTGCAATAAAATAAAGAAAGCGTTTTAGCAAAAATCATAATAATAGTCACCATAAGGCGTGATCAATTAATGTGAAAGCGTTGTCAGATTGCTTTCTTAATTCTGGCTCTAAGAATATCATTTACCAATTAACTAGTTCTGGGGTAAAGTCCTGGTACAGCCAAACAATTTGCTCTTTGAGAAAAACACAATATTCATTTGTACTTATTTCCACTTTTATTTACTAAGATCAGAACCGCTTTCGTTCGTGGCGAGCATTATTTACTGATAAGAAATATAATTTAGCAGTACTATTTATACAAAAACAAATTGAAGCAAAAAGGTGTAGTAAACAATTGGTATTGAAAAGAATTTGGAATTTAATGTAATTAAACGTTAGGTGTGTTAAGAATTTTAACTTTAATTTTAGTTTAGAGTCACTTATTCATCATTTCTACTGTAAATTATTTTCAATGCCAATTGTTTACTACACCTTTTTAAATTTGAATCGTTCAAACTATGTACATTCTCACAAATTTTGTCACTAACGACCCGGGTTTCGCCTTTCGGCATCTTCAGGCATTCAAGTGCACGGGTGAACTTGAACTGACGCTTAGCAAATGAAAGTTTCGTGTTTATATAAGATATAAATGCATCACTGAGTCCAAAGCCATTGCTGGCGAAAAGGATGAGCCCATGGGAATGCCAACAGATTTGAGTAGTGAGCAGTTTTAAGAATTATATAATTTGTTTGTCGGCAAAGGTTTTATGATAATATGATTTTATGGTTATATAGGGTATAGAAGTGGAGATGTGGGAAGGTTTGATATTTCGTTTAAAATCGGAAGATTTTGCAGCTGTGCTTTGTTGATTTCTAAAATTTCTTGGAAAAAGAGCTTATGACTGTCCGTATTTGGGTGTAACATTTTTATCCCTTGTTCCTGATTAAACACGTGTCCTTCCGAAATTAAGTGAGCAAAAGTAGACGTGTCTTTTTTCAATCTAAAGGCTGCCATATGTTCTAAAACTCGGATGTTCAGTGTTTTTTCTGTTTTGCCGATATAAAACTTTGTTGTAAAAAGTTTTATATCGGCAAAACATATAAAATAAAAAACAGTACATTATACACCAATATCAACTTGCAAAATCAAGAAATAAAAAAGTAAAACCAAACAAACAGTTCACAAATGTCCACTTCTCTAGGCAATGAGTAAATCAATCGAACGGCCCTTGGAACTGGCGACTCATACGCCCTACGCGAAGAACAAGTTTTATGAATAAAAAAAAAATAGTTATAGTTTCGCCCACGTAAGAATAAATTGGGAGCAAGTATGTTAATAATCATGATAACAGTATTGACAGTGAACACCTTAAAAGTGATCATATTTACGATTTGATATTACAATCATAGGTAATCGTGAGATCTTTTCGTCTAACAACATAAAAAAGAAAATTATACATAAGACTGAAGATAATCTTAAAAGTAAAATGTTTGTATGAAGCACATTTCCTGTTAAAACACGTGATATCTGGAAATGTGGGATGTTCCGGATCAGCGCTACTGTACAACGGATGGCGTAGCAGAACAGCAATATACTCGTAGCGGCGTAGAAGCGTAGCAGCATAGCCATGTAGGAATAGAAAAGCCACAGTAGCCATCGAACCATAAGCTTAGTGGATGGTTCAGTGGTACACTACTGAAATTTTAAAATCTTAATAATGATTTCAAACGAGTATATACATATATGCCACACAAAGATTATAAAATTTTCGTCATTGGGATAAAATAAGACGTGTTAAACATCTAAAATATTAAAATAAATAAATCATAATCATGCATAAATTAATCAAATAAAAATGGGAGGCAAGGAGAGGATGATAGAAAAACAAACAAACAATAATGGTAACACAAATGACATTTGCATTAAGAAATGATTAACTAATGAGTTGGATCAATTACGACGGGTTAAACGTTTTTATTTGATTCTTATTTTTATAATATAATATATCAGAGTAGTAAAATTAAAATCATTCGTACTTAAGCAAGCATTTGTGTAAGTCTGTCGGAGGATGCCTCTGAAAGAGGCGAAACACATGTAACATTTTGTGGCACAATACGTGGAATAATCTGAGATATTTATATTTTATATTGCATTAAGCATCATATGAAGTAATTTGAATATTTTTTAATTAAAAAAAAGGTTGGATTAGAAAAACATTGCGTAATATTATCATTCATATCGACTATGGAAATGAAAAAGGACATAACCCACACATATCAAATTTTACAGGAGGCGCTAAAAACGTGTTTTGATGATTTTGTGACATGCAAATTATGAATTATACACAACCCTGAAGTACACGGAGACTTCTAAACTGGTGTTTAATCTACATAATCTAATACTAATCAAATAAATTGTCTAGGAAAAACCTTTATTTCAGTCTTTTTTCTTGGTTTAAGTTTTTTACAAGGTCATTTTTTCAAACTTAAAAGCTAAATTTAGATACTAATTCGGCATTTTCAGCTTGCATCCTTTTGATAGAACGTGTATCATATTTGATACATTGTGATTATCGAAAAAAACCTGTTTTGAAGAAACTGTAGGTTAAGTCCTTTTTCCTTTCCACAGTCGATATATCATTATTAATTAATTAATACAACTGCAAACACCTAATCAAATAATGCGCATTATGCCATATGTTTAAGCTCACTTAAAATATTCTTTAGTGGATGTGCCGAGCTAGCACTATAATCTCGAATCTTAGGTAAACCACTTTTTTCGCTTGGTCAAATAGGCCACGAATGCGGAGGCGCTCGGTAGACTTGCTTTCTAGAATACGTGCAGACTTGCATTTTCTCAAACTAAAAGTGTGGAAACATGTGCGACAAATGATTCACTCACCCGTGAATTACTGTCCACAATGCATTGTAATATTCTCAAATGCATAAATATGGTTATGAATGTTATAAAATCGCCAGGAATTAATCTGAAATTTATTAAATTAGAATCGTTGAGATTTTGTACATTCACACAGATTTTGTCACTAACGACCCAGGTTTCGCCTTTCGGCATCTTCTAAACTTCGCTAAGAAAGTGTAAAGCTAACTTTACTGTCTGGAACAATATATACAATAAAAGGACACAAATATTTAAGGTTTTTATAGTATTTTTTTATAAAATAAGCATTGTAGCTTTTTTATTCAAGGGATACTTAAAAAAAGTTAAGTGTTTAAAAAAGGTTGCCATGGTTATCGAAAAAAGTGTGTTAAAACGGTTCACATGGTTACCGAAAAAAAGTGTATCGAAACGGTTGCCATGGTAACCGAAAAAAAAGTGTATAAAAACGGTTGCCATGGTAACCGAAAAATAATGATACCTTCATTAGAAGGCCATATGATCCACATTGGTAGTGTATTGGATGGGTTTAAAATATAAGACGAATAAAGGAGAAAATATTCTACATTCTTTATTAGTTAGAGACAATTATTTTGATTTAAAACTTGAATACTACAAGTCTGAAAAATATTTATAAAAAGAAAAAAAAACAAACTGTTAAATGTATAAAGGGAAACTTCCGTTTTGGAAGATCGTATAGTATAATCTAAGTTAATATTGGGTTGGATCAGTGGTGGTTCTAGGTACTGGGCTAGGTGGGCTAAGCTCGACCTGCGTTTTTCGCCCAAAACTTTAGATGGCTGAATAAAAATGAACAGCAATTCGGCCGTTGATGAAAATAAATACATTTATAAGCGTAACTAACCTTTCCCAAATGAATACAGTATCTTTGTTTTGATTTTCCTCTGTCAATATAAGACAATACTATGTCTACCTACAATAATATTCTCGATGGTGTTTTGTATTACAATTTTAAGCTGAGCCGGTATAAAAAAAACAATAACCCTATAAATACTTCATAGAGAACAGGCAACGTGACGTCAGCCTGGCAACACCTACGTATTAACGACTCAAGGGCTAGATCTTTCAAGCCCGCGATTTTCTCAGAGATAATATATATCTTTGTTAACACTGAGGCGCAATCAAGCACGATTAGATTTTTTTTGTATTTGTATGTACGGAAACGTCATGAAATACACACGACTGTGCTTCGAATATCAAGCTTCTGTCATTCGTTGGAGGCTAAATTTAATCTGTCCATGACCAATACATTCAAACAAAAATACCAATATTGTTGTATTGTATGAAAGTGACAGGTATTGGCTCTTATTGACAGCTCTGTATTGCTTTTTGTACTTGTTATTTCACTTTGAAAGAGACGAATTTAAGGTGAATATTTTATTATTTCTTCCTTACATTAGCATTGATTTTATTGTAAAGTAATTTATGCTTTGCAGTAGTTTCGTAATATTTGTTTATTTGCTTGTAGATTAATGTATAAGATGAAGTTTAAATAGTATACAATGCTAAACATAATTATTAATAGTACATAAGTCACTATACTCAATATCAAATGGCTTTGTTGTAATTATTCAGTTGGGAACACGATGTGCAGTGAGAATTGTGCTTTATTAATATCCGGGTAAATGACTCGCGACAAAATTGTGGTGTCCGCACACAATACCCATTCAAACTTTTCCATTGTCCTCTTACTTACTTTTGGATGGCAAAACTTTCACAAAGCACGAAACTTTACGTGCAGGAAGTCAACTTGAGTTGTATTATTGTCAGCTTATCTCACAATGACAGGTATCACTATTTTAGTTGAGTAATTTATTGAATGTTTGTATAAATATAAAAATGATAAAAACAGGATTAATATAAAATTTAATTTGATTTCTTTTTCACTCAGTTTGTTGTGTTTAAAATTCGTTTCGCCTTTTTAGAAAGCATCTTACCTTTTTCAGAAGCATCATTAGAAAGCAGAATAAACTTAAAATTAATTATTATTCTTAAGTTATACAATTAGTAAAAATACCACGTATGTAAATTTTCAATTTTAAATATTAATATTTTTTTCAACAATATCAGCTCTATTATACAGCACAATTTTTCTAAATTAATATGCCAAAATACGTATTAAATGATAAAATGTTTATAAAAATTAAAATTAAATATTTTTCTTGTTTCCATTTTTGGCATAATTGACATTACTCAGTGATTTTTATATTTAAAATATTTAAATTTACGGAGCGTTCGGTAAACGGAGTATTCTATGTATGTAAGGTTCTGTGTTCAGAGGAATCAGTTTATAGAGTATTCTGTTCGGAGAATTTGTGTTTGAAAAATTCTTGCTCACCATTTAAACCATGTCCGCGCTTATAACAAGCCAATGAAGTCTATGTATGTTTTTGTGTTTTTACAAAAACCATTTGTTGAAAAAAATGAGATATGGAAAAATTGGGCGAAGACAAGACTGTTGATAAAGATAAGGTGCTTAAGAAAAAAATGAATATGAGGAAACTTAAGCCATCACATACATCATTGCATGTGAACATAAATCAATTGTATAATCAATATAAATAATTTATTACTAGAGAAATTTGTCTACTTCATGATATATTGATCATTATATACCACTGATAACGGCAACAAATGAAAATATAAACAAATCTTGAAAATATTGAAAGCCGCTTTGTTTTCTTTATCGACAAAGATGCTTAGATGCTTGAACTTGTCTTTTGTATGAGAATCTTTCTTGCGAATGTTTTATATTGGCACGTTGCTGTTTTTATGTTGAAGTACGCTCAGTAAGCCTTTACTAGAAAAGCGGTCGCAAACTTAAATATAAGTTAAAGGCGATTTGCACTTTGCGGTTCGCAGAAAAACATCTCCTCCAATATGAACGGACCGTCACAAAGTTTGAGAACTTTTTAACAACCACAAAATGGATTCCACAAAGTTCAACTTCACAGCGACAAATGTTACTTAGTATTTTATTTGTATTTTAGTTAGACTTTGAAATATTTCAAATGTCTATGAATGTCGCACAAATGGAGAAGTTTTCGAAAAGATAGTTTTACTGTAGTAGGTACCGAGTTTTATCAATTCAGTGAAAGGATATTCAGCCATAAATAAATATATAAACAACTCTTTGAAAACAATATGATCACGGAACCCAAGTCAGGAGATGGAGACGTTTTCCATTGGAATGCAGCCTTCATTTATCTCCAATTAAATGTGTCCGCTTCCAAAAAAAATCCATAACACATAACCATGAATTACATATTTAAAAATCTGTAAACAATATGATGTAAATAAAAGAAAATAAAATAAAATTATCAAACTGATTTAGGTTAAAAATTAGTGACAAAAGAAATAATAACATGACAATGGGCTTCTACAGTTTTGCCTAGCAGCTAAAACTTTTGCTGGTTTATTTATGTTTACCGAATAAAGTTTAAACCACTTGAAAGAAATGAGCGAATATTGACTTATAATATTATTAGCTGACCTTATAAAATCTGCATATAATAGTTTGTGATGAACGAAATCAACCATGATCATTATTAAAAAGTGTGGAATTAATACATAAACTTTTTTTTATTATTATTACTATCTACTAATAATTAACACCTTAACAGCAATTAATTTTATTGATTTAAATTTTAGCAAATAATGTCGGCTTGCTTCCAGATTAATGTGTCACAATTATCAATTATATCTGAAAGGCATCTTAAAATAAAATTAATGTAATTCTCGTGAATTATAAAGTGATTTAAACTCTCCGAATTGTATGATTTATGAAAACACCATGAGCTAAAATAAGCGAATTAATATATTTTCATAATGTAAGTGATCCAGTTTGAAAGTTTTCGGATTGTTTATCTGTAAAGTTTTATTTGTGTCTTATGAAAGAATTTAACTTGGCCAGCATTTTAAAAAGATTTAAGATGTTTTGATAAATGCTAGTTTCTTTGAAAACATATATCTCCATAAGAAAATAAATTACTAAATTGTTTTAACGTTTTTCTATTAAAACTAATGATAATTTTTCTATTATTTTATTATTTGAGAAAAGATTAGCAACTTATTTGCAAAGTGAAACATTGAATATCCCAAGTATATAATATTTTTATTAAAGGAATTAACAAAAGAAGCTGACACAAATATATTTTCCTTTACCGTAATAGTAGTATTTCAAAACAACATATTTATATCAATTATATGACACAGTTCTTGTAGAACATGCTCAATCTTTTTATTTTTATTATCTATAAAAGAGGGATATCACTGAGTGATAAACTGTTTTCGTAAAAAGATTTTTTTGTTAAACTAATATACATGCATAGTTTGTATAATCCATAAGTGAAATGTATAGTTAAGGCGACTCAGTAGGAATGCAAAACTTTAATTTGACCTACAGCATAAATATTGCACTGACTTAAATAAGTAACCACCACAATACGTATTTTTACAGTATCAAAACAAGCAAAACATTTTTCTATTTCATTACAAAAATAACAATACCACCTAACACACGAATGGGTATTTAGACAGTTATAAAGGTTTTTCATATAAAACAATTTGTATTAATATTAGATATCGACGAAAATCATTAAGTATTTATTTATCTTCATAGCCAAGACTGACAATCTAATTTACTTCCCCAAATATCTGTTGCAACAATTATATGTAACTGAAACTATACGTTAATTATATATTCCATGAAAATGCTTCATATGAGATATTGCTACATGTAAGCAACAGTAAGCTATCGTACTAATAAATTAAATCATGAGACGGCTTTTGCTAAAGGTAACAAGAGACGCTAAACAAACCATACAATACAAATTTCTCAAACTTTCTCTTATATATTGAATTAGTTTTTATTTTTAATTTTGTATAACCTATTTTTTATGATATTGATTTGTTATGATATTGATGAATACAGTTTTGAAAAATAATTTTGTTGCATAAAAAAGTTTAAAACATAAAAAATATTGACATAATAAGATTAAAATAGAAAAGTATTTAGTTCTAAAAGAATTATAAGTTGCAATTGATAATTATTTCTGGTTTGCGCTATAGTTGACCATGAATTTAATCCGAAAATTATCTTAACTATGTCTTATCGTGTGAGACAAAAAACTTCGATATTTTTAATTTATTATATGTTAAGTAATCGTTCTTAACAAATCGATTGAACATGTCGCACAGTGACTTCTTTACATTTTTTATTAATAGCATCTAAAATGTATTGCGGATTCTATTATATATTTCTATTGACCTTTTGAATCTAAGATCCAAAATCTCAGGATGATACATTAGTTCCAGAAAGTGGCGCGTAAAAAAAAGCTCATTTCATATAATTTGATAAATCGGTTTCAAATCCGTGTAAAAAAAGTACCAAAAATGTATGAAAAAACGTAACGGTTTATCCAAAATAATCGAGTAAAAAAAGTATTGGGTGTATATTTTACTGAATGCAAATAGTTTTACTTCAATATTCTATAGTCTAACTCAATAAGGAAGAAACTAAATGAATATTAGACCAGATCAAAAGTAGTCATTCAAATAATTTATATTGAATGCATAGATATATTTGTATTTCTTTATATAATGTTTGAGAACTTTCTTTACTGGCAATTTGCATGTTCGACGACATGCAGGGTTGTGACATATTAACATATTTTCCAATATTTTTTTGTTTCTAATAATAATGTGTTTTTTTTTACGATTAAACGACGAACTTTATTTTTTTTAGCGAAAATCTTCCCCATCTGTAAGCGGCATAAAACTTTTGAAACATAGAAATGATTCATAAATACTAATGTAAAAATGCTTTTATTCATCTATTATTACTATTAGATACAAATATCTATAGATAGAATCTCTGTTTAAAAGCATTGCCAAATAATTATTTTAAAATACTTATCCATTAAGCCAGTAGTTTTCAACTTTTGTGTTAATGCGCTTCCCTTTGAAAAAAAATATCTTCGCGCCTCCCCATGCTTTATTTTCATATAGTAACAAAGACACGTTTTAAAGGGTAAATAAATATTTTGGACTGTTCGCGCTTCTTTTTACAATAGTCCACGCTTCCAAGGTTGGAAATCGCTGCATTAAAGGGTGCAAGGGTGTCCAACCTTTTTTTTTCTTAAGATCGACTTTTCAATCTTAAGTTTTCTCGCGATCGACTTCTACCATGATTCTTGTAACAATTTTTATTTAGTAGGGTTTTTCCCTTCTTCAATCTTAGAAATGTTTATTTTAAATGCGAAATGCATACAATTAGATATATAAGATATATATTAGGTATATGCTTACAAATAATTCAATTTTTGTATATTTTATATTTAAATTGTATATTTTTTCCAAATTCACGGAAGCTTTCGGGATCAAACAAATTATGCTTTGGAGTCGACCGGTCGATCGCGATCTACTGGTTGGACATCCATAAGCTAAAGTAATACTGGTCTTTAGAAGCATCGCTAATGAAAAATACATTATTGTATTATAAATAATAATATTATTTGTCAGCGCTTTGGGCAACCCTAACCCCAACCGATATAGCACGTTTTTTTTGGCAGAATAAAAAAACATTGCTTTGATTACCTCTAATATTCGTTGACCAGTGATTTAATATTTTTTAATAAAACATTGGACGCGTCCACTCCATACCACGTACGATCTCAGACTGAAGCTCAAACTGAAGCATAGTAGGTAAGAAAAGGCATCTCCGAAAAATGGTTACCATTTATTGGTATTTTCATTATTATTATTATTTTTTTTGCTTTTAATGTAAACAATAAAATGGTTTTTTATTTCAATTTTTTTTAGAAGTATATATGATACAATTATGCTTTAAAAATCAGTCAGAAAAAGTGGGAAAAATGGTACATTTCAAATGGCTGTATAATCATTATATACGATAAATTAGAAATTCTGCTCAAATCACTTTCTTAAACCAATCTTTATCTGTATTTCTTTCTAAGACTTCAAACTTCGGTATCTTATAATAAACTTCAAAACGATCTTCGCGTAAAGTAGTCGAAAAAAATCCAAGTCAATGTTTTACCGTGTAATCTTGACATTTTTACTATTTTCATAAAAAAAAAAATGCAATAGTGTAAAAAAGCGTTTGGAAAATGTAATTATTGAAAAAAAAATTTTTTTAAGTGAACGGTTCACGAGATTTCGTCGATGGCAAACGATCGATTTACTCTGTTTTCAGGCGTAAAGGTACTATATCCTCTTAATTCCCCCCGCATATAACATTTTTAAAAAGACCGACCCAAAATTTAAAAAACGTAGATTTGGATTATATATTTTTTATGTCAAAAAATCACTCAATTTGGTCTAGTTTATATTATTGTGTTTGATTCAAACAATTTATTTGAAAGTTAGAAAAATTACCTTGAAAGTCTTTAATTTGTCTTAAATGAACATTTTTTTAAATTTTAAATTTTTCAGATGTAAGTTGCGTGAGTAATAAACGTATAAGCGGATACTTAATGTACAAAAAAATAAATAAATTGCACTCTACGAAAAAACGTAAATTCCGGGAACTTAAAACGGGGTTTCATTATGCAATGCAAATTTTAACTATATATGTGCAGAGAATTGGTATAAATTATGGCACAGCGACAAAAAGTTTGGTCGCAATCTACAAAAGAATTTCAATAATCTGATGACAAAAGTTTTGGTGAAAGTTTAATGGTGTTTAATTAAATACCTCCCGATTCGAAGCAGCCTGACTGACATCTCAAAGGGTTGACTGGAAAGATTAAGGATAAGACACTGGGCGCTAATACACGTCGAAAACAATCCTAGCTTTTGGGAATGTATTGATTAATATCACGTTAGTTTGATCAAACGCTGTTAAATTTAACGAAAAAACATGGTCAACTGAATGTACATATATTTACAAACTGCTATATTTAAAAAATCTTAAAAACGTGGTTTGATGTATTAAATACAGCGAACATTGAAATTTAAACTTATCTCAAGATCAGAGAAACATAGAACAATAACATTTACTTTGAGTATACTTTTCTAGGTTCAAATGCCTTGATAGGCATGTGCATGAGAAGTCTGCACTTTATTTATGCATATGGCATCTCAAAAAGAACAAGTTTTCAGGAGACACAAAAATGCAATTTATTCCACCGATGTCACTGTCGCGTTCTGTTCCTATATAACACCACTAGAATGGTTTTGTCCTCAATATCTGTGATGACATTAATAAAGCAGAAAACAACGACGTTTTCATTCTTGCCACCCTCTTCTTCATGCTAAAATAGCACATGACCGCATTATTTGCATTTTTTTTTAAATTAAATTGAATGAATGATTAAACAAAACATAAAATAAAACTTATTATGGGATAAAGCTAATCGAAAGTCTGGGCCCTCGAGGTGTGAAGTAAGCCGACTAGTAAAATGGTAAAACTATTTTTTAAGTAAAATCAAGTCTTTATTTGATGTTTTGTTGGATTGCATATTTTTATTTTATGGAGATAACACTGTTTCAGCGTGTATTAACTGATGTTACTTCACTTTTACAAAGACGTGCAGAATATTACAACGCGTTTAACTTTTTTTAATATAAAATACCACTTGGCTCACTTTGCCTCTAGTGGGCCCAATTGTGCATTGAAATTCTTAATCAAAAAACTCAAAACTGACTCAGAATTGAGAATAACCAAAAATTGAACGTCTTCATCACAAATGTACCAATGTTTTCTGAAAATAATTATGTAAATAATACTTTCTACTAATTGTATTAAATTGACCGTATACTTGTTGAAAAGGGGACACAAATTTTATACTTATTTTCTTGTATTATTATTTCCATAAAAAAAAGTTGGGTAACTGACCCGATGCAAATTTTTATAAGAATAGATATGCTTATTGGGATCAAGCGTAATTAAATTATTAATCAGAAAATAATTGACATCGAATTATGATTATAAGTTAGTGATGAATAATCACAATTCTTTTATATCCATTTTTATTGTAAAACTGATATATGAAAAGTAATCATAAATAGTAACGGGTGTATCAGAATGAATCAAGTTATATGAGAATAAATTTACGAAGCAGTAAATAATTTATGGTTGAATATGGATTCGATAACGTTTTATAACGAAAGATGAAAAATGACAATCAAAAAGAAAAAGTATAAATTATATGACTTATATCATTATAAAAAACTGACTTTAGGGGAAGGTTGGAATATTGCTTATCAGATACCATATTCACGAGACTGTATATTTGAGCTTGATTTATTAGAATATTACTAGCTGTAATCCCGTTGCCAGCAACGTAAGATTTTTGTACTTTATATAAAAGTTAGAAATTTACTGGCATGAACAATTAAATGCATATTTATTATTATATATCACTCTAACTTTTTCAACTTCAACCGGTTCCTGAGTAAAGGCTTCTCTACGAGCACGCTTTCGCTTTACATTATTTTTGTTAGCACGCATTTGTCGAGTAACATTATCATCTTTCATCTACTACCACCTTCCTAGACGTCATCAGTGAATAATAATGAAAATCGGAAAAAGAAAAAAAAGACGAAATCCAAAATGACGGCCAGCGGGACATACCTACAGCCATACCTTCGACCATACCTACGGACAGTCGGACGGATAGACGGACGGACTTACGGACACTATCCGCTATTAATATATAGATATACTCCAAGGTACAGTAGTTAAACAATAAAATTAAATACAAATATTGTATGAGTAGTGCGGAACATCTTTTTTTTAGAGAGAGTAAGGACAGAAGAATATAGTAAAAGTAGAACCAGTGATTAAATAATCACTTTCGCTTTGCCCCGTTAGTTTTAGGATTAAATGGGTGAGAGGAAATATTTTAGATGTCACGAACACTCATACCTTTGAACAGAAATCGATAAATCGATTAAAGAAAGTGCAGATCGTACAATTAATCGAATCTGTGAGATCTGTCATGAATGCCTTGTCTATATTCGAGCGACCACTGATCCACGCATTTTAAAGGATAGAAAACGAGTTTAACTAACAAAAGTGACAAAACTGTTGCAAATGGAATACGTGTCACACAAAAACGCACTAAATCAAGCATAAGACACTCCTGGTCACAGATTTATTATATGAACCTGGTATAGTTTTTTTTATGAATGAAAAAATTGTGGATATTGATTTAAAATATCAAAAATGCCAAAACATGTTACATGGAAAAAACTGATATTTGGTATTATACTCAGATAAGGTGATTAAAGATTTGCGTAAAAGACAGTAAAACTAGCTATCATTTCTCAATGCGGAGCATATGGACATGAATGGAATGAAGCTTATTTCAATAGAAGAGTTTTTACGGGAAGTGCTTGTCAGTTGCTCAGCCTCTTAGAAAGTAGGGCTAGAAGGATAAGGCTGGGGCAGGGAAGGCTAGTCGTTAGGTGATGGTTCGTGCTACACGTGATTTTTTTTAATAGGAAGGGTCAGAATGAGAGATTCAAGTCATCACATACAACAGTGTCATTGAACAAGAATTCATTAATTGATTGGAAAATCAGTCTAATAAAACTGTTAGTACTAGGAATCGAACCAAGCCAACGAAATTGACACTAGACCACGCTGTCGGGTGATGGAATAATAAATATATTAAAATTTATCACTCAACTCAAAATATCATTAAATTTGTAGTTTTTAATATATTCTACAGTGAAATAGTAATAAATCATAAAAAATCATGAACTAACACTTGCAGATGGTTTATGTTAATAAAATAGATTAACTCCTGATGTCTTTAGAAAACTTTATTTATTTTGCTTAACGAAGCGGATTGAAGATCGCAGATCTGATGAAAAGGAGGATCTTTTTGTCATTCTTCAAACGAAAAATATTTATAAAACTCTTCCTTAAATAGTTTGAATGAAATAAAGTTGAACTTTTGAATTTCGTTTCCAGTCTGAAAATTCGCAATTTATCGTCGAATGAATTCGTACTACCACACATTATTACTGACAGTCGGTATAACGTACCATTATGTTAATGTGAATGGAAATTGATGCTGATGAAATACATAATAAATATTCATTTTAGTTCTGCTGAATGTATAATATTCCAATTTAATGGAAAAAAAACATAGCATACATATCGACTGTGGAAAGGAAAATGTACGTAACCCACAGTTTTTTCAAAACAGCTTTTTTTCGGTTATCAAAATGTATCAAACTTAACACACGTTCTATCAAAAGGATGTAAGCTGAAAATGCTGAATAAGTGTCTAAATTTAGCTTTTAAGTTTGAAAAAAGATGAGCCTGTGAAAATTGAAACCAAGAAAACAGACTGAAAAAAAGATTTTTCTAATTAATATTAGACTATGTCAATTAAACACCAGTCCAAGACCAAGTCTCCGTCTACTTCCAGGTTGTGTATATTTCATAATTTGCATATGGCTCAAAATCATCAAAACACGTTTTTTGTGCCTCATGTAAAATTTGCCATGTGTGGGTTACGTCCTTTTTCCTTTCCACAGTCGAATTATATAAAGAGTAAATTCGGTAGGCTTTTTCTGGAGAGTGTTTTTAATAGAATTCATCACTCGATTTGATTTAATTGCAAATGTTTTTGGAAAGCTTTACAATCAAATACTGAATATTAATACGTACATGGTAATAATTTACTATTGTTTTTCTTAAAAAAATATATACTAAGTATAATAGATACCGCCTGTGTGGTCGAGTGGTCAACGGTGTTGGCTTCGGCTACAGAGGGCCCGGGTTCAAATCCCGGTACGGACAGTTTTATAAATTGATTTTTCAATCGATTTATGAATTCCTGTTCAAAGGCATGGATGTATGTGATGTCTTGAATTCCCCCCTCTCACCTTTCCTATCCTATGAACGGGGCGTATCGACAGCGATTAGCTTACCACTAATCCTGTCCTAGCCCAATCCTTCTATCCCTACTCTCTTTGGAAAAAGAGAGGTTGAGCAACTGAGTAACAAGCAGTTCTCGTAGAAACACTTCTGTTGAGATAAACTCCATTAGGAGTCCATATGCTCCACTTGGGAGCGGACATGGTTCAAAAAAAATAAATAATAGATAATCTCTGCTACCGAATTATTTTGTAGTGTATACCTATAATATCATTCTATACAAGAATCACTATAGGTTGCAGAAAATTTAACTGATAATATTTAAAATAAAGTTTTCTATAATATTACATAATCATTATTTAGGTAATTTAGAACTTCGACTGAAGGTGCTTGATGGATATTTAATGTCAAATCTGAATTATTTTGTTTCTGTACACTTCCATAAACTTTGTCGATATCGACCTGGGTTTCGCCTTTTGGCATCTTCTGGTTTTATCACGTGTACGAATGCACTGGCCGACATTTCAAGAATCAAAATTATTCAAATTTAAAATCATTATTATTATTTTTAATTTTGCTCAAAAACAGATGTTTCTACTGATTTTATTTGTTTTTACAAAAACTCTGATGTGCATTTAAGTTTACGTTATAAAAGAAACATCGTTGACGGTTTTTTTCAAAATCATTAATTGATGTTTATAATCTTGCAATAACTTAATTTATTATATACTAGCCGGTTCCCGGCAAGCGTTGCAATGCCACTCAAAGAAAGAAAGTGTTTGTGTTTTAATTGTGTTTATTATAGTGCATGTTTTCTTTTTCTGTCTATTTGACGTTTGTCGTTTGCTGCCGATTGTCTGTGATACGACACACGCGCCACCTACTGTGAGTAAATTGTACCTTCGCGCATGTGCAAGCATACGTTGTCAAAATGAACTGTATGGTAGACATACAAACATTGATTATTATAAATAAGACCTACTATAAGCTTATTTTAACATGCCTATAACCTTCCCGGAATTGTAAGAAAAAAGTTTGTTAAAATTTTATTGCAATCGGATGAGCGGTGTGGCAATGCATACAGTACGAACAAACAAATATTAATTTTTATATATTAGACATTACATTCATGGTTCATGTTTCAACAATTTTGAAATTAGACAGATTTGCAAATAATAGCCTCATATAAGAGTGTCTGCTTATTTTTAAAAACAATTTTGTCGAGTATAAGTATGAATAAAAACAAGAGGACTATCATGTATTTTTAAAGGAAAAAATCATTGTTGGTCTCTGTTTTTAAAAGCATATTTGTATGGAAATCATATTATTAAAATAGGTTTGGTCACCCGAATCTGGTTTCTTAATTTTTTTCCCAAAGATATGCGGCGAAGGCATAAATCTTCAAGGATTTATGTTCAGTAAGTGTTCAGAAGAGATTAGTTTATTCGCTGAAATCTTTAAGTGGATAAATCCATAGTAGTGGTGTTCAAGGAGAAGGGATTTATTAGAGTCGCTGAGTGTACGGGCCCACTTCAAGGTAGGGCAATAGTGTGTTAAAGACAGACAGCATTATTGATATGGGGTGAGAGATAATTATCAAGACGATAGAATTGAACGGGAAACAACGGTATTCAGAATATATGATAACGTTAGCTCCATTTAAGAGCTTTTATTTGTAACATTCGACCGTTTCCTTTTCTCAGAAAATGCTTTTGTTATTCATTGTCTTTCTAAGGAAAAATAAGCGTTTTGGTAAAAATAGTCACGGATAAAGTAAATTTATATAAAATGATAAATACTACATCAAATTCGGAGCATTGCTAAAACTTAATTTTTTTTTATATCCATGTCCGCTCCCATTGTAGAGAATATGACCTCCTAATGGAGGGATTTCAACTAAAAGTTTTTTCTATGAGAACTGTTTGTTACTCAGTCGCTCATCTCACTTTTTCAATGTGAGTGAAGGAAAGAAAAATAAGGCTAGAACAGTATTAGCGGTTGACTAATCGCTATAGCTACACCCAGTTATTAAAGGATCAGAATGATGAGAGAAGAGGAAGAAATTTGAACTGACATCACAAACACCCAGTCTTCGATCCCAACGTTGAATGAATCAATCTCAAATTCACTGTGTTCTTACCGGGAATCGAACCCAGACCTGCGTGATCAGTAGAGCAAGCTTTTACTAACTAGGCTACAGCAGGCGACATTAATAAATACAATCAACATTTTAAAAAAAAAAAATTATGCCTCTTAAATTTAGTTTCTGTTCAAATTTCCTTCAAAAATAAGTATTAAGCAAGCCAAATTTTATCAAAAAGATTATATTCAACAGCTGGGATAAATATTAAAAAAAAAACACATTATTCTTTTGTACTACTTTACGACCGGTTTCGCTCATGACGAGAATTATCAACAAAGAAATATTGTATTTTTTAATAAAGTGCTCTTTCACCAAGTATGAAGTGAACACCCAAAAAGTTGAGATAGGCAAATTTTCGCTTTGAGAATGCTTATCAAAGATTTGAAATAAAAGTAACGATTTTAATTTGTCGATATCAACTTTACAATAATGCTTCATCCGGAAATAATATACGTTTCACTTATAAAAGCTCATTTCTCGAATGAACACAGCAAATTGAATGTCATAAATTTTATCTGGATTACCCAGATATACTGACCTGAGACACATTGTATAAAATGTAGAGTTTACCGTATAAAAGATTTTGACCGACAGACTAACACGCAAACGTGAATAATTAATTAACTGTCTGCTTTATTTAATTATGATAGGACCTCACAGTGTCTTACCATTGAAAAATCTATCGGATTTAATTGTTACGTATGTATGTTTAACTATTCAACGTACAGTATTATTTAAACCATCATCGTAATTGCTCGAGAGATGTCTGCTTAAGCATGCTGCAAATACAAAACAGATTTAACTACAATTTCGTTATAAACATTAAAGAAAAAAAATCGAGTAATATTGCACATTTTTTACTATAGATTATAACCAGTTTAACTCATTGATTAATTGAATTGGCATTTACTTAGTAGAACTCCATGTACTAAGGTAAAAAATCTCAACGTATTTAGTTTTACATTTTTTATAATTAGTTAATCGCTATTTTGGCGTGCGCCATCGTCAGAACTAACTATAACGATAAACTCATTTTATAAAAAAACGTAGAACTAAATACGTTGATATTTTTTACCTAGTTTCACTCATCATGATCATCATTATTATTTAATTTATGTTTTTCACCATATCCGCTCCCAATGAAGGGCATATGCACTTCTAAAGAAGTTTATCTCAACTTAAATGTTTCTAAGATAACTACTTGTTAATCAGTTGCTCAACCTTCTTTTTTCAAAGAGAGTAGTATTATTAAAATCGGGCTAGGAGAGGAATACTAGTTAGCTAATCGCTCTTGTTACACCTTGTTTTTAGGATAGGATAGGAAGGAAGCGGGAATACAAAACATCACACACATCAATGCCTTCAAACAGAAGTTCATAAATCGATTAAAAAGTCGTTTTTTAAAAACTGTCCGTACTGGGATTCGAGCCCGTAATCTCCGTAGCCGATATCAACGACGTTGACCAATGTACCACGCATCTTGGATGAAAATCTCAATAGATACCGTTATTTATACAATATTATGTAACGTAATTAAATTTTCTGTCCAAAAGGTTAGTCAATTTACTGGAAGATCATTTGAATAAAAAATACACGTTTTATACAAAGTTATGATACCTATGTATGTACATTTAAATGAGCAGTGAGATTGAACAACTCCTCCAGCTAGTTTTCCAACTCAATTAATAATTCCAGCGATGAATTTTAAGCATGGTTTCAAGTTTCTTTTCAATGTATTATGTCTATTTCGTTTAATAATAATTAAGTATAAATTTAAATTACTTATAACATTAATGTGATTGATTTTTTACGTGCTTAAACACTGTGAAAAATTAGCTAACCAATGAAATTCAATAAATATCTTTTACTAAGCGAAATTGATACATTTAATTTTGTAATATTATTTTAATGGTGTCGATTAATTCAATGTAACTTCAATATGAACTCCATATAAACGTGACATAAATTTATCGCTGTTTTATAAATTCATAAACCGATTTGAGCGATACTTTTGTGGGACACGTTTTAATTGGATTAAATGTTGCGTGCGATTTCTCTTCATTCTGTTTGATCAACGTTTTAAAATAAATTAAGCTATGTTTATTAATTGTTTGAATACATGCTGTGGTTATTGTTTATTAATTATTCAACTATTTTTCAATAAAAACTGTCAAACTAGTTAAAGAATCCAGATATAATTTAGAATTTAGACTGAAGGCGCTTTATGAAAATTTAATGTCACATTTGAATTATTTTTATTCTGTACACTTCCATAATTAATTTTGTCGATAACGAACCGGGTTTCGCCTTTCGGGCATCTTCTGGTTTTATCCAGTGCACGAATGCACTCGAACTGACAGTTAGACAGAATAAAAATAATCCAAATATGAAACCAGATATATTGTTAATAAATAAATAGTATGTTATATATTAAATCCACGTGCGCCTGCAATGTGAAGCATGTGCCCTAATAACGGAGGTATCTCAACATAAGTTTGTTCTACGAAAACTGTTTGTTACTTAGTAGTAGGGATACAAAGATAAGTCTATGTTTGAATCGTTCAAATTATATACATTCGCACAGATTTTGTCACTAACGACCCGGGTTTCGCCTTTCGGCATCTTCAGGCGTTCAAGTGCACGGAAGAACTGATAAGTCTAAGACTAATTAATTAAGTTAACTAATCGCTCTCGCTACACCCCGTTATTTTTAAGGATTGGAATGGTGGAGGAGAACATTTAGATATCAAAAGCACCAATGTCTTCGAACAGAGATCGATGAATCAATTGTAAAAATGCTGAAAGACTAGAGACCTTTTGAATGCAGCTAGAACTCACTGTGAGTTGGGGCGCTCGTGATGATTATCAATAAAATTATATTACAGCTAAGAATGCTAAAAAACTTAATCCTGTAAATATAAACTTTAATTACTAATCCCGTTTTTGAAACGTATTCAAATAATAAAACACTTTTTTATACTAATTCCACATTTATTTAATATATTCAAGCTTTGTTTTGCTCATGCTGAGCATGTTCAACTGATGACGTCAAAGTTGAATCATTTTTAATCTGTTACCTAGAAGTGTTATTAAAAAGTATTGGAAGATGAGAAAATCCTTTTCTGTTTTAAATATTTATAAATTTTTAAAATGCACATATATTTCAATTAACTGTAATTAGTCTTAGGATTGAATTCTGAAAATTTAATTAAAATCGTTGCATCTGGTATCGTACAATTAATTTTCTTTTATGTTGTTCTACTGAGATAGCGCAGTATATCATGAAAATATCAGGTAATATTTCAGATAATTAATTAAGCTGTGTTTTGATAAATTTCGCTAAAGTTAAAACTGTGATAATAATGGTTTGCAAAAATATTGTGTTACTATAATTTTGACTGAAGCTGACATTTTTTCTTTCAAAACGGTTGTTTCGGTTGTTTGTTGAAGATCTTTACAGCAAATTTTAGTTTAAGTTAAAATAAATGATACTTTTTATGTAATTTTATAATTTAAGATTTATAATGAAGGTGCTTGGTGGAATTTTAATATTGAATTTGAAGCGTTAAAATTTACTACACTCCCATACGTTTTGTCATTAACGATCCGGGTTTCGCCTTAAATAGTGTATAGTGTATACTATAAAGAGAATAAATATACATGTCTCTAAATTTATAGCATTTGATGGTGATATAAATTAATTTTACTAACGCCTTGATTTTAATGAAGTTCAATTAGTTAAGGGGGGGGGGGATAATCTAATTAACAATTACAATATCTGCAGATCTTTAAATAACATGTGATTATCAGTATCATATCAGTATCACTTATTAGAATTATATTATCTTAATCGCGGGAAAAATTGTATTATTTTATGGAAGCTAATTTTATTTACATACATGTACATTTATGATAGAGTAAAGGTGAATTAGGAAGATTAACCTGTTCATTTAAAATCGGGTAACTACTATCAGTTCCAAGACCATACATGCACTTGAACGTCTGAAGATGCCGAAAGGCAGAACCCGGGTCGTTCGTGACAAAACGGGTGGAAAGTGTACAAAATTTAAACGGCTGAAATTTTATTTTGGTTTGTAAATTATAAAAGCTTTATTATGCAACTTAGACAATAGTAAATTTCAGAGTGTAGTTTGCAAAATAATTTCAACAGCTTGACGGCTTTCAAGAAATATCAAAACGTTTTAAGTTATTTACACGAAAGATTCCTGCAATGAAGTATCACAACGATGCAAATATTTGTATTTGAATAAAATATATAACTAATTTTAAAACAAAAATAATATAAAACACGTATTTTGAGCGATGAAAATAATTCGGAAAACCATACTATTTTTAAAAATATATTGCTTAGAAAAAAAAAGTTTTGTATACGGTATAAAAAAATTCTACGGTTTGGGATACTTCCTCTTCGTGGGAAATTAATGGCTTTTCATGGAAATAAGAAACAATAAAAAAATTCTTCGCTATTTTTAAATTCGCAAAGTTTTTGCATGTCACCCTACTTAAGTGAGGCGACAAATCCTTTCGATATTTTACCGAGTGTCACGTTGCCACGTCGACCCAGCTTGGAGATCACTGAACCGCCGGATTGCATGGATTATGCAGTTATATAAAACTTTGTTCATAAAAAACTGACTTGCATAAGATTACTGAGAGCAATAATCTCGTATATATGTTTGCTATTCATTTTGATGAGAGATTAACAGCTTTAAATTAAGTTACATTCACCAGGAAATATTCGAAAAAATATGTTTTTATCTTTATGCAGAAATTCGTGAGAAAAAATCATCATAACAATTCTTTCAAAAATGTTTCTGTCAATATATTTCGACGTTTATTTATATTAACCATACCAGCATATTTATCTACGTGGAAAATTTTAAATCTATATGTACTATGCGGTGAAAAGCCAATGCCTTATCAAATTCAACAAAACATAAAAGCTTATTTAAATGATCTCTGCTAAGAAGCATTCTAAGATACATATATATATATATATATATATATATATATATATGTATATTATATATGTATATTATATATAGGGTCAATGGCACAGTGGTCAACATCGTTGGCATTCGAAATGAACTTCACGGGTTCTAGTCCCAGGACTAACGGCATTTTTCTTTTTTTTCTACTTCTACTACTTTTTCCGAAAAAGAGAAGTCGAGCAACTGAGTAACAAACAGTTCTTGTAGAAATAAAACATATGTCTAGTTACCTTTACTAGAAGGCCAAGTGCTTCACAGTAGGAGCGGATATGGATACAAATATATTTATAATATTACTGGAATCATTAATTACGTCGAGTTACGGATATATCTCTTTTGAAAGAAACCGAGATGATAAAGAATGATAAATAAGATTTAAAAAAAAAAAAAATAGTATATTAAACTTTTTTTATCTTGGTATTGCTTATTTTCTCAGAGTCAGAAATCTTTGCAAGTGTAAAGAAAATGTCTTAATCGGCTTGTTGTGAATAACTGTTCTGTGTACAACGTATTTCACCTAGAATCTAGTCGTGTTTTGGATTACTTGGAAATAATTTAAAGCCGAACAAAGCTGAGCTTGATTTATATTAACGATAAAACGGAAATTTTAAGCTTTCAACCCATTAATTAAACTATCAAATAAATTGACAGAGTATTTATCAAATATTAAGAAAGTTATTCAGCATAGTTGCTGATGCAAACTCGTATGGATCAAATGATCCCCTCAGTTGTATTTTCAAATATTTTAATAGATATTTTCATTCGTTGGTCATGTTTCAATTCACAAATATGTGTTTAATATCATTACTGCCTCTTAAAAGGTAGACTTAGTGACTTATTAAGATGACTATTAGAATATTCTGCTAAGAATAACTACATTTCACAGTGAAATAGCTTGTATTATGAGAAAAAACAAATTAAAAATGCCTAAATTTTCAAGGCTTTAGTTTCATTTATTTAAAAATGAGTTGTGTTATGTGTTCTCATTTCATGTAAAACCAAGAAAACAAATCTTATAAAAAATAATGTATGCAGTCAGCGGTGGGCTGCAAATACGCAGACAAAGGAATTGCTTAATCTCAAAAGAATTCTTGGTGTTCTGGGGAAGGAGTGATTTTTTTATCACTCCTACGCAATTATATACAATACTTAATTAAGCAATCGATTGCTACTTAATACACTTATAATATGTAACAATATGAAGTTTATTACAGTAAACTAATCAATGTTAATGGCTCAAAATGTACTACTGTGTATACTGAAGCTGTCGTAGATAATATATATAAGTAAGAAATTGCAGTTATGTACTAATTTGATCTGAGAATAATGTTTTTATCTAAAATTAACAAGGAGCTCGCTGGCCTTAGTAAAATATATCAAGGGTCTCGCGTGGGCCACTCCTAGTCCCTTCTAGACCACCCATGTATGTAGTTAACATTATTACAAAAAAATATGATGAGTGCCTCCTTCATTTCACCTTATTTCACCTGCGTTATAACAAAAACAATTTTATTATGAGTAATTTGCATTCTACAAAATGCACAATGAATTTTTGTTACGATTACAAATATTATATTGTCTTTGACTGTAAATTTACCAAATTAAAGTATAGCTTAGAACGGGAAACATAAGATATTAAATTTTAGCTCTCCCGCACTATACTTAATTAAATTTTACGTGTTCATCGGACGCTGCTGTTTATTGTTTGTGTTTGGGAGGATCCTGTTTAATATTTGCACAGTCAATAAATGTTATGAAACATACTGAGATTTTATGACTAACACAATATTTGTCGTAACAAAAACATGGTCGTATCAACAATAAAGTTAAAATACAATCAGCAACGAATCACTATGGTTATTTTTTAATAAATATCGTCACCTTTCTGGCTTAAAAAAACTGTCAAACAAATGAGTTGAGTATACAAGAAGATTCTTTGATATCAATACTTTGTCTGTAATAACTCAGTTGGTGTATATATTTATTACCATTTTTCCAAAAAAAAAAACATTTATTTGTATAGACAATTATTATTAAAGCTGATTTAACGGCATGTCTTGTCTATTAATATTAAGCTATTATCTGTGTCAGATTGGCATTGATGCAACTATATTATGAAATTATCATTATCTATCTATGCAAGGTTTAAGAATAGTTTATTTGTAAACATTGCAATAGTCT
Source organism: Himalopsyche tibetana (assembly GCA_030503985.1). Taxonomy (NCBI): domain Eukaryota; kingdom Metazoa; phylum Arthropoda; class Insecta; order Trichoptera; family Rhyacophilidae; genus Himalopsyche; species Himalopsyche tibetana. Next base: position 39,023,634 of record JAPJYX010000014.1, on the reverse strand, counting down.
GATGATGCTTCTCGAAGAAGTGAAACACGTGTAAAATTCTGTAATACAGTAGTTGGAGTAACAAAATTATTAAATTAATTTTATAATACAACATTGATGCTGATATAATACAATATTTTCGAGTGGTCAACGTCGTTACGGAGGTCACGGGTACGGACAGTTTTATAAATTGATTTTTCGATCGATTTATGAATTTTTGATCGAAGGCATGGATGTATGTGATGTTTTGAATTCCCCCCTCCCACCTTTCTTATAAACGAGGCGTATAGAGCGATTAGCTGACCACTAGTCCTGTCCTAGTCCTACCCTTCTATTTATACTCTCTTTCGAAAAAGAGAGGTTGAGGAACTGAGTAAGAAGAAGTTCTCGTAGAAACACTTCTGTTGAGATAAACTCCATTAGGAGTCAATATACTCCACATTGAGAGCAGACAAAGTAAACAAATAAAGTTATCGATGCTAGAAACTTTATCATAAAAGTCGACATTTTTCATTTATTATTTACTCATATCTATCAATTTGTTACTTACCAACTTCTGCCAGAAAATCGTCAGTATAGAATAGTAATATTACAGACATGTGGTAATCTGGATTTCAAGTATTTTTAAAAAAGAAAGAATTAAATATAGAATCCATCATTATAATATTTTGAAAATTTACCTCAATTGATAAACATTTTTTATGCAGAATATCATTTATGTGGCATTTTTAACACGTTTAAGCTTTTTAAATGCTTTCCCATTTCATCGCCATTAAAAAGCATGAAATTGAAACACATTTTTGAATTTATTTAAAAAAAAATGTGGAATCAAATATAATTTTACGCCTGAGCAAGGGATTTTTTTCACGTATAATATAAATAGAAGCAAGCTCAAGTTACGATCTGTTGGTTATGATTGTAAAATTTGCGTATTTAAAAGGAAAAAAAAACAGGACACCGTAAAAAGAAAATTATTACATAATGCGATTTAATTATAATTCATATTATTATTTTTAGTGTTTTTATTAGTAGATTAAGAATATACTTTTAAAATCAATATTATTTGTACGCTGAAGTTTTGCAGCAGCATTTTAATTGTCGTATTCATGTAGAATATTTAAGCGTTTGATTTTTTGTTTGAATACCAAAAAGTCACATTAAAATCAATGCGGACTGTCTGAGAGACGAAGCTGTACACTGACTACACTTTTAGAATAAAACACCGTTTTTTCAACGGTTGCTTTACGGTAGCAATTAACGTCTTCTTATGAAGACACAATACCACTTTATATTCAACATTGAGACTCATGGCCTGAAACGATACTGAGACTGAGGTAGTTTGATTTTTTGAGACATTACAGTGACCCAACTGGGGTTTGTCACCCTGGTAGTCTTAAACTATGTTATATTTACCTTTTATTGTTGTTGACAAAATTGCGTGATTAATATGGAGGGAAGTAATTCATGATAAAGCTAGACCATGTAGTAAAAGTAGAAAATTCATCTACAAAATTTACGGAGGACCATGAGTAAGGTAATGTTTTTTTTTCTTTTTCAAATTATTTAGATAATTTTCACTGCCACGTTACACTTTTTTGTGACTTTGACTTAATATGTATATCGTATCCTTTTCCAACAAATAAAAAATATATAAAAAATGAATATAGACTACCATTGAGTAAAGATTAAATATACTTGAAATTAATATTTGATAAGTAATTTTAAAGAAGTCATATTTAGTTACATCGTTTTTTTTATATTATATAAACAAATAGAAAAACATATAAAACACAATTCTAATAATGAGTAACTACGTTTTATAATAAAAAATATACAAAAAACGATGCTCAAATGTTTATAAAATATATATGTATATAAACTAAAAATACTTTATTAGTAATATAAACCATAATAACAATGCCTTTTGCATATTACTTACGTAAATATGTTTTAAAATTACTTTTTGGTAACGGAAGAAAAAGAAAAAAAATATGCTAGTCAAGTTACCTTCAGCAAGTTTCAGACGTTAAAAATACATTATAAACGACGAATTTGAAAACTTATTTTGTCTCCAAAGATATATTGATTTATCAAACATTACTTCAGTAGGTTAGTAACAATATTTGATTCAATTTGGATCGTTTAAATATTGTACTCTCTCCCGTTGGCTAACTAAACTAAACTAAAATTGGCAAACTACTAAGCTTTGTCCTAAGTATTATAGTTTGTCAATTTTTGACGAACAGTTGAATCTTCCTAATTCACCCTTTCCAATTTACATGAATGTAAACTGAATTATCTTTCGTAAATTATTTTTAAATTTACAGTCATCAAAATAATGTAATTTTTACAAACACCCATCTTTTAAATCAGTAGCCATTCTCATGTTACAACTTTTTAACGATAATTACATGCCATACAGAAATCTTGTTTTTTTATGTCATTAAATCAAATTAATGGTAAATCTAATCCATATCGTCTTCAATAGCTTTAAATGTTGTTTTATGTTAATTTATTTCGTCATATCAAGTTCATCCATGTACTTGAACGCCTGAAGATGCGTAAATGCGAAACCCGTGTTGTTAGTGACAAACCGTGTGAAAGTGTACAATATTTAAAAGATTAAAATTTTAAATTGAAATTCCACCGATGACTTAACGCCTAAATCTTAAAGTAAATTAGTTAAATATTTAAAAGAAATTACGATTTTTAATGAACCTTTCGAAAACAAAGGCAATAAAAATTGCCAATATATAAGCATGGTCAGTAAATATATTTTATAACGAACTATTGATTGTATAACGACTACCGTTTTCAAATATATTCAAATGTTTTCATAATAGTTTTGTATACATGACTGGCCATTTATAAAAGTTTAGCATTGTGTTATTTTACAGATTTTTCATTGCTTATATCGTAAATATATCAAACGAAACGTATAGCTAGCCAAAAATCGAATGACCACCGCACCTAGCGAGGTCCAGAATTCATTAATATGTTAAATTATTTACCCTAAACGTGCCTAAAAGATAGACTGGGCTTTTTTCACTTGAAACGAGTCATTTATAGATTAAATGTAAAAGCTCCCTAATTTTCTTTGATTAAACTTTCTGGCGTGCCGTGAATTTTTTTCATTATGTTTTGTATTGAAAAACTTTTTGTAACGTTCCAAGTCAAATAATAAATTTGAAAGATGCCGTATATTAATACGGTACATTTTAGGCGAGTCAATTTCAGATAATTGAAAATTGAATATTATTTGATGAAATAAATTCATCTAAACTACCACGGCTTAAAATAAATAATGGTTTACCTTTCCTATATATGAACATCATTTTTAATCTGTTATAAATGGAGTTCTACCAAGTAAATGCCAAATCAACTAGTTAATCATTTTTGTATTTACACTGAAAAAAAACGTGATTAATAACAAAAGTATTTTTAAATAATAACTATATTTTGTCGCCTGCTGTGGCTCAGTTGGTAAGAGCTTGCTCTACATATCACGCAGGTCTGGGTTTGATTCCCGGTAAGATCGCAGTGAATCTGATAATTATTCAATTTAAAGTTGTGATCGAAGACTGGGTGTTTGCGATGTCAATTCACATTATTTCCTCTCCTCACATCCTCCTGATCCTTCAACAACTGGGTGCAGCAATAGTGATCAGTTAACCACTAGTCTTGTTGTAACCTTATCCTTCTTTCCCTACTACTCACTTTGAAAAAAGTGAGTTTGAGCGACTGAGTAACAAAGAGTTCTTGTAGAAAAAACTTCTGTTGAGATACCTCCATAAGGAGACTATGTGCTCCGCCCTGGGAGCGGACATTGAATAACAAAGTATGAATTGTTGAATAAAGAGTTTTCCAGTTACCACAGAATAAAAACAAGGATTTGAAAAATAAGAAACATAAAAAAATTCCACAATATGATAAGATCACCATGGTTAAAAACATAACATCATCATTTTGTATGAATCGATATGAAAATAACATAAATTCTTGTCATCGATTTGTGTTCATCCACTGTTACACGAAGACCTTGCTAGCATCTTTTTTGTCACATCTACATTCTTGTTTCTTGCAGTTTGATTTAGTTACATATTTATTCTTTACGTATAGCCATCGCACGATACGGTCGGAATTTTAAAACAATCTACAACTGCTTTACTTATTCCCATAATATGACAGCATTTTTCAGTTACAACGTATACATGAATAAGAAAGTAACTAACGGTCGTTTAAGATACTGGAATCTCACTGGTTTGAAAAAACGGTAGAAAAATGGAGCTCTTAGAAAGTATCCGCAGTATGTGATTCAACTAGATCCAAAACCCCTCACCGCCGTGACGAATCTCTGACTGATCCAGTTATGACGCTATCGACCATCTCAATGATCTGTTGGCCAGGGTTCTGTGGTAGTAAGTTCGTGAAATTTAAATAATTACTATAAGCAATCAGTTGCTATGGTTTAATAATTACAATTATCACTTAAACAGGGAGTTTCATTGAATATTTAATACAATGAAATTCTTCGTTGATTTATGAAACTTTCTAGGAGCGTACGTGCTTGTTCGTGACAATGCAATACGGCGGGCGGACAATAATTATTACATAGCATTGGATATTTATAGTCGCCTCACAGTGATAGCTACGCTACGCTACCAGCCTGCTACGCTATATTATTTAAACTGTTTCAAATATTCCCTTAATTAATGCTTCAGTTAGAGAACGGGTTTCACATATTTTCAATTAGTACATAACTTTTAAATCATGAATATTGAGAGCTTTATTTAAGATTAAGATACAAAATTAAGTCGGTTGAAGAGAGTTACTTCGAAATTTGAAGTCTACCTTAAGACAAGAGTTAAGTCAACAAAATAACTTTTAAGCTAATTCATTCACTATTCACATGTGTACATTTAACAAAAATATACGAACAAAAATAACACTTTTATTTTCTACTTATTTCAACTTCTCTTATTGAGATCAGAAACGTTTTGCTGTATTTATTTAGTTTTTCATCAGTTAATAATACCAGATCTTTATTAGAAAAAAATAAATTCGTACAAAAAGGTGCTTTTTAATTGAAAATATGCCTTGCCACCAAGTGATAGTGAATACCTGTTTAAAGTGATAAAACATATTTTATGCCAATAATAATACCTAAAATTATAAGTATGATAAAAGTGTGTTAATGACAAAAAACCTACCACTAAAATCAGTATGTAAGGATCACTTTACCAATTACTTTTAAATGATAATTAATTTTCTTTCCAAAATTTACAAACTAAGTAATTGATTCTGAAAATATTTTCCCATTTGAAGTTTATCATCGTTATTTTTAATTCAATATAAAACATATATATAATAAAAATAATAAAAGATTTTTAGTACTTTTTCCACATAAAATTTATTAGATCAGGACCGGTTTCGCTCATCGCGAGCATTATCAACTGATGAGCTCGCGATGAGCGAAACCGGCCCTGATCTAATAAATTTTATGTGGAAAAAGTACTAAATTTTTTTTATTATTTTTATTATAATGCCTTTCCACCAAGTATTGACAGTGAACACCTTAAAAGTAAACATATATATGTTTATATAATGTAGGCCAACATCATCATACTTCTTATGTGGAGATACTGTCTTAATTTTTTATTTACATATAAAAATATAAACGATACAAATTGTTGACAATTTAAGCTCATTCATGCACTTGTATACCTAAAGATGACTAAACGCGCAACCGAGGTCTTTGGTGAAGGAGCTTATTATGGAAGTATACAAAAAGAGAATAATGCCTTAATATTATTAACTTCAAGTGTGATACCGATATAAAATTTTAATTTGTAGCTTTGCTATTTTTCTGTGTGTGGAGTGAATAAAAATGAATTGTAGCAAAGTTGACAATGATCGCAATGAACGAAACCGGTCCTGATATTTTAAATAAAGTGGAATAAAGTACAAAGAAGTATTGTGTTACTATTGATATAACGCTTTTCCACCAAGTATTGACAGTGAACACCCTAAAAGTGATGTAAAAAAGTCAATAACGAATCAATCGAAGTTACTAAGAATCATATAGTTTGTATAAGAGCTTGTCGGTTTTCAAAAACCGGTTTTAAAAACCGTTTTTTGTTAAATTTGTGAATTAAAAAACCGGTTTTTCAACTTCGTAACCGGTTGTGCCGAATTTTCTATATTAGAGTCTATAAAGAAAAGGACAGAAAATTTGGATCTTTTATTTGATGGCTTAAAGACCATATGCCCCACATCATTACCTAGCAAAAGGGTTTTTTCGGTATCAGGAAATTTTGTTACACAACAATCAGTGGACGGACGCTTTGTGTTTTATTAAAACATATTTTCTGTGGAGTAATACCAAATAATTTATTGTTGTGTATTATTATGTATATCAATAAATAACATAAACTTTTCTCGCTAAATTGAATTATCCATTTTTGTAAAACTTCGAAAACCGGTTTTATCCGATTTTAGAACAATATTGACATTAGAAAACCGGTTTTGTCAAATGTCGGTTTTTGTATAAGCCCTAGTTTGTATGCACCTAAAAAATGTGTATTTAAACATGAAACAATTGACATGGTTTTTTATTACGCATGTCTGAAAGTATTTATATTTAGATAAGTGCCTATTCAAAAACAGCTTTTGTCTCGAAAATGAAAATAGACAATTCATCATGTTGTCATATATACATTCCAACAATAAACGTGTCACATATAAATTATATGTGATGAAAGGGTACACGTGATAAATTTGGCTTAAAGGCCAGATTACCCAAGTCGTCAACGCATGAAGCGTCAATTATTGATACAAGTTAAAATTATGCTTTATTGTACAATTATAAATATGATGACGTCAAGGTTTGAATCTTTCTACAAATAAAAGGTGTTAATTGATTTTGTACTATATCAAACATTAAAAAAAATGCTTTTTAAATATTATACAATGGAACCTCTCATAACGAGACAAATTCGTTCCAGAATCTTACTCGTTCCATGCCGAAAAAAACTTTTAGTTTATTATTTATGATCAATTAATAATTCTAGCGATAAGCAAAAACGGTCATGGCCTTCAAAAGTCAATATCAACAAAGCACATTTTTTAAAATATATTTCCACCAACTTGAACGTTACAGTGAACACATTAAAAGTGAGATATTACAACTTTAAATGAATGTCTTTCAATTAAACTTGATTTTATTAAAAAAATGACTCAAAAGAATAAATTTACGAATAAGGTAAAAACTGTACTCTATTAGTATTTTTTTTTTGTCTTGGAACCAAAGCCCTGAAAATAAAAACTAGTAAACTGAATAAATATCATTTTGTTAGAAGAATGTCGATCTTCATTATAATTTTCTGTCACTGAGTTAAATAATAAAAAATATTACTAAAATATTTTAACTGGTTTGGTGCTGTGTATGTACAGAATTCATATCTGTCAGTTATAAATTTGTCAAGCCGGCACCACTATAGTTCTTCTAAAGTCTAGAGTCTAGACATTACTTATTGTATCTGAAGTGAAAGACTGGATTTGTTAACCTATTAGTATTATCTGATATGTGAAACGTGTATCATATTACAGTCCATTACCGCTTTTTTGGAGGAATAATAATAGTCAATAGTTCTTCTATCGGAATGCAACCGAATAATCTCTCGTAACTTTCTTTTTCAAAATACATTAAAAAACTTATCTCATCTTACATCGGTACATGATTTATGCAGAACTACGTTGTAGTTAGGGCTTGGCGGTTTTCAAATAAATTTCAACACATTCGAAAACCGGTTTTTTAAACTTGGTAACCCGGTTTCAAATATTATTTTTTTATATTATTATTCAATTAAAAACGTTAGTATTTTTACTAGAAATTGTCTTGATTATAAATAAACGTATAGAGTAACAATTCCAATTTATTTTATTAAGATATATTCAATTTTTTTTGATGTGGCATTTTTTTCTTTTTGATCAAATATAGTAATCAAGCATTTTTTCTCACCGTTACAATTGACATTTTTAATTAAACAAAACATAACAATGTAATTATATTATTGCGTTCAAATTGATTGAAAATCATTGAGTCATACATTGATTCAATTGAGTGTTGACAAACAATATTATTTTGTACTGCGAGCCGCGGTTGAATGCCCTGGTGTTCAGATAGGCGTGAACACCTGTAAATGACATTAATGGCTTCATTTGAAGGGTCTCAGTGACGTCATCCGCAAGGTTCTGACGTCAGCCATGATGCCAATCTTCTATTCCAAGCACCAATTTTGCATCGTCTCAATTTCACACGGTATCATAACAATATAATTATTATTTGTAGCGTCTATATCCGACTTCAAAGATGATTTGCTTTGGTAAGAATTTTTAATCCATTAGCTACAACATTTATAAGTAGCTATCAACATCGACAAGTAAATAAGTATTTATCATTTCTCAATAATGGAGCGCCAATCACTGGCGGATTCAGCACTTTGGAGGACCCAGGCGACAAAACATTTGGGGGCTCTATTTTTCAAATATAATAAAAGTGCTGCAAAACTCTTCGTAGAATATTCATAAATATTAAAAATCAAAAAAAAAATATATGGGTTTATATAAAATATGCTATTTTGAGGACCCTATGATTTGAAGGCCCCAAGCACGCGCCTCTTGCGCTTATGGGGTAATCTGTCACTGACGTCAATCCAATAAAATGTGTAAACGAATGACTGAATGATTTTTTTTAAACAAATAAGATTTCAATTCACAGATTGATAATAAAAGTAAAATCTTTTATTATACTTTTTCATAAAAATTACCATAATTTACATTACTAGGAATTTGAATATGCGAATATGTTTACAATATTTCCTTAGAAGTTGTTTCTCTAAACTCGCTTTATTTTTTGAATAAATTTAATACTTCTTATTTTTTTACAATTTTAAATTAAAATTATATTTGTAGAAAAAGTAATTACTTAAAAATATACTACTCAATAATAAAATTCATAAAAGCACTTATTAATAATAAAATCTTTGATAAGATATTTTTTTATAATTTTTTTTAAAAAACATGAAATAAATTATCATAATATGAAATTTAATTAAAATAATAAAACATATTTTTTGTACTAATTCCATATTTTTCATAATAAATATCAGGAGCGTCTTATATCATCCTGTCATGATTTCGTTCCCTTTGTTTAGTATTTTTTCATTTATTATCTATTGTCATAATCGAATATTTTATTGAATTATGAAGCACGTCTACCAGTGATATTTGGTAGTCAAAATATTTTTATTGTCTGCCACAAATGAACATTTTTTTTTGTTAAAATATTCATATTTGTTAACAAATCGGTAATCATATGACCACCAATTTGTTCACAAAATTAAAATTATAATAATATATCGTAATATTTCATTTATACCGCCTGTGTGGTTGAGTGGTCGACGTCATTGGCATTGGCTACGGAGGTCACGGGTTCGAATCCCAGTACGGACAGTTTTATGAATTGATTTTTCAATCGATCTATGAATTTCTGTTCGAAGGTATGGATGTATGTAATGTCTTGAAACCCCCCCCCCCCCCCCCTCCTACCCATTTTATCCCACGAACGGTGCGTATCGAGAGTGATAAGCTAACCACTAGTCCTGTCCTAGCCCTATTCTTATAATCCTACCTCTTTTCAAGAAGAGAGGTTGAGCAACTGATTAACAAGAAGTTCTCGTAGAAATACTTCTGTTGAGACAAAATCCATTAGGAGTCCATATGCTCCACACTGGGAGCGGAGATGGTAAAAAATAAATAAAAAAAATCTCGTGTTCGAAAAATAGTGCGGAATCGATTACAGACTGGTAGATTGCTCACTTGTGTGATATGGAGGCGGTTCTAAATGTTATGTCGTTTATTATTGATATTCTGCAAAAGAATAAAAGATTCAATTTGAATGTGACGGAAGTATCGTTCAGACGCCGGAAATCCTTATAACATTTCATATTTCTAGACATATGTCAAGAAAATAAAGACAAAAGCCATTCGATATCAGCAAAAGATTTTATATTTCGTTCAATACATAGTCGCAATTCGTTGGCTACTTATCTTCAACGATTTTGGCTTGTTTGAATAGAGATTTTCACCCAAGAAACACAACAGTAGTTAAAAAATTGTTTTTGATTTAAAAAACTTTTTTCCGACAAACCATTATTCACAATGATCTACTTTTGCAATTTTTCACTTATTTTTGCTTTGTAGTAAAATGCCTAGTTACAGATCCGTGCTCCTTATGCAGCGCATGCAATGTACGCAAGCGGCAAATTTTAGGAGCGGCCAAAGCATACCTGGCAAAGTTGTTTTCAAATATATGTAATGAAAATTTTATTTTACTTACATGTCGACTGTAGAAAGGAAAAAGGACGTAACATGTTTTGACGATTTTGGGCAATACGCAACTTATGAAATATACACAAGTTTTAAGTGCACTGCGACTTCTAAACTATTGTTTAATTGACATAATCTAATATTAATTAAATAAATTGTTTAGGAAAAACCTTTTTTTAAGTCTATTTTACTGTTTGCAATTTTGACAGGTCCAACTTTTCAAACTGAAAAGTTCAATTTAGATACTAATTCGGCATTTGCAGCTTACGCCCTTTATATACCGTGTATCAAGTTGTATACATTGTGATTATTGAAGAGCAGTTTTTAAAAAACTGTGGGCTACGTCATTATTCCTTTCGGCAATCGATGTGGTAAGATGCTTACATTCTATCATATTTTTCATGAGGATAGTGTATGAATTGTTTTTATTGGCGTTGTAAATATGTTATTTTGGTTGTCTTTAGTTAATACTGCTATTATAGGCTAGGTTGAATAACCGAATACATTGGTTTTTGGAGAAAAGATGATCCACATTATTGAGGATAGCCAAAGCAAAATGTTTTATTTCACTTTCTTCGTAACCATTACTAGTTATATACTCATTATAAAGCCTTTTATTTAGTCTGCTTTAAACTTGTGTATGTAATCTAAATATGGATTGACTATTAATATTTTTGTTACGTATATTCATTTCAAATTACGGATTAGGGGTACGATTTTTGATAATCTTCTATTTTTGTACTTTTTATTTATGTTTCTAAAAACACGTGAATATAAAAGTGATTTTCTGGATTGTAAATGTTGAAATTATGGATGAGATATAGCTTTAGAAAATTACTTACTCACAAATTTTACAAGTGATTATACGAAGATGTAATACAAGACTTTCATATACTGATATTTTTTGAAGTTTGGTGTAACCTTAACATTTCCATTTTATGATTTCCTGAGCGAATCAATTCTTGAAAACTAAAATATTTTTACATTTTCGCTATTTAAACACCTGTAGGATTGAAGCAAATTTACCACAAACCAACAACGATCATGAAGTTTGATGATAAATTAGCAAGCGAATGTAATAATATCTCTTTGAGATTTTTTACAATCGAGGAAGTAAAATTTTAAAACCTAGGTAAACAATTTCAAATTAAACCACACCCTAGCCAGTAAGGTACTTTGTAAAACACTTTACTCCAGTCTGCTGCCAAATTGCGGCCGTGAAAGCCTTATCCACTCCTCCAAGTCAGCAAATAACCGCAGGCTTTGTGCGACTGAGCATCCACTTGAATAACATTTAAGAATCGTTAAAAAGCTCTCAAGGCGAAAGCACACCTTTAGTGACAAATGTATATTTTTTTCAGATTATATGATAGCATTTACATTGTTTGTAAGATTATTCAACTCCCTCATTATTATTTAAGAGAACAAATAAACGACGAGCGGTGAAGAAATTATGGCTAAATGTAAAAAAGGTGTTTCAGACATGAAGCGTTTAATAAAAAAAACAGGAAAACGATTAAAAGAATTAGAGTTTCAGAATATTAAAAAGTAAACAACTGAATGAGAATTAAATGAGTAGTAACCAGTGGCGTTTTGCCCTACAAGCAAACGAGGCACGCGCTTGGGGCCTCCGAATCTTAGGGGCATCAAAAGGAGCTTATATTATATAACTTGTATGCGTCCAGTTAAGATTTTAATATATTTGTATTATTTTACATGTAATTTTCTGTCGTTTTTATGCTCTAAAAAAAACGAGGCTACCGAATTTTATTGCGCCTGGGGCCTCCCATGTGCTTAATCCGCCACTGGAAGTAACTATTTTTTAACGAGAAATACAATTGAAAATAATTAAATTCATCGTATTTTTTATAAAGGTTGACTTTAGTTTTACAGTATATTCTTGAGATAAGAAATGCCAATCATGAAATCGGCGTAATGAAAAACATCACCATCATCAAAATAATCTAATTTATTAAAAAAATCGCTAAAATAAAATTGAATAATGGTATTTAATTAAATGATGAATATTATTATAATTAATCATATTAATGTTGCAGAAAAGACATGTAAACCTTTTATAATTGCTTTCAATAAATCATTGCAGAATGTAAATTTTATAAAATATGGCAAATATAAATACACCCCTGCATCACGCCTAAGCAGGGTTGGTCTTAATATGATAAATTATTATATTTACCCTTTTGTAAAAAGTAAACTATTGACATGCTTTCGACATTCACTGACCATTGATGTTTTAATAATCAACTAAAATTAAGAGTTTTTTTTTCTACACACAAATGCTCTTTTGTATAATACTTATAAACGATATAAACTTCTAATAGTGAAACATATTAAGCATTTAGTTTTTTGCGACTTATTGTCGATCATATTTATTTAGAATAAAAATGTGTGAATGATAAAAAACTACTGTCTTGATATATGTATTAGAAATCTTTGGTTCCATTATATTATTGCAACTACGTGATAACTAAATGTCGATAAAATATTATTTTCCACCGAAAATTTGATTAAAAACTATTTCATTGTCCGGTAGCAGCAAAAAGTGTTAAGTTTAGGCAAACATTAAAAATTATCAAAGCTTTACGTCAACATAAATTGAAAAGTGCATGTACAATCTTTGAATATTATCACATTTCTATTATAACAGAAATTTTGCATGTTGTTTTTTTTCATGAATACAGAAATGATTTAATTCTTATACATAATTAGTCATCGTTTATTGTGCATTAGTTATATTGACCGTAATTATTCTCATAATAGAAAAAGCATAATAAAGAGGACCATTAAACTATATTTTCCTACCAATGTACAATGGTTCAGCTAATGTTCTGTATGCGATAGTTTGTGTGAAGATATTTAAAAGAAAATGCTTACTAGGTGAAAAGGAAAATACAAACTAGAGCAACATTTACAGCAACAGAAAAACTTTTAAATCGCTTATGCCTGTGTCAAAAGCTGCTTAAATTAATTTTACATTAATATCACCCCTAATGTGAAAAATATGAGCTTTTAATGTAGCGTTTTAACAAAAGGTGTTCAGAACTATCGCCTTCGTGGAAATGAAAGTCAGTAAGAAAGAAGTGTCATAAATTTTGAATTTGTATAATATTAGGTAAACTTTCACAAAGCTTTTGCTGAAAACATCGAAAATATCAAATCAACTTGACAATATTGTTATATTAAACATCATTGAAATTTAGAAACGTGAAAAATAAATTAAAATATTCAATGTACCTCTGTTTATCCATGTCCGCTCCCAATGTAAAGCATATGGCCTTCTTATGGAGGTATCTCAACAGAAGTTATTTCTACGAGAACTGTTACTCAGTCGCTCAACCTCACTTTTTTCAAAGTGAGTAGTAGGGAAGGAAGAATAAGGCTAGAACAGGACTAGTGGTTGACTAACCGCTATCGCTAAATCCAGTTATTAAAGGATCAGAATGATAGGAGGAGAAGAAATAATGTAAATTAACATCACAAACATCCAGTCTTCGGTCATAACTTTGAATGAAATAATTCTCAAATTTACTGTGATCTTACCTGAAATCGAACCTAGGCCTGCGTGACCGGTAGAGCAAGCTATAACTAACTGAGCCACAGCAGGCGACTAGTTATAATATAATATAATATTTACAATTCAACAAATTAACATGCAAATAAGTGTGAGTGAATCAGTTCTCTAAAACATATTTTTCAAATATTATGTAACGACTCAAAACTAAAATATATATGTATTTGCTGATAAAGGAAAAAGAAAAAATAATTAGTAAAATGATAACTTGCTTAATAACAAGCTATTTATGAATATTTTTTTCTGAAAAAATAATAGACTTGAATTTAAATTCCAGATAAATTCTGAAACATTAGATTTTTGTTTTATTTTAATGAGAAAAAATAATAACTATAAGCTAAATTTGTCTTTTCAAATTTAATTTGGGTAAAGTTCAATGTTCAAATCATTTATAAAACGATGATCAAATTATATGAAACTGCTCTGGCAAATTGACTACGAAAATAGCTTCTATTTTCATTGCCAAATCGAAAAGAAAATTATCATTTATTTTTGCAAAAGACACGTGACATAAATAAATCTTATAAAAGGTACATTTATTATATTCTCCGCTACGGAGTAAACAATATCTTATGTCCTGTAAAAAATAAAAAATATTTCAAATCAAAATCTCAAAATAGAAAGCATTGTCTACATCTCGTCCGCAAACAACGGTGGAAATATTTATATCAAAGCTATTGTTCAAAAATATCACCGATACCATTGTTTCATACGTTGTCAAAGCACATAACGATTTTTATTCTGAAAATATATTCGTACAGCATGCTTAAAAAAGGATAATTTTAAATGCGATGTTTGCATAACGTATCAAAATCACATGCGAAAAGGGAGAATAAAAATAGAAATAATGGTTTTCTACGTAATGTTTTGAACATAGTTCTATGTATTTTTTCAGTAGAAAAGATGACATGTATATTTTAATGTGATATTTTTATTATATCAACTGTGGAAAGGAAAAAGGACGTAGCCCACACATATCAAATTTTACAGGAGGCGCAAAAAACGTGTTTTGATGATTTTGGGCCATATATGCAAATTATGAATTATGCCCAACCTGGAAGTCCACAAAGACTTCTAAACTGGTGTTTAAATGACATAACCTAATATCAATTAAAGAAATTGTCTAGGAAAAACCTTCATTTCAGTCTTTTTTTTGGTTCTAATTTATTACAAAGTCATCTTTTTCAAATTTAAAAGCTTAATTTGGATACTAATTCGGAATTTCAGCTTGCATCCTTTTGATATAAAGTGTGTATCAAGTTTGATACATTGTGATTACCAAAAAAAACTGTAGGTTACGTTCTTTTCCCTTTCCACAGTAGATATATATAATATAATCGTTGACATATTTTTGTTTTTAGGTTGTTTTTATCACGAAAATTGAAAGAGAAATAAAATAGGCTAAAAATAGTAACGTGTTTAGTTCTACAGTTTTTATATTTATTGGTTTATAGCTATTTCGGCTTTTGCCATCGTCAGAACTATGATTAAACTTACTCACTCTAACATCTTAATTCAAATTACAATTATAATATAACATTTATTAAATATGACTCTAGTGTTTCAAAGAACGATAAGCAATCTGGGTTTTTTTTATTTTCTCAAATACGTTGCTATTTTTAATCTATTATCATAGAGTTCTTCCAAGTAAATGCCATATCAATCAAGAAATAAAAGAGCATACAAAATGGAGAAAAATATGTTATTGAAGTTATTAACAAAAATAAATCGTTATGAAAAGTTGAACGTTTTTCTTATCAATTGTTTGACATAAATCAACTGTGGATTATAAACCTTATCGTAAATAAAATCAAAATGTTTTTGTACAATTTTAAAGTCGTAGTAAGCCTAGTGTGATAAAGTGGACGCATTAAAATATTGCCAGACGACTGATATGCAAAGATATATATTCAACCAAGTTTGCGTTCCGGAGAAAATGAATAAACGGAATAGAAAGAATGAAGTAGATAGATAATGGGAAAAAACTGAAACCACTATGAACCCAATATTAATGTTTTGAGAAAAAAAAGTCTACGCTGCCCTGAAAAATATCAAATTCCTTATGAAAATTTTGCTTTGAAACCAATTCAAAGTAATATACTGTCACAGGATGAGTTTAAAAGTATTTTTAAATTATACATCTCTCTAAGTCTTAAAGCTTTCAAACTATATATTTTCAACGATTTATAAATGAAATTAAGGAATTTGACAATCTCAAGGCTCAATGAGCTAAGAAAATAATCAGACGAGTATCCTAGTTAATTTGAGGATTAGCTTTAAAAGTTTGTCCTTTATAAACATAGTAGAACGATGATTAATTGGCCAATTTGTCTGTTTACATTATCAAGTAAAATAACCTTTTTATTACAAAACAAATGGTAAAGTTGAAATATTATTATTTTTAATGCCTTATAAGACATTGAAATATTAAAAGAAAAGCAATTTATTTATGTTATGGGAAATACTTTTTTATACTTCAATAATTAAGTAATTTATTATTTATAGTTTTTTTTAATACTAGTCGATATCTTTTTTATTCTTGAACTAGTTTAAAGAAACTAAAAGTATCTTATACGGATATCTCCTGAGATATTGGGGCCATATTTTTATTTTAAAGTCAACATTTTTAAGGCAAAATAATACCATTTTCAGGTAATTTTGTATGGTGCAACGAATCAGGAATTCCCGATAGTATGTATATTTTTTAGTAATCCTCGATTAATAATTAGTCAAAAGAAAGCTGGGTGAAAAGCGCTAAGAAGTATGCAAACATGACGCGTCTCAATCGCGAAAGATAAAAGAGAGAGAGAGAGTATGACAAAAACATATTAATGACATCTTTGATATTTACATTTGATATTTAAACAATCATCCGAAATCGTAACCAAGCGTAATCTTGATGAAATTATTGATGAACTTTCCTTTGGTGGAAGAATGAGTCTTTTCTTTCTTAGTAAACATATAATATTATTTTAATATATGTGATTTCATCGGTGGTCTGCCAGTGCGTTAACAAGTGTTCTGAGGACAGAGTGAATTTTTTTATCACTCATGTGCAGTTTTATGCAAAACTTAAATAAGCAATCGATTGTCACTTAAAACACTAAAATATAACAATTTGCAATTTACCTTACATTTATCAATGTAAATTACTAAAAATGTACTATTGTGTATATTGAAGCTGTTGTCGATAATATATACGGCATAAATTTCAGTTATGTACTAATTTGATCTGAGAGTATTTTTTTTCTTCTTAATTTAACAAGAAGCTCGCGCGAGCCCCTCCAAGCCCCCACCAGCCCATCCTTATGTGATTTCATGTTTGAATTGTTGATAACGCATACTATAGTATAATAAAAAGGGTTAATTCACTCAGGTGGTTTTTCAAGTCAGTTATAATAATTTTTAATTTGAAATTGCACATTTGTTAAACTTTGTATACACTCTGTAATAATAGAAGATAGTTGACTCTCTTTTAAAATCCCCGAGGACTGTGAACTTCAATCGACGCTTTCCAATTTATTTTTAGTTCGAGAAGTACGATCTTTGTAGATTGCAAAACGTTTGTGGCTACTTACCTATAGTAATACTTGTTACTTTTGAAATAAAATGCAACCTGCACGAAAAATAATTCATACTAAAAGAGGCGATAATATGAATGTAGTTTACGCTGACGTTATTGAATCGTTGATTGAAAAAAATGTCACGCAATGAGAGCGGCTTGCGCCATAGACAACGAAGTATAACTTCACTTTTAAAGTGTTTACTGTCAATACTTGGTGGAATGGCATTATAATAGAAAGAATAAAACATTTTTAGTACTTTTTCCACATAAAATTTATTGGATCAGGACCGGTTTCGCTCGTGGTGAGCATTGTCAACTGATAAGAAATACAATGAAACAGTGATATTTATGCAAAAGTTAAGTAAGAAAAACAAGGTATGACAAACAATTGATATTACAACTAAGCAAATGAATTGAAGCAAAATACAAGAAAAATAAACTTTAAATAAAAAGATGAAGACCTCTTAGAACAGCAAACTATTACATCAAAAATCAATTAAGTATAAATTATCATTAACATAGTAAAAACCAAAAAATTAGTGCATATAATAAATAAATAAATCTTAATGTCTGTCAACCATAATTAGATGTGAAAATTCAAGTAGAGTTCAATCCAACGAAATTGATTCCTACGAAAAGATTAAAGGCCATATCAATTCGTTTAATAAATTAGAGTTAGGTAAGAATTTATGTCTATTTATTTCTAAGATCTCTTGTTTATCAAGTTTTAAAGATTAATTGTTACATGCAGGATTGCGATTAAAGTTTTTCGAGATATCAAATGTATGCTTATTTAGGAACAAATGGTTCCCAAATGAAGATAATTCATTATATATTATTCATCAAGTATAACTTACTTACGCATTGAGATAGTGCAATGTCATAAGAAACGGGCACAACTTAATTGATTTTTTATTATTTAGAATTATTTTTATTTTGTACACTTCCATTAAATTTTTGGTCGAACACGACCCGGGTTTCGCCTCTCGGCATTTTTTATATTTCTTTACGAGATATTAAATTTAGATTTATTACTTAAAAAGCAAGAGGTATATGATTGTAGTTATAAATTCATATAGTGTTCAGAATACAAATATAACTTTTGATGACTTTTTTTTACAAAGAATTTATTTGTTTGAATAAAACTAAGGACATAATAGAGAATTTAAATCGATATAATTTTGTGCAATCTAACTTAATTTGTTCCACTTTTTGCTCTCTTTGCATGCATTCAAGTACAAGTTTTTGAACTGGTCTTTGATGTTGAAGATTTATCAAACACCTTTTTTTAGACTATTTTTTTAAAACAGTTTCTCACACCTTTCTCATATTTTACAATCCACATAACATCACCGGCGCCGCGCCTAAGTGGTTTGCTTCTATTATATTTATTTGGGCCCTAGGCTTGGCAAAATTGTCATCAGGATATTTCAATTGAACAAATAATTTTAATTTTTAATATTCACTCATAGTTAACGTTTTTTGAAGAATGAGAACAAATTTTATTTTTAAAATAAGATAGGAATCTGTGATATTATTTCGGTTGATCTGTATTATAATAGTTAAAAAATTCGTTCGGTTATGGTGGATTGTTCTATTTTTCATTATTTTAACCCTCCAGAGACAAGAGCTTTTTTCCGATAAAAAAAATATTTTCTAAGCCATATTGAAGTCACGGATATCTTTTATTCCTATCCAAAATTAAAAACAAAACGCAAAGTCGTTGTATAGAAACTGACTATATGGTCATGCTCATCTTTTTATTACAATCTAATATTGAGTACGGACAGTAGTAATGACAAAAGTGGGCTTGAATCAACATTCGGGGTTGAAATATAGCTAAACGTGATTTTTTTTTTAAATATTTACAATTTGACCTCTTTAGATCAACATAATTTCAATACAAATATATTAGCAAAATAACTGTAAACAATTTGATGTTTTTATAAAAAAATAACTAACAGTTTCAAAAATTAAATTAAAAAAACCGAAAATTCAAAAAATTACATGTGCTTTTGGAGGCCGTTTCTGTCCCCACGGCTGATGACTAACAGTAGTCTGTAGTCTGTACCCTTGTTAACCAAATATAAGCGAAAACAACGATATTCAGGTGGAAAAAGGATGAATAGTGGGATCAATAGACAACGGTGTTTACTGTGACCATATGGTGACGCTCGTCCTTGGAGGGTTTTAAGCGTGTAAAAACGTTGACCTCTTCGAAAAAAAACAATAAAAACGCAAATACACTTTACAATTTAATATTTAAAAACCAGGTTCAACCGAAATTTAAAATAAAATACAACTACAAAAGACCTTGATTACCATAAATGTAGAACTATTAAGCACACAACCAATTAATCGGTTTGACTCGTTCAAGTTATGTAAATTCACAAAAATTTTGTCACTAAACAACCCGGGTTTCGTCTTTCGGGATCTTCAGGCGTTGAACCTGGTATGAATTGAATCGCACGGATGTACTTGAACCGAATATTAATCGGTATCATGCAGTGGCAATCGACCTTGTGATTTACTGATACGACATTTTAAAAAATAGATTTATCATAAAAATATTGTCATGTTTTATATTTGAAAAAATGCTGATTATATTGCGTAAACTTAAAAATCATATTTTTTTATTCAATCTTTCTTATCTGTGGCTTAAAATGTTTTGAGTAAACACTTTATTTTGAGAAAAAATATTGACTTCATGTCAGAGTTTGCGATATTACCTATACATACATAGCTTTTGATTTTGAGCTTGGAAAGCTTTAATGCGATTCTCAAAAGTTACATTATAAAAAGGTGAAATGTAAATTTAAATAATTTCAAGGTTCTTTCGATGAATACTTCATTTCCGATACTTATTAGCGTATCGAGTTTTTTTTTTGTTGAAATCCTTACTTTTTTCAATTTAGTTTAAAATAAATGTTGCAGGATTTTATTTATTTACTATTTAATGAGTTGGTCAAAAATGTTTATTCTTTCATATAAAATTTATATTCTGTACACTTGAAAACGTAATGATTTATCGGTTATTAAATTATTTCCCTGTACCAAATTTAAAGTGAACCCTTCTCACAACTGTTAATATTGAACATATGTACAATTCCACCGTTTCACGAGCAGTGTAAAAATCAGATGAGATAATAAGACCGGATTCAAAATAAAGCCCTGAGATGGACCGACGAAAGGATAAAGTAAAGCCCACAAAAAATTATCCTTTTCAAACTGGACACATGATTTGTAGGAAAGCTTTATTTACTTGTTAATAAAATGAAAATGTTAAAATAATAACGTCGAAAAGATCTTGTGATTTCGTCGTATGAACGAATATGTATTCGTTGTACTTAGAATGTTTTTATACAATATATGTCACCTGATATCATCGTGATAAAGAGGGATTGAGCAGATGAACTATCGGAAAATTAATCAATGCTATGTGAATGGTTCACAATTTTGAGTTATGTCAATAAACATTAAGACGATTTTATAATTGCTATAAATACTTAATTTGGACTTACCTCGATTTACTATAAGTGGTATATACGTTATTGTAATTGTATTACATAAAATGGAATTATGATTTTAACACGTACTACTGCCAGAAGTTAAAATACGGCCAAAGATAAAATGCATTTTTTCGATGGACTCTGTCGTAACTTTGTGAAAACTCCTTTTTTTAAAAATCTATATCCGTTCCTTATGACCCTTTTTGATAATGTGGCCCTTTAATGGATAGTAATATAAGTTTTTTTCTACGAAAACTACTTTTTTCTCACCCTCTCTTTTTTTAAGAAAGTAGGAATAGAAAGAATAATGCTACACTCTCTTATTTTAGGATTAGAATGATAGGAGGAAATTTTTCAGACATCGTAATCATCCATACCTTCAAACAGGAAATCGATAAATTGGTTAGAAAATGCTGTCCGTACTAGGATTTAAGCCCGTGAAGTCCAGCATGGAAGTCAACGACTTTGACCACTGCGCCATAAACCCGAAAGTGCAATTTGAATATAAAATTAAATCTGAAAATTTTTTTATTCCACTTGCTGAATAACTAAAAATAATTTCATAAATAACAAATTCCGCAAGTGGAATAAGCGAGTATTCAAATTTAATTTTACGATAAAATGCATATTTTCCTTTTTTTTGGTATAACCTTATTACAAAGCATCTAAGAAATAAAAATAACTCTGGTTAAAAAGAGAAATTTCCTTTTTACTATTTTATTTAATTTTACTTATGTTTAAGCTGCTCAATAAGAATTAACTATAATTTTCAAAATTACAATTTTAGTTAGTTAAATGCAATTTTCTAAAGTTTATAATCGCTAAACTTGTGTGCGGTTTTAGGGGTAGATCTTTTCTATGCATCACTTGCCAAAGCTCATTACTTTAGTGTACATTACAACTTTGCACAAGTAACTTTGTTAAGCAGTATTTGCGTCACCTACGATTTTGCAAAGAGTCGATTAGAAGAGCTTTGGATATGAGCTTTTTATATTTTCCATAGATATTAATTACTAATATAATTTTCAGTTCATCCGTGCACTTGAATGCCTGAAGATGCCGAAAGGCGAAACCCGGGTCGTTAGTGACAAAATTTGTGAGAATGTACATAGTTTGAACGATTCAAAATTAATTACTGACTATTTTCACAATATCACCTGCTGATTAGAGCTTGCTCTACCGATCACGCAGGTCTGGGTTTGATTCCCAGTAAGATCACAGTAAATTTGAGAATTATACAATTCAAAGTTGTGATCGAAGACTAGGTGTTTGTGATGTCAATTCACATCATTTTTCCTCTCCTCCCATCCTTCTGATCCTTTAATAACTGGGTGTAGCAATAGCGACTAACCAACCGTTAGTCCTGTTCTAGCCTTATCCTTTTTTCTCTACTACTCTCTTTGAAAAAAGGTCAGACATTACATTGGTCAGAATTTATATTAAATGGTCATAATGTATCGGTCAGAATAAATAGTCATAATTTAAATGAAATTTTAAAAAAGCTAACCAAAATTTTTATAAAATATTCTTACCGTATAATATTTTAATTCTGACCAAAAATTGAATTAAATTCTGACCATTTAATTTGTTCCCTGAAAAATGTCACCGTATACAGTTTTAATTTAATATTGTTTTCAATAAATTCTCTCCCATCCTTCTAATTCTAAAACAACGGGGCGTAGCGAGAGTGATTAGTAAACCACTATTGCTGCCTTAGCCTTATCTTTCTATCCCTACTAATCTCTTCGAAAAAGAGAGGCTGAGCAGCTGAGTAACAAAAAGTAGAAAAGAATCTGCTGAGATGCTTACATAAAAATGTATTATGCTCTAAATTGCAACGGACATGATAAAAATAATGTTCAAGTAATGTAAAATTGTAATAAATCTTTTTATTTTAAAAACCACTACATTGTCACCGATAAAAATACGTAAATATTTTAATTATGACATCTGAACCTAAGGCATTTGATTAAAGCTGAGGAAAACCTTTTCTAACTAAAAAGGGTTGATACTTGTTTATCTGTCAACGCGAATTCGATCTGATTAAGTTTTAAACTGAGCGCAAAACGTTGAGCCTTTTTTCAGTTTCCAGAACAGATAACAAGACAACCTGTCCACCTAGTGGCTTTATTTGGACAACTGAATTCACGATTGAATACCAAATAGACATGAATACGCTGAAAGAACAGCTTTAAGTCTAGTGAAATAATATAATTATAAACTTATAAACTTATGAAAGAATTATTTCAGCTATATTCAAAAACATTAATAGCAAAATTTAAACCGTAAAAAAAAATCTACTGTTTAATTATAAATTCAAAATATAGTTGGAAAATACACAACATATTTTAAAAAGCTACTATAAGATCGCCTGCTGTGGCCCAGTTCGATACTGCTTGCTCTACCGATCACGCAGGTCTGGGTTCGATTCCCGGTAAGATCACAGTAAATTTGAGAATTATTCAATTCAACGTCGTGATCAAAGACTGGGTGTCTGTGATGTCAATTCACATCATTTCCTCTCCTCGTCCCATCCTTCTGATCTCTTAATAACTGGGTGTAGCAATAGCGATTAGCCAACCACTAGTCCTGTTCTAGCCTTATCTTTCTTTCCCTACTACTCACTTTGAAAAAAGTGAGGTTGAGCGACTGAGTAACAAACAGTTCTCGTAGAAAAACTTCTTTTGAGATACCTCGATCAGGAAGCCATATGCTCCACATTGGGAGCGGACATGGATAAACACACACTATAAGGTATTTACAAGCAGGGCTGTGGGGTCAAGGGTTTTGTCCGGAGTCAATCATACGACTCAAGCCCATTAAAAAAAATGATTTGTATTCAAACCACATAGTATTGGCTAGACCAGAGGTGGGGAACCCGCGGCCTTCTGACCAATTATGAAAAAAGAGGTTTGGAGATATCTGGGGAAAAAGTATAGAGAAAAATTAGGGTAAGGGATTGAATATTTAATTCAATTTAATACTATTCACTACTGATATAAAAGATTATAAACGTCCGACAAATAGGTACGTATTTTTTCACAGCTTCTGAATGAAATATAAAAATGGGAGATAGATTTTTAAGAGTGCACCCTAAATCTTGAAATCAAGCTATAATTAAACATTCTCATTTCATGTAGACTTAAAGTTTTGAGTGGTTTTCGGTTAACATAATATATACTTGACACAAATAGATTTACTAATAACTAAGCTTTAGAACTCAGCACGGCATATTTATAGCTCTGCGGTGTAAGACTGTTTACTCTTTATGCGCTGTCGCAAAACAATTTCTAATTATATTATGCTCTTCTGCAATCGGGATGGCGTTAAATCTGATATATTACCATTGTTTATTTAAGATTTTTTTTAAAAATATTTTTAAAAAACTTACCTTACAAATTGATGACTTAATAATTTTCAAGGGAGTAAACAGTTTTTTTAGTCGAAGAAGAATGTAAAATATTGTTGGTTGTTTGGGTTGTTTCTTAACGCAAACATCACAAAAACCATTATTACAATTTGTATTAAAATGAGATTGTGTGAAAAATCAAATAGTTGGACAATGTTTGAACTATATTAATTTGATTTACATACCACTGGATTTTTAAAATATTCTCGTAAAGCCACACAGTTTTTACCAATAGATAGATGGATTGTTAAATGTTTGTCTTTATCATTTTTTGTGATTTTGTTGCCTTTCTATGCTACGTATCGTAATAATAAAAAAATGTAGAAAACTGCTTGATTGGCATTCAATTTTTATAAATAGTTAAATCGTAAATCTTTCTCTTTAATAATGTCTGATACGCTTCTACAGAGTTGGGATTATCGGAGTTGAGCTGAGTTTGAACTTTAGTCTAAATCTCTAATCAATGATGTGACAATTTATTTTAATTATAACAAAATGGATTATTTGTGAAATTCCATACAGTGTGTATTTATTTTTACTATATAACACAATAAATACAAAAATATTTAGTGTGACTTTTCACTTCAAATTTTGGTGCTTCGGGAAAAATAAATAACAAAAACAAAAAAAAAATATTATTCAATAATATTCTTAATAGCATAGGTGGTTCCCCATTACTTAAATTATTTCCAATTAATAGAGTAATCACCAACCTAGCTGATTGATTGCAGCTCATTAGTTTAATAGTTTGTAATGTTTAACGTCATTAGTAGTATGATTAAATTGGTTTGTTCTGTTTCGATTTTATAATCCCCTCTTTGCTTCCCTTAAAAAGGGAAAATCCCAATCTGATTGATTACAATTCATTAGTATCATTATTTGTTTGCTTTATTTCGATTCTACACCCCCCTCCTTGCTCCTCTTAAAAGGAAAAAACCCAAAACTCCATTTTGTAATTTCATAATTTTAAAATGTTAGAATCAATCTTGCTTCATTACTTAAGCAAACTTTGCGATAGTAAGTCTGAAGATGCCTTTGAAAGAGGCGAAACACGTGTCACAGTTAGTAACACAATACGTGGAAAATTCAAAGTTAATTTAAATTTTCTATCAACACCAAATTGAACTCGAAATGAATTTGACTAACCAAGAAAACTAGTGGAAACAAATCGATTGTAATGTCAGCTTATTTGCACAATGTGTTACATTCTGGAAAAATACCGACTCTATCATGAATCGTGTAAATTTCCTCACAGTATTAAATAATAACTGTAATTGTTTTTTTTGTTCACCGGTCATTTTTATAAAACATTTTTTTTGTAGCAAGAATAAAAATAATTCTTTTAATTTGGAAACAAAGTTTTATATGATAAAATGGCGAGAAACCTGTTTAGAATAAAACGTTTATTAGTTTGCAATAATGGTCGATGATTAGCACCAATTATAACAAAGTGTTAAAAGAATTGTTTTATATCTACAGAAATAGATAGACCAAAAATTTTATTGCCCATATTGGTATCTGGGGATTTTTTTTTTATTTAGTTGTATGACAATTTTAAAACAAAACAACGATTAAAAATATATAATTTACAGACATAACGGAAAAGTCTTATTCTCTGTAATACATATGATGTGCTTGGAACATTTTACTTGTTCAACAAGTAATAAAACCGTTCGCTTAATGAAGAATCAAAATAAAGTCAAAAACATATTGCGTTTTGCGTAAAAAGTTTACCTGCGTTTTTGATTATCAAAATAATCTGAATTGATAAAAATGACCAGTATGCAAAATTTGGGCCGGGCCGCTAACTGATCACAGAGTTCTTTGCAGCGTTCTTATTTTTGTAATTGATCAAATCAAAATAAGTATTTTATAACCATAATTATTCTGCGTTGCGCTGGTAAAATTTTCCGATTGAACATAGATTTTAATTCGATGGCAAGAGAAGGTTTTATCTTAATAATGAATTTAATAAATATGTTTTAAAGCAGTGAGTGTTTTTATAATAGCACCCATTTAGGTCACATTTTAAATGCTAATTTTAAGAAGCCTAAAACCAGCACTTGAAAGTATCTCTTATTCTTGAATATCAAATAATAAAAAATGTAAAAAAAGAAAATCGGCAAAGAGAAAAAAGTTTCTTAATCGCCTTCCGCAATTCGACATTCCAATTAGCAAAAGTCGTTCTGGTTATATTGCTAATTTCTAATTTACATTTTCTCTAATAAGAACTGTTGGCCAACTTTTTGTTGATGACCCTGAAGTAAAAAAAAACCTTTTTATATTTGTTTAACGGCCAATCCCAGTGGTCTAGTGGGAACGCTCGAAAGCTTCGTTACTTATTTATTACGTGATCAAGGATGTAAAAACAATACGATAATTCTTCTATCCACTTATCTAATGTCATGAATTTAAGTAATATTGTCGTCTCGTTATACTCTACATTTTTTTTAAAACACGACGTAGAAATTTATCAAACTGTTGACTCACAAGTCTTGAAAAAAATGCATTTTCTCATTATCACGCATCGGACCTGCTTTGACACAAGGTGAACCAATATACAGGTGTAGTGGTCATGCGTAAGAATGAATTCATCATACTGAAGAGCAGGAAAATAATGGAGGAGGTTACAGCTGACCTGACGAGGTATTTTGTGCTGTATAAACAACCCGTATAGTCACATGTTTACGAAGGAACCCAAAGCGCATATCTACCTGGGATTTTGTAAGATTTTTTCATATCCGACAAAGTAACATGCCAAATTTTGATTAATTATAAAATCAAATTTTGTGTTTTAGTATTAAAAAGAGTAACGTTTCAAATTTATTTTTTAAATGTTTTTTGATTTTAAGATCTGGGAAAAACGCTATTGCTTTAATTTAAGATTTCGACTGAAGGTGCTTGGTGGAATTTTAATATTAAATTTGAATCGTTCAGATTATGTACATTCACACTGATTTTCTCACTAACGACCCGCTTTATACTCAATGATAACTTAATTTCTTATATAAACACGAAACATTCATTTACTAAGTGTCAGTTCAAGTTCATCCGTGCACTTGAACGCCTGAAGATGCCGAAAGGCGAAACCCGGGTCGTTAGTGACAAAATCTGTGTGAATGTACATAAGCTATTGCTTTACATTAAGTTTATTAAAAATACCTTCTCTCGAAATACTACATTCAGGTTTTAATGACATTTAAAATATAAAATCAAATTCTTATATTTATCACTTCTTTTCTATATTTTTTCATGACGGTGTTTGAATGTTATGAACTGGTTTGTTATGGCTGAACATATTTCAAATATACATTTATATATCTATATTAAACTTGTTCGAGAATTAAATGAAGAAAGAAGGTGTTCATTACTTTTTCGAGTACCTTTGATCTTCTTTTTTTTAATTCCACCAAAAAGTTTTAACTTTGTGGAATGTTCTGAAAAATTAAAGAATCGGCATTCTTTTAACAAAGTTAAGCACTCAGAACTTTTTCAGGTGATATCTTTTCCCCCTTTAAATTTACTCGTTTTAATAAAAGAGAAAAATGTATTTAAATTTAATGCTTGCGAGCTCAGCATTTTCGTTATGCGATATTCTAGCGTCAAAAGTTTGATATTTGTGCTTAATTAAGAAACTTTAAAGCAGGGCTTTGGAGTCGGAGTCAGAAAAATCTTATGACTCAGACACATTGTCACCCGCTGTGATCTAGTTGGTTAGAGCTTGCTCTACCGATCAGGTGGGACTGGGTTCGATTCCCAGTAAGTTCAATGGCAAATTGTTTTTTTTTTCAATTTTAATTTGAGATCTAAGACAAAGGTGTTTGTGTAGTCAATTATCCTTGAGTTAATCTCATGTGACTTTCAAAAATTCTCATCGAGTATATCTCGTATGATCTTTCAACTTCAAAATATTTGACGCATTGGCGTAAGCTGTAATGTCAAATATATTTTTTAAATTAAAAAAAATACAAAAAAAGGATGTGTATTCCAACTACAACAGTCCATAGTGTTTCCAGTTGCCACTGCATGTTAGGCTGACTAAATATGATCTAATTGTACACATACCTGTATAGAAGTTAAAATAAAATGTTTGAACTTCTTTCTACTAAAAATTAACGGTATATTACAGCGAAAGCTTTTAAGTTTGATGTCAAAATGTGCTTATTTAGTAATACACAATATGATAAAAGATTTTGTCATACAATTGAAAATATTTATTACCGATAGATTTTTTTGCTACACATGTATATTTAATTATCAGCTTCCATTATGTTTGAAACGCCAGCATCTTTAAATATATTTAAATCAACTTGTGCCACTTGTGCTCGTTTATGCTTGCTTAAAATAAGCCCACAAAAAAGAGGTTTACTTAAACGCCATAGAACATAGGTTCCCAAACTTTTTCGGTGGCGACCCCTTTTTATAATCCGTGACTAGGCGACCCCCCGAGGAATTTGAAGTCCTCGATTTGCTATACTTTTTCCCCGGATTGTCCCTGAAACTCCTTTTTTTTTTAGCTCACCGGGGAAAGTTGGCGACCCCCCAGAAAACCCTTGGCGACCCCCAGGTTGGGAACCCGTGCCATTGAACATTTAATGCAGTATGATAAAACTGAAAAATAAATAAGATAAAATAGATAAAGTTTTTCACAGAACATGAGAGCTATTATTGATCGTGTGTGCTCAAAGGATTCTGAGAACCAATACATATATATGTGCTCGTATTAATTTTATCTTGAAGACATAACGATTTTAATAAAATATTTTCCATAAATTCAGTAGAAAAATAATAATGCGGATTTATAAAAATAAACGTGAAAAAAACCTTTTTATCCCAAAATAAAATAAGCGTGAGCCGGCTAGACTTTCTCGAATTCCAGAACATACATCAAGATAAGGCGTAGAGGAAAACCTCCATGAACTCGACACTTAATATTTATAGATATAAGTTGTAAGCGTATTTAATGATGATGTTGACATACCAACAGGCGAAATATTTTATGATCTTTCAATTCCTATATCGTTAGAAGATTATTATTGTAAAATCCGATAATGAGCGAAATAGTCGAAGGAAAATGTTTGATTTATGTAAACGTGAGAATTACTTGCACTCTAAGGTTTGCCCTATCCAATCCCGGGATCAAGGATCTCGATCAATTTAGCGATCCCGTAATCCTAGAACCGGGACTTCTGGATTTACCAAGAGCATTTTACATTTTGTAGAGCTAAGAGGCTCAACAGTGATGGACTCAGGCTGTCAGACGTAACTTCAGGATAGAGTTAAAAAAAAGGTATCACATTTTTGAATAATCGTAGAATCTGTCAATACGTAACTTTTTTTAGAGGAAGAAGCTAAAAAAAGATCTCACACTTTTGAATAATTGATATAAAGCAATTGAGGGTATTAATTGCACACCTGGCTCATTCCAAAGTTGTTGAAACATTAACCATGAATGTAGTTTAGTAGATAAAAATAATTTTTGAAAGTTGTTTAAGAAACCAGTCTCAAAAATGGCTTGACAACATCCAAAATATCATTCCAAAGTAAAGTAAGACTAAAAATACTTTTAAAATGTACATTGTTTTTCCAAATGAAATTCATGTTTAATTTTTTAACCATTTTGGAATAAGGCGTGTTTGCAAGTAATACCCTCAATTGTGGAATGATGTGGTAAATGATCAATTCCGGGATCTCGAAAAGGGTCTGGGGTTGGATGCAATACTGCACACCATTTCTTATGAACCAGGCATTCACAGCAGTTAACTTTCTGAATATTTTTATAAATATTAATAAAACAACCAAGAGTAATTTATATAAGAGAAATTGATTAAAAATGTCAAAAAAATGTTACACAAGAGATTTTTATAGCCATTTCCAAGACTTTATTGCTGAATTTATAATTAATTTTACATACAATACACATGGATTAATCATAGTAGTAATGAAGAGTTACAAAATCCTTTCAACTGGATGTATCCTATCAAAAAGATCGACACTGAAGTCTGAATCTTAATTTGTTGAAGTTTATTAAAAAAATATGTAGTTAGTATCCAATAAATGTAGTTAGACCTCTGTGCAGTACCATCAGAAATATTAATATGTCATATAAAATCAGTACTTGCTGTAACTTGCAGACAAATATTAAATTCACTCGCAATAATTTTCTTTGTCGATAGTCTGGCTCAGACTAATCAGTGACGATTCAAATTAATGTCCTACAAAACTGCCAAGATATAAAAGAAGTAATTGGTTTTATTAATATTTTTAATATCGCAGCTGTCCAAGGCGTATCCAATTCATGGAGATTTCCCCAACATGTTATATTTTTGGTCTTCCTTCAGTGAAAACTGTTGTTTCAAAATAATCTATTTTCAAATATAACAGAATATTCTGAAAATACCGAATGATAATAATAAAAATAAATTCAATGATCCATTCGGACAATGTACATTATTTGATTTGACTCAAATAATTCTCGCAGTCTTGATAAATTATTTAATTTTTCTATCAAATCTAATAGGTATTTTCTCATCTGAAATAAAAACAGTGCAATTACTTTTTATTGTGATCTTATAAAGGTAATGGAAAAAAGAGTAGGTAGTAAATCTACGACAGCTTTCGTTGGAAAGCGGAAAATTAAAAAAGCTGCTCGAGTTAATTTGTTTCATCAAAGTTACGCTCTTATATCTGTAGTGTATAATAAAAAAATCGAACAGACACCTGATAAAATGGTAAATAATAAGTAATACAATTTCATGCTCTATATACTTTAATTAATTCTACAATAACTTTTAAGGTGTTCACTGTCAATATTTGGTGGAAAGGCATTACATTAATAAAAACACAATACTCCTTTGTTCCACTCCACTTTATTTAATAGGTCAAAACCGGGTTCGCTCATTGCGAGCATTGTTAACTGATAAGAAATATAATTTAACAATGTTATTCATACAAAAATGAAAAGTTCTAAACAACAATTGGCATTAAAAAGAAATTACCAATTACATTACAAGTGATTCTAAAATAACACAAAATTAAAATGTTTAACACATCTTACATATAATTAAAAAGTCATCCAAGATTTAAAGCAGACGTAAAAACGAATGGTCACCGTAAGTATATCAATGTTTTTTTTATGTATTGCCTGTGTGGTCGAGTGGTCAACGGTGTTGGCTTCGGCTACAGAGGGCCCGGGTTCAAATCCCGGTACGGACAGTTTTATAAATTGATTTTTCAATCGATTTATGAATTTCTGTTCAAAGGCATGGATGTATGTGATGTTTTGAATTCCCCCCTCTCACCTTTCCTATCCTATGAACGGGGCGTATCGACAGCGATTAGCTTACCACTAATCCTGTCCTAACCCTATCCTTCTATCCCTACTCTCTTTGGAAAAAGAGAGGTTGAGCAACTGAGTAACAAGCAGCTCTCGTAGAAACACTTCTGTTGAGATAAACTCCATTAGGAGTCCATATGCTCCACATTGGGAGCGGACATGGTTAAAAAAAAAAAAAGATTTATTTTGGGTTCCTTAGTTACTTCTTTACAAATTATAGAAGCTAAGATGAGCTTAAAAAAGATTGAGCGAATTGGTTTATTTTGAGATTTTCATTTATGATACTAAACAATAAATATCTTTTATAATTCTGGAAAAAATAGGTGTTAACTTGGTCTACCAGCGATGAAATATAATTAAAATAATAGTTATTATTGCAGTATTTATTATCGACACTTATAAAGACATTTCAATATAAATAGCACAGTTGTTGTCTCAGCAAGTTTTTAGCTTAGTTCTGACGATGGCGCAAGCCGAAATAGCTATCAAGGCATAAATTATTAAAACTGTAGAACTAAAATACTTTTATATTTTAAATCTGTTATTTTAGTTACTTTTTCGGTGTTCACTATCAATACTTGGTGAAAAAGAATTATATAATATTAAGAAAAACACAATATTCTTTTGTATTTATTTCCATTTTTCATTTATCAAGATCAGGACCGGGTTTGCTCGCGGCGAGCATTATCAACTTATAAGAAATATAATTTAATATATAATTTATTTTTATAAAAAAATAAATTGAAATAAAAAGGTGTTATAAACCATTGGCATTGAAAAGAATTTACAAATTACAGTAGAAATTATGTTCCCAAATTATGAATATGTTTGAAATAACCATTAGGCACCACATTAGCTTTATTACTCTTTGCTGATCTTTGTAATTACATGTTAGAGGTGTTAAACATTTTAATTTGTGTTAGCTTAGAGTCACTTATACATAATTTCTACTGTGATTTGTGAATTATTTTCAATGCCAATGGTGTAAAAAACCTTTTTATTCCATTTAATTTTTGTAGAAATAGTACTGCTAAATTCTATAATTGTAATTTTGTGTTTTTCTAAATAAGTATTTTAGTTCTAACTAGTTACTTCTAATGAGTAGTTCTAACTTAAATCTTTTATTTTTTTAAAACTATATTGCAAATTATTTTATTAAATTTTTATAATAAATATTACTGTATCAGCTAAAGGAATTATTAGAATATTCATTGTTTTATAAATGCGTTTACAAAATCTAAGCTTCCAGCCAATACATAAATACATACCAATTCTCTTTCAACAAACGCTTCACTGTGAGTATATAAACTTTGCATTTTGGAACGGACATATAACTATACTATTATATATTAAAACTCTCTATAACATGTAACTATTTGATGTTTTCGTATTGCGTTTTATTGTAAAATTACATTATATCATAAAAATTTCCATGCAATACAACATAACTTTTGTTTATGATCTTTGTCAAACATTATTGCGTAATATGTAAATGTATTAGAACATATCGTGCGATCCAAATGTTGCCATGATAATAATAATATTATGTTCTTAACAGATGTTTCTTGCAATCTAGTGAGAATGCACTCGTTCTGTATGCAGACACTTGGAATTCCTCGCGTTGCAAATAAAACTGCAGAGCAGCACAAATTGCATTACTTTCGTTACACTTACGACAACCCTGAAATGCAGTGGTGGGCACTAGTCGTTTTAAATACGAAAAGTAAATTGACTTACGCAATTTTAATATTCAAAAAAGAGTATAACACCCAGGCACGGAATGGTGGTACAAAACCGTTCCGCGAAATTCATCGAATGAAAATTTTACTCCTTTTAAATGATATTTTTAGTAAAGTGAATGAAAAATGAACGAATATAACACACAACTTAACATTGGACTTAATTAATCGTTTTGTTGAATATAAAACGTCAGAGTAATTAAAGATGTGATTTGATTTAAGAGTTTCTCTACAAATTATAAATAAACAAAAATAAACAAAAAAATGCATAAAATACACACAGTGCATTTGATCAAATCTGTGGGCATTCCCATGGGCTTATTCTTTTCGCCAGCAATGAATTTTTACTCAATGATAAATTTATTTCTTATATAAACACAAAACATTCATTTACTAAGCGTCATAATTTGAGCGATTCAAATTCAAAATACTTTGTTATTTTTTTACATATATATCAATTTATTTGATTTCATTAGAGATATCCAATATAACTTTAAAAAAAATGTCAGATGGAAGTTTCATCAAAACATTCAGACGACGCAGTCGGAATGTATAGGAAACATTCATTAGATAAAAATACCAAAACAAGCGATGTTTATCTCACACGTGACACTGGAGACACCTTGCTTCATAAAAATGTCTGACTATATCATTATACCAAGTGACAGTTTATAATAATAATAAAGATCGAATGAATGTGTGTACTACAAGTTGTAAAAATGATTTGATTTATTTTATTACGCCCCTGTAAAGTTGTAGAAACTAATGTTTTTTTCCTGGAAAACGCTTTTCATCTTTGAAATTGTTAAAATACATCACGGAAAAATACGTACTTCAAATGGCATTCGTTACTCTATTTGTATTATACGTGTGGCGTTAGTGATAAAGTAATATTTTTAAGACAAATTTCATTCTCACTTGGCCGGCTCCATTGCTGGCAGAATTAAAAAAAATGATTACGTTTTGACAAAATATAAAGAGATGTTAAATTTAATATTATATGACTTAATATTAAACTATAGATACTGAATTACCATTGATTATATAACACTTATTGAATTTGAGAATTATTTAATTCAAAGTTGTGATCAAAGACTGGGCGTTTTTGATGTGATTTCACATCATTTCCTCTCGTCCCATCATTCAGATCCTTTAATAACTGGGTGTAGGAATAGCGATTAGCCGTACCACTAGTCATGTTCTAGCCTTATCCTTCTTTCCCTACTACTCACTTCAAAAAAAGTGAGGTTGAGCGACTGAGTAACAAACAGTTCTCGTAGATTAGGAGGCCATATGCTCCACATTGGGAGGATAAAAAAAATATATAACACTTATAATCGAATAAGTTTGAGGTCTAAATAAATTCAACAAATTAAAAAAATATATCAATCAAATTACTTTTATGGTTTTATCTATCAAAATATAAATAAAATTCATTATTAACGTATTAACTCCAAGTATTGCCTCCTGTATGGTCGAGTGTTCAACATCGTTGGCTTCGGTTACGGAGGTCACGGGTTCGAGCCCCATTACGGACAGTTTTATAAATTGATTTTTCAATCGATTTATTAATTTATGTTCGAAGGCATGGATGTATGCGATGTCTCAAATTCCCCCTCCCACCCATCCTATCCCATGAACGTGGCGTATTGAATGTTATTAGCTAACAACTAGTCCTGTCCTAGCCCTATCCTTCTATTCCTACTCTCTTTGGAACTAGAGAGGTTGAGCAACTGAGTAATAAGCAGTTCTTGTAGAAACACTTGAGATAAACTACATTATTAGTCTATATGCTCCACATTGGAAGCGAGCATCGTAAAAAAAAACTCAAAATATATGTATATATTTAATGGTAAGATAAAATTTCTCAGATAAGTAGCATTTCCAACTGTTTGATTTTTATTTAACATTATAACAGTTTATTTTTCAATGCATACTTTTTGTCAGTTCAAGTTCATCCGTGCACTTGAACGCCTGAAGATGCCGAAAGGCGAAACCCGGGTCGTTAGTGACAAAATCTGTGTGAATGAACATAATTTGAACGATTCAAATTTAACATACTTGTTGTTTTAAAGTTATAGCGTTTAACGCGGTTTTGTTGTACTAAATTCATTATAACATTATTGAATATTATTTTGATGTTCCATCATCTGTTTAAAATTAATAAAAAACAGCGAGTGTGCCACAGAGAAGACCATGGTTCAAGCTCCTAACTTGCGAGTGTGTCACTGAGAAAAGACCGTGGTTCAAGCTCTGATCTTCTTATTTGTAGTATTCAGCTGCATCTTAGAAAGTAGTTTTAACAGAGCGGTATGAGACAGAAGAAAGAAAAATCTTTAACTGTTAAGACACAAACAGAAGAAAAACGTTTAAAAAATCTTTGAAAAATTTGTAAGAAATGTTTTTTTAGCGTGTTACAGTCAAGAGCCAATGAAAAAAACTTTTTATCTTTTGAGTTTGCTCATACTGAACTTTGATACTAAAAATTAGTTGGTGTAAATTTTTAATTAAAACTTAACCGAAAAACTCAACGTCAGAAGAAATTTTGAGTTTTCCAAAAGTTTTTCCGCCGGAGTAAACAGAAAGTAATTCATTTCATTATTTTATATGAATGATCATTATCTTATTTCGGATAATATCTCCGTAAAAACATCTTATATTATTCAATCATGTGTATTTGCGGAGTAGTGGATACATAATTTGTAATGTATGATACTACTCGATGCAAAAATAAATATGTACACATTTCAATATTTATGGCAAAGAATACTTTTACGTTTCAAGTAACATTTTTTTTAAGACAAGATATTTTTTATTTCTCAATAAAAACTGCTGATATAACTTAAAATCAAATAAAAATAAGCAAAATAAAATTATACCAACCACATACCAAAATCAACCGAGCTTAAAATATTCAGATCCATGAATAGGTATATCGCTAATTGAGATTTAATACTTTTTTGGTAGGCTTTTGTTTACGTAGTTTTGAAAAATATAAATTTTCATTATAATTATAAGTATAAAATTGCGCGTAGAATACGCACATGTTTTTTTCTAGATTGTGATAAAGTTGTGTTGCATATTGACATAGTGATTTAAATTGACAGTAAAAACTTCTCAAAGTAAGTATGTGTCAGGAAGAAGGGATCTTTGTTTATTCTAACAAATTTGCTTCCATCCAAAGTGCAGTGTTCATTAATAAATCTCTTGCAGGAAGTGGTTATCCAGGCAGCCTATTTTTGTCTTATATAATAGTAACAGATAGCAAGTATTTGACATATGTAGATATTATGTGAAAAAAAAACACGGTTTCAGATTATATTTCATCATTTATTATCTTTTCTTTTTCAATTGTTGATGTTGTCTTTGGTTTATTAACACAGCATACAATAATATTTACAATATGTGCCCTTCATTTCCAATATACATTTATTTTATCATTAACAATATTTTTTTTCATGTACACAATTTACAATAAAAAGATTGATTAATTTGATATCAAATTTGAAGTGGTGGTTTTCACTATAAAAATTAGAATATTACTTTACCAAATATTTCAAACATATTTAATAACAGCATTAAAACAAAATGTTTTTACCTCAATAGCAAAAAGAACGTGTCCACAATTAGGATATTTTTCACAATCAAAATCAACGTATATTTATTGACCGTATTTTTTAGTGTAATTATATTATGAGAAATGGCTGATACATGGTGGTTTATTCTTACAAGTTTACATGCAACATTTTGTGAAAAATGTAATTTATCTATCATGTCAGCTTAGAAGTGAGAAAAATTATGAACCACCATTTATAACGTGCAGTTTTATGTAACTAAACTCAAGACTTTATATACTTCACTTTGATTTAGTGACGAATTAATTTTATTTTGATCTTATAATTTTCAATGGGCAATATAGAAAAATGAAGAAATGACATTGAATATCAGAATTGCTTTACACGAAAATAGTCAAATGTGAAATCGACAAGAGAAGTAAACACACATGTTTATCTTTGTTAAGGGTAGTTTGAAATGAATTTTATTTCATTTTTCCGTGAGCAAACTTTTGCATTATAAAAAGCTTAAAATGATTAGGTGAAATATATTTTAGCAGATATTCAGGTGAAATGCCGTTTGTTCTAATTCTTTCATTGATATTAGTTAGAAATAAATCAAAAAATTTTCGTATCGAAAAGACGGCAAAGTAAATAAATGTGTTTACATTTGATATTGTAATGATTTTCATTTTTTTACTGGAATGGAATAATAATAGCTTAAATAAGAGCACGGCAAAAATATGTAACTCAATATTTGTACGTGTTTAATATTCAACTCCAGTCGTGTGAAATTTCAAATGTTGATTTTTATATTTCTTCTTTGCGTTTAAGATTCAGGATAAGGCGTTTATTTTCCTTGAATTGATTTTTTAAATCAGCCTACAGTAACTCTTGCTGTTTTTTTTATGTAAGATTTTTTAAAGGACCTGTGATTTAAAAATGAGAACGGTCTATGTGTTTTTTGATATATCGATAGACATGAGTTATATTTTTAAAAAAACCCAAAAATAAAAGTTGTTAAAGACGGTATTCAAACATTTTTTTATATTAATTAAAAATTTTGACTAAAGGTGTTTGGTAGAATTTCAAAAATAAAATTTAAATCGTTTAATTTTTGTACATTTCTACACGTTCTGTCACCGGGTCGTAACCCGGGTTTCGCCTTCAGTTTAAATTCACCCATATATTTGATGTCTTAAGATGCTAAAAGTCGAAAACCATGACGTTAGTGTCAAAACGTGTTGAATCATACAAAATTTAAAAAAATCGAATTCAATTGTTATGCTAATTTGACACAATGATCATTGAAATAATTGCTATGACAAACTCTAGATGAAAAGATAAATAGAAACAATTGACTTCAAAAACAAATTTGTTTGTTATTCCACTGGTTGTGTTATTAATTGTGAAACATCTTTTGCCTTTTTGTGATGCATCAGAATAACTGTCGTGTGGTTATTTATTAATCATGTATAGATTCTTGCAAAATGAAGGGTGGGTTTTTTTCTACTGGACGCAGCGAAGGGGTTAAGTACAAACAACCAGTTGAATAACAAAGTTAACAAATATATTTTTTTATGTAGCAAGTGAACTTCTACAAAGTCACTGCCGAATCCATCGAAAACATTAAACTTCTAAATTAAACGGAATTATTGTGTTTTACAAATAACCAGATAAACGTGTAAAATATTTTCATTGACTAATCAAGAGAACACTTTAAAGGTCTTCACTGTAAATAAATACTTGGTGAAAAGGCATTATATTAATTTTCTAAAAAAATAAAATTTCCAGTTATTTTCTGTTCATGTTGTATCGATATTTAAAATGTATTGAAAATATATGCTAAGTAAAAATAAATTATATGAGAGAAAAAGTAAAGTAATACATGTTTTTTAACAAATAAATAAATAAAATATTTTGATTTTAGTTTATTCTATTATTACAACTATTACCATCTATTCTGCTTATTATCAATTGGGAGAGAGTATTTACATTGTCTTAAGCACTAAGTAAGGATATTGTTTCCCCTCCAACAAAACGAAAAACTAAACTGTGGATAGATTTAATTTACAATATATTTACAAAAATAGTATATCGTTTCATACCCATCATTAAATTAAGACAAAAATGCTTGACTAGAAAAATACTATTTTACAAAAAGTAGCTTACAATATTCTAAACATAAAATGATTATTTAAATAAATTGTGTCTAATTTTTAATTTATTCAGACATTAAGAAAGAAGAAAAATATTAATCTTCAAATTTAATTGAAACATATACTTTAATATGCTGTCGCATTTTTTATAAATACAGATGATTTTTTAACAATAAAAAGAGTGTAAGAATTTGGGAGAATAGTTTTTTTTTAATAAATTTACACACGCAAATCCACAATAATTGTGTTCAGTAGTAGTGCAAAGTTTTTAGCATATATGGCACGAAAGTTAATAAATAAATAATAATAAAAGAAAAAGTTAAGACGGATTTAAGAATTTTCTTTTGGTTTAAAGTAAAGAAATTATTTTCAAACATATGTTTAAGATGAATTTATTGAGATTTAACTGAAAACTGAACGTTGGTTTAAATTGTTACATATAAAAAAATTGAATATGCCTCCTGGAAGACAATGTTATGTTGCCTTGCAGATTTCTCTGGTTCGGTTTTAAAATAATAAAAATTCCAACCGATGCACAGCACAACCTGGTAAAAAATAATGTTTTGAGGGAAATAGTTATTTGTTTAATATTTTTTTTATAGAAGTTTTTTATTACATTGATTTTAATTAGTTGATTTGCTTGTGTAGCATTTAACATAGAAACATGTTTATCAAAGCATAAAACTACAAACGAAGTGGTCTTTTTAAAAGCCAGGAATGTCAATTTTACAGCTTGATTTATTATACCAATCGTTTGGTATAAAACATATTATAGATTGAAATTATGCATAGTAAATTATTTTTCCAGCTAGATCCTTTCCAATTTAATGATCTGTTTAAAACCGCTTGTTTAAATTTAAGAGTAAAAATATTTCATAAAATAATATAATTTCATTAATTTAGGATAAGATTCATTTATTCATTATGAAAATAAAAAAAATATTCATTAGACAAACAAATGTAGAAAGCTACTGTGCTTAGTATTATAAACAATTAAATCGTATTTGATAATAAATATCGTTGTAAAATATTTGTGTATTAGAGATATATTTTTTTATAATATCACGATAAAACACTAATTTGAATAAATTATTTTTGATACACTTATTATGTTCTAATCATAAAACTATATTATTTAAATAACTGTGATATGAGCAATATATTGTAGCATCAATTCATTTTAAATAAATATATCCTTTTTAATATGGATACTTAAATATAATATTTTAATAATACAGTTATATTTAGCAATTAAATTGAATGAGTTAAACTTGTATGACAACAATGATTGCTGTACATTTTTACACTAG
Source organism: Himalopsyche tibetana (assembly GCA_030503985.1). NCBI lineage: Eukaryota > Metazoa > Arthropoda > Insecta > Trichoptera > Rhyacophilidae > Himalopsyche > Himalopsyche tibetana. The sequence goes on along the minus strand of JAPJYX010000014.1, from coordinate 38,983,093 downwards.
TTTGAGCATAAAAGTAATGAATTTTGGATATTTTGAGTAAAAATATTATTTGAAAACTTATGTAGATTATTCTAATTTCAGCATATGTTTCATGTTCATGATGTATTTTTGAATTAGAGTGAAACATTAATTAGCAGTTAAGAAATTTTGCGCAAATATTAAAACTCAAAATCGTTCTCAAAATATAGCGGAATAAAATAAAATTAAGCTTGTTGATTTTGTAACGAAATAAGATGAAGTTTATATATATATAATTTAATAGCAAATTTGGCAAATTATTATTTAAAAAAGCTGTGTGGTATATTTTGTAATTAAAAGTACCTAAAACCATTTCAAAATATAAAGCGATTTAAAATTAATATTGAAAATTGTTTCAAAGCAATATTTACTTGATATAGCTAACATTATATTTGAAAAAAATATCATAGCTGTTATTAAAATGAAAATAATATTCCAGACACGTAAGATAGAAATAAAAATCGCGATAGTAATCTTTTTCGTACTAGCTATACAAAATCTTTGGTTTAGTTTTAGAAAATATATTTTAATTACAATTTCTTAATAATTATCAATTTGAATTTTTTAACTGTATTTATTTGTGTATAAATATTATTTTTAATTTTCAAAAGAATAATTTTACACACCAAATTGACACTGATAATTGCAAAGCTTTAAAGTGATACATTAGAAGTTTATTTAAATCTGAATGTTATTTCATCAAAATAATTATTTATTCTAATGTATAAATTCTGTGTTCGTAATAATTGATTTTTTTTTTCCACCACTATGGTTGTGATTTAGTTTTTCTCTCTCGGTGAAATAATGGTGTTTACAATATGTGTCATATAAAAGAGATTTTAAGCTAATGATTCATAGAACTTACTTTAACGATTTTTAACAAAAAAATGTTAGAAATGTACTTTAAATAAGTGATCCTGAAAATTATTTCAAAAATAAAATTTCCGGAATTCTTATTTTTTATAAATTTTGCTGACTAGTGTTGTGAGATAAAAAATTACAGATGAATAAAAAACAATTATTGTTACAGTAATGTATTTACATTTTTTTTTCGATTAATTTAATTTATTTGATTGTTTTATCGTTCACAAAATATATTTCAATTATCAAATATTACCATCCAATATCACATTCAGTTTTAATTATATATATATATCTTTTATACATTATGTACAACTATCGATAAGTTCAAAATAATAATATTAGATTTATGAGCTACATGATCGTATTAAATTTGAAGATATTGTCAGTTTATAAAACAAAAAGGAAAATATTCTTATTTAATAAAACTAAATAAGGTATTGAATATAATTTGAGCAAACACTTTTGATTTTATTTAAACCATATTTTTATATTCTTTAACGTATGTTAATTGCAGAGTTTTGAAACTATGTAGTAAATAAAAAATAGTTTTTTTTTATGAAATAACTGTTTTTAACGAAATCTAGAAATAATGTTTTAAAACGTTCAGTATTCTTTTCATAAAAAAGTATGAGTGAAGTTATGTTCACATCAATTATTTTATACAATGCTTTATTATAAATTAAATGTTAGTTGTTGAAAATTGTATTGAATTCATATTTATAACAAAGGTATCAGCGGAAAATTACAGGGAAAATAAACATGTCGATAATAAACAAAATATCAGAAAAATAAGCATAATACAATTTAAAAAAAATAATACAAAAATAAACATTGTATTTCGATTCCGCAATCTTTTTCAAATACACTTTGGGTTTTATCATACAACGCAAGATACAGTGTCTATGGGTTTCCTAATTTAATTAAAAAACAGTAGTCGTCGTGGTACTCCCATTCCCTCCTTCCCATTCACTTGGAGTAGCCAACGACGTAGCATACGTGATACGCGTATTTCCAGGATAATACACACACGGGCCAGGACTAGGTGCTCTAGATATCCTCACAGATCTCCTATCCTTACCGTTAAACTTGACAGTGCCACCGTTTCTACTACACGAAGTATTTTGCCTGTGAAGTCTCATTGAGTGTCGATTATCCCCGTTTGATATCAAAGAATCGTCATGAGTGGCTCCGTCTGGCGACTCTCTTCCGGTGGCCACCAAAAATGAGTGCGTGCAAAATAGCCTCAGGAATAGACGCTTGAATTTTTCTCCGAATATTACGTAAATTATAAAATTCACACTGCTATTTATTGTGACTAATAAATTACTCGTTTTGACCAACGGGTCTTCTATTCTGTCATAGAAAGCTTCCAATATGTTAGTGACTAGTGCCAATAAATTGCAAAGGAAAAATACTATCACAACGCATAGCAACATAGTTGCAAGACCAATTTCTCGCCTCTGCAATCTAGACAACCTCTGCCTTTCAGCGTTGGCTCTCCTCACTTGCTTGTATATGCAAGCGTTTAATATCGCCAAAGACGTAAACGGAAAGAAATAAAGAAACACCATGTACAACCAGTGAATGTATACAGTGATATATAGACCTTCAGCTCTCATGTTTGATGCCTCTACACAGTAAACGGTTATATTATATTCGTGATGTATATATTTCCTTAATGATACTTCCCAAAATCTAGGAAGATTGTATAGCAGCGAAAATATTATGATTACTATCACGTACCACCTCGCTCTACCGTAAGTACAAAGCGATCTGGCTCGTAGTGGGTGACAGACAGCCACAAACCTCTCCAGGGTAACTGTCAGAGTCAAGTATACTGACACAGTCTGTGCGGTCATAGCTAATGGATATAAGAAAGGAGATATATGAGGATATACAAAATAGTAATAGTTAAACAGATAACCGGTGTATGGGTAAATACCAGGCAACCCAAATAACAATGTCGATGTAAAAATCAACACTGTATCACATCTAGCAAGACCTATAAGAAGATAATTAATACTGCTTCTCATCTGAGGTCTCGATAATATAATCATTGATATAATGTTGCCAAACATACCGAAAAGACCAACCACATTTAACATTATACCGTTGGTTATAAATTCAAACAGATTGTCAAACGACTCGGGGTCGTACACGAATAAACAACTTGAATTAGTGTCATTGTCGTCCATCGGTTGATCTCCTGGATCTAAAGTTGACATGGAAGAGTCCACGGCGCTGAAGGATCCAAAGAGATCCTGCAAAGCTGGCGTGCTTCCGGGATCCATGATGTCTTGAGCGATAGTCAATTTAATTTAAAAATCATTATCGAAGTTTTAAAAACACATTTCATATTAAACACTTTAATTAATGTATGGTCTATCATTTATATTTGAGAAAATAATATAAAATAAGTTTTTTCACTTGAGTTATACGCATATTATTTCACGTAGAAACACTTACTGAACAAAATCATCTAAGTATTTGATCATTATTTTGTTTTTGCTTTTAATCAAAGAATTTCGATTCCCAAGCGTGAGCGGTACAATTGAAGTCGGATATTGTGATAACGAGAAGAATAATCAGTGGCGTGCAACGTTCATTCAGGCGTTTTATTTTAAGGAGTAAATTTATGTTTCAAATCGGTTTTTTTATTGATATTAAGAATACACAACAAAATAATCAATCAGTAAGTTATCTATCCTCTAATTTATTGGTAATTTTGGTATTTTTAATATTAATTTAAGGTTTTATTTTTTTCTCGATGCTGAGTGGATGTCTGTCAAAAAATCATCTGAAACAGAAAAAAAAACATATAAATATTTCATTCAATGTATCATATACATTTATCAACATAAAGGAAACTAGAAAAAAAAACAACGATAAAAAGTTTTTTCGCCCAACATATCGGAAGTATTTTTTTAGCACCGTAGGGTAAGTGTTAAATCAAAGTAATATCAACTTTTAAATTTTGGTATATTCGCGAAGTTCTGTATTAAATAATAAAAAAAAATGATTCTTTTAGTCAAATATTTGTCTCGTAAGCAATGCCATCGAAATTAGATATTACAAGTTTTGCCAATTAAGCTGATGATATATTATTTCTATAAATATGTTGGACGGCATCAACAATTTTTCGTTTAAAATAATTACATTCATTCAAAATTGGCGCGTTTTCAACGCGAAATTGAAATTTGATAATACATAATTACCTCGTTTTGTGTTACTACGGCGATCGCAGAATACTGAATTTATTTTTTATATTGCATATAAATTAACAACGTTAATCCATTAATTAACAAAAGATTGATTAGGTTACTATTTTTTTTTAACGATTTTAAGAATCGATTAATTGGGTTGTGGAAAAAGCTTTATAACTACGTAATTAGACAGAAGTGTCCTTTTTCATTTAATGATTTTGAAGTTTGAATAATGCTTTCATGCAATTACCCACTATTGACATAAAATAAAATACATTTCTTTTACACAAAGCTCTACCCAACTGATTGGATTTGAATAATAATGCCTCGACAATACAAAATTCCAATTTGTAAAGTACATTCGGTGGAGGCATTTTACATTTAATTTAATTTCACTGCCATTGTGACAATTCTATACGAAATACATAAGATTACAGTCATTTGGTAGAAAAAAAGATCAATAATTTAAAAATAAACCTACTCAAATTAGTTAAAATATTTATTCACATTTTATTTATAAGCTTTGGTGCCATTGTCGAAAAAATAAGAAAGTTTGAAATAAATTATTCTCTATAACTCTTTTCCTATCTGAAAGTAATTTATTGTGTTTAATCACTTTTTTTTAAAATTTGTATTGTTCAAATTATGTACCATCATCAAGCCATTGCTGGCAAAAGGATTAACTCATGGGAATGCCTATAGATTTTAATGGTGAGTAATTTTAAGAATTATTTAATTTAAGTTTTCGACTGAAGGTGCTTGGTGGAATTTCAATATTAAATTTGAATCGTTCAAACTATGTACATTCTCACAGATTTTGCCACTAACGACCCGGGTTTCGCCTTTCGGCATCTTCGGGCGTTCAAGTGCACAGATGAACTTAAACTGACAGTCAGTTCAAGTTCATCCGTGCACTTGAACGCCAGAAGATGCCGAAAGGCGAAACCCGGGTCGTTAGTGACAGAATCTGAGCGAATGTACATAGTTTGAACGATTCAAATTTAAGAATTATATTTATTTTTGTAATGGTATTAAACTTAGTGATACATTTGTTTATTATATAAACACGGTTCATTCATTTGCTAAGCGTCAGTTCAAGTTCATCCGTGCACTTGAACACCTGAAAATGCCAAAAGGTGAAAGCCGGGTCGTTAGTGACAAAAAATATATGAATGTATATAATTTGAACATTCAAATTTAATATTGAAATTCCACTTAGAAACTTTAGTCGAAATGTTAAATTACACCATATTTTTGTTGCAAAACATACAAACAAATTAACTTCTTAATTTTTTGCTATGAACCTGCAGTTTTTATAACAAAATCATTTTTGATGTATGATACGTACATTATAGAGGAAATCGGCTCTTAAACTAGACTGTACAACATGTTTAAATTATGGCTAGTTTTAATATTTCTCTAGACAATTTAAAACGTAGTTGTTTATGTATTTTACTCGTAAATAGCTACGACAAAAATATAATACGTTTTATTTTCTAACTTGTTTTGAATTATAATAGTTTTTTTGGTTGTTTTGTTTTGCCATGAAACACATTTTAAAATATAAACAATATGACAATTGAACAGTGAATTAAATTACTTACACTGTAAAATTAAAAAAAAAACATTATCCGGATGTTTGTTTCAAATGATTTCAATATTTACTATTGAAATGAAAAGGTCGATAGATAAATTTTACCCGCCTAGATTTATCTCTGATAAAATTGATGCATTACCTTATTTCCGTTTCGTTAAAAAGATTATTTACACCTTTTTAATTTCCGAAGAGTCAATTTATTTAGAGTGAAGTTATGATAGTTTATTACGAAAAATTCATCTGCAACATATAAAAAGATAATATTCAATGTTTTCTAATAAAAAAATAATGAAGTATTCTCGATGGTTTCGGCGGTAACTTTGTGGAAGTTCATTTTAATAGAAAATTTAAATTAACTTTGATTATTCCACGTATTGTGTAACTAACTGTGACACGTGTTTCGCCTCTTTCAGAGGCATCTTCAGACTTACTATCGCAAAGTTTGCTTAAGTAATGAAGCAAGATTGATTCTAACATTTTAAAATTATAAAATTACAAAATGGATTGGGTTTTTTTTTCCTTTTAAGAGGAGCAAGGAGGGGGGTGTAGAATCGAAATAAAGCAAACAGATAATGATACTAATTTTACTAATGAGTTGTAAACAATCAGAATGGGATTTTTCCTTTTTAATGGAAGCAAAGAGGGGATTATAAAATGCAAACAATTTGTTTGCATTTTATAATCCCCTCTTTGCTTCCATTAAAAAGGAAAAATCCCATTCTGATTGTTTACAACTCATTAGTAAAATTAGTATCATTATCTGTTTGCTTTATTTCGATTCTACACCCCCCTCCTTGCTCCTCTTAAAAGGAAAAAAAAACCCAATCCATTTTGTAATTTTATAATTTTAAAATGTTAGAATCAATCTTGCTTCATTACTTAAGCAAACTTTGCGATAGTAAGTCTGAAGATGCCTCTGAAAGAGGCGAAACACGTGTCACAGTTAGTTACACAATACGTGGAATAATCAAAGTTAATTTAAATTTTCTATTAATGAAGTATTCAATTGTTATTCTAAATAATATATATTCGAGACTGTTACAATAACAATTTAGTATGACTGAAAAAGGGAAGAAACTACAAAAAATTAGAAATAGAATTTATCTGGGTGCAAACAAAAAATAATCACGAAAAAACCAACTCAAGACCCATCTACAGTGTGGTGACTCGATCTTAACAAAATATCTGTGGTATTGACAATTTGCTGTAATGTGAAATATCTTTTGACACTTAAAATAATATGCATTTTAATCGGTATTTTTTTAAAGAAAATTTATTCATAATTTTAGATTTAAAAAAATGAAATACGATAAATATTTTATACTGAAGAGAAAAAAAAATAAAAATGTCGAAAACCGCAAACGCTCTAAGTTAATGCTTAGAATAGTAAAGTTATGATAATATTTATTTTTAATATTAAAACCCCTAATTCTATAGATTAAGTATAATTTAAATTTTCGACTGAAGGTGCTCGGTGGAAATTCAATATTAAATTTGAATCATTTAAATTTTGTAAACTCTCACATGTTTTGTCACTTAAAACCCGGACTGCGCCTTTCAGCATCTTCATGCGTTCAAGTGCACAGATGAACTTGACTGACGTTCGATAAATAGTTGCATCGGATATATATTACCGTCTTTTTCCGAAAATAAGACATCCTCCAAAAATAAGCCCTAGCGTGGTTTTCAGGATTTTTTGGAATATAAGCCCTCCCCCACAAATAAGCCCTAGTTACAATAATGTAAACGCCAAAATGTGGCGATTGTTGCTAGTGCCACACTATTTATATTTTCTAATTTGCAACACCGATCTATTCTGAAGAGCTATTCCATAGATTGCAAAAAGGGAATCGTGGAGAACTTCTGTAAAGAGAAGATGTTGGACCTCCGTATGGTTCAAAAATGGCGAGCAGACTACGATAACCTGTGTCAACTGGTGGGCCAGGGAAATGAGAAGAAACGCAAGGTTGGATCAGGTCGGCAACCGTTATTTTCTGAGCAGGAAGACAAGATTGAACGCGTTTCAGGAATTAATGTCCTTGAAAGTGAAAAAGCCTGGTGCACCAAACCAGTTATGAGAAAGTGGGTCAATTTTATGCTCCCACCGCTGTTTAGGGGTCGCCAAAGAGGTATTTATTTAGCCTGTACTCACCGTGCTAAAGACACAAAAAATCCTTGCTGAGAGGATGATTGATCAAATAATGATTCCAGCGAGAATGACTGCCAATCTTTAGACACTTGATATCGCAATAAACAAGCCATTCAAGGATTATTTGCGCATGGAAATTAATGAATATATTAAAAACAGAATGGTGAGAAATTAACGTGGAAATTTTGTGAAGCCTGGCCAACAAGAAGTTGTGAATTGGGTGAAGAATTAATGGGATAAAATAACTAACAGCTGTGTTTCCAATGCACTACGAACAGGCTACTTAGACAAGAAATACTCATTTAAGGATAGGTATATTGCAGGACATTAGAAATTCGGACCAATGATTCAACAGGAAATGGATTTGAAGGAAATCTAGAACGGAAATCAGTTATGACGATGTTCCTGAAGAAGATGATATGACTTTATTTAAATAAATTTAAAATAAATGTAAAGTTCCCGTATACAAATATCATCATCATCAGTGTCATTTCATCTTTATACGGGGAACTGTGGAGCCGAGCTCCAATCTCCCCTTCATCTAAGGTTAAATATATATTTTTTTTTCTTCTAATTTAGATGTTACAAATAAATATTGAACGAAAATATATAAATCTACTTATTGTACATAAAAAGTAAGCCCTCCCCCGATAATAAGCCTTAGCTCATATTTCGGACCAAAAAAGAAAGTAAAACAGTGTCTTATTTTAGGAAAAAGACGGTAGAATAAAACCTATTATCGCCAATTTAAAAGCTATTGATGGCGTTTGATGCTAATGACATTCAATCAATTGATAAGTAATGGCATAAAAAAATGCAATTTCTTAATCTGTAATAGATTAAGCCTTAACGTTTAAACGAATTCATAACAAATGATTCTTTTATAAGTATTCCAGCAGTGTGGTACGATGTGCATTGTCGTTTTGTTTTATTACACCATATTGTTTGGTCAACAAATCTAAAAAGCTTTGTTTTTGTACATACGATAATTATAAGCAATACGTAGAGTACTTCCGTTAATAAATTGTCTAAATTTCAATTGGCTATGTGTTAGACTAAAGCTTTTTGAAATAAAAGGGTTCGGAGTCGTAATTAATTACTTCAAACCTTTATGAAAGAATTAAACATGACCAAAAAATGTAATTGTAAAAGGAACACTGATTGGCATGTCTAGATTATTATGTTCAAATGAAATTGTTTTTTGTTGTAAAACAAAATACATTTAAGAGATTAAACAGACAACGATGTTAACTGTAAATATAATACGTTTTGATCCCCGAAAATTTAATATATTTACTATTTACAAAATATAGTGAAATTATCTAGAAAACTTAATTGAGAAAATTCGTCGACCACATTTCAAATTTAATGTATGATTCGTTCTAAGAAATGATATTTAATACGTTATGTTGACTCTATCATACTGATATTACATTCGTATTTCGGGTAGATTATTCATCAAAATGTTGTAAAGCAGTCGATTCCAAACTTATTATGCTCATGGACCCCTCTCAATGAAATAACCTGACCATGTGCCCTCAAGTGAAATAATACATTCGAATTAAATGCCCTGAATGGTAAATGGTGATGTTAAAAATGAAAGTTTAAAAAAAATGACATTTATGTAGTTTTTATTAAAATTATAAATTTTGTTTTAAAATACAAAAACACATTTTATTTCATTGAAATGGATGAATCTGATGGGGTGATATGAGATTATTTATGTTCGACGATTAAATCCATGATTGTCATTACTTGCTTTCTTACGAACTATATTTTTTTTTTTACTGAGAAAGTAAAAATCGTTACCATTTTATTTATTTTAACTTTATTAATAATGAACAAGGTGTCAGGAATATGTTTACATGTATCCTTTCACGGACCCCTCGATGTTGTCCACGCACCCCCAAATGATTTTTAATTTCTCACTGACTCCTTCAGCGGTCTCGGGGACCTCTGAGGGTCTGTAGGAACCACTTTGAGAACCACTGTTGTAAAGCATATGAACCAATCATATTGTATAATATAGCATTGATTATCGGTTTCATGTTCACTGGGTAAGCGGAACCAGATTTGTTTTAAGTAGAAATATATTTTATAATGTATAGATAAAATATATGAATTTTGTAAATTATAACTGTTTTTATGACCATTGGGTAATTAAAATCATAACGCATGCACAGCTCAAAAAAACCGAAAGTATAATAAGATTGTGCAAAATGTTTTGTAAATTTTTAGTTTAGGTAACTATTTAATTAAATAATAAAAAAACTATGGGTCAAATTGCAAATTTGATTAACGTATCTATTTAAAATATACTCATGAATTTTTTCTTGTTTTACAATAATTCAGTTCTGAAAAGTTTATGTCGGAATGGAAAAATAAAATTCTTTTAGTTATCTTTTATATTATTTCTGTGAGTCTTCAGAACAAAATGAATATTTATTGTTTACTTAAAACTTTTACCAATATATCAATTATTCTTGAACAAAATTATTGCGACTGTCAGAATTTATTCGAGTGTTAAATTAAAGGAGTTTCCAAAAAATATTCTTTTTTTTTTGTAAAACTTTTTATAATATATAAAACTGAATATCTTATATTATAATAAATTAGTAAAATTAATTTCTGTATTCCATACTGTCATAGCTATGATAAGAAAAAAATGGTATTTGATCAGAGCTGTGTTAATATCTGAAATAAAATTATAGAAAAATTAAACTTTTTGGGCGGATTTTTTTTTATTTGTATAATAACGTTGATATAATATTATTTATATATTCAGCGGCTATTCCGGAAAATTCATTTTTTACATAAAATAATACTTGATTATTTTTTCTTTTAATGCGTCAAAATAAAATCACCAACATAAATGAATCTCTTGAAAATACGATTTTTTAAATAACAGGTTGCTCACCAATAATGCATATATTTCTAATATGATTTAACCTTCCGAATACAAGTAATTATATTTTTATTTGTATCTATTCCTCTTTCTACGTCCATAAGAGAGAAAAACCCATATTTCTATTTTGTAATTTATATGTTAAGAATTCGAACTTACGTTTTCTTTATTGATAAATAACTTTACGATACTTAATCTAAAGATGTTTTCACGTGTTACAATTTGTAACATAATCCGTTGAATAATAAATTTATCAAATTTTATTTAATATTAGCATCGATGTTCATTTGTGTAATCAAACTATAACGTTGGATAAATAATTACTACAGACTTTTTTATTTAATCAATATCATTAATAATTAAACTGAAGTGCCTATCTAAGTGCACAAATTGTCAATTAGTCACCGCAACCGCTCCCGTTGGGAAAATTCTCCATAGTCTCGCGAACACAAAATCAGTTTAACATTTTCATATGCACGTGTTGCATACTATAGTCGATCAGAACCAAGTGCCACTTATTCTGTCCACGCAATTTGACAGTGCATCGTTACAATAGAATGTCATAGCATATCACACAAGCCCAGAGAAGCGGTATACTGAGCTTTGGCGGCATATGAAAATACGTTAGCTTAATTACGGAGAATTCAGACAGAGTAGCCTTTAGTGATGTCAAAAATATAATAGTGGACATGGCTGGCTTGGACATGTGCTACGAATGCATCAGAAAACAGTGAGACACGCTATGTACATATAAGGTACTCAGAATCATCATTGAAATACATTGAATAGAATGAAGAAATATTGATCTAACTCTGCATGTTTCGTGATCAATCATGAATCACTCAAAAAAATGATTTATTTATATCGACTGTGGAAAGGAAAAAAGACGTGACCCACATACATCAAAATTTACAGGAGGCACAAAAAATGTGTTTTGATGATTTTGGTGTATAAGCAGATTATGAAATATACACAACCTTGAAGTGCACGGAGACTTGTTAATTGGTGTTTAATTAACATAATTAAATAAATTGTTTAAGAATAACCTTTTTTTAAATGGTTGCAATTTTCACAAGACCGTCTTTTTTAAAACTTGAAAGCTAAATTTAGGCACTTATTCGTCATTTTTAACTAGCATACTTTTGCTAGAACGTGTATTAAGTTATTTACATTGTGATTATCGAAAAAAGCTGTGGGCTACGTCCTATTTCCTTTCCACAGTTGGTATTTTCGTGTAATATTTAGCATTTGTATAATTCTATCCTAAGAATACTCGCGAGTGATTTAAAGACTTGCAAGTGTATTGTGATCAGAAGACTTTTTAAGCAGTAACATTTAACAACCTGAGAATAAAATGTATAACTTTCCCCGTAAAAATTCAGGTAACTAACAGTATTGATTTTTTGAAGCTCATCAACAGAAAACATAAAGTGTATATCTTCGATTTAATTAATTGTCTAACACTATGCGTGCCATGTTTCGTGATAAGACTTGCGAATCAATAGTGTGAAAATAGCGTTGGAAATTGTTGCCGTCATGCCTCTGAGATGTGGCAAAACTTTCCAACAACATTTCAGAAGCGTTGTAAGTTAGTACGAATATCTCGGAATCTGCTACTGAAGTTTGATGTGCAGCGTTAAATAGTCAAGTAGTTAATTTGAGCATTGTCTAATTAATTTACCACTGATTGCTTCTTTGATTCGAAAATTACATCTAAAATATATAATTGAGTCATCGAGAAATATAATTAGCCAAGTAGTAAAATTTTAAAACGTTTTTATCAAACTTTTCTTGATATTTTGGTGAATTGCATATTTTTGTTTTAGGGAGATAGCACTATTGCATTGTGTATTGACTAAGTTCATTTTATTTATATGATTGACTCACTTCACCTCACCTATCAGGGGACAAAAACCATAATTTATTTAAAAATACATTTATTTTTCTAAAATCAATACTTTAATATAATATTTTCAATTAAATACAGTAACTCGAACAATTTTGACTACTTTATTGTACAAGGTATTTAAAAATACAATTTCAATTATAAAATCATAAGAAAATTTGGTGGTTAATTTAAACACTTTGGTCATATTTTTTGTTGTTGATTTAAATAAAAAATATAAAATTCTGCATAATATTCGTCAATTTGTGATTAAAAAACTGATATATTCTTATCCGAAATGTAGGAATTTACAAATAAATAACAGCGCCTTGTATGTTTATAAAGATTAAATACAGAACAAACGGCGACTTTTTTGTAAATAAAACAAAACAAGTTTAAGTCGGCCTATTGCTTGTATCAAAAAAGGTCATAAAAGTTTATAGTCTATCTAAAATAATTACTCTTTTTTTTCAAAGAAAATCCTCTTAAACTTTTAATGATGAAACTCCACATTCATTATTATGCAGATATAAAATACTTTTTTAACAGTATTAATACATTTGGGCAAATTAGAGGTGAAGTGATTGGCATTTTAGAAAAAAATAAGTTAAATGCAAAAAAAACTATGTTAATATTCCACACGTCTTAAAGTATCGTAAAAGAAAAGAAACCTTAGTTGATACACATTACAATAGTGTTATATTCGTAAAATAAAATTATGCAATCCACCAAAACACCAAGTAAAGACGTGATTGTACTTGAAAGTCCAATAAAAAGTTTTACCACTGTACAACTTGGCTCACTTCACTTTTAAGGTATCATTTTATGTACAATTTAATAAATGATTAACTGGTTAATCACTGGATTGCTATAAACACATTGGTGGGTGAGTTTCTGTTATTTATCGCTTTTCTTTACATATCTATGGTCTGTCATCTACCAACAACTCATAATGTTTATAATAGTGTTTTTATTATTTAAAAAAAATGATTTTTTAAAGTTTTGTTTTAGCAAAAAAATAAACTATAATTATTATTCTATTATGTAAATAAGAAATAATCTATATTAATTATGAATAACTTAAATATATAGAAATAAGGTATTGTATGTATCTGACTCAGTATTCATATTAAAAGTAGTCGTACTAATAAAGCGGTAAAATAATCCTTGTTTTGTAAAACTAGAAAACTGTTAACTGATTGTTACTTGATTAATGTGATCCATAATGATGATAAGAGGTAAAGAATTCAATGAAGCCAATGCATTCAGTTAATTTATTACATCCTTAAAAATACCCCGGTGCGGATGGTGTTAATTAATGAGAGGCCAATTTAACGCGCGCGCACTTAAAGGTCGAACCTTCATTTATAACCATTAAACTTATTAAGCGCCCCTCACAGAATACACCATAATATTGATTTAACAAAATTTTCGAGACAGAAATTTGTTTAATAGCTTCTTATCCTGTGAGTCAAATTTTCTTATGTGATTTTTTATGAATTTTTAACGACTTAAGCAAATTTTTATAAATGGCAAAAACTTAAGCGTAAAATTATTGATTCACTTGCAAATAATAAAAATAATAAAACATTTTTAGTACTTTTTCCACATAAAATTTATTAGATCAGGACCGGTTTCGCTCATCGCGAGCATTATCAACTGATAAGAAAAATACATAAACAGTGATATTTATACAAAATTAAATTGAAATAAAAAGGTGTAAGCAACTATTAACAATTTAAAGGATTAGCAAATTACATTATAATTACACAGAATTAAAATGCTTAACTTAATTGATATCGTTTGCCACTTAGATTTATTATTCTTTGATGATGATTATTTTTTAATTGTTATGGGTGTTAAGCATTTTAATTTTGTGTAATTATAATGTAATTTGCTAATCCTTTAAATTGTTAATAGTTGCTTACACCTTTTTATTTCAATTTAATTTTGTATAAATATCACTGTTTATGTATTTTTCTTATCAGTTGATAATGCTCGCGATGAGCGAAACCGGTCCTGATCTAATAAATTTTATGTGGAAAAAGTACTAAAAATGTTTTATTATTTTTATTATAATGCCATTCCACCAAGTATTGACAGTGAACACCTTAAAAGTGATCACTTGCAAATATTTTTTTGTAAAATTTTCGTCGCTGTAACATGGTTGGTGACCAACAACTATATTTTGTGATACTCCTGGACAATATGCTGCAGATGCCACAAAAGAGAGTGCATTTCAGGTATGTTAATTCTTCTGTAATCATGTAAACTCACAACATACTATGTTTTTGACAGAGCTACAAAATCGTGACATTGTCTTTGAAAAAGCAATAAAAATGGCCAAGCGCAAAAGTTATTGAGTATCTTAGTTTATATATAATATAATTCGATCGAAGACACATTTTTGAATCGTACAACAAACCAAAAGTGAAAAGATATTATAAATATGAAACTAATCTTACTCCTTTATTCAATTATAATTGAATCTTCCAAACAAATTAAACTTTCATCGTTTATTAAAAAATGAAAACTATAAGCTATCAGTCCGGCAACCAAATAATCAACGCCAGTGGATTTGGTTCCAAAATTTACCACTACAGAGAGCTGTTTGATAAATTTAATTTAAAGGCTAAGATATCTACTATTCGATCAAAAAAATTGTGTACTACCAAGAATGATTAGTAAACTAATCCATATCCTACTCACCATAGCCTTATCCTTATATATTTCCACTTTCATAGAACGAGAGTTTAGGGAAATTAATAAAACAATTCTAAATAGAGCAACGTCTGTGAAAATAAGCTCAATGATGAGTCCATATGATTCACATTTATTATAGGAAACCAAATGTTACGATGAAGTTTGCACTTTAATGTTATTTTACCATTATTACCAGAAAATATGATAAAAGAAAACATTTGCTCAAATACCTATTACCACCAGCAAACTATCACATTTTTTTGGTTACTTAACGAAGAAGAAAAACAATTCACAAATTTAACTGAGATTTAAATTATATTTTGTACTTCTCAAGACAAAAAGTGTTACGAAAATAGAATTCGCAAACTCGTGTCGTGTTTATCGAAGGTTTGTAGATTGCAAATGTGATTATTTTAATGATAAAAAGCTTTCAAGAAAATTTATAAGTGTGTATAATTTTTATCAAAAAAAAAACCAGACGAACTTTATTCATTTACGTAATTGGTAAATTATGTAAACCAGTTCATTTCGTTTCAATTTCATTACGAATGAAAAAAAATGGACGGAAATTTTGGTCGAAAATAAGCTTGCTAGAATGGACTATTTATAGAAGGCAGTCCAATTGCCACGCTTTTTAAATATAAAAATGAAGATTTTTTTTTTCATAGTTTTACCCTCTGGCGATGATGATAAAACTTTAATTTCACAAATAAATCGTACATTTTTTTACCTGACCATTTGTTTTCAAAGAAGCCGAACACTTTGACTATTAACGTAATGTCCATTAAATATATTGATGTCAACTAATATTTTCTAAATAAAAATACAGTTTTCATTTTTTTATGTAGTCAGGGAGGGTATAAGCAGTTGCATGGAGGCGGGAAGTCCTAGAGGGTGGCAAATGATCACAGATTAAAAAAAAAGAGTTATAAATTTAATTTTAATTTCGTTTAGCTTTAGCTTTAGTTAAAATAGCTTTTTGGATTATATTTATTTGAGAGGATCTTTGTCAAAATAGTGAACTTATAATATGAGTCACCTAAAACCGAAACGGAATAAGTGACAATTATTTTTATTACGTAGATGAGATTCGAATTTCTTTATTTGTAATGTATTCCTATAATAACGGAAAATAATGAAAAAAATGTCATCCGTACTCTCATGGCTTTGAGCGTTTCAAATTAAAAATAATTTCAAAAAAATATTTCAAAAAATAATAAGGGCGCTTTTTTAAGCTTGACTAAGGGGCGGCAAATAGTCTAAGCACGCCACTGTATGTAGTCAGAGTAATGTTTAGACCAGGGCAAAATGTGCTTTATATTGTTAATCGATTGAAATTTTCCGGGTAAGTATGACAGTAAAACTGCGCCCCTACTGCTTGTTACTACACGCTTGCAAAAACAATCCATTGTCTATACACGAACTGTATTTCATGGACAGTTTTTGTACAATTTTTTTCATCAAGTAAAAATAATAAAATAATAATTACGCCTTAATTTTTGAACATGCACATTAAAAAATTAATACACATTAAAAATCTGTCTTTAAACCACAATATTTATTATTCTACCCCTTTGGTCGGTAGAAGTAGGGCACACATAATGTATTGAAAAGAAAATTGAAATCAGATTTCTAAGAAAATGTCAAACCCGCATTATTTCGCTTAGTCGAAAATTAAAACTTTTGCACACTACAGTAATTAAAATTGTATCCAGAACGCCAAGTATTTAAGGAATTAGAATTAATACTTTTGATACTAATCAATTTTGGTATTATTTAATATAATTCTAAGAAGGGTTACACTTCGATAGCCATTGAATTGCTATTTCTACTACAGAAATTTCATGCATTCTGGAATGTTAATACTATACTTGAATTATCATTTGTTTTTAAATCTATTTTCGCTTCCAACGTAGAGCATATGGTTTTCTAATAGAGGTACCTCAACAGAACATTTTTTTACGGGAACTGTTTGATACTCAGTTGATAAACCTATTTTTTTTAATTAACTAATCGATAAATTAACTCAAAAAATGTTTTCACACATTTGATAATCACAATATCTTCAGTATTAAAACAGATTAAAAATATCAAAGTGTTTTAAAACTCATGGAAAAGTACAAAATTCAAACAATTCAAATTTGATATTGAAATTCCATCAAGCACCCTCAGTCGAAATACTTAATCAAAGTGTTTTAGTTCTACAGTTTTTAATAATTTCATGCGTTGATAGCTATTTCGGCTTGCGCCATCGTCAGAACTATGTTTAAACTTATATTTTGCTCAGCTATATATACTGGCTCTGAAGTGATACACAATGCATCAAGTTATTCACTCTAACATCCTAATTATAATTACAATATTACACTTATCAAATGTGATTCTAGTGTTTCAAAGAACGATTAACAATCTGGGTTTATTTCTTAAAACATTAATTAGGATAAAATTAAAATGATCTTCAGTATTATCTTAAACATATACATATCGACTGCGGAAAGGAAAAAAGACGTAACCCACAGTTTTTTTACAGGTTTTTTTTTGATAATCACAATCTATCAAACTTGATACACGTTCTATTAAAAGGATGCAAGCTGAAAATGTCGAATTAGTAACTAAATTTAGCTTTTAAATTTGAAAAGAGATGAGCTTGTGAATATTGAAACCAAGAAAAAAGAGTGAAATAAAGGTTTTTCGTAGACAATTTGTTCAATTAATAATGGATTATGTCAATTCAACACCAGCTTAGAAGTCTCCGTGCACTTGTAGATATTTTGTAATTTGCATATGTTAAAATCATAAAAACACTTTTTTTGTGCCTCCTGTAAAATTGACTATGTGTGGGTTACGTCTTTTTTCCTTTCTACAGTCGATATGTATGTGTGTGTGTAATACACAATCTTATCATTTATT
The DNA here is from genome assembly GCA_030503985.1 of Himalopsyche tibetana. Classification (NCBI taxonomy): domain Eukaryota; kingdom Metazoa; phylum Arthropoda; class Insecta; order Trichoptera; family Rhyacophilidae; genus Himalopsyche; species Himalopsyche tibetana. Next base: position 38,964,859 of record JAPJYX010000014.1, on the reverse strand, counting down.
TTCCATTCGATCTTTCCATTATATGTAATATTCACGTAAACAACAATTACTTTTGTATCACAGTTGAATTGCTAAAATTAGGTCCTTAATATTTAGCAATGGCTTTGTTGTGCGAATATATTTTCACATAATGACCCAACTCATATTACCCAATGTTATCCAACAAACTATTTACAATTTTATCTTTGAACGAGGAAAATACTTCCGATTAAAATGATAAATATATGTGCAAGTATATTTTTGGATAAGAGACAAAACTAACGATACTTAACGTCATATTTTATGTATTCGCGTTTGATATTAAACCAGTTTAAAAAATCACCAGTTCTTATTGTTTTTAGTAAAAAATATATTGTAAAACATGTTTTCAATGCTAAAAAAATTAACATCATCAGAATTTATAATATAAACAAAACAAAAGAAAAAATGGTTTCAAAGAGGAGTTTTTTCATATTTATGAAAATGGCTGGGAAACTAGATAGTTCTTAAAACATTATTTTGTTATTACATATTTCATTGATAGTAGATTTTTAGAGATAATATAATAAATTATATTTAATAAATATTTCATAATATATTTAGAAAGAGTTTTCAAGAGCTATTTGTTATTGAAATATAATATAAAAAAGATAGCGTTATGAAAAAACGTTTGTAATAATTCTTTCAGTCATGGAGAGCGAAAAACAATATTAAAGAAACGATGGAATGAAGAAAAGTAATTAAAATTGTTAAAAAAATAATATTTCTGTAAAAAAATTCAATAACCTTAGAAGATTTATTCAAAATCTTCATTGAAAAATCTTAAAGCAATTTTAATTGTGAACACTATATATATATATATATATTTATGTGTACATATACTTTGTTTTGACTTAGTATAATAGAAAATGTTATAGGAGTCTACCTAACTACCCAAAAAAATATTTTGTTTTTCTACACTTTGTATGCAGAAGACTGTAGAATTTTCCACAATTATGTTCGGAAAATATGACAAAGACTAGCATTAAAATAGCAAAAAACTGCATGACTGACTTTTGTAAAAAGATGTTTCTGGGGGTTTTCACAAATTTCAAGCAATATTTAAAATCGTTAAATAAGAAAATAAAATTTACGTCTTATGATATGAATTACGACACATGCTAATGGGTGTCATTTTATTCGACAGGATAATATAAATTCTCTCCAAAATGAATTCACCTTGAATAGTCAATCGGGAAGGCTGCCAAATAATTTGCTAACGCTTCCCGTCTGGTTCAAATTATTGACCGAATATTCGCTTTGTAAGAAGACTTGTTTGCAATGGAAAAATAAATACTCTGATTTGTCCGTCTGTTGACAATTCTGTTCCAGTGAGATTTTAGAATATTTTCTTAGTCATTGACAAGGTTAGTAAAATAACAATTTTTCTTAGTTAAACATATATTCCAAGACTATTATATATTTTCAACTCTACAATGCCTTATTATTTTGTGCATATAAAGTATATTTGTAGACGGCTAGGCAAACTTATCACAAATTGCACATTTTATAAATTAAGAAGAACACCAATTTATTAATTTTGAACAAAATAGGTTCCTCAGAAATAAAGTTTTGTTATATAATAATGAAACACTTTCTTTAAATACTTATTCTAAAATATTATAAAACTATGAATACGGTGAAACGCTTTCAACTTGTCGCGATAGGTGACACCGATCTGGATTGAGAAATAAGAACAAAATAACGTAATATTTTTTTAAAAATAGACACAGCACTATAAAATTAAATAAATGTTTGATAAAAAGTATTCATAAAGATCTATCGGTTTTATTGAAAGATATAGTCTATACCAGCGGTGACCAAGCCAACGAACGCGTAGCCATTCCATGTCTCCCGCCTGATGCTTTGAAACGAAAAGTTAGTGTCTTTTATTATCTATTTATTTTGTTTTCCTTTAATACACATTGTATTATGCTTTGAATTACTTAAATTTTTATGACAACTTAGCACATACGGTGTTAGTAGACTGCTAAGACTGATTTCAGTATGAAGTCACCAGCAGAGATCCAATATTTGGCCACCCATAGTCTATACCAGTGGTCGGCAAACTGCAGCTCGTGAGCCACATGTAACTCTTTGGCCCTTTGAGTGTAGCTCTTCCATAAAATACCACTGACAGTGCTATTAAGCTTCGTGTCCTACGCGCAAAAGTCGGTTTTTGCCCTTAAAACTAAAAGTTATCCAGGTGAACGTACTTCAATCAAATTGAGGACTTTTTATGCAAAAGCCAGCATAGGAGTGCATAAATCAAGTTAATAAAAATGTACCGACCTATACAGTTTAAGTTAAAAAAAAATGTCTCTCAAAAGATCGTTGTATAGTTGATATTTGGCTCAGTTGACTAATTTAGCTGACCACTGGTCTATACCGTATTATCTATAGATAGTTGTCGCTGAAGTTTTCAGTTAAAATCACTCTTTATTATAGTCTTTCATGGAATGGAAAGTAGATATGTAAACCACTCATCTTAATCCTTTTTTTATATTTTTCTTTCTTAGCAATGGACTAAAAACGAGTTTTTATTGAAAATTTATAAATGCACCCTTTTCAGCTGAAATTGTCAAATAGTAATAAAACTCCAACAACCAGTTCTATTAAAGATTTATTGCTGAGTGAAAACATATAATTTTTTTGAAATAAAATTTCAAGTAATCATTTTACTGGATAAAATTACAACTGTCGACAGATCCGTTCATAAAATAATGGTAAGCCGAAATCACAGAAGTCATTTCATTGATATTACAATAAAATGAATAAATGTTTACAGATTCAAATAAAACAGCCTTAAGCCATCGTATTTGAGAGGTAGACCGACAATTTTATTCGAATAGCCTTAAGTGGTCGTCAATTTGGCGCGAAGCCGGAACTTTACGGCAATTTCAAAATCATGAACTTAATGGCAAGCTTAATTCAAAATCAAAATGAAAGGTTTACGGAGGAAATAGAATTTTTACAAAAGCTCTTCAATCTGGATTGGTAAAGTAAAAACCTGTTTATTTTTTTGTAGCAAAACAGACTTGGTAAATTTAAATTTATTCGGTGATAACTAGGTGATAATTTGGATATTTAAATTTTGTAAATAATATTGTTGTGCATCAAATACTACAATATTATGGGGAAACTGTTCATATTTTTGTATGTATTTAATAAACAAAATATCATTTTTTATCATTTTCAGTGTTTAGGCAAAAATAATTTAAGCCAAACGAGTTTAATAAGAACTGAACGTTAACCCCGGGGGAAGTTTGGGCTTAAATGCAAAAGGGGTAAAGAGATAATGATAATTTAAAGAATTATATGACGATTATTTTTTTGTCAATCCACTCTCAAAAATGAAAATTATCACGGATGGAATTCTTAAATGCAATAACACGTGAAAAGAAAAAAAAGTTTTTCTTACATAAGCATTGCTGAAACGTTTATATTAATTTTCAGATTGGCCACAACTATCTTATATACTATCTAGGTAGTGTGAGAAATTACACATTTTTTTGAAACGGCTCTAAGTCTCTTGACATGATTTCGTTCCGTTATATAATCGGGGGTAATTAAACAAAAATTACAGTTTAAATATTTCGATAGATGATTTGATTAATTAATTATGAAATTTGACAAACTGACACTTACAAAAACTTTCTCCATTAGTAAGACTTAACAGATTGAAAACCTATTTTAGAGGAATATATAGAATTGAATGCTTAAAATAATTTTTCGCAAAAGTATATTATTTTTTCAACACTCCTTAGTTAGTTATATAAGAATTGAAAAAAACAATAAACTATACATATTTTATTAAATTGTGAAGTAAACATTTTTTTTATAAGTTTAGTGTCAAGTCTTGTTAATGCCAATTTACACTTCCTTTATTTATTCCGGTAGAGAATTTTAATATCTTTTTCAAAAACGGACCACAAGTGTATGATAATCAAATTCAAATCATGATTTTACTATCAAAAGTGTCAAATCGAAAGTATTTAAAAGGTAATCGGATGGCAGTTTTTGAAACAGCTGACCGAATATTATTAAGCATTTTGTCCGGAATGTAAGCGCTTACCGTTTTCAAGTGTCTGAGTTTTCCATAGTTATCAAAGTTCATTCGCATTAAAATTTCGTTAAAATGTAGTCAAACAATTTTTCGGCTCTTCTGAAAAATAAAGTGAAAATGACTTGAACACTTGACGTCTCATTAGTCAAATAATTAATTCAAATGTTGATCAATTTATTTATTTTTTAATTAGTAAATTTTTTCGTCTATTTTTATAAATTGATTGTTTATTTAATAATCAAATAAATAAACTTATCAAATGCCATAACGCGCATAACTGTGAATTAAAGAACAGATTACTTTTACAAATAAAAAGGATTTTTAGAGAATTTTACATACTGTTGTTTTAAGAATAACTGCTACTCATCAAGGTGGTGAAATGAAATTTACTTTAATATGTTTCTGTGAAACATCGGTCATTAAAATAATTACGTTTATTTTATTACTATTTGAGTTATATCAATTTGTTTTAATTTTCTATTATAATAGTAATGGTAAAGCCATGTTAAAAACATAATATCATTATTTTCCTCGACTTCAAAATACTGTTAAAAGTCCTGACTTCCATGAATTCTTTCACATAGTTTTATTTAATCTCATAGATACTTTTCTGAGCAAATTACTTTTATCAGGCAATATTTTAGCTCAATGTATACTACTTTAAGTATACGCATACTATTTTGCTAAAACAAAGAAGACACAATATAATGGCTCGTATTTAACCAGTCTGAATTTTAATACAGTTTCTGTCATAATTTTTATCTCATTGGTCAGAATTTATATTAAATGGTCATAATATGTCAGTCAGGGTAGAGGGCAGAATAAATAATTGATTGTCAGAATTTATATAAAATAGTAATAATTTAAACGAAAATAAACAAAACCCAACCCAACCAAAATAGTTATAAAATCTGACCGTATGATATTTTTATTCTGACAAAAAAATGAATTTTATTCAGACCGAAAGTTTATTTGAATTCTGACCAAAAATTGATTTAAACTCTGACCATTTATTTTGTTACTTAATAAAATACTTAATTTAGACGAATATATTTTTGTAATAAGTTGAGTCACTAATATGTAAATTTAAAACATACCTATATAATAATTATAAAAAAAAAATTAGGAACAAAATATAAATCATTGCATAATACATTTATTTTCAGTATCATCGTGTTGTTAGGGCTGAAAGCCGGCGGCGCTCTTTTCCAAGCAATTTCATTAATTTAACGCGAAAGATTTTTTCGATCGGAAAAAGTGATAAAGCGCGACCTTCACAAGTGTTTAGCTTCTGCGGGAGGAAGCCGGGAGGTGGGGGATCGAAAAGTTTTTCAAGCTGTTTTCCGCATTGATTCGTAGAAATATTTTTTTACATTAGTTTTGTTTTTGAAATAACAACTATGTATTCATATAATAAAAACAATTCAATTATTTTGCATTTCCCTAAAGTTTCCATTGAGGTTCTAATTAAATTAAAAGTGTAATAATTTGTATTTTTTAGCTTATCATAACTACTTTAATGGGTTCAGTGAAAATTTCGCGTGTATAATTCGAGCAATTTGAATCGGTAAAATTATGTACATTCACACAAATTTTGTCACTAACAACCCGAGTTTCGCCTTTCGGCATCTTCAGGCGTTCAAGTGCACGAATAAACTTGAACTGGCGCTTAGTAAATGAATGTTTCGTGTTTATATAAAAAATAAATGTATCATTGAGTTTAAAGCCATTGCTGGCGAAAATGATAAGCCCATGGGAATGCCCACAGATTTGAAAAACGAGTAGTTTTAAGAATTATATTTATTTTTATTTGTTGGAAAAGGTTTTATGATTATATTTATAAAAGGCATACAAGTGGAGAACGCGGAATATGTATCTGCTCATTTAAAATCGGAAGACTGTTCAATTGCGCTCTATTTATTTCTAAAGTTTCATGGAAAAATAGTTCATGAGCGTCCGTATTTGGGTGCAATTAGCATGAATTTAAAAAATCTTTTAGACTGATTTCACATTTATTTAATATGATCAAAACTGGTTTCGCTCATCATCAGAAATTTAAACTGAAAGTATATATAAATTTTTAATATAATGCCTCACCACTAGATATTATCAGTAACCTTAAAAGTTATTAGAATGTATAGTAATTTATGTATTTTTGTACTAACGATAAAGTTGGATTGTGCTTACGTTAATTAGAGCCAGAACTTGAAAGCTCTGTAAATAATATACTTTGTTTTCAATAAATAAACCTGTAGCGTGATAGAGTGGTCATCGCTCAGATTCCCTAGTTATATACGGTTGCGGAAAATTCCGTGTTAGAACCATCTCTCAAGAAGCACATAATGAATTTTTATTCGATTTATTGGTTTGCGTTTACAGACAAGAATGTAAGTAATGACAGTGTTCGATGGTGCTTACTAATCGATTTAAAATCTCACCATTCGATCTTTTCAATATTTAAACAAAGATAGGATAATTTATTGACTAAAAACTAGCTCGAATTAAGCAATTCCTTTTACAGTCAAATCCTTCTATGCAAACTATATCCAAAAGAAGATGTTTGATCCACTGAATTGTGTTGTATTAAACAATTTCTATTAAAACTACTACTTTGTAAGTCAACATGCTCTTCATAGGGAATTGATTTTTTTTAGATAATCGGCGTAATTGGTAATTTATTAAAAAACATATTTGAGATATTAGATTAAATAAATTAAACTGTACTGTGTTTCAATAATAAGACGTTAACTTTAAATTCTCAGTGGAAAGCCATTATAAGTTAGTACATATATTTAAGAAAATAACACTTTTTTTACTCTACAATTTTTATGATCAATGCTGGTTTTGCTAAACGCGACCATTTTCAATTTGTGAGTATAAATAAAATTATTCTAAAATGCTCCTTTTCAAATATAAAACTATTAACTTAGATTTAATTATGGAAATAAAAACGTATCGTTCAAATTCGATACAATTTTTTAAGGTAAAAAAAAAAATGAAAAAAATACTTCTCTTAATCAAATATGAAATATTGCCGTGTCACCAGAAAATATTGGCAATTGATTTTTTGACTAATGGCCTACTGTAGGTTTTAGAATATATTTTGTCGTTTTATCTCGATGTGTGATGGATTGTTTACACACAATTATTTGTATGTCAACATTGATAGTAATATCACCTGTGAAATATTATCGAAGTCAGAGATGCGCGACACAAAAACAGATATTGATTGTCTTTGATATAATAATGTACAGGCAATTTGTTTGTTGAAAATTTCTTTTTACGAAATGAATTCACAATAGACAGATCATTTTTTATCGTATTATTCTTGTCAGATTGTATGAATGATGTGTGTGTTATTGTGCGATTTTAAAATAATATATTGGGCTCAGACATCATTTTCTGCGATGTCCTTTATCAATGTAATGTAAATTAATGACAAAAAGTATTCGAATTAAATGTATTCTAATACGACAAAATAAATTATCTATGCTTAAAAACTGTATGAGATTTGGAACTTTTTTTAAACAAAATATCATAGTACTGTTTGTAATAAGTTATTCTGGCGACCAAATTTGCTAGGTGACAATAGAGCGATATTAGGGTCGAATGGAGTGAATACAAACTTACAGAAGTTGAACGTGAGAGTGTAATTCATTGTGAATACGAAAACGAAAAATTGAATTCAAAGCTCATAACGCAATTGAGCACTTGAGAGGTGAAGTGAGCAGACTTGTAAAACGGCAAAACTTTTTCTTGGACTTTTACGTATACAAGCACGTTTTTACTTGGTGTTTTCGTGCATTGCATATTTTAATTTTACGGATATAACACTATTGCAATGTGCATTAACTGAGGTTACCTAGCTTTTATTTAGAATACGACAGCGCATCTAACTTTATTTTTCTTAAATACCACTTGGCCTACTCCACCTCAAATGAACCCATATAATGAACATTTTCACAAACTGAAAAAACAAGGTAATTTATAAATAATATTTAATTCGATTACGTCTCAACGATTCCTTTTTTACACAAATTCTATAACGAATTTTTTAATACTGCACTTCAAAGACACATTTGGGTGTGGATGCCACAACCGTGTGTATCACCGATTATGAATTGTATGAAATTTTAACAATCAAATGTCCATATCACAGTTCATTAAACTTTCTTGTAATTTGTGTAATCTTAATTAAATTTAAAATAAAAAAAGCTATACATAATCCCGGAGCATTCTTTATTGAAAATAAAATATATTCTTGTAAACAACCATTCGTTTTTACACATATTGGTAAATCTTTTTATAAATTCATAAGCAGCAAATAAATCATAATAATTGTCATCAAAATATGTTGATAAATAATTAATCCGTACTAATTTCCTACTAGAAAAGCGTGCGAAACGAATAACAATATCGTGTTTTGTTTACTTTAAGTGGCACACTGCCTGAGGAAATTCGCAAATGAAATATGACGAGGAAATTTTTGAGCACAACACGTTTCGCACTCAACGCCAAAATAAAATAATGTAGCAAGTGTTCTGACGGGGATATGTTTCACGCTTGTTATTTATTATTATGGCAATACTTCTCAGCGATTTAAACTTTTAGAAAGTTCACACTCGGCACATGTATTATGAATCAGTGTTTTCTATTGTATTCAATGTGCTTATAGGATTTTCTAAAATAATATAAGAGATTCTTTAAAACTTTGTAATATTTCATCAAAACTGTATTTAGTTTTGTTTTTATATGACGATCTCCGCTCTTCGCGTGAATCATGCTGAGTTCTTGTAGAGCTTATCTCAACAGAAGAATTTCTTCTACGAAAACTGCAAATTTATCAGTCGCTTACCTCCTCTTTTTCGGAAACACCGAGAATACAATAATATGACTACGACAAACAAGTTCTAGGATAACTGTTACGCCACGCCACAATTTTTTGTATAACGGGTGGGTGAAAGGTAATAAGTTAAAGCATTTATGACTTTCAAATACAATCTATTGAAAAATCAACTGTATGTATATAGGCTTTAGCCCACACCACAATCAAAGATAGCAAAGTTAACCACTTAATGTAAAGTTTGTGACCACGTAACCCAATGATAGTCAAAACACCTGATTTCGGAATTTAATGATTCACTTTAACACAAAAAAATCAAATACCCTCCGATTAACAACCATATTTATTAATAAAATAATCCGCGACTGTGTAATTTAGTTTGAATATGTATATATCAATACTGTATAGTACTTGTATTATAAATAAACGAGTTGCAGTCTTACTTCTTCTCATATTTTGTAATAATTACAGACAGAAGCATCCTGAAATCCCAGAATTGCAAGTAGAACTTATAGGAGTACTTATGAATGAATTTTCTTTTTATACAAATAGAAAACTAAATTTACTTATTTTTAGTGTATACTATTATTAACAACTTTATTTAAAAAAATCACACAGTGATGAGTGAAAACGATCTTGATCTTAATGAATAAATGTGGAATTAGAACAGTGAAAGAGAGTTTTTTTTTATTTTTTTAACACAATGCCTTAAAGCCTTAATAACCTTAAAATTTAAAAAAAAGTGTTAAAAAAAAACCACTGCAAAACTTTGTTAAACGCGCCAATAATTTTAAAATTGAAAAATCATTTATATTTAAGATAAACTCCATTAGATCGTGTGAAATTATACTCAACGAGAAATGATATCACAGCGCCCAAAATCTTGGCCTCTATAAGAACTCAACCCAAACCCATCTGATTGTAAATATTACATAAAGCTGTTACCACTGGGCTACCGAATCCATCACATAAATAATCATGTTTGAGATTAACCGGGAGAAAATTTGTAATCCATGCACTACAACGTTTTACAAAATATATATGATATATATATATATATATGTATATTTTATTCCATAAAATATTTTGAAATTCACACATAAAAGGTTTTATTCCGTCCATAGAAAATAGCCATAGAATTAAGTTTCATTTATATCTTTGAACAAATAAGAAATCCCTTCTTTGCCAGCATATTTATGCGACCCGGATTTCGAACTTAGTTCTACGATTCGAATTTGAATATTCAAGACCTAAAAAAACAAAATATATGGCCAATCTAAAAGAAAATATCACATTTATATTATCTCTACTAAAAGGTTTAAAAATGAAAAAAAAGAAAATGTCATATCTTCACAAGTTGAAATAAAATTAAGACTTATTTAAAGATATTTTTTTCATCTAATCAATTGTTAATTTAACTGTACAAAACGAGACAAAAGCTTAATCGTTGTTTTATTATTACTAACTAAAAATAATGAATAACATTTAAAAAATATTTTACAGTAAGAGTTTTTAGAAAATAAAACGACAGTAAACACATATTCGTTTTCTATAAGTAAACTAAAAATTTAAAGAATTAAAAGAATAGTCACTGTTTTTCGTTATACCTAAATGGCATGTACTCAAGTACCACCGTGCAGGGTTTATGGAAGACCAGTGCGGACTATCAAAGGCCTTCTCGTAATCAACAAAGCTATTGAATATGTTTCTTTGCTGAATGAGGTACCACAGAATGTACTCAATGGAGCTACGAGACACTGGAAGGACCTGGAAGGAAGCAGAGTCTATCTGGGGAAATAGAGTCTTGGAGAAACCATGTGGTCACCATATGCTTCGTATAGAGAGCGAATATGAACAAAAATTAAAATATTTTCCTATTGGCTCTCTTGGTTATGGTATTTCGTTTCCGAATAGACACTTTCACAGAATATTTTTATAATTGATTCATTGACATGTGTTTTCTAAAGAGTGTTGTTCGTATATAATGTTTATAGCTGTGTTGTATTGTAATATAAATTCTTCACTAGAATGTTCACAAACAAAATATCCTGAGAAAAATTGTTAAAAGTACCTTGAAAAGGGTCTTTTGCTGTTATCATTCAACCACTTATTTAACGGATAAGCAAGTATATTACAATATGGTTTAGTTTGACGACAAGATTTTTTTTTAAATTGATGGTTGTAAATTAAAAATATAGGAATCATTATTATCTTCAAAATTCACATTCGTAATTGAGACTGTGCAAATTATTCCTTGTAATCGACCGGTTGGGAACTCTTGGTCTTGGGTTTATAGCTCTTACCACTAGAGTCTATAACACAATAGCAGATTTGATTGATCTATGTAAGTCCATGTTTCTTCTTGTAAAAAAACACTCGAAGCTATTGATTGACGATTCCAAAGAAATGTAAAATAAACAATAATGGTGGTAAAAAATACGTAACGCTAATATTTTTGAATGGTCTCACAAAGCGATTCTGACAAGCCTTGAGCTTAGAGCTATAACACGTTACATCCGGTAAGAAGATTGGCGCTGGGGGCATTTTATTATTTACGGCAAAGATTATTTTTCCCACAGCTAGGATTAGGGTTTACGATTTGAATCGTTCACCTAAAATGAGTCGATGGGTAAATTCAATAACGCCTGGCGTACACCTTCGAAGTTAAATATTCTTAAATTATGTTTCCCAGTAAACGATTGCATTCGAATACTTATTTAATTATTGACTGTGATTGTTTTAAATTCAATCTTTTCGATTTTTTTCAAACCATTTCCGTTCCCAATGTGAAACGTATAGACTCGTTAAAAGAAATTTTATTTTAAAAAAAGTTGTTTTACTACAATTGCTTGCTACTCATTCAATCAACATTAATTTTTAGGATAATAAGTAAAAAATAATTGAGCTAGAAGACGATTTGTAGTTAGCTAATCGCTCCTACTGTGCCATCTTTTTAGAATCTTTGAAACTACTAATTTATTCAAATGAACGTTCTAGGATTAGCAATCATACGTAATAAATAGGATTAGAAAATATTTATATTAATGCAATCCGTTTTGAAGTTATGTTTTCTCATTGATCTTCCTAAAGGATTATTTTTTACAAAAAACATTTTAAGAAAACTGTCTGTTAAACTTTCTTTTCTGACAGGCTAAAGAAAAAGATCATTACGATGCGCAATGTTATATGTAAACTTTAAGAATGGGATTAAGGTGTAATTGTTGGTGGAAGGTACAGCGCTATTAATCGTAGTTATTATACAAAACATAATACAATAAAAGTGAGAAATGATTTGGTTGAAGGAACTAATGAAAATTCAATTATGGTGAATATTCTTCAGAATTTGAAAACAGCTTATAAAAAAATTCCAAAGCTACGTTTCTTATGACACAATTATGAAATGAATAAAACATTATTTTTGCTCCTGTAAGAAAGAAAAATTGTTGCTATGAAAAATGGTTTATTTATTTTTCTGTTGTATAATTCTTAAAACTTTTGTTATCTTCAGTTTAAAAGGATTCAAATTTTTTTAAAGTAAGACACGAAATATAATATCTGTTAACTTGATTAAAATCCTTTAGATTTTCTCCCTTAATTCAAAGAAGAGAGCTTAATTTAAAATAGAAGATTATAATAATTGCCGCGGAAATTTTCATAACATCCAATATTTTTTGTAGTCATCTTTCGAAAAAAAATAATTTGAAAATGAAAGGGTAAAAATTCAAATTATGTAATCAGAAGAAACAGACTATTTGAATTAGCAAAATTACTCTGTTATGATTACTTACATATTTTTTCTGCTGTAGCCAAATACAAAAATTACATTATTAAATAAAAAAAAATCATTCATTACTTTAAATGCAGACACTCATGTTCAAATTAAGCATCTGATATTTTTTACATAATTCAAATTATAATAATTTACTCAAATATTACTCAAATGAACTGTAATCTTCTTTGCAAAGACTCCAAAAAGATCGCGTAGGCGATTTTAAGTTTCATATGCTGCCCGTCCTTTTCTGCTTCAGATATATGTCCCATGGCGCAGGTGATTGAAGATAATATCAACCAGCAAATCGATGCTTTAGAACTTCTATCTTAAGAGAAATACATAATGAATAGATGTTGTATCCAGGTCCATGCGGTCGTCTTTGAGTTACTCGGCAACTGGGTTGCAAGCAAGGTAAAATAAACTATTTATGTATAATATTACACTACAAACGATTCCTGTATACGCGTTTATTAATTGTTTATTCAATTCACATCTTAAGATGCTTCTCTAACTATAGACGTAAATTATAACACCTTCGATCGCATCTAGCTGAATAACATAATTATAAAATTAAGTTTAAGTTCAAATGAATAAAAGGTTCAACAAAGTAAATTGCTGAATCCATCAAAATAGCCTCTGAGAAAAAATAAAAAAAAGTCTGCGATAACTCTTATCGCAAATAATTTAAATTGGGCATCGTTTATTGCATATGTGTGAACTGCCGACTTAAAAACTAACACATTTCTGCTTTAAAATCAATCCCGAAAGTTTCGGGATCATGTATTCTAATCCCGGGAATGAAATGAATCGAAAACTGTACGGGATCCCGGGATTGGATTCCTAAGTGACGAGTATGAACATAGTGAAATTGTGTTTTTTTGATATTTAAAAGTACTGACATGAATTTCGATAACAATTAAGATTATACTTTCTCTGGTCATCAACGTATTATAACTGTATCAACGTATTGATTTTGACAGTAAAGTAACTGACACTCAAAAGGTTAATCTCTTGAACAAAAAAGTATATAAATTAAGCTTGTACAAAGTAAAGTTTATCTCGTATGTAGGTTACTGTAGACATGGCAGAGAAGACGTGCCATGTCACGGTTTGTAAACCCACATATTTGTAATATCGCAAAGCTGTGTGGGAAGAAAAAGACACTGATCCTAGCATTCTTAATAGCCAATTTGAGAGTTGTTTGTACGCAAAATTAATTATTCAGACAACCACTGTCTAGGGAACACAAGGAAAATGAATCTTCGAGGGTGAATTTCTTATAACAAGTTTTCATATAGATATTTTCACTTCAGGAATTAGTATCATGACAAACTCAAATATTTGATAGTTGATGAGTAAAGTCTTGTGTTTTAAAAAGTTTACAAAAAAATATATCAAAAACTTTGCTGGTTAGATAGTTAAATGTTCAGATTTTTCTGCCTATTTAATTTTCTGGTAACAATGTGCGATGAAATAATGTTATTCTTGTAAATAGAAATATTCTTTTACATTATTGGGACATATTTCCGGTTATGTCACATTAACTTAGAATATCATATCAGATTATGATGAGTTAAAACAGTAATACAGCAGTACTAAAAGATTTTTAATTATCATTTGGCAAAAATATTATTGAATATGATTAAATAAAATCTTGTTAATATGGTTTTTATACAAAAAATCTGTACAAGGTATATTAATGAAAAGTGGTCAAAGTCAGTCATTAAAATTTTTACTAAGAAAAAGTCTAGTTCAGTCCGTTTTATTGAAATCATGCTTAAAGTTTGAGTTTTTAAACAGTTGACGATATTTGTAAAAAAAAATGTTATAGCGCTAACATTAAGCCACGGTGATTATGTGGATAGTAAATATTACACCTTTTACAGAAATATAGTTTAATTTATGTCATTTATTTATTAAGAATAAAAATACACATTAAATAATTACCAATGATTATTTACAACCAATTATTATCAACAAATACGGTACATACTACAATTAACTATAAATACACTTTTTACATCAAAGCGTTACTAAATTTAATGTATTATTTGAACTACGTAAATATAGAAAGTGGTGAAGAGTTATTTCAGATTGCATTAATGTTACTATGGTAATATAATATAAATAAATAAGCATACAAAATCTAAACGCCATATAATTACATAAATCACGCTCAAGCAGTTCAAAATCCATGAATTATTACACCGCGTAGTGCCACCTTAATCCAACTGAATGCGTTTCTCAAGTTCGTTAAGTAGGCAAATATAATATAAAATGGAGTGACCAATAACTTTTTCAAATTGATATATTTTATCTGTTTTATTTTATGATTTTAAATCATTTTGCGGAAATTAATTTTAAACTGTGGTGTCTCAAAAACTATACCATTGTCCATGCTTCTTTCCGGGCCATCTCAACGAGTCATTGCGTTATCGAGAGAGTTCTTTAGATGACCATCAGCAGCTTTCCAGTGTGATGGAGTTCATCCTCACGTGCATTAATTACATGCATCTTGTTAGGACTGCTTTAAAGTGTCGTGAAACCAGTGGCGGATTACACCATCAGCGCAAGAGGCGCGCGTTTGGGACCTCCAAATCTTGGAGTCCTCAAAGATATATTATATAAGCCCTTATATTTTAATTTCAGTTTTAAATATTTATTATTATTCTACGAAGAGGCTTGCAGCACTTTTATGTTATTCGAAAAGCAGAGCCTCCGAATTTCTTTATTCGCCACTGCGTGGAACGAAAACAATGAATATCTGTTAACTTTGACTTTAAATTAGATGCTCGAAGTAGTTTGACTTGGTCAGGAACTCGAAGGTAAGAGAACGAACTCTCCAGACTTATGACAAAATTATTAAAAATAAAAAAGTGAGAATGGAACTGGCTTGGAAATGTGCTTTTGATGCCACAAAAGAGCTTAAATCGTATCTCTTAATTTCATATACAATAATAATATTAATAACATTAACATTTCTTTGTTATATGTATTTAAATTATTTGTTACTTTAAGAGTTGACAATGACTCTCTTTAGTGCATTAAGATTTTCATTGAGTATATTTTGTGATGTAAAAAAATCTAATATATTTGGTAAACTGGAAAGTTCTGGCTATAAATCAGTAACTATTTTTTGCATTCTTAGAGAAAAATATTTGTATTGTGATGTCATTTATTTTTGTTGATCTATGGTCGTCCGATTTCAAAATGTTTATTGTGCAAAGAAGGCGAACCGCAGTTAAATCCGGAGTTGTAACTTCAGTAAATATTTACAAGAGCTAGAATCGCAAAGCCAACTTCCTCAATGCAGTAAAGTTTACTTAGGAGTTCTCAAGAACTCACTGCATGGAGCATCTTAAGCGCGTCTTAATCCGAATGGAAATTACTGTTTTAACAACACGTAATCAACGTCTCAGTATAATTATTCAACATTAAGAAACTCAGTGCTAAGGTGCAGAAATAGAATGTCAGAAGTCGTTTTACTTTGTAGAAATATTCTTTGCAGTATCCCTTGGAACAGAGCATTTATATTTCGTTTGCTTTATACAATATGGTATATTACGAAAGATAACAAATTTTCGAAGTTATTTGTCATTGATTACAACTTTCTCTTGATGAATTATGAAAGAAAATTATGACTCTAGTAAATAAAACAAGATACTTAAAAGATTTTTTTAAAATCCTCTTGCACTTCCAATGTAAAGCATGTGGCATTCTGAAAACTTCTTATTACTCAGTTACTCAAAATCTCTAGATAGAAAAACTAGAGCTAAATTAGGATTAGTGGTAAACTAATCGCTCTCGCTGTGCTCCGTTATTTTAGGAATAGGAGAATGGGTGGATTTTTTAGACACAAACAATAACACCTTCGAACAAAAATCGATAAATCGACTGAAATAATGTTTTTCGTACTGGTAACCTGTGAGGTCTGTCACGGAAGGCAACGACGTTAAACACTGCACTACGCACCCGATTAAGTTGGATAGATGATTATTTTTTATCGATAGCTCAAATCTATTTTCAGCTTCGTAAATGTATGTCATAAGTATTTAAAATAAACTGAAAAAAATTGGTATAATTATTTATAAATGAATTACAGGTTCTAATACAGTATAAACGTGACAAAATAAAACCTAAGAGTACATTCTAACTATTTAAATTTTAGAAAAATGACATTATAACGCATAAAACCAAGATAAGCGTCAGATATTTTGATATTTTAAATCATATGATAAAAAAAAAGATGCAAGTTTTATCAAAATTAACCTGAGAAGAAAATTAATTAGATTCACACATTTATTAAATCTCAATTCGATATTGATCTTGCAAAAACTCGAGACCAGACTTAAATTATCCCGGCAGAAAACGAAACCACCTAACCATAGAGGCACTAAAAAGATTTTAAATGACACACGAAAATTAAAATACATAATTTTGTTTTTTGGAAAGCGTACAATATTCATTATACCAAAATAGATTTGAACTTTGCAAACTTAAGATGACAGTGTGTTTTCCACCCTTTGAAAGCTTTTTCTGACTATCTGGTTAATAAGCCTGGCGATGGTTTTTAAGAGAAGAAACGCGTACAACCTTTAACATTTATACGTAGTATTAACTTTATACGAAAATAGTCATTAGATTTAATATTAAATAAATTCGCCACGAAGTATCTGCTAACTCAGTCAAACACTTTAATCTGTAACGACCAAAAGATGTTTAGCTTAGAAGAGAAATGTAATTCCGATGCCTCAAGAAGCTTGTCAAAAAGAGAAAATCACGCTTTTCTCATAGAAACTTCAATTCGTAATGAGAGCACTAGAAAGTTTGATTCGATAATGAAAAGAGCTTTGATGTTGTTGAGATTAAACGTCTTATAAGGGTGCGAGAAAGCTCAATACTAATTGGTTGTAATACGACAATTTGATAACAAAACTATTGACGATATATTTGTAGTAATATTTGTAATACGTAAATTAAAATAACCATATTTTATCACTTTTAGGGTGTTCACTGTCAATACTTGGTGGAAAGGCATTATATTAATAAAAACAATAATCCTTTGTACTTCATTCCACTTTATTTAATATGTCAGGACCGGTTTCGCTCATTGCGAGCATTGTCAACTGATAAGAAATATAATTTAACAATGCTATTTATACAAAATTGAAAAGTTATACACAACAGTTGGCATTGAAAAGAAATTGCCAATTACATTAAAGTGATTCTAAAATAACACAAAATTAAAATGTTCAACACATCTAACATATAATTAAAAAGTCATCCCAGATTCATAAATTCAGAATGAGATTGAAAGTAATTACAAACATAATTAAAATTTGGGAAATTTTTGACAAAGTGATAAAATGCTACATTAATAAAGTGAATATGCTTCATATCATTTAATTTTGTGTTATTTTAGAATCACTTTAATGTAATTGGCAATTTCTTTTCAATGCCAACTGTTGTGTATAACTTTTCAATTTTGTATAAATAGCATTGTTAAATTATATTTCTTATCAGTTGACAATGCTCGCAATGAGCGAAACCGGTCCTGACATATTAAATAAAGTGGAATGAAGTACAAAGGATTATTGTTTTTATTAAACCATATTTTAAATCAGTAGCCATTGACTTTCTAATGGTTTACCACATATGATTTTAAAGACCTATAGAAATTGTATCTGTGTATGTGAAAACTTCTTTACTCAATTAAACTTCGTTAAAATCAAACGCCTGCAATAGCTGTTAATTTGGAAACAATAAGTTTTATACTAATACATACAAGATGCGACTATTTACCAAGCGTCAGTTTCAGTTAATCCACACGCTTGGGGATGTAAAATGGCAAAACCTGGGTTGTTAGTGTGAGCAACTGGGTTGAATTAAAAAAACTTTTCTTATCAAAATATTGTGTTACTAAGTATATTGAATCAGAAACAATTGCTTAAAAAAGATTCCAAGTAATATCATTATTAAAGTATTCCTACAAACTTTTTGATCATTTTACTTAATTTATGTTTATTTAAAAAATATTACTACACTTATTTTTCTTGATTCTATCGAATAAAATACAAAGTGACACAGCAATTAGTATAATAAACTTAAATCATGTGGAATTATTACTTAACTGTTTAATTATGTATTTTTTTTTATTCATGTCTGCTCTCAATGTGTTCTCCTAATGGAGGTATCTCAAAAGAAATGTTTGTTTCTCACTCGCTCAACCTCTTTTTTAGAATGAGAGTAGTAGGGAAAGAAAGATAAGGCTAGGGCAGGATTAGTTATTAATTAATCGTTTTCGCTACGTCAAGTTATTGAAGGATCGGAAAGGTGGGAAGAAATTTCTTAGACATCACAAACACCCATGCCTTCGAACAGAAATCGATCGAAAAAATGCTGTTCTTATTGGGACTCGAACTCGTGAGGTCCATCACGGAAGCCAAACACAAAACTGCTATAGAACCCGACATGTTATTATTTCATATAGATTTTTTTTTTATAAAGTACATTAAAGTTTCTTAATCATCATATTTATCAACTGTAAAATTAATAACCAGGTATAATAAATATTTAATGTTTGACTTACTTTTTATCTATTTTGTTCATGTTTGATCGTCGATGAGTCTCGAACATTTCATAAGGTCCTGTAAAAAACAGAAACAATAATATTTAATGTACAAAAACTAAATAAAGATATCTGTCAATTAATAAAATTTTAACAGTTATTCAAAAACATAACAAAATATGTGAATTTCAGATTTCGACTGAAGGTGCTTGGTGGAATTTCAATATTAAATTTGAATCGTTCAAACTATGTACATTCTCACAGATTTTGTCACTAACGACCCGGGTTTCGCCTTTCGGCATCTTCAGGCGTTCAAGTGCACGGATGAACTTGAACTGACTGTCAGTTGAGCGTCTCAAAATGCCGAAAGGCGAAACCTGGGTCGTTAGTGACAAAATCTGTGAGAATGTACATAGTTTGAAAGATTCAAATTTAAAATATGTGCAGTTAGTAGTACTAGAGATTCTATGTAGAGACAAGACGAGAATGCATTTCCATAGAAATCGTCACTTTTTGCCAGTCTCTTTTCTCAGAACATTTGAATAAAATACTCCGAGACTTACTAAGTATTTGAAAAAAAATAACATATTTTTTTTAATTAAATACAATATTTTTAGAACCTTTATTTGTACGTGTGAAAGATGCTATTTTGGTAATAATATCCCAACAGTTGTTCCCCAAATGTTTTATTTTTTGAATGTTGTGATTTCATGTGAAATGAAAATCAAATAATAATATTTACTATACAGTATTCTGATCTTTTGCAATATTCAACTTTTAACAAAAAAAGGTTGGACGAGTTTTGAGTTGATCATGAAAAAAATGTGTTTGACGTACATATATTATTATGTATTTTCAATCGGAACATAATTTCAAAACAATTTTCATTAATTGCTTAAAAATCTTTTTTTAACGGACGTTATATCATATATTGAAAGAATGTTAATGTACCAACTTCCCATTTAGAACTATTTTTTATAAAAAAAATATTACAGTCCTATGGTCTCGGTTAGGGAATATGACTTTCATGTCTCGTGTTTCGGTACTTGAAAAAGCCAATACAGTGAAACCCCCATTTATGCGAAAGGTGAGACCGCGTGATTGGGAGTCGCGTAATTAATTGAAGGAGTAAATCTCATACAAAAATTAGGGGTTACATTTTTTCCACGAAAAATGCAAAACTGCCAATAATAAATGAAAATATATATAATGAAGAAATAATTGGTTACCTAGTGGTAAAATACATAGTTTGACTGTATGAACCACACAGACAACCGCCCGACTGTGTGTGTATAGCCTGGTACGTGCCGAACACACAGACGCTAGTCAACGTTTGACTGTATGCACTACACAGCAGCAACGTCAGTGGAATGCGACCGCGCAATTGGGGGATTTGCGCGTAATTCGAGGTGCGTAATTGCGGTTCCACTGAACTTTTATATCAGTAGTGCAAACAGATAATTTTCAGTACATCTTATAATGTATTTTTGGTAATGATTAACAATCGACTATGCTATATTTATATATTAGTATAATAAATTATTCATGAAACGATAATCTAATAAAAATGATAATCAACATTGAAATAAAATATATTGAATATAAAATTTGGTTCGTTAGAAATATTTTAAATTTATTCTTGCTTGCTATAAAACGTTTGGGTTCTCAGTAATTTCGCAAAAGAAAAGAAAAACAAACACGTTTAAACTGAAACTATCCGAGAATAAAAAGATTTTATTTTCAATTCAATAGTGCCATCACTTTAGAATGGAAGGTTTTTATGGACGAATAATGCACTGGCATTTAAATTAACCAGACAAAAGAAAAGAAACATAATTAGGTACGCCGATTGAGTCCTATTTTGACAACGTTAGAGAGTCTTTTATTTGAGATTTTCTTTTAAAATTCAATTAAGATGAAATCTACCATTTATCTTCACATCTATTACATTATGAAACAGTTCAAATTGCATTTAGACTTCAGACATTGCCAATTCGCTGTCGAGTTTTCTTTTCTCTATAAAATGGAACAATTCACTACTATTTATCTAAATGCGAATTGGATACACAAACGGACTGGACTAGTCGTCGTCTAGTGTTATTCTACCAGAAAGATTAAGAGTAGCGTGAAGATCAAGATTTTTTGATAGTTGTACAAATTTTATTTAATAACGATCAGTTTACTAAATATTTTGTTTTAAACGTAAATAGTTTTATTGAAAATAAATAGCGTTGAATGGACCAACATTTTATTTTTAACTTAAGTAAACAATGAATTTAAATTTAAAAACAATTAGAAAGAATATAACGGAAGTAAAATCAATTGACCGTTTAAATATCGACTGTGGAAAGGATAAAGGACGTAACCCACACATAGCAAATTTTACAGGAGGCGCAAAAAACGTGTTTTGATGATTTTGGGCCATATGAAAATTATGAATTATACACAACCTTGAAGTGCACGGAGACTTCTAAACTGGTGTTTGATTGGCATAATCTAATATTTATTAAATAATTGTCTAGAAAAAACTTTTATATCAGTCTTTTTTCTTGGTTTTAACTTTAAACAAGGTCATCTTTTTCAAACTTAAAAGCTAAATTTAGATACTAATTCAGGATTTGCAGCTTACGTCCTTTTGATAGAACGTGTATCAAGTTTGATACATTGTGATTATCGAAAAAATGTGCTCTAAAAAAACTGTGGGCTGTGTCCTTTTTCCTTTCCACAGTCGATACATAACAATTTATGAACAACTCAACATTCGTGGACTCTTCATGACCATACCATTAATTTACCTATACTGTAAAATAATAATTAAGATTTGTCAAATTTTGCACATGACTATTTTTTTCTAATTAAAGTTATACAAATTTATATCTTTTAAATATGAATAATAATGGTTTGACTAAATTGTCAACTTGTTATGTTAATCGATTAACAAAATAAAGCTAGATGGGAAAAAATAATTAATTACCACCAGTGGAGAACATCAATCTCTACAAACTTTTAAAATCAGTCAGTCTGCCAACTTCACTAAACTTATTTCTTAAACTTTATTGTTTGACAAGTTTAAATGAACAAATAAGAAAATGGCTGTAAAAGTATGAACGGCCATTGCACTAACGCGACACAAACTTCTATACGAATTTATTTTTAGTTTTCATTGTATCAGTCAGGGCTGTGGAATCGGGTGAAAAAAAGACGACTCCGACTCCGAATACAGCTTTAAAATAATTAACGACTCCGACTCTGAGGAAATTTTTCAATAATTTCATTTTAACTTATATATATGTATACCATCAGATCATCTTTAGTCAGCAGGCAAGCATGAAATGTTAACACTTTTGAATATTTTGTTTAAATACACATCATTAAATATATATTGCGACTCCGACTCCGACTCCACCAGCCCTGGTACCAGTGTTTAAAAAAACTATCTTCAAACATTGATTGCTATTTTATTTATTGAAAAATAAAATTTTAAGGAAATCGTATATTTTGTGCTACTCGATTGACTGATAAAAGGTTGAAATTATTGAATAGAAATATTTATGCTTATTAGCTACCCAACTTCTGCTTTTGTAATCCTTATTACGAGGCGAGGAAAGAACATTTAAATAAGCATAAAACATATTCGAGTTCTATGGCGCAGTGGCTAGCGTTGCTGGCTTGCGTTCCGGATCTCACGGGTTCTTGTCTCAGTATGAACAGCACTTTTTTCGATCGATTAATCGATTTCTGTTCCATGACATGGGTGTTTGTGTAACTGGGCGTAACGAGAGCGATTAGTTAATTACTAGTCTTGTCCTAACCTTATCTTTCTATCCCTACTACTCTCTTTGAAAAAAGAGATTGAGCGACTGACTAACAACCAGTTCTCGTATAAAATTTATGTTGAGATACCACATGCTACACATTGTTAGCTGACATGGATATTTTTATATTTTTTTTACACTATTGAAGTAGATAGCTTGAACTATTGTTATAAAATAACTTCTATTTAAACATGATAAGATGCTTCATTTTGATATTTTAAATGTTTAAATTTTTTACGCTTGTTTATTTAAAATAGAATATTGAGACAGTAATCATGCTTATAACTTGTAAAGCTATCTATACATATATTAATTTTTTTAAATTCCACTATACATAAAATTTCTTAAGAAATAAAAATAAGATGAAATATCATATCGACTGTGGAAACGAAAAAAGACGTAACCCACACATATCAAATTGTACAGGAGGCGCAAAAAACGTGTTTTGATGATTTTAGGCCATATGCAAATTATGAATTATACACAACCTTTAAGTGCACGGAGACTTTTAAACTGGTGTTTAATTGATATAATCTAATATTTGTGTAAGAAGTTTTTCAGGAAAAACCTTTATTTTAGTATTTTTTCTTGGTTTTATTTTTTTACAAGGTCATCTTTTTCAAACTTAAAAGTTAAGCTTAGATACTAATTTGGCATTTGCTGCTTGCATCCTTGGATAGAACGTGTATCAAGTTTGATACATTGTGATGATCGAAAAAAAACTGTGGATGACGTCCTTTTTCCTTTCCACAGTCGATATATTAATACGGTTTTTTATTTAAACATATACGTATACTTTTAATTGAATGCTTCAATAACATTTTAAATTGAATTTTATTTTGCATTACGTATTTGTTTGGAACGAAAGTAAATGAGTTCGTAATTCCGTATACAGCTGTTATTTGATTTCACATTTTTTCTTTCATCCTTTCACTGAAACAATAAAACTTTTTTTTCAATTTATTTTTATTTCAGAAGACTTTATCTTATTTACGCAATCAAAATAAAAGTTACATGTATAGTATTAGTTAAATAAGTATGTGACTATATACGTTGTTACTTTAAAAAAACCCTCAAGTAAAGCCTTCCAAAAAATCTCGCATTTTTTGTATTCTTGGAAGGACCTTGTAAGAAGCTTTTTTAACGATCAAAGGATTCTATATAAATAGTCTGAAAAGACCGGATATGGGATATCCTCTTCCTAAATACCAAGGAAATGGCACCTTACACCAAAATTGTGGCAACCCAATTTCTTCCCTAGGGTCAGTTGTCGTGCTAGTGACAAATTTTATTGGTGAATACATTTAATGATGCTCTATTTAAGTGTGATAATCGCGTGTATTATATTATTTGAATGGAACTCAATAAGAATAATAAACGATTTCAAGTCAAAGTATTTTTGAAGAATAAATCATAAAAGCACTTTAAAAATATAATTAAATAAATTGAGGTTACTTAATTAATTATCTATTCACAAATACGTCAAAGAAAAAAGTAATTTATTTCAATTCCTGGGAGTCAAATTTATATTCTCCACGCGCAATAAACTTTCAAATTTGTTATCTCAATGACCAAAACGTTATAAGTATAATATATGTTAATAGCATTTTTACATAAAAAAATAATTCTTCGTGATTAAGAATCCTTACTGCGATCTTCAAAAATGAATATAATTTAAAAAAAATTCAAGCTGGAAAGTCGAGTGGTCTTCATCAGTGCTTCCCAACTTGGGGTCCACGGACACCTGGGAGTTCGATAAAAACGCGAATTTTTTTATTCTTTCCACATTCTTTGTGATAAAATATGAACATGTGAAATATTTTTTTTTCGGTGGTCCGCAGATTATTCTTTTCAGATTTAGCGGTCCGTGGCATGAAAAAAGTTAAGAAACACTGGTCTACATCAATGGCGTCGGTTGCGAAGGTTCGAATCCCAGTGCGTACAGTTTTATAAATTGATTTTTTATTCGATTTATGAATTTCTGTTTGAAGGCATGGATGTATGTGATGTCTTGAATTACCCCCTCCCACCCATCCTATCCTATGAACGTGACGTATCGAGAGCGATTAGCTAACAACTAGTCCTGTCCTAGCCCTATCCTTATATTCCTACCCTCTTTGGAAAAAGATAAGTTGAGCAACTGAGTAACAAGTACGTAGAAACACTTATGTTGAGATAAACTCCATTAGAAGTCCATATGCGCCACATTGGGAGCGGACATGGTTAAATAATAAATATAACGCTCTGTATATCAAAAACTATTTTTCAAAAACCACAAGGGAAGATTTGCACGTTTGAAATTTTAAGCCAACGTCAAAAAAATTGTTTGACATGTATTAAAATTTGATTTACAATAAGTTTTCTTACAATAAATGAAAATGAAAATTGCCGCTTTAACGTTCAGAAATCAGCTGTCTAACACAGGAAGTAAGCATAAAGATTTTTCCACTTCTTTTTTAAGCCCTCCATTAATTCTGCGGCATTGAATTCTATTCAAAATGTTAATGTAGTTAAGAAAAATATCTCGGTGAATTGTGCTGACAGATTTAAGAAATGATTCAAGCAGTTAAATTTGAGATATCAAAGAATTTGCTCAATCATAAATTTTAAGTATTAATAAAAGGAATCGATTTGAAAATGAATTTTTCAGTCGCAAATTGTATGTAGTTATAGTAGATAAATACTAAGTCTATAGTGAAGTATTGCCGTTCTAACGAATTGCTTATTTTATTCATCTCTAGTAAAAAGTACTTATTGATTGAAGGCTGTAATAAATCTATGTCCCCTTTTGCATAAGAAATATACTATGTACACCGTAATCACAAACATCACGTGTTCAAAAAAACATGTTGATGTTAATAACTGGCAAAAGCTGAGAAAATGCTTTATTATTGTTCATGATATGTGATTTAACCACTTGAATACCGCGCAAATAAATCATTAATATGTCCCAGAGATACTGCGTGTTTTTGGGGAAAATAATTTTGCCTAATACACTATCAAATTTGATATTTTAATAACCTATATTTACTCAGTACAGATAGCACTACACATATTCATCAAAATATTTCTTATTTTCTATTAGAATACCAAGTATTTGATTTTTTTAAATATCTTGGACATTCGTGTTCGCTTGCATATGTTCCAGACACCGGTGTTCGCTTGGTATTCAAATGGTTAACAGAAATACTGATATTGTCGCTTAAATCTAATACTAATACATCAAATGCCAATGCGTCAAATATGTTAATGTTGAAATATCAAACGAAAAAAACATGATAAAAATTGTATTGACTCGAGATTAATTTGAGGAGAATTGATGTCACAAACATCGACGTCTAAGGTCTTAAATTAAGAATGTACAAATCTAAATTTGACTTTGACCTTACCGGAAATCGAGCCCAGACCCGTTTGATTGATAGAACAAGCTCTAAAAACCTTGGCCACAGGGGGCACATTATACTACATCAACAACGTCAGCCTGAGCTGAAAGGCTCGAACCTCTTTCAATCCGTTCTTGTAAAAATTCAGTAAACTTCCCCGAGTATATTTTATTTTTATAAATATTTTTTTTGATTGTATTCAATAATTGTTTAGCCACAAAAATAATAATAAATACAATTTGCTTACAAAATGGGAGAGTTAATGACCAAACACTTCCACCAAATTAATAAAACACCAATTTATTAGTCTTCGTGCATTTCAAAGCGGTGTATATTCAATATGTTGACTTTGAAAGATCACTATTGTGCAATAATTATAATCATTGAAAAATATAGGCTGATAATACATTTCTCGTTTTAAATATATTAACTACTGTTTTCATGATAGCTCGAAACGGGATAATGATTTACAACAAATATTCAACAGCCTCTAAATTTTCTAAATTAAATTTAATAAAATGATGTTTGCTTAACCTACCCAATATTTTACTTACAATCAAATTTTTTTCATAAACTATAAATAATTTATGTATATTCAACTGTTACTACAGCGGAAGAGATGTCTCGTGTCAATTTCAGTACTGACCACGCAATGAATTCATTTGCGTAAGTGATTTAAGTTCATTTGGTTCACTGCAGTTAAGGATACTGTACATACATGAAATTTGAATGGAGAAAATTGCTTTATTTTTTACTTACAACAAATTATGTTTGAATCAGTAGTGTATAAAAGCTTCCCAGAGGTCTTTATCAGAATGTTAAAGGGTACTGAAATTAAACAAGTGTAGTTTATTTTTTCCCTTATTTCAATGAAGTCTCATCATTTTTTTTATTCACTTTTTTTATTGAAAGAAATCATTCAAAGTACTTATATTAATGAAAGCAGAATTTCTTTGTAGAACTGATAACAAATTGAAAAAGAATAACCAATAGTAATTATTGGAAATTTATTATCTAAGAACCTGAAAAGAAGTAATAATTATTTTTAAATATAACCGGTGGTTTTCCCATTTTTTTTTATTTATTTCTTTTAAAATCCCTTCATTCAAAGTTATAATACATGTGAGCGTTGCTCATATATTTTCACTTTCTTTTGTTTATTTTTTTTTCCATTTTCTAATTTTGTAACACGTTAACTAAATGAGGAGCAAACATTCAAAAAGTGTTTTGTCACAAATTTTGAAAAATGGCGTTTTATATCAATTCTGATAGCCCATAATAAAACCTATGAATGGAAATCAAAATTAGTGTTCAAAAAGGTTTTTTTTCATATTAAAATGAAATCATAAAGATGACACATTCATACAAACCGTCACTTTTGCAACACTTAAATCATCATTTTTCAAGCTTTGTATTTATGTGACAAAACACTTTTTGAATGTTTGCTCCTCAAATGTGGTCATAACACCAATATATTCATTCAAAAATTAAATAAAAAGCTTCTCATATAAGTAAAGTATCACATAATTAACCATCATATTATATTCACTGAGGAAATTTTACATTTGAGCTGGGTTTTAATGTCATGTGAAATCTTTCGAGTTTTTTTTGCTGTGAAATCTATGTAGTTATTAGGAACATAATGGACATCACGGCGTCCGAGAGTTTAATTTTCTGTGAAGTCTCTCCTGCTTGTCAGTGTCTCGTGAAAGTTCTATATTAAATTACCAGTCAGTAAGTGTCGTAACATACTGCCTGGGCATTAAATTAAGGGGCAGTATAATATCGTAACATGCCGTCGTCACAGTGGCGTCACAGTGGAAATGCAATTTAATATCCTGCCTTAACGAGATGTTTAAAACTGGATTATTGACGTGAGACTCAATCTCGTTGAAAGGCTAGAGATGTTTTTTTAAAAATAAAAGTATTTATTCTGTTCGCTATATAGACTAAATGAACCAAAAAAAATATAATAACGTTCTTAGATTCGTGATTTTATTGAAAGGTATTGCTGTATATAAACTGTGAAAAGTGGTGAAATCAAATAAACTTGTGAAACCAAAAAGAAGAATTAGTATTTATTTACTAGTAAATAGCGATATTATACCCTTGAATATTTGTGAACATGCTAATTTATGATATCGACTGTGGAAAGAAAAAAGGATGTAACCCACAGTTTTTACAAAACACCTTTTTTCGATAATCACAATTTATACAACTTGATACACGTTCTATCAAAAAGGTGTAAGCTAAAAAGCCGAATTAGTAACTAAATATACCTTTTAAATTTGAGAAAAGATGGCCCTGTGAAAATTGCTTTCAGAAAAAAAATCTTAAAAAGAAGTTTTTTAAAAAAAAATATTCAATTAATATCAGATAATGTCAATTATAAACAAGTTTAACAGTCTCCATGCACTTCAATGGCGTTATATTTAATAATTTTCATTTGGCCTAAAATCATCAAAAAACGTTTTTTGTGTCTCCTGTAAAATTTGTTATGTGTGGGTTACGTCCCATTTTCTTTCCACAGCCAATATATGTAAGTGAAAGATCGGCTTTCATCAGCAGTCGAGAATTTTTAAATAGTGGGAAATAAATACAGTTTTAACACATTGTTTATAATTAATCAAATGAACAATACATATTTGAACAAAAAATACACGAAAAAACGTTTGTTGATTTAATTTAAACAGAATAATTATAAAAAAATAAAACAAAGTCAGTAAACACAATTCAATTACAATACAACTAGAAAAATTGTAATATGGAAGCAACGTTAGTAAAATATTTTTAAAATTACTGTCATAAACATATTTCATGGCATGTCGGTGATTTTTAATTATTGTCATCGATTGTTTTAGCCAAATTGAAATTTAATAGTAGAATTACAACTTCAGCTAGAAATAGAAAATTAAATATTTAATTGTCGACAATTTTGAGGGATTTCACTGTTATCGTCGTATCCATTAGTAGAAGCAGTAGAGAATTAATTTTAGCCTACGCTGGCTCTATGAGACCCATAAATTGAAATATTTAAGACTGTAATTTATTTGACCGATACTGAAGACTACGTTTTACGTACAAGCATGCTATTTTAAGCGAAAATAATTAACCATAAACGGTGTCGGCTAGAGCTCGATAGCCAGTACACGAGTCGTTTGATTTACTGAGGCATACATACATTCAATATGCCTATCAATGTATTTAAATTTAGCCTAAATGTATGTTATTTTTGAAAACATATTTTTATATTGATATTCAGTATTTCAGCTTAGAGCCTTTTTGGTCTGTAAACTTTTTATACACATATTATTTAGGACAGGAACCGTGTTTTGTATAATTTTTTTGACTACATCAGTCGTGGGGAACGTGCGGCCTTTTGGCTACTCTAATGCGGTCTTTTGACCTGATCGGCCAATTCTATACATTTTTGTAAATTCGTAAATTCCTGAGATTTTGGATTTGAAATGGATTGGGTTTGGATTGGAGGAGCTAAAAAGAAGGTGCCACGCTGGTACTTTTGGGAAATTCACAAATTGGCATGAAATTGTTTCCGGGCAAAGATAACTGCGGCTTTACGTTGAATCAGTAAAATAAATGCGGCCTTTAGACAAGAAAAGGTTCCCCACCCCTAGAATAGATATTTTTAAAAATACATATAATTAAATTGCGACGGTTGAAAACGGGTATTAGTTAATATACAACATTTTCCGCGCTTAACGTCAAGCTTATCTAATATGTATATTATTTGTGTGATAAAAACTGATAAAAAATTTTCCGTTCAATCTATAACAATTAAGAAAGAACTTGCAGTTAGATAATAACGCTATCCCGTTTTATATAATCAAATAGAAGGCAATTGGAAAGTGGGGTGTTATCAGAACACCAAAATCACCCAGTCGTTTTTCAGGGAAAATCCATAAACCGACTGAAAGTCTTTGAGTGAACCTATGAACCTATGAACATCAATCAAATAATATAGTATCTTTGAAAAGATAATATTTGCTTAGGTAGCTCGACAGTTAATATTTGATAAAAAAATAACAATTACCCTACTACTGAAAAACATCTATCAGAGTAAAGTAGTTTTCTATACAGTAAAAGATATTGGAGTTACTCTTACTATTTTTCATTACATGCTTAATTAAATCCACTGTTTTCAAAGTAAAATTTTAGTTTCAGCAACTTATATAGACTTAAAGTCATAATGTAAGTTTCTGAATACTTATCTTCTTTCTAGAGTAAAAACATGATAAAAGAAAGCTCAAAGTGTACTAATACATTGATATGTATGTGCATAAATTTTGATTTTGCAAAGTTTTAACGACGTCAGTGGATGTCGTTGTCATAGAAAACATCTTGCATAGACAGTCAAACTTACTAATTTTAAATTTCTAAACTAAAAGTTATATATATTACACCAATAATGTTATGCTCGTTCCAGCGAAGTGTGTTTTAGTATAGGATACATCAAGAAAAATAAAATGTTCCTTTGTAATTATTTTCACTTTTTTTATCAAGATCAGGACCGGTTTTGATCATGGCGAGCATTTTCAACTGATAAGAAATATAATTTATCATTTTTTTTAAATAGCACTGTTAAATTTTATTTCTTATCAGTTGACAATGCTCGCCATGAACGAAACCGGTCCTGATCTTGAAAAATAAAATTGGAAATAAGTACAAAGGAATATTGTGTTTTTCTTCATATAAAACTGGCTTTTCCACCAACTATTGATAGTGAACACCCTAAAAGTGATTAGATACATCGGTAAAGTAGGAAAAATAGTCAAATTAATTATATATTGAAGAAAAAACATTTTAAATATACTATATGTACACTAAAAAAAATTGTTTTGTTTATTTTCCCTCAAAATTCAACGCTTTAAGTACAAAATATGTATTCCCCTTTTTTCTGGACTGTTAAATAAATAAAGTAATTTTTTAAAAAAATGCTTTATTTCATATAAAAACAATTTGGAATATTAATGTTGACGCTTGCACGATGGTATATTGAATTCTTCAAATGGTCATTCGATTAATTAATTACTCAATCGATACTTGGATTTTTACGCAAATGCTTCAATTCCTTCCGGCCCACCATATCAAATCCGGAAAGAGGGCATAGAAAGTGATTAGATTACCATAAGTCTTTTTGCGATCTTAATGGGGTCTTTGAGAATCTTCGAGAATCTTTGAAGGAAGAAATGCAAACCGCCATAATAAAATGCCAAAGGAAGTACATAATGTGAACGTTTTTTATTATTCGTATTGGAAAACAGAGCGATGAAATTTTTGTAAATTCTTATCGACACCTTTCTATCAGTTATATCCTAAGCTTAGTAGATTACTTAAAATATGTGTGTCGTTCAAATTATGACGCTTAGTAAATGAATGTTTCGTGTTTATATAAGAAATAAATGCATCATTTAGTTTAAAGGCATTGCGTGCGGAAAGGATTAGCCCATGGGAATGCCCACAGATTTGAATGGTGAGTAGTTTTAAGAATTATATTTATTTTTGTTTGTCGGAAAAGGTTTTATGATAATATTTAACGCCTAAAGATGCCGAATGGCGAAAGTCGGGTCGTCAGTGACAAAATTTGTGTGAATTTACGTAATTTGAACGATTCAAATTTAATAATGAAATTCCACCAAGCACCTTCAGTCGAAATCTTAGATTAGATTCAATTAAAATAATTGCTTCGTGAAACCATTATAAGGAGCTGAAAAAACTTAAAAGTACAATGTTTAAGACAAATAAAACAATATTTGAAATATTTAGTTTGATGATTGATGGCTGTTTTAAAGTTTAAATGAAAGATTATTTACAACATGCGTTTAAAAATTAAAAGTGTTCTGACAAAATTGATTTGCATTCGTAAACTTATCTCTCTAAGTAGTAATCGCCACTCAATATAATTTGAAAATAAATAAATAGGTGTATTTAAAATTGTTTTCCTTATAAAACATTTTCTATGTCGTGTTTATAGTTGCTTTCCTCCGAGATGACATTATAACAAAGGGGATGCTGCGCTATACTTATCTCACTTTACGAGTTTTCTTGGAAAGTTTTATGTGCACACTTTTCACTCTGATCTATTACTTTCACGCTATAAGTTTCTAACACTATTATTATGGTTACGATCATGATAAGGTCCCAGAAAGTTCGTTGACCCGTAAAGTGCATCTGTATTGTATTTAGTATTTTTTTTGGCGCTCAGCAGTTTGTTCTTTTTTATTCTGTTTTTATTATTTAGATTTAATTTAACTGCTCTTTTAGTAGTTGGTTTGAGCTCATTTAATCTATGTTTGTATGTTTAGACCCGTTATCAGAATGCAAGTGAAATAGTGATGGCATTTAGCAAATAATTGCAACGATTACAGTCAATTGTAAGTTTATAAAGTTACATCAATTAACTATAATGAAATTTATTTTACACAACTCTTTGTAGAATGGCCAGCGCCGTTGGCATTGATTGCGGTACTCACAAGCTCAAATTCCTGTACGGAAATTTTAAAAATTGATTTTTTATTTTCAATAATTTGCAGTCTAGAAGGCATGGAAGTATGTGATGCTTAAATTTCACTCCTACCCATATAATTGTAAAAACAGAGCATAGTTTGTTTCCAACTCTCTTCTATTGAACAACATAGTAGCAAGCAATTCTCGCAAAAATACATTAAAAATAAACTCCGCTTAGCCACCACATGCTCCAAATTATTAATTATTAATTACAAGACTGCATTAAATTGTTTACAATTTGATAAGTTTTGAGAATAAATTTCTAAGAAACCGATATTTTTTACCAGTTTCGGTTCATGTAGATTTTATTCATTCAAAACAAATAATGTTTGAAAACTTTTATACCAATAGGTTAAGTAACCTGTTATTCAATTAAATACGTCCTTTTCACCTTTCGAGCTCTGCTCTGTCCAGAATCCATTTATAAAGAAGAGATGTGTTAATAAAAATAATATACTTCACCAAGATAGTTAGCTATTTCAACAAATTTAATACCTTGGCATAATTATTTTTTATTTTTTTATGTGAAATACAATTATTAGACAGTTCGGTTTCGATCCTTGGGAAATTTACAGGAGATGCAAATATTGTGTGTCGTGTTCTGGCACTTGGAAAAAGCTCATTTGAACCAGAACCCAAAGATGACGGTAATGGATATTGCTGTCAAGAAACACAAAATTAAATAAACATATGCCTTTGTTTTAATTGATAATTTTTTTCAGCAGTCAAAATTTTCCTGTTCAGTATATTTTGACGAAAAGAGTTGGTTGACAGAAAGATTTAATCGTTTTTTTTTCATAACAGGATGTAGTATAATATATTATGGTAATATTAAAAAGATTCTATAAAAATAACCGTCAGATATAGACGTTATGTAGGTTGCATTAATATGAGATAGCACGCATTTAGCCTTCCTATTCTTGGCAGTATTTCAAATAGGCTTTTGGAGCAAATTATATTGCTTTGACGACCTTTGGCAGAGTAAATAAAACAGTTTCCTATATTTGTAACGAAAATCAGTGTTTACAGAAATTCCACAACGATATTAAAATCAGAATGTGTTTTAAATCATTAAATAAATGCAATTGCCCGAAAGCTTATTAAAAATATTGATAGTGAAAGTTTTTTTCATAAAAAAAACATTAAATACTTATTTAGAGCAGTTGGTATTCAAAATGTGAACTGAAAAAGTTTATTAACTGCCGTTATGTATATATTTAAAAAGCTTTTTTAAAGGTTTGATTACGATCAATTTTAACGACTAGAGGGTTATAAATTGTATGGAAAATTCGGAGCACATTATTTAATCTACATATAAATTGTTTGTATATTTACATTGAGTAGCTGGATAACCAAACTTAAGTTGTGTTGAGAAATTTGATTGAATGATTGAATTTGTGAATGTTTTACTTTTGAGTTTGAATTTATTTAAAATATATCTTTCATAAATTTTTAAGTAAGTCAACCGACGTTCCTTAAATCGCAATTCATTTGACTAAAAATACATTATATAAATATACGTAAGATTACCCCTAGACGATACGCTATTTTTTTAAACCCATCAGCGTTCCCAATGTGGAGGATATGGCCTCCTAATGGAAGTGTCTCAATAAAAAATTCAGCAGTTAGGTTAGCGTTGTAGGTTTCCGTGCCAGATCTCATGGAATAAAGTTCCACTACAAGAGAGGTTGATCAACTGAATAACAAGCAGGTCTTAGGCATATTAATGATGTACAATTTAATTTTGTTGTCTTTGGCATGTTTGAACCATACTTTATCGATTCTAGACACGTGAATTTTAAATAAATACAAAGTTTTTTCATCGAATTTCTTGTATCTATTCAAACGTAAACGGTTTCTATTTAAATCTCAACAAGAAACGTAAAGTTCAAATGTTATCATTAGAATTGTTCGTGCAGAGAGAGCGTAATCTAAGACGCAACCAACTCGATTAAAGCAAAATCCACCTTCACATACAATTACAACGTTTAACGACTAAAGCATGTCTGCTTTATATATGATTAAATTGCAAGAAGCTATAAGATAATCGTCAGCATTATTATGTTGTAATGTTTGATTGCTCAACAAACCTTACCGACCTTTAGTCACTTTTAGGGTGTTCACTGTCAGTACTTGGTTGAAAGGCATTCATAAAAACAATACTCCTTTGTACATTATTCCACATTATTTAAAATGTCAAGACCGGTTTCGCTCAACTGATAAAAAATTCTGTAAAGGCAATTCCAAGATTCATTTCCGTTGCCACTTTTTTTCAGATATTTTTTTATAGCTGCAGGTGGCCGATCAGAATTTCAATAAGACTTGCCACTGCAACAGAAAAAAAAGGAAATAGTTAAGAATATAATCTTGCAAGCAGTCTTTGTTATTTTACTTTGCGGTGTCAAACAAAGTTAGCGTAGACCTTAATTTTGATTAGTGATTCTTAACTGTTTCAGTTTCAGTAAGGCTAGTTAATTAATTTTACAATTATTTATGGGCCGCACAAGTTAAATGTTTTGTAGGCTACGATACTATAATCTTTTATCTGTCTAGACGTAAATAGCACTAAGAAAAACAATGCTTATTCGATAATTTTTTTTATGAAACGATAAGAAAATTCCTATTGTATTAACTGTAAAAAAGCGAAAAGAACAATTCTTCAGTTTTCTTAAAACAATTCTTTCGATAATCGCAATATATACAACATAATACTCGTTCTATCAAGATCAAATCAAATAATAATTAAAGAAATTTAACTTTCAATTTTTAAAAAGAGTTGTGAATAGAAAAAAGCACTTAAGATTTCCTCAAACAACTTCAGTAAATAAACTTATTAGTATTCGTGCATTCAATGTCTATTTCATATTTTAACTTTGACCCGAAATCAGGTTTTTTTTTCATTCTATAAGGTTGCCGCCTATGTGGTCTAGTGGTCAACGAGGGCCCGAGCTCAAATCCCGGTACGGACAGTTTTATAAATTGATTTTTCAATCGATTTAAGAATTTCTGTTCAAAGGCATGGATGTATGTATGTGATGTCTTGAATTCACCCATCTCACCTATCCTATCCTATGAACAGGGCGTATCGAAAGCGATTAGCTTACCACGAATGCTGTCCTAGCCCTATCATTCTATCCCTACTCTCTTTGGAAAAAGAGAGGTTGAGCAACTGAGTAACAAGCAGTTCTCGTAGAAAAACTTCTGTTGAGATAAACTCCATTAGGAGTCCATATGCTCCACATTGGGAGCCGACATAGTTTAAAATAAAGTTACGTCCTTATGACTTAACACAGTCGATATTCTATAAAAAAATATATTATATATTATACTATTATGATTTTTTTTGTTTTTCTTTTCGAAATATACAGCTGATGCTTTGCTCATACGAGAACTTAGCTTAGCCTACATATTAATACTCAAATCATACATACGTAAAAAAAATAAATATATTTTTACATTAACCATCAAACAAGAATTGTATTTGTATCACGTTACATAGAAAAGATTATGTCATTCTGTCAACCAGACAAAAGAGAGGCTTTTGGCATTAAAGTTTTTATGACAAATGTTTTATCTGTTATAAGAGCTTAACAGATAAAACATTTGTCATAAAAACTTTAATACCAATCAGAATTGAAAAGAAAAGTCTTTTTTCAATATCTTTTAAATTAATTATTGAAAAAAATGTGAACTAAACTTTCATAAGCTAAAATTTTCCCGTGTTGTCGAGTGATCAACGTCATTGGCTTCGGTTACGGAGGTCACGGGTTCGAATTCCAGTACGGACAGTTTTATAAATTGATTTTTCAATCGATTTATGAATTTCTGTTCAAAGTCATGGATGTATGTGATGTCTTGCATCCCCCCTTCCCATCCTATCCTATGAACGAGAGGGGGGTATGGAGAGCGACTAGCTAACCACTAGTCCTGTCCTAGCCTTATCCTTCTTTTCCTACTCTCCTTGGAAAAAGAGAGGTTGAGCAACTGAGTAATAAGCAGTTCTTGTAGAAACACTGTTGAGATAAACTACATTATTAGTCTATATGCTCCACATTGGAAGCGGGCATCGTAAAAAAACTCAAAACATATGTTTATATTTAATGGTAAGAAACACTTATGTTGAGATAAACTCCATTTGACTTCACATTGGGAGCGGACATGGTAAAAAAAAAAGTTACAGAAGAATTAGAACATATAGTTTCTACATCGCGTTATCTATAAAACTGTACCAATTTAAATAATATTAACTAGAAATATACTTGAGTAAGCTTTTCATACTAGTGTTAGTATTGGTTGTGACTTTATATTGTCCTGGTCAATAGATAGTTATATAATAAAAATAATAAAACATTTTTAGTACTTTTTCCACATAAAATTTATTAGATCAGGACCGGTTTCGCTCATGATGAGCATTGTCAACTGATAAGAAAAACAATAAAACAGTGATATTTATACAAAAGTTAAGTGGGACGCTAAACACTGTTTTAATTTGTATTTCTTATATAAGACAGTAAGTTTAGCCGTACTAGCTTCATTAATCACTTTTAAGGTGTTCACTGTCAATACTTGGTGGAATGGCATTATAATAAAAATGTTTTATTATTTTTATTATAATGCCATTCCACCAAGCATTGACAGTGAACACCTTAAAAGATAGTTATATCGTCGGCATGATGACGAAATAGTTATAAATTATATTTTATGAGTCTTAATATGTTGCTATTTTTATATTGTTAAAGTTGTGATTTAAAATAAACGAATCTCTTGATAGTTTATTTGATATAATACGATAAAAGATAAAACAAAAATGAGGCCTAAAGCGCACGAAACGCGCGCTCGGGGCCTGAAAATAGCATATATTTTTTTATAAAACACATGTAATAATTCAACTCCAATTATTTGAAAAAAGGGCCTCCGCAGGGACAGTACTCAATCCGTCACTGTATATCTATTCATACACCACTCAAGATAGTTTTCTTATCTAATGCTTTCTCGTTGTATTATTTTGAAGAATACCAGTATATTTATATATATGTTCATATTAAAAACAATGACGTTAAATCTGAAACAGGAAAAAAGACGATAGTAAATTCTTTGGTAGATTTAAAGTATTTTGTTATTGAAAACTGTAGAGTCATATAATATAAATAGCGTTTAAAAATACTGTATACTTCATTTCACGTATGTATTTATATGTATCAAAGTGCTGAAGTTTTGCTAGAAATCAAAGAGTTTAGTAAAAGCAAAGGAAAATGTTGTGCAGATCATTAGTCTGGCAAAGCTCCAATACTCTAAGCTTAAAGCTGATTTATGGCTTTAATCAAAGTTACTAGCAGTCACCGCTGCCTGGGCTGTAATATTTTATTAAACTGCAATTCTTACCATAAAGTTGAAACTTTGAAATAATTCTGGTTGTTAGAAAAAGAATTGGTGATAAAACTACTGCATTAATAATCTATATTTAAATATCTAATAGTTTATGAATTATTGAAAACTGATTTTGTACTAACTTTTACGATTTTCACTGTCAATATTTGGTGTGAAAGCATTATATTTTTAAAAATCAAAAACTTTTACACTTGGTCCATATTTATTTAAAAAAATAATTAACTAGTAGAGTCGTACGCAAACTGTGGCTCTTTGGATCATTAAGTGTGGCTCTTCCATAAAATAACACATAAAGTGTGATTGAAACTTTGTGTCTCAAGCGCTGAAGTCGGATTTCGTTCTTAAAACTTAGAATTGGAAGGGTCAGTTTTCGTTATTAGATTAATAATATGTATTACTTTTGTATTAAAATGAATTTCCACAAAGTAACGTTCGAATTCATCGAAAATAATAAAACAATCAGTTCGTATAATTTAAGATTTAGACCAAAGGGGCTTGGTGGAATTTCAAAACTAAATTTGAATCGTTCAAATTATGTACATTCACACAAGTTTTTTCACTAGCTTGAGCGCAAGAAGATGCCGAAACGCGAAACCCGAGTCGTTAATGACAAAACTTGCGTGAATGTACATAATTTGAAAGATTCAAATTTCGCAACAATTCAGTAAGTTAAATCTTCATTTTTTTTTATTGAAACAGGTTCACATTTCAATAAGAAATATGTATATTGAAAGTATAACTGTTCGACCATTTTTTTAACATTATTATGTTTTTGTTTTATTTTAGCATTGCATTACGTTATAGTTAAGATGATATTATTAAATAAACGAAATACATTTCAAACTACAACCATTTTATGTTAATCGAGCAATTTAGATTCTTTTCTGGTAATAAAACAAAATAAACAATTTCCTAATCGTATACGTAGAACAGACACGTAATAAAAAAGAAGCCGGGAGCAAAAACACACAGAGCAGCATGCATTGAAGCGATTTTTCAGCACGCGGACATAAATCATCGGGACCACAGCGAGATTAACAATGTGACTTTCATTTATCCCTTTTGCCAAAAAATAGTATGTGTGCATCTGAAATGGTACCGTCCGGAAATCGATGACCTGAATATTTGAGAAGTTTTATTCATACCACACTGTACATCGCTTTGAATATTAATTTGATCTTGGAACCTTTTTTGATATACATACATCATCGACTTTTGATTTTAACCTTGTTATATTGTTCTAAGAATTTACTTGACACAATTCAGAAAACTTTGTTTTGCTACAGACATAGTCAAACGACACTGTGATTGAGCCAATTTATTCACCAATTCGACATTTATGCACCTCCAATTTTCATTCGCATGGACTATTGGGCACATATTAATAATATTAAAAAACGATGATTAAAGTAAAAATGTTTTTATTGTATTGAAATAACAATTACGCTCATTCAATTATAACAAATAAATAAGTGTCATATTGATATAAAATACGAAATTATCAATTTTAATTGATTTTTTGGATGAACCATCGAAATTAAGCCCCATGCCTCAATATTTTATTTAAAAGATAAAATAAATATATTTATTCCACTATGAATATCTTTTAATCTGCATTAATAATAATGATCGATAAAAAAATGATCTCTCGTCGTTTAATTTTGGAAATTTTCTTAAATTCCTGAGATTTTGGATTTGAAACGCTGGAAAGAGCTAAAAACTAAAAAAAGTTCTCGCGTCTTTTCATTTTGAGAATTTTGCAAAGATAAACGATTTGATGTGGAATTTTCAATTCCGGGATTCTGGAATCGGAAAAATTAACAACCCCGGGATCACAAAAGAGGTTTGGGATTGGATGGACAATAAATTCACCAACTGAATTATTCCTGTCTTTTCAATTCCTACTTATGTACTTACTTACATTTTTGTAAATTTTGTTATTCACAAAATTCTGCCTGTACGTTCACAATATTTGAGTTTGGGAATTGTTAAAATAATAAATGAAGGGTAGTTATTAGGTAAACAATCAATCTTATATGCATAACGTAGGAATCACAACAAAACCGATGTAACTATTAAATTGTATCCATGTCCACTTTGAATGTCGAGTACACAAAGCATTTCAACATCCGCCTCTCTTTCTTGATATTTAAAAAAAAACCGATCACATTGATATTATTTTTTTTTGTTTTCTATTAAAAACTATCGGCAGTGGGTGATGTATTTTAATGAAAGAAATAAAGCTTACGTATCCACGAAGACTTCTCTTCATTTTGTCACGTCTTTAACACAACAAAAGCTTTGAGGCGCTTTTTTAATTAAAAATAACGCCTAACGCCCAAACGCCAACAGACAGTTAATACGGCACACTTCTACTCTGCGATTTGCAGAGGGCTTAAGCCCCGTATAAACTCTTCGTTTGAGGCTTTGTTAAAATAAAAATAAAAGCTTTGACGTGCTCTTTTTTAAAATGTCACAAAAGATTCGTGTACAATTTCTGAGTTGACAGTGTGTGTTTTTTATTTCTTATGCGAAAGTAATTCCTTTGTTCCTGAAATGAATTCTGTTTGTTTCTACAAAATAATGTTATAATAATAATTACGTAAAAAAATAAATAAATTGGATTTTGTTATATATTTAATAATTGAAGGAAAGAAATATATACAGATTTATTATCAGGGTTTCGGGGTCGCTAAATAAATAAAACGACTCCGATAACGCATCAAACCTTAAATTAAAACAAACTCCAACTCTGAAATCGGTTTAATAAATCATTTATTTTAGTGCATACATTCATTATTTCACCATTCAATAAGATAAATAAGCAATTTTTCGAATATATAATATTTAGCTTAATACTGACGGATTACAACTTTCTACGCTAATGTGAGTTTGAATTCTTGATTACAATATTTTATTTTATTATCTTGATGAAGATTTGAGAAAGTTTTCCTTGATTCCTTACAAAATAAGATG
This sequence comes from Himalopsyche tibetana, assembly GCA_030503985.1. Classification (NCBI taxonomy): domain Eukaryota; kingdom Metazoa; phylum Arthropoda; class Insecta; order Trichoptera; family Rhyacophilidae; genus Himalopsyche; species Himalopsyche tibetana. The sequence continues at coordinate 38,923,505 of JAPJYX010000014.1, read as the reverse complement.
TATTTATTAAATGTTTTTAATGGGTTTACATTTATAATATTTTTTTAGAGTTAGTAACATCCATTGGCGTCATTTTTGACTGAAATGTATTGTATACAATGTATACACAACAAAGAGTCGGAGTCGTTAGTATTTTCCGACTCCGACTACTGTTAAAACAGTTTCAACTCCAAGACTCCGACTCTGACTCCACAGCCCTGGTTAGTATTATTTTAATTATGGCGGTATATTAATGTTTATCGACTGTGGAAATGAAAAAGGACGTAACCCACACATATCAAATTTTACAGGAGGCGCTAAAAACGTGTTTTGATGATTTTGTGACATATGCAAATTATGGATTATACACAACCTTGAAGTGCACGGATACTTCTAAACTGGTGTTTAATTGACATAATAATAATTTAAAAAATTGTCTCGGAAAAACCGTTATTTCAGTGTTTTTTCTTGGTTTTAATTTTTTACAAGGTCATCTTTTTCAAACTTAAAAGCTAAATTTAGATACTAATTAGGCATTTTCATCTCTCATCCTTTTGATAGAATGTGTGTCAAGTTGTATACATTGTGATTATTGAAAAAAAGCTGTTTTGAAAAATTGAGGGTTACGTCCTTTTTCCTTTCCACAGTGGATATATATAAAAATATATATTTTTTATGACACATTTTTTGGGGGAAGGTAGGAATTAGTTTTTCTGTGAAAATTTTAATGTCTTAGCTAAATGCTATTCGTAATAAAATATAGCAAACATGTGCGATAGCTTTTTAGGTGATTTATTATGCTATGTATCAATTTGTTTGAATTTGACGAATTAATGGAAATGAAATGAATACCTTAACTCAAGGAAAGTAAAGAAAACAATGTATTTACTAAAATTAGTACAAAGGTCTTAAAAATTCAATAAGATTAGTGTGTGCTGTTATCTAATATATGAATGAGAATGTTTGTTTGTTTGTACTCTATAGGCTGCCAAACCGCTAATCCGATTGCAATAAGTTTTCGACAAAATTTTTGCTTGTACTTCCGGAAAGGTTATAGGCATAGTAAAGTTAACTTCTAGTAGGTCTTATGTATAAAAATCAATGTTTGTATGCCTGCCATAAAGTTCAATTTGACCACGTATGATTGCACTTGCGCGAAGGTTATAGTACAATTAACTTACAGTAAAAGGCGCTTGTGTCGTACCATAGACAATTGCCAGCAAATTTCAAACGTCAAACAAACAGAAAAAGAAAACGTTCACTTCAATAAACACAATTAAAACACGAACACTTTCTTTCTTTGAGTGACATTGATAAGTCTATGCATTTGTATCAACCAGCAAGCATATATTAATTTTAATCAGTTTAATTGGATATAAAAAAAGCTTGTTTGAATTGAAGCAAAACACGAGTCATAATTTGTAACACAAGATATGGTGTAACAATGTTATCAAATTTTATTTTATATTTAGTCCTGATCTAAACACGTGACGTATTAAAAAAATGAGTTGGTAAATAAGTGTAAAAAATAGTAGAAGCAGAAAATTGGCCGATTTATAAGCGAAAAAAAAATTGCTTGACGTATGGAAATAATGGAACTAAAACAGGAAACGATAACAGCATTACAATTTCTAAGCACAGCCAAATATAAGTCAAACTTTGTTCTTAAGAAAACGAACAGTTGCGTGTTGGTTGGGTTTGGATAAGGTAGAATATTCCACATATCAGTCTAGCTTTAGTAAAGACAATCCCTTATTAATTATTGCAGGTAAACCCTCTCATACTCAAACGTAGCTACTCAGTGAGCCACTGGAAGGGCGACCCAAAGCTTGTGGGGCCTGTAAAGTGCCTGCGGCGGTATGCAGCGTGATTATTAAGGACCTGCTGATGATTGCATAAATAGGGATAAAGGTTTGATCATACTAATATCCTTCGTTAACCAAAAGTTGCGTTAAAACTTTTCGTAAACTTTCACGCTGAAATCACATAAAAACTTATAATTAAGGGATGAAGAATGCTTAATTGCCGCTAATTAACCTTTTCAGTACCGCGATGATTTGAGCTAAAAAACATTTACTCGCATACTTACCGCATGTTTTTAATAATTTTTGAATAGTTTAAAAAAAAGGACTGAATTTATGAATATTAAAAGTTTACTTATAAAATGATATATATAGTTTAATATTTTCATGTTAAATTTGTGGTCTTCAGTGGCCTTACGGTATTCACGACGTTTGTATGTAGTGGCCACCAGTGGCCTTACGGTACTGAAGCGGTTAAACGATAATTCTATAGTCATGCTACCATTGCTTCATATTAACAAAAATATCTTCTTTTTTACCATGTCCACTCCCAATGTGGAGCAGATGGACTCCTGATGGAGTTTATCACAACAGAAGTGTTTCTACGAGAACTGCTTGTTACTCAGTTGCTTAACCTCTCTTTTTCCAAAAAGTGTAGGAATAGAAGGATAGAGCTAGTACAGGACTAATTGATCTCGATACGCCTCGTTCATAGGATAGGATGGGTGGGAGGGGGGAATTGAAGACATCACATACATCCATGCCTTCGAACAGAAATTCATAAAGCGATTGAAAATTCAATTTATAATACTGTCCGTACAGGGACTCGAACCCGTGACCTCCGTAGCCGAAGCCAACAACGTTGACCACACAACCACACAGGCAACTGGACCTTTTTTTTTTAGTTTAATGCAGCGTTTCCCAAATGATGGGTCGCGTCCCGGGTCACAGAAATCAAAATGCCGGGTCGCCAATTTCCTAAAATAATATATAATTTCGTAATACCTCTCATTAATAAATTATTGCTACATTTAATTTCTCTAAGGCTTATCAGAGTAAATTATTTTGTTTTATAAAGACTGTATGGACATAAATATACTTTTTTATTTTACCTATAGGTCGGTAGAATAGGCCATAACAAATTTAGTGAGTTACGAAGGAGGAATATAAAAATAACCGGGTCGCGGGGAGAAAAGTTTGGGAAACGCTGATTTAGCGTATCACATAAGTGAGCCTTCTATAAGTAAAGTAGGCCAAGTAGTAAAATTGTAAAACTTTTCTATTGGACTTTTAAGTACAATCACGTCTTTAATTTCGTTGGTGTTTTGGTGTGATGATATGAATGTGGATTAATATGTCTTATATTTGTTTATTTATGGCTCATATGGAACTGTTTTTCACTAACCAGTTGGATACTAGTTGGTTGTGGGTTGTGGCCAGACGTAAGATCGCGTATGGGTTTTCGTCGGATGCGTTGCTTTGACTTATTCCAATCCATGATTGTGAAAGTTTGCTCGCAGATGTAAGTCGATCCGAAAAGGGAAGATAAAATGCAGCGTTATCACAGATGTTTGGATATCTGACTTTAGAAATTGACTAATAAAATTTTCGGATTCTTTAAACATATTTTTAAGTTTTATGCACCGCTGTAAATTCAGCAATTCTAGCTGCAATTCTCCTGGAATAGGGAAAATTTTGTTACTGAGATATTGGAATTGGTTATTATGTGTTTTTTTGATCATATCATTTTAACATATATAATTTTGATTTGGCACCAATGCTTTACTGTGACATATATAAAAGATAATTTCAATTTATTATTTTCATGCGCTAAAAAGGTTTTAGCCGTCTGCTGTAGCCCAGTTGGTTAGAACTTGCTATACCGATCACGCTTGTCTGGGTTCGATTCCCGGTCAGATCACAGTGAATTTGAGGAAGACTGGGTGTGTGTGATGTCAATACACATAATTTCCTCTCCTCCCATAATTTAATAATTGGGTGTAGCAATAGCAATTGGCCAACCACTAGTCCTGGTATAGCCTTATCCTTCTTTCCCTACTACTCACTTTGAGAAAAAGAGACGTTGACCGACTGAGTAACAAACAGTTCTCGTAGAAAGAATACTGTTAAGATACCTCCATTAGAAGGCTATATGCTCCACATTGAGAGAGGACATGGATAAAAAAAATAAAAAAGGTGTAATATTTGTATGTTTGTTTTTCTTTACCGTGTATTTAATAAAATTAACTCTGTCGAGAGAAAGTCACAGAACTAAACTTAGACTTGGTAAAAAAACACGAAACTAAAATTTGGTAAATAAAAAAAAACTTTATTCTTAACACTGATAAAACACTTGTGTGTATTTCTTCAGCAATCAATACTAGTTTGTTGTAAACGAGAAAACTTGCTTAAGGCGCTTTTGTTTCTCTTATTGTCTTACTCCGTGTTCTTTCCTTTTTGTTTACAACGATTGATTGATTTTCTTTGATCCCAGTATGTCAATTGTTACCAGATACCAGACGAACAGCAAACAAACTGGAAAATTGTCTTTGAAAGAATAAACGCTGCCACACAGTGTGTTATACATTTTTAGTTTAGTTTCTTACAAACATCTGATAAGATGGTTGAATCTTTTGTTTGTGTTGAGCTTATGTGAAATTCGAGACAATTACAAATAAATTTAAAGACAAGATAGTTTTAGAATGTATTATTTGTTTTGTCTCTGTCTTGTCATCAGAAGATATTGAAAAGATAATTCTGATATAACATGAAAGCAGTAAAGAGAATGTTCAGCAAATCATCCAAAAATTGCTGCTGAAAACTGTAGTATTCATCTGAGAACATATTTGGTTCAAAAATCTTTCTTGAAAGATTTTATAATTTATGTTTAATAAAGTATTGACAATTATGATGTATTCAATGCAGGATGACACTTTCAATAATTGACGGAGAGCGAGTACATATCTCATTGAGTCTTAGTTACATATTCATCTTTAAAAAATGCACACAATAAACGTCAGACCAAACGTACACATATTGCAGAAAAAAACTATGAATATAGTTGAGTTCTGTTCTTTTAATCTTCATAATTGTTTCGTTATCTTACCAGATGCAAATAAATCACCAAAATTCAATAAAAAATCTATTTTTTTATCAATAGTCTCAAAAATAGAATGCTAGCAATGACTAGTGTCTTTCATCTTTTACAAAAAGAAGAGCTATTGCCATATTTCTCATTCTTCTCTTGTTATTTTGATGTTATTTTTTTGATCGTTTACTTTTTTTTTTATCGTGAAACTATTAATAAATATATGTATACAAAAACGTTACAGAAGTTTACAAAAACGTAAAAAAGTATGAATCAAAAGAAACAAAGAAAAATAGTCAGCTCTGTAGACAATATAATGTTTATGCATTAAAGAGCCAGAAATTTTGATTGACAGTGTCATGAATTATTCTACCTGATAACAGTGGTCAAGTAGAAGTATTTTTTTGCTTTAATTATACACTAAAACAATGCAAAGCTTACGATGCGTGTCAAGAGCTTTCCGGAAAAATATAGTTCAGTGCTGTAAACCCTCCAGAGACGAGAGTTTTTTTCAATGAAAAATATATTTTAAGCCATATTGAAGCCACAGATAACTTTTATTTATAGCAACAAAAAAAAACACAAAGTCGTTGTATAGAAACCCTGCGTGACTATATGCTCATGTTCATTCTTATAGATCCCGTGTAATATTGTTTAAGGACAGTAATAAGAACGAGCGTGACCGTATGGTCACACAAAAACTCGGGGTTGAAGTATAGCTAAACGTTTAATTAAAAATAATGTTTACCTCTTTAGATCAACATCATTTGAACACAAATATATTAGTAAAAGTAGTGTCAATAATTTGAAGTTTTGATAAAATAATGACTAACAATTTCAAAAAGTCGATTAAAAATAACCGGAAATTCAAAAAATCGCATGTGCTTTTGGTAGTTATTTCTGTCCCCGCTTCCGATGACTAGCTGAAGTCTGTATCCTTTTAAACCAAGGCTGAAGGCAAACTGAAGGCAACGACATTCAATTAGAAATAGGATACATAGTGGGATCAATAAACAACCTTATTTACTATTACCACATGGTCACGCTCGTCCTTAGAGGGTTGATTTAAATCTAGAGATTCTGTTAGCTTAATGTTTGAACAAGCCTTAGCAAAAATGATGTTGAATGACAACAAAAGAAAAGTGTACAATTATTTTCGAGAAAATTTCGTGATGAAACTTTACACATGAGCTTATTTTTACTTCAGTAAAGTAAATACGTGTTGAAGATTATTTATTTTTTCCCAACAAATTTTGAAACAAAAGAATTAAAAAAAAATACCTTGACAGTGATAATATTTAGATTTAAAAACTCTTTGTCATTTTGCAGCGACGCATCTCATTATACATTCAATTTAATATTCTATACCAATACGTCAAACACTGAAAAATGCTTTAAATGACATTACAAATATAAAAAATATTATTTATTACAGACTTTTAGTTCAACAATAATATGTCGCTTAAAGTGAGGGCTTAAAATAAAACTTTATTTGACATCTCATTTTTCAATTTTATTAAAACATCCTTTTCAGATACACCTGCGAATTTCAGCCGACAGATGGCAGCGCCATTATGAAAAGGTATTCGTTCACAAGTAATGTGGGTCTTGATGTCTTTTTGAAAAAAGGGTTTGTGGTCAAGAACAGCGCGGATGATAAAGATATATCTGTTACGGATCGGTAAGCAAAGATTAGGGACAAAAGAGAATGTTTTTGGAAATAAATGTTTTATATTTAAGTGATATTGTTTATTGCATCTTTGATAAATAAAACCAATACAGCAACTGTTTCCGTGTATTCTGCAAAAAAAAAATGCTTTTCCCATTCTTGCACTTAAATGCTTTATTTCTATCATAACTAGCATTGAATAATGTGGTAAAAACTCTTAAGAGCTCATTTTTTTTGAAAAAAGATCAATACAGTAGAACGCCCAATTACACTACCCCGAATTACGAGCTGACTTGAAATATTCGCCGCAAATCCCCCAATTGCACTGTCGCATTCCGTTGTCGTTGCTACTAGTCGGTCGTCTGAGCGGCGCATACAGTCAAATGTTGACTAGCGTCTGTGTATTCAACACGTGCCAGGCTAAACACGTATATCAATGTGTTGGATTTTGGCGTGCTTTGCATTTGATCACTCAGTAACTAAATGTTTTGCCCATATTTTTTTTTTGTTGCAAAACTAAGGCAAATCTTAGTTTTGCATTTTTTGCGGAAAAAACCAAATCCTTAATTTTGTACTAGATTCATTTCCCCAATTACACTATCCCGAATTACACGGTCCCGACTTTAGTGTAAATGGGGGTTCTACTGTATTTTGAGTACTTTCTACTGTGAGCTTTGAAAATTTTATTGAATATCAAAAAAAGGTAGTATTTCAAATTTATAATAATTCTATTTACAGTGATATAATTTAACTGTCGTTATCTAGCAATTATAGTATTGTCAATATTATTTACCATACTAGATCAAAAAGTAAATCTTCTATGGAAAATCATATATTTTTTAATCATGTCCGCTCTGAATGTGGAGTATGTGGAGTATATTCTATAAGGTATTCCATTTTATTTCTACGATGACTGTTTGTTAACCAGTTGCTAAATATCTCTTTTTCGAAGAGAGTTGTATGGGAAAAACGAAGGTCTATGCACTTGTCCCGTTTTTTTAAGTATTGGAAGGTTGGAAGAGAAATCACAAACACCCATGACTTCGAACATTAATTGAAAAAAAATGCTGTTCGTAAAAACCAGCTACTGTGACTAATTCGACTCGAACCCAACATTATACATAATTATTTATATTATATTAAGCTGATGAAAAAGATTATCGAAGTAAAAGTTCAACAGTACGTTGGTTCTAATTATAAATTATGAAAAGAATAATTTAATTAACTTAAACTTAGTTATTTTAAAAGGTAAAAAAATAAACCACTAGAATGTTTTTATTAAAGTAAAAAAGTACCTCCCGAATTTGTATTTAAATAGATAAACAATGCTTTTCATTGAATAATTATAACTGCAAAAAACGGCCGCGATCAACGATACAAAACAAATGACGTTTTGACGAATGCATGTTATGTATTTTTATCATTGTTTGTTTATGTATTAAATAAATACTCTTCAGCTGTATATTTTAAAAAAAACTACGTAAGTTAAATCGTTTTAAGCAAAATGTCTAAAAGAATCGGTATTAGACCGTATGAAAAATAATGAAACGGTTTCTCTATTGTACATAAGTACGAAAAACTGATTGAATCCCTGCGATAAAGGATTCAAAAGATAGTTTTATCAAGCGGTGAGCTTGTCCAACAAGCTGCCCTCAATACAACCGCACAACGCACACTTAAAACAACATCCCCCTACACACAGGTTTTACTCGACAGAGCTTTCCAGGGGAATAAAACAACTCGCCACTAGTCGCAACGACAAAGTTAACACATTTTTTCATAAAATGCAAAGTCGTTTAATCTTGTTTTACACAAAAAAATCTTTCAAAGTATGTACACTCGACTCTTTTTTTACACGGTGAATACGTTTCACGAAATATCGTGTAAAAAAGTATACTTAAATAAATAAATGATGATAGAAAGGTATAAAATGTTTCATCACTTGAGTTATTCAAAGTATGTGTTATACTTCTTTCATTTTTTTTTGCGTGGCAGAAAATAATCTCTATCTGTACAGTTCTGAGTATTAAGTATGTACATGCAAAGAATGTAGCACCTTGTGAAAAGAGTCATGTGTACTTTTCATATGTTACCATATATATTCATTGCGTAACATTTCTACTGCAAATGCCTAATGTTAAAACAAGTTAATTGCCAGTCACTCAAATTTTAGTTTTAAAAATCTATTATCGCTCCCAATGTGGAGCATATGCCCTCTTAATGGAAGCATATCAACATTGCAAGTCTCTCTAAAAATCCCGACTTAAGAAATAGTGCACATGTAAAATAATCTTCGAAAAAGTAAATATCCCGAACTGTGAAGTGTTTCTACGAAAACTGTTTGTTACTCAGTGACTCAACCTCTCTTTTTTCAAAGATAGTAGTAGGGACAAAAAGATTAGGCTATGGCAGGACTAGTGGTTAAGTAACCGCTCTAGCTACGCCCAGTTATTGAAGAATCGGAAAGGGTAAGAGGGAATTATTTGAACATCACAAGCACCCATGCTTTCGAACAGAAATAGATAAATCGATCGAAAAAATGCTGTTCGTGTGTGCCATAGGACCCAACTATAAAGGAATAATCATCTTAAAAAAATATTTAAATAACTATTATCATCGAATAAATCAATAAATGTAGTGCTCATTTGAATAACTCAATTCGTTAATGCGCTTTTTATTCATCATACTGTTACTGTACAGACGAGACAGCTGTCAATTTATGTAAATGATATAAGACATTTTAGATCCACTAGATTGTGTCTATTTATATTCTTGAAAGCTTTATATCGATTCTTCGGTATTTTGTGACATATACCATCACTGTTCTGGGAGAAGTTGCTAAGTAACATATTGATAGTTCTGAGCAGGGCTGTGGAGTCGGAGTCGTGAAGTCGTGGTATTTTGGCCGAAGTCGGAGTCGGGGTCGTGAAAAATGAGTGGCTTGATTTTTTTTGCAAAATATATTTAGTGATATGTATTTAAACGAAATAGTCAAAAGTGTTAACATTTTATGCTTGGCTGACTAAAGATGATCTGATGGTATAAATAAATATAAGTCAAAATGAATTATTGAAAAGTTTCCTCGGAGTCGGAGTCGCTAATTATTTAAAAACTGGAATCGGAGTCGGAGTTAGAGTCGTCTTTTTTTCACGCAACACCACAGCCCTGGTTCTGAGTTAACAATAAAAGAAAAAAATCAGCTTTTAGAATAAAACCTCTTACGGCAATATTTTACGTAACACTATCTGGTTACCGGCAAGAGTTGCAATGCCTCTCGAAGAAAGAAAGTGTTGTAATCGTGTTTATTGAAGTGCATGTTTTCTTTTTCTGTCTGTTTGACGTTTGCTGCCGACTGTTTATGGTGCGACACACGGTTCACCTACTGTAAGTTAATATTACTATAAACTTCGCGCAAATGCAAGCATACGTTGTCAAAATGAATTGTATTGCAAACATACAAATATTTATTTATATATATATATATAAGACCTACTGTATTAAAATTTTACTATATCTATAATCTTCCCGGAAGTGCAAGCAAAAATTTTATCAAAGTTTTATTGCTATCGGATGAACAGTGTGACAACGTATAAACAAACATTATTTTTTATTTATTAGATAGATAATTATTTTATCAAAATATTGATAGCGGGTCTGACACAAACAAGAGCTTAAAATTAATAAACAGAGACAATCGCTTGCCTTCAATTAACATTAATAATAATTACCTAGAAATAAAAGAAGCTTTATTTGGCAAGCTGGTAAAATTAATGCACCAACTGAGTTATTCCCGACAAAGAATTAATATTTAAAAATCTATTTGTATACTTAACTCATTTTTGTTACATATCATCTTCCGCAAAAAAAGTGACTATATATAAAAATCTAAAACAAGCTTAAGATTATATAAAATGAGGCCGATGGTGTTATTTAACATTTTGTAATGATAAATACAATTCACTGACACTTGAATGGCCAGTAATAGACTAGGCCTGCTTTCAAAAGTGATTCGCAAAGAAAACAAGTAATACTAAAGCTTCAGCAACTAATTAAGGGATTCCGATACCCTTCCATAAACACGGAGCAGACGCAAACCTGAACAAACATTTAGTACTCGTTTCTATGAAACTAATTTTCCCTTCTTGATGCCAATTTTCCGTAATCCTGAATAACGAATTGATTGATTGTGAAAACAAATTTTGTGACAAAAGGTTTTGTGTAAATTTTGCCGAATATGATATTTCTACTTAAGAGCTTAGCTTTTTACGTTTTCGAGATTGAATTAGTCAACAGGAAGACTTAACAATATTATGTAAATTTGAAGGGAGCAAAATATTCTCTATTAAAGAAAATATTTTAGACAGGTTTCATTTCAGGGCTCGAGTAAAAAAAAGACGACTCCGAGATTTTTTTTCAATAATTTCATTTTAACTTATATATATATGTATTTCACCAGATCATCTTTAGCCAGCCAAGCATGGAATATCAATTCTTTGGACTATTTTTTTTGAATATACATCATTGAATATATTTAAAAAAAAATTGAGCCACTCGTTTTTTACGACTCCGACTCCAGCCAAAATACCACGACTGCACGACTCCGACTCTGAATCCACGGACCTGGTTTATTTACAAACATATCCGGAAAATAAATCAAAAAACATCAAAGGCATTACCAGTTTCAGTAATCCCGAGTATGTATTTAGTGCGCATTAAAAAAATTAATCAATTTGTAAAAAAAACGAAAGTGAAACGCAGTTGGTTTTATTTTAAAATATCACTTATTTACTATGAAATGGTAAACTACAATCAAACCAAATTTGCTCTTGTATTATATGTAATAGCTTCGAAGGTAACTTGAAAATAAAAATTGATAACATTGTTATTCCACTGAATTGTGTTGCAAATAGCTACAAATCCAATCTAAAGAAATCACCCGAACTAAATTTAAACCATTTAAAAAATAACAAACTTGACATAAGAATATTTGTTTACGTTTTTAATAAATAGCTTTATGAGATGCATTTTCACACTAATATTTATGGTTGCACTCTCAAATCTCTTCAGGTATTCGAATGTGATTGGAAAACGAGATAGTTTGTAACTATTTAATCATTGGATATCATCAAAGCATAAAACTAGGAAAAACAAATATATTTTTGTTTGTTGACCTTACTACGAGATTGATGGGCATTCAGTGAATGTCGATAGTATTTTTTTATACCCAGTTTCTTAAATAGAATTAGTACACGGCCGAATTAGGTTCCGGACATTAATTATTATTGAATGCCAGTTGTTTTCATATTATTTACTACATAGACGTGTGGCCTAGTTGTACTGCTTTATTGGAAGCTTAAACTTTTGCAATAAATGCTTCTATTTTCTTTCTAGTATTCGTTTGATTCACTGACATAATAATTATTAATATATTAAAGTAACTATCGATTGTAAAATCAATCAATGAAATTGTTCATTCTAAGATTCAAGTCCGTATATACCATAACATCTAACAAAGAAGACCACTCGGCTAAAGGTTCGGTTTCTATTTTAACTTTTATGACAATTTAGTGCTAGGTAAAAAATGCATTGATATCCAATATTCTAAATTGATGAAATCAGTGATTGCTTATGAGCTTTCCTGAACTTGTGATCGTTATGTGGATTAAAAAAAACGATTTGTCGATCAACTTTAGAAGTTATTCGAATTTTTTAAAAACGAAACTCATTCAATTTGAATCGTTCAAACTATGTACATTCTCACAAATTTTGTCATTAACGACCCGGGTTTCAACCGGGTTCAAACTCTAATAGAAAATTTAAATTAACTTTGATTATTCCACGTATTGTGTAACTAACTGTGACACGTGTTTCGCCTCTTTCAGAGGCATCTTCAGACTTACTATCGCAAAGTTTGCTTAAGTAATGAAGCAAGATTGATTCTAACATTTTAAAATTATAAAATTACAAAATGGATTGGGTTTTTTTTCCTTTTAAGAGGAGCAAGGAGGGGGGTGTAGAATCGAAATAAAGCAAACAGATAATGATACTAATTTTACTAATGAGTTGTAAACAATCAGAATGGGATTTTTCCTTTTTAATGGAAGCAAAGAGGGGATTATAAAATGCAAACAAATTTAATCATACTACTAATGACGTTAAACATTACAAACTATTAAAACTAATGAGCTAAAATCAATCATCTAGGTTTGTGATTACTCTATTAATTGGAAACAATTTGAGTAACGGGGAACCGCCTGTGCTATTAAGAATATTATTTAATAATATTTCTTTTTTGTTAAGAGTTTTATTAATTTCTAAAAATTCAAACTCATTCAATTATGATTATCAAAATAAACATTGTACACTCTAATTTACAAACATGAAAAATACTTTTGTTGGTTAATCAAGAAAACTTATGAAAAAATGTATATTCCACTCGGATTTTATATTTCATGGATAAACAATTTAAAATGTTTGTATTCGGTAAATTACTGAAATAAGAAATAGTTTGTGGGTTGGTAAATTGAAATTCTTAAAAATATTTTATTGAAATGTTTGTATTAAAATAATCTGTTAGTTCATCCTTGTTACTATTTTATTTTACAACAGTTATATACTTACAAAATTTATACAGACAATGCAACCAATTGCTGTAAGAACATTATGAGACTCTATGGTTTACACATATATGTGTATATTTTGCTGATAATAGTTCAATATAAAATGTGTTTTCATTTATTTTCTGTCCGACAGATGTACATTTAGTTGTTTATTAGTATTTATAAGTGTTTTAACGGCTGCCAATTGAACAAAGCTTCATTGTTAATAAGAACCTGAAAATAGGCTTGTATTCCTCGAAAAAAGTTTAATTACGTTACGTAAAATCATCATGGTATCAACGGATTAGTAAGACACATATCGAACAAACCTTCCGATTCGTGCTGGAACAGCTGTCAGTAACGTTTTTATATACGGGTTTCTTGCAGAATGAGCTTTTCAAGTCGATAATTATCGAAAAAATTCAAAGTAATTTTCAATGATACATTTCTTCAATACTGCGTAGAACATTGTCTACGGCGTAGGCAATTCAATAAATTAGTCCAAATTTATCGGATGAACATTTTAAATTGACTGTATTCTATTAAAACTTAGTTGAATGTGCATATTTTAAAAAAAAATAGCATACTGTCAATAAAGCTAAAAGCTATCATAAAATTTAAAAAATATGTTATTTTAGTAATATCGATATAAGTCAATAGATTTGCATACATTCATTCACTGAGAAAAACGCGAACGAAAATTTAAAATTCCAATACAATAGTATTTTGTGATTTTATTAGATAATACATCCATATTTTTACTCTACATAATAAAATACAAAAACTTGTTTTTCTCGGGTAATAAAAAAACTATTCGGTAGAAACAATATACAAAACCAATAAAGCAAATTAAAAAAATGATTTATGTTTCTTTTGAATTAACCAATAAGCTGAATTTTTGTTTTGTTTTTTTTTTTCATTTTTATTTAGACAAGAAATAAAAATAAATATACAAGGTTAGTTTTATAATAAAAGTTGAATTGAAATGAGAATTTTTTCAACACTGTTTGGTTATATACATTATGTACCATAGAGTTATACGTAAATGTATACTTAATATATTTTTTTTGTTATTTATTTATCACAAATGTATTACCACAAAATTGCTAGCTGAGCAAGTTTGATTGGAAACTAAATATATTAAATATTTGTATACTTAGACAAATAATTAAAACATGTTTATAGTTCAATTAAAAATAACATTACAAAATAAACAGATAATCTTCATTTAATTATAGAAAGTAATCAAACAATTTTAATTAAATATGAAAAAAAAAATCTTAGATTTATGACGTGGTAAATGTTATGCTAAATATTTTCTTGTTGCTTTCAAATTTTCGCTACGGCTTTCTCCATAAACTTATTGTGTATCCTCTTTTTAATATAAAATATTCTTTTCACTGGTAGCAAATACGAGTAAAATTTGTTATGCTACAATGCTGTGGTATAAGAGATATTGCAATATATAATAAGTAATGTTGGTTCTTTTGAGGTGCATGTAAGTGGAGCTTCTTCTCAATTTTAAACGCTCTGTTACTAAGGTGAAAAATTATGTCATTATATTTTTTAAAAAAAATATTCCAAAAACGTTCTTAACGCGCGGATATATCTTCTTAACTTTTTTTTCATTCAAATATAACAAAAACAGTAACTGACAGCAAAACATTGACTTGATAAAACTCATGTCATATGGTAAAAATAATAAATTACTTTATAACAACCACAAAATATCGTTAGATATATCTATAAACTACGTCATACTTAAGCTTTGATATTTTAGTTTTATGACAAAAATTTTCAGAACTTATAAAATTAAAAAATATTATTTAGTTTTATTTGTCATTAATACGATAATAAATACTTTTTTTAAAAAATATTTTGATTCTGTACTCTTCCTAACTAAGTTTTGTCGATAACGACCCGGGTTTCGCCTTTCGGCATCTTCAGGTTTTATCAAGTGCATGAATGCACTTGAATTGACGGGCAGCAAACGGTTTGTAAGGAAGAGAACACAATCAAAATAATTTAAATTTGATATTGAACTTCTATCAAGCACCATCAGTCGAAGTTCTAAATTTGATGACTTGTTTTTTTTTAATTTATTCAGATATCTTTTAAAAGAAGATTTAAAAAAACTACTGAATGTGCTAAATTTTGTTGTAGATAGATTCAGTAGCAAGTTTGTAGGAATTACTTATTTAGAACCATAATTATTGGTAAAATGGTTAAGCATTACAATCAATGTACGTTTTATAGAAAATCTTACTTAAAAAAGTTTGAACATACTTTTCAAAGAAGAGAAGCACGTATCATAATAGTTGTAAATTTTATATCGAAAACCATATCACAAAATATTTTTTACTTAAAAAAGTAACGGTTTTTATTGGATTTATTTAAAAATCTGCTTAGACCAAAGATTTTAATAATATTTTTTTAGAAAAGAATGGATAACCTTTTCTCTATTGAAAAATAATGATTAAATAAGAATCGACCTAATGTTTACTGAAGTGAAAAGATTTCTTTTTGTTCTAACACACTTAACTGACCAATTCTTTTTTTTAACACAGAAATGACCCAATGTTATTGATACAAAGAAAAACATGAAAAATATATGAAAAAATATACTATCTTCTCGCACCATTGAATTCAGTGTTTATTTTTCGATGTTATTATTCCAGTTGAATACAGGGTTTTTGAAAGCGGATCTTGGATTGTGTCAAAAAACAAACGTGATTTAAAAAAAGGTTAAAAATACGAAGGTAAGTCGTGTAATATTATATAAATATTATTCAAACAAAACACACAGTAGTTATTTTAATGTTATCAACAAATATTTTAATACCTTTGTATGATTTTAATCTCACTTTTTGATAATTCGAGTTCATGAACTTTTTTTAAAATTAAAATCTAACATTCTGCTACCTGGATAACAAATTTTGTAATTACCAAAATAGGTAAAGCAACTTATCGTTTGGTGAATACAACATTATAAAAAACATTTTTTGTTTTAGTTCCGAATAACCGATTTGTTGTTTTAGTTCAAAATATAATATATTATGAAATTTTTCATAAGATCCATACCCATTCTATTATCAAAACGAATTATCCAACTCCTTGTCTTTTCTCAGCAAAATTCTTCCGTTTGTTAGATATCGAACGTAGAGCGCATATTCTCTGCATATCGGCTTGCATACAGATAACTGAATTGAGAGCAATCATAATAATTAAACCAAGCAATTACTGTTACCCCAGTCTTATCTCGCAACGTGTAATTATCGTCAAGTGAAAATGCGATAGGAGCGTTTGACTATTCAAAGTATTACTTTTGTCTCAGTTTTAGTGTATTGAAATTTATTTTAATGCAGTAAATTATGTTTTTTTATTTGGATGTAAAAGAACAATCGTTGCTTAAAATATGTACTGTAGTTTTTTTCTCCTTTTATAATAATAATAAATAAGGCTCTATAAAAGTTATTTGTTATTCAGAATAGTTTGTAATGACAATGTTGTTTTTTTTTTTTGAAAAACCGATAGTTGCTTTATGGAAATTATTTTTAATTTTAAATGAAAATTAATATAACTTTTTCACTCAACCAGTTGTGCTATTTGGTATGACACGTGTTTTGCGTTTATAATAAACACGTGCTACACATATTAACGTTATCTTATTCGTGATGGGAAAAATTGTCCTGATCTTTATTAAACATGTGGAATCAGTACAAAAAACTCTTTCATTTCTATATAGCGCCTTTCTACCAATAACTGGCCGTGGGCACCATAAAAGTGACACTATTTAACACTTGAATAATAAAGCAATCAATTTTAATTTTCTATTTTAAAAAATATATATAAAAAAACAATACTGAACCCCAGTTTTAATGTTTGGGTCAAAATATTCATAGTCACCGAATACTTTCACAATCATTTTGTATTGTTTACAAAATTGTACGTAAACAAATGAATTAGTATAAATTTTCGTTTTTGTGTACATGATTTTTTTGTTACTGCGCTGTCCTTGTTTTTAAACTATAAAGATACACATGCGTATGTTTATATAAAATGTATATAAAAAAAGCTTTGTTTTCATATCAATACATTATGTTTAGTGTGTAGTATATTTAAGATTAATTATTTTTGCCCATATAACGTAGCAAAAATCAGTATATGATCCAGATAAAAAAAGATTTGAGTTTAGCTGAATTTTAATATGTTGATATTTTTTTTTAATCCATGTCCGCTCCCAATGTGGAGCAAATGGCCTCCTAATGGAGGTATCTCAACTTTCTTCAAAGTGAGTAGTAGGGACAGAAGGGTAAGGCTAGAACAGGACTAGTGGTTGTCTAATCGCTATTGCTAAGGATGAGAAGAGAGGAAATGATGTGAATTGACATCACAAACAGCCAGTCTTCGATCACAACTTTGAATTGAATAATTCTCAAATTCACTGTGATCTGACCGGGAATCGAACTCAGACCTGCGTGATCGGTAGAGCAAGATCTAACCAACTGGGCTACAGCAGGGGACAGCATGTTGACATTACTCGTAATTAATTTTTGAGCGAGTTTCATTTATTGTGAGAAATTTATAGTTTTGTTCACGATGTTATACCCCAAGAATAAATCCCCACCAATAAAAGTCATTAAGACCAACGGCAGTTGAATTAAACTCGCCGTAAAACAGGTAGGTAGAAATAAATAAAAAACGTTGCTCACCGTTACGAAACGTTTTATTAGGAATTTACAATCATTAAATTTTAATCACCCACAATATTTGACAAACAAAATTTTTAATTATTACAATACACAATAATTATTAAATACCTCGCTTGCACAAACGATGTTATAAAAAAGTTAAGAAAATTTATGCTGAAATCTGCGCGCAACAGAAAACAAAATTGAATTCAAATCTCGTCGAGATGAAAAAAGGTCAGTTCTTTCATTTCGACGCCGGGCTTTCCGATACGCTATTCTGTGAATAACGCATCGCACAAAACCACAAAAGAAAAAAAAAACTACAAGTGACTCTAAATTAAAAGTACCGGGAAGTGTCCCCCACACATGTTGTGTTCGGTTCGTGTCCCAAAAAACAAGAAAGAAACAAACAAAAATCGCATCGGTTATCGAAAAACAATGTTGCCATTTAAGGTCATAAACAATCAAACAATCGATATTAATGGTTACATGATGAAAAAAATTTAACTAAAAATTTAAACTGATGCCAGATGTCATCATAAAAGTGGTAATAGCAACGTAGGCCCATAAATTATATCGTATCAATGTACGAAAGAAATATTTTAGTAAAGTAATTAATAATTACTTTTATAAAAGAATCATGTCTTACGGTTGGGGAGAATGAAAATATAATTGATAAAAAATACCCTTGTGCTTTTAACTATTTTAACTGCATGTACCCGACGCTTAAAACAATTGAATTCGTAAAATTACCTCGATTCCCACTGGACGCATTTTTTCCAGACGAAGAAATTATTTATTTTGAAAGCTTGGTCACCAATTAAATACTAATAGAAAATTTAAATTAACTTTGATTATTCCACGTATTGTGTAACTAACTGTGACACGTGTTTCGCCTCTTTCAGAGGCATCTTCAGACTTACTATCGCAAAGTTTGCTTAAGTAATGAAGCAAGATTGATTCTAACATTTTAAAATTATAAAATTACAAAATGGATTGGGTTTTTTTCCTTTTAAGAGGAGCAAGGAGGGGGGTGTAGAATCGAAATAAAGCAAACAGATAATGATACTAATTTTACTAATGAGTTGTAAACAATCAGAATGGGATTTTTCCTTTTTAATGGAAGCAAAGAGGGGATTATAAAATGCAAACAAATTTAATCATACTACTAATGACGTTAAACATTACAAACTATTAAAACTAATGAGCTACAATCAATCATCTAGGTTTGTGATTACTCTATTAATTGGAAACAATTTTAGTAACGGGGAACCGCCTGTGCTATTAAGTATATTATTTAATAATATTTCTTTTTTGTTAAGAGTTTTATTAATTTCTAAAAATTCTAAGCTATTCATCTTTAAACCCTTTTTATTTACTCGGTGGAGTATTTCTAAATTACAAATCTGATTAAAATTATGATTATTTTCTATTAAATGATTGGCAAACTCAGAGAAATTGTTACTTTTTAGAAGGAAAAAAACCCAATCCATTTTGTAATTTTATAATTTTAAAATGTTAGAATCAATCTTGCTTCATTACTTAAGCAAACTTTGCGATAGTAAGTCTGAAGATGCCTCTGAAAGAGGCGAAACACGTGTCACAGTTAGTTACACAATACGTGGAATAATCAAAGTTAATTTAAATTTTCTATTAAAATGAACTTCCACAAAGTTACCGCCGAAACCATCGAAAGAATTAAATACTAAGTCGTTATTTACGGCTGTCATCAGCTGGATTAAAGTTTCTAAGCACCCATCCACATTTTTGGGCTCATGAACAAGCCTTATCACGTACTTGTTTCGCCAATCTAGCGGCCTCCACTCTAAACTTGTGGTCTTTCCGTTATCTCTGAATTACTGACCCTGTCTAGCCATTTCATTTCTAAAAAGCTTAATGCTTTTTTTTGTTACTTTATATTTTTTTCAGTGTGTGCTATTGATCAACCAATTCAAAAGAAACATTCAATTTTTTTTATGTATTGAATTTGGAGTGCATTTTTTATCGATTAAGAAAATAAGCTCTCATCCCATATTATATTTTATCTACTAAAAAAAACTCATTGAATCACTGTTGGCTAGGAAAGTGGTATGTTTCTGTTTATATTAAACATTAAAATATATTAATCAAAGTTTTGGTAAATTCATTTATTTTAAATTTGATATAGACTAGTCATTATTCCCTAATAGCTGCCAAGACCGCTTGACCAAATTTGCTGAGTTGGATCAATATGTTATATTTATATTAAAATGCAAAGTGAAGTTATACTAGTCCATGGTAAAAGTTTATATGCTTCATGGCATAAGCAAAAGCTAATAATACATCAAATAAAAATAAAAAGGTCTTGGATCCGCCGTCGAGTGGCAACATCGTTGACTTCGATTGTAGTGCTCACGGGACTCGAATCTCAATATGGACTGTTTCATAAATTGATTTTTCAATAAATTTATGAATTTCTACTTAGAAGATATTATTTTATTGTTTCAGATGTTGTTTCAAATTCCCTCCCACCTATCTTATGACAAAAAAGCGGGGAATAACTGGTCTTATCTATATTATACTATCACTTTTGTCTTTATAAAAAAGGAAGTTTAACAACTGAGTTACAAGCAGTTTTCATAGTTTTTTTAAAAAGATAAATTCCATTAGGAGACCATACGTTTTACATTGAAAGCAAAAATGGATGTTAAAATATATATATATATATATAGAAATTCTACAAATCAAGTGCTAATATAACTAATAAATTATGAAATTATATTTTAAGTATTTTTAGAAGAACTTTTTGTTACTCAATTGCTGAACCTCTCTTTTTTACAAAGAGAGTAAAGACAGTTTTAAGACAGGATTAATACTGACAAATCATTCTTGCTGCGCCCTTATATTTTAGGATTGGAAGTGTAGGAAAGAGTTTTTAGACATCAGAAGCAACTATGCATACGAACAGAAATCGATAAATCAACAGCTATCATTCAATTAAGAAAAAACACAATATTCCGTTGTACTTAATTTACACTTTAATTTATCAAGATCAGGACCGGTTTCCCTCATAGCGAGCATTGTCAACTGATAGGAAATAAAATTTAACAGTGATATTTACAGTGCTAATTAAGAACAAAGGAATATTGTGTTTTTTCTTAATACAATGCTTTAACACCAAGTATTGACAGTGGACACCCTTAAAGTGAGCATTCTACATATATATTTCCTATATAACTAAATACTGTGATATTATTATCATTTAAAATGCGTAGAAAAAATAATCTTGCAAATTCAGTTCGACTATCTTTTATCATTATTCAAATGACAAACAATTATTATTCCCGTGTTTTCCAAAAATAGTACGACAAAAAAAACGGCGAAATCCAAGTAATTAGACGCACTGGCTGACTCTGAATTTTTTAAGTACACAAAATCATAAACAAACAAACAGGACATTGAATTAAAAAAAAACATGAAGTATTCCGGCATTCTTTTAACGACACAAAAAGCTTTCAGATTAAATTAATTACCGACACTTTGCAAAGGTTGTTGCGATGTTTTTGCCGAAACTTAACGACAATGCAAATTTCAACAGCTCCGATGTCTAGACGTTCACATTGCCATGTATCTTTCATTAAAGGTGCAAACACAAATTTAAATTCGCAAGACTCATCCATTATATATAGATCTTGTATTTTACACAACAGCAGTTACCATTTTGTTTGTATAAAATACATCGCAACAATTAATACGCTATGCGTGATAATGAAAATATGTAATTCCTTTCGATTCTCAATTAATTGTGAGCTGTAAAATATTATAAAACCTTGGCAGAGACGTATATATTTAAAGTATGATAATCCATTCTTAGTATTTCACTTTGAATATAATCACATCAAAGGTGCATTATTTTGAGTATTGCTATCTTGAAGAATTTACAGAAAATATCAATCACGTAATCGTAATTATAATTTGATGGATTTCTAATAATGTATGATCAATAATTAAAAATAAAAATATGAATATAAAATAAACATCAACACAGGGACGTCTCGAGGGTATAGGTGGGTAGGCAGTTGCTTAGGGCGGCAAGTCTCATGGAGCGGCAAATGATCACAGATTTTTTAAATAACCAAATATTTTTGACACAAGTTTGATTAAGAATAAATATCATGCCTCAATGTATACAAAATACCAAATCAAGAATCGATAGGTGTAATAACTATGATTAGTTATTACACGTATCGATAAGTGAAGGTAATAGTTATTTTTTCATAATTATTGAAAAATAATATGGACTTTTGGATCATATTTATTCGTGAGAATCTTTGTCAATAAGATACATATTATATTTATTATGAATCATCTGAAAGCAAAATAGAATGAGTGACAAAATATTTGTACAAAGGTGAGTACAGGATTTGAACTTCTATATTTCTATATGTATTGCTAGAATAGTTTGAAATAATGAAAAAGCAGCGCTATTTTAGGGCTCTGCCAAAGGGCGGCACATAGCCTAGGAACGTCACTGCAAGAGACTTTTTTTGATGTTGATGATCAACATTAAAAAAAGTATTTTTGGTTTCTTTACAAAATTTCCATTTCTACCCGTTTTGTTGTCACAACTTTAAAACAACTATTATTATAATATTTACTCGTTCTTTTCTTCTCTTTATTTACACCCTGAAACTATATAATTTATAACTTACGAATGAGAATATTTTTTTTTAAATTCATAATATTATTCATTATAATACTGTTCTAAAGTTGTTGTATTAACGAGTTCATGGTTTCAATAAATTGAATGTAACTCGTAATCTCTTCTGTTCTGTTTCTCCATATTTTATGAGCGATATATCCTTGACACAAAATGAAATAGGCATTTAATAAATATTGTCCTCAAAGAGCACTATTCACAATAACGTACGTGTGAAAACACCAACTATCGTTTCCGCAAAGCTACAATAACCACACAAACAAAATTCAACCCTATCTGCAGCCTCCCTTGAAAGCTTTATTGCGGAAACTGGCGAGCGAGACTTATGTTGCCACGCGGAAGTAATACAATAATTTATATTTACAACTGCGCGTAGAAGTCAGGTAAATGGTGCAAAGCACGCTATCTACATTTTATTGTCTCCTGCGACAGAACTTCGTAGCTGTAAATCGTTCGTCTCTAGCATAATGATAGTAAATTAATTAAAGTTGAAGGCTTTATGGAGAATCTTGAATTTTTTCAAATTTGATTACTTAGTTTTTATGACCACGAATTTGGAAAATAGAATTTTTAAACAAGAAACGAAGTTGTGGTTTGCTTTTTTATTTAGAAAATTATATTTATTTTTAGAGATAGGCATAAAAATACAAATCAGACCCAACGAAGTGAATCAAATACAAAATCACTAATAGTAAAAAATTTGATAGCAATTTTTGATTTATACTAGTAAAGCTGTTTGACAAGTTAATGTCAACATTTGCTTAACTCTCAAATAAACTCTTTATTTCTACATACGCAACGCGAATCGAGTGTTGTGTTGTGCGCTACAAACAGCTAGACGGAGATGCGTATTTTTTTTTACTTTAAATTATTTCACTGTCAAAACTTGATAGAAAGGCATTATATTAATAAAAACACAATATTCCTTTGTACTTATCCCACTTTATTTAATAGGTCAGGACCGGTTTCGCTCATTGCGAGGATTGTCAACTGATCGCAATGCTCAACTGATTGAAAATGCTCCTAATGACCGAAACCAGTCCTGACCTAATAAATAAAGTGGGATAAGTACAAAGGAATATTGTGTTTTTATTATTATTTAGAGTTCATTTAACAAAGCATTTGAAAAAATAGTGAAATGTTTTATTTGTTTATTAACATTGTTTATTGATCTTTATTGAGTTTGCTCTTCGATGTTTCTTGTTTTTGATTTATTGTTTGAATTGCGTAAATATGTATTAGTTGAATCGTATGTAAATAAGCCTCGATCAGGAGTTTTTAACTTTATTGTAATAACGGGGGCATTTAAGACATAAGATTATAGGGGCGGACGCACTCGGATTTCAGTCGTATGAGTTTTATTTACTATATTATTACTCACTTGTTATTAAACGGTAAAGTAGACATCTATATTATTATGAAGACCTTTACAACATAAAAAAATAAAAATACAATAAACAGTACAAGCATATTAAAAATAATACAAAGGCACAATTAGTACGACTTGATTTATTGCCATTCATTTTCCAATGTTCTAGGTTGGGAATTTAAGACAATCGTTAAAATCATAAGCAATGATCAAATTTTGTTTTTTTTTCTGTTATTAAATACTTCGTATGAGCGCATGCAAAATGCTTCGCAGGCACAGGATTATGACCCCCTCGACTAGGTAATTAAACATATTTTAGTTTTACAATATTTTATTGAAAAAAAAATCTATTTACTTTCTTTGTATATTTTTTGAGCGTGATTAATTTAACTTCAACTAGTATTTTGCTTCATGAATTCTCAAATATTTTTTAAAAATAAAAATGGTAAAATTCGATTCGATTTGAGTACTTGGCAGCAGTAAAATTGTTTGGTTAAATATGGGAAAGATGGAAGAATAAAATGTAATTAAATTGTTCTACTAATATCTCAGATAAGATTTATTATAGTCAATTTGTTTTGAAGAGTTTTTATACGAAATTCAGCAATACCCAAAATGTACTGTGTAGGTCAATTTATAATTGTACTGTTCTGTACATTCTGCCCAGTAATATTGTATATGTTTTGCTAGCTAGAACACAGACAGTTTTCAATTATTATATACATGTTAATTAAAAAAAAAAGATATGCAATCTGAAAAATTGAGATAAAATTTTTAAGCATAAAAATTTGCTTAGTTGTTGTTATGTCTAAAAACAGAATAGCTGATTGCAATTTTTCGAGACACTTAAGAAGTTATTTTTTATTTTAAATGAGTCGTGCGTAAATTTGCTTCCACGGTCTACCGAAGAGCGGCGCTGGACTCGAAAAGATGGCGTTGAAAAATAGCGTCTTTTATCCATTCTCCCGCGTATTTTTCACGGCGCGGCTATTAGCTTTGTTTATATAGTGCGAAGCCGGGGCTTTTTTAAGCGCTTTATTATTTTGGTAATATAAAAAATGGAATGCGTTTGTCAGCTCGTAATCTCGTAAATTTATACTGGCATGCTGA
The DNA here is from genome assembly GCA_030503985.1 of Himalopsyche tibetana. Lineage (NCBI taxonomy): Eukaryota > Metazoa > Arthropoda > Insecta > Trichoptera > Rhyacophilidae > Himalopsyche > Himalopsyche tibetana. Next base: position 38,898,499 of record JAPJYX010000014.1, on the reverse strand, counting down.
TGGTTTGCGAACATTTTAAAATGATGATGCCCATTCAAAATGTCGGCTAGGATTCGCTCAGCGATTTTTATTTGGTAAGGCAATGAACGGAAGTTATAATACGAATAATTACGGCAGTTATCATTTATTTATCATATATAACATTCGAAAAATACATATCGACTGTGGAAAGAAAAAAGGCCGTAACCCACACATAGCAAACTTTACAAGAGGCACAAAAAACCTGTTTTTATGATTTTAGGATATATGCAAATTATAAAATATACCCAACCTTGAAGTGCACGGAGACTTCTAAACTGGTATTTAATTGACTTAATCTAATATTAATTGAATAAATTGTCTAAAAAAACTTTTTTTCAGTCTTTTTTCATGGTTTCAATTTTCACAAGCTCATCTGTTTTCAAACTTAAATGCTAAATTTAGATACTAGTTCGGCATTTGCAGCTTGCATCCTTTTGATAGAACGTGTATCAAGTTTGATAATTTGTGATTATCGAAAAAAAACTGTTTTGAAAAAACTGTGGGTAACGTGCTTTTTCCTTTCCACAGTCAATATGGAAAATAAATGTAAATTATTTGTCCTTACTTATTCGCGACATAATTTAATAAACCATATTTGGAACTATTTTTATTGCTTGGAAGTTTTCATATAAAGCTAGACTTCTATATTATATATAAAAATACTTACTGTTCGCTCACACGTGAGATGAGATGTTTTTGAGTTTGTAAACATAAATAATATAATCCAAATTAAGATTGAGAGAAAAATTATATAAAACATTTAACGTGTACATTTTAATCAATTAAAGTTTATGTAAAAAATCCATAAAAAACCCTTAGCAGATATCTTAAATTAAGCCAAGAGAGTTTTTTTATCAATCTCTAAATATAATATCTGTTTCAAATAATAAATTGATCAACTAAATAAGTTTTATGAAATATTTATTATCCATTTGCTCAGTGTGATGTTTTTAAATAAACACGTACATCCTTTTAAATAATTATATTTAATCGAATATCGAAAACAAACTTACACTTAAACAAAAGTAAAGCATTTAAAATCCACTTAAATATGTTACGAACTATTTTAATAATTTGCTTAATTACCAATAAGATTTATTTAAATTAAGTGTCGTTATTGGGTGAATTAATGTATAAATTATTAGAAAAGTTAGAAAACTTTTTACTCCCCAAGGTCTATGAGTATATAAACATTCACACTAACGGTAGTGTAGTTTTGAATATGAATAATTTGTAACAGGCCCTGAACTGAAATTGATGACACGTTTGAGAATTAAACTACTTTTAGACAATATAAATATCTCTCGACATGTGTGGTAGAAATTATTAGCTCCTAGAAAATTCATGTAAATTGAAAATAAACTTGAATGACAATGAGTTATGACTACGTCGATTGATGCACGTTTTGCATCTCAGCGGTAAAATAAAGTTGGCGACTGATTCTGATTAACAAGACGTTGTTAGTTTTAAGATAAAAAGCACATCATGTCTTACACTTGCTACAAAATTTATTTAACGGTAGTCACAGAAGTTTAAATGATGGCATTTTTGTTTTTATGAAGAATTATTCCTAAAAAAAACTGCAAAGATTAGTGTGATTATCAAATGTTCATAGTTATGTGAATAGATTTATTTCGGCGTATCTAATGTCGGGTCTATATTGCAATGGTCAACATAGCAGCGATAGCGGTTAGCTAACTACTATTACTGACATAGCCTTATTATTTCTCTCCTAACTCTCTTCTCAAAAAAGAGTTAAGTAACTGCGATCCATGCAGTTCACTTAGAAACTTGTTGTGATACTTCCATTAAGAGAGCATATGTTTAATATTAGAAGCAGCTATGGTTTAAAAGAAAACGATAATATTAAGCAAACTAAGTAAATGTGAAAAAAAATAAATACAGTGAAAAATAATAGGCAATAAAAGCTTCAGAATGGAGGTTATCTTTTGTAAGATAGTCAGTTTTATAGTGTCCAATACATCGATCATTTTATATATTGGACTCAACATACCAAAAACATACATAGAAAAAATACCGGCCATGTTACTTTGAAATTAATATTTTACAATACAAAATCGGAATCGAACAAAATTCATATTTTTTCTAAATCAAAACATATTTCTACAAGATGTTTTTATTTAAATTTAATCGAACAATATATTAAAGTTTATTTCAAAAAAATACTCTACTCATTGAGAAAGAGGCATTGGATAAAAAAACCAGAAATATTTTGCCTAATTAATAAAAATAATTTTTCGAAATTAAAAAAAAAAGTGTTTTTACAACAATAGAGTATATAAAACAGGCATTTAAACACAAAAAGTAGTCGACTTTACGCCAAAGAACAATTAATATTAATTTACGGTAATTATTTTAACTTATTAATTACACTACACTAATTAAAAAAATTAAAACTTTAAGTTTTATTGTAAAAGAAATACTGCTTAGGAAGCGTGAAAAATATTTCGAGGAGAATTTTATCGAAAGAAAGAATAATACGTTTTAAAATATAATAGAAAAACTTTTCCGGCAGTAATTTTTATTTTTTGGCTAATATTTTAGCGCCAGTGACGGTTCGTACACTTAAAACACCCATTTAAAAGATCGACCAAAGTGATTTTGTACGTTTGGAGTCTTTGCGTTTATATTAGTTAGTTTTATGGCAATTGTGAAACCTGTGAAGAGTTTTCTCGACGAGGAAAAGAAGACGTTTTCAATTCGTAAAATAGTAATTAAATCAGAGTAACATGATTTTAATTAAAAACAACAGTGTGTAGATAAATTTTTCAAAAATTAATAATACACAAAATTAAGACATTATGTTGACATGGAAGCCTCGGTTAACTGCTTCCTAAAATGATTTTTGATCTCGTTTCCGGAAATTCAGTTGTTGATGTCAAAAGAAGAATAAAATAAAATTTTAACTCAAAAATTAAATACTCATTTGTAATAATTTCAATTTCTTTAATTTAAATGATCAGGACCAGTTTCACTCCTGTAATCAGAGTCGATCAAAAATCATTCTTTCTCTAGCTAATTCAATTTTTTAAAATATATATTGTAACTAATGCATACCGTTTCTTGGTTTATACAATAAAAAGTTATAGGTTAACGTATAAATAATAAAAAAAAACACATAAAATCAATTTATTAAGAAAACTGTAAATACATTTAAATTTTTAATTTTTTATGTTTAAAAAAAAATATTTGACGTAACAGCTTACGCCAATGCGTCAAATATTTTGAAGTTGAAAGATCATACGAGATATACTCGATGAGAATTTTTGTGAGTCACATGAGATTTACTCAAGGAGAATTAACTTCACATTTTATTTATTAAGACGTCTGTAAGTAAAGAGCCGATATTTTTTACAGTTGTCAAATATTCTTCAAATTGTTTAAAATTTATGGCGCATTGGCAATTTGGTATAATGCAAAAAAAAATTCAAATTTCAATATGATTTCGTAGTTGTAATTGAAAAACTCTTTTTTTTCAAAATAAGCTGCTTATATACACGAACGCTTTCACACGATATTTGGTAGTGTGTATGCGCTTAAGCGATTTTAAAATGAAAAAAAATGTGTTTGCTAAAAAAAAGAAGTTGTTTTACGTGTCAAAGTAAAACACACTATGTATCTTATTGCTGGTAAAACGTGCTATTAATTTAAGTTATTTTTGTTTACATTTGTTAACTATGTAGTTGTTTTTTATGATTTACAATATGCTTATACAATATCTTATCTTTAGATAGCAAGCTTATTTGAAGATGCATTAAACGTTTTAAATTAGATGACGTAAAGGTTTGCAAAATATTTAGGTAAATGTACCATCGTGAATATCAAATCAATCAAAATTAAAAAGCTTTGTGCAATTTAGCTTCATAAAATTGACTTGAAAAGGGCGTGGAAGAGAATTCGATACAAATTTATTTACGGGCACGAACAGAAACTTTTGAGAAGATTAAAATTTGAAAACAAACGAGTTTTCTCGTACTAGCATATTTACGTTAAGAAATTCAAAATATTTCGTTTGACAATAATAAAACACATATTGTATACTATTAGAATCAAAGTAAGACTAAGAGAAACGAAATAATGTTTTTTTTTATCAATTTACTGTCAATATAACCGACACAAAAAGGCCAAGTTTACTTTTAAATTTAGAGTTTGGTTTTAGACAGTGATAAACAGTTTTTATTATAATGAAAGGTGCAAAAATGATTATATAGCAAGGAAAAAAATTATGTTAGCAAAATTGTCGCTACGTCTTCTTTTTTTTACATCAGACTTATTGCAGAAAATTTAAAACAAAACAGACGTGCTTCTAAAATTCGTCTGAAAATAAATTTTTGGTTTCTAGTGATATCGAGTCTTATTTTATCACAAAAAAAAGAAGAAGCAACCAAATAACAGTTCTTATAAAAAACCTTTTGTTGATAATAAAAGCTCATTTACAAAAATTCAAACGTTATTTATAGAGTGTATTTATATGTGATGTCCTGAATTAACACTTCCCACCCAACCTAGCGTATACAAGGGGCGTATCGAGAGCAATTAGCTAACCACTAGTCTTGTCTTAGTCCTATCTTTCTATTACTACTCTGTTTGGAAAAAGAGATCGAGCAACTGAGTAACGAGCAGTTTTCATAGAAACACTTCTGTTGAGATAAACTCTATTAGGAGTCCACATTGGGAGCGGACATGGTAAATGGTTTAATTTTTTCTCTAAAAATTGACAGTAAGTGACCTTAAACGTGATTATAGATTAAGTGACGTTATTGATGTCAAACAATTTTTATATTTATTTGACGATGACTATAAAGTTGAAGTTTGAACATCTAACTATAATGCCGAAGCACAGGGTAATAAACTAAATAAAACAGTGTAGTTGAATTCTTTGGTAAACAACCGAATTTTAGTCTTCTTATAATAATTTTATCCTACGTGAATAAGATATCTCTCAGCGCTTAACATGTTTTATGCCAACAGCTGCATTGAAAACATCTGCCACTTGCCAGTACACGCGACACAAAATTTGTAATTATATTTGTTGGAGATATTATTATATTTTGAATCTCTGGTGAAAGAGACCATTTAACATATTGGCTGTGAGCTAAGTAATAGTATAATAAATATATTTTCACACTAAGAATCAACGACAATCTCACATCATCGAAAAATGTTTTGATATAATAGAACATTTGCTAAAACAATTCGTCTCACTGATTGGTCCAGCGTGATACGCAAGGACTTGTATATCCTTTGCTGTCACAATTTTAAAATCTCATAAAGCTGCGTTTACAAAGTATTCCAGTTGAGCGACAAAATGTGAAGCAGCGTCTTTATACGATAAAAGAATGTAAATAATTATAATGCCTTTTCTTTGAAAGCACTGCACCCCACTGGTTCTTAAATATATTCAGATGTTATATATTATATGAATATTTTTGATGCTTAGAATCAAATGTTCTGGACAAATTGGCGGTATCAAAAATAAGCGCGTTTATTTTTTTTTGTATTACAAATATTTTACAATTTTAACGACGCCTATGATTATTATTACAATGGTAAGCAAAAATATCGGGTTCATAGTGCAAAAGTCAGTGTCATTGATTGGCTTTTTCTCAATCGATTTATCAATTTATGTTAGAAATTTATTTGGATATCTGTGATTTCGAAGCATTCTCACTCACCTTTCAAATCAGAAACTAATGAAAGGTAACGAGAGTGATAATTTTAGTAATGAAATTCATACTTTCTCTGAAAATAAGAGGTTGAACAATTAAAAAATAAACGTTTCTGGTAGAAAAACGTTTGTTAAGATATAAAATAGAATATAAAATAGAATAAAGAGTCCAAATGCTCCACATTAGGAGCGGACATGAATTTAAAAAGTTAAACGCTTTTATTTTTAAATTTTAGGGCGATCACTGTCCATACTTGATGGAAAGGCATTATATTAATAAAAACACAATATTGCTTTGTACTTTATTTAAAAATTTCAGGACAGGTTTTGATCATGGCAAAAATTGTCACTTTAACAGTGCTATGTATACACAAATAAATTGAAATGAAAAAGTGTAAGCAACAATTGACATTGAAAAGAAACTTTTATTTTTAATTATTTGTTTTCATTATTCCTAGAAATAACTACAAAAATCCAATTAGCAAGCACTTTTCTAAAAATATTTGTTTTAATATTATTATTTCACCTATCAAAGAAAGTCAACTACACAGAACATTCACACATAAAATTGTATAGCGATTGAGCTTTTAAATTTAATCACCCAAAACCTTCATTAAAATTCTGTTAAATAACTTCGACCGCAGCGTTATATGGCCATTCGATTAAGCACTATTTTTTTTACAACTGACCATTTACCTCGCTTCAACAAGATTATAAAGATTACCTTTAACAATTTTCTGTAAAATTTTACTTAATAACAGAAGTAAAAGCTAAAAAGTTAACTGCAAAACATAATATTTTCACTACAATAAAGCAAGGAAATTATAATTTACAAAAGTATTTTATGAATTATGGCATGCATGACAAGTGGATGACTATTTCGAAGCGTTGAATGAACTGCTTATGTATCTGATTTTTTACCGTTGCTGAAAAAGTATACTTTATAACGTGTGGTAAATGCTACCAAACCACCTCTGGAACTAATCTATTATCGATTAACAACATCTATGTATGTGTATTAAATAATTTACGATTTTTTAAAAGTTTTCTTTTTCGTTTTCATTGTATTATTTAAAATAGTTGATAATTTTACACACTTTTAATAAACAAAACATTTATCATTCTTCCTGGCACTTCAACACTGTGTTACCCTTTATTTCGTCAGGTACTTGCTATCAAATAGTTGATGACTCAAATTAGTTTGATACCTGAAATGTAAAATTTTAGTTTTTCTCACCAAAATTTTCTAAAGTATTCCAGCTTCTTGGTATAAATTTGTCGTAATTCTGAACAAAACGATCATATCAGCATCAGTTGATAATTTTTGTCATGAAAAAATCAGTCCTGATCATATTTAATAAGAGTGGAATAAGTACAAATGAGTATTTTAGTTTTTGAACAAAATGAGCAATTTATTAAAAAAAAAATGGTGAGAATTCCAAACTTTAATAATTATTGGGACCGTTTCGGCTCACCACAAACTAAACATCAGCTGATGATGCTTGCAATAATTCAAAGCGATCTCGATCATCATAAAAAAACTGTAGTATTATTTGTGCGAAACAAACGTTTGTAAATATGATCACTTCTTACCAAGAATTGACATTTAAAACATAAATAAATTGTAATAAAGTTTTCCATTTCAAATGTCAAAAGGGTATTTTTTAAAAATCAGAGATATCATCTTAAACATAGCCTCATAAATAAAATATAAAATAATCAGGGAAACAAGTCATTAAAATGAGTGAATTATTTCCGAAGGAATGGAGAAAAGTTTGAAAAGAGCCTCTGAAAGCTTCGCAATAAGCTTGAAGACTTTGAAAGGTTCACATCAAATTAAGGCTCCCTTTTGTTTTGTGCGATTTTGAAGTAATAAAAAAACTCACTACGGCTTGCTGCGGTGACTTGAATGAGGAATGTCATTTACGCAAAACCTTCGCCTTCTCTGAAAATAAACTTGAAAGTAAAAGCTCCCGAAATTCAGTGCTTGGCGTTTTTACGGAATTAGTTTGGCAAGTTTCGGTAAATGAAAACTCTTGGGCGATATTGTTTAACAATATTTTTACTTAAAAGTATCAATAAAGACCAAACTTAACGGTCGCCAGTAATTTTAAACGGACAAACAATAAAATTTGAAATAAACGGTTTGACTGGCTTATTGTAAAATACACATTTTAATAGCATACTAACCCTACAGTTTTTTAAGAAGATAATGTTCAACTCTTCATTTTGTTAGTTTATTATAAATCAGTTAAAATAAAGCTAGTTTCAGGTATTGTATTAATATTAGATTAATTAACCCTCCAAGGACGAGCGTCACCATATGGTCACACAAAACACCGTTGTCTATTGATCCCACCTTCATACTTTTTCTACCTGAATATCGTTGCTTTTGCTCATATTTGGTTAAGAAGGGTACGGACTACAGTAAGTCATCAGCCGTAGGAATAGGAACGGTCTCCAAAAGCACATGTGATTTTTTGAATTTCCGTTTTTTTTAATTTACTTTTTGAAACTGTTAGATATTTTTTTATAAAAACATAAATTTATTTACAGTTATTTTGCTAATATATTTGTTTTGAAATTATGTTGATCTAAAGAGGTAAAATTGTAAATATTTTAAAAAAAATCACGTTTAGCTATATTTCAACCCCGAATGTTTGCAAGCCCATACGGTCACTTTTGTCCTTACTACTGTCCATACTCAATATTACACGGTAATAAAAAGATGAGCATGACCATATAGTCATGCGGGGTTTCTATACAACGACTTTGCGTTTTTTTTTTTTTTAATTTTGGATAGGAATAAAAGTTATCCGTGACTTCAATATGGCTTAGAAAATATTTTTTTTATCGGAAAAAGGCTCTCGTCTCTGGAGGGTTGTGAAGCAATGTAAATACATTACAAGATTTCTTCTAACTAAATAGATAGAAAAAATCTTTGCCTCTAGTAATAATTTTAATATATCCATCAAATTTAATATACTACATGGTATTAACAAAATTGGTAACATAAATGAAACCTATAATACCTTAAATTTTTATATGAATTCTGTGTGAACATTCAGTAACATCAAAGATACAGGAAAATTTTAAATGGGTTTTGATTACTTGGATGGAATAATTTTGCAGTCACCCTCTTGTGTAGGGATTTCAATAGCGGTTATATTGAAACCGGGATTCTGTTATTCATGGTGTATCTCTACTGTTTTTGGTATACTGGTTTTTTAAGTGCAAAAATACCGGTTTCTCAAAAAAAATATTTTATAAAAGAATGGTTTTCTTTGAGTAATGAATGATTTTGAAACTACTAAGAGTATTCATATAACATATAAAAAAAACTAAGATTATTCCACGTATTGTGCTACAAACTATGACACATGTTTCGCCACTTTCAGAAGCATCCTCAGACAGACTACTTTCACACATGCTTGCTTAAGTACGAATGATTTTAATTTACACAATAAGTGGAATAATCTAAGTTATTTTATATTTTATATTAAAATGAACTTCCACAAAGTTACCGCCGAATCCATCGAAATTATTATTCAAAGAAACAGTAAACATTTTATGAAATTCTCACGCACATGGGTGAAATCTTTTATAATATACTAGCATTGCAATGCCACTCAAAGAAAAAAAGTGTTTGTGTTTTAATTGTATTTATTGAAGTGCATGTTTTCTTTTTCTGTCTGTTTGACTTTTAACGTTTGCTGCCGATTGTCTATGGTACGACACACGCGCCACCTAGTGTAAGTTAATTGTACTATAATCTTAGCGCAAGTGCAAGCAAAAAGTTTGTCAAAGTTTTATTGCAATCGAAAACGCAGTGTGGCAACGCATAAGGTACGTTCAAATAAACATTCATTTTTATACATTAGATCATAGTTTCTCAACCTTTTTAAGCCCTTGGCCCCCTTTTGAGTCTCATATTTTTCCGTGCCCCCCCTTACTCTAGTAATAAAATTCTCGGGGCTCGGAAAAATGAAAAAAAAAATGAAGGTACATTTATTTTTAAAAAATACAATACAATAAAATTGTTTGTTAAAAAGAATATGTTTACAAAATAGTTTATGATTTTACATTGTTTTGTTAATCTCTAGGGTACCCAACGTCGTACCCATCACAGCCCGCTATGTTTCACACTATTTTTACGGGGGCGTATTCTGCAGCGTTATTCGTGTTATTTTTATTCCATAAATTTCTGAAATCTAGTTTGCATTCACTCTGATTCATAACTCTTGAAATTGCAAAATCAAAGATTTGGAAGTATAATGCGTTTTTCTAGCTTTTGCAATCAATTTGAAAATTTCGTAAGAAACTATTAATTAAACCAGTGTCAAATTTTTCACTTAATACTATAAATCCTATTTTTTTGCTGCGGAAACTTCTTAAAGCTTTTTGAATTATTAAAATGGCTTTTCTTTCATATCTGTGTGTTTTTTTTATGGATAGTAGCATTAGTGAAGCAAAACATATTTAACGCACACGAGTTTCATAATATCATGGGGTGATGAAAGAAATCCGTGGACAAGATAGTCAATACAATATTGTCGACACTTACTTTAGGATGCAGTTATTATGGTATCCTTAAATATCATTGAAAAAATAGTAAAGAGTATGTATAATGAATACAATATTTCTGCTGCAATGTATTATTTTCCTACTGTATTATATTTGATTTTAATATAAATTTTAGTTCATTATTTAATTTAAGATTTCGACTGAAGGTGCTTGGTGGAATTTCAATATTAAATTTGAATCGTTCAAACTATGTACATTCTCACAAATTTTGTCACTAACAAATAAGTTGTTACAAAATTTGTGAGAATGTACATAGTTTGAACGATTCAAATTTAGTTCATTATATTTTGAGTGACCGTGGCCCCCGTAAAGTCTGCTGTGGCTCCCTAAAACTGATATTTTCTTCTGTGGCCTCCTTGAAGAATAAAGTTATAAAAAGTACGTACATATTTCAATATTTGCAACAAGCAATTTTTTTATGTTTCAAGTAAAAATTGATTACTTACTCAACCAAGATATTTTTTTCTTTTTGTATTTTTTCTTTAAATAAAAACAAAAAAGCAGCGTTTATTAGCTGATAAACCATACAGCAAAATAAATATGAGGAAAATTAAATTGATTTGAAATATTCGAATATTTTTTTTTCTCGATTTTGACAAATTTATTGTTTTATTAATAATTTTTACGAGACGCTTCATATATAACGGTATTTTATTTGAATTATGTGAATGGCGATATTGATTTCTTCGCTCTCGTATTGTGATCTCGAATGACCGGATTTCAGCTTAATTCAAACATTTTTTCAAAACCGGTTTTGGTATTTTCGTCCAGTTTTGCAGCCCCTACTCTTGTGCAGTAATGGAAACAGTACCTAGCCGGAAAACATCGTATTACGTAATAAAATACGAGACGTTACTGTGAATATGCCTGCTTTCCGAATAATATGGGCTTAAAGGTTTTGGGGGATCAACGATGAAAAACTAACAAAATTTTATTATGTAATACTCTTCTTTTGTCAGTATTTTTTGATAAAATTACACAGTAAAATAAAATAAAAAAATATTTTATTCATATAACGCCAATCATTGTCACCAATAATAGTGGCTTAAATATAGTATTTCAAGTTTTGAGATGATCATGTTTTTGTAAAGTCTTTTTTTATGTTGGAATAAAATTTATCGGATGCATTTTAATTAGGGAATCCAATCCCGGGATCCCGAAATCCCAGGATTGACACGGCTGTGATCCCGGAATTTCGGGATTGAGAAATTTTGAGCAAATCCCGAAAATTGACACGAAATTGGCAAATCGATAATTTCAGATTCCTCGGTGAGCTAAAAAAAGAAAAAACGAGGTTCGGAGATAATCCGGGGAAAGAGTATAGCGAATTGAGGATTTCAAATTCCTCGGTGAGCAAATCCCAATCCCGGGATTGAAAATTAATCAATTCCGAAATCCCGGGATTGGAAAAAGGCTCCGAGATTGGATAACCTAATTATAATGATATACATATAAATATAGACGGTTTAAAGCAAGAAGTCATTATGCGACAACATTTTGGTTTTGAAATAATCGACTTAAATTTTCGACTACGTTTTATCAGTTATATCTAATCTTGAATAATAACAAAAACTTTTTCTTCCTATACAATGAAAGATTACATAACGTCTCACAAATAATTATTCTCTCGATTTCAGAGAAGTTTTCATAAGTAAGTTACCGTACATAAAGACTTTTTGGAATAATTATGTAACAACGAATGCATTGAGTGACTATTGGTACCCAATTGAGCTTCAAAAAACGTGTTTTTTGACATAATGACTTATTAAGTAAGTAAAGGATGATATCGCCCCCTGTGGCCCAGTTGATTAGAACTTGCTCTACCGATCACGCAGGTCTGGGTTCGATTCCCGGTAAGATCACGGTGAATTTGAGAATTATTCAATTCAAAGTTGTGATCGAAAACTGGGTGTTTGTGTTGTCAATTCACATTGTTTCTTTTCCTCCCGTCCTTCTAAATCTTTAATAACTGGGTGTAGCAATAGCGATTAGTTAACCACTAGTACTATTCTAGTCTTATACTTCTTTCCCTACTACTCACTTTGAAAAAAAGTGAGTTTAAGCGACTGAGTAACAAATGGTTCTTGTAGAAAAAACTTCTGTTGAGATATCTCCATTATGAGGCCATATTCTCCACATTGGGAGAAGACGTGAATTAAAAAAAAGCATGGCAAAATTCGTAGATTGTGACATCTAACTCAGTTTTTGACTAACGTGTCATTTAATGATTTCTCGGAGCAAGCCGATAACATATGTAAACGGATCTTAAAAAGTAGTAATGGGAAATCTTCATTCATTGATTCTTATATTTGAGGTAACTTCAATGTTTTAATAGAAATTACGTAAAAACAAAAACTTACAGGAATAAGTCGTTTTTATAGAATGAATCAATACATCATTAATACATTGATATATTTTGAACGAGTCTTTTAACAGATGTTTCCATATATTTTGAGTTACACTATTTTAAAAAAAAAAAACATTCTTTAGTATGTTTAAGGGTGTTAACAAAATGAAAAGGTAAAATACTCATTTGTACTAAACCCAAAACCTCACAACCGAAATTCAAAAGCGTTACAGGACCTGAAGATCTTCAATTTAAACACAGATCAATCAATATTTTGTCATATGTAATATAATCAGTGTCTATGATTCTTTGTTTAATCATGTTTCATGTAATTTTATGTCTTATTAAACGATAAAAACAGAATAACACTGTGAATTACATATTTGAAACATTAAAAAAAAAATCAATATTAAACAACAACGTAAAAATAAATCACTTACAACAGGTACCAAAATAGATAACTCGTTTATACTAAGTTATACATTTTAAAAACCCTCAATTCTTTGTTAACTTGATTGACAGTGAATTTGAAATTCAATACTTTATAACTACAGACAGCTTTGGCTCAAATGCAAATTACTTGCTTTGATAAGTCGACTGGGAAAGCTTACAAATACTTTGTTCATATAGTTTGTGAATATTATTATATAATAAAAATAATAAAACATTTTTAGTACTTTTTCCACATAAAATTTATTAGATCAGGACCGGTTTCGCTCATCGCGAGCATTATCAACTGATAAAATTTCAGTTGATAATGCTCGCGATGAGCGAAACCGGTCCTGATCTAATAAATTTTATGTGGAAAAAGTACTAAAAATGTTTTATTATTTTTATTATAATGCCATTCCACCAAGTATTGACAGTGAACACCTTAAAAGTAATATTATTATATGTATAAGCATACTGAAAGCTTCATCAAATTAGCTTATGGAGAAGCTTACTAAAAAACTACATGCGTGTTAAGTTTTATATGTCATTTGTTTGTATTTTTGATTTATTTATAATATTAAAAATAAAAAAGCCCTTAATTTACAAGTCGTAGTTTTTTGTCTGATTCATCACTTAGAAATGCTCGTGATGCTTAAAACCAGATCGCATTTAAATAAATGTAGAATTAGAAAAAAAAATGTTCTATATTTTGATATATAAAGCTTTTCCACCAAGCTCACATTGACCGTGAGTTTTTGTTTTTGGGTATAAATTTAATATTTTTTAACTGTATTGTGTAACTTTTTATTAAGCAAACTTCAAAAAAACTTTAATGCTCCGATATATCATATTCTAGAAAGATATTCCATTTGATCTAAAGCTCAAATGTAATGGTGTTATTCACTTGGCTTTTTAAATAGAACTGGATTATACAAAACAATAAATGACCTTGTTTCTATAACGATAGTAATAAAATGGATAATAAGACAATTGTGGTTGCCCTTGCCCTTATGCGATATGCATTGACAGTGTACGATAAAACGATATGTCACCCTGCCTAATTATCAAACGTAAACATGAGTAATCAGGGTTGCCGTTTGTTTAAAAATAAAACATTTTAAATTAATAAAAAATCTATTAATAAAAACAATAATCCTTTGTACTTCATTCCACTTTATTTAATATGTCAGGACCGGTTTCGCTCATTGCGAGCATTGTCAACTGAATCAGTTGACAATGCTCGCAATGAGCGAAACCGGTCCTGACATATTAAATAAAGTGGAATGAAGTACAAAGGATTATTGTTTTTATTAATATAATGCCTTTCCACCAAGTATTGACAGTGAACACCCTAAAAGTGAATAAAAAATCTGTTGATTGTTAAAAATTAAACAGGTGTTCAAACCATATAAAGACGTATACTGAAGAAGCATCATTGAATTTACCTAAAACATTTAGACCCATATAAGTATAATATGAAAATCAACATACGATAATTGTTCTAGGAAAAAATTTAAAAAAGGGAATAAATTTATGTAAATTTTATTGTCTTAGAAAAAACCTTTTTATAAAATGAATAAAACATTTTTTTGTCATGAATTTGGCAAAAAAGTGCAAGTAAAAGAAACATATTTGAGAAAAGAATGGTTAAACTGATTCTTTATTTAAAGCTTACCTTGTTCAACGTTTAAATCTTATAAATTTCCATACATTTAGTCCCTAATGACCTGCGTTTTGAGTTTTGGTGTACAAGTGAACGAATGAACTTGAACTGCCAGAGAGTAAATAGTTTTTTTCGTGTAAATAAAATTATAATACTAAAACTCGACCCGAACTATTTACCACTGCAATTTCAAGTTTATTCGTGTATTTGACTACCTGATGATGTCAAAAGGCGTAATCCGGGTTGTTTTGTAAAAAAACGTATACATTTGTAAAAACAATGAACAATGCAAATTTGATATTGAATTTTCATTAAGACTTTTGTAATATTCACTTTTACTGTCAATACTTGGTGGAAAGGCTTTATATAAAAAAATCAATATATTCATTTGTACTTATTTCCACTTTTATTTTTCAAAATCAGAACCGGTTTCGCTCATGATGAGCGTTATCAACTGATAAGAAATAAAGTTTTATACATAAACAGTGCTATTTTTCAAAACAAAATTAAATGAAAAGGTGTTATGAACAATTGACATTGAAAAGAATTTATAATTTACATGTAATTATGAAATCATCAGTTGACAATGCTCGCCATGAGCAAAACCGGTTATATTGTTGATAAATAAAAGTGGAAATTAAGCAGGCGCGGCTAATAGATCAAATATCTGGGGGTGCTGCGGTAGATTAAAAAAAATAGATTTTATTTTATTATAGAAAACTGCTCAAAATGTAAGATATCAATTTATGTACAAATTTACATAATATTACATTTATTTCAATTTGCCTGGGGGTGCTGCAGTTCCGCAGTGCGTATGGACGAGCCGCCACTGAAATTAAATACAAAGGAATATTGTGTTTTTTCTTAATATAATGCCTTTCCGCCAAGTATTGACAGTGAACAATCTAAAAATGACTGAACTATATATATAACAGTTACTATGTGCATGTTTAAAAATTGCGACAGAGACAATACAATACAATTTTGTAACAGTAATACAGTCTTAACGTTTAAATAAACAAATTTACGACCAATATCCGCTGCTGTTCTATTTTAAAGGCATCAAGTGAACGGAAAATTAAATGATTAAATTTTAAGCGGACAATTTCCGGGTATCCCTTGTAATAATACAGCGGCATAATACACTTTGGGAAATGATTCGGTCGATTGGCGCTGAAGGGTTGACAATACAATAGACTTCTCCCTATCAACGTTCACTTAATTAAATGTTAACATCAAAGCCTATCGCGATAACGCCAGACCTATCGGAATATTTAACGAAGCTTATCTTGTTTATCTCTGTAGGATAATTCACATTACGTTGATCTGTGTTGAGCAGATAGCACCGGCAGTTGGGTAAAGTCAAGTGGTTTTGACTTTGTATCTAACTGTAGACGGGCAAATTGTATTTTTAATGTTCTTAAACACACATAACTATTCAATGTGAGATATTTTAATGCCAGCTGTTAAAAATACGTAAATGTGCTCATTTTTATAACCAATTTCTCCGCATTCCATTGTAGATATTTAATTAAAGAAAAGATACTTATATTCTTTGACCAAAATTAAGATGTAATTCGTCAATTTTTGGAGGCAAGGCATAATATTAATTGAAGTAGCACTAACTTGTTGGAACTCCATTATAACAATATTCAATTAGCATAAATATATTTTAGTTCTACTACATTGTTGATATAATTTTTTTTACACTTTCAGAACTATATTTAAGCTAACATTAAATCATAATATAGTAAAAAAAATTACAAAAGTTTTTATGTAATTACAGTCTAAAACATAGTTCTGATGATGGAATAAGCCGAAATAGCTATATACTGATTTAAAAAAAATGTACAACTAAATACTTTTACCAATATTTTTCCGTATTACAATGGAGCCAATAATTTACTAATATTTTTTACCAATACATCTTTTTATCATACATCTAATACAGTTTAACAGTGTTTAAGTTATACAGTGTTTTTCCATCATCTGAGACAATTGTGGGATTATTAACAAGTCTTTATAAAGAAAATATATTGCAGAACTAAAAGATATTAATATTTATTTACAAACCGAAATGTTTTTTGACCGAATTGCATATTTACAATTTTGCCATAGAATATATTTATTTTTTAGTAAAACTACTATGGCTGCTGGCTTAAATAATAAACCTAACATGTTTTATTTTTAAATTGATAAAATTCCGATTAAAATATATTATAATCTCACTGAGAAAACTGAAATTCCAAACTGACAGCGCCAGAATATTTATTTTATTCGTATTTATTTGATTTTTTATTATGTCACAAAAATACGACTATGAAAAAATGTATTATTACATTTTAAAATAAAAAGACACGTAAAAAACGTATTTCTCAATTTATGAAATGTCATATTAATAATATCAGAATATATTTATTCTAGATAAACTATATTTAAATATCTTATATCATTCAAAATATAAACTTACTTCAAAAGAATAAGTCAAACCCACCGGGGCAATAAAATACTCAGCGATTTTCCTCATATATATACGCGTTGAATAAATTGCCTATTATTTGAAATTTAATATTGGTAGGCTTATTTCACTATCATTGTGCTATGTCTAGGGATTGAATTCCCGGTATTTTCTCTCAGGAATAAGAGGTTGAAAAAAAATGTCATATAATATTATCACTTGGAATCAATTCAATATTTGAAATACAAAAGAAGTTATGGGTGTGAAAATTCAGTCAAAATTTCAAATATAATTCACTACGCAAAAATCAAGTATATTACGTCTTCAATTTCGAATATAACATATCGACTTTGGAAAGTAAAAAAGACGTAACACACACAAAGAAAATTTTACAGGAGGCACAATAAACGTATTTTGATGATTTTGGGCCATATGCACATTATGAAATATACACAACCTGGAAGTGCACGGAGACTTCTAAGCTGGTGTTTAATTGACATAATCTAATATTAATTTAAAAAATTGTCTAAAAAAATCCTTTTTTCAGTCTTTTTTCTTGGTTTCAATTTTCACAAGCTCATCTTTTTTCAAACTCAAGCGCTAAAATAAGATACTAATTCGGCATTTGTAGCTTACATTGTTTTGATAGAATGTATATCAAGTTTGATACATTGTGATAATCAAAAAAAGCTGTTTTAAAAAAACTTTGGGTTACGTCCCTTTTCCTTTCCATAGTCGCTATATATATATATATATATATATATATGTATAGTCAACGTATTGTCGTTATTATTGAAATAACTAAACGAAGAGCCGAAATGACAATTAGCTCGATCCACATTATTTACTGTTCGAGTTCAACCGATATTTGAATTCTCTAATAACCATTTCAAATGTATATCAATAAACCAAGCCAACTTTGTACTTATATTAAACGTTTTACAGGCATATGAGCCGTTGGACCGTTTGTCTGTTGTTTAATGATTAACCTTCATGGTATTAATCACAAGCATATTATGCATGATTGAAGAGCTAGGCAGATCTTTCAAAACCTTGACTCGGAACAGAGAAAACCAAAAATCTTTTAAGCAAACAGCTATTTGTTTGTAGAGAAACTGCTTCGTTTTGATTCATTGAATACTATACTTTTGGCTTTGGTCGTTTGTATTATGAGCCCCTTAAATAATATTGAGTCGACGCTGTCAATGAAACATCTTAGAATTTTCCAATCAATCAACTCTTACGAATATCAATACAATTTTTTTTAGAATAGTGTGGAATAATCTTGTAATACATATAATATGATTTATCTTTTTAAATTGTAATGAAAAAATATTTTATTTTTATCGTCAAATCAAATTGAATTAAAGTTAAAATTTAATGACCATTTAAATTGTCTTTTAGCGATAATTACATGTAATTGAAAAAACCTATAAAAGTTGTTATTGTATATCGCTACCACAAAGAAACATTAAGTCAAAGTTAATTTTATGATAAGTATGCCAATCAATTGCTGAAAGGTAAACTTTTATAATGAAAAGATGAGATATATCATATTTAAATATTGCTCTTTAACTTAAACTTGTTAGTATACAAAAGAATCTACTATCTTTTATTAAAAGCCTGGTCGTTTGTGACAAAACGCATAGAAATATACAAAATTTTAAATCATATAACCAACTATGTTTTGGGTGTCTAAATTTTCTGAGAGGACTACAATGTTGTCTGATGTTTTAATTTATATCTACTTTAATAGCAAGAAAGTATTTTTTATGCAATATTAAGAATAGAGAAGATCTACAAAATGTCTTTAATAATCTTAGTTCTAAAGCTTAAATCGATTTATCGTCCTCTGATGTTTGAAGGAAAACTGCTTTACATAAGACTATATGGTGAGGCATCAGCGTGCATATGGATTTAAATAACAAGTGCAAACAGTGTCGTCGAAGAATTGGGATAATTCAAAATTTGTAACAGAGCATAAAAATCCAAACAATCATTACTACAACAAAAACCATCTCTTAAGCATTTTGGCAATAGCTATTGATTAATTATGCTTTTTCGGAAAAAAACAAAAGATTACATCATTTTTTTATTACGACCTGTTATCATTAAAGTTCAGCTAATGTGTTTTATAACCTGGTGAAAAATCGGATAGAACTAATTATCAATTTTTGTATTGCTTTATCGGCTTAATGAAGGCAAAGAATTTCAGGTAATAAAGTATGCTACATTTAAATCAGGTTGAAAATTATCAATCAAGAAGAGTATTATTTGTGTTTTTTCTTGTATAGTTTTATTTGTTTTGCACGACCCATTACTTGGACCACCCACAAACATAAAAAGAGGTGCAAAGTATAATTTAAAGTCACGCAATTGTCGCCTGCTGGCCCAGTTGGTTAGAGCTTGATCTACCGATCACGCAGGTCTGGGTTTGATTCCCGGTAAGATCGCAGTGAATTTGAGAATTATTCAAATCAAAGTTGTGATCGAAGACTGGGTGTTTGTAATGTCAATTCACATCATTTTCCTCTCCTCCCATCCTTTTGATTCTTTAATAACTGGGTGTAGCAATAGCGATTAGCCAACCACTAGTACTGTTCTAGCCTTATCCTTCTTTCCCTACTACTCAGATTGAAAAAAGTGAGGTCGAGTGACTGAGTAACAAACAGTTCTCGCATAAAAAACTTTTGTTGAGATACCTCCACTAAGAGAATATACTCTCCACTTTGGGAGCGGACATGGATTCAAAATATATGTATATTATGGTCCTTGAATACAATGAGAATTGCTTTGATTTGTCATGTTTTCATTAAGTTAGTTATAAAGTAAGATAATCAACGTTGGTGAAAATGGCTAGAGAATTTTGTGAGAAAAATCTAAAATTAAAAATATTACTTAATTTATTCTTACTGTGTCCGTTTAGTTGACTTTTAATAATCAAAAAAATATTTGCGCACTCATTCAGATGCGTAATCATTTTGTAAGTCAAGCCGAAATTTGTAATTTGTATGATTATTTTAATTCTCAATGCCGTCGAACACGCCACTGGTTGTAATAAAATAACGCAAAAGCATCTGAAGAAGCCTCCACCGGGTGATCGTGTAGGCGTTCGCCGTGCAGACGTCGCGTCGTTTTCGACGCCCGAAAGCTCTCAGCAAGCGCCGCGCTGTTATTTCCTTGCGACGCTCCACTAATATACTAGCTTATTTTCGACGCCTCTACCACCACGGATGACAGAGTTCACACCGAGTGTAAAAATGGTGATTTATACGTAAAATAGGTAACAGCATTACACAGGTTATATTTTCACTGATGTGAGTGAGTCTGCCATGAAAATCTTTTGCAGAAATAATGGATCATAAACATTTTCATTCTTTTACGCTAATACGAGTTTTATAAATAGTTTAAACTGCTTATGAATTTTTCACATTTCATTTATTATTTTGAGACGTTAAGGCAGCGATTTCCATCTCGGGAGGCGCGAACAGTTCAAAATATTTATTTACCCTTTAAAACGTGTCCTTGTCAGTATATGAAACAAAGGATGGGGAGGCGCGAAGATGTTGTTTTCTTCAAAGGGAGGCGCAGTAGCATAGAGGTTGGAAACCACTGCGTTAAGGTTTAATTAATGATACTAACGAGTGAAAACAAATATAAAATACACCTGCCATTGATATGCATGCAATGAATTATTAAATATGAAATGAGAATAAATATTCAAATTTAATTAAATAAATTTATAAATTAAACATCGAATACAAAAACAACAAGTTCATTTTATGAACACGCGTAGTATATTTTGAATTAATTTTTAAATAAAAATACTAGGAAAAAGCTGAGCTTGTTTTAATTGATTTAATTAGTATTTATTTAATGTGATGTAGACTTTATTAAAATGTCAAGAAAACAATTATTGTTGGCATGCTATAATAATTACCAAAAAAAACAGGAACGGTTTTTATTTATTTTTATTACAATAAGTTTTTTTTTCAGCTTTTATTGGACATTCATACCTAATTTAATAGTATCTGTCAAATGGAGATTTTAAAAAAAGCTTAATGCAATTATTGATGTATTTGATTTTGCTAACGTTCAATATTTTTTTTCAAATATAAATAGTGCGTTTCGGTTGGTATGCAATTTTTAATTGAAAACAATAGGAGGTTCCAGCTTAAGCACGCCACTGGCTCCCTGTTCATTTTTTACAAATAAACTTTATTAAAATATGATAATAAAGAACACTTAACTCAACTGGGATGATTTAAAAATCCTATTATACTAGATTCTATCAATTAAACGAATGTTTTTATACAAGTTGGTTGTTGAGTATCCCACCACCACCCGTTATGTGTATGCAACCGCATTTTAACGGCTGCCTTCTATAACGCAATGCGATCAAGAAAAGAATTTATTTTTATATTATTGGCCCGATGCAGAGCTGCACGTGTCCTATCTTTTAAACCATGCACTATTGTGCTTAAAAGATAAAGATAGAAAGAAAAAAAAGAAGTGACTTGCTCAGTCATTTAGTTTAAGTGATATTAAGTATCCTGTGTATCCGTATACTGAGAATCCGCCGTGGTGGAAGATTTAATCTACTCAGAGTTGAATTTAAAGAGGAATCAAGAATATCCCGTTCCCCATGTGATGTTGCAATTCTTTGTATAAAAGTAGTTTAATTGTAAGTGTATCTATAGACCGTGACTTTTACCCTTAAGATTATGCACAAGTAAGTACTCGCTAAATAAAAGCGGTGTATAAAATATTTATTGTTCACTTTTGGTTTGCTAACTTCATTTAACCTTTATTGTTAAGCCGAATGTCTAAATAAAAAGAAAAAAAATACTTGAGTAAATATGAAATAAAAAAGATATCTTTTTTACGATTGCAAGCAACACTGTTTTAAATCTTTACACATGTTCAAATAAATAACAGGGTAGTAAAATGATCGTTGTTTGAAGGTTACATCGAAAAACAAAATAAATAAACTTTTTTACGTACTAACATTGTGTATATTCTTAAACATGCAATACGTTCCATTATTTTGAAACAATACAGCAGGATTATCGTCGGAAACTATTTTATCTAAAATTTAGAAGATATATTTTTCGGGGAAAATTTCGAATATTTTCATACACTGTTTGCTTTCGAGTCTAATAATATTACGTATTTTCCTTTCAAAATTTGTACGTAAGCGTAGATGATCAAAAGTACTCTTCTGTAGATCGATTCCCAAATACATATTTTTCCAAATCTAAAAATATAGATAATATTATATGCTACAACAGTAAAGAGTACAATTTATGTTTAAAAAAAATAATAATCCAGAAAATAGCCGAAGCGTTTAAAAGAAAAAACCGATATGTCCATATTTTGTCAAAATCTTATAAAACAACTCAAAATAGTCATTGTATATTATAATGTTAAATGATACGTTATTTGTAAAACCCGGCAAAGAATACGAAACATACATTTATTGCAATTAACGGTTAACCAACAATAAAAAACGCGTTGCGATGCAATAAAAATATATCGATAAATCTTTTAAAAAAACAATAAAACAGTAAAACGTCACTTTGTATTAATATTGCAATTCAAATATATAGTTTTTGATAAAAATAATAAAACATTTTTAGTACTTTTTCCACATAAAATTTATTGGATCAAGACCGGTTTCGCTCATGGTGAGCATTGTCAACTGATAAGAAATACAATAAAACAGTGATATTTATACAAAAGTTAAGTGAGAAAAACAAGGTATGTCAAACAATTGGTATTACAACTAAGCAAATGAATTGAAGCAAAATAAAAGAAAAATAAACTATAAATAAAAAGTTGAAGACCGCTTAGCAATGCAAACTATTACAACAAAAATCAATTAAGTATGAATTATCATTAACAAAGTAAAAGCCAACAATTAGTGTATGTAAAAAATAAATCTCAATGTCTGTCAACCGTAATTGGATGAGGAAATTTCAGTAGAGTTCTATTAGCAAGAAATTACAGATCCCAGTTAAGAGGTTTAATAGGATCGGTTAATAAACGTTATCTTAAAATTGAACCACGTGACTGAATCGGCAATGTTTTTAACCTTTTAAAAAGTCGAAACGACACGGCTATTTGCGTAACTCAGCAAAGTTCACTCAAGATAAATATAAAGCAATTTACGAGCACAGATAAAGGGAGAGCGTTTCTTTTGTAAAATACATCCTGTTCAGGCATTTTTTTTACGTGCCCAAAAATTTTCCGCTCCATTAGGGTATTGATTTATCTTTTAAAATAAAGGATTTGCATAAACATCATCTTGCAAAACAGAACGAATTCAGTATTGTCTGTAAAATTGTGTCATGTTGTTAAAATGTAAATGTTAAAAGTGGAATATAGAATATCTTAAATAGGCAGTGCTTTTTTCCCATGTAACGCAGTGGAACGGTGTTCCGGCAACGTTTTTTCTCAGCATTTCTAATGTTTCAAATCAATATTAGTAAAATTTTATTTTTGTTTTTCTTTGAACAGGTTTGATTGTTTATGCCAAAAAACGTTTGAAAATAATATTTTTTTATCATGATCTCCGTAAAAGCAAAACAATCAATTTCTGTTCAAAGGCGTTGGTATTTGTGATATCTATCCCTCGCATTCTTCCAATCCGGGAAGTTGAGAAATGTCTCTAACAAGCAGTTAAAAAACTACAAAAATAAAAAGTTTTATTTTAACAGTTTCAAAGATATAATGTGTTCTGGCACAAAAAGGAAGTGGAAAATTTAATAGGAGTTTCCTTCGAAAACTTTCCTTCGAATAATTTGTATTACATTTTTGGAATTAATGCAATCTTTGTCTTTGTAAAATTAAAACTGATTGTTTAGAATTTGACCAAATATTTGAAGTATTAGATTGCAAAATCGAGTCAAAATTTTCACTATCAAACCAAATTCTATGAACCAATTTATCAACGAAAGAGCTAAAACATATTTGTTAAATTAAATGATTTATGTCAAAAAAGTTGCATATTTTAATTTTAAGATGATAAATTCGACGGCCATTAAAAACGTTTTAAGAGGGAATTCACTGGCTTATCGTATTTATAAAAGGTACGTTAAACAATTAGAAAAATATGGAGTTTCAGTTTAATTTCATCGTATGTAAAGCTCTACGTGTTTTAAAAAATTGAATCGAATATTACTATCAATGATTGAATAAATAAACAGATTTAAATATTCTAAAAACACATGCTATTGTCGTCATGAAAAATTGAATAACGCTTTGAGTTTTATACAACGTAAAAATCTTAAATTATTTTTATCAAACATGTGTTACAAAACTACAAACAAAATGTTTACCCCTTCAATATTTATTTGGAAATGTTTTGAATATTCATTCTACTGATATTGAAACAGCCACAACCATTGATAGCCGACAAATGATACGAAAGACAATTCAAAATAGAAGTGATTAGTTTTGTCGATATGATGTCGTTTGTTTATAAATGAAATTGGATTTTCGCAAAATATTATATTTCAAATCATGTTGCGCTAAAGATTTTACTTTACGCTATTTTTTATGATTTCCAGTGCAGCGTGAATATCGTGAAACAATACATATATATTTTGTATTTCCATTGTTTTAAAAATATGTCAGTTATATACGTACATATTAAAAACTTGT
Organism: Himalopsyche tibetana; assembly: GCA_030503985.1. NCBI lineage: Eukaryota > Metazoa > Arthropoda > Insecta > Trichoptera > Rhyacophilidae > Himalopsyche > Himalopsyche tibetana. Next base: position 38,873,640 of record JAPJYX010000014.1, on the reverse strand, counting down.
ATGTGTAATAGTGGAAATTTAATTTAGATAATCACACACTGTCAAATCAAAGTGGAAAAGCATCACATTAAAATTAAAGGGCTGTAGAGTTGGATTCAGAGCCAGGAGTCGAGTGTTTTCTGAATGCGGAGTTGGAGTCGGAACAACCGGAGAAAAATAATTTAAAGTTATTGAAACATTATTAGTATATTCATCATATTGAATGGTGAACTCTTCAAGAGTTATTTTAGTTACTAAAATGATCTGATATGTATACAGATACGTTAGTTAAACGAAAATATTTGAAAACATCAATTCGGAATCGGAGTCGGTTTTTTTTAATGTAAAGCTGGACTCATCTTTTTTATGCCCTACTCCACAACCCTTTCATAAACTGATGATTTGAACTGATAAATTAGTTGATATTGCTCGTTGTTGAAAAAATGGTCTTGTCTATAATAAGGAATAAGTACAAAAAGTTTTTTTTTTTATATATACGTAACTAGAGATTAAATCAGACGAGTGAATCAAAGTCAGTATTTCAAAAAATTATATAAAACACCGTAATAAAAAAATATTCATAATCATAAGAGGGTGATTTTCGTGAACAACATACATTTTCCAAAATGAATAATATAGTATTAAAAGGGGTCGAAACTGTTAATTTTGTTACAACGCTTATCATATTTAAAATATTTCAATTCATCGCGATCAATTTCAATCAAATACGCGATGGTTTCTATACAATCAAAATTCTGTATTGAAAAACACGATGAATACCGGAATCCCGGTTTTGTTAATACCGGTATTGCTATTCCAACACGGAACGAATGAGAAAACTTCTGAACACCGTCTATGCATAGCGAATACATAATCACTTTTTCTTGCTCTTCCATTATTTGTAGTGCATTATTTAAATAAAAATTATATTTCATTAACTTTACGAAAATGAATGGGAGAGATGATAACCTTCATTTTTTTCTCTGTATTGTAAAGCCTTGAATAAATATAGACAGTCGTAGCAAATTGTGGTATGTGCAGAACTTAAGAGTCTCGAGTCATATTATAAAATACAAATAATAATATATACTTTTTTGATTTAAGATTTCGACTAAAGGTGCTTGGTGGAATTTCAATATTAAATTTGAATCGTTCAAACTATGTAAATTCTCACAAATTTTGTCACTAACGACCCGGGTTTCGCCTTTCGGCATCTTCAGGCATTCAAGTGCACGGATGAACTTGAACTGACGCTTAGCAAATGAAAGTTTCGTGTTTATATAAGATATAAATGCATCACTGAGTCCAAAGCCATTGCTGGCGAAAAGGATGAGCCCATGGGAATGCCAACAGATTTGAGTAGTGAGCAGTTTCAAGAATTATATAATTTGTTTGTCGGCAAAGGTTTGTTGATTTCTAAAATTTCTTGGAAAAAGAGCTTATGACTGTCCGTATTTGGGTGTAACATTTTTATCCCTTGTTCCTGATTGAACACGTGTCCTTCCGAAATTAGGTGATTAGCAAAAGTAGACGTGTCTTTTTTCAATCTAAAGGCTGCCATATGTTCTAAAACTCGGATATTCAGTGTTCTTTCTGTTTTGCCGATATAAAACTTTGTACAACAAGAGCATTGCAATCTATAAATCCCGGATTTATTTAAGTAATGTATTTTATCTTTATTATTAACTAATAATTTGCCTAAAGAGTTTTTACAGTAAAAAGCAGATCTAACACTATCAGCTAGCTGTTTTTTAATTTTAAGACTTGTATTTCCTAAAAAAATGATTCTACGCCAATACCTAGTATGATCTATGTTCTTTGACACTATACCTTTAAATAACATTTTTTCTGCAAGTTTAGTTTGTTTTTTTGATAAAAGATTGTCTATAAGAGACATATCGTATCCATTGTTTATGGTGATTTGTTTGATGATTTTCAATTCGACTTAAATATTAACATTGAAAATCATTCTCACGAGTTTAAAATATTTCGGAAGCCAACATTCTCTGACACTGTAATCCATAAAAATTCAATGCACCCATTTTCTTATAAACTAGCCGCTTTTCATTCAGAAATACATAGACTTGTGAGTGTTCCTTTAAACGAAATAAACTTTAATATCGTGTTTAGCTTTTCTGATTCACACAAGCGTGTTCAAAGCTTTGGTTGCAAATAAGTTCCACTGAAAATTGACACTGTTCAAATAGTAAATATCTATTTCGGAAGCAAACATGGCCAGCGTTTTATGATAACTAAATAAAGCGGGAGACGTTTGACTACGAGTTGTATAAATACATTCAGCTGAATAAATGGTCATTTTACCTTAACAAATGAATACTTTGTTGATTAGCAATAGCAATTTGACTATTTATTAAAAGTAAGTTAAAATGAATACGAATCATATTTTAATTTATTGTAGGGTTAGGTAAGGTAATTTAGTGATTGTTTGCATTTTAACGTTTATTTAAAAAGCCGGTCGTGAAAAGCTTTCAAGAAATAACAATATAAGTTTAAATATATATTTGAATATTATATGGTTTATTTTTTAATCTTTTATTTTCACAACAATCCTTTTAAATACAAGTTAAAATACAAACAAACACCAAATTACCTGTAAAACCACATTGTCTTATCTCACCTTTCGTATATTTAGCGTTTAATTACTTTCGTCTATATACAGCTAATACGAATGCGCCAAATATTTTGAATTTGAAATATCATACGAGATAAACTCAATTAGAATTAAAATCAAAAAGGTGTCAAATTATTTTAAAAAATATATAAATTAGACATCGATATCTACGAGAATTTAATGTCAGACTCGATCGATAAAACAAGCTCTAACTAACAAGGCCACAGAGGACGATTTTACCTGAATTAAAACGCAAATTGAGTACCCAATATAGAACCTTTATACCACTGGTATTATAGCCAATACAACACTCTGACATCGATATTCTGGTATAGCACCCATCTGACGCGTTTACCTGTATGAAACGAGAAAGTGAATGAAACAATCTTCTTTTATAACGTCCCCTGGCGGAATTGTAATGTAACAGAATTCGATTAACTGTACGTCATTAGTTGACGATGCGGGAAATTATTTAATCTGAAACTGTCTGAAAACAACAAGCTTGCAAACATTAAAAACATCCCAACAGACTTCAAAACTCTACTAACCTTGCAAATTGAAAACCTATTATTGCGACTCGCTTCGGGAAACACTGCGCAACCATTGGTCCGGGGGCTTTATCTAAAAAAACAAGAGAAAAATATAAAACTTGGTTGATTCTCAAACACATATGCAATAAAATCTAATGTTTTTTTTATTTTTATGAATGAAGTCGGATAGTTATCAAAAAAAGTTTTGTTCTAATATATGTATCATATTATATACAAATAATGGCATTTCAAAAATAAGGAAGATGAAAAATATTTGTTATAGGATTGTAAAAAGTGTAAGAAAATTGTGCAAGAAGCTAATTTTTTCTCTGTCTTAACCTTTGGTAAGCTTTTTGCCTTTCTACACCAACCAAAATATAAACAAAACGTACTGCATTCATACGACAAGAAAATTTCAGAAGTTTCAGAAAATATTTTACTTTTTTTTTGAGGGACTCAAAGAACAATCAGATTTAGCTTTTTGAATTCTCCGATGTTTGAATTCTCCAATTACCATTTCACACAAACCCATGCGCCGTTGGGTTGCTTTTCTGTTGTTTAATAGACATTTGTGGTTTTGGTCATATGTGCATGATTGACAAGCTTGACAGATCTCTCAAAAACTTCCAATTTAAATGAGTGAAAACTAAAAAACTACACTATATCTAAATTTGAATCGTTCAAACTATGTACATTCTCACAAATTTTGTCACTAACGACCCGGGTTTCGCCTTTCGGCATCTTCAGGCATTCAAGTGCACGGATGAACTTGAACTGACGCTTAGCAAATAAAAGTTTCGTGCTTATATAAGATACAAATGCATCACCGAGTCCAAAGCCATTGCTGGCGAAAAGGATGAGCTCATGGGAATTCCAACAGATTTGTGTAGTGAGCAGTTTCAAGAATTATATAATCTGTTTGTCGGCAAAGGTTTTATGATTATATGATTTTATGGTTATATAGGGTATAGAAGAGGAGATGTGGGAAAATTTGTTATTTCGTTTAAAATCGGAAGACTTTGCAACTGTGCTTTATTGATTTCTAAAATTTCTTGGAAAAAGAGCTTATGACTGTCCGTATTTGGGTGTAACATTTTTATCCCTTGTTCCTGATTGAACACGTGTCCTTCCGAAATTAAGTGATTAGCAAAAGTAGACGTGTCTTTTTTCAATCTAAAGGCTGCCATATGTTCTAAAACTCGGATGTTCAATGTTCTCTCTGTTTTGCCGATATAAAACTTTGTACAACAAGAACATTGCAATCTATAAATCCCGGATTTATTTAAGTAATGTATTTTATCTTTATTATTAATTAATAATTTGCCTAAAGAGTTTTTACAGTAAAAAGCAGGTCTAACACTATCAGCTAGCTGTTTTTTAATTTTGAGACTTGTATTTCCTAAAAAAATGATTCTACGCCAATACCTAGTATGATCTATGTCCTTTGACACTATACCTTTAAATAACATTTTTTCTGCAAGTTTAGCTTGTTTTTTTGATAAAAGATTGTCTATAAGAGACATATCGTATCCATTGTTTATGGCGATTTGTTTGATGATTTTCAATTCAATATTAAAGTTTATTTCGTTTAAAGGAACACTCACAAGTCTATGTATTTCTGAATGAAAAGCGGCTAGTTTATAAGAAAATGGGTGCATTGAATTTTTGTGGATTACAGTGTCAGAGAATGTTGGCTTCCGAAATATTTTAAACTCGTGAGAATGATTTTCAATGTTAATATTTAAGTCAAGAAAGTTAATATTTTTGCCTCCGACTTCTAGAGTAAATTTAATATTTTTATCTAATGAATTTATAAAGTTATGAAAGTGAGTTATTTGTCTATCTGTTCCATTAAACAGGCAAAGAATATCGTCTACATATCGGAACCAATAGACTATAGGTTTGGCTTCTGTTTTGTTTTTACGGACAGTCATACGGACAGTCATAAGCTCTTTTTCCAAGAAATTTTAGAAATCAATAAAGCACAGTTGCAAAGTCTTCCGATTTTAAACGAAATAACAAATTTTCCCACATCTCCTCTTCTATACCCTATATAACCATAAAATCATATAATCATAAAACCTTTGCCGACAAACAGATTATATAATTCTTGAAACTGCTCACTACACAAATCTGTTGGAATTCCCATGAGCTCATCCTTTTCGCCAGCAATGGCTTTGGACTCGGTGATGCATTTGTATCTTATATAAGCACGAAACTTTTATTTGCTAAGCGTCAGTTCAAGTTCATCCGTGCACTTGAATGCCTGAAGATGCCGAAAGGCGAAACCCGGGTCGTTAGTGACAAAATTTGTGAGAATGTACATAGTTTGAACGATTCAAATTTAATATTGAAATTCCACCAAGCACCTTCAGTCGAAATCTTAAATTATATCAATATTGCTAGTACAGCAAGATTGACTGAACTCTATAGTAAATTAGTGTTAAAGTTTCGTGTTGTTAGTCAAAATTTGTGGTTTAATAACAGTTGTTTTAAAAATAAAGTGATCCCGAAATTCATTTCGAGAAATGTTAAAATTATCAACGATTCGAAGCCTGCAGTTAAGGCTTTGCAAAAAGCTAAAGCAGCGTGGCTGAAAGCAGAAACAGGTCAATGGTATGTAACTCGTGATAATGTTAGTCAATACCTTAAAGTAATTCATTGTTTGCTCGCACAGAAACTTCACCCCATTGAATTTGATACATTGGACCGAGACGTTAGATATAAAGTGTCAGAAATTATACAACTTAAATTTGAAAAACAGGCTTATAAACTAAAGAAACTTATCGAAGAGAAAAATAAAACATTACTTGAGAAATCACAGTTGATAATAAACAAGGAAACACCAATCATATTTTTCGATAGAGTGGTTAACCTTACTAACGTAACTTTAGAAAAAGACGAGCAAAATCTCTTATCAAAAGGTCTTAAATACTGCCCACCTTTACCGAATAGAAAATCTGACTATGAAAACCTTGCGATAGACTTAGAAATTGCACTACATAAAAATCTAACTAGTAAGCATATATGTTCTCGCATTCTTAAAAAGGATTATTTGTCGAGTGTTAAAAATAGAAGTAAACTTAACGATGAGTTAGTCACTCTTAAGAATATTAAAGATAAAATTAAAGAAAATAACATCATTGTCACAAAAGCAGATAAAGGAAGTACCACAGTTCTGCTAACGAGTAATGATTACGTTGATAAAATTAATAACTTTCTCGAAAGTAACAATATAGTCCAACTAAAAAAAAGACCCTACAGTAAAATTTAACAAAGATGTCAAAGATGTCATTAACAGTTGTAATATTACGATCAACCCTAAAGATATATATTCTTTGTCTACACGGAATCCGTTAGCTCCCAAATTTTACGGATTACCGAAACTTCATAAACCTTCAATCCCAATTCGCCCTGTAGTGTCATATATTAATGCCCCAGCCTATAAATTATCGAAAAAAGCTAACTCCCTCATTCGTAACCATAGTGGATTCAACCCGACATATAGCGTAAAAAATTCATTAGAATTAGTTAAAAAACTTAAAAATAAAATCATTCCTTGCAATTCAAAATTAATTTCATTTGACGTGGTCAGTTTATTTACTAATGTACCAGTCAACAAATGCAAAAGGATTATCGAAGATACCTTAAATGCACGTAGAGTAAACCCGATAGTAACAAAAGAGTTATTAAATATATTAGACGTTTGCGTTGACCAGAACTATTTCCAATTTAACAATACAATTTATAAACAAACAGAAGGCCTTGCAATGGGAAACTGCCTATCACCGTTGTTAGCTGAGTTTTATATGAACTATTTAGAAGATACAATTTTTAAAAACAAAACAGAAGCCAAACCTATAGTCTATTGGTTCCGATATGTAGACGATATTCTTTGCCTGTTTAATGGAACAGATAGACAAATAACTCACTTTCATAACTTTATAAATTCATTAGATAAAAATATTAAATTTACTCTAGAAGTCGGAGGCAAAAATATTAACTTTCTTGACTTAAATATTAACATTGAAAATCATTCTCACGAGTTTAAAATATTTCGGAAGCCAACATTCTCTGAAACTGTAATCCACAAAAATTCAATGCACCCATTTTCTTATAAACTAGCCGCTTTTCATTCAGAAATACATAGACTTGTGAGTGTTCCTTTAAACGAAATAAACTTTAATATTGAATTGAAAATCATCAAACAAATCGCCATAAACAATGGATACGATATGTCTCTTATAGACAATCTTTTATCAAAAAAACAAGCTAAACTTGCAGAAAAAATGTTATTTAAAGGTATAGTGTCAAAGGACATAGATCATACTAGGTATTGGCGTAGAATCATTTTTTTAGGAAATACAAGTCTCAAAATTAAAAAACAGCTAGCTGATAGTGTTAGACCTGCTTTTTACTGTAAAAACTCTTTAGGCAAATTATTAATTAATAATAAAGATAAAATACATTACTTAAATAAATCCGGGATTTATAGATTGCAATGTTCTTGTTGTACAAAGTTTTATATCGGCAAAACAGAGAGAACATTGAACATCCGAGTTTTAGAACATATGGCAGCCTTTAGATTGAAAAAAGACACGTCTACTTTTGCTAATCACTTAATTTCGGAAGGACACGTGTTCAATCAGGAACAAGGGATAAAAATGTTACACCCAAATACGGACAGTCATAAGCTCTTTTTCCAAGAAATTTTAGAAATCAATAAAGCACAGTTGCAAAGTCTTCCGATTTTAAACGAAATAACAAATTTTCCCACATCTCCTCTTCTATACCCTATATAACCATAAAATCATATAATCATAAAACCTTTGCCGACAAACAGATTATATAATTCTTGAAACTGCTCACTACACAAATCTGTTGGAATTCCCATGAGCTCATCCTTTTCGCCAGCAATGGCTTTGGACTCGGTGATGCATTTGTATCTTATATAAGCACGAAACTTTTATTTGCTAAGCGTCAGTTCAAGTTCATCCGTGCACTTGAATGCCTGAAGATGCCGAAAGGCGAAACCCGGGTCGTTAGTGACAAAATTTGTGAGAATGTACATAGTTTGAACGATTCAAATTTAATATTGAAATTCCACCAAGCACCTTCAGTCGAAATCTTAAATTATACACTATATCTAACTGTTTGTACGTAGAAAAATCATTATTTGATTGGAGTTAGTAAAAAATGTTTACTTCAAATTCAATTTATTCAAAACTCTGTCTTGAGGTTTTGGTTGTTTGTCTTTTAAGCCTCTCATTTGCTCTGACGAAGGCCAGTCAAAAAAGTATTTGAATAATTAACACAACGGAGATTGTTATCCTAGTTTTAAGTATCTTCAATATTATTCGATGTCCTGTATTATCTTACTGTTCTCTAATGCATAGCCACCACAATCAAAATCTTCAGATGTCCATTTGCATATTATGGATTTTATATAACGACTGGGGAGCTTTGACCCTTATCTATTTTTAAGCTCGCCGCTAAAATCTCAAAAGAAACATGATTAAATTTGAATCGTTCAAACTATGTACATTCTCACAGATTTTGTCACTAACGACCCAGGTTTCGCCTTTTGGCATCTTCAGCCGTTCAAGTGCACGGATGAACTTGAACTGACGCTTAGTAAATGAATACTTCGTGTTTACATAAAAAATAAATGTATCATTGAGTTTAAAACCATTGCTGGCGAAAAGGATAAGCGCATGGAAATGGCCACAGATTTGAGTAGTAAGTAGTTTTAAGAATTATATTTATTTGGTATGGTATTATGGTACGGTTTTATGATAATATAAGGTATAGAAGTGGAGATCCCGGCATGTTTAATATTTCATTTAAAATCGGAAGGCTATGCAATTGTGCAACATGATTGCCTATCGTAAAAATGTGACTCATTAGATCGATTATTAAATATATCTTTGATTATATTCGCTATGTCTTTGCTCAAATAAGCCACACGACTTGACATCGGTTGCAAAGCGAACGGGGTCGAATTCCAATACGGACAAATTTTCCAATTGATTTATGAATTAATATTCAAAGGCACAGATGTTTGCGATGTACAAAGTCCCCTGCCATCACTTGTTTAAGCGCTAAAACAAGACATAGTGCAAGCGACAAGCATTTTTATCCATTATATTATTTTTAATTTGATTTTTCAAAAAAATCAATTAGTTTATTCCCAGTATTGTTCTTCAAGATATATGACTGAAAACGTTCTGTTGGTAACCAATCTACTACCATTATAATTTTAAGCGAACTCTTAATTCAAATTTAAACAATCTTGAAAATTATTTAACTATATTAATGATGAGAGTGATTGTGTAATTTAATTGCTGGAAATCTTCTTACAAAAGGTTACAGATTTCTGACTTTAATAGAATGGAATGACTGCCGGAACATATAAAGACAAAGTAATGACGTTACTTGTAATGATGTTCATGAAAATGTTTCAACTTGTAGCAGCAACTGTTTAACATGTACAAAGCTGAAGTTTTTAAGTAATATTCTATGATAAATTAACTGAACCATTATTTCGTGTTATGATATATAATTATTTGAATTGTTTTTGTAAAATAATGTAAGACATCAAAGTATTTACACGAGAAAAAGTACACATGTATCTTTTGATCAAGTTTTGAATCTCTGTATAATGTTGTAATCACCATGTTGACTCTGCGCTTAGCTAAAAAAGAAGAGGTGGAATAAACTATTATCCGATAACGTCATTCACCAGCGTTGTTGCGTTCACGGTGATTATTGAAGAGTATTAAGAGAACTAAAATACTACAACTAGGGCCTCCAATTCCGGATTTTGAGTTTCACTTTTTTTTTCTTTAAATAATCTTTTTTTACCCATGTCCGCTTCCAATGTGAAGCATATGGCCTCCTAATGGAAGTTTCTCAACAGATTTTTTTTCTACGAGAACTGTTTGTTACTCAGTTGCTCAACCTTACTTTTTTTCAAAGTGAGTAGTAGGGAAAGAAGGATAAGGCTAGAACAGGACTAGTGGTTGACTAATCGCTATTACTACAACAAGTTGTTAAAGGATCAGAAGGATGAGAGAAGAGGAAGAATACCCAGTCTTCTATCACAACTTTGAATTGACTTTTTCTAGAATTCACTGTGATCTCACCATGAATCAAACCCAGATCGGTAGAGCAAGCTCTTACCAACTGGGTCACAGCAGGTGACAAAAAAATCATAAGTAGAGCTAAAAAAATCAACAGCGCTGGACTCACTTGTAACTTTTTGAAAGGATAGAGCTAAAAAATGATCTCACACTTTAGAATATTTGTGGAATCCGTCTATTCGTGCTTTTTTCAGGCGAAGTAGCTTAAAAAAGGTTCACCGACTTCTGAATAACTGTGGAATCTGTCAAGTCGTCACTTGAGTTGATAATTTTTTTGAAGTCTCTTATCTACCCACTTTTGTCGGCAATGATATCAGGCAATTGTGGTATGACATAAAAGTGAATGATCAAGCCAGAAATCCACAAGATCCAGAAAATCACAAAAAAGGGTATTGGATTAGATACGAGCTATTGTAAAAATGCGATCTGATGTATTCAAAAAAAGTTAGTCTCATTTCAATGTTATAAATTATCAATATGCATTTACATTCAGTGCGCGTAGGTTTAATTCAACAAGGAGTTGGTAGGATTTTTTTTAAAACCAAAGACATTTATCTGGATATAAAGTGTACCAAAGTATAACTTTAAGCATAATAGTACAATGGGTTCAGTTTGTTTTGTATGAAAATATTTAATTCTGAAATATATTTTATGCTTTTTTTATTACCAAAACGAGCTAAAAATTGGTCTTTTAAATAAGTATTTGTCAAAAACTTCAATACAGTCAACAAACATATTTTTTGCCTAAAGTTACTTAAGTGTGAAATTTAACTGTTCTATGACATTGAGTGCATTCTATAAAATGTTAAATAAACGGTATTACTATTAGCCGCTTGTGTGGTTGAGTGGTCAACGTCGTTGACTTCGGTTACGGAGGTCACGGTTTCGAATCCCAGTACGGACAGTTTTATAAATTGATAAATGAATTTCTGTTCGATTTATGTGATGTCTTGAATAATCCCCTCCCACTCATCCTTTCCTATGAACAGGGCGTATCGAGAGCGATTAGCTAACCACTAGTCCTGTCTTTGCCCTATCCTTCTATTCCTACTTTCTTTGGAAAAAGAGAGGTTGAGCAACTGAGTAACAAGCAGGTCTTGTTGAAACACTTCTGTTGAGATAAACTCTATTAGGAGTCTAACTACATAGGAAGCGGACACGGTAAAAAAAGTATAAGTTTTCCTTATTATGAGAATAAAATTTTGTTGTATTTAAAAAAAATATCGTTCAAGCTTAACGGCGCTCAATTTTTACCCTGCACACGAATCATGCAAATTGACGTGACTTTTTCAATGTAATTTATGATAGTGTTTTTTTATGGATATTGGTATTTTTCGCATCATATAACAATGTGAGTCTATTTATTTATAGCTGATTTTGATTGATTTGTTGGTATAAAAATGTGGCTTGTAGTGAATCAACATTGTGATTGATTACCCGCCTACTGTAGGAGTCAGTGCGGATAAAAAACGATAAAGAATCTAAAGTTGCGCGTGTAAAAATGCTACAAAAGACGCCAAAAAACGCGTAGGAACACATAAACAAACAAAAAACGTTATCTCAATTTATTAAACTTTTTAGTGACAGGTTAATTGTGAACTTGGTTTGGATATAAAAAGCGTTAAATTCTTGCTTAGATATATTAAGAGTTGTTATTAATCAAGAACCAATTTTTGTTTCCATCTCTTTAACTATAAAAATGATTCAGTAACTTTAATACTCCATATTAATTTGCCGAGCTACGATTTTGCTCACTATACCGAGACATATGAAGTTATTTTTAAGAATGTTATGCTGGGGTTTTTTTTCACTCAAAAATCATTCAGGCAATTATACTGTTTAATACCTTATTATATATCGTACTAATCATATAATAAAACAAATATGAAGTTAAAATCAAGAAGCAAAGCAATTAAACATTGTCAGTAGTTTTTTCTAGTTCTTATAACTTTCAGTTTTGATAAAAAATATTTGTGGTTTTAGAATTTACAATCCTGTCACCATTTTAACACATTTTTGATCTCGCAAAAAAAAATTGATGGAGAGATCAATCATTTGATAGAAACAATAATGAATGCTAAAAGATGAATCATATTCAAATATCAGATGCCAGGGCCAGTTGAATATATGGGCTTGAAAGAGTTTCTGTGTTGTGCATATGTAAAACCTCTTAAGTATAGAGCTTTATACTAGTAATCAGGTAAGTCTTAATCTGATATTAATAAATTTTCATTTGAAATTTGAGATCTTGAACATAGTCGTTGTAAATATATTTTCTACTTGAGTTGGTCTTGAATGACTATACAAAAGTCTCATCGGCTGATTTGCAAAATATTTACTTAAGAAATAAACAATAAATACCCATTATATTGTTATGGTGCGCTATTCAACGTTCCATTATAAAGATATCGGTTTCCATCTAATCTCACCCAAATATTATCCGCACGGTTTTTGTGTGTTTTTATTACATGAAAAGTGAGTGAAACGAAGTAGCGTGCTTGCTAGAGATGGTGTTATTCATTTATTAAATTTGATGTTTTTCAATCCAGAGAGTATATATCATTAACCGTATTTTCATTTTTTTATATCCCTATTTTTTTACAAAAAATATCTGACATTATAGCAAAATGTCAAGGCGAAAGATTTTAAAAAAAATAAACCACAACTGCTTGATATCAATCCACGATCTTCCCAATAGATCACAAATAGTCAAAAATAAAACAACCTTTTACGAAGAAAAAAAAGTATATACGCATAAGAATCAAAATAAATAATACTTTTGATGGTTTCGGCGGTAACTTTGTGGAAGTTCATTTTAATAGAAAATTTAAATTAACTTTGATTATTCCACGTATTGTGTTACTAACTGTGACACGTGTTTCGCCTCTTTCAGAGGCATCTTCAGACTTACTATCGCAAAGTTGCGAAATGCGAAACACGTGTCACAGTTAGTAACACAATACGTGGAATAATCAAAGTTAATTTAAATTTTCTATTAAAATAAACTTCCACAAAGTTACCGCCGAAACCATCGAAAGTATGAAAGTGTTCGTGTTTTAATTGTGTTTTTGAAGTGCATGTTTTCTTTTTCGGTCTGTTACGACACACTGGCCACCTACTTTAAGTTAATTGTACTATAACCTTCGCGCAAGTGCAAACATACGTTGTCAAAATGAACTGTATGGCAAACATACGAACATTGAGTTTTATATATAAAACCTACCGTAAGTTAATTTTACTATGCTTATAACCTTCCCGGATGTGCAAGCAAAAAGTTTGTCATAGTTTTATTGCAATCGGATGAGCGGTGTAGCAACGCATTAAGTACAAACAAACACACATTTTTATATATAAGATAGTAAATCCCGATTGATCACAACTATCAAATTGATCACCAAAATCCTGGGATCGGAAGCCCTAGTATTTGCTTAAATCACTATGCTGCCTGCATTGTCATCATATCCGATGTACGCTACTGTCTTCTAATCTTCCCCTAATAATGACGTCAGTTTACTTTTACTTTTATTATTTGTAAGACGATATCTATGCTCTTATATGGCAAGAAGCCGTCATTAGTGACTTGTAAAATCCTTTTTTTTCCTTGGAAGTCATATTGTATTTTTAAAGAGCGGGCGGAAAATCATATCAAATAACAATATTTTACGACTAAAATTGTTTACAACTAACAAATTATCATCGAATATGTTTCGTTTTTTAATGAAAAATTAAACCATTATTTTATTTTATAATTGCCATAGTATGATTAAGAATTTTGATTGAATTTACTTGGTGAAATTTTATTATCAAATTTGAATCGTATAAGTTTGTGCATTTCAATAAGTTTTGTTATTAACTGGTCAGGTTTTTGCCTTTAAATGTATTCAATGCCCGAAAATGCCAAAATGTGAAGGCTAGTGAGAAAACACACGGAAATAAACATTATTCGTTGGTGAATTATATAATTAATTTAGATATATTTTTTAAATTGGATATCAAAACTGATCTAGACAGTTGAAGATAATAAAATATAATATATGATTATGTTTATCGTCATTTCATTACAAAATTTACTGAGAAATCTCATGTCATTATAAATTATATTTAAACCGATTTTGGCCTTTCTATTGCACTAAACAAACCACTACATTTCGTCGTTTATTTCTATTTCTTTAACTTAAAGTAAAATTATCAATAAGAAAATATTTATTCTGGTACTGACATAATTTGAAATATCAATTGTTTTATATAAAACAAGAAAAAATTGATTGTAAAATATTTTATACACAGCATTTGAGAACGCTTTTCAAAGCATTATATTGTTTTGTATTTTAACACGCATATTGTATATATTTCATATTCAAAATTTATCGAAAAAAACAGATTGTTACTTATCATGAGATTCTTTTAAATTGAAACACATTTTTAAATTAATATTATTTTTTTATCCTTGAAATGAAAAATATGCAAATGAAGTTGTGGACGCAAATAAAACTTTATTACTTGAAGAATGAGGCCCCACGAAGTCTAGTATGGGAGCAACATTAAGAGCACAGACTTTCAACAAGGGCTTGAAACACAGAACTGCCTGGCTCACATAAATTATATTTACTTGAACAAAAATACCCAAGAACAAGAAATGAATCATTTATCTTGAAAATATTCAAGAAATATATATTTGTAAATTAACATTTTTTTCTCTCTTACAAAAAAATGACAAATTAAATATTTATTTTTTATCTATGCCCGCTCTTAATGTGGAGCATATGGCGTCCTAATGGAGGTATCTCAACAGATTTTTTTCAACGAGAACTGTTTGTTACTCAGTCGCTCATCCTCTCTTTTTTCAAAGTCAGCAGTAGGGATAGAAGGATAAGGCCAGGACAGGACTAGTGGTTAACTAATCGCTCTCACTACGCCCAGTTATTAAAGAATCGCAAATGGTGGGAGGGACATCACAAACACATAATAAGACTCGAATCCTTGATGTCACGACCCGTTGTGCAATATAACAACCCGACATTAAATGATTTATTATTATTTTTACTGGGAGTCCAAAAAACTTAAAAGACTGAGGAAGGGGTGCGTGGAAACAAAAAAAAGGTTGCGGAACACTAATATGTTGACCAAAATGGCTACAAATTCAAATTAAAAGCGCCGTGTGATAAGACAGCAACCGGATGCGAGTAAGGGAAATTTATAAAGTCAATTTTTCTTTTTGTTATCTGAACGCCCAGCGTCGGCTTGTTTGGGCGTGTTTGAATTGGTTCGACTCGGTGACAGCAGCCACTTTGAGCAATTTTGCAGACCCTCTCCTTGTACGTGTTTATTCAGGAATATCGTGTGTGACTGACTGTTCACCTTTAACCTGGTTAAGCCAAAAATAATCCGTTCTTAATCTTTTTCTAGAGATTACTTCATACATTGATTAAGCACAATCCGTTCTTAATCTTTTGTCTAAAGATTACTTCATACATTGATTAAGCTCGTAACTAATACGACAATGAAAACAAAAACAAAATGCACTCTTAAAAGCATACATACTAAGGTAGTGGTCTTTGTTACATAATATGATATTCATTTTAATCATTTATAAAAATATTTTCGACTATACAAATTACGAGATACGATTTTGAAGTAAGTCATCGTTGGATTAAAAATGTTTTAAGAACCGTCGGTGCTAATTGAAGATATTCGGCTATTTTTTTTATATTCGAAGTATTATATGAAATTACTAAACGGTACAAAATAACAATGGTCTCTCGTCAGGTGATACTTATTCCTAAATTCTTGTTCACAATTTTTTCAGATGTATATTTTTTCATGTCCGTGGTTGAGTTGTCAAGACTCACATGTTCAAATTTCACTTCGGGAAGTTAATGAGACTGATAAGCTATCTACTAGCCTTATTCTTGCCGTGTCCTTCAATCCCTACTGTATTCTAAAAAATAAAAGGTCGAAAAACTGAGTATACAGCAGTTCTAGAAACTTCTATAACTTATGTTTAAGATAAGCTCTGAAGGAGTCTACATGTTCCATATTGGGAGCAGACATGTTTTTTTTTTCACTGATTGTGTTATAAATTGTTACGCGGTGAAAACTTTTCCAGAATAATATTCAGGATGACGTAAACATTTGTAGAGTGTTCATTGTCAATACTTGATGGAAAGGCGGTATATTAAAAAAAACAGTATACACCTATCCCTCGATTTACACGGTACTTTTTTTACACGTTTTCGCTTTTACACGGCTTAAAAAAGTTAACTTGAAAATTTTAATTCTTCATATTCGCAAGTAAAAAACGAGTACATAATTTTTAATTACGTGTTTTATATCTTGAATAATATCTGTAGCCTTATTATGTCGAAAGAAGTAAAAAGAAAAGTTATTTTGTTAGCAACCAAAATATTTTTTTTGGATCGTTTACAAAACGGAGAAAGAGTAATAGATGTTAGAATAGAGTAATAGAAAAAAATGAAAACTCAATTAGAAAGAGTGTAGCAGTTGGCACTACGAGTACGAGCACAACTTCATATATCAGAGATATTGCAATGGAAAACATGGAGAAGGCATTAATGATTTGGATAGAGGACCAGACTCAAAAACGGATGCCAATTGATACCAATGCTATTACAAATAAAGCATTGAAAATTCATGAAAAAAATTAAAGAGAAGAAACCATCCTCTTCTTCATTTGAAAAGAAGCATACTTTCACAGCAAGTCATCAAGTCAAGTCACAGTGATTCGTAATAGCGATGAATGATAAAAACTCTACCAACCGTTGCAATATTTTTTTAATGAATCTTTTGAATTTCATTTTTTTGTTACTCTATAAGCTTTACCTGTATTTAATTAATAAAAAAATAAGTATGTTTATAATTTTTAATAATATTGTTTTTTATGTATTTTAGAAAACAACCAAATTATGCGTTTTCCGTGTACTTTTCGATTTACACGGTTTTACATTAAAAAATATACAATTTCGATTTACACGTTTTTCTCAGGAACCTATCTACCGTGTAAATCGAGGGATAGGTGTACTTATTTAAACTAATCCCACTTATCAACTGAATTAAACGAGCATTAGCAATTGGATTATAGTCATGCACGAAACCAATTCTGATCATTTAAAATAAAAATGGAATGATTACAATTCAGAAATTATTTTTTTGAATAATTAATCATTAATTTTTATTCTCGGCTTAAAATTTACAAAATAAAAGTTGTTACTTTTTCTTCTTTGATATATTTCATAGCCTTGTTATATTTTGGTTTATACAAAAGTTTGCAGTATCTATTTTGTTGGAATGTAGAAAATTCATCTCGTCAGCCAACATTCGTGAAATATTTCATATCTGGTAATATGGATTTGCGCAAGAATCTACGAGAACAATTTAATCGGAACACTAGAGAATTTTAATAAATATCTTTAGAAACAAACAGGACACTGTGTAATTGTTCCCATAACCCGTTCGCAGGATCAGTTAGTATAGTATCTTGCTCGTAGTGAGAATTTGTAATTTGTTATATTATGTATGTAGGTCATATTCCATAAATCGTTTTCGAACAAAAGGCTGGATTGTGGTCAGCTAGTGAGAATGTTCCTGCTTAGAAAAATTATATCAAAATATGAATTTTACATATAGTTTCAAGGATAACTGAAAAATAACGAATATTATGCGTACTAAGCAATTTATTGAATATATAATCAAAAGCTCTTTATTCGGACCAATTATTTATTTCAAACAATGTTTATTTTTTTTGATCGTGTCCCAGCCTAATGTGAATTACGTGGACTTATAATAAAGTATCTCAACATAACTTGTTCTAAAAGAACTAACTCAAGCTTTTTTTTTAAGACAGGGGTAAATATATAAGGGGATAGAAAAATAGTATTAACTAAGAAATCACCAGCTATCAAGATAATATGAAAGAAGGGAGGAAGGTTCAAGTAGATGTTTATTTAAAACAATATAAAACATTTTTTTACTTTTGATTTGATATCGTATCAGTGTTAAAACTAAGTGACTTAATTTTAGATGTTTTAAAATTGCATATGATCGTATTTTTTTGTATATAAAAAAACAATTTATCATTATTGAATTTTTCCTAAAATCTACACTTCTCAATTGGCTTATTATAGCTTAGCCTTAACATTAGTCAAATAAAGTTTTAAACAATATAATCTTAACAGCGACCGATTAGTGTTACCTAGTTGTAATGTTGAAGTAGCTATATATAATATAATTATTATCAAAAATTTAAATAAGTAGGTTATAATAACTATACAATTTGAGCTGGTTTATGTGTTTTTAGTCTGACAATTTTTATGGAGATTTCGAAAAGAAATGTCAAGATGTATGTTAGTGTTTCAAATTTTTCCAACCAGTTTCATCTCGTACAGATTTGCAACAAATATTTAAGTTAAAAATCACATAAAATTATTATTATATAGATAACACAACACTACAAATATATTTTTTGTGAAAAATAAAATCTAGCTATTGAAGGGTTGTGGCAGCGAAAGTTTGCCAAGGCTGCGAAATTGAGGCTCAGGGGGTGGTTTGTTTTTTGGCTGTTGATCTGAATTTTATGGCCGTCATTCAAATGATATGTGTTCAAATTTCACGCAAATATTCACACTTTTAAAAGGTCGGACAGACCATGCCGACAAAACCGGACTTTTTCATCATAAAAAAATGAGCTTTTCCGAGCGTGAAAAAGTTTGAGTTTGTATTTTACGCAGGAATAAAAACGATTTGAATCGGGCTAGCGTAATTGAGTGTTTTTGAAAAAAAAAAAAAGTAGGGCATTTGCAAATTTAAGTATTACTCGTCTCGTTGGGATGTAATTGCCATTTAGTTTAGAAGTAATTATATTTATTGCATCATCAGCGATCGGGCACATCAAATTTTTAGAAAGAAGTTTCATAAATTTTCAATATGTTTATCTTTTAGTATTGAGTTTTTTTTATCCAATAATTACCATAAAAAATAGGTTTAATAAAAACACGATATTCCTTTGTACTTCATTCCACTTTATTTAATAGGTCAAGACCGGTTTCACTCATTGCGAGCATTGTCAACTGATAAGAAATATAATTTAACAAAAAAAATATTTTTTCAAAAATCTTTGAAGTCTTAAAATCTTTGTCTTTGAAACACATCTGTTTCACGGACCGTTTATATTTTTTATATATTATTAATAGAGAATAAAAATTTGATTTTTTTAATTTTTATACTCCGAGTGGATGGCTGTTGTTTGGGCGGATGCTTCCAGAGGGGCGTTGAATTACATGTCAAGCTTTTGATATATTTCATTGGACGCACGCTTCGTATATTATGTGTGTTCATATTATTGTCACAGTTGGCGGTCCGCTCTTCCAAGCACGGTCGCTCACACGCACTCACGCGTTAATCGAAAAAAAATGCTATAATAAATAAAAGTGTATTTTTTGGGTTGTTATTTCAATATATATTATAGTTTTATCCGATAAATCAATGATGAGGATTAAATTAAATATAATTTTTTTTTAAATTCACATTCCTCACGGTTAGGCCTTTTTTATTTCATTTAGTGTTTTACTTAAAAGTACCATTCTTGGAAAATTTCGCTGTTTTTTAACCTTCTTCTGACGTCGAGGTAGTGGATATTATACATAACAAAACTATTTTTTGAGAATAGACGGCGTTAATATTTGAATATTGTTTATGAAATAAAAAAAGACTGCTAAAACAAACAGAATGTTTAATTTAGAGTGGTTCTATAATTGGCAATGATTTATTATAAACTATACAATATAAATACTTAAAAACCATGTATTCTCCAAATGTTAAAGTATGTAGTCTCACATTGGAAAATTAGTTAAATACTCACTATATGAAAAACCAATACAAAAGTATTTATTTTAATAAATATAAGAATGCGGTAGTGAATCCTTCATATATGACAAGATATTAAAAATAATAACCAATATATGATTGTTTCTATTTAAAGATTCAAAACCACGTATAGCAAACTGGTGGATACATCCGTATTATGTTTTAAATATCGTAATAAATAAAAAATATTTAAATGAAGCAGTACTTAAAATAAATGTCTAGCAAGAAATATTATATAATTACATAAAAACGTAACTTTAAGTCTTATAAAGTTTCGTCTAATATAAATTTAATATGATTTTCGTCTTTTTAAATATATTTCAATTATTTATATTATATTTTAATAAAATATACAACTTTATACAAATAATCAAAATTATTTTAGTTGAGTTTTCCAAAAGCTACACTTTGCTCGCCTTCATATAATAATTTTACATCAAAATCTGGGAAAAATTATAAACTTTTAATGTATAATATAATTATTTTAATATTTATATCGCAACAGTATTAAAATAATAATTAATATTATTTTACCTAGTTAAAAATAAAGCAAGAATATTATGATGGGCATATTAATAATAACGTTATCTTGTAATAATTATAAAAACGTCATGCTAAAATTGTTATCAGTTATAAAATGGCGGGCAGTATTTCCGTAATATAATAATTAAGCGGAAGTTTACGGGTCAAGTGATTTAACGGCCCCCTTGTACCTTAATGATAATAAAGATTAAAAAATGCTTACCATAAAGTTCCCCTCACGCAATTTATTTCGAATAAAATGCTTTTCATTAAAATTTATGATAAATTTGGCAGAAACCTTTACAGCACTTTTTTGAAAATTTTTCTCTACTAAAATTTCGCGAAAAAAATCATTTTTAGATGTTACTATTATCTTCTATGATTTCGTTAAAATGTTTAGGCTCCAGTAATTTATTTAATTTGTATATTTCAAACTTTATACATTCCTACATGCTTTGCCATTAACGACCTGGGTTTCGCCTTTTGGCATCTTATTTGTTCAAGTTCATTTGAAATATTGAAAACCCTTAGGGGTTTTTTCTACAAAATTTCTAGAAAGATGAGATACACTTTACTGTGTTTAAATCACAATTGAGCCCAAATTCACAGAATTTAGTTTACCTCGCATGAACAGAATTGAGCTATCGCTAAATATGTAACCGAACTGCTTATTATCACAAGTAATTTCAACCTTAAATTTATATTCGCTTAAATCTTAAAATATAATTAAATAAATTGTTTATTTAAAATTTTCTCTCGTTTAAGAATCTATCCGTTATTATAGCAGTAATTTATCACAGGTGTTACATACAAGATATTTCTATCAAAACACTGCTCTTGCTTTTAGTCTGTAAAAACAATGATTTATATTTAACAACTTTTATGTATTTTATTCCTTTTCTGATAACTCGTATATTTTTTAACCAGTAACAATATTAAAAGGTTTTTAACTGTAAACGAGATAGATAATATCTGATCACATCATAGTACCCTCGACGAACAGCAAACATCTGATAGCTAATGAACCATAAGGAATCCCGAAAAAAATGTCAACAGCTTTGTTCTTTCGATAATGTGGAAGTTTTCCACGCCAACGTTGGAATCTTTGAATGCAAACGGAAATTATTCAAAATATTTCTGAAGTCATAAAAAGGCGTCGAGAAGACGGCAGTTATTACGACAGATTCTACGGCGCCTCGAAATACATACTATCCAGTCTAAGCAATTCAAATATGCCTGTATAAAAATGTAGAGTGATGTTATTTATTTTATTTATTTAACCATGTCCGCTCCCAATGTAAAGTATATGGACTCCGAATGGAGTTTATCTCAACAGATGTGTTTCTACGAAAATTGCTCGTTACTCAGTTTTTCAACCTCTATTTTTCCAAAGAGAGTGGAAACAGAAGAATAGGGCTAGGACAGGACTAGTAGTTAGCTAATCGCTCTCGATACGCCCCGTTCATAGTATAGGATGGGTGGGAGGAGGGAATTCAAGACATCACATACATCCATGCCTTCGAACAGAAATTCATAAATCGATTGAAAATCAATTTATAAAACTGTCCGTACCGGGATTCGAACCCGGAACCTCCGTAACCGAAGCCAATGACGTTTACCACTCGACCACACATGCGGCTACTATTTATCATAGGATAATGAAAAATAAAATTCAATGCTTATGCTAACCGCCTTGTACTATTTTCTGTTTGAGCTCTTCAATCAAAGCCTCGAAACTGTAGAATATTTTAAAAAACATGAAAAAGATAACTTTCATTTTGCAGTATTGTATCGCTCCAATGTTTTGTTTCGTATTAAGTTTACATAATTTTTAACGTAAGCATGTTTGCAATCAATATTCAAATAAGCTTATAATGTCAACGCTCTCTTATAAACTATTACGTTATGTCTGATGCTTATCAAAGAGACTAAACATGTGTCACATTTTGTAACACAACAAGTGGAATAACAAATTAAATTTCATGTTAATTATAGTAATGTTTTTGTTTTCAGAAATACTTTGCTGTATTCTTAAAGATTTAAAGAAAAAATAGCTGCACGGGTTAACTTGCCGGCGTAAGTCTGTCAGCCTAGCTAAATAGCCTACCGCCCATTGAACGAAAGGAAAATAAAATGTTGCGCCAAAAGACAGATTCTTTACTATTAAATCCGAAATCCAGAATTACTATTCGTTCGACGGTAAGTGAACTTCCAAGTAAATGAGTTAGTGTATAATATATATAGCTTTAGTGATGTTATGGTTTAAGAAAATAATTAAATCATTTTCTTTGCTGCTTTTGACAAATTATGCTCACACATTTGAAACATCTTAAATGCTTAAATTTTTCTTGACTAAAAGAAAATTATTCCAGGTGGATCAATTGAATATAGAAGCAATCAGTTAATGTAAACATATTAACAAATGGATAGTCACGAATATGCTAATACATACAATTTTTATTTGAAGAATTTTTTTAAATACAAATAAACAACAGAATATGTACAATTATTTTTAAGTTGAATATGTTTTTCAATTTTTTGACACAAGTGGTTTTTAAAAAAATATAAATTAATTTAAGTATTTGTAGATGAATAGTTTTTACTAATTTACACAACAATATATAAATCATGTAAGTTTACTTTATTTACTGCTATTTTTCATAAATATTATTTTTGTTGGAACTTAGTTGTCAAGGAGATAGGGGAACGGACTAAACATCCGTTAATTACGTCCAATTACGACCTGGTTTGGACATTTGCTGCGGATGCCTCAAGAAAGCCTGAATTATGCTTGTCTCTTCTACCAGCCGGATGAATTTCGCCATCGTGGAAGGTCACTGATGACAATATATAGCAGTGGTGGCAAACTTTTTTGAGCAAGAGTGCCAACTTTTTTTTTTCAATATAATAATATGTCGCGTGCCACATGCCATGGAAATAAAAAAACGTAACGAAGTACTAAAGTAATAAGTAACAAAAAATCATTTTTTTGTGTTACTACAGATTTTCAATGTAAACAAAGCATTGATACATCAAAAACTTAAGTACTTATTAATGATAACATAAAAGAAATAAATTTAAAAAACTATAACGAAAAATTTTAAAAATGTAGAACCCTCAAAGCTTCATTATTAGTGAAGTTTTTGTCGTTGGATGCTAGAAACTAAATGTTTTATATCAGGTTCATAGTTGGTAGCTTTTAATAGAATACAAGAAGTACTTTTTTCGATTGTAATGTCTGATTTAATAAATTTCATTGGAGAAAATAATGATTCACAGGAATAAGTCGATGAAAAAATTGTTAAAACGCCCATTGCTATTTTTTTAAGAAAAGAGAAATTTTCGGGGATGCATTGCCAAGTTATATGTACTTTATTTTGAGCATTCCTTTGGACTGGTCCAATGAATCGATCTTGCTCAATTTCTTCCTAAATAATTCTTAAATCTACCAATTCCATTTCAAAATCATTTAATTCCATGAATTCAAACATTGGCAAGTTTAACTGTTGATACGTATGTAAATGTGTCTGGATGGGTAATAAATTTTGTAGTTTCTTCACGTTGACGAAACTGAACAAACCTTCTCAGAAAATTGTTATATTGTTGCTTCTAAAGCATTTTTCAATCATCCGGCTTTTCATGAATCTCCAGATCCAAAATGTATTTTCATAAGTTAGGAAATTATTTGAAATTTCAGATCATTTTATCACGTTTCAATATTTGTAGGCTAGTTTTAAATGCTTTGATGATATCAAACATAAAGTAATTGTTTTGCCACGGCCATGTAAATTTATATTTAGCTCATTCAAATGGGAGAAAAAATCAGTAAAGAACATCAGTCTCGAAATCCACTTAACATCTGATAATTCTTTATACTGAATTCTCTGTTGGTTAACTAAAAACTTATAAATTTCATCAAAACACTCGACGAAACGCTGAAGTACTTTGTGAGTTGATGTCAATAAAACGACTTGCGAGCATAGCCAAGACGCCAAAAAAACCAAAAGTAACTTGTCGCCTGTGTGGACCTACAAAAATCTATGTTTTGAATTGTTGATACTATTTCTAAAACTTTTTTGAATTTATCGTTTTTGAAAATCATGGGTTCGCCATCCCTGATCTATAGGATGTACTGGAATAAAATGGGAGGAAGCAAGAAGTCTGGCGGGTGACAGAAAATCTCGGAGGAATCATGTGGTGGCCATATGCTCCAACTAGGAAACGGATATGAAAAAAAGTTGTCAAAAATTGTTTATGATATTTGAACCAATTTTATAATTACCTTAAACATCTTATGAAAAGTAGAACGATTATACAATATTTATTTCTCTTATCGTTAAATTTGTATCAGTTATTTGTAAAGAATTTAAGTAATCTTATAAAGAAACGTGTATTTATTAAAAAAACTACAATACGTTATACATTTTAGAGTAGCGAATTTCATATTATAAATATTAACAAACAGTGAAAGTTGAAGTTGACGTAAAACTACAATGTTAGGAAGAACACGAAACTTATAGCTACGTTGTATATTTGTTTATTAAGCTTTTTAAATAAGATGCATATTTTTCTATTTTTCAGGTAGCAGCTTTGTTTTTATTATTTAACCACTAGAACTTTAAAATCGAACTTTAAGATTTATAAAGTTTATACGTTTTAAAGTTTTGCCGGAGAGTTTCCGTGATCTTTAGATGAGCATGCTGAAACGATATCTTTACTTGAACGAAAGTTTTACGAAGCTTAACTTATTAATAAAATTGGTCAGATATCTTTAGTGAAATATTCAAAGCGCAATGTCTCCAAGCTTAGTCGAAGTGGAAATACGATATTCTAAGTGACTAAATTCAGATTAAAACGAACTTTGCTAAAATGACTTAAAGCAAAATTTAAAAAAGTTTTAAATCTCACTAGAGTATAAAATTGAAATGTATTTTTTATATGGACTGTGGAAAGGAAAAAGGACGTAACCCACACATATCAAATTTTACTGGAAGTGCAAAAAAGGTGTTTTGATGATTTTGGGCCATATGCAAATTATGAATTATACACAACCTTGAAGTGCACGGAGATTTCTAAACTGGTGTTTACTTGATATAATCTAATATTAATTAATGTCTAGGAAAAACTTTTAGTCTTTTTTAATGGTTTTAATTTTTTACAAGCTCGTCTTTTTCAAACTTAACAGCTAAATTTAGATACTAATTCGGCATTTGAAGCTTGCGTCCTTTTGAATTTTGATAGAACGTGTATCAAGTTTGATACATTGTGATTATCGAAAAAAAGCTTGAAAAAACTGTGGGTTACGTCCTTTTTCTTATATATATATATATATTTAGATTAAAAATGGTTCATAACTGGAGGTGTCCAGTATGAACATCAAACCCACAATTAAATATATGTTTAAATTTCAAAATCATGCTACAAATGTGTGAAAATAAACATTAAATAATGATTTTACTTTTAAATGTGGCCAAGTTAGTGCCATCTTGCTTCATACCAGTAAAATTCTTGAGAACCAATCAGATCGCAGGATTTGAATCAGCTGACTAAATTTAATTCTGTGTTCTATATGAAATGTAATTAATAGCTTACATACCGTCTGAGGTTTTTGTAATAAATAAAGTTAACTTGAATTAAAATTTTGGTAAGAAGCAGTCAAACAAACTCTTAAAATTTCCCTTTATGATTGTTTTAAATCATGAAAAAGTCTTCTTTAGCATTAAGAATTCATTCACTGGATGTTTTATTTCAGATAACTTTAAGCTTTTGATATGTATAATTGAGACTTGCAAGTCATGTCGTGACAGCAATACTTTAAGCAACACTGAATACATCTTAAAACAACATATTATTAAAATTAATTAAAAAAATAAAACACTCATTTGTACTTATAACACTTTTATTTTAAATGATCAGGACCGGTTCCGCTCATGACAAGCATTATCAACTATTTTAATTTTTTAACCGTCACTGTATTTAGTATCTTTATCTGTAAATTCCTTTCACATTTATATTACCAATAGATTATTACACCTAAGAAATTTTACTTATCATCAAAGTTTGTAACTAAAATGATAAAACACGTAGATATGTAGAAAATGTTCGGCTAATTAAAAAAAATACTTAGTGATGTATATTCAAACCACAAGAGTTTACAGTAGTGTTGTCAATACATGCTAGCTTAATAACTAAAGGTTATCTGATGATATACAATATGTATGTAAGTGAAGCGGAAATAAATTCGGAGTAGGTTTTTAATTTATAGTCGGAGTAGTTTTTTGTTCACCCAACTCCACAGTCCTGGACGTAACAAGAGTAATAATAGGAGTGTTCAAATATACTTTCGATGGTTTCGGCGGTAACTTTGTGGAAGTTCATTTTAATAGAAAATTTAAATTAACTTTGATTATTCCACGTATTGTGTAACTAATGTGACACGTGTTTCGCCTCTTTCAGAGGCATCTTCAGACTTACTATCGCAAAGTTTGCTTAAGTAATGAAGCAAGATTGATTCTAACATTTTAAAATTATAAAATTACAAAATGGATTGGGTTTTTTTTTTCCTTTTAAGAGGAGCAAGGAGGGGGGTGTAGAATCGAAATAAAGCAAACAGATAATGATACTAATTTTACTAATAGTTGTAAACAATCAACAATGTGTTCAAATATATTAAAATATTAAACCTTCAAATGTTTAGCTATATACTGTTACAATTGCTAATGCTTAAATATATGATAAAAAAAACCATTAAACTTTTAACCTCTGCAGCACGTTAACAATCATTTTTTTTTAAACCATGTCCGCTCCCAATGTGGAGCATATGGACTCCTAATGTAGTTTATCTCAACAGAAGTGTTTCTACGAGAACTGCTTGTTACTCAGTTGCTCAACCTCTCTTTTTCCAAAGAGAGTAGGAATAGAAGGATAGGGCTAGGACAGGACTAGTGGTAAGCTAATCGCTCTCGAAACGCCCCGTTCATAGGATAGGATGGGTGAGAGGGTGGAATTCAAGACATCACAAACATCCATGCCTTTGAACAGAAGTTCATAAATCGATTGAAAAATCAATTTATAAAACTGTCCGTACCGGGATTTGAACCCGGGCCCTCTGTAGCCGAAGCCAACAACGTTGACCACTCGACCACACAGGCGGCAAATATATGGCTAGTATCTTTTTAGAAATTCAGTTCGTATTGGAAAGAGATTGGTGAGCTTTTTATCCAGTATCATATTGACATTTTATATTGATGAAAAAGAAATAATCGATATTAAATTATTTAGTATAAGCTTAAACAAGCGTACAGTAGCCGATCAAGGCTGACTTTTTCAACTAAACAACTTTCCACTGATCTTCTGCTCGATTCTTCGATTCCGCCTATTTTATGTTTGTTCGCAGGTCAAACAGGAAGGCGTTGTTCAAAGTGTGGGGCGTTGAGCGATTAATGGAATTCTGTCGAGATCAAACGTATACATATACGCCTCCACTGTGGCACTACTCCCTGGTTCCTAGTAAACATCCAGTCTGACTTATCTTTAATCCATTTCAAGCTCGGAATTTGTTATTTAAAAAAACATTTTTTATATTATGTATATTGCCGGTAAATTCTGATGGATTTTGTTTTCGAAGTCAATCGAAAAAAAAAATCTGATTCGAGACGACGTGATTTTATTTGATATGGATTTACTTTTGCACTTCATGTACTGTTGCAGCTCGTCTTTTAATAATGTGAATAGACTATAGATTATATTCATAAATATTGGTTTCTTTAATAAACATGATTTTTTATCCAAAGCTTTATACTTCGCTTACACCGTCCGAGACATGGTTAGTGGTTTCAAAAGCAACAAACATACCAAAATACATATCGACTGTGGAAAGGAAAGAAGACGTAACCCAAACATAACAAATTTTACAGGAGACGCAAAAAACGTAATTCGATGATTTTGAGCTAAAGGCAAATTATGAAATAAACATAATCTTGAAGTGCATGGAGACTGGGTTTTAATTGTCTTCACCTAATATTCATTTGATTATTTAAAAAAAATAATCTTTTCTAAGTATTTTTTCGTGATTGCAATTTTCGCAGGCCCTTATTTTTCCAAACATAAAAGTTAAATTTAAATACTTATTCGGTATTTTCAGCTAACATCCTTTTAATAAAACGTGTATCAAATTGTATACATTATGATTATCGAAAAAAGCTGTTTTGAAAAAAGTGTGGGTTACATCTTTTTTCTTTTCCACAGTCGATATTAAAATCCATGTTCGCTTCAAACACGCATTATATAAATATTCGAATAGATTTGTCTCAACAGAAGTTTTTCTATTATAACTACATAGAGCAGAAATAGAAAGATAGGGACAGGCTATTAATATTTTTTAGGATTGGAAGGATGATAGGAAATTTTTAAACATCACAAACACCCTATTAAAAGAAATACTGTTCGTTCTGTGACTTGAATCCGTGAGATCCATCACGACTTTGACAAACGTGCCAACAATATTATCAATGAGGAATTATTATATTTATCGAATATCTTCAACATTAATAAAAATGGAAATGAATCAATGACTTCATATGCATGTGTTTTCATAAAAATACTCCACAATATTTGAAAGTGAATATAAGACATGTATTAAATTACTTACATGGTGGCAGTTTATTTAAAACTACTTAATCGTCAAGCAATAACTTCCGGCTCTTCATTTTCTTGCCACTAAAATAATATATTTACTGTTGGATCCTATGTTGTTCATACAATATATACTCGATGAGAATTTTAGAAAGTCACATGAGATTAACTTAAAGAGAATTGACTTCACAAACACCCATGTCTTAAATCTCAAATTAAAGTTGAAAAAAAATCCATTTTGACATTGGACTTACCGGGGATCGAACCTAGACCCACCTGGTCGGGAGAGCAAGTTTTAACCAATTAGTTAATTTGTCAAAATTAATGTGATATTACGGCGTTTCATTTTGAATGACATTTGAAAAAGCTGCAGTAACAAGTTCCAATTACTTTGTCTTATTCTAGCGTTCGAAAATTCAGGTGTCTATCGATCATCCTAAATTGTGTCAGTTATAATTTGACGAACCAAAAAGCTGTTAGAATAAAAAATCATTTTCCTCATTTATTTGGCATTTAGTTCAGTTAAATAATAAATATTTATTTCGGTATATACTATTTATTGACTTAAAGTACTTTTTGCTGTTAAAGTTAGTACGTAAATGTTGATGTGAATTATTAAAAATATATATATATTTTCAATGGATTCGGCAGTAACTTTGCGGAAGCTCATTTTTATTATATAATAAAATTTAAAAACTTTGTTATTTCAATTTAGACAGTAAGTTTACCATTTAGTTAACATAACTACTAACTGACCAGTAAGGTACTCTAAACAATAATTTGTTTATTAGTGGTTGGAGAGCGAGTGACATGCATCTCTACCTGGTTTCAATTTAACAGCGGGCGAGACTTTATTCTTTGGATTCGGCAAAAGAGTTAGCTAATAAATGGCGATGTTTCCGCACCACAAAACTTTTCGTAGTTTTTTCGTTGAATCATTCCAGACATTTATATTTAGAAATATTACACTAATAACGGTTATAAATGTTTAGCCGCCACAAAAGCAAAGTTGTAAAATGTTTATCCTTAAATGTACTCGCATGTCGCAAACTTTTGACAAAAAAATAATATTTTTTCCTAGCACTGCTATTTAGAAAATAATGATAACTCTGGCACAAATATTTACAAAGCTTTTTATTTGGCATCATAAATCGTACAAATAAATTATGAAAACTACATTTTTTTGAGCTAACTTGTTTATTATTTTTTACTTTATTATTATATAAAATAAAAACAATGCGTTAATATCATTATTTAATAATTCATGTCCACTCCCAATGTGGAGCATATGGCTTCCTAATGAAAGCATCTCAACAGATTTTTTTCTGCGAGAGCTGTGCTCAACCTCTCTTTTTTCAAAGAGGGTAGGAATAGAAGGATAGGGCTAGGACAGGATTAGTGATAAGCTAATCGCTCTCGATACGCCCCGTTCATAGGATAGGATGGGTGAGAGGGGGGAATTCTAGACATGCCTCTGAACAGAGATTCATAAATCGATTGAAAAAATCAATTTATAAAACTGTCCATACCGGGATTTGAACCCGGGCCCTCTGTAGCCGAAGCCAACAACGTTGACCACTCGACCACACAGGCGGCTTGGATAGGACTAGTGGTTAACTTATCGCTCTCGCTACACCCAGTTATTATGGGATAGGAAAGGGTAGGAGAAAATTTTAAGACATCACAAACAACCATGCCTTCGAATAAATCGATCAAAAAATGCTGTTCATACAGGGACTCGAACCAGTGATTTCCGGAAAGGAAGCCCACAACGCTAACCGCTACGCCATAGGACCCGACAGTTTTGCACAAAAGCAATAAAATTCTCTATTATGAAATTTGGATAACGTATACAAATTAGTTGTTAAGTATCCTACCACCACCCGTTATGTGTATGCAGCCGAATTTTCACGGTCGCCTTCCATAACGCAATAAGATCAAGAAAAGAAAAGAATTTATTTCTCATATTATAGACCCGATACAGAGTTGTACTGGATCTATCTTGTAACCATTAATAATGTCACTTATAAATAAGTTGTTCATTGATTGAAGACTTGATATAAACTTTTGTAAAATTTAATATTTTTGTTATAGCGCACAATATAAGATATAATGAATATTCACTTTTATCTACAAGATTTTTTTTTTGTCAAGAGGATTATTGCCTTTACATGAAAACATTTACGTAAAGAGAAACTATATTAAAGTCATTGTGACTTTTCTACATTCGAAAAAATACTGAAATATTCGACGGAGAGAAAAAATAGGTATAAATTGATATTGATTTAATTATTTCAATAAATGAGCTAAATCAGACATGTGAATACGTTTAAACATAAGATAGCAGTTTTTACATTGGAAGCAGTAGAAAATACTCCGCACTATTTTTATTTGGGTGACAGATTTACAGCGTTTTATGCAAAGTGAAAAGCAACGACGTCGGAAAATTCGTGTTCCTTTACACTGGGGCAGATAAAAGAAATCTAAATGATTTATTATAGTTTCCGCAGGCCGGGAAAGTTGGAAGCGAATTATTTTGAATTCAGTGTTTTAAGTCGACTCAGTGGTGCTGAAGATAATTTTTTTCTTAAAAAGCCCCGCTTATGTGATATTCGAAAAAATCTGCTTATCTTTCATGTAGAATCTTAAAAAATCTCAGTTTATTAATTATTGACCTTAATCTGCATTTTTTGTGTTATTGAAGTCGCTATGAGAATATCATTGATCGTGTTATGTTTCTGATGAATATTCGTGACATATTTAGTATGTTTTTTATGTACTAATAGCCGTTTCCCGGAAAGCGTTCCACTTAAAGAAAGACAGTGTTTGTGTTTTAATTGTGTTTTTTGAAGTGCAAGCATACGTTGTCAAAATGAACTGTATGGCACACCTACTTTCAATTGATTTTACTATGCCTATAACTTTCCCGCAAGTGCGTAAGGAAAATTTTGTAAAAGTTTTATTGCAATCGGATGAGCGGTGTAGCAACGCATAAAGTACGAACAAACAAACTTTTATATGTTAAATAATGAAGTTTGCATGGAACTTAAAACGTCGGACGATTACCACCAATCATAAAGCAGTGTCTTCTAGATAAAAATATTATTATCTAATAACACCAGACGTTCAATAACAACTAAAGTAGGAGTTAAGACGGAAAGAAAGATTATTTTTCGTTTACAAAAACTGAAACAATAATACTTGCTCGAACGCTTATAGAAATAAAATTCAACCCTTCCTGCTTATTTCGACAAACTGAAAATATTTGTTTTGGCCTCCGTGAAGAGAAAAATAGGAAAAATTCTCGCCCGCTGCCAACATTTCGGAGCACATTAATATTGAAGGTCAGAAATTGACAAAAGAAAGGGTTGAAGAGGCGCTGAATAAACTGTATCCTTTTTTGCATGTAAAAAAAACTCATCGTCGATAGATATATCGAATAATGAATTTATCGATGGTTTATTATTGACATATTAAAATTTCGTATGTTTTACTTGAAAGTTTTTATTAACAAAGAATTTATTATGAAGTCAATACATATTGGAATTTGTGTCAGAGATTTTCTTCTACTTAGTTGTTGGACGAATTTATCCATTTTATGATTGTTTACGTGCTGCAGAGGTTAAAAGTTTAATGGTTTTTTTTTTTATCCATTTCCTCCTTTGTCTACTTTTATCACATTTAAACACTGTTTACCAGATACTTCAACTAAGCTGGTCGATTTTCAAGCGAAATTCGCGACATTTAAATGCTAGTTTTTTTTTATCTTGGTTACCCGTAGGGAATCCAATCCCAGGATCCCGGGATCTCGTACAGTTTTCGATACATTTCGATCCCAGGATTAGAAAACATGATTCTGAAACTTTCGGGATTGATTTTCATATAAAATAAACGTGTTGGTTTTCAAGCCGAGCGGTAGTTTACATTCTTTGCGATAAGACTTACCGCATATAAAAACGTAATTGGATCCCTAACATTAAAATTTCTTCATCGCATTTGTTTGAATGCATTTTACAACAGTAAATTTTTTTCGGTGCCTTTGTTTTCTACATCTTCTTAATGAATGTTATCAGATATCAATTGCAGTGTTTATTTTGCGTGATTTAATGTTTCCTATTAACATCAATTACCCGCATACAAATATTAGAATTAATTTTCTTTATTTTTACTATTATTCAATTATAAAACAAAGTATTTTGTTCTAAAAATGTCTTGATTATAATAAAAATAAGATGAAATATGAAGTTTAATAGTTGAAAACCATCAATGTTCATTTTGAAAATACTTTTGCTATGCATTTTGCTTTAAATGTAATTAAGACCGCCAAATACAAACACCGAATAAAGAAAATGCTGATTGTTTCGGTATCTTTTTAAACTTATATTAACATTGTTTATAATAAACGAAGACTTATAAAAATGATTATGTTTCACTACTTTTATTGAATTATCTTTTTACCAAACTTTGAAGACCTGTTCAAACCCTGTTTTAGGATATACTTCAACTTGTATACACTCTGCAATAACATCGAAGCTAATTTAATGTAATAACTTCCGAAAAGAGTTGCACAAGGCGATGACTTTAAAAGTTCACTATTTGTGAATAACTAACAATAAAAACTAAATAAAATTTTAACAATCATAAATAAAAGACATTCTCTGCATTGCAGACAGTGTGACACGTATTTTCCATAATTGAGAACATCGACCGAAGTCGACATCGAGATACATAATAAAAAACGTCCGATTGGCTTGTTTTGAAAGAAAGTCTTTCTGAGCTTTTGGGTTGTGCATTTCTGATATATAATATTATATAACAAACAACCTTCAAAAATTGATTTAAGAAACCAATACAATCGCTTTGACACAGACAATTTGAGCGGTTTCTTAACATATTATCTCCGTTAATCATTTTCTGTCAGACCAGTCATGTTTAAGTATGTTTACTCCAGATTGAACAACAGCTCAAAAAAGTCATTGTATTTTGATTAATCAATTAAAGTTTATTCAATAAGTTTTCTATCTTTAATATTTTCGACCACCTTGAAAAATTTATGAACAATGATTGTATTCTTGGCCATTTTTTTACAAGCGATTGGCTTGTAAACAATTTACATAAAATACATTGTTTCCGTACAAGCCAGATAAAATACACATGATTAAAATGTTTTTAATGCAAGCAAAGCGTTAAGTCCCGGAATCGTGTTTTCACGTGATGCCTTACTTTTGAAATCAAGCATTTTTTTAAAGACTCATTATAACGATTAAAGCAGATAATCAAACCATTCTTAAACAGTCTTTCAATTATTACTTTCATTAAAAATTGCTATTGATTTTTTAACCAAAATTAAAGGTTATCATAACGCATTTGACACGTACATTTGTCCTTTTGATGACCACAGTATGGTGCAGTCACTCAGCTAATTTTTAATCGTTACTTTTCGCATACCATAAAACAGGATGCCAAAAATTATTTCTAAAAAAAACCCTGTAAAATATGCAAAGTGTGCGCCAAGCAAAAAAGTAGTTAGACTCGGTACATGTGCAAACATTGTAATATAGCTTTCCATAGCAGAAAATAATGGCAATAATATTATACAAAATTGAAAAAGTACAGTCATTTAAACAACCACAAAAGGTTTCATTAAATTTGACATCGTGGTTTTACAATTTTAACACTTAGAAAGTCATTAAGAAAAAATGCAATTCTTAAAAAAATAATCTGGGCACAGAGAATAAATTTACCTAATTTAGGCCGGGCTCGAAAAAGTACAATTGTCATAAATACTGACATTGCAGTTAATTTGGTATTCAAAGAACAACAACTGGTATTTTTCGAAATGTGTCGGTATTGTCTTAAAAGTGTGATATAAAAAATAATAGATTTAAACATTTATCAATATTGATGAGAAACATCGGATTAGAAACGTGTTTTTTAAAAAATATATTATACTATTCTATCAACAATAATGTCGAATATAAACGAAATATTATAATAAATAGAAAAATTCGTCACTAAAGATTTTTTTATGTATGTAAAAAAGGGAAAGAAAAAGGACGTAACCCACACATAGCAAATTTTACAGGAGGCACAGAAAACGTGTATTGATGCACGGAGACTTCTAAACTGGTGTTTAATTGACATAATCTAATATTTATTCAAGAAATTTTATAGGAAAAGCTTTTTGTTCAGTCTTTTTTCTTGGTTTTAATATTTTAAAAGGTCATCTTTTTCAAACATAAATGCTAAATTTAGATACTAATCCGGCATTTCCAGCTTACCTCCTTTTGATAGAACGTATATCAAGTTGGATACATTGTGATTATCGAAAAAAAGCTGTTTTGAAAAAACTGTGGGCTACGTCCTTTTTCCTTTCCACAGTCAATATAAAAGAAGCCAGTGTATTTTTTGTTTTAAACATACAATGTTTCAAGCTTAAAACGGAAAGGTCAAAAAAGACAATATCCAAATCGTTCTTTTCATGCGTAATTCTATTTTCGTCCTTTTTATATTTATTATGCACCGCGTTATCTTCTCCGTCTCCGAAATCCTTTTTGCCTTCTAATATATTTATAGTAAGATTCTTACAATTTTTAAGGAATCTCAAAAAAAAATTGAACTCTTTTGAATCAATGTTACGCCCTTTCGATAAACCGACCTTGTTCTTCTATCTCCTAGTAAACATTTATTAATTTTTAGGCTGCGCCAAATACATGTATTTCTGCAATCTGGTTTATCTAAAAATACTTCGCAAATATAATTATAGTTATTCAACGTAAGCAGGCCGTCGTCGCATCGGGTCACCATTTTGGCAAGCTGCCCAATTTTTATTTTCTCGTGGTACAAGCAAATCGTCTCCGTTGAACACAGACACACTCTCATGAACACAGACAGATCAATCAATCTTAATTCAGAAATTTTTGTTTGGGTCATATTTAATACGAAAAAAATATTCATATTTTATGATACAGCTACTAAATACTTTTAGTATTAGAAGTTATAATACGAATTCCATGCCTAGCGATAAATATAATACCTAGTCTAACTCTCGCGGCTTGGAGACGAGAAAAATACTTCTCATCCGATGGGGGTCGCCTAAGGACCGCAGTGGTTTCCTCATTGTTGGCCTTATTCTTATGAGATTTAAAAAAAATAGTCTTAAGGCCTTAAAATATATCTCTGCATCATTCTTCATCCTTTTTTTATAAAATTCCGTGGTTTTTTTGAAATAAATAATCATATTTTAAGTTGCGCGTAAAAAAGACGTCATCCCAGCACACATATGAAATTGCAACTGACGAGTTTAGCCCAGCTGTCTTACGAACGATCGCTTATCGCGTTATCACATATCGCGTATTTATATAAACTACAAAAGGTCCAAAAAACTATGATATAAGAAAACCTTAATTATAAAAATTGTATCACCCATATTAAAATAGATATTTAAGAAAATGTGGGTATTGGGGTCGCATTTCTTGAGCTTACAACCGGAAAAGTTATGCTCAAAAGACTCAAAGATCACGAGGAAGATCTTAAATTGTGTTGGTTGTACACACGTCAAATGAGTCGAATGACATAATTAAATAAATATTTTTTTTCTGATTTCAGACGCAGTAATTTATATTACTTGATTTAACGTACTCTTTATTAATTTATTATTTTAATCCATGTCCTATAATGTCCATATAATATAAGTATCAACAGAAGCCTTTTTATGCAAGAACTGATTGTTATTTGTTACCCAGTCGAACAAACCTATCTTTTTTCGAAGAGAGTAGCCATATAAAGGGTAAGGTTAGGACTAGGGTTGATAACCTTTTCTGTGATGATTCCAGGACAAATAACTCAAAACTGAACATCATCATTATCAGTCAGCTATTATCTAAGTAAATTAAGCATTCATCCGGGATACGGAACAGCGATTCCAATTCCAGGACAGTTGGCAACCAATCCTAGTTAGTACAGTACTAGTGGTAGGCGAATCGCTTTTGCTACGCCTCGTTTTTTTAGAATAGGAGGACAAGAGGAAAATTTTAGACATCACAAAAATTTATGCATTCGAAAATAAATTTACTGAAAAAATGTTGTTTGTACTGTGAAATTTATCATGAAAGTCAATAACGTTGACCACTGAGCTGCGGACCCGAAAAAACCTTTATAATATGCGGTAAACAAACGAAACTTACCGTGATTTTTTAAAACGTGATATTTATTCTGATTTTCGCAAAAACATAATTTAAATAGTATAATTAATGAGAATTATCGGCTTGTGAGATGAATTATTAATTTAAACGATGCTTCTGTTTTCACGGAAATGTCGAAAAATTCTTAGAAACGATTTCTGATCCAACATTTCTTGCGTTGAACTGTTTTTACCTGACATAATATTTTTTAGACTCGCGCGTAAACTTTATTTCCATTTTATTGTAGCTATTTTGTGATTTTTTGCTTATCTAGGGATTCTGAAGTACTACATATAGATGATCCGTGCTTGTACACCATAAAACCAAAAAAATCTCTTTGTCACAATAGTGTGATTGACATTTGGCGTTGCTTTATAGATAGTAAATGCGAACATGTGTGTAATGAGATGACTTTCTAAAAACACTGTAAGAGATAAAACATGTCAAAATATAACAGAGTTAGTAACTTTGAAAACAATTATAAAGAATAATACAATAGAATTCCGATCTATCGTTCTCGCATTATTCGTTTTTCCGCATGGATCGTTGATTTTTCACATTCCTGGCTAATAACCAATAAGAAAAATGTTTAATAATCATAAATTAATCGTTCCCTGATTTACAGATTTCCTCAATCAATTGACCGTGAATAAAATTAGAACTGCAATTGATAAACTAAAATTAATTTGAAAAAAAGTCCAGGAAAAAAGCATGTTGACTTTTTAAAGTCGGTGAGTTTGCGTAATATTCTTCATCTGATAATAATAAAAGTGAAAGGACATACCCACGCTATTAAAATGTTTAAAGCTAAAAGATTTTATTATAAATACATATATATCAAAAAAGAAATTGTGTAATATGTAAACATAATAAATATTTATTATATATACTATAAAGTGTGTTCATAAGTTAAATGATCGTTCAGTGAGTGAGCAATTTCAACTGAAATTCAGTCACACGGTGACAGAAAACTCTCATTCTAATATTGAAAATAAATGGTATAAGTGAAATAATTTAATCGTTTTCTTTCATTCATTTAATTAATTTTCATCAAGAAAATACAATCACAAAATTCAAATTAAACATTTATTGGTACTTTTTAAAATTTTCCCGCACTTTCACTTTTACACTTGAAAAACATAGAATCGGCATTTCATTTCACTTTATCGCCGAAATGGTTGATTAGTTAAAAAGTTTATTTAAACAGTCTTACATGATGAAATAAAATAATACCTCAAGTTTTCTTTAAATATAATGTTCCTACAGAAAACAACTCTAATAAATAGTGCTATTTGGCGATATTAAACATAACTATAACTATGAGAAAATATGGAGAACTGTTTGCCGACTTAATGTATTTTATCCTAAGATAACATTTTTAAAGCTCATGCTGAAAAAAATGTTTTTGCTACGTCGTTTGTGCGTAATATTTATTATATTATATTCACAAATACGAGAGAAGAAAAAAACATTAAGCTTTGACCGAGAAAAACTTTTTATCACAAAGAAACTATTAACACTTTCGGCCCCGGCCCAAATCAAGTAAAATTGTCTCGTGCGCTCGGCTAAGTTTTGAAGAATTGCATTTTTTCTAATTGATTTACTAAAAAGACTATAACTGTGAAACCACAAAGTTAAATCAAATGAAACCTTTTGTGGTTGTTTAAAAGACTATTACTATTCAATTATGTATGGTATTATTGCTAGAATTTTCTGCTATGGAGAGCCATATTACAATGTTTGTACATGAATTCATGAAACTTATTCCATTTTTTGCTTGACGCCCACCTTGCAAGTTCAATTGGGCTTATTTATTTTTTCTTGCTGCTATCAGTAACAAAATATTTTTAGAAATGCTTTTTGACATTTTTTTATAGAATATTTAAAGCTAAAATTTAAAATGAACTGAACGACTGCACCATCATGTAATCTTAGAAGAACAAATGGACGCATCAAATGCGTTATGATATTTTTAAATTTTGGTTGGTAAAATCAGTTACTATTTTTAATAAAAGTTATAATTAAAAGACTGATTTAGAATAACTTAATGACTGATTAGAGTATCTGTATAATGATTATACTGAGTCTTCTTTACAAAATGTTGCTTGATATCACAATAATGGCTCTATTTTAAATCATAGCCCATCACGTGAAAACACGGTTCCGGGACTCAACGCTCGGCTAGCTTATCACGTGAAAAACGACTTCGGGATCCAACGTGTTGAGAAAAGTTTTCTTCAATAGACGAGAGCTTAATGGTCGAATATAAAAATAGTAAATACAAAAAGACAAATAAGTACTTGACATGTCGTTTGCAAGGCGTCGTTAAGTATGTTTCCTAAATATATTGGTAAAAATATCTTCATTCATACAGCGATTATTATAAAGTCAAAAATAGGACATCAGAAAAACATTCTTTCATAAAATATTTGTCGTTTTAGTACGTAATATTATGCTTTCTATTTATATTTAGGCTTGGAGAAAACAGCAACTTGGGATTCATGTAAGAGAAACGATATGATTAAGCGATGAGTGGTTCTGCATTAAGATTCAATATAAGCAACTTGAGCAAGTCTTCACTTTTATTTACCAAGATAAGAACCGGTTTCCCCCATGGCGAGCATTATCAACTGATAATAAATATAATTGAACGGTGTTTTGTATACAAAACAAATTCAATTCAATTCAATTCATTCATCACTTTTATAGTGCTCACTGTCAATACTTGGTGGAAAGGCATTATATAAATAAAAACACAATATTCCTTTATGCTTAATTTAATTACGAAATATAATTTAACTATGCTATTTATACAAAAAAAAAAAAAATGAAAAGCTGTAAACAACAATGGACATTGAAAAGAAATTACCAATAACATTATAAGTGATTCTAAAATAATACAAAATTAAAATGTTTAACACATCTAACATATATGTATAACATAGCTTTTTGATTTAAATTTATTTTTGTATAAATAGCATTGTTAAATTATATTTATTATCAGTTGACAATGCTTGCAATGAGCGAAACCGGTCCTGACATATTAAATAAAGTGATATAAATTACAAAGGAATATTGTGTTTTTATTAATCAATTCATTCAATTTGTATTGTATAAATAGCACTATTAAATTTTATTTCTTATCAGTTGATAATGCTCGCTGTGAGCGCAACCAGTCCTGATCTTAGTACATAAAAGTGAAAATAAGTACAGAGGAAATTTTTGTTTTTTTTAGGAATATAATGCCTTTCCACCAAGTATTGACAGTGAACAACCTAAAAGTGAATATTACAATGGCTACCAATTGAACGCCAATTCAATTATGGTTTAGAATTAAATAAACTTTCGATTAGATGACTTGCGCTTATAGTGGAACTTCCCATAGAACTCTGTCTGGCTATTTGTTATGATAACATTGTCTGAATATTTGTTATGATAACAAATTTAAAATGTAAAAAATATACATTATTTTGTTATATTTTCAACAAAATCAAAAATTAAGTTAACTTGTACTAGTGAAAACCATCCAATCCTCAAGTGCAATTATTTTTAACCCTTCAATAAATGGTATAAAATAAAATAATGTTTTGTCGGGTAGTATCTTTAATGTTAGACACATTCAATATTTTTTAATAAATCGAACCTCTCGATAAAATGGATTTTGAAGCTTTGATTTGACGTTGATAGAAAATGATAAGGCATTTAATCAGAGATGTATTGAGAGGTTAGAGCTAAGTTTTTTCCGTAACGGTTGAAAAATACCCTGTATTCGGTAAGCCCCCACATACATTTCTTTGACAGCCGGTGACAAAAGGCTTAGGACTTCTATGAGCGACTCTAAATGGGTCCACTACCTTTTGACATTTCTTTTATTTATGGTTAGGCCCATTTTTAAATCTAATAATAACCAGACACAAAGAAGTGTAGAAAAGTGGTATATGCTTTATAACTGTGGATATTTTTTACGAAAAATTATGATCTGTTCGTATTTCAGATAAAACCAAAATTAGCTGAAATATTCCGAAAAACTAATTTATATTTTGTTCAATTTAAAATAGTGCTTTGGAGTTGTCAAAAACACCGCACTTCTTGACATTGATAGAACATTTAAAAGGTGCAAAATTTTAAATCGCCACGTATTTTTCGCCACCTGCGTGGTTGAGTGGTCAACGTCGTTGTTGGCTACAGTTACGGAGGTCACGTGTTTGAATCCTAGTTTGGACAGTTTTTGTAATTGTTTATTCAATCGATTTGTGAATTTCTGTTCGAAGACATAGATGTTTGTGGTGTGTTGAATGCCCCCCCTCCCAACCATTATATCCTAAAAACGGGGCATAACGATTATCATAGTGATTATCCAACCGCTAGCCTTGTCCTAGCCCTATCCTTGTAATCCTACTTTCTTTGGAAACAAAATACGATTGAAAAACTGAATAACAAGCTGTATTCGTAATAATACTTATGTTGAGATAAACTCCACCAGCAGTTCACATTGGGAACGGACATGGTATAAAAATACATATTTTTTTATATCTATTAAAACGCATAACTTCTTTTATTTTAATTAATTAAAAAAGGAGTTGAACTCGCCTTTTTTATTACTTCGATTTCAGCTTAAAAACCACGACTCCGTGACTCTGGGTCCAACTCCACAGTTATTATTTAAAAGAAAGACATTATAAAGAATAATATAAATATCTATTTTATATTTTTCAACTAGTTAACATCTTATTTCAACGTATACGTGTACCATCTAACTAACAGATAATTAATTTTCATACATATCGACTGTGGAAATGAAAAAGGACGTAACCCACACACGGAGGCGTAAAAAACGTGTTTTGATGATTTGGGGCCATATGCAAATTATGAATTATACACTTCATTGAAGTGCACGAAGACTTCTATACTGGTGTTTTATTGAGATAATCTAATATTAATTAAAGAAGTTGTCTTGGAAAAACCTTTATTTCAGTGTTTTTTTCTTTTTACAAGGTCTTCTGTATCAAACATAAAAGCTAAATTAAGATATTAATTCGGCATTGGCTGCTTGCATCTTTTTGATAAAACGTGTATCAAGTTTGACCCATTGTGATTATCGAAAAAAACCTGTTTTGAAAAAAATGCTGGTTACGTCCTTTTTCCTTTCCACAGTCGATATATATTATATAACTCATAATTAAACATCAAATAGATTAACATGTGTTCGATATTTACGCAATAATATTAAATTACATTACACATATCATAGATCAATCAAATATATTAACTAACACATGTAACAAATCCAAATAATCGTAGTTCTAACGATGGTGTGATAACAAAAAAATGATAAAAATTATTACATTTAAAATACACAATATTCCTTTGTACTTTATTCCACTTTATTTAAAAGGTCAGGACCGGTTTCACTCATTTAATTATATGTTAGAGGTTTTAAACATTTTAATTTTGTGTAATTATAGAGTCACTTATACTGTAATTTGTAAATTCAATGTCAATTGTTGTTTACACCTTTTTATTTTAATTTATTTTTGTAAAAATAGCACTTTTTGTATATTTTTCTTATCAGTTGACAATGCTCGCAACGAGCGAAACCAGTCCTGACCTTTTAAATAAAGTGGAACAAAGTACAAAGGAATAATGTGTTTTTATAAATACAATGCCTTTAAACTAAGTATTGACAGTGAACACCCTAAAATTGAATAATATTTCTTTGATATCTGGCTAATGTTTTATACAATTATTTAAGCAGTATCATGTTCAAAGTCTACGAAAATTTACGGTATTCATCACTCTACAAGTGAAAAATTATTACCTATTATTTTTAACATAATTCAATCAAAGTATAATTTGTTTCTAAGTATCTGTACGATGTACACAAACAAATTTCAAATTATATTTTATTCTTCATAAAGTTGTTTGAAATACCATCTTTTTCGATTGATTTCCTCTCGTAAGCATAATAGCTTGGCCGATTTGCAGTTTGAAGCTAAGATACCCAGTGTAAGTTACGTGACTATTGCATTATTTGATAATTTCGATACAATATCTTGAAAGGCAATATTGTTCGCTGCATAAATTTGTAAGATTCTTTGCTACATTATGCATAATTCGTAACATACACGATAGACTATCGAAAGAGGAGTGCTACAGTAAATTTTCGGTTAGTATTTTTACGATGTATAGTAGCTATATTTTATATTGATAGAACTACGTTGAACCAGATGAATAGCAGAACGGAACGCTTTCAGACGCATATTAAAATACTCAGTACAGAGTACAATATTCGAAAAATTAGTCCATCAAATAAATCTGGACTCCCAAGTACAAAACAGACCAAATAAAATAACATTTATTTGGCACAGATAATTGTATGTAAAATACAACGCAAAGATACCACGAAGTTGAACGATATAATAGTAATATTTAAAAAAACACAATATTCTTTTGTACTTATTTCCATATTTCTCCTTTTTATTTGTTTTTGTGTAAATAGCACTGTTAAATTATATTTCTTATCAGTTGACAATGCTCTTGATAAATAAGAAGTGGAAATAAGTTCAAAGGAATATTGTGTTTTTCTTAATATAATGGTCTTTCCACCAAATATTGACAGGAAACACCCTAAAAGTGATATGATAGTAAGCAAGATATAATTATAAAGGCCGATAATAGTAGAAAAATAATTAAGTACGTCTCAGTTTGGTTTGCCAATTTACCAAGAATATACTTATGCCATTTAATAAAGAAATATATATGTAAGATTTATATTACAACGTATTTGTAATTTAATTATAGAAATTTTTCGATTAAAGTCAACACGAAGTCTACATTTTTATACTACAGCGTTCACCAGTGATTTATTTTAGAAATTATACAGAACCAATTTTCGATATGGAAGTCTGCCAATACCCGTATGCCTTCTTGCACATTTTAAATTTTTGTAGACTTTGAACATGATACTGCTTAAATGACCTCATAATTATGTAAAACATTAGCCCGATATCAAAGGAATATTATGATAATCGTAATTGGTAAAATGTATTTTTTTTTACTAAGCACATGCGGTACAATCTCAGGGATCTAAATCAGTGCTCCGCAACCGGTGTGCCG
This sequence comes from Himalopsyche tibetana, assembly GCA_030503985.1. Taxonomy (NCBI): domain Eukaryota; kingdom Metazoa; phylum Arthropoda; class Insecta; order Trichoptera; family Rhyacophilidae; genus Himalopsyche; species Himalopsyche tibetana. The sequence continues at coordinate 38,829,023 of JAPJYX010000014.1, read as the reverse complement.
CGGCACACTGGTGTGCCACGAGGCGATGCTGGGTGTGCCGCGGCGCGAATTTCTAATAAACGGAAAAAAACAAATAGTTTGGTCGATACCACAAAATATTTCTGAAGACACTATCGTAGAGAAGCATAAATAATTATTTTTTGGTTGAAAGAATATGTTATGTACAGTCTGGACAAGAATGTTTCGCGCACCTTGCGAAAATTCAGTTTTGTATTTTAAAATGTCGTTTAAGAGTACAGATGAATTATTTCTTTATAAATATCATTACAAATGTGTCTAAGCATGTACCCACATCATAAATATAAGTGTTTTTACCGTTTTTAGCATTTGGAACAGCTTATAATGGGCTTATGATAGCCAGGGTAGTAGAATTAACAATTTGTTGTATAAATAAATGTTTTTTAATTTAAATTTGCGATAATTTTTTTCAACAATTATTAATTATTGATAACTTTTAACATCCAGAAATCATGAAAATGCATTGAAAAAATCCATGTTTCCATTGGTAGTGGACATGGTTATGAAATATTCATATGGCTCTTTTGTGGTTTGTATCATATATAAACACAAACTAATTTAATTTCTGTATATTATGCACATTTTTAGATGTGGTGTGCCGCGAAATTTTGAAGAACACGTTGGTGTGCCTTGGAGGATAAAAGGTTGCGGAGCACTGATCTAAATAATGTTCTACAAACGGCCTTTCTGCACCTCTATTATGTTTATTTATCATTAAGTTCCTCTTCTTCGTATAGTACAATAATTATTACCTAGTAATCCCAAATGATCCATTACTAAGGCGCGTAAATAACCGTAAGTCAAAGGAGCTTATATAATAATAAGGAGCGTATATAATCGTATAGCCTCGTGTCGTATTACATATGGTACGCTGAAGCTTTTGTAATAAGCACATTGTGTTTATTTTACATTATCTATTGACATTCAATCTTTAGTGCTGGCGAAAACTGTTAATATTGACATGAAACAAGAAGGTTTTAATTAAAACGAAACTATACAAATTACTCATGGCAAATTGTATTGTTGCAATTAAAAAAATATAAAAGTAAAAGAAATGCATGATAGCGTGTATAAAAAACTGCTATCTATCTTAGGTTGAAGTTAGGGACTCCAACTCGGATATTCGAATATTCGATATCCGGATATATTCGGCATTTTTTAACTATTCGATATTCGAATATTTGGAAAAATATCCGAATAGTATTCGTTATAATTTTCAATGAAATATTTTACAAAATCTACGAAAGATCACATCACAATTTTTCCAAATTTTAAGAATTAACAGGTGCTATCAATATGTTATCATAATATTTGAGTTTGACGAATCGGCTCAGACTCGGGGCTAAAAAAAACCTTAGATGCCGTAATTTTAAATTTATTATTTATTAAAAAAATACCGTCGGAGTAATCCGATGCAGCTGCAAATTTTCAATATTGTAACACAATGGAACGGTATTGAAATGTGTATTTATATGTTTGTCTCCAAGTCTTAAGATTTTACAGAAGTGGGAAAATATAAAGTCTTTAATTATTATAAAATGTATATCAGTAAACAAGGAAACGTTGATCGTGCAACGTGCGAGTTATACGATTATTTAGTAAATACTTAGAAATCGATACCACTGTTTACTAGCAAAAGCAGCCGGTAATTATTTTTTTATTAAAACATGTTTTTTAATTCATAATTTTAAATATGAAGCATTTAATGCCCTCATATTTTTAAAATGTTCATTTTCGAAATTTGAATTAATGACTTTTATTAGAAATGAGCTCGTTTTTAATGTACTATTTAACGTATAATTTATGTATATACTAAAAACCAACCGGATATCCAAATATATATACAGATAGTTTCAGATTTACAATTCGATATTCGAATAGTTGATAATGACAAATAGTTGGAATCCCTGGTTGTAGTCTATACAATAAATAACATGCTATTGAAGTTTGGTATCCTATTGTTGAATATCCGAGTGAGATTGTAGGCTGTAAGTTTCAAGGAAAGAATGGATCGTTTTATAAAGTGGAATATGGTATTTCACAAAAATATGCATGAATTTTCACAATCCAGTAATATCTTAAAAGGTTAAACACTCTTATAAATTTTATATAAAAAATACATCTGATCTTAATAAATGTGCCGCTTAAAATAATAGTCGTGTATGTCAAAAATTATGTAAAAACAAATCAGTTTATTGATTGCATTGGTATTACCTTTTTAGAACATCATTATAATAGGGTAAAAATAGCAACGTATTTAGTTCTACAGTTTTTATATTAGTGGTTGATGGCCATTTTGGCTTTCACCATCGTCAGAACTACGTTTAAACTTACATTTTTCTTAGCTATATACACTGGCACCGAAGAAATACACAATGTATCTTGTTATTCATATTATATAATCATAGACATTAAAAACAGTTTAAGTTAATTAAGTTTCTTTTTGGTCTTCTATTGATACTTTACTTACGAAGAAGTGAGGAATTTTAAAAATCAAATTACCATTAATTAGTAGCTTACTAAATTTCTAAAATATTTGTATTTTATTTCTCTAATATGTATAGCAAAAACATTAGTTTTAGTTGTCGTACTAAAAAATGCATAGATATTAAGCAAAATGTATTTAGATTGTAGTAACAGCATATAAAAAACCTTGTCACTTTCTGTGGCTCAGTTGGTTAGAGCTTGCTCTACCGATCACACAGGTCTATGTTTGATTCCCGGTAAGATCACAGTGAATTTGAGAATCATTCAATTCAAAGTTGTGATCGAAGACTGGGTGTTTGTGATCTCAATTCACATTATTTCCTCTCCTCCAATCCTTCTGATCCTTTAATAACTGGATGTAACAATAGCGATTAGTCAACCGCTAGTGTTGTTCTAGCCTTATCCTTCTTTCCCTACTACTCGCTTTGAAAAAAAGTGAGGTTGAGTGACTAAGTAACAAACAGTTCTCGTAGAAAAAACTTCTGTTGAGATACCTCCATTAGGAGGCCACATGTTTCACATTGCGAACGGACATGGATAAAAAAAACAGCATATAATTAAGCATACTTTTTTAATTCCTCAAAGAGAAAAAGGAAATCCAACAACGCTTGCTTTTCTCGTTGAGTAATTAAATTAAATAATGATGATTATTATATTTACCAAACGTTTAATTATGCCGTAATAGAAAAGCTTTACTTAAAAAAAGCTTATTCAGGGTTTTATGGAAGATATATAAAACATTGCAAAGCGAACGTCCCAACACATTTTTACTACCCTTTAGCAAATAGTCTAAAAGAGAAATGTATGCAAATCTTGATAAATATTTTATTTAGATCCTCGCTTGCAAACCACGCATTGGTAACATAGTACTAAGACCTTCTTCTGGATGTGAACCCATAAAAATAGATATCGAAGTCGTTATCGATGTTGAATGGTTGACTTTGTCTCTTTATAATACGAAAAGTGTTTGCTATCAAGAAGAACAGTCCCCACTTTTTGTAAAAACACAGCGATTTCTAATAAGATCTTTAATAGTGATGTATATTTTTTAAAACTAATCAAAATTTAAAATTAATTCTATCGGCAAGAACATCATAATGTTGGTCCTGTGTAGCTTTTACGATATTTGGCTGCTATCACATATACAAAGACTATCTTATACAGTGTGTTACTTTTACTTTTACGTACACCTTGGTTGATAAACTCTTATACGTTAAAAAGTCTAATTCTTTTATTGTTCACACTCGAGAAATTTTAATAAAGCAGTTATAGTAATTTTAACGTGTTCACTGTCAAATTTGGTGTAAAAAGGGAAGACCTTAATTAACGTAAAAGAAATTTTACTCATTGCACATTTTTTTTTAAATATAAATCAAGTACCGTTGAAAATAAATTGATGATTCTCGTAATAAACGAAACAAAAATTTAAAAATCACATTTTTTAATGCATTTACATTATTAAATAACTACAAGAGAAGGGAATTGAACAACTGATCAGCAAGCATTTATAGCAGAAAAACGTCTGTTTTGATACCTCTATCAGTATCCTATTTACTTTACATTGGGAGCGGAGATGGATTAAAAAATATATTGTTATAAAAAAAGAAATACTGTTTTTATAATGGCGTGATGTCAAAATAACTGCCAAATAGATTTGATGATTCTAGTAAAATTTAATATTTTTCAATTTTTAATTGATTTCTACGAAGTAAAAAATACATCAAATAGACCCACCCATTTACATACTAATAAACATGAAGATACTTCAAGTTTAAGAAAAACGCAATATTCCTTTGTACTTATTTCTACTTTTATTTACCAAGATGAAGACCGGTTTTTCCCATGGCGAACATTGTCAACTGATAAAAAATATAACCGAACGGTGTTATTTATACAAAAAAAAAAACAATTCAAAGCATTCATTATATTTCTAATCAGTTGTCATGATCGCAATAAGCCAAGCCGGTCATGATCTTGATAAATAAAAGTGGAATAAAGTACAAAGGATTATTAGGTTATTCTTTCCACCAAGTATTGACAGTGAACACCATAAAGTGATATATTAATTTTGTTAAAATATTTTTATATTAAGAAAAAATATACACGTATCGTTTTGATGGATAGTATTCCTATTGCAGAAGCCCTTAAAGAAATATATGTTACTGTCTCGCTTTTTTCACAAAATCGACAGTTGAACCGTAAGAAGATGTTTATTGCAAATAAATAATGGATACGCGACAGAAGCAATTTTATAATGGCGCCGTGCGGAATGGAGTCAACACTTTCTTTGCAATGTAACAGGTTGTTGGTAAATAAAAAAAAAACACACTACCTATTTGAACCAAATGAAATTTAAAAAATAATGACACGTTTTTTTATATCATCGTTACAAAGTGGTCTGAATCGAATTCACTCATCGCTAGCATTTTCATAAGTGAAAAACGCAAACAATTCATTAACCATTTCGTTAAAATATATAAAATAAATAATATAAAGTTTTAGACCAGTAGAGGAGAACCTGCGGCCTTCTGGCCAATTCTCTTTTTCTGTATTTTTTGTTAATTTCGTAAATTGTTGGGAATTTCGATGTCAAAATACTTGAAATACCTAAAAAAAAAAAGGTCCCACGCTGGTAATTTTGAGAAATCCGCATATTTTTGGACATTAGAAATTGGCATGAAATTGTTTCCGTTCAAAAATTCCCTAGTCAATGTTTACTGTGGCCTTCATGTCGAATTAGAAAAATGAATGCGGCCTTTAGATAATAAAAGGTTCCCCACCCCTCTTCTAGACCATTGGAGAGGAACCTGCGGCCGTTCGGCTACTCTGATGTGGCATTTGACTTGATCAAAATATTTACGTTGATCAAAAAACTATACGCAAGCGTTTGGAAAAAAAGCGCAATCAACCCATTATATGTTAGACAGTCGAAAAAAAGGAGGAGGGTGTCAACGTTTTCTTTACTGCGGCCTTATGTTGATTCAGATTAATGAATGTGGCCTTCAGAAATAAAAAGGTTTCCTACCCCGGATCTAGACCTATACTACTATCCCTACAAAAGAGGAGAGGTTGATCATTTGGATATCAAACAGTTATTATAGAAGCAATAAGGGTATATGATAAATATGTATGAATAGATTGCAGATATGACATGAAATAGTTTTTAGAAATAAACAATCTAAAATGTTTCTTAACTACCAATCTATCAAAAATACTTTGATTTCATTGATCAAACCCCAACAAAGTATCGGTTGATTATAACATATTTAAGTATTTTAAGTATTTTTTTTTAATTAATTAAAAAAAAAATATTTGACATTACAGCTTACGCCAATGCGTCAAATACTTTTAAGTTGAAAGATCATACGAGATATACTCGATGAGAATTTTTAAAAGTCACATAAGATAAACTCAAGGATAATTGACTTCACAAACACCCATCTCTTAGATCTCAAATTAAAATTGAAAAAAATCCAATTTTGACATTGACCTTACCGGGAATCGAACCTTAAATAAAACCGTCACTATACTTTCGTTTTAGCATATTTTTCAGCCACGTCTGCACTGAATGCTGGACGCTTAATAGATTATCACAATTGTTTACTGTAACAAAAGTTTCAATTTTTCTTATGCATAAAAAGAATAAAAAACCTATCTCATAATACTCATTAATATTTAAAAGCTTATGACAAAATTAATTTTCAGTACCATTATGAAGAAATATTACCATTAACTATTTGCTCACGTCGAAAATCATATAGGAAAAACGCCGGATTTGTTTCTAGGTAATACAAATATAAGAATACATTTTCACGTTCAAAAAATGATAGTCAGCACCATTAAGAATTTTTATAATAATAAAAATTACTGTAGTTTAAGCTATATTAACAAACAAGCATTGCTTATTACAGTTGTAATAAGACACTAAAATCTACGTGCAGATGTCATGGCTTGTATGGCTGTCATCCGCTAGGAATGGGTTAATAAGATATTTTAAATAAATAAAAACAAGGAATGCGTAGGATTTGAATGAACTTCTCAACGCTTCTGTATATCACTGCATATTTAACTGTATGCCAGCTATAAATTCATTAACCAGATCTCCCAAAGTCAAAATAATTGAGCGTGATAAATCGCTCAAGAGTAAATAAAAATGTACCCGGAAATAAAAAGCACGCCGGTGTTCTAATTATTCGATTTGTATTTACGTCACAACTTAAAATTGACTCGTTCTAAATAAATTTATGCTAACCAGTTTCCCAAATTTTAATCATGTTTGTAATTACAATCAGTCACTATTTAAAATTTAATAATCATTGATGATTTTTTAATTATATGCTAGAGGTGTTAAAAAAAATAATTTTGTGTAAGTGTAGAATCATTTATACTGTAGTTTGTGAATTCTTTTCAATTCAATTAAATTTGAATCGTTCAGATTATGTACATTCACAGAGATATTGTCACTAACTAACATTAAACTATATTTTAAGATTTCGACTGAAGGTGCTTGGTGGAATTTCAATATTAAATTTGAATTGTTCTAACTATGTAAATTCTCACAGATTTTGTCACTAACGACCCGGGTTTCGCCTTTCGGCATCTTCAGGCGTTCAAGTGCACGCCAGCAATGGCTTTGAACTCAATGATACATTTATCTCTTATATAAACACGAAACATTCATTTACTAAACGTTTTTTCAAAAGTCGGTTTTTGTATAAGCTCTACTATAAACTCTCTCTCTACTCTCTTTGAAAAAAAAGCTGGTCCAACAATTGCGTAACGTTCTTGTAAAATAAACACTAAAAAGATGAGTTTTGATTTAAATTTATATGCTTCAAAATAGTAGCGGACATGGTTTGTTATAAAGGAATAATATAAATAGCTCTGATAAATTCTTTGAAAGCGTAGAATCTTTATTTATTGACTGATTAAATAATATTTAGAGTGATAATATTTATTAAATAATAATCCTTCGTGAAATATGTTCGTATTTGGTTGTCGTTTACTTTAGATTAATAATAATTCTAAGATAAATTACATTTTCATACTGTCATGTCGGCTGGATGAAAATGATTTTATGTAAAAATATGAATCACAGATGGCGCTGTTGACACAGTTTAATCTGTACTTATTCATCGTAAATTCTCTCAATTGTGTTTATTCAGCCCATTGTATTTTCAGCACAAGGGGCGATCGTTTGACATTCTCTCTGAATAATATAAAGTATATCAATCATTGATATGAATGGTTGGTAGAGTTTTAAGGCTGTAAATTAAAATGTTACTGAGTTCATTAATTGTAATTCTATTGTATTATTATCAGATACGTTTTTAATTAGATGAGTTGAAATAGGCTCAAATCTGATATTTAAGTGCCTTAGCAAAAATGAACATCGCAATTTTTGTCGTTTATACATGCAATTACAATTAAATATGAAATAAAATCAATTTTCATTACAAATTGCTTAAAATAACAAGTAACATTAAATGACATAAAAATTAAAAAAACACTTTTGTCGTCATACAGTATTTTTATTGCATGTGTAATATTTTTATTTTAAAAAAATGTTTCCCTATAGCTTTCAGTATATTAAAAATATCCTATTCAAATTTAATACCGCATATATATATTGAAAAATATATTCAATTTTTGAGCCTACGTTCCAATCCCTCGAGAGAGAAATTTTACTCCATCTCATATTACTTAAGAAAAAATATCACGTAATCTTATCAAGAAATATAAACATAGTCTAAGCGTCGGTTGCTGTCGGTAAAATATTTTAAAATACCTATTAAAAGACGCACAAATTCAATTTTCTTTCTGATGCATAAATTTTGACAATCGATATATAAAATTTAAATTTGTATTTTTTTTAACACAGTACAATTTTATCAATTAGACTCCTTGAAAGTTAATACTTTCGATGGTTTCGGCGGTTTGTGGAAGTTCATTTCATTTTAATAGAAAATTTAAATTAACTTTGATTATTCCACGTATTGTGTTACTAACTGTGACACGTGTTTCGCCTCTTTCAGAGGCATGTTCAGACTTACTATCGCAAAGTTTGCTTAAGTAATGAAGCAAGATTGATTCTAACATTTAAAATTATGAAATTACAAAATGGAATTTTTGGGTTTTTTTTCCTTTTAAGAGGAGCAAGGAGGGGAGTGTAGAGTCGAAATAAAGCAAACAAATAATGATACTAATGAGTTGCAATCAATCAGATTGGGATTTTTCCTTTTTAAGGGAAGCAAAGAGGGCATTATAAAATCGAAACAGAGCAAACAAAGTTAATCATACTACTAATGACGTTAAACATTACAAACTATTAAACTAATGAGCTGCAATCAATCAGCTAGGTTGGTGATTACTCTATTAATTGGAAACAGTTTAAGTAATGGGGAACCACCTGTGCTATTAAGAATATTATTTAATAATATTTCTTTTTTGTTAAGAAATACGTGTCACAGTTAGTAACACAATACGTGGAATAATCAAAGTTAATTTAAATTTCCTTGAAAGTTATTCATTTTTTATTTCGCTGGATGAATTTACTGGTGGAATAATAAATTTATCAAATAAAAATAATTTTTCACAAATTTACCGTCGAATCCATCGTAAACGATTCACTGTCAATAACATCGTATTGTTTTTATTATTTTGTAATGTGCTATGTTGCATCTTTAAGAGTTTTTATTCTTGTTTCATAAAGCTGTCAGATAATGTGGTCAATAACAACGAATTTATTTTGTAGATCAACGATTCTGTGAGGGCTCAAAAGTTATGTTAAATAATATAGATTGATAAAATATTTTGTAGATGTGCATGATTTTTATTCTTCACATTTATTTGATTACGTAATAAAAAGACTGAAATTTTTTCAACACTGTTTAAACTATAAACATTTTGAATGTTTTGGAAAAGAAAAAATAAGATTGTTAAAATGAAGTACGGCATTATAATTTTTTTATTATAAAGAATATGGAAACATCTATAGATATATAACTATTTGCTTCAAATTTGGGTAATAAATGTATAAGTTACTTCTTAAAAACAGTCAAGAGTTAATTAAGTTTAAATATGATTTTGATTAAATTAACATTTACTTGGTAGTACTTGGTGGTACTCTATTATAAAAAGGTCAAAATAACATTTATTTTAGTTCTACAAATTTTTATTAAGTGTATAGCTATTTTGACTTTACGCCCTCGTCAGAACTAGCCGAAATAGCTATCAACATAATAAAAAAATGTAGAACTAAAATATTTACTATGTTATTTTGACTTTATCAAAATATACTGATAAAGATTTTACTTTCGCTAATAATTTAAGAATTCCCAATGCTGTAGATAAAACTATTTTTTAATTTATAAAAAAATACATTTCACATAATTCACTAAACTCTTTAAAATTTATAAGTTACTCTTCACGTAAAAACATTTAATTTCGTGGTTTGTCAAAAGCTACCTTTTTCACCATTCAACGATATTAAACACTGATCACAAGTTAGAATTAAAAACTCACCAACCTTTGATTTATCATCCACCTGAAACAAAAAGAAAAAAAATGCTTAAAAATCATACATACCATATCATTAATTATAAACGTGTCAATCTCATCTAGAAATTCTCATCTAATAAAGGTAATTGGTTTTGCAATATGAATAAGTTATATAGAAAAGATAATTATTATATTATACAAGGTAGTCTTTTTTAATAGGGCAACAAACGTTTTACCTTTTATTGTATTGAGAGTATGAGACATGGTTTTAAGCTCTTTAACAATGCAGTGATAAAAATGAGAATACGTAATAAAAAATATTCTCTGATTTTTTCATATAATACTAGCAGGTTCCCGGCAAGATTTGCAATGCCACTCAAAGAAAGAAAGTGTTCATGTTTTAACTGTGTTTATTGAAGTGCATGTTTTCTTTTTCTGTCTGTTTGATGTTTGAAACTTGCTACCGATTGTATATGGTACGAGACACGCGCTACCTACTGCGAGTTGATTGTACTATAACCTTCGCGCAAGTGCAAGCATACGTTGCCAAAATGAGCTGTATGGCAGACATACAAAAATTGATTTTTATATATTATATAAGACCTACTGTAAGTTAATTTTTGCTTATAACCTTTCCGGAAGTACAAGCAAAAAGTTTGTCAAAGTTTTATTGCAATTGGATGAACGGTGTGGCAACGCATAAATTACGAACAAACAAACATTATTTTTTTATATATTAGATAAATGTCATGACTATTAGAAGGAGGCAAAACTTTATCGCATAATTTAATAATTCTCGTTGATGAATGAGCCTGCTGAAAATGACAAATGTGATTATTATTACTATTTATTAAAGCATTTGTGAAGCTATCTTAATTAAATTAAAATAAATACCTAACTGATGTACTTAACTCTGAAATTGGTTGCTTTAAATATATTTACGGCCTTGCGTTGTATCGAACTGAAATAATCAGCAAAATCTCATTATTTTCACCGCATAAAGACAAGAAATAAGTACGAATGTTGTTATATTCGAGACAATAAGTATTGCATTGTTGTGGTTTACCAAGAATTTCAGCTTTCTACGTTTACGAAAAGCAAATAAATTAACTTTATAAGCCAAGAGTGTAGTCAATAAAACGTTTAACATTGTCAGTGACGTCCCTAGGCTATGTGTCGCCCCTAGGCAGAGCCCTAAAATAGCGCCCATTTTTTCATTATTTCTTATCAATCTAAGAATACATACACAACTAATTATAAAATTTTGAACGACAGGGGTCACCAAACTTTTTGAGAAGCGGGCCAGATTGATCTTTTTAAAAACTAAGGGGCTGGATGACAAATAAATTCTTATCGGAACCCAATCAGAATATTATTTTATTTTATGTGGTTAAATAATAATTAGAATGTAAACAAATGTTTTCCCTTCTTTAGAAGCGTCAAGAATTTCAATTTATGAGGATATTCGAGAAATTTTTGAGTAAACGAACATCTGGTCGTTTCGCTTCCAATTTCTATCCAACTTCCTTCACTTTGAGTCCCCTACCAGATAGTTGTATGAGAATTGATAATTTGAAATAAATAGTTGTCGTGAATTCGCAACTAAATCATGAAAATTTATATTTTTTATATGAATAATTTCTATGCAAAAATCCAGAACTTTTCCCGGGCCGTAGTTTGGTGACCGCTGCTCTACGCACTTAAACAAACATTTTGTCACTTATTCCGTTTTAGTTTCAGCTGATTCATAATATTAAGTACCTTGTTGACAAAAATCCTCACGAATAAATATGATCCAAAAGCTCATATTATTGTTCAATAATTATTATGAAACAATTACTACTACCTTCACTACACATCATAAAAATAATGTAAATTTTAAATCCACTTACATTATTTATTTATTCTTTAAAAAATAAAAGTACAGTGCATGATATTACAGCTGACGCCAATTCGCCATGTACTTGTCAAATATAATGAGACAAAATATAAAATAGAACTACATAATACATAAAAATCAACATACACAATCAAGAAATAAAAAAGTAAAACCCAAAGAACAGTTCAAAAAATATTATCACTAAAAATGTCCACTTCTCTAGGAAATGAGTTGATCAGTCGAGCAGCTCTTGAAACTGGCGACTCGTACGTCCTACGCGAGGAACAAAATTTTAGGAACAAAAGTTTTTGGTAATTATATAAATATCGATTTTTGATTTGGTACTTTTTTCATCAAAGAAATTGAGTCATCATATTTATTCTTAATTAACCAAATTCGTGTCAAAAATGTTTCGGCCATTTAAAAAATCTGTGATAATTTTCCGCCCCCTAGAACTTGCCACCCCTAGGCAACTGCTTACTCGCCTATGCTCACGGGAGGTCCCTGAACATTGTTACTTGGATCGTTAATAAAGTAATATTTACGAATAGTGGCATGTCTTAACAAAGCAAATTGCAGTTAAGCTGAAAAATATTTATTACTTATAACCATGAAGTGTGTGTACTTTTTTATGAAGCAGGTCAATAGAGGTTGCTTTTATGAGAATTGGCTTATTATTATTGAGTCGCTCAATGAGATTTAGAATAGAACAGTAGTCTGCTAAAATTCTAATGTCAACATCACTGACAGACATTACTTTGAATACAAATACGTAAAACTATTGTAAAACCAATTTATGGTATGATTTGTTTTGGGATTCAAACCCATAGACAACGCAACCATTAGAAAAAACGTATTATAGAATGCTATAACGATGCTTATATTGTGTTTACGTAATTTACATACTTTCAAATACAATTTTCGTATCTACACATATTATAAATCGTGGATGAATTGTATGCCAAGATAGTTGATAAAAGCGGACATTTCGATAAACAGGAAGCAGTAAAAATAAACCTTTTTGTGGTCAAGCGCCGCATAATTTTGTTTATGAGGCCATGCCAAGAAAACTTCGATTAGATAAACCTTTATTTTTATATGAATCAACACATTAAAAAAATATCTAGTCTCAAATAGCATTTAAAGACCTAGGCCACAGATTTTTTGTCATTTGTATTATTAATACATAACGATACGTATTGAAAAACACCTTACGTAAATGATTGATCTAAATATATGAAAACATTACTTCTACAATATAAACGATAAATTGTTTTGCCCAAAATAGCCATAAATGTGATATGGTACAAACAATAACATTTGAAGGCGTTAAATTGACTAATAATTTTACAATGCATAATTAAATTCTTATTATTTTATTGATCATACTAAAATATAATTAAATTAATATTACTGACAACACTGAATAGAGAAGCATTTCATTCAACTGTTGGTGTTATTTGGAGGTTCTTTGTTAACTTAATTAACTAATAAATACTGTCGTATTCAAATGTCGAGCTATTTTGACAATGTCTTTTGGTTGCGTTTGCGAAATTCATAAACACACAGCCAGAAAAATAAGTAGAAAATAAATATCGATTCAACGTTCAAAATATTCATTATTTTGTTTAACGATAAAAAATTAAACCAAACACATCACTTGAAACTACCTAATTTTGTTTTATATCTATCGTAAAAATATTACTTAGTGATGGTCGCCTTATCCATTTATTAAAAATCAAGGTGGTAAGACAATGAAAATTTCATGACATCTGTCGAGTTTATAGTTATTTCAGTTTTATGAAGATATTTAAAATGAATGAATAGAATATTAAATTGATTGATACAGCCTTAAGGCAGTGAGTGTACCTAGAAATGTCACACTATAAGATTATATTTAAAAAAATCAAGTTCATGAGAATGCGTCCTTAAATGTTTACATTCCCTTACTCTATCCTTTTCAATGCAAATGTAGGGCAAGAGTATGAGACTTAATAATATTTCAAGGCAAATTCAAATAAATTCCTATCCCAAGGGTGAAATAAATCGATATAACAAGACATGCAGTACTTCGGGGTAGAAATGCAGACCTTTTTCGCCCCAGAAGAGGCGTTTTGTGATATGTATGCATATTTTTTCTCTCCGTGCAATTTTTATTTGATGCCATATTGTACTGAACTGAAATTTTCACTACAAATTTATTGGAATAGTGTTAAAAATAAAAAAAATACATTACAAATATTTTTTTTATCATTAAGCCATAATTTAAATCATTTTGGATCATATGAACATAAAATCACGTGAATTGGCCTTTTAGTTGGTTTTTAAACCTCATTTTTATGGAAAGTTAGCTAAATAAATGTCGGATCCGTGGCGCAGTAGAAAACGTTGTTGGCTTCCGTGACATATCTCACGGATGTTCGAGTCTAGTACAAAGAGCAGTTTTTTTTTATAGATATATCAATTTACGTTTGAAGGCTTGCGTGTTAGTGATGTCCAAAAAATCCTTTTCTACCGTTTCAATCCGAAAAGACTAACGCAGTGTAGTGAAAACAACTAGTCAACTCAGAGCAAATGAATAACAAGCAGTTCTCGTAGAAAAACTTTTGTTGAGATACCTCAATTAAAAAGCCATATGTTTCACATTGGGAACTGACGTGGATTTAAATATATGTATAAGAATGCAATAAATAAAGGAATTGTATTTTGAAAAGACCAACACACTAAAAAATGACAGCCGATTGGACAAAAAATACAAATTAGAACGAAAAAAAATGTTTAAATTTCAGAAGAAAATATATCGAAGGAGGGATTATATTGATAAAACTTTTCGACGCGTACTGTATGCAACTTGATATTTCATCCTTATTTTCAGTCACGATGAGGACCAGAATGGGTGGCAAACAAGTTTCTGATGAGCTAAATGTTTCAATGTAATAATTTAAAATAAATATACTTTTTAATGTCGTTATTTGTCAAGTTAATCGGTTACGGTGTTCACGGGTTCAAATCCTAGTGCAAGATGGATCTTTTATGAACTTCAGTTCGAGTGAAATTGATAAATTCATTTGAAAATCAAGTCATTAATCTTTCCTCATTTTAATTTGACGATTCAACTTAAGGTAATAAACTATTGAATAAATATTCTTGGCCTGTATTAAGTATATAAGTTGAAACGCTTTTGTTTATTTTCAAGAATGTGAAAGTAAAAGTACATCGCGTGTATTTCCTTCCATAAATCCTACACCGATATGAACCGAAAATAATGTAAATAAGTTTCATAGTAACGATCCTAATAAATATCAATTCACCTGTGTAGGTGTGTGGCCACTATTTATTTTATCTTGGGTAAAAACGTGTCGGTTTTGTCTACTTGTACTGCCGGCCTAGCTGCATAAATGTCAAATTACTGGCGTGCCAAAAATCGTCCGAATAAACATGTTCGGGTACATTAAAATAAAATTGTTAAAATAGAAAACAATACAATATAATATTAACTGTGATTTACAATAATAAGATACTCAAGCAGTAACCGCTATTAACGTTTTTTTAAGCATTAAAAAGAACATCAAATTCGTAAATTCAAATAATATCGTCACACAACTGGTAGAAGTTGTAAAGTAACTTAGTACAGTTGGCATAAAATTCTAAAGTAAAGATAGTTCAATTGTAAATTTTTCAAACTAAATATTTGTAGAAAAGGTATTATGCTATATTAAACAAATAAAAACACTTTTTTAATAATCAGATTTTTAATAATTGGACACCTCTTCCCATTTCCACTCAAATCATGATCGTAACTTTTTAATTGCCGTCTTACTTAAAACATGAAATAAACAGGTTTTAACAAAATACTTGTAGATGAATAATAATTATAGAAAATGTAAATATTCCAAAAAATAAAAGATACATTTGTACCAATACTCACTTTTATTTATTAATATCAGGACCGGTTTCGCTCATGGCGAGCAATATCAACTAAAATTGTAGTCATTTTAGAGTCACTTATTAAAATTTCATACTTATATTTATAAGTTCTTTTAAATACCATTCTTTTGTAACACTTTTTTATTCCATTTTAATTTGTATAAATAACACTGTAAAATTGTATTCTCTTATCATTTGATAATACTTGTGACGAGCAAAACCGGTCCTGATCTTAATAAATAAAAGAGGGAATTAGTACAAATGTATATTTATTTTTTTGGAAAACAATAAATGTTTTAATACATATTGCGAGAAATGTGTTGTGAACGCTACTGGTTTTAAAAGATCATAAAAGGACACTTTAGATTGTATGAATATAAAACATAAAACCTTCAAGCTATTTTGAAAGGCTATATAGTCAAGTAGCCACCGATAAATTTATTATGAAAAATGTTGTTAGTGAGTACAGAACACTAGTAGCACTTAATCTTCTAAGTATGTATATTGCACGTAGAGGTATTTAAATGGCTAATAATATGCATTATAATTATAACAAATACTTTAAAAAAAAAACAGTAAGGGTTAGAATATTGATGGTTTACCAAACGTTCACATTATTTTCAAGGACTTTTCAGGTTAGCAAAGGCTGGAGTGCGGTTATTAAAAAATACAACTGAAAATCACCAGGAAGTAATGCAACATGTTGAAATTATTGAAGAAACAATTTTGACTGACATCACATGAAAACGTTATGAATTGATGTTAAACTTAGATTTGACGATTGATACTACACTATAAATTCGAAAATCTTTGATTAATAATATTTATTTTTCAACGCCTTACAGTTTTACGTACGGAAATATAAAAACGTATGAATTATTATGATAATTTAATAATATTCTATCTATTTTCACGGTTGTATACTGAAAAACCAAGGCCAATTTTGAGGCATTCGATAAATTTGCAACATCACATGGGGAACGGGATATTCTTGATTCCTCTTTAAATTCAACGCGGAGTTGATCAAACTTTTCCGCCACGGCGGATTCTCAGTATACGGATACACAGGATACTTAATATCACTTAAATTAAATGACTGAGCAAGTCACATTCTAATAGAAAATTTAAATTAACTTTGATTATTCCACGTATTGTGTAACTAACTGTGACACGTGTTTCGCCTCTTTCAGAGGCATCTTCAGACTTAACTAGACAAAAAAGAAATATTATTAAATAATATTCTTAATAGCACAGGCGGTTCCCCGTTACTCAAATTGTTTCCAATTAATAGAGTAATCACAAACCTAGCTGATTGACTGCATCTCATTAGTTTAATAGTTTGCAATGTTTAACGTCATTAGTAGTATGATTAAATTTGTTTGCATTGTTTCGATTTTATAATCCCCTCTTTGCTTCCCTTAAAAAGGAAAAATCCCATTCTGATTGTTTACAACTCATTAGTATAATTAGTATCATTATCTGTTTGCTTTATTTCGATTCTACACCCCCCTCCTTGCTCCTCTTAAAAGGAAAAAAAACCCAATCCATTTTGTAATTTTATAATTTTAAAATGTTAGAATCAATCTTGCTTCATTACTTAAGCAAACTTTGCGATAGTAAGTCTGAAGATGCCTCTGAAAGAGGCGAAACACGTGTCACAGTTAGTTACACAATACGTGGAATAATCAAAGTTAATTTAAATTTTCTATTAAAATGAACTTCCACAAAGTTACCGCCGAAACCATCGAAAGTAAGTCACATTCTCTTTTTTTTCTATCTTTATCTTTTAAGCACAATAGTGCATGGTTAAAAGATAGGTCCCGTGCAGCTTTGTATCGAGCCAACAATGTGAGGAATAAATTCTTTTCTTTTCTTGATCGCGTAAAAATATGAATGTGTTACAGATAGATAAATTAAAATATGTTATTTAATTCACAATCAATTACAAAAATTTCAACGATAGAGTTAAATTGAGAGTATATTTTAATAAGTCTTTCATTTCAAGTTTAAAAAAAACAACCGTTTTACTCACACTAGTTTCGCTAATTTTTACCCTAACTTTTAATTTGAAAGAATCGAAAAAAATGATAGTCAATATTTAAATAAAATAGTATTATTGAAATATGCTTTTTATAAATTTATTCTAGACGTGTGAAAATAAATTTAATTTATTCTTTACAGCTTCACAAAACTATGCAAAGATATTTCAAATCGTTTTTTAATTACTCAGTATTGTTCGTGAATAATTCTAACTCAATAAAATGCATTCCAAAGCATAATTGTATTACCGTTCAATGATTTTCGCATAGAAAATACAAATTTTTCCATTGTCTATCATTTAAGAATGCACCTAAAACCGTCTAGAATTCAATTAAAAATCCAGCATAACTGATCTATATCTTCTTTTCAAACCATTAGTACGATTGTTTGAGATCATATTGCAACCTCAATGGTATTTAATTAAAATTAATTCCATCAATTTCACGTCTTGTAAAGTTGTAAGTAACATTCTGGAATAATTCATGGCCTTTATTTATGGTTAGGCATTTCTTAATGTATAGTGCGTTACATAACAAGAATAAGTTCCCAGATTTAATGGCAACTTTCTTCTAATTTGAATTCTCGTAAATGAATTGTAATACACATAAAATAAGGAAGAGAATGTGATTGATGAGTATGCTTCAATTTATACTATGTGAATTGTTACACATTATATCATTGTAACGTAAATTGATTTCAGTGTGTTGAATAATGAGTTAATTGTTGATTCATAATTATTCATCGATGGTTAATTTTCAATTAATTGCTAATAAGATTATGCTTTAGTCTTTTAGGCCTCTTTGTGACATGATAAGAGGCTCTTATACCTGAATTGATCCGTTTAAAAAATGATTTTTCAATCTGTTGCTCAATTTTTATCCAAAAGCATGCATTTTTGTGTTGTTACTTTCCTTAACAACCACACAATCAAAGCAAATAAGCAATTAATTGATTTCGAATAATTTTCAACCTCTCTTCTTATATATTTTCATAAAGAGACATAGCGCAACATGGTTACAACTGATTATCCATGCAAATTCTCTTTCAGTTGTTTATATAAATCGAATAGGGAAGGCAAAACGGATTTTAAAAATATTGATCGCTAACTTCGATTTTTCTCTAAGCATGTATTTATATTTTCCAGTGCAGTTGTCACAAATCTCCTTGCTTGGATTTCTTGCGGAGGCCGCGAAATTTCTATAGAAAGTACAAAAATCTATATATTTAAGTCTATCAAATCGGTGTTTCCCATATTGGGGGCCGCGGAATTTCTTAAGGGGGCCGCCGGATTGGATTGGATGGAAATTGGATTCTGGAGAAAAAGTATAGCAAATTGAGGATTTCGAATTCGTCGGTGAGCTAAATAAAAAACGAGTTTTTGTGACAATCTGAGGAAAAAGTATACCAAATCGCAGATTTCAAATTCCTCGGTGAGCTAAATAAAAAAAAAACGAGTTACGGAGACAATAAAGGAGGGCTGCGGATCATTTTTTTTAGATTAAGGGGTTCGTAGAACGAAAAAGGTTGGGAAGCACTGTACTAGCCAGTACCCGACAAGCGTTGCAATACCACTCAAAGAAAGAAAGTGTTTGTGTTTTAATTGTGTTTATGTTTATTTTTTCTGTCCGTTAGAAGTTTGACGTTTACTGCCGATTGTCTATGGTACGACACACGCACCACCTACTGTATGCTGATTCTACTATAACTTTCGCGCAAGTGCAAGCAAACGTTGTCAAAATGTACTGTATGTTGTAACTGTATGGCAGACATACAAACATTGATTTGTATATATATAAGAGAGACAATTTTACTATGCCTATAACCTTTCCAGAAGTGCAATCTAAATAGTTGTCGAAGTTTTATTTCAATTGGATCAGCGGTTTTTCCGTCTATAAAGTACAAAAATCAAACAGACAAACATTCATTTATATATATATATATAAGATTTGTTTGTTGAAATGTCTTTGTGGAATACTGCAAAATCGTTCAATATCTTCATTTAACTAACCGGTGAAAACATAAAATAATAAACCGAATATTTCAATGAATATAATAAATATACCTGCCTTAATAATAATGCAGTGTTCACTAATCTTTAAATTTACTAAGGGTTGTATGGAACCCTTATTAACACACACACGTCATTTTATATAATAAAATCGCAAAACACACACGAAAGAGACCACAGTGGAGGCTTTGTGGAGCTTTCCTTAAGCACTTGATGCATATTTACTGAAACTTACTGCGGATTAAGTTTTCTATAACAAAAATATAATCTTATAAGCCTTTTTACTAGCAGGCCATTATTATTTTATGTTAATCATGTTAATAGTAGGGGCTGCAAACATTTTATTTGAGAACTACCTTAACCAATATCATTTGCGACGTATGCTTAAGAACTTATTGTTGTTTCATGATATGGATAAAATTGCATTTAATTTTGTATGCATTAAATTTGCTTACATGTGAACGGGTTTGTATAATTATTAGCAGGTGGTTATTATATCTTGCAGTTATAAAAGTTAAGTCTACATATCGACTGTGGAAAGAAAAAAGGACGTAACTCAAAAACACAAAATTTTACAGGAGGAGCAAAAAGTCTGTTATGGTGCTTTTAGGCCGTAGGAATGTTATGTAATATGTATGCACAAACTTGAAATGCACGAACACCTGTAAAATGGTGTTTAATTGACATAATGTAATAATAATTTAAAAAAATGTTTAAAAATAACTTTTTTTTATAGTTATTAATTACTATAGTTTACAATAAATAAACATTATCGAGGATTATTCGTAGAAACTGGATGCATAGAAAGCCATTAACTGTGACAGTTAAGATGTTCTTATCCCTTTGTCTTAATCACTTGAAATAAGGGACTTGCGACAAACTTGTAAAAAAATATCGTCATATAAAAAAAAACAATCAAAAATCAATATTTTTTAAATTTAGAACGGATAATATTGTTGAAAATATCACAGCAATAATTGCTTACAGCATTGACTAAGTAGTGCCATACCGGAAGAAATATTAAGACCACTATTTTATATCAAATTCCAATAGTGAAAATATCAACACCGGTGTTACAAAGAAAGTTTTCAAAAAATAGCAAAAAAAATATTACCAATTGGGATGTTAATACCAGGCGAGTAGATAAAAATCGGTATTTCGATATTGTATATCAAATTCAGCAATTAAAGAATACATATAATCATAAACGGTCAATTTTTATGAACAGCTTATGGTTTCTTAAAATAATAATAATTTATGAAAAAGAGTTATCAATTTTAAACTCCGACAATATTGTTTTATACAACTCTCAGCAGATTTAAAAAAATATCGCGAACAATTTCTTTTTTTTTTATCTATGTCCGCTCCCAATGTGGAGCATATGGCCTCCTAATGGAGGTATCTCAACACATTTTTTCAAATTGAGTAGTAGAAAAAAAAAGATAGGGCTAGAACAAGACTGCTGGTTAACTAATCGCTATTGCTACACCTAGTTATTCAAGGATCAGAAGGATGGGAGGAAAGGAAATAATGTGAATTGACATCACAAACACCCAGTCTTTAATCACAACTTTGAATTGAATATTTCTCAAATTCACTGTGATCTTACCGGGAATCAAACCCAGACCTGCGTGATTGGTAGAGCAAGCTCTAACCAACCGAGCCACAGCAGGATGTATTGAAAAACGCCATGAATACTGTGATATTGGTTTTGGTAATACTAGTATTGTCATGCCTTAATTATACCAATTAAATTAAAGTTTATTTGATATAAATTGAATACGAATTAAGCTAGAGATTAACTTGAGAGTTTATAAAATATAAAATTCAACCCCTGAATCTCAATTAAGTACAAAGCTTAGTTTTAGTATTGAGCCCAACGGGGGATCAGAATAGAAATTTTTGGTCGCGTGTTTACCATTATGGTAAAAAGATCGACGGTGTGAAAAATGTCAAACCTAAAATATTGTTGTTATTCCCCTGAGAAAGCTTACCGTTCTATCGAGGGCTGGAAAAGTTTATACAAGATACTACCTGCTTATTAAATTTCTGGTTAAAAATTTTCGGACTGTAATCTCCTGTTTTTACGCAATGCTGGCATTCCACAAAGATAAAAACATCAGAAATTTTCTGGTCAGAAAATCTCCTTATTCAGAGATAATGCCATACATGTACGTATTTATTTGAGAAAGGTTATTATCCTGTCAGACCTTTCCAGCTTAACCACTAAGACGCAGGTACAAAGAAAATTTCTCCAGTAATAATATGTAACGAAAGCTCCATCACGGTGAGAGCTTCCAAAATTCAAACATCAGTTTAGTTTAAACAAAGCCTCTGTCATTGGACTCTTATTTTTCGTGCTTTATTCCCTACAGATTCAACAGTATATGATATATGAAAGTAAATTATATTTAATTGGAAAATATCCGCCATAGAACTTAATAAAATACAACAAGCCGTGCTTTAAGCTCCACATGTTACAAAGCTTATAATGTTTTTATAATAAATATTATATTATGTCGTTACTGTGAACGGAAAATTGGTTATTGCTGTTTATAACCAATAAAGTAACAGCTTTAATATTTTGCCATATCAAATAATGAAATGTTTGGCACGTATTATAAAAGGAAACTTTAATTATCAAAATACGTCAGTTATAGCCATTTGCTATCACACTATCGATATAATATATCCAACAAATGTTCCTTTTAAAAATAAAATTTTAATTAAAATTTCTTCCCTTCCCATTTTGATTCGCTTATGCAATTTATGTAAGAGACATTATTGCGATTCATTCAGTGAAAACTGAAAAAAAAAACTTTGATAAAATAAATATTTTTTTAATTATTTGATACAAGCAAATGTTTTAGATTAAACAAATATTTCTTTATTTTTTGAAAAATATTATAGCTTTAAAAATATTGCAACGCTCTTTTGTTTGCTCAGTTTTTAAAATCAAATGAATGGGGAGAAATTTTAGGCATTACAGACATTCGTACCTTCAAGCATAAATACATAAACTTATTGATCAATTTAGAAAACTGTCCATATCAATAGGAGAACCCGTGATTACCGTAGGCGAAGCAAACAAAGTTAACAACTCAACCTCGTATCTGGCTAACGTTCTGGTTGTAATATTAAGACACAATAGACGCATAGACGAATGTAATCAATTACTTCCCAGCCACCGATTTAATCAAGAAAAGGGTGTAAGAAAGGTGAGCGTTTTTTTCTTTCTTTTGAAAAAATACTTTGAATTGAACGTTTAGATATTACCGTTTTACGCAAAGCAGCTTATGTTGAAATGCTCTACTTTAGCAGCAGAAATTGCTTGTAAAAAGAAACTTTAAGATCAACGTATAAATTTCTTACACTTTTTCTAAATTTCGTAAAACAATTTAATTTCTGTATTCAATTACCAATAAATAATAGTTGATTGTTTGTTCCGTACCTTCCGGCAAAACACAAAAGATTAATATAATACAATTTATTGTCTATTCTAAAAATCAATTACTCAACTATTTACTTTCTCGTTCAAAAATAAACAAATAACTCAAAAGCATGTCGGAAATTCCAATAAAACGTTTTCTCAAAAAAAAAGAAAAACAAATACCATTAGAAACCGAACTCCAGTTGGAAATTAAGCAGCTTTCATTTAAAAATAAAAGCGACATCAGGAAACGTTTTCTTTTAAGAAAATAAAAGAAAATTAAAGATGTCAAAAATATTACTACGGTAATAAGTTTGAAAAACTCGTCATGTATTTTTAATTTAACATCATTAATCAACAAAAAGTCATCTTTAAAAAATGTGTAAACGTAAATCTTTGTAAAAAAATTTGAACGTAATATAAAATTTTATTATAATAAAAAGCCTTTCTTATTATTGACGGGCAGATGAATTATGAATTATCGGTTTTAAACACCGAAACTTCATATGATTATTACACGTTATTGCTCTAATTATAGAATAGTCTAATTATAAAATTTTAATATTATTAATATTATTAAAAAATAGTATTAGAGGGAAACTTTGCAAAAACTTATTTTAAGAAAATAATTTAGTAATCTTGCTATTGTAGCAGTCTTAGATGCTTCTCAAAAACACAATTAGAATAATAAAGTTATCACACTTAATGTTATATTTAAAAAGATGATTGTATTTAAGCTTTCTAATGCAACCTATTAATGTAAACAAAATTAAATAGATTTTGATGAACAAATATTTAAAAAATTAACTGTAAAATAAAATTATACATTTTGATTATTTTTTAAAATTGCACAATAATTTAAATTAAACTTTGTTGAATCGAGTAAAAATAAGAACTGATTATTTGAATCTTATTAAAAGAGTAGCTAATTGCCTGGTGACGCCGCTGTTTAAAATAAATACTCCATTCAAACATTAATCATATTCATTTTGATATTAATTAATCATTACTTTTTAAACGATAAGCTTTGAGAATATTTTTGATGCTACAATTTTCATTAATAATCTGAATAAGAAATGCTTAGAATAAACTTCAGGGAAATTGATTCAATATATGTATACTCAGCAATATTTATATCAATAGCCTTTGTCATCTTATTTTAGAAGATGTTAAATTGTTATTTAAGTACATATAATATACGCGTATGTGGTTATTATAATAAAATTATATCAAACATTTATAAATTAAATTATTTTTCCTGAAATTAAAATACATTGTTGTTTAAATTTAGAAAATAATGCATTTATAGGCTAAAATTAATGATACCTCAAGATCTACGTCGTTTTTATTATTTTTGTTATGTTATATTGTAAAATATAACGACTGTGGAAAGGAAAAAGGACGAAACCCACAGTTTTTTCAAAAATTTTTTTTTGATAATCACAATGTATCAAACTTGATACAAATTCTATCAAATGGATGTAAGCTGCAAATGCCGAATAAGTATTTAAATTTAGCTTTTAAGTGAAAATTGATACCATGTAAAAAGTATAAAAAATATTTTTTTCCTAAACAATTTGTTTAATTAATGTTAGTTTATGTCAATTTAACACCAGTTTTGAAGTCTCCGTGCACTTCAAAGTTGTCTATATTTCATCATTTGCATATGGCTCAAATCATCAAAACACGTTTTTTGGGTCTCCTGTAAAATTTGCTATGTGTAGGTTACGTCCTTTTTCCTTTCCACATTCGATATTGATGTATCTAAACCACTCCGATGCACGTTATTTTCCTTTGAATGTAAAATTGGAGTAAATCGTATTATTTTCTCAGTAAAAAAAAGTGAATAAATTATGCAATGCTATATTATATGTCGTAAGTCTTCCTCTGGAAATCACTGGGGATGTCAATTGATATGTGTAGAATAATATTTTTTTGTTCAGAGCCAGGTTATAGTATAGTTTGGGCACGTGTATTGATTTATCACGACAATAAATGTCACTGATAGATTGATGGCGATCCAATATCACTGAGATAAAATTACTTTCAAATAAAAGCGACAGAAATCTGATTCCACATGCAGAATATAATATATATGAGCTAAATATTATTGATTAAAGCTTTTCTTTGGTGAAATATTAAACATATTATGCAATATTTTACTTATTTTTAATCGCCATGATAGGGGCAAGCAGGCGCGGTATTTTTGAAGAAAAAAAAAAACGCAGCATGAAAAACAGTGTTGATTTATATACTTGGTAGGTAAAATCTTGCACATTCCCGTTCAATACATAGGTGAAACAGTTTAAGATTTTGACTGAAGGTGCTTGGTGGAATTTCAATATTAAATTTGAATCGTTCAAACTATGTACATTCTGACAGATTTTGTCACTAACGACCCGGGTTTCACCTTTCGGCATCTTCAAGCGTTCAAGTGCACGGATGAACTTGAACTGACACTTAGTAAATGAATGTTTCGTGTTTATATAAGAAATCAATGTATCATTGAGTTTAAAGCCATTGCTGGCGAAAAGGATAAGCTCATGGGAATGCCCACAGATTTGAGTAGTAAGTAGTTTCAGGAATTATATGTATTTGTTTGTTGGCAAAGGTTTTATGATTATATTTATATAGGGTATAGAAGTGGAGATCCCGGTAGGTTTAATATCTCATTTAAAATGCAATTTTGCTCTATTTATTTCCAAAATTTCCTGGAAAAAGAGCTTATAAACTTATAAAGAAGAGAAACACGTGTTACATTGTGTAACACACCAAGTGAAATATTTAATAATGTTATCAAATTTAATTTTATATTAAAAATGAACTTTCACAAAGTTACCGCCGAATCTATCGAAGATATTCTCCATATCGAATTTAAAACGTTGAATTACATGATTTATAAAAAAATTACGCCCAATCAAACTTTTGTCGATGGATTATTCTTAAGTCTAGCTTTCGACTGATTACATATTTTTTCGTTGTATAAAATTTATAAATTAAAAAACATACCATATAATAATACAATAATATTTTGCACAAAAAAACTGTTAAATTTAGTTTTTCATTTGCTGAACATACATTCTGGGTAAAATTATCCCTCTTTATATAAAACAAATTGTATTTCATTTTAACAAACAAAAAACACAATTCATTTTGGGGTTCATAATTATAGCACTCAAATCATGTTGCCGGTATCTTCATTTGGCATAATTTCCTGTTTTTCCGTTCGTTCATTTTCCAGCTAAATTTACGTGACCGGAAATGCTCAGCACATGGAAAAAAATGAGTGCAAAGTTGGCAACAAAAAGTATACATTTTTTGAGCTAAAAATACTATGTTCAATAAACTTGAATTAAGTATATTTGAAAGTAATGTAGAGTAATATTATCAAAAAATAAAAATAAAATAAATTATGTACATTTGGTTGACAGGTCGCTCATGAAGACTTGGAAAAACACGTGTTACCTTATGCCAATATCAGATCAAATATGGTTTTGGTGATTTTGGATCGCAAATGCAACGGATAGTTTTTTTTATTGAATAAGATAAGTAATAAACGTATTTAGTTCTACATTTTTTTTATAAAACGATTTTATAGCTATTTCGACGTGCGCCATCGTCAGAACTATGAATTAACTTGCATATACTCAGCTATACATACAGACTTGGAAGAAATACACAATAGATCTTGTTTTTTTTTAATTAAAAAATATTTGGAATTACTGCTTATGCCAATGCGCCAAATATTTTTATGTTGAGAGATCATAAGAGAAAAACTCGATGAGAATTGTTTGTATTGTAAGTCACTCGAGATAAACTCGAGGTCAATTGACATCACAAACACTCATGTCTTAGGTCTCAAATTTAAATTGAAAAATCTTTGTTGTGTGTGAATTTGAAAAAATTGGCATTGACCTTACCAGGGTCGAACCCAGACCCACTTGGTCGGTAGAGCAAGCTCTAACCAACTAGACCACACCAGGCGACAAAATCTTATTATTTGCTCTAGCATCCTAATTTATATTACAGTTATAACGTTTTTTAAACATCCTTTTTTTATTAATAAAAACACAGTATTCCTTTGTACTTCATTCCAATTGATCAGTTGACAATGCTCGTAATGAGCGAAACCGGTCCTGATCTATTAAATAAAGTGGAATGAAGTACATAGGAATGTTGTGTTTTTATCAATAGAATGCCTTTCCACCAAGTATTAACATTGAAAACCCTAAAAATGCTATTTTTTACCTTATTACAATGAAGTTCTACCAAGTTAATGCCAATTCACTTAATTTTTTTTATTGATCTTATAGTGGCATCGGTTCAAGTTGACCCGTGCACTTGAACGCTTGAAAATGCCGAAAGGCGAAACCCGGGTCGTTAGTGACAAAGCTTGTGTGAATGTCCATAATTTGAACGATTCAAATTTATCTTATGAGTTTGCTGTCGTTGACAATAAATTTAATGAAAAAGACAGAATTTGTTGTCATTTATTTGATAAAAAACTGAATTTGATCTTTTCTAGTAAATAAAAAGCTTTGTTATTCTTTTATTCGTCTGTTAAAAAAACATGTTAATCTTTTTAAAAATAAAAACGTTCTATGAAGCCATAGATACTACTGTAGTTTAAACAATAAAACTTGACTTAGTATCGACTATTTCTCCTCGTAGCATCCGACTAATGACCGTTTCCATTGCACAGCGCGTGCTTCGAATTCAAAACTATCATTAGGAAATGGAAGGCGGAAAAGCGTCCCGCGAAAATATGAACCCTATGGTGGGAAAAAGAGCTACAAAAACAAACCACGCTTCCGGCTCGAGCGCAATTAACGCCCGACATCTTTTTTTACTATTTTTTAAAAAGTTTTTGATATTATCAGAAACACGCAGGAAAGTTTGGCGTACGCATGATGCTCGTGGCTGATTGTGTGTATATTTTAGCGGCTTACTTAGTAAACATATTTTTTTTGGAAATTACTCGTTAAACAGAAGGTGGCGTTAAAAATAAAGACGATTTTCTATATCATTAAAATTTTTAACTTTTCAAAATTAATGAATTATAATTATATTGAAGAAAAAAAATTCTCGATAACGAAACATAGAAGATAGTGACGCTAAAACCGTTGTTATTTGGATAAGATGACAAATTTTAATTGATCTTATTTAGGATCACAGATTTTTCGTTTTATCTATAAGCTTGCGGTAGTAACATTGTTAAATAATCAAAAGTTTTTAAAAGTAAATGCTAAAACCACTTAATATTATTTTGTTATTTCTTGATTATTTTTTTCCATTTTTGATACTTACTGATAATTCAGTACAAGTATGGCCATTCCACGGTCCAATAAAAGACTACTTGCAGCACTTTCAGAACATTCAAAGAAGTTATATCAGAAATATATTCTCGAAGATAAATTTAATCAAAATTAAAACGACTGGAAATGAGCGTTGCAGCAGCATATAGGATAACATATCTTTGCGAATTGTTATTTTCAAAAATTAAATGTAGTAAAAACGAAGTGTCACGTTTCAGGTTGCTCGATAAAAACACGATCAATCAACTACGATGCGTGAAAAAATATTTTAAAAATATACAAAAACTAATGTCACGTTAGTTATAAGATATTTTTTGCGACCCAAAACTATCATAATATGTTTGTAGCTCCTCAAGGTTGGGTATGCCTGATCTAATACAAAAAACGGTGCAAAAAAATAGATAGATATATTTCATATCGATTGTTTCAAAATTGTTCCTCCTTGATGTTTGTTCTGTGCGAGTGACGAACCTTTGCCTTTTAACAATTGATATAAAAAAAAACCATACAAAATACGTATTTCCAACTTAAAATATAGTGATTTTAAAAATATATCGACTTTAGAAAGGAAAAAGGACGTAACCCACATTTTTTTCAAAACAGATTTTTTTCGATAATCACAATGTATACATTAACACAGATTTGTTCTATCAAAAGGATGTAAGCTGAAAATGTCAAATTAGTATCTAAATTTAGCTTTTATGTTTGATAAAAGATGAGCTTATGAAAATTTGAACCAAGAAAAACGACTAAAATATAGGTTTTTCCTAGACAATTTCTTTAATTTATATAAGATTGTGTCAATTTAACGCCAGTTTAAAGTCTCTTGCACTTCAAGGTTGTGTATATTTCATAATTTGCATATGGTCCAAGATCATCAAAACACGTTTTTTGTGCCTCCAGTAGAATTGTGTGGGTTACGTATTTTTATCCTTTCTACATTCGATATATTATCTGACGTATAAGCTGTGTGTCGAATAGTAAAATTTCTTTTTAGCGATACCATGTTTTTTTTAAATTGTACCTAATTAAAAATCAGAAAAAAATACACTAGAAAAAAACATATTATTCTTTTATTTGGTCAAGTTTTAATCAAAGAAGCACACACATTCCTAAAAATAGAAAACATAATATATTTCTTGATTAGCTTAATTCAAGAAACAACGCTATTTAATTTAAAAAAGCCATTTCGTATTTTAATCGTTTATAGTCTCGTTTAAAATAGCTTATTTCATACATTATACACATATAATGTAACGGAATATAAAAATTAACAATTGGAGGACAAATCAATAAACGCTTGAAATGCGACAAAGTAATTATTCAATTTAAAATTCACTGGCCTTGGTATCATTTAAAAAATATATATGATGTGTTTTATTACTAATTGTCTATAAAAAGTTGTCAAAGACATTGTAAAACTCGAGCAAAATGAAACTAAGTATGTACGTACTGCCAGTAAATCAATATGAGCAATGTTGGATTTCCCTAAAAGCAAAATTATTTACAGTTCTTCAAAAGAAAGAATCTTATCTACATATATCATCAAAAGCAGGTTGAGTCACATTGATTTATTTGCGTTTGCTATCTTAAAATATGCTATTGATACAATATATGTGTGTCTTGTCGCCTGCTGTGGCCGAGTTGATTTGAGCTTTCTCTACCGATCACGCAGGTCTGGAATCGACTCCCGGTAAGATCACAGTGAATTTGAGAATTAATCAATTCAAAGTTGTGATCGAAGACTGGGTGTTTGTGATGTCAATTTACAATTATTTTCTCTCCTCCCGTCCTTCTGATCCTTTAATAACTAGGTGTAGCAATAGCGATTATTTAACCACTAGTCCTGTTCTAGCCTTATCCTTCTTTCAATACTACTCACTTTGAAAAAAGTGAGGTTGAGTGACTGAGTAACAAACAGTCTTTGTAGAAAAAAACTTCTGTTGAGATACCTCCACTAGGAGGCCATTTGCTCCACATTGAGAGCGGGCATGGATGAAAATAATAATTAAGGAACAAATTTTCCATAAAAAGCAATGTACGTAAAATAATGATTTTTTGTATTGTTTATATAATATATTCTTTTAATTGTTATTATTTTTTATATTTTAAATAAAATATAAGTAATATGGTCTTTTACTGAATTTTAATCTACTCACAGCACCCCCAAATATCATACCCACGAGCCGCCACTGATAAATTATATTCAATGTGTAGTTTGGCAAATTTAATCAACAGTGTAAAAAATAATATTTGTCCTACGAGATTGAAATGATTCATTTCGTATTGCATTATTCATCAATAATAATAATTATCATTCCTTTTAATCATTCTGATTTATGCATTTGCTTCATGTTGAAATCCTTTGATAATTCGATGATTTATGAAGATTTAAATTTATGATAAATAGCTTGCAGTTGTATAAACGTTCTCTTTCAAAACAGGTCAATAAGTAGTGCTATGCAAATCCAAGTGTTAATAATATGACAGCAAAGTTTGTCTTGAGAGTCCAGCAGCCTCTATCTGAAGCACGATCAACTACACATTCCCTTTTGTATTATTTCACTTCTACAGTTAAACAAACCCACAGAGAAATCGAGACTAAAGCCTTCGCATTCTGCCTCACTAAATTCATCTTTGCTCTAAACAAAACTTATACATCAGTGGGGTACGACTATACTACCCTCGGAAAACTAACCGAGCTCAAATATAAAACTAGTGTATTGAAAAGTTAAGAATCTTTGAAGAAAAGTTAGCATATGTTTTTTTGAATAAAACTAAACAATTCCAATGAACGGCTTTATATTTCATAACAATACATCATCATTTCATATTTTTAATTTAAGATTTCGACTGAAAGTGCTTTGTGGAATTTCAGTATTAAATTTAAATCGTTCAAATTATGTACATTCACACAAGTTTTTTCACTAACGACCCGGGTTTCGCTTTTCGTTCAAGTGCACGGATGAATTTGAACTAACGCTTAGTAAATGAATGTATCGTGTTTATATTAGAAATATATGTATCACTAAACTAAATCCATTGCTGGGAAAAATGATTAACCCATGGGAATGCCTACAGATTTGAATAGTGAGTAATTTTAAGAATCATGTTTATTTTAGTTTGTCGTAAAAAAATATTATTATATTTATTTACTTATATGGTATAAGGTTGGGGAATTTGGCAGATAAATTGACATAGAACATACTAGGTATTGGCGTAGAATCATTTATTTAGGACATTTAGGTAATACAAGTTTTCAAATTAAAAAACAGCTCGCTGGTAGTGTTAAACCAGCTTTTTATTGTAAAAACTCTTAAGGAAAATTATTAGTTGACAATAAAAAAATAATAAATTACTTAAATAAATCCGGAACTTAAAGAAGATTTATAGACCGTACCTTTGAGTAAGAAATGTATTGTTTACAAGCTCTACATTGTTTTATATAAGAGCAAAATACATATTCTCCAACAAATGTAGGATCACTTTGCATCTCGGTGGAATACTTTAAGAGCCATAGTAAAGTTATGTTTACACCAGAAAAACGAAATGAGTGTGGCTTGTGTAAGAATCCAGAAGGCTAAGAATTTTTCTGACAACTCTAACTTTTCGAGCGAAAGAAGATTTTTTCTTAAAATTTTATGGCTTTCATATAATTGGTGATAAATAACAACTTATTTTTTGTTGAAAAGTTTGTATCTGAAGTAAAAGGAAAGTTTTTTTTATTTATTGAATATAAAAATGAAAAATGGGTCTTAAAAAACAATTGTTATTAACTCTTGAATTTATTTCATTGTCCAAAACAAGTCTACTTAACAGGATCTAATAAATTAAAGCTTTAGAGTTTTAAACAGATTTTCAGAGACACTACACTTAACTTTTTTAACACGATTTTGAAATAACAGAGTTCACTTAAAAGAACAAATAATATATTTTACACGAATATTTTTATACACTTTTCCTAGACACGAAAAACAGAGGAACGGATAACAAATTTTCTTATCACAAGAAATTTAACAATACAAGACAGTAATAAAAAGCAAAAAGTTTCAATAGATCCTTACAATTAAGTATTTCGACTGAGGGTGCTTGAGATCCTTACAAAT
This sequence comes from Himalopsyche tibetana, assembly GCA_030503985.1. Taxonomy (NCBI): domain Eukaryota; kingdom Metazoa; phylum Arthropoda; class Insecta; order Trichoptera; family Rhyacophilidae; genus Himalopsyche; species Himalopsyche tibetana. The sequence goes on along the minus strand of JAPJYX010000014.1, from coordinate 38,796,313 downwards.
AAGACGTTTCAGACATTTCTATTGATGAAAGGGATGTATGTCCGTTCCTACATAAAAGTCTCCTTACATGAAACAAAGTAGCAAATAATAATATATTTTTGAAATTGTAATACATATTACGAATAATATTTTTAATAATCTAATTATTAGCTCTTTATTATTAGCCTATTTTACATCATTTACTTAACCACAACGATGTCCTTTTTTTTAAAAATAACATGCGTATTTTAAATTCAAGGAACCAATATTTAATTTTTATATAAATTCATAAATACTGTATAAACGAAAACGTATATACCGTGTAAAAAAAATGGGTGAATATAAAAGCCAAAATAATTTTCTTTTTTTTTGATATATAAATATATTCTATTAAAATAAAAGTTCATTGTTAATGAATGATAACCCGAGTTACATTTATTTTTGATTGGCAACAGTAAATGAAACAAAATTAAAATAATTTATAATTAATTATTGTTCAATCGTATTCATTATTTTTAAATAATCAGTGGTGATAATAAACTTATTTTGATTTAATTATGGATTTAGCAGGAAAGAATAACCTTTTTTACAAAAGAAGTAGCATTTTTTTTTAAATTGACAGAAATTTACTGGAGACGAAACTAGATCTGGTTGTTCTATAGAACAGGTCCATGACGGCTATTTCAACATGTCGAAAACAAATAATCTCTTTCAATGTAGACATTTCATTGGTTGACTAACAAATATTTACGTTACAAAAACTTTGATATGATCCTATCTACTTCTAGTTGGGAATGGATATGATTTTACAAAACAACATTAATTAATTGCAAGATATAATATATAGAAAGTAAAATTTATAGTCCAATTATGAACGACGGTCATAATTTATAAAACTATTATTATGTCAAAAGCACACAGCGAACGTAATATTACTCCTGCATTATTATTTTCATATATAAACAAACTATTTGGAACTTGCGTGATGTTTTAAAAACAATTTAACAAGTATGTGTTATGTGTGAAATATTTTTTGATGAGGTAAGTAAGTTTTTAAAATTTAATAATTTTTAAAATTTCTACCGACGGTGGTGAAAATTTTTAAATAAATGTCAGACTTTTTTTGCACTATTTTTCCTATGACTCTTTAACGTAATGAAACTATGCAAAGCCACCACCAAAGAAGGCACTCAGTTTACTAACTATTGAATTTTTAATTGTGGTTATAGACTCGTCGTTTAAAAATCCTTTTCTTGTTTAAATTCAAGTTTCTATTTTATCAAAAATTTAATCATTGGAATGCTTTAAAAGAGAAAAAATCTAGAATACTTTATTTAAAGTACTGACTATAGTATACAATTCATAAAAGTGTTTTATTCATCTCAGGAAGTCTTCACATGGTGATCTTAAATTTGACGAGATTGCTTTGACTTATCCATTCCGAAAATTAATTTAGAGAATGATTGACTTGAAACTAAGTGTGTAGACTTTCTGCAATTAGGTTGTCTACTGAGAAGTATCCATTATATAATTCTTTAAAGCAGTGCCTGAACGTTCGATTTTGCTATTCGATACTGTTGTTTGCTGCCTATGATATAAATATGTACATAGAAGAAAATAAGGGTGCAAAGAGAACTCAACTATGATAAAATTGTAGACATAATTGGGACGACCCTACAGTCTTCCAGCTTAATAATAGCATACATTGTACCACTCATAAAACGGTTTTACGTTCACGATACAAATGATAAAAAAGCACTTTGAAATGTGTTCACACTAGTATGAAATAAAATACACGATACATTTACGAATAATGACACATTAAAAGCTTCATAATAAATGGTAAAAGTGCAAATATATATGACGGGAAAAATTAGTGCAGCCGTAAAACATTTTCTTTTTTATGGCACAATGCTAAACTCGAAAGCGTAATGAACAACTTTTTTAAATGACGCCCAATATAAAACGATTTTTTACAACCAGTTTCTTGTCGCCTACCGCAAGAAGCTGTAGTCATTTTTTAAAAGTCGTATTAAAGCTTGCAATCTTTCTTTATTCAGCTCGATGGCACGGATTGTAGTTTTTTTTTTTTATTTCACGAAGGAAACTAATTTGGTTTAGAAAAATTGTTTTCTATCAAAATTATTTACACATTAAACTGTATCTTCATAAAAAAAACGATATTTTTAACATTCTGTATACAAGAACTGTTTGACCGTTCTATATGTCTTAACCCAAGATGTTAAAAATTTAAGGATGGCGATAGTAATGGTGTAAAAATCAGCTTATCACTCTTGCTGAGTCATGATTTCAAGATCAGCATAGAAGCGGAAGCGAAGAAACGAAAACATACACAACAATTCATATCATTGAATATAAATCTACAAGTCGCTTAAAAAATAACAATGTATTGTTTGTTTTATTACTGTCTTTTCCACTCACTTAAATGTGTTCACTGTCAATTCATGATCGATCGGCGTTATATTGAACAAGAAAACACTGTTGTAATAATTCCATATTATGAGTTTTAAATCAGGGCCGTTTTCGCTATTGACGATCAATTTGTATTGATAAAGTTGATTTCAATACAAATTATGAATAGCTTGGTAAAACAACTTACATATGTTTCTTAAATTAAAATATGTTTTTTAAGCACACATAACGCATGAAATTATTTATGACCATTCTTATTTTCAACCAGAGAGAATCATTTTAATCGAGTACTAATTTTCAATACTTTTCAGTAAGAAAAGCACCCTCAATAGCTCAAATATTATAAGCTTACTATGAGCTTGTTAGTCGAACATATTAACACATTTTTTTCTACACTAACTGTTTGTTAATGAGTCGCTCAACCTCTTTTTTCCAAAGAGAGTAGTACTAGTGGTTAACTTATCGCTCTGGCTACACCCAGTTATTAAAGTATAGGAAGGGTGTGAGAGAAATGAAGACATCAAAAACTCACACTAAATATTACACCATATTTGAGTTATTCGTCTCACTTCGTTTCTTAATAGATATTTATTCGAATAATTATATATACTAGATATTTTGAAAATAGTTAACTTGGTAATTATAGTGACTAAACAAGTCGAAAATATGATTAAAAATCTTTGAAAGAAGCTAGTAAAAGTATCATAATTCTTAAAGTGGCATATCCTTTATATTTTTATAGGATATTTATTTATTTGTTTATATGTAAATTACAAAAATAATACAAATTATAAGTGCGTTGCTTTTGGAGTGCAAAAAGAGTATCTAAGAAAATGGCGTCGGAAATTGGCAAGGAATTCAACCGAGTAATTTCCGAAGAGTCTTCTTTTGTATATAAACAGAAGTAGTCGTCAGAACTCACCTACACGTGGAATATGATTATATCTAAAGCAGTACTGTTAAACACAGGTTAAACTACCCCGTTTATACTTTGGAGGAACAAACAATTCATGTAAACGATGCCTCAAATAATAATCAAGAAACTTATGTTTGAAATTCTCAAGAATAGTATAATTCCAATTTTGTATACGTATGGCTGAAAGATTTTTCTACGTTACCAAAGTTAATACCGTTAATATATCAGGAAATAAATATAAATTTTCAGATATATAAATCAAAATTCACCAATACAATAGTGTATTGATATAATGGCAAATAAAAAATACTCACACGTCGTAAGCTAGCAATTGAAGTATAAAATATACAGATTACGGAAAAAATCCAAATATTTTACGATTCAATTTTTGTTAAGGCGAAAAAATGTTTTATATGTGAAATATTGTAGGCCTCAAAAATAGTATATTGTTGTAAAGTATATATTTCCTATATCAGATCTGTACGATAAAGGATTTGGATAAATAGTTTCCACTATTTCGCTTGTAATATTATATTTTTTGCTTCTCTGAAAAGACTTTTCCGAATAGAGACATCTACATATTCATGTTTTTTTTCTTCTTTTTTCTGTATCCGATTCAAGTAGTAGGGTTCTCATTTAATCCTTTCATACGTCGCCGTCTTTAGACACGGGTCATCGAAGGGAACTAAGTGGCAAATGCTAAAATGGGCAATAGATAGTTTGAATAGGACCCAAAAGTGTTTTTTTTCCAAGACGAAATGGTTAAAAAAGTTTCCTTGCTCTTCGAAAGTGCGAAAAAAGTAATGTGGTGTGAAAATTGAAATACAAATCTATGTAAATTGGATAACTATTGATAGAAGAAAAAAAACAATTACTTTAATATATTGTCCTGTTTTCAAAGACCATACATTTATTAATTTGTGTGTTTTAAAAACACGTTTTAATAAGAAAACTATTGTTAGCACTTGTATCAATAACTTTCGTTTTTACAATGATTTTGTGTTTTTTTTTTAAATGTTGACTGATGTCTAAAGGTATTTAAAAGATTTTTTTAAATATTTAAAACAATACTTGGCATTACAGTTTATGCCAAATGCGTCAAATATTTTGAAGTTGAAAGATCATACGAGATATACTCGATGAGAATATTTGCAAGTCACATGAGATTAACTCAAAGAGAATTGACTTCACACTTCACTGACTGCTCTTAATTTAGCTTATACAATCAAATTTATACACGGATGGACTTTAAATGACGTTTAGTAAATAACTATTATTAAATAACTACGTGCACTTGAACGCCTGAAGATAACGAAAGACGAAACCCGGATCGTTAGTGACAAAACTTGTTTCGAATGAACAAAATTTGAACTATTGAAATTTCACGAAACACATCTTTAATCAGATGTCTTAAATAATATATTTAAGCTTCTTAAATTATTTAAATATGAACTGTCAAATTCAGACTAATTATCATTTTTTCTTAAATGTTTAGTACATGAAATAATAAAGTCAAATTAAATTCGTATTAAGTTCCAAAACAGTTTTATTTAGTTGATATATATTTTAGGTTTACGCTTTCGTCAGAATAGATAGTTCTGTCGAAGGCGTGAAGCCATAATAGCTATAAAGTAAACGAAAACTTTGTTGAAGTAAATAACGTGTTGTTTTGACCTTATTATACTTAGTAAGGTCAATCCAAATTCAATTGAATATATAAAAACTATTGATTTTCTCAAGTAATGCCAGATTGTTTATTTCAGACAAATATATATTTGTACCAAATTTTGCTAAGCATGGTATGGTTAAGCCAGATTTTTTACAAGTAATTCCCAATAAAGGTTATAAAAAGACTTTTGCTAAATTCCAACAGCAAAGAAAATAACAGCGTTTTTCTTTAATTCCTTTCTTAAAAAAAATAGTTCTTAATATGTATATTTATATTGTCGCCTGTGTGGTCGAGTGGTCAACGTTGTTGGCTTCGGCTACGGAGAGCCCGGGTTCAAATTCCGGTACGGACAGTTTTTATAAATTGATTTTTCAATCGATTTATGAATTTCTGTTCAAAGGCATGGGTGTATGTGATGTCTTGAATTCCCCCCTTTCACCCATCCTATCCTTCGAACGGGGCGTATCGAGAGCGATTAGCTTTCCACTAATCCTGTCCTAGCCCCTATCCTTCTATCCCTACTCTCTTTGGAAAAAGAGAGGTTGAGCAACTGAGTAACAAGCAGTTCTCGTAGAAACACTTCTGTTGAGATAAACTCCATTAGGAGTCCATATGCTCCACATTGGGAGCGGACATGGTATATAAAAAAAAAATTATATAAGGGATAAAACAAAAATACCAAATGCATCATTTCTGAAATGCCAAACATTTCTCGACTATCGTAAGTTATAATGGATCTACGTTATTATTTCGACATCAGGAAATGCATCGATGCTTTGTTTTTGGTTATATCAAACAATGGCGCTTGTGATGTTGCCAACCATTGAAATAACATACAAACTCCTGATTATTTAAAGTTAGTGAATTTGAAATTCATTATAAAGTTTTCCAGAAAATTGTAAAATCACGTAAAGGGAAATAACTACTCTGAAGGTCGTACATCAAACAAATACGTCTATAGTTTCATGGGTAAAGTTTTGCGATATTTATCAAAACTATTTTAATAACCTTTCAGCTGAATAAATGATGTGAGTCATGACATATCCTTGTGAAACTTATTCAAATGTATGATATGCATTATAGAAAATACTAATAAGGTACATATTATATATTGTTTAATACATCATGCTCATTGTATTGCATTATTGGATAACACTATCTAATACATAAAAATGTATGTTTGTCTGTTCGTACTTTATGCGTTGCCACATCACTCATCCGATTGCAAAAAACTCCGACAAACTTTTTGCTTGAACTTCCAGAAGGATTGTAGGCATAGTAAAATTAGCTTACAGTAGGTTTTATATATAAAAATCAATGTTTGTATGTCTGCCATACATTTCATTTTGACAACGTATGCTTGCACTTGCGCGAATGTTATAGTACAATTAACTTAGTGGCGCGCGTGTCGTATCATAGACAATCGGCAGCAAACGCCAAACGTCAAACGGATAGAAAAAGAAAACATGCACTTCAATAAACACAATTAAAACACTTTCTTTGAGTGGCATTGCAACGCTTGCCTGGAACCGGCTAGTAGTGAATAATAATTAAAGTAAATTATTTTTAGTGGGTTATAATGGAAATATAGTGAATAAACAATGTAATAAAGAAAAGACTTTTCTATTGCGCAAAAATGTGATTAGAATATTGAATCAGCCAAGGGTTTATATTAATTGTATTTCCCGAATCATATAAATATTACAACATAACTAAACTATAATAATTTATCTGTACGTACAAACCAGATAATATGTATATTTATTAACCCCGCAGGTTCAACGTGGGTTCAGAAGATAGGAAAAAATACAAATATTTAAAAAGCATTTTACGCACGATAATGCAGTTTAAATTATAAAGATTAAGAATTACTTCTACCATGTAAGTATTATGTAATAGATACTGTACTGCAGAGAAGCGAACTGTGTTTAATATTGGTCGAACTCACTTACAATTAATTTAGCTTTGGCTTAAGTCTTGTGGTCCGATCCCCAGATTCAAATTTCAAAACATTGCGGCATCTACTTTAATCAGAACATTCCATATCTTCAAATACAATATTGGTGAATATTGAGAAACTTGCAAGATATAATTACAAAAACTTGAAAATAGTTATATTATAAAAGGTTTCAAAACAATATATTTTATAAGGCTTATCAATTCTAATAGCCGAATGAATATTTTGTTTTGATATTTCAAATGATTTATTAATTTGTATTCAATGACGTGGAATTCTTCAATCTTTTCATCCTTCTTTATACATTTTTAATTATACTTAATCATGGCAATGTTTCCAAAATAATATCCTCATAAAAAGTTTACTGTTAGCTCTTTTTTATCACGTATCTTTTTAATATATTAATTAAAAAGAGCTTAAGCGATTGACTTTGAATGTATTTTTAAAACATTCTAAATACAGCAATTTAAGTTGTTTTTAGCAAGAGCTTATCCCTTGCAATTCAGTGAGTCTGGGTTCATGTCCCGGCAAAATAGTTTTTTAGATTTTCGATTTATTTGACGGTAACTTTGTAGAAGTTCATTTAAAATATATATAATTAAATTTGATAGCCATCGCTTTTATGATTTTCATTGTCAATACTTGGTAGAAAGACGTTATATTTAAAAAAAATACTCATTTGTACCGATTCCACTTGTATTATTATTTTTAGCACATTAGTGCATGTTTCAAAATCAGTCCCGTGCAGTTCTGCTCGGGCCATGAATTTGAGAGGTAAACTCTTTTTTTTCAGTCGATAGCGTTGAGGAAGGCGGCCATTAAACGTTGGCTGCATATACACAACGGGTGGTGGTGGGAAACCAACTTGTATTGAATAAGATTAAGACAGATTTCGCTCATGAAAAGCATTTGGTGATACTCATCAGTTGATAATATTCGTCATGAGTGAAACCGGTCCTGATGACAAATGAGTATTTTCTTTTTTTATTTATTTAACTTTGTTATTTCATTTATTGTCTTACAAAAGTTGTCTGATGATACTTCTCAAAGAAGTGAAAAACGTTTTGCATTGTGAAAGGCAAGTGGAATAACAAACTTATCAAATTTATTGTTTAGATTTGTTATGGTTGTTTTTACTATTGTTTATCTTGAGCCGATCAATGGTGATTCGAATATATCTGGTGCTTTGTCTGTAAGCAAAAGCAATGCCAAACGTTTTAGAATTAATTTTACACTATCTCAATGTACGATTCCACAACAAAATATTTCCAACAATATATTATTATATTTATTGTAAATATTTAAGTTAAGGTTTTCTGACTTCGATGCATCACATATAATATAATATTCTTTATAGTTTTTAAAATTATTAAAAGTAAAAACAGTTGGTTATAATTTATAATGGTGTGGAAGATGTCAGCATCTTTCGATACAACAGTCATTGTTTACGTTGAGTTCCTTTTGCTTTACACCTGCGATGGTGTGACGAAATGGGAGACTTGAATTAAAGATAACACAGGTGCAGTGTATTAATAAACAGCGAGCTACTTTCATCTTAGATGTTAGTAAAACGGAAACAATGACAGCTCCTGTTTCTAACTTAACAATGTTTGCATCACGAATTTGCTTCTATTGTAGTTCCGGCACTGAACGAACCCATCCTCCTAAATAGCGAGTAAGTATCCTGAGAAATATCTTATTCACTTGATTATAAGAAGCATGTTTTTCCTATTTTAGTATGGGAACAAATTAAATGTTTTGAATAAAAATATCATACGGTCAAAATATTTTATAACCATTTTGGTTAGGCTAGGTTAGGTATTTTTAAATTTCATTTAAATTATGACTATTTACTCTGACCGATATATTGGTACCACTTAAAATAAATTCTGACCAATGTAATATAAATTCTGGCCGGAAAACTACGAGCCTTTTAGTATAAAGATCAACGGTGTAACAGTTGTAAAAAACCGACACAATAAACTGACATCAAGTTTGTCGGCTCCTTGAAAGAAAATTTCGTAGATAATAAAAAGAGCATTTAAAAAGACTTTTCACTGTCGATACTCGGTGGAAAGGTATAATATATTTTTAAAAATACAATGATCATTTGTACTAATCAGTTGATAAGTTGATAATGCTCGTCACGAACAAAACCGATCCTGATCATTTAAAATAAAATTAGAATTAAAACAAACAATTATTTTATTTTTTGACTATAAAAGACAGTTGATACGATTGTAGGCGTCTTTCTTATGACATAATTTTAAATAATAAAGTTTTATTTATTTTGTTGATGTTTAAAAAAAACTTTTCTTTTTAATTGACAGCATCTTACAAGAGAGAATTTTTTTATTGTTGTTTTGTAACAACATCCGCGGTCTTTTGTTTTAAAAAATCTACATTTCTTATTATTTACCTTAAATGTTATTTTTGGCATAAATCATTCTCTGTTTTGACAAAAAAAAATCTAAATATAGATTTTTTCTACAATTGAAAAAAATTATACCACTTTTCATGTAACGAAGAAATATAAAGAAAAGACGTAACAAATTAAAATAATCATTTATATTTATTATAATTAACAAACTCTCACCCAATACAGTATTAAATATTCCCATTGATGGATCTGGAAATTTCATTGTTATTCAAACAATAATAATCAACTTTTTTATTTAATTAAAAGCACTTTTGATTTTTGGTCCCCTAGACTTTTCTTTCGTTTCCATTATGGATGAGTTTTGTTATATTGTATTGAAAATCAACACTACGGTGAATCAATTCAGTTTAATGTTGATTTTCTCGTTTAATAAACGATTATAATTTATTATTTATCAGGAAACAATTCCGTATCTTCTTGAAGTAAAATATACGTATTGCTTTGATCAAAAGCATTATTAAATATTCGTTAAACGTTATTCCTGTAGTCTGTAAGCATTCACGATTGCACTCCGATTATTTTATGTAAAAGCAATTTTATGACGCAGTAGCTCGTTAGCATCATACAAAATCGATTCATAATAGTCAGAAAAATGCTCCGCGTACATCTTGGGTAAATTTAAAAATATACATGAATACAAAATGTATATATATTATATATGGCATGATTGATTTTAGTGGTTTTCGTAGTACATTTATTGTTCTTACCTTTAAATATAACACAATGAAGGAGAAATAACTTATTGCACAAAAATAATGCGGGTGCATCTGATGCTTGACCGTTACAAAAAGTTTTGAGTAGTAGTAATATATCACTTTTAGGGTGTTAACTGTCAATTATTGGTGGACAAGTATAATATTAAAAAAATAAGACACCACCAGTATCACGTATAGAAAACATTATTGATCATGCTCGCAATGAGAAACCGGTCCGTATCTTTATTGAAACATGTGAAAGAAGTACATTTTTTTAAACTTTTAGTGGAGCAATAATATAGATATATTTAGTAAAACTAAATTATTCTGGGAAGTTATATGTATAATATTATTTAAACAAAAAAAAACAACTATTATTGTTTATAATTAATATATACTACTATAGGTTAGAGTTTATCTGTCTTCTACTTAATAACTCTTTTTTAATAAAAGAAATCTTTTGAAACAAAAAAATCCTGTCTTCGTTTTTCATTCACAAGTATAAAATAAGATTCAATGTCATGTTCCAATAGATATTAAACATGGATGTCTGTGATGTCTTTTCTCCTCGAATTGATTGCCTTTTTCTGATTTCAAAATATTTGTTAAATTGGCATTAGCTGTGACGCCAAATATGTATTTTTTAAATGTATTACATATCGACTGTGGAAAGGAAAAGGGACGCAACCTACAGTTTTTTTCAATAATCACAATATATCCAACTTAATACTTGTTTTTTCAAACGGATGTAAGCTGCAAATGCCGAATCAGTATCCGAATTATTTTTTTAAGTTTGAAAAAAGATGAGCTTATGAAAATTTAAGCCAAGAAAAAAGGCTGAAAAAACGATTTTTTTAATTAGACAATTTCTTAAATTAACATTAGATTACGTCAATTAAATACCAGCTTAGAAGTCTCCGTGCACTTCAAGGTTGTGTTTATTTCATAATTTGCTGAAAACCATCAAAACACTTTTTTGTGCTTCGATATACAAATAAAAACGATGCACACCTAGCTATTGCACCATTGGAATAATAAAGTTTTAATCTTTTGTAAATAATTTATTTCTTAGCCAAGCAATAATTTATACATTTCCATTAAGAAGTATTTTGTATCAACATTTATTTAATAATTTATTAATCTCGCCACCAGTCTTCCAAAGGTTTAAAAAAAATGTGTCTTTTCGAGTTACTGTTGGACGATTGATTGATTTTAGGAAGAGTTCTTGAAATGAGATATTCAGTATCAAAAATGATAACGGAGATATGTATATAGACTAACACCCCAGAGGGGTATAACTCACGCAACAGTAGCTTGATGTAATACCCAAAAAATCTACAGTCGATGAGACGTGAGAAATCAATTTTATATCGTCCTCTCATGATGGAATATTATTTTTTTTTTAGATTTTGAACGATCTTTCACCACTTTACTTGTATACATATTTTAAAAAATTCTTTGAAAAATATTGTATTTCAGATCATAAAATATTGAAAAACAACATTGAGACTAGGGCTTCCAATCCCGGGATCCCGTTCAATTTTTTGATCACGAAATTCCGGGATTAAGATGGCCGCGATTAATATTAATTAATATTATATTTGGATAAATTTACCTGCTAGTGATAAGTTTAAAGCATATTAATATAATAAAATTCAGTTCTGTACGTTCGACTCTTGTCAGGCATTGATCGTAGCCAGTATCAGCTGAAACTTATGTTATCAAGCCCTGAAGTTTCTCCCTACTCAGTATTCTAAAAGCCTTGAATATTTTGTATTTTATTAACAACTAACTGGTTCCCGGCAAACGTTGCAATGCCATTATAAGAAAGAAAGTGTTTGTGTTTTAACTGTGTTTATGTTTACTTTTTCTGTCCGTTTTAAGTTTGACGTTTGTTGCCGATTGTCTGTGGTACGACACACGCGCCACCTATTGTATGTTGATTCTACTATAACTTTCACGCAAGTGCAAGCAAACGTTGTCAAAATGAACTGTATGGCAGACATACAAACATTGATTTGTATATATATAAGAAAGATAATTTTACTATGCCTATAACCTTTCCGGAAGTGCAAGCAAAAAGTTGTAATCGGATGAGCGGTGTGACAACGCATAAGGTACAAACAAACATTCATTTGTATATATTAGATTTGTAATACTGAACGAAATACTTATAACAAATTATAATGATATGTTTTGGGAAACATTGTAAATTGTCCTTAAATATATAAATATTACATGTTTTTACCCAATTTTAAGTTAAAAACATTCTGCCGTCCGTTTAATGTGAATAAGTGTAAATAGCCTGTGATAGATCGGGTTTGATAAGCTTGGTAGAGAAAAAGAAAGCATATCAAGTATCACCAAACAAATGGGCTTATTCATTGTACGGACATTGGGAATTGCGAATTTATGATTCCAGAAAATGCCCCCAAACCAGTTAAGCGAATATCTCGATTCTGAATTGGAAATAAATCCCTCACGGATGCTGATCTGACTCCCGTGTTCTTAAAAAAGGATATCCACATGTTTTCGTTGGGAAAAGAAAACAAAAACAATAAATCTCGGGCAATATGATACATAACAACGCGTATTCGTAACGTTTTATATTCCAGAAGTTAACAACCTCGGCGTCATAATAGTTTACAGAAAACTATTTAAATATAGTAAATAAACATATTTGATCGCCGCCTGCTGTGGTTAAGTTGATTAGAGCTTTCTCTACCGATCACACAGGTCTGGGTTTGATTCCCGGTAAAATTACAGTGAATTTGAGAATTATTCAATTCATAGTTGTGATCGAAAACTGGATGTTTCTAATGTCAATTCACATTATTTCCTCTCATCTCATTCTTCTAATCCCTTAATAACTGGGTGTAGCAATAGCGATTAGTCAACCACTAGTCCTGTTCTAGCCTTATCCTTCTTTCCCTTCTACTCACCTTGAAAAAAAGTGAGGTTAAGCAACTGAGAAACGAACAGTTCTCGTAGAAAAACTTCTGTTGAGATACCTCCATTATGAAGTCATATGCTCCAAATTGGGAGCGGACATGGATAAAAAAAAATATTTCTTTATACAATATCGTCGTTAGTTTTCTACAAACACATATGTCAACTTTTTTTAGTGATGAATTCAGAATTTCAATTCACACATATTCCTATAACTGGTAACCCAAAAAAATGGTTTATGCTTAACTTAATACAAAAACGTTGGCAAAAAAATTATATGGTCATGTGTTATATTTAGCACAAATGAGAAGATGGCATAGATGGAAACGTCTTTAAGAAGAAATCCTTATGAATTATCTCAAAGATATTGAGGATAAAGCCATAACAGTGGTGTTTTATAGCGATAGCGGTTGAATAAAGTACATTTATGTGTTTTTTGAAATACGAGGTTGTAGAAAATTACCAACTGGTAATTTTCTACAACGTTTTGTGAGAATTGTGGATTCGTTCAAACAAAACGCGACTCCAATTTACCAACTGTTTTTGACTTTGACTGATTTTAACAGGCATTTTTCAACAAAGTGTACTATTTTTTTAATTCAAATATAATTTTGAAAATACTAATTGTGGTGAGTAAAAGGGTGGCATGACTGATATTTCATAAATAACCGAAACAAAAAAGCACAATTGATCAGTAAACATTTTTATTAGATACCTCGTTCTAAAAAAATCTTCATAAATATATATTATCTGACTAATAAGTAATATATAATCAAATCATCATATATAATTTTTAATACAGTAACCATATTTTATCTTGATTATTCTTATAAATAACAACAGTATAAAAACTTTTTATTACCTCTCATGTCAAGTTCATCCATGAGCTTGAATGTCTCAATATACTTAAAGGCAAAACCCGAGTCGTTAGTGACAACATTTTAGAAATATACAACAATTAAACGATTCAAATTAGATATTTTCATTACATCAAGCACCTTCAATCGACATCTAAAACTAACTTGTTTGCCGTACCCTTTTTTTGGTATCGATCATTTTTATTTGTTTGATTGAAAATAAGTAATTCAATCTTTAAAACAATAAAAATAAACGTCATTCAAGGTTGATATTTTAGCAGATATATAATAACGGTTCATTTATTTTAAAAATTTAATTTCATTAATGTTCGTAATTCAAATATTCGTTGTTCAGAAAATACAAGCTTAAAATAATTTTTATCGAGTTTTGCTATTTTTATACACACAAATAAATGTGTTTTTTTATTGATAATTCAATATGGCTTTAGAAAAATAAATTTTAAGTTGATAAGAAGGATTTTAAATTGGTTAATACTACTATTTAATTTACGAATTGAATTGAGAATCTTTGGTAATTTATAAAGTCTACATCTTGGTAGTAAAGGGCCTAAACTAATATCAATCTTTCACCGCTATTATGACCTTTACAAAAGGCTTATTTAATTTATAATATATAATCACTTTAATTTTAACTATTTTACTTTCAATGACCCCATATTTGGTATCGTTCCGAGAAACTCTAAATCCAACATACAAAATGCCATACTATATTTTATAAATTAAACCAGGATGTTAGAATGGATGAGAAGATTTTTTGTGTATCTCTTCTAAGCCTGTATATACGTATATATTTTTTATGCATGTCCGCTCTCAATTTGGAGCAAACAGCCTCCTAATAGAGGTATCCCAACAGAAGTTTTTCTACGAGAACTGTTTGTTACTCAGTCGCTCAACCTCACTTTTTTTCAAAGTGAGTAGTAGTAAAGAAGGATAAGACTAGAACAGGACTAGTGGTTGACTAATCGCTATTGCTACAACCAGTTGTCAAAGGATCAAAAGGATGGGAGAAGAGGAAAAATATTCAGTCTTCGATCACAACTTTGAATTGACTGTTTCTCAAATTCACTGTGATCTTACCGGGAATCAAACCCATAACAAGCTCTAATCAACTGAACCACAGCAAGCGAGCAAGCCATTAACATAATAAAAATAATAAAACATTTTTAGTACTTTTTCCACATAAAATTTATTAGATCAGGACCGATTTCGCTCATCGCGAGCATTATCAACTGATAAGAAAAATATATAAACAGTGATATTTATACAAATTTAAATTGAAGTAAAATTTTATGTGGAAAAAGTACTAAAAATGTTTTATTATTTTTATTATAATGCCATTCCACCAAGTATTGACAGTGAACACCTTAAAAGTGACCAGTATACATAGTTAAGTTAATATATGTTTAAATATAGTATATTAATAAAAACACAATATATAATGTCTTTCCACCAAGTATTGACAGTGAACACCCTAAAAGTGAAATATAGTATAGGGTAAAAGAAGAAAGAGCCATTAATTATGTTTTTTATAAAATAATGATTTTAGAATCTTATTACTATGGAGTTTTACCAAATCTTCAAACAAACTATCGTATAGTTATTAATAATATAAACATTGGCTGTAATTAAATTAACTCTTGAGATTTAAGTTACAAAATGGAGCTTAAGGTTTTTTCTGCTGTACCTCACAGGGATGCTTATCAAAAAGGCGAAACATTCGTCACAATTTAAAGTACAATCAGTGAAATAGCAATGTTATGAAATTTAATTTTGTATTAAATTATTTAAGTTTGACTGCCATTTTGAAATAAGCGAGACAAAATTTAGAGGTAGTAAGGCGGGAATCCCCTAAATTCTATAAATAGCACCACGAAATGAAGAGACAGAAGAAGTATGGAAACACCCAACAAACCAGCATGTGCGCACATGCTATGTCAGTATAATGGAAGACATAGATCACGTGAAAATACAAGATCGTGATCCAACGTTAAATTAGTTTATCACGTAGAAACACGGTCGTAGAATAAACCACTGCATACTTATTAGGGCACCCTTAATTTGTTGTGTGGGGATGTTGGATCTAGAAACATAACATATTACGTCTACGTATAAATATAAGCCGGTAAAGATATATCATGATTAAGTCCAATAGGTAAAAAAACAAATTTTTGTTTCAGTGGATTGACCGAACATAGACACCAAATTTATTCGTCAAAAAGATCAATTGTAAAATATGTCTTCTTTGCGCCACGTTCGCGTCAAAAAGAACTCTTCGCTTGAAGAATAACATCAATTTATCTTGTTCATCGTCTTTTCAACTAACGATATGTCCACAAAAGCATCTTTATCAGTTTGATATTCATTATTTAATCAAGAACACAATCTATGGAGGTATCCAAGATTAATCTGCAACGACTGTTTGCCCTTTTGACTAACCATATTTTAAGAGCTTAGACCGTCGTTTTCTGATAAATGGAGCATTTTATTTGATTATTTGACAGACGTTTATATTATCTTTGATCCATTTGGTAGTTCTTTGCGAAAATTATTTTCATTTACTTTTATATTCAATGTTTTAAAAAAATAATGTACGGTATACATATATTCCAATGGAAAATAAAATAAGGTAGTATATCGAAAATCTTATGTGTATAAGGTTTCAAATTAAATCAACAAGAACAGTATTTTTAGTTATTTGGTTTCCCTACCAGTTAAGTAAATGTAGACAATGTTTTATGAAAAATACTTATTCATAAAAAAATACTGCAATTGAGTGTTTTAAACTGTTTTGTTATAGCAGTAAAAACAGCGAGTTTGCAATTAAAAACTAGATAGAACTGAGATAAAATTTTCTTTCTAGTAGTGGTCACATATGTCTAGCAAATGTATTTTACGATTTATCTCTAACTTTTTCACACCGGATAACTGCTGGCATACTGTAACCCAAACCAACGTTTTTTTACGTGAAAAATGAATGATAATTTTAAGATGATAACCCAACTCTTCATAATTTTATCGCTTATTTGAGAAACCGTAAAAAAAGAAATCTTGGTCAACTTTCCACATTGACTAACTACTGGCATACTGTTACCCAAATTAAAGTTTCCTTACATGGACAATCATAATTTCAAGATGGTAACCCAACTCTTTATAAATTTAAACTTGATATATATAGAGACGATTATGATTATAATATACAATTGTTTATTTGAGAAACCGTTAAAAATATCTTGGTCAATTGTTGTCTGAAAATTGACAATTATTAAAATCTATTTAACCTACTATTACTACCAAAAGGTAATAGAATTATAGCTAGCCGAAGTGAGTGCATCGAGAAATACTATTGGTATTATAAAGCATATTTTTTTTATGATAAAACTACTGATAAAAATTGGCAGCAAAGAAGAATATGAGAAGAGAGCATTATAGTCAACAAAACGTTACATACTTCATGTTTATTGTTTCATGTAAGCTTACGGACTGAATATATTTTATCTCAATTATTTAATAATGTTTCGCATCGAATAGTACCGATTAGAACCTAAGTAAGTACGCCAATACTTGAACGTTCAACAAGTAATGGTTTCCTTTCATATACAACATTACTAAGAAAGCACTTTACCACATAACCAGACAATGGTGAATAAATGGCCTGGAAATAGAGTACGATTATTGAGCTTAAAGCTCTTTTCAGAATAGAAAATAAACATTGATTTTCGACGAATGTTGAAATAATAATATACACAACATAAAAGACGATAGGAATCATGCCACAACATTAAACTAAACAGTTAAAAACAATGGTAAAGAACATGTGATCATAAAACTAAACCGTTTGCATTATTTATTTACAAAACAATCTACCCTCGTTATAACATTATGAATGTAAAAGATATCTTAAAAAAAAGTAATTGTTCAAATTATGAACATTCACACAACTTTTGTCACTAACGACCCGGTTTTCGCTTTTCGGCATCTTCAGGCGTTCAAGTGTACGGATGAACTTAAACTGAAGTTTGGTAATTAAGTGTAGTTTATGTAAAAAATAAATGTATCATTATGTTTAAAGCCATTGCTGGAAAAATGGATTAATTCATGGGAATGCCTCCATATTTAAATGGTGAATAATTTTAAGAATTATATTTATTTTGTGTGCTGGAAATTTTATAATTATATTTACTGACATATGGAATACAAGACTTACGTATTGGATACAAATTGTGTACGTTTGCATACGTTGTCTCACTTAAGTCCCGGGTTTTTCTTTCGGCATCTTTACGAATTTAAGTGCACAGATTAATGTGATATGAATACGTTTGAAAATGTTAAAATACGAATTCCGGATTGTTAATGAGAACACGCATTGAAATTTTGACTATTTAAAAAAATAAAATTCCATAAAGCACCTTCGGTCAATATTCAAAAAATATTTAATAAAATGATCGAATTTTTTTATGTTGTCATACTATCAGACTGTAGATAGATAGATGTGTAATTTTTTTCCATTTTATAATAGCCTCAATATATAAATATATTTTTTAGCGGTTTAATACACCTGAAAAAAACACTTAAACAATATGACTGGACAAAAAATAACCCCACAATGTTTGCTTTAAGTTTCAAATGTCGTACATTATTCAACCATCATTTATTTTTACACGAAAAAGTTTTATTTTATACATATAATATTAATTTTTCTAAGAATATAATACATACAGAAAGCAACACATGAATACTATCTTTAGTAGTCATAAAAACGTTGTATTAGTATATTAATTTATAACTATTTTTTGTGTTGGAATTTGTAAAATAAGATATAATTGTATTATCAGTGAAAGAGTATTTTAAAATATTCCATATTGATCCTTTAATAAATGTGTGAAAAGTTATTAAATAAAAAACACTTTTCACTTTGAGCAAGAACGTGTTTGTTGAAAGATATCAACGTTATGAAAGGAAAGCCATATTTTAATGAAAAATATAATTGCTTTAATTTATTTATTTGAGAGTTTAAGGGGTAATGTCTAAAATTTAACAGTAGACTAAAACGTGTTCTGTTTTTATAAGAAACTATTAAGTCTACACAAGTGAGTATATTTCATTTCATTGTTTTTATTCAAATGGCTTAACTTCAATTCAAATTTAATAGTGAAGAAATAGTTTGATAATCACTTTTTTTAAATAGATTTTTTTCTAACTATATTTATTTTCCATGTCCGCTCCCAATATGGAGCATACGGACACCTAATGTAGTTTA
This sequence comes from Himalopsyche tibetana, assembly GCA_030503985.1. NCBI lineage: Eukaryota > Metazoa > Arthropoda > Insecta > Trichoptera > Rhyacophilidae > Himalopsyche > Himalopsyche tibetana. Next base: position 38,777,140 of record JAPJYX010000014.1, on the reverse strand, counting down.
TCTCAACAAAAGTGTACGTACAGTCTTACTAGCTTAATCATAAATAATTAAATAATAGTATTTTGATAAAACAAAAAAAAACAATATCAAGTCAAACAAGAACTTATAACTCTAAAGAAGTAAGTAATAAAATATCGGAAAATCTCTTAACGTCTCTTGTGTATATGTACGTAATTGCAAATTATCCACCGCCATGTTCCAAAGATCCATTTATGAAATGGTTGCTCGTTCTCAAGATGGCGGAATGCCATCAGCTGTTCCGGATAGTCCGTGACCTTGATGCTGAACAACGCCGCCTGTCTATAAGCGTCGCATCTATGAATGCTAGACTTTATGTCAGTGCGATTGTGCGACCGATTTGTGGGATGCGAGCGCTCTATTCAGTTACCACACTTATCACGTTCGTGAAAGGATGTTTATTACAATAGAAACCATCAAAAACAGCGAAATACTAAAGCACTGTTTAATGATAATGTTGACTAAATATGGTAAAATAAACACACTGCCTTACGGTATTATTATGACATATAAAGTGTACCGAAAGAAAATCCTATAATTTATAATCTTATATTCTTATTAAATTTGAATCGTTCAAACTATGTACATTCTCACAAATTTTGTCATTAACGACCCGGGTTTCGCCTTTCGGCATCTTCAGGCATTCAAGTGCACGGATGAACTTGAACTGACGCTTAGCAAATGAAAGTTTCGTGTTATATATAAGATATAAATGCATCAAATTTTCTTCAGCAAAGTGTAAAGTTGCCATAAATATTGTAAAATATTTTTCAGCTAATACCAAAATACCTATTATAAATAAATCGTTTGACGAAGTATGTATTATATAAAAGAAAGTTTTTAAATAAAAAAATAAGTATTCATACATATAATTTTGTTAAGTAATATGTATGTACAAAAAAAAATATTCCTAACAGCAGTCAAAATATTACATCATTAAGAATCACGAAACAAATTAAACCTGTGAATGTTTTTCGCAGTGGATATAAATTAACGTCATCTCAAAATGTCATCAGAGTAAAGATTCATAATAAACAATATTATATTGGTTTTAGTTGTCGTGTAACGAGTAATAATTTTAAGCTTATCGTAATGATCGTCGAGTAAAACTTCTCCTCTCATACAATAATAAATTTCGGTAGATAAAGTATTCCAACACGAATTATCAGTTAGCAATACCATTTCGTATAGTTAAATAATTCACGCGAAAAGTTTTTATCTTAAATCAAAGTGAGAGTTTTGGAAGATCTAAAGCTCCTAATAATGACTGAGCTTAAACTCAGATATAGAATTAGGTGGAGAGAAAAGCTAAAAGATAATTATGTTAAGAAAGTAAAATACAAAACTTAAGTTATATGGATTTATGAATAAACAATAAGCTAAGTTTTAACGGTAAAATTGTTACAATCAGCTCTTATGAATCGTTTTAAATCTTCATTGAAAATCTATATTATCACAGTTGTAATTCAATTTTATATAAGGAATGTCATTTATTTTGTAAAACAGATGTTTTGATACTTATTTAGAATTATGATAAACTAGCTTTTCTTCTAAAATTTTACATATTTTTAATCACAATGCTATTGATTACATTAATGAGCCCCTGCAAAGTGAAGTGACACAAGTGAAAATATAATCGAGGAACGATGGGGTACAAAATAGCCTCAGACAAATTTGGGTAATATTTGCATTGCATTATCATTGAAGATTACAATAAATATCAACTAGGTATTATTGGTATTTGCTTAAAAAATAAGAATTTTACAACGTGAATGCACCCCATAGGAACACGAAAGTTAAGAAAATATAGAGTTCGATGAGTTTTAATATTATAAATCATTGAAAGTAACGTAAAAGTGAAATCAGCTTACTAAATACACATAACAATAGTGTTACCTTTCTAAAATAAATATTTTTTATCCACGAAACCAGAGATGTTGAGTCGAGTAAAACAAAGACGATTCTGACTCCAGTTTAAAATATAAAACCGACTCTCACTCCAATTTTCTTTTTCCAAATATTTCAGGTCACTCTAGTTATTGAATAGATTCTATTTGATTTCACCAATCAATATCATGAATACATTAGTAATTTTTTCTCCTGTTTTTCTGATTCCAACTACGAATTCGACTCCACAGCCCTGGTAAAAACGTGATTGTACTTAAAAGTTCAATAGACAAGTTTCACTATTTCGATACTAGACTCATTTCACTTCTCAATGGTTCAATTCATATTGACATGAATTTCCACCAACCAACCGTCGAATTCGTTGAAAATATTCATGTTACTTGAATAGCGAAAAATATGATTTTTATCGTTAATTATTGTCTCGTCAGCAACTGGAATAAAAGTAGTATTAACTTCAACCGTTTCTCTCAACAATTTTATCGTTGATTTCGAAATTATAATAAAATTGTTTGTAGGCGTCATTCAAGAACCTTCATTCTTTACAAAATTTATTTAAAGACTTTTAGATCTTAAGCCAACACGATGTGAAATAATCCATTTAATTCCTATTTTCAGCGGATAAAATTATCTTTGAATCATTTATATGTCTACGATTCGACTTAATACGTCATTATGATTTTCAAACGTGTGTTTATAATATTTTTTAAAATTTATTTTTGCTAGCGTTTTGAATAATCAAGAATGTGAAAAGAATATTTTTGTTTTGATAAACTCAACAGCAAGGTCACAGTAAATACAATTTGACTTGAGTGGTTTCAGATCATAAATAATCTTTCAATTTATTTAACAAATATAAATAGATAAATCATGAGACCAAAATATTTAATAACGCTTCTATTGATGCATACAAAGAGTTATAAGAAATTGTAAATTCTTCTTTATTATATAACTTAGATATACGACAAGCAGCTGCATATAAATTATCTCTGCGGGACACATCGTGGGCACAAAGACCATTCTCCAATCATCAAACATTATGCATGAAACAAGTTAAACTAAATACGTATTTAGTTCAAAAAGCAGATTTTTAATAAAGAGTTCAACTGATTAATTTAATATCAATTATAAATAAGCATTAGTTACATGAAACTCTCTTAGAAAAGGTAAATATATATATCAATACGTTCTTAACATTTAACGAGTAAAATTTGATTAAGTATTTCGACTGAGGGTGCTTGGTGGAATTTCCGTATCAAATTTGATTCAAGTACATCCTTGCACTTGGAATGCCTGAAGATGCCGAAAGGCGAAACCCGGGTCATTAGCGACAAAACTCATGGAAAAGTACAAAATTCAAACAATTCAAATTTGAGTAAAATTTGGTTTAAAACTTCAAATAAATTACTAAAACAAACCGTCAAAGATACTTTCAATACTTAATTGATAAATTTATAAAGGAAAAGATTTAAGATGTAAAATTTAATTTATGATGCAGGTATAATATTAAATTATTTAAAATTATCTTAACTTAACATATTTAAAAAAACACAATAAAAATAATTGATTACTCTGTCATTATATTCATTAAATTTAGGGTTTATACTGCATTTTTTTACATCTAATCTTTCAATCGAAGTATTTGTTTAAATTTGAGACAAGAGATGTCCAAGATGTCTCCATTCTTCTTATCTTGATTAATGAAGACCATTTTTTGCCCTTTATTCATTGCTGAAAAAACTGAGGCTTATTTCAGACCTTTTTTGTTATATGTGTTAGATTAGGAGTCCATATAAGAATCTTTTGTTAGACAAATCTCATTACAATTACTGTTCATTATTAATTTGATAAAGTAAGTAAACATGTCTTTCAATATTAATAATATTGTATTTACGCTTTGAATTTCTGTCTAATAATTAAATCACCTCATATGAAATGTAAATGTATAGCTTGTCTCTTCGCGGAAATCATTGCACCTAGATTATCTGGTAAAATAGACAATGTAAATTTCATAAAAATTATACTTAAAAAGTACTTATTTTTTCTTATAATCAATGAAAATAATTCGACTTTTATTCTGAAGCGAATTACTACCGCATTCATGAAGTGATATTAGAACTAACATGGCCATAAATGGCCAACAATTTGTATTTTAATTTATTACTTGCGACATGAATGTCTGATGGCTCTATACTCCAGACATGATAAACAGTGACACTACACCATTTATGGCCATTAGGTTATGTTAAGAATACGTTTATACGACATTAACATAAGCGATTTTCTATAATTAAGTGCCAGTTGTAAATTACTGAACGTTTAATGGAATAATTAACAATGTTTACGTCAATTATTATAAATCAGAGTTTCTCCTAGTTTTAAGCTGACAGAACCTTGGTTCGATAATTGAAAATTATCGCACAAAATTTATTGCGTTAATTTCAATATTGTTTACGCTCAGTGGCTTTATTAAAAAGTATATTCCATATAACCATTCTATAAAGACTCAAGTCACTGAAAAAAAATTAACCTGACAACTGAAAAATAGAAAAAAGAATATTTTAAGAAGTGCGATTTTAAAAACTAACCAATCAAAAAAAAAATATATTGCATTGAAAAAAGTTTGTTTCGGCGAGAAGTATGACAAGTTTCTACTATAACTTAAAGATTTATATCAAATAATTTTTGGTAGTTTTTTTTTCTTTTTTCCCTAGCTCTTGCTCCTGTTACGTTTTAATGTTTCATAAATATGGAAAGTCTCAGTTACTGATTTACAAATTATACACAGCCATGAATATTTAATTTAAACCTTTGTTGTCAATATCTAAGTAAAGTTCTAACGACTTTTTTCCAAATTTATCCGAATTAACATTTAATTGTTTTTACTAAATGATTAATGTATGTACATTATCGCCATATTACTTTCTTGTGCCATTTGTTTTTTACAAGTCATCATCAAATATAATATAGATAAATTGAGTGTCGTTTGAAATTCTATACTGTTACATATCGACTGTGGAATGGAAAAAGGACGTTCATAGCATGCAGGACATACATAGCAAATTTTACAGGAGGCACAAAAAACGTGTTTTAATGATTTTTGGTCATATGCAAATGATGAAATATACACAACCATGAAGTTCACGGAGGCTTCTAAACTGGTGTTTAATTGACATAATCTAATATTAATTAAAGAAATTTTCCAGGAAAAACCTAAATTTCAGTCTTTTTTCTTGGTTTAAATTTTTTAGAATCTCATATTTTTTCAAACTTAAAAGATAAATTAAGATACTAATTCGGCATTTGCAGCTTACATCCTTTAAATAGAACGTGTACCAAGTTTGATACATTGTGGTTATCGAAAAAAGTTTCTTTGAAAAAACTGTGAGTTACGTCCATTTTCCTTTCTACAGTCGATATAGTTTTAGACGTATTTTGTAAATTTGTCAATTTGTCACGTTGAAACTATTAATAACATTTAACAAGAATTGACAGAAAAAATAATTACTAAAAATTGAAAATAACTATGAATAATAAATACTTGATACATATCCCATGCCATTTATTAATGATTGTTATAGTCGTTATGATTTATGAAGGTTAACAATGTTGACAATCCATGTAGTAGTCATTTACAAATACTTCTGGTCATTGTTTCTACTGAAAAATATAAGCCGACAATGAAGGGTTTATATTACATACTAACAGCTTGATTGAGTGATAAATTATTGCCTCATAAGGAGAACCATATGCTATACCTGCTGCAGCCTGTCTGTAGCATATCTTCTAATGGTTAATTATTACTGATGAATGAGCTCACTTCTCAACCCATGGAAGGCAGGTAATTCTCAATCCATCTGGTGAAATGTTGACGATGACATTATAAAAGACAATAATAATATATCTTACTATTATTTCAATAGTTTGAATAAAAAATCAAATAAACACACATTGTTTTAAGGTTCTTTTTATTACATCGTGGTATTTAGATATTATTTTTGCTGCATTTGCGCCTGTGTAACTATTTTCACGCGCTTGCTACAAAGTATTAAGCAACGGAAAGCTTATGATATTTTGTAAAATATTGTTTATTGAAATTATACATATATGGACATGAATGTTGCTTATCGAAAAAGGTTTAATTTCACACACAATTTAGTAATAATAAATGTAACACATTTGACTTAAATCTAGTTATTTTATATACGGCGTTATTTTGTTTTTATCCCTTAAATAAATACTGTACTACGAAAAGTACAAGTCGATTTTAACATAGATTGCTATACCCAATAGTAAAATACAAATCATTATTCAATTTTTTGAAATGCATGTTGTGGTGGCAAGAAGTTGTTGGTTCAAAATCTGCAATCAAATGAAGGGAGCCGATTTTTTGAAAATCTTGATTTTAAGCAATGTTCAAATTCACTTTTAACTTTAAAAATCATTCGATATTTTACAAAAAAAAATATTAATGCATTCATTTTTACATTTGTATTGATTATTCATGATAAAATAATTGTTGAAATAATTCCAATCAATCAAAATGTTGCAATTGAAACATGAACCATAAATGTAAGTTAGGAAATTAATATTAATTTTTAAAGTATTTTAAGAAATCAGTCTCAAACATGGCTTGATAACATACAAAATATCATCCCAAAGTAATTTTAAACTAAAACTACTTTTGAAATGTACATGTATTGTTAAACAAAATGAAATTCAAGTTTCATTTTTTAACTATTTTGGAACAAGCCGCGTTTCCAAATAATACCGTCAATTTGTGTGTGTTATTTAGATAAAAACCGTGCATTTTTATAACAAGTATTTACTCATACATTTAAAAGGTTAAATGCAATAGAAAAAAAATAACATTTGCTTTAAACAAACAGTTTTGTTTGGTGCGGTAAAATAAAACATATCCAACATTGTGTGCCAACCATTGAAACTAAGCTAATTAATTTACGGTAGTGAGCACACTTTGTTAAATTTTACCGTATAAACATAAACCAAGGATCTGCGATCGATAGAATAATTATAGCAAGTCAACGGACATTTCGTAGCCATTACGGGATGAGAGATTCTCTAAGCGTATCACGTTTGATTGTTCGTTTCAAGGGACATTGTCGAGTAAGCGTCATTTAGCGATTTAACGCAGTAGACCTCGTTTCATTAGAAACAACAAAACTACGGCCAAGCTTATTAGTTAAAGTGTAAAAGAAGACACGACAGAATTAACGTGGAACAGAAAATGGACACTACATATTTACGAGATTTATTTTTGTACGTATTAGTTTTTGGTGTAGACTGTATATTATGATACGATTGATTCAACTGATTACTTAATCTCAGAAAGACACGTGTTCAATCAGGAACAAGGGATAAAAATGTTGCACTCAAATACGGATAAACTATTTTTCCAGGAAATTTTAGAAATAAATAAAGCACCCGAAGTCTTCCGATTTTAAATGAGCAGGTAAATATGCCGAATTCCCCACTTTTATACCGTATATGTAAGTAAATATAATCATAAAAACTTTTCCAACAAAGAAAAATAAATATATTTCTTAAAACTACTCGCCATTCAAATCTGTAGGCATTCCCATCGGTTAATCCTTTTTGCCAGCAATGGCTTTAAGCTTAATGATACAATTATTTATTATATAAACACGATACATTCATTTACTAAGCGTCACTTCAAGTTCATCCGTACATTTGAACGCCTGAAGATGCCGAAAGGCAAAGCCCGGGTCGTTAGTGACAAAATTTGTGTGAATGTATATAATTTGATCAATTCAAATTTGATTGAATTGTGCATTTACTTAATAGAAGTTCATTGTAATATGATGAAAATAGATACACAATACATCTTTTTATCAATCTATGGACGTAAGAATGTATTTAGTATCTCTACTAAACCAGTATATATAGATAAGTTGATGAAGGCATAAGCCGAAATATCTCTCAACCATGTATAAAATTACACTGATCTCCTTTTTTACACGATTTCAAATAACACAGGGCAAAAAAATCGCACATTAATCTAACAATCTGTAACAGTAATTTTAAATTTCCTACATCCCTCTCATGTACTTACTACTCAGTACTACAGGTATGCGGAAGGGGCCTAGGACAAAGAGGGGCGTCTTTATACATATTTTTTACACGTTTTTTTAAACGGTAAATGGAGAGTCCAGTGTATATCATTAGAACTAAAATATTTTGATATTGTTTCACTTAAAATATTCAACATTACAACTCTTTCGTAAATTTTGGCCTATAATGAATTTTTGATATTTTAATGTGTTGGTTTATTTAACACTTAAAATTTATTTTGTCAACGTCCACTTTTTGAAGTTGAAGCTCAATATATATATTGTTTGTAACATAAGGCTTCGCCAGCTCTTATTGTCACATTATTTCATCTTCGGTCAACAGTATAGTCAAAAAACAGACATTGTTGAGCCTATCACACGTTTGTTTTGATTATATTCTGGATTAAACTGTATGGATTTATAAGCTTTTCTTTTCGAAAGCTCTCACAAATCCGATAGATCTTTTAAGCTTGAAGCTTTCGTGTTATTTTTTCTCTAGTGACGATACGAAAATTTTTTCATACACGTTATTTTTATTTTTATCATCGCCATAACATACAGTGGAAAATTGTTAGATATATTAAGCTTTCGATTAAGCAAATGTAAATTTTTGAATAACAATCTTTTTAATTTGCGTAATTGCACTTCACTAGTTAAAACAATTTCAGTCAACTGTCTGTAACGCACAACTCAACACTGCTCTTGCGCAATAATCAAAGAGTGAGATATAAAAACGTTTGCATAAGCGGGGATAATCTTTTGATAAACTAAATGAGAATAAAATTGTAACATCAATATTTTTAGTTTTATAAAAGAGTGGCTGATGATCCAAATGTATTTTTTTTTATCAAACGTTGCTCAACTAGAAACAATTATGAACGTAAAGGATATCTTAAAGCACAGCATTATTTTGTTGTCCTTGTTTTCAATTCAATTAGGTGTAATTCTTGAGCGTTCTCCAATCTTGTCTTTTTCATCTTCCATAAGGCTTTAATATTTTAAATAGCTGTATGGAATAACAAATCTTTACATTTTAAATAAATACATAAAGCTGTCGGTGTTTCGATAACTTTCCAGTAATGCCAACATTAAACTAAAATATTAATATCAGAGTCACCAATGATAATTGATAAAATGATTATAACTCGGCCGATATTACTTTATTAACCTCGGAGAGATATATTTTTTTTCAATACAATTCATAACGACTGAACCTATATCTATTAGTTTGAATTAGGTACTTTTTATACGATAGAATTTTCAGCTATTTTTTTAACCGGCCAACACGCCACAGACGAGTTACTTCGTCAATAACTAATTAAATCAATATGTAATTGCAAACTTTGACCGGTGTGCTAGGTAAAAGCGTCCTTTTTTACGGCAGCCAGAAAGCTAAGAAATGAGTTTTTCACCCAAGCTACCACCGTTATGTTGTCAGTACACCGATCGAAACCAATAAGTGAAAATACCTTGTTTTTTTTTAATTGAATTTTTTTTAAATCTCTATTCATGCACTCTCACTTCATAAAACTACATAAAACTTCATGAAATTCGTAAATGATTAACGAATTTCATGAAGTAATAAATATTGGAATATACTTAATGTATGTTATGTTCAACTTATGTAAAAATACACAAAATATGGCAAGACTTGTTTTATCGCAAAACACAAAGTATCAAAAACTTTCTTTCTGCATTATAACAGCCATTTTTTGCCATAACCTCTTTTGCCAGTATACTTATAATTATGATATTATCATATCTGTTTGCGAAAATCATTACCACTTTATTAATGACTCTATTTTATTACAAGTAAAAATTGTTTATGATAACTTATTTAATGTGCCTCCAAAATATTTTATTCTAACGTTCCGATTATAATTGGTTAATGACTGCACTTAGTAAACAGGTCACGCTCCAACGATATGACCAGTTAAACAGATCTATTCATTGGCTATAAGAAACATCTTAATACATTATTTATTACCAAGGCATTAGTCTGGCATTTATTGCTTATCTGCTTACAATAAATAATTATAATTGCGTAATTATTAGGAGCAAATATAATACTATGCTCAATTGGAGTTGTAAAAATGTTTATGGCTGTTTGGTTTAGTTGTTACTTAGCTAATCACTATCGTTTCACCCTTTTTATGATAGGATGTGTGAGAGAGAGGAATTCAAGACATCACATAAATCCATATTTTCGAACAGAAATCCATAAATCGACAGAAAAAATCAATATATAAAAGGCGTCCGTACTACGATTCAAACCCGTAACCTCCGTATTTTAATTCAACGACGTTGATCATTTAACCACGCAGCCGGCATTTTTTATTAGAATTAGAAAAAAAGCTTTTTTTTATTTTATAATATAATGTTTTTTTATCAACAATCAACCGTTTGGATACCAAATCATGATAATGTCCCAAAGATACTGCGTGTTTTTGAGAAAAATAATTTTGCCTAATAAACACTCGAATTCGACATTTTAAAACTTATATTGACTCAGTATAGATAATTACTACATATATTCATCAAAGTATTGCTTATATTCTATTAGAATGCCAAGTATTTGATTTTTTAATTGTCTTGGATATCCGTGTTTGCTTGCATATGTTCCGGACACCTGTGTCCGCTTGGTATGCAAGTGGTTAATTACCAGTGAACGCACTTAAAGTGAGAAATCATTTTACTGTTAAAAGTTTCGTGGTGCAGCGGTCAAAGTTGCTAGCCTCTTTTGCCGATCTGATGGGTAACGGTACAAACATAATTTTTTCAATCATTCTTTAATTGAACAGCAATTTTCTAATCGAAGGCTTTCGTATTTGTGATGTCTAAGCACTCCCTCTCACTTTTCTAAGCCTCAAATAACGAGGTGTAGCTAGAGTAATTAATTAACCACTAGCCCTCTCGTAGTCATATCCTTCTACTTACACTCTCTTCAAAAAAGAGAAGTTTAGCAACTGAGTAATAACAAAAAAACTTATTCTGAGATACCTTCATTGAGAGCGGATATGGACTAAAAACTGTTCAATTTGAATCGTTAAAGTTTTGTACATTTCTAATTAGTTTGTCCCTAAAGACCCAGGCTTTGCTTTTTGGCATCTTTAGGTGTTGAACTTGATCAGACAGTTGATAAATGTAAAAATTTGAACGATTCAAATTTAATGTAAAAAAATACATCAAAAATCTTTTAGCTGTTGTTGACGTTCAATATTATAATAAATACTGAACGTTTTGTAATCTTAAGTTAGTTGTTCAGGTCAAAACTGTAAGTAAACCATGCAACAGGTCACAATATTAACTAACCGCAAACCAAAAGGTCAGCACACCACTTAAGAGAGGGTGACACTGTCGAACCAGCTAAACTTAACGAACCTAATAGAATTTAATGGCGTTGCCGTTTAGAGCAAGCGAAAATTTTGCCGCTCTTAACTGAGGCGCCAACTTCCGACGTGAAGTTGGTTACGGGGTAAAGAAACTCTTACACGTCAGTGAATTATTTTTAATTTTTCCTTCTTCCCTTGCTTTGCAACAGCTTTTTAAAAACGTCAAAGAAGTCGCTTTGAAAGAAGTAGTCAGTTATTCTGGTTTTTATTTCATATCTGTATAATATTCGTTATAATAAATTAATATAACCAACAAGTCCGGTTTGACGTGCAATCTTCGTTTTTAATCTTAAAGAAGCATGTCGTTAAGAAACATTGTGATAATAACCAGATTATTGATAGGTTTTTCATTGCACAATGGTTATGAATAATCCAAAGAATTTAAAAACAGTTAAATGTTTTATTAAATAATAGAATAAATAAGCTGCGTTTAACAAGACATTTATTTCCATAAAATTTTATGTTTTTATTTGAAAAAACAATTTTAAAAACAAAAAACTTCAAGATGGTGCAAATAAATAAGTGTTCTTTTGATGAAAAAATAAAAAACTCTTTTGTATAACGTCCACATTTCGATCACGCAAATCAATAATTAAAATATGTTGCATTTCTATTATTGGATAAACTGTTATCAATAATATTTATTGATTTGATTGTTTAAATTTTCCGGTTCTAAGCTCAAGATATGCGACCCCAATACCCACATTTTCTTCAATATCTATTTTAATATGGGTGATACAATGTTTATAATTAAGGTATTCTTATATCATAGATTTTTGGACTTTTTGTAGTTTATATAAATACGCGATAACGCGATAACGCGACAATGCGATAAGCGCCCGCGATAACGATCGTTCGTAAGATAGCTGGGATAAATTCGTCAGTTGTTATTTCATGTGTGCTGGGATGACGTCTTTTTTACGCGCAAATTAAAATATGATTATTTATTAAAAAACCACGGATTTTTATAAAAAAAAATGTATAAGGAATGATGCAGAGAGAAATTTTAAAGCCCTTAGACTATTTTTTTTTTGAAATTCATAAGAATAAGGCCAATAATGAGGAAACCACCGGGGTCCCTAAACGATCCCATCGGCAGAGAAGTATTTTTCTAGTCTCCGAACCGCGAGAGTTAATACTCACAGATGCGGCGAATTAAAAAACAATAGTTATAAATTACAATGTCACATTAAAATGCTGATTTTTATCCATAATTTGAGAGGTTCAAAAGTCAAGCGGCCCAAGTCCATCAGTAGAGTTTTAATTGAATTCAGTTTTAAGTACTGTATGTCTTTCTAACTGCGATAAAACGAAACAGTTTCTCTATAAAAAAAACAGCTATATAGTATATATCAAAGATTTTTCGAGAAGAGTCGTACATTTTTTTAAGTTTTATCAAGCTAGTCAATCATACATTTTGACCGTGAAAGGAAAAAGGACGTAACCCACATAGAGAAAATTTTAAAGAAGGCACGAAAAACATGTTTTGATGATTTTTAGCCTTATGCAAATTATGAAATAAACACAACCTTGAAGTGCACTGAGACTTCTAACTGGTGTTAAAATGACGTAACATAAAATTAATTAAAGTAATTGTCTAGGAAATACTTTTTTGGTCAGTATTTTTTCATGGTTTCAATTTTCACAATTTAATTTTTTTTAAACTTAAAAGCTAAATTTAGACACTAATTCGGCATTTGCAGCTTACATCCTTTTGATTGAACGTGTATCAAGTTTGATACATTGTGATTATCGAAAAAAAGCTGTTCTGAAAAAACTGTGGGTTACGTCCTTTTTCCTTTCCACAGTCGATATGTAATTGACAAAAATCACAATCATTAAGCAACAAAAGCTAGAAAAGATTTATCGCGTGATATGAGTAAAAACTTATCTTGGGTTATTCATTCACGTAAGAATCGATTATTTGTGAATTGAACTCAGTTCAAAATCAGCTTAACTCAACAAGTAATAAATGCGCCCCATCTTAAATCATATACGATAAATTTTCTTATTGTTTATTTTCAACCATCGATTTTAAGCAGACGTCCGTTAGTATATTTAATATATACTAACACAGACAATTGCTAGTCGCACTCGATAATGGATTGCCATCTGAACACAACTATTGTAGATACACGACGCGAACAACAACGTAGGATTCTTTAAGCACAAAGTAGCACGAAGTGCAAAGAAACACTTTAAAAATATCTCTACCGTTCTTTAATGGACTGATGACGTATAAAAATGAAACGGTTTCAGTTGAAACCATCACAATAAATATTCAAACATTTATGTACATACATTGAAAGTTTTTAAAGTACACCGTACGCTTACAATAATAAACTATATGAATATTTATCTATTGTTATCCGTTTATGACAATGTATATCTATAATTAGTTAAACATTATTGCCAGATTATTAGTATGTGACTTATGAATATCTATAATAGTGCTATGTGGAGGTGTCTTTACTGAGCAAAGCCAATTATTATTGGCAAAGTTGGCGCCCTGCCTACGTGACGTTCGGTTTCCGCCGGAAGTGTATGGTTATGTGTCGTCAACTTGTCATTTAGTTTTGTTTTGTTTTCCGAAATGAACAGGTTGGTGCGAGTTGATTGATTTGTTGATTTTTTAATTATTACGAGAAAATGAGAAGGCTCAAGACAAAAGGAAACTAAGCCAGCGTGAACGTGTATTCAAAATGTAATAATAAATTTAACCATCAAAATACTGCTATATGCTTGAGATTTGGATGTCCACAATTTAACAAATATGTGACTTAACAATTTTTGTTTTTTTTGACATTGGACTATCTTTTAAAAAAATGTGATAGTACATTGAGTATCTTATATGAAAAGTACAGATACTTTATATTAAATAATGTTTCCTTTTATAATAATGAATTTCTTCAGAACTTTCTATTGTTTTTTTAACTGAAAAAATAATTGAATTAAATTGTCGTATTCATATTTTTTTAATTTGAAAACTTGAAAAAATATTTTACATTACAGATTATGCCAATGCGTCAAATATTTTGAAGTTGAAAGATCATACGAGATATACTCGATGAGAATATTTGTAAGTCACATGAGATTAACTCAAGGAGAATTGACTTCACAAACACCCATGTCTTAGATCTCAAATTAAAATTGAAAAAATCTAATTTAACATTGACCTTACCGGGAATCAAACCCAGACCCACCTGATAGGCAGAGCAAGCTCTAACCAACTAGACTACAGCGGGCGACTGTTTGAGTACTTATGAAGTCAAGAAATTTTATAAACTAAATAATAACAAAATTAGAAAACCTTGTCTTAAAATCACATCTATACCCGTGGTGATATCGTGAACTGTTAAATAATTCATGTATTCAGACATATCAAAGGATAGAAATACTAACAACGGTGCATTTAATTCAGTTAGTGTCATAATGCAGATACGTTAAAAATAATAACAGTCTTACTAGCACGTTTTCAAATATCTTTACATACCGATCTCATTTATTCATTCTAAGCTTTGAAATAGAAGATTTAGTTAAAATGGTGGCATATCAACTTTCCATGCTATCATTTATTCGTGGCTCACAATAGTTTTTTGGTTTGAATGACATATGACAACATCAAATTTCGTCGCGTAAACCACTCTACATTATTGTTACAAAAAAGAAAGCTTAAGCGTTTAATACACTTAGTAAATTGTTATTTCTGGAAAAAATATTTCCAGTGTGGTCTGTGTATATTTACACAAGAAAGAATATTGTTTAAAATTGTGGGGGCATAAAAAATCACAAATTTTAGTACCGCTTAAATTGTAAAATCTATTTATGCCGCGAAATAATAAACTCGTATTTATAAGCGTCATATTTTACGAGCTTTCGAATAGAACTTTTTTGAAATAAATACTTACGATCGAGTAAACAAATATACACAGAAAGCTTTTGCATGCTTCCTGGATTCCTCTAAAATAACCATTATACGATAGCGGAATTTTATAAATCATATCGACTGTGGAAAGGAAAAAGGACGTAACCCACAGTTTTTTTTTGATAATCACAATGTATCCAAACTTGATACACGTTCTATCAAAAAGATGCAAGCTGCAAATGCCAAATTAGTCTCTAAATGTAGCTTTTAAGTTTGAAAAAAGGAAGCCTGAAGAAATTGCAAAAAAGAAAAAGGACCTAAAAAAAAAATTTTCTCGAACAATGTGTTAAATTAATAGTAGGATAAGTCAATAAAAAAACAGTTTATCAGTCTCCGTGCACTTCAATGTTGTGTATATTTCATAATTTGTCTTTGGCCCAAAATCATCAGAAAACGTTTTTTGAGTCTCCTGTATAATTTGTTATAAATTAACCCACAGTAACGTCCTTTTTCCTTTCCACTGTCGATGTCGATTTCACCTTGTTTCTAAGATTTTTAAAAATTGAAATTTGAGATCTTGGACGTGGGTTGTTGTAATGTAATTCTTCTTCAAATTGGTCTCTATTATCCAATTTATTTTATCGAATTTATCACAGGTGATTTCAAATTTCAAAACGTTTGACTCATTAGCTATTTTTAGAATATTTTTTAAACATGATAACAAATTATAAGTAAAACACTTTATTTTGAATGTTTGTTTTTTATGCTTTGATTTACCACTGTACGTACTGGAAGTGTTGTATACTATATATGTAGCTACGTTTTTCATAGACAATACCAGCAACTCGATTGATCGGAATAATGCGCAAAGTCTGAAGAGGAATTTTGTTAGATGCAATTTATTTTACGGGTGAGATGCTCTGAGGTATTTTCGGCTCCGCGACGCGAAAACGTAAAGCAAACAAACAAAATACTGACTCGAGGATTACGTAGTTATGCGATACAGCGCAGATGGAATGGCGCTACTTGGTTTTTTGAGGCGGAGGAAAATTGCAGGAGAGGTAATGCTTTTATTAGTATATACTAGAATTTTCGAAAGCTGTTAAAATCTTTTTCATCTTACCATGTCAGGTCGTTATATTAACTTTATTATGCAAGGATAGTTTGAAAATTTTGGTAAGCTTTTTTGGAATTTTTCAACGTAGATAGAACGTGTATAAAAATGTATACATTGTAATTATTGAAAAAAAGCTGTTTTGTAAAAACTGTGGGTTACGTCCTTTTTCCTTTCCACAGTTGATATATTGAGTTTACTATGACTTGATCCTATTCTAAGCTGATCGCTAGACTACAAAAAGCGACATAACATTACATTAGGAAGTCATTAAATTTACCTTTCGGGTCATTTGGTGCAGTGGTTAACGTTGTTAGCTTCCGTGCCGAAACTCACGGATTTGAGTCCCAGTACGAACAGCTTTTCTTCGATCGATTTATCCCTTTCCGTTCAAAAACATAGGTGTTTGTGATGTCTAAAAAATAAGATCCATCAATAACTTGGCGTTACGAAAGCGGTTAGTTAACCACTAGTCCTGCCTTAACGTTATCCTTCTATCCCTACTACTCTCTTTTGAAAAAAGGGGTTAAGCGACTGAGTAACAAACAGTTCTCATAAAAAAATTCTGTTAACATACTTCCATTAGAAAGCCATATGCTCCAAATTGGAGCGGACATGGATTAAAAAAAATCTCTTTTTTATGTCTCCCGGATCATTATCTTCTAACTGTACTTAGCGTTTAACCTATAACTACTCATAAGAGTCATAAGAGATTGACAATACATTTTTATAATTAGCATATCTTAGGACAAGTATAATATATTATATTTTGAATAAAAATAATAGCGTAAAAATACTCCATTGAGTAAATAAAAAGGTTTAAAAATGAATATGAATTTATTTAAGGCCAGTAACAACTAAAAAATCTTAGAAATTAATAAAAGTATTAACAATAAATAATTATTATTAAATAATATCTTTAAAAAAAGAAGTTACTCGCCACGGTTAAATTTATTTCCAATGGTTTAACCCATCCTAATTGATGCAACACATTAGTTAATCATTTTTTAACGTAAATATCATTTGTAAAATCATTATTGTTTGTTTATTTTTTTATCCTCCCCACCTTACATCCCGTTTTTATTTGTATAATATTTCAGAATAGTAAAATTAAAACCATTCGTACTTAAACAAGCAATGTGAAAATTTGAATCGTTCAATCGTTTTGTCACTAACGACCCGGGTTTCGTCTTTTGGCATCTTCAGGCGTTCAAGTGCACGGATGAACTACATAATTTGAATGATTCAAATTTAATATTGAAATTCCACCAAGCACCTTCAGTCGAAATCTTAAAGCATTGTGAAAGAAAGATTTTCTGAGGGTGCCTCTGAAAGGGGCGAAACACGTTCACAGTTTGTAACACATTACGTAGAACAATCTAAGATATTTTTAATTTTATATTATAATAAACTTCTGCAAAATTGTCGTAACGTTGATAAATAAAACATAAATTCCGTCGCTGAAGATCTTTTGAGTATTGACAAAACATGATTGAAGACTTATCTTTACTCAAATTAACGGGAAGCATTCGGTTTCAATAAATTATACATTCAGTATTTGATAGAGTAAATTAATAATGTTTCGATTTTCCGCTGTCTGTTTCTTTTTCATACGTCATTTTAGGATTTTTCAATCCAAGTTGCAGCGAAACCGCATCACAATTTGTGACGGATCACCGCCTCTTGAGACGCTTCGCTGGCCACTTGTGCTCTATTCTAGAATGGCGGCAACGTGACGAGAATAGCGAATTGAGGATTTCAAGAAAAATAAACACAACGTTAGTATTTACAACGGTACCAGTTATCTAGACTCCGCTGTAAATGGATTCTTCGTTTGGAACAACTGGTTCAGTTAATTGGCTAATTTATTTAGATTAAAACATTACCAACTGGAAACGTTTATACACTGGCGTATTACTACATAAGCGCAAGAGGCGCGCGCTTGGGGCCTCAAAATCTTGAGGGCCTCAAAGATACTATAAATTATATAAACCCTTATATTTTTATTTCAGTTTTAGATATTTATTATTATTCTACTAAGAGGCTTGCAGCACTTTTATGTTATTCGAAAAGCAGGGCCTCCAAAATGTATTACGCCTAAGGCCTCCAACGTTCTTTATCCGCCACTGCGTTTATAAAAAGAACTATTGCTTTAACCGATAACCTATATATTTGACTTTAGAATTTGAGCCAAACTTTTTTATGTCAAATGTAGACTTGAATTTTCTCCCAAAAAGCTCAATCGAACACAATGAGAATGAACAAAAAACTTTAATGAGACCGATATATTATATTACCAGTTTATTTGGTTTGACTTAATTCACACATAAAATAAAATCATTATTTACAAGTGCGTGTGCTGAAATTGGCAAAAAATATATGCACCAAGTTACTGAGGTTTGGGACAGTTTTAAGCAAATTAAAAATATATTTTATCCATGTCCGCTCCTAATGGAGGTACCTCAACAGAAGTTTTTCTAACCGAACTGTTTGTTACTCAGTCGCTCAACCTCACTTTTTTGAGGTGAGTAGTAGGGAAAGAAGGATAAGGCTTGAACAGGACTAGTGGTTGACTAATCGCTATTGCTACACCCAGTTATTCCCAGGATCAGAAGGATGGGAGGAGAGGATATCATGTGAATTGACATCACAGACACCCAGTCTTCTATCACAACTTTGGATTGAATAATTCTCAAATTCACTGTGATCAGACCGGAAATCGAACCCAGACCTGCGTGATTGAAAGAGCAAGCTCTTACCAACTGGGCCAGAGCAGGCAACATAAAAAAATATTAAGAGACCTAATTTCATTAGTATGACAAAATATAGTACAGTTAAATATTATATAAATAAACTATTACATATGGATTCATACATAATTTTAAAATGGTCGAGTTAAGCGAAACTGGCCGTGATCGTTTTATAATATTGTGGGATTGATACAAAAAGTTTCCATATATTTTATAACCATGTCCGTTTCATATGTAGACCTTACAGCATATGAAGTTTATCTCAACATAAGTGTTTCTACGAGAAAAGTTTGTTAATCACTTGATAAACCTATCTTTTATTTAAAAAAAAGTAGGAATAGAAGGATATTACTAGGACAAGACTAGTGGTTAGCTTACCACTATTTCCGTTTTGAAGATAGGAAGGGTGTGTGAAAATTTATAAAATCGCATACATTCATGTATTCTGACAGAAATCCAATAATCAATAGTAAATCAATTTATAGAAACTGACACTACTTGAATTCGAACCCGTGACCTGCGTAACCGAAGCGTCGTTGGCCACTCGGCTTGGCAGCCAGTGTTTGTAAAAACTAAATATAAATTATATTCTTGCAATTGCTACATAATTGAGATGAACATAACGTTAATTTTTGACGTGATTGTTTTAAGAAAAAGAAAAATACAAAAGTTTAAATTGTTTTTTTTAATTTTTACATTTGATTTTATTTAAACAATAAAAATATTTATGGCGAAAATTTTAATGCTTTGAATGAAGTTACAAAATAAAATTTTCTTTGTGTATTATAATATAAAAGAATGAAATAGCATTGACAACGTTTCATTCATCAACATGCGAGGTATTTAATATCAAATTGTAAGGCATTAATCATCAAATCGTATTTTTAATTGAGATATACATAATATATATCTAAACTAATATTATTCGTAATTAATATTGGCAATATGAAGTAAATTAAATTCCTCCCTCTCAAGTTAAGCCGGTGCGAGCTATGTTTTCATTTTCATTTTCATGCACCATTGTTTCCAAGAATTTATATGCAATTCGAAATTATTATCCAATAATTTTACAAGGAATATACTGTTCATGTTTTAATAATAAATAACATAAAATTGATATCATTGAAAATTTACATTTATAAAATATTCCATTAAAAAGTTGTATTAATTATGTTTGTATAACAGAATTAAATTCAGATTCCATATTAGCGAAAATGTTTTTGAATACATTATACGTATTTGATATACGATTTTCTTGTAGAATTATTTAAATTGAACCTTGCTGTATCAATTGTCAATAAGAAGATGATACTGTTTACATGCACTTCCTCTTCCGGCAGATGGTCATCATCCTGATATGAATTATATAAAGATATTGGACAATGCTTCCAGGTCGCTGGAAAAGTGAAAATTTTGGTAATAAGGTAAAAAATATCAACGTTTTTAGTTCTATAGATGAGTTTATAGATATTTCGGCGTGCGAAATTGTCATAAATATGTTTAAACTTGCATATACAATACATCTTGCTATTTGATCTAGCATCCTAATTTCTGTTACAATTATTACATTTATTAAACATGACTTTAGTGTTTTTTAGAACGATTAAAAGTATGGAGTTATTCAACGTTAATTAATTTAAATTAAACTGTCATTTATCATAAGTTACATTAGGGGTTTTAGTAACGGTGATGGATTAATTATTGTTTGTTCATTTAAGATATTGTTGGCTTGATTATGTTTATTATTTTTTTATTATTCTAGTGCATGAAGATTTGAACTTTTACTGTGACAATTCTGGAACTCAAATAATATTAATTAAGGTCATAAACTGAAATGATTTGTTTTTGTTTTTTTAAATTTATTTTTGTCTTGTGTAAGATTTTTTCTTATAAAAGTATATTATTGTCTTCATGAACTTGTCGGATCCGTGGTCGATAAGTCAACGTCATTAGCTTCGGTTGCTGTACTCGAATGTTTGAATCTCAGTACTGGCTCTTTCGAAACTTATTTTACAATTAATTTATAATCACGAATGCCTGTAATGTATTTGATTCAATTCTAAGCCCAATTCCATTTTTAGTCAACATCTGACACCAGAAGTGGGAACATGCAGCTTTAAAAGAACATTAGTTTAGTCTATGGTATATATTTTTTATAAATGCTAGCGTTCAGTGAAACCGGTTCTTATATTTATTAATAACAATGACAATAGTACAAAAATAGCAAAAAAATAAAAAAAAATTCAAAGCTCATCTTATTGAATACTACCCGGTTCCTGGCAGGAGTTGCAATGCCACAAAAATAATGAAAGTGTTTGTGCTTAAATTGTATTTATTGAAGTGCATGTTTTCTTTTTCTGCCGATTGTATATTTTACAACACACGCGACACCTACAGTAAGCAATTGTATTACGCCGATAACCTTCCCGAAAGTGCAAGCAAAAAGTTTGTCAATGTTGTATTGCAATCGGATTAGCGGTATGGCAGCGCATAGACTACGAACAAACAAACATTCATTTTTATGTATTAGACTATTGAATGCTTATCTTGTAAGATTCCAATAGTCTCAATGCGGTCTTCCACCATAAGAAAGTTCTTTACGTTTGCCTCAGGCTCTTAGAGTAACACACGCAATGCAGTAGCTATTACTTAACAGTCCAAAAGCATAAATACCAACTGTTACTACGACGAGCCGAAATTTAATTCGGACCAAGTCTAAAAATAATAAAATTATATTATATTTTAGGGTACGCCAGCGAAAGCACTCGTGATTATTAAATTCGTCGGTTTGCTTCGTGATCGCTCCAATTATAACGCGGGGCGGTCTACCTGCCACGTACAAATCTCTCAAACAACTTGGCTCATTTTTTAAAAATATGCTGAGCACGCGTTGATTTATCGCCTTTTTTATATTGAATAATTTACGACGCCCGTAAAGAAAAAGCTGAAAGCAAAACAGTATATTTGCGGATTCGCAAATTTGTTTTTAACCGAAGCAGCAATTTGATCGTAGACATAGTAGTGCCTCGAGCGATGTAAACTTGCAGCTTTTCGGATTCGATCTCGATAAAATTATTCGAAACCTGTTTACACATCTTCTGAGTAAGATTTTTGTTTTTAAATAGACATAATACGCACATTTTTATTAAAGTCAGCGACCTAAATAGTTTAAATAAATTATGCGATTACAACAACCAAGAATTTGAATTACTATCATAAATTGTTTTTATTTGAAAGGCATGAGCCATGAAAAGCGGTTATTTAAATAAAAACTATTTATTTCCTTTTTTTAATCCATGTCTGCTACTAGGGCATCCAATCCCGGGATCCCGTTCAATTTTTGTTCCCGAAATTCCGGGATTGAGACGGCTGCGATTTCGGGATTTCGGGATTGAGAAATTTTGAGCAAATTCTCGAAATTCATACGAAATTGGCAAATTGAAAATTTCAAACTCCTCGGTGAGCTAAAAAAAAAAACGAGTTTCTGTGAGATTCCGGGAAAAAGTATACCAAATCGGATATTTCAAATTACTCGGTGAGCTAAAAAAAAAAACGAGTTTCCGTGAGATTCCGGGAAAAAGTATAGCAAATTGATAAAATCTCGATCCCGGGATTCAAAATAAATCAATCCCGAAATCCCGGGATTGGAAAAAGGCTTCGGGATTGGATACCCTATCTGCTACCAATATGGAGCATATGGCCTCCTAATGGAGGTATCTTAACAGAAGTTTTTTCTACGAGAACTGTTGTTACTCAGTCGCTCAACCTCACTTTTATCAAAGTGAGTAGTAGGGAAAGAAGGATAAGACTAGAACAGGATTAGTGGTTGACTAATCGCTATGTCATATATCACAAACACCCAGTCTTCGATCACAACTTTGAATTGAATAATTCTCAAATTCACCGGGATCTGACCGGGAATCGAACCCAGACCTGCGTGATCGGTAGAGCAAGCTCTAACTAACTGGGCCACAGCAAGTGACAGTAGGACTTAGTAATAGATTAAAAATGTTAAATAAGAATTTTATTTATTTATACAGTTTTAAAAATGTTTAAATTGATTTAACGCCCGAAGATGCCGAAAGGTGAAACCCAGGTCGTTAGTGAATGTACATTATTTGAACGATTCAAATTCCACCAAGCACCTTCAGTCGAAATCTTAAATTAGCTACGAGCGATGATTGGATACAATTCGATCCTGCTATTTGAGGCATGTTGACACGTTTTTCCAGCATAACCTACTGTATTTTTATGACGTTATTTGTAAAGCAATTGGCGGTTGCAAATATATTAATTGCTGGTCTATATTTTATCTCTACAGTCAATGCAGCATTTCTTAAGGTTTCTGACAATTATCAGTTCGAACTGTTATATCAAATACTACTATTACCGTTTGTGAATAATATTCAGAAATGTTTTCAGGTCAGTTCAACAATAATTCTATCAGCCATTAAGTGTTCATTTCTCATTTTCACACCTGCTGGTTTCATTGCCATAACAATAAAAATATTAGCAACTTTATGATGGCCGATGAGAAGTATTATATTTTGCGTGGGTGCATTAGGAAAACGAACAAAGTATTTGAACACGAAAGAGTTTACTGTCTTACAATCATATATGTTGTTGAACTTCTTTATTATAATATAGCAGTGCTTCACTTTTGATTTGTCGAGGTTAAAATTGAAGTTATTTTTAAATTCATGTCCGCTCTCAATATGGAGCGTATGGCCTCCTAATAGAGGTATGTCAACAGAAGTTCTTTTCTACGAAAACGGTTTATTACTCAGTCGCTCAACCTCACTTTTATCAAAGTGAGTGGTAGGGTAAGAATGATAAGGCTAGAACATGACTAGTGGTTAACTAATCGCTGTTGCTACACCCAGTTATTAAATTATCAGAAGGATGGGAGGAAAGGAAAATGTGAATTGGCATCACAAACACCCAGTCTTCAATCACAACTTTGAATTGAATAATTCTCAAATTCACTGTGATCTTGCCGGGAATCGAGCCCAGACCTGCGTGATCGGTAGAACAAGCTCTAACCAACTGGGCCACAGCAGGCGACGTTAAAATTAAGAATAATTAAAGTTAAAATTACGCTCTAAAATATCAACAATGGACGGAGTGAATGAATGAATTGATAGGAAAATTTATTTTTTTTACACTGACAAATACCTAAAAAATAATATTAATAAGCCGATAATGTTAAGAAAAACACCATATTCTTTTGTAATTTATTTCCATTTTATTTAAAAACGGTCCTAACCTTTTTAAATAAAGTGGGGAAATAAAGTACAAAGGAATATTGTGTTTTTATTAATGTAATACTTTTCCACCAAGTATTGATAGTGAACGCCCTAAAAGTGAAACTGATTTCTGATTTTTTGATAATTGTACTATTTTAGAATGTATCCTTCATCATTCCGACAGTGACTTCAACTATAATAAAATCTTGCTAAATAATTTTCTCTCTTTCGTCAAAACTTGGCTTTCTTAAGCCATCAGGATTACTAAGTATTAAACATTATTTTGTTGTAATAATTCTTCTTTAACAAGAATCACAATTTAAATAATATTTATTTAATAATTAAATACGTTATCGTTTGTATTATTCAATGCAGCGATTTCCAATCTGGAAGGCGCGAACAGTCCAAAATACTTATTTACACTTTAAAATATGTCTTTATTATATGATGAAGTAAAGGATGAGGTGGCACGAAGATATGTTTTTCTTCAAAGAGAGGCGCAGTAACATAAAGATTGGAAAACAATGATACGATGAGTTAATTTATTCCGGAAATGAATGCTTAAAATTTTGGTTTATGGGGTTGCTAAATTTATTTCATGATTTCTTTTCACACCACCTAATGTAAAATAAATTCAACAGCTCGAAAGCATAAAATCAAAAAACTTTAAGTAGGCAATTTTCATGTCGTCACGAGTCAATCCGTCAAAAATATTGTAAGGAAGTTTCAGTAGAACATTATTTCGATTGTTTTTTCTGTTAGTGAAATTGAAAAACTTTCTGGGTTTTCCCCTTTTAGAAAAGCTTTTTATTACTGTAATACGTGACTATGAGTAATATTAGCAATGAATGAATGCCGTAAAAAAACACTTAAACGACCTTATGGCTTAGTTTTAACTACCCTCAGAAAATTGAAGGTAGGATTTTTCGCTGTTCATAATAATTACTCATGATATTTATATCAAAAGCAATGAAAGTTTTTTTTATACACGGTGGTTTGTGAAACGTATCTACAGTGTAAAAATAGGGTTGAGTGTACAGGCCTGTTCATCGTGTTTTTTATTTACTTGAATACATGTACCATTACATACTATTGTAATATTAATTAAGCCACACTATAGTAAAGTGTGTGAAGTCACATGTATGGTCGAGTAGTCAACGTCGTTGGCTTTGGCTACGGAGGTCAAGAGTTCGAATCCCAGTACGGACAGTTTTATAAATCGATTTATGTTTTTTGTTCGAAGGCATGGTGTACATATGTGATGTCTTGAATTCAAACCTCCCACCCATCCTATCATATTACCGGGACGTATCGAGAGCGATTAGTTAACCACTATTCTTGTATTCTTGTTCTATTCCTACTCTCCTTGGAAAAAGAGAGGTTGAGCAACTGAGTTACAAGCAGTTCTCGTAGAAACACTTATGTTGAGATAAACTCCATTATGTGTACGTATGCTCCACATTGGGAGCGGAAAAGGTAACAAAAATAATAATGATAGTAAAGTGTACTCATTATAATATTTTTGTTACAGGGTATAGGATGAGAAAAAAAAAATCAAATAGATAACGTTTGTAAAGAAATACATTTCTTGTTATTGAAATAAAATTGGTGAAAACCTGACAACACAAAATATTTTCGAAGCAAGAATTAACAGTAAACAGTAATAAATTCAAGATATTATTGTCTGATAATTACTTTGTACAATTGCGGGCTTTTGTCGAGAGATCAATGTTGTTGCCTTCTGTAGCTTTGTTTACAGGTTCGAATATCGGTTTAAAATGTTTTATAAATTGATTTTCTAATCGATTCATGGATCTTTAAAATTCCTTTCGATCCAAAAAACGGATCGATCTGAGACCAATATACACCAGTAATTTTGTCCAAGCCGTTTTCTTCTATATATAGTACTGTATTCGAATAAACTGATTTACAAGTAGTTCTTTTAAGATAGCTCTAAAATATATTAGACGACCATATGCTTTACATTGGCAGTGAACATGGTTTCAAAAATCACACCGTTAAAGAAATAAAAACTTCACATACATCCATTCTCTTGAATTAAAATTCATAAATTGATTTAATCCTCGTGACACACGTACAACTAATCTTCGTTGCAGTTTTTGTTTTTTTTTTAATTCAATAAACAATCAAATGAGATTTCCCAGATAAGCCCATCGTCTAACATGAATATTTTTTTGTATTGCGTAATTGATGATACTATTGCATCATCCAATAATCATATTTGAACACTGTCGTAAAAAAATAGTTCCTTGTCATTATTCGGTCTATAAAGTGAAGTTGATTGAAATTATATAAAACTAGCCGGTTCCCGGCAAGCGCTGCGTTCTTTTTTTGTCTGTTTGACGTTTTGAAAAATTGGCGCTTGCGATAAATAATTCCGACTTAATTTCACTCACACTGAATTGCACTGGTGCGAATAAAATGTGCCGTTTGACGTTTTCTATGGTACAACACACACGCCAGCTACTGTAATTTAAAGTGTACTATAACTATCGCTCTCGTCCGCTTTCAGCGCACTTGAACGGCGGCCATTTTTGTTTAGAGCTACTTTCAGCAATCTGAACGGCAGAAAACACATATTGACAATCTATGAACATTTAAGTTTTTTTCGATACTTTAAGTTGATTTTAATATGCCTGTAACAGGGTATCCAATCCCGGAGCCTTTTTCCAATCCCGGGATTTCGGGATTGATTTATTTTGAATCCCGGGATCCCGGGATTGAGATTTTCTCACCGAGGAATTTGAAATCCTCAATTTGCTATACTTTTTCCCGGAATCTCACGGAAACTAGTTTTTTTTTTAGCTCAACGAGGAATTTGAAATCTCCGATTTGCCAATTTCGTGTAAATTTCGAGAATTTCCTCAAAATTTCTCAATCCCGAAATCCCGGGATCGCGGCCATCTCAATCCCGGCATTTTGGGATCAGAAAATTGAACGGGATCCCGGGATTACTGGATCCCCTGGATGCCCTACCAGTAACCTTCCTGAGAACGCAAGCAAAAAGTTTGTCAATGTTTTATTGCAATCGAATGAGCGGCGTGGCAGCGCATAGAGTACCAACAAACATTCATTTTTATATATTAGATTACAAATTAATAAAATCTTTTGGGCATATCTGGGTTTATAATAGCTCAATAAAATTGTATCATTTTTCAAGATTAAAAAAGAGATATGAAGGGATCAAAAAAAGAATATGAGACCAAATTACTGCGTCGGTTAAACCCCTTAATCCGCAGACGACATTAAATATTATCAATAAGTGGTAATAATTTGGGGGAAAAAAATCTCCGTTCGGGTCGTAAAATATTTCGGTCTGCCTTTATGCGAGAAAAATAATTTGTGCGTACATTTTTGTAGTTCTTATGTAAGGTTGAACCGAGAATCAGTAATAACTGTTAACTTTATGCTTGGTGTAAACATTTTATAGACGGACATGCTGTGTATGAAATAATATCAAAAAATGTTTATAAAGAAAAACTGGCTCACACAAGCAACACGATGTGTTATGAATCACCGGATTAAATTCTAAACAAATCAGTGATAGAAAAATTGACTCTGCCTGTTCAAAAATTGCAGTGTTCCTTGCAAAAGTACACATATCGTAGCTAAGGATCCGCGTAGCGATCTAGATCCATGGACCGGTAAAAATTGGAAAAATATCTCACGGACCGGCGTCAACCAACATTACTGAATAAGTTCGTAGACTGACGTATAGATCGCGCCACTATTGACAAATTCATATGATTTTCAGGAAGAACCTACCTTCAAATAATACGTGTCAAAATTTTATAACAATTGAGGTTTAATTCACAAGTTACAGTGGTTTTAGAGACGCTACTTTTGTAATTTTCTATTTCGAATTTTGTTGATAAAGCGTTGCTTTTTAATGGGAAAAAAATACTGTTCAAGCAAATCAATGGCTTGACTAGTGTTATTCGGACTCTGTCAAATAGTGACAAATGGTACAGAAGTGGTTTGCTGATATCTGAACGCTCATTTCATGATTTCTGAACTCGCCCGAATTCGGCAGTTGTTCCAGAAAACATGTAAAAAGTCCACAAAATAGTTTTGACCGATCGTAAATTGAAGCTGCGTGAGATAGCCAATATCTTAAATATATCAAAAGGCAGTTCATTTACCATTTTGCATCAACATCGAGGAGATAATACAGTCGAAATTCTCGCGAACCATAGGTTGAATAACTCTGATCTAGAATACGCTTTCTAAGTCAGAAAAAGTCAATGTTTTCATATTTTATATGTAAGATCTCAGGCATGGACGTTTGCAACATTTTATCTTGGCCTAATTATTCAGAGTAACGTTGCTAAATTTATTATAACGATGTTTTTAAAGTTAATACAAATATCTTATATTTCCACCAGTCTTCGAAACCATTATAATAAAAATAAAACACATTTTGCATTTATTTATTATAGATCAAGACCGGTCTCGCTAATCGCAAGCATATCATTGATAATTATAATTACCCTGATTCTATTGTGTATTACGATAAAACTTTTTTGAAATCAAGCATTATTTTAAATACACACAAATGCTGCTAAATAATACATCTTTTATGTCCGATTCCAATGTGGAGAATATAAACTCTTAAGTGAGCATCTTTACAAAGTATGGTTGGCAATAACTGTTAATAACTATTCAGTTAGTTACCCTTTCCATTTTTTAAAAAAAACTATTTATAAGATACGGACTAATAAAGAATTGTTAATTAATTACTGAATCACTCTTGTTTTGGTTTGTTTCTTAAGGACACCATAACCAAATGGTTTCGAATAAAATAAAGTAAAGTATTTAAAAACATGCTTAATTAAATACTTTTATTTAATAAATTGCATTAATCTTTGTTAGGGAATAAGATATGATTATTATAAAGTTCATTCACATGTGAATTTCTTGTTGTTTATTGTATTTTAGAAAAGTCAACAATCTAATATAAAAATGAATGTTTATTTGTTCGTACTCTATGGGCTGCCAAACCACTGATCCGAACACTTTGACAAACGTTTTGCTTATACTTCCGGAAAGGTTAAAAGCATAGTAAAATTAATTTACAGTAGGTCTTATGTATAAAAATGAATGTTTGTATGTCTGCCATACCGTTCATGCAACTTGCACGAAGGTTTTAGGCGTAGTGCAGTTAAATTACAGTAGGTGGTGCGTGTGTCGTACCATAGACATAGACAATCAATAACAAACTTCATACAGACAGAAAAAGAAGACATGCACTTCAATAAACATAATTAAAACACAAACACTGTCTTTCTTTGAGTGGCATTACAACGCTTGCCGGAAACCGGCTAGTATTAAACAAAATAATTTATTTGTGTTTAATTTTATTATTGCATAGCATGCCCATCGATGTTTTTTGCTGCCAGTCTATCAAAACATTAAGCTTTATCCTAGCTGTTGTCGGTAAAAACTTTTTTCGACATACCACCCGGGACGAAGTAAGTTACTTATGTGCGAGTATATTGTACCTGACGGATGAGATATGTTATAAAACAAAGAGTTATTTTTTAGAATAAAAAATAGCGTATCAGCAAAACTTCTATACCGTAAAGACATTTTCCCAGCAGGTTTCCGCGCAGGAGCGCAACAAGGGGCCTTATTAAAACCAACCGCCTGACAAATACATAGGGGTTCATAAATTCGATAAGAGAAACGTTTTTTGTCAAATATGAAAAAAAAAAAACGGAAGACATTTTACTAGAAATAGATTGTGCAATATTTGTGAAACGGAAAACATTTTACGCCTCAGACATTTATCACATTTACTATTTTTACAACATTAAAATTAAATAAATAGCTTTGTCAAATAGATATTCTTTAACTTTGATAACAATTAAAAAAATTAGCGACTTCATTCATTTCGCTAATTAAAATAAAATACTTTTATAAACTATATATACACTTATGCTCTCAAAAATGAAGGGCTAGCTTTACATTCATTGTGCAGTCATGGCTTATTATTACAAATCCATTTTTTTTACTATCGTTCCTTGAGCTATTTCTCTTCAAACATAATTTTTACACCTCTTAAAGTATCGTAAAAGTGAAGTAACCTCAATTAATACAAACCGCAATAGTGTTATTTCCGGAAAATAAAAATATGCAATCAAAAAAAACACAAAGTAAAGACATGATTGTACTTAAAAATCCAAGAAAAAACAAATACTAGTTGGCTCACTTAACCTCTAGAGGGCTCAATCGATTTATTATTTTATAAAGAATCGCTTATAGGCTTTTTAAACACATCCGTTTGATTGTATTAATTACTAAAATAAAACACTCTTTTGTCTGTTTTAAGGTGTTCACTTGTCAATACTTGATGGAAAGGCATTACATTAAAAAATGTTAACACTCATTTGTAGTAATTCTATTTTTATTTTATGTTATTAGGGCCGGTTTCACTCATGACAAGCATTATCATTTGATGAAATCTGATCGTACAAAATAAATGTTGAATTACTAAAAATGACTGTTCTTTTTTTATGAATATATTATTGTTTTTATAATCCTGTAATCCTTTTTACATTATTTACGGGTAAACAATATATTTTCAAAAAAATTCGGTCCTGATTTTAATACATCTCTCATCTATACTCAG
The DNA here is from genome assembly GCA_030503985.1 of Himalopsyche tibetana. Lineage (NCBI taxonomy): Eukaryota > Metazoa > Arthropoda > Insecta > Trichoptera > Rhyacophilidae > Himalopsyche > Himalopsyche tibetana. The sequence continues at coordinate 38,746,106 of JAPJYX010000014.1, read as the reverse complement.
ACTGATATTTATTTTTGTTTTCCAACCCCCATAAAGGGGAGAGTATTTTATTTCGAGCAACACTCAACACATATTTGAGCGGCTTCGAGGTAAAACTTAAAACGAACAACGTGCGGTTTAAAAAAAAAGACTCAAAAAAGTTTTACGATCGCTAAGCTTCCATCAACAATTTCATGTGGGCATGTTACATTGTTTCGCTTATTTTACTATCGTAACTAAGCTTATGATACACGAAACATTTTTTTGGCGTTTGAAAGAAAAAAAATACTTCTGCAGTGGATCTAAACTTTTTCTTTAAAAAAAATAGTACAATATCATATACGCTTGCATTGTGAAGAAGAAATAGAAAGTTTTTAGAAATGTTTATCATTTTTTCTACAAACCGCTCTCTTATTAAAGTTTAAATTTTTACTGAAGAAAATTCATCAATAAACCATTTCATTTAATATATTATAATGTACAGTCAACTCCCTATAGCGTAGAGATTTTTTTATCCATGTTTGCTCCCAATGTGGAGCATATGGCCTCCTAATACAGGTATCTCAACATTAGACTTTTCTACGAGAACTGTAGACTGACCTCACTTTTTTCAACGTGAGTAGTAGTGAAAGAAGGATAAGGCTAGAACAGGACTAGTGGTTGACTAATCGCTATTGCTACACCCAGTTATTAAAGGATCAGAAGGATAGAAGGAGAGAAAATCATGTGAAGTGACATCACAAACACCCAGTCTTAGATCACAACATTGAATTGAATAATTCTCAAATTCACTGTGATCTTAGCGGGAATCGAACCCAGACCTGCGTGATCGGTAGAGCAAGCTCTAACCAACTAGGCTACAGCAGACGACAAAGACTAGGCGCCCATTACAAATTTGAGGTTATGTTTTTGAATTGTATTTTGTGAATTTAACGAAATCAAACATTTTTCCTGTCACGTTCACCTTTTCGTTTCGCCTGTCACAGAATAGGTCGCATACAATTTAAGAAACATTTATATATTGTGGGAATGCAATAGGGTGGTTTACTGTAATGATTAAATTAAATTTTAACTTATCCTTCGATGAGTATTATACTCAGTGGCGGATTATTCTACAAGCACATGAAGCGCGGGCTTGGGGCCTCCGAATTTTAGGGGCCTCAAAAATGGCTGATACTATAAAATCCATACAATTTTTGTTCAGATTTTGATAAATATTTAATATTTGAGGCTTCTCGTATGGTTAATCCACCACTGACTATACTGTAAACATAACAACTTTTGGAAAGTGCATAATAGTAAAAATAGGAGGTGAGCTTTCAAGCTTATTTTAAGCAGCGATGAGTAATGTTTTTAAAACATCACATAAAAGCATCTTTGAAATTATGAAAAGATGGATTAAATAAACAACGTTTGTTCACATTCGTCTTGAATGTCGGTCAACTCGAGCTTATTTAACCCACATTCTCATAAACAAACCATTTTAATCAAGTTGAATGGCTTACTCAATCAACACTTCATTTCCTAAATGTCTTCAAAGCATGCTCGCTATAGATTTACAGTAATATTAATAGTGTGAAGAATGACTAGATACCGAGCTGTTTGACACAGTATTTAGTCGTTAATAGCATGTAAATTAAACTTAATGAACAATATAAGAAATTGATAGCAATTTTTATTGCTTTTACATACTACATACATGATTTTGAACTTACTACACAATTTTGTATTTCTACCAGGACTGATATCGAATTATTTGGAAATGCTAGCGATGTTCGAAGATTGTCCTGATGAATATGTGAAATCAACGACAGTCAATTTGTGACATGTTACGTTGTCTTGTTGAAACCACAGCACTTTTACATTAATGTCGTTCAATTGGGGAGCAAAATTGTTATTCATCATGGATTCTAATGCGCTTTTCATTGTCTATAACGTTCCGGTTGGCATAATTTTTGATAAAATAAATTTGCACAATTTGCAAGCGTTGTGCAATCTGATGCACTATAATAGGGAAATTTTGTGTGGGTTTACAGGAACAACTTTTAGAACCAATCACTGTGCAATAAAGAATTTTTCTAATCAGGTACTTCAAGCATAAGATGGTCTCAGACAATTTCATTTATCCAGCGAATAGTCGATTACCTTTCTAGCTGTTAGCTTGCTTATATTCAATGACAGTGTGCACATATTTTAATTGATTGAATTTCTGTATTACAAAATGGCTGATTTGAAGTGAGTAGTAGGGAAAAAAGGATAAGACTAGAACATGACTAGTGGTTAACTAATCGCTATTGCTACACCCAGTTATTAGATGATCAGAAGGATAGAAGGAGAAGAAATAATGTGAATTGACATCACAAACACCTAGTCTTCAATCACAACATTGAATTGAATAATTCTTAAATTCACTGTGATCTTACCGGGAATCGAACCCAAGCCTGCGTTATCGGTAGAGCAAGCTCTAACCAACCAGGCGACAAAGTGTTCATCAGTTAATAAATAAGTACATAATTAGAGTAGAAAAAAATATCTTTTAACGTTTAATGAGGTGTTTAAAGCTAAGAATATTGCGATGAAATTAATTTCACATGACGTAAACAAATGAAAGCGAACGGCGTTGTGGGATCATTAGTCAAATTGTGGCTTCGTATGAAAAAATGGCATTTATTAGATTTGTCAGAAATAATTAATCTCGGGAGATGTAAGGCTAGTGTAACGCCCGATTCGCTTACGTTTAGGCATTCGCTTTAACTCATTCTATTTATCATTTGCTATTATATATAACTGTGACTGTAACGAACAAAGACAGGCTATTTGAAAGTACGATAAATTGAAGTTAGATTTTTTATGGATCGAATATACCCAAGGAAAAGAATTATTACTAGTATCACTAAACTACTTTTCTGAAATAAAATATTTGGTTAATAATATAACACCTTATGTTTTAAGAGATGCTATACCCTATGCTATAAGATAAGTAAAATAGTAATCAAAACCTGACTAGCTAAATATTAATAATTTAGTCATGGGTGCTTTTTCCCGTAGAGTTGACCTTGGGTGACTTGTCTATAACCAGTTTTAATGACGAACATATTTTTTTAAATTTGTATTTAAAATTTTAAAAACGAAATATAACTACAATTTAAAATGAATTATTTTTTTATCACAGCATAACGTAGCATACCTCTAATTTCAAAACATTGCTTGGGATGCATTTTTTACCTTTACAATAATTTTAATATGATTTTTTGCCATTACTTTAATTATTTTCGGCGTGTAAAACAATGTATTAGAATATAATCCAGAGAAAGAATTTCACTGCGCTTAATTCAGGCAATGTTTTAATCCATAAATATTACTAACTGATGTAATGTGCTAATCTCTAAAAACATAGACCAATTCGCTTGCAGAAGTGGTACAAATAATAGTACATACATATTTTAGCAATGTCGAAATAACAACTGGATGTACAATTTGTTTTTATATCATATCTAAAACATGGTAAAATCAGATATGGTAAAAATAAAAGTTATAACTTTATATTTTTGAGTCATGCTGTAAATTTTTCATCTCAATATGGATAAGAGTTTAATAGAGATAATATTAAAAATCTTACTAACTTATATTTTTTGCTACATATTGAAGAATACATCGAAAATGGAAAGCAATAAAAATAACACATATAAGTATGCAATTGTCTTCCTAATTTTTGGATTACAACATTGAACATATGCAGTGTTAATGTTACAATGAGAATACGAACATTGTGTTGCAGTTTTGACGTGTAGAGAATTGAACAGTACTTTATGTTTCAGTTTCAGTATACATAGTTAAAAATTGTCTTAAAAGTTACCGGGTCAGTTTGATAAAATCTGTTTAAAACTTATTTTCGCGAGATGTGGCGATATCTTTAAAATCGTTAATAAGAACTTTGCATCACAATTGGTATATAGATCTACAATTTTAAAAACAAAACGGTTTGAATCTATAATTCCCAGACTCTAAGCAAATATGTATCATATTAAATTGTAATTGATACATAAATATCGTACACCCAATTGAAAGAATAATATTGTGGTCTTCTAAAAATACAACATAGGTAGTTGGTTAAAGCCATTTCTGCAGCGTTCTATCATATGTTTTAGTTTACTTGTGCCGTTTTTATGTTTGGTTTATACAGTTAAAGTATATTTTTTCATCTGTTTTTTTCAACAACGCTTTCAGACGGAAACTATCCCAAAACAAATGATCCAATCTTTAACATCCGTAAATATTTATAGTACTCAGACATTTTCCCATATATACAAAGAAGTTTAACATAAATACACGAATTCTTGAGTTGGATGTACGAACTAACATAACTTTTCACTCCTTCTAAAGCACCAACTTATCAAATGTTTTTGATGCTCGGCAAACCCACGATTTTATTGTTTTATTTGTGTCTGACTACGAAGAAAATTACTCACGACTCCCACATGCCTCGAGTCGAGAGTTTTATGGAAGTTACGATCGGAAAATGACGCCTGTTTTACAAAAAAAAACAGACTTTTCCGGGTCAATATCGATGATTAATTCAATTGGAAGATTCCAAATTTACAAGTCTGTTTTTGTAGTACAAATTCAACTGCAGTGCGCAAACGCCTCATATTCTAGTGAATTTTCTTTGACTCATGAAATTATTATTTTGGGTAATTACTTGCTTTCTCGGAAATGCTTAATATTTCCATGAAAAAATATCTTACTCGAAATTAAACGTTTTAGTGTACACATGATAATAGTGGAAAAATAAAATATTTTTTACTGAGAACAAAGCATGTGTAGTGTGAAGTTAATTTGATACTTTATTAGATAGCTGTTAATACTTGAATAAAATATTTAAAAAATAAACTCAAAGTTTCATATTGACTATGGAAAGGAAAAAGGATGTAACGCACAGTTTTTTGAAAACAGCTTTTTACGATAATCACAATGTATAAGACTTTAATAACCCTTCTATCAAAAGGATAAAAACTGAAAATGCCGAATTAGTATCTAAATTTAGCTTTTAAGTTTGAATTAGATTATGTCAATTAAACACCAGTTCAGAAGTCTCCGTGCACTTCAAGGTTGTGTTTATTTTGTAATTTGCATATGGCCGAAAATCATCAAAATACGTTTTTTTGTGTCTTCTGTAAAATTCATTATGTGTGGGTTACGTCTGTTTTTCTTTCCATAATCGATATGATATTCTATTTAACTATATAAATAATAATTCGTTTTGTATGTACAGGTCTTTTGAATGATTGTTTAGATTAAATTTTATTTTGGTCTTGAAGCATTTATAAACCTATCGATTTTATTCTTTGCAAACTCTACTATCTAACAAATATTTTATATTTCGAGTGTCATGAATACAAATTCAAATATATTTTAATGAAATTTAGTCGATTCTTTACATTTCTTAAAAATTATATGTTAATTTCATTATATATAATTATATTTATGTTAAATGTACACATCCAATATATTTGAGATAATAAGACAAATTATGACAGAACATATGTACATACATCTGCTTCTCTGGTGAAGACGATATTTAACTATGAACTATTCTATATTTATTTCCATATCTTTATCCCTAGTAGGTACTTTTGAAAAGTTGTGACCCAATGTATGAACTTAAATAAGGATAGCTTTTTTGTGAATATTGAAGACCTCGACAGTTTCCCTCGGGGCTTAAGGATCGAAGGAATGGAAATATATGGCAACGGCTACTAGAAATAGAAAACTCCCGACAACCCTGAGTATCAGATCAGCTTTTAAGGCAAGAAAAATAAATATATCTATACTTGTAAAAAAATGCACCGTGATTCATTTTTCAGTATTTTTAACCGGGTAATAAAAGAAACATTACAAATTAAGAAATATCATTGATAGATTCGGCGGTAAGTTTGTGGAAGTTCATTTTTAATATAAAATTAAATTTTATAATATTATTGTTACACTTGTGCTACAACTTCCGACACGTTTTTCGCCTCTTTGAGAAGCATCATCAGACTATCGCAACGTTTTCGAACAAACTGTACCTGTATAATTTAATTTTATAGTAATTAAGATTTTTTTGAAATTTGAGCCGGCTGTGTAGTCGAGTGGTCAAAGTTGTTGGTGTCACGTGTTTGAATTCCAATACGATTTTCTCAATACTATAAGCAATACCATAGTCCAGCGTTTCCCAAATGATGGGTCGCGACCCGGTACCGGGTCGCTGAAAGCAAAATGCTGGGTCTCAAAACTCTCGTGTGATACGACACTCAAAGAGATATTCGACAGAATTCCAATGATGGATTTCTGGCTATCTTGACGCAGAATATTCAATTTTAGCACAAAAGACGATACAATTTCTAATGCCTTTTGTCACAATCTATAAGTCAGGCTTTTCAACATTGGTTTTCTTAAAAAATAAATATAGAAACCGATTGGAAGTTGAACCGGATCTAAGAATAAAGCTATCATCCTTTTCTGTAAACCTGGAGCTTTTTGTTAAAAGGGTACAGTAGCACACCGCTCATTAATAAATTATTGGTACATTTGATTTATTTATAGGTTTATCAGAATTTTTTTTTTATTATTTTAACATATTAAGACTGTATGGACATAAATATACTCTTTTATTTTTCCTAAAGGCCGATTGAATAGGCCATAACAAATTTAGTGGGTCACAAAAGAGAAATACTAAAATAACCGGGTTGCGAGAAAAAAAAAGTCGATATATTTTTTGGAAAGATTACTGGTGATGTTTTTTCGCATTTTTATATATTAATATACAACTATTGATAAGCAATTCATTACGTAAACAAAAATATCGTTATAAATAAATAAGTAAAGGTAAAATTCAAATGCGGAAACTTTACTAATTCTTAATTAATTTTTGCGTAACTTCCGTGTGGTGTTATCTGATTGAATATTAAAATAATATTAATAAAGGATGTTTTTTAGGGATAAATAAAAAAAAATAAGACAAACAACGTCGTCGTACTGCCCATGATATTGGCTTTATTGAAAATTTAATTTAACGCTACTAGTGCTTAAATATGTATTTGGGCAGGGAGATTACGCGGCTGGCTCGGAGAAACCGCAATTTGGAAATGCAATTTCGACCATTTTTTGGAGAAGCTTTGTCCGTATGTTGACAATAACGCGGCGAATGTTGGCCTCCAGCCAGTTTTTCGTCTCTGGTTAATCAGCGTACACGTATGATTTAATTTATTCTTAAAGAAAATAACATTAAGATACATGTAGCGTGATGCAGGATGCTGATCACATCTTCTAGGATTGTCATTTCATGAATAATGAACGGTAATAATTAATCAAGTCAGTTTGACTAGCTGTCGGACCCATTAGCCACGACAATTTAGTAGCTACGAAGGAAAATTACTTAAAATTCAGTATACTTGTGTTGTCGTCCGAAGAAAGAGTAGATTTACACTCATAGTAGCTTCAGAGATTTTAGCAAGGCAATTTTTCGCACACTGAAGTGCAAGCCACCAAGTTTTGGTCAATTGTTCACAAGGCAACTCTAACCCAAAACTGAACAACGCATAACGTTTGTTGCATCACAGAAAACGTCTATTGGACACAGATGTATGGCCGTGGTGAGTGGTGGAGGGAATTGCATAGGTGTTAAACCATGCGATATTGGAGGCCCATTATGAGAAATTATACGCTCGTCGAATGTTTCTTTTAATAAATTGATTTGTAGCGCACACTGTTTGTTATATTGTGTCGTCTTGTTGAAAACAGAGCCTTTCACACGTATTTCAATCAAATAAATACAGAAAATGACAGAATCAATGGATCTATAGCTCTTTGTATTGCCTGCTATCTTTTGGCCGGCATCATTCTTGAAGAAATATGGACAGTCCATAAAACACACCAAGCAGCGACTTTTTGTAGCCGTAGCGACTAGGGCTTATACAAAAACCTACTTTTGAAAAAACCGGTTGTCGAATTTCAATATTTTACAAAAACCGGTTTTACCCGGTTTTTGAAGTTTTACAAAAAATGGATAATTCAATTGAACTAAAGAGAAAAAGTTATTTTTTTAAATGCTGTTTATTTATATACATAATACATGACAAGAAATTATTTGGTGCTACTTCTCAGAAAATCGTTTAATAACAAAATTTCCTGATATCGAAAATACCCTTTCTCTGGGTAATGATGTGGGGCATATGACATATAAGCCATCAAATAAAAGATCCAAATTTTCTGTCCTTTTGTTTATAGAATCGTTTATGGAAAATTCGGCGCAACCGGTTACGAAGTTGAAAAACCGGTTTTCGAATGTCACAAATTTTGCCAAAAATCCGGTTTCTGAAAACCGACAAGCCCTAGTAGCGACGATTCGAAATTTGCTTATTGGCGAAACCATTCAACCAAAAATGAGTCAAAATTACTATTTTCAAAAAACGGTTGTTCTGGCGTCTATTCATGGTGAAATAGCAAACCAAACTGAGCACAAATCAGTTGTTTGATGTCAAATCGTATGTCATTGAAAAAAGCGTTGCTATAACCAAAAACAAATCTTTTGAAACACCATTTATGATCGTTTTGCTAATCGATAGAATTTTCTACACAGTATAATATTCATCACTTTTAAGGTGTTCACTGTCAATACTTGGTGGAATGGCATTATAATAAAAATAATAAAACATTTTTAGTACTTTTTCCACATAAAATTTATTAGATCAGGACCGGTTTCGCTCATCGCGAGCATTATCAACTGATAAGAAAAATACATAAACAGTGATATTTATACAAATTTAAATTGAAATAAAAAGGTGTAAGCAACTATTAACAATTTAAAGGATTAGCAAATTACATTATAATTACACAAAATTAAAATGCTTAACACCCATAACAATTAAAAAATCATCATCAAAGAATAATAAATCTAAGTGGCAAACGATATCAATTATATACACAATTAAAATTTGGGAAATTTTTACACAAAGTGAAACACTACATTACTAAAGTAAATATCCTAATGATGATTTGGTGTTTTTCCCGTTTTCAAGCAATGATGTACTTCAACAAAATCAGCAGTAATGAAGATTCTGAAAAAGACATTTTTAAAAACCATATCAATTCTTACAAAAGGAATAAATTTTGAAAAACATTTAAATAATATAGAAGAGCAGTTAACATAGGCTAGAATTATGTTAATGAAACGGATATAACAAGGGTGATGATGCAAATACAAGCTGTTCATTTAATAAATTAGAGTCCGGCAAGAATTTATGTCTATTTATTTCTAAGATCTCTTGTTTATCAAGTTTTAAAGATTTATTGTTTACATGAAGGATTTTAAAGTTTTTAGAGATATCAAATGTATGCTTATTTAGGAACAAATGGTTCCCAAATGAAGATAATTCATTCCCTTTACGTGAGCAGGCTAGATGTTCTTTAAATCTGATATTAAAAGCTCTTCCCGTTTGACCAATATACCTGGCTCCACAAGAATCACAATCAATTAAATAAATGCCACTTTGGTTAAGAATGTTGAGTTTATCTTTAGAATTTACTAAAATGCGTTGTAAGTTAAAAGAATTATAAAAAGTGACATTAAAAAGGTTTTTGTTGAATTTCCTTGAAATCTTTTCTGAAACAATACCCAAGTAGCTCAATTTCACCCATTGTTTCTCAACAGCTGATGCATTAATCACCAAACTAGATTTGCCACTTAGATTTATTATTCTTTGATGATGATTTTTTAATTGTTATGGGTGTTAAGCATTTTAATTTTGTGTAATTATAATGTAATTTGCTAATCCTTTAAATTGTTAATAGTTGCTTACACCTTTTTATTTCAATTTAAATTTGTATAAATATCACTGTTTATGTATTTTTCTTATCAGTTGATAATGCTCGCGATGAGCGAAACCGGTCCTGATCTAATAAATTTTATGTGGAAAAAGTACTAAAAATGTTTTATTATTTTTATTTATCAGTATAATATTATTAAGTCTTTCTAACAATCGAGGAAGTTTGTTCGCTATTTCAACGAAAATCAATTATTTTCCCACCTCAAATAATAACGGCCCAAGGGTGTTTGCAAAACAGCCATTAGGAAGTAATTAAATTATCAAGATGATGTTTTGTAAAACTTCGTGTTCATGTTTTTTTTTTTAATATTAATGTTAATGTTAAATGATCTATTTTATATCATGGGTTATGTCGCAAGAAACGATAAGATTGCTGAAACTTTCTGGATAATCAATCTTTTGGTATGAGCTGTGGTCGGCAATTTTTTGAGAGACAGAAACAAAATTCATTTTTTTTTTAAATATGATTAGTTGGGAAAAGTTTAAAACACTTTTTTCATAAGAATGTCAATATTTTTATAAAACTAGCCGGTTCCTAGCAAGCGTCGCAATGCCACTCAAAGAAAGTAAGTGTTTTCATTGTGTTTAATGAAGTGCATTTTTTCTTGTTCTGTCTGTTTGACGTTTGCTGCCGATTGTCTATGGTACGACACACGCACCACTAACTGCAAGTTAATTGCACTATACGTTGTCAAAATGAACCGTATGGCAGACATACAAACATTGATTTTTTACATATAAGACGTACTCTAAGTTAATTGTACTATTCTTATAACCATCCCGGAAGTGCAAGCAATAAGTTTGTCAAAGTTTTATTAAATCGGATGAGCGGTGTGGCAACGCATAAAGTACAAACAAACAAACATTCATTTTTATATATTAGATCAGCCATACTAAACCTTTTTTTCCTCCGGGCCGCATCGAGATTTTTGCTTCTCTTCATGGGCCGTAATATATTTATAGTAAACTATAAATATAACACATACTATACTGCACACATATGTATGTAGTATGATGTCAAAATAAAACTATTTTATTTTATGTAAATATATTTTATATTTTTCATAATAAAAATTAACAATGCAAATAAAAAATACCTAAAAAGTACACAAAAATACCAATGTATCCAAAATATTATATCGATTAATTAAAAATTAATGTGAATTTTGATATTGAGTCAAACTTTTAAAAATATTTGGTAACTATAATTATTTTGGGCCGCACATGAGAGCTGATTGGGCCGCATTCAGCCCGCAGGCCGCAGGTTGAGTATGGCTGTATTAGATAAAGACATGACTATTTGTACCGTTTTAGAAAGCTCACGCTCAACTTTTCGAACTTCTTAAAATTGATTTTAAGGAACTTGTTACAGATAATTTAAATTTCTATGAAGCAGACCACGAAATCGGAAATGTTAATTTTTGAACAAAGTCTAGTCATATTGGATTTTATCTGAAGTAGGTTAGCTTTCCGTCTTCCTTGTTGTTAAGCTTTTTCCTTTGCTCCTTCACATTATTAACATTTTCAACTTGAGTGAGTCTGTATGGCACTTTGATTAAGTTGTTTTCCAAGACAAAACCATAGCTAAATTTACTTGTACAGTTTTATGATATTAATAATATGGTACAGCTACGTCGAAACGTAATTATGAGTCTTATCTATATTCGTCAGGTAAATAATTGGAAAATAACATTCACCGGAAATTAATGTTATTCCTATTTGGGAGAGGGTAAAAATATCAAAGTATTTTAGTTCTACAGTTTTTAATAATTTTTATGCGTTGATAGCTATTTCGGCTTTCGCCATCGTCAAAACTAACTGTAGTTACGACTGACGACGGCGAAAGCCGAAATAACTATCAACGCATTAAAATTATTAAAAACTGTAGAACTAAAACACTTTGATATTTTTACCCTCTGATAATGGAGTTCTACCAAGTAAATGCCAAATCAATTAATTATTCCTATTTATAATAATTTCGCAATGTGATCCTTTATTCAAGTCTCTCGAATTAAAGAATGTATTTTCCAAAGTCGTGAATGTTCAACTATTCTTTGCGAAGCATTAATTTGACAACCCATGGGTTTTTTATATTTTATAAAAACAACCTAGGATCTTTAAGTGTAAACTATCAACGATCTGGGCTGGTTTGTTCGCTCTTAATGTGGAGCATATGGCCCCTTAAGAGGTATCTTAAAAAAAGTTAACTGTTTGTTACTCAGTCGCTCAACCTCACTTTTTTCAAAGTGAATAGTAAGGAAAGAATGATAAAACTAGAACAGGACTAGTGGTTGGCTAATCGCTATTGCTACATCCAATTATTAGAGGATCAGAAGGATATGAGGAGAGGAAATGATGTGAAATGACATCACAAACACCCAGTCGTCGATCACAACTTTGAATTGAATAATTATTAAATTCACTGTGATCTGACCGGGAATCGGACCCAGACCTGCGTGTTGGGTAGAGCAAGCTCTAACCAACTGGGCCACACCAGGCGACTTTTTGCTTACCACGAGCATAATCAATCGATAAAAATCAATCCAAAGAGAATTGTTTAGATTTATTCACACTTCGTTATAAACATAAATTCAATAAGTTTTAAATAAAGTAACAAAGTAGTGGTTGTTGAAATAACTTTTTTTTCTCATATTGCTATAATTTAAGATTTCAACTGAAGGTGCTATTAAATTTGAATCGTTCAAATTATGTACATTTACACAAATTTTGTAACTAACGACCCGAGATTTAACTTTCGACATCTTCAGGTGCTCAATGTCCATGGTTCAGGTGTCTATGGGCTAATTCTTTTCGCCAGCAATGTCTTCAAACTTAATGATACATTTATTTATTATATAAACACGATACATTCATTTACTAAGCGTCAGTTCAAGTTCACACGTGCACTTTAACACCTGAATATGCCGAAAGGCGAAACCGGGTCGTTAGTGACAAAATTTCTGTGAATGTACATAATTTGTACGATTCTAATATCATATTGCAATAATTTATAAAACTCACAAATTGTTAATTCCAGCTTAGCAGTTTTTGCCAAATCCGACATTTATTTATTGGCAACATTGAATTTTAATTTTCCAGTTTAAGTTTTTAAGCAAAACACTCCTTTATTGATATCATCAAAACAATACAAAAGGGTTTATTTACATCGTGAATTGCCTCACCAGCAAAAAATACCGCTTCATTTCTTTTATTGACCACGTTCCATTCTGTAAATAGAATTTTTAACTTTGGAAAAAAAGTTAAATAAGAATTTCAATTGCCACTCAACGTATATTCTTGTTTGTAAAGTAATAATACTTGTCTTTATTTACGTTTTTTTCAATTAGAATATTTCCATTGTTTCTATTTTTATTCATGCTTTTCAATTTAATTAGCGTTTACTGTTTTATCAAAAACAATACTGCTGTTATAATTATCATTATTGTCGCCAATGACTTCTTAATGAAAATTCCTTTGTAATTTATTTTTAAAAATGAAACTTAACGAAAGCCTTTTTGTGTCTACCCTTTTATGTGTTTTGTGGTGTTGCTTACGTCATCATGGATCATAGGCATGACCACCCCGGTTGTACTTTGTCTTATATCAACAACTCTTTAATCAAAATTATCCGATCTAAACAATAAGCTTTCGTTCGAAAACGCTTATACAAAAAATCAGCACATTATTTTACGTTGATTTTAATCAAATTTGAGTTTCCTATCGGTTAAATAACATCATCTCAGTACTTCAACAAAGAAAATCTTATTTGTTCATTGATAAGAAAAATAATTTAAAACATTGCTTGACAGACATAAATCTAAGCTATAATTATTGGTTTAAAATAAATAAAATGGTGTTTTGTTCAATTGGAGACAATCAAATAAAGTTCAATTGATTTCCACAGATAAAGAAATGTAGAATACGTATTAGCTATTGTATATCGAAAACATTGAAAATCAATTTACTTAATTTCAGTTTTGCGGTGGTGAGTGGTTTGTCTGATAAATTTTAAATATTAGCAGTGAAAAATATAAGTGCTCATGAAATGACAAAAGGCAAGTCTCTGTTGAAACAAGAATAATTATAATAAATTTATCCTGTAGTCACACGACATTCACGACAGCTATCAATTAATTAGCTAGTAGGCATGTTAAAAATGTAAGGCTTCCTTTGATTAGCTCCAAATATTAGACGCTTAACTTTGCTGTACATTTTACTGTTTAATGAAAGCCTTTGCGAAAATTTGTGGAAGTGAAAGAGCGATAAAGATAACCAAGAAATGCGGAAGGCAGACATTTAGATATAGATTGTTGACAGGGGGTAACCACAATCATTTATTTATTACTATACCACAATAATGGAGGTTCAAATTATATAAACACAATAATAGAACATTATAAATAGAAGCTTTAATTAAGCTCTACATTTAATTAAATGCTACCTTACTGAGCAGGCAGCTGTACAAGGTCAAAAACAAATAATTTTGAACTACGTAACGTTAGATAATGTGGATAAGGTCAGTTAAACGGTTTTATTGTGTAAAGTTTAATTCAGATGATATTATAATGAGAATATCGATGACATTTCATTGCTTTGTGACCATAGAGAGTTTTTAAAACTGACTGCAGACACGTGCTGCAAATGCGCCAGGAATGCCTAAACCTTGAATGCTTCTTCTTCGTAACAGTTAGATTCTGGCATCAAGAAATCCTTTATAAAATATTATAAGATTTTTGGTATTTCCTAGTATGAACTTAGAGGAAACGAAACATTTGGCTGGGGATAGAAATCCCCTAAGGTGTCATGCGGTTATAATATGCTTCACATTTAAAGCGATAATGTTCAAAGTAAAATATTAAAGTGTTATGAATTGAATTGTTAAAAAAAGCATAATCATAATATCTATCATTATGCGAATATACTGAACATTTATAATTTATTTTAACGTTTAACTATTTGACGACATAATATATAATCTTCGGGTGCTTGAAGTAATTTCAAATGAAAATCGTTTATTTTTTACTCAATTATAATATGCATCGTCATTAATTAGCACCTTTCAGTTTCATTTGGCATTACAAATAACTTTTAGGGTGTTCACTGTCAATAATTGGTGGAAATTTAAGAAAATTAAGAAAAACACAGTATTCCTTTATAATTAGTTTTTAAATTTGAATCGTTCAAACTATGTACATTCTCACAGATTTTGTCACTAACGACCCAAATACGGACAGTCATAAGCTCTTTTTTCAGGAAATTTCGGAAATAAATAGAGCACAATTGCATAGCCTTCCGATTTTAAATGAAATATTAAGCCTACCGGGATCTCCACTTCTATACCCTATATAAATATAATCATAAAACCTTTGCCGACAAACAAATAAATATAATTCTTGAAACTACTTACTACTCAAATCTGTGGGCATTCTTATGAGCTTATTTTTTTCACCAGCAATGGCTTTGAGCTCAATGATACATTTATTTCTTATATAAACACGAAGCATTCATTTACTAAGCGTCAGTCCAAGTTCATCCGTGCACTTGATCGCCTGAAGATGCTGAAAGGTGAAACTCGGGTCGTTAGTGACAAAATCTGTGAGAATGTACATAGCTTGAACGATTCAAATTTAATATTGAAATTCCACCAAACACCTTCAGTCGAAATCTTAAATTAGTTTTTAGTAAGATTCTTATAAGTGGATAATGCTCACCATGAGCGAAACAGGTTCTGATAAAAATAGAAATGAAGTACAAATGAGTATTATGTTTTTTCTTAATTAGAAAATACGAATTGATTGATATTTCGTTTAAATATAATAAAGAATAAAAAATGACCTATAAGTCTACAAACTATTTATATTTTCGTTGGTGTTGGTTGATTAACGATATTATGTTTAATTATGTTCAATTATTACAAGTAACCATTTTAAATGTGACCTTCGGTATGTTACCACAGTTTTCACGCTTAATTATTGTATATTTTCAAATTTAAAAAAAAAATCTTCATAAAATAATGAAAGACCGTAATTTCTTTCCAACCAAATTACCCAAATTTAATTTCTTAAGTTATTAATAAACGTAGGAATCAATAACTCAAGCGTAAGTACGCGTTTTTCCGATACCAATTAGTTTAAGTGCTTTGATCCAGTCAGCCATTAATTACTTTTAATTATTAATAAGCCTTCAAAATTATCTTCAAATTTTTTTTCTATAATACCGCATTCGATAAAATGTATTTATAATTTTTTTAAAATACGATGTTGAGTTAATTATACAGAAAAAGTACAAAAAAGCTTTATTGAGTGATGATTCATAAAATGTTAGTACGTGAAAAAATAAAGACAAGAATTACTTAATAATATTTAAACATTTGAATAACAGATAAAAGATTTTGCGCTAAGACTACTTTCATCTGTAATTTACGCATTACTTGTAATTTAAGGAACGATGATCACTAGTAGACATAGAATAACGAAATAAAATATTTTTTGTAAAAAAATGGCTATTAAGGATATTTATCCTAGTCTAACATTTCAGTGACAAATTCGGCCAAGAGCCAAGAAACAATGATTTTACTATAACGTCGTTGGCTTTCGTGACGAATCTTTCGGGTTAGAGTCGCAGTTTGAACATCATTTTTTCAATTCTTAAATAACGGAGCGTAGCGAGAGCGATTAGTAAGCCACTAATCTTGTCTTGCTCGATCATTATATCCTTACCCACTTTTAGGGTGTTCACTGTCAATACTTAGTAGAAAGGCATTATATTAATAAAAACACATTTTTTTATTGTACTTTAATCCACTTTATTAAAAAGGTCACGACTGGTTTCGCTCATTGCGAGCATTGTCAACTGATAAGAAAAATATATAATAACACTGTTTATATATTTTTCTTAACATTTGACATGCTCGCAATGAGAGAAACCGGTCATGACCTTTTAAATAAAGTGGAATAAAGTAAAAAAAAATATTGTGTTTTTATTAATATTATATCCTTACGATTATATTGCTTATTCGGACAAAGAAAAGTTAAGTGACAGAGTACCTCATTAAGAAGAAGATATCATCTACATTGGGAACGACCATAGATTTTTTAAATATATACTAATAAGTTTTAAAAAAAAATAGGCTACGTACAGAGAGAGAAGGTATTAAAAACATTATTTTAATGAATACTGAGATATTTAAGATAAAGATTAGCTTAATGCTTTATTCTAACCTTGATTTTCATATAGAACGTGATGGATGATAAGGCATGGCAACACCAAAGATTTATTTCAATACAAATTCAGACATTACTGAAAAACAAAATGAGCTTGAAAAAACTTTCGACTTACCCAAACGATTGTAAAATTATTGGCAAGCCCACCTGTCAACACTCACTTTGTAATACATTAATATATTTTTTATATGTTTGCTATATTGGTAAAATTAAATAAACCGATATCAACAGTAGTCTACTATTTCAGTAACCAGGGAAGCAATGTGGCTTCGTCGATATTTTGGCGGTAAAAATGAATGAAAACGGCCGCAAAACCAATTTGCGAAGCAATCTAAAAGTCATTCCGCGGGCAGCCGCCAACCCATTCAATTGAAGGAAACGGAAGTGGGATAAATTTATCTGAACAACAATGTCTGCAACCAAGTTATTTATTATTTGATTTGTGTGACAAATACAAAATATACGTATCTCATATCAAATAGGGGTTATTATTATATATCTCCTTTACGATGATATAATATAATTTATTGATTAGTTTTCTATTTTGTTGATTAAATGTTAGTAAAAATATAAAAAAAATATGGTTTAAGATTTCGACTGAATGTGTTTGGTGGAATTTTCCAGGAAATTTTAGAAATAAATAGAGCACAATTGAACAGTCATCCAATTTTAAAGGAACAGATAAATATGCCGGGATCCCCACTTTTATACCCTATATCAGGCACGGGCAAACTGTGGCTCGCGGTTTTTTTTTGCAGCCCAGGAGCAATATTATAAATTTGGAAAAGATTCACGTTTTTACCTTTTAACGCCTTTTTAAATATAATAATTGTTATTTTTGGATCAACCTATATTTGAACAAACATTTTCAATCATGAACCTCAGTAAAAACTCTTCACGATCAACCATCACCGATGAATATTTACAAGGAGTTTTAAGAATCTCAACTACAAAATTAACAACTGAATTTAAAAAAAAATAAAAGACGTAAAACAGTTGCATCCCTTCCATGAGATTGTTTTTTTCATGATAATAAATAATGTACATATAAAAACGGTATTTTACTTGCGGCCCGCTGCTCATTTTGAATTCTTGATTTTGGCCCTTCATCCGAAAAGTATGACCCCCACTGCTCTTTATGTAAGTAAATATAATCATAAAACCTTTTCCAACAACCAAAAATAAACATAATTCTTAAAACTACTCACCATTCAAATCTGTAGACATTCCGATGGGCTAATCCTTTTCGCCAACAATGGCTTTAAGCTCAATGATACATTTATTTCTATAATATATATATATAAACACAATAAATTCATTTACTAACCGCCAGTTCAAGTTCATCCGTGCACTTGAACGCCTGAAGATGCAGAAAGGCAATACCCGGCTCGTTAGAGACAACATTTGTATGAATGTACATAATTTGAACGATTCAAATTTAATATAAAATATGTTTAAAGTTCAAATTTATAAACCAATTTCCGAGTAGCAAATCTGTTTTTCGAATCAAAAACAATCATACCATTGGTTTCTCAACTATTTGTATTAATTGTAGTGTTTATTTTCGATGTATTTGGCGATACATTTGAGATATGAAACTAAACTTTCCACCTATGTATAAAGATAGGGCTATGATAGGACTAGTGGTTAACCAACTGTTCTCGCTAAGCCCAGTTATTATAGGGTCCGAATATTTGTGAAGGAGTTTTTAGAGATCGCAAACAACCTTGCCTTTGAACAGAAATCGATAAATGCTGTTCATACTGGGGCTCAAACCCATGAAGTCTCTCACGAAAGCTCATAACGCTAACCTCAGCGCCATAGGACCCGACAGAATTAAATTGAAGAAATATTTTTACAAACTTTTTTTTTATCCATGTCCGCGCCCAATGTGGAACATATGGCCTCCTAATGGAAGTATCTCAACAGTAGTTTTTTTCTACGAGATATTTTTGCTGTGAGTAGTGTGGAAAGAAGGATAAGGCTAGAACAGGACTAGAGGTTAACTAATCGCTATTGCTACACCCAGTTAATAAAGGATCAAAAGGATGGGAAGAGAGGAAATTATGTGAATTGACATCACAAACACCCAGTTTTCGATCACAACTTTAAATTGAATAATTCTCAAGTTCACTGTGTCAAAACCGGGAATCGAACCCATACCTGCGTGATCAGAAGAGCAAGCTCTTACCAACTGGCTACATTGAGAACTTATTACGAGAGGAAATCGATAAAGCCTTCTGTTAACCACTTGAATACCAAGCGGACACAAGTGTCCGGAACATATGCAAGAGAACACGGATGTCCAGTACATTTAAAAAAATAAAATACTTGGTATTCTAAAAGAATATAAGCAATATTTTGATGAATATGTGTAGTGTCATCTATACCAGTGCTCCGCAACCGGTGTGCCGCGGTCAAATACATAATGAAAAAATATTTTGACCATGAACTTCGGGTTGTGATGTCAAATATCGAGCCGAATATAAAACCGTTGTGTTCATTGAAACAATCGCAGGGTATCACATTAATGTTATTATTTTATAATAATAATTAAGATTGCATAAAAGTAAATATATTATAGTTGTATGTATGTATACTTTTCAAATAAATTTATTGTAAAATTTGTGTATCAATTTAATACCTATATACTTTTGCTTTTGGTGTGCCGGCTTTTGGTGTACCGCGGAATTCTAGGAAGAATTTTGGTGTGACGTAGGTGAGAATAGGTTGCAGAAAACTGATCTATACTGAGTTAATATAGGTTTTTAAAATATCGAATTCGAGTATATATTAGGCAATTTTTGTTTTCAAAAACACGCAGTATGTCTGGGACATATTAATGATTTATTTGCGTGGTATTCAAACGTTTAAGATTAAAACCTGACCATTCCTGTAAACTAAGCAAAACAGTGTTCATTAAAAATGATAACAACCCAGTGTCAGTATAAAAATTAGTTTAATCCAAAAATAATACAAAAATAAATTCAACGTCTGCATTTTCAATAATTCAAAAAAGATCATATTATAATCTTTTTTTGTAGATAAAGATATCCTTTAAAAGCATTTATAAGACTCGATTCATTTCTTTGGTCATAAACTGTCTATATTCGTTTGATAGTGACGTCAGAAGGAATCGCGACATACGTCATACGAACACGACATATATTTTTGAGATAGTTTTATTTTTCTTGTTTTTCGCACTGAGATAAAATAAAATGATATATTTAACAACGTCACTGGCACTGCTTCGGAATAAAACGTGCCCCGACTTTTGGTTTAGTCTTCAGTGAATACAAATTTATCACTCATGTTGTATTATTACACATATAGTTTGTATAAAGCAGGATTTCACAAACTTTTTCTACGGCGTGGCGTTTCACAATTTTAAAAAAATTGGTTATTTTGTTAAGTATACATAAATAATTGACGTTTACAGAGAGAGTTCCATCATAGTAGTAAATTTCGTTGGCTTCCGCGATGTTCACACTGGGTTTGAGTCTTAATATAAAAAGCGTTTTTTCTATTGTTTTCTTTTCAAAGGCATGGGTGTTTGTGATGTCTCAAAATTTCCATCCTACCCTTCCAATCCTTAAATGAGCCTTACAATAGTATTGTGCTAGCTTTATCACGTTACTCTTTGAAAAAGTTATGTTTAACAAACGGATTTTCGTAGACAAAACTTCTATTGGGGAGTCCTATTCTCCATATTGGAAGTGGACATAGATTTTTAAAAATATGAAATTTTTAGCATATAGTATTGACAATTATTTGATGCCAATATAGCTTTCAACATTATAATATTTAGATTGAGAGAATTATTAATTTGTTAATGTTATCTTTGTATAAGTTGTATATTGATTTGAGAATACACCATATTCATGCGTCGTTTTGAAATCTGTTCATTGCGATAAGAATATTATTAAATATTCAGAATATTATTCTAGAATGAGATATTCTTTTTATATAGATTAGGTACGCCCAATGTATTATTCAATGTTAATCGCAATGCAACCAAACAAGAAACGAACAATCGATAAAATATATTTAAATAATTTACCGAAAACCATTTTTCCGCGAAACATATTTTGAGATGCATTGGATTATCAGTATGAAGATTTTTTTTCTAAAATTTAATCAAAAATAGAATCTGCTATGGTCTTTACTCAGGTTTTTTCGGCCATGTACGCCGATAGCTGTAAGCTAGTTGTTACTATTTGTGGAGTCCCAGAATGCAATTTGTGTTTGGCTAATAATGAAATTGTGCTGGGTGTAGTTATAACTTGTCCGATGCCTTAATTATTATTTGATAAAACAGAAATCTACTTACCGTTTTCATCAGTTAGTTCATTTATATCTTTGCCTAAAATGATATTCATTGCCGAATTTATAATACTTATACTTGAACGCGTACGCTGTGATTTTTTTTATACACTACTAGCTGGTTCCCAACAAGCGTTGCAATGCCACTCAAAGAAAGAAAGTGTTTGTGTTTTAATTGTGTTTATTAAAGAGCATGTTTTCTTTTTCTGTCCGTTTGACGTTTGCTGCCGATTGTCTATGGTACGAAACACGCGCCACCTACTGTAATGCAATTATACTACGCCAATAACCCGCGCAAGTTGCATGAACGGTATGGCAGACAGTTAATTAAAATATAATGTTCGCGCAAGTGCAAGCATACGTTGTCAAAATGAACTGTACGGCAGTAATGTAATGAACTATAAATTACTACGCCCATAACCTTCCGGTAAGTGCAAGCAAAAATTTTTTCAAAGTTTTATTGCAATCGGATGAGCGGTGTGGCAACGCATAAAATACGAACAAACAAACATTTATTTTTATATATTAGATCACGATCAGTTTCGTTCAGTGAGTACTTATTAACATGAGTATTTATTTACCATTGCCCATAAGTATTTTTTTATTTTGTAAATTAAAACTTTTATTTTCTGAGCTTGGCCGGTCCTGAGTATACTCAAATGATGTCAAAAGCTTTACAACATATATTTTATACTCTCTTGTTAGTCAGATAATTATTTTCAATAAATAACCTACACCGTTAACGAAATTTGTGGCTGTAATTAATTTCAAACGCCTAATTAGACTTGAAAAGTTTGACGATTTTGAAATTGGAAGAGCTTTAAGCTCAGTAACATTAATTCAACTGATTGTTATAGATTGTGACGATCAGCTCAACAATATTGGCAACGATTAAAATCCTTAAGCCTCAACTAGGATACCAAAGATTTATGTGACCATCAAAAGAAGGGTGACACATATTACGTTTGGCATAGTAATTGTGTCTCGACATTAGTTTTTTTTTAATGTCAATTTCAATATCAAAATAAAAGAATATATAAATACAGCTATTTTTTAAAAGAAAAACAATATTTAAGAGTGAAAAAATTTACTCAAAATGCCGAAATAATATTATGTCACAATTGATTTTAGTGTTTTAAGGCTGAATAAAGATGTATTTTCAAGGTTCATTCATTTGAAAAAAAAAACTCAAATTATTGCTTTTGTGGCGTGATACAAAATCCCTAAAAAAATATCAAATAAAAGCCAAAAGCATGAATATCAAATAAAAGATACACATTACTCACGATATTGGCAGTGTGCAATTAAAATTTTAAGAACCTCCTAAAGATAAATTTATAAGAATCCTTAATTTAAAAAATTACTGCTCGTTTATTGTAAAAGCATGATTCTCTCAACAAAAGAAGCCGGTCTTGTTTATTTTATATTTTGTTGGGATCAGCACCAGCAAATCTTATTTTACATAAATGAACATAATGCATTTTTACCAAAAATTTTCAGTTTAAACTTTTTACAAGATATTTTGTAGAAAGATTAAATATTCATAGAAACGATTTGGTTGAATTAAAACTGTATTTTTGGGAACATGTTCTATACTCTATTATATTTTTTAATGGAGGTATCTCAACAGAAAGTTTTTCTACGAGAACTGTTTGTTACTCAGTCGCTTAACCTTACTTTTTTCAAAGTGAGTAGAAGAGAAGGAAGGATAAGGCTAGCACAGGACTAGTAGTTGACTAATCGCTATCGCTACACCCAGTTATTAAAGGATCAGAAAGATAGGAGGAGAGGAAATAATGTGAATTGATATCACAAGCACCCAGTCTTAGATCACAACTTTGAATTGAATAATTCTCAAATTCACTGTAATCCGACCGGAAATCAAACCCAAACTCGCGTGATCGGAGGAGCAAGCTCTAGCCAACTGGGCCACAGCAGGCGAAAAAATATATTAAATCTGAATACTAGCATGTTTAAGCGTGTTTAGGCGACATTTTTACAATATTTTTTTCCAAAATTAGCATTATATTATTCGAGTTAATAACGGAATTAGTTGAACAAAAATTATTACGAGATTTATAAAATTTCACTGTTTTCTCTGCGTAGGTCAATATTAACAGCTTTACTCTTTATCAGCAGTAAACAGATATTTCATAAATCAAACGAGATAGTTTTGTTTGTGTACGTTGAATGTTTAAATGTAATCGATATTAGATAGTCGTGTTTTTCTTGCGAAATTAATAACTTTTAGTAGTAGATATCTAGAAGATTTTCGCAGTGTTATGTTTTCATAGAAATTTTATTTTAATACGTTTTTACTCACCGAGCGTTCTTTAAGCGGCGTATCGTTATTTATTAATAAATATGTGCCACACGTTCGTAAAATGAATTTAAAAATAGTGATAATACTTCTCAGTTAAACGGAACAAATTCTTAAAAAAATATGTTAAAAGATATTCAAAATATAAATACAAAAACCATGTCAGAATATTATGTTTGTTTTTTGTAAACAATGTTTTTTTAGCAGCATGCAGACAAAGAAACTTATACATTTTATGATTTTAGTTATTGATAAATGATTAAATTTATTAAAAAAATCGAAGAAGATAAACTCACTTCTTATAATTCCACAAAACTTTATGAAATGTATGAAAAATTGACATAATAATATTACTTATATGCGAAAACGTTGATTCGTAAGTACTACCTGAATATAAGTAATACCTAGGACAGGGATGGTGAACCTATAGCACGCGTGCCCGAGGTGGCACGTTTCAGAATTTGGATGGCACGCGAACGATTTCCAAGTTCAACAAAAAATTTTGATTAAATAATCTTTAAATTATTATTTTTCCGTTTTATTAATTTTTAAATGTTGTTGTTGTAATTGTAATTTTTGAGATTGTAAATAAAATTCAGAAAAAAAACATTTTTTATTTTTTCTATTTTGTTACTTTTTTTACTGCTTGGGCACGCCACATATTCAAGAAATAATATTTGAGGATTTTTGGCACGCGGACCCAAAAAGGTTCGCCATCCCTGACCTAGAACATCCAATCCCGCACCCTTTCTTGATTTCGGAATTGACAATTTATCAGGGTTCGAGCTTCTGGATTGATCACTTACTATTGTTCTAACGATAAAAGTGTAGAATTAACTGATTCCAAAATTATTCCTAACTCAGAGACCTTCTTTAGCTCCGTCTTTTCAAAAAGTCGTGATTACTGGTGTTCCAACTCTATTGAGCTGTTTTGTAAGCTCTATTTTACTTTTCTTACATGTTATAGTAAATTCCGATATCCCGGAATTGTGTTTGTTATAACGGGATCGCCAAATTGGTTAGAATCCCGGGGTTTAAAGCCTTAGTAACACCGTTTTTTTATATGAAAATTATTTGCATTGCACATGATTATATCGCATTTTTTCCTTAATTAATTACATCAGTAGCAAGCTATGTATGCTGCGTTTGGGTTACATGACAAATTACAGTTTTTTTCTCGCCGTCGTTTGAGTTCATCAATTTTCTACACCCTCTGCACAATCAAAACAAAATGAGTGACAGACGCAATAAAGATTTTTTTTACTATTGTAAAAGTGAGGATCGGCCAACACTCAAAGCAATAAAGGTATTCGAAAAAGTTACGATATAAACTTCAAAGCAACGGTTGCGAGAGAAGCTTATATAACAGGCTTTGTATATATTTTGTTTTGTTTTAAAATTCTGCATTTCAATCCTGTTCCAAATAAATAGAAGATGTTATATTTTGGGTGACGCGGTCAATACAGGCAATTTTGCACAACGAACATAATATATATGTTTATTATATCAATATAAGTGACTCGTTTGTATGTCCGATTTTGTTTTTTGGCGATTCAAAATACACTTTAAGATTCATTGTCATAATGATGATTGTTTACTAAAAACCACAACAAAAAAGTCTTGCTGGTCTTGGTGAATAAATTATGCTGATCTTTAAGCTGAGTGGTAAAGTTCTTAGACTAGTGTAAAAATATTAACGTATTTTAGTTCAATTAACGTATCGTCATAACTTGGAACAGAACAGAAGAAGAACAGAATAGATAGTTTCGGTGAAAGCCGAAATAGCTATCAACTCATAAAAATTATTAAAAACTGTAGAACTAAAATACGTTGATAAAAATAATAAAACATTTTTAGTACTTTTTCTACATAAAATTTATTAGATCAGGACCGGTTTCGCTCATGATGAGCATTGTCAACTGATAAGAAAAACAATAAAACAGTGATATTTATACAAAATTTAAGTGATAAAAACAAGGTATGACAAACAATTGGTATTACAACCTAGCAAAAGAATTGAAGTAAAATACAAGGAAAATAAACTATAAATAAAAAGTTGAAGTGGCCTTCGTAATGCCATTCCACCAAGTATTGACAGTGAACACATTAAAAGTGATACGTTGATACTTTTACACTATTATAATGGAGTTCTACCAAGTAAATGCTAAATCAATAAATAATTTCTTAGACGTTTAAGAATGCAGGTTGTGTTTGTTCAGTCAATTAATGGATCTATGACAAAAAATATGGTGGTCTTTTATTTGTTCTTATCCATACTCTATTTCAGATGCAGTTTTTAAGACATCAAATCTTTAACTTATCACGTTTTTAACCCTAAAAATCTACATATTGCATATTTATGTCTCTCTGATATGTTTGCTACCCTGTTTGCTTGATAAGTTGACTATTTTTACTTAAAAGCCTGCTGAATCCTTAACTTTAAGTCAGGGTGTGGTAAAAACGATAATTATATTATAAAAAGTTACAGTTAGCTTTGTCGTTAAAAAAATTTCACTTGACTTCTTTATTGTGATTGAAATATAACACCATTGTGAATTATAGATATTTAAAATAAATACCTACATACATAAATACATTATAGTTATAGTCAGGGCTTTTTTTACCCTGTAACGTGGTGGAACGGCGTTCCGGCACCTTTTTTCTCGAAATTTTAATAAATGTTCGTAAAGTTTTATTTTTTCTATTTTAAAACTTTCGTTTCTTTTCTTGGAAGCCATTGACTGTTAATTCTTGAATATATAGGGTATCATATGACCCATAAATTAATGTCACGCAAAAGATTATCAGGTTGGAAAGGGCTTGTTGTACATTATATTCATCATATTCATTTGAAATTTCTAAAATAAATATAAAAATATGTATATTTCGTTTTATTTTCTATGCGTTATATGAAAAGTCGCCTTTAATTCTATCAAAATGATATTCGAATATATAATAAATAATGTACCTTCTTAGAAAATGCTCGAAAAAAGTGCGTTCCGGCACCTTTTTTTCAAAAAAAAACACTGGTTATAGTATACAAAAGAGTAACATAAATTTAAATAACTCGTATTTTTTCGGTCAGAATTTATATTACGTTGGTCAGAATTAATATAAAATGTTCATAATATATCGGTAAGAATAAATATTTATAATTTAAATGGTATTTTAAAAAAAACTAACCTAACCAAACTGGTATAAAATATTCTGACCGTTCCTATTTTCATTCTGACCAAAAATTGATTTAAATTCTGACCATTTAATTTGTTTTCAATTTAAAGCTCTTTTCAACTTGAAATTGCATCTACAGTAAATACTATTTTTATTTCAAACAAATATAGCTTTTATGAACGACATAAAATTATTAAAGCTTCATATATTTATAAAGAAACCTTTTCATTAACTGACTTGAGATCATTTTTCATTCGTTTTTATAAAATACGAAACCTACTTACGATTAAAATATTTTCAGAAAAACATCTCCTCGACTCGTGTAAGTCCACCTAGAACAAAAAACACAAACATTTGAGATCTTTTTATAAGATATAGTGACAAATAATTGCAAACACTCATATTTCACGCACCAATTTAAATCGCGTTCTCAACTTTAATGTTGAAAGTTGAAAGGATGTGAAAATGCTGGGAAACTTGGCAGTGGGCTTTTTATTTAAAATTTATATTCAATAAAAGATTCGTGCTAGTTTTATCACAAAAACAACATTTAAAAATACATGGCGCCAGAATTATTTACTCGTCCTAATATAATTCAATTGAATTTGCTGCTCAATTATCAAAGGTTGGTACTTGATGTATGTGATTTTAGATTTTAAATATGAAAAAAAATAATCAAAGAGTTATTAAATGATATTGAAATTTATTTTACTCAACTCGATGTGTATACCAATAAAATGTTCATTGAGAAATGTGTTGAGCAGGTGGCAATATGTTTAAAAATTTTGCGCGTGTAAATTATATCATCATATATTTACAGCGTACCACATGATGACTATGAAATTTAATTGTTGAAATATAAATTAGTGGGTCATATTTTGTCTTATCTTAGTGCTGGCTTGTTTTTCGATCAAATAGTATCTATACATTTTTTACATTGTTAAATATATCGTTTTTTAAAATGTGTCTTCGTCGAAAATATTATACATTTAATTTATTTTTTTTATCCATGTCCGCTCCCAAGCATGGAGAATGTGACCCCTAATGAAGGTATCGTAATTAACAGAAGTTTTTCTACGAAAACTGTTTTTCACTTAGTCGCTTAACTTCTTTTTTCAAAAAATATTTATTCTGTAACATAATGCACGTCATGAGCGAAACCGGTCCTGATCTTATGAAATAAAAGTAAAACTAGTACTACCGCCTAGTGTGTTCAAGTGGTCAACGTCGTTGGCTTCGGTTGCGGAGGTCGCGGATTCGAATCCCAGTACGGACAGTTCTATAAATTGATTTTTCAATCGATTTAAGAATTTCTGTTCGAAGGCATGGATGAATGTGATGTCTTGAATTCCCCTCTTCCATCCATCTTATCCTATGAACGGGACGTATCGAGAGCTATTAGCTAACCACTAGTTCTGTCCTAGCCCTATCCTTATATTCCTACTCTCTCTGGAAAAGGAGAGTTTGAAAAACTGAGTAACAAACAGTTCTTGTAGAAACACTTCTGTTGAGATAAACTTCATTAGGAGACCAAACAGTCCACTTTGGGAGCGGACATAATATTTTTTTTTAAAAAAACTAGTAAAAATTAGTATTTTATTTTTTTAATATTATTCTCGATATATCTCGTCGATGGGATTTTAAGGTCAGTAGTGAATGAATACGTATTATACATCTATTTATTCTTCACAGCACAACTTCATAAATTTATTGAATAAAAAAAATATGAATGCGTCCATAGAAGGATTCGTATCAGGGAACACCGCAATCAAAGAGGAAGAGAAGTAGTATAATAAGTAAAGCTTTTTAGAGAAATTTTCCAAAAATGTTTCGTCAAAATACACCTATGTTAATTTCACGTAATTTAATCGTGTAAGCTGTCAAACAATGAATTGTTTCATTAGCAATACAAATATTCACTCTGAGCTTGCGTTGATACATCAGTCAATATGATTGAGACTTGGATGCAAATCACAATACGCTCTCTACTGATGCGATTTCGTAAATTAATTGCATGCTTTTAACTCGTTGTGCCCACGTGAGTTTAAAAACGATCTTACTATTATTTCAATTAACCTTTATTTGAAGTAGTTTCTTTGTCTGTTTACTGCAACACAACACCTCACTAAAGCACGATGCGTAGAGTGTATTTGTATCAGTGTTAGAGTGCTGATAGTTTAAGTGCAAACGGTATTAGTTATCACCTATATCTGTATGTATAAAAATCGACTGTGGAAAAGAAAAAGACCGTAACCCACACATAGCTAATATTACAGGAGGCATAAAAAACGTGTTTTGACGATTTTCAGCTATATGCAAATTATTAAATAAACATAACCTTGAAGTGCACGGAGACTTCTAAACTGGTGTTTAATTGACATAATCTAATATAAATTTAAGAAATTGTTTAGAAAAAATCAGTCTTTTTTCTTGGTTTCAATTTTCGCGAACCCATCTTTTTCCAAACATAAAAGCTAAATTTAGATACTAATTCAGCATTTGAAGCTTACATCAGTTTGATATAACGTGTATCAAGTTAGAAACATTGTGGTTATCGAAAAAAAGCTGTGGGTTACGTCCTTTTTCCATTACACAGTCGAAATGTATAACATGTATAGCAGTCGATCAAAAAAAGTGTTCTTTTCTCAATTTTATTTTCGTTGTTGCTACTGTACGAGATTCGCCAAGAATCTAAAATTATATTACAGTGCTTTTTGCTAAAGATCAAATTTTAATAGTGCGGCGCGGCAGTCCCTCAAATAGTGCTTCTTTCTAGAGTGCCGTTTTCAAACGCACAAAAAAAAACAAATTACATATTTTGTAAATATGAAATATACATTCATTAGGGTCCGTTAAATATCGTAAAAAACTACCAGCGAAGTCCAACTAAAATATATATATATTAATTGATTTGAACTCCATTATAACAGATTAAAAATATCAAAGTATTTTAGTTTTACAGTTTTCATATATATATATATATATAACAAGGTGAGTCATATAAATTATGTATGTCCGTTCCCAATGTGGAGCATATGATACCTAATGGAGTTTATCTCAACAGATGTGTTTCTACGAGAACTAAATATTACCGAAAAAAATATTACACTTAAAAACACGTAACGCAAAACTTTGTGTGGGAGCCTAGTCTCCTTTCCATAAAAATGGTTTCTATCGGGACTGTGGAGTCATGAAGAAATAAGATGACTACGACAATAGCTTAAAACACGACTTTAATTATTTTTTGGCTTAGTAGTATGCAGTGGCACCACTTTTGACCTTAGCGATTTGAATACACATTTTTTTAGACTCCATTTAAAACAACCGACTCCACAACTACGATTCTTATGGCATGGTCTCGTGATCGGCGCTACATGAGGGTCGATTGTATACCGTAAAATTCATAGAAACATAACACCCCAGCAAGTGAAATGAACACAGTACAACATCATTAACTTTCTCAAGAAAAGTGTTTAATAGAAAACATTTTCTCGCTTCCTGAACACTTTGCGTTTCTTGGCATCCGACCTATTGTCATTTCTTGCTTGAACTTACAATCATCTCAGGAAAAATATTACGATGTGACAATATATATTTGATAATCATTTTTGATATGTTTGTACGCTACTTGCATTTAATGTTTCAATAAAATCCTATTATTTTCAATGATAGTTTTTTCATGTAAGGCAGGCTGTATCCTTTTGCTTGATAATTAATTATGCATCTCAGCGATGCCATCTAATGACTTGACTCGGAGGTGTTTTAGAAAAGCACATTCACTATGCATGAAATGGCTTGTCTGATTAACCAATTAGCGGCATGCAATCTCAGCTGCAGTCAGTAATTGGTGAACACGATAGGAAAGTGCTGATGTCATACATTGAGTTGATTATACTTTAATTAATTCGTTCACTCGATTAGAAAAATAAACGCTTACTGCATCTTGTTTAATCTAATTTTATGTGCTATAATCAATCGAAATATACATCATTATTTTCATGGTGCTAGCAAGCATTGACGATATGGTTGTTATAATTAAGTATTTCGACTGAGGGTGCTTGATGGAATTTCAATATCAAATTTGAATTGTTTGAATTTTGTACTTTTCCATGAGTTTTGTCGCTAACGACCCGGGTTTCGCCTTTCGGCATCTTCAGGCATTCCAAGTGCACGGATGTACTTGAACTGACGCGTAGTAAACAGTTTGTATCGTTTATAAACAAAAATGTAAAAATATAAGTAGATCACTAAGTTATAAGGCTATTAAAATGTAAATTAGCGAACTTCAATTTTCAGTATACATTCAATTTTCGCTAATTTACATTTTAATAGCCTTATAACTTAGTGATCTACTTATATTTTTACATTTTTGTTTATAAACGATACAAACTGTTTACTACGCGTCAGTTCAAGTACATCCGTGCACTTGGAATGCCTGAAGATGCCGAAAGGCGAAACCCGGGTCGTTAGCGACAAAACTCATGGAAAAGTACAAAATTCAAACAATTCAAATTTGATATGGTTGTTGTTAATTTGAACTGTATATTGGTATGTCTTATGGTATAATTTTAACAGTGTTTTAGAAACCGAATAAGTTGTCAATTTTTCTTATTCTCGGTGTGAGCAGTAAAGTTTTTTTTCATCCATCCCTGCTCTCAATGCGGAACATATAGCATAATTATCTTAACAAAAGTTTGTTCTACGATAACTGTCTAATTATGTTTTTAAAGCCTAAATGACAGCTTTTACAACCCAAAATATATCAGGTAGAAGTAGAAGGAGACACCATAAAACTAATACTTTATAATTTTTGAGCAATATATATATAGTTTAATTACTTTTTGCTCCTAATCTCGATATCTTAAATATCGAGATTGGGATACTTATTTTTATTTAATACACTAAGGATAGAAAGATAGGGACTAGGGCAGAAATAGCAGTTAAATAACTGCTCTCGTTAAGCCCTGTTATCTTAGGATAAGGTTGGGTGAGAGTTTTATACATGTTCTATCAAAAGGATGCAAGCTGAAAATGCTGAGTTAGTATCAAAATTAAACTTTTAAGTTTGAAAAAGATGACATTGTAAAAAAAATTAACCAAAAAAAAGACTGAATTAAAGGTTTTTCTTATACAATTTATTCAATTAATATTAGATTATGTCAATTAAACACCAGTTTAGAAGTCTCCGTGCACTTCAAGGTTGTGTATAATTCATAATTTGCAAATGGCCCAAAATCATCAAAACGCGTTTTTTGCGCCACTTGTAAAATTTGATATGTGTGGGTTACGTCCTTTTTCTTTCCCACAGTCGATATAAATATGTACTAGGTACGTGTAATCACTTTGTTAAAATATCCAACGTTATAATTGGATTGCGGCCAACGATTTGAATGAAGACAGATTCACGATCAACGTGTAAATGTGTCACACATACCTTTCCTTACAAACTGACAAACGTTTAAATAGAATAGACCAATTTATTTGATCATGTTATTTGGTCAAGAAAATTCCAAACATCGCGAATTAGCTATAAACAAATAGTACACTTACGACTAGGGTATCCAATCCCGGAGCATTTTTCCAATCCCGGGATTTCGGGATTGATTAATTTTTAATCCCGGGATTGGGATTTGCTCACCGAGGAATTTCAAATCCTCAATTCGCTATAATTTTCCCCCGGATTATCTCCAAACTTCGTTTTTTTTTTTAGCTCACCGAGGAATCTGAAATTCTCGATTTGCCAATTTCGTGTCAATTTTCGTGATTTGCTCAAAATTTCTCAATCCCCAAAATCCCGGGATCGCAACCACATCAATCCTGGAATTTTGGAATCAGAAAATTGAACGGGATCCCGAATCCCAGGATTGGATGCCCTGCTTACGACGATGCAGCTGTCAGAATGGATGAAATCTTATTTACTAATTTAGACAACTATTCAACTCCAAATAAACATTCTTTAAACGTGTATTAAAATGTATTCTAAATAAATCAATTAAATTATTTCAAGGTGCACTAAAGTTTGGAAGTGGTTTCATGGCGTCTTTGAATTGTCTAATCTAATGCATATAATGAATGCTTGTTTGTTCGTACTTTATGCGTTGCCACACCGCTCATCCGATTAAACTTTGACAAACTTTTTGCTTGCACTTTCGGAAAGTATATAGACATTGTATGTCTGCCATACAGTTCATTTTGACAACGTGGCGCGTGTGTCGTACCATAGACCAGGGTTTCTCAACGGTGGGCCATGTGGCTCCCCAGGGGGCCACAGTGTGTTCTAAGGGGGCCACAGAGATTTATTTTCGTTTTGGGGAGCCACAACACAGTTTAGGGAGGCCACGGGTATTGATAAAACGATACAGGGAAGAGCATAATGGCGGACGTCACGCAGCTATTTTTCGTAAATCTGTAAATAAAATAAATTACTGGCATTCTAGATTCTAAAATCTCGGAAGAGCTATAAAAAAGGCGGGTTTTTGAAATTATAATTTTCATGGGAAGAAAAAACTATAGTATGGGGGCCACAGAAAAATATAGACACTCAAAAGGGGCCACGCTCCCAAAAAGGTTGAGAAACACTGCCATAGACAATCGGCAACAAATGTCAAACAGACAGAACAAGAAAATATGCACTTCAATAAACACAATTAAAACACAAACACTTTTTCTCGTTGAGTAGTATTGCAACGCTTGCTGGGAACCGGGTAGTATTACATAAATATATATTTGTTTGTCATGTTTAAAGATTTTTTATTTCAAAATTGAATTAGACTGTTTTGATAATACATATTATATGGCAGTGTAAAATAAGTGACATATTTTTCACTTTTTTAAAAACATCTAAACTAGTGTCCGACTGAAATCGTGTGTTGGGTCAGCATGTCTTTACTACTATTGCATGTACTTAGTCACCGACTGTACTAACTCGTTTAAACAATACATTTTTAGGCACGTGTTTATATTCCATGCGCACGTGCTTATTGGACAAATTTATACAGATTTTCAAATTTGTGTGATTGATGGAATTAAAGCCATCTCATTCTAAATATTCCCATAAGAGTGAGATAGTAAGCATGCCGTGAGGACTGCACTACATTCGCTCTGTCTTGCTCAGTTGGCTAGCGCTGTTCCGCAAAACACTTACAATACTAGAAACGAATTTCCGGCGCTGGCATGCAACCACGCAGATGATAATTTTTTACTCAAAGAATCACAATCAATGGTAATGATATAAAGTAGTTTTGTCGGTGATGATGAAACATTGAAAAAATATTTATTTACTCTTCAAAGATTTTTTACATTACCGTAGTCGTTTTTGTCCACTCGATACGAACGGGTTTTATTTAATATATTCCACGCCCGTATCACATCGATATTTCCCTGTCTCATATATTGCGTGAATGCTTTTTTTAGAAGCACATGTGTATCTTAAAGTACACAAAATAGATTGTATAAAAAGTCCCTTACTACGAATAATTTTAGAGTTTGAAGCTTTTTTCCATATTAATCAAAAAAAAAATATCGCGTTTTGTTATGGATTTTTCGATGTGGTTGGTAGCGTAACTACTAAAATAAATGCAACAGTATGTCATTTGAGACTCATGTTTGACATTTAAAATATGTTATGTCTATAAAAATTGATTATAAATGTTATATCCTTAATATAACAACATATGAAAAATTTTCAGCATTATCGGAAATATGCCTTTTCAAATAATCACTCTTCAAATAAAGTCTACCGAGTTCAATAAGAATTAAATTAATATTGCCAATAGAAAAGTGCAAGAAGTGGACCGATAATAATAAAAAGTACTTTTCAAGAAGACATATTTTGACATAATATACTGTCTGGTACACACAATATGTTGTACATTCTACGTATTGAGGATGGAATATACATGCATTCCTTTGTGGTTCACCAAGAAAAATTCGAAAAACTTTGAGGATATGTGGATGCGAGCAAAACAAAAGCTGAAACACCAATTTGGCACAAGTCCTATTCGAGTCCTATTTGGACGAATTTGTATTTAGGAATTCGTTTTGCTCCCCATGCAGTGTTTTTTGGAGTATTTCTAAGGGTAATCAGAGAGAATTACATTTCTTAGGTATGTATAATATTCAAAAATATTAATCGACAAGTGACTTATGTTTTTGTATTGTGAGCACTGACACGATGGCCATATTAGATTAAACGTCAAATAATATTCGACGTCCAGTTAGTTTTTCACCCAAATGTTACCCTACTGCTTCTAACTGACAAAAAAACAATTAAATACTCAACCAAATGATTTCCAAAGATAAGATTCTCAGCAGTAGTTTTTGTGACTCACATTTTAATTATTCTTAACAATATTCTAACAAAGTTAGTTTACTCAAGTGAGACAGATAGATTTATGATCACATAAACTATTTTAATAGTAACCACTATAAGAGAATTAATTTTTTTAATCAAAAGAATTATTATAAAATGCCTAACAAATTGTGTATAAATTGTTAATCTAAAATTTAAATGTGCCTTAGAAAATTAGTCACCACAAATTCATTTCAAGTGCGAGACCTTTATTTCGAACAAACCAAAATTTTGAAGAATAATTATCACAAATTTTATTGTTACATGCCTTACTTTCATAAAACAAGGTAACCTTTTCTTTCAGTCTAGACTCTAGACTACTATCAACAATTTTCAATTTTATAATTTTTGAATTCAATGCGTATACGTTTATGCTCTGTATAAAACATGTGTATTGGAAAGGGATATGCTTTGTTTTTAAAAAATACAGTCAAACAAAACTATTGTATATTATTTAATCATATATCTTAAATGTGTGTAGGTATATATAAATGTGAGAATGTGTTTTTTTTGGCGCGTGACAAAATGGCAAAGGCAAAAGCAAAAAAAACAATTTTATCAAACATATGTTTTTATCCTAAGCAAACAAACAAAAGCGAAAAACTGGAAATTTGGTATGATCGCATTCTCATATCATTACATTGGGTTTTTTGGAGAGTTTGTACTTGTGACTTCAGCATGTTTTTCACCCATTTGCAAGTTGGCCTTTGTATGAATCGATTTTGTTTGTAGACTTAGTGTATTGCTGTTAAAACCTTCGAAATAATGGTGAGGTGAAATTGAATTTTATTAGTTAGTACAAAATGTATGCATTCGCACAATTTTTGTCACTAACGACCCAGGCTTTGACTTTTATTATCTTCAGGGCATTTAAGTGCGCGGATGAACTTCAACTAATACGTGTATCATGTATATATAAGAAATAAATTTATCACTTAGTTGAAAGTTATCGATGGTGACATGGATTAATTTTACTAAAGATTTGATTTTAATGACGTTCAATGAGACATTTAAACAAAAACATTATTTTTAGGTCTTCGAATTTTTTTTAAATATTATAACATGGGAATGCCTACTGAGTTAAATGGTGGGTAATTTCAATAATTTTATTTATTTATTATTAATCACTAGAAAATTAATAGTTATTTTATGAAATTCAATTATATTTAACTACATATGGTCAGTTGACAATGCTCGTCATGAGCAAAACCGGTTCTGATATTAATAAATAAAAAGTGAAATTAAGTACAATGGAATATTGTGCTATTATTTAATTACATAAAGTAACGGAAAATTTGGAAGATTTACCTGTTCATTTTAAATTGACAAAATTTATAGATAACGTTGTCCGAAAATTTTTATTTTTGAAATATTTTAGGCTAGTGAGAAAATAATTAAGATTTGTGCAAATGTACAAAATTTGAAGATTCAAATTAAATACTGAAATTCCACTAGGTACTCTTAGTCGAAACATTTAAGTATATCAATTTTAACTGGATATAATTTACAATATTCGATTTCAGTAATAACTTACGATGAAATTTTTCGCACTTTCTCAATCACCTGTTAACAAAATATTATTAAAAATAGAAAGAGCCTGTAAAATGACATTTTTTTATACGAGGCATCAATTGGAGATGGCCGAAAGTTGTTTATCTTGAAGCATTAAAATTACTACTTGTGTAACGCGATTTTGTGACGGATTCATTTTATAATCCAATTCTACAAACATATAAACCCAAAGCCAAAAGCGAAGAAAGAATAAGACTCAATTAAATGTTATAACCCTAAGACTCTTTATTCCTACGGTATAATATAACCAAAGAATATCAAAGGTTTTCTGTTGAGGTCAGTACTAAAATTAAAATTGAATAATAAAAAACACATATATTTGCATGGTGGGAATACCCAAGCCGTATACATACGATAATTCTTCAGTGGTGCTTAACCTTACTGCGGTAATGGAGGCATTTGAGACTCAAGATAGAAGATAGATTTTTTAAACCTAACCCAACCAAAATTTGATAAAATATTTGCGATGAATTTTTAAATAAAAGAAGATGTTCTTTAGGGCATTTTCAGAAAATTTCTTTGTTGTTTAAAACAAAAAGAAATAAAATAATAACCAAAATCACCCCACCACCAAGTACAAAATCTTCAACCATCCACTAGCGCAGGTTTTTTTTGATTTTAGGAGCCACAATACAGGTTAGAAAGGTCACGGCCAAGTTTTCCGAAAATCCAAAATTTCCAGGATTTGAAATCTCCGGAAGAGCTACAAAAAAAAGAAAAGGTCCCACGCTGATAAAATTTCTTAAAATTTGAATTTTTATGGGACAAAATAATATGGGGGGCCACAGAAAAATGAAGACACTCAAAAGGGGCCACAGTCCCAAAAAAGTTGAGAAACACTGCACTAGTGAGCGATACGGACCATGTTGGCGACCACTGCTCTTTAAGATGTTTACATGCTCTAAATTGCTTACGGTCATGGTTTAATGTATACATACAAGATTTAAATTTTTTGGATTTTCTTTTATGTCTAGTATAAGTAAGTATTTTTGCAAACTACCTCTTAAATTAAACGAAATTCGATGAATAAATTCCTCGCTGCAAACACTTAAACGGCTAATAAAATTTGACACTGATAATAAATCTCACAAGTTATGGTTGAACACTAAAACTATCAATTTACTGACTACGATGATAGTAAATTCGTAAATTAAAAAGAAAAGTTTCACGTGTTTGATTGTATTTGATTGTAAACAACGAAACAAAATCCTCGAATTAAATTTGGCGTATCAACGGCAATAAAACCTAAAACGCTGATCAACGAAACGTGAGTTGAAATAAAAAAAAATCCTGGTGGCATTTAAATAAAATTAATATCATTTTGTCAATATTGTGGAGTCGTTCAAGCAAAACGTGATTCCGATTTTAAAGTTGTTTTATTCTTGGTATTTACATACATTTCGTATTGACAGATCAAACAGTTTGTATTTGAAGGCAAAACATAAAATTTAAACTGGTACATAGTGAGAAATTTTACCAAAAATACAGATAAACAAATGCTTTGTCTCACAGCTCTGCATAAATTCATTGTCACAGCCATCAAAGTCATAGCCAACGTATTCATTATTAATTTTATAAAATGACATATTTAGAGTAAATAAAACAATTGGCAATAAGAGATGGAGTCGGTGTCATTTGGATTTTTAATACTCAAAATACTCCGTGACGTTATGATATAGACCCAACGTGGAGAATACGGACTTCGAATGGAGTTTATCTGAACAGAAGTGTTTCTACGATAACTGCTTGTTACTTAGTTGTTCAAACTCTTTGTTTCGAAAGAGAGTATCTTTTGAGTCTCCATATTTTTCCGTGTCTTCCATACCCGAGAACAAATAAGTTTTTCGAAGCTCGGGGATCGAAATATTTCAAATAATTTTTCAATTATTTGAAAATTTTGCTCGCTGGCAGATTTCAAAATTGTAGTCAGAATTTTACGGTTTTCTCAAAATGGAAAGACGGAAAGGAATGGAAATGGGAGACCTTTTGTTTCAAAAACCCAGTAATTTATGGATTACCTAAAATGAGAAGACTCTTTTCAAGAATAATTTCAAAATATATTGTTTCCTGCCCGATTTAAGAACCTGGGAGTTTATGGATTTGCCGGTGGCTTCCCAAAGCAGTGCCGTGGCTCCTCTAAAATTACTTTTTTTTCTCTTTTGCCCTCTTGGAACAAGCTGTAGCTCGCAGAGGACTTCTGTTGAGAAACCGTGGTAAAGAGTATTTGAATAAGAGACGCGTCTGCTATCTTGGTCCAGGTTTAAACAGACATATAAAAAAACACGTAATAAATCATTTAAAGAAATCGTGTGTGGAAGACATCTCGTTTCACGAATAGCGCTGTAACAATACTGAAATCGATGCAATGGAGGCGGGCGCCATTAAGTCAGTAGACCAAAAAAACAGCAGGGCACCTGTATTTCAATTACACTCTAAATCAGCGGCTTAATTTTAACACGAATCACAAGCACAACAAACAGAATAAAATTTCAATAAATCCCCAATCGTCAATCCACTTACACCTGATCACCTTGCAACACCGCTTGTTATTTTAAAAAACACGGTGAGTTACTTCTCGCTAAATTCTGTTATCGTTATGGACAATCAATTGTTTTTTAGATTGAATAATAGTGAAAACATAATGGAAAAGGCGTAAAAATGTACACCCAAAGCTTATTTTCAATTATACTCTCTGGTGACACTGCCTTACCATTAGGTCAGTGATGCACATCCTTTTTGAACGAAGGGCCATTTTACCAATTTTCTAATCTTTCGCGGGCCGCAGAGGGTAAAAATGTTGAAAAATAATGATATACACCCAATCCTTTTTTTATGCGATTTTGATTTTACACGATTTTTTTGGACGGCATCTTTACTTTTTTTACGCGATTTCCTCGTTGTTACGCGATTTTTTAAAGTTATAACTTATAATATATAAAATTTAAACTGTTTATGTGATTTTTTTTTTCAAACGGCTGCCATTTTGTGAAACTTATTTAAATACAGTTCATTTATTAAATTCGTTGAAAAGCACGTTTCCCAGTCATAAATTTTATTACCGACTGTTACTCTGTCAAATAAATGCACTTCAGATGTCTTAATATTTTAAATACAAAATAATAAATATTAACCGAAGATTGAAATATTATTTTCTTATTAAAACAAATAATATGGTAATCTAACAAAAACGATAATCTGAAAACAGACTTAACATGCACCACAGACGGTATTCACTATAAAAAGATGAATTACGGCGCAAATTTATACCCGTGAAAATATACTCATATTAAATAATTAAGAATACTATTCAATTTTCTATCTGTGACGATTCAAATTATAAACCTTTGTTACTGCATAATTTTTTCACATATCAAACTCAGATTTTTATCATATTCAATGGAAAATTTGGTGATGAAGTACTTGTTATTTTGGGCCGCAACAAATACCATTTCGGGCCGCGGTTTGTGCATCACTGCATTAGATATACCAATGAAATATTGCATTATATATTCTAATACATTGTAATTCGACATCGCTTAGACCTATGGCTTAATAATAAATTAAGAAAAAAGCACAACATTCCTTTGTACTTTACTTCCACTTTATTTATAAAGATCAGGACCGGTTTCGCTCATGGCGAGCATTTTCAACTGATAAGAACTATAATTTAACAGTGCTATTTATACAAAACACACTGAAATAAAAAGGTGCAAGCGAAGGAGAAATATTAAAATAACCGGGTCGCATGGAAAAAAGTTTGGGAAACGCCAGCTTAGACCAATAATTGTAATGGAGATATTTAAGTGTTACCTTTATAGTAAATATGATATTTTTCTATGTTATTTTTTGGTCCATATATCTATCTACCATTTGCTAAAAACTGTTATTTATTAAAATAATTAAAACTTGCATTATACAATATGTATATGAAATACTCGGATTATGAAATTACTTAATTCTGTCAAATTGTTCGACTCGTAGTTTTGACTCCACGAATTTCATGAAATATGAAACGTGGATATTTTTTTCTTTACCTTGACCGTATATATTTTTCAAGTTATCCGAACTATGTTTTCTACTTTCATTTCACATTTCCACATGCTGTACGAAGACTGAATTACAATATTTAATCAGTAATAAGGGAGTTTTTAAAACGTTTATCGTTCAATGAAATCGTTTATTTTAGATTAAACAAAACACTTATTGTACATTAACGATATTGGGGGTGCTGTTTGGAATTTAAAAATCAAATTATTTGAGCGATACTAGTAAGTTGAAAGTTTCTCTCTATATAAGATGGAAGTGTATACAATTTGAACGATTCAAATTTGATATTGAAATTCCATCAAGTCAGTACATTATAATTATATTATAAAGATCTGTGAATGCCTCATCGTCAAAATAAAAATTGTCAACAAGAAATATTGAATATTGTGAGAAACGCGAGACCTTTTTGACCCAAAAATGTATACTGCGGAATTCATAAATTTTCTCTATGAAGGACGAAAAAACTTATTTATCCGTCCAAACTGTCTTTACTCACTTATTCTGACGTTGCTTTTTCCCATCCTTTATTTGACGTTATCGAAATTCTTCTGTTTTCCATTGAATTATAATATATTAGATTAGAGATCAAAATATTGCCTATTGAACTTTTTGTATATCTACCAAATCAAATGTTAAGGACCCCAATACGACACGGGAAACTAAATTATTCATTTTTTTTTTCTCTGACGTACAAAATAAAATTTCTATTATGACTTTTTTAGCATTTAAGTTCTAAGTGAAAGATAAATTCCACTTTTACATTATTTTGTACAATACAAAAAATCCTCAATAAGATTATGTCGTTTTTTACCATTTTTCTCCTCAATATGAACTACTTAACACTAATTAAATATTTCGACTGAGGGTGCTTGATGAAATTTCAATATAAAATTTGAATTTTTTGAACTTTGTACTTTTGCACGTGCACTTGGAATGCCTGAAGATGCCGGAAGGCGAAACCCGGGTCGTTAGCGACAAAGCTTGTGGAAGAGAACAAAATTCAAACAATTCAAATTTACTTAAACTAGATGTTATTCAGTTGCTTCAATGATGATAATAACGTACGACAAGACAAGCTAATCGCTCTCATTAAACCTTTTGTGATCGAATAAGAAGTGTAAACATCACAGGCATCTATGCCTTAAATACAACACAAATCGCCATTAACCCTTTTATGGTGTTGAGTGTCAATTCTTGCTTAAATGGACATATCTTTTTAAAGTAACACTTTTTTTTATACTCATTCAATAATATTGCGTGTAGGCTACTTATTGGGTCTGCATTTTTAGCTTTTTTCTACGATTTTCTATACTACAATGTTTTTACTATTTCAAATAACACGGCGTTTTTAATTCATTCAACTCATCTGACGCACTGTTTTTAATACACGATTTTTTGTGGAACTTATCTACTAAGGCTAACATAATAACCGAATTTTGAAAAAACCGTTTTCCGAATGTCAATATTGTTCGAAACCCGGTTTTATCCGGTTTTCGAAGTTTTACAAAAAAAGGATTATTCAATTAAAATAGAGAGAAAATGTTATTTTTTTATACGCTGATTATTTATATACATAATAATACACAACAAGAAATTATTTGGTGTTACTCCTCAGAAAATATGATTTAAGAAATAGCAAAGCGTCCACTGATTGTTTTGTAACAAAATTTCCTGATATCGAAAATGCCCTTTCGATGTGTAACGATGCGGGGCATATGGTCTTTAAGCCATCAAATAAAAGACACAACATTTCTGTCATTTTGTTTATAGACTCGTTTATGGAAAATTCGGCACAACCGGTTACGAAGTTGAAAAATCGGTTTTCTAATGTCACAAATTTAGCCAAAAACCCGATTTTTGAAAACCGACAAGCCCTAGTATCTACCGTCTAAAAAAATGTAATGGGAACGACTAAGAACCGATTTATGAATTCTTTACTTTGTCAAATTTGAATTGTTTGAATTTTGTACTTTTCCATCAATTGAAATTCCATCAAGCACCCTCAGTCGAAATACTTTACTTTGTGTTGTAACACTA
Organism: Himalopsyche tibetana; assembly: GCA_030503985.1. Classification (NCBI taxonomy): domain Eukaryota; kingdom Metazoa; phylum Arthropoda; class Insecta; order Trichoptera; family Rhyacophilidae; genus Himalopsyche; species Himalopsyche tibetana. The sequence goes on along the minus strand of JAPJYX010000014.1, from coordinate 38,703,218 downwards.
AGCCCCTCGGGATGATGGATGGATGAAATATTTTTGCGGAAGTCCATGTTCTACACAAGAAAATGGCGGAAGTTGTGCAAATATGTCCCAAATAAGTATTTCAATCTGATAAACATTAACAAAACTAATATAAAAACCCCTTTTAGTAAGAAACAGTTCCGGTAGGTATTTTGGTTTAGGTAAAAAAACACACCGGAACATCTTACAAGCCCATTTCAACCCCACTGTTATACAACTGGTGATACTTAAGGAAAGTAACGTTCTGTGCACATGTCGGAAATATTACTCGGCGAATACATATAGGGGCAGAGGGTTGCGCAAAGGAAATAAACAATGTTGCCCGCTCTTACGAGACATGTCAACTTGTATTAGATGAGAGGGGGAGATTATTTCCACAAGATTAGACGAAGAATAGATTAATGGCGAGATTGTACAAAGCTTCTTTGCTTTATCTTTTAGCTGACAATATGAACTTTCATCAGACTATATTATTTAATTAAATGTCTCACAATGATGACAGAGCGTCTGATATGTATATTATGCTATTAATATATTTATGTTACATGCCAATTTCATTATTATCTGTACAATTGTTGTATTGTGTAATAATATAACCACATATGATTTTTGCGTTGATTAAGTTGGGGTAAAACGCTTTAATTATTCGCGTTGTATTTAATAAATTAAAACTCCAAGAGCGTTCAAGCGTTTTGAACATGTCAACTTTTATTTGTAATCTACATACTCATAAAATATTATATATGGAGGTGAGAATAAATTGAAATTTGAAAAGAAACCAAATCAAATAGAGCTCAAGTATTTATTATATATCCATGACTCGACATTCTATATTATATGCTCATATAGTAAGATGTACGCCTTAAACCAGTGGTTTCCAACTTTTATGTTACTGCGCCTCCCTTTGAAGAAAAAAATATCTCCGCGCCTCCCCATCATTTATTTCTTATTAAAGACACTTTTGAAGGGTAAATAAATATTTTTGACTGTTCGCGCCTCTTTTTGCAATTGTCCACGCCCCCACGTCCCCAGGGAGGCGCGCCTGCCAGTTTGGAAATCGCTGCCTTAAACAGAAACTTCTCACAAATTATATTATTTTCTAAATTCGTTGACAAATTGCTTTAAAACTGTTATATATACATACATATTTTAATACTATTATCTTTCATTTTTATTCCATCGTTTGATTTAAAATGATTTTTAACAGGAGTGAATATGTTTCGTCTCTTTTTATACAAAATTAATTACGTCTTGTCTAATTTTAAATTCGGTTGTGTTACTAGCCAAAGTTAATATATTGGCTGGTATTGCAGTCAAAAAACTTAAGCATACGTTTTATCAATAACACTCAAGACATCTTTCTTTAATTATTGTAGAATATGTTTTTTTGCCAACCCATATCTGTGTGACAGTATTTAAATATAATTATATAGAAAAAATCAAGTATGTACATTGCTATGTTTACTCTATCATAATGGAGTTATACGTCTTTGTACCTTGAGCCTCGTTTTTAGGTTTTATCACCAATGGACCTCATTTTTAATCATGGCGTTTGTGTTGGCCTTATGAGATGTCAGTTGAGCTTTTCGGCTCCTAGAGATTTACATACTTAGCAACAGACATTGTGAGTTGTTTCTTATTTCAATGATTATGTTTATAATATTATATTTTGTTGCGTTCTGTTTTTTTAATTTTGTATTTTTTATTGTATGTTAAATATCAAATATTATATTTATCAAATGCACGGTGCATTGACGTCACTTGCAGTACTATAGATTGTCTGTTTTTACAATAAATAAGTAGGATACTTATACGGTGTTCATTGTCAATACTTGGTAGAAAGGTATTACATTAAAAACAAACTGACTTGTACTAATTTCCGAAATAAACAAAAGGAACGAATTTCGAACGAGTTACTCCGCATCCAACTAAAATAAATAAAACATTTTTTTCATGAATTTCTTATGAACAGCTCGAAAATACTAAGTCGAAAATTTGTTTTGAACACTTGATTGATCAAAAATATATTGTTATAGTTTGATTTTCATTCAAGCGTTTGATTTAAATGGTTTTGGTATTCCGAGAAATAGCTGGATATATAATTCAAAAAATCTTAATAATATAATAACTTCAATACCTAATTTTAAATAAAGATCCCTAGGAATGTATTATGTAAATTTGCGACCGAAGGCACGTTCACTTTTGAAAAAAAAATGTGTAACGCTGTATTTTATTGCTTTTTTTACGACCAGAAAAAACATTTTCTACTCAATTCGAATACATCATAGAGCTACATGGAGTTATGCCAATTATTTCTTTTTATAAATTATTTATTTGCTTCTTTTTCGCATTTGTATATGCCATTACAGTTTCAACAGAACATGTTAAATGTGAGACAGAATTGATTTCAACAGATTTTTTTGTTATATGATTCTCTGTAAGTTATTACCATTTTAGCTAAAGATTTATTTATTTATTGTTAAAAATTAAAATTACAGTACATGACATAACAGCTGACGCCAATTCGCCATGTACTTGACAAATATAATAAGACAAAATATAAAATAAAACTACACAGTACATCGAAATCAACAAAATAAATCAAGAAATATAATAGTAAAATTTATCAAACAGTTCACAAATACTATCACTAAAAATGTCCACTTCTCTAGGCAATGAGTTCATCAATCGAACGGCCCTAGGAACTGGTGACTCATACCTCCTAACCGAGGTATAAGTTTTTAGAAATAAAAGTTTTCGCTCATAGTTTCGCCCACGTAACAATAAATTGGAAGCATGTAAATTAATAGTCATGAGAATTTGAGGATTATTAACTCGGCCCCGAAGGAGAAGAGAAAAATGCTTTAAGCTTGAAAACGATCTTCGATCTTCAAGAGAGTGAAATGATAACATTCCTAAAAGAAATTTGGTGGGGTAGTATTCCTTTGAGAAATTATCAAAGGAGAAGATTTTTTTTTTTAAATAATAATAATAATAATATCTTAAAGATATTCATATCTTGTCTAGTCTGTCGAAAAGTACTAAGCTAAAAATTATTTTTGAATTATTTATAACATAATGTGAACAAAAAAAGACACTCATTTCATTGAAGGTCTTCAAAAACATCACTATCAAAAAATATGACAGAATAACACAATTATCCTCATTTGAGTCTTAGAACCAAGATCAAATAGTTTTTTTTTTATATTTAAACAATGAGTGTTATAAAATAAAGTTTCATAACTATTGTATAACAAAATAACAAATTAGAAAACCAAGGTTATCAAATCTTTTATTAAAAACTAGCGAGTACCCGGCATGCGTTGCAATGCCACTCAAGAAAGATGTGTTTTAATACTGCTCATTTAAGTGCTTTTTGATACATAATATTTTTTGTTTTTCTATTTGGTGCATATATGAATAAATCGAAACGTTTTCCAACGCGTGAGCAGGTACATAGAGCTGTCCATGTAAGAAACATGGATCTACCAAATTTAGTCCACACATTTGTAGCGATTGTCCTGGTGATTTGTCGGTGGTCATTGCAAATGCAAGTCGCACCGGAAACTGCAAACGTTTAAATCTTTTGGAAAGTTACTGCTGAATTCATTGAAAATGAAAAAAAATTGTATTAAGCTCATAGATTAAAAGCATTTATATTTTTAAAAAAAGACACGTCAACTTTTACCAACCACCTGATTTTTGAGAACCACACGTTCAACGAGGATGGAGGGATTAAAATGTTACACCAAACACTGATTTTTCCAGGAAATTTTAAAAATAAATAAGGCACCGTTAAATAGTTTTAAATGAGCAACTAAATCTGCGAAATTCCCCACTCTTGTATCCTATATGTATGTAAATATAATTATAAATTTTCCAGCAAACAAAATAAATATAATTCTTGAAATTATTCACCATTCAAATCTGTAGGCATTCCCATGGGTTTATCTATTTCGCCACCAATGGCTTTAAGCTTATTGATACATTTATTTACTATATAAACACGATAAATTTATTTAGTAACGTCAGTTCAAGTTCATTCGTGCACTTGAACGTCTGAAGATGCCGAAAGACAAAATCTGGGTTGTTAGTGACAAAACTTGTGTGAATGTACATAATTTGAACGATGCAAATGTAGCACATAATAATTCTATTAATATTTTCGTAATAAGTTGAGTAACAGTTATCCAAACAAAGTTTTTAGCCAGGATAACGACCACTCTTTTAGCATTCGTGTCAAAATTATCAATCGATAAAACTATTTCAATCAACGAAAAGCCTAGTGATATAAAACTAAATTATTCTCATCATATCATTTTACATAAAATAAAACGTAATCTCGTCTAAAACCCGGAATTCTAACGTCTTCTAACGTCCGAAGAGTATCATCGACAGACAAATAAGCGTAAGCAGTATGTTATAAAATAGTTTTGCTTTCACTAAAACACATTTCACTTTTAAAATGATATTCTTCTTACGAAATAAAATATTTTGCTGAAACACATTCATCACAAATAATATAAAAAGCACGTATCGCTTAACTTTCAGTTTCGCCGAAATTAAATTAATGTCGTCAGCATGCGAATTTTCTCCGGATTTAAATTATAAGTTTCCATATAATGAAATTATAAAGTTTGTGTTAAGTTTTGGCGGATGATACTCGGGATATATTAATGTAATTACTGTGTTTATTTTTAGCTCGTTGTGATAAGCTAGTAACTCCTAACATACCGAAATTAAAATATCGTTTTTTTGTTTTCCTGTATTCAATAATCACTTGATTGACGTTCATCGGTTTGTAAATATAGCTTACTTATGTAACGATGATTTTTAATTCATCGAAAAAAGACGATTCTTGCTCTTTTAAAGCTGTTTTCAAATACAATTAACTTTTGGCAACATTTTAGGAAGCGATAAGGAATAAATAAAATTAAATTAGAAGAAATAAAAATAAATTACATTGACTTTTTTAAGCGTAATTGTTCCAAAAAGAGATGGGGAAACCGATTAACAGTTAATATTGTATACCAGCTATCTTAAATTTTTTTTTATTACTAATTACATTTCTATTGAAATTGAAAAAAATTCGGGGTGGATTTACTAGAAAAGTGCTAATTAAATTTTATGTAGATAATACAAAATTAAATTTGAAAATCTTGTTAGTCTACTTGTTTCTATTCAAGAAGCATCATTGAAACACGTTTCACAATTTGTAAGCGTAGCAAAGTTATCAAATATAATTTATGTGCTTAAAATAAACTTCCACAAATTTACCGTCAAATTCATCGAAAATATTTAATGTAAGTCTTTCCGGATAGTCTAAACTCTACGGAAAAGCTTACATCTCTAAACCATTGCTTCGGAACCGCTGTGCCGCGACACGCTAGTGTGCTGTGGGGCGATGCTAAGTGTTCCACAGCACATTACTTCAGTGAAGAAAAGATCAAATAATTTGTTCAAACAATGTTCAAATCAGAGTTGCTTAGTTGTAGTACTGAGGTGGCAATATATATTACACAATTGAGAACGATGTTTAACGTTTTTTTATGATGTACTGGAGAAAATTTTGGTGTGCCGTGGGAGAGAAAAGGTTGCGGAGCACTATACTAGACTACTATAAAACAAGAATTTGATTTGAAAAAGGTTTGAAATCTGAACTCAAACCGAATTATTTTAATTAATACATATTTATGGTAAAAATAAGTATGAATTATATTTACTTATATTAACTATATTTCGGTTCGAGTAACAAATATAGTTCCAATAAAGAAATTACGCATCATACACGCGAATAAACAAACAATCTTTATCGCAATGAAATAAGCTCAATTGGAAGCTTAGGAGTCATGAAACGTGTGAGTTTATTGCCGCCGAGCGGTTAAGTTAAAACGAATATTAAAAAAGCTCTCGACGAAAATATTCAAAGAATTTATTAACGATATGTTACGTATAAACCGATGATGTTCGAATTTGTTGAATCCATAATATATAGCTTGTTTTTTTCGTGTGATTAAAATACGTAAAGAACTTTCGGACACGTGTTTTAAAATAATACTTATCAGTGGTAAAAATAATAAAAATAATAAAACATTTTTAGTACTTTTTCCACATAAAATTTATTAGATCAGGACCGGTTTCGCTCATCGCGAGCATTATCAACTGATAAGAAAAATACAAAAACAGTGATATTTATACAAATTTAAATTGAAATAAAAAGGTGTAAGCAACTATTAACAATTTAAAGGATTAGCAAATTACATTATAATTACACAAAATTAAAATGCTTAACACCCATAACAATTAAAAACTCATCATCAAAGAATAATAATAGATTTATTATTCTTTGATGATGAGTTTTTAATTGTTATGGGTGTTAAGCATTTTAATTTTGTGTAATTATAATGTAATTTGCTAATCCTTTAAATTGTTAATAGTTGCTTACACCTTTTTATTTCAATTTAAATTTGTATAAATATCACTGTTTTTGTATTTTTCTTATCAGTTGATAATGCTCGCGATGAGCGAAACCGGTCCTGATCTAATAAATTTTATGTGGAAAAAGTACTAAAAATGTTTTATTATTTTTATTATAATGCCATTCCACCAAGTATTGACAGTGAACACCTTAAAAGTGACTTATCAGTGGGTTTTATTTTGGGTGAAACAACGATTGGCTCTATGGCTTGCTACTGATATTTACAAGACAGACCGACCTCAGAAACACGTTATTTCATCGTTACTTTGAACTATTTTCGGTATAGACCAGAGGTTCCCAACCGGTGGGGAATTTTAGAGTTTCAGGGGGAGAATCGTTATTTTTTGAAAAGTATTATTTTAAATACAACATGACATATCCCATCCACACATTCTCATGGATGACATCTTTGACGCATCTGTAGTTCTACTTAAGTTGTTGTTGATTGAAATATGCTTCAGTAATTGCAAAAATTAGTTTATAAAAAATCATCCCTACATAAATATTATTTCGAATATACCTTTTGAGTCAGACTATCTTCGGTAGGAAAGGAATTATATTATGAACAATGTGAAAGGGGAGAACGTTTTGAATAAGGTTGGGAAACCCTAGTATATACTGAAAGTGTTTGATGGATCTTTCACATCATTTGAATCCATGAAAATGAAATACGATATTTTAACCTGTATAAACATAAACAGTTACTCCAATTAAACCAAAGTGCAGAATGACTGCCATTGTTCAGGCGTGGGGAACCTGCGGCCTTTTGGCTACTCAACAATTCTGTAATTCTGTAAGTTTATGTAAATTCGTAAATTTCTGACATTCTGGCCGTAAATTCCTGTTTCGGGTCAAAGATTTCCTAGGCAATGTTTACTGCGGCCTTATGTCGAATCGGAAAAATAAATGCAGCCTTTAGAGAAGAAATAGTTCCCCACCCCTGTTCTAGTTATTTCGATGGCAAAATGTTGAAATAGCTATTAACTATATAACAGAATATAACTTCTTGAACATATTTTTCGAAAACATGTTCACTTCAAACATAGAGCATTTCGTCGCCTTAGACTAATGTCGCGTCGCGTCAATCTAGAAAGTATTGAGATGCTATGAAATATTTTTTTAATATTTTTTTGTACTTTATTTCACTTTATTCAAAAGGCCAGGATCGATTTCGCTCATTGCGAGCATTGTCATTGAGTGAAACCGGAAATAAAGTACAAAGGAATATTGTGCTTTTTATATAATGCCTTTCCACTAAGTATTGACAGTGAACACTCTAAGCGTGTTGAAATGGTGTAACTAAAATAAAATGAGATTTTTCTTTCTGAGACAGATATTCCAAAGCAACAGTAACATTGTGGAAAGAAAAAGAATCTTTTAAGCATAGACAAAAAATATATTTTTTTGTAGATGTCCCAGTGCAGTTATTATGCATTGATATGGATGTCAAATGAAATAGTTCAACTGAAGATGTAACACTGACGTTTACGATGCTCGATATTGTTTGTCTTTTATCGAATTGATTCTAGTAGTTAGCTAACCATCTAAAATTCTTTTGTGAAGTCTTTTTTTTATTGAAACAGACACAGCTGTTATCTAATTTCCATTTAGAACACAGCTGTTCCGTCTTGCAAATGCATTTGATATACGCGTCGGCGGAATAATCCTTAAGTGATTGAGTTTTTCATTTATTTTGAGCTGAGCGTGGGTGAATTGTCGGACATCCGCCTACATTCTTCATATTATCTCTCTGCTTGCATTTTTGCATAGTATTTATTTTTGAAGTGTTTTTGAAAATTGACGACAAACAATACGTATGAAAAAAATATTCTCGTGTAACGCAATAATGTGCAGTAAATAGATGCTTTGAATAATATAAGGCGTTTAGGCAAAATATATCAACGTATTTAGTTCTACATTTTTTTTTAAATTAGTTGATAGCTATTTTGGCGTCCGTCATCGTCAGAACTATGAATAAACTTGCATATACACAACTATATATACTTTGCTAGAAAAGAGATACACAATACATCTTTTATTTGCTTATTATAACATTTATTTAACATGACTTAAGTGTTTCTAAGAACTATAACAAGTATGGCGTTTTTCAAGGTAAATTAGTTTAAATTAAGCTGGTATTTATTATTAGGGGTTTTAGTAACGGTGATGGATTGATGATTGTTTGTTCATTTAAGATGTCGTTGTCTTTATAATGCCCGTTAATTTCTAATTGCATTAAATTTTTGATCTTTACTACAAAGATGTAAACAAATTGGCGTTGAATTCAATTTTTCGTCATGAGATTCTGTAATAAAACGGTTTGCAAATTGTGAGTCTAATTTTGTATTGTTAACAATCTTACAACTGCGATAGGGGTGGGCTCGGAGGGTCTCGCGTGAGCTCCTTGTCAAACGGTACTACGGCTGGCGAGCCCCTTATTAATTAAAGAAAAAACAATATTCTCAGATCAAACTGCAATCTTTGACTTATAAACTATCTACGACAGCTTCAGTATATACAGTAGTACTTTTAGCCATTTGCATTGATAAATTCCATTTTGTTACATATTATAAGTGTGTTAAGTAACAATCGATTGCTTATTAAAGTTTTGCATATAATTGCACAAGAGTGATAAAAAAATTCACCTATTCTTAGGAAAACTTGTCTTGATATACCTGCATTAGGAGGCCGTATGCTCCACATTGTGAACGGACATGGATTTTTAAAAATATATGACTAATTTATTGTTAATATGTGATTTTAATAATAGTTTATACATATGATTTAAGTTAAAAAACCTTTTCGTCAAAGATTCGTTTTAAAAAATTAAAATACGTAGAAAAGTCTGTTGTGAAACCTCCCATTAAGAGGCTATATGCTCCACATTGGGAACGGACATGGATTACAAAAATAGAATACATAAACTTTTTCATTTGGTAGTGACTATGCCGCCTATGTGGTCGAGTGGTCAACGTCGTTGGCTACCGTTACGGAGGGCACGGGTTCGAATCCCAGTACTGGCAGTTTTATACATTTATTTTTCAATCGATTTATGAATTTCTGTTCAAAGGCATGGATGTATGCGATGTCTTGAATTCACCCCTCCAACCCATCCTATCCTATGAACAGCGATTAGCTAACCACTAGTCCTGTCCTAGCCCTTTCCTTCAATTCCTACTCTCTTTGGAAAAAGAGAGGTTGAGCAAATGAGTAACAAGCAGTTCTCGTAGAAACATTTCTGTTGAGATAAACTCCGTTAGAAGTCCATATGCTCCATATGCTCCATATTGGGAGCGGCGGACGTGGTAAAAAAAAAAGTGACTATAATTTAGTAACGATATTTTTGTTGTTAGATTTTTTGGTACGTAAAATAAAATGGTAAACTGTAAGGAAAAGCAATCAGTCTACCTGGAATTTTGAGTTGAGTTAAAAGTAATTATTGTAAGAAATGTTATTCAAACTTAAATAAAACTAATTTATATATATGTTTGGCATAATAAAATAGAACATTTCACGACCCAAGTACCACTAGGTTCTATGTGAAAAAATTTGAAGAAACAAAAATAGCAATGTGTACAAATAATGGTACTTGAAATACTGCCGCATTGTTACTTCTGTTTCGTCAAAAATTTTCACATCGAACCTTGTAGTACTCGGGTCGTGGTTTGTCAAAAGTTATTTCACTTGTTCGTAAAATACCCAAATTACGGTACAATACTTATTGTAATATTTACCATTTTTCTCTGACGTCACAATTATTAATGTATATTTGCATTCTTCGTATCACAAAAAGGATTTATGATATAATTTTTTGCTTTGGCAAAACCTTCTTCAAATAAATTACCATAATTATGGCTATTTGCAGTTTGTCTGAGTTCTCAAAAATTTAAATGATATAATATGTATTTTTTCTTTACGTATAACGCTCACTTATACATTTTAACGACGTATATAGGGGGCTGAAATACCGGTATGGCTTCAACCGGGATTTCAATATGTTAACTATTTCTTCATTACCGGTTTGAAAATACTAGTGTTTTATTGCTGTTTTTCAATATCAGATCATGAACCTTACTTTTAATTGATATAATACTTTATTTCAAATAAACAATAAATGTAAAGTATTTTTTTTTATTTAAACCATGTCCGCTCCCAATGTGGAGCACATGGACTCCTAATGGTGTTTATCTCAACAGAAGTGTTTCTATGAGAACTGCTTGTTAATCAGTTACTCAACCTCTCTTTTTGCAAAGAGAGTAGGGATAGAAGGATAGGGCTAGGACAGGATTAGTGGTAAGCTAATCGCTCTCGATACACCCCGTTCATAGGATAGGATGGGTGAGAGGGGGGAATTCAAGACATCACATACATCCATGTTTTTGAACAGAAATTCATAAATCGATTAATCAATTTATAAAACTGTCTGTACCGGAATTTGAACCCGGGTCCTCCGTAGCCGAAGCCAACAACGTTGACCACTCGACCACACAGGCGGCAAGTATACTTATGACATTAATCTTTTATATCGGTATTTAACAAAAAGCATCACAAACATCCATGCCGTCGAATATATATGTATAAAAACTTTGCCTCGGCTTCGTAGTCGAGTAGCAACGTTGTTTTCGATGCTTACTAGGGCTTCCAATCTCGGAATTCCGGATCCCGACACCTGGGACTCCCTCCCGATTGTGATTGTACTAATCCTGGAATTTCGAGATTAAGGATAAGAATTGCACTGTCGAAAATTTGTTAAAAAATGGAAATTCGCGCGAGAGTTAAAAATATTTCATTATGAGAATCTCTTAAGTTTCTGGGTTTTTGAAATTTATCAGTGACAAAATATTTTTGAAATCCCCGTAAGAGCTAAAAATGTCCGGGATTTTAAGATACATCATTTCCGGGATTGACGTATTCGTATACGTTATTTGCACTAAAATTCAAACAGTCTATTTGATTTTCTTACTTTGAATATTGCGAAACTTGATTTACTTTTCCTTAATTTTGTCTTGTCAAAGAAATAAATTGGAATTAAATAAAATAGTTAGTTAGATTATTGCCTCTTCAGTATACGGCAATCAGCAACGAAATTGGTTCTCTGTCTTTGTTAATTCGTTAACACTCCTCAGTCGTTAAAAATAAACTATCGTTGAATTAAATTTATATCGTACAAATTTTGTGAATTTCCATACGTTTTATCACTAACGACCCGGGGTTCGTCTTTCGACATATTCAGGCGTTCAAGTACACGGATGAACTTAAACTGAAACTTGATAAATAGTTTTACCGTGGCTATGTATATAAGAATAAATTTCATTTTCACTTAAGTTAAAACCATTAACCACTCGAATACCAAGCGGACACAGGTGTCCGGAATATATATGCAAGCAAACACGGATGTCCAAGACATTTAAAAAATCAAATACTTGGTATTCTAATAGAATATTAGCAATATTTTGATGAATATGTGTAGTGCTACCTATACCGAGTCAATCGAATATTCTATATCAAGTCTATATCGAATTTGAGTGTATATTAGGCAAAATTAATTTTCTCAAAAACACGCAGTATCTCTGGGACATATTAATGATTTACTTGCTAGATATTCAAACGGTTAATTAATTTTAATGATGTCATTGTCAAACATTGTCATTGATACAAATGTAGCATTGAAATTTCATCAATTACAATGAGTCCAAACCTTAAATTATATCGTTGGTTTATCTCATTTATAAAATGTATTTTTAACTACTTTTGTTTTGAAAATATTTTATATCGTTAGTAAGTCGTCAAATTTAAAATAGCATAACGCTTATCTGCGTATACTTGTAATCAGTTTTAACGCGTTAACAGACTATTCTTTGTGGAAAAGCATGCACAGTATTTTTTTTACTAATTCCATTTTCTTTTAACTGGTGAAAGATAGTATTAAACAGGGCTATGTGTATGAAATTAAGTGTTCGAATAGTGACAAGCTAAGAATGTAAAAAGATTGATAATAGTATATCTCTGATAATCTGACAATGCTCGAGCGAACAAGAGTTTTCACAGCAAGATTTTTTATAGATGCCGCTGAAAATCATTTAGTTAACACAGGAAGTAAAGGAGGTTGAAATATGAATGGATGAAAAATCAATAGGTGTTTTAGATTAATATAAATTAAGGAGTGCGTGGTATTATATCACCCTGTATACCAGTAAAGTTGAACCTTTGGATCTCGGTGTGCCAAATTCTGAAGAAAAAAAATAGTATAACTCAGGTACCGTGTCACATCCCGAAATATTTATTCATTGTTACATTTTTACACCCGGTAAAAAAAATAACTATTTTTAATATGCGTTCTTATTGGTAAAATCAAAAAAAAACAATTCTTTGCGTAAGTGACTTCGTTAGTTTTTTGCTGAAGTATATTTTCTAAATTTTTAATTCAAGATTGGTAAATTTAAATCTTTCTATTACATAATACATAATGTACATACATTCACACAAATTTTGTCACTTACGACCCGGGTTTCGCCTTTCGACATCTTCAGGCGTACAAGTGCACGGATAAATTTGAACTGACGCTTAGTAAATGAATTTTAAGTGTTTATATAAGAAATAAATGTATCATTGAGTTTAAAGCCATTGTTTGGCGAAAAGGATTAGCCCATGGGAATGCCCACAGATTTAAATGGTGAGTAGTTTTAAGAATTATATATTTTTTTGTTTGTTGGAAAAGGTTTTATATATTTATATATGGTATAAAAGCGGAGAACCCGGCATATATATCTGTTCATTTAAAATCGGAAGACTGTTCAATTGCGCTTGAAGATTTCTGTTTTGTACACTGCCCAAGTAAGCTCTTTTAACTTTATCAGACAGCCGGTTTTTTGTTGGTTTTAATATTATTTAACGCTGAGAATAAGATCTCACAAAAGTATGAATGCAGAGAAAATGCGATACTTCCTATCATAGATTATCGCAAGGTGAAATCAGGGTGCCAAAAGGTTACATGTACTAGAAATTTCACTGTTAATCACTGTGCAAACGATGTTTTTTATATTACCATGTTTGGACTTCAAATCAACTAACTCTTAAGCTATGTTTAGACAAATTTCACAAATCGGAGTACAGCACAGTGCAGCAAAGATTTGTTATCACAAGAAGAAGCACAGACATGTTCATACTGCAACCCAGGCACGTGTGACGCAGATATGCGTCTGCCCTGCACTGCGCTCCGTTGTAATGTTGGCACATATTCGTGCGTAACGCGTGCACGTTTCGACAATTTTTTAAACTATTGTTGCGAAAATGACGGTGAATGAATTACTACTTCTACTAGTACTAATGTAGACTTATCATCGAAACATACATCAAAAGAGTTTTTTTACCATTTCCGCTCTCAATGTGGAGCATATGGACCCCTAATGGAGTTTATCTCAACAGAAGTGATTCTACGAAAACTGTTTTTTACTCAGTTGCTCAACCAATAGGAGGAATAGAAGGATAGGGCTAGGGCAGGACTAGTGGTTAGCTAATCGCTCTCGATACGCCCTGTTCGTAGGATAGTATGGGTGGGTGGGGATAATTTGATACATCAGATACATCCATACGTTCGAGAAGAAATTCATAAATCGATTGAGAAATCAATTTATAGAACTGTCCGTACTGGGATTCGAACCCGTGAACTCCGTAACCGAAGCCAACGACATTGAGCACTCGACCACACAAAGCGGCTAAAGAGTTATTGCGGTTAATTATGTCCCATTCACATATATCACTTTCCTAAGGCAGCTGTCACAGCATACGTTGGTTGTACATGTCTGTATCGCCTGCCTGCATTTGCATTTGTCTCAGCATACACTTAACTTTAAAATCAGATACTAAACGATACTTGTCACATAAAAGTCTTGCCGTGTGCCTGTCAAGGGCTCACCATCACTGCGGGAGACCGTCTCGCGCGCAATATGACAGAACAAGTTCCACTTTCGCTTATTGGCCCACAATAGCTCTGGCAATTTCCCAATTGTATGAAGTTCATAACTTCAAATTAATCCCAGTCATCTTTCAACCGGTACATATTTACTTTGAACAAAGATTTATGGGGTGATGTATTTCAGCTACTGAAACTCAGCTTAGCTCTTCAAATTGCTGTGGTTAACCTGATCTGTGCCTTGCGGTATTAATATGGCCGTGCATGGAGGGCCGTGATTTTCTTTCAAAAAATAAAACCTAATAAATATGTACTTTTTGGACATATAATAATATTACATCACAGACACTTACCATATACAACACTTGTCATAGGCATATCGCCATCATTTATCGAAAAACGTTTCAAAAACGGAAATTACAGCCAAGGAATTATAGCCCTGCTAGCAACAAATTTTAACACAACAAAACAGCTTCTTTTAAAATCGATGTATTATAGATTACAAAACAATATCTTTCAAGTTTAGGTATCACACTGTGATTTCAAGAGATCTCACTTTATGCATGATATTTTAAAATTATTAAATACGTTTATTGTGGCCTTTAAACCGCGTCTCAAGTACTGCGTGTAAACACGCACATTTTGTATGGCCGGACCTACGAGCATGAAATTGTATGGCGTGTTAACACCCCCGTGGCAGAGAACCGGTTAATACGAACACGGAACGATTTTGTACACAAGAAAAAAAATCGATCCACAAGGTTTAATTAAATTTAAAAAAAAATACAATTTTAACTAAATAATGACTTTGCAATATTATAATATAAACATGATTCGTTGTGATGGGAGTAATAATATTTTACAGGCTTTGAAAAAGGTGAAAGTGTTAAAACCATAAATCAATGATTTTTTTTTAAATAAAAGAATTAAAACACATTTTTGTACTAATTCAAAAGATGTACATCCTGATCATGACTGCTTTTTTTTCATTGCTGTAATTTTCAATTGAAGATTTAAATATATTTAGCCGGTCCCGATTATTATATTAAAATATGAAATCGGTACTAAAAATGTATTTCGTTTTATCAATATATCTCTATCCCGACAAAATGTGGCATTTGGCACTTAAAAAATTGTCAGTCAAAAAAGTCTTTAGTTGTAAATGTCCCCATAAAAATTGTAAAAATTGATTCAATAGGTATTTGATATGTTAGAAATAAAAATTTGTCAAAATTCATCCGTTAACACTAATTTTAAAATGTTAAGTATTGAAAAATGTAAAAAAACACAATTTACCTAGAATTTGAAATGGCAGCTAGAATGACATGTGAAAATGTTACGTTGATACTGTTCACCGATTGAGATGAGTTCTAGTGATAGACAGACATATATACTGACAAATTGATGTTCTGTTTTATTGTAAAAAGCAATGATGGCGATTCATTTTGAGTATTGGGTCAAATTTTGCTCATTATTTCTTCAAGTACCAGCCCGTGGGTCACTAATTCAGGGCGTGGCATGGGAAGTGGGAGGAGAGGAAGCCTTCGTGGGTCAGCGTCTGACCCGCGGGTCATAGATTCGCCAGCACTGGAATAGGCCAAGTCAAAAACGGAATATTGCCGATATAATAATGCTGTTCCTCACCAATTTATCTTTGTTGGTATATACCTGATCGTTTTGTATTTTCACAAGACATCTCGGTCATTTATTTCTCGTTTTGTTAATTAGTCACAATTACCGAATGTTTAGGTTAAATCTCTAAAAATAAACAGAGGTGACAGGGGCACAATGTTTTGTAACATTATTTGTGTGGCTGCCAAAACATAACACTATCCTATGTTGATATAATTTCTTAATGCTTTCGAAGAATAACAGATGACTGAGCTTGTGTTTTGTCAACATTAAAAGTTGAAACGAAATTATATGAACGTGTCATCCACTAATAACCTGCTTTATATTCTAAAGAAACCGAACAAAGTTTCCATCATTTCAAGGACATGGGACAACTTACATTTTTTTTTCAAATTGCTCGCGTTATTGTAAACGTGATACGTGTGGTCGATTAAGATCAATTATGTTGTCTTTATTGTATTAACCACTTGAATACCAAGCGAACACAGGTGTCCGGAACATATGTAAGCGAACACGGATATCCAAGACATTTAAAAAATCAAAAACTTGGTATTCTAATAGAATATAAGCAATATTTTAATGAATATGTGTAGTGCTATCTATACTGAGACAATCTAGGTTTTTAAAATATCGAATTCGAGTGTATATTAGGCAAAATTATTTTTCTCAAAAACATGCAGTATCTCTGGGACATATTAATGATTTATTTACGCGGTATTCAAACAGTTAAGACTGGTTTAACGTGGTGTCGAAGTCATCTTTTTTTTAAGCTTAGCAAATTATATATTAACATAATAATATAAATGCCCAATTTTATTTTTATGCTTGGTTATTAATTGAACTGACATTTTGCATACTATAAAAAACAGCTTTGCGGGTTTAATCAATAGATTGTTTTTTTTTTTTAATTTAAGTTGTATTTTTTTTTCATTGTAGCTCTAATATGAAAAATAAAATTAACTTTATAAATGTATACATTTCATTTAGCGATATAAATTAGCCATTTATTTTTATTCACGCTTTATTCAGAAACTGTAAATAGTTACTTAGTAGAAAAATCAACTAACTGACACTATGCTATAATTTGTGATATTTAATCAATGTTATATAATTTTGTAGGTTATATTTTCAAGTATTTAAATCAAGCGTACGGATAAAAAAATATATAAATGTATATAATAAAGTATTGAAGTGGTATGACAAATTATACAATTTTCTTGTTGCTTGATTAAAACTATGAAAAATGAAACTTGAAATTCGTTTATAACGTTGAACGATAATCAAAATAATAATCTTCAACAAATTATTTAATGTGTTACATACGTAGTTGGGTCCGTAACAGAATTGACGGGTTCGGGTCCTAATACAAACAGAAGTTTTTTAATCGACTTCTCTTCAAAGGCATGGGTGTTTTTGATGTTTAAAAACTACCACCTACCCTCCTTATCCTAAAATAACGGGGCATAGCGAGAGAAAATACTTAACCACTAGTTCTGACCCTGTCTTATCTTTGTATCCCAATTGAAAATTAGGGGTAATGCAACTAAGTAAACAAACGGTTCTCGTAGGTAGTTTGAAGGCCATATCGATCGGTAATAGGCAGGAAATCGTAACCGACAATGTATAAATTTTAGAGTAAAAGGTTTTTTTTTAATTAAGTTTGAAATCAGAATTCCTTAAGTGCGGTTAGTAAATAGTAATATATGGTCAAAGCCTATCCTGATATTATACTTAAATTGTCCGACTACTTTCAGTTCTTTAGATCAGTGTTTCTTAACCAGGATACACGTAGAACAAACGATAACAAATCAAAACACTAAAATGTACAGGCTCTAAAAAAGTTCAAGCGAATGAGATAACGCTCTAAAAATGTTTGCAACTGACGCATTAAGCAATATTGAAGTATTTTTTTTACCATGTCCGCTCCCAATGTCGAGCATTTAGACTCATAATAGAGTGTATCTCAACAGAAGTGTTTATACGAGTACTGCTGGTTACTCAGTTGCTCAAACTCTCTATTTCCAAAGAGAGTAGAAAAATAAGGATAGGGCTAGGACAGGACTAGTGGTTAGCTAATCGCTATCGATACGCCCCGTTCATAGGATAGGATGGGTGGGATGGGGGTATTCAAGATATCACATACATACATGCCTTCGAACAGATATTCAAAAATCGATTGGACAATCAATTTATAAAACTGTCCGTACTGGGACTCAAACCCGTGACCTCCGAAACTGAAGCCAACGATGTTGACCACTCGACCACACAGGCGGCAGTAGGAATATAAGGATAAGGCTAAGCCAAGACTAATCGACAGCTAATCGCTATCGATACGAACTATTATTGGCCTAAAACACAATTTACCGAATTGTGTTGCTTACGTTCTTTTGCCGATTATGGGTCGATATGCCCCATATTTTGACCTGAAATGAAAAAAAATATGTTACATCCACACACTCTTAAACCTGTCGTGTATCTGACTAGACAAAAAATATGAAAAATCAATGTAAATTAAGTAATGGGCATACTTTTTTGTAAGTTTTTTTTTCTACGAGAATTGTTTGTTACTCAGTCGCTCAACCTCACTTTTTTCAAAGTGAGTAGTAAGGAAAGAAGGATAAGGCTAGAACAGGACTAGTGGTTGGCTAATCCCTATTGCTACACCCAGTTATTATAGGATCACAAGGATGGGAGGAGAGGAAATGATGTGAATTGACATCACAAACACCCAGTCTTTGATCACAACTTTAAATTGAATAATTCACAAATTCACTGTGATCTGACCGGGAATCGAACCCAGACCTGCGTGATCGGTAGAGCAAGCTCTATAAAACTGGGCCACAGCAGGCGAAAAAATATATTTAAAGCAAAATTAAATGTGATAACTATTAAAAAACGCTTATCTTTCTGGACTGTACGATGATGATACTTCTGTCGAACTAATCGAGGACGCCCCACTGTTCTTATTTATTTGCACCTTATTAGCGATAATGTGACAGCAAAAAGAGTGATTTCCAATAATCCGGTAAGGCGTTGGCGAAGAGCCAGGATAAAAAAAATCCCTGGCTGATCTCCGATGGCAACACTTTGCGTGCAGTTAGTAATTGGACAGCGGCCACCCTGCTTGAGGACAGGTTGTCGGGCTCATTTTTGATTGATTGGTGTCAGTCTATGTGGGTCATATAAGTGTTTTTAAATTATGTATTCAAATCAGATCGGCTATGAGACTACTATGAGAATACGGTTTAGAAATTAGTTGTTTATAATTGGAATCGTAAGCTATCACGTCGGTTTTAGTAATTAGCAGGGCTGTGGAGTTGGAGTCGTGAAAAATGAGCGGCTCAATTTTTTTTTGAAAATTATATTTAATGTGTATTTAAACAAAATAGTCTGAAGTGTAAACATTTCATGCTTGGCTGACTTAAGATGATCTGATGGTATACATATATATAAGTTAAAATGAAATTGTTAAAAAAAATCCTCGGAGTCGGAGTTGGAGTCTTTTTTTACACGACTCCACAGCCCTGGTAATTAGACAAGACATCTCATAACTCATACCGTAATTTAACGCGACGAATCCATGAAAAATGTGTCTGTCGTGTCTTAATTTTTCCTATATGTACTACTCTTTTTTCATTACATCTTAATTTGTTTAGCACAAAAGTGAATGGTGAAAATAAATATCCCGTGCAGCACAGTATCGGGCCAAGAATATGAGTAGTAAATTTGTGTTTTTTTATCGTATTGCGTTATGGAAGGCAGCCGTAAAAAAGCGATTGCAAACACACAGCGGGTGGTTTTGGGGGTTATTCAACGACTAGTTCGTTTTTGAATAATATCTAATATTAACGAGAAAATGAGAAATATTTATTTATTTTTTTTAAAAAAAATAGGAGTACAATACATGAAATTACAGCTGACGCCAATTCGACATGCACTTGACAAATATTATGAGACAAAATATAAAATAAAACTACATAATACATCAAAATCAAGAAATAAAATAGTCAAATTTAACAAACAGTTCACAAATACTGTCATTAAAAATGTCCACTACTCTAGGCAATGAGTTGATCAATCGAACGGTCCTTGGAACTGACGAATCATACGTCCTAAGCGAGGTATAAGTTTTTAGAAACAAAAGTCATAGTTTTTTTATAACCCACCCCACCCCAAAAAAACTCGTTTTATTCAATAAATTTAAAAGTATGTATTATATTTTAAAAATCCGATGTAGACGCCAATTTAGCACTGTCGCAGCTAACATTATGTTAAATGTTTGAAAAAATAAGAGTTTAAATGTGTACCCAAGGAAAAGCCCTCTATTGGTGAACTTGTGGGGAACTAACTGGTCGCTTTATCCGAAAACCATAAAGATTTAGCTGTGAACAGATAGTGAGTGGTAGGGCCCATAAGCCAGTAGTTGAGGATTTTCTGCGTATGGAAGCGTTCTCAATAACTTCTCACGAGGGTTTTACACTGATGTGTGCGGTGAATATTTTATATCCAGTTTGTAAACACATTTTATGACAATATGTTGATAAAATGATACAGAAAGCTGACGTTATATTTGATAAGGTTTTATTAAATTAAATAATGTTATATATAAATTTGTTTTTAATAGGGTGGTGTGTAGAGCAACCAATCCCTGACCTTTTTTGAAATCTCAGGATTTCGGATTCACGATTTTTTTAATCCCGGGATCCCGGAATTGATCATTTACTATAAAATCGCGGAAAAATTTCAACAATTTTTGCGTCAAATCATGGGAATTTATAGATTTCTTAAAATAAAAAAAATGTAAGATCAACTTCAATATCAATTTGATTCAAAAAGCCAGGAACTTGCGTAATTCCCAAAATGAAAAATTGTGGAACGTTTTTTGTAAACTCACTCGCAGATTTCACTTCTTATCCTGAATCCCGAAATACTGGGATTACTACTATCACAATCCCAGGATTTCGGGATCCAGGATTTCCGGATTAGAGACCCTAGTCGTGTGTAAACTACGTCACCTGGTTTTCAAAATTTGACAACTTTTACGGTATTACTCTTAAAATATGTTGTCATTACTATTATATTTATTATATCGTCTTCGGGTATGCAATACCTTGGTATCAACATTTTTTTATAAATGTATTCTTTATGTCATCATCGATGGTTTATCGATACTTCCGCGAAAGTGAATTCATAATTGGAGCAAGTCGCAAAAATGAAATGTTCAGGAGAGCAATTTTAAATATTTTAACTAGTAAGCTATTCATTTTTATATCGTGTGAAATTTAATTTTCAGAATACAATGACCTCAGCATGCATCATATGTTTGTACTCAATTGTAAAATTTTAGAAACAATGCAACATGATTAGGGCATCCAATCCCGGGATCCGGGATCCCGTTCAATTTTCTGATCCCGAAATTCCGGGATTGAGTTGGCCGCGATCCCGGGATTTCGGGATTGAGAAATTTTGAGCAAATTCTCGAAATTTACACAAAATTGGCAAATTGAAGATTTCAAATTCCTCGGTGAGCTAAAAAAAAAAACGAGTTTCCGTGAGATTCCGGGAAAAAGTATAGCAAATTGAGGATTTCAAATTCCTCGGTGAGAAAATCTCAATCCCGGGATTCAAAATAAATCAATCCCAAAATCCCGATTGGAAAAAGGCTTCGGATTGGATACCCTAAACATGATGTACTGCATAAATGTTTTTCGACACTGCATCCAAAACATCATTGGCACAAAAAGTGAACTTCTGCATTCTGTTTTGAGAATCCTCATCTAATTTGTTGGATTAAACGTTTTTTTAGGCAATTTTAAACACATAATTTATTTATTGTATCCCATTTACAGTGCAAAAAGCAAAAATAATCGAAAAAAATCCCTCAACTACACCGTTTATTTTTTATTGCGGTGTTGCATGCCAAACGACGATGTATATGTGTTGACAGCAAGAAAAACTTTTATTCCGACCAGTAGCACGCAAGAACGTGCTGTAATATAAGAATGGATTTAGTTTATTACTATTTATTTATTTTTTCAGCGAACGTTTTGCGGGTGTCAAATATTTACCGAACTCCTGACTGAAATTTCCGCAGGGAATTCCCCACGAAGTCATGTACGACACACACACTAAACTGCACGCGGGAATCTCGCATACCGCTTTTGTCAGTAACTGACTTATTTTTCCTATTCGAACCAAGGACGTACGTGAAAGCGTTAACATGTCTACACTGTCTACCGTTGACGAAGAGCAAACGGACAAGAGATTATGTATCAAGAATACCCTTGAAAAATTGACCGGGAATCCCGTGCATTCTAGATTACCGGTTTCAATTGCCTGATACTAGAAAATTGCTGTTTTTTAATACATCGTTAACAATAGGGATTACAATACCGGTATTATTACATGTATATGAAATAACGGTATTGCAAATATCAATATCGGTATTGCTTAACAATTTTAATTAATGTTAAAAGTACAGATAGCTGAGATTACAATACCGGCTGAGTAAATCAAAATCGGTATTGTAATATTTCATACGAAATACCATTATTAATTTAAAAAATATATCATTATAATAAACTTTTGATTTCAATACATGAGCTCTCGAGAGGTGAAGTAAGCCAACTAGTAAAATGATAAAACTTTTTTCTTTGTACAATCACGTCTTTACTTGGTGTTTTAGTTTGTGGATTGTATATTTTTATTTTCGGATATAATACTATTGCGATGTGTATTAAATGAGGTTACTTCACTTTTATGATACTTTAAGACTTGTAGAATATTACAATGTATCCAATTTTTTTTTTATAATACCACTCGACTTACTTTACCTTTAATAGGCCCATATAACTCACGGCTTTTAAATAAAAGTACTCATCAATAATAGCAATTGTTAATATGAATTAACCGATTTAAAATATAACAATTCATCATGAAAAATTTTAATAAAAATATATGATGATTTTTAAATTTGGTTAATTTTCAATTAAAAAATACCTATAATTTTGCATATTCAAAACTAGTATTTCGGTATTTAAAAAAAATGACCACTACAAAAAATCATTCTTGTGTTAATTAATATCAGGGGTCGTCACTTATCACTTATCTCAACAGTATCCAAGTTGTTCTGTATAAAATCAGGTAACAATAAATATGCTTTTTTCACAATTAATTAATTGCATAAAAACGATGAAATTTCAAAATCAGCTTTAACTTGGTGGGGGGTGTTGAAAAACTTAAGGCCCTAAAGGAGGCGATGTCTTTAATTTACGACATGCAAACCTATTAGAACAGGAAGTTACTTGACAAATAATTTTGACTAATATAATCTGTTAGACCCGTAGATCATCCCGACTTGGTTGCATCTAAAGCAAATATAAACCCTTCGAGAAATTCACCGCGCCTTGTTGAAAGAAATTGGATTCAAATACATTAAAGCTATTATTTTTAACTTCATTCATTTGTTTATCATTCTGCACAAGCAAACAAGTCGTGGAGAATTTCTTCTGCTTGGGGAATGTTTTCCCTGGCAAAATTTTAAAACACGAATAGCGTTGTTACGCTACGGAATACACTCTGTAAGAAGAGTGTGAATAAGTAGCTAGTGGTAGTTACAACGTTGAGTATCCTAGAGAGTTAAAAAAATACAATACAATTAAGAAATACGTCGAAAATATTTTTCCGTTTTTACGCCACTGTAACGTCAAACTACTTGAACAGGATGCTGAACGGAGCGGGGTCATAAAAAAAAGTTTACTTATCCGTCATATTGTACCTCAAGGATTCCACTTTTCAAGCGATTTTTTATTTTATGATTTTTCTCATAAAAAACATCCACTTAACGAATTCATAGAGATCGTAAAATTTGTTGTAAAACTTATATGCATTTAACGTACGTACATATTGGTCACATTTTATTTCAAAACCATATTAAAAGCTTATTTTTAAGTTAATACTACCCGATTTTTTTGTTTAAAATAATGACAGCAACGTGTTTTGGTTCCGTCTTGTTAAATTTAAGTAAGTGCTATTAAACAATAATTGTATATAAGCCCCTCAACTATTTTTTAACCTAATAAAATAATCAAGATTCTCAACGATCTACATTATATAAATAACTTTTCTATAATTTAAAATTTCGACTGAAGGTGCTTGGTGGAATTTCAATATTAAATTTGAATCGTTCAAATTATGTAGATTTACACAAATTTTGTCAATAACTACCCGGGTTTCGCCTTTCGGACCCCTGGTTGAGAAGCACTGATTCAGAAGACTGGTAATCTAACACAGTGATGATTGGAACGTATCTCTGTGGAAAAAGAGAATCGGATGTATGTTATATTTAAAAAATCTTCAAAAAAACGTATAAACCAGTTATATTTCGAGTCTTATACTTTAAATTTAATAAGTATATTATATAATAATAATATATTCGATTTCGTTTTTAAATTTAAAAATTTAGTGGCTTACGAAATTGGTAACATATTTAAATTATTTTACTTTGAACCATTCAAACTATTGTTTCTTTCTGAATAAGAAAATATTCTTCATTCTACATAACGCGACCTTTCGAATATTCCACATTATGCCATTTTTAATATCTAAGTGTGATTTTCCCAATGGTTCTGCGGTAAAAGATTCCTCGAAACAAGCATTCTAAGACACTCTTGAGTCATTTATGTTGAATCGTTCAGAATATAATTTTGCGTCACTACGAACATTAAATGGAAATAAAAATATCCTTCGTTGGCTTGATAATATTGAATTATTAATGCCTCTTTTCACTGGATAAAAATTCACGTTGACATAAAATAGTATTTCACTGGCTGTGTAACAAATCATGCCACAATTTAAATTGCAAAACAATGAAAAAAAACATTAATTCTTTCGATGGATTCGGCGGTAAATTTGTGGAAGTTCATTTTAATATAAAATAACTTAGATTATTCCACGTATTGTGCTACAAACTGTGACACGTGTTTTGCCTCTTTCAGAGGCATCCTCAGACAGATTCCTTTTACAAATGCTTGTACTTAAGCAAGTTATTTTATATTAACATTAATTCTGCCCAAAAAGAAATGGTTGAAAATGAGTATTGCTTAAAAATGTTTTAAAAAATACAGTCTGTATTTAATATGATGTAAAATCACAATTCATTTATTTATAATATAAGTATTATAAAAAAATATGTATGTGTAAGAATTGTATTATTTTTAAAATATATGGCAGAAAATCAGGAAGAATTTCTACTTTAAATTTCATTTGCTTACATTTGTTTCCTAAATCTCTGGATCGGTATTAAGACGATACCGTGAGTACAGAATCTTCAAATTGATCGGGACTCCGGGAATGGATGTCCCAGATATGCTTCGTAGTAATTTTAAAATTGTTTTTAAGAAAAATAGTTTAAAAAAAACTAAAAATCAAAAGATTAACAACATCTAAGATACGTGTTTCTCACGGAAGACGATTTCCAGCACGTGTCTTGCATTTGTTCCACTACGTGAATGCATATTCTTGAAAGTTCAAAGCTTTTGTTGATTTCTTCAAGCATTCAAGTAAAGCAATAATTTTTATGCATTCCGTAGTATACAGAAATTCGTATATTAACTCTAGCAAACAATTTTTCTTTACGTTCAATGCGTGTCAAATGTATAAGAAATTTACTCAATGGGAGTGATCATAAAATATAAACGTAATATTATTAATGTCAAGTCTTTTCGTCAACCATATATTGTCAAGTACGTTTTTGCTTATATCGTTCAATTAGCCTTTCTAAAGTTAGATCTGTTTATTTTCTGGATCCAAATTAGCAATTATTTCGAGAATTAATTATGGATTTTCATAATTGATTCTCGTTTATACTGAATTCATCCACCGTCTACAAAAAAAATGAATAACATAATCCCGTTCTCTGACCCGAAAACTTCTTTATTATTATTAAAATGTCGGGTCCATACTCCATGGCGCAGCGATCAACGTTGTTGACTTCCGTGACAGGTCTCACTGGTTTGAGTCCCACTAAAAACCACCTTCCATTCTTCCATTTGTTATATTAGTGCGACGTAGCGATAACGATTAGGTAACTACCAGTTCTATCCTAGATTCATTCTTTCTATTCCTATTCTCTTCGAAAAAGAGAAGTTGATCAACTGGCTATCATACAGTTCTTGTAGAAAAATATTTTAAAAACACAGGCAATACACGTTTATGAAAGTTTATGAAAATTATGAATACTTTCAAATAAAATATTAATTAATGCGAATTCGCCTATTTATTATTTTGTTATTTATTTACATGCACATTGCCAATGAATTCCATATTTTGAATTATATTCTTATCAATGTACTTAAAAAAAATAAATTAAAATAAGCTTTTATTTAAATGTACTAAAAAGATAAAAATAATTCTGATATCTATTCCCTCGTCTGAGCAACATCCTGACCACATGACACTCTTCAGCACAGTAAGTCGGATCGTTGACTCTCCAGAGAATTGGGAAACAAACCATCTCTCACATTCTACTATCGCTAGTAGTCGACGATAAATTAGAGTTATTAATTTCGTAATAATTGTCTCATATAACTAAAAGTAAAAGCGCATTAAATTAAACTTTGACATTTCAAAACATCCCGACAGGATTGTCCCGTCTTGATGACTAACAAAGCAAGTTAAGGAAAAGCCTATAATTATAAAAATACGATAAAATAGAATATTAGAACGTAGTAGAAAAACTAAATAAAATTGGCAGGGCAGTCAATTGCGTAAGTTTCGACAAAATCTACTTGTATACATAAAAAATAATATTCGTCGAACCTCACTCTTTATCACTTTATTTAATCACTACAGAATATTTCTACAATGCTAACTAATTTCCTATTGGACATCACTAACATCTGAATAAATAAATATTTGAGCAGTATCATAACTTCATCGACGCTCGATCTTTCACCAGGTCTTATCACGTTGCATTGGAGTAAGAAAACAATAAATTATCTCAGGATTTCCGAACCTTTGGCTCTTTCATTGACCATTAAGCTTTATACCGATCATCAACCCAGCAATGTCTTGTTTTACAAGTTTGAATGTTTGAACATCTTCTATAATATTTGAGTTCATATTTCTTGAGAACTACATAATATATCAACGACACACACAGGTTGAACAGAATAAATTCTATTTTTACATTGTCTTTATAAACATCGTTTTACAGGTACCAAAAAATAAATATTCACATCTGTGAGAAAATATTTCTATCTGGAAAGGAATCCTTTGTTACGGCATAATAAATAGCAGGTAGTGACTTTCCCGAAAGATTTCGGGGGTCTTTATTATTTTTCATTCTCATCCCGCCGCAGTATGTGAAACTGGATGATATTGTTTCCCTTTTCACTGTTTTTCGCAGCACATATTCTATTGTTTGAAATTTGAAAAATATTGTTTGGGAGTTTTTGTTTTTAGACGCAGTAGCGTCATTTTATTAAGAGGACAGTATCTTTAATATGTATATTTTATTAAACGATTAGGTTTTAATGTTTAATGGTCAAAACTGTTTCGAACCCCAGTATAGATAAAATCATATTTTTTATTCGATGGATTTGGACCCACTCTCTTAGTATAGCTTCAGCATTGTATATTTTCAATGTTTTTACTGTCAATAACTGCTAGCATTCATTCATTAATTTCTTAATGGAAAGAACCATTTTATCATCTTGTGTTGATTGGATGTTTAATTTAAAAGACATTTTGGCAGGGGTAGGCTTGCCCGAGCCTTTTAATAAATTTGACTAAGGCCAGCGAGCCCATTGCTAAATTTCAATACAATAATATTAGCTGATAAAATCAGTACCGTTTTGCAATTTCTGACAAATATTTTATTTACAACTGTTAAATTATAGCGTTTGAAACGAAAAAGTGGTACCTATTTCTGTATCGATCTTGAAACACTAGCAACCTGAGGTAAGTAAGTAAATTTTTAGCTATCGATTTTTATTATTTTCTGGAATATTTCTGGTAATTGTTCCATATTGTATACTAAGTGAAATCTGATTGCTATAATAATTATTGCGTAATATACGACTAATCAAAAATTCGCCTCTTCACCAGAACACCTCAAATAGTTTTGAGATTAAGCAAGCTTCTTCTTAACGTATTGCCAGCCCACCACTGTATATTGTCTTGACAATTTTAGTATTGTATCTATTGCATATACAACCGGGATTAATTTTGTAGTACACATTTTTCATTGTTTTAATTTTTATTCCATGTATATCCGTGCAAATTATTAACGTGTTTCTGAATAAAGTAAAAAACAAAATTATTACGGTATGTTGTATTTGTTGAATTAGGTGTCATCGGAGTTTGATAATAAATATTAAGCAAACATCTAGTTTTCGTAAAAAATATTAACGTAATCGGGCACCTCAAACAATGTACTCTAGCTAGCCTGTAGCGGGCGTTTTTTAGTGATTAGCAAAATAATATATAACATTCTTAAAATCAACACAACTTCTAAGCCAAACGATATTTTCGGCTGAAATTTTCAAAAAAATCATATGTGACATTGAATCATTAAAAATAAAATGAAAACATTTTGATTACATCATAATTTTACTATTTTTCTAAGCTGAATATAAAAACCTGTTATCAATTTAGTAAATAGCACTCCACTTAAATTTGAATTGTTCAAACTATGTACATTCTCACAGATTTTGTCACTAACGACCCGGGTTTCGCCTTTCGGCATCTTCAGGCGTTCAAGTGCACGGATGAACTTGAACTGACGAACTTAAAGTTCATCCGTGCACTTGAACGCCTGAAGATGCCGAAAGGCGAAACCCGGGTCGTTAGTGACAAAATCTGTGAGAATGTACATAGTTTGAACAATTCAAATTTAATATTGACATTCCACCAAGCACCTTCAGTCGAAATCTTAAATTATAGCACTCCACTTGTGATCAATATGAAACATTCAAAATATTCTGTATAAAAAATAACATTAAATTAGATTTTGAGAATAGGTTTTTCTAGAACTAGTTTTCTGCGTTGAAAATATTCTATCTTCATATTAATCACATGGCAACACGTCCTTGATTATATGTCCCAGGTCATTTCAGCATCCTTTTAATTCCACTGATCACATCTTCAGCTTTAAGAAAAAGGGTCCTAGATAAACTCGACTTCTTTACATGGCTATAATATAAATTTTATTACTTTTCGATATCATTAAACTCGTCAATATAAATTCATATTAGTTTCCTTTTCCTTTTACATACATACGGCACTGCGGACAAGCAGCCATTTTCCTAATTTCTATTGTCCGCAACACGAAAGGATTTGTTTAAATTGTCGGGTTTTAATTACGATCCAAGAGGGGCTTTAAATGAGAAAGGAGGTGGGCGGACTCGTACAAAGCAACAATTTAGCGGTGAATAGTCAAACATGAGCACTGCATAGAATTTATTCCAAATTCACTATTCATACTATTAACATTTAGTTCTAATTATATGAGAGGTTTTAAAATAACTCAAATGTTTGAATCGTTTTATAAAATAAAGTTATTTTATGTATAATATCATTATCATTAAAATATTCACTTAATAAGTTGCAATCAATGAAATTATTATTCGAATCTTAGTCAAGAAAATTGTTTATGTAGTTTTTTCGTTCAATGTCACTTTTTTCATACATATCTTGACTTATTGAAAGTTATGCGTGCTGCTACGAGGTTAAAGCTCCGATTCAACTTTGGATAGAGTAAAATTTAATTTTATTGTTAATTACAACAGACTAAATTGTTTTCTGTAAAACAATGTTAAATTTGCTTATACAATATAAAATAAAGTAGCCTCAAATTTTCGCGGTACATTTTTACGTTTTAAAAGACTTTCAACGTAAAATTGTTTAAAATAACTCATGTATCATAAATATTTCAAATGTATTTATTATAAATACTGTACATTTTGTATCAATATATTAAACAATTTTTGATATATTTCTTATAAAATACCTGGTACATTCCATTGTGGAAACTTTTGAGTCCTAGTTTTGATGAAATTTTATGGTGCTATTTTTTACACAGCACTTCTAGCCTTTGTAACCACAATGGAATATTTCCACAAGTTATTTCAACAAGAAAACTTCAAAAGAAATATAAATAGAAAAAGAATGTTTTACTTTCTTTTGTTTTTTATCTCGTTTATATTATATTACTAGCTACCCTGTACACATCATACTGTACAATTGTTCATATGCTGTTGCTTAGCACAGTCAAACTAAAATAATATTTAGTTAAATATATTATGGAGTTCACTGTCAGATGACTGGAGGTGAATTCAAGACCACAAAGGGCATCTTAACTTACTTTTCGAAAAATCTGTGATGCTACTATAACACTACGCAAACTATTTCAAATTCGTAGTGTTGTTAGCCGTTGGCATAGAAACCTAAATAAACATTATTTTAAGACTTGTGACAAATGGTTCAAAATATTATACAGAAATCGTAAATTTGTTTATTAAGTTTGACGACAATAATACGTTTTTATTTTTAAAACTATATTCATGATAATAGCATGCTTAATACACGGAAGTTATGAGATATCACAGTTTTCCTGAAATGTAAACTCATTCCTCGTTTCACGATGATTCACTTTAATGGGGATAAGAACAATACATTTTATAATTAAATAAAACTTAAAAATCAATAATAGACTATTTAACAAGGATAAAGCTAGAAGAATCTGCTACTAGGTTTGACTAATAATAATCATTTTTAACCTTTCAATGATTTTAAGAAAACAGCTGGTGAGATTAGAATACAATAGTGACAAAGAGGAATATTAAAACTGTTATCCCGTTTTAAGTTATATACATACAAATTGTATACAGGCGGAACTCCACTTTCGCACACAATTGGTTCCTGAAAATGTTAAATGTTCAAAAGTAGAGGGATGTAAAAAACCAACAAAAATTGTCCTTTAAATGTATTTTTAATAAACTTGTCAAGAGTTAGTTGTATTTTACTCTTTTTTTTTCTTCGTAGAGTTCTGTAACATGCAGTGCTTTTATTGACGGTTTTTAGAAGGTTTGTGCCCAGAGGCAATTGATTCTTCCTTTAATAAGAATGTACGATTAGGCATGTTCTTCCAAAATAAACCAGTCTCATCTACATTGAATATTTGACTAGGAGAATATTCTACATCTCAATGATTTTGCACAATGAGAAAATAAAGTCTTTCCCAGCATCTCTATCCGCATTAGCCGATTATCCAATGAATTTAATATTATGTAAACAATAATAACAAAGTAGAATGAGTGAAAGTAGAGGTCCGCCTGTATATTAAAAAAAGTGTTTATTGCTACTGTAAAATAATAATATTTTTACCCCACATTAAAAATTTTGCTATTTAATGATATGATGTACATATTTACGTAAAAAAATGTATATATGTACATAAAATTTAAATGGAATTGTATGAGATTATTTTACGCGGTTTTTTTTTGTAACCTATCTCCCGAGTTATATGCTTCCATTAAGGCAAATTTGTATTATTTGAAACCTTTCTTTCATTTTTGTACGTATTCAACCCCGCAAATCAAGGTATGTGTGTACATCATCTCTATACACAAGGACTGTTAAAAACAAAGTAATGTGTGAATATTTAATTTATTTTCAACAATATTTGTCTCTAAAGATGTACATATTTACATTTAGGTAAAAAGGCGAAACCACATAACTATTTATACCCGTATGTTATTAAGTATTCCATATATTAACCACAAAATATCCTTTATAAAATGCTATTTATATTTGTATTAACAACATGCAGAACATGTCATTTTTTTTATATATATAATAATCAGCAGTATTGATTTGTTTTTATCTAAGATCAACTTAAAATACAAGACGTTTTCTGAAAAGTTCGAACGATAGATAAGTTGTCTATGTTCTTAACGTCAAGGTCAAAATCTAAGATATTGTTTTAGCTTGCTGCTCTGTAAGGATAAAACAACGCTGGGCTCTTTGCCAACCTTTCCACAAAGGTCTAATATGATTAGCTTTATAAAGTTTGTATCCCTGGTTCACCTTCTTTTGTTCCTCTTGCTAACAGAAAGAGTACCCATTCTTACAGTCCAGTGCTCGAAAAACGTAACTTTGATGCTGAGGTTTACCGAAAAAAAATCATATCAAAGAATTATTACAACCGGAATTGTGGTGGAAATATTAAATTAAACATTATCTTTTGACATGTTATTCAAAAATACCTGAAGCGTGGTTATTAAATGAATCATTTTCAAAACAGTACGTTCTCCTCTTAAAACATTTTTTTGACATCATATTGTACTTATATTATGTTATTAGATTAGAGCAATATATTATTCACTTGTAATGTATCCACTCTCAAAACTTAGAAAATAGCACATAACTAAAACACTCTTTTGTACTTATTACATTATTATTTATTATGATCAGGACCAGTTTTACTCATCACGAGCAGTTTCAAATAATAAGTTTTTAATTATATCACTATTCTTTATTAAAATCAAAGAGCTGGTTGTTTAACTGTTGAAAAAATTAAAAAAAATGACATTTTTTTTTTATTTTGGATAGAAAATTTTCATTTTCGCTGCGACGTACATATTTTCAATCCAAATAATACGCGAATTTCTACCGGAATTGATCAATTTGTTTTTAAGTAAATGACAGTTCATATTAAATGGTAGCTTATTTATTTAACTGAAAATTAAGCTTCAATGGGGGAAAAAACCTTTTCTTCGTATATTTATGATTTTATATATTTACAGTGCGTTTGCGATACCTAAACTAGAGGCTAGCGATATTCGAAAAAAAATCCCGATTAAATTTAATATTTTTATACAAAACGGCCTTCGCATCTCCGTAGACATGTAATTGTTTTTCAGGATAGGTAGAAAAGTTGTATTATTTTTAATGACCAGAAGAGATACATTTTAAACTTCAAGCAAAGTCAGGTTAAATTTAAAAAGTGTCAGTATGTATTCTTGCTCATAAATATTTTTTGCCAAACCCGTATCCAAATGATTATAAAATTAATACATATATAGCCTTCTTGCAAGTATGTATATTTTACACGTGACAAGTACTTTGTCAAACGAGTAAACTCGGGAGAATACAAAACAATCTAAACGAAAAATACAGTACTCAATCTAGTGAGCCATCGAGTAAAATTATTGAGCGAGTGAATAAAAACCGTTTATGTTTATTGAGTCAAAGGAATACCTTAACCGTCTGCGGCAAGCGATCGTTTAAAAACTGAAGGTGTTTGAACAATTATTTGATAAGTGTCAAATGAAGATTTCTAACGCATAACACTGTATTAATGCAATGTATATTTTTTTTTTTGTTTTTAGACAATACAAGAGTCTCTTTGTAATATTCATTTTTTGATCCAGATCAGCTTCTTTCGGGTCTTTAACTTATCTTCCAGTAGCTCTATCTTCGTAAGGATAATTCGATTGACATACTCGTTGAAAAGTTTTTCCATTTACGACGCATAATCATCTGGAAACGATGTTGAATTGAAGGAAATGTGCGTAAAAATGAACTGACTTACTAAAAAAACTTATGTACGTGTAGACGCTTGCTCGCTCAATATTGCTGATTGACCTATTTGATATTACCGAAACAGGAATCCCGGTTATTTTACAATACCGAAAACTGGTTTTAAAAAATCGTAAATACCTGTATTTCGATATTGAAAGTATCGAAACTCAAAACTCGAAAATCGAACTTGAAATGTATTGAAACAATCGCATATTTTGAAAAAAATATTTGCGATTGGAGCAATTTAAATTTGCTAATAGATGTATCAATATATTGTCAAGTTCCAGAGTTGAAATTTCAAGATATCGTAAGGAATTTATGAAAATAATCGTTTAAGATTATGATATACTTTTTACTGACGGTATTTTATATGAAACATCGAAATATCTTTTTTGATAACTGACCTTATTTTTTGCTATATTTAAACTTTGTTTGTAATAACGGTAAGGAAATTCTTAGTTGAGTTGCACCTAGTATAAATCTTCTCAAAATACACTTTCAATCAATGTATGGATATGTTTTAACGTTATGGATATCTGATTTTTTTCGTCTGTCACAGGGGTAGGCTAGAAGGGGATCGCGCAAGCTCCTTGCTAGATTTTACTACGACCGGCGAGCCTCTTGTTAATATAAAATAACATAATATTCTCAGATCAAATTAGTACATAACTGCAATTTCTAACATATTTATGTATATTATCTACGACAGCTTCAATATACACAGTAGTACAATTTCAGCTATTTACATTTATTAGTGTATGGTAAAATGCATATCGTTGCATATTATAAGTGTGTTAAGTAACAATTTTTTGTTTAAATTTTAATCGTTCAAACTATGTACATTCTCACAGATTTTCTCACTAACAACCCGGGTTTCACCTTTCAGCATCTTCAGGGGTTCAAGTGCACGGATGAACTTGAAATGACGCTTAGTAAATTAATGTTTCGTGTTTATATAAAAAAAACAAATGTATCATTGAGTTTAAAGCCATTTCTAGCGAAAAGGATAAGCACATGGGAATGCCCACAGATTTGAGTTGTAAGTAGTTTTAGAAATTGTATTTATTTGTTTGTCGTAAATATGCCGGGATCTTCACTTCTATACCCTATATAAATATAATCATAAAACTTTTGCCGACAAACAAATAAATATAATTCTTTAAACTGCTTACTACTCAAATCTGTGGGCAGATCTTTCTCATAAAATTTCTAAGAATTTAATAACGATCAACAGATTTCTTAAGTACTGAACATCTTACAAAACTCCCTGAACAAGAAAGTGAAAGCCCATTAATGCTATAAAACAGAATGGAATAATGTTACAAACAAGTACAGTATTCCTTCCATGGTGACAGTTTTTCCATACGATTAGTTTTAAAGCTCATTTCCCTTTTGTTTTCCAAGCGAACGTTTTAGCAGAGAAAGTGTGTTGCGTACTTTGGATAAAAAAAAATCTACTCCAAGATGTTATGAATTTAGGAGCCATTATAAAGTTTTATCATGTATATTATGTAGTCTCGTAAAATAACATGACGCTAATTAAATGAGGTTTAAAAGAGAAAATAGTGATCATTTAATGACGTAAACAAAAACTTGAGCATTAGAAAAGTTTTTAAATCATGCTTGTACGTCACATGTTATTATATAAGGGAACAAATTAAATGGTCAGAATAAACATATTAAACGGTCAGAATATTTGATAACCTATTTAGTTAGGTTAGGTTAGGTTAGGTTAGGTTTTTTTTTAATTTTATTTAAATTATGACTATGTACAGTGACCGATATAGTATGACAATTTAATATTAGTTCTGACTGGAAAAATACGAGCCATTATATAAAGTGTGGCTATAATGATTCAATCGATTAAACTCGATTGATCGACTTTCGTTCGAAGGCATTGGTTTTTGTGATGTCTAAATTCTCCTCTACCTTCTCACCATTTCAATTTTAAAATAAATGAAATAGAGTGATAAGCCAACCACTATTCCTGTCCTAGTCCCATTATTTCTATCCCTTCGAAAGAAACACAGGTTGAGCAACTGAGAAACAATCAAATTTGATAATTTTTTATGTTACAGAATTTGATACGTGTATCCTTTCTTTGAGAATCGTCATCAGACCATTGCAACATTTACGAATAAAGTTAAATTGTAAACGGCTGGTGATTATCAAATTTAATTTAATATCAAATATGAACTTCCACAAATCTATCGAAGAGAAACAGTCAGTTCACATGAAAAAATCTGTTATGATACATCCACCAGACATAGATTTAAAAAAACAAAAAAATATATATATATTAATGATTGTATTTTACACAAATAATTGATAAATTATCGTAAAAGGTAATATGAACGACACAGACAGATCAACCTTTCAATTGAAAATGAACAGCTCAACTGAAAAATGAACATGTCAAAAAAAGATGTCAGAACCGCACTGGTATGAAGGCTTGGTAAAATAACAAATGTACCACCTGAGCTTTTTATTTAGAAACAATGAAGGTTGTAGTGAAATGTATCATTCGATATTTTCCGTCATTTACATTCACAATATTGCTTTAATAAAACGTAGAAAACACAATTCTATTATTTTAGTCAGTCAGTCAATAACGTTACCTATTTTTCTGATGTTGATATTCGTTTTTGAGCATAGGCACAATTTCCTGACGTGTGTTCTGAAAAAAACGTGAAAAAGTCTATTATCGAGAGGTTTTTTGTTCAAGGCCGCAGAAAAAAAAATATGTTTCGTGCTAGATAACTAACTCGTCAAAACAAATACTAAGCCGTTATTTGTATCTTGAATATGACAAGCTTTTGCCCAAAAAAACTGTTATCACACTTTTGCGAAACGGAATTAATACGTTCGCAAATATTTTTTCGAATCTTAAGTTATAAAATATTGAAAAAAATATGATACTTGATAGATGATTGAACATTGATTGAACTTGATAGAAGGACAAGAAAAA
Organism: Himalopsyche tibetana; assembly: GCA_030503985.1. Classification (NCBI taxonomy): domain Eukaryota; kingdom Metazoa; phylum Arthropoda; class Insecta; order Trichoptera; family Rhyacophilidae; genus Himalopsyche; species Himalopsyche tibetana. The sequence goes on along the minus strand of JAPJYX010000014.1, from coordinate 38,666,624 downwards.
ATAAAATATTTTTCGAACCGTCTGCTCTCAATGTAATAAGGCACAAATAATGATCCATATTTTGTAAAAATCGAACAAAAATACGTACACTTCTTACCATAAATTATTCCACATAATATGTATTGTTATTTATTATATATTATAACTTGCAACACCCGAATAAATTATAAGATAAAAGAATGAAGCTTTAGTAGAAATACATTACGCTATAATTTAAGATTTCGACTGAAGGCGCTTGGTGGAATTTCAATATATATGTCGGGTTGAATCCACTATGGTTACGAATGAGGGAGTTAGCTTTTTTCGATAATTTATAGGCTGGGGCATTAATATATGACACTACAGGGCGAATTGGGATTGAAGGTTTATGAAGTTTCGGTAATCCGTAAAATTTGGGAGCTAACGGATTCCGTGTAGACAAAGAATATATATCTTTAGGGTTGATCGTAATATTACAACTGTTAATGACATCTTTGACATCTTTGTTAAATTTTACTGTAGGGTATAGCGTAAAAAATTCATTAGAATTAGTTGAAAAACTTAAAAATAAAATCATTCCTTGCAATTCAAAATTAATTTCATTTGACGTGGTCAGTTTATTTACGAATGTACCAGTCAACAAATGCAAAAGGATTATCGAAGATACCTTAAATGCACGTAGAGTAAACCCAATAGTAACAAAAGAGTTATTAAATATATTAGACGTTTGCGTTGACCAGAACTATTTCCAATTTAACAATACAATTTATAAACAAACAGAAGGCCTTGCAATGGGAAACTGCCTATCACCGTTGTTAGCTGAGTTTTATATGAACTATTTAGAAGATACAATTTTTAGAAACAAAACAGAAGCCAAACCTATAGTCTATTGGTTCCGATATGTAGACGATATTCTTTGCCTGTTTAATGGAACAGATAGACAAATAACTAACTTTCATAACTTTATAAATTCATTAGATAAAAATATAAAATTCACTCTAGAATTCGGAGGCAAAAATATTAACTTTCTTGACTTAAATATTAACATTGAAAATCATTCTCACGAGTTTAAAATATTTCGGAAGCCAACCTTCTCTGACACTGTAATCCATAAAAATTCAATGCACCCATTTTCTTATAAACTAGCCGCTTTTCATTCAGAAATACATAGACTTGTGAGTGTTCCTTTAAACGAAATAAACTTTAATATCGAATTGAAAATCATCAAACAAATCGCCATAAACAATGGATACGATATGTCTCTTATAGACAATCTTTTATCAAAAAAACAAACTAAACTTGCAGAAAAAATGTTATTTAAAGGTATAGTGTCAAAGGACATAGATCATACTAGGTATTGGCGTAGAATCATTTTTTTAGGAAATACAAGTCTTAAAATTAAAAAACAGCTAGCTGATAGTGTAAGACCTGCTTTTTACTGTAAAAACTCTTTAGGCAAATTATTAGTTAATAATAAAGATAAAATACATTACTTAAATAAATCCGGGATTTATAGATTGCAATGCTCTTGTTGTACAAAGTTTTATATCGGCAAAACAGAAAGAACACTGAACATCCGGGTTTTAGAACATATGGCAGCCTTTAGATTGAAAAAAGACACGTCTACTTTTGCTAATCACTTAATATCGGAAGGACACGTGTTCAATCAGGAACAAGGGATAAAAATGTTACACCCAAATACGGACAGTCATAAGCTCTTTTTCCAAGAAATGTTAGAAATCAACAAAGCACAGCTGCAAAATCTTCCGATTTTAAACGAAATATCAAATTTTCCCACATCTCCTCTTCTATACCCTATATAACCATAAAATCATATAATCATAAAACCTTTGCCGACAAACAAATTATATAATTCTTGAAACTGCTCACTAGTCAAATCTGTTGGCATTCCCATGGGCTTATCCTTTTTGCCAGCAGTGGCTTTGGACTCAGTGATGCATTTGTGTCTTATATAAACGCGAAACTTTCATTTACTAAGCGTCAGTTCAAGTTCATCCGTGCACTTGAATACCTGAAGATGCCGAAAGGCGAAACCCGGGTCGTTAATGACAAAATTTGTGAGAATGTACATAGTTTGAACGATTCAAATTTTTACATTACGCTGTAAAAAAAAGACTACCGATTAACACAAAAACATTATTTATCAATAACAAGAGGACATATCGGTTTTTATTTTTAAGCGGTTTATACAGAAAATTAATAGAGCATCTCACGAGAAATTATTTTTACAAAAACGGATTTTAATTTAGTACCTTAACCTTTTGATAAAAGTAAGGATAGAAGTGAAAGTCTAGAAAATGTGTATTAATTCGTTAATAGCTCTCGCTGCACCCTGTTTTAAAAAAATCCTGTCGTAAAGCTCAATTCTATAAATCAGTCAATTAAAATGTAACGGTAAGCTCCGCAAGCAATTCTAATGACTTTACAGCTCGGCTATAGGAATAATAAATTTATTCAATACATTTTGTAGAAAGTAAAGTGTTTTAGGTTTCGAAAAAACAAGCTTATAATATATTCTACATATTTTACACAACTATCGTAACTATATCGTAACTACAATGGCGAAAGCCGAAATAGCTATCAACGCATACAAATTATTAAAAACTGTAGAACTAAACTACTTTGATATTTTTAATCTGTCATATTTAATAATTTGAATCAATGGAAACGCAAGGATTGATAATGACAAATATGTATTTAATTTCAATACAATTCATGCTTCGAATTGAATCTGTCATTTGATATTTATTTGACCATATTGCTGCATTTAATAATCTAATTTTATTTTTCAAACCAGCTATGAAGATTCGTTTTCAGATAACGTAATAGTTTGTTCGCTTTGCTTTTAAATAATAATTTTAGCACGAGTTAGTTTGCGATTTAGTCAATCTTATCACATGAACTGAAATATATTATATTGTATAATTGAAGGTCGCTGTTTTGATTATCACAACGTATCTCTGTGGTATTGATGATAACAAACTATCGATTGTTAATATCCCATTTTTTAAATACTTTAAATGAATCTGTTGCTCTCGATTTATCAGACGAACAATATAACGTTTTTATTGAACTTTCGTTTGTTTTAAACAATGGAAATGATATGTATCCTACTCTGGTAGTTTTTTTTCCTCAAAAATATCAAGTTAATCATATCCTTATTTGTTCAATATATAATAAAGTCAAAACCACGTATTTAATTAAAATAATTAATAAATAATCATTCATCACTCTCTTACAATCTTATTGTTTCGACTTCGTTTGAAGATCGGTTGTTTATTTCACAAGAAAGCTCTTCAATATGTTCTTACTTTACCATCGAAATTATGTAAAAGCGATTGCCTACTTTAAGCATGTAACTCTTTATAATATATATTTCATGGTAAAAGGCAAGCATTTCAGTTATTTCCTCTTCAATTGTAAATTTCTTTCCATCACAAAATTATTTTTTATATTACACATAAAAAAACTGCCTGATCAAGATAAATGTTCTAATCATACATTTCATTTTTTTAGCCGTATTAAGTATACAAAAGTATGTCAAGGTTCACCAATAGTAGTATGTATATGAAAAGAGTGTTGTAAAAGTACCGAGGTAATATGATGATCAAGTGTATATGGACCCATAAGAGGTGAAGTAAGCCAAGTGGTACCTTAGAAAAAAAATAAGTTAGATGCGTTGTAATATTTTACATGTCATAAAGTACTGTAAAAGTGAAGTAAGCTCAGTAAGCACATTGCAATAGTGTTATATCCGTAAAATAAAAATAAGCAATCCACCAAATCACCAATTAAGTCTGTGATAGTACTTGAAAGTTTAGGAAAAAAGTTTTACCATTTTACTAGTTGGCTCATTTCACCTCTAATGGACCTCAAAAGATTTACATTTTAAAATAACAAATTTATTTTGTATTGTAAAAAAAGTTAATAAATACAAAGTTTCAATACATATTGATTCATCTACCGATTCTAATTTTATTTTTGAAATAAAGTTCTTTAGTTGATAATCGTTCAATACTTTTTATACAAGTCGTTGATTAAATGTATATTATTTACGCTAAGCAGATTACAATAATTCGTAGAAAACTAGAAAAATTTATTTGAATGTTTTTTTTCACTTTCATTTTAGAAAACACTAAACACCAAGTGCCGATAAAAGTGTGCTATTGAATTGATATTGTACTCTCGCTATAAAATAAAAAAAAATAATGCCATGTTAGAACTGTACGAGCCGTAAAACTATGTTTGTTCTCTGTAACGTATTACCAATAAATACATTTAGAAGTCCCAAAGAGTCTGACCTTTAGAAAATACCCATTCGTGTTAGAATTCCATTCATGGTAATGGATAAAGCTAAAAGCTTGTTCGGTACTTTAGCACCATAACTAGAGTAATGTGACAAAACACATTTCTGATTATGATCGTTTTGAGAGACATTTACTTCATACTCACGGCCAGACAAAATACATTAAATAAAAAAGGAAATTTCGAAGGATTAAGAGATGTTTTTAGGCCCCATTACGCATTCCTTGAAATAAAATTTGTGCGCTGTCCGTGACTTTAGGCAGGTGCGGCATTTCACAGAATAGTTAATAATTAAAACCTATTTTGGGATTTCTATATATATTTCTATGATTTTATGGTTATATAGAGTATAGAAGTGGAGATGTGGAAAAGTTTGATATTTCGTTTAAAATCGGAAGACTTTGCAACTGTGCTTTGATATAATCATAAAACCTTTGCCGACAAACAAATTATATAATTCTTGAAACTGCTCACTACACAAATCTGCTGGCATTCCCATGGGCTCATCCTTTTCGCCAGCAATGGCTTTGGACTCAGTGATGCATTTATATCTTATATAAACACGAAACTTTCATTTGCTAAGCGTCAGTTCAAGTTCATCCGTGCACTTGAATGCCTGAAGATGCCGAAAGGCGAAACCCGGGTCGTTAGTGACAAAATTTGTGAGAATGTACATAGTTTGAACGATTCAAATTTAATATTGAAATTCCACCAAGCACCTTCAGTCGAAATCTTAAACTGAAGTATACTGTCAAAATTTGTTTTATTATTAAAATATATACAAGAAAAATCGGAAAAAAATTTAAAACATAATTCTTTACAAATAATCGTGAATGCCGAAATTGGAATTAAGGGATCGCCAAATTGATCGAGATCCCGAGATTGGATGTCTTAGTACTAATCCCACATGTATTTAATATGATCAAGACCTCTTTCGCTCATGACAAGCATTTTCAAATGATGAATGATCGTCATAAGCAAAATCAGTCGTAAGCATATTAAATAAATATTTTATTTTTTGAATACAGTAAAACCCCTATTTACACTAAAGTCGGGACAGTGTAATTGGGGGTGTGAATCTCATACAAAATTAGGGATTTGGTTTTTTCTGCACAAAAATGCAAAACTAAGAAAAATATTGGCGAAATATTTAGTTACCAAGTGATAAAATGCAAAGCGCGCGTTAATATCCCACACATAGACAGTCGCCCGCTATACGTGTATAGCCTGGCACGTTTTGAATACACAGACGCTAGCCAACATTTGACTGTATGCGTGGCACAGACGACCGTCGCGTAGTAACGACAATGGAATGCGACCGTGCAATTAAGAGATTTGCGGCGAATATTTCAAGCCAGCGCGTAATTCGGGGTAGTGTAATTGTAATTGGGGTTCCACTGTATAGTGCTCTTCTATCAATATTCTATCTATTTGATGTTACTTCACAATATTTTCTACATTTAAATTGAAAAATAAAATAACTCATGAAACTTATCTAATAAAACATATATTTAATATGAAAAGTATCAGGATTACAGAAACTTTAAAGAGATTTGGCATGTAGTTGTCGCTGTTTTCAACTCGTATGTGAACCAATGGAATAATACAGACTTCTCTTCTCGACCGAAGGACCCTTATAAAACGAAACGGCCGGTCTTTGCTGCATAATATGTCTAATACAATAGAAAAGCCTCGTTTCAACTCTGAATTTTCATGATAGAGGAAATTGGAGTAAACTCTTCTCAGTAGTAGATATGTTGTACTTAGTTTTTTATAATATAATATAAATTACTATTATCAAAACGTTTATTTCAACATAAATAATCATATTTTTTCAGGTAAGTTTAATACAGATTTATTCTAGTGAATATTTGTAACTTGCCGAGCTATTGACACTGCATATGTAAGATTTTCTATGATTCGCTGATTACTTTGTTGAACTTTCTAAAAATAATAAATTAAAATTGATAACACTACGATTCAACGAGACTGTGATAACTATCGTTGCTATATGGCAGAAAAGATATAATGCATCTTTCAAGATGCGTTAAACGTATAAGTTCTTCAGGATGCTTACAATAATATCACTAGCACTACCTCATTGGATTTGTCAGTTTTTTTACCAGTTATGTCAAGTTCAATGCGAAACTATTTGCGCTGGACAAGTTGCTTTTAAGATCAAACTGTACTTGCAAAGATGCTGACGTCAGTCCAGTTTTTTTGGGACTGCCATGAGATGAAATCCGGGATGGAATTGGATTCAAAAATTCTTGGAAGAGCTAAAAAAAACGTCCCGTGCTGAAAAATTTTGGGTTTTTGAAATTTACATGAAATTCTTTGAAAATCTCAAAATCGCCGACCAAGGTGCAAGCCGGTTGATACAATTTTATCAGCACATCACTGTACATATATAGCTAATCGGTACAATACTCACTTTCTGAGTAAATTTAGCCTGGTCAAATAAAAAATGTACAACAATTAATAATAGTAGTAAATGCAATGTCTTCTCAGTAAATTCAATCCAACGACAGGAAAAAACATTCAAATTGGCAGAATTCTTAAGTTATAGTATGCTACGTTGGAATAATGAAAATTCTGATTTAAATTATAAATAATATATACTGATAAATCGTTTGCACAGCGTACAGAAAAAACTGTTTATGTGCAGACGACGATAAGGTATTAAAATGTATTTAAAATATTATAAATCTGTGTTATTTTTAGTGTGTAAGTCTAATATTAATGTTGACTTCGCGAAACTTTTAATGAAATCAAAATATTTTATTCAAAATCACGTCTCGCCTTCTCTTCTTGTTACATTAAATAAAAACAACAACTGAAGTATTATCTGGTGTAACAGGGAATAATCGTGCTCAGATTCCTTAAAAATATACTGGAATATTACAGAAATGGTGTTAAGAAAAAAATCAATAATAAAAAAACAATTTAGACTTAACGATGCCGAAGCCACATTTAATGTTTCCACGTAGGTTATTAAAATGAAACTTTAACAACACTTCGTATAGTATAACAAAACGTTTTCGCAAATTGACTTACGACTTGCGCGTTCACTAACCATCAGTGAAGCACAAGTTTGTTTAAAAATAAACACATGGCTCTCTTTTTGACAGTTAGTTAAATAATCAGTAGAAATCAAAAATTTATAGGGGCCCTTTCAATCATTCATTCAATGATCATTCAATATATATGTTGAGTTTATTCATTTTAAAAACAAGCCAACATTTTTCGCTGACCGTGTCCACCTCTCAGGAGAAATAATCAACATTAGACATTTATTTTAGGCCAGTAAAATTTCTTAGAAATAAATAAAAGTATTCAAAATAAAGAATTATTAATAAATAATATCTTAAATAGGACAGGCTGTTCGCCACTGCTAAATTTATTTCCAGTGGTTAAGCCGTTCCTAATTTATGCAACTCATTAGTAAATCATTTAGTTACGTAAATTTTATTTGTAATATCATTATTGTTTGTTTGTTTTTCTATCATACCCTCCTTGCCCTCGTTTTTATTTTTATAATATATCAGAATAGTAAAATTAAACGTACTTAAACAAGCATTTGTCAAAGTAAGATTGTCTGAAGATGCCTCTGAATGAAACGAAACACGTGTCACAAAATGTGGCACAATCTGTGGAATAATCTAAGTTATTTTATAATTTATATTAAAATGAACTTCCACAAAGTTACCACCGAATCTATCGAAAGTGATAAATGCTTAATTGTATTACTATGACACTATCGCCACAATGAAACACTTCAATTGCGCATCTTTTATTAGACAACTGTGCGTACACCGCATTGTTTGTGGGAACATAAGGAGAGCTCTATCCACGAGCTTTTCACGCTCGTGTAAGTAGCAGTGGGGTTAAGGGTGTGTAGGGGTGCCCACATCAGACCGTAGAGTACCCGCTAGCCTTACGAGAAAATGCCACACTGACCGCGCGTCACACAACGAAACTATTTTATGGCTGGCAATAAGTAAAGATTAGGAAAAGACCCGTGAAAACACTATCAAAAAGTTTTTCTATGTCACAGGCATTGCTTTTTATGACAGCGGTCTCAATTTTCAGTCACTCGTTAGAAATTCTTTTCCTGGGAGTAAATTGATATTGAAGCTTTACCAGAAGATCATGGTTTTATCAAAGCGAGTTTAATATTTATAAAAATAAAACACATTCTTTGATTCAGCAATTTTTGATAATGACTAAAACCACGATGCAATAGTGCTTACAAACTTGTAAATGCTTGCGATAAACAAAACTGATTCTTATCATTAATAAAAAAAGTAACTGCTTAAAACATGTATTTTATTTTTATACAGATTCATAATACTTCTCCGCCAAGAATTTATTACATGACAATAAAAACGTTCTTATTCGTTCGGCAGTAACTTCAGTAAAAATTCATTCTAAACATAAAATTAAACTTGATAACGTTATTATTCCAATGATTGTGCTACAAATTATGACACGTGTTTTGCCTCTTTGAGAAACATCTTCAGACTAGTAACCGTAAAGTTTTTTACTAACAAACAGATATTGATTCTAATGTTTTATTAATAATTTCAAAAATAATGGGGTTTTTCTTTCTACTGGACGCATTTTTACGGTCGCTCACAACGGACTTTCAACTCCTATTATGTCATTTATAATTTAAGAAATAAAATTGATGTTATTTACAAATAATCATACGATATTGACATTCAATATATAGATATTTCGAAGAGAAAAACACGTTTCACCTTTCGAAATCGATAGAATAACAATGTCATAAAATTTGTGTTCAAAGAAAGTGTTTTTTTCGTTTTAATTGTTTTTATTGAAGTACATGTTTTCTTTTCCTGTATGTTTGACGTTTGCTGCCGATTTTATATGGTACGACAGACGCGCCACCTACTGTAAGTTAATTGTACTACAACCTTCATGCAAGTTCAACGATGTCAAAATAAACTGTATGGCAGTCATACAAACATTGATTTTTATATATAAGACTTAATGTAAGCTTATTTTACTATGCCCGGAAGTGGAAACAAAAAGTTTGTCAAAGTTTTATTGTAATTGGATGAGCGGTGGGGCAACGCATAACATACGCACAAACAAACATTCATTTTTATATATTAGATTTAAGAATCAAAATCAATGTTATTTAAATATATCCATACGATATTGAGACTAAAGATGTAGATATTTCGAAGAGGAAAAACACTTTTCACAATTAGTAACAAAATCGATAGAATAACAATATTGTCAAATTTATGTTGCTTTGTTATTACGCAAATATCCTTCATCTTAAGGTAGAAAAGAAATTTAATTGCTTATTCAAATTTTATTTTGTATCCAGCTGATTGTGCAATGGCATCAGGGTTCACTTAGGCTTGGAGTTTGTCTGAACAGGACCGCTGTGGGCATGCCAGGTATTGATTAAGGCAAACCGGTGATTTGAGTAAAGTTATACACGCTGACGCATTCTAAAATATGTCCTGTAGAATAAATTTACTGTAGACCTATTTACGACCCTACTTATACAACATATAACCGCAGTACACACATGTATATATGTTATGGAGTGCTGAAACCCGTCGTTAATATTCTTCACTCTTTGAATCAGTAGCAAGATCAACATATTATTTCTTTATGTTTTTTACTATCTTCCATATCCCATATGTGAACTTCAAAACGTTGACAAACAAACACTTTGACACTTTGAATGTGTCAACAGTAAATTCTTGTTTTAAAGGAATTATATTTAAAATACATTTATCCCGTTATTGTGTTCATTCTCAATATTTGACGAAAAGGCACGGTATTCAAAAAATAAAACACTTTTTTGTACTTATTCCACATATGACTACCTCAAAAGCAACTATGGGATAAGTCGAAAATACTAGTTTCGATATAATTGAAAAATAAAGTTTGTGATGTATTTTTTGTTTTGTACTTTTGTAATAATTTGTTTTGTGTATGCTATTATGTGTATTTATTTATTTTACTAATCTCGCTGATGCTTTGAAGTATCAGGGCGATATCAATAATTGTTAATGTAAATTTTTTCTTATAAATGAGCCATTTTCTTTTTAAATGAAAATATTTCAGTGTTTCGTTATAAAGGTTTACTTTTCGGCAATCAATTGACATACTTATTTTAAAATAGACTTTTTCACTTAATCTCACTGATGATTTATGGAAGCGATATACTAAATATGATCAGAACTGGTTTCGAGTATTAATTGATAATGCACGCGATGAGTTTTGTCAGAACTGATCATATTAAATAAATGTGTAATTAGTAAAATTATGTTACTTTTTAAATTCATTTATTTTTTAGTAAACTTAGATAGGCTTTTATAAATTTCGATAAAAAATATTCATAATTCATTAACTTTACGCAACAGTTACAAACGGCAGACAAATAAAACAGATTTCTTCTGAAGAAACAAAACAATAAAAACAACATGTATTTTTCTATAAACCGATTTGTGAACTAGACTCATCTGTCTGAGAAAAATTTTCACCGAGAGGCGTGTGAAAAATAGGCAGTCTTCTTAAGCATATTTTTGGTACAGCATTTACACTTATAGTAACATATAAAATAATAGGTCTGTATCCATTTTCGTAACAGCTCTTTTTTGTTTTTATACATTAAATAAAAAATATTTTGAACGTAAAAAAGTATCACAGAAAAGCCGATTTGAGTTGTTGAAAAAGCTCTTATGTATAATGCTAACACCCGATAAGAAAATATTGCGTATTTACACAACCACGGTTGTAAAAAACTACATTTTTTTCAACGCACAGACGTTTATTTTATTTCTTAACAATTCAGCAGGTACATCATTTTTCACTTTAATATTGAAACTTTTGTCTTTGATAAGACCACTTTTTAGTGTCAAAATACTTTATGTGCCCAATTCCATAGCATAGCTTGAATCGGCACTTAATAACACATGTCCCACGCTGTTAGTGCCTTTAGCCTTTTTAGTCTGCGGCGTGTTCAGATATTGTGTGTTTTGCCAAAGTGGCTCCATTATATTGATCTCATGCTAAGGCGATATTATTTTATATGTAATGCATAATGCCAACATTGACTTTTCGTTCGATATCGTTTCAGCCACCATGTTATATTCGGCTGTACGTGTTTGCGAATAAAATTTAATTCGCATAGACTAGTCAGCAACACTCGATATCTTGTTTAACGTAAATTTTCATCCGATTTATTATAGGGTGGAATCATAATATGCTAGGCTAAAATTTAACTTAAAATCACACAAATAATCACAACTTTCAATAATATATAATTCATAATAGTAAAGATATTCCGTGTTTCGTGTGGTAATTGATACTACTTTTAACACGTCTTTGAACATTCAAAAACTTTTATAGTATAGTAAGTATACATATGAAAGCTTACAATCCGGTAAACAACTCATGAGCTTACTATAAATTACTTTCGTTATCTTTCAAACTGTTTTTTAACTATTTTTTTCATTAATTTATTACCATTTTATACAAATAAAATTTGTTATAATTACGTTTTTATTCGTTGGAAAATTAACGTAGGAACATACAGTTTGGAAAGCACTGAATTAAACTATAGTAAGAGGTAATAAAAATTTGCATTGCATTCAATTTAGTGTCACTGTTTCATACTCTGTATCTTTATATAATTTCAGATTTCAACTGAAGGTGCTTGGTGAAATTTCAATATTAAATTCTGTATCTTTATCGGCAAATTCTTCTGTTATCAGTTAAGTAGTATGTTACAGCCTTAATAGTTTTATTTAGTTTCGTGTATTTTTATCCATATCCGCTCCTAAAGTGGAGCATATGGCCTCCTAATGGAGGTATCTTAACTGAAAATTTTCTACTAGAACTGTTTGTTACTCAGTCGCTCAACCTCGCTTTTTCTCGATTTCTGTTGGAAGGAATGGGTGTTTGTTATATATCGGAATTCCTTCTCACCTTTTCCGATCCTTTCGATCGATAACTGGGCGTTGCGAGAACGATTAGTCGTGTAAATAGCCCTGTATGAATGTATATTCGTCGGTTGAAAAACTCGTGATGAAAGGAATCGGTTTATTAATTGATTTGGCATTTACTTGGTAGAACTCCATTTATAACAGATTAAAATAACAAAGTATTTAACTCTACAGTTTTTAATAATTTTATTCGTTGATAGCTATTTCGGCTTGCGCCATCGTCAGAACTATCCTGATCATATGAAATATTTTGTTGTATTAATAAAAACGAGTGTTTTATAATTTGCATATTATACCTTTCCATCGAATATTAACAGTGAACGCATTAAAAGTCATTATATAATACTCTTTGATGATTTATGTAATTACATTTAAGAAGTCGCTTGCTGTGGTTCAGTTGGTAATAGCTTGCTCTACCGATCACGCAGGTCTGAATTCGATTCCCGGTAAGATCTCAGTGAATTTGAAAATTATTCAATTCAAAGTTGTGATCGAAAACTGGGTGTTTGAGATGTCAATTTACATTATTTCCTCTCCTCCCATCTTGATGATCCTTTAATAACTGGGAGTAGCAAAAGCGGTTAGTTAACCACTAGTCTTGTTCTAGCCTTACCCTTCTTTCCCTACTACTCACTTAAAAAAAATAAGATTGAGCGAGTTCTACGAGAACAGTTTTCGTAGAAAAAAAAACATCTGTTGAGATACCTCCATTAAGAGGCCATATGCTCAAAAATATATTTTATGAATAAATAATAAATTTAACTGCCCTGTCCACTTGATAATCAAATATTCAGGTACGTATACTTGCTCATAATAAGGCTTTGGGGGAAAAGAGAAAAAAAGAAGTTCGACATTTTTAAATAACATGAGTATTGTTTTAAAGGGAGTTTCGATATGTGAAAATCGACGATGAAATTATTCGCCTCTCAGAATTCAAAAACCTTTGAGTGGCCCCAAGCGTGTGGAAAAGTCTTTCAACCACTTCAAGCAGCGATGAATTTTTCATGATCTCCTCGGGCTTCGGTTGGAGTCTCACTCCTGGGGGGGAAATTAATCTACTGCCACATGAAAGTGGGCAATATATTCTTTTTATAGATGGCTTATCTATTATTTCGGGATCAATTCGATGTAGGTGGTGCTAAGTCATAACTGATCATCGTAAAAAATCCCTTTGTACTTTTAAAATTGTACAAAGAAGTTAGCCTACTATAAGTACACACAATAAAAGTATAGCTTCATAAGTGTTCACTGTAAACGTAGATGGAAAAAATGTATTAATAAAAACACAATATTCATTAGTACTTCATTCTACTTTATTTAATAGGTCAGGACCGGTATCGCTCATTGCGAGCATTGTCAACTGATACGAAATATAATTTTAAAAATTCCCAAATTTTAATTATGTTTGTAATAACTTTCAGTCACCACTCTAAATTTATTAATCATGGATGACTTTTTAATTATATGTAAGATGTGTTAAACATTTTAATTTTGTGTTATTTTAGAGTCACTTATAACGTAATTGATAATTTCTTTTCAATGCCAATTGTTGTTTACAACTTTTCATTTTTGTATAAAAAGCATTGTTAAATTATATTTCTTATCAGTTGACAATGCTCGCAATGAGCGAAACCGGTCCTGACTAGTGTTCCCTCTAAGCTGTACGCGTGTGCGCGCGCATACAACTCGCTGAGTGCGCGCACATACATTACAAGAGAGCGCACAAAGGTTACACCAGTTATACGTACCACCAGAAGAATAAACTAATTGACATTATATAGTGTTGTTAATTATTATAATTATTAAAAAATACCGCTGCGCATTACCTTCTAAAAGATCTAAATATCGTTATGGTGCGCACAATTTTTTTAATTTCCTTTTAAAGTTGCACAGCTAGTATCTTTTGCGCACATAACCATTGGAAAATTAGAGGGAACATTGGTCCTGACCTATTAAATAAAGTGGAATGAAGTACAAAGGAATATTGTGTTTTTATTAATATAATGCCTTTCCACCAAGTATTGACAGTAAACACCCTATAAGTAAAAAACTGTATTTTTATAATATATAAAGTTAAAATCACAAATCATTTATTCACAATCTTTAGAACTCATAACATAATTTGAACGTGAAGATGAAGGTTTTTCTCAACGAGAAGGAATTTCATATTTAATGTTTTTGATTTCATCTAAGAAAAAAATATTTTGTTAACGCATTTTATATATGTTTCAAAATAATATAATTGTATCACTGATCAGTGATCACTGTTGCCGATTAGCAAGAATACCGTTCAAACTCCGTGTTATGATTATTGCTTTTTTAATTTAAGTGGTAGTATCTAACAATTTAAGGTATAACTAAAATATAAAAAATTGTATCCATGTCCGCTCCAAATGTGAAGCATGTAGCCTCCTAATGGAGGTATCTCAACAGAAGTTTGTTCTTCGTGAACTGTTTGTAACGCAGTCGCTTAACCTCAATTTTTTCAAAGTGAGTAGTAGGGAAAGAATTATAAGGGTAGAGCAGGACTAATGGTTGACTAATCGCTATTGCTATACCCAGTTATTAAAGGATCAGAAGGATGGGAGGAGTAGAAATAATGTGAATTGACATCACAAACACCCAGTCTTCGATCACAAATTTGAATTGAATAAGTCTCAAATTCACTGTGATCTGACCGGGAATCGAACCCAGACCTGCGTGATCGGTAGAGCAAGCTCTAAACAACTGGGCCACAGCAGGCGACTAAAGTATACATACTGTAAATTGGGAGATGCCGAAACAAGTATTAGGATCAACAACATTAAATGTTTGTCGCACAGCGCTTTACAAACAGCAAGGTTTTTCTCATAATTATTTTCCCAAAAATGTTCAAACTAACTAACTGTTAATAAGCAACATCAAATTTAACAACGAAAAAAAAGATGGATTTAATACTTCACATCGTCTGACGAAGTTAAAAAAAAGTTAAGCCTTGAACGAAAAGATTAAAGTGAGAAATGTAGGATCAAAATAAGAATAAAATAAGCCTCTATTGAAATAAAGAAAATCCATTGTTTCTTTTTGGGATTAGGGTCAAGTTTATTCAGCTATCCTCTGGACTAGAATAGTTTGCCTACATTTCAAATGCCAACTTGACTGCCCATTTTTTGTATTTGTACGTTTCAACTTAGACTTTAAGATATCGTAAGTATAATAAAATAAGATATACTGTGTCAATTTTTCAAAGTAGTGTCAATAAAGAAGAATATTAAAATGAAAAATTGTATATTACGGTCAATCCACACCCAAAACATAAATAAAGGCGATGTTTAATTTATAATATTTTTTTTGTATCCATTTATTGCTTTATAAAATGTGGGAGTGCGTATCCATGTCCGCTTTCAATGTGGAGCATATGGGCTGCTAATAAAGGTATCTAAACATAAGTTTTTCTACGAGAACTGTTAGTCGCTCAACCTCTCTTTTTCAAAGAGAGTAACTAGGGATAGAAAGATAAGGCTAGGACAGACTTAGTGGATAACTAATCACTCTTGCTAAGTCTAGTTGTTAAAGGATCGGAAATGGTGAGAGGGACATCACAAACACCTATGCCTTCGAACAAAAATCGATAAACCGGTCGGCAAAATGCTGTTCGTACTGGGACTCGAACCCGTGAGGTCTGGCACGGAATACCATAACGCTAACCGCTGCGCCATTGGAGACCCACAAGGTTTTAATTATATGAAAATAAATTTACGAAATTAATGATAAAAAAAGTCTCGACTGAGGCGTTTTCAACATACAAGTGAGATCGGTTCTAGAAAATTCACTATCCATGCGATATTTTAAAAATTAAAAAGCTTAAGCGTTAACCATCCATATCTCATATGGTTAACAAAAACTTTTAGAAGTTATTCAGTTTTGGATGTGTGCTCAGTGGCGGCCGGTCAATGTGGCATTGGATCAATGCACCCCTTGTATATGCAGGGGCGTTTATATTTCATGAAATAATATTGAAACATAACATTTATACCAATTCACTCATTTTAAATTCTTCATGTATTTATTGTCTACAATAAATATTTAAGGACATTTTATTATATTTTATTTTCGACAATAAATACATGAAGAATTTAAAATGAGTCAATGGTATAAATTTTATTTTTTAATATTATTTCATGAAATATAACCGCCCCTGCATATATAAGGGGTGCATTGATCCAATACCACATTGACCGGCCGCCACTGTGTGTGCTTATTGATTAAAATATTACTTCCAAAACAATTGGCATCGTACGTTAAGCCACCAACCTGTTGTATGCCAAAGTTATCCGACCAAGAGTATGCGAGTCCGTAGTCCTGGAGATACACGGGAACTCCCCAAAGAGTAAGCGAGAAATTAACAAGAAACATAAATAGTTTGGAGCAATTGAAATGTAGTATTTACTCTAACACAGTCTGTTGTTATTAGACTGCTAGTCGCGCAAGACAAATACAATATGTATAAAATGTTTTGTTTGATTGTATACATGTACAAAAAGTTTGTACAAAGAAGTGTACAATTTCGGTAAAATATGCAAGCCATGTTGGCTCTCAATGTGGGTCATATGGGCTTCTTGTGTAACATTTCTACTGCATGGATGTATAAGTTATAATTTGGGTGCACTTTGATTCTCTTTAGAGACACCGACCAGTTAATCAATCATTTATTATATCGGGATTGATTGAAAAAGATTAAGACTCCAAAATATCCACATATTTGGCTACGGATACACAAATCAATCTTGATAGTTTCAATCTGGGGATTAATGCCTTTGATTGCACAGCAGAGTATGTTGTACGCAGAATTTTCTAGAATTATAGAGAGGTAAAATATTGTATATACATATTATATTAACAATATCAGTTGTAAGTAGAGATTCTCTGTCGAAGCGACTCGAGAATATATTTTTGGGAAATCAACACTTTTGCAAGACTTTTGAATAAAACATTGGTAGTCAAACATTTGACCTCTGCCGGTGACATTATGCTGAGATAAGTAGTAGCGATCTACTAACACCTTATTTGTGTAAGTTGTCGTGGGAAGAGTAGTAATTCAAAGCACAAAATATTTTTTTATGAAAGGGAAACAAAAAGAAGTAGATTTCATTCATTCAATACAACTATATTTTGAAAATCTTCTCACCTTGAGCACCTTAATATATTTCGGAAAGCAACAAAAAAAGAAAAGAAACTTTTTAAATAAATGGAAGTATTCAATAAAATAAAATATGACCATTGTACGTACGTTTTTAAAATTCTATTTTGCAATATTAACCATAAAATTACTCACCCAAATTATCTTTCTAGTTAAATGATTTCACCGGCAAAATCCAACGAATCCCTCGAATGATGCCAAATAAAAAGCAATATAAATACATGTACAACACAGTATTGTTATTGTTTGCAATATTTATTTCTGAGTTCATGTATAAAAATATTCGTTTAAATATTTTTCATAAAAATTACTACAGTAGTATTCTTGGGACGCGAAAATTTCAGAATCTTCAGAGACTTCAGAATCTCTAATTTCAAGGCTCTGATAGGGTTTAGTCCTAAAGCATGATTATTTTTTAAAAAGAAAATCCCGATGACTTGAATGCATGCACTTAAAAGGAAGGAAATAAAATGTGAATGTCGCATTGATTAAGAATGAGCGATTTAAAACCGAATTTTTCTCGTACTCAATACAAAGTCGTGGATATCATAAGTTGTCTCAAATGCAACCTAGTCCACATGTCTAAAAGGTCTATCAGTTATTATCATTAAAATATCGACTGTGGAAAGGAAAAAGGACGTAACCCACACATATCAAATTTTACAGGAGGCGCAAAAAAGTGTTCTGATAATTTTGAGCCATATGAAAATTATGAATTATACACAACTTTAAAGTGCACGGAGACTTCTAAACTGGTGTTTAATCGACATAATCTAATATTAATTTAAGAAATAACCTAAGAAAAAACCTTTATTTCAGTATTTTTTATTGGTTTAATTTTTTACAAGCTCATCTTTTTCAAACTTAAAAGCTAAATTTAGATACTTGATCGGCATTTGCAGCTTACATCCTCTTGATATAACGTGTATCAAGTTTGATATAATGTGATAATCGAAAAAAAGCTGTTTTGAAAAAACTGTGGGCTACGTCCTTTTTCTTATATATATTAACTTAAATTCTTCTTTAAAAAAAGTTTAAATTACGGTTTTATAGACTCTACTTGTGTAATTTTCATGACTAGGTTAAATTACTTAAACATTCAAATAAAGAAAACTTATTCTATACAACAAACCCGCTATTGATTCATAGTGTGTATATTGTGTCTTTCGTCAAATTATTTAAGTACACTTTCTTAGTCAAAGCGAATTTATCGTAATAATCTCTCGCTGTCTTTAATAGTGGAGTATTATTATACAATTTAAAATAATACTTTCACTATTAGATGTTAAGATTTATATTTTTCTTAAGACGATAAAATATGAAATGAAAAATCCAAAATTTTCGTTCCTTACTCCGCTCGCAGTGACAGAAGGATCCTGTTTCAATTTTTGATGTATTGCTCGAAAGGAAAGCCGTTGAAATATTATATAAAGCCTACGGTATTATTGAATTATGAATAAAACATCAGACGATTTCTGGAAAATATCTACCATAAATATTTTAAAAGATTGTAACTTTAATTAACAATCGCTTGGAGTGGATTTATGCTTACAATTTAAAACATGAAAATTTCTCTGAATTCAACTGCGAATAAATCTGTTAAATACTTTGCAATTAAATATGAAAGTTTCAAAAATAACTTATTTTGATTTTCTATGTTTATTAAATCACTTAATATTTAAATTAAGTAAAACTATTAAATTATCACTACAAAGATACGCTCGTATTTAGTAAGAAATATATTTATTATAACCATTTCCGTTTGCAATCTCTAGAGCAATGTCGATAATAAAGTATTTATACAGAAGATTTTTCAAAAAGGATTATAAGCCAGTTCATAAAGTAAAATAATATTCTTCTAATAAGTCTTTAAGGGTGTTCACAGTCATACTTGGTGGAAAGGCATTATATTATTAAAAGCGCAATATTGTTTTGTATTTTATTCCACTTTATTTAAAAGGTCATGACCAGTTTCGTTCATTGCGAGCATTGTCAACTGATAAGAAATATAATATAACAGTGCTATTTATACAAAACAATAATTAAAATGAAAAGTTTAAGATTTCGACTGAAGGTGCTTGGTGGAATTTCAATATTAAATTTGAATCGTTCAAACTATGTACATTCTCACAGATTTCGTCACTAACGACCCGGGATTCGCCCTTCAGCATCTTCAGGCGTTCAAGTGCACGGATGGACTTGAGCCAGCAATGGCTTTAAACTCAATGATACATTTATTTCTTATATAAACACGAAGCTTTCATTTACTAAGCGTCAGTTCAAGTTCATCCGTGCACTTGAACGCCTGAAGATACCGAAGGGTGAAACTCGGGTCGTTAGTGACAAAATTTGTGAGAATGTACATAGTTTGAACGATTCAAATTAAAAATGAAAAGGTTTAAAAAACAATTGACGTTTAAAAATATTTACAATACAAATGATTCTATTATTTAACACCTCTAGTACATAATTAACAAATAATCAAAGATTTTAAAAAATCAAGCGGCAATGACAGTTAACAATGCTTGCAATAAGCAAAACCGGTCCTGACCTTTTAAATAAAGTGGAATAAAGTACAAAAGAATATTGTGTAGGAGTTATATATAACTGTTTCCAGATAATAAAAAAAAAGTTGAAAGCAGGCTGATGGCAGATATTTTTTCTGTCTTATTTCGGTTTTAATTCTGTGCTGTGTCCGAATTATCGATAATCATTCTTAACACAATTAAGTTCACTCAATTTAACGGTTTTTCATTGTGTAAGTAAATATTAAAATATATTATTTTAACTGCAAAGTAAACATAGAAAATTCACAATTACACCTAGTTAGAGCTTACATCATTAATTCACATTAAAATAGTTCTAAACAATAATGCTATGTACATAGTCAAGTTAAAAATATTACAAACTTTTATCATTTTGGTAAAACTTTCTCAATTCACGGCAATATATTATTTTAAGGTCCGTAAGCCGAACACATTTTCGCGTCGTATGTGTGTATTTTCACCGTGTTTTCACATGTGTTTTCACATAATAATTATATTTGTTTATCTTGTTTGGAGAGAAAGGTTTTGTCACGTTAGAGTCACTAATTATTCAAGTCAGCGGGGAAACTAAATTTGGCATAAATGTAATTAATTATTCTCTACGCAGTTCATTTGAGGTTCATAACTTCAAATTTAATAAAATCGCGGCTTTGTTGAAACGATTTTCATTTTGGCAGGCACCGAAAAGGTTTCTGCGTCTAATTTGACAGTTAAGAACTTTATCGGTATGATTTTAGTAGGCCAGATCTTGATTTCGGTAAATATTGAAATTCGAGAAGCTTTGCCAAAGGGCTATTTCTTTTAGGAAATAATTTTATATTTTACGTGGAAGATTTATGTAAATTTTTAATCACAGATTGCAACAACCCGCCGTGTTTTTACTGTCCCGAAAAATACGAGACTATAAACATTTAATTCAAAATATTACTTAAAAAATGTTTTAAATATGTAAGAGGCTTTTTTACATGCAATAAATATGTAAGCTATTTATGGGAAATAATGATTTAAAAATAATTTTTCATAATTTTTACATCTTCAATGAAAAACTTTTATGGAAGCATAATGATACAAATAATGTTTGATGTAAAAAAAAAAACACTTTTTTCCATTTGCTTTTCACGTTCAAGCTCAAAAACAGAAATGGCGAACCTCTGGCACGCGTGCCCGAGGTGGCAAGTTTGAGAATTAGGAAGGCACGCGAACGATTTCAAAAAGAATATTTTCCAAGTTTAAAAAAAAAAATAATAATAATAATCTTTGAATTATTAATTTATTCCGTTTTATTAATTTTCAAATGTATTTGTAATTTTTCGGCTTGTAAATAAAATTCAGAAAAAAAAAAAAAAAAACTGTTTTTTTTAAAACTAGGGCATGCCACACAACACGAGAAATAATATTTGAGAACTTTTGGCACTCGGACCTAAAAGGTTCGCCGTCCTTGTCAAAAACAAGTTTTAAAACTGAGAAGACTTTGTCACACTGTTTCTAGGGCACTGGCAATGATTTTATTTTTATTTTATGGTGCTTTTTATTAATACAATTAAACATTTATTGTTTTAAAGTTGATATGGAAAAACTTTAGAAGAAAATTGAAGAAGAAAAAACAAATAATCCCTGATCAACGCGTTGTCAAGGGTGACAGCCATAAATAATTATGTGTTTTCGGGAGGAGTCATTCATAGAGACACTTAAAGGTAGCTCTGTGGAATTCACGCATAATAATACATAGAATTTTTGAATTGTGACAACATGTCCTGGTATATAACGCATTACGTAAAGTAACCTTGAAAAAATAGCACAATATTTAAACAACGCTAACTTCAACTTGAATTGGAATTCAAATTAACAATTTGATTCATTTATGTTGGTCGGTTTATTGAAATTAAGTTGGTCATATAGAAAGTTTTTTTAGACTGTTTGCTTGCCAATATGTATTCAATCTAGAAGCGCAAAATTATTGAAAACTTTACAGAAACATACGTCATTGGAAACTGAATATAATATATTATGTTTAGTAAAATAATATTAAATTTATAATAGAATTTGAATATTGTTTCATATAAAGAAAGCAAAAAAGCGCTTATACCATTCAATATTATAATCATCGTTATATCAGGGTTCATTGTTAAGATGGTTATTTTTGTTTACAAGACAAGTCATCCAGGAATGGGGCAATTAAAGGAAAGGGGGGCGCAAAACGCTTTCGAATTAATCCGTCAGCCTCATTCAGTGAGGTGAACCCGAAAACTAATTAAAACTTCCTTTAAAGTATGCCTTCAAAATAATGCCTTGTGTTAATGTTTTGAGTACTTAAAGTAAATCCCGAGTGCAAAACGGTGGCACACAGTGGTGTACGATTCTTCAATTTTCAATTCATGCATAATATCTTTTGTCAATGTCGCGTCATAGCCTTACTTCTGACTCTTAGCGCCTCGTAGAAAATTTGGTTTACCCATCCTTTGATGTATGTTGAATAAGTTTTGGATGTTTTGAGTCCCGAGACACGAGAACAAAAAATGTCATGCCCCGGTAAAAGTCTTGGGTGACAAGACGATGGAAATGTAGCATTGTTTTTTTTTTGGAAAAATATTTAAATAAATATTCGTATTTATGAAGTATAGTAGCATTTTTATATGTAAGTATACAACAATTCTAAAACAAATTAACGCGAACCGTCTTAAAATTATTATTCAATTAAAAACACATATGATCTTAAAATAATACCAAAAGAACAACAAGAAATAATGTTACAGCAAGTAGTGGGTTTAAAATACAAGGAAAGTTTTTTTTTCTTATAATTAGACATTGATCTTTATATTTTCGAGACTATTTGAAGATTCGTCATTTGTGCTTAATATTCATGTTTTGTTTATAAAACATTTTTTTAGAAAAATCTTCCGAATTGGACTATGTTTTAAACTTTCAAATTGATTGGTTTAGTATTATAGTTGCTCTATAGGGTGAAAAAAATCCAACCTTTAAGTAGATTTTTAACGATTAAAGCATTAACAAGTAACCATTTTCAACAGTCAATTGATTGATTGAGTTGGAATTTACTTGGCAGAACTCTATTATAATAAAGTCTAAATATATGTGAGCCTTCTACAGGTAAAGTGGGCGAATTAGTAAAATAGTCAAACTTTTTTAAAGTAACTTTTACGATACTTTTAGACATGTAGAATATTACAACGCATCTAACTCATTTTTTTCTAAAATACCGCTTGGCTCACTTCACCCGTAGATTGCTCAGAGCTAGCGCATCAAACCGAGCTATCAACTATGTGTATAAAAAATAGGGCTGTGGAGTCAGAGTTGGAGTCGGAGTTGGAGTCGGAGTCAAAGTCATCTTTTTTTTACACCACTTCACAGCCCTGATAGAAAATGATATTTTTCGACTTTATTAGTCAAAGCAAGTTATGAAAATTTAGCTCTGGTATAATAATAGGTATAAGCAATATTATTTTGATGCACTGTATTTTTTCGGTGAATTCTCAAAATCTTTCTGAACTATGAGTTGATAATTTATTATCCATTGTGACTTTATGGGGAATATAACTTTACTGGTGTTAGATGTGGCAATGCGTGTATTATGAAGTTATCCTCTTACACGTACGCCACTAAATCCACGGCAAAATGAAAGACAACTTTTAAAAATAGCTTAAGCGGGATCGTCTCGCAAAATTCATTATGGAATAAGATTCCATAGTCAGTCCTTTGAATGAATTTCTTGAACTGAATATACATACATAAAAAAGCAATTGCAGAAGAGCAGGTATTATGTGCTTATGATATTCAGCGATTTGTCTGTCAATTCTAATAGATTACGTAAATCACTTTGAAATAGTACGAATTGTATTATATTATAATAAATTTGTACGAAATTAAAGTTGGTACTCGCAATACATGGTGTCCACGTGAACTGGCTTCACTGTGGATTGATCACCTTTGTGACGATCATGCCCTTCCGTCAGTAGTGATGAAAAGAGAATGCAAATGATCAAAACATCAGCGATGAAGAAGACTCGGAGAACTTTGACGCTGGAGCCTAAAGTTCCATTAATTTGATATATAAAGCTTGAATTACAAAAAGTCTAGTTTGGGGGTGGGGAACCTTTTAATTTCTAAAAATCACATTCATTTATCAAATTTGTAAAAGGTAAGCCACTGTTGTGCAAAAACAATAGATATAAAGTTTATATAAAACACGATTTGATAATAAGACAAAAGGCCGCATCAGAGTACCCAAGAGGCCGCAGGTTCCCCTCCACTGTACTAGAGAATTATATAATTAAATTTTCAATAAAATATAATGTTTGAATATGTTGATACTTTAATTTTGATTAAAAGTTGGCTAAATCAAAACATTGAAAACTTTATAACTGTCAAGGATAAAAAAAACTAAACTACGTAATTTTCTTTTATATCAAAATTGAAAAAAACATTTTTTAAAATGTATTTTTTTTATAATTATTGTTTCGCTTGTTCTCTTCTGGTAACATTTATGTTACGGAGTAAGTTTTAACAAACATTTTTTGTTCCTTTGAAAAATTTACCTAAAAAGTTTGTGTAGTATGTGGAATTTAAATTACCTTATTAAAAAATAAAATACTTTTTCTAGAAATTTTACAAGTAACGAACGTTACTTTGTATCTTTATTCTTGTTCAATTAAAAATAAATAACTACGTATTGATTAAAGATTTCTCCAGTTAATAGCTTGCGATGAACAAAACTAGT
Organism: Himalopsyche tibetana; assembly: GCA_030503985.1. Lineage (NCBI taxonomy): Eukaryota > Metazoa > Arthropoda > Insecta > Trichoptera > Rhyacophilidae > Himalopsyche > Himalopsyche tibetana. Next base: position 38,641,862 of record JAPJYX010000014.1, on the reverse strand, counting down.
AATCTTTGTTAAACGATTTTATACTGTTTTTTTACACTGTTTTGAAATTGCATAGTACAATATAATGAGACGTATCTGAATTTGTTTTATGTACTCTTCATCTTATTCAACACGGTTTTTTGTAAGGCTTTTTCGAATTGAACGTATACTACGTAAAAAAAAAGAAATGCATACATTATTTTTTAATATAACGCCTTTCCAACAAGAATTATTAAAAAAAAACAACTCAAAAGTGATTAACCTTAAAGCGTGGTTATATTTCACATGCATTATAATGTATATTTTTCAAGCTTAACACTCACATATTTATACTTTAAATATATAGACATATATGTATAAAAAAATGTTTTCGTAATTGATGTAATTATTTTTAGGGTTTAACTAGACTTAACAGTTTACCAAGCACGCGCCATTAAACATAACTTTGTAGGGCTTGCATAACCCTAATCATCCAAAACGTACCATCGGTAATTACCGGAATATTGGAAAAGTTTAAGTTCATGTTAATAATTAGGTTAATTAAAGCATAAAATATTTTTTTGGGTTACCAGTTATAGGAATATGTGTGAATTGATGTTCTGAATTCATTACTGAAAAATGTTGAGATATGTGTTTTTAGAAAAGTAATGACGATATTGTATTGCGAAATGTGTTTATTTATTTTTTATCCATGTCCGCAACTAATGGAGGTATCTCAACAAAAGTTTTTCTACTAGAACTGTTTATTACTCACTCGCTCAACTTCACTTTTTTTTACATTAAGTAGTAGGTATAGAAGGATAAGGCTAGAACAGGACTAGTGGTTAACCCAGACCTACGTGATCGGTAGAGCAAACTCTAACTTTCTGGGCACAGCAGGCGACATTTCATTTTCTTTTAATTTATCGTTAAATAACCGGCAAACCGGTAATGGGTAAAAATATTTATCGTTTACCGGAATTGCAATTTGACGGTAAATTGCAAGCCCTAATATGTTGCCTGCACCACCGCTTTTCTAACCATCTATCATTAAAATAAAACCTAGCGTGCAATCTTGAATAAACATTCAACATCACATACATTCAAACTAATGTAAAATTTCTGTTCAAAACTTTCGTGATAATGTTGTATTTTAATTGAAACCGGAACATATACTATCTTCCAAAAATAATTACTATTTGAACGCGGTATTTGCGAAAGTGTAATTTTATCACGCAAATTTCTTGGGCAAGATTATTTGACTTATTTCCTTTGCATGTACTATGGAGGGCAATCACTCAGCTAGTAGGGAAAATCTGACATTGTTACTAAGTGATACCTATATTTTATAGCGAGGAACAGACGCTATACATTAAGTAAATTGTTTAGTCACCACTGCGCTTCTCCATTAAAACTAATTTGGTTTTGGTTTAAAATCGACAATAATAATAAATTATAACATCTTCTGACACTTTCTCGCCCTGTTTGAGGTTCAAAGTTAGTTTCGACTTTCGACTGCTCAATTTCAGAAGTTAACAGGGCTGGGCAAGCAGATGCTCACTTGTCAAGGTTGGTTCCTTAATGAGCGTTGGAAATTTTTATCTTGCAAAACAACTTTCAAACGATTCTTGTTTATTGATAATGATTTTATGCATAGCGTGATAAAGTATTTATTTCGTTATCTGTGAAAAAAATGATTTTTCGGGCCTAAAAACGACATGTTAGAGTGAGAAATATATAATTATTAAAAATAACCATTGAATTTGAATCGTTCAAATTATGTACATTCACTCAATTTTTGTCACTAATGACTCGTGTTTCGTCTTTCGGCATCTTCGGGAATTCAAGCGCGCGAGTGAACTTAAACTGACGTTTAGCAAATAAATGTATCGTCTTTATACAATAAATAAATGTATCACTAAGCGTTAAGCCATTGCTGCCGAAATGGGAATGCCTACAGATTTGAATGGTGAGTAATTTCAAGAATTATATTTAATTTCTTTGCTGGAAAAAATTTTGAATATACTAACTTACATATATGATATAAGAATGGGGAATTTGGCAGATTTACCTGCTCATTCAGATAGAATACATAACTTAAATAAATCAGGGATTTATAGACTGCAATGCTTTTGTTGCACAAAATCCTATATCGGAAAAACAGAAAGAACCTTCAAAACTAAACTGCCGAAAGGCGAAACCCGGGTCGTTAGTGACAAAACTTATGTGAATTTACATAATATGAACGATCCAAATTAAATATTGAAATTCCACTAAGCACCTTCAGTGGAAATCTTAAAAAATAGCCATTGAGCCATTCTTTTTTTTTCATTTTCATTTTTTTTAATCAATTAGTATTTTTATTTTGTATTAGTACTAGCTTTGTTGTATTATAATTATTCATGAAATTTTCTACGTAAGCTGGGTGATAATTAATGTATTACAAAATTATGTATTCAGCCAATTTTAACAGTGCCTGTAAACATATTAAATGCATGACCGATAAAGTTTACCGACGCATTTTATAGATGGGTCAAACACCGTGAAATTATCAATCGGTAGCATCCATTTACATTATTGGCAGTTGGTATGAGTATGTTTTTTTTTACATAAATATGCTGCAATTAAATCTGTCCTAACCACTCATAAAGTGAAAGAATTCTTCGATTAGCAATACTGAGGATTCGTTTCCTACTATATAAAACATAGGTTCTCAACCTATTTCGGGTGGCGACCTCTTTTTATAAAATCCATGTGACCCGCGAACCCATTGCGATGCAATTGAAAAAGGCATTTTTTTTAATAAGGTATTCGTTTTTTTTTTAGTTCTTTTCGGAATTTTCAAATCCGAAATCCCAGGAATACCGATTTGCCGAAAAAAGTTGGCGACCCATGGGTTGAAAACAAATACAAAAATACTTTGAAGAGGAAGATATGAAATAATGACAATTTTACAAGAAAAAATATTTCAATGCTTAAACCAGTAATATTATTTAAGCTTTATTGATATTTTTTTAATTCGCGGCGTATAACATTTTTTAAATTTTATTTTAGTGTCTATCTCACCAATTAAGTTAAATTGAAAAAGATCTTCCTTGCTAAATAAGTTTGAACACCGATGGGTTCGATAATTTATCTAATTTTACAATATCATAGAAATAGTACGTAATTTATAAAACTATAGGGAAAAAATGCTTATTCCTTAACAGATTCATCTTCAGTATTATCAAACATTATACTATTTTTAAGCTATTGGTTTCTGCTCAAATCTCTCCGTGAAAAAAAAACGTGTATAAACCTTAATATAAACCGAATTCAACATATGTTTAAAATGTGTTCGAAAAACAAGTGGCAACACTCACAGCTTAAGTCAAATGAAAAGATAATGATCATTTGAATCGATAAGATATTCTGTTTGATCGATGTGGAGTTTTAGTTGAAAGTAATGTCTCCCTCCATATTCGAGAATATTTATATTATAAATCATTGTGTGTTACGAACACTAACAAAAGATTTATTGACAGACTTACTGCCGCTAAAATATAAATGTCTTCGTTCCTGAAATGATTGCGGGAATTTCTGATGAAGCTAATAATAATAACATCAAACAATCATGCTGTACTCCACCAAGGTCGAGACATGACTTAATAACAGAGCCATGCCATCAAACAAAGCATCCAACAATGCGAGAAAGTGGTTAATCATGCTCACCGCTTGGCGCGTAAAACTTTTCGCCCCAAAATTCTCCCAGAGCTGGGTATGTGTTTCCGCTAGGGTTGCGTGAAAAGCCAGCGAAATCTCTCTTACATTATAACTGTAAATATAATTTCACGAGTCTCCGCACACGACAAGATGTTCTATAGAGTAAGCCGGGAATTTATTAACGATATGGTTTAAATTTTCAGTCGCAATATGTGGACACAGACAATAAAGAATTCTCGTAGATGCGAAGCCACTTTCTTCTAAATTCAAAATAATATTTTGATCCGAGTTATATTATAGCTTGATGAAAAATTCTTGCGTCTTTCTATTTTTAAGCTATGGTTTATTTTAAAACATGTTCCAAATTCAACTACAAATTTCGTCAACGAAGCTATTCAAGCTTTCTTTTGTTTTTAGAAGCATTTGATGGTTGACCATTTTATAAAACTTCAGATTACATATACGATGTTTTTTTTAATAGATAATTAACACTGTAATGCTGTTAAACTATTTTTCTGTTAAAAAGATTGGTTTTTGTAACGATATTAAATAATAAAATATAACGAATGTTGCAAAGACAAGGTGAGGAAAAAATAAAAAGTCTACTTCCCGCATTGGATTTTCAAATGACAGGTCATTCAAACGAATTATATATCGTATAAACAGTGATGATGAATTTATCTGTGATTGATTATTATCTAATATGAAAAATACTATCATATGTCAGGTGTAAAACTGTTTTATTTTTAATAGTTGAATTAACATTTATTTGGTAGAACTCCATCAGTCATAGTTTTGGTTCTGACCGGTAAAGGCGTACTGCCGAAAAAACTATCAATATTGTTTTTTTAAATCTTGTGAAATAAATGATTTGTTTTAATTTTGATAATGAAAAATATTCAATAATTATTCAAGCTAATGAAGAAAAAATGCAAGAAAAGATAATTATGTGAGAATTATTCTATAAGTCGGATCCAATGACGCCGCGGTTAGCGTTGTTAGCTTCCGTGCCGGATCTCACCGGTTCGAATCCCAATACGAGTAGCATTTTTTTCGTTTGATTTATCGATTTCTGTTCGAAGGCATGGGCGTTTGTGATATCTAAAAATCTCTCCCACCCTTCCGATCCTTCAATAACTGGGCGCAGCGAGAGCGATTAGTTAACCACCAGTACTACCCTAGCCTTAACTTTCTATCCTTACTACTCTCTTTTTAAAAAGTGAGGCTGAGCGATTGACTAACAAATAGTTCTCGTATAAAAGCTTATGTTAATATACCTCCATTATTAGACCATATGATTCACATTGAGAGCGGACATGGATAAAAATTTGTCACCAGCTGTGGTCTAGTTAGTTTGAGCTTGCTCTACCATTCAGGTGGGTCTGTGTTCGATCCTCGGTAAGGTCAATATCAAATTTAGATTTTTCAATTTAAATTTGAGATTCAAGACATGGGTGTTTGTGATGTCAATTTACCTCGAGTTTATCTCGAGTGACTTACAATACTAAAATTCTCATCGTGTTTTTCTCGAATGATCTTTCAACTTTTAAAATATTTGGCGCATTGGCATTAGCTGTTATTTATTTTTTTCATTATGACAAAAAAATGCTAATTAATGCGAGTGATTTTTTCTATGGTTTCCTAAAAGTAATTTATCATGTCATTTTGTATTATAATAATGAATGTGTTGGAAAATGGTTACACAGAGGACCCTGCGGCAGTATCAGATATCTTCCAAAATGTCTCCAAATATTCTGAACGTCTTCTGTGTGAATGAAAGTGGAGCAACGTGTACGTTCACCCTCTCTGTAATTAATTAACAGCTGCGTCCGTCTAAGGTTTCCCAGTCTGCCATTTTATTTTGTTTCAGATGTGAATAAATGACTTTAAGGCGTGCTGTTTCATTTATTTTCATGTAGCTGAGAAACATAGAAGACCTATCTTATTCTGTAATGAGCATGTATTTGAATACAATGAAACACGTGTGCGATATCATAAAAATATGTATACGTTCTACAATTACCAGCTTGACAACGATGCCGGATTTCATATGTTTATTTGAAACAGATAAAACACATCAAACAAAATAAGCAACTTTATTTGACTCGATTTTTTGAACTTCGTGAAAGTAACTTTTAAAATTTTTTGTGTAAGTATTATACTATAGATTCTGTCTCGAGTTATTTCGAAAAAAACTCCCGGGAAATCGACTTTTTTTCCCATCTCACTTCCCGGGACATTAGAATAAAAACAACTAGAAACTTCTGACTTGCTAATTTATCAATAAAATTTGTATGAAGTTGATTGTATTCATTCAATTCAAATATGGTTTGAGAATCTCTTTACCTTAAAAACCTTTGTGCATTTCGGAAGATTTTTTTTTTAAAAGTAAGAAACTTTCAAAGTCTTTCTAAATTACTGTTTTACGTCATTTAATAAATTGTTTCTAAGAATTATGGATAAAATAAAAATATATCACAAATTTTACTAAGATATGAAAATCAGTTGGTAACGCTCGCGAGGACCGTCTTAATATGTTTTTAAATTGTGGAAATAGAAGGGGAAAAAAATGTTTCATATCTGTAAAAATAATGTTTTTCTTCCAGCAATCGGCTTTCAACCTTGTTTTATCAAAATTGTTATTTTTACGTATTTGGTAGATAAACATTTGTGTAAAATAAAATTAATGAAAATGTTTCATGAAATTACCACAAAATTTTTATTTACAAATAGAGAAAATCATGTACAAATGCCGATGAAAAATTAAGTGTTAAGTAATAATTTTTTTGGTAAGTGAAAATGTTTTATTTTACTTTTTTCTTAGCAATCGATACATACACTTTATCAGAGTTCTGTCAACAAACCGTCATTTGTGGTCGTTCGCTGCCATTTACAGGATTCACATTCCATAATATTTGTGGTTATTCTCCATTTTGTCATTCCAATCAATATTGGTAACCAAAAGTAGACCATTCATTATTTTTCCCACCTCTCGAGAAAAATCTAATCGAAAAATAAAACAATAGTTTGCCACTCCTGATATTTATACTACAATACAATTTAAAAGTAAAATTAACGTAGTAGCAGTTAATCTAAAGTAATTATTATTCTGGTTTTAACAAATTCATTTTACGTTTTATGTGTCAAAATGAGATATTATTAAACAAAGCTATTTCGTTTTAGCATGTGATCGTGCAATCGCGTGCAGCTTTTCAAAATAAATAATCCGACTCAGCTTTGAAACCAGACGATTAAATAAAGATTTCCACATTAATAATACAAGCACGTCGAAAACTAGAAAATTTCAAGGAATTAAACCTTACAGTGGATATAGAAACGTCAAAATGAATAGATATGCAAAATATGGGAAGGAAAGAGATTTATTTTATCCATGTCCACTCTTAGTGTGGAGCATATGGTATCGTTATGAAGGTGTGTCAACAGATTTTTTTCTACGAGAACTGCTTGGTACTCATTCGCTCAACCTCTCTTATTCAAAAAAGGTAGTAGGGATAGGACAGGACGAGTGGAATTAAATTATTAAGTATCGCAGTATAGTGAAAGCAATTAGCTAACCACTAGTCTTGTCCTAGCCCTATCTGTTTTGAAAATTCTTTAGTCTGAGTAACAATTTTTTCACGTAGAAACACTTCTGCTTAGACACCTCCATTAGGAGGCCATATGCTCCACATTGGGAACGAACATGGATAAAAAAAATCTTCAATAATTTGCGTCTGTAATATTTTACACATATCCTATTTTAAAATGGGCGAAAGGTTACTTTGTAATTGTGGATTTGTAATGAAAAACGATGTAAGTGCCAAAATATCTGATGTAGTAGAATGTTCTGAATATATCAACAGTAAAATATTATTGATATCAATAAATTTTAACCCAAAGTGTACTAAACTTAAAAAAGAAAATGATTATAAAAATACTTATAAAAGTTAAAAAGGCCATTTGAAAGAATCTCAAAATCAAATAAATATTTTCTACAAAATTTCTCGTATAAACTTTGGCTTTCTAGATTCAGTACTTATCATCCGAAAAAATATGTATATAAAAATGATATAAAAGCTTTTAGCACACCAGACACTTTTTTTATTAAAAAGATCAATATTTATGTGCAAAAACGTGATAGTGGTCATAAGATAAGATAAAAATAAAAACAACTTCTACATTATTCCTACTAAAGTTACACAATAATAATATATTCAATGAGATGGGATAAATCTAAATTTTTACTGTTCTGTCTAAACAAAATAATGGTTGAAAAATTTCATATTACGGAGAATAAAATAGCATACCATGCTTTTTCGGATTATTGAGATAACTGTTACTGTCACATAAGGTAGAATAGGTTTTTAATGAATTCAAACTATTTTCACTTTTTAATGCGACAGTAATATTTTGTTTTTTTTTCTATGAAATGAGTTTTAAACGACAAACAAACCCCAAACTACCAAATATAATTTCTTAGAATACAGTAATACCCCGCTTAGCGCGACCCCGTTAAGCGCGGTTTCACTATAACGCAAATTTCAAATTTCGCGCTCAAATGCCTCGCATTACGCGAAAGAGTGCGTATAAACATATTTAGTCATTAACTTCTCTATGGTCGCGGGATCCCCGCTTTCTCTGTGTTGGGTGTTATGAACGTATTTTACAAGAACGTAAACAAAACGCTACCCAAAAGACAATTGATGTATTTTTCCGTAAAAAATAAAAATATGTATTGCATAAAGTGTTCTTAGAATTAAAGTGATTGATTAAAATGATTTGTATTTTTTTGTATTAAATTTTGACTATGTTTAATCATAAACCTCGATATACGCGAATTTCAGTTAACGCGATTTTTTTCGGAACGTACCCCTCGCGTAAAGCGGGGTATTACTGTACTTCAAAATTAATTCTGAAAATTATGTTCCAAATTTGAAATCAAAATTGCCAATCTAAAAATTTAAAGATAGAGCGCAATTGCGTAAAATTATTATCATTCTTGTTCCACACATTGTAACGGAAGTTAGAAACTAATTTTAAATGGGTGCTGATCGCAGCTCTGTTTTACTAACCGCATGTGTATTTATTCGTCATTTAAATAAACATCGTCGCGGGGCTAAAATTAACCATCACACGCAGCCAAAAAAAATACAAACAGCAACTCCCATCTCGTAAAATATTATCTCAATGTTATTATTCGTGTAACGATATTGTAGCATAGTGATTGTATTATATATTATATATATACGTTATCAATATTACATATATATTACATTTATAATATCCGTAATATAATATATTATTATCAAATCGTATTTTATATGAACTTTATCTCTATTGTTTTTGCACAACAGTGGCTTACCGTTTACATATCGACTGTGGAAAGGAAAAAGGACTTAACCCACAGTTTCTTCAAAACAGGTTTTTTTCGATAATCACAATGTATCAAACTTGATACACGTTCTATCAAAAGGATGCAAGCTGCAAATGCCGAATTAGTATCTAAATTTAGCTTTTAAGTTTGAAAAAATGACCTTGTAAAAATCTAAAACCAAGAAAAAAGACTGAAATAAAGGTTTTTCCTAGACAATTTCTTTAATTAATATTAGATTATGTCAATTAAACACCAGTTTAGAAGTCTCCGTGCACTTCAGGGTTGTGTATAATTCATAATTTTCATATGTCACAAAATCATCAAAACTCGTTTTTAGCGCCTCCTGTAAAATTTGATATGTGTGGGTTAAGTCCTTTTTCCTTTCCACAGTCGATATTAAAATGGACTAAACCAGTGGAGAGGTACTTGCGGCTTTTTGGCAACTCTGATGCGGCCTTTCAACTTGATCATAAAATTATACGCAAGCGTTTCGAAAAAGAGCGTAATCAACCCATTATATGTTCCACAGTCGAAAAAATGGGGGGTGTCAACGTTTTCTTTACTGCGGCCTTATGTTGAATCAGATAAATGAATGTGGTTTTCAGAAATTAAAAGGTTCCCCACCTTAAACCAGACGTTTGTGTAATTAAAGCTATATATATCAAATTAATGGAACTTTAAGCTCCAGCGTCAAAGTTCTTCGAGTCTTCTTCGTCGCTGATGTTTTGGTCATTTGCATTCTCTTTCCATCACTACTGACGGAACGGCATGATCGTCACAGAGGTGATCAATCTACGGCAGCGATTTCCAACCTAGGAGGCGTGGACTATCGCAAAGGGAGGCGCGAAAAGTCCAAAATATTATTTACCCTTTCAAACATGTCTTCATTACTATATGAAATGAAGGATGGGGAGGCGCGAAGATATTTTTTTTCTTCAAAAGCAGGCGCAGTTACATAAAGGTTGGAAACCACTGATCTACAGTGAAGCCAGTTCACGTGGACACCATATACATTCATGTGCAAATTATAGCATGTACACCTTCCCACATCTTCCCATATGCTAACCCATACATACGTATAGTATACATACATTTTTTTTAAAACCATGTCCGCTCCCAATGTGGAGCATATTTTTTTTTTTTTTTTTTTTATTGTTAAAAAATCAAAATTACAGTACATGACATAACAGCTGACGCCAATTCGCCATGCACTTGAAAAATGTAATAAGACAAAATATAAAATAAAAATACACAGTACATCAAATTCAACATAAAAAATCAAGAAATACAAAAGAAAAATTTATCAAACAGTTCACAAATACCATCACCAAAAATGTCCACTTCTCTAGGCAATGCGTTGATTAGTCGAACGGCCCTTGGAACTGGTGACTCATACCTCCTAAGCGAGGTATAAGTTTTTAGAAATAAAAGTTTTTGCTCATTGTTTCGCCCACGTAAGAATAAATTGGGAGCATGTAAATTAATAGTCATGAGAATTTCAGGATTATTAACTCGGCCCCGAAGAAGAAGAGAAAAATGCTTTAAGCTTGAAAACGATCTTCGAGCTTCAAGTGAGTGAAATGATAACATTCCTAAAAGAAATTTGGTGGGGTAGTATTCCTTTAAGGAATTATCAAAGGGGAAGAATTTAAATTTTTTGAAATAATAATATCTTAGAAATTTCTTATGGATTCTCTCCAATTTCAGCTTGTATGAACTTTCATATGGGCTCCAAATGATGGATCCATATTCAAGCTTACTTAAGACCAAAGAAACATAAAGCGTCCGAAACACAGTTGGGTTTTCAAATGGTTTGCTTTGTCTAACAATAAACCCAAGAAGTTTGCTTGCACGCAGTGCAATAGAAGTTATATGTGAATGAAAGGTGAAAGAGGAGTCAAATCTTATACCAAGATCAACAACTTCAGACAAACGCTTTAAAGCATCATTAGATATCACATAGTTATATGTGATGGGTAATCTTGAGCGAGAGAAGGAAATACAAAAACATTTTGAAATGTTGAAGTCGAGTTTGTTTTTTATAGACCAATTTAAAATATTATTCATATTTTGTTGCAGAATAGTACAGTCAGACTCATTACTGATACGTAAAAACAGTTTTAAATCATCAGCAAAGAGCAGATACTTTATTCCACGTATACATTCTATAATATCGTTAATAAAAATAAGAAATAAAATTGGGCCAAGATTAGATCCTTGAGGAACCCCGGAATATGTTGGAAAGACGTTTGATATGCACCCAGCGTAATCAACATATTGGCGTCGATCTGACAAATAGGAAACAAAAAAACTAATCATCCTGTTTGAGCATCCTACAGCACTCAATTTATCCAAGAGAATATCATGGTCAACACGGTCAAATGCTTTAGAAATATCCGTATAAATAGCATCAACCTGACAGTTAGAATCCAAAGATTGCGAAATATAATCAGTATACACAATTAGATTGGTTGTAGTTGAACGTGCTGATCTAAAACCATGTTGAGAATCAGTTAATTGACAATCAACATGCATATAAATATACCTATGTATAATAGATTCAAAAAGTTTAGCCGGTGCTGATAAAATTGCTACTGGACGAAAATTTGTGATTTCAGAGAGAGAGCCTTTTTTGTGGACTGGTCTTATGCGAGTCAAGCTCCAGCATTTAGGAAAAGTGAAGGTACTTAAACTTAAATTGAAAAGATACAATAGAGGTGTACTTAAAATAGATTTGCAGCCTTTAAGCAACCATGGGGGAATACCATCAGGACCCACTGAAGCTTTTGGGTAAAGACGAGAGAAGGCATACCGCATATCGGACACATTAAGATTATTGATATCAAGAGTAGGCCAAGAAGAATGTACTGACTCCGATTGGAAAGGGATGTATTTTGATGGAGTTTTAGAGTAAACTGATTTAAAATACATAGCAAAACCCTCAGCAATAGCCAGATGACCATTCAATACACTACCATCGAGAGACATGGATGAAATATGACATATGGACTCCTAATGGATTTTATCTCAACAGAAGTGTTTCTACGAGAACTGCTCGTTACTCAGTTGCTCAACCTCTCTTTTTCCGAAGAGAGTAGGGATACAAGGATAGGGCTAGGACAGGATTAGTGGTAAGCTAATCGCTCTCGATATGCCCCGTTCATAGGATAGGATGGGTGAGAGGGGAGAATTCAAGACATCACATACATCCATGCCTTTGAACAGAAATTCATATATCGATTGAAAAATCAATTTATAAAACTGTCCGTACCGGGATTTGAACCCGGGCCCTCCGTAGCCGAAGCCACGTTGACCACTCGACCACACAGGCGACTAAAGGGAGGGACAGGGAGATACATACATACAATACATAAAAAAATAAACTAAAGATAGTCATTTTTATGATGCTAATGGTCGATTTTATACGTTGTTTTGGAAGATAGGGCGTAATTTAACACTTTATATATAACATTTTTTTTGTAGAGGTAATTTTATCTACAAAATTTAAATCTGCGCATATTATCTAATTATATCAGAAAACTTCATTATTTTACCATATTCCCTCCTTATGTGTAGCATACGGGGACCTCTGTGATGTCTTCAACCAATTGCTTTGCTCCTTCATATAACATGCCAGCATCTTTCAGCTTTGGCAAGTTTATCGAATGGATAGTAAGCACCTGACGGTTGTCTAAGACACTGGAATACTTTTGGGCGAAAGAAGAGGCAGACAGGGTTGTGGCTTTCCGGAGGCATTCGCACCACGTGACTAATCCAGTTCCAACGTCTCTCCATAACCACTGACGTAACAGGACACTCTGTTGTGCTTTTTATGTTTGATGCTTACTCAAGTATCTATTATCAATGCCTACTATAAAAAATATAAGTCTTTATCGATTAAATAAATCTGGATATGATCAATACAATATTTATTAATTTTTCAATTCGGGGAGAATTGTTTCCACATTACAATTCGTACGCAGCTTCTTTTTTAGTAAGTTCGATGTTTGAAAAATATTACCCATGGGAATTCGCAATAATAAACCAACAGTACGTGATTGTGCTTAGTTGAATAGACCTAATTTATTTCCTCATGAAATAATCGAATAACAACAGTTCAAAGAATGAATAAATATTACAAAATAAAGTATTTCTCACCTATATGCGAAAGAATCACAAACACACATTTGCCGACCTGCTTCTTTTAAAAAGTCTCCTACACTTACGTCAAATTGAAAAGTACATAAAACTGAAGATGAATATCAAAGCATCAAGATGCTGACAGCCGTAATAGAATTTCCTAACAACAATTATTCCAATCTCACAGAATCCGCTTTTTGTATCGCGGATTTTTTTGAAGAGGAAAAAACCCAATTTTATTTTTCAGGAAAACGGATTTCTTTGTAAAAGCTTGTACTTGTATTCATTAAATTTTTCTATTCGTGAAAAGAGCGACATATAACACCCGTTTACAAAAATAAAACATTGAATCTAAATCAAACGCATGCATACTAAATTTATATTATTTTTAGCTTACCGCTTTCTATGTGGATCTTATGGGCGTTTAATTAATTGTGATATAACGATTGCTTCTTTAACACCTACAGAGTAAGTTGCTGAGAGAGTGAACTTGGCTGAATACTTAAAAATCTGAAATCAAAGTACCGTATTCGACCTAATGATCCGACGAGTAAAATAAGCGAGCGAGTGAATAGAAACCGTTTTTTATTCCTGGGTCGATAGGATTACACCATTACACGTACTTGACGTGTGCCGAGTGGGGATTTTATTGACTACCCTGCTTTCTTGTTCAGAACTACATTTTTCGGCTCTTCAACTCGTCTTCTAGTAGTTCTATCTTTGTAGGGATATTTCGGTTGACATTTTGATTGATTTTTTTTTATTTTTTGGTGGCAAAGCCTCCATGTTGGAACTTTGATGAATCAAACATAATGCACGTAAAAGCGAACTGACTCGCTAAACAAAACTTATATGTCAGTAGACACTTACTCAGCCAATATTTCTCTACTCGAAGAGACTCAGTAGCGTACTCGTTTGACATAAATAAATCAAATGGGGCATATAAAGGTATAAAATTTAGTACAATTTTTCACCTTCTTTTCATGTTCAAGAAAGGTGGGTAGGACAGAATGAATACATCACAGTTATACAAAAATCTATTGGTAAAAAATCGTAAAAGTATGTGTGCGTCCTTTGAGGATTTAAAACCTTCACCGGAAACCCGAGTGGAATTACTTGTTACCATTTTCGGCTAAGGGACTTTCATTGCTAAAGTATAATACATATCTAATTACCATTGTAAATTGATTAAATGCCTATGGTTTTTTCATAGCGTATTAATGTCAATCAGCATTAACAACACTATAATATTTTGATTTTTTAATTAGAAAATTCCAATGCCTCTAAGAGAAGTACCTTGTAAAGATGCTTAATACAGCGTTTCCAAATCGTGGTAAAAGGACCAGTGCTGGTTTACAAAACGTTATTATTTATTATAACTGGTTTATAAAAACTTCAAGTTGATTTATACGCATTTTTTTCTGTTCGGGTTGATTTAATTAAATATGTATATTATATTCGAATTTATAAGATTAAAACCTTAATACGCAAAATAATTGGTATAGTCATTGTATAATTATTTGTATTTCTGCAAAGCGTCGTTAAATTACTGCATTAAAAGTGAACGTCATAATTGAGGTATTAGTGTTATTGTAAAAGTTTTCGTTTTCAAACACACATTTTTTGTGATCAATATCAGTTTGTTGTCCCACCACCAACTTTTATGTGTAGCCAACCACTTTGTCACGGCCACCATATTGTAATACTGATTAACAAAAGAATCGAATTTACTCATAGTGTTCTTCTCCCAAAAGAAAATTGCACGTGCGTTTGCACGTATGTATCAGTTAATTTAGATAAACTAGAAATTTTTACCCCTGACTGTAGACGAATAGTTGAAAGACCGCGACTTCGCTGGATGGGTCAGATCACAGGTCACTCGCACATGCGAGTGCTAGAGATTAGCGACTGGCTAAGGAGAGCGGAGGGTCGAGTCGAGTGGAAGAGATTGATTTAGGCGGCCAACGGACTTTAAATTTGAAGAAGAAAACTTTGTATCAATTCACAGTGGCGATAAGGGCTTAATTTACACTGTGATGAAGAATATTTCGCTAACTACGATAATAACAGTTATCTAGATGTCGCAAAGTTGGATTTAATTGAGATTGAACGATTTAAACGTGCTGTAGAGGTTAAAAAAATCTTTGCGACATATTCCTCAATCAACAGTTTTGCTTAAGCGTGTCTCATTTCCTATATGACGACATTTAAGTTGCGTGACACCACATCTTAATTTATTTTCGCTGATATAGATGTTTTATTCCTGGAATTTTTTAAACCTGGTCACTTATTTTATATGACACCTGTTGTAAAAAATATGTATCACGCGTCGCAATTATTATGTGCTGAATTTGCTTCCTGGGAAGCCTCATATTGTTTGAAAAATGAAAAACTCTGGAATTCTTTGTTCAAATATTGCACGTGTAAAAACAAAATTAGGTTCGCAAAAATCTAGGCTCACAGCCGTGAGTGATATCACAGCAAATATGACAAAATATGTCCTGACTGCGAGCACGGTTGAGTAGATAGTGCGGTAGATAACCGGGCCGTCATGCCTCCGGATATTTGCATACATATTGTTATTATCAGGATAAAAAATGAAAGCTTTTAGTAACAAAATTTTCGTGTATTACGTATTTTTTTATATACTTTCCATGTTATACTAAATGACAATAAGTTATCGATTGGGCGTTTGAGATAAAGATTGAAATCTGTTTTTTCTCGGTTTTTTTTATACTGTGACTAATCCCGCTAGCCATGAAATCGTCAAGTCCCTTGTCTTGGGATTGGAAAATGTTGAAACTGCCTTGATAAAAGCATTAGTATTTTATCACATATCAACAACAAAAAAATGCTGTTTTAAAGCTCAACCATCTGTATGTTTGAGTTTTTATAAACAAACAAACTACAGTTAAAGAAACACTATGTTGTCTAAAGATATTGTAGAGTGTAATTGAGGGTATTACTTGCAAACCCGGCTTATTCCAAAATTGTTGAAAACATGAACCATCAATTTATTTTTAATTTATTTTTATCCATATCCGCTCCCAATGTGGAGCATATGGACTCTTAATGGAGTTTATCTCAACAGAATTGTTTCTACGAGAACTGCTTGTTACTCAGTTGCTCAACCTCTCTTTTTCCAAAGAGAGTAGGAATAGAAGTATAAGGCTAGAACAGGACTAGTGGTAAGCTAATCGCTCTCAATGCGCCCCGATCATAGGATAGGATAGGTGAGAGGGGAGAATTCAAGACATCACATACATCCATGCCTTTGAACAGAAATTCATAAATCGATTGAAAAATCAATTTATAAAACTGTCCGTACCGGGATTTGAACCCGTACCCTCCGTAACCGAAGCCAACGACTTTGACCACTCGACCACACAGGTGACAATTTAATTTAGTAGATAAAAATTTATTTTAAAAAGATGTTTAGAAATCAGTCTCAAACATGGCTGGACAACATTCAAAATATCATTTCAAAGTAATGTAAAACTAAAAAATGTATATTTTAACCATTTTGGAATAAGCCGTCTTTGCAATTAATACCCTCAATTATAAAGTAATTAAATCGGTATAAACTACTGCTCTTTATTCAATTTAATGATACTCTCGACGTAAAATATTCCAAATCTTTTTTTTATTTAGTTATGCAAAAAATCATATAAATTTGATTATTTCCATAACTTAATAAACCTTATTAAAATTAAAATAAAACAGTAATGCAATTAATCTATATCGCCATAAATAGCTTTTAATTTGTTTTTCCATGTCTGCTCTCAATTTGGAGCATACGGATTGTTAATGTCGTTTATCTCAACAAAAGTGTTTCTAGGATAACTGCTTGTTACTCACATTCTCAACCTCTCATTTAAAGATATTAAGGAGAGAAAGACAGGGCGCCGTGATTTTAAGATAGATTAGAAATTCAAGAAATTTATAAGTCGATTTAAAAACTGTCTGTACTGGGATTCGAACCCGTGACATCTTCAACTCTCGAAGCCAACGACGTAGACCGCTCGACTACGTGGTCGCTTTTTAACTAAGTGATAATAAATTGTATTCTTCTATATTACACACGATACAACTATTTACCAAGCGTCAGTTCAAGTTCATCCGTGCACTTGTACGTCTGAAAATGCCGAAAGGCAAAGCCAAAAGTGACAAAACGTGTGAGAGTGTACATAATTTTAATTATTTAAAAATAGTTATAATGACTATTGAAATTTGATTAAGAACAATTTACTGGAAACATAAATGATGAATTGGATTGGAATACTTTTAAAACTGTGTTTTTAAAATAGTGTGAAATTTTTATTGACATTGGAAAGTTCACAGAAAATAAACTAGTCTTGTATTTTTGATTCAACTTAGGGACTTATTTTGAAACCAAATTACAAAGCTATCGCTATGTGGAATTGTCTATAAGCTGTTAATCACACAATTTAATCTATACAAAGTTTAGAAGTTTTGAAAATGTTTACTTTTGTCGCTAGATGATGTCATGTGATATTTTATTTCAATTCATTTTAATACAAATGAATAAAAAAAACCTACTCAGTAGTTGACCCAGTTAGTTTAAATACAGATGTATGCTTGAAAGTATAATTACATTAACTTTATATTATGATATGCACTGATAAATTTGTTACTCTACGTGTTGTGCTACAAATCGTGGCACGTGTTTTGTATCTTTTAGAAACATCATCAGACAGAACATCGTAACGTTACGAACAAAATAAAAATTGATTCTAATTCTTCAGTTATAAATTACAAAATAAAAGTCGGGATTGTTTTCTTTTCTACGAGGGGATAAAAAACAGACAATCATAGTACTATTTACAAATTAATTACATATATTTAGTACGGTAAATCGCAATGGAATAAATTCAACAATGGTGAGCCACCGATCTTATTTAAAATGTTATTTACATATGTTCCATTTTTTTCCAAAAACTCCAAATTATTCATCGTATGCCCACTGTTATTTAGTAAATAAATTTTTAAACATTTCTTTTTTAGTTTATTCGTAAACTTTGCAATTTTCTGTCTGATGATGCTTCTTAAAGAGCAGAAACACGTGTCACAATTTGTAACCCAACAAGTGTATCCTGCATCCCAGCCTAAAAATATCATTGCCTAAAACACTCTTCTGGTCTCTCTCGTTAAACAAAATTCTTCACTAATGGTTTCGTAATTCTTTTCATTCCGATGAAATAAATTGAAGCACCAGTTCCCACTGGATTCGACTCAAAGTAATCAGTTGCTTTGAGCATAATTTGGCAGCTATGTCTGCACGGAGATCAGAGCTCTTTAAGCACATAAAGAAAGCCAAGTGAATCAAATATACCTAAGAATATATTAACAATTCGCATTTCGGTAAGCGATATTTTTGGATGTGATACTTTTATCGCAAGTAACAATTTATTTGATGTCTTTGAAAAAATATCAGATAAAACCGTTTCGCTTTATTCATACTTCACTTAAGATATAAAACTCAATTTGATAACTTTGTTATTCCACTGGCTGTGACACTAAATGCGGCACGTGTTTCGTCTCTTCGAGAAACATCAGATTAACTGTATGATAAAAATACGCCTACTGTGGCTCAGTTGGTTAAAGCTTGCTCTACCGATCACGCAGGTCTGGGTTCGATTCCCGGTCAGATCACAGTGAATTTGAGAATTATTCAATTCAAATTTGTGATCGAAGACTGGGTGTTTGTGATGTAAATTTACATCATTTCCTCTCCTCTCATCCTTCTGACCCTCTAATAATTGGGTGGAGCAATAGCGATTAGCCAACTACTAGTCCTGTTCTAGCCTTATCCTTATTTTTCTACTACTCACTTTAAAAAAAGTGAGGCTGAGCGACTGAGTAACAAACAGTTCTCGTAGAAAAATCTGTTGAGATACCTCCATAAGGATGCCATATGCTCCACATTGGGAGTGGACATGGATTTAAAAAAAAAATGTTAACTTTATAAATATTAAAAAGTACTCCGTGTTGATTCGAGGAATATTACTAATATTAATATCATATAAGCTGAACAAACCAAAGCGAAATTTGTTTATTCATTACATAAATCCCAACAAATTTTGAACTACAAGGGTCGGAAATTATACATACGAAGGCATAAAATATTTACATTTCCTTTTCAAGCTCCTGTACATATTTTTTTCATCCTATCTATTGTTCAATGTTTCAAAGTTTTATTTATATTCAGGGTGAACAATTCTATTTTATTTTACAGTGGTGTTTGACTAATAATGTGTATTAAAAATCAGAAATTTTTAACATTAATCTGTCAACTCAATTCTTTATTTTTTCAAAATCAAACAACAAATTCATCATCATAATGAACACCTACATCACAATTATTTGGATGTGAATTTTCAGGAACTCGGGATCACTGGAGAAAAGATCAGAAATTAAGAAATTTAAAAATAATTTCGAAAATATGATCTAACCACTTTTTTTTACCACTTCTCGTTAGAAGATTTAAATAACCAGTGAATTTACAGATTTCACAATTACTGAAAAATGTGAGAGCTTTTTTTAAGGGTCGCTAGCTGATTTCAAAAAATAATTCTCGCTGGCTGGTTTCGAAAATCTAGGAATTTACAGATTATTATTATTACAAAATTTGAGAGCTTTTTTTTATCTCGCTCAAGCAAAAAAAATAGCGAATTCACGGTTTCCACGGAAATGCTTCTCGTATACCGGAATCCCGAAATCCGGGATTAGAACTTACACGATTCCGAGATTTCGGGATCACAAAATTGAACGGGATTGGAGGCCTTAGTTGAAATCAAACCACAATGATACACTCTACAATAAAAACATAAATAACCATGAAGTTATACAAAAGTCAATCCGAAGGCTGTGATTATAACTATAATAAATTATTTAGTATATAAAAGAAGCGAAGATTTTTATAATTAGACATTTACAATGGTGCGTCATAAAAATTTCATTACACAGCATAAACGTGAAATATGTTGCCGACCACTGGCTTAGCTCATAGAGTAATGACCTGTTAACAATGCATACCCGCTGAGCGATCGTAATAATCATAATATGTTTTCGCCTGCTGTGGTCTAGTTGGTTATTGCTTGCTCTACCGGCCAGGCGGGTCTGGGTACGATTCCCGGTAAGGTCAATGTAAAATTTAGATTTTTCAATTTAAAATTTGAGACCCAAGACATGGGTGTTGGTGATGTCAATTTTATTTGAGTTGATATCGAGTGACTTACAATAAAATTCTCATTGAGTTTTTCTCGTATGATCTTACAACTTTAAAATAATTGGCGCATTGGCATTATCTGTAATGTCAAATATATTTTTTCAGATAAAAAAATAATATTACAATACGTAAAATTAAGTTAGCCGCCTGTGTGGTCGAGTGGTCAACGTTGTTGGCTTCGGCTACGGAGGGCCCGGGTTCAAATCCCGGTACGGACAGTTTTAAAAATTGATTTTTCAATCGATTTATAAATTTCTATTCAAAGGCATGGATGTATGTGATGTCTTGAATTCCACCCTCTCACTCATCCTATCCTATGAACGGGGCGTATCGAGAGCGATTAGCTTACCACTAATCCTGTCTTAGCCCTATCCTTCTATCCCTACTCTCTTTGGAAAAAGAGAGGTTGAGCAACTGAGTAACAAGCAGTTCTCGTAGAAACACTTCTGTTGAGATAAACTCCATTAGGAGTCCATCTGCTCCACATTGGGAATGGACATGGTTTAAAAAAAAAGTTTCATTCCTGTTTATAATAGTATTTCATTTACTGTTAGAACAATAGAAAATTATTACTTTGAAATATTTTTTTGATTTTATATAGGAACATTTATTAAATTAATCTTACTATAACTCTATTTTTGTAAAATAACAATCATATATTATGGTAATCCTAACACTCTTTTCTTGAGTTTGCTATTTTTCAAATACAGTAATTTTCATATTAAAAGTAATCAATTTTTAATTACATGAACAACCGCAGTCAATCGGATATGATAAATTTAAATTTGGTTTAAAAGTTCAATATATCTATTAAAAAATCATTAAATATTCCAGCTGTTAATAAAGCCAAATAATGACTGTATTGCCAAAAATTAAAAGAAAGGAAATATTTATTTTACAAGAAAACTTCGTCGATTGTATTAATTTCCTTTTGTTTATTTTTCTTTCGTTAAACTTTTTTGCGCCATACAGAATATCAAATTTCTTTTTAATAAAAATATTGTATTTATCAATTAATCGATTTTATATCAAAAGCGCTCCAATTTATTTTTATACTAAATTATAGTTAAAAAATTAATCGCTGAATCTGTATAAATAAACAACTTGAATTAAAAACAAAAGCGTTCAATCAAATTCGATTTTTGAAAATAAATAATATGCGTACTGGCATTTTAGTGAATAAACTGTAGTTTCAATTGTTCCTTTATTTTTTGTTCATACATACCTACATAACTTTAATCAAATTATTATTTTTACTTATTGGAGACAATTAATTAATTTGGGTCGCATAACGTCATTTAAGATTTTCGTTTTTTTTACATTACATACAACGCTTCTGATAAAGTAGTTTTAATCAAACAAATCATTACTGAACAGTAAAAAAAATATGTCTACAGCAAAAAGCGTTGTTTAAATAATGGCTATTATTTTTCACGACGATATTTCATGTAACATTACAGTTGAAATGAAAAATCTTTTCATTTTGTCAACGGTTCACGCATATTTTTGAAATTATCATTATTTAAATTGATACAATATAATTTAATGAAATCAACACCAAAAATAATCTTCATTTTACACTGTGAAATTTACGTTACTATTATCATTTATTTGAAATGAAAAAATATCCTCCGTGTTGACACGGCAGTTACTTTTTGATAATTTTGTCTTTTCATAATACTCCCCATTTGCAGGTTCAGATTGGTAGGTTTAGAGGGATTAAAACAGTTCTTTGCATTGATGTTAATAAATCAATGAATGTGTGCATAAATAGATTTGAAGTCGAAAATAAAAAGAACTCTTAGCTCTAGAGCAGCGATTTCCAACCCGAGAGGCGCGAACAGTCCAAAATATTTGTTAAATTGTAAAACGTGTAAAATAAAGGATGGGGAGTAGTTATGTTTTGTATTATGAAATATTTTAGACTTTATATTATGTCAATATTTTTTTTACATCTTAGCTTCGCAAAATAGTTATATATATATAGTATAATAAAATCGTCAAATAGCAATTTTATTCTGTCATATTTCAAAACTGTATGAAGACGTATCGAATCTATACAAAGCACGTGTCTTTTGAACGGAAAAGTAATGCTGAGCATTTTATGCATTCATGTTCAATCAGTCAAATGTAGTTATATATAACAGTGGCGTCAAAAATGCACGCCATCAATCTTTTAAACATCATCAAAAATATTATTATTATATTAGCTGATCCGGCAAACGTTGTTCTGCCATATAAATTATTTCTAGTGAATATTTTGGTTGTTAAGTAAAAAATAACGAATTGGTGGAGATGGGATTTATGACAGAAAGAGGAATGGAGCGTTGTAGACGATGACCGCCGATAAAAACAAAAAACACCAACCATTTATTTTTTCAATTCAATGTATTTCATTAAAAACTTTAATAATTTCGTCCTGTTTGAAATACGAACGACGGACGTCAAAAATATTGAAAAAAAAAATCTGGATATGGACACCCCTCACCTAGCGGTATGAAATATACTTAACAACCTGCAATATACATAAAAAAAATCATAATAATCGGTCAAGGCGTTTCGGAGGAGTGCAACCACAAACATTGTGACACGAGATTTTTATATATATAGAGAAAATGCTTCTATCTGATGAATCAAATTAACTCTCAACATTTGGTCTGTTTTCTCAGCTTTTCTTTTCTGTGACAAACGGCTGGTTTGTACTCCTATTAAATTTGTCTCCAAATTTTTCGTTGAAGATACTATATTTACTTCCACGTGATATGCTTTCGAAAAAACCTTACTGTGATTTACTTACTGAAAATAACTAGATCGTATTTTTTTCGCTCAACTGAGTAGTAAAACACTTTAAGATATTTTTCTTATGATATTAGATATGTAGCAAAAAAATAGATTTAACTTTTTTATGAGCGTAGAATAATGTTGCTTTTCTGATTAAATTTACATTTATTGAATAACGTATTAAAGAAACAAGAAAATTGTTCGTATTATTTAACAAAAGGTAAACAATCAATTTTATATACTTTTCTCATGAGATGACTATGTATTAATTTTTTCTTAGATACCATTTCATCAAACTGGACTTTAAAGATAAATGATAGTGACCCAATGGGGCCGGATTTGGGACAGATCGCAAAAATGAAATCGGGGAGTAGTTCTCCTACCCTTATCTAGCCAATTAAAGAATTAACCTACTCAAAATGGTGACGGTAAATTAATACAAAAATTGTATGTCGAACGATTTTATATGATATATATAATACATACATATGTATATATTTATGATTCATGAATTCATTTGAATTTAGCCACCAATTTTCGCACCAGGAAAAAGGTTTATGTGAAGTATACTTTATATTTCTGTTAAAACGTGTCAAGGATTTTTTTTTTTATTATTTTTGTAAAATCTTTAAAACATTTTAACTGAGGGCTTATACTAAAAAGTAAAATTTACAAATAGATCAACAGCAGAGTCTGATTTACACATAACTCGCCCCTAACGTATCTATAATCTACATATTAATAGTCGATAAAATAAATTCAATACTGATTGACATTCACTAACGTCTGGAATAGATAACATTGTGTGGGTTCGCCATTTTGCAAAGTGACCTGTCAAGAAAGACTGTTTATCTCTGTATCATTACGATGATTTAAATTTAGATTTTGCGTCTTCGCAGATTAAATGGCTATTGTGAAAACGGTTGTTACGCCACTGAGGAAATGAACACGCGACCGAGTGGCACATAAATTTTATTGAATTGACACTACTTTATCAATCAATGACAATACCTCAAATTGAGGATGCGATTCTCGATTCTTTATGACACTTCCATTCAAAATGTTTATTAATACTGACACCGATGTCTAAGTAAAGCGGTCATATTATTGCTTATTACGGAGACATGCTTTATACCAAATGCCACGAACAGATCGACCTCGTAAACCATATAATTGTTATACAGAATGAAATTATGGTCCATTATATTAATTTACGTTCCTGTGATGACGAAATATATAACTCACCGCGACTGTTAGTAGGATAGTAAAGAAATACAATATTTGTATTTCACTGCGTTACGGAAATGTGATTCACCAAATTTTACTTAAGTTTTTCATTTGTGGAAATAAACAAATTTATATGTTTAAACGTGAGTAATTACTTATTTTTTCTACCTTTTTCCATTAATTGAGCCCTCAAGAAGGGAAGTAAGCCATGTAGTAAAATGATAAATCTTTTCTATTGGACTTTTAAATACACCACGCCATTACTAAGTAATTTTGCGGTTTACATATTTTTAATTTTGTAAGATTACACTCTTGCAGTGTTTATTTACTGAGCTAACTTCATTTTTGTGATACTTTAAGGCAGTGGTTTCCAACATTTATGTTACTGCGCCTCCCTTTGAAGAAAAAAATATCTTCGCGCCTCTCCATCATTTATTTCATATAGGTATAAAGACACGTTTTAAAAGGGAGATAAATATTTTGGACTGTTCGCGCCCATATAGAATAGGTGCGCCACCTTGGGTGGAAATCGTTGATTTAAAGCATGAATAACATATTATTACACATCTGACAGTTTTCCCCGAATACCACTTGGCTCACTTTATTTCTCAGACCGAAAACAAGATTGCTATTGATCCTCATTTTTAACACAAAATTTTGTTCGACGCACACGATGGTTAAGTGGATTAAATTCTTGAAATGGCAAACCAAACTGAGCAAAAATCAGCTGTCAGCCGTCAAATTAGCTCTAACTACACAAAGTGTTGCTAATTTGATAAACTAACTTCAAAAAAAAGCACCATATATTTAGAAGCTCACCATTCCGATTATTCCTGTTTCCATTCAACACGTAGTATTATCACAAAAACATAATTAATCACTGAAATACGACAACACGATAAACGAAGTTGTATTTATTTGGTATTGTGAAATAATCAACTTGCAAAATATTTGCATACGTAAGAATCTTGTACGGAAAAATCAACAAACCAATGAAACAGTTAACACGATAGTAAAATTATAATTTTAACTGCAATCGCATTTGTTATATCGTTTCACACTGACTAATAAAATTCAGCTATACTCTTCGTATTTTAATTCATTATGCAATTCAAGTAATATTCTTGACAGTGTTGAGCCAACTCTAGTAATATTTTTTACTTGTTGGTCAATGAAAATAATAATAAAAATTTCATAATTATTAAAATTCAATTCCACACTACATATTCTATAGTAAGACGAAAAGCTTAATAAAAAAAAACGGTACGAGGAAAAATAGTCTGTTTATTTTCTGCGTTCATACATATGATAATTGATTGTGTGTGTGCATTTTTATTTTCATCGCCTTGTCGACCGTTTCTCTCCTAACTATTTAAAAATACTTCTAACTGACCTAATTATGTATTTTTTACAAGGACTTATTTTCTCTACGTCCACGCATCATTCACGCCAGTGATGTCTAACTGGGAGTATTTGACATATCAGTTTAATATAATTTCATATATTATTAATTAACTATGAATTTGTTATTCAGTAAAAGTAACTTGTCGCCTGCTGTGGCTCAGTTGGTTAGAGCTTGCTCTACCGATCACGCAGGTCTTGGTTCGATTCCTGGTAAGATCACAGTGAATTTGAGAACTATTTAATACAAAGTTGTGATCGAAGACTGGGTTTTTGTGATGTCGTTTCACATAATGTTCCTCTCCTCCCATCCTTCTGATCCTTTAATAATTGGGTGTAGCAATAGCGATTAGTTAACCATTAGTCCTGTTCTAACCTTACCCTTCTCTCTCTACTACTCACTTTGAAAACAGTGAGGTTGAGCGACTGAGTAACAAACATTTTTCGTAGAAAAAAAACTCCTGTTGAGATACCCCCATAAGGAGGCCATATGCTCCACATTGGGAGCGGACATGGATAAAAAAAAGTTATTTTTAATACTTTTATCAATTGTGTTGGTTTTTATAACTGATCGTTCTTACATAAATGTGTACATCATTTTGACGAGTGCAAAAAACTTTACATACTTTAAAAAATACATTATTTACTGATTTATTTTATTGCTTTTAGAAATTTAGATTCAAATCAACATTTACTTTTAAGCTATGTCCGCTCTCAATGTCTAGCATAAGAACTTCTCAACGGAAGTGTTACTATGAGAACTGCTTGTTACTCAGTTGATTAGTTTATGTATCAAAGATAGTAGGGATATAAAAATAGGACTTGTGGTAAGCTAATCGTTTTCGCTAGACACGTTTTTATGATAGGATAAGTGGAAAGGAATTCATAAATTAACTAAAAATCAATTAGTAAAAACTTCTTTTCGTACTGACCCGCTACATCCGTAACCAAAGCCAATGACGATAACCATTTGAACACACAGTATTCGATAAAAAAATGTCTCGTATTTTATTTTTTTCAATGGAGACTAAATATAATACACCATTAGAAAAATATCAAAGGGATTAGTTGTAATCCTGGAATTATTGAACATTATAGAAAAACAAGGGAGTATAGTCATTCTCTAAAAAAAATAGATATATATATTACATCTGTAATATTATTACAGATCTTCTTGTGATCGTAATCGAAACATGTGTAGTCGTTAGATACATACAATACAGATTAAGAAAACAAAGCTTTTAGCTTCAATTTTACAATATGAAAACATTACTTACTTTAACTCTTCTGAATGTATTTACATACTTTGTATTTGAACATATTGTTTGATTGATGTTAAAATGAATAGTGTGCATTTAAAAAGATATTGATTAATTTGGATATTACGGTTTGAATAAGTGACGCAAAAACGCGGTGGAAAATAGGAACGGCCAAGGAAAGAAAACGGATTATGCAATAATCTCTTTCCACCCACCGTCGATATATCATCGATAGGATATCAATCAAACGGAAAGCGGGTAATATTTCCAGCAAGCTTGGGGCAAGAAATATTTCAGACCGGTGGAATTTGATACATCTTAATTCACTCAAGGTTAACTCAATACTCAATTGTATGAAATATTAATATAAGATGAAAGGTAAAATGAAGAACAGAGATAAGAAAATCTAAATGATCAAATTTAGAATCGCCACTTTGCGATTTGAGTTCGTCATCTAAATTCATTTACGAGCCCGTAGGCTAAATGAATTAAACGACACGCAGCAGTGATGTTCTTTTGAATTTAATGTTTACATTTAATTTTACGATCCGGTTGATAAAATTAAATTTATCATTATTTAAAAAAAATTAAAAAATACACCAAACATACAATATAACACAGAAAATGTATTTGTCACTAAAAAACATTCGAAAGATAATCTTTGAAGTGCACGAAATATATGATAAGTCGTTATATTATATGTATGAAATATTTTTTGTTCTTCCTATCCCCAGCGGTGGACTGCCAAAATGTTAACAAGGGGCTCGGTTAATCTGAGGCATATACGCGGTGTAACAGATAAAGGGTGGATTTTTTTATCACTCTTATAGAAAGATTCGCAATAATTATGAAATCAATCGAATGTTACTAAATATGCTTTAATTATATTAAAGTATACTACTATATAAATTTTAAAAGAAATTTTGATGTCTTTTAGTATTCTCTCGAAATAAATATATTTTTCGAGAAATTTCCAAATGTAACAAAGTCTTTTGTTTCATATCACATAAACAATTTACAGTAATTAATGTTGCTCTGAGTTTTTTACTAAAACAAGGGGCTCGCCGGCCTTAGTCAAATTTAACTAGGGGCTCGCTCAAGCTCCTCCGAGCCCCCTTCAACTCACCCCTGCCTATCTTGAGTGATCACTGTAGGAAGATAAGACCACAATACCAAACTAAGAATAGTAAAGTTAGTAACAAATTAAATCTTATTTACTTTTTAAATAAATAATATTTAACTTCGGGAAGCTTTATGTTTGAATTTGTACTTATTTGTAGGCTTAAACACGTATTAACCAGACTATTATACCATACCTACATATTAACGTAATTATTTACTCTATGATACGAGCGACTGAATTACAAACAACAACATTGTGGTATTCGGTTAAAATATAATATGGTTTTATTCATAAAGTAATGATGAAATTTTAGATAGTTCAAATTTTTAAAAACTATCATTCAAATCTCTAAATAATCGACTTATCTTATAATAATAATGATCTACATTTGTCTAAACAAAAAATATTTAATCTTTTCTTCAAATTTATACTTAAATTAATTATCTTTACCCAATACTTTTTGTTTTAATAAAGCTTGTATATCTACATTATTTTTTAAAAGAACCAGTTGATAAATACATAGAATCACGTGAACACCTCTAATGTCGTATTCAAAATCTTTAAGGATATAATTTAATATTGTTCGCTGAGAATTTATCCTCCGAAATTTCAATTTAAAATGCGTCTATTTGATTAGGTAAAGTTTTGACATAGACTTCGATTTTTTTTTATTGTTTGTAAATCTAACTATCATTAATTTATTTCAAAAATCAAACGGTTTTTTAACTGAAAGACGAAGATTTTTTATAAGAATTTTTATTTTTTTATTTGTGCATATAAACTATTAATGTAAGTAAATACATTATCAAAAAACTTATATTCCCACTATTTCATATATTTTAAATAACATGTAGGTAGAAACGTTTAAATTATATCAAGAAAACAATGGTCTAGCGCGAGACCTTAAAATTGTTATACTTAAAATGATCATAAAGATGTATCTTATCTTCATGTGGTCAAAAAAATATTTTCCGAACAACCAACATGCTTGTTTTTAGCAGCATCCAAACAAAATGATATCAAATTACAATATTTTCTTATTTTTCGCTTAATTGAGAATTTAAGTAATTAACAAATAACTATAAACATTAATTGGTTGGTGGCGCTACACCACTTTCATATTTTTCACTAGTATTTTTTTATAAATATCTCTATAATTTGAGGATCAGCGTATCTTACTTATAGCATTATAGTAGATAATATTTTTATTTTTTTTAAACCATGTCCGCTCCCAATGTGGAGCATATGGACTCCTAATGGAGTTTATCTCAACAGAAGTGTTTCTACGAGAACTGCTTGTTACTCAGTTTCTCAACCTCTCTTTTTCCAAAGAGAGTAGGGATAGAAGGATAGGGCTAGGACAGGATTAGTGGTAAGCTAATCGCTCTCGATACGCCCCGTTCGTAAGATAGGATGGGTGAGAGGGGGGAATTCAAGACATCACATATATCCATGCCTTTGAACAGAAATTCATAAATCGATTGAAAAATCAATTTATAAAACTGTCCATACTGGGATTTGAATCCGGGCCCTACGTAGCCGAAACCAACAACGTTGTCCACTCGACCACACAGGCGGCTTATTAATAATATTTACCCTAAAAAAATCAAGACATTTTTCTCTTTTATTTAATTTAAAAAATGTAAACTTCTAAGGGGACATTTAGTAAGTTTTTTGCTTTAGGAGGTTTAACGGGTCAAATAAGTTTGGGAACCTTTGGTTTAAATAAACACTTGAAATTAAGCGTACTTACGAAGAAGCCAGACAGTTCAGTTAATTTAAGATATCAACTGAAAATGCTTGATTAAATTTCAATATCAAATGTAAATCGTTCAAATTAAATTTCAATGATTCAAATGTGAAATTGAAATTATATCTAGTATCTTCAGTCGACAAATTCAATTACATCAATATTTCTAGTACTGAAATATTGAATTAACTCTATACTAAATTAGTTTTAAATTACTATGTTCCTTATACAAACGACATAAACTATATTATTTCGATAGATTCTGCCGTAACTTTGTGGAAAATTATTAGTTATATAAAATAAAATAAAATTTGATAATTGTGTTATTCCACTGATTTTGCTACTATTATATTCGATTGTGACAAGTGTGTCAATTCTTTGAGAAGCATCTTCAAACTAACAATTCTACTGTAAGGTTATTCATTTCAAAGTAGACATTGGTTCTAATTTTTAACTCGCAAATTATAAAATGAATGTTGGTATGTTTTCTTTCTACTTGAAGTAAGACTATTAATAAGTTATGTAATGTGTAGATTACAGAATACTTTTGAAGTGCAAAAAATAACCATGCCATAGTAAAATATTGTTTAATTCTAAAAGAAATAATCGGTAACTTGTGTTTTTCTTCATTTCATTATTTACAAAAATGTTTAGTACACAAAATACAAAATTGCGTATGTCGCCATGTTTGTGTGGATTGCCTGTTCTCTGTATTACTACACTCAATTAAGAGTAAGGTAACGCGTCAAATTGCGAATCCAATTGAGATTTTTATTTATTTATATTTATTTATTTAATTAACATTGCACAAGGTTGACAAATTATAAATTTAAAACTTTTACAATGAAGAAAAAAGTACAATTTAATATTAAAAGCAGTAGAAAAAATGGCAAGGAAGTCAACTCCGTAGTAAGCTCCGGCGAACTCTACTTTAATACATACAAAATAGTATTCGTCGAAACTCACCCACGTCTACGTGGAACATGTCGACATCCGAAGCAATATTGTTGAACACCATTTAAGTTCTCCCCAGTGGCATCCCCATTGACAGGCTGGTTCTACACCTTGGGAGAACAAACAATTCATGTCCACAATTTCTCAACAAATAATCAGGAACATTTAGATACACATTCTCGAGAATGGTGGAATTCTCATTTTGGCCTCGTATAATTCGAAAGAAATATATTATGGCCAGATACATTTCTCTTCGAAAGTTCAAACTATTAAAGTTAAACATGCCGTCAGAGGAAGTCAGTTGGATTTTTGTGAAAGTAAACATAATATAACAATTTTAACCACTTGAATACCAAGCGGACACAAGTGTCCGGAACATATGCAAGCGAACACGGATGTCCAAGACATTTAAAAAATCAAATCTGTTGATGTATATGTGTAGTGCCATCTATACTGAGTAAATATAGGTTTTTAAAATATCGAATTCGATTGTATATTAGGCAAAATTATTTTTCTCAAAAACACGCAGTATCTCTGGGACATATTAATGATTTATTTCCGCGGTATTCAAACGGTTAAGCTGCGCTTTCTTTGTCGTCAATTCTTACAATTATTGATCAAGAGGATTTTTATATTTTATAACAAAATATTTACCTTTTAAAACAATATGATTCTAGTTGGTTGTTAATAATTTCTCAGAAACAATTACGTAAAACTTATGTTGCGAAGGAAATTGGGAGAATAATTTGTATAAAAGCTTGTATGAGTCGAAATTTCTACGTTGTAGCTTTTACCCATAAAGTTGTGAAATACTAAATACAACGTCGCAGAAGTTTGCGTTACTATTAGATATTCTGTCGGTATTTTGTAAGTAACTATTTTTTTTTTAAATAAGTGAATTTTCCAAGCATGTAGAGCACTGGATAAGTGACTGGTATTAAAACAATCTAGAAACTATTTTTACTGGCATTATTGTAAGTTTAAATTAAGATAATATTTACTCAAAACAAAATCATTAGTAAACAGGTAAAAAATGTGCCTTAGCTAATTGTTACAAATATTTTTACAATCTTTATAGACGCACACAAATTTTCTTTTTTTTCATAGATATATCGACTGTGTAATGGACAAAAAGACGTAACCCACAGTTTTTTAAAAACAGTTTTTTTCGATTATCACAATGTATCAAATTTGATACATGTTCTATCAAAAGGATGTAAGCTGCAAATGCCGAACTAGTATCTAAATTTAGTTTTTAAGATTGAAAAAAGATGGGTTTATGAAAATTTAAACAAAGAAAAAAGACTGAAAAAAAGTTTTTTTCTAGAAAATTTCTTAAATTAATATTAAATTATGTCATTTAAACACCAGTTTAGAAGTCTCCGTGCACTTCAAAGTTGTGTATAGTTCATGATTTGCATATGGCTCAAAATCATCAAAAAACGTTTTTTGTGCCTCCTGTAAAATTTGCTATGTGTGGGTTACGTCTTTTTTACTTCCCACAGTCGATATATAACTCTTTCTAAATAAGATATTTTATATCATTCTTGAAACAAAAAGTTATTCATATAAAAATTATTTTGATAGCTTTGTTATTCCACTTTTTGTGTTAGAAAATTGTGCTTCGCCTCTTTGAGAAGCATCATCAGACATAACATCGAATTTTTTTACGAATAAAATAAAAAAATATTTTAATTCATTAGTTGTATAATACAAAATAAGATTCGGACCAAAAAAAAAGATTATTTAACATAATACATAAAATCTCAATATAACAGACTAAAACCGGTGAGGGGTGTCGGTTATGTAAAAATATTACATATTTTTTTAAAAAAACAATGATGAGGTAGATATGAAAACTTTAATTCGTAGGAAACTTTTCTGCTATCAAATATAAATAAATAAACAACCATAAAATACACATCACTACATATTTGTATAAAGTTTAATAAAATATAAAACACACACAAAATTCTGTTTATTTGATTTCAGATGATATATTTGACCAGATAATATTTTTTCTTTATCATAGTATTTTGTTTATATTTTTGTTCATACTTTTGTGGTTTTTTTCGTTTTATAAAATTTATTCCTTAAATCAAACTACTATTTTAATTAACAAAAGTTCCAAATTGATTTTTATGTCACATCGAGATATAAAACAGTTTCGAATA
Source organism: Himalopsyche tibetana (assembly GCA_030503985.1). Taxonomy (NCBI): domain Eukaryota; kingdom Metazoa; phylum Arthropoda; class Insecta; order Trichoptera; family Rhyacophilidae; genus Himalopsyche; species Himalopsyche tibetana. Next base: position 38,608,770 of record JAPJYX010000014.1, on the reverse strand, counting down.
TTAGAAAATTGATATATCTTTGTTATTGTCTTTTGTATTTCCGATCCAATGATTTCCACAACTGAACTGTCAAGAAACGTTGAATATGTTGGGTAAGCTGATTTACAGTTAACCTTAACGATATAAAAATTGAACAAATGCTGTAAAAATATTCTGAAGTAACGCCAATATACATAAAACCGGCATTTTATTGTTATTTAAGACAGCTAATTCAAGAAAATTATAAATTGTTTTATTTTCGTCGAAAGATTCTGGATTTAATCGTATCGCATTCAATTTATTTGTTAGTTAATGTATATAGTCACTTCTCTTATATAATAAACGTTTGTATATTTAATGTGCGATAATTTGTAACTATGATAAGATTGAGAAGTCAAATATTTTAAATATATACGTTAAAAACAATGTAACTCGTTTTACAAGGTAAGATATCAAGATAGTGAAAATCATTTTTTTTAGATGAAAACAAAATGGCGTTTCAGTTTAAAACTAAAACTCGGTTTCTTTATTCATGTAATCAATAAAATCAGATCATCATACGCTTTATGTTTTAAGTGTATTATGATTTTTATATCAGTTTTCTTTACTGTTTAGCGTCATTGACAAAAAAAAAAATATGTTCAGTCAATGCTTCTTGTACCCATTATTTTTACATATGTTTTACCACTGTTTAGGAGTGTATTGTTCGCAAACTAAGTGATTAACATACTTTTATAAGTTAATAAAAAATATTATTTGTACCACAATTCGATAATATTTACGTATTAATCAAATGAAAACGTATCATATAATAAAAATAAAACTATACTTTTTACATATTTTACATTTTATGTAAAATATGTAAGTAAGTAAGTAAGTATTTTCAATCTACTTAGGTATGTGAATAAAATTTCAAAAATAAATTCAAAAATACCTGCCGTAAATATTGTTTTATTATATATAATGTGAAACATATAGACTCCAAACCGAGCATCTAGGCCAGGGATGGCGAACCTTTTTCGCAAGTGGGTCAAATTTGATTTTTAAAAATTAAAAAAATCATGTCACGGGTCACATATAGAGATCCCGGGATTGGGATTAGCTCACCGAGGAATTTGAAATCCTCGATTTGGTATACTTTTTCCCAGATTGTCACAGAAACTCGTTTATTTTTTTTTAGCTCACCAAGGAATTTGAAATCCTCGATTTGGTACACTTTTTCCCAGATTGTCTCAGAAACTCGTTTTTCAGCATTTCTAAAAGTTCAAGTGGGTCAGATAATTTCTCACGCGGGTCCCTGGTTCGCCATCTCTGATCTAGGCTTTTGGTGGTCTTACGAGAACTGCTGTTAAATTCAATCTCTTAATCTCTGTATTTTGAAAGTAACTTACCAGTATACCTGCGCTCCTTTTCCAAGATCTTTGAAGATTTTCCAAGTGAGGAAAGGGAAGATATCACAGACATTTGTATTAATGTCATAGAACCCAAATTCATAAATCAATTAGAAAATTAATATTGATACGAAAGTAATTTCAGCATCTGAACAGCATAGACAAAAGAGATAAGTTTCTTACATTGTCTTTTGATTGATGAATTGAATGTCTGACAGCCGTTTGAGAAATGGTGTTTTTAATACTGGTAATGTCACTTTGTTGCCTGATGTGGCCCAGTTGGTTAGAGATTGCTCTACGAGTCCGGGTTCGATTCCCGATAAGATCACAATTAATTTGAGAATTATTCAATTGAAAATTGTGATCGAAGACTGGGTGTTTGTGATGTCAATTCACATAATTTCCTCTCCTCCCATCCTTCTGACCCTTTAATAACTGGGTGTAGCAATAGCGATTAGACAACCATTAGTCCTGTTCTAGCCTTACTCATCCTTCTTTCCCTACTACTCACTTTGAAAAAAAGTAAGGATGAGCGACTGAGTAACAAACAGTTCTCGTAGAAAAAAACTTCTGTTGAGATACGTCCATTAGGAGGCCACATGCTTCACATTGGGAGCGGACATTTTTTACTACATACTAATTTTCTCAACGAAAATTTACTAAGATTTATATGAATTACGAAAATTATTGTCATATTTCTTTTTTTCTCTATGGTGTTAGATAAAAAAATATTTGAAATTAGAATTAAAAATATGTCATATTTATTGTAATGGGTACTGGTTAATTAATAAGCACCTATTATATAACCTAATAAAATTGTATGAAGACTACAACTGTACTGAATTTGAAAGACTAGAAAACTTTTCACAATTCAGCAAATAACTCGGTAAGAATAATTTTGTTATTTGGAACATGATATGACAAGAAAATATTAAATATAATAGGCTGAAAACGATCGACTGTCAGTCATCCATCAATGGAATGTATAGTCTTTAATAATATGCGAGATACCTGAATAACAATATAGTAATATCATAATACTTTGTATTTTGCAGAAAATGTACGCTATCTGTAATATTATATCGATAAATAAAAATTACAAGCTCAATATTAAGGTACTGTTTTTCAAGTAGGCAAGGATTACAATATTGAATTTAATTGAACTAGCTGTAAGCCCGTTGCCCAGCAACGTGAGATTTTTGTTGCATTGTGTTTTGTTGCATTGTATTTTATTTTACTTTATTTTATTTTATTTTATTTTATTTTATTTTATGTTATGTTATGTTGTGTTATTTTATTTTATTTTATTTTATTTTATTTTATTTTATTTTATTTTATTTTATTTTATTTTATTTTATTTTATTTTATTTTATTTTATTTTATTTTATTTTATTTTATTTTATTTTATTTTATTTTATTTTATTTTATTTTATTTTATTTTATTTTATTTTATCTAATTTTATTTTATTTTATTCTATTTTATTTTATTTTATGTTATTTTATTTTATTTTATTTTATTTTATTTTATATTATTTTATTTTATGTTATTTTATTTTATTTTATGTTATGTTATTTTATTTTATTTTAATTTATTTTATTTTTATAGTAAGCAGAAATTTCGTAAATTATTTAATATTTGGAATAAAGTTTAAGTTTGCTAACAACCATTTTTCGTAGTAGCATAAATTTCGTAAAATAATTAATTTTTGGGATAATTTTTAAGTTTGCTAACAACCATTTTTCGTAGTAGCATAAATTTCGTAAAATATTCAATTATTGGAATAAAGTTTAAGTTTGCTAACAACCATATTTCGTAGTAGCCGAAATTTCGTAAATTATTGACTTTTTGGAATAAAGTTTAAGTTTGCTAACAACCATTTTTCGTAGTAGCATAAATTTCGTAAAATATTCAATTTTTGGAATAAAGTTTAAGTTTGCTAACAACCATTTTTCGTAGTAGCATAAATTTCGTAAAATATTCAATTTTTGGAATAATGTTTAAGTTTGCTTACAACCATTTTTCGTAGTAGCATAAATTTCGTAAAAAATTCAACTTTTGGAATAAAGTTTAAGTTTGCTAACAACCATTTTTCGTAGTAGCAGAAATTTCGTAAATTATTGAATTTTTGGAATAATGTTCAAGTTTGCTAACAACCATTTTTCGTAGGAGCAGAAATTTCGTAAATTATTTAATATTTGGAATAATGTTCAAGTTTGCTAACAACCATTTTTCGTAGTAGCATAAATTTCGTAAATTATTTAATATTTGGAATAATGTTTAAGTTTGCTAACAACCATTTTTCGTAGTAGCGTAAATTTCGTAAAAAATTCAACTTTTGGAATAAAGTTTAAGTTTGCTAACAACCATTTTTCGTAGTAGCAGAAATTTCGTAAATTATTGAATTTTTGGAATAATGTCAAGTTTGCTTACAACCATTTTTCGTAGTAGCATAAATTTCGTAAATTATTTAATATTTGGAATAATGTTCAAGTTTTCTAACAACCATTTTTCGTAGTAGCAGAAATTTCGTAAATTATTGAACTTTTGGAATAAAGTTTAAGTTTGCTAACAACCATTTTTCGTAGTAGCAGAAATTTCGTAAATTATTTAATATTTGGAATAATGTTTAAGTTTGCTAACAACCATTTTTCGTAGTAGCATAAATTTCGTAAAAAATTCAACTTTTGGAATAAAGTTTAAGTTTGCTAACAACCATTTTTCGTAGTAGCATAAATTTCGTAACATATTCAATTTTTGGAATAAAGTTTGAGTTTGCTAACAACCATTTTTCGTAGTAGAATAAATTTCGTAAATTATTTAATATTTGGAATAATGTTTAAGTTTGCTAACAACCATTTTTCGTAGTAGCATAAATTTCGTAAAATATTCAATTTTTGGAATAAAGTTTAAGTTTGCTAACAACCATTTTTCGTAGAAGCAGAAATTTCGTAAATTATTGAATTTTTGGAATAATGTTTGTTTACTAACAACCATTTTTCGTAGTAGCATAAATTTCGTAAATTATTTAATATTTGGAATAATGTTTAAGTTTGCTAACAACCATTTTTCGTAGTAGCATAAATTTCGTAAATTATTGAACTTTTGGAATAAAGTTTAAGTTTGCTAACAACCATTTTTCGTAGTAGCAGAAATTTCGTAAAATATTTAATTTTTGGAATAATGTTTAAGTTTGCTAACAACCATTTTTCGTAGTAGCATAAATTTCGTAAATTATTTAATATTTGGAATAATGTTTAAGTTTGCTAACAACCATTTTTCGTAGTAGCATAAATTTCGTAAAATATTCAATTTTTGGAATAATGTTCAAGTTTGCTAACAACCATTTTTCGTAGAAGCAGAAATTTTGTAAATTATTGAATTTTTGGAATAATGTTTAAGTTTACTAACAACCATTTTTCGTAGTAGCATAAATTTCGTAAATTATTTAATATTTGGAATAATGTTTAAGTTTGCTAACAACCATTTTCCGTAGTAGCATAAATTTCGTAAAAAATTCAACTTTTGGAATAAAGTTTAAGTTTGCTAACAACCATTTTTCGTAGTAGCATAAATTTCGTAAAATATTCAATTTTTGGAATAAAGTTTGAGTTTGCTAACAACCATTTTTCGTAGTAGCATAAATTTCGTAAATTATTTAATATTTGGAATAATGTTTAAGTTTGCTAACAACCATTTTTCGTAGTAGCATAAATTTCGTAAATTATTGAACTTTTGGAATAAAGTTTAAGTTTGCTAACAACCATTTTTCGTAGTAGCATAAATTTCGTTTATATTTAATTTTTGGAATAATGTTCAAGTTTGCTAACAACCATTTTTCGTAGGAGTAGAAATTTCGTAAAATATTTAATATTTGAAATAATGTTAAAGTTTGCTAACAATCATTTTTCGTAGTAGCCGAAATTTCGTAAATTATTTAATATTTGGAATAATGTTCAAGTTTGCTAACAACCATTTTTCGTAGTAGCATAAATTTCGTAAATTATTTAATATTTAGAATAATGTTCAAGTTTGCTAACAATCATTTTTCATAGTACCATAAATCGACCACGGCGCATATATCGACAGCCCTGCAGTTTTTAAATTGCAAATTATTGAATTATATTTTATTTCATTTCATTATCTATTAATTTGAAAATGTACGCAAACAAAATACATTTCGTAGAAGAAGAAGATGTCTCGAGGACATCATCAGTACGCACACATTTGTGAAAAGTGAAAAGCGAGTGATTATTTTATCGACTTTTAATATATAAATTTAGTATGAATAAAAAAGTGGAGAAATGGAAGGTGTGAAATGGACGTCCAAACATACCTTATCGGCTATTAATATATAGATTATGTATATTTTGGATTTGTAACGCATCGATTTTATTAGTTTTTTATCCTTGTCCGCTCCCAACGTGGAGCATATGGCCTCAGAACGAAAGTATCTCAACAGATTTTTTTTCTACGAGAACTGAGAACCTCACTTTTTTCAAAGTGAATAGTAGGGAAAGAATGATAAGGCTAGTACAGGATTAGTGGTTGACTAAACGCTATTGCTACACCCAGTTATTAAAGGATCAGAAGAATGGGAGGAGAGGAAATAATGTGAATTGACATCACAAACACCCAGTCTTCGATCACAACTTTTGAATTGAATAATTATAAAATTCACTGTGAACTGACCAGGAATCGAACGCAGACTTGCGTGATCGGTAGAGCAATCTCTAACCAACTGGGCCACAGCAGGCGATTTTTTTAGTGAAATTTAATATACTTTGCTTTTTTTACTCGATTAATATACTGCTAAGAAAAATAAATGTAGATTTCCTACTCTGTGTATTGTTTTTGAACACTAATTTTTACCAATAAATACCGATTCAATCAACCCATAGTAGTGTGATTGAAATTGGTTATTGAAAATTACTTATATGATAGAAAAAATCGACCCTACAAGCTATTATATCCGTGAATTGCAATCCGAGAGATTTTTTGAGTTACTCGAGATTTTGACAAAGAATTAGAATTTTAAATCGAAAATAATTAAATTTGAAAAATTTGTGAGTCCACTTCTTTCCCTTTAATAAGAAGTATCATCGAAACACGTTTCACAATTTGTAACACAAGTGGCGTAACAAAGTTATCAAATATAATTTTGTGCAAAAAATAAACTTCCACACATTTACCGCCGAATTCATCGAAACCCTGATAAATACGTTCAATTTAAGATTTCGACTGAAGGTGCTTGGTGGAATTTCAATATTAAATTTGAATCGTTCAAACTATGTACATGTATGTTGTCACGGTTTTCTTAATATTGATATTTTTAGTCTCACTCGAGATCAACTCAATGATAAATAGCATCGCATATGTCTTAAATACACATTGAAAACATCTAATCTTTATATTGACTATCCAGGAAATCATCTGATCGCAAAGCTCTTGGAACTTGACAGCTGATATATATATTGTTATAATATTTTGCCTCTAATTTAAGATTTCGACTGAGGGTGCTTGGTGGAACTTCAATATTAAATTTGAATCGTTCAAACTATGTACATTCTCACAGATTTTTTCACTAACGACCCGGGTTTCGCCTTTCGGCATCTTCAGGCGTTCAAGTGCACGGATGAACTTGAACTGACGTTTAGTAAATGAAAGCTTCGTGTTTATATAAGAAATAAATGTATCATTGAGTTCAAAGCCATTGCTGGCGAAAAGGATAAGCTCATGGGAATGCCCACAGATTTGAGTAGTAAGTAGTTTCAAGAATTATATTTATTTGTTTCTCGGCAAATGTTTTATGATTATATTTATATAGGGTATAGAAGTGGAGATCCCGGTAGGTTTACTATTTCATTTAAAATCGGAAGACTATGCAATTGTGCTCTACGGTCAATTTAAATCATGCGCACGGGGACTTGCATCTGTATTTGGGAATACTTGTGTAATCAATGTGTAAGAACTTTTTCGAAAATGAAGTATGTCAAATCGCAATACAGATCATAAGTAACAAATGCCCATTTACAAACAATTTTAATGATAGAAAGTACTAATCTTGAGCTCTAGAATGATGAAATATCATCTAAAAAAAAAATCAACGCATGAAAACAATTTTTTAATAGGTTTTTTAACAATTGGAAAAATTTTATTCGTTTTTTTTGTATTGTCTCAGATAAATTGTACTAATATTATCTAAAAATATTACTTTTTAATAAAATTATGTATGTTGAACCAATTTTTTCAACGACATACTCATGTATTATACATAAATATCTTCCAGTTTGGTACCTGGCTCGACTAGTCTAAAATTTTTACACTCTGGCCTTTTCCAAAAAAAGATTGCCGAACCTTGGTTTAAACTACCAACTGTTATACATATGGAGAACAATTTATTTTATTATTTAGCCTGAAGGACAACAAGCAATGAGTACACGCAATACTGTCATGCTTCGTTGAACCAACTTTTTACCGATGAAATTTATGAAGTTTTAAATATCACATTAATACAATATTTTATAAAATTTCGAATAAACTGAAAGTTTATATATAGTCAATAAAAAGGCCAGCATCTTTTATCGATTTCATAAAATACTAACTCTGTAGTGAGTTATTTTTTTGTCGGTGTGGTCAAGTTATATTGCTCGACATTTTCAAATAATGATTTTTCTGGATTCCGTGTGTCGATGTTGAGTTATGTGTCTGCGATGCTTTCAACCCTTGCTGACCTACCAAACCCTGAAAATGGGGTGGTATTGGCTTACAGCCAGTTGGTTCCTAAGTTTATTTTTATTTCATTTCTTTCTTCGCATTGGAGTTCAGAAATTTGATACCAACATATAGGTAGTATTATGAGTCCATCGTTAGCGATAATAAAAGTCTATAAAACGATTACTAAATAATAAATTATGACATATTGTATGCATTCAACAAACGTTACGTTTTGGACTAAGCAGCTCATTTTTAGTTTGTCAATATAAATGTCATTTATCAAAATGGAAGATTTTTCGGCATAAAATATAATGTAAAATAAAATGTAACGCCAAATATATTGGTCAAACATGTAGATCGTTTAATATTAGAATCAAAGAGCATTTGAATTGTGCTAAGAAAGGTGATGAACAGTCTTCATTTGGAAACCATCTGTTTCAAAATAAACACACTTTCGATATTGGTAGAAACTTTAAAGTTCTACATTTAAATAACAAGTCTGTCAAACTAGACAAGCAAGAAATTCTAGAAATCAATAGATTCAAATTTTTACCTGATTCAGATCTTTTGAACGATCAAATAATTTTTGCTAGTTCCCCGTTACTTTATCCATTGCATTAGCCCTTGTTAACCATTCTTTTATATAAATTAAAAAAAAAATATATATATAGATTTCTTTTGTTAGAATTGATATGGTCTTTGAAAAATTTGTTTTTCAGAATCTTCCTGGCTGTCGATTTTGTTTAAGTGATGAATGAACACACCAACTACTTGGAAGCGGGGAAAACATAAAACTATCATTAAGCATATTCATATCATTAAGCATATTCACTTTATTAATGTAGCATTTTATCACTTTGTCAAAAATTTCCCAAATTTTAATTATGTTTGTAATTACTTGTAATCGCATTCTGAATTTATGAATCTGGGATGACTTTTTAATTATATGTTAGATGTGTTGAACATTTTAATTTTGTGTTATTTTAGAATCACTTTAATGTAATTGGCAATTTCTTTTCAATGCCAACTGTTGTGTATAACTTTTCAATTTTGTATAAATAGCATTGTTAAATTATATTTCTTATCAGTTGACAATGCTCGCAATGAGCGAAACCGGTCCTGACATATTAAATAAAGTGGAATGAAGTACAAAGGATTATTGTTTTTATTAATAAAATATAACATTGTATTTGTAGCGTTAAGATGTTTTATGCTTTCTTCTAATGACATTTTTATATTTCAATACAAACAGGCAGTAAGCATTTATTTCTGTATTTAAAACCCAGCTCTTAAATGCCAAATGCAGGCATCAGAACCACTAAATATAGCATGAAATTCAAGAGTAAGGTTTTGGAAAAAAAAAACTGGTTCAATTATGACCACATTTTTATATTATTGATAATGTTTTAAAATTAGATTAGACTCAAGTCCTATTCTTATAAAATAGCGCTAACTCATCATTGGAATTATTTGTTTTTTCGAATGTCAATCCATATTCAAAAATGTTTCAAGTACATTTTTTTTACTTATATTATATCCATATATTCTTATGATAATTGTTGTATTATCTGAACGTGTAATATGAACATAAAATAGTTTGCATCGCCAATTCAATACAACAACTAGGTTTTTGAAATAGTTATTGAATATGATCTCACTTTTAGGGAGTTCACTGTCAATACTTGGTGGAAAGGCATTACATTAATAAAAACACAATATTCCTTTGTACTTTATGTCCACTTTATGTAAAAAGGTCAGGACCGGTATCTTCATGGCTGCCAATTTTGTAAAAGTATACACATTATTTAGAAGCAGTTAAAGCAGTTAAATTATCATTAACTTATAATCTTTAATAGTGAAGAATTTTATATCACTTTGTTAAAAATTACCGAAACTATAATTATGTTTAAAATTACCATCAGTCACCACTTTAGCTGTATTAATCTTTGGTATTTTTTTCATTATGTGTTAGAGGTTTTGAAAATTTTAATTTTGTGTAATTGTTGAATCACTTATACTCTAATTTGTAAATTATTTTCAATGTCGATCATTGTTTACACCATTTCATTTCAATTTGTTTTTGTATAAACAACACTACTAAATTATATTTCTTATCAGTTGACAATGCTCGCCATGAGCGAAACCGGTCCTGACATTTTAAAATAAAGTGGGGAAATAAGGTACAAATGAATATTGTGTTCTTATGAATATGATCTCGTATTTCCTTCAACTCAATTTATTAAATAAATATTTAAGCATTCCTAATTATTCAAAACATATGTTTTGTCATTTTTATTTAAAACAGTAATTATAGCTTATATTTATTTATGTTTATCAAATCAAGATTGAATTTTATTTTCCCAACAATAATCAAATCAGAGTAACTTTGCTAGGTTTTTTTTAAAAAACACTGTTTATATTTAGTGCTTTTTATTTTACACATAATTAGCTTTAAATGATAATTTTCTCAAAATTGAGAATTGTGCACTTATATCATTTAATGCGGTTTTTTATATAATTTAAAGGGTTAGAATAATAACGAGAAAAATATAATAAAAGCGTCTGTTATTATAATATTCACCATATAAACGGTGATTGATGGTAAGTAAACATATTGGAAAATTGCAACGGCAGTAAAATTCGTATTTATAACGATATTACTTATAGTTTATTATAATGGGTAACAAATAACTTAAAAAATCAATAAAACCTTACCTTTGAAGACAAGCATTTGATGGAAAACCATAAAACTATTTTTTACTTCACTATTAGAATGAATATTTCGTTACAAAATCACGAAACGTTTCGAGTTTATTTTAATTCTACTCACTTGGCTGGTACACAAGAGAACATTATCATTTCACAACACAATAATAATTTAAGAGATGCTCACTAAATTTAAATTAAATTTCTGTTTTGTTTCATTTAATTTTGCGTCAATTTGCCAAAACGCGATAAAACTATTTCATATAAAAACAATTTACAGCAATATGGTCTTTTGATGACAAAACAAGCGAGACAATCATCACAACGTCTGCAACGAAATTTTCAAAAATAATATTATTATCACATACGCAATTTTTAACAAAACTTTATCAGCTATTTAAATTAATTCCAGTGATAAATATATATATGTTTTAATGGTTGTTATTTATTGGATAAGTATATCAAATTCGTTATACCGTTCATACAGTTATCAACAAAACGAACCTTATAATAAATTAATTAATTTAAATGTATGCTTACAGATTGAAAATATAAATATTATACAATTGCGAAAAATCTGAATAAAACAAATGAAAGAAAAGCTTAAAAACCAAAATTTATTTTTGATTACAATACTTCTAGAAGAACAGCAGTACTTTAATAAAGATTTTGTAGTACTAAACAATTTTCAAATTAAAATGTTTGGCGTAATTTAAATCAGAAATGGTTCCCCAAATACGTACCATCGATTAAATTTTAATTGATAATAATACAATAAGTTCTCATTAAAAATGGTTGATGTTAAAAAAACACGCATTAGACAGCTATTTGAAGTTATTATTATTAGTTTTTCCTCGACATCGTACAACTTCACAAACTCTTGGACTAGTGTTTAATTTATTTATTTTATTTATATACCACAAGTCACTTTGTAAAAAAATAAAACTTCACATAACAATGTTTTAAAGATTCGGAAAACTTTTTTTTCACTCCGATTTACGTAATAATAATTACGTACGATAGCATTAAACGGTTTATTTTAGTGTCGCTGTCACTAGCTGTGTTCACAATGTACCACACACGTAAACTACAAACAACTTTGTAAATGTCCCTTGCCAAACAATTTTAAGGAAGAGATGTTGACTCTTTTAATTTTAGATGTGTACTAAGTCTCTCTATGCTCGCAGCGGCGGGAAAATTATCTGCGAATGCGCAAACTCGACTCATTTTCGCCTCCATTGGCTGCCAGACTCGATGATACAGACTGCAAAATGCAACAAGCTGCAAAAGAAATCTTTCAATTTATATATTGGGACAACGGTTTAAAAAAAATCCATGATTCAAAAATACCCGTTGTTCTCGAATATTATTCAAAATTCAACTCAAGTTTCACAACTTCAAATAGTCGGAAAACTTTTTCGACTTGTTTTCGTCTAAACTTTCCGAAGTTTGTTTTCAAAGTTAAGACGCTTGACAGAGTCATCTCGTGACGTATACAGTAACCTTAGGGTAAAAAAGTAAATAATTATTATCCTCGCATATCCTCAATCTATAATGTAAAAAGGATCTTTAATTATTTACATTAATATAGATTTAATAATAAAGCAACTCTACACGAAATTCAATTACAAGTATAATTTATTTTTCACTTTTTATTGGAACCTCCACAATAACGAATATTCAAAAACGCAAGTCAATATTTTTATATTATTAAAGAAAATTTGGTTTTTCTAAAATAGTTATTGCTTTCGACACAATTTCCTTAATATTTTGCCATCGTATGTAGAAGCATTTAATAGAAAAATTACCGTCCTAGAGCACCTATTATTAATTTAAGGCAAGGGTGTCCAACCTTTTTTGCCCTGTGATCGACTTTTCAATCTTAAATTTTCTCGCGATCGACTTTTAACAAGAAATTTTATTTAGGGTCTTTCCCTTCTTCAAACTAAGAAATGTTTATTTTAAATGCGAAATGCATATCATTAGATAGGTATGTGCTTACAAAATAATTCAATTTTAGTATTTTTGTTTATTTTATATTTAAATTACATATTTTTTTGAAATTCACGGAAGCTTTCGGGATCGACCAAATTTTGCTTTGGAATCGACCGGTCGATCGCGATCTACCGGTTGGATACCCATGATTCAGTGGATGGTTCAGGAAATAGTATGTTTAGTCCTTACATCACGTTATATTCGAAATCTTACGAAAAAGAGAGGTTGAGTTTCTGCATAACAAGCAGTACTCGGTACATATTCCACGTTGGGAGCGGATTTGGTTGAAAAAATATGCAATTACAAAATTAACGAAAACGTTACCAGCATTCTAGTGTGCTTGATTCTTGCAATTTAACTAAAGTTATTTATATTTCTTATCAATAGATGTCACTATTACAAAATCTTTGGCGATACAGCAACCGAGGAAAATAATACTTACATTTATTTTATTTCAACTGTGTGAATACAGTGACGTGCCACCTCCAATAGATATAGTTTTATTATCACTTTATATTATTTTCTGATCATATAAATGATTTTGTATTTACAATAGCTTTAGATATAAAGGCTGCAAAGTGAACAATAGTCACTTTTATAACTGAACAAAATCCTAATTTAATCAAACATTAATTGAATTGTTTTCGAAATAACAATCACACATAATGAATGATGAAAATTAACCACATTATAAACAGTGCAATGCAGTGGCTTAACCACCATACGACGCATAATGGTCCTTGGATTCAGGGGCCCTAAATTTGTATTCATATTTAAATTTTTAAAAATAAATAAGAAAACTTATAGTAAAAAATAATTATTTCTTAAAGTCCATGCCAAATGGGTAAATTTTGAGGGCCGTTATCACATGTCAGTGCGAAATAAAAGTAACTCTTTTTTGTTATTATCACCAGATAAAAAACTACTTATACATACTGTCCCTAACCCTTTGACAGCTGAGACAACTCGAAGTCGTTCTTTTCTGTGCATAAATTTTATTTTTGACATAAAAAATAGGGTCTATTTGATACTTTATTAATTGATTTAGCATTTACTTGGTAGAACTCCATTATAACAGATTAAAAATATCAAAGTATTTTAGCTCTACAGTTTCTGTAGAGCTGTAGAGCTAAAATACTTTGATATTTTTAATCTGTTGTATTTGATACATTTTTGTTTGAACTTTTCTATATGGGTCCAGATAATTTAGTTACGCCACTGGTCCACTGTTTCATCATCCGTGAAATAAATTTTATGGTCGTTTTCTTATTGCTCATTATTTAGACTCAATTCCAGTTGCAATAGTAATAGTATATTACGTTTATGCTATGCTCAATATCATTTTTAAGTTATAAATATTTACAAAGTTTTTAAAAGTTCAACATTAACTTTCGAGTTCCGATGGGGTACATTGACATTTCAAAATTATTCTTATACCAACCATTAGCTGAATACCAATAAAATCTAATTAATATTTATTGTAATCTTTAATGATTCCTCAATAAATGCAATGAAAATATTACGTAAACTTGTCTGGGGTTATTTTGTACCCCCATCGCTTTTCCATCCTTTTCTTCCGGCGTTTCGGTACTTAGTGTCAACAAATAAATCAATCAATGCTTCCGAACATCCGAATTTAATATATTATTTAATGTATTTATATTTTTATATTCGATCTTACACTGACATCTGTAAAAAATATAAAAATACTTTGTTATTCTTACGCGTATGAAATCAGTTTATTTCACATCATAATAAATTTTATTCGTACAATAATTTTATTCCATGGTAAAACAGTTTTCTTGCCTTTAATACTGACAGGTAGCGCTAATGCGGTGAAAACAGGTAGCCACAGTTGAAAGTTCCAACAGGGCAACTCCGATCGATGATAACTGTGTCAAGTTATACAAAATATATTTTGAAATTCCTTTAGATTGCAATGTTTTAATTATAAAGGTGAGTGCAAACGCCTTTGAGAAATCAAGAAATCAAAATTTCATAAACTAGAGCATAGGGCAGTGAAAGTTGGTGAAAGTTTCCGTCGCAGTACCGTTGTTTCCAGTACTAGTGACAGGACATTTTCCAAAGCATATGTGTTGCGTTTGTAATGATTGTTACGTAATTTAATTCCAGTTTAGAGGATGTCTTGGATGAAAAGACCCCGAGGAAACCCAGCCGCCGTGCCGGGCCCCGGCCAGAACATATACAATCCCACGCAAGTGAGTTCTTTGACATTATTCCTGTCATGTTGTAGGTTATGTTTGTCCGATGACTGACTGGGCTAGTTGATTATTTATGTTATTGGTTGATTACGTTACGGCTGACGTTTGTCGGTTCACCAGCTATAGTAAAGTTTGTGTTCAATTAAATAAACCTTGTAGTATGATTTTGTAATCCTATTCTAAAGAGATGACACTGGAATTGAATAAGTAATTGTTAAATGTACGTATTGTCAACTCAGTAAAAAACCGACGAAGAAAAATTTATTATTCTTGATTATTATCATTTTTTTTTTCCATTTTCAATCGAAACGAAAAAAATATATCTAGTACTTCTTTTGTACATGGAAATTAATTAACAGTAAATATTTAAGTGTATGTAGTTCCTTATGGGAATGTTAATATTTTTTTAATGTTTTTTTTAACTATATTCTCTTAAGAGTTTTATTAATCAGATTAGGTGAATAAAATACTGTTAATTCTGTGTTTCTGTCGTATATCACATATTTGGTTTTACGAAAGATCTTTTAACCTCTACTCCCTTATATCTCACTAGCATATAATATGCATTGGCATTGGCTGTAATGCCATGTATTGCTTTTTTCTTTTTATTATGAATAATTAGATTTGATTTACTTCAAAATTTTTTGATATTAAGATATACAGCGAATTCCTATGCGATAAATGTATCTTAATTTTAAATCTTAAATATCCATTACCCAGATCATGACTATATGTTAAATTTGTTGAAAAAATCAATAGTTGATCATTGAATTTGGGACCGTATTGTTATTGATTGAGAGCTGACCTCTTATAACAGCCAACTCAATATTTTCAGTGCTGTATGCCAATGATGAAGTCCGATGTCTCTACCCAAAATCTCCATCTTAATTTTCAATCGTAATAATATGTTCCAGTTGAAAAATTACTGTCGAAAAAATATTACAAAACAGACTGAACCAAGTGACACAATTTTTGCTCGTGAAATCACTTCTAACTAACTAAACAAAATGTAATAATAATATTAAAAATACACCTTTTCACAAGGTTTACTCGAATTTTTAATTCAAATTGGTTATACCAATTAATGTATTTTGTAAATTGAGGGTTTTCAATAATGCTAATATTTTCAATTATAAAATTATAATAATGTTCAATAATTTTGCTAATGCTGACTATTGCAATATGTGTATGTGTTTTCTAGTATTAATATAAATTGAAGAAAAAACTAAAAAGCTGTCTCACCCATTTTTCTCGCGTAATTTTCTGAAAATGGGCAAAAACAGCATTATTCGAATTGACAGCATATTTTTATGGTTTGGCACAAACGATGTCAACCACTGAATTTTTGATGACTCCAATCAATTTTGCAATGCAAAATAAGTTACTTATTTTCAATACATTTTTTACTAAAGTATGATGAATTACTTTATGCAGTGCAGGTTGTCTGTGAAAAAATATTGTCTGTTTTAGTCTATTTTGGTTACTTTTGATTTTGGAAAATGTACTTTATGACATCAACAAATATTACTCTTCCCCATGTTGACATAGTTTCGAGATTCCTATTCAATCTTCATATATTACTACTTTGTTACGTGTAGGGCAGGGATGGCAAATACAATTGGATCAGCGTGCCAAAATTGCTTTTTTTTTTCGTAGGTTGTCTATTTCTATAGATACACATAACATAATCTTAATCATATTTATTCAATACAATGCAAACAACTAATAAAATGTTAATACGTATGTAGATACATTGGTAAATATATATAGAAAGAGATATTTAATAAAAGATCTATTTTTAAACATTAATTTTTATGTTTCTGCAATATGCTGATAAATAAATGCTGCTGAAACTTCCTTTCTTAACCTAATTTTAGTATTGGAATGTAAAATGTAGAATGCTGAAAAAATACTTTCCCATTTATATAAAAGTATCGGGAATGTTTTTTTTTATTATGTTATCAATTTGGCATTCCAATTCGTCAATTTGAGAAAGCTGTTTACGTATTTAAAAGATAAACCATTACATATTCTAAAAAATTATGCCACCATTGTTTTTTCGTGTGACACTTATTAACCATCGCTGGCTTTGGGTATTACCAATTACTTTAATAATTATTTGTCTAGTCTGTTGCACAGTGGTCAAACATTACTAGCTTCCACGGCAGATATCACGAGTCACAATATGAACAGTATTTTTTCAACCAATTTCTGTTCGAAAACATGGGTGTTTGTAATGTTCAAAAATTCCCTTCTCTCAATTCCATCCTAAATTAACAGGGCATAGTGAGAGCGATTAATCAACCACTAATTCTGCCCTAGTTCTATCCTTCTACACTTTTCTCTTTGAAAAAAGAGGTTGAGCAATTGAGTAACCAGCAGTTCTTGTTGAAAAAACTTATGTTGAGATACTTTCATTAGGAGGCTTTATGCTCCACATTGAGTGTGAACAACGTTCCCTCTAAGCTGCCCAACGTGTGCTGCCGTGCATCAGTCGGGAGGCCCCCATGCACTCATTCCGGGTTGGCGCGCACTACAAGACAGTTATTCAATTAATATTTGATCGGTCCGCACAGCTAACCTCTTGTCTTAGAGGGACCACTGGGTGTAAAAACGAACGCCTTTCCACAAAGAAGTGACAGCAAAAAAAAAACATCTTAAAAGTAAAAAATTCTATTACTACTTGTTATTTTTGAACAGTTCAACAATGAAATAGTAAATTAATCTTCTCACGTCAATAACATTAGTTTTTTGCCACTGAATCAATCTATCAACTTTTCAATCCAAATTAAATATTTATTTAAATACCCTACCGTCCTGATTGAATGTTGTATTTAAAAAAAAAAGGAAACATATTCACCTAAAACTATTTTAACCGACATTTAAGATATTCTTTGCTACTTTTTAATTATGCAACTATGCAAATGTGTTGTCAAGAAAATATGTGAGCTGTTCACATCATTTTACTTACAATAAGTGTTATGCTTTAAAGCACTTTTGATTTCAAATATCTCATTTTGACATTATACTGCTATAGTGTTTATGTATGTAGATAGTATTGTTTATTTTCGTAAAGTTAATAAAATGCAGAATTGTTTACACAACTGTAGTTTTTGTGCTCTGGAAAGTGAATAAAAAAAATGTTTATTAAATTTATTTCAAGAACTGTTAGATATGGCAAATAATAATGTTATTTTTGCAGGTAATTCGCAAGTCTGCATATTTTTAGCAATAAAATTACAACATGTTACGTGTAACAATTAATATTCATTTTATTTCGTATTTTATACTGACTACATCATCACTTATTTGAAATAATTAATATTTTTTGTGATTGTAGGTTTTTATCCAATTTGAATTAGATTACATAACGTTGACCTTCAGTGAAGCCTTAAATATTATCTGCACACTACATTGTCTCCAGTAATATACATTACAATATCCTCATATTTAATTTGTTCGTGAAATGTTGGCCAATGTCTAATCGGTAAAACAAAAACTTGGAGATAATTGTTAACAAAGTAGGCAACATCATTAGTGTATTCTTTTGAACATGATAATAATACAATACTTAAAAATAGGTAATTTTCAATATATATTAGTGGGAAAGGGAATGGGCATTAAGTCCAATATTCACACTCCAGAAAAGCCAAAACGAGGTTTGCATTTTTGGAAACATACCCGATCATTACATAGAATTGTATTTTATTTTTACAAATGTAATTCTATAGTTTATCTGAGGGCCGCATGACCAGAAAATAAAAATACATATTTTTAAAAAGAGCCCTGCAGTTGCTGTTCACTTACTCCAAAGTTTGTAGCACGCCGGCTATATTTGCTATTATTAATTTAATTATTTATTGACGAGTTAACTCGTGCTTTTACGAGATATCTTGTTTGTGGCAGCCATCTAGTTAAATCACACAATACCAGCTGAATGTAGTAATAGGATTATTTGATTTTTAGCGCATTTAAATTGAAACATATAAACTAAAAACTTAAAAACAACAGCCTTGTTGTTGATACTTCTGAAGTAAAGAGCAAAATTGATTGATTTGATTGATGATTTTAACTTATTCATGTTGCAAACTGTACATGATTTAATGCTTAGCAGTTAACATATAGTTCCCCTAAAATAGCGGATACATTGGTATGCATAAATTGTGAGCACAAACAATAGCCATGTAAATTTTTTGTCCCGGTTCAGTCAACACATGTTGTAATCTTTTGCTTTTATTTTAATACATATCAAACTTCATCTCGTTTGGTTTGGTTTATGATAACAGTAGTTAACATTTGATTTGTTCGCTTTTCACTGTTATTTTTAGCATTGTTATCTAAAAACAAAACGTTTTATGAATCTATGGATAATATTCGTATCGACCATTACTTTTTATAGATGGAAATGTATGCCAGTTGCTTTCAAATCTAGCGAGTACTCCTGATTACTTTGTTGTTGCTAAATGTTTAACCCTTTGATTAGTATCGCTGTAAATGTACACGTACGTTCGCGCTCTACTGAGCCAGATACATTAACGCCGTACATGTTCAGTGACACTTTTTGGTGCCTTAATAACTATTGCGGTCGTAGTTTTACATATTATTATTTTTTTACTTTGATTAATGATAGATCTATCAATGATGTGTGGACGGAATTTTATTAATAACATATATTTTTAACATTAAAAAAAAACAAATATATACTGAAAATAAAATGGGTTTGTGTCATAATTTAATATTCTCTTTGGTGGTCTCAGAATCGATACAAATTGTTTCGTCATTTTTTGCCTATCTCAATTTTTATCTATCGTCATTACAATTGTCTCAATAATGGAACCACTTTTCTCATTAAAATTTACGATCTTATCATAACAGGTTAGTTTTTCCAAGTACAGTTTATAATAATATGATTTATGGAAAAAAAGAACAGAATAAATGAATAAAAATCCATCAAATCTAACTCACCTTCAGCAGGTCTATGCTAAGCAAATAAATAAATTACTTTTCAAAGGGTCATATATCAAGAAATTCATTTAAATTTCTGTAAAAAGTAATATTTTTTTGTTGGATAAAAATATCTCGTGTATTATAATAACATTGTTTTATTTTTTAGCCACCGCTGCCAACCCAGCAGCAGGCACCGTCAGCTCAGCAACCCCAACAGCTTCACCAGCAACAATGGCTTCAGGGTCAACAACCTCAGACGCAAGCTCAGCCTCAGTCTCAATATGGAAATCCAACTCAAGCCTACAATCCTCAAGCCCAACAATACTGGCAGGCCCCGCAACCTGCGAACCCTAACCAGCCTGCCGCCAATCCCACTAATGCTTATAATCAAAATTATCCCCAGCAGAGCTATCCCAACGCTCAGCCGCAGAATGAGTTCTATCAGTACGGGCAGCAGAATTATGGACAGACCAATTCATATCCGCAGCAGCAAAATTATCCAGAATACCCTAACCAACAACAATATAATGCCCAAATGCAGCCTCAGCCGGTGTATCAGAACACCACTGCCAACTTTCAAAGCCACGAAGCCGACGCATGGAATTGGGGTAACGAAGATGGAACAGCAGCTCAGAACCTGCAGCAAAATAGCAACCAATTGAGGGAACCGCCCGCTAATGCAAACATAATCGGAGATAGTTTTGCCAATTCAGGCGATTCGTGGAACTGGTCTATCGAAGAACCGAATAGACCTGAGAATACCAGGGAGAGATCTGTGCACAGTCATCCGAGAGAAGTGACACAAGAGATAGCGCCCAGAAATTTGCAAGCGAATATTCCAAGAAACGACCCGATGAATTCTCAGAGCTATCCTGTTGAAACTCCACTCGTGCGAGACGATAGTAAAAATGCAAATATAGATAAAGAATCAATTGATGTTAATCTTCATCCTAAAATTGCCAATGAAAGTAATGTTAGGACATTAAACGATAGGGAAGCGTTGGTGGAACATAATATCTTACCAGGATTCACCGGAAGGAGGTTCCATGCCGATAATCTGACTCCTCAGTGGTCGATTGAGTCTCAGCCTTCCCAGGATTCCAGCGATGGACTTTTGTCCCATACGGAAAGCACCAACAGGAGTGAAGAACCATCGAGAAGTTCTGAAAAAAGTAGCCCAGGATTTAATTCTAACGATAATACAAATTTCAATTATGCTCAGCCGATGGCGGAAAACTATAATGAAAATATTTCTTCCTGGGAACGACAGCAGCATGTTGAAAATGTTGTTCATCATGTTCCAGAAAATGTAACAAATTCGGGAGACAATAGAGAACTGGTTGATAGTATGAGAGATATGTCACTAGTTAACTCTCGTAACAGAGAAAGTGTATCACCAGAGAAGAACGTACCGAGAAGTTTACCGCAACAAGATGAGCAACCTCAAAACTTTGTTGATAATGCTTCCAAGGTTTCCACTCCGCCTAGAGGATCTTTGCCACCTTCTGGTAAAAAACCACCGGCGACACTGCCTCCGAGTATGCCCGGTTTTCCTGCAAACACTTCTGCAAATCAAAACCCATTCAAGAGAGCGGGACAGTTGTCTCACAAGACTGCAAACAGAACTACACCGATACAATCTCCGCCTGATAATGTGGCGTCACAATCATCGGACCCGCAAAGCTTACCGTTCAATTTACAACAGGAGCCTATTCAGCAAAGTTTACGGCAAGTTTCAACCTCTCCCAAATTGTCCACTAATCAAAACATTCCTCTTTCGACTCGCATTGTTCAGCAAGTGACTTACAGCACTGCAAACCTTGAAACGACGCCTGATAACTCAGAGCGACCCGATAATCCATCCCCGATAAATTACAGGGCGATGCAATACCCCCCACATCAGCCGCCGAATCAACATTTAAATACTGTAGAAAACTTTGAAGTGGCTCCGAATAATGATAGAAACGAATACTTACAAACAGGACACTTGTCTGATGCTAGCTACGGAGATAATCCAGATCGTGGCTCTAGAAATAACTTAAACACTTCTCAGGATAATTATCCACCACCGGGACTCCGGAGAATGGTTCTGGGCCAGCCTGAGTCAGATTCTGGACCGAATTCCAGTTTTGCTGATGAACAACCTCCACCTGGGTTATCTAGAATGGTACCCGGGCAACCCACCGACACGATGAATATCTACACTCAACCCAACGATGATGATTATTTAGATAGACAAATTGATGGACAAACTACAGAAAGCGACAGTTTAAATAATTCTGCATATATGAACAGAACGCCCACCGTTTATAGACAAGTCGACGGTCAACCGACAGATGATGAGTCCAATTACAATCAGAGTGTTACTTCCCGAAGTTCTGCTGACCGTAGACCGATCGGTTCCGACAGGATGGTGCCAATGGGGGAATCCAATTTTCAGTCTTTCCAAAATCAAAACTTCAGCGATGAACGAGTTGTTACTGGTGTAGAACAAAGCAATTCGACTGAACCTAGAGAACAAAACATGGACGGCTCAGATTATTCAGAAGTGGATGCTGCTAATCAAATACGAAGTGTTGTCGGTGCAATAGAACCGAGTGACAATACTCGCTCTAACGTTCCCACTGATAATATACCAGCCCAGAATGTAATGATGGAATCTGAAGCTAGAGATCTCGATATGGAAGGAGAAAACCTACAAGATTTAAGCACAATTTCTTCAGCCGATAATTCCCTCATTCGGGAAGGAAATATTTCCACTGATCAACCGTCGAGAAGCTTAGATCCGCTGGATTCTGGATCAGAAAGATTAGCGCAGCAAGCCAACAGGAAATTAAGTGATAAAGATAGAAAATACAGAGATGAAACTAGCCGTAAATCGAGCGACAAAGATAGAAAGTACAGAGACGATACTACTGGTGATGAATCTGAGCGAGATAGACTGTTTAAAAAAGATTCTCCTCGAAAGGATAGATTGCGTACTTCAAAAGAGAGGGATGGAAGGTACGGCGATCGAAGAGTAGAGAAAGAAAGGCGTGGAGAGCAATATAGAACTGAGAGGGATGGTGGAGCTAGAGGAGAAGACAGACGTGTTCGAAAGACCAACAAAGACAGATATGAAACAGAAGATACCGATTATTATTCTGACCGTGATAGAAGGTTCGTTTGTTGTTAATTTCAAATAGCTTTTTTGTAGTTTTTAGTGTGATAAGAAATGATTCGGTTCCGTAGTCGAGCGGCCAACATCATTGGCCTTACGTGTTCAAATCCCAGAACGGGCAGTATCATTTTTCAATCAATCAATGGACTAGTTATAGTCATGGATGCTTTGTGATATCTAAAATTCCATTCTCTCCCTAAAAACAGGGAGTAACGAGAGCGTATAGCTTATCACTAGTCTTATCCTTATATCCCTACTCTTAGGAAACAAGAGATTGAGCAACTGAGTAACAAGTTTTCGATGAAAAACTCAATCTGCCACATTGGAAGTGGATATCTTTAAAAAAAAATTAAAAAACAAGACTCAAAAATGTCTTTTATATCATCAGGATAGTGCCAAGTTGTTGTTTATAAATTTTGTTATTTCGAGTGCTTGGTAAATTAAAGTCTTCATCCAATTAAATTAACCCTGAAGCATCCTTGTGATTTTAAAAAATATCGAGTTTTACTCTGAATGAATCTTGACATTTTATATATGCATTTAATGTATTTTCAGGAAATACCGAGAAGGTTCATACCCATCCGGCAAGCCTCCGAGACCTGAACCGTCAGCCTCGAGAAGAGAAGACGACGGACGGCGATCATACGACCGTTCCATAAGAGACGACAAGGACAGAAGACGTAGAGATGATAGAGATAGAAAATACGATAGTTACGAGAGTGAGAGGGACGGCAGAAGGCGTGCAGACCCTGATAGACCGGATGAAAGAGACAGGAGATATGCCACCTTGGATAGAGAGAGAAATTATGCTGGTGGTCAAAGAAAGGAGAGAACTGCTGGTAGAGATGAGAGAAAGAGAGGTTAACATTTGATATTTTTAATTTTTATATACACATAGCCTTCGAGTGACCCAGAAGAAGTTATTTGTTACATAAACATTCAGTCATTTTATTTCAATTAGATTATTGTTTAAATATGTCATTGAATTATTTTTTTTGAATTTTCTGAAACATAAGCAATCTTTTAGTTTTATTTATTTATATTGCATATCTTCCAGGCCCCGATCAACGCGATTCGAGATATGGACCTTCTCGGCCAGATTCGAGGGATCCTGACCCGATTGAAGACGAACTGAACGATGCAGCTCTGATAACAGAGAGGGAGCAACGCAGGGTTAGGCGTGATAGAGAAAGAGATGACGACAGAGACAGGAGAGGAGGCACCCGTCATAGAAGAGACAGGGACAGGCAATATGGGGATCAGCAGTATTATGAGAGTAAGAAGATTGTTCATTGCAATTCAATATAATCTATTACAATAAACAAATTATACATTAGCAGGATGAACAATGTTAAAGATCCCTACATCGCAATCACCATCGGCAAGCTGATTTTTACTTTTGAAAAATTATCAATTCATGCACACGATTCCTCAGATAGTCAATTGAAATATTTTTCAGTCACGTTTATTTTATTAGTCATTTCAATTTGAAAAACACATTTGATCTCAATTGGGAGTAAATGTTTCCAGGTGAATATTTTAAATTTACTTTTTCTAGGGTATGGTTACCCCATGGGCCAGTATCAACAGCAGATGTATCAGCAGCATCCGACTTATCAATACTACGAGAAATTGCGGCTGACCAACCCGCAGGCTTACTTGGAGTTCTACAATAAGTATATGGCCGGGCAGGGAGGGGCCGTGCCTGGGATGACGGAGGCCGATGCCAGCCGTGGAATGGCCACTTATGCCGAAGGTGAATATTTCTTTTTATACCTTTTGAAGGGTCGAGCACTTTTGATGCTCTTCAGGTTTTGTCTACTAAGTAAAAGGTTCAGATATATAACTATATCATGAATACAATGATTTTTTTAATTCATCTTGTTTATCTATTGCTAGGTCCGTAGCCGAGTGGTCAATGTCGTTCTCTTTGGTTAGGAGTAACTTTACAAATTGATCTTTGAATTTGTGTTGAAAAGCGTAAATTACTGTAATGACTGAATTCATTCCTACCTATCTGATCGTAAAATTTGGAAAGCAATTACTTAACAACTAGTCCTGTCTTAGCCAAATCCTTCCACCACCACACTTTTTGAGTGACTTAATAACAAGCAGATTTTGTAGAGCAAATTCTACTGAGATAAACTCATATCAAGTGTTCATATGCTTCAAATTAGGAGCGTGCATGGATACTGTAATGCATTCATGGGCAACCACCAGGCCGGATCCGGTCCGCCGAGCTATTTACTCCAGCCCTGATTCATCTCGGCGAAGTAATAGAGAAAGAAATTAATAGTTCCAGGGAGCCAATATTGCTAGTCTCGTAATTCAAGTTCAAGGCCAATCTTCACACTAACTTTTTGAATCAGTATATAATATTAATATTATGTCGTTCATTATATAAATAAAAAAGTATGCAAGAAGTAGCAAAGTGTTTAATTTAATTTAATATTACTTTATTATATTTAATAATTTGGTGCGGCCCTTGACTCGGAAACAGAATGATAATTTGGCCTCAGACCTAGGAAAGGTTGCCCATGCCTGCTATAATGCGTTCATCCCTGAGAGAAATAAGAATTAGACAACTACTGGTACTTACAATCTTTATAGTTTATTCATCGATACAGCCAGCTCTCATTAAACACATAATATTAAATCACTATTATCAAAAGTGTGAGCTAGTAAAAAAAATATTTATATTTGGAATTTAACAGCTTACCGCCCGTATGTTTCCTATAGAATTTGACCTGGCGGCCGGGCGATTTTGCGAAAAATTCGCAAAAAACTGCCATTCTACTAAATTCACCATAATTTGTAAACCAATTGAGATATCTTCACAAAATTTGATTTGATAGCTTCCAGATACTTTGGCGCATAAATCAATGCCACTTGAGCAATGGTTCTATATCTGTGGGTTGCAAACTTATGTGGTGTAGTCAAAAAAACTTAAATCTACTATAAGGTTTTTTTTAAATATGTAAAATCTACTTTTTTATATTGTTTTCTTTGTTTTTATGTTCATATATATTAAAAACTTCATTGGATATATTATTTATAAGTTAAAAATCGTAAAAAAGTACGTTTTATGGATAATAACATATTCAATACAAATATCTATTATTTAAGAATTGAGAACCTCTGCCACTGAGTTTGAATAGTTCGCAATATTATCAACCACCCGATTCAAATTTCAAAAATTGTTTTCGACCGCCTTAATGACACTTGCTCCATAGAACTGCAGCATGAAACGCCGCCCGCCCTAGCAATAAATCACAAGGCAATTCGTTGTAAAAAAAATACTACGATACGTGTGTTCGCACCTCTAAGAGGCCCTACAAGAGCATCTGGGCATCATGTTACCCTGCTAATATTACGTATGTATTTTGTCGCTAATTAGAGAAACAAACCAGAAACGATTTGAACATAAAATCTTTTACCAGAACGTAAAATAATACTATGAAAAATCACACCTGAAAAAAATAAACGTCTACCATCTTAGGGGTATTTTTACGAAATATTTTAGTATAATAATGATTTTTTTTGTAGTTAAATATTGCGTCAATGTGTATGCTACCATCTCTCGTTAACATTTGAAATCAAACTCGATTCTAACCAAGTGATTTTTCAATAGAATAGAGTGTATGACGTAGGACTCGTATATGCGTCCACGGTCCGCAACCGTTGGATTTCAAAGACTTAAATACGCGTCCACGGTCGTTAAGCTGTTAATTACTAATCAAATAATATTAAAATTGATTTTTCATATCGTTCAATTGTAAAAATTATCCATAATCACGTTCACAACTCGATGCGTAAATAATAATTGTAAACCTTCATGCCGTAGGCTATGCTCCAATGCCGGGGTACGATGCTGCCGCAACAACCAGACTAGCAGATGAAAGAGGAAGCGTACATTCGGGGAGATCTTCAGCCAACGGGGAACAGATGAAAGACAGGTATGATATTCATTTCAATCACGCACATCAAGGCTACGGATATCATCTCCTGTGTGAATAATTTATGCATGAAATCAACGCATTCCATATCACTCCCGATGTTTTGTTTTAACAGCTTAACGACCGCTGGACGCGTATTTAAGTCTTTGAAAATCAATGGTTGCTGGCCGGCGGACGCATATATGCGTCCTACGTCATACATTCCATTCTATTAAAAAGTATCTAGAAGCTAGTAAATTAAATTTTGTAAAGATATCTCAATTGGTTTACAAATTATAGTGAATTTAGTAAAATTACAATTTTTTGCGAATTGTTCGCAAAATTGCTCGGCCGCCAGGTGAAATTCTATAAAAAACGTGCGGTCGTTAAGTTGTTAAGATCACTAGTCACTTTTTATTTTGTGGTTTTTTTTTTTCACATTTATAATAGATTTCGAAATGAGACAATATCAAATGAGAATTGTTTTTAAAGTCTCTTGAGATCAATTCTTGCAGAAAACTTTTTACCTGTACATAATAGGTGTGAAGTATTATATTACTAATAATCATTAAAGACATTTTTTGATTGTTAATATGTTTGAAGCAATCATACTATGTATAAACATCTTTTATTTTCGATCAATGTTTTTTTGTTTTTTGTTTTAATTTCATTTTACACACATGTTGTTTGTTTCTGTTGCACACTATTATTGCACGGTTTTCGCTTACAAAATGCACTGTTTTTAAAATGTCACGAAAGTATATTTTTAAGTTTGTTTTTTTTTGCATCCACAAACATCTCAAAAGGTTAGCATGTAGTCAATTCTTCCAGAAATCTAGAAGAATACCGATGCACGCAAAAATTGGTGCGCAGATTAAAGTTCTGCGTTGTACATATTTTATAATTTTGTAAAAAGATATAGAATCGTTATAAATTTTCAAAACATCAATCAAAATACTTGTCGTGCCATAAATATATTTTCTTTTCTTTTTTACCTTTATTCAGTATTCTTTATTCAGTACTGTATTTTTGACTGATTAAGTCAATTGAATTTATCATTATTAATTAAATGGTTAAACCAAAAAATGTTGAAACCATAATTTTAAATGTCTTTTTTAATTTTTTTGAAATTGTTATTACTGGACCTTCAAGCCAGTATAATCTGGAAAAAAACTGCAGTATGTTGAAAAGTAGAAACTCTTATTTTCTTTTTAGCTTGGAATGATGGGAAAGTTTTCAAATTTATTCTAATATAGATTTATTTTTATGACGCTATAGTGTTATTTAAAATTGTGGAAAAAAGGATATCCAATACTATGGTTGGAGTATTTTTGGCGTCACTATACAGTGCTGGTCTGAGAGTAGTAATTAATTAAATAACTTGACAGCCACTGGTATGATATAATTATTTACCTGAATGTCACCAGAAATGTATTTCTAAATAAAATAATCAATTTATGTGTTCTCTTGGAACTCATTATAATTATTCATTAGGACTGAAAAAAAAATCCTAGTCACTTACAAAGTTTTGCTATAAAACTTATTATCTTATATTAATTTTACCGCCATCTATTACTGTAAATCTATTTTGAAATATACGTGCCTGAAGGGTCAAACATATAGTAAAATTGTATACTTCACTTTATATCTTCAATGGTGTTAGCAGTAGTGTAATTTAGTTATTATCCCATTTATCATATCTTTCACTTGGGCATGGAATCCTCTATTATTGTTTGCATATAGACCATTCTTTTATATCACATGACGTTTCTCATTGCTCCATATTAAACAAATTATCTATGTGTTTTGTAATGCAGTTTACCACGAATTAACTTGTGTTAAGTTGATTATAGGTATCTATTTATAATATTTTTTCAAACATGGGATTTAGCAAAATCACCAAGAAAGACGATGGCTTGTTCATATCGGTCGCCCAGTATCATAACAGATATTGTTTTAAATCACTCGAATAGATAATTAATATTTTCATTCAGATTCATTCAATAATAGATCATTTGATTGCATAAATCATTTTCTCCCTGTTTTTATTATAATAATATCAACATTTTTTACATTAGTTGTCATAAAAAACTGAATGTACTGGGAAGTCTTTGTCTTAGATCCACAAGTGCCTATTGCACCAATTTTAAAAAAATTGCAAATTCAACAAAAAGCATTTTCTTTTAATGAAGTTGAAGTTTGAAATTTTGTTGATTAATCTTTTTCACAGTGTCACCAAACATACGTGAAAACACAGTTTAGTTTCCATTGTTCAGTATATTTATTTTTTTTGTTATTAGCTGGCATTTTTTCTCAACAACGGTATAAAACAATCATGAAATTGTTAAGCAATCAACAAATGTCCATATCTGTATCCACTACATGAGGTTTTTTGGTGCTGTCCATCTTAGCCTGGAATTGCTCTATGTTGAGTAAATAGATAAATCAATAATTTAATAATCAGAAAAGCCTACTACCATTTATATTTGTCTATATTTTAAATTAAATTGGTCTTTGACAAAAGCTAACCCCAAAATAGTCAGTTAAACACAATCATGCTCATTATTTCGTGCCACTTATCATAACATGTTCATTGTGTCAATTACTCCATGACCATTATGGCGTTGATCATTGTGACATGTAGAATTGTCTGTACCTTTGGTTCATATCCCACGACAGGATGTTGATGGACGCGAACGGTGGTTATTACTATCAGTTCCGGCGCATCGATCCTAACACTCCGGGGTACGGAAGATCGTTGGAGAGGCAACGGGGAGGAGGCTCCACCAGGACTGATCTATCCGGCAGTAGGTGGGTCTAATAGGGCTACACAGACTCCCACTCGACAAACATATTCAATAATTTATTATCCTTTGTAAATATACAATTCACACAATTTATAATTTACCAAAACTTACGCTTTCAATGTTTACTCACAACAAATACTAATCTAATAAATAAGAATCCAGTTCTCGGTTATTTGGGTTTTGATTTTTTTTTTTTTCAAAATAACGTCAAAGTTATACGTTAAATATTGTTGTATATACTAACCCGACCCGGCATTTTGCTTTCTGCGACCGTACCGGGTACCGGATCGCGACCCATCATTTGGAAAACGCTGCATTAAGTGTATACTAATGCTTAAGTCAGCGATTTCCAACCTGGGAGGCGCGCCTCCCTGGGGAGGCGTGGACTATTGCACAGGGAGGCGCGAACAGTCTAAAATATTTATTTATCCTCCAAATCGTATCTTTGTTACTATATGAAATAAAGGATGGGGAGGCGCGAAGATATTTTTTTCTTCAAAGGGAGGCGCAGTAACATAAAGGTTGAAAACCGCTGGCTTAAGTTATACACAGGTATTTTTATTATACAATTCATATCTCGTAACACACAACTTTTAAGCAGTAAGGGGGCATATTCTACCAATTCGATAATAGAGCTATCGTCACTCCCGTTAATAAGCTGCAGATAAAATTGGGATTGGCAATGAACACATCTGGTTCAATACAGAATGACTTATGTCATTTAAACTAACAATCTAGCTTAGTAAATGACTGGAAGAATTTTTTCACGAAAATAAACTGGCCAAGTCATTGATTTTTTTCATTCATTTCACATACATTTTGATACTGATCAACAATGGACCATTTAGGATTGTAACACCTACATCACATACAAAATCAACAAGCTGCCTCTATCAGCAACATCTCTAAAATTGACATTCTTTCAAATACATTTTACGTACCCATTTGTACTATATCATAACATATATATATTCAGCTTGCTACATATATTTATTTATTTTTTATCACTATCTATTGCTTTTATCATTTGCACAGCTGTGCGCTTTCATCTGTCTTACTGCTTTTTTATTATTATTTTATCGTTTTTATTACTGTAATATCAGGTATGTAATACTGTTTATTTTTTTCATATATATATATACAACACACTGTATACACTCAGTTCAGTTTTATTATTAATTTTATATTATCTTAACATATGATAAATTTAAATATCTACTTATTGATACATATATAACATAATTTTGTTTGCAATTTGATATTTAATTAATATAAAGTAGCATTGTATGAATGTGATTGAGAAAGATACTGCTAGAATGTTATTACAGCTTATGATCAATTTTGCTTACCTTTATAATTACTATAGAAATCTCTTCAGTTATCAAAATATATTTCATTTGTTTAATTACAATCACAACAATCTTAGTATCATAATAATTTTGAAAGTATGAAAGGTATTATATCTCGTTTTAATGAATTTACTCGTCAATTTTCTACAATTGCATATTTTTTAATCTGTGCTATATAAATGCTTTCAGGGATTTCAATACCGACCCCTCAATTAATTTTGTTCCTGAAGACTCGACAGCCAAATCAGAAAGGTTGACGCCTGACAAGTTTGCGAGGGCTCATATCAAGGTATTTCTGTCGTTCAACTTACATATTGTGAATTAAAATAAATTACTTAAAATAATCGGGGATCGTGAAATTGTTTTTCTCCTCCACCCATGCACCGCTTTAATATAATTTATACTGTCCGCCTACAGTGGCATTTCAAACATTACGGTTATCTCAGGAGCAACTCATCAAATCGTTTTTGTCCAACTGAGTACAGAATTGAGTTTGAAACGGATTTTTAATCATTTTTTCGAGGTCTTATTTATTTGATAAATGATACTTAAAGCCCTATCAAATAATGTTCAAAGTTTGCCAACCACATCAAAAGAAGTTTTTTCTATTGAAGTGAAGTTCAAAATATATTATTGTTACATAGGTGTCTTATTTATGTTAGTTATATATTATATATTTACGATAAATAGCTCAATTTTAGAATAAATTGAACAAACGCCGTTGAATTGAATTTTTTCTTCCTTGATTTATTTCTAAATGTATTTTGTTCATGTCTTTATATAATAAGAGGCTGGTTAGTCCGCTCTCTAGTTGGCATACCCGATTGTTTTCTTTAGGAATACATCTAACTAGGAGCTTAGAATTTAAGCTATTTCCTGTTTAAATTCTAATCAACTGATAAAGATTAAAAACTCTCGCATGTTACATGATAACTAAAATGCTCTGGTGCAATTTATTGGCTGTACAATAATTTAAAACAATACACGAAGAGCTATAAGAATAGTCCCAATGGTAGCATGATGAACATATGTCATTATAAAGTGTTTATCGTTGCAGGGCATTCTTTCTTCTATGAATTTGGTAGCGGTCAACCCCTCATATCCGATCGATGGACAGCCAGCCATAGTTGAAATCTTGGACCTGAACAAGATCCTCATTAACGATCCGATCAGGTGTGAGCTGACTTTATACCCTGGACCATTAGTGAAAGGTAATTTTAATCTCATCTGTATTTGTTTTCTATAAAGTTACACGGAACAAACGTCTTGAGTTTGAGTGTGCTGCCATTCGGAAAAAATGAATGATTATTTTAAAAGATGCAATGCCCTTCCATTGATGACAAGAAACTATGATTCTGTTAATACTATTTATGTGATCGGTAGTGTGTGACCTTGTTACTTTTTTTTTTTTTTTTACCATGTCCGCTCCCAACGTGGAGCATATGGACTCCTAATGGAGTTTATCTCGACAGAAGTGTTTCTACGAGAACTGCTTGTTACTCAGTTGCTCAACCTCTCCTATTCCAAAGAGAGTAGGAATAGAAGAAAAGGGCTAGGACAGGACTAGTGGTTAGCTAAGTTAGGGAATTCAAGCACCACATACATCCATGCCTTTGAACAGAAATTCGTAAATCAATTGAAAAATCAATTTATAAAACGGTCCGTACTGGGATTTGAACCCGTGACCTCCGTAGCGGTAGCCAACGACGTTGCCCACTCGACCACACAGGCGGCTTATACTTATAAACCTTGTTTTTATCGTGCAGGCACTACTCACAAGAAAACTGTTATCGAATACTGCGAAGGAAAGATCCGCACTGCAATCGAGAGGTTCGCATCTCCGCTCAACGATGATCGCAATTCGTTCCTGCATCAACAAATGGGATCGGGAATCAGTGGATCTCAGAGCCAGCTGGTCCACGCCTCTGTTGACTTGGGAAGCAAAGTTCTTGTGTGGGAGCTGCTTATTCTACTGCTCAGGCAAAATGGGGTTAGTACTTTTTATTATCGAATAATATGAAAAAACAATTAAAAAATGCAATAATGTTAATTTCCTACATCAATATAATAATTCTGCTACTCGTCTTTAGTGGTAAATGAATGCATGTATAATCTCTAAACAGGTGCTGTTTTTTAGCCATTGTTAATGTTATCTTTCAGCATAATGATTTGACTAATTTTATCAATCTTTGCTCCATCCTTAAATACTTTTCAGTTAGTTAACATAGTCAACGTAAGAGTAATGTTTTAAATGTTATAATAGCGTATATTTTAGGTAGTAGAGATATATTGATTAATTTATATTGTTATGGTTCTTTTATATTCCTAATCCATCTGGAAAAATTATTATTCTCAACCATAAACTATGCCGATCCAATAGTTTGAGTCTATCTTAATATCTTTGGATTTATTCTAGATGGTTGTTGGTACCGACATAGCTGAGCTTCTCGTTAAGAACAAGCGTCAATACCCGTGGCGTTGTGAAAGCACCGGAACCACTTCGGCTGCAGGCCCCGGCCGAGTTCACAGCAGAAGAGAATCGGCATCTTCTGCTACCAGTCGATCAGCTGACCATCTACCACTTGAGGAAAGCCACACGGCAGATAGTTTGGGTATACATTTGATTTGAAACGATTGATTTTTATCACTAAATCTAAAAATTTCGTGTTCTGAACTTCTTTAGAATGTTACAGTAAACTGTGTCAACTTTGCCTGAAATTCAATGTTTTTTTCAAATATATGTTGCCATTATCATTTATTTAAAGATACATTTAAAATAACTATAATTAATGCATAAGCAAAGTTGATTTAGGTATTGATAAATTTGCCTATGTGAATAAATTGCCTCTTTTTTCAATTTTCAAAGTTCACTTTTACTTAGTTTAGTTTTTTGTACAAAACGTTACTACTGTGCGACCGCTATACTTGTGCGTGCGGGACCTTGGCGCTGCATGCATTTCCGGTATGACAGTCGCAAAAAGAAGATTGCCAGAATTTGAAAATCTTTATTCCCTAATAATAATCAAAATATACATTTTTAATATAAATAGTAAATGAGTTTCAATCAACGTTCCCTCTAAGCTGCGTGCGTGCGCGCGCGGTTGCGCAGCAATTGAGAAGTCCCCGCGCACTCGTTCCGGGTTGGCGCGCACTACAAGACAGTTGCTTAATTGATATTTTATCGGTCCGCGCAGCCTTCGCGCATCTAAACCTTCGGCTTAGAGGGAACGTTGGTTTCAATACTCTGGTTTGCCTTTAACATAATAATTTATATCGGTTTTTAAAACCATTAAAAGACTTCAAAGCGTCGGTATTTCTTTTCTTCGTAAAAAGATTTAAATTTTGCCTGATGGCGTACATATCAAAATCGTTTATTATGCTAGTTTTTTTTTCTTATCCTATGTTTTGTGAGTGATTTGATAAGCTTGTCTCCAGTATTGACCATATTTTTTATAATTTGAATTGTTCTTACAGTCACATCTATAAACAAAAAAAATAAAGAGAGCTGTTTTGGAAAGGACCATTAGGATTCGTTCATATTTTAAAATAAGCCATTTATATATTGCTAAAAATATTTCATATACTAAGTGTGTATAAAAAACAGTTATTTTATTGTTATTTTAAAAAAAAAACAAATAATACTTTGACTTGCAATTAAATCAAAGTTAATAAATTTCCCCATTTTTTAAAGTTTTGTAATACAGTGATTTCATAGCTGTCATTTTTGCAATTCGTTCATTTGCTTTAAACAGTGCAATTAATTGTGATCCGTTTAGCTTTTCTTCTTTACAAAACTTAGTTACATTGGCGATGATATTTTTAGCTTGAGAGCGCAAAGGTATAGGTATGATTGAAGCGATAATCAGTATGATGACGGTACGACTTTTCAATACAGACTAAACTCGTAGACTAAGTGAGGTAGGTAGAATGCGCTTTGCGGAGGGGGGTTGCATATTTAGTTTCAACGGGCATCGCATTTTTGTGCGCAAACTTATATAAGTCGGAGTCTAGTACAGCTATTTGAAATCCAACTACATACTTGACACTGAGTCCTTAAATAATGAGTTATTTTTTACTAAACTTGCCTTTTTTTATATTTCAATTATTTTTACCATTTATACACTTGATACGGCTCAATCTGGGAAGAATATTAATTATTATTTCAAGAAGTAATTATTTTGTTTTTAATTATTAAATGCATAGTTAAAAGTGTAAAATAATCAAATTCACTAATACTTTAAAATAATTTTCTAGAAGCTATCACTTTGAATTCGAGCCTACATGATTTTTTGATTCATCTGCGGACATGTGACACTACTGATTAAATAAAATTTTACACTCAATATTATATAGCTACCGATTTGATTAATCTTTTTTCAAAATTCTTTTGTTCATTTGCTACAAATTATAAAAATCATGTCACTTCCAAAAACCACATATGCATATTATGTTTTCTATCTTCGTGTGAAGAAAAAATGACAATTCAATAAAAAACATGATAATGGCAATCAATATTAGACAAAACAACATTTGGATGCACATATGCGACCATATTCTTCAAAGGGTTAATAAATGCAGGCAAAGTTACCAGTCATAGGCTAAGTTGACACCGGTTTACAGAAGTAAAATTTGTTCCTATAAAATAAAAAAAAAATTCAAATGTAATTATTTATCTACAATATTTATTTTCCTTTCACCAGCCCAACAAGATCAGGAGCAACACGACTCTTCAAATGACGTATCAATTATTGATCAGTCAAACTCGACATCGGGCAACGTGAGGCGTGAGAGTAATAAACCGTCTCGTGAAAGCGCTGCATCGGGAAGAGGCAGCAGGAAACTCCTGGATGGAGAGAGCAAAGAGAAATATGTCACCGATAAATTTAGAGAGCATTTACTCTTTGGCGGTGGAAAGGAGGCATTAGGTAAAGCGATTTGTGCCTTGCTTATTACACTTATTCTAAGTTGGTTGAATAATTCTTTCTTAACTATGTACCCTGAGAGCAAAATTAAGTGGTGGAACAAGGTAATGCATAGTATACAGTTGAATAATATGTTTTCAGAATAAACATGGCATCCCTTTTTGGATTCCCTTATTACTTTTTAAA
This sequence comes from Himalopsyche tibetana, assembly GCA_030503985.1. Lineage (NCBI taxonomy): Eukaryota > Metazoa > Arthropoda > Insecta > Trichoptera > Rhyacophilidae > Himalopsyche > Himalopsyche tibetana. The sequence goes on along the minus strand of JAPJYX010000014.1, from coordinate 38,572,456 downwards.
GTGAAAATGAATGGTTTTACATATTGTCTATTCCATTTCAGAATGGGCCATGGCTCACGGTCTTTGGGGTCACGCCCTTTTCTTGGCATCGAAGTTGGATAGGCGTACTTATGCTAATGTTATGGCCAGATTTGCAAATGGACTCATGGCAAATGATCCACTGCAGACTCTTTATCAGCTCATGTCTGGACGGCAACCTGCTGCTGTTACAGTAAGAAGCAATTTTTTTTTTCTATTTTGCAAACCCGTTTTTTATTTCATTTCACTGATGGTTGAATGTCATTTTACTAATTTTAAGCTAACATTTATCATGTAGATTATTTAACTTTTCAAGAATTATTGAAAATATGGGTATCACCTTTAAAAACTACTTAGTGCGGTGGTTCTTAATGGGGGCGTAAACGCTCTTTTATGGGCATTCAAAAGTCTGAAGGCGTTTTTATATTATTAGTAGAAATCCAAGTGGGATGATTACATCATCATATTACGCGATGATGCTAACAGTCATCTTTGTCAATCCTCGTGAGACAGTTTAATTTATCATTTCTTATGTATAAAAGTTATTTTAATATAAACTTTCCCTTTGTGTAATTATGTACTTTCATTTTTAATGTAAAGGGAGTGTTTTCTTTTCCAATTTTAATGTGCCAAATGGGGTGATGGCTACAAAAAGGTTAAGAAACACTTATTCAGTGCAACCTTATCGCATAAAAAAATGTATTCGTTAACAATTTTTAATCTTTATTGCAGTGCGTTTCTGATGAAAAGTGGGGCGATTGGAGACCACATCTTGCAATGATCCTTTCCAATGCTTCACAGAGGCCTGAATTTGACAGAAAATCAATCACAACGCTTGGTGAGTGGATATTTGCCGGTTTATCCATGTTCGTGTGTCGGTTAACAGATTTACACAAATTTCTTTCAGTTCTAGTTTCCCCTACAGATCACCAGCTATAGAGTCACTTGTACTGCTGTTATTTTCAAATGTATACTATTCCTCTGATCACACAATCCAGATCTATGTAAACATTTGTCATAAGCAAGGTAAAATACATCTTCGTGTCTCCTGATTCTATTTGCAACTTGTTTTCAAACAATCTTTCTTATGGAATTTACAGTGAAGTGCAATGTAGTACAATATGGCTTTCCATGCAACGCAATATCAATTAAGCATTCATTCATGATAGCTTATATAGTATTGCAGTAGATTGCGATTGAATACCGTTGAGAAGAAAGGTGCTATGTGCCATAAATCAAAAGTGTGGGACATTGAAAAAAACTTTGTATGTGCACATATTCGTTTTATATAAATTCACCGCAAAAATAATTGGTGGATTAAATAAGTAAAGACTTAAAGAGCTCCAAGAATCCAAAAGAGATCCAGGTCTTGGCACTGAAATTAGAGCGCTCTAAATGATCTACAAATATAATTTATAATACTTGGAATCATCTTGGAACTCGAACTGTTCAAATTAGTTTTAAGAAATGCGTGTAAATTGTGTGCAATTCGTATTCAATACATTTATAATTTAAAAATAAAAAACCTTTCTTATATAATAATCGGCAAAAGATCGTAAACGACACAATTTGGTAAATTGCGTTTTAAGTCTATAATTGTTCAATATTGCCTAGGGCGTCAGTGACAAAAATGTTAGAGCATTTTCTCATTCGCCTGATCTTTTTTAGGACCTGTGCATTTTGGCGTCGTGACGTTGAGTCAAAATAACATAACTATCTAGAGAACTAAAAGTAGTCAGACAATTTTATTATAATTTCAGGAAAGGCATTGACCATATATTACTAACCGCATTTAAGTAATTCATTTTTTAGTTTCTAAAAACCTTCTCTTGTAAAATTTATGAATTATAAGTTACGTTTTTCTGCCTATTACAGGTTGATATTTAAATTAGTTTTATTCGTATTTATAATTTTTAAAAATAAAAATCATTTCTTATATATTTACATTAGTTTTATTCTGGAATATTTCTTCATTCAACAATTAAATAGTTATAACATATTAATGCCTTTCGTAAAAAATATATAACCTTTTGCTTACGCATTTACATAAATATTAACTCTTAGAATTGGCTGACCGCTGGCTTACACAATATCAATTGCAACTATATTCTTATCCTCAGGCGACACTCTTCAATCACGCGGTGACCTCTATGCTGCTCAGTTCTGTTACCTTATGGCGAGGGTTGAATTTGGAAAGCGACCAATCAATGGACAGACCGCTCCGAGGCTGGTCTTGCTTGGCTCCAGTCCAGGCAAACTTAGTTTAGCCGCATTCGCAACGAACGAAGCCATCATTACGACTGAAATATATGAGTATGCATGCAGCTTAGCGGACGATACATTTGTCTTAGTAGATTTCCAGGTGAATGGTTTTCATTATTCTCATTATTGATAAGATAAAATATGTTATAATTGTAGTGACATATAATAACAATGCCGCCTATCTTCTAGCTGTACAAATATCTCTTGGCTACCAGATTGCTGGACTACGGCCTGTACGAGCGCGCTTTATTGTACATGGAGAGATTAGCCCATGTTATTTCGTTGACACCTCATCGCTATGAACCTGCATTAGTTGAAAGGATATTACAAATGGCTGATAGGTAAACTAACAATAAATTCATAATTATTTCTTTGTTTAAAAAAATACAATAATCAATTCAAATTTATTTCCGGGTAAATTTAAAAGTAAAAAAGCTGGCTGCGTGGTCGAGTGATCAATGTCAACACGGAGGTCACGAGTGCGAATACCATTGGGACAAGATTTTATAAATTTTAAATAAATCAACTTTGTTACAAGATAGCGTAAGCTTTAAAAACTGTGAGTTTTGAGCTGACATTTTGAACATTATTTAACCTTTTGTTTTCCCGCGGGAATAAGAAATGACCACAGAAAAATGTTTTTTACAAAAATCTATTGAATTTAATATTTTAGTTGTCTGAATATTTTATGATTCAAAAAATAGTAACTCGAATCTTGGTGTGCCGTTTAAATTACATGTAATTTTCCATAAGTAATCCGAGTATCGTGTTTTCAGATCTATTTAAAATTATTTGACTTTTTTTTGTCTTTGTCTCTTCGTTCATATTTTCAAATGGTGTAGAAAAAATACTAGACTGAAGATTTGGGAAGATTGTTTCAAATGCAAGAGATTGGTTATATATATATGGTGTGGAAAAGATATTTCATCTCCTGTCCAATATTCTCCATTACATTTCATGTATTAACTTGTGGCAGGTTGAAATATTACGATCCTGAAGAACATGTCGGAGAGATAATCGACGACGGTGACCAATCAGGTTATCCATTGGATGGAACAGTCAGTCAGTTGGATGGTAGCCGCGGTCCGGGTGAAGCCGCTGAGAAGCCATGGATCACTGGTCTGAGAAGGATAGTCAATGACTTCAATGTGAGTGGTTTTTGCTTGTGTCGGTGTCTGTATATTCCATCAAAAAAATAGAGGCATTGATTATATTACGAGTGATTTATTTTCCATGTTTTATATAGCAGCCATTTTGAATTGTCCATAAAAAAATTTCAAGCAATCATCATTCGAAACTTGTGCAACTGTTAACATTATATATTTTTTTCTTAAAATAAATCAAAGGTTTCGCATGACAATTTGTTTCCTTTGTTATTAGTCTCTTCTGTTTTTAGTGGTCTACAAGTGTAAAAAGATTGAGAAACACTGGTATCACAATAATCACATTTATAAATTATTGATGAACACTGTAAAAGTGACACAACATTTATTTTCCTCCGACAGGCACTCTTCGTCACTGTAAAAAAATTTGAAAGTTGTCATTTTAAAAGTGTTCAAATTTATTGGTGGATCACCCGACATTTTGAAACTGTTGCAAACAAACAATGAAACAATGATCTGATTTCATCATCCATGTTGAATTAGAATTTCTACATTGATTAACATGTTTAGAACTCAACAATTAACAGCATGTTGTCCCCGATCAATCATTTCAGACGGGTATCATCACGCATGCATCAACGCCGCTGCTGACACAGACCCCATCAGATTTCGAACAGTCAAACCAAACACGGTTCCAACAAAACTACTACAATCCAAACGACACTACTTCGTGGAACAATGCGGGCAGTCAGCAATACCAAAACTACGAACAATTACAGATGCAGCAGTACAATAACTCGCTTCAGCCGGAACCAGTCGCCGAACAGTTCAACCAAGACCAGAGCTATGTCGATCAGAGAGCTGCCGCTGAAACTACAGAAGTTGTGCAAAATCCACCGCAAATGTACGATCCTATGGCTGTCAATCAACAGAACGGACAGTTCTTTAATCCTGGAATTGGTAACTACGGAGAGCAAGACCCTGCGAGCCTTACAAATGACGCCGGGACTGCTCAAGAGACAGCCGACGGAGGGTATTGGAGTCAGGATAGGCAAAGTCAGTCATATGGCTATAATGAGGTATGTCTTGTGTAGATATTACTGATAGAATTTGGCTTTGTCGGTGTGTTTATTCTGTAGTTTGGTTAGTATCTGTATATCTTTAGAAAGGTTTTGGCTTATTCATTTTTTGTCAATGATTTGTTATTTTAACTGTGGGAGTTATAATTTCATCAATAGATGGGATTTTTTTTACTGTCGAATATTAATACTAACTGTAATGTCAAATTCATATTAATGTAGTAATAAAATTTCATATCTGTCAAAGTTTAATGCTCAAACAGAATTTTGTTGAATTGAATTCAAACCATAATAATCTGATATTTATTAGCAATGATATTTGAATTCATTTTTCAGCATCTTGATACATCCAACTCATAATTGACAATACTGAATATTTACTAACATTACGATACAAATTATAAATTTTCATTGATTATAAATTAGTCTAATATAATCTTTTTCCTCAACTTGTGGTTATAACTAAATATAAAAAATCTATTCGAGAAAGAATTAAAAACTCTAATTGACAGCTTTTGCTTATCAACATCAGCATTTCTCTTTCTTTTTAATACATAGAAGTGCAATATATAAAACCTTTCCAAAAGAAAGGTTTTAATGCATACATGTCAACTAGTGTCAATTTATTATTTGTATATGAATTTAACTCAAACTAATGTTATTCCATGTATAATATAACAATGAATGCTGCATGACCTGTACTTATTTCTAAAGCCAGGTAACACAGTGAGTACGATCTGCGAGAAATAAATATTGCCTCTTTAAATACATGAGTTTTCCAATCGATATCACGTTGCGTGTTATAAGATTTTGTGGAAAAAAAATTGTACTTACCTTATGCAATCTTGCTCACTATCCACTATTTTTTCATCTTATTGCAAAATTAAAAAGACAAAAGTTATGAGACGCTTAAAATGTTAATGGAATACATTTATGGTTAATATTAATCACCCTAAAAGGTATGAAAACATTTTTTATAGTTTTGCTACTCAATCAAATAGTATTTATTGTACTTCTTTTTATCATAAAAATGCATTGCTGATTTAAGTACTCGATATAATATACAGTGAAACCAAGTTTATGTTTTTTGAAGGGACCAACATTTTAGGCATTGAAATGTTATTTCTACTTTTTATAAAATACATTCATTTGGTACATATAACTGTTTCGATATTTTAAATTAATTTGAAGGTTTCATTTTGTTTGTCATCAATGCTAGTAAAATGATCGTCGTGAACTTGGTCGAATTTCGATTATTTCAGACGAAAATTGTGGGAAATAGAATCATAAGTGTGCTAATAACAAACTGAACTGAAGAATTTTACATTAAACTTTTAGTTCTGCGCACATAAAATTGGGGTTTCACTGTATTATTTTTACTCACTTGCTTTTATGTAAATCTCTATTTAAACATATCTATATGAAAATAATTTAATTTTGCAATAATGTCTCTTGCATGTGTAAGTATGTAGTTTCGTTTGAGAAGAAATAGGATCATAATCAATATGTCTGATTACTTCCTTGATGAATCTATCTTTGAAAACTTAGTAAAACATTTTATTTACCTTATTTGTAATAAAAACTACATTTCTTTCCATATATCACGTTTCATTTACATCACACTTCTCCTAAAATACATTAATTAGCAACTGATTCTTCGTATGCTTATAAGAAATTATCTCTTCCGCTTACTAACCTCATTAACGAATAATAAAATTCAATCACATCAAATAATGATGGTAAAACCATCATTTCATTCTTGACGCATCAATTTTATTCTGCATGTTTGTTAAGTATGCCAGTTTTCTTATACTTCAAGATTTAGGCATGAAGGATCGATCCTAAATGGACTAAAATGATTTATTTTTCATAATGTCAAGAGTGGTGCACGATAGATCTTGAATTTAATGCACTAGTGTTAGTTAGGTGTTGTTGATTTTATCGTTATTTCTTTTTTCAAACGCTTGCGTATAATTTTTTGACCAAAGTGAATATTTTGATCAAGTCAGAGTAGCCAAGAGGCTGCAGGTTCCCCTCCACTGTTCTAAACAACAATAAAAGGGGGGAACAGAGCTTATAATGTTGGGAACCCCTGCTCTAAGGTATGCCCCGTGTCTTTGCAGCATTGGCTACAGTAGAAAGTATTCAAAACATTACAAAGATCCACCCAAAAGAAGCACATATATCTGCCTACCAATAACTATAAAAATGTTAAGCTATATCGTTCGTTGTTTTCTCTTATAATTATAAATGAAAATCTCGTAATTGCTAGAATAATTTAACCAAATTTTCTTTTAAAACGTAAAATAAATATATTGCATGTATTTAATTTTCTTCGCAAATCAGTCAATGTCCTCAGTAACTGAATATTCGTAACACGTGCAACGCTTATGTCCAAATGATCTCATTTCACCAGAATCAAATTTCAATTATCCGACATTACGTCATTTCACAATAAGGAGCGTCGTTTCAGGTTAAATATAACTTGCATACAAACATACTGTTGATTGGCAAACATCCATTCATTGCAAAACTGTATGAACTTGACACGAATGCAGTTTGTGTGCAGTCCGGCGTCGACTGCTAACCTTGACTCACATTTCGTGCAATAAAGTGGATTTCATACCATAGTTTTCATAATAATAAGTTTTCTCAGGAACTTCTTTCAAAATGGTGTTTGATTTGATTGATTACATGAAGTGGGTTCCGATGGTATTTGAATAGATTATTACTTAAATAAGTGCTTGTTTTGCTTATTGACAATTTATTAAGAATGCATGCCATTTTTGGAAACCTTCTAAATTTAAATGTCTTCATATTTAAATAGATGTGATAAAAAAAAAATATTATTGAATACATTCTATCTGTGCTTTGTACGCATAAGAATTTAAATGTTTTTATGTATTCCCACTTTTATTCAGCTTTTGAAATCAGATAAAACTGATAGACTGGCCATAATTTCTTCAAACCTAACCCTTAAAGTTTCGTACATTTTCAATACTGAACATTTAGTAATTTCTTTTACATTTCATAGAAAAAATAATTTTACCTTTAGAAGAGTGAATAGATGTATACTGACCTTACTTTACATTACTGGCTTTTTTCACATGACGATTGTGTGAGTTGTTTCCAACGAATATATGTAATTCATACTAGAAGCATATATATGCTCACCGACAGACACTACTGTGTTAAAAGTACGTCCATACGCCTTTACAGAAAAATGGCACGGATGTACATGTACATCCATAATTCTCTAAAGATGTACTTATACTAGGCAGGTATATTATGCAAATATAATATATTCTTAAAATATTTTATAAAAAATAACAAAAAGAAGACGATCTAATAAACACAATTTAACATCAGCGCTCTGGAGTTAAAAGGGTTAATTTATGATATGTATTAATAAATTCACTTTCCATGTTAATTAGTGGAAGAATGGAATGAAGAAGAAAGAGTATGCTAAAAATAAGAACTATAAACGTTTAAAAACTTAAACTGCTTCTATTCCTTCAAAATAACTAGATATATAGATGAATAAAGCATACTTCAGAACTATTGGATTAGAACTGAGAAATATGGTCAGTCTGCTTAAAATATTTTGTGAAGTAAATAATATACTACATATTCTTATCACAGCTTGCGAGGGATTTCTTAAAAATAAATACTAATGCCCATTTTTTATTCGCTGTTAATAGTAAGCTAATCACTCAGCATCTCCTTTCCATCGTTTATTGTTTTCTTTCCATTCTTTCTTGCATCATCATGGAACGGCAGCCGAAGCCGGAAAAGGAAGAGGAAAAAACCGATACCGCCGTAAGTACAAGTAGCTGCAACGTTGCTAAATCACAAAAACACTCAACTGCAAATAACTCTTCTGCTTTCTCTCGAGAATATCGCGTTAAACGAATAACCCCTATAAATCTCAACGCGACCTGTTATCTCAACCCCAAGCGGAGCGTTAAAAGTTCGCCTAGCGATGCTATATCGAGCAATTCTTCGTTCGGCGATATTACAATCTCCCCTGCGAACGCCGGGAGTGTCTCTTCAGAAATATCAAATTTACAGAATGCACCGACGCCGGTATCTCCAAGGCAACTCCGTCTGCAAAACTTTTTGACCGCCGACAGCGTTTCGATCGCATCATCTAGAGATATTCACGACAAACCTAACACCATTTTAAGGAAGAGAATTTCGGCAACAGTTCACCCGACGAAAGGAATCGTCAGCGAAGCGTTTATGGAAGAAAGAAACAATCAATCTCAGGAACGCATTCGGCGATCTTTTACAAGAATGCGAAGTGTCGACCGACACTTTGATTCAATCGAAGATCACAATCTATCATCAAACGATTCATCTCTGAACAGTTCTCTTCCTCCGTCGCCAGGAATATTAAAAAACTCGAAGCACAATCACATCAGTGACTTAGATATACACATAGCCAATTCGCAAAACTTTTCTTTTGATTCTAAACAAAACGACGATGAATCTAATGAACGGTCCAATCATTATGCGAGAAGGCGCGGTAGGAAAGATTTGATAAGTAACACAGTCGACATGTGGGCCAAACAATCCAGCTTAGACGAAAATGGAAGCCAAAGTGATAAAAAACCAAAGTCCGATGTTGCTTCATATAAACCGTTAGTGTTCGGTGGCACTTTTCCCATTGATACTCCTGCGTCGCCACCCCATGGGTACAATGAAAGTTTTTGTGTCAAAGAAGAGACGGTGTCCGCCGATGACGAATCAGTCTGCTCTTCGGTAGACAACGGCCAGAGAAAACTTCTTCAGAAAACTATCGAGCAGAGCTTGGATAATTTCGAAAGGGCTCTAGCCAAAAGACAGAGAGACTTGGAGGTTCACAAGAAAACGAAGAAGATCGTCAAGACTTTCGATATCGATGAGCCTATGACTTTGGATGACATCTGCAGAGAGAGTTTAAAATCCGTCATCGATGGAACTCTCGTTAATAAACCTCCGAGAACCTACGATATTGATGAACCGATTTAATTTTTCAAAATTGAAAAATACTAGCAGGCTTTCCGTATGCTCGCCCAATAAAAATTGTTTTGATTTGGCTTGCTTTTCTTGCATAGTTTGGTGGTGAAAGCAAGGACTTAGTTATGATTCTAGTGATATATATTCACTGTTATTTAATATTGATAACTGTGTGATAAATTATTTTTTGTTTTAATTCTATTGAACCTATGAAATGGTGACATATCATTTTTCCAATTTAAAATTCACCTTACTTTAGTGATTTAAACCTGTGAATTATTGTAATAAAATTAAATTCAACCAAATCAATGTCCACTAACCAAATAATTACTTGTAAGTACCACAATCAATAAAACTCTAATCTAAATATTATTTTTAAATCTATTTAGATTACTATTAACCTCAGGTACTTTGTGGTTGATTCATTTCACAATAATGCTTCTTACGGTAGTAATCTCATTAAATATACTGTTATAGAGAATAATACTGCAAATCTAAAACTATCAATAACTTTCAGCAAATCCTATCCACATTTGCCTCAAAATACAAAAAAAAATAATGACATAATCTTGCCAATAGTAAAACAGTTTTGGTGATCTAGTCTTAGTATTATTTTCAAACTAATGAATCTCTTATATTATATATGTAGCATTTCCTCAATTGACTAGAATCTCTTAGGGAGTGATAATCTTCTCAAAAACTTTTTAAATTATCTAAATGTGTAGGACATTGTATTTTAAATGATAAATATTTTTAGAATGAAAACAGCACACAATGTAGAATAATATTTTGATACAGTTTTATGAAACTACGTTGTACGCAAAAAAAAATTTTGTAGATATTTACATAGAACCGAGAGTTATAAAAGCAATATTCGAAAGCCGTAATTTTGTTTTTTTTGTCAGTAGGTTGATATCTTCGAATATTATGTTTAGTTTTAGCACATATCAATTAAATTTAATCAATGAAATTTTGAATGGCTTTAAAATGTGTATATCATAATTTTTTGTTGGTGAAATTTAGCATTCCATTTTTATTAATAGGTTCTATCTTCTAAAATAATAAGACATTCACCAGATAGAGACCCACTGAATCATTATTGTCGCTTCCGCGGCAATACCACTTGTCAGAATATTTTCCTTTTATCTTCAGGAGAAGGAAATACATTGATTCATATCTATACATCAAATTCTGGGGCCGGAAGAGCCGAGCTCCAATTTCCCTTTCATCTGGTGTATTAAAAACATTACACAGCTTAACCCTTTAACCTTTTGTAACATATGTATTGTACAAATGTACATGTGGTGCCAATTATTTTGTCGTCTATTATTTGTTGCACTTCTCGTCTTTAATTATAAAATAACTATTTTTTCTTCAAATATAGATACTACTCAGATCAGTAGAAAGAACCCCATCCCCACAAATGAACAAAACAAAGATCTAGGCCCAAATCGGAAACATTAGCTTCTAGAAAAGTAATAATGAAAATGTTTTTTTTATAATTTTAACTATCCTTTTTAAAGTTAGTAAAAATTGTTCACTTTTTGAAATAATAAGTAATATTTTAGTAAGTAAAACAATATATAACAAAATCTAATTTAATAAAATAACTCATTCCTCCGAGGTTTAAAAAACAGATGTTTTGTTTATGTTTATATTAAATATTGTATTTTGTATCACTCATAATTATTCTAGAATTACTAGATAGAACGTAATGGAAAAAAAATCTGTTGTGCTTAAATTTTAAATTAGAATGTTCATATTGGTCCTCCATTTACATGTTTTTGTCAGGTTATTTAAAATATTATTTTTAATCGCATTCAGAACTCGATTTCAATATTATGTATCGATCGATTTAAAATCAATGAAAAATATTTTTTAAAGCTGTATCCAAATGCAATGCATATTATTTTTTTAAATATATTCTCTTTCAAATGAAGAAATCTACCTCGAATTAGATTGCATTTATTTAAAAGAAATAAACATGCTGAGACAAATAGTATTGCTAAAGCTCCTGGAATATAATTAAAGTTATAATAATTAAGATTCACAGGTTATTTAAATCTCAAATAAATTCAACCTTAACTAAGAAGATTGCATTCAGCAAATGAAGATATCACATAGTTCTGAATAGAAATCATGATGAGTCGTGAAATGCTCATGCGAAAACTGCAAATTTTTAGAAATGATAAAGTGGATCTCTTATCATAATTGAAGAATATTTTGTAGATATATATATATATGATATATTATGCACAAATTATGCTTGATATAGATGCAAGCATGTTATTTTGTAAAAGATAAATTTAATTGGATTTGCATTTCCCATATGCGTAGAAATATAAATATTTGTGTGTTACGTAACACGGCATATTATAATGTGTTCAAAATGCCTTACAAGAGAAGCTTTTGCAAATAATACAGATTATTATAGCTAGTCTGATATATGAACTAATCAAAATTATTCTTAAGCATTTGTTCAGGCAATATAAAATGTTTTTAGCAGTATCTGATTTAATTAAAAGATATTGCTGAGTGTTCCTGAATATAAGGTGTCACATTGTTTCCCAATATGTTATTTAAAATTTTAGTGTCATTAAAAATAATTGAGAATGCCAGTCATTTAAATCGCTTTTATAACAATCAATAGCGTAGTCTTCTTTTAATGTTTGATTGGTAAACAAACTTCAATATGCATTGTTAAGATGACTTTAAAATTAGAGACGGCTACTAAATATATAATTCACAATACCATAAGACCACCTTAATTAATACTAGATAGCTCTCATTTGATCGTTGTTTGAAAATGAAATTCAAACATTATTTGATTAACGTACATACAGGCTATAATCATTGCTTAAAATGATAAATAAAAAAGTGTTTTGTATAATTGGAAAAAAATAATTTTTTTAGAAGGAAACGTAAGATCGTGTTTGTTTAAAATAAATTAAATCAAGTTACCTACTTGCAGTAATGAGATGACAATATCATATAGCTCTCATTCAATAAAAAATAATTTACTGATTTTATACAATAGATCACCTACATAAGTTTAGTACACAAAAGTCACCTTATACTCGGGTTCAAACAGAATATTTTTGTTATGATATTAACTGTATGATCATGATAAGTTTTATTACTTCATTGAAATTGGTCTTAGAAACTAATGGAATCTTTTTGTTATATATGTAGAATCAGCAGTTTTATAGGATGTAATAGAATTCAGTAGACAAAATAAGTTAAATTGATTGGCTATGTTTGGATTGATTTTGATATATTGCTCACCCAATATGAACATAATTTCTTAATATCAAATTCAATGGACTTAATAAGTTTTAGCGACGATTGTTATAGTGCTGTTCCATTCAGCACTGTTTTCAAATATCAGCGATGTAAATGTTTGATAGTTATTTCTGTTAGAGCCTGCAATAAATAATTTTAGCTTTTGTAATTGGCGTGATTATTTAAAAATAAATTGGTTACATCTGACTTGTGATTTTTTCTTGACAATTTAATGTTTTATGCTTACATTTATTGTATTTATATATCACATTTTGTTCAGTACATCGACAAGCTATTTACACAAATATAATTTAACGAAAGAATTGTTCTCTCAAATACCGCTGAGAATATAAAAGGATCACACTAGACATAATATATACAAAAAATGTTTTCATATTTTTTACTGTAGCAATAGTACAAATAATCTATACGAAAAAACAGACCACTCGAAGGGTTAAAACTAACACAGTTAAATACATTATACATATTTATTATAATTCCAAGATTAAACTTGCCGTTGTTGTGTTTATGAATTGCATAATATCTTCGATACTCTTTTTGGTGTTATGAAATACTATGATATAAATATGATCTTGGAACAAAAGGTTTTACTTGCTTCAAGAGTAAATTTCTATCTGATGGAACGATATGAAAATTTCTTCTGTGTACATATTTTTTTTGCTTGTAAATACTTGCTCTAGGATAATATCGGATTCAACTGCTGAATTTTGTCATGGTGATGGAGGTAAATGCATGGTGGTTACATCATTTGGGTAAATACATTATTAGGTACACAATCATTTACTTTGTAAAAAAATTTTAAGTACTGTCCGTCATTTGCACACAAATAGGATCTCAATTACAATAATCAAAAAATAAGTGAATTTTATTTACGGTACACACTGTATTTATGTAGTTTTCAAATTTTGTGCTATTTTTGACGATACTAATCATTTACCAAGAAAGATTTTTTTCAATGATTTTTAATAACATCGCTATAGAATAATTGTAAGTATTGTATTAATTATTATTTTTAAAAATGTATCAAATTATAACTACAAATCAATTGATAGTTTTACTCTAAATTCCTTCAAGACAGCTTTCATAAGTTAAAACAATATATTCAGTGGTGCAATTAGAAAATCTGGGCCCATTTGCAAAAGTTATCAGAAGGTTTCTAATTATTCATTTTTTTGTATCAATTTTCTTATTTTTGTAAATTTAAATATGGATATATATTAAAGGCCCCTGAGCCCAAGGGCCCATTATGCATTTTGTAATTACGCCACTCTATATACTTTAAAAAAAGCTCCATCTCAACTCTAAATTATATCTTCTTTCTTTGTTACATCACTTCAATTTTTAAATTACCTGGATAATTTTTTTGGTTTACATATTTTATCAAAGATCACTAAATATATTATGACGAATGAGAGGTTGTATTTAAAATAGAAAACACATTATTCTCATCACCAATCGAGGCCCTACCCATTGTACTGTTGACTCTCATACCTTATTTCAGGACGGAGGGCTGATGGACTCTATGGACCAAATACCCCGCCCGCAAATATCCATGCCAAACTCAACGCAACCGCGCGGACGGTCAGCTTTTGACGAAGATCACCAAGACAAAAATGGGGACATAGGCAGGCAGGGCGCTGCCAAACCTGCAGCGGGACAAAAGCAAAAGGCTGCCAAAGATGACCAGGCCGGCGGCAAAGCTCAAAGCGGATGGTTCGGAGGCATATTTAATAAACTGTCTCTGAAGCCAAAGAACCAGATGATATTGCCCGATGATAAGAATCCAACGGTTAGTAGTTAATAGATGCTAATTTTCATAAAAATAGTTTATGTGTTGATGGTCACATGGAATTGTTTGCTTATCACCATTCCAACATTATTGTCGCCAAAATATATACCATTGCGTTCTATATTTCATTATAATTTTTTCACAATACAAGAGTGAAAAAAGGACAGAAGACATTACAGAATAGTGTCAATCACAGTGCCAAAAGACAGGTAATTTATATCAGTGTCAAAAATGCACATTGCATTGCATGTCTTTTTCTCCTTTTTAATAAAATAACTGCGAACATTATACCATTATACGTAGGTTTTTTTTTATAAAACGATTCACCAAGAATTCCCTAAATCACATACTGATAAAAGGAGATTTGAAAAACCTCAAAGCTAACGCGCCCTATGACTTAAAGCTCCATAAATTTGCTATCAAAAAAAGTAAATATTCCTTTTATGTCTGAGTTATACAAAAATATGGTTGTGTTTGCAGATTGTATGGGATCCAGACAAAAAGAAGTGGTCCAACAAAGATGCAGACGAAGACGAGCAGAATACAGAGCTCGCCCCACCTCCAAAGATGGCTGATATCATGAGACCAAATCCTCCAAGGTAGTAATTGTATTTTTGCCTACATGTTTTCATTTTGTAATAAATACTCAGATTATACGATAGCATTGTGTCCAAGCCATGAATAAAAATATTATTTACGCGATAAAGGTGTTGAACCTAAAGACCCTTAAAGTAACTTCTAACAATTATATAAAAGCATCTGTGTTTCATGATACACCCGGAATATGAAGAGTAAATCGATAACGGATAAAACGTTAGCAGTTGTTCATATCGTTTATATTACATTTTAAACAAAAAGATTGATCATCTCATGAAAACTCACAAAACAAATTGTTGTTGATCTTCATGAATAATATCAATCTGTATAATGTCCTAGAATTATGTTTGACAGCTATCAACCTCAGAACATGCTGAGTACTCCTACTCCTCAAGCATTTTCATCGCCAATGGCTGATCCAGGAGGTATGCCAATGCCGATGACCTCGCCAGCAACGCCTAATATATTCAAATTGCAGAAAGGAAGACGTAAGTTGCTTTTGTCTACTAGACTGTTTTAACTGTTGTTTTAACTGTTGATAAGTTGTCTGAAGACATGAACAGAATTCTAAAATTGGAATTTAATACAATTAAAAAGATAACAATAGAAGATGGGCTTTAGCTAATTGCCAACGTTGTTGGCTTCATTAACCCTCCAAAGACGAGCATGACCATATGGTAACAGTAAACACCGTTGTCTATTGATCCCACTATTCATCCTTTTTCTACCTGAATATTGTTGCTTTTACTCATATTTGGTTAAGAAGGGTACAGACTTCAGTTAGTCATCAGCCGTGGGGACAGAAACGGCCACCAAAAGCACATGCGATCTTTTTAATTTCCGTTTTTTAATGGACTTTTACAACTGTTAATTATTTTTTTATCAAAACATTAAATTATTTACAGTTATTATAAATATTTGAATATTTGAATTGAAATTATGTTGATCTAAAGAGGTTAAATTGTAAATATTTTAAAAAATTCACATTTAGCTATATTTCAACCCCGAATGTTTGCGAGCCCATACAGTCACTTATGTCCTTACAACTGTAATAAAAGGATGAGCATGATCATATAGTCATGCGGGGCTTCTATACAACGACTTGGCGTTTTTTTTTTAATTTATTAGGAATAAAAGTTATCCGTGACTTCAATATGGCTAAACAAATATTTTTTTATCGAAAAAAAAGCTCTCGTCTCTGGAGGGTTAAGGTATTCACAGTTTCGAATCCCAGTTTTAACATGTTCAATTTAGATTTAACAAACTCAATTACAATGATTGATAAATGGAATCTTTTATCGTTTCTAGGAGGAGGGTCACGCGTCTTTTTCTGTCACTATTCAATGAGTGTTATTATTTCTCAAATCACATCAGTCTTGCCGTATAAGTTGAGAGCAAACTATAAAGTATGGCATTGTTGGCCTTTATCCTCTATACCACCAGGCTTTTTTGAGAGCTAAAATTGTGATATTGATGTATACACTTCATTTTAAAGAAGAATTAAGGGTAGGCTGATTTTTTTGAGCCCCGAGATGTCCGAAATATACTATTAGAGTGGAGAATGTTTTCTCGAACAGATTCTCAATGTAATATATAATTAAATTGGATTTTGGAATTGATTTATTGTTTTTGAAGACATTGTCTGTGATCCTAAAAGCAGGAGCGATTAAATAATCAGTAATCTTATCCTAGCTCTATCCTTCTATTCTTATTCTATTCGATCAAAGAGATTTGGATGAGCAACTTCTTGTAGGAAAACTTCTGTCGAGTTAAGCTTTATTAGAATTCTATACTGTACATTAGCAGTGGATATGATTTAAAAAAAATGAATCAACGAAGTATTTTTTCAAATATGTAAAATTACCCTAACTTTATTATTATAGACATAAAGAAGTCATACGTAGATGTATTCAACCCAAGTGGAGCTCCTACGAGACCTTTACCACCCGCATCTGAGGTCCTAGGAACTCAACCATCTACTGTAGCCCCTGCTTCATATTTCGTACCTCAACCGACTGGAGGAAATGCTCACGACATTAGTCAAAGTCAGGTATGCAAAATATAGTAACAATTAAATATTTGGAAAAATACTCCACTAAAAACAATGACACTCAAAATTAATATTAATTTGTATTTGACTCAGTTGTTGACTTACAAACTGATATTGCAATTATCTATTTGGTTATTTTGACAACCCTTCTGAGTATTCAACGCCGTTGGATTCAGTTATAGTGCTCACGTTCAAATCCCAGAACGATAGATTTGTGTTTAATTAAAAGAATGGATATCTGCAATATCTAATATTCCCTTCCACCCATCTGATCCTTAAAATGAAGGAGTATTGTCGTACCAATTGTCATCCCCTAGCCAAATCCTTCTATCCTCACTCTCTTCGAAAAAAAAAGGAACTAATCAACTGAACTACAAACAGTTTTTATAGCTAAAAAGTTATGTTGAGATAATTCTATTAGGAATCGATACGCTCCATTTTGAAACAAAAGTGGTTATGCAAAATTATATAATTATATATCATCACCGCTTTAGCGGAGTTGGTAAATAACAAATAATTGATAGAGGTGAGTAAAAAACAGACAATTACCTGCCTTTAGATCTGCTGAATAATAATTGCTGTTTTTGCCACAATAAATAGAGATGACCAACTGAGATATTCCAGACAAATAATTGATGTTCAAATATCTCATTGAGTATTTAACTATTTTTTTTACTTATTAACTTCTGCCGGTACAGTGATGATAAGTTGAATGAATTTATTCTGTTGAATTATTATTGAATCATATCTGTTGATCTTTTCCAGGCGGCAAACCCACCATTCTACAATCCATCTGACTACTGATCGGGAACAACTGAATGTGGCATAAGAAATATTCTTTAATCAACAATAATAATGATAATTGTCTGTTTATACGATATTATTAGCCTAGCCCAATTATTGAATTTATGATAAAAGAATACAATATATAATTCATTTTCCTTTGGTGAAGGACTGTCTGCTTTTGTTTATTATGATAGATAAATGATTCGTTATAAGAATCGGTGACGTTAAATGAAACCATATTGTGATATGAGAGAAACATTTGTTGAAAAGTTGTTTTCTATAGGTGGTTGTATTCATAAGTTGTATAATATTAATCAAACACTTCTTTGTTAATAACTCTAAATAGTTACATCGCGACGATATCACATTCTGGTTGTAAAATCTCATCAGAATGTTGTATATTGATATGAAATTATTGCTAACTGTTTTTAGCTGTTTCTGCAGATATTTCAACAATATTTTATTTAGAGACTGTTATAACAGAGTGTTGTCTTTCATTTAGAAAATTTTATGATTTTTTAAAATGTAGATTGAGAAAATTGTTATTGTAAGACAAAATATCATCTTTTCAATTAATTTTGACACTATCACAATTTTTTCAAGCGTTGTTTTGAAAATGGAAGTTAATTATGTATAAAGATTTGTAGGATTCTTGAAAAAAAGCTTACTACATCATTTTATCAAATAAGCATGACTTCTGTTTGAAAAAAAGCATACTTTTTTAAAAGTGGTAAAATTCTAACACGCTGTGCTGAAATTGAAATTGTTATCGATAATGTGATCTTTCTTAATTCATTTCTAATACTCTCAGGTATCGGCTTAATTTCCTTTTATAAGAAATTCATATATTTAGAAAACGGATATAAATATTACTACTTATCCTTAGAACGTTGGGATTACAAATCCAATAAAACACCAAAATAAAATATTAAAGTACAATCAATGTGTCGTTAAAAAATCAGAAATGCCTAACATTTATTATCACTACTATATAGTATTAAAATGAACACAAATTTTTTTCATATCATATAAATGCCTGTTTAATAAATGTTGTTATGCTTTTACTTGCCATTCAACTTCAAACTTAAATCCTTTTTTTAACTCAAATACATTATATGTACTGATTTCATAAACACTAACATCTCGATAAAACTTATTTATGTTTGAATTTGAATACTTAAGTGAACATTTATCATCATTTAAAATAATCTATAAAATTGCTTTTTTTTATTATTTGTTGATCCATTTTAATGTGGATCGATGTCAGACATATTTTCACTGTATTTTCTTACAATACGCTACTTATCAACAAAAAAAAATGCTTTATTATACTAGAGTTCTCTCTGACAAATATACAAGTTTTTTTAAGCATGCCCAATTTATGTACTAGAAGCACTGTAAAATTAGCAAACCTTTTTTCTACATTGTAATAAAAATTCCATAGTCAGATATTGTATATAAAATATATTAATAGTTTTTGACACAATGTGTCCAAATATACAATGTTAAAAAGAAACCACTTACTGTAATATTAACAGAAGCATTTCATTCCATCTTTTTAATGTACAATACATAGATAATAAAATAATGCACTGTGTTATAATAATATGAACTATAAATGTTTGTTTTTAACAGAGAAGTGGAATACACGCTTTAATATTTTCCTTGTGAAAATTTGACATGCAAAAATAATAAAACAAATATCTACCCAAGAAAATAATTTTCTCATCTTTCTATCAGTTCATTACTAACCTAACCATTGCTTACAACAACATTTTAGAGTGACATTGTTTAAAAAAATGTATTTAATTCTTTATCTCCACGAAAAAATGCAGACACTTCTGTAAATTATTTCAATTGCAATGAACTAGCAATTGTTCCAGATTCTGCATGTATATTTTTTATTATTTGTTTTTATTGAAATATAAGGCATCACACCAATTCAAAGTAGTTGAAAGGTAAAGGAATAAATAGTTTTTAGTAAAAAGGGATAACTTTTATGAAATGTGCGCAATAATGTAGAAATACCCAATTATTTAATTTGACAGGAATTATATCTCATCAACGGATTGCACTTGGTTGCTAATCATTTCAACGTTAATTGTCATTGGTGTGATGGAAAAAAATAGCTGTGAACCTGTTGTTCTTGTGGAATTAAGTATTTTGTTATTTCTCCTTTATGCCTACATAGCTCTCATGAAGTAGATACCCATTCAATCAATAAAATTAATATTATTGTAATTAAATTACACTGTGCTTGTAAAGAAAAATATCAATCACGTATTTATAGTAATCCCATCGATATCACTCTTTCAATATTCTCGAAGACCATCTCATCTTTGATGATAGATAGCGAGCATTTGATTATATTTTCTTTATTCTGTATCCCCTTTTGGTTATTATTTATAAAAAAATTTACTATGATGAATTCTAAATTTCATTTCACCAATGCGTGTATATATTATATATTTTTATCGCCATTATGTTATTGGTTATTGTGGTTTATTTTTAATTATTATTGGGAAATGAAAACTGTATGTGTTGTGTTTTAATGAAGGCCGATATATTGTGCTATTTATCTTAAATTTTAGTCTTGAATTATATTATTATCACGTTACCCCATTATGTCTTATTTGTGAATAAAATTATTATTACAGGAATACCTTACGAGTGACATGTTGACAACTTTATATTTCGTTTCAATATGGACTCGTGAAGACGTTGTGAAGATAATAAAGATAGTGTTATTATATATATTATGAATGAATAAAAATTATTAGAATAAAAAAAACTGTTTTTATTTGATTGAAACCAGATAATTCTGTAAGGTAATATAAAACTGCGCTCCTTACTTTGCAATGGAATAATTTTTTCACTAAGGAACTTACTGTTTCAACTTTAATTTTGCTGGGTTTATTTTACATAGAGTAAAATTTTTCTACGAAAACAGATCCCTGAATTGTCAAATATTTTGAGGTTAATTGATTGGGAATTTGATTTTGAATTTTACTCGAAAGTCAAGAGTCAAAACATTCAATAAAAAAACAATTCAGAACTTGGTAGTTCATGCTCATCTATATAAATATGGGTGACAGTTGGTCGTTAAGAATGTCTCAGTATCATGAAATATTTCACATGAATTACACTTTCTTATTTTCTTTATTCAACTATTTAAAGCTTATTCTCGATAACACATCTTATGCAGGGAGAAATGGTATCGTGATTACACGCATATCAAGCAAAAATATTCTGAGCTGAAGCTATGGGTCTCAAAATCCCCTAAAGTTGATCGATATAGGCTTGAAAAACATTCAAAGGAAAATAAAGTCTTAAAACTTCCTACTCGTTTTTGGGCACCAGGAAATTGTTGTACAATTTAACATGCAGGATCCAAGCACTAGACCTACATTACTTTGCCTACGAGTTCATAGCATTTTTAAATCCTCCTTGGGTTACGGTGAAACAAATATGAATCAGTCGTCATGAAATCAGTTAAGCTTATTCCAATAGGGGTGTTCGAACAGTTTGTAGACAATATTTTTGGATGAGACTAGGAAGTGAAAAAGTGTAGAGCCTCTATCTAAATCTGGCGATGTGCATAGTTAATTTGGACATTTCTCACAGTTAAATCTTTGATAGTGTTCGACGATTACTTTGTGGAAATTCATTTTAATTGAAATACTTATTATTATTGGGCTAGAAGCTGTAATATTTCATTATTTATTTGTTTAAGATGAAATTATTAAATTTCTGCATCAATTAGCTTCAGAATCAAAACTTTTCAGTATATTTAATGTAACTAATTCATAAAAAAATTAACGTCAAACTTGAAAAAATTCTGAGATGTTGATATGCTTCATATTTTTGAGTATGTATGTACAAAATACACAAAAAACAACACGGAAATTGTTGTCAATGCTTAACCATAACTAAAATGGGATTATTACTCTCTCCCTCGAGTCTTCGATTTTAGAAAAGAAAACAAAATAGACTTTTAAAGATTTTTTTTATTTGTACAAAAATCAGACATGCATAATAGCTCGATAATATGTCACCGCCATTCTTTACGGAAAGTTTTCTGACCATGTTCTAGCCCCTTGTCATTTTGATTATAACTTCTATCGTCTCTGTTTTTATTTCTTATAACAAGGCTATCTATAACAATTGGTTTGTTAAATGGTTTTATGCGGCATCCGAATCGTAGCTGTCCAGACTCTTTCCTCCCTCCAAAACCTCCACCTAGTCTTCTGGGTTTCCATCCCGGTATAAGTCTCTCCGCTTCATAGTCAACCAAAATTTCAGAGTTATCTATTAGTTCCATGTGCATCTTTCTGTAGGCTTCCCGAGCACATTTTGAAGAATCAAATTCGATGAAAGCATAGCATTTCGATTTCCCTGTTACAATATCTCTGATCAATCGGCATGAAACGATCTTTCCAAACTTTGAAAACTCTTCAACTATTGTCTCCTACAAAAAGAAGATTATTAATAAAAGACATCAATTGATATCACTCAAAATCTAACACTCTGTTGAGAAGATACAAGCAACAAAAAAATAAATCTTATATATAAAACAATATACATTTAAGTTACGGCATTTTGTTGTGAATCAACAAACTTCATTATAAATTCATACGCTCTACATTGGGAGCGGACAAGGATGATAAAACATTACAAAACAAATTATTACCTGCACTGTTCGAGGGTTAAGTCTACCGATGAATATTGTACGTTCAGGTTTTCCTTGGACTCCTTTGTTAGGTATGTAATCTGCATAAATTGCTCGTACAATCCCCTTATCATGAGGAATAACATCAGTGCCTAAGAATGACAAAATAAATACAATGACTTAATTGATCAGGTAACTAAACATTTTTATAGTATTGCTGCTCTGACAGAAATCAAAATAATTTACGATTTTGACACAATAAAGGAAAATACAGAAAGAAATCAAATCTAAGATTATATCAGATTCAGATTTTCTTACCATCGCTCCATGTGACATATTTGCTGGAGGGATAAATATGCTCAACTACATGCTACTCTTTTTCTGCCTGATAATGCACTAAATCCCGCAGAAAACTTAATTGCGGATACAAAAATATCAAAACACCACTGTTGGAATCAACGTAACTGATAAACTAATCATTTTTACGAAAATTCGTCGGCCATATTCCAAATTTGATCTATGATTTGTTCTATTCCATTAGACATGTTATGTTTCACCTTTTCATACTGATATTCTGATTCACCTGTCACCCTGTCACCCTGATTCCGATGAATGATAATTTGGAATTTTCCTATTCGTAATTAAATTTCCCACGGAGCTGCATTTTTATTGGAGGCATTTCGTTAAATTTTGGGTTGAAAAAGAGAAGCATGTTGTACAGCATATTTACCAAATAATGTTTTGGTAGTAATATAAAAAAAGTAGCCTAACCATCTATAGAACCATTTTTTACGGGGTCATACACTTTTGTGTATGGATAGAAAGATTCAATTGCTTTAGCTGGTGAATGGTGGCGTCGCCTTTTGGTCTCTGAAACATCTCTGTCCTGTAAATTAAACAATTCTGATATAATTTATGTTGAAAGCAATAAATAATGAACCTATTTTTTGAACTGTTACACAAGATTCAATTACTTTTGGCATTGTATTTCAATTGTTTTTTTTTGTGCTCAGTTGTATGTCATTCAAACATAGGTATGCAAGATTTATTTTTTAGAATGCATACTATGAAACAATTAGCTATACTATCACAATGCTTTCAAGCGGTTGACCGCATAGACTAGTGCGTATTATCTCTGCTAGTGCGGACATAAACTAGTGCGGACTAGTGTCAGAGGCAAACCGTTTGACAGCTGTCAGTTTGACAGTTTATTAACATAGACAAGAAAGATAGTTTATTAGCATAGCGAAAAATTGAATGAATGAAAATTTATCCAATGTAGCCTTTTGGCCTTGCATAATATAAAAAATATTGAAACTGTAGATGCTACTTGAGATGAAAAGTTGTTTTCCATATATAAAGGAAATCATTCAATCTTTATGATCATTTAATAAAAAAATACCCAAACAGTTACATAGTAATAATACATTATACTTCATGACAATAATAAAAGTACTTACCAACGTACACTTGTAAAACAATAATAATAAAAACTAAGTAATCGAAATAGTTATTAATTAGAACGAATGAAAACGGTTTTTTGTTAGTCTTGTACTATGAATACACATAATATATTTATTGGTGGATAAAATAGGTAAGTACATAGGCATATTTCAAAACTTAAGCTCTAATAAACGTAGCTAAACATTCAATTTATTTTCAATATTATTTTACAATTTGCATTGATAATGCAAGTAATACCTTCATAATAATAACAACAAATTCATAGAAATCAAAAAAGCCGGTATTTTTAAAAGTGTCATGCAAAAAATGACTAGTTTTTTGAAATGAAAGATTTTTATACTTTCGATGGTTTCGGCGGTAACTTTGTGGAAGTTCATTTTAATAGAAAATTTAAATTAACTTTGATTATTCCACGTATTGTGTAACTAACTGTGACACGTGTTTCGCCTCTTTCAGAGGCATCTTCAGACTTACTATCGCAAAGTTTGCTTAAGTAATGAAGCAAGATTGATTCTAACATTTTAAAATTATAAAATTACAAAATGGATTGGGTTTTTTTTCCTTTTAAGAGGAGCAAGGAGGGGGGTGTAGAATCGAAATAAAGCAAACAGATAATGATACTAATTTTACTAATGAGTTGTAAACAATCAGAATGGGATTTTTCCTTTTTAATGGAAGCAAAGAGGGGATTATAAAATGCAAACAAATTTAATCATACTACTAATGACGTTAAACATTACAAACTATTAAAACTAATGAGCTACAATCAATCATCTAGGTTTGTGATTACTCTATTAATTGGAAACAATTTTTGTAACGGGGAACCGCCTGTGCTATTAAGAATATTATTTAATAATATTTCTTTTTTGTTAAGAGTTTTATTAATTTCTAAAAATTCTAAGCTATTCATCTTTAAACCCTTTTTATTTACTCGGTGGAGTATTTCTAAATTACAAATCTGATTAAAATTATGATTATTTTCTATTAAATGATTGGCAAACTCAGAGAAATTGTTACTTTTTAGACATCTTATATGTTCTTTAATTCTAATATTAAAGTTTCTACCTGTCTGTCCAACATAAGACGCTTGACACGTGTCACAGTTAGTTACACAATACGTGGAATAATCAAAGTTAATTTAAATTTTCTATGAAAGATTTTTGTTTACTTGCTTACTTGAATCACTTGTCTGATCGGTCAAGTCCTGTGCGTTGTGATTATTTTTTTTGTATTCGACCATGTTCACTCTCTCGGCAGCGTATTCGGTGATCTAAATGAGATATAATAACTCTTCTATACTCGGACTTTATTCTATTTTTCAATTGCGCTAATACTGGCAAGCATAGTTTTGTATGTTTGTTTATGGTTTTTCAAATTGTTTTTGAGAAAACAGTTAAATCGAATTCTTATTTTGACGTGTGATTTTGAAGTATTTTTTAATTTAATTAATAATATTGTTTTCATAGATCATCTATATATTTCAAACACATTTTAAAATAAATTTAATTTTTGATTCGTTTATTATTGTATCGATCTGTTTTTTACGAACCAACATTATTTTGGTGATGTGACACAACATGCATGTAAATAGTATAAGAAAGCACGTACGGTTCGATACTCCATCAAAAAGTGATCCTAGGTTAATGGAGGGTCTATCTCAAATGCCTTCTGCGTATTTCCTCGACGATTCTGATACGGAAGATTCTTCAAAACTTAAGCAATCTGAGAAACCATCTGTTGCCGACCACCGCACCACCGATCAATTTGGAATCGACACTGATGTATTACCATCGAGTGTCTTCAATTATCAAACTCCAGACTTTAATCCGCCTCTCAGAAGTTTTAAACAGAACATTTCCCCGAAACCATCGCATGATTTAGAACTAAGTCTTCTCGATTCAATACCACCCGATTTTATGGTTAATAGTCATACAAATGTAATTCCACCCAAAATTAAAATAAGCGATGACAACTTTAAACAAGATTATTATGCGAAAACATTTCAATTCTCAAATCCGGATAAAATTTTGAGTAAAAAAGATTATGAAACTGATATGCCATATATGAACTTGCCTACTAAAACACCTATTCCTAAAAGTATATCTTCACTGCCTTCGAACTTGTTGGCGAAGATACCTCATGGTAAGGAAAAATACTAGAAATTTTATTTATTTTTAAAACTTATGGAAACATATTCAAATTTGTATAATTTTCAATTTTAAATTCCAGTATCTCAACACACTGAAGAGATGCCAAAGATTAAACATGATACCAAAGATGGTCTTGGTTTTTTCACTCTTCCTAACTCTAGAAGTTATTTTTCCGATAGAAGTAATGAATCACCTTCGAAAAAATTTGTAGAAAAATCAAAGAATAATTATGATCATAGTAGCATCTTACAAGCTAAGAATAACTACCAACATCTGTATACTGGACAAAACAATAGCTTTCCCAATCTTACAGCAATGAATGAAAGACCCAATCCAAGGTGTTGCAATGATAAACCTCCGAAACCGATGCTTCTTCCTACCGTCCCCATGTTCAACGGAACTTCTCATTATAATCAAAATAATGCTCCAAATTATCCATCAAATATTGCTCATCACCAACACAATAGAAATACTGGAGGTTGCCAAGAGGTTTACGATCCAAATTCTAGACATGCAATGTCAGTTCAACCTTGCTGTTCATATCCTAATAGTAATAATGTCAATCACTGTGCTGCTCAAAGATATCACACTCATCAATATACAAATGCAAATCTGCAGCAAACTAATAATTATGGATATTTGGAACATCCTAAGTCCTTGATGATAAACGGTCATAATGCTATGCAAAATCCAGAAGATATAAATAATGCAGTCAACCTAAAACGAAAGGCAATAGAAAGCCGCTGTGTTGGAAAAGAAACGGAAAATAATAATTGTAGCGATATTGTTAAGGTCGATGATACCAATAGTAATGTACTTTCTAATAATGATAACAAAGCTGAACCGACAGTATCTGATCTTTACCAAATAATAAAACTGCAAAATGAACAATTACAAATGTTGCAGCAACGAGTAGATAAACTATTAACTGTGAAAGAGGCTTCAAACAGCAACAGAAATTTGACTGAAGATCTGGTAAAGCCAATGCAAAATCTATTGAGCAATCAAGATAAAATTTTAAGAAAAGATAGTATTAATATGAATTGCATAGAACAAAGCATGCATAAGATATCAATTGGGGTAATGACAAGCTTTGAAGTGGTGATGAGTTCAAATATTGTCAACAAGAGAGATGCTGTGTACAGTCCTGACAGTGAAGAAATAAATCCAAACGATTTAAGAGACGGATGTGTACAAACGTCTCAAATATTTGAAAATTTCAATGTTACAAAAAATCATTTAAAAGAAAAACAGAATGTTGTCTATAATTTTGAAAAAAATGGCGCTGGCAATAATTTTTTGGATGGAATAGCTCATTGTAACAAAGGTAATGATCCATCGTTCCAGTTAAGGAATTCTAATGATGTAGCCAAATCGACAAAAGTTTTAAACGAAATTCAAAATAACACATACAGTCAAGCCAACAGATGTTTTGAAGATAATTACGTTCCAAAAAATGCTTTGTGTACGCAATCAAAAGAAGACTGTATTCCAATTCAAAGTGACACCAAACAGTTAGTACCTAATTCTTCTCTACATTTAAATACGGATGAATATAGCGAGTAAGTAAATTTAAAAATTTGATAATTATTGATTTTGAAATAGCCAATATTATTTCATAATTTTATTTTTTATAGTTCTGACAGTGAATGCTCTCAACCGAATGCCGGATGGACATTTTACAATAACGTGATGGTATGAAGGAATATTTATATATAAATGTTATCATTTTTTTGTATTTGCTTTTCACTGAAATATTTGCCAAGGCTCTGGCCTACAATAAACACTATAGGCTGCGTTCAGCGTGTTGCCGTATGCGACCGATGAATGCTTACTATGAAAATAAATTAGTTTGGTTTCATTATCACATTTTATACAGCACGGGAGAGATGCACGTGGCGTCTTGTCGAAAATGGAAGAATTCAACAAAGGAAGGGAAAAACACAAAATTATCATTAAGTTATTTACTTCAGTAATGTAGAATTTTCTATCACTTTGTTAAAAATTTCCCAAATTTTAATTATGTTTATAATTACCATCAGTCACCACTTAAAATTTATTAATCTTTGATGATTTTTTAATTATATGTCAGAGGTGTTAAACATTTAAATTGTGTGTAATTATGGAGTCACTTTATTGTAATTTGTAAATTCTTTTCAATGTCAATTGTTGTTTACACCTTTTTATTTTTGTATAAATAGCACTGTTTAAATATTTTTCTTATCAGTTGACAATGCTCGCAATGAGCGAAACCGGTCCTGACCTTTTAAATAAAGTAGAATAAAGTACCAAGGAATATTGTGTTTTTAAGATGAATGGGAAATTTATTAAACACTTCAAACTAGATGTTGCAGACGAAATTTATTGTAGACCAACGCCTAAAGTAGCTATGCGTTGAAGATATTATTTAAAATTATGTCATTTACATTTCAATTATTTTAGAATCGTGTCAACGATATGCTACAGAGTCCAATTGTAATGAATAAAGATATTGCGAAAGACTTAAAAAACCATGACCATCGAATTGCTACAGGCCAGGCACGAAGAATTCCTGCACCCATTAGGTAGTGTATTTTTGGTGTACCTTAAGCTCTAATCTACCTCTAGCAAAATTAATATATTTTGTCCTCCGTCATAAACCAACCTTTCTAGGTTCCCTTCTCGGTTATAAGGTTGCTGATTACTGCCATCTGACATGCTGTTTAAATAGTAGTGCATTTTAAACTAGGCTGTGAATTTTCATTCTCTTATAATTATTATTTTACCATAATCCATCTCAATAGTGTTATTTTTTTAATATAATGTCTAACAAGTTAATATATTTTTTTTAGATATCAGGGTGACCAGTACGTAGAGAAACGACAGCCTCAGATGCCTAACCATTTCAATAAACCAGTGTCTGAAACAAGTTTGCACATGAAAAGACTTGCTGCCAAATATCTCAATAACGATGATGAATCCATGAGGCACGAAAGCAAAGTCACGTTTTCTCCTCATGTAAATATTGTTACACCGGCCCAGCATTCACCTTACGTTGGAGATATTGGCAACGAAATGTCTTTTGCAACTATGCAATATATGAAGAGATATCATTTGATGTCAGGTAAATATCTTTGAACATTATTTTAATGATATGTAAATTTACCATAGAAAACTATTCCATGGTGCTCGCTCACAGGTTCGAATCCCAGTACTGACAGTTTCATAAATTGAACTATAGATTTGTGTCTGAAGACCTCCTGAAGGAAATTCCCTCTCTTCCATCTGATCTTCAAATACATGTTACAATTAGTTGCTGAATCAGTGGAATAAGGAAGTTATCAAATCAAATTTTATGGTAAAAATCAGTTTTCCCAAAGTTACCAACAAATCTATCGAAAATCTTTGTAGAAATTATCTAACAAAAAAATGAAATAATACTTCTTATAATTTTTAGTTGATGGGGATTCCGGTCAGCTACCGAGGTTCGAAAAAAAGATGAATTGTGTAGGATCCCACGAAAAGTATTTGAAGCCGATCTACAAAAACCCTTCCAGAATCTTAGATATAACGACTCTAAAACAGCAACCAAAATTAATGTGATACAATTATTTAAAATACAGTGAAACACCGATTCTCTGTTTCTCAATGGACTGTAATAAACAAACAAAACATGCTGGAAATCTTCAAATAATATTTTTATTTATTAAAAGAATATAATTAAGAAAGTAAGTTGCCTATTGGCGGTTTAGCATTTAAATTTTGACAGAGATCCTTCAAACTCGCATACTTTTCCGAGTTAAATCTTTTTGTTATGTCGATTTGTTTTTTTTCCTGCCGCATTTATTATTGTTTTCAGTTTCTAAGCTAGAGTCCTAGTTTTCTTCATCAAGGGATTTTAGTTGTGTTTTAGAAAAATTTGCAAAACGAGATGTGAAGTAATTGTGAGCGAAATAAGAAGTATTCAACACAAACGGTCAATTGGATAATTTTGTGATGGGATCATAATATTTAGACAAATGATCGAGGAAATCGGAGAACGATTGCTCTTATTGGTGTTTGGCCGGGACTATGAATAATAAAAGAAATCCACGCCTGAAAATGAAGAATGAGAGAACAGTAGATCGGCGTTTCACTGTACATAATTTTAAAACTAATAGTTACAGGACATTGAAGAACACAGACATACATAAATTAGTAAATAACCTGAAAATAATTAATGAATAAATTATAACATGTTCCTGGAAAAAGTGCTCACATTTAAAATACTTGAATCTCTTCACATCAATATGTATTTTTTTGACGAGTGTAAAAAATATGCATATATGTATTATTATAAAAGTTTTTATTATCGATAATTTTATAAATGTGCAAAATATTTGATTTATTTATCTCATTTAAATGTATAATATAGGAATAATTTAATTTGTATAGATACGTTTTATTTAAATAAATATATTTACTTTTTTATATTTGTTATTAATATTAAACCTTAAGCCACTGTCAGTTTACACTATTTGAGAGAAAACTCAACTCGTTTAATTTTATTCCGCCTTGATCATTTATTTGTCTTTCTCAACCTTTCAATAAATTAAAGTTTGTGAATGGCAATTGTTGCTTGCTTGCTTATGTTGGAAAATCCTTGAAAAAACTATATATCAGACACGGATATATCTGCTTTTCATTGTAATTATATATTGTGATATTTAATTTGGTAAATATGCTACTTTTTCTCCCAGAAAAGTCACTGTATCCCGCTAAAAGCAATGCGATTCGCTGAGAAACTTTATTGCAGATACGAAAATATCAAAAGAAATAATGCTTGAGTTAAGAAAACCGACAATTTATGAAAATCATGAAATATTTTTTGTAGACATTTTCTCTATGGTTTGTTCTAAGCGTTTTGACTTTTTCATATCAATATTATATAGTCATATTTCGCACAAATTGTTGGATTTTCTGATTCCCGTGTATGTTAATTTGGCATTTTTATATTTATAATTAAATTCTCTACAGAACTGCATAGTTATTATCGGAATTTAGTTCATTTTCAGGTAAAAAAAAGTCCCATGTAAACATTTTATTTGAAACTCTAACTTGCTGAGATGTCTCCATAAAAATAATTATTTAATAAAACATCAAATTTTCTTTGATGACGGTTATAAACTTCTTTATTGATTGAAATAATAATGTGACAGGATGCTCCTGTATTTTTGGCACAAACACCTGATGCATCTAATAAAGCACTACACAACAGTGCTGGTCTCGAGATTGCACTTTCAGAGTCAAACTCAATGAATTCATCAAATCCATCAACAATAATGGCATGAGGACTCGATGACAATGTTTGAATGATGCACAGTTTGCCGATGACTTCATCCCAGTTGTCTAGATATGCAAAAGTAATATTGCGTAGAATGTCCTTATCAGGAACGCCAGTTAGGTTGACATCTATTGGAAGCTCTTTCATAAAGTGTTTTGACATGTAAAGAACATCTCCATTAGCTGCATGTTTCAATGCTTCCATAAACAACCGAGAAGAGTTATTTTGCATTGTGGATATTATAACTTTTGTTATCACATTTGAGGGTTTCATATTTATAGGAAATTGTTCTTGACATTACCCCAAAACCATTGTTGACGATGCAAGCTATAAAAAAAACCACATCTTTTCAGAACACGATGATTAGTAAATACATGAAAAAGAAATAAGTTTATAGGAATTCGAAAACAATATCGGTTCGGAGATTACAAACAGAATTATCGGTAAACTGACAATTCGTTTAGGGAAGTGTAACCTGTAATCACATTTCTTTTTAAATTTGACAGCTCCGTGATTTTAGCGAGAAACAAATTTGATCAGCTGTAGTATAGTTTTCTATTTGACCACTAGACCGAAACACTAGCTCGATTTGCAGAAAATTATCTTTGCAAAATTGCTAGTTTCACGGAACAAGGGGGACGGAGAATCATCGCGGTTCGCGCGGCTCGGTACGCAATTTCGTCACCACCCCACGGGAATCCGCCCAATCGAGGCACAGCCCTATGACAAATGGCTGCCGGGCCCTTGATGCTACGCAACATTTGAGGGAAAACTTTCTATTTAACAGTGTGAAAATTTTGTATCACTAGCTTTGTGCCGGCGCTGTTGCGCTTAAAAACATCAATAGTTTAGAGTCCCTTTAGAATCCTGTGAGACTCCGGTGTTTTTGAATGAAGAACCCGTTTTTCAACCATGGAAGAGGACTCTTACATAGTGTCTAATTTTCATTCGATATGTCGATTGTGTCTGCGTAAAAATGGAGTCATGAGTCCCATCTTCGATCATCTCACCGAGGATATGCCACTGTACGCTAAAATCGCCGAAATTGTCGAAGTCCAGGTACGTCTTTATTTTTTCAAGTTTAAAACTCAATTTCTAGGTTATGCCTTGCGACCGTGGGGCGACATTTTCCTCCTGCGGCTTCGCCATAAAACGTAGGTATTGATTCATATATTTTTTTTTGTAATAATCCTACATTAGCTAACTTCACAACCGATCACACTTGTTGGGTAACAACATTAAATACACCAGACTGCCGATATACTAAAAATCTGAGAAATCTTCGTCGAAAAATTCATTTAAATTTAGAATTCAATGTATCCTATAACTCAAATCTGTAATTATTGTCTGTGACCATCAATCAGAATGGATAGATGAAAAAAATGTACCTCGATTTAGTATAGTTTGTTCAGGAAGATAATGCATTAGGAAACCTATTGTTATAATTCCCATAATTGTATATTTGAGGAAATAAGTGGGAGTGAATAATCGAGTGAAAACGTTAAAAATAATAAGCCATTAATCTCAATCAAATTTCAACGTCAAATATCTCTCCATTACTGCACGATCCACCTGACATCTATATTTCCTCTAACCTGTAAAGTCTATAATTCTAATGATAATCTATAATACCTGTTGATGGCTCTTTAAAAGTGTCTATGATACATCAAACGTGATAGATCTGGATACTGCCTATCGGCTTTTTGAATGTTGTCAGTGGTCATTTAATTCGAATAACAACAAATTTCACAATTGATGAGATTGCGTGCATCCCATACAATTTGTGTTACATTACATGGTATATGACATTACACATTACACTTGTCTGGATCTTAAATTTTCTTGCTCTTTGCCAAGGTGTTAAGATTTAAAAGATCTATTGAATTAAAATCTTGATCGGAGAAGTTTATTTAAAAATCAAAGAATTTGGTCATATACTATTGCCAACAATACCATACTCCATACATCAGCCATACTGGTGGATGTTGATGAGTGTGGATAAAATGCACAGTATTCCGGACCGGCACAGTAAAACCGGAGTCCATACATACATACATATGACTGCTTTTTAATATATCTGTCTGTTAAATGTTTTTTCTCTTTCATGCATTGAGTGATGTTTAAAACTTTTTTGATAATGAAACCTGAGAAATGGAAATTTTTCACAACAATATCCTGCCCTTGTACTGAAGTTTTCTTTTCTATTTATACTGCTAAAGTTAATTTAACATGTTCCCTGGAGCATAATTAAAGTTATGAATTTTTCAAGTTCTAAATTGATCAAATAAACTGAGTCTTAACAAATTACAAGATATGTGGTGTGAAAAATTTCCAGATCCTCCCGAATGACGGTTTACCGGCAAGCATCTGTCATCGCTGTCTATACAAGACTGAGAAATGTGTTAAGTTCCGTTCCAAGTGCGCCGCCAGTGATGCCAAACTGAGGAGACTCACCCGCAAAAGACCTAGCCACGCCGCGGAGACCGATCAGGATTCCCCTCCTGCGCTCGCTCCAGACACCGAGGAATTCATCTATCAAAACAGTGAGCAACTTCTGCAAAAGTTCTGTAAGACCGAGTCAGATTATATAGTCGAAGATAGCGTAGTTATGGTGGTTGATCCGAGCATCATGGACTATGATACTTCCGATCAATCTGACAATGATAAAGAACAAGACGACTCGGTGGTACTCGACAATGACAATTCGGATGACACTCCCCGAGCGCCTTCTCTTCCCAAAAAAGTTTTCATGTGCCAGTACTGTGATCAAGCATTCACCGATATCGCTCCTTGGAGAGAACATGAAAAGATGGACCACGATGAGAAAGCCCCGTGGGGTTGTGAAGCCTGCGGTCTGGTATTTGCAGAACGTGCCGGCCACGCAGCGCACGCTCGTTCGGTTCACGCCTGCGAGAGACCGTACACCTGTTCGCAGTGTGATAAAGCTTTCGGTCGCAGGTCAGATCTCAGAAAGCACTCAGTCGTGCACACGGGGGTCAGACCGTATCGCTGTCATTTTTGTCTCAAAAGCTTCTCTAGAAATACAAATCTCAGCAAACATCTTCGCATACATTCGGGGCAAAAACCGCACGTGTGCCCGCAGTGCCCGAGAAGTTTCATTTCAAAGGGAGATCTATCCAGACACGCCCTCGTACATTCGGGTGCAAAACCTTTCTCGTGTACAGTCTGTCCGCTGACCTTTAGTCGAAGGGACAAACTTGCCAAGCACGAAGCGCGGCATGCCAAAAACAATGAAAACAAAGAGACCGAAATCAATGCTTCCTTGGGAGAAGATATCGTGGTTAATTTAGATCCGTATAAAAATATGCAGGAACATTTCAACGCCGAAGCGTTGAGCCCCGATCGCTTAGATAGGGATGAGTATCCGAGAATTCCTGATCACATTTCGGGCGAGAGCGGTTTCTCATTTGAAGCCCAGCAACGAATGCTGAAAGAAGAAAGAATCTCTCCTGACGGTGGGGAACCTGACGATATGACCCAGAATGGCGTACACGAAAATGGACAAGTTAAAAAGAATGTAAAATCTTTATCGTGCGAACAGTGCCCTAAGAAATTTACCTCGGCGATTACTTATAAAAAACATTTGGCAATACATTCCGCGGCACGATCTTTTAGATGTAAAATATGCAACAAGTCTTTTTCAAGGAAGCGAGAACTGGACAGGCACGCCGTTGTTCACACGGGCTTCAAACCCTTTGAGTGCACCCGGTGTGATAAAAAATTTGGCCGTAAAGATAAACTCGTCCGGCACGAAAGGATTCATGATGAGAAAAAAGAGTATATGTGTTTCGAATGTCCGGCTACTTTCACTAGAAAAGATTCATTGGTAACGCACGTCAAGACTCATTTTCCCGATCTCATCAACGATGACGTGATTCATTCCGAAGACGATGCCAACGATGAAGACGGCACCGAGAATGATGAATGAGAAATCGTCTCGCGACGACCTAGGCCAAAGGTGATAACGCTGAATGCTTGTACAGAAGTGCATTTTATTTTCAGTTGATTATTCTTAATTTAATTTGTGTCAATATGTAAATAATTTCAGCTGTAGGAAAGATTCTTGATAATCAAAAGTTATTTTTACACATTTCTCATTACACTATGAAAATACTGACATTTTGAAAGTACTTACCAAACTGGTATAGCTTAAAAATATGTATATTTAAAATTATAGAAAATTTTATTTACATTGTTCCAATTCTTTTATTTTCATTGTTCAGTCAGAGAATGTGTAGTTGGAAATATTTTTTTTTATTTAACTACTTCAAATGAAAAATGTAGAGTTCAAATAACGTAAAAATAATAACCTTTGAGCAACGAATGAATGCATCTTGTAAATCTAGTTCAGAATCAATAATCAATTTTGACTCAGGATTCAAAGTGAATTCTAATTTTATAAATGCATGTCGTTCCTGGCGAAAGAACTTGAAAAAGGGCACATTTACGTAAGGATAACTTAATTGTTTTTGTAGAACGGGCAAACTAAAGTTTAACAGTAGCCTTTAATAAATGCAAAACATATTTTTTAAATTGTCTTGACCAGCAATATGATGGTATTCTCTCCAAATAAATGGTTTTGATATTCTATTATATCACCATAGCAATATTTCTTGAAAAGTATATAAAAGATAAAAGCTATCAAATGTCTTCAACTGGTTTGATATTTTGATTAACCAAGATGTCCTTTTCAACATACATCCATCCAAGTAAGTGAGTCTGTTGGGGTGGCAATGGATTATTCTGTCTGTTAATTTTATATAAAATTGTTGAAGGTAGTTAATAAAATTGGTGCAAAATTTATGTAACTGAACACTTATTTTAATTCGACAAATTACATATCTTTGTGTCGTCTGATGAGCTGGTTTTCTGTGAACGGTTAAGTTGTTATTACTATCAATGAGCGGTGAGATTTTTAAGTACTCCAAAAAATTTAACTAGTCTCTAGTGCTTAATAATACTATCCATAATATAGTTTATACTAAGATAGTTTGTAAAATAATGTTATCTGTAAAAATTATGTTAACATGATCTCTTTTCTTTTGTATACAACAACCATTTAATTTTAAGTTATAGCTAATCTTTTTATTCATAGTTTTATATTTATATTTAAAATACTTGAAGATTTCATATATGTATTACAGATTCACTAGGAAAAAAATGAACACCGCGAATATTATTTAGTTTAAATGAAAATATATGAATACATACTCAGGTTCATGCCAAAAGTTGGTTACCAACGAAGCTTTACACCGTTGCAGAACTATGTCCCTTTTTGCTGTTGAAATCCTCACGATGTTCATTTTTTTTTTACCACATATAATTAATCAATTGATTTTCAAAGTGTCTGTCCTTAATTATTATTTCTTTTACCTTATTTAATAAAAAAAAATATTTTTTACAAATACCAGTTTTAAGTATAAATTATTTTTTTAACCATGTCCGCTCTCGGTGTGGACTTCTTATAGAGCTTATCTCAACAGAAGATTTTCTACGAAAGCTGCGAGCTACTCGGTTGCTCGATCTCTCTTTTTTTTTGAAGAGAGTAAAGATAGGGCTGGTCGTAAGCAAATCGCTATCACTACTCCCCGTTTTTAGAATCGAAAGGTTACGAGGGAATTTTAGACATCCATACCTTCAAATAAAAATCCATAAACCTAATGAAAAATCAAATTATGCGTTCATATCGAGTTTCAAACCCGTGAGAATCGCAACCAAAGCCAACAGCGTCGGCCACCAATCCGAAATTTATAATTTAATATTAAACAATAAATTTTAAACTGTAATAAATTTTAATAACTTTTAATTTTTAAACAATAAATATACTGTTTACTTTATAACATCGTTTTCCTCTGTGAATCAATTTAATATGTGAAATCATTGAGATGTAATGATTGTATTTAATTACTAACTATATTTTATCCATTTAATAACGTTTTAGACCAAATCAATTGTACAGCTATTATCAATCTGTTCCCAATTATTAACCTACAACTCTATTTTATTTGAAATATTTATAGCTCAATACTCTTCTTCAAGTGTTATAATTTATTATCATTTTACCTCGTCCTTATACAAGAAAAAAAAATATCAATATCTAGGTGCAACTGTATTGAGCAAACCCTTCATGCATTTAATAATTATAGTTTTCTTGTACTTGCAGTATTTAATTTTAAATACCTATTTTAATAAAATGCACTTCGTTTTAATTCTAAAATAAATAATATCGCAACATTTCATTTTGCACATTTTTGCATATTTATGCAGAAAGAGAGTTCACGGCAAACCACTAACAGAGAGATATGCACACATTTATAATTTTTGTAAATTATTAAATGCAGAAACAATTCGAGTGAGTGACTTTTTGTAGAGCTTCCTAACCACATTAATAATTTCAAAGTTGTGTGGTCGCTTTCTACAGACCAAAGGAAGCTTATTCAGCAAACTGTGAAATTTTCATAATTGATTTTTGTATGACAGTAGACTCGCTGATATATGCAAAAGGTAGAACCAACACATTAGACTGTGTCGAGCACAATAACTTGTGTATTCCCTTAATGCAGACTGTCTGCTTTTTGACTGCTCTCAATTGACATTCAAACAAAACACACGATACTGTGTAGATTCAACCAGAGCTGTGGAGTTGTTGAAACTACAACTTATTAGTCCTGGATTCAACATTAACTATCCGGTTTTCTCAGGGACTGTTTTTGTTATTTTACACTTTATTTTGACCAGGTAATAAAAGCATCGCAGACTGTTTCGAATCCAGTAAAAGTTTCTTCTAAAGTCATAACAATCAGGTTTTTCATTTCATTGACCATCGCATTCACAAATTTAACTTTTGACTCGTATGCATCCTTCTGAATGCTTTGAAAGTTCTTCAAAATTCACAATATTGTGAATCAAATGTTTTTTTCTTTTGTGTTTAATTGATGTTCGATTATGTACATTCACACTCAGCCAAATTATTTTTCTGTAAGAATCCATTTTCTGTATTCATATTTTGTATTGCTCACAGGAGCCATGTGAGTATTCAGTTCGGACACTTAGAAGTAAATCTACTATCACCTGCTTGCTAGTTTCTGTATTTTACTTTGCTGTATTCGTTTTTGTGAAAATCAATTTCCGAATTGCACAATAAAAGCAGTGAATTGATAACTAAACAGCATTTTTGTATTTCTATCATTCTCTAGAAAGGAAATTTTGCAACTTTTATTTACATCTTTTCTGCATGATTGATGGTAAATTTATCAAATTTTATAAGAAAAGTGGTATTTATTAATTCATATCTGAAATTATACGTGCCATGGAGTTCTTGAATAAACACTCAATCCTGCCTGCAGCGTTAGATTGGTGAGATTCCGGTATCTTGAAATACTGGGATGAAGAAAAGCGATAGGCTGTTGACATATTTCTCTAAGCACTGCATGATATATATTGCGGATATTATATTTATATTGTAAAATTAATACCAAATAAAATCTGTTTTATTAAAGAATTATAATAGAAAGATACAAAATTTTAATTTCTATGATGCAAATTAAAACTCTTGCGTGTTCAAATGATGTAATTGAAGTTATCAACCGAGGGAGCTTGATAGAACATTAATTTCAAATTTGAATATAATGTTCAAATTTTAATTGGCGATTTCTGAATGATACTTTTTTCTTCATGTATGTATGCTTTAGAGATTTTATGAAAGTGTAGCTTTTATCATAATTGTTTGTTTCTATAATTTGTTACAAACTTACTTTTAAACAACTCTTTTTAATTTCTGTACTGTATTTTAATCATTTAAAAAATGAAGAACCAGAATAAATTATGAATATTATGATAATTAAAACATGCCTTTTATTGCCTTGATTGCTAGAACAAAGCTTTAACCAACTTTACTTGACTACATTTCATTACTTACTCGTTACTCATCGCCAAGAGGCTACTACCTGTCCTTCCATTCTGTATTCCAGTGCCTAGATCCTTTGTCGAACAAAGGTCATCATAGTATTTTTTTTTTAAATAATAAACTTTTTTCATTTGGTGACTTTATGAACCTTAAGCCCTTACTTTATCCTCCTATCCATATTTTCTTTGCATAAAAATATTAACTAAAACAGTTCTTAATAAAACATCTATGCTGTTTGGAATCAATATATGTCGGAAAGGGACATTTATTTGAAGAAAATAATGTTTGAAACTCTTTATGATCTGCGGTGGAAGATAAATAATCTTGATTATTGTTTCGAGATAAATGATTAATTAATTTTGGTTTGCTACTTTCAATTTTTTTTCTCCAATATTTTACCTCAGTTTCTATAATATATTATGTTTTTCCTAGTGGTTGATTGATTTTTTTACTGAATAAAATTTAATTGAATTTGTAAGCCTCGAATCATTTCACTTCAACAATTTTCTCTTTGAGAAATGCAAATTTATTACCAAAATTACATATATTATTTAAAATTCACCATGCTAATTGAAATAGACTTATTCTAATTAAAATATATATGTATATGAAAATTAATGTTTATGTCTTGAGTTTCTATGATAGCATAAAATATTGTAAAATTTGTATAAAAAATAAAACAACGATTTTTCTTAGGTTTTTATTGTTTAGTAAGTATAAGAACAATTAAATTTCCAATATACAATATACAATATAAATGCTAAGAATATATTTATAATATAATTCCCATTCGGCAACACCGAAATCAAATATTAAAATAACCTGCCAATTATCCAACACGTAAAATAACAAATAGTTCACAACTATGATTATTTGACAGTTAAAAAGCTACTCTGTTTTAGCATTTCCATGCACTTTCAACATTATTGCACTTGCAATCACCTTCGCATTTGCAGACGCAGAGGCACTTTCCTCCCTTTTTGCAGTCTTTCTTGCATGCGTCAGAGCATTTGCATCCTTCGGCACAAGCGCATTTGCAAGTGCACTTGTCTGATGATGATCCTTCGCATTTACAATTTCCTCCACATTTGCACCCGTCTGATTTCTCGCACTTGCAATTATCCCCGCATTCGCAGACGCAGAGGCACTTTCCTCCCTTTTTGCAGTCTTTCTTGCATGCGTCAGAGCATTTGCATCCTTCGGCACAAGCGCATTTGCAAGGGCACTCGTCTGATGATGATCCTTCGCACTTGCAATTTCCTCCACATTTGCACCCTTCTGATTGCTCGCACTTGCAATTATCCCCGCATTTGCAGACGCAGAGGCACTTTCCTCCCTTTTTGCAGTCTTTCTTGCATGCGTCAGAGCATTTGCATCCTTCGGCGCAAGCGCACTTGCAAGAGCACGTGTCAGAAAGTGATCCAGTGCATTCACAATTTCCTCCACATTTGCACCCGTCTGATTTCTCGCACTTGCAATTATCCCCGCATTTGCAGACGCAGAGGCACTTTCCTCCCTTTTTGCAGTCTTTCTTGCATGCGTCAGAGCATTTGCATCCTTCGGCGCAAGCGCACTTGCAAGAGCACGTGTCAGAAAGTGATCCAGTGCATTCACAATTTCCTCCACATTTGCACCCGTCTGATTTCTCGCACTTGCAATTATCCCCGCATTTGCAGACGCAGGGGCACTTTCCTCCCTTTTTGCAGTCTTTCTTGCATGCGTCAGAGCATGTGCATCCTTCGGCGCAAGCGCACTTGCAAGAGCACGTGTCAGAAAGTGATCCAGTGCATTCACAGTTGTCACCGCAGTTGCAGTTCTCGCTGGGCTTTTTTACGTTTTTCGAACATTCTGAAACCAAAATAAATATTCCAATGTTAGCATTTTTTTTTTATATTAAAACTCTAATACATAAACATTTTTCCTAAGATCGGTTTGATCTCAGTTGGTGATAGTCGACAATACTACATTAAAAAATGAAGTATTTCTTCAAAATATCCTAAAAAAATGAACGCTTACAGGCTTATGAATAAAATACAGCATTAATATGCGATGTGATAAAAAGTCCGGGGTATAAAATACGTAATAATACATTGAATGAAATAAATCAACTGCATCTATCATTCGCCATTATTGTAAAACTATTACACAAAACTGTATCAACAAATAACCAAATTTAAGCAACTGAAAACATTGGAGAACTTATTGTTTCGGAGAATTTTGAATTTACAATAACTGCTTAGTCAAACATAAATTAATATTGTTTAAAAAGCTCAACTGACATGTCAATGTATAGATAACACTCTAAATATGTTTTTTTTCAATATATTTACTAAAAAAAACATTAAGTATCAGATAACCAGGCATGTAATATAGCAAAAAAGTAATTTTAGTATTTTATGCATTTGAGTTGCAAGTTTACTTGCCGCTAGTGGCATTATGCAATAAAATAATATTGCATTTTTAATTCGATAAAAAATACAGTGAACGTATTTTATGAAACTTTTATTTTTTTAAATTACTAGATTTATTCCAAGCATCTATTGAAAAATAATTATTCATATTTTACTTAATACATTATAAATCTTTGAAAAATCTCACCATTATTTCCCGACATTTTCACTTGATTTTCCTTGTTCGGCAATTAGTACAGAAGAATATAATTATTTTTCTTAAGACGTCAGATTTTTATCAATGAAATACTTCTTGTATTAGTATTGGTTGTCGTCACAGTTGGCGTAGTATTCGTTACTATTTGATTAATTCATCGCTGCTGTAGATATATACCCAGAATCGAATGTACGGCCAGTGCGCACGGCGTTTCGTATTCGGTAGGATAGCGGTGTGAATCGCAGTGTGGTGTGCAAATAGGGCTGCCAACCTTGCACACGGCCCGCTACAGATACAACTGGTGCCTTCTAGAAACCAATTATTTCTAACGAATTGAATCATGCTGCTTAAATCGATATTAATTTATTATTTCAGTAAAAAAACAACTGCCATTTTCCCCCACAGAACGACGTGGAATGGTCCGCCAATTGATTTCAACCCAGTTTGGGGCCGTTGCCACTGTTTCTTTGAATTTTAGTACCTTATTGGAATATCGTTTATTTAATGGCTTGCCATATTTATGACTATTGTTTTAAAAAGATTTCTTTAAAGCGGATATAAAGCGTGCAGTAAATGATTCCGTGTAAACATCATGATAAGTATTCCGTGTGTCTTTACTTTCGAGTCGATGAGAAAAAATATCAGTTTATTAGTATGTCCAAGCATATTATCAAATGATTTCGAACTGCAAACTGATTTTCTAACGATGCAACAAACAAATTTAATGCTGATTATAGAAAATATACGATATTTTAT
Source organism: Himalopsyche tibetana (assembly GCA_030503985.1). Classification (NCBI taxonomy): domain Eukaryota; kingdom Metazoa; phylum Arthropoda; class Insecta; order Trichoptera; family Rhyacophilidae; genus Himalopsyche; species Himalopsyche tibetana. The sequence goes on along the minus strand of JAPJYX010000014.1, from coordinate 38,529,593 downwards.
GTTGGGTCGTTTTCTCGTGTAAAAGTTTCCGGTAAAAACCATGTTCACCGTTTGTTATAAGTGTAACAAGTTTGGGAAACGCTGCCCTTACTTGTTATGTGTGCGAGTAGGTATAGTGTGTCTCATTGAACCGTTGTTTGCTTCACTGCAAGCTACAAGTTTACCCCCTTTGCAAACTTTTCAGAAGCCTCACCACTGTTTCATAGTATAATTTCAATATAGAGTAAAAATGTTGTATAGGCTCTAAATTATTGATTGATTACAATATACATACTCTCATAATATAAGCTAATATTTATTTTCTTAACTTTCGGTAGTCATTCCACAAAAAAAATGAAAAATGTGAGTACGTAGAAATTTTCTATGTGACAGAACATTTCTGCATATTCACGTTTTTCATTTACCTTTTTTATATCTTGTATTCATATGTAGACGTCGTGTATATCGGTGTAAGCAGCTTATAGTAACACCACTACTGTTTTGTTACACAATGGGCTTATACGTATTAATAATTCAAAATTCTCTAGATTAATTCGAGGGCTCAAACAATACTATCTACATGAGTGTAACTTTACATGTGAGCCAATTTTTTTTTTATTATTTTATAAATTTACAAATCAGACGTTTATTTGAAACCAAAAGTTCATAATTTAGTTTGTATTGCTTATGGTGGTGCATTTTTTTACCCATTGTGTTAATTAATAATCAACAACAGCATAGTTGTGTCTCCTTTTTGACCATATTCGCTCTCTACGTGGAGCATATGGCAGCCTCGCCGCTCCTCGATGTTTTCTGTCACCCGCCAATTGATTTACTTCCTCCCATGACATGCTTCCATCTCTCAGTTCCACCAAGTACTTAACGTATTTAACGTTAAAATTTACTGGTAATTCAAGAAGAAAGATTGACATATCGTAGCTGAGAATGAAAAATAACATTATCAACAAAAAAATACCTTTTTGTAGATAAACTTTAATTAAGCCTTCGAATTATAATAATTTGTTCAGTAATTTAAACCATTTACTTTGGTATATAATGATTATGCATCACTTGTTGTGACATTTATTCTACTCGTATGTATGGATGTATAATATATATCAAATTTGACTGTGATAAGTGTTATTAGATACCGTTAGATAAATAATACAATATCGTAATAGTTGGATCAGGCCGGCCCCTCTCGATTTTGCACCCGCTACGTCAGCTACGACGCGTCTACGCTGGCGATAAACGCACACGGAATTTACTTTTGCACTCGTGAATGTATGATAAACTAGCTGACCCGACGAACTTCGTACCGCCTCAGAATCAATAAATGTTGTAATAAAAATAATAAAACATTTTTAGTACTTTTCCCACTAAATAAAATTTATTTGATCAGGACCGGTTTCGCTCATCGCGAGCATTATCAACTGAGTTATTATCATCTGAGCATTATCATCAGTTAATAATGCTCGCGATGAGCGAAACCGGTCCTGATCAAATAAATTTTATGTGGAAAAAGTACTAAAAATGTTTTATTATTTTTATTATATTGCCATTCCACCAAGTATTGACAGTGAACACCTTAAAAGTGAATAAATGTTCTGTTAACTTGATAACTTGAAGCATGATGACTACCGAGTCAACCTTCAGTTGTAAATTGCGCGGTGGCAAGCCAGGCAGGTCCAATAAGTTTAAAAATTAAGTTGGATAGTTGGTTGCTTCGTCTTCGTTTGTTACACGGTCGATAGATTTAAAGGAATGCAGTGGACCAACGATTTGATTTTGAATTGTGAAGTTTAAATGATCCACATTTTTGTTCTTTGCCGCAAGAATTGCTCGTTCATTCAACCAATTGTGATTTTTGTGATTAGATGTTCGGGAACATTTTGTTGAATGAAGTGAAATTGCAAAAATTCGGCGGAAACAAAATCAATCCGTTCGATTCGTCGACAGGAACACCCCCGTTACCGATAGTCAGCAATTGCTTCGGCAGATAGATCGTTTAGCAATGCAACTCGCATGTTTGTCGTCAGCTGAAGATTCTTTGCGTAGCGCCAGAGTCGTGATTTGAGGTAAGCGTTTATTTCATCAGAAGCGGTAAATCTTGTAATGACCGGTAGTGTTTGGTGGAAATCGCCAGATAGTAGAACCATTGCGCCTATAAAACATCTTGAGTCATTGCACAGATATTTCATACTTTGATTGAGTGCTTCCAATGCGCATTTGTGCGCCATTGTCCATTCATCCCAGGTGATGATTTTACTTGCTACCAAAACTTTGGTCATTGGTGAGTGTTTCGCAATATTGCATGTCAGTTTTTCAGTCGTTTAAAGCAGTGCTCCGCAAGCGGTGTGCCGCGAGGCGATGCTGGGTGTGCTGCGGATCTCTAATAAACGAAAAAAAAAATAGTTTGGTCGATACTACAAACTATTTCTGACGACACTATCATAGAGAAGCAGAAATAATTATTTTTTGGTTGAAAGAATATGTTATATGTACAGTCTGCGCAAGAATGTTTCGCGCACCTTGCGAAAGTTCGCTAGATTTGAAGGAATGTAGTGGACCAACGATTTGATTTTGAATTGTGAAGTTTAAATGATCCACATCTTTGTTCTTCGCCGCAAGAATTACTCATTCAATCAACCAATTGTGATTTTTGTGATTAGACGTTTGGGAACATTTTTTTGATGAAGCCGTCCTTCGTTGAGACGAAATTGTTAAAATTCGGCGGAAACGAAATCAATCTGTTCGATTTGTCAACAGGAACACGGTCGTTACCGACGATAGTCGAAGATCGTTTTCAAGCTTAAATCATTTTTCTCTTCTCTTTCGGGGCCGAGTTAATAATCCTCAAATTCTCATGACTATTAATTTATATGCTCCCAATTTATTCTTGCGTGGGCGTAACTATGAGCAAAAACTTTTATTTCTAAAAACTTATACCTCGCTTAAGAGGTTTAAATCACCAGTTCCAAGGGCCCTTAGATTGATCAACGCATTGCCTAGAGAAGTGGACATTTTTAGTGATAGTATTTGTGAACTGTTTGTAAAATTTCACTATTTTATTTCTTGATTTTGATTCTGATATATTATGTAGTTTAATTTTATATTTTGTCTTATTATATTTTTCAAGTACATGGCGAATTGGCGTCAGCTGTTATGTCATGTACTGTAATTTTAATTTTGAACAATGAATAAATAGATAGTCAGCAATTGCTTGGAGAAATCTTCGGCAGATGGATCGTTTAGCAATGCAACTCGCATGTTTGTCAATTATTCGAGGCAAGCGTTTATTTCATCGGCAGCGGTTGATCTATCTACGTGGCTGCTATTCCAGAAGAAGAAACTGTTACAGCAATTTTTTTATCTCGCATGAACAGTGGCCATAATCAATGACATGAAGAATGTCTTCCCAGCTCCACCGGGCGCATCGAGGAAAAATAAGCCACCATTTCCATCATCAATTACCTTCATTAACGTATCGCTAATTTCCTTCTGTTGAGGGTTCAACAGTGGTACATTCGTTCAAACCGATTGGTTCAATACATCTCGATCATATTCACGTTCACGCTCCAATTCTCGATTGAAAGCGTCGTTCATTCCACGATCTGGCGTTGACTACCAAACTGCCGCACATGAGGTAACACATGTCTTCGATCTAAAGTAAAGCCTGGTTATGTATCTCTTCATTCACCTCGAGATCGGGATTCCCCAAACTGACACGAATTCGATGCAAAATGTATTCGGACATGTCATCCTTGTACTTGTTCCACAGTTCACGGGGATTCGATGGGAAGCATGTCAAAATAATGATAGAAAATAATGTACGTATCTGACTTGGAGATTCAGAAACAATTTCTTCAGAGATTGTAATGAGTATCATTTTCAAGCAAATTGAGCTGTTGACATGCAAGTAGAAGCATTCGTCATTTTTCGGATGAACTGTGTACATGCGACCAAGAGCATCAGTAGTCATTCGGATGAGCAGGAACCGCATCGCCTTGCTTTCGACGTTAAAATTTCTTCGATGTAGCTTTCCAAGTGTAATAACGTGGCATCTCAAAGTAGAGCAACGTTCGTGCAAACAGCGTAATATTTTTGTCAAAAAAATTATCATACCTAATTAAAAACATAACCTTATTTCAACATTATCCGATTTTATTTCGTTTTCATTTTATATCATCGATTTGTTTTATTCTAATCCATACTCTAAATTTAAAATTATTTAGAAGTCAATCGTATGCAAAAGAAGCAAAAACAAATGAATTTTGGAAAAATTGCCACCTAGCGGATGAAATCTGCATACAAACGACATTTTCATTATTTCAAGGTGTTCGCCATTTGAAAACTGTATGAGAATATTAATTTTCTTCATAATTTCTTTGCCGTGATATTTTTCCGATGTTTTAATGCTTATTCTGCTATTCTAGGCGGTTACGAATTTAATAGATCAAAGATCATTAAAATCCGAGCTGTTATTCTCGAGATATACGTGGTGTAACAAACCCCACTTTGTTTTATATATATAGATAGATTTAAACGAATTTAAAATAACAACTCTATCTATAGAATAAATGGTTTATTTATTTAAACAATCTTAATTTTATCAACACTTCCCTTTACTATTCAAGAAAGTATTTATATTAATAAATATCGATTATCTACAGCTTGTATATATAAAAAAAATACACTGCAGCATCTGAAGCGAGCATGGTTAAAAAAAATCGATATGTTCTCCCTTTTCAGTACCTTTACACTGAACTCCCCATTTACACGGTAGATACGCTCAACGCGATACCGAGTAAAGAAAAAGTGTAAACAATTATATTAAAATTTAAAATTTGTGGTAGATAGGTTTCCTTGCATAAAAATAAATTAAGGATATCAAAAAATTAAATTCATTATCGCTTATTGTATCTTAATGTTATATAAAAAATACTTTAAAAAAATCAAACGTAACAAAAATTATTTACTATCACTATGAGACAATAGACGAAGCCTTTTACGAAAATTTTGAATGACATATCTCTCATCTCTTGAGATATCCAGAAACTGTGTAATATTTCTGTCCAAATTTTTAAATGAATAGTCGATTTATTTCTCTTTTTTTGCACCGTGTTATTTCTAAATCGTCTTAAAACAGAGTTCAGTGTATTTTAATCGTTAAGTTGGTGTATTCTATTCAAATCAATGTTATGCGTTATGCGTAATAATTCATTAAAAACGTTATGCGTAATAATTCATCGAGCTAACCTTCTTGCTGAGTAAAACTATTATCATGTTGAAATGAAAATAATGATTTCGATACCCACCGCTCAATAGGTTTATCATCTTGATATTGAATTGATATTCATCGTCTCTTTGCCAAAACATTAGCGAGTATTGCAATGCATTGTATGAACGGTGTGCTTCGTATCCAATATCGTTTAAATACTATTTCACAGAAGTTGCGCCACATTATAAACTAATTAAAATACACTGTTCCCGCTATGAGCCATGAATCCCGTGTTTGACCATAATTGGATAAATAGATTTTTACATCAGAATGATTTATCGGAATTAAAACCTAATAAAAATCGATGAAAACTCAAAATAACGGCGCATGTATACCAGAGATAATAATGTATACCTACATAGCGAGCAGTCAACTGTCAAAGTATAATGTAATCAATGCCATCTGGTGGATTTACTGGAAAACAGCATACAACGTGTCATACAATGTCCACGTTCCATTTGTATTTTTCAAAAAAACAAATTGTATGAGGACATTTATTTTCTTAATAATTTCTTTCCCGTGATATTTTTCCGATGTTTAATGCTTATTCTGCTATTCTAGGCGGATACGAATTTAATAAAACAAAGATCATTAAAATCCGAGCTGTTATTCTCGAGATATACGTGGTGTAACAAACCCCACTTTCTTTTATATATATAGATTGATGCGCACATTACTACTATAATCAGCTAATACTTTTATCTATGCAATGTCCAAACAATGATAGTGCGCATGACACTACACCGACTATTGTTTATTTAGCAGTGATACCGAATCGGGTCGCGTCAACACTGACAAAAACTTGCGAATGTAATTTCAACTAGGGATTCTGAAGTCTCGGGTTTTTCAAAGTCCCGGGACACGAGACGTGATAAATTCAAAGTCCCGGGACTTCCCGGGACTTGGCACTTTTATTTCCCCTTCAATAAAATTATAAATTTATTAAAATTAAATATTTGTATGTATGTACTAAAAAGGGATGATAACGGTTCATGTATTGAAAAAATAACAATAAATTGGAATGAAATTAAAATTATGACCGTTACTTCACAATTCACAATACAGCTTTTATACCTTTTTTGTCCTATTGAGACATTGGTAACTTTGTACAATAGTGAAAAAAAATTGTAAATAAAACAACATCAGCTATGAACACTTAATTATAATATTTTTTAATCTGTTTTTGCTACAGTTATATTTTTAATACGATTATGAATTGATTTAAACAAATTTCTAATAACATAAATGAAGATATCTTTCTCCCAAACGTTTTTTAATATTTCGTTTCAATTAAACTATTTTTTTGAGCGTTTCTTACGCAGTTAGACGTATTTTTTTTTCATGCGTACTTTAAAATGGCGGCGAAAGTATGCGTTAATTAAAAAAATATATCGTTTGAACACATTTATTTATTAATAATAAAAATATTAAATTAATTCAATAATAAAATCACAACCTCAAATCATACATAGTATGTATTATTTACACAAAAGTTAATATTTTATTTTTGCTTATCAAAATATGCTTTTAAAAATAATAATAAATTTAATGACGAATCAGACAGCCTATTTATCATCTTTGTAATAAACGTTGTTGCTCATCATCATTGTCAGTCGATGTTGCTTTAATGTTATATATAAAAAATAATCTTTGTTTCCGTTCTCCAGTTGATTTTAAAATCTTAAATTCGTTTAGTTGGTTCGTTTTTAATGGAGAAATCTTTTGTTTTTTTGTAATCTATGTAATCTAATATTTAATTCTTCTTCCAGTGACAGTTCTGCAATATTTATCTCTTCATCGATATTTTCTTCAGATACCTAGATATCTTTTTCCACGGAGAAAAGACGTTGTAGTAAATTATCTCCGTATTTCAAATATATTGTTTTGGAGCATTTGTCAAAATCTTTCGTGTACTCTTTTCGAAAATCAATTAGTCTCAGCAGAACGGTTGGTAATAAAACATAAGCCGCCTTGATTTATAACATAATTTTCTATAAATAACTATTGGTTCCATTATTTCTTGGAATTCTGTGCGATAATCCCATGCTGCAAAAATAGTTAAGCGAACACGTGTTTAAGTTTTTTTTGTATTTCTGCATGTCTCTCTCTACCCATTAAAAATGGTTGTTTCGTATTACAATATATAAATAGATGTTATTTAAAACTTCTACAATTATAAATCCAAACAGCTGTTTCTTTTCTTATAGATCCCTGTTATATGTGCATACTTAATTTTGTTAAAACCCCGGCCTTTAATCCTTAGCCTAAATATAATACATTTTTTTCAAAACTGATCCCGCGGATAGACACCAATGTAACTTAATTTTAAATCAAAATTAACTTTTTAGGTTACATTAGCGATTGCTTGCATCCAATTTTTATTTGTTAGAATTGTTTTTTCAAAATTAAAAATGTACAATTTGGCTGTCTTAAGTCCCGGGACTTTGTTGTTAAATGTCCCGGGACTTAAGACTGCAAAAAACCATAAAAGTCCCGGGACGTCTCGACACAGAATCCCTAATTTCAACTAACGGCGTAAGTGTTAAACATCGCTCAAACAATGCAACAATAAATAAATCCGTTGTGTAATATTAAAATACGCAAATGAGCTGTAAGCTGAATATCAAATACATTTGGAAAACAATGATTTTAAAAAAAATGTATTATTAAAGAGATGATTTTTGTACATTATTACTAGCGAAAATATATCGAGCCACATATTCGTTCATTTACCTCTGAAGGTTGAATCGTGGACATTTGCAATTTCCCGTTTTAACCAAGGCTGTGGAGTCGTGAAGAAATCAGGCGACTCTGACCATAGATTAAAACACGACTTTAATTATTTGCTTAGGTTTAGTAGCATGCAGTGGCGCCATTTTTGACCCATACACTTTCTAGAAGGATTCGAAGTTATTATTTTTTTGAGCACGATTCCAGTTAAAACAGTCCGACTTCACCATGTATATACCACGTGTTTTGGATAGTTTGACATTCGCAATAATTTGTTTGAATAACGAGAACGTTCAAGAACTTCTTAATTCAAAATTAGGTATGGTTTTCCTAAAATTTTACGAAATATTCCATGGCTACGTTCACAAAAAATGTTTCAAATAACTGAAATATACTATCACAATTTGTGTCATATCATATCGCAATATTAGGAAGATATTACGAGTGCATGCGTATAAAATATATTACATCTAAATTTCATGAAAATGTATTTAATGTAGTATCAATTCTGTTAAAATTCTTTTCAATATATACTTTCTAATGTCTGTTATATGTTCCAAATGTCTGTTTTAATCTGAAACTCAATGGATCAGTGTTCTTTTGTACTATTTTCAACTAATAAAAATACAGTGCTATTTATTATGAACCTACTAATAGTATTATATGTCGGGTCCTATGGCACAGCGGTTAGCGTTGTGGGCTTCCGTGTTGAAAATCTCGGGTACGAGTTGGCCCAGTATAAGCTTGGAGGCATGAGTGTTTGTGATGTCTGAAAATTCTCTTCCACCGTTTCCGATCTTTTAATAACAGGGCTTAGCGAGAGCGATTAGTTAACCCCTAATCCTGGCCTGGCCTTATCATTCTATCCATACTACTCTCTTTGGAGAAGAGAGGTTAAGCGATTGAGTAACCAACAGTTCTCGTAGAAAAACTTTTATTGATGTACCTCCATTAGGAAACAATGTGCTGGAGCTGTAAATTTCTTTCATATTTCTATTTTCAACAGTTTGTTGCACCCTTTATAGTTTGTTTGTATCCATGTCCGCTCCCAATGTGGAGCATATGACCTCCTAATGGAGGTATCTCAACATAAGTCTTTTCTGCGAGAATTTTTTGTTACTCAGTCGCTCAACTTCACATTGTTTCAAAGTGAGTAGTAAGAAGAAAAGGATAAGGCTAGAACAGGACTAGTGGTTAACTAATCGCTATTGCTACACCCATTTATTAAAGGAACAGAAGGATGGGAGGTGAATCGAACCGAACCCAGACCTGCGTGATCGGTAGAGCAAGCTCTAAACAACTGGGCAACAGTAAGCGAAAATAAACATTGTAAATATATTTTTCAACAAATGTTTGAGCCGCTCATTTTTTACGACCCCGGCTCCGACTCCACAGCCTTGATAATATCTACTAATTGTGTAGCAGGTGACCGTCTGTAGCGGTAAATCTGGAGAGGCGAGCTTGGGGCGGCCAAATTCCTAGCGCCGGCTTTGACATCAAGAATACCGCATTATTCATAAAGCAGTTAGATAAAAAAATTAATGCCTTGTCAAAAAAATGTGTTCGCAAAAGCAATATAATCTATAATCCTCGATTTTTTTAAACACTCGTTAGTCACGTTACGAAAACTTCATCAAAGATTTCGAATATTTATTTTATAGCGGCTTATGGAATCTTTTTATTTCTGATGAATCGTTCGATCATACACCAACGATTAATAAAAGCAGCAACATTCAAGTAATCTAAGTTATCAGTTCTCATCGATCCAATAAGCTGGTAATCCGTATCCAAAATAACTATCCAAAGTCGTCAGCTGATTATACTTATGTGGGCCATATTTTATAAGTATGTTTCATTCAAGTGCCATTTGTACTTGTACTCGTTTGAATAAAGAAAAGAAAATATGTTTTCTTATTGGTATTCATTTGTTTCGAAATTGTTCGCTAGATGTGTCCATTTTATGTTTACATCGGAATTTGAAATTGGAATACGAAATAAAATTTGATCAGCAGCGAGTTGAATCCGTTGGAAGTCATTCATGCAACTGATGCCTAAAAGAAATGGAGAAAGCAACCTCTTTATTAAAGTCGATACGTTCTATAATAATGCGAAAGTGAAAATAAATAATAATACGTTTTTATTGGCACATCGATTGTTTCTTTTGTTAAATCGGATACAGATATTTTTTTAGCGAACCTAGCGAAAAATCTTGAAGCGTTAAGTTCATGTTCTAAATTCAATTTAAAAACAGTGATATCGTTTTGTGTATTCCCGCTAATATTTATTATTGAAATATAACATTGATTCAACTCTTGTATTACGTTATGCATTCATGGATTCAAATATCGATGTCCGTGGTCGAGTGGTCAGACAGCTTTGACATTTTTTCCTTCACCAAAATATCATGTCACAATTGCTTGGGAATCTCGGAGAATTCTGGAGTTCACAATTATTTCGGGATCCCGAGATTGTTTACTGGGAAATAATAGTTAAAAATTGAGAGGTTCCAAAATAATTTTTAACTCGGAACACCTTTTTTTTAGCTTTTTTTAGTAGACAATTGACGGTTTCCACAAATATTTGAAAATGTGAGACTTCTATATGTCCTTCAGAAAAGTTGCGAATTGAGAGATTGTACGATTATTCAGAAGCGTGAGAGCTTTTTTTTTAGCTCCATCCTTTCACGGAGTTATGACTGCTAGTGATTCCAGCGAATTTTATTTGAGGACGGATCAAACGGATTTTTCACGTGTTATAGTGAATCCCGAAATTCCGTGATATTCAACAAATGAAATACTCATTTGTACTTATTCTCACTTTTATTTAACAAGATTTGGCCTGTTTCGGTCGTGAGGAGCATTATCAGTTGATGTTGATAAATAATATTTCAGTATCAGCGAATTAGTACAAATGAGTATTTAATTTTTTGAACACATGCAAGTATATCGACTGTGGAAAGGAAAAAGGACGTAACCCACACAGCAAATGTCACAGGAGGCACAAAAAACGTGTTTTGATGATTTTGAGGCATATGCAAATTATGAAATATACACAACCTTGAAGTGCACGGAGACTTCTAAACTGGTGTTTTATTGACATAATCGAATATCAATTAAATAAATTGTATAGGAAAACCCCCCTTTCAGTCTTTTTTCTTGGTTTCAATTTTCACAAGCACATCTTTTTTCATGTTCAAAAGCTAAATTTAGTGACTAATTTGGCATTTTCAGCTTACATTCTTTTGATAGAATGTGTATTAAGTTGTATAGATTGTGATTATCGAAAAAAGCTGTTTTGAAAAAACTGTGGGTTACGTCCTTTTTCCTTTCCACAGTCGATACGTATAGCAATCGTTTTATTGGTAGCGGTGATGGCTTTTTTCAATATCCAGCGATATATTATAATATTATTATGTATAATTGTTTACTCTCATACAATCAGAAATTGAATGACGTTAGAAATGATAAGAATTTACTGAAGTTTATGTAAATACTCATACAGTTGACAAACATAATGAAATGACAGCTCTCTGAGAAGATAACCGGTAAATGTTCTAATACAGTGTCTCCCAACCTTTTTACGCACGAGGTCTTGTTTTTGTACACCGTCGGAAAATTTCGGTTGAGATTTTCTGCTGTATTATCGAACTACTTTGAAAAGCAGCATCATGTCAAAACATACATTTTATCACCACATATTGATAACAATAAAACAGACAAGACAATCTATCGGTAAATTTTGTATTCCATTTTTAAATAATCAGCAGTATGTCAACGGGGGCTGATAAGAACTTATTATGAATTATGATGAGTTTTTTTTAAACGAAGTTGAGTGATCTGAGTTCTTGAACGCTCGTCTTATTCGGTTGAGGTATCAGCGAGCTTGAATCGCTGTAGGAATAATTTCATACATATTTATTTCAATGGATTTATAGTTTTGTGTTTGAAGACACGGATGAGTTTAGACATTGACGAATGCCTTCCTTTAAGAGAATTTATTTTCCATTTTTATAATTTATATTAAAACTTTATTGTGAAATGGGCTCTTTAATTGTTTTGTTTACTATGTTTCATAGAATACATACTTAATAATGTATTGAATATTTTTATATTGTCGGGTCATATAGCGCAGCGGTTAGCGTTGTGGGCTTCCGTGCCAGACCTCACGGGTTCAAGTCCCAGTACGAACAGGATTTTTTCAATTTATGTTCGAAGGCATGGGTGTTTGTGATGTCTAAAAAATTCCTCCGACCCTTTAAAAACTGGGCGTAGCGAGAGCGATTAGTTAACCACTAGTCCTGTCCTAGTTCTATCCGTCTATCCATAATCTCTTTGAAAAAGAAAAGTTGAGCAACTGAGTATAAAGCAGTTCTCGCAGAAAATACTTCTGTTGAGATATCTTCATGATAAGACGATATACTCCACTAAGAGTGGAGATGGATTTAAAAAAAAAAGTACTTACTTGACAGCACAACAGCAGTGTAGCTTTCATTAGTCTCACAACTTAATGTGCTCACAAATTTAGATTTTTACAAAATAATTACTTAAAATTAAATACCATTTAATATTCTTTTCCTCGTGATTATTAAGCATTTGTGGTGGGGGAAGGGGGTGTGGTAAAACTATTGGATACATACCCAGTGGTCACAACGTTTTAAATTGGCCTTTGAGGTCATATTATTATAATAAAATTTAGCACACTGCAACGTTTTATGAAAATTCGGTAAACAGACTCTTGTTACATATTCTTTCGTTGACGAATTATTTCTCCCCCCAGAAAGCTTTCACCGATTATATATGTCGATATTCAGCACAGTATAGTATGTATTATCAAAAATATAATTAAACCCTAAAATTAAAAGCACAATAGATGATTTTATATGTGTACAATATTTTTGAATATGATTAATAAACAATGAAAAAACAGCAATAACCGATGTGCAGAGAATTCCTGTACGGATGAATCACCGAAGCGAAAATTCATATTGATTGATAGCCGTCTAGCGGCTGTTACAGAAGCTTTATTTATCTATTTTGTTTTATATTTTCACAATGGATGGCGCTAACAGTAATAATGATTCGGTTACCAAAGTAACAAAATTTCTGTTATGGCAGGTCAAACGGTCTATAGCGACATCTAATAACAAGAAAAAATATTAAGTTACTTATTTGCAAACATTCGTAGAATTGATAAACATAAATAGTTAAGGGTAAGAGTCACGCTAAAGTCATTGTCGAATTACGATGTAAAAAGTATTCATATTTGTCGTAATAAATCTAAAGATAGTCAGAAAAATATTTTTTAATTTTTAAGTCGATTATTAACTTCATTATTTAAAAAAAAAGCAAAAAAAAAAGGCTTTCGTTAATTAAATCCAGAATATTAACGGTTTGTTTTTTGACACTGATTTAAAAACTCAAAGATAGTTCAAGGATTCATCATATTTATACGGATCGAAAAAAAATTGGTTTTATACGTAATTAGTATTTTATTTGGATTTAAAAAAGCGGTCAATATCAAAGCTATATAATACGATTTTTTTAGCAAATAAACCCAAAAATGTTAGACAAATGAATCGGTGGCTTATATATCATTTATTTTTTTAATCTTTGGTATATTTATTATAATTTTACGAGCTTTCGTTGATTTTCTAGATACACATAAAATATATACACAATTGATAGTTTTAATCGGTGGCATAAAGAGGTCGCTGCATGGATTTTTTGACGACATAATTTTGAAACGAAGAATTTTATTATATTTCATCCGTACGTTGCGAGCGTTGCTTGTAAGCAGGTAGAATAACTTGTGTGTATTGTCTCGTATGCGATACACACATTGACACACATACTATGATATCTATACAAGCATACCTATGTCGATTGCAGTCTATTGCAAAGATAACTATTCTGCTGACAACTGAACTTCTTGCGTCATTGTTTTGGTATCGACTTATAACCTATTTTTATATACTATAAATATATATAATATAACCTAATTTTATATTTGTATATAATATAAATATATTTAATATAACCTAATTTTATAATCTATTTCATTCAAACAGCTTATTTCATATTTTATACGCGTTTCCGACATTATTCCGTAATTTTAGCACTGTCAATAAACATGGATATAAAAATTTGAATCGTTCAAACTATGTACATTCTCACAGATCTTGTCACTAACGACCCGGATTCGCCTTTCGGCATCTTCAGGAATTCAAGTGCACGGATGAACTTGAACTGACGCTAAGTGACAAAATCTGTGAGAATGTACATAGTTTGAATGATTCAAATTTAATATTGAAATTCCACCAAGCACCTTCAGGCGAAATCTTAAATTATTAAATGGATATAAAAGATGTTCGTTCTTCATATTCGACGAAGAAGCGTTGTAGTAAGAGTAATCGTTCTAAAATGATCAAGAATACTATAAATATATATAATATAACCTAATTTTATATTTGTATATAATATAAATATATATAATATAACCTAATTTTATGATTTCCGACAGCTTATTTCATATTATGATATACGCGTATCCGACATTATTCCAACGTAATTTTAGCACTTTGCATGCAATTACAGCTGGCAATAGTTGGACAAGCTGATAATCCTCGGTTGATACAAGCACTGCAGAAAAGACTGACGACATCAATGTTTGGAATCATTTATAAAATGCGAAACTCCACAATCCGGCATAATACAAAGAAAAACCTATTTCTCAAAAGAGAAATTGTAATAAAATAGATTATATTTGGTAGACAAACTGAACAGCTGCTATCGATTTGTATGATCAACATCAGTTGTAGAATGCTCGCCTGCCACGCGGGCGGCCCGGGTTCGATTCCCGGCCGATGCAAGCTTTTTTATATATGAAATCATATTTTTGGGCTGTGGAGAGCTTCTTCACCACTCACTGGGCTGTGGAGTGGCGAAGAAAAACTCCGGCATTTACAAATAGGCCGACTCCGATATAAAAAAAAATACCAAATTTGTAATATGCAGTCTGCGTACATTTTAATATTCACGAAAAGACATACTTAGGTATAACTTTTTTTTATTTAATTTTTATCAAGAAAAAAGTAGTCGGGGTCGATTTTTTACGACTTAAACACCACGACTCCGATTCCACTTATCTGACTTATATGTAACATTCAATCTAAGTGTCTGAAAAAAAAGTTTTTGTTTTATAGTTAATAGTTTTACTTTATACACCGACAGCACAAGGACAGCTTTAACAGTATAAATGAATTTTTGTCAAGTTAGTGTTTTCTAGTTTCTTTGGTAATTCTTCTAGATAAACATGATCGAATAACCTAAGAATCGCTCTGCACTCGAGGTTATAGTAACGCTTGGTTCAATTTAGTCTTGTGGAGGATTTATCTCCGAAGGATTTATATCTTCGGTAAATATGTTTTACAACAAGCTTCATTTTCTTACCGAAAATTCAGTTAACGCCGTTTATTTTTGTATATTATATTGTTTATTCTTTATCCGTAAATACAGTTCGTACCGAACAGCATTGATAATTGCGTCATAATACATTTTCGATAGAAAAAGATAAGCATGTTGTAATGAATATTTACGATGCATTTTATTTCATATCGATGCAAACGTACTTTCATGTGATACTCGCTAATTCATGACTGTCTAAGCTTGCAAAGCTAAATTTATATAAGCCGACACATAGCCCCCTATATTTAGATGGAGACGGTAATGGCCGACATCAAATCTCTTTTTGACAGATACTGTTTGTATACAAAACTCATAGACAAAGATCGCAAAAAATATAGAATTCTATGGCGCTAGTTCGCGTCAAAAGGTAAAAGCTTTTGTATGAAGCATACTATCATTTCCTACTAGATGTCAGAAAGGATGATTTTAGGTGAATTACTTATGGTGCAACCTTCCCGTTAACTAGAACTTTCAAAACATTTTAGTTGATAGAAGCATTCCTTATTATTCTATTCCGCTAATATTTACTGATGTATAAATTGAACAGGGACCAAGTGGTGTGCTTAATCATCGACCTCAAATTTCATTAAACAATAACAAAAGGAAATATATTGATATTACTACTAGCTTATTATTTTTTCAGCTTTCATTAGACATTTTTGTCCGCTCCCAATGTGGAGCATAAGGCTTCCTAATAAGATTTTCTTTCTACGAGAACTGTTTAATACTCAGTTGTATGTAGGCTTTCCAATCCCGGGATCCCGTAATCCCGGAAACCCGTCCGATTTTGTGATCCTGAAATCCCGGGATCGCGATCGCACCAATCCCCGGATTTCGGGATTGAGATTTTTTTAGCAAATACGTAAATTTATAGAATTTTGAATTTGGAATTTGGAAGAGCTAAAAAAACGAGTCACGCTAGTATTCTAGGCAAATCGGTTAATTCCTAGGTTTTTGAAATTGCAAATGAAATAGTTTGGAAATATTAAAAATAAGTAATTTTGCCATGATTTTGGAGTTCAAAATTCTCGGAAGAACTAAAAAAACGAGTCACGCTGATATTTTGAGCAAATCGGCAAATTCCCGGGTTATAAATAACCTTGAACAAATGTGGTGCTCGCCGCCATATAAATATTTTAGATTGCGCTCTAGGGTCCAAAAAGGTTGGTAACCCCTGCCCTAGTTGTATGCAACATGTAAGAATAGGACTAGCGGTTGGCCAATCGCACTCGCTACGCTTGTTTTTTGGATAGGATGAGTGGGAGGGAATTCAAGACTTCACATACATCCATTCCTTTGGACAGAAATCTATAAATCGATTGAATAATTAATCTATAAAAACTGTCCGTACTAGGATTCAAACCCGTGGCATCCGTGTTCAAAGTGAACGACGTTGACACTCGATCACGCAGCCGGCAAATATAAAAAATAAATATTGACTATATGGAAAAGTTAATTAAATATATGGAAAAATGCCAAATGTCAAAAAAGGAATGATGGTATTATTGTATTACTTATCGTAAGAACTTCCTATGTTTGAAAAAATAATTTGTGCGTTTTGATCGAGATGAATTAATATGATGAAAAAAAATAAGAGGTCACTGCTAGGGCATCCAATCCCGTGATCCCGTTCAATTTTCTGATCAAATTTCAATTGTTGAAATTTCAATTGTTTGAGAAATTTTGAGCAAATCCCGAAAATTGACACGAAATTGGCAAATCGAGAATTTCAGATTCTTCGGTGAGCTAAAAAAAAAAAACAAGGTTCTGTGACAAACTGGGAAAAAGTATACCAAATCGAGAATTTCAAATTCCTCGGTGAGCTAAAAAAAAAAAACGAGGTTTGGAGATAATCCGGGGAAAAAGTATAGCGAATTGAGGATTTCAAATTCCTCGGTGAGCGAATCCCAATCCCGGGATTGGAAAAAGGCTCCGGGATTGAATACCCTAGTCACTGCTTAAGCACGCCACTGGTCCCCTGTTCATTTTATACAGAAACTGTCTGGAATAGAGTAATAAGGATTGTTTTACTCAACTAGGATGTTTCTTAACCTACTTTGATTTGTTTTAGATTTTAGCTGTGATGTTACACACATATTTGTTAATTAATAAGTCACTATTTTTTTTTAAATTATATATGTCGCTGTAGGTAGATCATTTCACTGACCATTATCGGAATATTTATTTGAAACTAATATTTTTTTGGACAATATTTCATTTTTTTTGCGCCTGCAGAACACTACCAAACACATTTAGAAACAAACTTTGTAATATAGTGTGTATATTTATCTAATTCTAAATGAATTAAATTTATGGACTATGTTTATCCAAAAATATTGCGTATTAGATATGTCTCAATTATGTTATATTAGAATTGTTTTTTTTTAACTGTTTTTGTATAAATATTAAACATCAATAATAACACTATGAGTGTCAATTGAAAAAGGTGTACCTTTCAAAACGCTATCCGTTGGTAAGTTGTGAACTATGAACACAATAGAGGAAATTAGTGCTGAGCACAGTGACATCTATTATGCAGTCAGAAAAGGTATTGATAAATGAAAGCTATATTTTATTTTTAAATAAAACAAAAAAAATGTAAATTCTGCCCTTCTCGAAAGTATAGGTATTTATTTTCTTACACTATCATAATATTATTCTCAATTTCTGACATCGCGTGACCATTAATAACGATTCCTGTCAAAAAATATTTTGGCGAAGAAACGTCCATTTTATTAATGAAAAATAAATATTGTATTTTCCAGTTGTTTTCAAACTCTCGACTCATCGGAACGTCATATCATTTTTGAATTTATGAAAAATATTCATTTTAGCGAGTGGGTTAAATTTAACTAACCGACAAAACGATCGCCATTTCGCTTTTAATATTGCATTCGTTACTGAATAAAACAATGATTTGCGCCTAAATATTTTTACCTTGATGCAAAGTTGCTTTGGGCATTTACAATATAATACTATTTACAATGAAAACGAGAACAAAGATTTGAAACGTTGACCAACTACCAAAAATCTTACGTTATAATGCCGTGAATACGAAATCTGTAGAAAAAAATGTGATTGTAATGCTATCTTTGCGTTTATTTTTTACTAAATAAGCAATCTAAATGCAAAAAAAATAAATGTATTAATTAAACAGTGTTTTCCAATTCCAGTGAAAACCCGACTTAACGTGCCCGAAATTAAAGTTTTCTTGCTATTTGGGTGTAATGCCTACAGTCTTCAAATTCTACAATTGAAGGTTAACTGAGGACTTTTCAAGCTGTAATATTTGACTAGTTTTATCAAAATGTAACTGCCAAACGTTAAAAATAAGTTATTGAATTGAAAGAGTTTTATTTGAAAAACCTAGAAATTTGAATCAAATCAATTTGCGTGGGTTTTTATTTCAATTACTTGCCCCTTATTTACGATTTCCCACATTTTTTTTGTGGTTCCCTACGGAAACGTTAAATTGAAGTTTCACCGTATTATTTATATAAAACATGTGAAAGACTTTCATGAATTTCTTCTTATTGCACATTTATCAACTGTATACATTGTAAGCCATCATTAGTAAATTATAAGTACTAAAGTTTGTATGAGCTTTACTCTCAAGGGCGATATGAAATCGCCCTGCAAAAAAATACTGGAACAACAATTTGTAAAAATGCGTTACTATCCACACATTCCAACCTAAGCCTGGACACTGACGAGCCCGAAAAATCAAATTTTCCCATTAAAAGTTCAGCTCATGCTATAAATCAAGACCATTAAAGTCAAAATCGAGTGAATTATGTTCGTTGCCGAGTGATTACCTGATATTCAAACAGGCAAACTGTCACATAAATGCACTAAATTGCAACATTCAAACTTAATGACCCATAAACAACAGTAAAAATGTTTAAATTTCAAAACAAAACATAACATCTTTGCAAACATTTGCGGAACGAAAGGATATCCAATAGGTTGGAAGTTCAACTGGAAATGTAGGTATATCACTTATACCGTATATGTATATATTTTTTAATTCAAATCCAATAATAAGTGGTTTGCATTGCAAGTACATTATAAAACAATATTAATTATGCAATTCTAGTACTCTATAATCAAGTTCTAGTAAATCTACTCCATTAGAATTGGACGTATATATTATGCAAAAAGATACTATCTCTCAATCATTTGAAGGTTCAACAGTTAGTTAATCTTAAAATAATACTGAACATTATATTGTGTTACAGTATTGATTTATATTGTCATCAGTTTATAACGTCTGCGATAAACGAAGCCGGTCACAATTGTTATTCAAATAATGTAAAATTAGTACATAAGAGAAATATTTTTCAATATCTAAAATTTCATCCCCCTATCCGATCTATAAAGCAACGTACAAGGAGAGCGATTAGCTTACCGTTAGTTCTGTCTTAGCAAAATCTCTGTACGATTATGTAGACTCGTAATGAAGTTTATTTTAACAATTTTTTTCTACGACACTTTGTTAATCAGTTGATCAACTCTTAAAAAATATGTAATTTTATATCCATAGATTCCGCATGTAAAAATTCCCCATAAATATATAAAACATTTTCATTATTACCTATCAAATAAAGAAATTATTAACATTGCTTCAGAATCGGCAGATATCTTTTTATCCTTTTGATTTTAACCCTTTGGGTAGTAAGTTTATTTTTACTAAATTAAGATTTTTTGATTCATTTACCATTGATACACACAAAAATATATAAAACAAATTGTTCATTGATCAGTCTGGTAAGAATATGGAATAATATTTCTTTTATAATTTTACAATGCAAAATTAAAAATGTAAATGTATAGAAACATATTATTATTTTTCAACAATTTTCAAGAACCTATTACTTCCAATTTGGGCCTAGATCTTTTTTTGCTTTTTACGGCTACCGATTTTGTGCAAATATGTATTGACCTTTTTACAAATTTGTTTTGTTCATTTGCAACAAATAATAAAAATAACGAGATCGTCAAAATTCACAGATACAAATGTTTTTTACCAATATGTGAAAAAATAATGACAATTCAATTAAAAGCAAGAGAATAGCAATAAGCATTAAGCACTAAAATATTTGTCCGTACGAAGCGGCAATACTCCTCAAAGGGTTAAAAATATACTTACCTATTTTTGTTTTGTACTTCGACATTGTTCACAGCTTATGGTAATAAATTAGTCAAAGTGAATTAGTCAGTATAATAAAAATGTATTTTTACGAGTTTGCAAAAAAATAATATTATCCAGGGACGGATGAAGTTCTTGGAATGTGAAATTTTTATATTTCGTACTTACATATTTATATGTAAACTGAAAAACAAATACATATTTCAAAAAACGATACACTGAGTAATTATGAATTTTTAAGTGTTCAATGTCTCAATTATATTGAAAAATAATAGAACAATTATTTTTTTTATACAATTAATTTATTGTCATCAAGACCAGGAATATGGTATATATTTTTTTCAGTTGAAAATGCTCGTGGTGAAATGTTGAAACCAGTTCTGATTGTGATAAATTAAGCGTAGAATAAGAACAAAAGAGAGATTCATCATTTTTTAGGGTATTTATTAAACTCATACATAATATAAACCAATAATAATGTCTTATGTGCTACTTCGCAAAAACAAATACAGCGCATTTACACTATAAGCTAGATAAATAGTCTTAAAATAAAAAGATTTTTTGTCTATAAAAAATATTAAAACAAATTTGACTCGACACATATATTTCTTAATATTTAATATAACCAATTTTATTTAAGTACACCTCTGTAGGTAAAATCGATGGCGCTAAACAATAGGCTATTCATCAAGTCACCAAAGTGTGTTGACCTTGACATATAATTAGATGCTTGCTGCATTTTCGCTAATATTTAGGTCGACTGCCGTATGTAATATTTCTTAATTTTTCATTGAACAAAAAATTATATACCTCATCGATCAGAGTAGTTTCACATTTGACTTAAATAAAATCATAAAAACAGAAATCTGTAACATAATGTTTAATTATGTATATCAATATCGATTTCAAATGAAACGGGAGCTCAAATGCATGAATTTCAAGAGGATTTAGTAACAAGAATGTATTTTTCCAAAGATTTCTGCGAATTTAATATAATTTGTATTTCCGAGGTCATCATTGCTGTTTGTTTGCAATTGGAAATAATAATCATGACATTTTGAAACAATCAATGGAACACTTTTGTACTTATTCCGGATATTGTAGTTACTGGAGTGCTATGTTTGCAATTTCTAGTCATTGTATTTAAAACTATAATGAAGTTTTGGATGTCTCGTGAAATATATTTCAAATAAAACCGCAGTTTTCTCCGACGATGGAAAACATAAAATTGTTTAAGCTTCATTCATAACTAAAATTAGCCAAAATGCAGACTACGGCAGTTTACTTATTAAGAGTGTTTTTATTTGGTTACGCGTTGGAATAATGGGTTTCTCTCGTCAATGAACTTTAAAAATCCTACCATTACGCAAACGATTAACGTCACATTTAATCGGTTTTGTTTTGAATTTCGGAATGATCATGAATGGAGACCCTAAATGTATTGAGAAGCTCCTGGCTATTAGCACTCTCGCTTTCAGAAGTAAACCCGCCTCCTTCCAGCAATGAGGTAATGTAGGTAATGCAGTAATTCAGTTGACAGCTCTGCGCCGACCGAGGAACACGCATCGAGTGTTTGTTTGCTTTTCTATACGTTTTTTTCATCAAACGCCGATGTAACATCATTTTTCCGTACGCAATTTCAATGAAATTATTTCGCTGTTGATTCTGTGATAAATGAAATGTGGCCAAACTGCCTGAATAATAAATAATTTAAAAATTCAACAATCATGATACTTCGGTTTTGGGTGAGTTTATTGAGCAGTAATCAGTTTTTTATTATTTAATTATATTTTACAATTCCACGTTTTATTACTCGACTTTTTTCCGTTTCTATCTCGATTGTTTTTTATTCTAGTAGTCAAATATTTTTTACTACATTAGTTTTGATAATTTCTACCATTGATACGCACAAAAATAATAAAAAAAATAATAATTAAGGGTCACAGTCTGGAAAGAATATTTTATAATATTTTAAGTAGTAAATATTTATTTTTGAATTTTATAACGCATTGTTAAAATTGAAATGTGTAAAAATACGAACTTTCTTGGACTTTTAATATTTTTCAAGAAGCTAATTACTTGCTTTCATCTGTGGGTATGTCCCGCTCTACTGACGTTGATTCCAGGAAGGAAATAACACCGAAATGTAATTTTACGCTCAATTTTGTATTGCCACTAATTTGTTTACGAATATGAATCTTTTTACAATATTCTTTTGTTCGTTTGCTACAAATGATAAAAATAACAGAAATATAAGTTTTTTTATCCATATGTGAAGAAAATTCATTGAAAAACATGATAATGGCAATAGATATTAACAACATAACATTTGTACGCACATTTGCGGCCATACTCCTCAAAGGGTTGAGTAATAAAGTTTATTTGCATCAGTCAATTATGTATTGTGTTTTACGTGATTTAAATATATGACATAAAGTTTTTATTTCGATAGATAAGTCATAATTCACATTCACTAAGCTTTTAACATCATCTTATTTCAAATATTTTTATAATAATGTTATAAAAAGAATAATCACTTAGTTATATCTATATATTAATAATCGATAATGTCGGTTTGTTTGTTTGTTTGTTTGAATGAGTGAGTGAGTGAGTGAGTGAGTGAAGGATGTCCTCGATTTCCGACTGACTGTCCGTATTTGGGTATAACATTTTTATCCCTTGTTCCTGATTGAACACGTGTCCTTCCGAAATTAAGTGATTAGCAAAATTAGATTGAAAAAAGACACATAAGCTCTTTTTCCAAGAAATTTTAGAAATCAATAGAGCACAACTGCAGTCTTCCGATTTTAAATGAAATATTAAACTTTCCCGCATCTCCACTTCTATACCCTATATAATCATAAAATCATATAATCATAAAACCTTTGCCGACAAACAAATAATATAATTCTTGAAACTTCTTACTACTCAAATCTGTTGGCATTCCCACGAGCTTATCCTTTTCGCCAGCAATGGCTTTGGACTCGGTGATGCATTTGTTTCTTATATAAGCACGAAACTTTCATTTACTAAACGTCAGTTCAAGTTCATCCGTGCACTTGAATGCCTGAAGATGCCGAAAGGCGAAACCCGGGTCGTTAGTGACAAAATCTGTGAGAATGTACATAGTTTGAACGATTCAAATTTAATATTGAAATTCCATCAAGCACCTTCAGTCGAAATCTTAAATAATGAATTGATTTTTATGCGAGGAAACTATTTTGGGTGGGTTTTTTTTACACGGTATTCCGTGGAACGTATCCGCCGTGTAAAAAGTAGGGCCGTGGAGTCGTTACAAAATAAGAGGATTTCGACTCTGACCTGCTGACCAACACAGCTTTAATATTTTTGTAGGCTTAGTAGCGTGCAGTGGCGTCACTTTTGATCGCAGCGATTTGAATATATATATATTTTTAAAAGGACTCTAAGTTGCTAGATTTCGAGTCGACTTCGACTCCACAAACCTGCTGAAAAAGAGAGTTCAGTGTATATTCATTATACGTATGAATTGTAAAATTAACGTACGCTTCTACATCATTCGTCATATTGTTTTTATACGGGGTGTACGTCCCAAGTCGGGTTTTCAATAACAGACAAATATATCAATAGCGGAATTAAAAAATATGATTAAATAAAGCAGAAAAATAGGTCAATTGGGATCGCAACAACGGCCGATTAAATCAAAATCGGTAATTCGACATTCAATATAAAATATCGTAATTTTAAACGTGTGAATTTTATAAATAACTTACGGTTTCTTAAAATAATATCAGCCCTGTAAATTTTGATACAACCCTTAGCTTTAATTCAAAGCGAACAATTTTATTAACATATGTGCTTCTTGTTAACTTTCACTACCGTTATCTTTACATTAAAAAAACCGGTATATTGAAAAACAACCATGTTTACCGGTATATGCAATCCCTAGTTCGAAGAAAATTAGCCCGGTAAAAAAAAGAGTAAATAAAGATAGATAAAGTATTGGTTCCGAAAACTTGCAAAAAGAGAAATAGGTGTACATATACGCTATATGGATCAAGCGACGACAATGGTTAACAAGCGGTTAGTGAATCTTGTGTCGATAAGAAATCAAATAGTACCTATTCAATGTCATACACCAGTAAACGTAATCTTTTGCGCAATTTTCATGGCCTTATCTAATACCCTCAATACATAATATAACATGTCGTTGTGCATCTATCTGTTTTATATGGTGTAAACTGTTGTTTTAATTTAATTATTTTATGCTTGTGGTTTGTGTATTTTGTACGTATTCCGCGTATTGTTTTGGCAATACAATTATAATTTTGTATCTAATGTTTTCCCTCTAACAAATCCATTGAAGTCGATGATATTATTTTTCTAACGTACGTTTTTAAAAGTATTTTAAGGATATCTTATAAAATCATCCATCACTTATATGCAGAATATTAGGAATAATTTGCTTAAATGATATCGTGTGTGGAAAAGAAAAAGAACGTAACCCACAGTTTTTTTCGATAATCACAATGTATCCAACTTGATACACGTTCTTTAAAAAGGATGTAAGCAGAAAATGCCGAATTAGTCTCTAAATTTAGCTTTTAAGTTTGAAAAAAGATGAGCTGAAAATTTACACCAAGAAGAAAAACGGTTTTTCCCAGATAATTTCTTAAATTAATACTATATTATGTCAATTAAACACCAGCTCAGAAGTCTGCGTGAACTTCAAGGTTGTGCATATTTCATAATTAGCATATGGCCTAAAATTATCATAACACGTTTTTCGTGCCTCGTGTAAAATTTGCTGTGTGGGTTACGTCCTTTTTCTTTTCCACAGTCGATATTTGTCGTTGTTTTTCCATGTGTACATATAAATATGTGCGTTTCGTGGAATGACATACAACAGGACCGTTTTCAAATATTTTGTTTGGATATAAAATAACTTAGAACAGTGGTTTCCAACCTTTATGTTACTGCGCCTCCCCATACTTTATACTTTATTTCATATCGTAATAAAGACACAAATAGTAAATAAATATTTTGGACTGTTCGCGCCTCCCTTTGGAGTAGTCCACGCCTCCCAGGTTGGAAATCGCTGACTTAGATTCCTCCACGTATTGTGACACGTGTTTCGCCTCTTTCGTACGAATTCGTACTTAAGCAAGCATTTGCAAAAGTAGTTGTCTGAGGATGCCTCTGAAAGAGGCGAAACACTTGTCACAATCTGTAACAGAATACGTGGAAGAATCTAAGTTATTTTATTTTAAAATGAACTTCCACAAAGTTACCGCCGAATCCATCGAAAATCTCAAATTGGCCAAACTCATAGACAAGTCTTCTTAGTCATAGATAAAAAAATATTTTTCACAATAAACACCTCTTCAAAGCATACAATTTACATTAACCTCTAATTTGTGGATAGAATAAGTAAAACATGTCTCGCTTTTTAAATATGTGTTACCGAATGCTAAAAATTGTATATTGATATCAGTTTGACAATAAAATAATATTTTCAATTGTCCCAAGGAGTTTATTCCCACCCAATTTTCCCAACTTAAACCCGGGGCTTTCCCGCTTCGCATCACTAATCACCACTAGGGAGACCGTATGCTTTACTTTGGTAACGGACCTTATTTTAAAGACTTCATTCGTGACTGAATATATTAAATATCATCCTACCTTTACACTGATTTTAAACGGTATAAAAATATGTTTTATTGCGAGGCTTGAATCTGAGCTAATTTCTTTTATTCTCTTAACCACTAAAATAATGAAGCATATCAATACAACTTTAAATGTATATTTTTTAAGTTACTCGTTCAAAGTATTTCTGTATCTCATTACAGCTTTTTTTCTTTCGTCACCAAGAAAAAAATCAAGTATGCTTTATAAAGATTTATTGTAACAATTAACGTTCATTATTTAAAAAAAAATGTATTCATTGTACGTTTTGTAAATGTTTTGCAGTCCTTAAATCTTTTGTATGAACAGCCATAATGGCATTCGAAATAAAAAAGAAAAGCCGGTCCAATTCCTAATTTGAAAACATTTACGACAACGCGCGATTGTGGCGAGAAATTAAATTAGTAGTAACCTAATTGAATAATTATTATTACATGCGAAACACAAATATTATTTTAACGGTGGCTAAATATATATTGTTCGATTCTTTGTTGTTTTAATATGCAAACATTATAGTTAACGCTGTCTGCAGTGATCTTAATTCCTAATTAAACTTTGCAAATTTAAATTTTCTCCGTATACTAATTGATTTTTTGCGGTAAACCAGCGATGACTAACATTCTTCTGCTGGTTTGAACACGAAATCTTCGGTAAAATGTTTAAAATTTGCGTAAAGAAGCAAACTTTTATTCACAATTATAAAATACTAATATGATTATATCTAAATATATTAAGTGAGATATTTTCCAATTTAATTATACAATAATAAATATAATATATATACAAATCAGAACAGAAATCATATTTGATTTGGCGGCCCATTTCGTCTGTAAATTTTCAATGCGGCCCATCTGTGAAAATATCCCCACATCTGCGTATAAGTTTCACTTGCAATTTACCGTCAAATTTCAATTACCGGTAAATAGTTCCTTTCATATACCGGTTATTTGCCGGTAAAAATGGTAGTCTTTTAGGTATTCGAGTGCGTTTTGTTTTGTTATGTTTTTACTGAAATATAGAATATGATTAAACAATCACTTACATATTTCAATATATTGTTGTCTATGTCCCTTAGAACTAGGTTCATTTGGTGAGAAGTTGTCCATTTACTTATTGATGTGTTGGTATTTAATTCAACATCATTGCTTTGTTATCTACTGCCTTTCGATAATTTTCAAGCTGTTTTTCGATTTGAATTTAGAAATTATTCCGAAACTTCTCTATTCCTGTTTGAAATGTCAACTGTCGCTCAAACTGCGGAACCACAAGGCAACGCCCGCTTAAAAATCCATTTATCACTGTCATCAATCCATTATTTTTCACAATCAACAGTGCGACCGTGCTTTTGATCTAGTTAATTATTCTCTTACAATAATTTTCCTCGACCCGCTTGCTTTTAATTTTTCTGGGTGTGTAGAATTGTTTTCAATATAGATTATTCAATATATTTATGTTACTAACAACAGCTAGATTTTCAATGGAGCCATACAGTTTTTACGGTCGACTTTTTCATTGTTCTCTTAATTAATTTCTTTCTGTGATATCGGGATCAACATTACTTCTTATACTTCACTGCTAGTAGTGATATAGGTTTTCGAGCAATGGATATATCCACATTTGAACTGGGGAAAAATGCAATGTTACTTTAATATTTATTAAAACAATTCCTGACCACAGACGTAGGACACAATATCTCCACGGGTTTTTTTTTATATCCAGACGATTCATTTGTTTCAATAACAAATCATTTTCAGTGCTCAAGCCGCGTTCAACTAAATACGATGATAGGAATATTAACATTAATTTTCGAGCTTTATTTGTCATAACTGGGTATTTTTGTTGTTGTAAACAATGTAACAGATATAAATGATTTCCGTATTTCCCCCGGTGGGGCGTACGCCCTACGTTGGGAATCACCGGCTTAGCATATTTGCCTAGATGAGAGTTTACCAAACTATGTTCCTCGGAACACTGATGTTCTGTGGGACTTGAAAAAAAAAATCCGCGAAAATTTCAAATGGTAATATTAGATTGTTCTGCAACACATTTAAACATTTTCTACTTCATATGAAAAATCGAGTTAATCTCCACTGATGTGGCGAAGATTTCGAATCACCAAGAGCTTTTCTTACTCAAATTTGTATGTAAAATGTTTTAAAAATATGTATATTTTCATAATTATGAATTACAAGATCAGGGGTCCCCCTTTTATTCTCTAAAGGCCGCGCTCATTTTTTCTGATTCGACATAAGGCCGCAGTAAACATTGACAAGGGAATCTTTGGCCGGAAACAGGACTTTACGGTCAGAGTATGTAAATTTACAAAAATTACAAAATTGGCCAGAAGGCCGCAGGTTCCCCACACCTGTACTAGATGATGAAGTTTCGTGGCCTTCAGGTTAGAGTTTTCGTCTCGCGACCCCGTTCACATTTGACTTTGTCAACGGCAGAGAGTAACTTTGCACTTTGCTTTTTTTTATACATTTTCAATTTGATTGTAAGTTTTTCAATTCATTTAAACAAAAATTATTGTTAACACTTTTTGCCATCGCGACATTGACGAGTCGTGAATTTGACTCAGCAGTCTAAATCTCACTTGGCTCACTCTTTGAGTACTCAAATATTTCACGTTCTTTTAGCGCATAGATAGATGTACATAAAATTATGCTATCTGTGCCTCCGGAACTACAGCATACAGTATATAGTACCTTCTAAGAAGTGACCAGTGCAGTAAAACAAATACATACAGTAAATATTCCGATTGTCTTTCACAACTGACATGGCGGGAAAAAAAATGTAAAGACATGTCGCATTAAAAATGTGATTTACCTGTGTTTATTTTAAGTCAGGTATATATAGTCTACGGATCTTGTTCCGACAACGTCAAGATTTAGAATGTTAGAAATCTTTGTAAGGTACAGGTACCTCAAAGCGAATAGGGCTAAAAATATATTTGTGATGCGTCACTTTTGCATCAACAATTATTTGTCTCTGTTACCTGAGCATGTCTTTGTTAACCCATCGAGTCGGTTTGGAAAAAATAATTGTGGTAAGGCTCAGATAACAATGATCAAGAAAAATCAGACACTTATCCGGTGAAGTTTCAGGCCGATACGCAGGTATACAATATACTTACTTTAAACACTTAATATTGTTATTACAAGACTTATTTGTTAATGCAAAGTTTCATGATGTTTTTTTTTATTGATATTGAAAAAATAATGTTGTATTTTATTGTTGGCGTCTTATAGTCGATGAAGTGCGGTACGTACTAGAGCAGTGGAGGGTAACCTGCGGCCGCTTGGCTACTCTGATGCGGCCTTTTGAGTTGATCAAAATATTCCCTTTAATCAAAAAAATATACGCAATCTTTTGGGAAAAGAGCGTAATCAACCCATTGTATGTTCGACTGTCGAAAAAAAAGTGGGGGGGGGGTGTCAACGTTATCTTTACAGCGGCCTTATGTTGAATCGGATAAATGAATGTGGTTTTTAGAAATAAAAAGGTTTCCCACCCTTGTACTACATCATCCAATCCTGTACCCTATTTGTAATCCCGGGATTTGGTATTGACAATTTCTCCAATCCTGAAATTGAACGTTCACCATAAAATCGTGTTGAATTTCGGGATGGACAAATTTTTGCTCGGCGATTTTGAAATCCTAGGAATTTACGGAGTTCCTAAAATGACAAAATTTGACCCACGAATTCGCACATGTCCTCAATCCTGAAATCCCGGGATTGGTACTATCACAATCCCAATCTGAGATCCCGGAATTGGAGTCCCTAGTACGTACTTAACGTGACCCATCGCAAATTTCCCCACAACTGTCACTTTACGATTACAATATGAAGTTCCATTTAATCTTTTTCATGCATCTAGTTATTGTCAGTGAAATCTGAGCATAGACACTGTTATTAGTTCATTGTTCTGTAATACCATACAACGGGCATTTGCTCTGAATGACCGAATAAGTTTAATATTATTAATAATGTAATGATAAGCGGAAGTCCACTGATGGAAATGATTGAACAATGCTAACGCCATAATGTGCGCGGGCGGTAGCGTGCAGTCCTCCGACCAATCTCGTCGACAATGCATCACTGTGATATTTATATTTCATCCCAAACAAATCAAAGCGCGCAAAAGGGATCACCAACGAAATAACACACTCGACTCTTTTTAACACGATCCAATAAAAAAGACGAATACTTTTAACACGAATTTTCGAATAACAAGAAATTCAACAACATAAGACGGTGATAACAAAAACATTATACGTGTCTTGCTATTTCTAACGATGAAAGGGATTTGTGCCCAGTACTTCATAAATGTCCCCGTATATCAGGGACGGCGAACCTATGGCACGCGTGCCCGAGGTGGCACGTTTGAGAATTTAGATGGCACGCGAACGATTTCCAAATTAAAAAAAAATATTTTTTTAGTTTATAGAATTAAAATTTTGATGTAATAATCGGTGAACTATTAATTTATTCCGTTTTATTAGTTTTCAAATGTTTCCTAAGATAAACGACAATCGTTTAATTTATTTTTTTA
Organism: Himalopsyche tibetana; assembly: GCA_030503985.1. Taxonomy (NCBI): domain Eukaryota; kingdom Metazoa; phylum Arthropoda; class Insecta; order Trichoptera; family Rhyacophilidae; genus Himalopsyche; species Himalopsyche tibetana. The sequence goes on along the minus strand of JAPJYX010000014.1, from coordinate 38,498,770 downwards.
ATTATTTTTTTTACTTGGGCACGCCATACAATCGAGAAATAATATTTGAGAATTTTTGGCACGCGGACCCAAAAAGTTTCGCCATCCCTGACGCATATAATGAAGTAGCGATACATAGTATTTTTCTTTAATTCGGTCGATCGTATATCCGAATCTTATTCCAATAATTTTATTTATGTCTGTCCAAATCAGAGGTCTGCACGGGTCGAAATTTTACTAAATTACCCGGTCCGAGCCCGAAAAACTCAGGCCCGACCCGGCCCGGGCCCGAGTCTAATACCGCACTTGTTACCCGAACCCGACCCAAAGCTCAGATTTATACATCTCAGCCTGAATAAAACCCGTGTTTTACAAATTTACAACAATTTACGATTTATTATAGAAGTGGTAATGACTTATGACACGAACGGAGTCTAAAATATTTTTCTGAAGAAATAAATTCCTTACCCGGGCCGGGCCCGAGCCCGAATCTCGATTGCGCTTACGAACCCGAACCCGGCCCGCTAGACCTCTAGTCCAAATTCATAGTTGTATTGTATGTAATGTTTACATTGTTTTACTAATCATCCAATCTCAAAAACAGGGCACAACGAGATCGATTAGCTGACTGGTAGTCTTTAGTAACAAACAATTCTAAAACTATAAACTACGTCTTTTGAGATGCTACATTTATAGACGGTATACTTCGCGTGGTTAGGGGTAAAAACATTGTCTATGTATGCATGCACAAATTTTTTTGTTGAAATTTCACAAATTAGAATTGTTACTGTGTCCTTGGGTTTTATAGTTAAAAGGTTGAGCAAAATTTATGTATCACAAAATATTATGTAACTAACAACCCTTTTTAATTTACCTTTATTCAACTGCGGAGTGCATTATAGAAATGAATTTAACACTACGAGCTTGCTTGTCAAATCTCTTTACTATTTTGTTTTATTTTAAGTTCTCCGCTGCCAATGTGGTGCATATGGTCTCGAAACGGAGTTGCCCAACACAAGTTTTATTTTCTACGAGGACTGTTTGTTACTCAGTCGCTCAACCCCTCTTTTTCGAAGACAGCAGTAGGGATACAAACACAGAGACAGGACTAGTCGTTAACTAATCGCTCTAGCTAAGTCCAGTTATTTAAAGATAGGAAGGGTGGGAATGATTTTTTAGACATCACAAACACTAACGTCAATTGGTTAAAAAAATATATTATATAATATGTTAAATAATTATCTATTTTAAGGCAATTTCTTACCATATCCATAAATTGAATGTTAACTTTTATGCCCTGATTGTATCAGCGTTATCTATGTATTTTTTTCTTTCTTTTGATGATATGCTATATTAAACACCACTTGCAAGGGTTGTATTTAGGATGAGCTTTATTCGTCTATTTTATTCCGATATTTTTTTTGCTCTATCTAAAGTATCCTTATTCATATTGTATTGAAGTTGTCTTGACGTGCTGTCATGTTTTCCCAATAATACATGTTGTTATCATTATTTTACATTTAGAATACAATGCTTATCGAAATAGTGATTATTTTCTGGTTACTTATTTTTTTATATTTTCTTTGTTTCAGGGTCACTGATGACGACTTCGCCCTCGTGAAAAAAAATAAAAATTGATAATCATTTCTGAATCGAAAAACAATAATTCGCGTAATCTTTAATCATTTTTTTATAAATACCAAATAGGATAAAAAAAAAAACATTATTCTGGTTTTTTAGTCGTTTTTGATTCTCGATTAAAGGCTAAACATTTACAAAATCTTGATAACACGCATTAATTGGCACAAATTAAATAAAAAATATCAAAAGTATTATCAAGCGAAAATTATACGCTAATCAAAAAGTATTATCACATATAAGATTTACGCTAAAACGATAACAACTTTTTACTTCTATTGTTTGCTTCTTCACGCAGTTGTGATCTGATCTTCGGTAAATAATAAATTACTATTTTCAATTTAAATCTTCCTGATGGTTAAATCTGATAATTTCTGTAAGATATTTATTATTGAATGTTAAAAATAATCATATTAGTACAGTGTTAGGAATCTATGTCAATATATGATAAAGGTATTATAAATAGTTAATCTTGTATTCAATATCTTGTTATAACTAACCACCTGTAGTTTTGTAACCATAATTTTAAAACAATACATTACATAAAACTCCAGTGCTACAAATTGTTAGTTAATAAATCAGACGAAAATTGTTTCGACTTTGCCAAATAACATTGGATCAATTTTATTGAAGCTGCAGTCTTTTAAACAATTGACGCTATTTAAAGACAGTGTGTTAATTAACAGTTTTGTAAGTGTTTCCCACTACCTGAGATCGCCAACATTTGAAGATATAAAAACTAACGTATTCAATTTGTTTTCATACATTGTTAATTTCTATTACACCATCTGAAAGATATTAAATATCACGATTCTGCAGTAGTCGTGAATGTTATCATAATCTGAAGAATACAGAAAATTTGTCACCATGTTTTCTTGGAGCTTCGTTTTGTATTCGCTGGTAATCCTCTTCGCTGCTTATATCATCAAGCAGCTTCTCTCGAGGGAAGATAATTACATCAAATTCCAGTCGAAGTTCTTCATTTTCTACTTCCTGACGTCATGCGTGGCCGTCGTCTGCATTCCGCTGTTCATGCTCAGTCCGAGGAACGTCAAGAATTGCTTGTGAGTAAAATAGTTTGTATATTATCTTTTTAGAATAAATGTACTGCTCAAAATACTTAATATAGGAACGGGAAATTTCGGGTGCTGAAAAAGCCTTCTCAAATTAAACGCTTGTTGGACGAACATTCATTAAAAATTTGCATCTTGATACTTATAAATATGTTTATCTAATAATAGTTATACTATAATGAAATACCGTGATCCCGGTTCCGGCTATATCGGCGATGCAATCATTTGTCCCGGGCATACTATAAAATTATGGAATAATTATTACCGATTGCGTTTTATTTTTATGATTTTTTTCTTTTTTAAGTTCATCTCTCACAGCTTTGCATTTAATCATTTTTATCGATTTTATTTCCGCGTCGTGCTGTTGGTGATAACGATTTTTTTTAAAAAAATATTTGTTTTCATAATAATAAAAAATGATCCAGAATTTCACCTTTATTTGAATACATCTTGATATAGAAAAAAAAACTTTAGTACCTAAATAGAATATAGGAAACCGGAATCAGTAATCAAAGAAACGGCAACAACGATCAAAAGTGTCAAACTAGCATTTTTTTTTTTGGAAGCTGTCCTCGTTTTTCGCACCGCCTCATTAGCATTAATATGTGTGTTAGGTACTGAAATCAGCATTTTTTTAAAGTTTTTTTTTTTCGTTTAGTTTAAAATTAATTGAGTTCGTTTTGATGTAGATGAATCATTAAAATTATTTTTCTCTGAACATTTTGAATAAAAGACTAATTATGAATTCCAGTTGTTTGATAACACATTCGAACCATGTCACGTAACCCACATTATCGTAAAAAAAGAGCTATCATATTTCACATAGTATAATAAAAGTATATGTCCGCGTTATCGCCAGTTGAAGATGAATTATTTTATTACTGTATGAATCGGAAATATTTACGTTTTATGTATTTATTATAAAGAAACAGCATCCTGGGATTCGTTCGTAGAATATTTGTTTTTTTAAGCACGTTAATTTTTTCATTTAACGTTTTTATTGAGATCCGTTCGACCAAAAATGTTCTTTCAAAAAAAAAAAAAATTATCGTATGTGTTTTTCCTATTAAGATTTAGATGCGTTGGTAGTATTTTTATCATCAAATTTTTTGTGCTAAAGAGTTACTTTTATAGCATGTATTTTATGTATAAAAAAACGCGCACACAATCTGCGAACACAAATATTGTCGTTGTTTTGATTCAACCTTTCATACTGACAAATCCTCGCTTGCGCGATTAAAAAAAATAATCTCGCGGTTTTCATGTCATTGAAAGGTATGTCATTATTGATCGCCGTCGGTTACGCCTAAAATTACAATAATAAATTATACTTGTGCGATTACACAACAAAAAAAACTGAGTACACAAAAAAATGTGAATTACAAAAGAAAACCTAATAACTAATCCCTGAATTCTAGAGTTGACTAAACCATGTTATTCATACACTGCCAGCTAACGTGGCTGGGAAAATTCGGTACCGTAATGAGTGCTCGGGGGTTGCAGGTCAGAGGCAATTTTTTTTATGAAACTAATGCAAAAACTTTCTTCATTCTGCCATCTAGTACACGGTTTCCCAAACTATGTTCCGCGGAACACTGGTGTTCCACAGAATCGGAATTGGTGCATGTTCAATTCAACGCATCTTCTTCAATAAATCTTTTTTTAGAAATTCTGATATGAATGTCATTGAATTCTTTCTTGAATCCCCCAATGTGTCAAAACAAGTTATAATATTGTTTACCTCCGATTTTATACAACCTACATATGTATGCGAAGCAGGATTTGAAGGAAGCAGCTGCAACGAAATCAAAGTGAAGGGCAAGACTCGTTGTCACACCATTTAAAAAATAATAAGTGTTTTATAAACATATGTTTTTGTATTTATACTTTTATGAATTACGTAACATTAAGTGTTCGGTAATAATCGCCTGTGTGGTCGAGTGGTCAACGGTGTTGGCTTCGGCTACAGAGGGCCCGGGTTCAAATCCCGGTACGGACAGTTTTATAAATTGATTTTTCAATCGATTTATGAATTTCTGTTCAAAGGCATGGATGTATGTGATGTCTTGAATTCCCCCCTCTCACCTTTCCTATCCTATGAACGGGGCGTATCGACAGCGATTAGCTTACCACTGATCCTGTCCTAGCCCAATCCTTCTAGCCCTACTCTCTTTGGAAAAAGAGAGGTTGAGCAACTGAGTAACAAGCAGTTCTCGTAGAAACACTTCTGTTGAGATAAACTCCATTAGGAGTCCATATGCTCCACATTGGGAGCGGACATGGTTTAAAAAAAAAAAATAATAATCCAGATAATAAGTGTTTCATTCCAGAAAAAGCTTGGGAAACCCTGATCTAAAAAATGTTATCTAGTAAGTCGAAAGTATGTACAAAAACCGACTTTAAAAAAAAGGGTCGTCGAATTTCAATATTTTCTAAAACTAGGTTTAAACCGATTTTCGAAGTTTAACAAAAAATGATAAAAATTTGATATTAATATAATTAATTATTTTTTAATATAATTTGGTTATACTGAATGTGCGGACGGCGATAAATTGCGAAAAAAAATATTCACATTGATATGTGCAAACCTTTAAGATTATGAGGCAATAAATTTTCAACTTATCTGATGGAAGTTTATAATGCGTAAATACTCAGATTTATTTTTGATCAATCTTCTTATCTCTGAGAATCTAAATAAATATAATTTAGCATAAACTTATCAATAGGAAATACTCAATACATCAGTAATCTTGCATATAGTAAATTTGAAGTGATTGCTTTTTTTATTTTGATCAATCTTTAAAATGTGACACAACCAATAAAAACATGCCTTGAACTTTGGTTTGTGACAATTTTTAAACACTTATTTCACTTGTTTGTTTACATCAAGTTAATTTTTGAATTTCTGTTGTATAATAAATATTTCATTTTACATTTATATACAGTGGTTTTTCCCCATTTAACGCGGTGGAACGGCGTTCTGGCACCTTTCTCCAAAAAGATTGATAAGATTAGAGTTCCGGCACCTTTTGCTTAAAAAAAGCACTGCATATATATAATAAGCAATGAAAATATTATGCATTGCAGCTGATGGAATCCAATGCGCCAGATATTTTAAAACACACTGACAGAGTTTGATGAGAGAGGTCTCTTTACATATATATTTCTCTTTTATTTTTCCAGGTATGTATCATCAGTTGTCAAGCACATCACAAAATTGATTGGATTGGAATGGGAGCTAAGAGGAGAGGATATTCTGAGGGAAGACAGGGGTGCCGTTATTGTGGCTAACCATCAATCCATGATTGACGTTCTAGGTATTGTTGGACAATTGAATACTTATTTTTCACTACATTAATCAGAACCAGCTCTTATATCTTTTTTGGTCTTAAAAAACAAACTCATAAAGCACAATCTATTTGCATGTATTGTAAAATATTCTTCATTCCGATAAACACTTCTTGTAGACACTTGATGTTGAATCTAAACTTATTGGTCTTTGTGCACTCAGACACAAAAAAAATTAAACCTTTCTACAAATTACTTTCAATTCTCAAATTATTTTTAAATACACCGTGTATCGTACATTGAATGCTGCATTCAAGTTACATATGTTAAATACAAAAATGATAACATATTACTCAGATTGAATTAGAATGAAAGATATTGACCTGTGTGTTATGTGTACTGTTATATATCTTCATTAATATCAAAAGAAATAGAATAAACTTAACCACATAATATAATTAATATGTTAATCATTCTGTCTAGGAATGTTTAACATCTGGCATGTGATGCGCAAGTGCGCAAGCATAGCTAAGAAGGAAGTGTTCTACGTCTGGCCTTTCGGAATAGCTGCCTATCTTGCCGGAGTGGTCTTCATTGACAGAAACAATCCTAAAGAATCTTACAAGCAACTCGAAGCTACATCTCGACTCATGGTTAACAATAAGGTAGGCAAAATTCTTTGTTATTTGAATGGATTTGTAATGTACCTACAGAAATTGTAATTGATTACGCTATAATTTTCCTCGTCATTAATATCAAATCATATTGCACATCAATAAATTTCAAACTTATTGATAATATTTTTATTCTTATATATATACACCTGATGTGATCTTATATATAAACTATTTCCTAAGTGACAGTTCAAGTTCATCCGTCCCCTTGAATGACTGAAAATGCCGAAAAGTGAAACATTGTTTTGTTGTTACTTGTGAGAATATTGGAAGATGAGAAAATTTCCCCTGTATATTTTACCACATTCTATTTTGCAGACTAAAATGTGGCTGTTTCCTGAAGGCACTCGCAATAAGAAACGCGGTATTCTGACTTTCCGTCGAGGGGCATTCAAGTTGGCTATAGCTGCTCGAGTTCCCATCATTCCCGTGGTCTACTCTCCCTATTACTTTATCAACAGGGATATCCATTTCTTTGGCAAAGGTTTGTGAATTGCTAACCTGAATAAAACAAAACATTAGTTAAAGTCAAATAAAATACTATTGAAAACGTTGCAAAATGTCTTTCTCACTTGATTTGCAAGTGAAAATATTTTACTTTTAAGATTTTGGTTGTCAATTCAATAGAATTGACAACTAATGAAGAAATTGTATTAAAAAACTTAAAACATATTTTGTTTGATAAGTTTATACATGCAGTAACTTTGTGGTAAAATTCATTTTGAATATAAAACATAGTTCAATAACTTTGTCATTTCAATGATTTTGCTACAAATTTGACACGTGTTTGGCCTCTGAGAAGTAACATATCGTCAAACTTACTAATAAATACCCAAGTCTGAAAATGTTACTCAAAAAGTTACTCGAAACATCTGTACAATATTATTTTACGTGCTTATTTTTTTATTTAGATCAGGGTTAATTTCACTGATCGCGATCAAAGTAGATGGTCAAAGTAATTGAAGATGAAAACTAAATTAAATACATTCAAAATAATATATTTCATTCGCTTTTATTGCTATCTACTTTCATTTCTAGCTTCGATAACGGAATGCTCAATAAAAACATATCTATTTCACAGGTCGAGTGATCATTACCTGTCTTGAGCCGATCCAGACCGAAGGTCTTAAGGAGTCAGATATTGATGATCTCATCAGGCGAACCAGAGAAGCAATGTTGGAACATTACACCGAAGTCAGCAAAGAAGTCTTGTCCGTCTTGCCGTCGGATTATCCACTCACTCCTGAATAAATCACTGATACTCCTCAATGCGTCACTGCCATTAATTGTCTTATCCAATGGCTGGTGTCGTTTATTCTATATCAAAGCTTCTTTGAACATTCTTTGCTAAACAAATAAGTCATATTATTAATATGAGATGGTTGCCGTCTATTTTCAGCAGGCTCATCTTGTACTGTTGCTTATTTTCGATTAATAGGTGTTTTTATGTACAATAAATTTCATTATAACAGATAAAGAGAATTGTTTATTCAATTTTAAGTCGTTCCATAGACTATTTAATGCTGTTGAATAAATTATTTTTTTGTCGTGATTAGTAGATACATTTTTTTCATACAACTGCTTTCAACACATAGCTGCAGCAGAACTATTCAGTTGTTTGACTCAGTGTTCAATACTTTTGAAAAGGATGTAGAAATAGCAATGTTTATTTTTTTCCCACAGCAAATGAGTAGTGTGTATGTTGAAACAGACAACATTTTGTTTTGAAATAACAGAACATTTTCAAACAGTAAAATTTTGGAACATCAATGTATCAATTGGTTCCTAATATTAAAATGAATTAAGACGCATGTCTAGCTTATTTTACGAAATAGTTAGGTCTTATAAAGAACCCTATGATTAGTTTTTGTATTTCTTCGTAATCTATTCATCCTATTTACTTAATTGGTACCAAAAAATTATTACATAAAGAAAGAGCTGTGAGTGAAGTCTTGTTTTTTTATTTTTATAACTTTCGTCACCGAATATAATCCTTTTAATAGGCATTTGTCTGTGTTACTATATGAATTTGATATTATGTAGATACTATACTGTAGGATCTCATTTCATATACTCCTACTACTTAAAAGTAAACCATAAGTTCGTTGATCGAAATGGGCTTTTAAGTTTACAGTAAATTCTTTTTTAACAATCCAAGACTTTGTAGTTTGTCCCGAGTAGTTAGTTGAGTATTATTTTACTATTTCCATTTATTTATTTTTTAACATGTTTATGATTATTTAGAATTTTTAAAATATAATATGTAAGGAATAGTAATAATTATGTGTATTGGCATTCTTTGTGTGTAAATCATTAATACGTGCAGTTTTCATATATTACACAATATAATTCAATTAATTTTTGACATGAAGTGATTTCATAGATTACTCTTTTTTTATCTATTTTTTTTTCTTTACAGCCATGAAATAATATTTTTTTAATTGACAATACAAAAATTTATAATTGAATTTTTAAATGTCGTCGTGTGCACATAATCTATATTTTTTTATACAAATCATATCTGCTTCCTGAGTGGAGTATACGGCCTCTTGTAAAAAAAATCCATTACTTATACTTTGTTTTCTAAAACGGGTAGATAAGATCAGCAGGACTGATTGTCGGCCAGTCACTGTAAATCTCATTGAAATTTTTTCAAATATTAAAAATTCTTCCTGTGCTTTCATGTCCCATAAAAGTACATAACATTGTATAATATGTATCGGTATTATGTGTATGTAGATCGATTTGTTTTTCATCCCCTGTTTTCTCTCTTTATTTAACATAAATACAAAAACTACCTTTTTGATTTATGTAAAAAAATATATCGATCAAATTATATTTTTATATTGTTTTGTCAGTCTTAAGTTAGTACATTTAAATCATTTTTCCGAGTAGATGTACAGCAAATTTACCGAAATATTTTTTTACTCGAGATGTTTTCCAATGGTATTTTTTTATAAAAGTAAATAATATAGTAGCCGTATGAATTATTATAGCAGTGTACAAAACTATGATTAATTATTTTCGTAAGTGAACATCATTCTATGAATAAGCTGTTGGATCGTTTAGTTTATTTTTCTTTAAGACGCATGTGATTTTTTCACATTAGTATGTATACTGTATCTTATATTTTTAAGCAATGTATTCTTTTACAAGCATGGCTTGGCAATGCTTTCGTTTGAGCTCATTTGTAACAACATTGATACATTTAAAATACAGCTTCCAATATTCACAATTATCTTCAAATATATGTGTAATAAACTCTTCAATGTACACTAGAGGTCTGCACGGGCCGAAATTTTACAAAATTACCTGGTCCGAGCCCGAAAGACTCAGGTCCGACCCGGCCCAGGCCTGAGTCTAATACCACAATTGTTACCCGAACCCGACTCGAAACCCGGATTTATACTCAACAAAAATCGTTTTTTAAAAATTTAAGATTCTCTATAGAACTGGTTATAATTAATGTCATCATGGCTGACTTACGACACGAACATAGCCTGAAATATTTGAAGAATAAATTCCTTATCCGGGCCCGAATCTCAATTGTCCTTACTCCCCCCCCATGGGCCGGGCCCGTGCAGGCCTCTAATGTACACACATTTCTCAAATCTCAGCTCAGGGCTGTGAAATCTTAAATAAATCTACAGGTAATAATATATATAAGCAATTTAAAAAGGCTTATTGAAACTTTTTTCCAGTATGTTGTCAGATAATCGATTAATTAAAACAGAAAAAGTAGTCTCTTGGTCAATTTTTGACAACCGACTCCGACCTAGATCAAAATAAGAGAAATTTCAACTAAGGTTCCATAGTCAATACTATACCAGAAGAATAAATCAATAAAACTAAATATTGCATTATTTTTAGGACATTAGATTCTTTTACAGTTTAATAACAAACTGCTTACATTATAAATGTATCATCTTATTTTAAAAATCTACTTGACCGACATAGTATGTATAAGTGAAATTAATTTCTGCCATACTTATGTATAGTGAAATGTGATTGTGCTCTTGATATAATATAAATAGTAATATTAGTTGTAATAATTTCTAGTTAGGCGTGGTAGGCCTCTACCAAAGTTTGGGAAGGAATATCATAATTAATATTTAAGCTCGCGTTACCATTGTATTTTAAAAAAAAATTCTTATAACTATACCTTATTCTATGTCACGATTTGGTAATGATAGTTTGACTAATTGTTCAATTAATAACATGTAAATTTATACATACCTTTTTGACTTATCTACTTCCCTCCATCTGCAAATTCAAATTCCACCTGGGTTCAACTGACACATATAGTTGTCAATGAAACAAATGTAAATCAAAACATTGTTTAATGTATTCAAAGCTTGTTTTTACACTTTTTTGAAAAGAGAGAATAAGGTATTGACTAGCAAGTATGTTTCACAAAATACTCATCAATCTCAATGAAAATCAATAATACCCGTTCTATTCTGTTTTATGCTAAAATTAGATCTGCTAAGTCTTCATTTTAAGAGAATACTATCAACTCTTTCTCTTTCATAACAGCAATTGAATTTATGTCCCTTGTGGGACTCGATATACTATTATTTTCAATTCATTCATTTTAATGGCTTCTACAAACTAAATTTGGATTCAATCATTACCAATCTGATGCAGAATTAGTTCCATGGACACAAGCAGTCAGCAAAGTTCTCGATACAGGTATTATAGTCGTTTATTTTTATATTTTATGATGGAGACAAGATTGCCATGCCTCATAATATAATTATCAATCTACAGCACCGAAGAATCATTCCTGTGCATTCATGTTTGAATGGATGATAATTATCTTTTTGAAATAATATTTCCATCTGCATTGATTTTTGAATCTAATAGCTTCCTACTGACGTTTTAAAATGCTTTATTATTATTAATAAAAAGAACTTTCGTGTATGTACTCTTTTAGTATACATATTGTACATTTAATTATAATTATTTGCTAGTATAGATCACATTGCTACACATAACTGTTAGTTTGATATTCATTATGAATAAGATTCATATTTTAAATAGGAATGTTTATTCATATATTACTATGTATATCATACTTTATTGTTGGCACTTCTACAGGATGTACAATCTCTGTCTCAACAATGTGTTTAATATCAAAAACCAGATATAAGAGATGGTTAACATATTCTGAATAAGAGAATTGTTAACTATTGTTCCCACTATCACTTTGTTTCGAAACATAATATTGTAGTGTTATTGTTTACCACTAAACTTGAACTGTCAATAAAAACATATTCCTACAATGCCAAAAAGTATTTCGGCCTGTATTTGAATACCAATCTTGTCATTTTGTTGTGGCGCGGAAAAAAATATTAACCAAAATTTAACTTCTATGGCCTTCTAGTCAATGAGCCATTAGTATGTAAATATATTCATCGTCAATTATTATTTTTTAACATAAATTTACATTTGAGTAAATATTTAATGCCGCAGTATTTTTCTTGAAAACTATTTTGATCATTATTTCAAAACAATCAACATATCTACTAAATACAGTTCTATCAAACTATTATTTTTTTATTAAAACATTTCATCGATTCGACACACGTTTATAATGTATCTTCATTAAACGAAATACAATACAATGTATGATTTTTCAATTATTTGATGTCTTCAATTATTATGTTAAATATTTTACAGCTGAATGGATTAAATGATAGTTCACAGAAATTGAAATATCTTTTATTTTTGTAAATGTTAAATTTTCCTGCAAAATATATCAATTGTGATTTTTTTGTTTGTTATACACTTCATATATAATTTACAATGGCATTTTTCTTTTTGCTGTACCTACATAAAATAAGAACATTATTTCTTTAGAATGTCAATTTACGAGTATATATTTTTCATACATTTATCTCTAGGAGTCTTTTTAATGTATGAAACATTCTAAATAGTGTTATGATTCAATTTTTTCTAACTAGCTATGTCAAATTACCTTTAGTATGAAAAAAATAAAATGATAAAAGTAGTATGTTTTTTTGTATTAAGTATTTATTTTTTTACTAGCTATTTTTATTAACAATTCAAGCTCTCTTCAAGACGGACGCACGCTCTGCACGCAAAAACAAAGCCTTAATTTATCTTCCATTTATAAGAGCAATAGTAAACCGATTTTGTTCAAATAACTAAATTTCTATAAAGAATATATTCAAATTTGAGTTGATTATTTTTAAATTGTATTTGATTTCATTCGGAAAAATTATCAATTGATAAATTGAACTTTTTTTTTGAACGCCTATATGTTGGCGGACGGAGCTTTTTAGAGTTACCGGCTAGACATTCTCAGTGATATTTTCAAATAGAAAAACACTTGACAGCCATTGGTTCCAAGCAGTGATGGGCCCGAATGTCAGCTAATATAAAAACAAAACAATCCGTTTATATTTACATTAATGTGTTCGAACTGGGTGCATTCTGTTATTTATTGGAACCGTAAAAACGAAATTTAGTAGCTCTGCTCTATAATGCAGTCTCAGTATAATACAATATTTTACATCCCTGGAAATGAAAATCGATTTCAGGTTCCTGAGCCTGAAAGGTTCACTTGTATTTAAGATATTATTTAGAAATCAAACAGTAAATAAACAAAACCTTGCTGAAAGTATGTTCAGTGGTGGATTAAACACATGGGAGAGAGGCCTGTTTTCCGGATAACATAAAAATGTCTTAATTTAACTTGGAATATAAATAAATATTGAAGACAGTATTAAAAATTATAATATAAACTATTTTGAATCCTTGTAGATTCGGAGGCCCCAAGCGCACGCCTCATGCTCTTATAGGGTAATTCGCCACTGATTATGTTATTAATCACAATACAAAAATTACATATATAAATTCATAACTTCACCTCTATTTATAAAATTCTTGTGAGTGAACCATAATGTATATTGATAATTGAATCACATCAACACCACTGAATGGCAATGACAGAAATTTAAATAATATTTCTTTTACAATACGAAAATTATAGAGTGCTGTGATTTAAAATATTTTCCTGAATATCGTCAGCTTTAGCTTTGATATTTTCCATAAGTCGAAAGTGTTTCCTGTGAAGTTCCATCTTAAGCTGCAAAGTGAACTCCACCTCCTTACAAAATTTTCTAGCCTGATTATTTATTTTATCTATGTCAGGTTTAGCTTTCAGGAATTCGATGTCCTCATCACTCAACAGAGAATAACTCTCGTCAATGGTTTTCCGTTGAAGTTCTTTATGGCTCCATTTCCTGAAACAAATGCAGTCATTATATAAGAATCACTACAACTAAGAATGGGTTGAAAGTGCATGTCATAAATTAGACTGATAATAAATAACTTTGTTGCAATTTAAATATTTCCTGTATTATAATTACATTTAGAAAAATAATCAAACCGTGGTAATTTCGCCAGTTTTTTTCTTCTTTCATTGTACATCTGTTTCCATGCAGCTTTCTCGGAGAGCAGTTTTTCATGATATCTGTAACATAACTTATATTATTTTCACAATTCAAAAGATGAACTAATTTTTTATCAAGAAGAATATTGAAAGAAAATCTCGTGTAAAATAGTAGAATACTCGAAATGTTAGATCACTTGTGTATTTGGTGACACTGAATATAACTATGTTTTTTTTCTACGAGAACTGTTTGTTACTCAGTTGCTCAACCTCTCTTTTTTCAACAAGTAGTTGGGATAGAAGGATAAAGCAAGGACAATACTAGTGGTTAACTTATTGCTCTCGCTACGCCTAGTTATTGAGATATCAGAAGGGTGGCAGGGAATATTTAGATATCACAAACACCCATGCACTCCAACAAAAATCAATCAAAAAAAATGCTGTTCATACTGGGACTGGAGTCCCTGTATGATTGGTCCTGTGAGATCCCGCACTGAATCCAGCAACGCTAACCGCTGCACCAAAGAAGCGCAAAAATGACAGAGCAGGTATATAAAAATGTAGTTAAATGAGACGGAACTGCAAATTCAGGAATCACTGTAGTTTATAGTACATGATTCAATTAGCTGAGGATCATGCTCAAAAGGGAAACCAGAAACCTTAATTACAAAAGAAAAGGATGAATTTTAAATGTTTTCTAGATTTCTTAATTGATGAATTCTCAGTCAGTTAAAATAACAAATCAAACCAAATATACTTGCATTTTTAATTGATCTTCATCTAAATTATGTTTATCAACTTTGGCTTCATCGGTTATAGCATCTTGAAATATTGGTGGAACTGGTACTGTAAAATGAGCACAAGAGAAATGAACATCTGCCTTGAGAATTTAAGATCTACATACTTAGTGCATAAGTAATTATTGTAGGTAATAAATACTACGCACACACTCCAAAAGAATAAGGAGTATTTAATATATACAAAACAACATTTTTTTTATCGCACCACTTATAAAGGTCCGCAAAAACAGATAGTTTCAAACATTTACATTTTTGTAAATAAATGGGTAATGGAGAAAAGTAAAAACAAACAGATAAGTGACGGAAATATATAATGTCTGTTTTTCCACGTTAAATAATGATTTCAAATAAATAATCAGTCAAGTACTAACTAATGTTACTTACTAATAGATTCTCGCTTCTCAAAAAACGATGATCGTCGACGCTTTGTTTTGGGCGGAGAGTAATTTAATTCAATATCCTCGTTTACAATGGCAGTATCCATACCTCTATTAATCGGCTGTATTAGTGAGAGTTTAAAATAATGTGTTCCTTTTAATGACAACTTATCTCTGATGACAACTAAAGAATGGCAAGTTGTTTATTCAAATTTCAGACTGTCAACATAATATTATCATCTATGGCCATCAACTGGCAAACATTTGAAATCGCTTTATAATGCTGCCATTACAAAAAAATATATTGTATAACCATGTGATAGGTAGGTGGGGAGACGATCTTGAGTCTCGAAGTGCAGTGAAATAATTTCACAAATATTTTAAGACATTTGCTTTAAATATTTAGATTGCAAGGCCGTTTAAAATAATAATTTATTATTGTTGACAATGATTTTATCATCAAAGTCAAGCAATGTTAACAACAATAAATTATAAAATATGAACATTGACTTTAAAATAAACACTGGCCTGTAAAGTTACAATTAACAAATAACGTTTTTTGGGTCTCCTGTAATGTTACACTTTTGTACCAAGCGGTGATTTATCATTACTGATTAAATTTAGGATTCACGTTAATGCGATTCAAATATATCATAACTCAAAAACAAAAAATGGAAAGATTGTCATTTCAACTCTTTATAATAATATCATACAAGATAAGCTAAAAATAAGCTAAAAAACACAGGACAGGTTTTACATTTTACACATATAAATCACATTTGGATTTTTTTTAACCATGTCCGCTCCCAATCTAGAGCATATGGAGTATGGACTCTTAATGGAGTTTATCTCAACATAAGTATTTCTACGAGAACTGCTTGTTACTCAGTTGCTCAACTTCTCTTTTTCCAAAGAGAGTAGGAATAGAAGGATAGGGCTAGGACAGGACTAGTGGTTAGATAATCGCTCTCGATACGCCCCGTTCATAGGATAGGATGGGTGTTATAAATATACTTATTATAAATTCATTGGAAAATACATAGTAAAATGTTTACCTCAATGTGCATGGAAAATGATGATGGCTTTTCACAAAATTAAGTATCGGCGTCAAAATAAAAAGGAATATAAGTAAGTGTTCTGGATCCTCTCAATCGCTTAATTAGTCACTGCGCTGAAGTAATAACAAACCTAGGTGCTGCCCTGCACATAAATGAAGAAAAAGCACTCATTAGCAAAATGAGATTAACTGTTGAAGCATAGTTGAATAAATTGTTAAATAAATTCTTCAGCTTTTGTATTACTTACAAAAACCTTGATGCATAACGAGAAATTCAATTTTCAGGAATGAGCGATGGCTCCAATTTGTATCGTTGAATTGTAGCAGCTCTTGCTTGTTCAGTAGGGCTATAGATCGCTTGAGATAAAAGTTTGGCTTTAGCTTTCTCTAGATTCTGAAAAAAAATATAGCTCATCATATATATTTTTTATAAAATAGTTACATTATTTTAGTGAATTGGATTTTGAAACCATTTATATATATATATATATCATATCACTTTATGCCGCCTGTGTGGTCGAGTGGTCAATGTCATTGGCTACCGCTACGGAGGTCACGGGTTAGAATCCCAGTACGGGCAGTTTTATAAATAGATTTTTTAATCGATTTATGAATTTCTGTCCAAAGGTATGGATGTATGTGATGTCTTGAATTCCCCCTCCCACCCATTCTATCCTATGAACTGGGCGTATCGAGAGCGACTGGCTAACCACTAGTCCTGTCCTAGCCTTTTCTTTCTGTTCCTACTCTCTTTGGAAAAAAAGAGGTTGAGCAACTGAGTAACAAGCAGTTCTCGTAGAAACACTTCTGTTGAGATAAACTCCATTAGGAGTCCATATGCTCCACATTGGGAGCGGACATGGTAAAAAAAAACACTTTTGGAGTGTATACCGTCACTTTTTGGCGGAAAGCCATTATATTGAAAAAATAAAATACTTGATTGTGCTAATTCCACATTTATTTAAAAGGGTCAGGACCAGTTTCAACTGATTAGTATATACAGATGTTTTTTAAAGCCAAGTTAAAATCAATTTTAACAAACAACTGGTATTATAACAGTAGTGTAGCTAGAAATTTTGGGCCCTTACGCAAACGTCACGCAAGTTGTCTAGGTCTAGGGCAATTTGTTATAATGAGTATGTGGAAATATGGCTCCTCCTGAATTTCATGACTCTGCTATGAAGTGGCTACGCCGCTGTATTAGAAATATGAGAGGACATATTATAAATAAAAATACAACACATGAATATGTGACAATAAACTGACTATAAGTAAAAAAAATAAAACCTCTTTACACATACATAATACTCATAAACAATCGCATCACAAAACAATTTATTTAGTTAAGGAGGTCACTGACAATAAATTAAATACGAACTCAATCTAACAAATTAATTTATGTTCATTTGCACTACATCAACGTTTTATCATATTGATAAATGAATTATCTTTGGCCCACTACCATCAGCGGCGTAGTCACCTCATAGGAGAGTCATCAATACACGACAGCCCAAATTTATGAACATAATGGAGAGGTATTGCGTGACATTTGCATGAGGGCCCAAAATTTCTAGCTACGCCAATGATTGACAGCCATACATACTTCATGAATAATTAATAATTTTGTTAGGACAAGTTCTTAGCTTAACAATTTTTATAAAAAATATTCATGTTGTGTTATGATACAAATACAAAAATCGATGCAAAATATGTTCCATGATGAGGTGATCTGAGCACTTAATCCACGGCTTCCCAACCTGGGGAATGCCAACTTTTTTCGATATTGGATTATAGCAAATCGAGGATTTCAAATTTCTCAGTGAGCATTTAAAATAAAAGGAGTTTCGGAGACAATCTGGGGGAAAGGTATAGCAAATCGAGGATTTCAAATTCCCCGGTGAGCTAAAAAAAAAGGAGTTTCGGAGACAATCCGTGGGAAAAGTATAGCAAATCGAGGATTTCAAATTCCTCGAACGGGGGGTCACTTAGTCACATGGATTTTATAAAAAGGGGTCGTCACCCGAAAAATGTTGGGAGCCGAATCGAGCATATAACACCTCAACAGCAGTGAGAAGTTGCTGCGAAAACGGCAATTATATGAGAAAAAAGTAATATAATGATGTAGCAATTATTGATGTTATAAATAAAAACTTTCTCACTATCTACATAAAATAACAAAGCTATATTCTTGATAGAATAACACATCTAATCTTAAGGATGTGGGTAGGTATATACGTACCTTTAAAATTTCAAGATTCCTTTTCTTTGCTGATTCACTATCATTTTTAAACCAGTCAATAAGAACATTTTCATGGTCTTGTAATGCATCTGTAGTATCAGACATTTTTTGTTGAAATATTCTGTTTGTTTGACGGGGAACCATGGAGACGCATAACATAACCAAAGCATTGCAAGTAACAATATTATTATTAGTCTATAAGCGTTGCCATAGATTAGCGTTGCTGTGGCTTTGAAATCGAGTTGAAAATAGTGCTTATATGGCTTGTATTGAACCGGTCTGAATTTTAAAATACAGTTTCGGTCATAATTTTTATCACATTTGTCTGAATTTATATTACATTGGTCAGAATTGATATAAAATGATCATAATATATCGGTCAGTGTACAGAAGGCAGAATAAATAATGAATGGTCAGAATTTATATAAAATAGTCGTAATTTAAATGAAATTAAAAAAAACTTAACCTGACCAAAATTGTTATAAAATCTGACCGTAAGTATAATATTTTTATTCTGACCAAATACAAAAACTTATAGTTAATAGTAGACAACGCAATAGGATTTAAGTATTTTTTTATAGAATGTAATATTTAAGCTTTAAAAAATCTTACCATACTTTTTACCTTAGTGGCTAGAATCTAGAGCAGTGACGAGCGACCTTATTTTGCAGGAGGCAAAATATTAAAAAAAAAATTGTCGCCACCAACCCTAAAATAAATATGAAAATGGCGGCAAGTAAGTACACATTTATAAACCAGATTAAAGTTTATCTTTAAAAAATGTATTGGCTCTTTTCTTAGGACGCTGAAAATATGTCGATTATTTATGATTTTAATTCCATGCACACTGCGCGTGCTATATAAAACTGTTGAAATTTTAACGGAACAATTATTTATATAATTTGTTATTAAAACAATTATTATCTATGAAGAATTACCTTTCAAGCATATTGAGTAAATAAAGATTTTAATGACTTTAATGATTTTCATTGAATATTCTTTAATCGTGAATCTTTTTAATATCAGACACAACATTGGCGAGTTGAATTTTTATATCTGGCATAAAACTTGTTCCTAAGCTATGATTTTTTTGCAGCACAATCAGCAAATCCTTCTTCGCAAAAATAAGTTGTTGAAATCGGACGTAAACGAATGATAGCTTATTTTGAAGCATCACGAGACACTCCTGACAAATTCGTCCAGAAGTCATAATGAGTAATGAATAAACTTTGTAATTTTGTTTCTAATAAGAATCAGCCTACTAGCTTATCTATCACAAAGTATATAATATATAGTATATTCGTTGTTCTTGAAGATTTTTGAGTACGAAAATCACTGCCTAATAAATAAAAAGATTTTCTACGCCACTTCTTACAGTCGACGAAAGTAAAGTTAAAATGGGGGGATAATAAATGTATTCAACACTATGATACCAATACAAAAGCGAACCTAGATTATTTTATAACTTAACATGCTTCCGTGCGGCAATTTTCTGTAATTTATAGAATTTCTTAAAAACTAATTTTGAGATGTTCTTAAACGCACCTGTTCCTCCAATATGGCGCAGCTTCATTTTTATGGGCAGCGTGCGGTAAAATATCACATGAAAAGATCATAAAATACAATATGCCAAGTCCCAAACCTAAATGGATGTTAACTGCGTATGTGCTGTGCTGAATTCAGTTATAACGCGAAGTAAAATTGTTATTTCATAAATATTCACCATTATCGTAAATAAAATGAAAGCTAACTTGTATCTATTCACAAAATATACGTATTCTCAGCAATGAAAAGCCACTACTATATCCAGAAAGATCAAGGATGGGACGTTTGACATAAGTATCTATATAAAAGAATATAGATTGTTACAAAAAATCTAATGAATTACACAATGATTCCGACTTATTTATACACAAGATAAATTTAGACGTGTTATATTGCTAATAAATGTGCATAGTATGCACATTTAACGATTAAGCAGTCTATATTAGGGGCAAATAAACTTTTTCGTTAAAGGGACAATTTTTAAATCACAAGCATTTGGTGGGCCACCATTTTTTTTTTAAATACTTTCTGTTTTTAATATAAGTCAAAATCTAACAATTTAATATATTTTTACATAATATGCATTATTCATACTCTTCTAAAAAGACATATTTAATTTATTTCACCTTGTGATTTGTGCAATTGTTTCTTTGAAACTAAATTCTGCAATCTAAGCTCAAATTTTGTTGTATATTTTTTTACAAATATATGTAGGTACTTCGAAGTAAAGAAGCCATTTGATGAACGTGTCTAGCAAATTTTGTTAGACACGCTCATTATATTTTTTAGATTGTTTTATAGGCTGAGGAAGCAGCATTTTTTTGTCGAATTTATCATTTTTTGTTATTATGTATCTATGTCGGTATAGTACTTTTGAGTGATTAGACAATTTTACGTTAGTTAAAACTTTTTATCTTTTGTTAGATCACAATTAACTAAAAATTGTGAGTAATTCATAATGATTTATTACCCAACTTGGGAAATCATCAAATAAAAATACACATTTTATAAAGAAAACCCAAGGAAAACGTGGTTGTAGAAATTATCGCAAAGCAGAGATAAATAAATATCTCCCCTGACTACCTTAAAACAGTTCAAGACGCTCATAAGGAAAAAAATAAACATTAAGATATGCGTGAAAGGTTATTTATAACGTTTATTAGCAGCCGTTAAAAATTTAGCACCGGGTTAATGCAATTATAATGTTTGTTGTTAAATTTAATGTATTTTCTTTCCGACTTTTTTATTTTCTTATAAGAAAGTACAAATTTATATTACTTTCTATTATACAGTTAGAATTGTATCGTTTGTTCGCTAAAATGTGTATTTTAATTACATATCTGTTGATAAAATTCTCTTCTCTTAAAAAACTCAAAAATATCATTGAGAGAGCTTTTTTAACAATCTTTGTTTCCAAAGTATGTAGATAAAATTATTGGCATCGGATGATTACTTATTTGATATTTTTCAAAATCTTGTTGTATTGAGATGAGGATGTTGGAATTATGAGAACATCCTTCTGAGACTTCAACACTGCCTTACAATATTATTTCCAATTTAAAATACGACTAAGAAGTTCGAATATGCAATAAAGTTCTGTAAAGAGTAGATACCCAATTTTAATGAACTATTACTACACAATATATAAAGTTCTAAACAAAACAACTTAAAAATAATATTTTTATCGTATCCATTTTTTAATCAAATATTAGTATTAATTTATAATACATTTAATCACTGGATTTTGAAGTTGATTTCACTGCATAAGATTATTTAAAAACTCCTAGAAATCCATATATCGATTTTCAAATTATCATTTCAAAAAAAACTCACAATTGTTAAAATACCCGCTGTTAACAATTTACTAATGATATTTTTATTATTTTATAACACTATATCTATTTTTTTGTTTCAATACATATTTTTTATTCATATCGTATGTAGCATGTTTTTGAATTAATAATAATAAAACTATAGAAACGTATTAGAAAAAGAAATATGAAAACATTTGTAATCGGGTGGCAATAGTTGTGCAGGATTATCAATTACGTAAATAAATTGTGTTTAAAAATGGCCAATATTCAGTTTATTAACTATATACAACAAAAATATTATATAAAAAAAAGATGAATGCGAGAAATCCTTTTGGAGAAGATAAATTACCTCAATCTGAAGTTGCTGTGCCGCGTCGCAACTCGCTATGGTTTATTACTAAAAAATCAATAAATTTGTTTCTCATGACAATAGTCTGCACACACATACATTATTATAAGTATAAACTCTATTTTTTTTATAAAATTAATCTGATATATGCAATTTCTGAGTATATTATTTTTATTATTAGTATACCGCGTAAATCTGGAGAAACTTTTGGTGTGCCGTATGAAAGAAAATGTTGTGGAGTACTGCTTTAGGCAATCACTAAATACTATGGCTTCTTAGCAAAGTCTTACAGTCTTCTTTTCAATCATAGAAACATATAGTTATTTTTACATTTAACAGCCCTTCCGTATCTGTAAACACAAGCATCTAGCTACCTAATCTCCGCGGAAACACGCAGATCGTAAAAGTTAGGATAGCCAGGAGACATTTTTTTATATTAAGTAACGTAGAAAAATATGTAATTTTTAACAGGTAACTGTCATGGCTGCCCATGGAAACGGCTCGGCGCAATTAGTGCTTTAATTAATTTTTGTTGTTGATGTTTCATGTTTATTTTTCGGGTCATTCTCAAGAAAGTCGGCGGCGGCAAGGCAAAGCTTTGTTACTCTATTCATTAAAAATCTTATTCCTTATTAATTACGCTTGTGTTTTTAATGTAAAGGGTGATATTTAGAGTTCACTGAAATTGTCTTTTGGTCCCAGTAGCGCAGTGCTATATAAACAACTTTTTCAAAGTGCTCAAAATCAGGTTTATTTATGAATATTTTGTAATTTTCTGCAACCAATTTTTAAGACGATGGGAATATTAGAGTATGTCAAACGCCATAAGCTGCATGGTTCGGATACGCTTTCTGCGCGGAGGAGCATAACTCCGGCTCAATAATTGTTAAATTAAAACTACCAAATTCACACCAACCTAATCTTTGTCGACAATGCGTCATTCTTTCGCCTCTGTGGAAATAATATAATCGTAGCGAATCACTTGCCTTCTCCATTATTTTTTACCAAGCACTCGCCGTTCGGCACCTCCATGATCCCCTCAATTGCTTTACTTCCTCCCTAACATAAGTATTAGAGGTCTGCACGGGCAGAAATTTTACAATATTACCCGGTCCGAGCCCGAATACCTCAGGCCCGACCCGGCCCCGAGTCTAATACTACACTTGTTACCCGAACCCGACCCGAAGCCCAGATTTATACTCCTCAGCCCGAAAGAAACTCGTTTTTTACAAATTTACGATTCTCTATCGAACTGGTAATAATAAAAATCATCACAGCTGACTTAGGACTCCAGTCCGAATCATAATTGCGTTTACCCACCCGAACCGAGTAGGGGCCCGAGCCCGTGCAGATCTCTAATAGGTATATAAACAGTTTTCTACGAGAACTGCTTGTTGCCTAGTGGCTCTGCCTCTCTTTTTTTCTGAAGAGAGTAAGGATAGAAAGGGTAAGGCTAGGACACATCTAGTGGTAAGCTGATTGCTTTGGCAACACTCAAGTATTTCAAAATTGGAAGAGTGGGAGGAAATATTTAGATAAATCAATCTATGGACTAATATACTTTAATCATAATTAAGTATTTCGACTGAGGGTGCTTGATGGAATTTCAATATCAAATTTGAATTGTTTGAATTTTGTACTTTTCCATGAGTTTTGTCGCTAACGACCCGGGTTTCGCCTTTCGGCATCTTGAGGCATTCCAAGTGCACGGATGTACTTGAACTAACTTTAATCAATCAAAAAAAATCCCGTTCGTACTGGGTCTTGATTTCGTGATATCAATCACAGAAGCCAACGACGATACCTACTGCAAGATGAACTGAATAGGTATTGTATTTATAGACCATCTTCACCCATTCACTGCCCAAACTTTTCCGCAAACATTGGTACGGTACCTCATCAATAAATGCATAAAAAATGTCACCGTTTGGTTTAGCATGGTGCACACTCATCTTGCATGCAGCTTTAGCGTGAGAGAGCGAGAAAGACGTGCGAACCGAGTGAGATAAAGTGAACTACAATCGGGCGCGTGAGCCGTGTCGAGGGCACCGCTGCAAAGTATGCGTTAATGCCAGCAGGGCACTGGATGAGTTAGTGTTGCAGGAATTATTGAGTCAGTTAAAAATGTACATGCAAAACTTCATATCTCACTAACGTTGAAGTATTAAAATCAAGTCAATTGAGCAAATAACCAGTAATATATTTTTAGATATGGGTATGCCTAATGTCATGGATTTTTTACTGGATAAATATTCGGTTTCAATAATGAAAGACATTATACTTTATTCATCATTTATTTTTTCAAAAATTACAGATGTAACAACACTGCCAACTTTTCCGCCAAATTTAAACTGTGGTGTCGGTATAACTTTCTTGAGGCTAAACACTCCGTTGAAGTGTTCATTGAGTTCACTCTCCGTCCAGTTGCAAGATGTGATAACAAAGAGTCCATTCTTCTGTAGTATCTTTGACACGCTGTTTATATATTGTGTTCTTTTGCTTTTTGGATCATCTGGATTTAAGCTGACGGCATCATATGTTCCCTTGTCATGTGCCACTTTGAATTTCTTACTATATTTGTCAATGTCGTCTGTTGTTATGTCTAATACCTGATACAAGAATTAAATATTACAAAACACCTTTACACAAGAATTAAATTGTATTGATTAAAATTATAAGATACTCGTGTTGTTTTACCACTGTGAATTACTACTCTCTTTGAAAAAGAGAAGTCGAGCAAATGAGTAATAAACAGTTTTCGTGGAACACTTCTGTCGAGTTACCTTCATTAGCAGGCCATATGCTCCAGATTGGGAGTGGATAAGGATAAAAAAAATACAACATTTTATTTACTACTCTGCAGACAATCTGGTGATAACAGAAGACCAAATACTTTACAGGACGAACCAACGTAAAGAGTCCATAGAATCGGATGGGTCTTAGCTAAGAGATCGCTAGAAGATAAGATCTGCAATGAGAATCCAACAAGCATTCGACATTTAGACTGTTATTGCAACTGATGGGCAGACCATATTGGAAACTTTTTTATCCATTTCCGCTCTCAATATGGAGCATATGGCCTCCTAATGAAGGTATCTAAACATATTTTTTTCTACGAGAACTGTTTGTATTAAATGTATAATTAAATTTGATAACTTTGTTATTCCACTTTTTGTGCTATAACTTGCGACACGTGTTTCACCTTTTTGAGAAGCATCATTAGACTATCGTAACATTTAAAAATAAACTCATTTTACGAATAAATTCAGTTTTTTCGTAAAGTATCTGTAGCTTAAAAAGTGAAGTAACACAGATATCATTTTTTTTATGTCAAAAATGATGTTCCATAAAGTTACTGCCAAATCTATCAAAGATATGCTTGCTATACAGTTGATCAACCTCTTTTTTTTCGAATAGAGTAAGGAATAAAAAGGATAAGACTAGTGGTTAACTTATCGCTCTTATTTTAGGATTGGAAAGGTATTTTTAAACATCCATGCCATTGAAAAGGAATCAAATGCTGTTCGTACCGAGATTCGAATCAGTGAGATCCGCCATGGATGACTACGATGTTGACCACTGTGCTACAGACCCGACTAAACTTTATTTGATTAATTTGAATGTCTGTTTAAATAATGTTTAGAAATCCGTATACAGAAACATGTTGAAGAGGAGAGCCTTAACTGAAATTGAGTCTATATAGTAAATCTTCTATAAGCCTAATTAATTGGAAATTTAAAAATTTACTATGCTGAAAACAGCCATGAAAGTTATGTATAATATAATTTATTAGTTTAATGAACTCACTTCATATTGGATGTGTGGAAATTCTTCTCTTGATACACTTTTTGCGAGGTCAATTGCAGGTTTTGAATAGTCAACACCGAGTAAATTTGAGAAACCTTCTCTTGCTAGTTCGATTAATGACATACCATTACCACAGCCTGAAAAATAATCAATTTTGTCACAAATTTACTCAAATTTATATGTTTTCAACCAGGGCTGTGAAGTTGTGTTTTTTACCGAGGTCGGAACAATCTACCACTTTGACCCATTTTTCTTTAAAATTATTAGTCCATTCATCATATCAATTGGTGAAATGATGACTATGTTCAAGAATTATTCGAGTAACTATAATGATATGATGGTATACATATTAAGTACATATAACAGAAATGATTGAATAAATCAATTCAAAGTCGGTTTTTAATTTGGTAATATGCTTTACAACATGCTACTGTTTTTCCTCCTAAATATAAACTAAAATCATCAAAAAATAATGCAATTCTCTGGGAAGCTTAATTTCGGGGAGGAAAATATCGAAAAACCCACCATTGGGATCAAGGAATCCGATAATTTATGCGAATTAAGTATTATTTTTACGCAAATTCGTCGCAATATTTCAAAAATACTCTATGGTTTGTTCTAAGAAGTTCCGTTTGGCATGTTGACTTTTTCATACTGATATTAGATTCAAATTTCGCGTAAATTATTTGTTCACCCAACACCAATGAATGATAATTAGCATTTTTCCTATTCGTAAATTATTATTACCGGAAGTTTGTTAATTTTCGGGTAAAAAAAGAGTAACATGTTATAATGATTATTTACCGATAAATTCAATGAATTGAAACAAATTATCAATGAAGTTGACATAAAATACTGATATTTACCCAAATCTATGATTGGATCATCCTCGTGGACTAATTCAGTATTTGAAAACCATCTGACAACACGGAGAAGGCTGTCTTCTCCAAACCAAACTTCGCCGACATCGCCATTCTCTTTGAAATTGTTTATTTCCAAAGCGTATGTTTTGTCCCAATATGACACAGTGCCCAACTCTGATCCTTCGAGCTCTTCAGTTTCTACGCTTTGTGACATGTTCTCAATTTGTAAAATTACAAATTACAAATGTTGTAATGGACTAAGAAACAATAATATTTACCTGTCAATGTAAAATAATTTGAGGTTGTAAATAGTGTTGCTATACAGAAATAAAAATATGGCATTTTAATATGTGGATACTTAGTCACATTCTTACTTTATCCGAGAATCCAAAGTTGAATTGCAAAACGATAAAAATCATCATTTTAATATTTATTAAAAAAAATAATGTTATAAACTAGTAGTTCGTTCGATCACTCAAATAACAATAATATAGAATTACAAAATAAGTAAAAAAAAAATTGAATCGTTCAAATTATGTACATTTACACAAATTTTGTTACCAACGACCCAGATTTTGTTTTTTGGCATCTTCAAGTATTCAAGTGCACGGATGAACTTGAGCTGAATGTATGTACATAATTTAAACAATTCAAATTCAATATTGAAATTCCACCTTCAGTGAAAATCCTTAAGTAAAAGATTATTTGTATTTCTTAATTTGTTTATTTGTAAGAAGTTCTCTTTCTGTCAGTGCAAGAGAGAGAGAAAAAGAGTGTAAGCGTCAAGGATGAGTGATTTTTTAACGCATAACACACACATTTTTCACTTTATTCCTTTATTTGTCTGCACATCGTTCGCATCAGGCGTATTGTATGACGAGTGTTACTGCCACGCTCTAGTATTTATTTAAATTTGCTTTTTCACTTTTGACGCACCCGGCTTATTCACTGTTTAACTTTTCTCACATCCGATTTCTTAACTTCAAAATTCTTGCCGCATTAGGATAAGCTTTATTTTTTTAGAAAGATAAAAAAAAGTTTAGACTAGCTGCAAGGTAAGCGACGAGCAATCGGTTGGTTCCGTTTTCCAAATCAACCTCATAATCACATCATCGGTTTTGAATAAAACTTAAAATTTTAAAATCTGAATTTAAAAAATCTGTTTTTTGTCAACATTTTTCAATGGGTTTTTGTTCTTGTTTTATAATACTGTCACTATTACTGAGTGACTTTCAAAATTTTAATTCTGTTGGGATAAATTTGAAAATAATGTGGCGTCCAAAACTGACCCACGATTAATGAAAAATAATGTTTGATTCATGCCTTCTAAACTTTACGCCCACTGTACGAATTACAGCACATTTTAAATCCTTCCTCCCACTACAAACTTTCCACTACTTTCGGAAAAATGTGCCCTTGTTGAGTTGATTTTGTAATGATGTTTTCAACGACCCACTTTTGCATTCTTGAAATCTCACTTTCAAATAATTTGTTTTTAAGTACTATGCAAGTAAATACATCGCATTTTTTTGAAGATAAAACGATCCATAGCGGGTAAATTGCAGTAATTGTCATAATTGCCATTCTAAAAAATGATATTATATATTTTTTTCTCAGATATAACATATTGATTCCAAAGTGCTGTACCTTCACCCGTGATGTGATTATTAATTTAAATACTTGTACGAATAAACGAGGTCTGAATAATACATAATAAAGCGGAAGCTATAATTAAAAACCGGTACTTACTTTACTTGCATCCTGAAAGTTAGATCCGGCGCTATTAACAAGTCTGTGCGAAGAACGGATAAATCCGGATTATTAGATTTCCGGACATATCCGGAGGCGGAAAAGGTGCAAGTCATAAGCCAGATTGAAGACCCTCCCCGTCACTCCTCGATGAAGGTTTTAATGTCACTCATCGTGCGAGTTTCAGACTTTTTATAATGATTTTGAAGTTAATCCCTTGCTGAGGGTCAATTTTAAGCCGTGACGTGGAGTTTTCGTGACGTTATGTCTATAATAATATAAGATTATTCGGAATTCATCGACGCTGAAATAATGGTCTGTCATCGCCGAAGCATTAATTTGGCTAAAGTTTTTTTACAAGATTAATGTGGTATTTTATTAAATGTTATTTTAAAACCGAAATTTAAGCGGAGCATAGCTGGTATAGTCTTATACTTTATATTTTGTTTCGTCCTTGACACAAAGACACACCATTATATTTTCTATGCTCAATAGTGTTTTAAAGAATTAATTATTTTGCAAACTTTAAGAGTTCTTTTTGATACTGCATGGTTATATCTAATATATGAAAATAAGTATTTGCTGTTCGTACGTTATGCGTTGCTACACCGCTCGTCCGATTGCAATAAAATTTTGACAAACTTTTTGCTTGGACTTTCGAGAATGTTATAGGGATAATATAATTAACTTACAGTAGGTGGTACGTGTGTCGTACCATATACAATCGGAAGCAAACGTCAAACAGACAGAGAGAGAAAACATGCACTTCAATAAACACAATTAAAACACAAACACTTTCTTTCTTTGAGTGGTATTGCAACGCTAGTTAGTTATAAAATATAGGAAAGAAATTTCTTTTAAATCGTAACATCTGTATTTTTCATAGCAAAAATAATGTTACACATATTTATGATTTGCGCATTGCCCCCTAAAATTTTCTATTACCCACCGGTGAGGCGTACGCCCCACGTTGGGAAACGAGGCCTTATAGTATATATTTTACATTAAATTGTTTAATATTTGGTAAAAAAAAATAACAGAAATCCGCATAAAAGAGGTTCTTTATTTTTATACACATAAAACCAAAGCAACGTTATTTATAAATGTTTTGAAAACGTGTCATTTTTAAATACTCACTGTGTATTTGTTCACTAATATTGCATATCAACTATTAGTTGTTGATGTATCATATATTTTATATGTATTGACAACGAAAAGTCCCTGAATTTCGAACCTTGAACCTTGTTCGCTGTTACTGATATATATAATTAGAAACATTGAATTTGCTTGATATATTAATATTTTTTATGCCCCGAATAACTTCAAATCCGTAGTATAAAGCACAGCTTCTCAACCGGGGGACATAGCTTGTTCCAAGGGGGCCACAGAATTTTTTTTTTTTGGGGACAACGGAAAAATCCATAAACTCCCAGGTTCTTAAAATCGGGCAGCGACAAACAACTGATTGACTTCCCCGAGAGAGATAAAAAAGGTCCCATATTTTTGGTAATTCCTGGGTAAACTTTTGAAATCTCAGCGAGCAAAATTTTCAAAGGATTGAAAATTATTTTGGAATCAATCCCGAAATAATTGTTTCCCCGAATCTCGAGAAACTTATATGCTTATATTATATATATAAAAAACTGGTATGGGGCCACGTGCACAAAAAGGTTGAGAATCTATAGTATATAGAGACTGTACATAATAAATTGGAGGATGACAATCAGTTCACATACAGTTAGATGCCGCCCAGACACAAGCCACCCAGACACACACTGAGTCGGTTAGAGGTGTTGTCTACATTCTTCAAAATTTAAATTAACTTTGATTATTCCACGTATTGTGTTACTAACTGTGACACGTGTTTCGCCTCTTTCAGAGGCATCTTCAGACTTACTATCGCAAAGTTTGCTTAAGTAATGAAGTAAGATTGATTCTAACATTTTAAAATTATAAAATTACAAAATGGAGTTTGGGTTTTTTCCTTTTAAGGGGAGCAAGGAGGGGGGTGTAGAATCGAAATAAAGCAAACAAATAATGATACTAATGAGTTGCATTCAATCAGATTGGGATTTTTCCTTTTTAAGGGAAGCAAGGAGGGGATTATAAAATCGAAAAAAAGCAAACAAATATGTATAATTAACACGTGTCACAGTTAGTAATATAATACGTGGAATAATCAAAGTTAATTTAAATTTTCTATTAAAATGAACTTCCACAAAGTTACCGCCGAAACCATCGAAAGCATACTTCAACATATTTACAAAATATGGTAGATATTATCAATTCTCAGAAATATAAATCAATTAGAATAATTTGAATCCATAACCGGTATATTATTTAACATATGTCGACATCGTGTGGTATAATATTGTTTATTTAATTACAAATAAAATGTTGTAAAAGTTTTGTAAATTGAATTCAATGTTTTCTTACGATATTGTATTGTTATATATTTCTAAGCCATTTTAACCCAACATTTTGTTGGTCACGGTTGGAATACAAAATTTAAGTTTGCCGCAAAACCATACGCCTAAAAAGTTACCAGGACAAAAACAATGCTTTGATATATTTACGGATTATAAATGAATAATAAATTGTAGCAAAGCTCACGGCCACATGGATAACCTAGATTCAGGAGAAGAAAAATCTCCTACATTGACCCAGTAAGTACAACATGAAACTTTTACGCATTTCCCAGCTGTCACTAATAAATTCCCTTCGGTGTGACGTCACGAAACTTGCTCTCCCCACCTCTGGCGGAAACCTCAGAAAGTTTTGACAACTTTCCTCGCGCCATTTTACGTTTTTGAATACTTCAAAGAACGTTTTTCTTTTGTCTGTCCGTTTAAAGTTTAAACAATCGAACAGGTATTGATTTATGAATTTGTAAATTAATGGGTAGGCAAAAGGTAATAAACTTTTAGTGGTACTGCCTTTTGAAAGATTTTAATTTCCTGATGTTAAATTCGACGACGCAAAATTCGATTAAGGTATTCCTATGTTTCGTTTATTTGTCGGTAAACTGTATCATAACTTTCGAATCGATAGTTCTTACAGAATAATTTGAATGCCTGCATTAAATGGAATGAATAACTTCATTACTTATTGCGCCGATGAAAAAAAACTAACTGAAATTGTTGCAGCCTATTATGGTCCTAATAATGGTAATTACGTTACATACCTCAGGATATTGATTGAATTTACGTTTACTTGGAAGAACTCCATTGTAATAAGGTGAAAAATAACAAAGTATTTAGTTGTAAAGTAAAAAATATCAAAGAATTTTGTTCTATTTTTTATATGATGAGTTTATAGTTATTTCGGCGTGCGCCATCGTCAGAACTGTGTTTAAACTTGTATATACTCAGCTATATATACTGCCTATATAAAAATGAATTCAGTGTTCAAAACTTAATGCACTCGAGCAATTAGAAATTAACAGGAATAACTAACGACATCTTTAATGAACAGACAATCATCAGTCCATCACAGTTACTAAAACCCTTAATGTAACTAGTAATAAATATCTTGAATAACCCCATACTTGTTATCGTTCTTAGAAACACTAGAGTCAAGTTTAGTAAATGTCATATTTTTTTTTTATTTTCATCTATAAATTTCACATATGAGCCTCACTTGGGCATGTTTGTTGGATATGTACTAAGAGTAAACTGAAAGCTGTTTTGGTCATTCTTCGAATCAGTGGCGAATTTCATTTCGGAAGCTGTCGTTTACAAGGGAGTTTTCAAATGACGTGAGATGAAGTAAGACAATTTAAGCGAAAAGATCATTACAGAGTTGCGGTTCTTAAGCACTTAAATTTCTCGGCGGTCCTTTTAATAAATATCCGATGGCTCTCGGACTCGTTTGCTGAAAATAAAAAAAGTCAATATTATTTGAAGAAAATTGGAGAAAAAAATAATCAAATGCTTTGCTACCATTTGCCTTTAAATAATTTCTCACGGTATCATCCAAGCCGGTATCATCGTTACGATAGAAAGAGAATCATCAGTAGTTGGAGTCAAAGATCTTCGGAAAGAATTACACCTCGTTACTGCGAGACTTAAGTTTGCCAACACTCAAATTGAAATCAAATTAAACGAAACAGGTTGGTTTTGATGTCAATTTTAATTCTCTCAAAAGAATGGAAAAAACATAATTAATTGCAAAGCATAATAATATATCAGGCTTAAGTATTTTAAGCAATAATTTTTAAACGTCGTTTATTCACAAAGTAATTGCTTTTATCTTTTATTTCTTGTTACAATATTTCAATTATTAATAAAATATATTTAGAAGAAAACTTAATTACGTTATTGTCTCTGTTATTAGATTTATGGAACGAAGCGATATTAAAAATATAATATTTTAATAATGGTCGCAATTTATTTTAATGCTGATTACATAGCCAAACAATTATCTTGGTAGACATTTGAAAAGTATTTTCCCAAGTATTTAATATTTAAAATGTCGGTTTATCGATTATTTATACAAAAATTTGCTTCGCTAGGATTCTGAGATTCCGCAAAAATACCATCTTTAATCTATTAAATAGCAGTCGGCAATCTGCTTGCGAAAATGTTTTTCGAACGCCGGAAAATGCTATGAATTTCTTCAAAAATAATTACATTATTGTGGAAATGGAAATGGAGGGAAAATGCATTACACTGGAATGTGATTTTCGATCCATTGTTTCACAACTCGTCATTTGCTGCAATGTTAATATGACATCAGTTTACGTCTCAATCTCGGGTAAAACTATATGTTTTTTTAAACCATGTCCGCTCCCAATGTGGAGCATATGGACTCCTAATGGAGTTTATCTCAACAGAAGTGTTTCTACGAGAACTGCTTGTTACTCAGTTGCTCAACCTCTCTTTTTCCAAAGAGAGTAAGGATAGAAAGATAGGGCTAGGACAGGATTAGTGGTAAGCTAATCGCTATCGATACGCCCCGTTCATAGGATAGGATGGGTGAGAGGGGGGAATTCAAGACATCACATACATCCATGCCTTTGAACAGAAATTCATAAATCGATTGAAAAATCAATTTTATAAAACTGTCCGTACCGGGATTTGAACCCGGGCCCTCCGTAGCCGAAGCCAACAACGTTGACCACTCGACTACACAGGCGGCAAACTATATGTTTTTACAAGTATTTTTTATTTTATATTAATACAACACATCCGATGCAACAACGTCGTAAGTGTAAATTAACATTTTTCAGGACAAGCATTTAAAGATTTTAAAATTGATAGAGTCGTACGGTTTCATGATTTAACAATTTCGATTTTACTTTCAAGAACTACAATCATGCTATTAACACACGAGCAGTGTTTCCTCTGAGTCAGCGTTTCCCCAAAGCGAGGTACGCGAGAGTAAGCTGCGTGTTGCTTAGCGTTGCATACGCTTACTTTTTTTCGATTACAAACATAGATTTTTTGACGAGGGGTACTCGGTGTTACGAAAATGATAATAGGAGTAAACAAAATTTGAAAGTTTGGGAAACACTGCTCTAAACTGTGCGCGTGTGCGCGCGCCCACCTACACTACAACATAGCGCACAAAAGTTACACCAGTTATACATACCACCATCAGAATAAATAAATTGACATTATATAGTGTTGTTAATTGTTATCATTATTAAAAATTTACTGTTGCGTTTAGTAGGTGTAAATACCGCTAGGTGTCGCACAATTTATTAAATTTCATTTCTAAGTTGTACAGCCAATCGCAGGGGTGGGCTGGAGGGGGCTCGGAGGGGCTCGCGCGAGCCTCTTGTTAATTTTAGAGAAAACAATATTCTCAGATCAAAATCGTTCATAACTGCAATTTCTGACATATATATTATCTACGACAGCATCAGTATACACAATAGTTCATTTATAGCCATTTTACATTGATTAGTTTACGGTAAATTGCATATTGTTACATATTATAAGTGTATTGAGTAACAATCGATTGCTTATTGAAATATTGCATATAATTGCATAGGAGTGTTAAAAAATTCACTCCTTCCCCGGAACACCGAGAATTGTTTGGAGATAAAGCGAGCGCCTTGTTAATGCATTGGCAGCCCACCGCTGAGCCAATGTCTTTTGCGCACATCATCACTGGAAAATTAGAAGGAACATTGCACACGAGGTGCTGAAACTTAATAGGCATGTTTTGAGACATTAATATCATTTTTCATTATTTAGCACTCGCAACGTTGTTGCACCAGGTGTGTGATATCTTGCATTCATAGTGAAATTAATTTACAAAACTTATTGCAGTTCAGTTGAAAGATTAACCTGGATTATCAATTGTTTTTAACTAGTTAATTAATTACAAAAATCAAAAAGTTATTGCTTACTTTCGAAGACGCGCTCCTCAATAATTGGACATCAATTTTGCAGATATGAAAATTCCATTAGTGTATGAAATTTTGTTATAAGTGAATTTTCCACATTTGAAAAAGCATGGGAGGGGAAATTGAGTTTGCCTATTTTTTGCGAATAATATTTTCCCATTTTTCATTAACTAAAAAACCTTCTTTTTAAACAGAAATGCATATTTTTTAAAAGTATACTTGCAATTTCAAAGTGTCTCTTTACGTTTATTATATTTTTTAAACAATCTTATTTAGAACACATCGAAAATGAAATATTATAGAAAAATCCGTCAACTATACTTCGGAAACTTTTTTTTGGCAGCATGTTTACATTATTATGTTATAATAGTATAAAAATATTTCTCAATGTAGATAAATATATCAAATACATATTATTATCTCGCTTGGCAAAGTTGTAAAATGGTGGCTGAGAAGAATACTGTCATTTATAAGAAGTATTCCAGTCAAGATTGTAGATTGAAAATATTCTTTTTCTTTGACCATATTTGCTCCCTAATATGGAGCATATGGCCACAACGTTGCACCTCCATGTTTCCCAGTCTCCCGCCAATTGCTTTGCTTTCTCCCATGCCATACCAGCATCCCTCAGTTTCACCGAGTACATCCTATGGATAGTAACCGATGGACGTCCGGGGCGCCGGAATCCCACCGGTCGAAAGAAGAGGCAGGCAGAATTGAGGCTTTCCGGAGGCATCCGCAGCACGTGACCTAGTCAGTTCCAACGTCTCTCCATAGTCATTGACGTGACGGGGCGCTGTCTTGTACGTTCCCTTATCTCCGAATTCCTCACAAAATCAAACCACTTCACTCCCATTCTTCGACGCAAGAATCTGTTCTCGTTAGAATCTCGCCATTCGTCTAGGAATGGCTGGAGCCACATTAAACTCAATGCAGACTGTCTGGGGGACACAGCTGTACTCGATCAAAACCAAATACCTTTTATCCAACGCTTGAATTCTGACGGTACTGCTTTACGGTAGCGAATCATGGCATCTGACGAAGACTTTATTATGTATTAAAATACCCGCAACGGTATTACTAATATTTTTAGTACTTTATTGATAAAAACTGACTTATGCTGAAATATTTATGCTCTGGGAAATTATTTTCAAAAAAAAATCTTTGCTGGAGTATATTATTTACAGCTTGCCTTTTTTATATCCTGTAAACGGCGATGAAAAATAAGAATTTTCGGTTGAGACATTGAAAAAAATGCTTTCTTATATCGACCCTCCAGTTATGACATCAAAATCAATTATATATTTATTATTAATACCGGCTGAGACCGGAAAAGGTCTCCCTGCCATCTTGAATGCCCTTTCCTCGGCGGGACCCACCCCAACATCCTCCGACAGCGCCATCTTTCGCATGACAAATGACCGCGCAGTGGTTAACGCTTGAGTTTTTCATTATTCGGCTCACGTAGTCTACGGGGTTCGATTCCCACCCTTAGGTGTAAAAGAAGAGACACCAATTCGGGTCGTTCTCAAAATATATTTTAATACAATCGACTCGTAGCATGACTTGAAATAATATTAAGGAAGTACACTTGTTAGTTTTACATCCACGCCCACATATAATATATTTGTAATTAACCATAACTCCCTCCGATAAAAAAAAACTTCATCTACACTAGAGTTAAAATTATTCATTTCTAAATTAATGAAAATCTAAATAAAATAACACTTGAATCCAGGGTTGTGGAGTCGGAGTCGTGAAATATGAGCGGCTCGATTTAATATATACATATATCGATTGTGGAAAGGAAAAAGGACGTAACCCACAGTATTTTCAAAACAGATTTTTTCAATAATCACAATGTATCAAACTTGATACACGTTCTATCAAAAGGATGTAAGCTGCAAATGCCGAATTAGTATCTAAATTTAGCTTTTAAAAATAGTCCAAAGTGTTGACATTACGTGCTTGGATGACTAAAGATGATCTGATGGAATACACATATATAAGTTAAAATTAAATTATTGAAAAAATCCTCGGAGTCGGAGTCGTCTTATTTTTACACGACTCCACAGCCCTGCTTGAATCTTATCGATATGTGTATTTTTTTTTAAAAAAATATTGTAGTTAAGTTGTTGAAATAAAAAATATCAAATTATTGTTGACCCAAAACTACTTCAGCTCTGACTTATTATATTAAAGAAAGCATTTGTATACTCAACTTTTTTTACACAAAGCTTCTAAGAAATTTTGTGTTTTTGAGAAATAAATAACATTTTTGTTTAGAAAGCCGTGTTTAAAACGGTAACAAAGAAAGATCCAATAATTAAATTGCACACAATATATATTTCAATTAAGTTAATTCAAATAGTAGACATTAATACCAACTACTTGATTATATTCAGGGGTTTTGATGAGAGAAAAATGAATGAGTTAGGATATTATAAAGCGTTTGCTTATTGTAAATGACTTGTGTTGTTGAATATTTTGTTATTAAGAAGATCGTTAACCACTTCTGTGTTTTTTTTGTGTCTGGAAATCGTGTAAGACACAATGATTCGTGTAAAAGTATTGCGTTTGTTTCTTTGAGTGAACCCTGTTGTTTCAAATTCGTGTAAAAAAAGAGTTGAGTATATGTTTTTGGATTTTTTACAACTAATTCGTAACTATGCCTATCCATACGCATTTCTGTAAACTTAGAAGAGCAACCATATTTATTAGACTTCTTGCAAAGTAGGGTTTGACGAAACCTAGCTCAGTTATTCGTCCTATTACAAAAGAGAGTCTAAAAAAAGATTGGTTTTAATAAAAAATACAATGCTTAGCTTATGTGCGATGTGTAGCAGTGTATTTTTTTAAAAAAATATTTATCAATCTTAAAAACAATATAAAAAAACATTTGGGTCGCAAGTCGCTTGAAAAACATTTTCCATGTTGTATGCAATGTATTTTTTTATTACCATGTCCGCTCCCAATGAGGAGTATATAGACTCCTAATGGAGTTTATCTCAACAGAAGTGTTTATACGAGAACTGCTTGTTACTCGGTTGCTCAACCTCTCTTTTTCTGAAGAGAGTACGAATAGACAGATAGGGCTAGGACAGGACTAGTGGTTAGCTAATCGCTCTCGATACGTCCCGTTCATAGGATAGGATGGGTGGGAGGGGGGACTTCAAGACATCACATACTTCCCTGCCTTCGAACAGAAATTCATAAATCGATTGAAAAATCAATTTATAAAACTGTCCGTACTGGTATTCGAGCCCGTGACCTCCGTAGCCGAAGCCAACGACGTTGACCACTCGACCACACAGGCGGCGTGAAATGTATAAAAGGTGAAAATTAAAACTTTTAAAATATTTTAACTCAAATATATGTAGTATACGAAAACGGTTTAATATCACTGTTTATGTAAAATATTTATGTGAAAAAAAATCTTTCACTTATTATATTCGCCTTTATGTAATATTATAAAGCGATAAAAAAATCTATTATTTTCAACAACGCCGTTTCCGAACTTTGCAATACTAAAAGTTTTGAAACCCTCGAGGCTTCGCGGGGGAGATGTCTGCATCGCCGCACTTTAATATTAAACGTCAAAACGTAAATAATGACATAAAAATGATCGAGTCTTCTATTGGTGAAGGACCAAGACATTAAACCCTGATGCAGCATCTACGGACGATAACATGACACGTAATACAATTATGTTTTAAATAACTATTCAATAGAATATTGTATAATTGATATTGCAGAAAAACATCAAAAGATACATTGAGGTTTGAATACAGTGACCATGTCATATTTTAATACTTTCGATGGTTTCGGCGGTAACTTTGTGGAAGTTCATTTTAATAGAAAATTTAAATTAACTTTGATTATTCCACGTATTGTGTTACTAACTGTGACACGTGTTTCGCCTCTTTCAGATGCATCTTCAGACTTACTATCGCAAAGTTTGCTTAAGTAATGAAACAAGATTGATTCTAACATTTTAAAATTATAAAATTACAAAATGGAGTTTGGGTTTTTTTCCTTTTAAGAGGAGCAAGAAGGGGGGTGTAGAATCGAAATAAAACAAACAGATAATGATACTAATGATACTAATGAGTTGTAATCAATCAGATTGGGATTTTTCCTTTTTAAGGGAAGCAAAGAGGGGATTATAAAATCGAAACAGTGCAAACAAATTTAATCATACTACTAATGACGTTAAACATTACAAACTATTAAACTAATGAGCTGCAATCAATCTCTTGTGTCACAGTTAGTAACACAACACGTGGAATAATCAAAGTTAATTTAAATTGTCTATGTCATATTTTATTTAGTTATTAAGAATGCCATGTTACAACTATCACAAGCTGCATACTCAGTCTAGCACCGGCGCCGGATTGTTCGGTAGTCGCCTGTGAAATGACATTTTCTTTTCACAAAATTAAGGACAAAATAGTAGTTTCAGAAAATAAATAAATCTAAGCAACAGAAAACTGATAATAAGAAATATTTAAGTTAATAATAAACGTGTGGTTACAGTAATCATCATCGTAAATGAATCGTGTATTTCGAAAACGTAACGAATCACATTTTTTTCCTGAAATGAGTTAAGTATGCAAACATCTTCAGAATACTTAAATACACAAATATAATACAAAAACGTATATACAACCTTGAAGAAAAAAATCTGTTTTTCGTTTGAATACAAGAGTTAATTAATACCTACCATATAATATATTATATATAACATGGAAAATTTTCACTATTAATTTTACAGGAGACATATTTTTCACTCTCCTGAACAATTACAAAAATGTACACGATTCAAATACTCTACAGGAATATAAATATTGGTCACATAATGTTTAAAGTAACAGAAATTAGGAATATTTTCTAGAAATCAATTCAAACTAATTAAATCACTTTGTATTACAAGCGTATGTTTCCGTGAAGTTTCTGAAATATTAATGAAAACCAATAAAGGATTAGGCCTTCTACTTTAAATATTTTTCACTTCTTTTAAAAGTTAGACACGGCTATAATAAGGCACATCATAAGTAAAAAGCTACAATTATAATTAAATTATCTGCAAAAGTGTTCACAATTTTATCTTCGCGTTTTTAATTAGTAAAACAGTTTGTATAATATTTTCCGCTGATATTCCGTCATATTATTTTAATTTTGAAAAGGTTTTCTTCGCTAATTTTTTTCCCTTTATTATATTAATTAAAAAATGAGATAGATGTTTGAATTTTAATGTTGCACACCTATTCCCGAATTGTATATTAAAATATTTTACTGGAATAAAATATTTTATTATACAATCCACAAGAAAGCTGTCTCTTTTACCAATCGAATGGATCTCGCTGTCGTGGATGGCTGCTGATGACCATTCATAGGATGTAATCTAAGGAACTAATGTACTCTGGGATGACATGGGAAGAACAGAGAATCTTGGAGGAACCATGTAGTGGCCGTATGATCCGGATAGGGAGAGGATATCGTTCAAAAAAAATAAATATATATTTCATATTTGTTTTCAAGGCTAGCATTACTACTTTATATTGCTGACTTTGGTAGGTATATAATTATTATAGTTCATAAGATGAGAAAAAACATTTTTCTTTGTAAAGTGACAGTAAAAAATATATTTAATAATATTGCTGATAAGACAAGGGTTTTGCCAAATTTCATTGGGCCATTGTTCGCTTTAAGCAGATTATAATAAATTATTGCTTAATGTAGAAATAAACAATACTTATAAATTTTAGTTTTCAAATCAATAATTTGGTATCTAATAATAAAGAGATTACAGAATATGAAATCGACCAGTTTCTGGCCGATTCTCTTTTTCCTCTCAAGTATATCACGAAATAATTAATCTCAATGTGATTTATCAATCAATTTGAAGATTTCAGTGGTGCGCACCATTTTTCAGCCAAAAGTCAATTTTCCAATTTTTAATTTGTAAAGTATGTACAGTTCAATAAAAAAATGACTTTCCAGCAATTTCTTATTTATTTGCTCGTCATATAAAATAGTTCAACAGTATTAGTAAATTAATTGATTTGGCATTTACTTGGTAGAACTCCATTATAACAGATTAAATTAAATTAATTAAATTAGTAAAGTTAAATCATCTTAAGGGAAATATTTTTGTTTATATCGACTATAATAATTTATGAATTCACTATAGCGAAATGAATATATATTTTTATTATTTATTCATATGTTAATTTTTTGAATTGTTAAATTTTTTTGTTATTCTTAAAAATCTCAGAATTCTACTGAAGATTGCTTTGAGTGCCACTTGTGGTACCTAATGACAATGTTATAAATGAATAAATATATCGTAGATTAAACACACAAATATTTGCATAAAACTATCTATAGATTCTATGTTTTTAAAGTAAATATTTTTAGTATGATCTCCTATAATGATCAAAATATTCCCTTTGTGCAAGTCTCACAAATTCTTTTGCAATAACATAGGAAAAATATTTGGAAAAGTATATAACAAATAGTAGAAATATTCAAACAAAAATTACGTCTCGGAATTAATTTTATTACTGTTACTTCTGTTGCAAGACGATAAAATTTCCAGGAATTTTCATTAAATTAGTTGAATATGTTCAGATAAAATGTACAGTTTATACGACACGGAATGTGGGAGACAACATTTATTTTATCCTTGTCACTTAAAAGTACACGTTTAAAGTCGTTTTTCTATGAACTATTGAGATAGGGGTAGGGAATCTGTTGAGAGGGTGAATTTCATTAAATTTGTTTATTTACCCTTTATTCAAGAACTGGTAGTCAAGAGTTAGAAAAGGGTTAACACTTCTGCAAAGATTCTTATAATTTATTTCTGAGTAATTTGGTTAGTTTTCATAAATAAATAGTTATATATAATGTCATATAAACAAAACAATATGAAACAATCTCGTGGTTTCTTTTATTATTTTCTTTTAATTTACGAATTTTTTAAATTTCTATTGCAGAAAGTGATTTATCACAGCTCCCTAACACTGTCAAAACAAGTAATAGCTTTTCGCTGAAAGATTCCTTCCCTCCATATAAATCAAACCTAATGCAATGTAATGAGATTACTTACAGTCTAGTATTTTTATTGCTACTTAAGATTGAAACCCTAATATTTTCGTGATAACTATAAACTAATTAATTTTGTTTAATTGTTAGGATTGCACCAAGGCTGTGATGCAGAGGAATATAAATGTTTAAGCTCATAGTATTTTAGACAAAACATTCAGACGTTTTAGGAGTGTTTTGTTTTACCATATTTACTGGAAATTTTTTTCAAATTTAAGGACAATTAATGGAAAGTGCTATCTTTCCATACCACACAAGGGTAGATATACACATCCTTTGTATTTGATAATAACTCACAGGAAAAAAAATATTATCCTTGTATTTAAGGATTCTGGAGTCTCGGGGTTTTCAAAGTACCGGGACTAGAGAATTTTATTTCCGTTTCAATGAAATTATTAATTTATTAAAATTAAATATTTGTATGTATGTTTGTAATACATACAACACAGGCGCCGACCTTTTGGAAGTACGCACTAGAAAAAAACGCGTTTTTTTAATACAATGTTTAATAATTATTTTCTTATGTAATGGATATATGAAATGCTTACGGTTGATCTTTACTAAGAAGGGATGATAACGGTAGATCTAATGAAAAAATATCAATGAAGCCGTCGTCAGGAGTAAATTTATGACCGTAACTTCAAAATACAGCTTTAAGATCTTTTTTGTCCTATTGAGACATTGGAACCTTTGTGAAATAGTGAAAAAAAACTTGCACATAAAACAACACCAGGTATGAACATTTAATTTTAATATTTTGTAATTTGCTTTTGCTGCAGTTAAATTTTGTATACAGTTACATTTTTATTGGACTTCCCCTCTTATACCTGTTTTCATTCAATACACATCAGTCCTTTTGAGAGTTTCCACAAGAATTGTTTTTCAAAAAATTAAAATTTATTACTAATCGCACATTTTATCAGTCTCGATTCCCGGAACATTTTAAAACAAAGTCCCGGGACGTCTCGACACAGAATCCCTACTTGTATGTATTGATAACTATTAATCTACGAAAATCTAGGCAAATGAAATCAACATTTACAAATTTTATTTAGGTCACAATATGTATTTTTTAAATATGTTAAATGAGAATTTTTATCGTAGTTAAAGCACATTTAAAGGAATTTTTTAACCGAATTTACGTTGTAAATTTGTCTATGCATACAAAATATCAATTTAAAACGTGTCACGTAAATATAGTAAACATGAAAGATAAAAAAATATAAAAGAAAAATCGTGTAAAATACTGCTGAAACTTATAATAATCATGGACGGGAAAAATGGATATGAACGACTTTTAAAGTTTTTTTGCTAGCGTTTACTTCCCCTGTAAGAGAGCTGAGTATAGAGCTGGCATTAACAGTCCCTGGGAACCGTCTTCAAATTCAAAGACTTCCATACAGGTATGAAAAATAAGGGTGGATATTCTTTATGAAAATGTCGTAAGTATTAAGTGCCCTCTTGATAGTGTTTATTCAGTATTCTAGCTGTCGACATATTAAATGCACTTATAGTTGTGCAATGTGAGTTGGTTCCATAAGTTTGGTATATTTTATAATTTTCTTCTCACAAAATATTCTATGTCTTGTGAGTTTTCTTAAAACTATAACTATTGTATATCTATCTATAACTATCTACCCAACCCAGAAAACGTCTATTGTTAATGACTTGATGGTTTTACGTTAGGCGCTGAGCTTCTTTTCAGAAAACTTATTATGTATCATTTTTAAAAGTTCTGTGAGTTGAGACACCTATTTGCCAATAATGAGTTTGTTAATTTACCATACATACGAAGTAGAGGTCTGCAAGGGCCCGGGCCCGGCTCTCGGGCACCTACCCGACCTGGCCCGCGGGCCGGGTTCTGGCGGGTAAGCGACATTGAGATTCAGGCTCGAGCCGGGCCCGGATAAAGAATTTGTTTCTTCAGATATATATTTCAGACTATGTTCGTGTCCTCAGTCTGCCGTGATGAGTTTAATTATTACCAGTTCTATAGAGAATCGTAAATTGTTGTAAATTTGTAAAAAGCGGGTTTAATCGGGGTGAAGAGTATAAATCTGGGCTTTGGGTCGGATTCGCGTAACAAGTGTGGTATTCGGGTAACAGGCCCGACCCAGCCCAGACCCGAATCTTTCGGGTTCGGACCGGGTAATTTTGTAAAATTTAATAGGAAGCAGCAGAATTAATTTTG
This sequence comes from Himalopsyche tibetana, assembly GCA_030503985.1. Taxonomy (NCBI): domain Eukaryota; kingdom Metazoa; phylum Arthropoda; class Insecta; order Trichoptera; family Rhyacophilidae; genus Himalopsyche; species Himalopsyche tibetana. The sequence goes on along the minus strand of JAPJYX010000014.1, from coordinate 38,454,445 downwards.
ATAGATAGTTGACACAACAAAATGTTAATATGTATAGCTTTGTTATTTCACTATTGGTGTAACTAAGTTTGGCATGTGTTTTCTCGAAGCCATAGAAAATTTAAAACATTTAATTAATAATTGAAAAATATTTTTTTTCAGTTTTATCGTCAGATATACGTTATCAAATATCTGGTATAAAAGTGTACACATTCTTTCAATTACTCAAAAGAAAAAAAAACATCGTATTGCTGTTATCAAAACTATAAACTATCTGTTTTCAATCATCCCTTTTTATGGTCGCACGATTCCTTACTCAGAAATAGTAAAATCAGCGAACTGACAATGGAATTTCTAATATGTTGAAGAGGGCGGTAAAGCTCTGGCGCTAAAAGGCGAAAGGGTGAAGTTCGGGGGCGGCTGTGGAGAAAGGTGAAAGAGTGTTCCATCTGGCGGGTTGAAAAGAATACTAGCGAAGAAAGACAGATTTGATTCTATTATTGGAAGGGGGGATTTTTATCTGCGACGGAAAGAAGAAGACGAATAATCACACGGGAAAGTCCCTGCGTTGCAAAAAGAAGAATTCTACTCCCCCGCACTACCAACTCGTAAACTCTTGCAGTTGTTTTGATATTTTCTCGGAAATGTTCTCGCAGATAAAATGTTGGGCTTAAATGCTGATTCTTGAATTATTTTAACTATTGTTCTGTTATCTTTCAGTGGGGTACGCGGGATATTATCGCAGAGGAGTTTTATCTTTCATTCTTTAGCGAGAAAATTTCACTCTACGTTTTGAGTTACTGAGATACTGTCGTGTCGTTTATTATAAAAGTTATATTTTATACGTTTTTAGCGACGACGCGCAGCAATTTTTTTCAACAAAGCTGTGTTATAAAGTAATATTTTTTATTTAGACAAATGCCTAAAAAATAATTCAGGTATTTTTTTTTGATTTTAATATAAATGATAATGAATAAATAACTACCATAAGATTATTAATTTTATCATAGCAATTGTAAAAATCAGATTTTTAAGCTGAAGTGGTAGTTAAATCAAAGTATTCTTCAAGTGATTTCCGTCACCAATTTGTAGCATATCTTTAGTTTTATGGCAGAAATTGGTAAATAACAGATTAATAGTTCTAAGAGTATTGAGAGTAAACAGCAAATAAAAAAATTCTGCTTAAGACAAAACCTCTAACATCTATGTATACTTTACATATATAATCAAGATACAGATGCATTAATGCCGATCTGATACAAATAAGAGTTAACAATTTATAGAGAACGACAATTGCCTACCTTTAACCTTTAGAGGAGTATGGACGTATATGTACGTCGGCGCCATTTTTCTGTAAATGAGTATGAAAGTACTTTAAACTCAACACAGGAGTGTCTGTATGTAAGCATATATATGCTCTGAGTATGACTTACATATCGACTGTGGAAAGGAAAAAGAACGTAACCCTCAATTTTTCAAAACAGCTTATTTTCGATAATCACAATGTATACAACTTGACACACATTTTATCAAAAGGATGGAAGCTGAAAATGCCGAATAAGTATCTAAATTTAGCTTTTAAGTTTGAAAATGATGACCTTGTTAAAAATTAAAACCAAGAAAAAAAACTGAAATAAAGGTTTTTCCGAGACAATTTCTCTAATTAATATTAGGTTATGTCAATTTAACACCAGTTTAGAAGTATCCGTGCACTTCAAGGTTTTGTATAATTCATGTCACAAAATCATCAAAACACGTTTTTAGCGCCTCCTGTAAAATTTGTTATGTGTGGGTTACGTCCTTTTTCCTTTCCACAGTCGATATATTCATTGAGAAAAAGTCGCGAAATTGTCATGTTAAGAAAGCGCAGTAAATAAAAGTAAGGTCTGTTTAAATCTATTCACTCCTCCAAAGGTTAAACGAAAATTAATAATAATTTTCTTTCACAAATATCTATTTTTTGGCAAACTGGTATTCTTTGTGTACTTTCCAGTTTTTTCAGACTAATAATTGATAACAAAGAATCTCTTTGTTTACTTAACTAAGTTTTGTTACTTCTCAACTTCTGCCAGAACAGTGAAAAAATGGGATCATAATTAACTGTATCTCAACAAAAGGGTTTCTACGAAAACAGCTTTTTACTCAGATGTTCAACTTTTTTGTTGTTGCAAAAGACGGATATGAATAAGGTAGGACTGAATTACAAGTAAAGTAACTGATTTTTACCACTCAGGCAAAAGTTTGATAATATTAAATACATATTTTATCCAAAAAGATTACTTCAATTTTTATCTTTAAAAAACAAACTTGATAAAAATAGAATAAGTTAACATTTTTTGTCCCGATTGAAATTTGGCTATATTATATTTTCGTCGTCTTTTTTTTACATGACTCCAAAGCCCTGGTTTTTTCAATACCAAAATACTGGTATTAATAGTATTGGGAATTTTGAATGCTTAGAAATTATCATATATGTTTTCGACCAATTGAAATATTTTAAATATGCCAAGAGATGTATCAATATTGACAGGTTCTAGAATTGATGACTCTTTGTAATGGTGCATTATTATTTCAATAAACCGTAAGTAATTTTTAAAAAATCACCCATTTATAATTATGATATATTTTTTAAGGTGGTATTTTATATGATATATCGAAGTACCGATTTTGATTTACTCGCCTGGTATTGAGATCCCAATCGATTGTATTTTATTCTTTCTTTTTGTTATACTGGTATTAATATATTCGTTCACAAAAGCAAACAATATTCAGGTGAAGGAAATAAAAAGTGATATCGTTGATTAAACTTGATTATTTTTTGGTGTAAAAGAAAGTGAAATAAACTTAGTAAAAGTCCTAGAAGGCATTTTTTTTTACTGTAATAATAATTTATGACATTGCAAACAAAGTTTATCTTTATCGGTGTCAAATGTTTGGTGTTAAATGGTTATTTAACGTTTACCTTGGAAGACAGTAGTTACCTTAATATACGCATCATGTTATCAAGTTGATTGCAAAAATAAATCACAAAATAAATTATAAAAGTCTTTCTAATAGCTGGATAAGTTTTCTTTACTGTAACGAATTGACGCAAGCTATTTGCAGACTGAAATTGTAGGAGTTTACTTTGAATTTACGTCCAATTTCCTATGCGTTGCACGTTTAATTTCTCGCGCGGTTTTGTAGCCGCACGGAAGTCAACGCCATCTGCTAGATTTTCATAAAAACGTTTTAAGTTTTATAAATTAGTGTCAGATTCAAAATGAGAACGGCAAAAAGCCCAAGGGTTGTTCAGGAAATGTCATATTAATGTTTCAGTATTGCCAGCAATGGAATAATTCACCATAGAGAATACAAGTACGTAAGGTATATTATTTTTGAATAATTTAAATTTTGTACGTTTACTATGTACTGCAAGTGTTTGTTTGTATTTATGTTTTTCACTGCTGTAGAAAAATTGCAAGGGTAGTTAAAGTTTGATTCAATTAAAACATTTTAAGAGTAGTATTTTTTCTCAATTACATTAAGTAATCTCAAGCCATTACAAATTACAGATAAACTTAAACTGACAGCGAATGAAATTAACTCGCACTTAAAGATAAAATATATAATATGTCATGAATATCGAATTCCAAAAATTTTGTTCGTTCAATTCTTTAAAATATTAGTGTATTAAATTCGATTATTGCAATTGAATAAAAAAGTTATTTGCTCATTTAAACTTTGCCTATATTAAGGATACATTTCAAAACAATTTATCTTATAGAACTTCTTTCAATAATCCTCAATATGAATTTAAGCTTGAAGAACTTAGTTTTTAGTATTAAGTACAGCAAGTTGTATTCAGGGGTGGGGCTCGCGCGAGTCCCTTGTTAAGGTGAAAAAATCTTTTGTCTCAGATAAAATCAGTACCTAACTGCTATTTCAGTAGAAGTTTAATTCCATTATATATTTGAATTAAAAAAAGAAACATTCGAGGGCCACAAAAAAAGGGAACCATGCCACGGGATATGCCTCATTCCTGATGTAAAGGCATTATGGCCGAGAGTAAGCGAGCCCCTTGTTAGAATATTGGCAGCCCACCGCTGGTTGTATTTTATTGAAAACATTCTATTCAAATAATAATTCATTCTTTCTTCCATAAACCATAATTCCTTCTTAACCTAATTATTCTTAATTTGAAAAATAATTTACTGTATTTTATACATAAACATAAAATTAAACGTCATCTTCACAAAAAGTTCTTGTTAAATAGGTTGTCTTTTTTTCAAATCATCAATCATGAGCACATAAACTTCACATAAAAATTGAACGTAATTATAAATATATTTACATCTCCCATTGAGTGGTTGGGAAAATGACCAATACAATATTTTCATGGTTCAATTTGTAGAGATTCGTCACACTTACATTATGACGAGTTCTATGAATCGGTTGGTGTCTAGTGTACAGTTTATAATGTTAAAAGCAGATTAAACAGGAAGAATTGAAAATTTTCAATACCTTTTGTCATTGAGTCATAATCAACATATAAATGTAATAATGAACGTATAAAAAACTGTTTAGGTTTTGAAATCAGTACCACAGTTTAAAGAAATAATAATCATATTGATAAACTTATTTTTTTCAGAAGAAAATGAATGGGATTTTTTAAAATATTATACTACACTGATGATCTCGGACATGTACTTGAATGTACGCAGATACTGAAATTCGAAACCAAGGAATATAGAAGTGTTTAAAATATGGACAATTATTTTTGCTATTTAAACTCCTTCAAGCACTCTCAAATAATGTTCTATGTTTTATGCGATTTATAACGCAGTGTTATCGATAATAATATTATTTTTCTTGATTGTTTTGTTTTGGATTTTCCCTATTATTTTGAAGAGTGAATCTACAGCGATGCTTTCTCGCTTTTATTTTCATTTTCACTGTTCGAAAAACAAAATAGAAATAGAATTCGCAGAGGCGAATTGTGTGAGGGCTTGTTTACAAACACGTGGGTAAACATATGAAATAAGAAAACATAACGATTCAATTTTGTTCCAATGTATAATAATGTTCACGCAGTGTAAATATATACAAAGCAGAATAGGTATTTGTATAATTGAAATAATAAAAATATTTCGCTAACAAGGGATATAACAAAACTTCGAACTAGCTTAAAACATGATCACTTCAAGTAAACAGGTATATCACACATAATCAAAATAACAACGATGAACGAATTAAAAATATACTGTGATTTCGATAGATTCTTCATTTTGTGAAAATAAATCAGTTTTTGATATTAAATTAAATTTGATAACTTGGTTATTGCACTGATTGTGTTTCGAACTGTGACACGTTATTCCCACTATAGAATTCTTAAGATGCGTCTCAAAGGAGGCGAAACAAGTGTCACCATTTGCATCACAATCAGTACAATAATTATATTATTATTAAATTTTGTGTTGTAGAAAATGATTGTCAAATTTTAGATTCGTTCAGAACATATTACACAGTAAAACTCCGAATTCACGTACACGTAATTCAAGCCCCTCTCCTATTTACTAAAATTTTTCACAGATCATTTTATTTTTCTGTACTAGATTTTACATATCGACTGTGGAAAGGAAAAGGATGTAGCCCACAGTTTTTTGAACATCACAACGTATCAAACTTGATACACGTTATAATAGATTAAAATAACAGAGTATTTTAGCTCTACAGTTTTTAATAATTTTATTCGTTGATAGCTATTTCGGCTTGCGCCATCGTCAGAACTATAGTTCTGACGATGGCGCAAGCCGAAATAGTTATCAACGAATAAAATTATTAAAAACTGTAGAGCTAAAATACTTTGTTATTTTAATCTGTTATAAATGGAGTTCTACCAAGTAAATGCCAAATCAATTAATAAATAATTGATACACGTTCTATCAAAAGGATGCAAGCTGCAAATGCTGAATTAGTTTATAAATTTAGTTTTTAAGTTTGAAAAAGATGACCTTGTAAAAAATTAAAACCAAGAAAAAAGACTGAAATAAAGGTTTTTCCTATAAAATATCTTTAATAAATATTAGATTATGTCAATTAAACACCAGCTTAGAAGTCTCCGTGCACTTTAGGTTGTGTATAATTCATAATTTTCATATCGCCCAAAATCATCAAAGCACGTTTTTTGCGCCTCCTGTAAACTTTTATATGTTTATTTATATGTTTGTTTGTACTTTCCACAGTCGATATATATTTATCGTAATTTAAGTCAAGAAATTTTTATTACATAATATAACTAAATTTAAGAAAAAATCAGTTGGTGTTTCTTAAGTAATATAGATTTATTATTTATAATGCATCAGGCATTTATTTGAGTGCTAAACGTCGTTGTCCTCAATTACGATGCTGACAAGCTCAAATCCATTTATGGACAGTTTCATGAATTTTGTTCAATCGATTTTTTTATTCGATGGCGTGGATGTTTGATATGTCCAAATTTCCCTCTCACCTATCTGATATTGAAAACGAAGCTAAGCGGAAGCTATTAGCTTTCCACTGATCCTGTCCTTATCCATCGTTTAACCCTTCTACCTTCGATAAAAATCATGCAACTGAGAATAGAAAATTATAAACTTTATTAAGGATCCATGTATTTTACATTACAAGGCTTAAAAATAATAATTTTGTATTATGTATCAATAATTTCAAATGTATTTTAAAATGAAACACATCACACCCAACAGAACTTTCAAATCAATTTTAATATTAAAGTAGTCACATTTTTTTTATACTTCCCTCGTTATTTAGTTAACATCAAATAATGTATTTTTATAGACCATATCGTTAGCAAAACTAAACAGAAACGCCAAAAATTATTAAATAATTTGAATCAATCCGGTCCTTGTATAATAAATACTTGTATATGCGTTTTTTACTCCAGCCTACATTTGTATTCTCGCACATATCCTATCATTATGGGCAATCTGTTGCTGCAAAAGAAGCGCACAATAATTTGTATGGAAACTTGAACCTCTAAAAGTTTCTCAATATTTTTATACGCGTTATTAATGAATGCATGCTATCGTGAAGTATTTGCATGAATTCCAATAGATACACATAGACTACAATAAATTAATCGATGTATTTAGAATATAAAATAACGTAGATTATTCCACGGTTTGTGCTACAAACTGTGAATTTTATTTAGTTCTATACTTGTTACTTTGTATATAGTTGACAGCTATATTGAAAGATTTAATCAAACTTACATACATTACTTTTTTTTTTAACCATGTCCGCTCCCAATGTAGAGCATATGGACTCCTAATGGAGTTTATTTCAACAGAAGTGTTTCTACGAGAACTGCTTGTTACTCAGTTGCTCAACCTCTCTTTTTCCAAAGAGAGTAAGGATAGAAGGATAGGGCTAGGACAGGATTAGTGGTAAGCTAATCGCTCTCGATACGCCCCGTTCATAGGATAGGATGGGTGAGAGGGGGGAATTCAAGACATCACATACATCCATCCCCTTGAACAGAAATTCATAAATCGATTGAAAAATCAATTTATTAACTGTCAGTACCGGGATTTGAACCCGGACCCTCCATAGCCGAAGCCAACAACGTTGACCACTCGACCACACAGGCGGCTACATTACCTTAGCTATATAAATTGGCTTAGAATACATACACGATACATGTACAGGCGGACCTCTACTTTCACACACAATTGGTTCCTGAAAACGTGTGCGAATGTTGAATGTTCGAAAGTAGAGGGATGTAAAAAAAGCACCAAAAATTGTCCTTTAAAATTTACTTATATATTTGATTAAAAATACGTTTTTTTAATAAACTTGTCAGGAGTTAGTTGTATTTATCTTTCGCTTTCAATGTTCTAGAATTTTCTGCTTGACAAATTAGCATCAGTTTTGAATCACCAGCTAAATTTCCACCAAGAAGCAATGTCAATCAGTTTATAGAAGGTTTGTGCCCAGGGGCAACTGATTTTTCCTTTGATAAGAATGTAAGATTAAGCATTTTCTTCCAAAATAAACCAGTCTCATCTACATTGCATATTTGACATGGGGTATATTCTCCATCTTCAATAATTTTTGACATTGAAAAAATAAAGTCTTTTCCAGCATCATCAGCATCTCCGCAACAACCAATTCTCCAATGAATTTAATATGATATAAATAGTAATAATACCTCGTTTTAAATTTTGTAAACCAGCCGTTACTTGCCGAAACAAAACATCTTTGCAGTATCGCCAAAAAATATAAAAATAACGATTTTATAAAAATGTGCGAAATAGCGAATTGTGCGAAAGCAAAATGTTCGAAAGTAGAGGTCCGCCTGTATTTGAACATCGTAACTTCTATTAAAAATTATTAAATGTAATAAATTGACTTTATGTGTTTTCCGGAACAATATCATATATGAGATTTTTAAGAAGTCTTCAATGTATATAAATTTATTCAAAGCTTACACCACGGAAGACTCAGGTAATATACGTTGTATAATAAATTTTGTATTTTATTACTGGGAATGCATTGCATTTTATTCGTTATGCTTTCAATGTACTTTTTATCTTATCAATAAATTAATATGTCTGGACAAATAAATCCACCATTTATGCAAATAAACGACTTATCCAATAAATTTGAAATAAACCCATATCTAACCAATTCCCCGACCATTTATGTGATGTATGATATTAAATGTGTTTAAAATTATTATGTGAGTAATTTCTCTTATTTTATGAGGAACATTAAAGCAATGTTTGTGTTTGTTTAAAGCAATACAAGTCAGAATACTATTACATTGAATCATTTTAGCTAGCCAATATTGCTACTAAAATTTAATATGAATCGTAATAAAGCATTTTATATAAAAGAGATTGGAAACCTTTTGCTTTTAATAAGGCAAATAAGTTGTTGTGTCATTTTTGATTTATTCAGATTGTTGATATATTTGTACTTAATGTATTATTTGTTTATTGACTAAAAGTACCGTAGCAGTAGCTTGAGCACCACAAATCAATATATTTAAAGAGTTTTTGTCAATTGTTTTCCTCATTAAAAGTTTTCAGCTAAAACAATTTAATTATTTATCGATTTCTGTTTGAAGACATGGATGTTTATGATGGCATATGCTTCATCTACATTAAGGGGGTATTCTACTGTAGAGGCACGAATTTTGAGTGTTTTTTAGAGCTCTGTAAAAAATAAACAAAGATTTTTTTTACCGTCCATTTTTTACCATTCCTTTATTTATATTTTAAAAATATATAAAAAATTAAAAAAAATAAATAAATTCAAAACTCGAAAAGTTATCGGCTGGTAAAGGGAGGGGTCCAAAAAAAATGGTGTCCTCACGTACACGATTCCAAGCATTCTGGTCATTCAAAAAAAGAATTAACGGATTCTTAATAAATAAAAATGTCGCTAGAGCCCCTATCTCGAAGAAGTAAAAAAAATATTTTTTCAGAAAATAACAGCCGTTTGGAAAAAAACTGGAATTTTTACGTTTTTTTAACAGATTCAATTTTTTTTACAAATTAAAGTTTTGACTTAAATCTACTACAGGCTCTAGAAAAATGTATATTGAATTTTCACACAAAAATTCAGATAAATCGGTTTGGTAGAACTTGAGATATTTTGTACGTCAGCTTGGAAAAAGTAGTTTCGAGAAAAACGCGTTTAAAGTTTTGAGTTTCGATCTGTTCTGGTCGGACCAGCTTAGTTGCTGCGTCACCAAAATCGCTGTCAATCAGTAAATAACTGAATTTTTGAAAAATCCCTTTGAGGACATACTCTCAAATGTCTAAACTTTAGAAAAATATAAAAAAAAGAGTCGACTTTTTCAAATTTCTACACTAGAATACTGCCTTAAGAGCCGACATGAATTAAAAAAAATAGTTGTGAGTGTGAAAAGGATCTGTGTCCGTATTAACAACAAAAACAGCCAGGCAACTGAGACCCCGTTTCGCAGCTTCTATATTGTTATAGTATTTTAATAAAAATATGAAAAAAAACCCGCTTATAACAATATTATAGAAGGTAGCTGTCAAACAGTAATTACTGGTGAGAATCAACTTCCTAAAAACAATACCGTTTCTTAATTTGCTTCCATTATTTACTTTAATACTAAAGTCTAAATAACGCTTCAGAAGGACGTTAGCATGTTTCCATTAAGTAACCAATCCAGTTTATAGTTCGTGTTTTTCCATATTATTATTATCAACTAGATTTTAACTTCATTTATAAAACGCCTGAAGATGCCGAAAGGCTAAACCCGGGTCGTTAGTGACAAAATCTGTGTGAATGTACATAATTTGAATGATTTAAATTTTAGTATTAATGATTTGCTTATTGTCCATAAAAACATTTAAAATAGTACCCGGTGTAGCGTTCGCCACACGTTGGTAAATAGAGCACTATTGTACCACATTTAACCAGATACGAACAATGTTTTATACCAAATAACTTGGTTGATCAGATAATATATAGACGACAAATATGTTTTTCGGAATGCTCGTGCATCAAAGATGGGCGATATCTGATTAGTCTGCATACATTGTACTGCCCACATTGTGATATGGCATAATCCGTTAAGCCGCCAGACACATGTACAAAATTAATAAACAGATTTCCAATTTCAATTAAAGCATACGTGACAAAATTATGAATTTACGCAATAAATAATAACTTATAATTGCCACCAGATATGATAAATGGGTTTTCTGCAGAATAACAATACGTGACTTACACATATTGAACTGCAGAGTTCCACTGAATTAATAAATAACATGTAAACAAAAACATATTATTTATTATGAGTCCTTGTAATAATTAAGTTCTTCTTTTTGTGGTACACGAACCACATCGCCACTTAGACATAGTAAATTGATTTATGAATAGATTAGTAGACATATCAATTAGGCAAACGTCGTTAGCTTTGATTATTGCGCTCACAGAATCACAGAATTGAAAGTTTAAAAAAATGACGATTCTTTGAAAATATATTTTTCTATACTTAATTGTTGTCATAGATTGGTTCAGTTTTGTGATCATAAGACCTTCTTGGATAGAGTTAGTGGAAAAAGACTCCCTCTACCCCAATATTCCGGACTGAAATGGTCTGACAGTCTACTTACAAAGGGTATAAATAGGTAGCAATGCAAAGAAAAATAAAACTCCTCGATCACCGTCATAATAGTGATAAGTGCTTTCTATACACATCTTCACATACAAATTTATTTAGAGATACAGGTTACATGATTAATTTGGAAAAAACATTTATCAGCTAGCTCGCGAAATAAATGCGAGTGTAAGAATTATTACATGCACCAAGAAAAATTATACAAATTACGAACAGAATATTTATTTTTTATTTCATTATCATAATCTTAGGTTTCAGGCTAAACGCCGTAGTATTTTCAGACAAATATAAGCAAAGTTTAAAAAAATGAATATGGACGTTAGAATTTTTAATTAAGGGTTTTATTTTTTCATCTAATTACAGTACATTGAATTTATTGACTAACGACCGATCCTTATCACCAAATATTTTTATGACTAACGTGCGCAAAAAGGTGTAAACCATAGAAATCAATCAAATTTTATTTCATACATAGATGAAGTCTACTTTTCCGTATTATTTAGACTGATGAGACAGCCAACGTTCACCGCGAACAGTAATGGAAGAACATGCCGTATATTTGATGGAGAAATATTGTTTTTATTATAATTGATAAACAGAATGAGTTAAAGACTAGAAACAAGTATGAATAGTTGGGTCACCAGAAAGGCTACAGTAGTGCTTGCTACGACAGAAGAAAATGGGAAACCACAGATTTTGAAAAAATCCTTTTAAGAAAAATGAGACCAACTTTAAACAAAACGTAGCACCAAGAGAAAAATAACTATCAAAAGTCTTTTCCTTAAAAAAGGCTGTAAGTTTCAAATAGTGTTTTCCAGTAGCTACGTGCTTCAGAAAAACTTTGGTTGAGCTTATATTATTCTAATCCAACGCAACACATCCCAATATTAAAAAAAAACTCCACGTTTTTTAAAGGACTGTATCGGTTTCACTCATCACGATTATAATAAACAAAAATAGTGTAGTTTTTTTTTAAATGTATTACCTTTTCAGGAAGAATTGATAATTGAGTCGTCTGGTATCAAAAGCAGAACTATCCGATACATGTCGAAATTAAACTAATGCTGTCACATTATTCTCCTGGTTATAGTTTATGGCTAGAAATTAAAAAAATGTTTAAAATCAAATAAATGTGGTACAAAAATGCAAAAGAAAATGATGCTTGATATCAAAAGCAGAACTGTCCGCGACGTTGTAAACAAAAGTAGAACAGTTTGGTAAATCAGGATTTTGACCAATCACAGATTTAATTTAAGTGATGTCCCATACAAATTTTAAGTTGCACTCATTGATGAGCTATGTTTAAAATTGAGTTTAAATTGATAAAACTCAAAAAGCCAACAATACGTTTTTCTCGCAACTTCGGAAAATGGATAGTTCTATTTTTGATACTATACGATTCAATTCACATTTTGAAAAAGTAAAGCTTAAAAATATCTCAGGTGAGAGTGACTTTTTAACAAGTTTTTGAATAGCCTTGAATGAAGAAATGAATTTAAGCACAAAGTGTTTTTAAATCAAATACACCTTATCCTTTTTTACGCGATACATTGGTTCCAGAAAGTGGCGCGTAAAGAAAACTTCATTTTCGTATAGTTTGATAAATCGATTCCAAATCTGCGTAAAAAAATATGAAAAAACGTAACAGTGCCGTCTAAAAATATCGAGTCAAAAAAAAAAAGAATTGGGTGTACGAATAGTGAAACCCCCAATTAGATTACCCCGAATTACGCGATGAATTCAAGCCATATCAGATTCGCAAATATCCCCCAATTGAACGGTCGCATTCCATTTTCGTTGCTACGATACGGTCGTCTGTGCGTTGCATAAAGTCAATTTTTGGCTAGCGTGTCTGTGTATTCAACATGTGCCAGGCTATACACGCACAGCTGGGTGACTGTCTATGTGTTGGATTTTGGTGCGCTTTGCATTTTATCACTTAGTAACTAAATATTTCGTCCATAGTTATTTTTTTGCAAAACTAAAGCAAATCTTAGTTTTGCATTTTTCGCGGAAAAAACCAAATTACTAATTTGGTTTGAGATTTACTCTCCCAATTACACTGACTTTAGTGTAATGGGGGTTTCACTGTACTTTTATAATGACTTCGGACATAACAATAATCATAACAATATCATGTACAATGTCAAAGTTTTTCTTAATTTTAAATAATTATTATTTAACTGTGAAAATATTATACTTGCATGCCTAATCGTGGAATAACTTTGTTATGATAATAATTAAAACAATATGTTACATTTCACCAGAACACTTTACTCCTCTGCTTTCACTTTTTACTAAATTTAAATCAGAGCGGTTTACCCAGTCAGAGTTAAAATAATATTAGCATTAATTAGTGGGGCTGTTAAAAAACAATAAATTAATCAAATCACCGCCGACGTACCCTCCTCATTTATGTAAATTTCTGCATTTCATTCCCGAAACGTAATATAAATATTAATAAAATATCGTTAATAAAGGCAGCCATGCTGGGAATATATTACCAACCCGTCTGGCAGCACTTTAAATTAATAAACCGATATCCAAAAACAGAGAAACTCAAACTCATGTTCCCTGCGGGCTTTAATGTAAAAGCGGACCGTATTTCATTTCAATAATCAATCTAATAACGGCGATGATAAATTCAGAATAATAGTTTTCAGCTAATAGTTTAATAATATATACATGTATTTTTTAATTCATGTCCGCTCCTAATGTGAAGCATATGGCCTCCTAATGGAGGTATTTCAACAGAAGTTTTTCTACGTGAACTGTTTGTTACTCAGTCGCTCAACCTCACTTTTTTAAAGAATAAGAATTTGAATTGAATAATTCTCAAATTCACTGTGATCTGACCGGGAATCGAACCCATACCTGCGTGATAGGTAGAGCAAGCTCTAACCAACTGGGCCACAGCAGGCGACTAAATTATTTACATGGACAATAATTACATATATAAAATTTAATGATTTCATCTATATTATTTCATGTGAATATTATGTTTGATGCATGGATATATTTTCAATTTTCAACCAAGATTATACTGATAAAAATGTAAATTTAATACAAACATATCGACTGTGGAAAGGAAAAAGTACGTAACCCACACATAGAAAATTTTACAGGAGGCTCAAAAAACGTGTTTTAATGATTTGAAAATTATGCAAACATATACAAATTATGAAATATACACAACCTAAAAATGCACGGAGACTTCTAAACTGGTGTTTAGTTGACATAATCTAATATTAATTTAAGAAATTGTCTATGAAAAACTTTTTTTCAGTCTTTCTTCTTGGTTTCAATTTTCAAAAGCTCATCTTTTTTCAAACTTAAAAGCTAAATTTAGATAGTAATTCGGCATTTGCAGCTTACATCCTTTTGATAGAACGTGTATCAAGTTTGATACATTGTGATTATTGGAAAAAAGCTGTTTTGAAAAAACTGTGGGTTAGGTATTTTTTCCTTTCCCCAGTCAAAAAACAGAACATCACAAAACGTACAATATGTCTTTAGAAAACACTAGTATTGATATGTTTTACAATCAATTAGTAATCTCTATGTCGTATTAGATACAATAAATAAAACAACAATCTTGCATATCAATAACACTTTCAAACTGAAATTGTCGTAAATACACTTATATTTGAAGATTATAATAGTCACGATTGACTGATAAAGTAAAGCGCACGTTATTACACACTGTTCTGAAATTATTACCTGTTAATCTATAATATTTTCCAGTAAATAGTTAAGAAGAAAAGGGTATCATTCAACTAAAAATTGATTGTGTTCTGAATTGTCTATGTACTATGTTCTCACGTTCTATTTTATCAGGATCTGTTTATTCATGGAACCGATATAATCAATTGATAACTATTGCTTGGCTCTTCATATACCATATACATTATTTGTACAGTAATATAATAGTTTAAATGTTATATTATGGAGATTATTTTAAATAGTTACCCTTATAGGATTCGTGGTACAATGGTTAACGTCTTTGAATTCTGCGACGTATCCCACGGGTTCAAATCAGTTGATTTATCAATTTTTGTTCGAAGGCATGATTATTTGTGTTGAAAATTCTCTCGCACCAGACCAATTATTACATACCTATTCTACTCCGATCGTTACATGCCTTACTTACTTTGAAAAAAAAGGAAGTGAGTAACAAGCAGTTTTCGTAGAAAAGCTTCTGTTGAGATGTCTTCATTAGGAGGCCATATGCTCCTTATTGTAAGTGGATATTTAAAAATCTACCCTTAATAGTTCGAACACGTTAATGCTAATTCAATCAACGCTAAGAGTAAAGGTTTGAATGTAGCCGAAATTTTATACATTATATTTAAGGTTTTTGTGAACACCACTCACGTTTGAATTCATTGAATGTAGCAATCGGGTCTATGACGCAGCGGTTAGTGCTGCTGGCATCTGTGCCAGATCTTACGGGTTCGAGTCCCAGTATGAACAGCATTTTCTGATCGATTTCTGTTTGAAAGCATGGGTGACGTCTAAAAATTCCCTTTCACAATTAGTTAACCACTACTCCTGCCCTAGCCTTATCCTTCTATCCCAACAACTCTAAATCAATAACAAGAGATTGAACGACCGAGTAATAAACAGTTCTCGTAGAAAAACTTCTGTTAAGGTACCTCCATTAGGAAGCCATATGCTCCACATTAGGAGAGGACATGGATTACAAAAAAAAGTATTTACAAGTTAACTTTCTAATGTTCTATACACACATCTTAATTTTTTATATTAAAGAAACTTTACGCCCTAGAGCAGTGGAGACAAACCTGCGGCCTTTTGACTAAATCAAAATATTCACTTTGATCAAAAAACTATACGCAATCACCTAGAAAAACAGCGTAATAAACCCATTATATGTTCGACAGTCAAAAAATAGGGGGGGGGGGTGTCAACGTTTTCTTTACTACGGCCTAATGCTGAATCAGATAAATGAATGTGGCCTTTAGAAATAGAAAGGTTTCCCATCCCTGTCCTAGAGCGTTGCGAGATTCCTTCATAGCTGAACATCTACAGATTCCTTTATAGTTTATGATAACAGAACAGTTCGTGAAATGCGTCATGGTTAATTTGAAATTTTTGAAATACCGCTGCCATTGCAATAATATGACGTTAGCAATGCATGTCCCGCGTAAACTCTCCAAAGTGAAATCCAATTTCCCGATTCTGGGATGCATGACACCTGCAGAAGCCTATTTGAATAAGAAATAACGCGACAGCTTGGTTGTACGGCGGCGCTACCAACATTCAGAGATCAAACAAAAGCATCAAATGGAGACACGCCTTGCCAACGTGACGATATTAAATTCTCAGGGGGGGATCTCTTACACCGGCAATCATATAAAGTCATAAAAACTGTATCCCACATCGACGAACCAAGGGAACTAGCGCCTGGTGAGAAAATTTATTCAGAAAATATTCCGTCGTGGAATTACGAGCCGTAAAAATGAAAGTTTTTTTTTCCATATGGCCACTGGATATATTTTGTTTTCGACAAAGCTAAGTCTAACATAAAACCGCGAGTCCTTGATTGTACTGCCGGCATTGTGCGAAAGCTCTTTAAGTGAAAACCTTTTGCTTTATCTGGAGTGGAAAATATTTTCAAAAATGCTGACAAATATTTTTTTTCATTCATTTTTATTTTCCTAGTGTTCAAAATATGTCTGATTTTCACATTAAATATAGTAATACAATAAAGTCGGGCGTGTTACTAATACTATAAATTTTGTGTAACTTTAGTAGATCATATCATCTTTTTGTCAGCCTGTTAATACCAATTTGAATCAATGTTTTCCAGAGAAAAAATATTATTTACTAGATGTTTGACAGTCATATAATGTCTCATTCGCATTAAATTAAAATAACAAATTAAACAGTCGGAATTTAAATCAATTTTTGGTCAGAATAAAAATATTATACGGTCAGATTTTTAAAACCGTTTTGGTTAGGTTAGGTTAGGTTTTGAATATCATTTAAATAATGTCTATTTTATATAAATTCTGACCATTAATTATTTATTCTGCCCTCTGTACACTGGCTGATATATTATGACTATTTAATATAAATTCTGACCACGTGCTTGGATAGCTTTATAACAAACAGATCTGTACAGTTAAAAATCGTCAAGTTATTGATAGGTTTCGTGCCAACTAAATTTACTCAGTTCGTATTAATAAAAACACAATGTGTTTTTATTAATATAATACATTTCCAACAAGTATTGACAGTGAACACCCTAAAATTACTCAGTTGAAAATCATAAAATTCATTTTTTTGGTTAAAACATATTCAGTTTGACGATGTATTAAATGAAAGTTATAAGATTGTTTCTTTTGGAAGAATCATATTTGTACGTTCAACTAACCTTGAAAAAATTCTGTAAGATAAATGTGAGAAGTATTAATCTTAGATATCTTCTTGGTTTCTTCAATTATTTATAAACTCCCGTTCAAGATTTTTGAAGACGAAAATATTTATTTTATAATATGTTATCTTGATTTTGTTTTTATTTGGATAAAAAAAAAATATTTTTTTTGTATAGCTTAATGTTTTCTTTTTTTTGCATTTTTTTTCCTAAGCCATCGGAATAAATCAGCGTTTCTAGATGACGTTTAAATTTTTAAGTAGGTTCAAAAATTGTATGCTGGTACTGATGGGCTGGTAGTATGTTAAAACTAAATCAATACATATATATATCACCATATACTTTACAATGAATGATGAAATTCGAGTAATTAACTAAAACAATTACAATTAAGTCATTCTTACTTCTTTTGAAATACTGTCTTTGATTTAAATGTCAACTATGGATTTATAATGTAATCTTCCTGATATTTAGCAAAAACATTTATTGAAAGAGTTTCTTAGTCTAATTCTTCTTTTTTTTAAAAAATAATACTCATTATTTTCAGGTCTGTAGTCGAGTGTATAACATTATTAGCTTGGGTCACGTTGCTTACAGGTTTTCTAACCGGCCATGTTCAATGCAAAACTATTCGCGCTGGGCAAGCTGGTTTTAAGGCCGGACTGCTCTTGTGCGTATGCCGAGCAGGACGTTAATCACGTTCTGTGGGACTGCCCTGAGATGGAGTCCGAGCGAGCAGAATTGTTTGCTGTGGTCCGTCCTCACACGGGCCCAATAGGCCACGCTGACTTGATTCTAACCAAACCTAACATCACGGCATTTGAAAAGTTTGCCAATTTATATGGGGATCGTCACATCCTTGATTCCTCTCTAGAGTCATTAAACTCGTCTACATCGACGAGCTCTCAGTATACGGACTATACACAAGATACTTAATATCAACTTGATTTAATTGGCTGAGCTATTCACACTTTTTTTTATTATTTTAAGCACATTAGTGCATGGTTCAAAATCAGTTCCGTGCAGTTCTACTCGGGCCATGAATGTGAGGGGTAGACTCTTTTTTTTCTGTCGATAGCGTTGTGGAAGGCGGCCATTAAACGTTGGCTGCATATACACAATGGGTGGTAGTGGGAAACCAACTTGCTTACAGGTTTGAATCATAGAAAAAGCAATTTAACTTTAAGATTAATCGATTGAATTTTGCTCGAAGGCATGGATGTTTGCGATGTCTGAAATTCCCTCTTACCCATAAAATCTCTAAAAATGGAGCGATCTCAAGCGATCTAACCACAAGTATTGTCCTAGGTTTATCATTCTATCCCTACTTAAAAAAATGTTCATTAACTGAAAAATAAGCAGTTCTCGATGAAAAACGTCTCTTGAAATAAACTATATAAACAGTCTAGATGGTTTAAAAAATATATGAATTGTAGCATATAAAATAAATCTTTCTTACAGATTATCCAATAAGAATCCAATCAGTGACTAAAAATTGAAAAGAAAATAAAAAATAGAAATGACTTTTCTGATAATTAAATCTAATTCATCGATGAGAAAAAATCAAAATTTAAAATTCTGTATGAAATAGCAGGGGCTGTCACAATAACGAATAAGAAAATTATTTTCCATCCCAGCACTTCAAAATTGGATTTTCTTTTTAATTGTGCACTCTTTCAGTTTACGGAGAAAATAAAATTAAGACTTCATTATTAATTGAGAGCAAGGAGATGTTTTGTTCATTATTAAAAATATTTTTATAAGTGCCTATACCTTAAGAAGCTTTCATTAGATTTTTTTATGCAAAGCACAAAAATAATACACAAAGAAAATCAGAGGCTTTGAAATTTCGCACAATAAAAGTTTTAAATCCAATCCAAAGGTAAATTTTAGATAAAAGAATATTTTATTATTTTACATTTTAATCATGGCCTGTAACATTTTGATCATTTTTGTGGTGATTTTAAAAACTTCAAGCTAAAATCTTGTTTTATTTTTTTGTATTAATAAAAGTATTTTAATTGTACCGCCATAGCCTCTCAAAACCTAGCCACAAAAACGTAAAATTTCGCTGTCAGTAAAATCATTATATTTTTAAGCACGTAATACCGTGAATTTTTATTTAAAATTTTGATTGTTTTTTCAAAAAAAAACTAATTAATATTTTTGTTAGAATTAACAATGGATTATCTGCCAACTATTTAAATAAACCGTAATTGCCTATTTTTATAAGTCGAAATCAAAATATCAAAGATAAGAAAGCACTTATTTTTTGACACTATATTAAACAAGTAATGTGAGCATTTTTTAATTAATAGTTAACATATTTTGATAAGAGAGTTCTGTGAATTTCAATGTATGACTGACAGCTTGGTCAACTGATTGAATTAGATAGCTTGGAAATACAAAATACTAGCTTATTTATTCAGCGTAATTATGTATTTCTTAAAAAATATATATTTTGAGATCTTATGGAAAGCAATATCACTTGGATTAATTTCGAGCAACTGGACTTCTGTAAGAGAAAAACATTAAATCCCGGAATGCCGCGATCATTAAATCGATCTGAGATTGATGGTGACCCAACTAACAATGCGTATTGTAGAATTGAGTAATCGTGTATTTTGATTTCCGACTCAGTTTATTCTATTATTATTATACAGTCTAAAATGCAGCTAGATAAGCTTTAACTGAAGTCAAAAGAGTACTTATATGTTCACAATATTCTCATAGCCGATTTAGATAAGTTTTGTGTATTATTCGAAATGGTAAGCGATAAATTTCTTGAAATCAAATACTCAAAGGTTAAGTTTCTCGAAATAATAGTTCCTCGACAAGCAATTGCTCGATTTTTGTTATTTAGATTTAAACGACGCTAGTCCAGTTTTGTGTCATATTATTACACATTAATTGAGCATATGTACTCATAGCTTTTAACCCGAGCTTATTATCACATTTAATATTATTGCTGTACCATTTATTATGGCCCGAGGCATTACTCTATTTTAGGTCACTAAAAAACACCCATAATTGTCGATTATCGCGAGGAAAGCCCAAAACCACCATTAGAAAAAAACATATAATGTGTGAAGTTAAGAGTTTATTGGTCACGATAACTGCCATCATTATTATTGGATCAAAATGAAACTTATTTCTGAGAGCGGATGCTTAAAACTTTTGACAATTCAAAACTTCGTTAATATTAGTAAAAGATTTTAAAAAATAATGATTTAATACACAAACAAATAATTCATTAATCTGAAATCGATCTGGAATCATTTTGCTTTATACTTTTTACGACACTCAATTTTATTAAATGTATTGTATGTCATACGATATTTCCAAGACGGTAGGATCTGTAAAATGTCTGTAATACGTCATGTGATGAGAAAACATCGTCTGTGACTAACTTTGAGTGCTTGAATCGAGTATAGTTAAATTGACATTTAAACAAAGACACGGAATGAAGACAGACAACTGAAAAAAAAACAAATGAAATGCTAATTTTTATTTTAAAATCACAAAAAGAATATTGCATGTCAACGCCTCAATTTCAAAAGCTTTTTTGTTTGCCTTTCGAAAAGATAACTTTGAAATTTAATCATAGTACTAACTTTGATACAAATATTTTCTTTGATAATTATTCAGTTTTTTTGCTGCTGCGCGACACGTAGCTTTAAAGCTCTGTAAAAGATTTGATTTAAAAAAAACGCGAATGAAGTCAAAAAGAGTTATCTAAACTCAAGCTAATTTAAATATTTGCTTAGCAACAAAAATATCCAAAAACGAATAAAAATTTCGCTCGAAAAGTTTACCCTTCATGGAAATATTGCCTCTTTAATTAATATGAAATTTCCCGGGGCGTCAAACATTTAATACAATTTTAATTATAGCAACGGAATAGGTGGAAAATTTATTCTCATTTTCAAAATTATTATAAATACACTCACACGTGTCACTCAACATGTTATTGAAAAACATATCAATACACGTGATTTATTAATTAAACGATAATGGAAATCTAATATATAAAAATAAATGTTTGTTTGTTCGTACTTTATGCGTTTCCACACCGCTCATCCGATTGCAATAAAACTTTGACAAACTTTTTGCTTACGCTTCCGGAAAGGTTAAATGCATAGTCAAATTATCATACAGTAGGTCTTATATATAAAACAAACAATGTTTGTATGTCTGCCATACAGTTCATTTTGACAACGTATGCTTGCACTTGCGCGAATGTTATAGTACAATTAACTTACAGTAAGTGGCCCGTATGTCGAACCATAGACACTCAGCAGCAAAATTCAAACCACAAACAAACAGAAAAAGAAAACATTCACTTTAATAAACACAATTAAAATACAAACACTTTCTTTCTTTGAGTGACATTGCAACGCAGGAAACCGGCTAGTTTTAAATAAAAACAAAAATACAATGCTCGAAGAGCTTGGGATCAAATTCGCCCAGCTTAGAGATAAAATGAGATATTTTTATAGTATTGGAGTATTGATTCCAAAAGACGATTTTTTTAACGTCGCTAAAAACCTCGTACTCATGGAGTTACATGTCAAAATATGTTCTTATAATCAAAACTAGATCTGTTCATTTCTGATAAAAAGTTGCCTTAACGTCGACATATTATTATTTTTATTGTTATTCAACTTCCAAAGAGGTATAACACGTGTCATACTTTGCCACACAACCGGTGAAATCATATTGATGACCTATTTCCATACCTATATGTCATTTTTTTTTAGTATATTACCCAATTATATTCTATAACCTTTCTCATATAGAACTCCAGAAAGATACAGCTAGAAAAAAAACTAGTTTTCTCCAAGTAGACAAGATGTTAACACAATGAGAAAAAGAAATAGTACAAAAGAATATTGTTCAATTTTTATATAATATAATGCATTTCCACCAGGTATTGACAGTAAAACTCTAAAAGCGATCAATGAAGCTAGTACGGTTAAACTTACTGTCCGCTTTAAGAAATATAAATTGAAACATTGCTTAGCGCCTCAACATATTTGGCTTAGTCGTGAATCTCTTCGTCTTAAGTATGTTAATTTAAAAACTAAATCCAATTCTCCTGCCGCGTTGAAAGCTCTTAAGGTAGCCCAGCTGACATGAATTAAAGCGGAAATGAAGAAATGACACAGGGTCAGAGATTTGGTGAGTGTATTTCATTTTGTTTTGTATAAATAACACTGTTAAATTGTATTTCTTATCAGTTGACAATGCTTTTCATGAGCGAAACAAGTAAAAAAACATATATATGTAAACAGATATCTTATAAAACTAAAAGTGAAAATTAGTACAAAGGAATATTGTATTTTTCAATATAATGTCTTTCCAACACGTATTGATATTTCCATATAGATACAACTTGAAATATGGTTTCAAATGTTCTGTTAACGTTGAAATAAATTTTAATTGAATTGATGTACATGACTTAATAGATAAGACAAATAATAATTATCACTTTTTTACAAATTAATTCGCCAAAACTTTGGTCAGCCATATTTCAAAACAACCAATTTCTAGTTTTAGCACTATGGACCTAAGCCATTAATATATAAAATGTTTTTTCGCAAAGTTACCACTCAAATTAATATAAATATCAACGGTATCCACAAAAAAATGCACAGACTCTATCTGTTACATCTAAAGATAATTTGGTTTTACAAGAACTTGCTGTTGTCACGTCATTCAACATCATTTTATCCACAAAAGAGGCTAAGAAAATACTTTCAGCATATATTTAATAATCCGATAAGAAGCAATTTGAACATCATAGATATCGATGTCTTTTGATGCAGGATGTAAGTTACTTTGAATGTAAATATTACAATGAACATCTGAATATCAAACAGTCTTGACCACTTCACTACAGGGCTGGCTTTTATTCATTGTTTTAGCTGTCATTATTTTTTGTGGTTATAAATGGTCATAAACTAATTGTACGGTTCATCCTGAATTTATTGAAAACGAATATGAAAAAGAATATCTACGGACCATAATAAATGGATTATTAATTCATACTTAAATGTAGCTTTGAAAGTTGATATAACGCATAATATATTATAACTCATAAATTATTCAGAGAAAAAATGAACTTTTCGACTGATAAAATAGATTTCTAAATTAAGCACGGAAGAATTTTTTTTTTGCCATAAATTACAACAATTTGCAGCATTTGGTATTTTTTATAATGACTGTCTTGTATTTTCGTCTTGTTATATTGTATATCAGTAGATTTTAGTTATCCATTGAAGTAATGTTTAAAATAATGATTATTTTAAGCAAAAAAATACTATTTGATAAAATGAATGATTATTTTTTTACTTTATTTATTTACTTGGTAGAACTCCATTATAAAATGGTAAAAACAGCAACGTATTTAGTTCTACAGTTTTTTAAAAATATTTATTAGTTGATATTTCGGCTTTCGCTATCGTCAGAACTACATTTTTACGTTTATTAAAAGTTATTATTGGCATGTTAACATTAATTTTAGTCCGCATATTTGACATCGATAATGAAGGAAACTTTTAAAAAACTTTGGTGTCCTTTTTGGGTATAAAAACAATATTTTCGCCAGAATGCGTACCACGTACCACCTTTATAAACAAAGTTTAAATATTATGGCTTTGTGAAATTAATACTTTTCCCGAAATACTATGGTTCTCTCTATGAAAATTTCAGAACACTTTTTAACAAAACATATTATTTTCTTTTGCATAAAATGGTTTTATAAATTATTTTCAATGTTGAAAGTTTGGTTTGAAAGAAAATATTATGGAAATTAAATCGGAATTCTTTAGTGGAATCCTTACTCTAGCTCATATTGAATTTCTTCAGAAACTTATCAAATTATTGTTTTTCAAAGAAAGCGACGTTTCAAGCCTTAGAAAACATTCACTATAGGTGAATTAAAAGAAGTGATTGATTTTTAATTATCAATTATTTAAATACACGAAGCAAGAAGATATTTTATAGTGCTGTTAATATATATATATATTAATCCATGTCCGCTCCCGATGTGGAGCATATGAACCCCTAATGGAGGTGTCTATTCTCAACAGTAGTTTTTTTCTACGATAACTGTTTGTTGTGAGTAGTAGGGAAAGAAAGATAAGGCTAAAACAGGACTAGTGGTTAACAATGAGGAAATAATGTGAATTGAGATCGCAAACACCCAATATTCGATCACAACTTTAAGTTGAATAATTCTCAAATTCTCCTTGATCTTACCGGGAATTGAATCCAGACCTGCGTGATCGGTAGAGAAAGCTCTAACCAACTGGTTCACAGCAGACAACTTCTGATTTAATTCGATATACCGTTTTATTTTAAAAACATGCTTCTGCTGTGAAAATATCTCAAAATTATATTTATGTACAAGTTTATGTTATATCGGTGAGTATTGTATACCCGCTCTCATTCTGAACCATATGGACTTATTATGTGACTTATCTCAACAAAATTGTTCTACGAGAACTGGTTGTTACTCAGTCACTCATGTTCTTTTTTCGGAGAGAGAAAAGATAGAGATACGTAAGTACTAATAGCGGGGACTAAGACGAGTTCAGATGAGTCACGAGATCCCTTTGTTAAATTCGACTTAGGTCAGCGAGCCCCCTGTTAAGTGAAAAACAATAATTTCAGTACCCAATTGCAATATCTTATTTATATATTATCTACTACAGATTATATATATATAACGTTTAAAACATGTAATTGGAGAGAAAAGAATAGTTTGTACCTATTTCTACGTCAATTCCACTCTAAAGTACAATTTTCAGATATCTATTGATATTAATAATTCTTTTACGCTAAATTGTATATTGTTACATAATACAAACATAATGTATTAAGTAACATTCGGTTTTTTAAATATTTTTTTTTATTCATGTCCACTCCCAATGTGGAGCATATGGCTTCCTATTGTAGGCATCTTACCAAAAGTTTTTCTATGAGAACTGTTTGTTACTCAGCCGCTCAACCTCCTTTCTCCAGAGAGAGTAGTAGGAATAGAAGGATAAGGCTAGGATAGTACTAGTGATTAACCAATCGCTCTCGCTACGCCCAGTTATTGAAAGATCGGAAAGGTAGAAAAGAATATTAAGACATTGTTACGGATTTAATTTTTACTGAAACACTATTTAAATGAGGTCTCTACTAAGTCGACGACTGTTCGATTTGAACTTTGATTTTAACTGAAGTTGAAAGAATCAATGTATCTATTTGTCCGTTGAAAAGTTATTGTTGCATTGAAATTATATACAATATAGAGTGCAATCGAATAGAACAAACTTTAATTATGTTATGTCAGGGGCAATCAACATTTTACAGTGGTTGATTTAACGTATCCATAACAACGACACAGACATCCATGACTACGAACAGAAATCGATAAATCGATCGAAAAAATGCTGTTCGTGCTATCCGCTTCGCCATAGGATTCGATCTTAAAGAACAAAAAAATTCGACCCCTCTCCAAAACACCTCGAATATGTTTGAAATCAAGCGAGGCTTTTGGTAGCGTACTGGCACCCCATCGCTTAGTAGTGGTTATTTTATCGGCTTTGCTATGCCTGTATCGATTAAGAAATCAACTCTTGAAACTATCCGTACTGGGGTTCAAATCAACGAACTCGACAACTGAAGCCAATTACGTCGATCACTAGGCCAAGCATAACATAACGTATGCATAAAAATAACAATTTTATTTTATGTTGCAAAACTTATAATAGTGTGTAGATCAACTTTCATGGAATACACTATAATATATGTAATTAAAAAAAAAAACGTGATGAAAGTTCTTTTTGGAAAAAACAAACAAACTTTACTTTTAAAATCAATAATAATAATTTCATGGAAATAACAGAAGAATAGCTTTGTTGTTTTGTTTCGTGAAACATTTTTACAAATGATTGAATAAGAGTCTCATGTTACATATATTTATTTTATGACAATTCATACTCGGTTGATTTCCTTATCGAATCCAACCAGCCTTTTACAATAAAATATTATTGGGTTCGTGAATCGTTTACAAGCTTACAATTCCTGATTGTTATTGTATGATTGCCAAATGTTCAGAATATGTATATCTCACGATTTAAATAACATGTCTTTTCGTTTGATAATCAGAGATATTATATTGTTTTTTTTGTTGATCTATTATATCCACTGTACTTTGTAAGTCAGACAGCTAATATTGAAATTAATTGAAATGGTTAGAAGTCATGGTAAGTTCATCTAGTTGGTAAAAGCTTTGCCATAGAGATCAGGTCGCACTCGGTATAAGTTCCTGCAAAGGCAATATCAAATATACCTTTTTTAAATATAATACTTGATTCGTTCAACATAGGTTTTTGTGTATGTCTCTTCTACTCGTGTTGATTTCGAGTAACTTAAAAAAAAACACTCATCTAGTTAACATCGTATAATTTTACAATTAATTTTTTAACGTATTGGTATTGCTTTTAAAATAAATGTTTTACGTAAATAAATTGATGAACACACATGTTTATATCTAAGTAAGTGTCTTAAATGAGGCCTTGCGAAGTGAAAATTATTTACATCTGATCTAGATTATTTGTAATCTACCCCTTCCGTGTAAAAAGTTTACTATGACATTTAAATCGTTAAAATGTTTTACATTTATACAAGTTTTGTCACTAACGACCCAAGTTACACCATTCAGGATCTTTAGACACTTAAGGGGGTATTCTAGTGTAGAGGCAGGAATTTTGATTGTTTTTTCGAGCTCTGTAAAAAATAAACAAAGAATTTTTTCTTGTCCATTTTTTTACCATTCGTTTATTTATGTCTTAAAAATATATAAAAAAAATTAAAAAATAAATAAATTCAAAACTCGAAAAATTATCGGCTGGTAAAGGGAGGGTTCCAAAAAAAAGATGGTGTCCTCACGTACATGATTCCAACCTTTCTGGTCATTTGAATTTTTTTTTAACCGATTCTTAATAAATAAAAATGTCGCTAGAGCCCATATCTCGAAGAAATAATAATAAAAAAATTCAGAATATGGCAACCGCTTGAAAAAAAATGAAATTTTTACGTTTTTTTAAGTTTCAATTTTTTTAAAAATAGTAAAAATTAAAATTTTGACTTAAATCTGCTACGGGCTCTAGAAAAATGTATTCTTAAGGTTCACACAAAATTTCAAATAAATCGGTTAGGTAGAACTTGAGATATTATGTACGTCAGCTTGAAAAAAGTGGTTTCGAGAAAAACGCGTTTAAAGTTTTGAGTTTCGATCTGTCCCGGTCGGACCAGCTTAGTTGCTGCGTCACCAAAATTGCTGTCAATCAATAAATAACTGAATTTTTGAAGAATCAATTTGAGGACATACTCTTAAATGTCTACACTTTAGAAAAATATAGAAACAAAGAATCGACTTTTTCAAATATCTACACTAGAATACTGCCTAAGCGCACGGGTGAACTTGGATTTACTGTACACAATTTTGAGCGACTCAAATAGAATATTGAAATTCTACTGAGTACTTTCGTCGAAATCGGATCTTAAAAGTAAAAATGGTTGACCAAAAACTAAGCATTGTTATCTTTTACCATACTCGACGAAAAACGACTTTTCGACTCTGATAATAATAAGCATTTTAAAATTCTTCATCGTTCCATTGATTTTTATTTTCCTTTTCATACATTGAGTTAAGGCAATGATAACAATGTGAAAAAGCCGAATTGAAAAATGCTTCCGTCAAAGATAAAACATAATAAAGGAACACACATCTCCCAATGAGGCATTGTATTAAATGATTTTCTTTCTGAAAGGTGAAAATACTTTTGTAGATATTTTTTGTGCTGAATGATCCTTGATTTTTGAAGGCCTGTTATTATTTCGACTTCAAACGTTTTATAAGAGTCAAAGAATAAAAAGCCTTCGTGAGTAAAAAGCTCTGTTGATAATGTAACCGTGAAACCTTAGATTGCAGTGTTTATCGGGAATCAGTGGAGGCCATTGCCGGAAAAGCCTCTCAAAGAAAAAAAGAAGCATATAATATGTGTTAAACTCGTTGATACAAGCCGTTTTATTGCCGTGCCACCGTTTATCGGTGTTTATTTGTGATTTTATTTCTCCTTTTTGCACGGATATCGTAAAAGAGTTGTATTGAAAATGGTTTTCTTTATTTTGTACAGATTTGCTGCGGCGCATTGCTTGTTAAGAATACGTCATGGTTGGAAAACCAAAAAGCGAAAACGATGTTTTAACAAAGTGAGTCATTTAGTTTATTTGATTAATTAACAAATCAAATACAATTATTCAAATAGGCACTAGTTAGCGTTGTTCGCTGATGAAGTCACATTTTTAACAATTGAATAAATATTGTTTTACGATGGAAAAACTAAATATATACGCAATCAATACATTCCTGTTAATCTTATTTATTTTTCAAACCCATATTTTTTCAACCAAGTTTGCTCTCAAGTACCATGAACAGAGAATACAAACACGAGTATAGTTAAATAAAAAAAACTAACTCCACATTATTTAAATAAATATCATTATAATACTTTTCCATCAAAAATTGAGATAGGAAATTAATAAAGACATTCAAATTGAGAAGTAAGTTCATGAGTTTTCAACAACTTCCATTCTCATTGTGAATCACATGGAATCGTTAAGAAGTTTATCTAAATAGAAATGGTTTTTAGAGATTTGTTTAAAATATAGTAAGTCAACATTTAAGATTTCGACTGAAGGTGCTTGGTGAAATTTCAATATTAAATTTGAATCGTTCAAACTATGTACATTCTCACAAATTTTGTCACTAACGACCCGGGTTTCGCCCAAACTTTCCCACATCTCCACTTCTATA
Organism: Himalopsyche tibetana; assembly: GCA_030503985.1. Taxonomy (NCBI): domain Eukaryota; kingdom Metazoa; phylum Arthropoda; class Insecta; order Trichoptera; family Rhyacophilidae; genus Himalopsyche; species Himalopsyche tibetana. Next base: position 38,425,051 of record JAPJYX010000014.1, on the reverse strand, counting down.
CCCTATATAACCATAAAATCATATAATCATAAAACCTTTGCCGACAAACAAATTATATAATTCTTGAAACTGCTCACTACTCAAATCTGTTGGCATTCCCATGGGCTCATCCTTTTCGCCAGCAATGGCTTTGGACTCAGTGATGCATTTATATCTTATATAAACACGAAACTTTCATTTGCTAAGCGTCAGTTCAAGTTCATCCGTGCACTTGAATGCCTGAAGATGCCGAAAGGCGAAACCCGGGTCGTAAGTGACAAAATTTGTGAGAATGTACATAGTTTGAACGATTCAAATTTAAGTCAACATTTATTTAGAAAAAAAGACATACGATTTGTGATCTAAAATAATTAATAATTAGCCGTTTTTTAGATCGGATAGTTGACAAAGAATGTAAAAATTACAGTAATTTATTCAAATACAATTAATTACAATTGAAAATACACTTTTAATACAGATAAAAGTGCGTCCATTTTTTTTATTTACAGTAATAAAAGAATACTGAATATTTAGCATGCATAAAACACAAAATAAATTTTACAGCTATCATTATATCAACAAAACTTGTATAAGAATAATTATATTTTTTGTAATATCTTGAAAAGATACAAATTATGCTTTACTCCCTTATGGCCTACTTTCCACTGCGATTATACGAGGGAAACTTTTATTATCGTGCATTTAAACCAGAGTTTGTAAAGTTATGATGTGAGGTCATAAACGCATTAAATCTAACGCGACTTGGAACAAGTAAAATAAGAAGGGCTTGATGAATTGAGAAAACGCTTTGACAAGATAGAAAAACCTGTAGTCTGGGGAAGAGCGACTACGATTATACCTCATCAAAGAAGAAGCGAAATCGTTTCAGAATTGGTACATATCGATGATAGGATGAAGTATTTGTTCAATAAATGATTTAGCATACAATTCACCAAAAAGTTATAAGTTAATGACTATTTTGATGTCACCTATATTGTTTCGTTCTGAGTTCTAAAGCTCTTTGATAGTTAAAATATGATTCCACGTTTATATGTAAATAAAGAATGGTTTCTCTCATCGCGAGCATTAAGAACTGATGATAATGCTGACAATAAGCGAAACCAGCTCTGTATTTTATAAAAAAACATTGAAATCATTGAAAAAAAAGTAATATTTAATTTTATTAAACATAATGCTTTTCTACTAAGAATTGAGAGTCAATTAAAAACCTTTAAATTCAAATTTAACTGAATAAAATATTCATAAAAATTACCTTAAAATTAAGTTATTCGATTTTTCCAATGGATTTAATAAGACTCATGAGTTATGACTGAATGAAACAGGACTCATATCTCGACACCACTTACGTAAAGTATTGTAACTTCAAATCGCAACTTTATAGGAGGGTTGCTTAACCTTTTGGCTGCCGTAGAAAAATGTACTTTATTACCTAGCACGCGTTCTATAATTTGCAATAATTAATTTAATTAGTTATTGAAGAGTTAACTCGTAACTGGCACGAAAATTTTTACGAGATATCTCGTCTGTGGCAGCCATCGAGCTAAGGAGACAAAAGTTTTCCGTTAGTTGAGCTTTAACCACCTGTGTGGTCGAGCGGTAAACGTCGTTGGCTACTCGCCTACTGGCACGGGTTCAATTCCCAGTACGGGCAGTTTTATAAATTGATTTTTCAATCGTTTTATGAATTTCTGTTCAAAGGCATGGATGTATGTGCTGTCTTGAATTCTCCCCCTCCCACCCATCCTATCCTATGAACGGGTCGTATCTAGAGCGATTAGCTAACTACTAGTCATGTCCTAGCCCTTTCCTTATATTCCTACTCTCTTTGGAAAAAGAGAGGTTGAGCAACTGAGTAACAAGTAGTTCTCGTAGAAACACTTCTGTTGAGATAAACTGCATTAGGAGTCCATATGCTCCATATTGCGAGCGGACATGGTAAAAAAAAAACTTTACGTAAAAGATGTCAAATTCTATACATAAGTAAAGAAAGCTACTCAACGTTTAACCCTCATTGGATTTAATTTAGTAAAGCGGATTTTATTCTATATTTTACGATGCATTTATGTACTTGAATGATTTATTTCAGAAAAGAAGTTAGTGCAACAACGTGTTTTGTTTTTTAATATTTTAATATAATGAGTTCCCATCAGGAATTAACAGTAGACCTTAAAAGTGTCATACATATTTTTGAAGTGAATCCGTGACATAACATACATTTTTTTTAATGGTTCCCACATGAAATTATGAATATGAAGAAATTAATAACAGTAGTAGCATGCACCACTAGTTGGTGATTTGAAGATCGTTATCAGATCCACGCGCTTGCATGGTTGAGAAGCGCGTTATTGTACTTTTGTGTATTATTTTATCCCTTTTTTACAAGCACATGTTTTACGACGTTAGTTGTCCGTCCTTCTATTACCACCAAATCTGTGACATATAAAAAGAGGACTTTAATTATAAATTCTCATTTTTAAACCTTATACCCCAAAATACAAACTTCATCAAAGATTGATAGATATTTATATGCTAAATTTAAAGTATCTATAATTTAAGATTTCGACTGAAGGTGCTTGGTGGAATTTCAACTAACTACCCGGGTTTCGCCTTAAATTATAGATACTTTAAATTTAGCATATAAATATCTATCAATCTTTGATGAATTTTGTATTGTGGGACCTCTTTTTGGGGGTGAAAGTTTCAAAAATGAGAATTCACAATTAAAGTCTTGGCATTGGATACTGCCGCATACAATTATTAGATTGGAAAGAGGTGATAGGTAAAGGAAGGCAAGTAAGTTAGTCATAGTGTTTATTTTTATTTACAATATACATAGTTTGAACGATTCAAATTTAACTTAATTAAGAGTGTATACGCCATTGTCCATTTTCGTCAGTTACGGCATACACGAGAAATTAAAATAAACACTATGAAATTACTTACTTACTCTCCTCCACTCACCACTGGTTCGAATCCCAGAACGGACAATTTTATAAATTGATTCATGAATTTCCGTTCGTAGGTATGGATTTGATGCCTTAAGTTAAGTTAATGTTCACCCTCCCACCCATTCTATCCTAATGACGGAGGATAGCGAGAGTGATAAGCTAATCACGGTCACAGTCCTGTCCTAGCTCTATCCTTATATTCCTAGTTTCTTTGAAAAAAAGAGAGGTTGAACAACTGAGTAACAAGCAGTTCTTGTAGAAACAGTTATGTTGAGATAAACTCCATTTTAAGCCTATATGTGGACATGGTAAAAAATTGATACAGAAAAACCCATAGACAGTAGAAAAAAAACTTTGCGAATAAAATAAAGAAAAAATTAAGTATTTTTAAAAATGGAAACTTGAGTATTATTTTTATCTCATTGAAATATTTATTGTTATTCGCAAAGCTTAAGGATATAGTAGTAGTGTGCGTTTGACAGGATCGTTCGCGAGGAAGAAAAAACAAACTTGACACCTGTCAACATGTCTAGTGCGCTGGCGGCGCTACCAGGAATAAAACAGCTGTCATATCATAATCAGAGACAAGTATTGCGCAGATGAATAAAGCCTTTTGCAATTTTCCCATCCGTGTCATATAAATGCAACGGACACGTTTCTATCGTGTTTTTATTTGTTCTTTATTCTTTTGTTTAGTTGTTGCTTATGAAAATTCATTAACAAAAGAGACCACGTATTCGTATTGTTTTTAAAAGAATAAATAAAAATTTATGGTCGTGTACTACAGTGGTCAACGTTCAAAATTCGAGTCTGTTCTGATTTCTTAATCGACTTCTTAATTTTTTTTGTACTAATTCCACATTATTTATGAAATATTATATTCGGTTCAGAATTATTTTTTTATCCATGTCCGCTCCCAATGTGGAGCATATGGCCTCCTAATGGAGGTATCTCAACATAAGTTTATTCTACGAGAACTGTTTTTTACTCAACCTAACTTTTTTTTCCAAAGTGAGTATAAAAGGGAAAGAAGAATAAAGCTAAAACAGGACTAGTGGTTGACTAATCGCTTTTGCTACACCCAGTTATTAAAGGATCAGAAGGATGGGAGGAGAGAAAATAATGTGAATTGACATTACAAACACCCAGTCTTCGATCACAACTTTGAATTAAATAATTCTCAAATTCACTGTGATCTTACCGAGAATCAAACCTAGACCTGCGTGATCGGTAGAGCAAGCTTTAACCAACTCCACCGACAATTAAGCACTTCAAAAGTGATTATCAATAATATCTGTTTTATCCAATAGCTGAGATGTTAATATTGTTTTTCTTCCCACTAAAATCTTAAAATGGGAGTAGCAAAAGCATGTTTGTCATTTTCTAATATTCGTTTATATTATACTTCTTTCCCTTATTATCTGAAAAACCAGTACTCGATGAAATAAGTCCTTTCGAAATTCCTCATTTTGTGTTTATATATTCCTCATTCAGAACAGGTAATTTTCAGAAAGTTTATTGATTTTTAAAATACGTCAGAAATAACAACGTGACAAGAAAAAAAAGACGAAATTTGATACCTATACAAATAATTTATCATTGAATGTATTCAATCACGCATATCAAAACGTGGGCCGTTACTCAAAAATACGAATCCCTTTCAATGCCAAGTCTATTATGTAAGACTTTTTGATTGTTTTAATGTCGAAAAGTTTCTGCGAAAAAAGCAATACGGGGCATAATAACGTGTGTTTGAGCTTTCACGAAATTGGGCGTCCGGAAAACTTTGACTGAAGCGGGCTGAAAGCTTTTAAAATATAAGATAAAAAATGGCTCATAATAAAACGGCTCACCAAATGTTTCATTTTTATAATTTCATGGAACTATCGGTCTAGATACAGAAACTATTAAAATATATTACTTAAATAGATATGACATAATTCAATTATTAAATCATCCTTGCTGTATCCCCAAATTGAACAAAAGTTAAATGAGCTTTAAATGTATTTTTTTAAAGTCAATTATGTTAATAGTTATCTAAAATAATATATATCGTAACCATTTATAATCAGTGTAAGTCGATTTAAATAAAACCACGTTAATATAGTGTATAAGTGTGTATTTTTTTTATGTCGAAATAATTTAAATTCTAAGCAAATTTATGTTTCATGTAACACAATACTTTTATAAAGGTTTTTTCTGATTTATACGTTATTTACAGTTTTAAAAGTACTTTGTGTCACGCTGACTCCTTTTATTTAATTAAATATAAATATATATTAAACACAATAGAAAATTCTATCATAAATAAATAATAAACACATGCATTGGTGACAAAGTCTTATTTAGATTTATTTTATTATGTGTATTTAAATAATACCTTATTGTAAATTTATTATTTGGTGTCGAAAGATTATTTATTTATATTTTAAAAACAAAATACTGTTTAAGTTAATAAAATATACTCAATTATGAATAGAAGTACCTTGCACAAATCTTCTTTGAAATAAAAATAAAACTTTTATACTATTGCTGCTGAAATACTTTATTTTAAACGATCAAAGAATGTAAAAATATTAAAAATCCCCAATTTTCCTGTCAAGTAAAAGGTCACCCTCGTTCGAAAATATAATATGTATATAAAATAAAAATAAAAACTTTTGCTGCCCTTTTGAGGCTGGAAGAGAAAGAGGGTAGCATTAAACCGATACAAAGGGTGGTTTTATGGCATACATTATGAACTACTTTACCGAGTCAGAGTAAGGAGGGTGCGTTTAAAAAAAGGTTTCATATTTTACGATCCGAATAACTGGCCTGTGTTGATTTTAGGAAAAAAACAAAAGTTTAGAATTACCTTTATATTTTATGAGATGATAAAGCATGTTCGATCATTTAACTTTGAGCACAATACATTTTGATACTGAAGAAATATGATTTTGTTTTATAGTTGTATTATAGTTTAATTTCATTCTATCAAGCCATGTAAATCAAGAATCATCATAAACTCAAGTTTCGAGGGTTGATGATATAAACGCTCGGCAGCAGAAGAATGTTAAGCCTACTTGAATAGGTCATTCCGAGTGCAAAGCTCTTAAAAATGTAATGAACACGTAATGACTTTACATTTTACTTAAAAAAAAGCATTTTCAACCGACGATTTCAGTATAAAATGTTTTCGAAACATATATTTAACTACATACGTGTATTAGTTATATCTTACAATGCCATCCACTAAGCCAGGGCTTCCAAACATTTTCTGGAATGGAACACTTTGCAAGTCCGGAAAATATAACGGAACACTAAGCTGAATTTTTAAGATTTTTTTAAAACTGTTTTGCACCGTATAAATCCATTCCATTTTTTTTCGAAACACCTACTCTGGCTCTGTGGGACACTGGTGTATAGTTTGGGAAACCCGGCACTAAGCATTAGTAAGTAATTCACGAAGTGTCTAATAATATAAATTATGTCCATACTTTGTATTTTTTGGAGCATAGTGATATAATGAATTGAATGAATTGAAATAATCTAGTAAATATTAAGTGCTTAAAAGTTAACTGCTTTTGGAAAATAAAAAAATCATTAATAATAGAAATTAACAGTGCTTTTTTTTGAAAAAAAAAGTGCCGAAGCGTGATTCTTGTAAAGATTTTTTTCTAATTCATGGCCGTTCTTAATTTGGACGATATGGCTTTTTAATGGAAGTATCTCAACAGATTTTTTTACGAAAACTGCTTGTTGGTCAGTTACTCAACCTCCATTTTTTAATAAGAGCAAGGATAGAAACAGTTCCGGTTATATTTCATGAAATAATATTCAAACATAACATTTATACCATTCACTCATTTTAAATTCTTAATTACAATAAATATTATGCATTACATATACAAGGGGTGGATTGATCCAATGCCACATTGACCGGCCGCCACTATATAGAAAGAAAAGGTTGGTACAGGACAAGTGGTCAACTAATTGCTCTCGCTTTTCCCTGCTAATTTTAGGATTAGAAGAGTGGGAGGGTCATCACAAATACCAACGTCTTTGAACAGAAATCGATCTTGTAGGTCTAATCATAGTTCTGATAATTTATTATTTTCGGGAGATCATGATCAGATCAGATCAAACGTCTTTCGGCATAAAAAATCAAAATTGAATTGAAACATAAAAATGTCAAGAAAAAAATGCCGGAACGCGGTTACACCACGTTACATGAAAAGTAAATCACTGGAAATTAAGCAATATTAAATAACATTTGTCGCCTGCTGTGGCCCAGTTGGTTAGAGCTTGCTCTACCGATCACGCAGGTCTGGGTTCGATTCCCGGTAAGATCACAGTGAATTTGAGAATTATTCAATTACAAATTGTGATCGAAGATTGGGTGTCTGTGATGTCAATTCACATTATTTCCTCTCCTCCCATCCTTTTGACCCTTCAATAACTGGGTGTTGCAACAGCGATTAGTTAACCACTAGTCCTGTTCAAGCCTTATCCTTTTTTCCCTACCACTCACTCTGAAAAAAAGTGAAGTTGAGTGACTGAGTAACAAACAGTTCTCGTAGAAAAACTTCTTTTGAGGTACCTCCATTAGGAGGTCATATGCTCCACATTGAGAGCAGACATGCTTGAGTTATGTTTATTATTATACTTATTAAATGTAATATTGTAATAAATTTAATAAGTGTAATATTGTAATTATAATTAGGATGTTAGAGTGAATATCTTGATGCATTGTGTATCTCTTCAGAGCCAGTATATATAACTGAGCAAAATATAAGTTTAAACATAGTTCTGACGATGGCGAAAGCCGAAATAGCTTTCAACGCATAAAAATATTAAAAATTGTAGAACTAAAATCCTTTGATATTTTTAATCTGTTATAATGGAGTTCTACCAAGTAAATGCCAAATCAATTAATAGTTTGGTATGTTGCTATAATTTATGGGCAAGCAAGAATTCACTACCTTTCGGATCAAGTATTAAAACAATGAAATGCTATTTAAATATGTTTTTTAGTTTTAAAATCTTGCTGTGACGTTTGCTATTAAAAAAAAACAAAGACTTTTTCCCCGAATGAAGATTTTAAAAAATGAAAAGGAGACATCGCTAAAAAGACTATACATTATAGATAGTTGTTGGACGATATTCCTTATAATTTGTTTCTGAAATACACCACTCAAAATCTCAACTCACTACTTTAAAGTTATACCTTCCATTTTGTTATACATGAGTATTAAATCTTGTATGATTGTTTTGAAAGAATTGAGCTTGGAATACTAAACCTATTCAGAACATAGCGTTTTTCCTTGCTAACAACGCAACCTTTTAAAATGCGAGCTTTGGTGAACTTTTTCACGTTGCACATTATTTTTTAATTCATTATAAATACACTTTTTTCTTACTACCCCATTAGCAAAAACTTTCCAGCAAAACTGTGAACAAGTACATAAAAAAAACAAGAATAATTGATAGATAACGCGTTAAAAATTATTAATCCTACATCCTTGTCGTTGTTAAGGCTATTTATTATATATATTTTTTATGGCCACAAAGTATCATGATTTTACTTTAAGAAATATAATAGAGCTTTATCTAAAAGTTTGAAATGTGTATAGGGGTCTTAAAGTGTTAATTCGATTTCTGTAAATATTTCATGGCGAAGTTTCCGAAAGGGTGGTGAGAATGTTTTGATAAAGGCAATTTTAAATTATATTGGTAAAGTTTTTATTGTTGTTTCCAAAATAAAATAACTTTGGCTAATATCTCGAAAATAATTTACAAACAGCGAAGAAATTCTTGAATCAAAATCAGTTGCTTTATTCCATAAGCAGGCTTGAATTTATAAGAAAGTATTTCTGGAAAGAGGATGTTTTTACTGCTTATTTTGTGAAGATTTACGCAACATAATAATAAACAAATATCTAAAACATTATTTATGCCGGAAATTTCTATTGTTTTAAAAGAAAAATGCCTAAGAAGTGCTTGAGGATTTCCGTTTTAAGATAATTTCGATGTGCTCTCTATAGAGTTACATCCATAAATCATGTATTAATGGAATTAATTTAAACCTGAACATATACTTTTTACATATTATTCTTCACCCTATGTCAGCGATTTTCAACCTGGGAGGCGTGGGCTATTGCAAAGGGAGGCGCGAACAGTGCAAAATACCATATAAAACGTGTCTTCATTACTATATGAAATAAATGATGGAGAGGCGCGAAGATATTTTTTTCTTCAAAGGGAGACACAGTAACATAAAGGTTGGAAACCACTGCCCTATGTAGTCGAATTGGTAAGATCTTGCCCTAGCGACCAGGCGGGTAAAGTCTCTAATGCCAAGGTCACTGATGTCAAGGTCAAGGCCACTGATGTCTGTTCTCCTCGAGTTGATCTAAAATGAAAATCAATTTCAATTGAAAAATATTTGGTCCATTGACATTAACTGTAATGCCAAATATAAAATTTTGTAGTTTGCATATAAATTCTTAAAAAAATTATCTATAAAATAAAATTGCTATATCTTTGAATAACTTCAACCCACAGAAATCAATTTTATATATTTGTTGAGACAAAAATTTTATGAGACTAAAAGTAAAATGAGATAGTAAATAACATTTTTTTTGTATAAATTTGGAGTGATGGAGTTTTGAAAAAATATTATAATCATTAAGGACTAAATTTAAAAAAAAAATACATAATATGTTTTCTTGGTAATTCTGGTCTCTTCAATTTATGGTTTAAAATGTATATAATATATCTGGCAAAGGAATAATTTTACTTACTTAAAATACCTACATAAAACATAAATTTATTGTAAATGAGAAGTATAATAAATTGTCAAATAATATATTTGGAATTTACTAAGCAACATCGCTTAGTAAAGCTAAAATATATGCTGATAAGGTTGGTTCTAAAGATGTGTTTGAAGAAAGCGTTTGGCGGTTTTAAAAATATTTTCTGGAAAAAGAATTAAATTGAAACGAAGAGAATGAGAGAAAACCTCGAATCCAGTGACATCAAAGAACCATTTATCAAATTTTATTTCTGACAGCAATTTGAATTTTCCAGAATTCTTTTGCGGTCTCTTACGGATAACTCTGTAACTAAACGATTAAGTCATAAACACACGGCAATAAAATCTACTAAATTGTCTATGGTAATTACGATTGTCTGTTAAAGACGCTCAGAACGTGTCAGTTGACAGATCGTAGCGCGGACGCACCTGAGATGGTTTTAATAAATTGCACAACTATTAATATTCGTCAGCTGTTTGCAGAAATGACTGCTCTTATACTATGCATCGTAAGAATTTAATATTTCTAACTATGGGGAGCGAGACTAACGCTAAAATACGTGACGTATAACAGCACATAGCTTGTTTATTCAGTAATATTTTAATAATTAATGACGTTATGCTACAAACGCAGTTTGAATATTTAAGACGTTGAATGTGGGAACATTTTGAAATATACACTGTATTCAAGATCCACAGTAAATGATAAAAATATAACTTTTTAAGTGGGCTTTGTCACAGTAGAGTAATAGCTGGCAACATCGCTTATGTTTGCTCACGATAAAGCATATCGGTTTCAAGAAGAGTGTTAGATTTTTGAGTCAGTCACTATTTTTTTGGCAGGTTGGTAGGATAGAAAGACAAGATGAAAACGAATGAGGAAATATGCTTTACTACACGTTAATCTTTTCTACCCATAAATTAACTGAAGGCCACTTATAACAATGCAACTCTGTAGAAAATGTAATCTCATAAAGAAGTTTACCAAATTATCTTACATGGGGATCAGGGAAACCGATAATTTACGCGAAATTCAAAATATTATATCGACTGTGGAAAGGAAAAATGACGTAACCCTCAATTTTCCAAAACAGCTTTTTTCGATCATCACAATGAATACAACTTGACACACATTCTGTTTAAAGGATAGCAGCTGAAAATTGCGAATTAGTATCTAAATTTAGCTTTTAAGTTTGAAAAAGATGACCTTGTAAAAAATTAAAACCAAGAAGAAACAATGAAATAAAGGTTTTTCCGAGAGAATTTCTTTACTTAATATTAGATTATGTCAATTAAACACCAGTTTAGAAGTATTCGCGCACTTCAAGGTTGTGTATAATTCATAATTTGCATACGTCACAAAATCATCAAAACACGTTTTTAGCGCCTCCTGTAAAATTTGATATGTGTGGGCTACGTCCTTTTCCCTTTTCACAGTCGATATTATTATGAAAAATTGAACATGATATATCAAATGGAACTTCGTACAAATTAAACATAAAGTTAATTCACAATATGGCGACGTGTTTTCATAACAAATACTCTGTAATTCGTATACATTATTGGTTTCCTTGATTTCAACGTTGGGTTATTTGTATTTTTCGTATGTGCAATTAAGCATTATAGAAAACTTCAATGTTTTCTGCGGGATTAAGTTAATTTTCGGAGAAAAAAGAGAAGCATGTAGAAATTTTTAAGCATCTAAATTTTTAGCTACAAATTCATATATACCGTAAAAAATAATATGAGTAAGCGAAAGTGAAGCTGGGGAATACACCCTCGGAAAATTTTATCCTTGATCACTAGCTGCCAGAGTTACGGTAGTCGACTAATGACTTTCGTTTTCACATGAGAAACTTTTTCAATTTTATGGGTATCGCGTTAATAATATATCGGTTAATGAAAAAAAAATAGGTCACATTAGCAGCGAGTTGGTTTACCTAACCTGGTTTAACCGGTTCTATGAGATTCGTTTTAGATTATGGAGTTAACATTGTCGTGATTTTTACTGTAAAAAGAATAATTATAAACATAAAAACGACTAATTTTTCACTGAATTTATGTGCACTGTAAGCTTGTAGACGTTGGTGGTGGGTACAAGCTAAAGTACATTTAGGTAGAGGTGGACTGAAAGGGGTTTGGAAGGGCTCGCGCGAGCCCTTTGTTAAATTTTACTAAGGCCGGTGAGCTCCTTGTTAATTAAGAGAAAACAATATTCTCATATCAAATTAGTATATAACTGACATATTAGTATATTTCTGACATATATTATCTACGAAAGTTTTAGTGTACACAGTAGTACGTTTTTAGCCATTGATAAATTTACGATAAATTACACATTGTTACAAATTGCTTTGAGATTAAGCGACAGTGGCGGTTCTAGGTACTGGGCTAGGTGGGCTAAGCCCGACCTGCATTTTTCACCCAAAACTTTAGATGGCTGAATAAAAATGAACAGCAATTCGGCCGCTGAACAAAATAAATACATTTATAAGCGTCACTAACCTTCCCCAAATGAATATAATATCTTTGTTTAAATTTTCCTCTATCAATATAAGACAATGGCATGTCTACCTACAATAATATTCTCGATTGTTTTTTATTACAATTTTAAGCTGAGCCGGCATAAAAAAAACAATAACCCTATAAATAATTCATAGAGAACCTTCAACGTGACGTCAGTCTGGCAACACCTATGTACATGCTATTGGTCAGGGGCTACCGCTTTCCAGCCTAAAACCATAGACAATATTTCTTTACACTGGAACGAAATCTAGCACGATTCGATTTTGTTTGTATTTGTATGTACGGAAACGTCATCAAACACACAGGACTGTATTTCAAATTTACTGGCTTCTGTCATTCATCGGGGGCTAAATTGGAATTAGTCCATGGCCCATACAAACATACCAATATCTTTGTATTTTATGAAAGTGACAGGTATCGAATCTCAGTGACAGTTCTGTATTGCTTTTTTTACTTGTTATTTCACTTTGAAAGAGACAAATTTAAGGTCACGTATTATTATTTCTTACTTACATTAGCATTGATTGTATTATATAGTAATTTATGCTTTGCAGTAGTTTCGTAGTATTTGTTAATTTGCTTGTAGATTAATGTATAAGATGAAGTGGAAGCATGAAAAATTTCGTAAATAGTATACAATGCTATGCTTTTCTCTAGCCCACCCAAGATTTCAGGTCAGGAACCGCCACTGTTAAGCGAGCCCCTTGTTAACGTATACCGCTGCATAACGGACTGCAGTCATATTGTGTATTGTATAACGATATTAAATCACCAGATAAATATAGAGAAATTTAACTCATAATCCATGAGACCAATTATGGGCATTCTAGTCTAGTGATAATGTTACAGTAACTCTCTAATTCCTATGGGTGACCTTTTATATCTTTTAATTCTCGTGTGATTTTAAGCCAAATAAAAAATATATGATCAAGATTAAAAGCAAATTAATGTTTGCTTTTGGTGGTCAGACAGATCTTCCTTACGCTTAGTAACACAACGATATAAATTTCAATAATATTTTTAGTATAGAGTGAAAATCTTGTACTTCTCAAAATATCAATTGTGAATATGGCACTCAATCTCAAAACCAGGATTCCGGGATTGATCATTTACCACAATTCCATGTTATTATTAATATTTTTATTTTGATTCAGAACATTATTTTATTAATTAAGAGCTTACAAGAAGTTACTTGATTTTAAATTTGGCTCTTGATAGATTACGCAATATAAAAATACCAAAAAGAAAACACAATGTAGCATTGTGAATCTAAATGCTATTTTTATAATTTAACAATGGTAGCTGATTTCAACAATGTCGATTCATTGAATAATATCATAAAATTAACGTGTAATATTATTGTTCTTTCGAAGTATGTACTTCCTCTTACACTTACAAATTCAGTGCAAAAGATGGGATATAGAGGATTATGATGAGAGACTGTTGACAGTTCTGTTTTAGTCTTTCTGTCACAACGTAGCTGCCATGCCAAAAGATAATTCAGAAAGAAAATCCTTCCTCCCAGAGGAGTTATGTAATAAACGGAATGAGACTAAGGAGTTCGCAGACATTATGCTATATTAAAATAATTAATATTTTATTACGAGTGGGTTTATCTGTTCTTAATAAATGATATAATAACATCCCCTTATTTAATACATTTATACGTAATGGAAATTATCTAACATGAAGCAAATTGGATCAGTTTTTTTTTGTTAAATAAAATATTACAATCATTTGTACTGATACCACATTTAGTATTATAAATATGAACTGGTTATTACGTCATTACAAACATAACCATCTAAACTGCAGTTGGATTAGTAAAAACAAGAGTTTTTTTCGTTCGAGATTCGAGTCCCAGTACTATCATATTTTTTTCGATAAATTTATCAATTTCTGTTCGAAGGCATGTTTGTTTGTAATATCTAAAAATTCCTCCGCCCCCACACTTTCGCTCTTTCGATAACTAGGTGTAGAAAGAGCAATTAGTTCTTGCCTTGCCTTATCCTTCTATCCCCACTACTCTCTATGGAAAAGAGAGTTTGAGCGTATGAGTAACAAACAGTTCTCGTAGAAAAAACTTCTATTAAGATACCTCTACTTAGAGACAATATGCTACACATTGGAAGCGGATATGGATTTAAAAATGCTGTGTTTAAAGTATCTATTGTTGTCTAAAATTCTATTAAAGATCATTCATTTTACAAAACATCACTGTAAAATTTGAATCATTCAAATTGTGTACGATTTCAAATGTTATGTAACTGACGACCTAAACTTCGCCTTTAAGCATCTTCAAACGTTCGAGTGCACAGATGGGATCTATAATAGGGGTGGGGAACCTTTTCATTTCTAAAAGCCACATTCATTTATCTGATTCAACATAAGGCCGCAGTAAAGAAAACGTTGACCCCCTCTTTTTTTCGACTGTCAAAACGATTGCGTATATTTTTTTGATCAAGTCAAAAGGCCGCATCAGAGTAGCCAAGAGGCCGCAGGTTCCCCTCCACTGATCTAAAATAACAATCTATCAAATTAATTTTATATTAAAAATAAACTTAATTCCATCGAAAACACTATAAGTTCTTGTAACAATTGTTTATTTACTCTGTCATAAGTAATATTATATCGACTGTGGAAAGGAAAAAGGACGTAACCCTCAATTTTAAAAAACAGCTTTTTTTCGATAATCACAATGTATACAACTTGACACACATTCTATCAAAAGGATGGAAGCTTAAAATGTCGAATAAGTATCTAAATTTAGATTTTAAGTTTGAAAAAGATGACCTTGTAAAAAATTAAAACCAAGAAAAAACACTGAAATAAAAGTTTTTCCGAGAAAATTTCTTTAATAAATAGTAGGTTATGTCAATTAAACACCAGTTTAGAAGTCTCCGTGCACTTCAAGGTTGTGTATAATTCATAATTTGCATATGTCACAAAATCATCAAAAGACGTTTTTTGCGCCTCCTGTAAAATTTGATATATGTGGGTTACGTCCTTTTTCCTTTCCACAGTCGATATTAATTCAATACCCTTGTTCAGGTTTATCTTTCATCAGTTGATAATAATGATCTTTATAAGAAGTGTAGAATTATTAAAAAAAAAGTTGAGACTCATTTTTGTCAAAGTTCAATTGAGAATAGAAAAAAAAATATTCGCTGAATTGTTAAAAACATCCAATAAGTTCAAGCAATAAAAAATATTAGGAACTGTGTTAATTATTTAATAATATTATTTTTACAACGTGACACTCGTTTTAGAATCTATTTATTGATGTATTATATACCACAATAGCATAGGTTGTTTGACTAGTTGGTTAAGAAACATCATGAAAGGGAGTTAACAGGCACAATCAAATTGGAAAAGATTGTTGTGGTTTACGCTCTGGTGATATATTTCCTAAAATATCTTATATACACTAACTGTGATTAAAGTCTTATCCCATTGTACGAAAAACGTCCACGAATATGGCCCGAGAACCCAAAGAGGCTTAAATGATTGAACCTGTCTTTTTAAATGTCGGGGATTTCCGGAAAACGAAAAAATTCTCGACAACCAAAAAACGATTTAAAAAGATTGACCTCTTAAATTGATTGAAAAAGTCTTCCTTGAACGAAACCCAAAGCCGCGTATCAAATGGTTTTTTTCTCAATACACTGCCGGATTTTAAAACATAAATAAAACCTAAAAATAATAGAACATTTTTAGTACTTTTTCCACATAAAATTTATTAGATCAGGACCGGTTTCGCTTATTGCGAGCATTATCAACTGATAAGAAAAATATATAAACAGTGCTACAGTACAAATTTAAATTGGAATAAAAGGTGTAAGCAACTATTAACAATGAAAAATTGGTTTATAATTGACATAATTTGCCACTTATATTTATTAGTTTTTGATGATTTTTAATTTTATGTTATAGGTGTTAAGCATTTTAATTTTGTGTAATTATAATGTAATTTTTAAATCCTTTTTATTGTTAATAGTTAATATATTTTTCTTATCAGTTGATAATGCTCGCAATGAGCAAAACCGGTCCTGATCTAATAAATTATATGTGGAAAAAGTACTAAAAATATTTTATTATTTTTACTATAATGCCATTCTACCAAGTATTGACAGTGAACACCTTAAAAGTGATAAATAAAACCATTTATTTTATTTTATTAAATGCAGCTGTAATTGAGCCTACACATTAAAAAAATAAGCTTATTTAGAGAACAATAAAAAATGAAAAACTATTTATTTATATTTCACGATGAAAAATTTATAATTCATAAGGTAACACAATGTCGAGTCTTATAGCACAGCGGTTAGCGTGTTTGGCTTCCGTGCCGGAATTCACGGGTTCGAGTCCCAGTACGCACAGCATTTTTTTTACGATCGATTTCTGTTCGAAGGCATGGGTGTTTATGATGTCTGAAAACTCCCTCTCAACCCTTTCCGATCCTTCAATAATTGGGTGTAGCGAGAGCGATAAGCTAACCACAAGTCCTGTCCTAGCCTTATCCTTCTATCCCTACTACTCTCTTTGAATTAAAAAAGTTGGGCGACTGAGTAACAAACAGATCCATTACGAGGACATATGCTACACATTGGGAGCGGACATGGACACAAAGAGATAGATAGAGGATAAAAAGAGAGGTAGAGCGACTGAGTAACAAACGGTTCTCGTAGAAAAAAGCTTATGTTGTGATACCTCTATTAGTAAGCCATATGTTTCATATTAGGAGCAGACATAGATTTAAAAAAATAAGTGATTATTTGTTGATGCTTGTTTGAAAAGTATGGATACATGATGTTTTCCTACAAAAACTCCGTCAACCGCTGGTTGCTCACTTCTGTTCTAGACAACACTAGTTACGATATTCTGTATACACTAAGAACGCCATTACTTGCCGCTACCTTTGTGGTTTTTGAGTTGTGTTATGCAATATTGTTTTATTTGGTTGTTGGACTTTACTTTACCACCAAACTTATTATGAGTAAATTCGTAAAGTTATCATAACATTAAGGTCAAATGGATAGTTAAGGTATCGTTCCCATGGGAAATTCACCATTTTATAGCTTCCAAGAAAACCCGAAACGTTGTATCGACCTAAACTGATGGCCAAAACATGATATGTTGTTTTCTTTGGGTGCGGTGGATTTTGTAAGGCTGTTAGCCGACTAATTCGACGGAAGCAAGGCAGGTTGTAGCGAAATTTACAACGAAAATTATCTATCTAACATTTCCATAGCATTTTATTCTAATCTAAGAAAATATCTCTCTTTTGGCTAGTCATTTTGGTGTACCTTTGAATGCGAGTGGAAAATGATTTTCTATTCCTCTTTATCAACGAATAAAGAATAACAAATTCGCCTTTTCAATGGAACATAATATTTTCAACTTCTTAATACCAAAAAGGAAATGGTAGCTTTAAATCGTTCAAATTGAATACACTCCAACACGTTTCATCACTAACGACCAGAGTTTTACTTTTCAGCATATTCAGACGTTCAATTGAATTTTAACTGATCAGTTTGATGATACCCACACTTTAAAACCATGAGACGTTTCCATGTTATGACCTTTAAAATTGTGATTGTTGGTGAGGTTACTCTCTCATTCGATTTGTCGAGATTAAAACCAAAGTATTTTTAAAATTAATCCATAACGCCATAATTCAATTTCAACTCTTTATATTATATCTACAATATTTTGTATTTTACAAGATTTAACTATTTCAGAAAAAACACAATATTCCTTAATACTTTATTTAGGTCAGGACTGGTATTGTCATGGCGAGCATTGTCAACTGATATGCAATATAATTTAGCAGTGCTATTTATACAAAAAAAAAATGAAAAAAAAAACGAAATAAGTTGACAATGCTCGCCATAAGCAAAAGATCCTAATCTTTATAAATAAAGAGGAAATAATGTACAAAATAATGTTTTTTCTTAATATAGTGCCTTTCCACCAAGAATTGGCAGTAAACACCCTAAAAGTGATTTAACTATTTACCAAGCGTTAGTGCAAGTTCATCCATGCTTTTGAATGCCTGACGACGCTGAAAGCCGAATCCATATCAACAAAACAATAATATTTTATTATTGGGATGATTGTATTATTCATTATGTAAACAAATATAATACCGTAATAATTGTCATAAGTAAACATATTTATAATTTTGAAAAATAATTTTGACTTTCACAAATCATTATATCTTTTTATACCAATTTAACAGTTGATAAGCTTCAACAAATTATTTTCCAGAATATGAGAGTCGTAAATATGTATTTTTTTTTATTTATTTCTGGGAACTCAGAATATGGACTTATTATTTAGCAAAAGAAATTTTCAGCTGAAAAAACATGTTTCCGCCGACGTGATGAAGGATGAATCGATTCGTCATGTATCTATTTTTGGATGTGTAGGATGCTTGTATTTATTTTGAATACTGTATTATTTAATATATTGAATGATTGGATATGCCAAATATATTCTATTGGTACATTGATATCACATTACATAATATAGATGTTAATAAATTGTATTTGAAGTTTTGACGAAGCATCATTGAATTATATCCGGCCCTGCAGGAAATTGTTTAATGCTGTTTGACGTTCGTCCTATTCAGTTTCAGTGTACACGGGCTCGAACCCACGTACTCGAGGCTTGGATGTCAGTGTGCATGCATTTATTCAACCTCACACACGACTGAATGTAGAATGTGGCAGATTAAAAAAAATACTGATTTTTTAATGTAATATAACAAGCTTTTGGAGGTCAGAAACGTTACGAATTAATGTACGTATAACATAATTGTATGTTTAATCATAATTCTGAAGATGGCAAAAGCCGAAATAGCTATCAACTAATATTTATAAAAACTGTGGACTGATAAAAATATAAAAAATATGTAGTTAACCTTAATCGCTTAAACAAAAAACCAATATTATTATAATAGGGTAAAAATGGCAACGTATTTAGTAATTCTACAGTTTTTTGTATTTATTAGATGATAGCTATTTCGGATTTCGCCATCGTCAGTTAAATCCCTAATGTAATTAATATTAAATATCAGTGAAAAATCCTAATTGACCTTGAAAAATCAAATATTGCTTATTGTTCTTCGAAACATTAAAGTCATAGTTAATAAATTTAACGTAATGTTATTAATAATAAATATCAGTTTGATTTATCCTTATTTACGTTTAAAAATCCCAGATTGCTTATCGTTCTTAGAAACGCTACAGTCATATTTCATAAGTGTAATACACTTATCCCTCGGTTTACACGGTACCTTTTTTACACGTTTTCGCTTTAACACGGTTTAAAAAAGTTAACTTAAAAATTTTAATTCTTCATATTCGTAAGTAAAGACCGAGTACATAATTTTAAGTTACGTGTTTTATATCTTGAATAATATTTGTAGCCTTATTATGTCGAAAGAAGTAAAAAGAAAAGTTATTTCGTTTGAAAAAAAAAAAAAATATTGGATCTTTTACAAAACGGAGAAAGAGTAATAGATGTTGCTAGATTATATAGCATGGATGAAGCTATAATTAGAACCATTAGAAAAAATGAAAACTAAATTAGAAAGAGTGTAGCAGCTGGCACTACGAGTACGAGCACAACTTCATATATCAGAGATATTGCAATGGAAAACATGGAGAAGGCATTAATGATTTGGATAGAAGACCAAACTCAAAAACGGATGCCAATTGATATCAATGCTATTACAAATAAAGCATTGCGGATTTATGAAAAAGTTAAATAGAAGATACCATCTTCTTCTTCGTCTGAAAAGAAGCGTACTTTCACAGCAAGTCATCAAGTCAAGTCACAGTGATTTGTGATAGTGATGAATGATAAGAACTCCACCAACCGTTGCAATATTTTTTTAATGAATCTTTTGGATTTCATTTTTTTGTTACTCGATAAGCTTTACCTGTATTTAATTAATAAAAGAATACGTATGTTTATACTTTTTAATATATTTTTTTTATGTATTTTGGAATACACCCAAATTATGCGTTTTTCGTGTACTTTTCGATTTACACGGTTTTACATGATAAAATATACAATTTCGATTTACACGTTTTTCTCAGGAACCTATCTACCGTGTAAATCGAGGGATAGGTGTATTATAATTGTAATTTGAATTAGGATGTTAGAGTGAATAACGTGATGTACACATTTGAACATGTGTATCTCTTCGGAGCCAGTATATAGCTGAGAAAAATGTAAGTTTAATCATAGTTCTGACGATGGCCAAAGCCGAAATAGCTATAAACAAATAAATATAATAAACTGTAGAACTAAATACGTTGCTATTTTTACCCTATTATAATGGAGTTCTACCAAGTCAATGCCAAGTCAAAAAACAATATTATTATGGTATTTTTTTTATTAATCTTCTATTATAAAAATACATTTCCCACCTAATTACGTATTATAACAGTTTAGTTGTAAACGTTTTTAAATTCTAGAAAAACTTCTGGGTAACACCGTCCTGAAACATTCAATGCATATTAATAATAAATTGTTTGTAAATATTTTTTGCCTTCTATATTCATAAAATTTGTGTTTATATTTTGAACCCTTCGCAAAAAAGAGGCTTCAACGTCATCCGTTGTCATTTTAATCACCCCTTAAAAGTACAGCAAAACAGATAAATGTAATATTTTAAGGAAAAAACTTTTTTGATACTCACTGAAGGTAGACAGCAGTTGCTGCTGGCTTACTCACGCCTTATATATGTCAGGGGAGATTATGAGAATTCTGTAAAGCCTTAAATGTTGTTCAATCTATATATTGTCGAAACTTAAACATTAATTATATTTTAGTAAAAAAAATCTTATTTTTCATACAATGACAAAAAAGCATTTGAAATGACAACATAATAAATCTGTGCTTGATTAATGTTTAAATTACTAAAGTTTGGACTAACATCGAGCATAATTAAACAAAATCACTCAAGACTAACAACAGTTCAAATAGCCATTATAAAAAAGTGGCTTGGCCACTGTTTTTCGGTGGTAAGAACATTAATCAAGCAATCTGGTGGTTCTGGGTTCAACTATCGGCAAATTGAGATTTTTTAAAATTTTATGCATTCAAAATGAGTGTTAGTCTTTGTGAGTTCGTAAAATTCAAAAACGTTTTCCATGAGTCTAGTGATAGACAGATAGGACTAAGACAAGAATAGTGGATTGATTTAAAAATCAATTTATAAATCTATCCGTACTTCAAACAAATTGAATGACGTTGGCTACTCGGTTACGAAGTCAGCCATATTTAACTCGATGGTTGCCACAGACGAGATATCTCGTAAAATTGTTCGTGCTCAACACGCCAGAGACGAGTTATCTCGTCAATAACTAATTAAATTAATAGTTTAAAATTATAGCCGGCGTACTAGGTAATTACTATTAATTATTTACAGCAGTTAAAAGTTTAAGACGATAGAATATAATAGTATCTTACTAAAAGTAATTTTAATCAAATTTTGCTCCTGGATTTATATAACCTGGTACGACATGCGAAGATGATTGAAAAAGACAAATTGATTTTTTGTGTCGAATGAATAACTTTGAGTGATTTATTATTGAATTTCACTAAAAAGTAAAACTCCGCATGCCGAGTTGAATGACGGAATCGAAAATAATTGTTTTATTTGACATTTTTATGGGACGTTTTTACAAAGAATAGGAATGAATTTAAGAAAACTGCTTGAAAGGAATACTGAACATCACTTTTTTTATAAAACATTCACAAGAGTAAATAAAGATGGAAATATAATTTATTACTATGAAATAATATAAACATATTATATACACATTTTGAAACATGCGTGTAATTTTGGATGATGTACTTTAGCCTTGCAAGAAATATTTAATACAAACTATGAATTATTTTCTGAATTAAAGAAATAACAAGATTTTTTAGAAATTTAAGAAACAACAATACATTAGAGAATTCTGAAAACTTTAGAATATTAGTCAATATAAAAAAAAAATGCTAATTGAAAATAACTTGCAAGCGACGAAACTTAAAGGCTACAATATCAACCCATACGATTTTACAAAATTTATTATATTACTAAATCAAAATTTATTTTAATACCCAATGGAGTTCAGTCAGTTCAAGTTCATCTGTGCACTTGAACGCCTGAAGATGCCGAAAGGCGAAACCCGGGTCGTTAGTGACAAAATCTGTGAGAATTTACATAGTTTGAACAATTCAAACCTAATGGAGGTATTATTATAGTGTAACTG
Source organism: Himalopsyche tibetana (assembly GCA_030503985.1). Lineage (NCBI taxonomy): Eukaryota > Metazoa > Arthropoda > Insecta > Trichoptera > Rhyacophilidae > Himalopsyche > Himalopsyche tibetana. Next base: position 38,402,507 of record JAPJYX010000014.1, on the reverse strand, counting down.
ATTGTTACTAAGAGAGTAGGGATAGAAAATATAGGGCTAGGACATGGCTAGTGATTGACTAAATGCTTTCGCCACACCCTGTTATTTTATTATTGGAATGATAGGGGGGAATTTTTATACATCACAAAAATCATTGAACAAATGCTGTTCATACTGGGATTCGATCCCGTGAGATCCGGTAAGAAAGCCAACGACATTGACTACTGTGCCTTAGACCCACAGAATATTTATCGTTCAAAAAAATCAAAAAGAAATTATCCCAAAAAATGGAAAATGGTTTTTAATAACAAAATAAATATATTTATTAATGAAGCCAATATTTTTTAATTGATTCCTCAGCAAAGGTACGAATTGATACTATTCAAAAAAGCATCGTTGAAATATACCGTTTTCGAATAAATCTCAATGTGTAATAATTAAAGTTTAAATGAAAATTTTTTGTAGAGAAATTATATAATTTTTCATCGCTCAAGTCTTGCCGCCTGCTAGAGCTTGCTCTACCGATCACGCAGGTCTGGGTTCGATTCCGGGTCAGCTAACAATGAATTTGAGAATAATTCAATTCAAAGTTATGATCGAAGACTGGGTGTTTGTGATGTCAATTCACATCATTTCCTCTCCTCCCATCCTACTGATCCTTTGATAACTGGGTGTATCAATAGCGATTAGCCAACCACTAGTCCTGTTCTAGCCTTATTCTTCCTTCCCTTCTACTCAATTTGAAAAAAGTGAGGTTGAGCGACTGACTAACAAAAATTCTCGTAAAAAAATAACTTCTGTTCAGATACCTCCATAAGAGACCATATGCTCCACATTGGGAGTGGACATGATATTTTTTTTATTTAAAATGGGTGTTATGTCTTTTCAAGTTCGCACAGTTCAAAAACGTTTTCTACGACAGATAGGGCTAGGATAAGAATATCACGATGAAGGTAACCGAATTTTATATTTATTAAATAATGTGGAATTAGTACAAAAAGTTTTCGTAAATCGATTAAGAAATCAGAACAGAGTCGAATTTTTAATGTTGACCACTGTAGTACATACCCGTAAACGCTGTTTATTCTTTTAAAAAAAAATACGAAAACGTGGTTTCTTTTTAAATTAATTTTCATTAGCAACAACTAAACAAAAGAATGAAGTAATAAAAATAATAAAAGATTTTTAGTACTTTTTCCACATAATATTTATTAGATCAGGACCGGTTTCGCTCATCGCGAGCATTATCAACTGATAATGTTATAATCAGTTGATAATGCTCGCGATGAGCGAAACCGGTCCTGATCTAATAAATATTATGTGGAAAAAGTACTAAAAATCTTTTATTATTTTTTATTTTAATGCCTTTCCATCAAGTATTGACAGTAAACCCCTTAAAAGTGATAAAATAATAAAGAACAAATGAAAAACCGATAAACATTTCTCGTAGAAAAAAACTTCTGTTGAGATACCTCCATTAGGAGGCCATATGCTTCACATGGATAAAAAAAGTCTTCACTGTGCATGTTCAATAATTGAATCTATCGTTTAGTACAATTTCAAAAATGTACGCTAAAGTTTGGATGCGGATGTGTGTTCGCAAACTCAAAATTTAATAATCCTCCCTCTTTTAATGTTAGTTTTTCGCCATAAACCACATCATGTTAGAGGAAAGTTTTTCATTCTGTGTAATCTAATATGTAAACCCATGTAAGGGCTTCCTGAAAATAACTTTCCAACATTTCGTTGGCTTCGATTAAAATTGAGATAGATAACTGATAAATTACGTTTTCTATTTTCATGAATAAATAGATCACGTAAGATGATATTTCATATTAGTTCTACGAAACTTGTAATATATTGCAGATTTTTTAAAACCTGATAGTGAGCATGGGAATAAGATAACCAATTCACTTACTGAATCTCTCACTCAGTTTCAACCATTTGCAAGAAGAATAATTGAATTATTTTCTTTTTTGTACTAAGCAGTTAAAAGTGGCTTACTTTAATCATTGCGATAATAACTTTCAATTCTTGGTAAAACAACATATTTTTAAGTGAAAATTTGTTTGGATAATTCGTGATTCATCTATTGTGTTTTTTTTCTAACCATACTAGCTTCCAAACGTATGGCACCCACACGGTCCCTCCAAGATTCTTTATACCCAACCAGTCTCCTTGTTTCTTCCCGGAGCTGCGTCGCGTACAATCTGTTGGTGGTCATTAGTAGCTTTCTATGATGGTGGGATCTATCCGTTGGTAGAAGAGGCAAGCAAACATTATACTTTCTTATAGTATTCGTAGCACATCTTTAAGCCAGATTTATCTTCTTTTTTTACTTTGGACGTAACAAATAAACGGTGAGTTCGCTCTCGTATCTCCGTATTCCTGACAATGTCAAACCACTGTACCTCTAGTGTTTGCTGCAGGCATCTATTTTAAAAGCACAGTGTACAATCACTTTTTCAGTAGCGATTTCGTAAGGTTCCATGACTCACAATCATACTACCTATTGTTAGTTAAGATGCATGCGTAGAACGGGAAGTAAGTTTCTATAGATATTGCTAATCGGATTGCCATCTCCCGCAGTGTGTACTCCCAAGAATACCAAGTATCTAAAGCTAGTATCCATCGAAAGCATTTACTTTCCCGATGTGTTTCCCCGCGCTCCTCAAAAGATAATCTGGGTCCGGACAAGCACCGTTGCAGGGTACATTGATTGGACTTGCATTGATTTTAAGACCAATGCGATATACCCGAATAGTTGACTGATTTATCAAATGAGACAGAGTCGTCGGCATACTTGAGGTTGCATAGCGCTTCAGATCAAAGACAACGGACTTACTTCATAATATGAAATTGATTTCTTCAGAATTCAATTTCAGTTAAAGATAATAAAAAAAAGAAACCTTCACACAATTATTACTGAAAATCAATTACCAAAAACATCCGAATAAATCAGTATTTTATACTTAATTTTTAAAATGTATTACCGGTTTCAACGAGTTAAAAACTGGCATGTTTGAAGGGAAAGGAAAGTTAAACACATTTACTTTATTAAAACAGTTATAAAATTGCTTGCAGTGGTTTGTTTTCCACGTATTAACTTCAATCTCAATAAAATACGTTGGTATTTTTGAGTTTGTTTGTTTTTTCATACGTTCGTTCTCATATAAACAGTTGCAGCTGAATGTTTTCCAACAAAAACATTATGGGTAGTATTCGGATTTCAAATATTTAAACGCAAGTATTTTGAGTTTCGAAGCAAACCAAATACAACGTATGTGTGTTTACACATAGGTTTGTTTACTAGACCAACATAATAATGTCCCGAATGATGGCTATAATGGATACATTTTAATTTATTTTAATGGGTAAAATTTAAAAAAATACGCACAACTAATTTCATTAGATTCTGTGGTTTATGTTTAGGCAAATGGAAAATTTCGTATAATTGATTCAAAGCAACAAAAAAAAAATGGATCCTATCGATAAAGTGCGATCTATAAAACCGGTTATAGGTAGAGATTCAGTGGTTTCTAAGCTTTATGCAACTACGCCTCTCTTTGAAAAAAGCATATTCCCGCTTCCCTGTCTTTTATTTTATATAACAGTAAAGACACGTTTTATATATAAAGAAATATGTTAAGCTTTTCGCGTTTCCTTTTGCTATAGTACACGCCTCCCAGTTTGGAAATCGCTGTCTTAATCAGTTCTTATATACTACAGTCTTGTAATTTTAACATTTAGCAAGTGTATTACATGCATTTACCGTTGAAAATCTTACGTCGAAATATATCAATATAATGTGCATAAGATGGTAAATATATATCGTTACCATAAAGCTACAGTGAGAAGAAAGCTACGTGAAAAAAGTTGATTTTAAGATAAGTATGCCAATCGTTCCCCGGGTTCGAATCCGGTACGGACAGTTTTATAAATTGACTTTTCAATCGATTTATGAATTTCTGTTCGAAGGCATGGATGTATTTGATGTCTTGAATTCCCCCATCCCACCCATCCTATCCTATGAACGGGGCGTATCGAGAGCGATTAGCTAATCACTAGTCCTGTCCTAGCCCTATCCTTCTATTCCTACTCTTTTTGGGAAAAGAGAGATTGAGCAATTAAGTAACAAGCAGTTCTCGTAGAAACACTTCTGTTGAGATAAACTCCATTAGGAGTTCATATGCTCAAAATTGGGAGCGGACATGGTTAAAAAAAATATATTTTATCATACATCGTAACAGAATCTAAATAAACCATAATTCTCTATTTAAAAAATACAATACAAAATTTAAAATTCAATTATTTCGAAACTAGTATTTTCGACTTATCCTACTGTTGCTTTAGGGTAGCGATATATCATGTGTGTGCAATTATTTTTGTTTATACGCTATGTTCAAAACTTTGTAATGTAAAATAATGTTTAGCAAAACCTAATACTGAGATGAAATAAAACACTGCCAAATTGTCATGATTTTTTTGGCCTGAATTTTCCTAATAGAGCTACGAACGCCAATGCTATTACTCTTGCGCCGGCTTATGTGACGCATGACATCTGCCCGAGGGAGATTTTCTGCATGGCCAGTGGCGTAGAAATTAATTAGCGGATGTTTACCAGGCTGCACATTGTCGCTAATAAATATAACAATGTTTTACATACGGCCGAGCTAAATTTGTTTTATGCGGAATGTTAATGAGATTCTCATTTTATCAACATAGATTTTTTTGTTTGTTTAGTTAAATTTATAATATAAATTATAAAGTGGTGTGTTGAAACTTTTCAACCAACTCATAAGTGTCCGGTATTTTGCCTTTTAATTCTTACACTTTTTGTTAATGTTCTGCTACAATAAACAAAATGGTGTTGATTTTTTAAGATGACAATATTCTCCAAATTGTCTACGTTTCAGAATAATTTACTAAGACCACAATATTAAATAATATTAAGTTTACATTTTGAACAATTAAACTTTGGTTTCCGGGTATGAAGTCTTTGCACTTAATTTAATATTATTAAATCAGTTTTGAGAATTTTTTAAATTGGTAGTTATCTGTTTAAAACAAATCTGCATCGAGCCAAGTATGATTGTGACTTTTTATTCAGCCATAATTGTAAAAAATACATTGAAACATCTTTTGTACCCACTATTTTCTATTTAAATTGCCGATATTAATCATTTATGACTAAGTATGTAAAACACAAAAAATATCAACCCGGAGCTTTTCCTAACATTTTGCAAAACTGTAATTATTAATTGATTTTTTTAACACTTTTTGATTTATATATAATTATCAAAAAAAAAGAAACTTTATCATACACCATACAATTTCAAATACACTCTCGATAACTTTTTGCACGCTTTCGAAACAGCACGGTTCAAGTATCAAAAAAATGCGTTGTACTGTTAGTCATATTTTCATAGTGACGCCATAAACGATAAATGACAATAATATTATTTAAGAAACTCCTTAAAATGTCTATTCATTTTAATATTATATATGTAGCGATGAGATTGACATTTCACCAGCGAAAAACAATCTACATCCCTGAATGAACGTGCATACTAGTATATGTAAAATTCAATTTAAATCAAAAACTATGTTAATTTATTACTTTTTTTTTATGTATTTTTTTTAACTTATAAAAATATTTTTTTGTTAAAAATAATAAATAAATTTGATTTATTTTTGAATTCCGTATATTCCGTATTTTCAGTTGAATTTAAGTAATTTAACCTATCTTCCATTTTCGTATGGGAGCGTAATCTTTTTTGCACGGTAGTCTTTGGAATGTATTCCTCGCGCAAAAGAGGATCGGGTGCAATTCAATTGTTTTCGAAAGTAATTCGAAAATGGTAGAAAATTTAGTTGTTTTTTTTCAATTCGATATTTGACCAATAATTGCATCTGAGCGCATAATTATATTTTGCGTTTTCAAAACGTTGCCGTCTTTCATGTTTTAAAACAAAACTAAAGTTGTATAAATTTACACGATTTGAAATAGAATCAAACGCGCCAAAATCACTCCTAGCAAACGTGACAGCTATATTGTGAAGCAGTAACTTCTACTGACAGCTAGATACGCCAAACGAAGTGTCTGCCACTGATTGGACAAGCATATAACACAGCCTGTTTCGGTACTATGTCCATCGTTAAATTTGTCTCTACGGATCAGATTATATGCATTATACGACTATTCCAAACTGATGGCTAATAGCTTACTACTCAAAATATGAAGCACCCTTCCTGATATTTGAGGGTTGAAATCATAGCAGCGATTTAATTTACGTATAGTCGTTACGCTGGCGTCCAGATGGCTTAAAGATCAACCCTCTACCAATGTCAAATTTACAGTGCTGAAATTAAGATTTAACATCTGGTGCACTGGAAATTATCAGCTGTAACAGGAAATGATTTTAAAATAAAAGTATTATACACTGTCCAGGTGTTGTTTACTGTCAATTCTTTGTGGAAAGGTTTTATATTTAAAAATAAAACAAAACTTTTTTTATTTAGTACCACATAATTTAATAAATGTTAAGGACTGGTTTCGCTCACCACGACAAAACAAAAAGGATGGACATATATATCTATATTAAATATAATCAAACTGATTTCACAGACTCCTGAAGCAATCCGGTGAATACATACAGGGAACCTCTCTTAACGAGTTTAATTCGTTTCAGAATCTTACTTGTTATGTGAAACACTCGTTATGCGAAACACTTTTTCCCGTATAAAACAATATAAAATACAATAATGCGTTCCATGCCGAAAAAAAAACTATTTTTAACGTGTATTCAAGTAAAATAACATACTTATATATTATTAAGGAGCGTAACGACCTGCGATTTCGATTTTCGACTATTTTATTATTTTTGACAAATAATTAGTTATTTTGTACTAGAAGACATTTTTTTTGTCGACGCTTCAAAATTTGGTAAAAATGTGACAGCAAATAATAAATAATAATAAATTGAATAAATTTGTAAAACGCATAGCCACCTCCTTATTAGGGCGATGCTTCTCAATGTACGATGCAACAGTTTCACATGCTTTCAGCTTTTCTCATATTGCGCCAGAATATTGTTGCTCTGCTACTTCCTTCTCCTCCACTATCAAACTCTCCTCCATAACTTCTTGTTGTGAAAAACAATGCAACTTTATAAGTTTTTCGGTGGTGAACTCTTGACTATACTCTTTCATAAGCTCATAAATATCGTTGTTATTCACCTCCAGTCCCATGGTATTGACCAAAGATACAATCTCGTTGACTGTAGACTTCACGGGTACTGTTTCAAGCCCCTCAAAATCACATTTGACGATGCTTTTTGGCAAAGTTTCTTCCAAGCTAAAGTGAGGGTTCTCTTGGTAACCGCTTCCCACGTCTTATCAATCATCTTGAGACGAGCAACGATCTAAAAGTGATCTTTCCAAAACCCTGTGTCACTCGTTATGCGAAATTTCGCTCGTTAAGGGAGCATTTTTTTCACAATCTGTTTTGCTCGTTATGCAAATTATTCGTTATTAGAAGTGCTCGTTATGAGAGGTTCCACTGTATCTTAAATATAATACTAATACTATGAAATAACATCGAAGTATTTTATCTTAGTTACATATATTGGTTAAAAGAGATGTGCAATACATTTTCTCATCCATTCTAACATTCTAATATATATTGGAGAATATAGAATAACATTCTACTTGTTTTATTATAATATGTGACAAGTGTTTCACTTCTTCGAGAAGCATCATCAAACATCGCAAGGCTTGCGAATAAAATTATTAAAAAAATATATCAAATGTAATTTTATATTTTGTTTTTTATTTAAGTGATAATTTATTATTAATTTCATCAGGATCTTGTAGCGGGCATAGCAACGGAGATATATAGATATTTGTTTGGTTCTAAAGGATTAATTTCTAGTTGTTCTAGTGCACGGGTGTCCAACCGGTAGATCGCGATCGACCAGTCGATCGCAAAGCAAAGTTTGGTCGATGCCGAAAGCTTCCGTGAATTTCGAAAAAATATATAATTTAAATATAAAATATACAAAAATTGAATTATTATGTAAGCACATACCTATCTAATAATATGTATTTCACCATTAAAATAAACATTTCTAAGTTTAAAGAAGAGACAAAACCTTAAATAAAATTTCTTATAAGAATCATGTTAGAAGTCGATCGCTAGAAAACTTGAGATTGAAAAGTTGATCTCAGGGCAAAAAAAGGTTGGACAACCTTGTTCTAGTGAATTTAGTTTAGAACTTTTATTACTTAACATACTTGAGCATTTTTTCTTCTTATTACAATAGAGTTCTACCAATTAAATCAGTATTTAGAATGCTTGTTAAACCTTAATTCATTGCAAGAAAACGAATTTGTAGATATTTATTTCTATCTTTAATAACAATATTTGATCGTTCGTGTGATTATTTTTTATAATCCCTCACCTGCTATGTATACATGCTACTAGTTCAACAATCATCTCTTAATACTTTGTATCGTTTCCCTAATTAGACAATTCAACTAAAAATCACCTATTAGTTCCGCTTCGCAAACACCGTGCAGGTATAATAGAGGGCTATTAGGGCACCTGTCACACTCGGCGACCGATTCTCGCTAAGTGCTTCTAATACAAGCGACTAATTGCAAATTGAGCCCGGGACGGCGACGGTTTTGAATATTAAATCAATTATGCCTTCCACACCCTAGAGATCTGATCGTCAATGAGTGAAATGTGAACTAATTGCATTACCACACGTCCGTACCGCCGCCAAGGTATTTATTTATACTATACGTCTATAATTCAAACTAGGGTTTGCAGCTTATACCGAATGAACACATCAATACCGGTATTATATTTTTATCTCTACCACACAGCGGTCATTTAAAATATACGTAAAACAAATTCATTCATCATTTTTTAAATGTTCAATGTCAATACTTGTTGGAAAAGCATTACATTAAAAAAATAAAACACTTTTTGGGGTGAAATTAAATTAAATGATCATTGCCAGTTTTGCTCATCATGAGCATTCAGTGGATAATAAATATGTAATAAGAATAATAATAATATATTAAATAAACGATGTATAAATAAGTAATAAGGACATAAGAGTATCAATGTTTAATTTGAGCAGATACCGTAACGTTATTCAAACTATAAATTTAGAGAGAAAAACAATAAAAATGAATCTAAATTTGAATCGTTCAAACTATGTACATTCCTAGTTTGAACGATTCAAATTTAATATTGAAATTCCACCAAGCACCTTCAGTCGAAATCTTAAAAAATGAATCTAGCTAATTTTCGATAGTAAAACTGGTCTTGATAATGTTAAATTAATGTGGAATTAGTGGAAAAGAGTGTTTAATTTTTCAGACTTTGAATAAATATATAGTGAATTCCCGATTCTACATTTTTCAAGGGACCATAATAAGAAAAATGCGGGAAATCTTCAATAATACAAAGAAACGTTTTATTCATTTTTATTATTTGTTTATATACATAATGAATGTATTTATTTTTCAAATGATTTTTATACTAAGTTATATAATTGCAGTTTGGCACGCCAATTTAAGCAAAGACCCTTCAAACTTGCGTACTTTCTCAAGTCAACTCGTTTTTCTCCTGGATTTTTTAAAAACTTTTTGAATTAGTTTCATTTTCTCATCTAGAGTTCTAGCTTTTGTCATGAGGAGTCATTTATACCAGTTAAAAGTTCCAAGCCAGATTATTTATGAGCAAAATGAGAAATATCCAACTAAAACGACCAATCGGGATAATATTTGTGGCGGAACGAAAATATTTAGACGATAATTCGAGGAAATCGGTAAATCGGGAATCATTAATGCTGGATTATTTTACATTTTTCTTACGGGTGCTTGGGCCAGACTGTGAAAAATAAACGATCCATCCGGGAAAACAAAGAATGCAAGAACGGTAGAGCGGGGTTCCACTGTGTCTTTTTCATCAATGAACCTTGATCAAGTATTCGTGCAAGTAGGAATCTTCATACAAAAAAAGCCATTTTAGTTTCAATACTTGTTGAAGAGACATTAAATAATGTAAACGGTAGATGTTCAAACACCAATTAGCAGATATTTTGCGTTTGTAAAACCAAATTAAAAAAATTAAATAAAACGGTTAAAATACCGCTATCACAGTTTTCACAGTCCCTAATTTAAACAAGAGCAAGTCAGATGTTGTACCAGTATTGATTTTTGAAAACACAGAATTTTAATGATGCCAGAGTATTTAGTGCAGACTTTGCTTGTAGTTATTGTTCTGCAAAAACATTATACCTACAAATGAAGAATAAATAAATCCGGTAAAATAAAGTAATACTTTTATCTACGATAAGAAAAACAAATCATTATTTTAGGTTAAAGTGTAAATTTCGATGAAGCTAAAAAATCATACATTACATCCGTAACAATGTATTTTAACCCATTGCCCGCGTCACCAAATTTAGCGAGCATGCCCTCTACGCGGCTGCTTTTTTGCGGATTTTGTTATGGCACTTTCGACTAAAAATATATGTTGTAATATTTTTTCAAATAATCAAATATGTTAATTGCCACCCAAAGTAACTTTTTCAATAATAAAATACAATATATTTCTTGTATTTTCGGTTTAATTCAACAATAATCATTATTCATACAATTGCGGCGTGACGTCACCATATTGCAAAATACCGCCACGCGCGACCGAGAAAACTGCGCCACTACCATACCATGCTTATAATATTAAATTCTCAGAACAATTTCAATTTCACCCGCACTCAATCGCTTATTTACATCATCTTGCATTGGTGACGTATGTTCACGGCGTGTTCCAGAAATACATTATTTTAGCCTATATTGAATCTTTTTTTACTAATGCCATCTATTGAATTTGGTAAAATATACATTTAGTAATATTTTCAACTAAGTTATACAATTTGAACACAATAGATAGCTCTTATATAGGGTTTGAATTGAACATTTCCATGACATCTATACGTGTCACGCGCGCTGAGGGCATGTTCGCTAGGATATGCATAGATGTCATACGCGATGAGAAGGTTAAATATCGACTATGGAAAGGAAAAAGGACGTAGCCTACACACATCACATTTTACAGGAAGCGCAAAAAACGTGTTTTGATGATTTTGGGCCATATGCAAATTATGAATTATACACAACCTTGAAAAATCTCTGTCATTAGACGCGCTGTCATCTGTATACCGAGCCAAAAAGTGTGCCAAATAAAAGAGTTGGTTATTAGGCTTCAGGCGAAATAGACCAGCGATGACTTGCAGTTTAAGATGACGGTTTTGAATTGGAAATAAGTAAGATCAATATAAACTTGCTGTCACAACAGCATGCGAACAAAGTGTAAGATACTTCAAATAATTTCAAATGGTAGGATTTTAAAAAGTAGGACAGTCAAAATAATATAATATAATGAATGAGATAGATTTATGTTTACATACTTTATATTGATTGAATTGGAATTTACTTAGTAGAACTCCATTGTAATAATGTAAGAGAATATCAATGTATTTTAGTTCTACACATATTATATATCGACTGTGGAAAGGAAAAAGGACGTTCCCCACACATATCAACTTTTACAGGAGGCGCTAAAAACGTGTTTTGATGATTTTGGGGCATATGCAAATTATGAATTATACACAACCTTGAAGTGCACGGAGACTTCTAAGCTGGTGTTTAATTGACAAAATCCTATATTAATCAAATAAATTGTCTAAGAAAAACTTTTATTTCAGCCTTTTTTCTAGGTTTTAACTTTTTACAAGCTCATCTTTTTCAAACGTAAAAGCTAAATTTAGATACTAATTCAGCATTTTCAGCTTACATACTTTTGACAAAACGTGTATCAAGTTGGATAAATTGTGATTATCGAAAAATACCTGTTTTTAAAAAACTGTGGGTTACGTCATTTTTCTTTCCACAGAAATAATATGCCTTTGACAAAGCATTATAGACAATTCACGTAAAGAAAAAGATTTAACTTCCACGCTACATACTAAATACATATGCATTGTTCTATTCATGATTGAATATTGTACAAGGTTTGCTGCGCAAGTCTACGCCGTAGCGCGGACAACATGTTAAACATATTGGTGAAAATTATACCGCTAAAAGCTCGCCTACGGAAATAGCTACGCCAACGTTAAGAGATAATTGTTTTTAGTTGCACTCTACGTAATTAAAAAGTTAACATGATGGAACATTGAAAAAATCGCATATTTTTTTATCGTTTTGTAATATTAAAAGTTAAGCGCTTGCTGTTTGATTGTTTTGGGAATCCATTATTAGTAAAATTATGCCGCATGCGTAGTCTAAAAGTAAACGTTGTTACCTTTGGTAACGGATGTCTAAGGTTCGAATCTCAGTACGGACAGTTTTATAAATTGATTTTTCAATCGATTAATGATTTTCTCTTCGTAGATATGGATATACATATGTAATGTCTTGAATTTCCCTCCCTACCCAACCTATACTAAAACGGAAGGTAGCGAGAACAATAAGCTACCCACTAATTTTGTTCTCACCCTATCCTACTATTACTAATCTCTTTAAAAAAACAAAAGCTTGAGCAAAGGGGTTTGAAAAATTATATTTATTTTTGTTTGTCAGAGAAATTTTATGATTTTATTTACTACACCATTCAAATCTGTAGGCATTACCATGGGTTAATCTTTTTAGCCAGCAATGGATTTAAACCTAGTGATACATTTATTTCCTATTTAAACACGATACACTCATTTGCTAAGTGTCAGTTCAAGTTCATCCGTGCACTTGAACGCATGAAGATACCGAAAGGCGAAACCCGGATCGTTAGTGACAAAACTTGTGTGAATGTACATATTTTGAACGATTCAAACTATTCTTTTGAGATAAACTCCATTAGGAATCCATATGTTCCACACTGGAAGCGGACATGGTAATAAAACAATATTGATAAAACTTATCTTTGGCTCATTGACGTTACAATATGACACGAATGTTTTTTTATATTTCATTATAAAACGTATACAACAATAGTTAAAACAGATATTTTTTACCCAATATAAGCTAATACTTATAAAGCCAGTACTTGTATGAAAGCAAGTTCAATATATTTGTTCAATAGAATACTATCACCCTTACGTTATACTGAATACAATAGTCATAGATAATACCAGACGGACGTCCAGGACAACGGGTTACCGGTCGAAAGAATAGGCAACTAGGTTTGAGGTTCTCCCGAGGCAATAGCAGTTCCCCAACAACCTATGAATAGTATTGTCGCAAACTTAGAGCAATTAGTAATGAGCTTATCACTATAGTTGAGAAGTTCTGCTTTATAATTCAATTCAGATTTTAATTCTCTAAAGGCTTGGTTTTTTTTATCCTATCTCATCTTGTCTTATGAGTGAATTTTATTTTATTTTAAATTTAAAACAAATTGAGTTCATTAGATACTATGTACTAAGTGTCAATATCATAATTAAAGAGTAAGTTTTCACTACAGCAGAGTTTACCAAATTTTTTTTTTCGCAACCCGTTTATTTTTAACATTTCTCCTTCGTGACCCACTAAATTTGTTATGGCCTATACTTCCGGCCTATAGGTAAAATAAAACAGTATATTTATGTCCATACAGTCTTTATTTGTTATAATACGAAATAATTTACTGTGATAAACCTATATAGAAATAAAATGTATCAATAATTTATCAATGAGACGTATTACTAAATTATTTAGTAAATATACAGATTTATTTTAAGAAATTAGTGACCCGGCATTTTGGTTTCTGCGACCCATCATTTGGGAAATGCTGCCTACTCATCGTTGTAACCACCAAAAACCGCTGCGGTTTCGTACAAAGAACTTATTTGCATAACAGGGATGTCTCAAGAAGAAATACTTAAGAATGTAGTGTTCCATTGAAGTTTTAACCATATTTGGTGTATCCAGCTAAAATACTTAAAACTTAACACGAAATTAAACTAGAAGCTTTTTAAATTTGAATCGTTCAAACTATGTACATTCTCACAGATTTTGTCACTAACGACCCAGGTTTCTTCTTTCGGCATCTTCAGGCATTCAAGTGCACGGATGAACTTGAACTGACGCTTAGTAAATGAAAGTTTCGTGTTTATATAAGAAATAAATGCATCACTGAGTCCAAAGCCATTGCTGGCGAAAAGGATAAGCTCATGGGAATGCCAACAGGTTTGAGTAGTAAGTAGTTTCAAGAATTATATTATTTGTTTGTCGGCAAGGATTTTATGATTATATGGTTTTATGATTATATAGGGTATAGAAGTGGGGATGCCGGAAAGTTTAATATTTTATTTAAAATAAGCTTTTTGATAAATCAGCGAAGATATTACCGCTATGTGTGCGAATGATAAATATATTTTGTACACTATAGAAAAGTCTATTGACTTTTTAGGAACAAAAATGCTTGTGACATAATTCTATTTATTAAAAAATAATTACAAGCATATGTTTTAGCGGTTGAGATCCGACAGAGTTTATTGAAAAATAATCATCAATGTGTAATACGTCTTTGCACGCTTAACCGAAAACGAACACCCACATTCCTAATGGCGTCTGCCCATATACGGTAATCGAATCATGTTCCGGTCACGTGACGACGCCTTTTCCTAATGCAGGGGGCGTCCTATGGCGATGGGAGTAGAGCCGGCGTCCCTCTGCGTCGTAATGAAATAAGCTAGCTCGGCGTCGCGACGTTCGCTCAACCCAGAAATTACTACTCGCTTGCGACATGATGCTTTAACGTTGTTATAGATTCATTTCGGCCATATAAAGGTCTACAATTTCACGGTATATTCGCAATTACTTCCATAACGACAACAGCAGCGTTCGAAAGCATATTACTTTGTTGCGAACTCTTGCGTGACGTATCTAGTCCATGTAATAAGCAAACTGAGAACTATTTTTATCATTATGTCACACACCAGCGTACCAGAATAAGTCAACCCAGTTAATTAATTAAAAAATATCTACATATATCGTTGGCTTGATCTGAGGTCCTATGCAATGCTTCCTCTAAAGCAGTTTCTGTCAAACTTTTTTATTCAACGGCACACTGATGAACGGGATTAGTACTACGGCACACCAATCAAAAATGCTTTAAAAAAGGAAATGTGAAAAATGTGTCGCGTTGAACACTATGTATGAACGTGACAAATATTTGTTTGAATGTGTAGATGTTGAATTTATTTTTAATTGAAGAAATCTTCCACCGCGGCACACCTGAGTCTTCTTGCGGCACAGTAGTGTGTCGTGGTACACAGTTTGGCAGACACTGCTCTTATGCAAGAAGTTAGCTGCGCGGAAATTACAAAGGCTGCCCGGTCCAATCAAATATTAATTGTATTGTTGTATTGGAGTGCGCGACAACCCGAAGTGATTGCGCAGGGATTTTCAATTTCTGTTGCGTGGCCGCGCGCGCGCGCAGCTTAGAGGGATCGTTGGTTCTATGGCGTAACGGTTAGCGTTGTTGGCTTCCGTGCCGGATCTCACGGATTTGAGTTCCAGTACAAACAGCATTTTTTCGATTTATTTTATGTTTCTATTCGAAGGCATTTTTGTTATGTCTACAAATTTCCTCCCACCATTCCGATCCTCCAATGATTAGGCGTAGCTAGAGCGATTAGTTAAGCACTTGTCCTGTCGTAGCCTTATCATTCTAACCTTACTATTCTCTTTAAAAAAAGAGTTTGGGCGATTTGTAGACAAACTTCTGTTGAGATACCTCCATTAGGACACCACATACTCCACATTAGGAGCAGACATGGATAAAAAACGTTGGCTTGATGTAAGGGTCATTGAAATGTATTTCACAAGAATGAAATAGGTTTACAAATGATTCTTTTTATTCCGGTATGTGTATGAAATACAATATGATAATTTTAAATGTATGTCATTGGACAATATCGGTTGATGGTAAGACACTGACCCAAAATGAAATTGTTAATTACTGACATCTTACCGCAAACCGACGATATATGAAAACATAGAATTTTCTTTTTGTGTATCTTTGATTTTATGACTTCATATTTTACTCTGCATTAATCACTTTTGATGTGTTATCTGTTAATTCAAGGTAGAAAGTCATTAAATTGTCAACATGTATATTAATTCCACAATCAGTGTTGTGCACTTTTGACCAAGGATCATGGATCTTGCATTTAAATACTTGCATATGCGAAAGGCAAAACCCAGGTTGTTAGTAACAAAACGTTTGTTAATGTACAAAAAAATAACAACTCAAAAAGAAAATAAGAAGATTAAATAAAATAAAAATATGCACATATTTCTCAACATTGTTATTATAAAAACTGATTTTCGTATAGAAAATTTAAAGCACCTAATGATTAAAACTTTGTTTTACGATGACGCGGGTGCCGTGCTACTTTTACAGTATATAATTTGAATTGGAATTTACTTGGAAGAACTCCATTGTAATACGGAAAAAATATCAAAGTATTTAGTTCATTCCTACAACAACAATTACTACAAATTTGTTTTAATGTATTACCTTTTCAGTCAGTATCTTCGAACCGCCAATTACAATAATATCTTCAGTTATTATTCGTTAAATAAATTATACGACGTAATATAAATTCATATTTAATAAATATCTTTAATATTGAGAAAATATGTATAAACGAAACCAATACTAATAAGGTAAGTTAATAACTAATTATTAACGTGGTTTCGAAATTGAAAACCCTCATCAAAACATTGACAGTTACATAAATAGACACGACAGCAAACCGAGAAATTTTAATCAAACTGACAAAGTTTTGTTTTAAAGGTGAAGTAGTATATAATACACAAGGTTTAATGCGATGTTTTTACAATCAATATTATCGACTGAGAGTGTTTACATAAAAAAATTGTCAAAGTTTTTGCCTTTCGGTAGAATCTTCAATCTTGTGAAAACATGAATTGAATGATTACTCAATATAACGATATAAAAAATAGTAACCAACCTGTGGACTGGAAAGCTTGATAATTTAGCAAGCCTTGTAGCAAGCTACAAGCAATGGATGCTTACTTTTAACTGAATAAAGAAACTTTGTTAAAATATGTATGATTTTGGTAAGGTTGAATGAATTTGTGTTTTTTTTCGTATGTAATGTGTAATCTTGACAAAGCATTCAATAATTGTATCGCTAAGTTGCCAATTCCGTTATGGATGCAGTTCAGCGCTCCATCTAAAAAGCTATCATTTTATTTTAAAAAATGACTTGTCTTATATATATTTGTAAATTTGACTCACAAATAATGATTGTAAATTTCCCAGCTCAATTGGGTTTTAAATTATCTGAACATGTGGTTTTTTTTTCATCCATGTCCGCTCCCAATGTGGACCATATGGCATCCTAATGGAGGTATCTCAACATAAGTTTTTTCTACGCGAACTGTTTGTTGCTCAACCTCTCTTTAAAAAAAGAGAGTAGTAAGGAAAAAATGATAAGGCTAGAACAGGACTAGTGGTTAGCTAATCGTTATTGCTACACCCAGTAATTAAAGGATCAGAAGGATAAAGGAAAGAAAATAATGTGAATTGACATCACAAACACCCAGTCTTCGATCACAACTTTGAATTAACTGTGATCTAACCGGGAATCAACGTTAACCCAGACCAGCGTTAACGGTAGAGCAACTAGCCAACTAGGCCACAGCAGGGCGACATGTGCTTACGTTAATATTAAAACAAAGAGAAAATAATGTATTTGATGAGTTGAATACTGTTATCTGCTAATCCAAGTCTTGTCCAACTTTTACATTATTCTAGTGAAAATTAAACAGGCGTACACAAATTAAAATAAAGTCAAGCGAACGATAGATACAAAACTTTCAAATACTCTAACAAAATACTTAGTATCAGACGGAATTAGCGAGAGCTTAAACCAAACATGGTTTGGCACTTTCGGGGCTGGATCAGGACAATGAAGGCCCGCTTACTAAATGATATTAGCTTAACACGTTTAGCTCTGGGGTGATTTTAATTTTAGATTTATTAGACTATCGCGTTAAAACTTCAGCAACTGTGTGGAGTTCTTTCACATTTCGAATGGGCTTAAAAGCTTCTTTGCGACGTTATTTATGTTAAAAAAATGGATTGCGTATGTTTGATTAAATTTGTTAGCATGCCTTTTTTATTATGCGCATTCTTAATCTTTTAGAGAAGCTTTAGAAAAGAAAAAAGAGAAGCTTTTAACCGTAATCTATACAAAAAATACTGTTTTTAAGCCAAGAGTTCTAAACTTTTTTTTGAGTAAGGTTATTAATTTTCAGTAAGGCCGACTGTGTGGTCGCGTCGTCAACGTCGTTGGCTTCGGTTACGGGTTCGAATCCCAGTAAGGACAGTTTTATAAATTGATTTTTCAATCGATTTATGTATGTCTTTTCGAAGGCATGGATGTATGTGATGTCTTGACCTAACCTAACCTAACCTATGAACGGGGCGTATCGAGGGCGATTAATTAACCACTAGCCCTATCCTTCTATCCCTACTCTCTTTGGAAAAAGAGAGGTTGAGCAACTGGGTAACAAGCAGTTCTCGTAGAAACACTTCTGTTGAGATAAACTCCAATAGGACTTCATATGCTCTACATGGTGAGCGGACATGGTAAAAAAAACATAAAAAAAGATTAAAAATTAACTGACGATAATGTTTGCCATGAGCGAAACCTGTCCTAGTTGTTTAAAATAAAAACGGAATTTAAAAAAATAGTATGCTATAGGCGGTGTTCCGAGGATGTTTGAATTTTTATCACAAATTATTCACAATAATTATTAAAGCAATCAAATATTAATTGTATATTTCACATATACTATACATACATATTTTAATGCAATATTATAAATCTTAGCATAATATTGCAGTCAACATATAATAAACCATTTTTTAAAATGAAAATTAAACTCTTGACTAGAGAATTGGGAATCATATAAATAAAACATCGCGTAATTGATTTTTTTTGTGTTACGCCACTGGTCGCCATTTAACTGGTTTACTTGGCTTTCAAACAATAAATTAAATCAAATTTTCATTTCAATACAAAAAAAAATTCGCATAGAAATAGTTTAATATAATTAAAATTTAAGGTAAGATAAACTCCAGCGTTGTTTATCTCAATAATAATAATAAATTGAAAGCGAAATATTGTCTTAGACTTTAGCTTTATCTCAAATATGAAATTACTTCTAATTATAAGATTAATTAAACTAGAATTAATAAATAAAATTAGTGCTGTTTTCTCATTATTTTGAAATACCTGTATATTAGATACAGTAACACGATCTTTCTTGTATTGGACAAGCGTCAGTGTATTTAATTTAAGACAATGAGTTCTTATTACATAGGAAAACATGATGCATTGTGGTGGGTTCTTCGGATGATTCGAAAAAGTGTTATATTTCTATTGTCAAATTAAACTATGTCTAATTTGGTTTGAGGATACCATGTTTTCTACTAAATATACTTGAGAACACAATCAACGCTTATTATATACAAATTTTGGTGTAGGTGAGGTCACTACGAGAATTTAACGGCCACTTTATGATATTGGCAACCACTAAAAAATTTACGAAACAGCTGCTAAGCTGATTTGAGAATTTGGTTATGTGTCGTTATAGATTCCCATTACTTACATTTGTAATACAAAGTTTCTAATTTTTTATTTTCATATATTCCAGGTAATCAAAACAAGCGTTAGTCTATTTTTACAGTTTCGTTGTTTATATATTTTTTCATATTACATGCGTAGAAAAAAAATATATTTTTTTTTAAGCATTAAAAGAATATTTTGCATAAAAGCTTATGCCTATGCGCCAAATATTTTTTTTAAATATACAGTTTAAATTCGTAAGCCGTTTTAGCAATAGAAGAAAATAAATATTATGAACTTTCCAAACTTTAATGATAAATTAATAATTGTCGATTTGCTTCTCAGAAATATCTCTTTTTCTGTTCCTACAGAAGAACAACAAAAAAATACGTTCGATTGTGTTTTGTATTCAAATTGAAACCAAGCTGGACGAAAATGAAACAGTAAATTTTAAAAAAGGCCGCCATTTATAGGCCCGTCAATTGTAAAGTGGAAACTTTCACAATTTCCTAAGTTGTATAGAATGCTAATCATTTTTTTAGCCCACCCAAAATTTTAGGTCACGAACCGCCACTGTTGCAAGCAGAGTATGGATTAGAAAAGACTACATAAATATTAACATAAAACCGGAAACTATACCAACCTGACGTCTACACTATACGTATTGTTGTAAAGTAAAACAAATTGCCTATGCTAACTATTAGGCGTTCTTCGATAATTACTGTATGACTATGTTCGACTCGCCATTAGGTCAACTTAATTTTACTATTTTGAAGCAACATAATTAAGAGATATTTGACATAATATGGTTTAAGACAACTTATAATAAATATGTTAACTGAAAGTAAAATTAAAATTAGTCGTAGAGGGTATTTTAATTCTTTAGAGATGTTTTTAGTTAGTGGAATATACAGTATTAGGGTGTTCACTGTCAATACTTGGTGGAAAGGAATTATATTAATAAAAACACAATAATCCTTTGTACTTCATTCCACTTTATTTAATATGTCAGGACCGGCTTCGCTCATTGCGAGCATTGTCAACTGATAAGAAATATAATTTAACAACGCTATTTATACAAAATTGAAAAGTTATACACAACAATTGGCATTGAAAAGAAATTGCCAATTACAATAAATTGATTCTATCATTAAGCATATTCACTTTATTAATGTAGCATTTTATCACTTTGTCAAAAATTTCCCAAATTTTAATTATGTTTGTAATTACTTTCAATCGCCATTCTGAATTTATTAATCTGGGATGAATTTTTAATTATATGTTAGATGTGTTGAACATTTTAATTTTGTGTTATATTAGAATTATTATTGGCAATTTCTTTTCAATGCCAATTGTTGTGTATAACTTTTCAATTTTGTATAAATAGCATTGTTAAATTATATTTCTTATCAGTTGACAATGCTCGCAATGAGCGAAACCGGTCCTGACATATTAAATAAAGTGGAATGAAGTACAAAAGATTATTGTGTTTTTATTAATAGAATATACAGTATATGATTATTTAAAATTATTATTTATTAAGTTTTGTTTTTATTTTGTTGCTAAGAAGATAACGTAATCTAGATTTGATGCAGAAACCGAGTTGAACCTTTGAACGGACATCCACGAAGCCGATTTGGTAGCAAAATATTGACAGCCCCTAAGAGAGCCAAGTGTAGTGGAAAGAAGTAAAAATTTATTCGGAAATGTAACATAATAATAATAATAATAATATATTCTCAAATGCGTAGAAAATATATATCCCTTCAGCGGGTAGAAGGACCCTCAGAGCTTAATCAGGCTTGCGTTTTTTTCCCTATATCTAGGGCAGCTTTTCCAATGTACGTTTAACTTTCAAATAATAATATGTGCCCATGTGCCTTCACGTGCTTTAGGTACTTACCTTTCGAACCGGGTTCAAATAATAATATATTATGCTTTCGGTCATGTAATACAAAACTGTTTATTGAATAGCAAATATCTCATATTTGACGTTAATTAAAAACCCACAGAAAATATTGTTATTGCCTGCTGAATTTAATGAATACAATTCTTCCATAATCGAAAACTCAATCATGAATTGAAAAACTTTTCATAAATAATTTTGTTGCTTAGAAAAAATCTATCTGCCAAAGAGTTCTTTACAAATATATATATATATATTTTAATATTTGACATTACAGCTTACGCCAATGCGTCAAATATTTTTTAGTTGAAAGATCATACGAGATATACTCGATGAGAATTTTTGAAAGTCACATGAGATAAACTCAAGGAGAATTGACTTCACAAACACCCATGTATTAGATCTCAAATTAAAATTGAAAAAAATCCAATTTTGACATTGACCTTACCGGGAATGGAACCCACCTGGTTGGTAAAGCAAGCTCTAACCAACTAGACCACAGCGGGCGACCTTGGTCAGTATTAAACTAATACTGACCAAGTCATGATTTATCTATGATAATAGTAATAATAAAACCATCTTGTTAAAAATTTCCCAAATTTTAATTATGTTTATAATTTACCACTTAAGATCTTTGATGATTTTTTAATTATGTGTTATATTATAGGTGCTAATTTTTTAATTTTGTGAGTCCCTAATACTGTGATTTGTAAATTCTTTTCATTGTCAATTGTTGTTTACACCTTTTATTTAAATTTAATTTTGTTTAAATAGCACTGATTACATATGTTTGTTATTAGTTGACAATGCTCTTAATGAGCGAAACCGGTCCTAAACAGTGTTCCCTCTAAGCTGTGCGCTTGTGCGCGCGCACATAACTCTCCAATTACGCGCACATACATAACAATAGAGCGCCCAAAAGTTTCACCAGCTCTACCAGCGCCAGAGTAAATTAATTGACATTATATAGTGTAGTTAATTAGTTTCATTATTCAAAATTAACCATTTCGTTTTGTAGACTTTAATACCGTTATGTGGTGCACAAAATTTTTCACTTCCTTTCAAAGTTGCACAGCCAATGTCTTTTGCGCACATAGCATCCGGAAAATTAGAGAGAACATTGGTCTTAATCTATTAAATAAAGTGGAATAAAATACAAAGGAATATTGTGTTTTTATTAATATAATGCCTTTCCACCAAGTTATTGACAGTGAACACCCTAAAAGTGATATGTGATTTGTTGCAGCGATAAAAGTAGCAAAGATGTAGCATAGAGAAACTTTAAGGCTTCTATCGGTGTTGTAAAATCATTTTGTGCATTATAATACGTTGGTGCGATGATGTGCGATGCATCATAGATTCTGCCTCTTCCTGATGAAGACATTTTTGCAAAATCTAATGAAAAATGAATGTGCCTTTGATATCTGAATGATTTAAAAACTATCTGTAGTAAATATGACTTTCTCAAAATTAAAACAAGGATTTATTTAATATTTTTACCGAATTTAAAGACAATGAAATCCCATTTGCCATGTATTTTTACCAATCCTTTGTATAACATTGTAATTATCCACCATTTTGATAATTTTGGTTGTTGTTACATCGCCGAAATTAAGCAGTTATTGTCTCCCTTTAATAAAAAGGTCAAATATTGTAATACGTTCATCGGCACCAAGCTAATTTGGGCACCATTTCAATAATAACATAACCGGTGGCTAATTTTAAAAACAGATGCCAAATATTCATACGTACGCCCTTCCGACCAATCGAAAGAAAATAGAGAGATACATTTCCGATACAAATATTTCTTTTTAATGCTGCCGAGTGGAAAACGTAATGCGAATTGAAATACTCTATCGGAAAAACATTTCGTAAAAGGATTTTTTTCTCTACAATGCCCGCCTGCGCCTGTAACAATTTCTGTAGCGATTATGATAACAAAATAAATAAATAACCTTCATATTTCTACAGCTCGAACATAAAACACAATTTGTGTTTCTTTGTCGAATATTTTCCGAATTTTGTTTCGAGCCCGTTTAAAATTTGCCAAATAATATTTTATTTATTGGCCTATTAAAAAGCTACCTGCTTTTTTAAAAACTTGGATTAATAACCATAACGACCAATTTATTCACAACTTCATGTCAATTAAAGAAAAAAAACTTTGAATTAATTGCTTGATTAGTATGACTGTTAATAATTTCATTTGAAAATAGTTACCGTCATATTCTGTTGGTAAATTAAAATTATCATTTAAAATATCTCCGTACATTTTAAACAATTGTTGGCAAACATCGTTATGTTGTAGTAAAATTAAGTTTAAATACTGTCTTTAAAAAATACATCACAACATTCACAACCATAAATGTGTGCTTTTCATAAATAATTTACGATTTCTTAAAATAAAAATACACCATGAAAAAGGTCATTAATTCTTTGAATATTGATACAACTCTTGGCAGATTTAAATTATTTAAATTATTATAAAACAATTTCATTAAAATATGTTATGGTATATATTCTAAATTCAACTTTGGGTAATTTTCAACACTAAAATATCGATATTTTCGCATTTTAAAAACAGATATTTCGCTATTGAAAAAATACCAAAATACTGAAATCTTGGTTTCGGTAATACCAGCATTGAAATTACTATTTTTGACCTACTCACTTACGTAGCGAAGTGATTGCAATCCCGAAAATATACTTAAATGTTAAATGCATCTATTTAATTATTGCTTCTCCTTCGACATATATATTCGATCTTGACCAGTAGGGCGAAGTTAATTATTGTTGTGTTACTATTCCTATAATTATAACCCCTAACCTATCTGGGAAAAAAACAGGTCTAATGAAACAGCCTTCAGGTGAAACATTTTTTTTAACATGTCATAATTAAGGCGAACATGATTTAAGTGGTTAGGATCTGATTAAAATGATGAAAGAATAAATACAATTTATATTTTTGTATAAAAAGTTAGGATCTTGTGCAAAAGCTACACGGTTTTTTTTAAACATTTGTATTACTCATTATAAAAAAATATAAGAAGGAACATTAAGTTTTCTGAAATTAAATGGATGCAGTGGAAACTTTTTTGGAAGCTATTTTTTAATATAAAATTAAATTTAACAACAACTTTAATTTGTATTACAAATTATGACTCGTTGTTCTGGTCTTTAATATAAAATGATGAAATTAATTTCAATCAGTTGATAGTTCTGATCTTGGTAAATAAAATTGGAAATAAATACAAAGGAATATTGTGTTTTTCCTTATATAATGCGATTGCCCTAAGTATTGACAGTAAATACCCTAAAAGTGAAATTTATTTACTTTCGAATTTACCACACTTACTTAAATTAATTAGTGTATAATTAGTACCATCAAACTTTGTATCTTTCCCCCTCTCTACGTCCAGTAGAAAATAACGAACCCCGTCTTTTATTTTATAATTTTATAACATAAGACTTGAATCAATTTTCAGTTTATTCGTAAACGCTGCGAAGGTCTGATGATGGTTTTCAAAAAAGCGAAACATATGTCACAAATAGTAGAAAAGCAAGTTATCAAATTTTGGCATTAGTACAGACAGTTTTTTTTAATATAATACTTTTCCATCAAGAATTGGCAGTGAACACATTAAAAGTGAAAGATATCAAATTATTTAATTCATGTTGGTCTCCCTTAATATACAAATATTTAAATATATTTTTTATATAAGCCCTTATTCAACTTGTTATGTAATATAGTACTCATATAAAAAGTCTTTTGGTATTATGTATTATGCATAAATGTTAAAGAGATGTTACCCTTAATAATAACGACATATATTATAATAAATATTGAAGGATTTCTCTTCATAAACGGTTCTCAATTCTGGCAATATTTATGCCTACGTAATAGAACGAAAGGCAGTAAAAAGGATTGAGATACTTCTTTCTGAATAAATGTCCATTTATTAAAATATATGGAGACTCGCAAAATTACTTTTGGTCGGATTGAAATGCCGGAGATTTTCTGTTATTCGCGAAAGGATTAGGACAGGGGTCACTAAGCGGGAGCGCAACGGTTTAACTTCACGTTTCAATTTGAAGTCACGTACCTTTTGTAATTATATTAGAGACACATTCTGTTTTAATTTATGAACATATTATAATTATTATAAAGAACGAATGACAATATTTACAATTCAATTGTAGTAGATATCATTTTAATGTGTTTTTGTGCACTTCTTCCACATTTTCGACTCCAAAAAAAGTAAGTGCATGGTCTATCAGCAATAGAGCTTATAAAAAAACCAACTTTTACAAAAATTGCATAATTTAATAAAAATAGCGAAAAAAAGTTTTAAATTATTTTTTATTTTGTTTATTTATATACATAATAATACAAAACAAGAAATTATTTCGTGTTTCTCTTCAGAAAATATGATTTAAGAAAACAAAAAGCGTCCAATGATCGGTCACTTATTGATGATCTAATCGAGTCGCATTCCTGGATTGTATATAATAGTAGTATGTACACATTGTATACTAAATATTAGACTATGTACATATACATGTATTACACCTCGTTTTATTTGAATCCACGTCAAAACCAAGTCAAAATATTAACCGGTTACGAAGTTGAAAAAAACCGGTTTTCGAATGTCGCTAATTTAGCCGAAAATCGGTTTTTGAAAACCGACAAGCCGTAATCAGCATCCGAAATTTTTTACAGAAGCCCAGGTTCCTTCTAGCAACCTTTAAGCTGCTTTATGAATCACTGCTTCGTAAAACGCATTATTATTTATGGCTGTTGCCCTTGGCAACGCGTTGATTGAGAAATCATTCGATATTTGTTCAGTGATTCCTTCTAAACATTGTAATACCAACCACAAAAACGTTGGGTATTACATTTAATTAATAAAATAGCACAATAATATAAAAAAGCGACATTTAAAGTGCTCCACAAGCAGTTTTATTAGTTTACAATATTTAAGATACTGTTATTTATGTATTAATACATTTTTATAGGTGAAAGTATCAATTATATATAATTCAATACGATACTGTGGGATATGTACACAGACCAATCTGATCGATAACGTTAATACCATATCAATAGACCACATAAGTCGATTGGGATTATGTTTATGTTATTATGGAAAGAATAGTGAATATTATATTATGTTCCCACTCCGCTGCTATCGATAAGAAAATATGTTGATGGATGAATTATTTTGTTACTTATATATAAATAGAAGGTTAACAATTAATGGAAACCCAACATTACTTAGATCACTTATTTTTGTTTTTTCTTGGAATATTAGCCAAAAAACAAATTGTATTTGTTTGATTTTCAGTATTGTTTCAGAATATTAATAATATAACGAGGCTGCTTAATTAACACTACTAGAGAGGTGGAAGTTTAACTGATTATATCGACAGAGTATATTGTTTTTGTTTACATAAATTGAAATTTAAATAAGTTTATTTTCGGAACCCTTTTATAGTAATCGAATTTCCATGTAAAATATATCGTCGTTGAAGTGACAGAAGTTGGTTAGCAACAAACTGACAGTTCTGAGTAAACAGCAAATTGAAAATTTAACCTTTAAGCATAAAGCTTGCCTCGATATTTTATGTTTGATAAAAAAATATGAAATCAAAATATTGATGGATTTATGCAGAAAAATAATACGCAATGCCGTTTTTTGCCCTTTGGATCTGCATTATAATTATCGATAAAAAATGCTGTTTTTACCAAACTGGTGTTATATGTAAATGCACCAACCGAGTTATTCCAGACAGACAATTGATATCCGACAATTACATTGTGGGCTTAGTTAATGTTTGTAAAATTTGCTATTTAACAGGTTTTGTCAGTACTGTGAGGATATTGTATACATAATTTAATAAGTAGCTAAAGCATAAGTTTTTTTATCAATCCTTATAGGGTGTTTAAAAGTACTTGAACGATAAATTAAATATTGTACGTATATCGGAAAAGGAGGGTCCCTCTTTGTTAGAGCATTTATAAAATGGTTTTAATTTCAAAATAAATTCAACGTGTGACTTATAATAAAAAATTTCTATTAAGCATGAAATTTTTCAAAAACCCTTAATTGGAGGGCATGAAAATATTTTTCCCACAACGATTAAGTTTTCTCTACAAATCGTTAAAATTCAACAACAAGAGTTTTAGAAAATTTAGACTGAAGACTATTTGTGTAATTTCAATATTAAATTTAAATTGTCTACGTTTCCACTCGTCTTGTCTCTAACAATTCAATCGCACAAATCAACTTAAACTAAAGCTTGGTAAATTGTTGTATCGTGTAATAATAAAACAATTTAGAGACGTAGCTTTGGAACAATGTGACTTTCGTTAGATGGATGGGGTGTCACAGAAACTGCGTGTGGCGTTGGAGAGAGGAAGATCGGATAGAAGGAAAGGGTTGATTGAGGCGGCCAAAGTTCACACCGGACTGCAGCGCCAAGAAGAAGAAGAATGGTTTATTTTAATGGCGTTTAAACAAGTAGGAAAGTAACCACAAAAACATCATAACATGGAAGTACTTACTGATTTTAAAATGTGGGCTTTATCACCTATGGTGTATGATGCGCAGAGTAAGTATATGCACACAGGTGACACTTTATTTATCACTTTTAGGGTGTTCACTGTCAATACTTGGTGGAAAGGCATTATATTAATAAAAACACAATAATCCTTTGTACTTCATTCCACTTTATTTAATTATGTTTGTAATTACTTTCAATCGCATTCTGAATTTATTAATCTGGGATGACTTTTTAATTATATGTTAGATGTGTTGAACATTTTAATTTTGTGTTATTTTAGAATCACTTTAATGTAATTGGCAATTTCTTTTCAATGCCAATTGTTGTGTATAACTTTTCAATTTTGTATAAATAGCATTGTTAAATTATATTTCTTATCAGTTGACAATGCTCGCAATGAGCGAAACCCGTCCTGACATATTAAATAAAGTGGAATGAAGTACAAAGGATTATTGTGTTTTTATTAAGACACTTTATTTCTTATTTATTAAAAAAAAACAAAATCTTTTTATGGACCAAAAGAGAGTTATATCTTACTACTACTGATGCATTTTTGTGTGACATCGTACAGCACTTTTGTATTGATACCACCAAGAAGTAACTGAAACAATTACACTTATGTAAATGCCAGCAATCTGCAGTGGCCGACTGGGTTTGAAAGTATTAGTTACCAGGAGTCAATGAAAGTGCACCAAAGGACAAAAATAATTGGGGCCTTTCTTCTAGAAAAAGTAACGGAAAGTTATTTTTTTTCTATTTTTATTGCAGTAGTTATTTCATATAAGAATGATCTTGAGGTCGCAAATGGGCCCGGGTAAATGTTAAACACTTACTTTTCGATCCTTTTTAGCGGGGCCCAGTTGCCATCGGACAACTTGACATGTATCGTAAGTCTGTAACTAGCTTTCTGCAGTGATTTTATTTGATTTCTGATGAATATTTTTTAATACGTAAAAGTAAGCGGCATATAACACATAATACCCTCTACTACGTCACTGATAATAAAGTAAGTAAGTGTTAACAATGTAATATTTTCATCCCCATCTTCATTTAATTTATATTCTTGTTTTGTTTACTTCAAAATGTTAAGATTTAAAATACAAATTACCAAGAGAAAATTCAATGAAATAGTCCTTACTGACTAAAGACCACAAATAAAGTAAATAATGGTTAAATTCACGATGCACATGATTTAAGTACTAATAAAATTCTACAATGGAGAACCACTTATTCGCATTGTAAAGTGATTGGTGCATAACCCAAATATATTCACAATATTTTGAAGATAAATAGGACATAATAATTGGTATAGATTTCAAAGTGAATATAATTGAAATTTCTTAAGTGCAGTCGTATGAAGTTGATGCTGTAGCCGCCTATTATTATGAAAAGGTTTCACAAAAAGGTGTTTATTAGTTATTATTTTATAGAAAAATAAAAAAACGTTATTTTCACATATTCTCTTGCCTAGTTTTGAAAGTAATATAAAAAATAACCTAGTTCCTTTTTTGCTTGGCTAAAAAAACTTTTAGTGATAAAGTTTGGCTTTTAAATAATGTTTTACTCACCACTATATAAAACATTTATTAGTTCTGCTGATGATGTGCTACAGAAGAAAATCTCGTTTCATTTTTATTTAGTGAAAAAACCTTCGGAAATTTTTGATGAAAGAGTGGAAAATTTTTTCTTAGAAGTGATGAAAAAGGGCATGTTAATATTTCTATAATCAAAGAAAAATGTAACATCGACCTTTATCAAAGCCCATATGAAAAAACCTGAAAGGCTCTGCGAACATTTTCCAAGTATTAGCAAATCACTTGAAAGCTACGCGTGGAGTTTTTTGAAGAATTAGAGTGGCATTCAGTGTTCTGGTTATAATTATTATGAACGAGTGTTCCTTCAATATTGACCAGATTTATCCGCTCACACAAAGTCAATAATTAGCTTTAAAAATATTTCATAAAGACCTGGCAATTCCAATGGATACTAAGTATAAATAACGAACTTTCTTTTTACTTTATGAATTCGCACACTATAAGTATGATAAATTCTTTAAATCAATTCGTTAACTGTCAATTCTTATTGAAAAAACATTATGTTAGTAAAAATGAAATATATTCACTTTTAATATATTAATATTATTTTCAACACTCGCCTGCTGTGGCCCAGTTGGTTAGAGCTTGCTCTACCGATTACGCAGCTCTGGGTTTGATTCCCGGTCAGATCACAATGAATTTGATAATTATTCAATTCAAAGTTGTGATCAAAGACTGGGTATTTGTGATGTCAATTCACATCATTTTCTCTCCTCCCATCCTTCTGATCCTTTAATAACTGGATGTAGCAATAGCGATTAGTCCACCATTAGTCCTGTTCTAGACTTATCCTTCTTTCCCTGCTACTCATTTTCAAAAAAATGAGGTTGAGTGACTGAGTAACAAACCGTTCTCGTAGAAAAAACTTCTGTTGAGATACCTCCATTAGGAGGCCATATGCTCCACATTGGGAGTGGACATAGGTTTAAAAAAAATCAACACTCACTTTCTGTCACTGATATGAATGTTACTAATGAGTAATTTCTGACCCTCTATTATTGATGTAATGATAAAATTAAATTTCAAATAATTACAATAATACTGAAACCTGAAACAAAATATCATCAAATACAAATAAAAATAATTCAATTTGAATCGTTCAAACTATGTACATTCTCACAAATTTTGTCACTAACGACCCGGGTTTCGCCTTTCGGCATCTTCAGGCATTCAAGTGCACGGATGAACTTGAACTGACGCTTAGCAAATAAAAGTTTCGTGCTTATATAAGATACAAATGCATCACCGAGTCCAAAGCCATTGCTGGCGAAAAGGATGAGCTCATGGGAATTCCAACAGATTTGTGTAGTGAGCAGTTTCAAGAATTATATAATCTGTTTGTCGGCAAAGGTTTTATGATTATATGATTTTATGGTTATATAGGGTATAGAAGAGGAGATGTGGGAAAATTTGTTATTTCGTTTAAAATCGGAAGACTTTGCAACTGTGCTTTATTGATTTCTAAAATTTCTTGGAAAAAGAGCTTATGACTGTCCGTATTTGGGTGTAACATTTTTATCCCTTGTTCCTGATTGAACACGTGTCCTTCCGAAATTAAGTGATTAGCAAAAGTAGACGTGTCTTTTTTCAATCTAAAGGCTGCCATATGTTCTAAAACTCGGATGTTCAATGTTCTTTCTGTTTTGCCGATATAAAACTTTGTACAACAAGAACATTGCAATCTATAAATCCCGGATTTATTTAAGTAATGTATTTTATCTTTATTATTAATTAATAATTTGCCTAAAGAGTTTTTACAGTAAAAAGCAGGTCTAACACTATCAGCTAGCTGTTTTTTAATTTTGAGACTTGTATTTCCTAAAAAAATGATTCTACGCCAATACCTAGTATGATCTATGTCCTTTGACACTATACCTTTAAATAACATTTTTTCTGCAAGTTTAGCTTGTTTTTTTGATAAAAGATTGTCTATAAGAGACATATCGTATCCATTGTTTATGGCGATTTGTTTGATGATTTTCAATTCAATATTAAAGTTTATTTCGTTTAAAGGAACACTCACAAGTCTATGTATTTCTGAATGAAAAGCGGCTAGTTTATAAGAAAATGGGTGCATTGAATTTTTATGGATTACAGTATCAGAGAATGTTGGCTTCCGAAATATTTTAAACTCGTGAGAATGATTTTCAATGTTAATATTTAAGTCAAGAAAGTTAATATTTTTGCCTCCGACTTCTAGAGTAAATTTAATATTTTTATCTAATGAATTTATAAAGTTATGAAAGTGAGTTATTTGTCTATCTGTTCCATTAAACAGGCAAAGAATATCGTCTACATATCGGAACCAATAGACTATAGGTTTGGCTTCTGATTCTTTGCCTGTTTAATGGAACAGATAGACAAATAACTCACTTTCATAACTTTATAAATTCATTAGATAAAAATATTAAATTTACTCTAGAAGTCGGAGGCAAAAATATTAACTTTCTTGACTTAAATATTAACATTGAAAATCATTCTCACGAGTTTAAAATATTTCGGAAGCCAACATTCTCTGATACTGTAATCCATAAAAATTCAATGCACCCATTTTCTTATAAACTAGCCGCTTTTCATTCAGAAATACATAGACTTGTGAGTGTTCCTTTAAACGAAATAAACTTTAATATTGAATTGAAAATCATCAAACAAATCGCCATAAACAATGGATACGATATGTCTCTTATAGACAATCTTTTATCAAAAAAACAAGCTAAACTTGCAGAAAAAATGTTATTTAAAGGTATAGTGTCAAAGGACATAGATCATACTAGGTATTGGCGTAGAATCATTTTTTTAGGAAATACAAGTCTCAAAATTAAAAAACAGCTAGCTGATAGTGTTAGACCTGCTTTTTACTGTAAAAACTCTTTAGGCAAATTATTAATTAATAATAAAGATAAAATACATTACTTAAATAAATCCGGGATTTATAGATTGCAATGTTCTTGTTGTACAAAGTTTTATATCGGCAAAACAGAAAGAACATTGAACATCCGAGTTTTAGAACATATGGCAGCCTTTAGATTGAAAAAAGACACGTCTACTTTTGCTAATCACTTAATTTCGGAAGGACACGTGTTCAATCAGGAACAAGGGATAAAAATGTTACACCCAAATACGGACAGTCATAAGCTCTTTTTCCAAGAAATTTTAGAAATCAATAAAGCACAGTTGCAAAGTCTTCCGATTTTAAACGAAATAACAAATTTTCCCACATCTCCTCTTCTATACCCTATATAACCATAAAATCATATAATCATAAAACCTTTGCCGACAAACAGATTATATAATTCTTGAAACTGCTCACTACACAAATCTGTTGGAATTCCCATGAGCTCATCCTTTTCGCCAGCAATGGCTTTGGACTCGGTGATGCATTTGTATCTTATATAAGCACGAAACTTTTATTTGCTAAGCGTCAGTTCAAGTTCATCCGTGCACTTGAATGCCTGAAGATGCCGAAAGGCGAAACCCGGGTCGTTAGTGACAAAATTTGTGAGAATGTACATAGTTTGAACGATTCAAATTTAATATTGAAATTCCACCAAGCACCTTCAGTCGAAATCTTAAATTAAAAAAAAAAAAAATTCAATTGAAAATGATGAAAAATATTTGCAAATTGGTTGTTTCAATAAAATTGAATGAAAAAACAAAGCGCTAGTTTATTGTAAAACAAATTGATCAAAGAGTGATAAGTGCTGAGCGTCCAAACGCAATTTGTTTTCAATTAATAAATAATTGACGAACTGTATACTAGGCCTAAACCATTTTGCATTGGACGATTGCAAAGCCTTTGAAAGTTTTTAGTTTGAATTCAAATATCGTGTAAAGCTCAAAACATATCAATTTGTGTAAATATTTGAATGTACTTCAGAATTCAATAGTCAAATTTAACTTTGATTTGAATTGTTTTTGAACAAAATGTACCATAAAGGTTATGTTTTTACATGATATTGCTACACAAACAAGCACAGTGCTTATGTGATGGCCTAAAGGCAGACAAAAAAAACGAAGTAAATTATACATATAAAATTGTAATAAGAAAATCTGATGCTTGATTGTTTTTAAAAACAATGCTTGAACATTTTAACGTTTGTTAAACATATTAATTTCACGAGATTTGGGTTCACACCCTTTCAATCATACATGAATGAGCAGATTGTGAATTGTCAACAATCGAAGTTTTGGAGCTCGGAGAGATTCTCTTGAAAACCAGCATAATTATAAACAAATTTGTACAATATTTAGGTGAATGTAAATGATAGATGATGTTTTTCGATGGCTGATTAACTAAAATAAAATTATTTTAATAAAAAGTGTAACATTGAATATTCAACAAGGCTATTTTAAACTTTTAATGTATTTTACTTTAAATTCTTTGTGAAAAATCATTAAATTTAAAAAATAAAACACAATTTTCATAATTATCAGATTTTGTTTTGCCCACCACGAGCATCATCAACGAATATTAGTGATAATTCTAGCAAATAACTATACAATTCCTGATCATTATTGAACACATGGAATAAGAACATTTGAAGGAAATAATGTATAAACACATTTCTGTATAATATATTGTTTTTCTAAAAAATTGTACGTGTATTTATACTTAATATTATTAATACGGTGCGTTTCAACACGTTAATAAGCCAAATGTTATTTTATATGTACATAAATTAACGTTCAATCATATTTCAAAGTACTGGATTATAATATGAAAATTAATTTTTAATCATATTTCCGAGAGTTAATTATTGCTCATGCAAACAAATTTCGATTGCGTTGTTTATTGGCTTCATTTGAAAACAAAGTTCAATTAGAGAATTCAAAATAACAAAGCCAATCAAAATGGTGGTAAATTATCTACTTTATTTTTATACAACTAATAACCATATAATAAATATATTTATAAATTATTTTTTCACTAATAAATGTCTTATTTTCTTTTTTTGATTTAAAAAAAATAGATTACTTTACATCTTTTACTTTTCCCGATGTTAAAAAATAAACACTCGGGTTAGATAGGTACAGAATTGCTTCGACTCAACGACAATGACATTTTTGTAATGTCTGAGGAAATTATGACCAGTATACCATACCATAACTCAAAAAAACATTTAAGAACAGCTTATGTTGATAATATGAAACTATTACGTGGAAAGAATAGATTGCACATGCAACCCTCTAGTAAAAGGTCTTGGGGGAAATATTGGTATTACTGTCGAAATTTAGTTAAGAGCTATGCAATATATTGTCAACTTAAGAATTGTATTATAAAACGAAGAATTCCTGATGAAAATAAAACACTTCTGTAAACTGAATACCATAAGTATTTGTAAGTGAGTTTTTTTTTTATTTTTTCCCTTTTCGAAGACTTCAACTGACAGAATATCGACGTAGTTGCGTAGCTAGAAAACATTCAGTTAAAAATATTGAAATAGTCTGTACCCACATTAGAAATAAAAAATAAATGAAATTAAAACAAAAAAGATAAATATATTTAGAGAAGAAATATAAAAAAGTAACTTATCAAACCACTAAAGAGCAATTTTAAATCACGTCATCTTTCTTAAATAAAATCTAGCCAATATTCCTTGGTGGGAATTTGAAAAATATTGACAATGTTAATGAAAACATATGATATGTCTTTTGAGTTAATTTAATATAAAGTCTCAATAAAGATAAATCAATAATATATATTTCTCTTCATAAATAATTGACAAACATTATCCATTATCTTCAGCCGGGGACTTTACCTCTCAAACCACGGTATGACAGAGTTGAAAGTAAAAAACGAAATATGACTGACTGAAAAAAATAGTTAAGCTAGTCTGAAAGCACAAGAAATAAAAACGAATACAGACATTGGCGTAGCAATTGCTTGTCTCAATTTTTTTTTGTAATTTGTTAATTATGGATATTTTTTAAACAGCAGAATTAAAACACTTTTTTTTTTTTTTTCAATTCATTCTACGTTGATTCTATTTTTAATTGAACCGTTCAAACGTGTTCCTTTAAAATAATTAAATGAATTTTGAATGTCAATCGAGATCAAATAGACAAGGAAAGACCACCATTATCCAAACTTAAATCCAAGATCCCTAAATTGTGATACTGTCTTTTGAGCCCATTTAATCAATGTGTTAAACTTTTATTTTTATTTGACCAAAGATACCGACTAAAAATATTTAATTCAGAAGGTCTACGGTTTATATCTGTCTACGTTACTGTATAGTACGTAAAGTATAACTGCTTTGCAGCAATTAAAGAGGGATTTTATTCGAAGACGATAATTCGGTTACCCATTAAAGTGGCGCACGAGAAGAGAGGAGCTCGGCAGTTGATAATAAATAAATTTTGGCGAAAACAGCGCAATGTCGACATGATGTAATCCTCTCCTGCCGCTTCGACTGTTCTGTTTTGCATCTAGCTAGTTTTAATTAAGTTAGATTAATTGTGGGCCATCTATCGCAAGCGCTGCTGCGCCCCACTTTATGGGTTTAGGGGCTATGCTTAAAGGGATCTGTGCAATAGGGGAGTTCAAAATACCAGTCATTTTTTTTTTCAGCCACGTCAGCTCCCAAAGTAAAGCATATGGGTTTGATTAAACGTCTCAGCATTATCTTTTTACCGAAACTGGTTTCTTTTCATTCGTTCAATATCATTTTTTTGAGAAAGTAATGATAACATTTTGGTTCGTAACACAGCGGTCAACTCTCACATGCTCAAACCCTTGTACAAACAGCATACTTTTTAATTATGTTAAAGGCATGGATTTTTTTATGTCTGTGAACTCCCTCACTCCTTTCCAATTCTAAAATAACGAAACGTAACGAAGGAAATTAACGAAAAAATAGCCCTGTCCTAACATTTTCTTTACCCTATTTGAATAAAAAGAGAGATTGAGCAAGTAACAAACAGTTCTCGTAAAAAAATGTTCATAATTTCATGTTAGTGCTGTGGAGCCTTTTGAAGCTACGTTCATCTTAGGGCATCCAATCCCAGACCTTTTTTGTGATCCCGAGATTTCGAGATTGACATTTTTTCCGATCCCGGGATTGAAAATTCAACATAAAATCGTGTATTAATTGAAATTCGGGATTGAGAAATTTTTGCAAGATGATTTGAAAACCCCAAGAATTTGTGGATTTACCAAAACTAACCCACGTTTTTTTTAGCCCTCATTCAACTTTCTCTTATATTATCAATCCCAAAATCCCGGGATTAGAACTCTAAATATCCCAAGATTTTGGAATCACAGAATTGGACAGGATCCCGGGATTGGGGGCTCTAGTTCATCTCAATAGTACATCGAGGAAATGGTTTAAAAATATATTCAATATTATTTAAAAAAAAAAAATGAATATCAAACTATAGAATTTGAACCACCCATTCGTCGATCTCAGCATCTGTTTACCAACGAAAATTTAGTGAGGCAGCCCAAAATTTATAGGCATGGAAGACGTTGAAGAAGAGAAGTGTACGAAACGAGGAGAGGCTTCTTGCTATGATCTCTGATTCTGGTGATGCCGCCTGCGGTATTAGAGAGCAGTAGTTATTTATTGCGCCAAAACGTTTCGCTAATTATTCCCCATTTTGGTTATGACGGGAATCAAAGCTAAGTGATTAAAGCGAAAATACCGCACCGCCGTAAACTTTCACGACTATTCCATATTTGAATTACTGGAATAGTTGAACTATTGGCATAATTACTAATTCATTTTTTTTTAAATTTACACAAAATATGTTTCTGAAAACAAAAAAATAACACTTTAGTAACGAGTGATTTAAACTAAGTAACTAATTAACTTAAATCGATTCATTTCAAAAATCACATTAATTATTATCAGTATATAATTAAATATTATCATTACCAGTTTCAATTTAAAAAATGTCTTTCAACAAATTAAATGAAAATTACAATTTCAACAAAAGGGTAGCAGAAAGCCAATCCTGGAAGGTATTTTGGTTTATTGCCGTCACAGCTAAATCAATTAATATTTTGGTATTAAAAAAATAGAAACACAGAAGAGTGAAAAGTTTTGTAATGTCAAATGAAAGTTGAGAAGAAAAAATTCGGTACACGTTGCCAATGTTAGACAAATATTTATTGAAATCTTGGTCATCCAGTGCATCTTATTTGTTTTATTTGAAAATACTAGTATATCAATAAAATTCTATAAGATGTCTTTATATATATTAAAGCAGTAGTGGACTAAAAAAGAAATAGTTTATTATAGCTTATTATATGACATTAAAGTTATGCGTAAAATATTTTGAAATAAGTCGAATCTAAATCAACTCGAGGAGAATTGACATGACAAACGAACATGTCTTATATCTCAATTTATGTCTAAATTAGACATTGACATTGTCGGGAACTAAACCCAGACATACTTGGTCGGTAGAAATAAGTTCTCATCAAGTAGATAACAGCGGATAACAAATTACTTGAGAAAGTTTTCATAGAAAAGTCGTATATATTAATAATTTTAGTATTCAATTTTTGACGTGAAAATGTGAAAACTGTCAAAACAGATCTCCATGTTATAGAATGATTGAAACTATTCAAATGTTAATCAAAACAAAATACGAAATCAAAACAAACTATTTAACAATGTTATGAACTACAAGATAATTTATCTACAATAGTTGTCTATAATTTATCTACCGACTAGTTGTTTAATTGCCACTTATTGTATTTCATTGTATTTCTGTTTAAATATGTTATTTATAAAGCGGTGAAACGATATACAAAACCTTTTTGAAACAGGGATAAAGTTAAGCCGTACCTTTGTCAAAGTTTTATCTCAACATAGTTAGTAATAAATAACGATATATAAACAATTAGGGGCTATGAATTGGGACCCGTGCTTACTTTAAAACTTTTCTTTTATCCAAAGACTAATTGGAAAAGTTTCGTAATAAAATGTTTGCTTTTATGATGGCGCTAATGGGTTATGGTTATTTTTTTTCTTTTTATAAAAGTAACAGACGCTCGTAATGAGGTGGTAAAAAATATGGAAATTTGTATATTATTTTGTTATCGAAGAGATTGCCCGTCTCTGGGGGTGTCATTAATACTTGCCGAATTGAAGCTTATCTGCATTTATTTATGTTTATTTTTTAAATTTTAGAGATAACACTTTTAACGAATATATTAACATTACATCTAATATATAAAAATGAATGTTTGTTTATTTGTACTTTATGTGCTGCCACACCGCTCGTCCGATTGCAATAAAACTTTGACAAACTTTTTGCTTGCACTTCAGGAACGGTTTTAGGTCTTATATAGAAAAATCAATGTATTTAAGTCTGCAATACAGTTAATTTTGACAACGTATGCTTGCACTTGCGCGAAGTTTATAGTACAATTAAATTACATTAGGTGGCGCGTGTGTCGTACCATAGAGAATCGACAGCAAACGTCAAACGTCAAATTGGCAGAAAAAGAAAACATGCTTTAATAAGGGAATTTAAGTATTTTTTACATCCATGCCTTTGAACATAAATTGATAAATTGATGGGAACATCTATTTATAAACTTTTACGTATTGGGATTCGAACCAGTGAACATCTAATAGAAAAAGTGTTGACCACTCGATTAAGGTCTCGGAAAGTTTTATGAAAAAAAAGTATCATAGTCTTCACCCCACTGCAAAAATTGCAGACGTGAATAAAAAATCACTTGTGAATATTGAAAGTTATCAACTTATTTCCATTCTCGGTGAGGAGGAA
The DNA here is from genome assembly GCA_030503985.1 of Himalopsyche tibetana. Classification (NCBI taxonomy): domain Eukaryota; kingdom Metazoa; phylum Arthropoda; class Insecta; order Trichoptera; family Rhyacophilidae; genus Himalopsyche; species Himalopsyche tibetana. The sequence continues at coordinate 38,363,055 of JAPJYX010000014.1, read as the reverse complement.
TATCCGGCTACTACTCAGACAAAAATGAAAAACGATTAATAAAGCTGAACATTCATTCTGTCATTTGGTGGCGAATAAAATTCAAGAGTGATCTATTTCTGATTGCCTAATGGCTTGGAAATCAAATAATGTCTTTTTAAAGTATTTTCTTCACTTCATTTTCCGAAAGATAAGTTTGTGGTTTGCTTGTTTCCATGAGGAAGATAATATATTTCAGTATGTGACTCAAGTTAGCCATGCTCGAATATATTTTTATACGAAAACTTTAAATTGCCAAAAACTTAATTCACTGTTTAAATTACTATACGCTTACACAAGCGGATGCAGAAGTTCATGATCATTGACAGAAAAATATTATTATGTTCATCTTTATCCTCTTCTATCGTCAGAATACTGCTAAAATGATTTAAGTAAAAAATCGAATGTATTGAGTCATGAATGCAAATAAACAAATTTCAACACGCTCTATCTTTGAAAACAAAAAAAAATAATATTTAGGCACATATTATTTATTTTTATGTTATTAGAAGAAGTCTTGTGTTAGTCAATTCTAATTCAAGTTATTCATAGAAAAAAAAAAAACTTTTTAATATTTGGAATTCATAAATCAATATAAAATTACATTATAAATGCTATAACAAATATTTAGACGTATTTTTTCGATCGACTTTTAGATTTCTGTTCGGAGGCATGGGTGTTTGTGATGTCTAGAAATTCCGTCCCACCCTTTCCGATTATTTTATAACTGGGCGTAGCGAGAGCGATAAGTTAACCACTAGTCATGTCGTGGCCTTATCCTTCTATCTCTGCTACTCTATATGAAAAAGAGAGGTTGAGAGTCGGAGTAACAAATAGTTCTCGTATAAAAACGTCTGTTGATATACCTCCATTAGGAAGCCACATGCTCCACATTAGGAACAGACATGGATAAAAAACAAATAAAGAATTATATTTCATGATTATCGAAAAAGACGAATAACTTAAAATAAAGTTTTGTGACGTAACGCCTTTTGCAAGTATACCGACAAAATCAGCGATAAATAAATTTATTTCTTTTATATACACGATACACTTATTAACCAAATTTAAGTTCAAATTCACCCGTGCTCTTGAATGACTATTCGAATATACCGAAAAACTAAGCCCGGGTCATAAGTCATAAGTGACAAAACATGTGGAAGTGTACACAATTTGAACGATTCAAATGTATCCTAAATATTTGTTAAAAAATAATTACCAATTTCTTTCATTACTAGGTGACGCTTTCGCAGAAACAGAAGCCGTTTCCTCACCCTAAGAACTTAAGCTATCAACTATGTTGCCAATATCTTTAACATGCCCACTCCTGTTTTAGATTCGATAATTATAACCAAACGTTTAACGTACTCACAATTCCATTTATATCTGGGAGTGTCCTAGGAGCAACTTCCCAAGACTTGGTTGCATGCAGTTAAGCACGCAGATTGACCATGCCACTGTATTTGATTACAAAAAGCACTATTAATTAAAGTATTTATAAATGATGAATGTTTACACTAATTTCAATGATAATATTAATAACTCGGCGCCATGATTACTAACTCTGCAATTGTATCATTTTTTCCAGGAGTGTCTTAGGAGCAACTTCCCAAGACTTATTTGCATGCAGTTAAGCACGCAGATTGATCATGCTACTATGTTTGATTAAAGAAACATTATTAGATAAAGTCACTTTTAAGGTGTTCACTGTCAATACTTGGTGGAATGGCATTATAATAAAAATAATAAAACATTTTTAGTACTTTTTCCACATAAAATTTATTAGATCAGGACCGGTATAAATTTTATGTGGAAAAAGTACTAAAAATGTTTTATTATTTTTATTATTAGATAAAGTATTTATAAATGGTGAATGTTTACGCTGATTTCAATGAAAACAGTAATAATTCGGCGCCATGATTACTAGCTCTGCAATTGTATCATTTATATCCGAGAGTGTCCTAGGAGAAACTTCTCAAGACTTGGTTGCATGCAGTTAAGCACGCAGATTGTTCATGCTAGTGTTTTTGATAAAAAAATGCATTATGAACTAAAGTATTTATGCATGATGGTTGTTCACATTAATTTCAATAATAATAATAATAATTACTCGGCGCCCTGATTACTAGCTCTGCAATTCTATCATGTATATCTGGGAGTGTCTTAGGAGCAACTTTACTTGGTTGCATGCAGTTAAGCACGTAGATTGCTTATGCTAGTGTTTTTGATAAAAAAAATACTTTATGAACTATATAGTATTTATAAATGATGAATGTTCCCACTAATTTCAACAATAATAATAATAACTCAGCACCATGATTACTAGCTCTGCAATTTTACCATTTATATCCGGGAGTGTCCTAAGAGCAACTTCTCAAGACTTGATTGCATGCAGTTAAGCACGCAGATTGTTCATGTCACTGTATTTGATTAAAAAAAGCATTATGAACTAAAATTTTTATAAATGATGAATGTTCCCACTTATTTCAACAATAATAATAATAACTCAATGCCATGATTACTAGCTCTGCAATTGTATCATTTATATCCAGGAGTGTCTTAGGAGCAACTTTACTTGGTTGCATACCGTTAATCACGTAGATTATACATACTAGTGTTTCTGATAAAAAAAATGCATTATGAACTAAAGTATTTATAAATGATGAATGTTGACACTAATTTGAATAATAATACCTTGGCGCCATGATTACTAGCAGTGAGTTTTTCGAATAAAGAACACAATAAAAATAAGATAAAATTTAATCACGCCACAACGGTAACTTGGAGTCATTAAAAGTCGCTTATGTGACCGAAAACATTACAAAACACTCTGAATTATTAGTATTTTAAAAACGCATCTGTTTTGTATATTTAAATTGTCAATAACGACACGTTGATATACTTCCACGTATAATAAATGCGGCGTTCATTGCGTCGGCCAGAGGCGGCAGCCATTTTGATAGACCATTAAAATCTCATAAAACTGTGTTTTTAAAATGGGATGATTGTGCTGCGCTTTATAGGAATGGGTTTATATACATATGAATCATTTTATTGTTTATGCGCGTTGTTAATCGTTTACCCAATGTTTTTCGATTGTCTATTCTACTAAAATATAAAACACTTGGTTTAATTAAGATCTGACCCAGTTTTGTTGACCACAAACATTATTTACTGATGTAAGAAAATTGAATAAGAGTAGCAACAAGGTGTATGACGGGTACAAAAAATAATAAATAATTTAAAAATAGAGTGTAGTTTATGTTATCAAAATGTTATGGAAGTCTTACAAAGTAAAATAGCTACTAATTTGTAGTAAAAAATTAAGTAAATTAATAAAAACTAGAACTGTAAGCCCGTTGACCTCAACGGGGGGATTTTTGTTGCGTTTTTAAGTAGTCAGAAAATTTACTGGCGTGAAAAATAAATTACAAACCTATTTATTGAATAAGCCAGAAATTCTAAAAGTAAGAGAAATATATCTCGGAGCATATATCGACAGCCCTTCCCTGCAGTATTTAAATTGTATATAATATAGTTTTTAGAATAATTGAAATGTTTAAGTTTGCTAACAAATATATTTCGTAGAAAAAGAAATATACCTCGGGACATATATCGACAGCCCTGCAGTATTTAAACTGTAAATTATTTAATTTTTGGAATAATATTTAAGTTTGCTAACAATCATTTTTCGTAGAAGCAGAAATAGACCTCGGGGAATATATCGACAGCCCTGCAGTATTGTAATTGTAAATTATTTATTTTTTGGAATAATGTTTAAGTTTGCTAACAATCATTTTTCGTAGTAGCAGAAATCGACCGTCTTTCTTGACGTCATCGAAAAAGCGAAATCGGGGACCGACAGACAGACAGACTTACACGTTACATTATCGACTATTAATATATAGATAACTTGTTGAGATAGGTCAAATGCGGCTAAAAATACATTTTCAGTATTCATTAAAAAAAATAGGGTAAAATTAAGTAAGAGTTATTTTAGTTTAAAAATGAAATATGAAATAAATACAACTAATCAGCAACCGGGCAAAGTAGAAATGAATATTTTTACAAGTCAATACATATCTGAAATTTTGTTTCAAAGACTCATTTAAAACAAAAAAAAGAATCCTAATTCAATGTTTGTTTGATAAATACTATTAGATTATTACTTTGAATCTGATATTACAAATCGAAAAAAACACACATACAAACACATTTGCTCAAACCAGAAATTTAAATCCTAAAATTGCAATATCAGATATTTTAGTTTCATTCATTTGATTGGAAAAAATATATAGAATTAGTTGAAAAGAGTGTTTCATTTTTTAAATATTTATTACAAAATTCATTTTTTCACAAGTTTTTCTATTAGATAAATATTTACGCAAAAAAAGTTGTTGAAGTTCATTTCTTTGTAAGCTTTTTACTTCAGAAAACTATATTTAAATATCATTTGAATGATATTTAAAGCAGCTTTTACAATGCTACAAAGCGCATATAAAATGAAACAACGTGCAGTATATACACTTATTTATTTGCCACCCAGCTTTTAGACGTCAAGTATAAAACCTATTACTTAGCTGTACGCGAAAGTTTCCAGCAATAATGTATAAGATAGAATAATGTATTTCAATTCAAATAGTTGCGGTTCATAATACTCAGTGCTATTCTTTCCATGTAACGCGGTGGAACAACGTTCCGGCACCTTTTTCTTGGAATTGTTAATGTTTCAAGATATTATTCTTAAAACTTTTTTTATAATTTGCTTTAAAAACTATTAATTTTTTTTCATGATAACCATAACAAACTCGACTTCAACATTTCAAAATATTTTTGTATTTCCTTCTCTCGCTCAAGATTACCCATCACATATAACTATGTGATATCTAATGATGCTTTAAAGTGTTTGTCTGAAGTTGTTGATCTTGGTATAAGATTTGACTCCTCTTTCACTTTTCATTCACATATAACTTCTATTGCACTGCGTGCGAGCAAACTTCTTGGGTTTATTGTTAGACAAAGCAAACCATTTGAAACCCAAACTGTGTTTCGGACGCTTTATGTTTCTTTGGTCTTAAGTAAGCTTGAATATGGATCCATCATTTGGAGCCCATATGAATGTTCATACAAGCTGAAATTGTACTGATGTACTGTGTATTTTTATTTTATATTTTGTCTTATTATATTTTTCAAGTGCATGGCGAATTGGCGTCAGCTGTTATGTCATGTACTGTAATTTTAATTTTTAACAATAAGTAAACAATTTTTGTTCATATCTTAGATCCCGTTTGAACGTATTGCTTAAAAAATATCAGGCCCATAGACTTATACTTTGACCAGAACCAAGTGTCTTAATGCTTCATATATTGTTTTGTTTTGAAAAATCACATTTTCTCAACAGTCGAGCTCATGGCGCAGTGGTCATCTTGGTCGGCTTTCGTGACGGATCTCATGGGTTCGAATCACAGTATAAAACAAAGCGAAAGCGGTTAGTTAACCACTTATCCTGTCTTAACCCTATCCTTCTACCTTTACGGAAAAAAAAACTAACAAGCAGTCACTCGTAAACTTCTCCTTAGATACCTCCACTAGGAAGCCATATGCTTGAAATTGAGAACGGATACGGATTAGAAAAAAAACTTGAGAAGAAATGACTTTCGGTTCCTTTTTTTTAAAAAAAAAAAAACACTGATAATACTTTTACTAAAAAATAACTTATTTTTTTAAATATAATCTAGTAAAAAAAATAATTTCGCTAAAAACTAAATATAATGTGTCAAAAACTGTTTTGAAAGATTCTATTATATAAATGATTTTGACTTTTATCTCAGTAATACATTACGAAAGCGTTCGTTGCTTAAAAAGTGTCATAAAATATTGTAAATTTCGATTTTGAAGGTCCAATTTTTTTTTTTAATAATACCTAGTGTTTGATGGGTACATGATTTTACAGGTCGTAAAGATGTCAACGACAAAAGTGATATATATCCGAATTCACAACTGTCTAAATTTCCTCCCCCCTCGAAGAATGGCGGGCTGTCAGAATTAATCATTCCGCCGAAGATTAAAATCGTAAAAAGAACACAATAAAAAAATCACGGAATACGTTTCGTTTCAAATATTTCTCGTTTTCAATCGTTACTTTAATTTAAAAGAATAAATAACGTTTTCCTCCCTTTGTGCCAAGCTTATTGTGCTGGAAATAAATATGATGAATTTCCACGGCCATAGACTAGAATAAAAGAAGCGGAATGATATGCGATTGTTTTTGATTTAAATTAAACCTTCGAAATTCGAATAAATGTAAATAAAATATTTATTTTCACAAAGGTACTTTGTCAATTCAACTTCTTACAAAAGTAATTCGCTGTTTTGTCAATCGACTTATAAACATGCGGCAAAATTTTGTTTCATGTTTTTTTTCATCTTAAAATTGAATTTAAATTTTACTCAATGTTCTTTTTATGATTATTTTTAACAGAGTGCTATATTTTTTTCACTATCCATAACAAAATATAGGTTGTTCAATTGTATACACAATTATTAAATTCAAATATTTCCAATTTTATATATGGCTTGTTGAAAATTGCTGACAATGGCGTGATGTCCAAATAGTTATCAATTATGTCTAATAAAGTTGCCTGCTGTGGCCCAGTTGGTTAGAGCTTGCTCTACCGATCACGCAGGTCTGGGATCGATTCCCGGTAAAATCAAAGTGAATTTGAGAATTATTAAATTCAAAGTCGTAATTAAAGACTGGGTATTTGTGATGCCAATTCACATTATTTTCTCTCCTCCCATCCTTCTGATCCTTTGATAACTGGGTGTAGCAATAGCGATTAGTCAACCACTATTCCTGTTGTAGCCTTATTCTTCCTTCCCTACTACTCACTTTGAAAAAAGTGAGGTTGAGCGACTGAGTAACAAACAGTTCTCGAACACTTTGCATGCTACAGCGCATGCAACCGACTTGTGAGAATTGTTTTAAAACACGAACAACGTTATTAAGCTAATAAATACACTATTTACCCTATAAAACGTGTCTTTTATACTATATGAAATAACGGATGGGGAGGCGCGAAGATATTTTTTTCTTCAAAGAGAGGCGCAGTAACATAAAGGTTGGAAACCAATGAATTAATAAATTTAAAAAATAAAATAACCTCACATATTTTACGATGTTTTTGTTGTAAATTTTGTGAAAAATGTGAGTCATGAGAAAGTTACTATTGAGTACAAAAATAATATTTTCTTACGTCCAATATCAGTAAATTGTATTAGTTTTTAATAAAAGGGGCCACAAAGCAGTTTTATCAATGTTCAAAAAACATAATTATCAAATATAGTATAGCAGGTGAAGATTTGTGAGGCTCAGTTACCTGCCCATGAACGGTAACAGTAAATAATAAAGTTGTAAAAACAGTTTTTTAGCAATATAATAAAAGTTAAACAAAAAAATGTCATCTCCGGCTTAATGTGCTTGGTGTAAACAAAATCCTTTCTTAACCGAATTCGGTTGCAAGTTGTAAGGTATCATAATATGTATTTCGGACACATGTATCTTTGAAGAGACCATTTTGGAAGATTCAAGACACCGCCGCAGAAAACACATGAGGTTCTCCCGAAGGTCTCTACGTGATCCACATAAAAAACAGCCTTGCAGATTGAAGATTCGATTCTTTTACCCACTCGAGGATATCCAATGACACTAGGAAGGTATTATCTGGAAACTGGTGCAAGGAATTGTATTATTCTACGCAAAGGCGTGCAGTTCATATAGTATAGGGCTTCCGGAAATATTTATTTACCATGTCCAATTCAAAGGTGGTACGTATGAAAATTTGATATTCAATAAATTAAGGAGCAAACATTCAAAAAGTGATTTTTCACAAATTTTGAAAATTACAGTTTAACCCTTCCCTTACTATGCAAAAAGTACTGCTGTAGTAGTGTTATATAATTGTCATGATTCACTCCCGTTTGCCTGATGTGTAACGGATACACAGCTCAGGGGCTTGTGCTTTTTTTGCACAGTAAAGGAATGGTTAATATCAGTTCTGATAATCTGTGAATGGAAATCACAACTACTGTTCAAAAGAGGTTGTTTTCCTATACAAATTAAGTAGTAAAGTTGACACATTCAAGCAAACCGTGATTTCTCCAACACTCTAATCATCACTTTTAGGGTATTCACTGTCAATACTTGGTGGAAAGGCATTATATTAATAAAAACACAATATTATTTTGTACTTTATTCCACTTTATTTTAAAAAGTTATACTATAATATCAGTTGACAATGCTAACAATGAGCGAAACCGGTACTGACCTTTTTAAATAAAGTGGAATAAAATATAAAGGAATATTGTGTTTTTATTACTCTAGTCATCATTTATTTCTCAAGCTATATATTTGTGTGACAAAACACTTTTCGAATGTTTGCTCCTCAATTTATTATTCATCATCCCCTTTCAATGGTGATTAACCACTTGAATACCAAGCGGACACCGGTGTCCGGAACATATATATGCAAGCGAACACAGATGTCCAAGAGATTTAAAAAATCAAATACTTGGTATTCTAATAGAATAAAAGCAATATTTTGATAAATATGTGTAGTGCTATTTATAATGAGTCAATATAGGTTTTTAAAGTATCGAATTCGAGTGTATATTAGGCAAAATTATTTTTCTCAACAACACGCAGTATCTCTGGGACATATAGAAGATTTATTTGCGCGGTATTCAAGCGGTTAATATGGACAATGAAGCAATTATCAAACAACTAATAGTGAATATTGTTTTTCAATACTGAATACAATAACACCATCACATACTCTAATTGGATACACTTTCGCAAATAAATTGAAAACATTTATGTATAAAACAAACTTAATATAAAATAGCGATCATATAAGTGTATTTATTTTAATACGAAATGGCAAAAGCACTTGTTATCTTGTAAAAAAATAAGTAAGTGTGATATTTGTTGATGCATGTTTGAATCAATGACATTAATAAAACATCTCTGCAAACCACTAGTTGTTGACTGCTGTCCTAGACACTATTCACTCGAGGACGATGATTGGAAAATAATGTATTAACTAAACAATATTTAAAAAACATTTCCCCTTTTCATTAACAGGAAAACATGCCCTCACCGAAAGTCAGCGTTCAAAGGTTTATGCTTAGTAGGATTAATAGTTTTGGTCAGTAAGTATAATAAATAAATTCAAAAGAATCAGCTCATATCTCTAAAAAAACGTATGTCATTTTATTTGGTTAGCAACTGAACACATTGTTCCGCGAGAAAAAAATCATACACCGTCAGATAAAAAAATAACTATTTTTGGCGACCGGTTTCTTCAAAAATATTGATCACGCACAAGTTAATCTTTCGTAATACCTCTTGACGGAAACTTTAACAAGACACTGCATTAGATTTAACCAGATATATTTTATATGAGTGAAATAAATTAATAATTCGTAGGCACAAAGGATTCTGAGGTCTTTTTTCATGTCTATAAAATATCTTGTCTTGGGAAATTGTCAGGTTACATCCTTTTGATAGAGTGTGCATCAAGTTTTATACATTGTGATTATCGAAAGAGGCTGTTTTGGAAAAACTGTGGGTTACATTCTTTTCCCTTTCCACAGTCGATATAAATACAACGATTATTTGCTCCAATTTTATCTGGCTTAAAAATAAAAGCATGATTTAATAAATTTATGTAAAAGATTTTTTATTGTCATTAGAAACATTGAAAATAATGTCGCATGATCATTCACAGCATTAAGGCTTTTGTAGACTACACCACCTTTACAAACTTTAAGCCAACCAATCTTTCCATTCAATCATCAAACCAGTTTTTGATATCCATTTTACATAATCTTATATTGAATAGTATTTTTTCAATAATTTATGTTCGCTGTCTTAATTTAAACTTGAAAATAATCAAATTATGTTTTAAAATTTCGTTTTTCTAACATTTTAAATTGATTAATAATGTTACGAAAATAAAAACTCAACAAAGAAAGTAATTTCAACTCAAATCTTTATGCTTTGGGCCACGTTTAAAAAGTCAGTTTCGATACGAAATTATTTTCTTTACCGCTATTTTACTAAGCCTGAAATTACATGGAATTGATTACTAGAAAAGGCCAAATAGATACTCTACGGAGAGTATACATATTTACTAGTTGAAGTAATTTGGACTTTATTTAAATTGAATAATTTATTTAGGTGTCACGCTCAGAATTTAAATTGCCAAGGTAGAAGATTTAGTGTTGAACTTGTCGACGGTTGTTTCTGGTTACAATGAACCCAGAGTAACACAGCAAATTCAGCGTGGGCGAATAAAAAAAACACTCAAGACTCAATAGAAATCAAACATAATACCTATTCACAATAAAAATATATGTATTTCCGATCCCAAATATTAAAATCACTATATAATATTTTGTTGGATTTGTCGCCTGCTGCGGCCCAGTTAGAGCTTGCTCTACCGACCACACAGGTTTGGGTTTACTTCACACAGTGAATCACAGTGAATTTGAGAATTATTCAATTCAAAGTTGTGATCAAAGATTGAGTGTTTGTGATGTTAATTTAAATTATTTTCTCTCCTTCCATCTTTCTGACTAGAGAATCCAATCCCGAGCCAAAATGTTGATCCCGGGATTTCGGGATTAGAGTTTTTCGATCCCGGGATCCCGGGACTTGCCCCGGGATCAGTACATTTTTAAAAAAATAAAAACTGATAATATTGGTGAAAAACATTTTTTTTTATTCTATATTATATTACCGGCTGTAAGCTGCCAATACGTTCTCTTAATCTCAGTTATTCGCGATGTAGAGATGAATGAGTGGATTTTTTAATTACTCGTAAAAAATAAGCGAAATCATTATTAAACTAACTTAATAAGCAAAAATACGAAATATAACTTAAAATGGTTAATTTCGATAGCTGAAAAAATCAATTACCTACTTCAGACTGCAAGAATTAAGATTTCTTAAATTGTTGTCTATATACATACATTCTTAATAATTTTATTGAAGTAAATAGACGTAATTTAAATATTAAAATATTCCTAGAGTACCAAAGCATCGATTGTTTCGCCATTTAATCAAAGGTTTCGGTTTACGGTACAAAATGAATGTTTATGAACAATAAATTCCGCAAAACAAACAACATTGATATCTGATAACATTCATTGATGTAGAGAACAAAGCGAAAAATAAATTTAAAAATTAGCGATATATGAAGCTTTATAATAACAAACAATAAATATTGTCGACAAATGCATTCAAATACAGTACACGTGCGTAAAAAGCATTGAAGAAATTTCATAATTGGAATCAAGTTACCTTTTCGGCTGCGATTCGCTGTTATCGTAAACTCTTATCGCAAAGATAAAGTCTTAATAATAAAATTGGGCATCGTTTATTGCATATGCTTGAACTGCTGACTTGAAAACCATCACGTTTCTGTTTTAAAATTAATCCCGAAAGTTTCGGTATCATGCCTTCTAATCCCGGGATTGAAAAGCATCGAAAACTGTACGGGATCCCGGGATTGGATTTCCTACTTCTGACCTTCTAATAACTGGGTGTAGCAATACCAAATAGTCAACCGCCAGTGCTGCTCTAGCCTTATCCTTATTTCCCCAATACAGTGTAACCTCGTATAACGAGCACCTCTTATTTCGAGTAATTCGCATAATGAGCAAAGCAGATTGTAAATAAAATTGCTCCCTTAACGAGCGAGATTTCGCATAACGAGTGACGCAGAAAGAGAAAGTCCCATCTTTACGTCACTCACCTGTGAGTGTCCACTCTAATATATATGACTGGGTGGATGACAACGACATTGATAAGCTTGTAGAAGAGCATGGTCAAGAGCTGACCACCGAAGAGCTTATGGAGTTACATTGTTTTTCACAGCAAGAAATTATGGAGGAGAGTTTGTATGAGGGGAAGAAGGAAGTAGCAGATCAACAGTCTTCTGGTGCAATAAGAGAAATGCTAAAAGCATAGGAAACTGTTGCATCGTACATTGAGAAGTATCTTCTTAATACGGAGTGGCTATGCGTTTTACAAATGTATTCAACGACAATGCTGTGTCACATTTTGACCAAATTTTGAAGCGTCGGCAAAAACGAATGTTTTTAGACAACTTTATTGTAAAAAACAATTAATTATTTGTCATAAATTTATACTAATCAACTAGTTGATTTTTTTCTTTGCAAATGAAGTCGCATTCATAAGTATGTAATTTTATTTTCATAAACGCTAAAAACAAAAATAGAGATTTTATTTTCGGCATGGAAAGCATTATTGTATTTTGCATTGTTTTATGTGGGAAAAATTGTTTCGCATAACTAGTAAGACTCTGGAACGAATTAAATTCGTTATGAGAGGTTCCACTGTACTCACTTTGAAGTTGAGCGACTGAGTAACAGACAGTTTTCGTAGAAAAAACTTCTGTTGAGTTACCTCCGTTAGGAGGCCATATGCTCCACATTGGGAGCGGACATGGATAAAAAAACAAAAAATGTCCGCATACAACGTGGAGCTTATGGGCTCCCAATGGAAATAATCTATGTTTAATTCACTCGGTTGACCCGTTCTTTTTCGAAAAGATTAATGCCTCATTTCGACCAAGGAAATACGCGACCAAGAGTGAACTCGACCGAGTCTTTCATTGATCTTTGATGATTTATTAATTATATGTTATAAGTAGGTGTTAAATTTTTTAATTTTGTGTAATTAAAGAGTCACTTATACTGTAATTTGTGAATTCTTTTCATCGTTAATTGTTGTTTACACCTTTTATTTCAATTTAATTTTGTATAAATAGCAATGTGCTGACAATGCTCGCAATGAGCGAAACCGGTCCTGACCTATTAAATAAAGTGAAATAAAGTACAAAGGAATATTGTATTTTTATTTTGAATCATCTCAAGGTTAAATGTACCCAATGTTTTCAGTTCCTCAAGAACTGAATAATATAGCTAATTGTAGGATATATATGCAAAAATACGAAAAGATATTCAAAAATAAATCTCAAAATATCTATTTATATTAATTTTGTCAAATTATTCAGTGAAACTCTGCTCTACTTGCTAAGGTATTTAAATATGTGAGCAATCATATGTTCATTCGGAATTCGGAAATAAATCTATTGTTTATAACAATTTGCCTCATTCATTCTAGAATCTAGATAGTCTATCCTTGCAGAGTACATTTGCCAAATATTATTAGTGGGTGCAGTACAAAACCTGGAGAGGTGTACGTACACTCACTCACTTCAACAATATAGCACTGCAATTCATCATAACTAGATATCAAGCAAACTTTTACCTAATCATTTAACAAGATTTCCTCTCATAGTGCAAGTAAAATGGTAATATATTTTTAATTTAAAATATTTTATACAACACATTTTTTATATTTATGCTTTCAATGCCGGAAAAAATATTGTTATTTGGTTGTAAAAACTAAATTTTAAATTGTTTCGTTTATACTAAAATTGTGTTATAGATGTTATTGCACCTTGTGCTCTACAGAGCCTTGCGTTCCAACTTGTTTGTCCTCGAGAGGTAACCAATAAATACAGTTCACCCATTCGAGAAGTCTATTAACTGGTCTTAATATATATTTAATTGTGCAATTAATTGCTAGTTAATAAGTTTGGAAAATAAGTACATATACATTGATTGGATTAAGTTGAGAATATGTAATATTATTTCTACAAAGTTAAAATAATAAATATAATGAAAGTATTAAATTGTCTACAACTTTTGACTGTATACAAAATATATCTTCAACGCAACTGCTTACCGTTATTCAAGTATTGTTTGGTAAATATTCACTAATAAATCGATATAAAAAATACTTGAATGATTATTGAAATAATAATGATTTCCTTTTACATCGGAAATACTTTAGAAAAATAGCTAAAATTACCTGAAAATTAAGCAAAAAAATAATTACACAAAAAATAAAATAACATATTAATCAATTTCAATTTATATTGATAATGGAATTATATAAAGAAATTATTATTGAACTATCCATCTTCACCTAAGTATTTTCAAATCAATTTTACATATTAATTATACATCTTTAAGTAATAACTTAGTAGATGAAATGTCAATCAAAATTTATGTGTTGATTTGAATCGTTAAAATTATGTACATTCACGCAAGTTTTTTCACTAAAGACCCGGATTTCGCCTTTCGGCATTTTTAGGCGTTCAAGTGCACGGATGAACTTGAACTGACTAAATTGTATGTATTAGTGTTGTTTATCTATAAAAACTAGTCCACGTGTAGAATATTTAAAATAATCGTTTTTTTTAATTGAATTCATGCAATATTTCATTATTTTTGCGAATATAACAAACTAATATACTAAAGTATATAGATACAATAATATGAGCTACGACGGAAATGAAAAATATCATAAACTTAACATCTTTCATCACGAAAAGTGTAAATACGTATGCATCACTATAAAAATGCCATAAAACAATATGTACATGCTAAATTTTCTTACTGAAATTCCTATAACATCACTGCCTTCTGAAAGTAATGAAACTGCGTACCTCCAGTTCCGCCTTGCCTGCCTCTCATTCAAACATACTGCTTTGTCTCTGTCTACCATCCCTCCTTCGATACCTCCACGGTGAGGCATTCAAAACATACGAGATATTAGTACGTCACGGACTTTCATCGCGGGTGGTTGTGTTGCCGAATTTCCGACACAAAATTTATTCGAGTGTACTTACGTGAATGTTCGAAAGTGTTTTTTTTTAATAATTTACCATACAAACGTAATAATGATTATAAAATCAGTTTAATTTATCCATATTTATAAGCTTGAATGGAGAAAAATGAAAGCTTTGAATTGATATTGTTTTTGCGAAACTTTTTTTTAAAATAGTTTTGACAGCAAGTTTTGAAAAGTTTTTTCGTTTCCGCGTATTATGCTTGTTTTTATGAATTAGCAATTTATTAGTGGAATGTGATCACCATTAAAGTTGTTGTGTAGTTCCTTTAGGATTGAATTATAAAACGAAAGTTTTGTTTTCTGTTTTGGCATCATCAGGTAAATGTTTAAATATAACGACCATGCATATATTTATTATCTGCCTGAAACTAACACAAAGTAATTGTTACGTATATTATTCCGTGCATGTAATTGTAATGTTTTTTTTTCTTTATTTTTAATAGGTACTTCGTGTTATATTTATTTCAGCAATCTTTATTGATTGAATGTATCATATTTACGTTTCAATAAAAAAATGTTGCGGTGATTAAAATATTTTAGATGCATAAAAAAATAGTTCTTAATTGACATGAAAACCAGCTGCAAATTAATATTTTGAATTATCGAGTGTATTAATAATGCGTGATTTTCAAAAAACCTGATAATGTCAAAAACATTGCACTATAACTTGTTTATTTTACTTATGAAGCCCAAATTAAACTTTTAAATACAAAAATAATTTGTTACAAAAATAATTTAAAACTTAATTTAGAATTATGTTTTGTCCAGAGAACATAAATATATAAATATACAATAACATATTGTAAATTTAAAAAATCAGAGTTTGACGTTGCTTCTGTGCTTAACGATACGCCCAGCTAGGGCTGTAAATCTGTTGCGGGTGGTGAAAGTTACAACTAACATTGTAATTCTACTCTTAAAAGATTGATATTCAGTAGAAAATATTATATTAACATTGCGTGCATTGATCATAAAACTACGTTTTATCAACAAAATAGATTCTTCCTCTGGATTTGGCTATGATTTTTTTGTAAAATATCAGCCGAAAAATACAGTTTTTTTATTATCAAAGATTGATTATCTTATACCCCAAAAGCTACAAAAAAAAAATCATCGGTAATTCTTAGAGCAACAAGACTTTTTCTGTACCTACCCATTGCCTCGAAAACATTGTTGCTTATTTCAAACTTCTAAATATAAATTTGATTCCGTTTTCTATGTACAGCTATTATGATTTCTATCTCATTTCATATTAACTGTTCCTGATTCTAGTTCACTTTGAATTATGACTAAACTACATTATCAAATCCTATTCTCGCTTTGGTTTCAACATTGAAAAACATATTTTATATTATAATAATTGTGCATGCACATGTATCATGAATAAAAGTTTACTATTATAAACAACACTCCTAAGATTATAGATTTTAGTTGCATGCGACGCACACTGTATCGAATATAATTTCATTTTAATAAAGAATGACAAATCAATAAAAAAAAAAAACTATACCAAACATATCCATGACATCGCAGTAAACGCCTTTGAATCATTACAGTATTTCAACTGGATTCCATATGTCCATTTATTGAAGAAAAAAGTAGCCAATTATCAATATTATTTAAATAAAAACTTAATTACAATTTAACATCAAATGGCATTTTTATTCGTGAATCATCGTCCATTAAAGTTTTATTGAAATTACTTAAAAAATATTACAAGGAAACAGTAGCGATGTTTTTAGTTACACGAGAATTATAAAATAATGTATATAACTATTTCGACATCACACTATCGTTAGAACAATGATAGCGTGAAATAATTAACTAAATTATAACATTTAATGGAACTACACACTTAAATTTGAACCGTTAAAATTATGTACATTCACACAAGTTTTGTCACTAACGACCCGGGTTTTGCCTTTCGGCATCTTCAGCCGTTCAAGTGCATAGCTGAACTTAAACTGACGCTTAGAAAATAAATTTATCGTGAACTACACACATATGAGGAGTAAATATTCAAAAAGTGATTTGTCACACAAATACAGAGCTTGGAAAAGATGATTTGAGTGTTGGAGAAATCACGGTTTGCTTGAATGTGTCAACTTTATGATTTATTTTTTATATGGAAAAACCTTTTTTGAACACTTATTGTGATTTCCATTTATAGATTTTATTATGGAGAAGTGATATTAAACGGCATTTTTCAAAATTTGCGACAAATCCCTTTTTGAATGTTTGCTATATGAATATATATTTATTTATATTCTTAACTTATTATCAGAGTTCTAAAAAATAAATACCACTTGAAATATACGCTTAACAGAAGTATCTACCGAATATTTTATATTAAGATAATGTAAAAAATGTATGGCTTGCAATAATACTCCAATTAAATTCAACTGTAAATAATCTCAAAAACTAGATGTTTTAAAATTAAAACACTCAGTTTTAAACATTTCACTTTTATTTTATATGATCAGGACCGTACAAAAATCAGATCAGTAAAATTTAATATACAGCGGAACCTCGATTCTACGTTTTTCAAAGGAACGTAATAAATGAACGAATAATGCGGGAAACCGATAATACGGGAAATCTTCAAATAATACCAAAACAATGTTTAATTGTCAAAAAACCTATTTACTTTTTTCACTATTTTTATTAAAGAATGAATAAATAAATATATTTTACAATTGAAGTAGTCTATTTGGAGTTTGGCACTTAAATTTTAACAAACACCCTTCGAAATCGCGTACATTTCTAAGTCAACTTTTTATTGCTATGTCAACTCGTTTTTCTGCGGATTTTTTTTCCAATGTCTTGAATTGTTTTCAGTTTCTCAGTTAGAGTTCTAGTTTTCTTCATTTAGGTATTTCAGTTTTGAATTATGAGTACAAAAATGTTCTACAAAACGGTCAATCAATAGGGAGAACGGTAGATCGGGGTTCCACTGAAAAAAAACGCGAAACGAAATGCCAGGCGGGACTATTTATGAGAAATATTTAACGAAAACGGTCAATCGGGATAATATTTGTGACGGGACCAAAATATTTAGACGATAGATCGAGGAAAACGGTAGAGCGGGGAACAATTAATGCGGGACTATTTTACATTGTTCTTATGGGTGTTTGGCCGGGACTATGAAAAATAAACGATCCATGCGGAAAAACGAACAATGCGAGAACGGTAGATCGGGGTTCCACTGTAATGCCTTTCCACCAAGTATTGTAAGTGAACACACATTGAAAATCTACTATTAATAAAACACATAATATTCCTTTGTACTTTATTACCCACTTTATTTAATAGGTCATGACCGGTTTCGCTCATTGCAATCATTTTCAACTGATAATATATATAATTTGACAATGCTATTAATGGAAAAATAAATTTAAATGAAAAGGAATGAAATTTATTTTTGTATAAATAGCATTGTTAAATTATATTTCTTATCAGTTGACAATGCTCGCAATAAGCGTAACCGGTCCTGACCTATTAAATAAAGTGGAATAAAGTACAATGGAATATTGTGTTTTTATTAATATAATGCCTTTCCACCAAGTATTGTAAGAGGACACACCTTAAAACTGAACTAGATATTTACTATTTTGAACACTGAATATTTTTGATAGTACATATTAAAAATACGCGTTGAGTGTATTTTAAATGTTGTAAACATTGCACGATAATATGCATGCTAAGTATTTTTTCTCATATAAATGGTGTGACACACATTCATGCTTCTACTTATCATTCACGAGTATTAGTGCGCCGGCAGCAGTCATTGTAAAGAGAAAAAAAAACAGAGAAAGTTCGACCAAATGCGACCTTAATAAACTATGAACCTTTCATAATACATTTCAGATATAAATTTATCACATTTTTAATTGTTTAAATCAGTGGCGGTTCTAGGTACTGGGCTAGGTGGGCTAAGCCCGACCTGCATTTTTCACCCAAAACTTTAGATGGCTGAATAAAAATGAACAGCAATTCGGCCGCTGAACAAAATAAATACATTTATAAGCGTCACTAACCTTCCCCAAATGAATATAATATCTTTGTTTAAATTTTCCTCTGTCAATATAAGACAATGCCATGTCTACCTACAATAATATTTTCGATTGTTTTTTATTACAACTTTATGCTGAGCCGGCATAAAAAAAACAATAACCCTATAAATAATTCATAGAGAACATTCAAAGTGACGTCAGTCTGGCAACACCTATGTACATGCTATTGGTCAGGGGCTAACGGCTTCCAGCCCGTAACCATAGACAATATTTCTTTACACTGGAACGCAATCTAGCACGATTCGATTTTGTTTGTATTTGTATGTACGGAAACGTCATTAAACACACAGGACTGTATTTCAAATTTACTGGCTTCTGTCATTCATCGGGGGCTAAACTGGAATTAGTCCATGGCCCATACAAACCTACCAATATCTTTGTATTTTATGAAAGTGACAGGTATCGAATCTCAGTGACAGTTCTGTATTGCTTTTTTTACTTGTTATTTCACTTTGAAAGAGACAAATTTAAGGTCACGTATTATTATTTCTTACTTACATTAGCATTGATTGTATTATATAGTAATTTATGCTTTGCAGTTGTGTCGTAGTATTTGTTAATTTGCTTGTAGATTAATGTATAAGATGAAGTGGAAGCATGCAAAATTTCGTAAATAGTATACAATGCTATGCTTTTCTCTAGCCCACCCAAGAGTTCAGGTCAGGAACCGCCACTGGTTTAAATACTAAAAAAATTTGCAATATTTTTGTCACGTTTTATTTTAAGAACATTAAAAATAGTTAGGTCTATGGCGCAGCGGTTAGGTGCCAGATTTTACGGGTTTGAATACCAGTCAATGTTTCCGCTAAGCTGGGCGCACGCGCGGCCGCGCAGCAGTTGGGAAGCCCCCCGCGCACTCATTCTGGGTCGGCGCGCGCCAAATTACAGCTATTCAATTAATATTTGATCGGTCCGCGCAGTCTTTGAAGTTTCCGCGCAGCTAACCTTTTTTCTTAGAGGGAACATTGGTCCCAGTACGAACAGCATGAGTGTTTGTAATGTCTAAAAAAATATTCTTACCCTTCCGATCCTTCAATAACTAAGTGCGAGAGCGATTAGCTAACCACTAATCCTGTCCTAGCCTTATCCTTTTATCCCTACTACTCTCTTTAAAAAAAATAGGATTTAAACGACTGAGTAACAAATAGTTATCGTAGAAAAAAATCTGTTGAGATACTTCCATTAGGAGGCCATATGCTCCACATTGAGGGCAGGCGTAGATAAAAAAAAAACAGACGAATTAGTTCACCGATTGATTGAGTTAATCGAATTCCATTGTAAATTTGATGTAAAAAATCATCTGTGCTCTAATTTTAGGTATTGAAATATTATTTTATATTATTATGGTTGATATTTTGGCGTAGGTTTTCAGAACAATAGTTATAAGAAGATGCGTATGCCCTCAACAGAAATGTAATTCTAATAAGAGCATAAGTCGAAATAACTTTTAGCCATATATTAAACAATATTTTTAGAACTAAAATACTTTATAATGGTATTTTTTGGTAAATAATAGTATTTTTTCAAATTAGTTTCTTACCAAATAAGCACATACATTGTAAGTAATCTGCAAACTTTGCCTTTTATAACAAACTGAGATAATTAACCATGAAAATTAAACAACCTACATCCTTATTAAAAATAACATGTAATGCAGATTATCTCGTTTCATTCAAATCTGATAAAAAATACCTTAACGAGTGAGACAAAAAAATACTTTTTCTTTCGTTTTCTTGGCTTCAAAAACTTTTGCATGCAGGTGAATTTGTATGGCAAGCCGCCGCGGCTTTTGGTTCTCGTTAGCTATGTAATGTATCGCTTTTGACATTTGTAATTGGAACGTGTTTATTGAGAAATTGAAAGTTTTCAAAATGGCGGGCGTTTTCTTTTTTTCTGACATAATCGGCGTGAAATATTTAATATTGCTGTCGGCTTGAGTCAGAATTCGTTGTGTCCAACACAGCTATTTTGTTCATTTTATTTCCAATATTATTACAAGCATATTGAACAAATTCAGATGGATTTGAAACAATTTATGTCTCTCAATATTAAAATCACCGTTTCGAATATCAATTGTTTATGGTTCACGGATCCTTAAATATTTACTTATCATTCCAAAATAAAAACACTGTTTTTGTTGTAATTCTACATTTGTTTAATTTTTTATTATTTCTACTGCTTTTCCGCAAATAATTGACAGTTATTCATTGAATTGGCATTTGTTTGATAGAACTCCATTGTAATAAGATAAAAAATTTGGCATAGGCTCTCATTGTAACTATTCATAGGGCATTATATAAAATATTATTTGTAGAACTAAAATGCATTGATAAATTTTTCACCTTACCTTGAAGTGATTTACTAAAAAAAAATATTTCTCTCTGTTTTAAATAATTCAACAAACTACTAAGTCTAATTTTGTATCATTCATACCAATTTTTTTTAATCCATGTCCGCTCCCAAAGTGTAGCATATGGCCTCCTAATGGAGTTCTCACCGGAAGTTTTTTTTTCTCCAAAAACGGTTTGTTTCTCAGTCGTTCAATCTTACCTTTTTTCAAAGTGAGTAGGGAAAGAAAGATAAGGCTAAAACAGGACTAGCAGTTGGTTTATCGCTATTGCTACACCCAGTTAATAAAGGATCAGAAAGATGGCAGGAGAGGAAAATGTTGTGAATTGACATCACAAACATCCAGTCTTTGATCACAACTTTGAATTGAATAATTCTCAAATTCACTGTGATCATACCGGGAATCGAACCCAAACGTCCCAGATCTGCGTGATTGGTAGAGCAAGCTCTAACCCAGTGCTCTCCAACCTGGGGTCCGCAAGTAAAATTTTCATTCTTTCAAGATAAAATATGATTTTTTTTCGGGGGTCCGCAGATTATTGTTTTCAGATTTAGGGGTCCGTGGCATGAAAAAGATTAGGAAGCACTGCTCTAACCAACTAGACCACAGCAGGTGACATACCGATATAATCTTGTTAATTTAATATAAAGCATATATTTATGCTATTGCATTAATTATGTATAAATATTCTAAAACACGACATATACACAGAATTTTGTTTGGCTTAAGATCGTCCAATAAAAAATGTTGTTTTGCTTGCACCTGTTATAATATAAGCACATAAAAATATGTAAAGGAAATACTTAATTATCCCGATCAACTGACAACATCGCTTTTGGTTTGGCGCGTTTATGAGTTAATCAACATGTTTGAATTTTTTCTCATCAAGGTTGGCATGCCTGTGTTTCTTATACATACTTATCATCAGTGTCCATAGAATTCGTTTCAAATGCACATTTTCTATACAAATAAAAATTGTGCAAGATACACATAAATAGTGCCTGGTGTTACTATGGATACATAAATATATTCAGAAAACAAGTTTCGGCATTGGCCTGAAAGTGGCAAGTGCGGCGGAGACCGGCCGAGTTTATGTAACGGCTGCAAGTTTGCGACAACGGTTTCGCAACTCTCCCACCACATTCGGTAAGTAAATGTTTTATTTTAAATTTATGAACAAGCTTCGACGGCCATTTTCTTTTAACTATTACATTTTGGTTTACTCGTTATAATAGACGAGATAGCAGGGCTCTGGAGTCGGATTTGAATCCGTTAAAATCCATGCAACGTCGATGTCTTTTTTATTTATTTGAATTAAAATACAAAAACGCTTTAGATGTGGGCAACTGTTTAAAATACGAATCCCATTTATAAATTTTGGAGTCAGGTATGAAGGCGGGGTTTTTTCAACGACAGATTTGCTAGATATCTTGTTATACGCAAAATTAATATAGTTTTTACCCGCCATTTAAATGTTTTACTTTCATTTTGTTTTCTCATAACATCATTCAAATAGTGAATTTGATTGCATTATTATTTACTTAGAAGAACTCATCGTGGTAAGATAATATAGCAAAATATGTATTAGAGACATAGTCGTCGAAGAAACTATCCGTTTTTTAACTGGAACTATATAGTCATATAATTATATGTTCATTGTGAATCGTTAAAAATACCACAATGTTAATGTATTTTTTGTTGCCATATATGTTGGAGATATATTAACGAAAGGTTTTCAACAAGAAATGTTTGTTACTCAGTCGCTCAACCTCTCTTTTCCTTAGGGATAGAAAGATAAGGCTAGGGAAGGACTAGTGGTTAACTAATCGCTTTCACTACGTCCAGTTATTAAAGTATCGGAAAGGGTGGGAGGGATTTTGTAGACAAGAACCTTGAATAACCCCATACTTGTAATCGTTCTTAGAAACACTGAAGTCAAAATAATAAATGTAATAATTTTAATATAAATTAGGAGATTAGAGAAAATAACAAGATGTATTGTGTATCTCTGCTAAAGGAGTATATATAACTGAACGTTCTGACGATGGCGCACGCTGAAATAGCTATAAAATCATCGTATAAAAAAAAATAGAAATAAATAGATTGATATTTTTTACTTTGTTATAATTTAGTTCTACCAAGTAAATCCCAATATAATCAAGGATTTTTTAGACATCACAAACACCCATGCATTCGAACAGAAATCGATAAATCGGTTGAAAAAATGCTGTTCGTAATGGGATTTGTTCTTGTGAGATCTGTCACGGAAGCCTACAACGCTAACCGCTGCGCCATAGGACCCCGCGGTGGTAGTACATATTATACAATTGAGGTTTTTGGTTTTTTTTTTAAACGATGATGAGAAAGTATTTGAAAAATATTACCGTGAATGTAACTTTTTTATTCAGCAAAAAACACAATAGTAATACTTTAATAGTGCGACTCCATTAAATTGATTGTGTAAATTTATTTTTTTAGAAATACCCTCGTGCGCGGCGCAATTCGTCAATTGCCGTCGCGAATTGCGGCATTTTTTTTTTACAATACAATTTCTTACAAAATTGAAAAATCTCAATGGAATGTCTGTCAATAGCCTGATACAAATTTGACATTGCCGTTCTCGCTGGAAATTACTTTTAAAATGGAATTCTCAGTCAATTGCCGAGCAAACTCAGTTTTGATTTGAAGTTAAATCGTCCATGAAACTCTTAAAAATCCGAACAGGTTGTTTTAGTATTTCAATTTAATTAATTAAAACAATAGTTTTTATTAATACTGATGACCTATTATCTTTATTAACATATTTTTTTTTAGTTTAATGCGTCTGAGTACTGTAGTAAACTTTAAGCTTCTACCACGAATATATCTATTTAAGCGTACACATTTGAACAAATGAAAATGAATGAAATTTGTACAAATAACACTGTAACATTTTATTATCTAATCAGTTGATAATGATTGTCATGAGCGAAACAGGCCAAGCTCTTAATAAATAAAAGTAGGAATTAGTACATATCGATTGTGGGAAGGAAAAACGACATAATCCACACATATCAAATTTTACAGGAGGCGCAAAAAACGCGTTTTGATGATTTTGGGCCATATGCAAATTTGACATAGCATTGAAGTGCAAGGAGACTTCTAAACTGATGTTTTATTGATTGACATAATCTAATATCAATTAAAGAAATTGACTGCGAAAAACACTTTTTTACAAGGCCATCTTTGTCAAACTTAAAAGCTAAATTTAGATACTAATTCGGCATTTGCAGCTTACATCTTTTTGATAGAACGTGTGTCAAGTTTGATAAATTGTGATTATTGAAAAAAGCCGTTTTGAAAAAAGTGTGGGTTACGTGCTTTTTTCTTTCCACAGTCGATATGCATATTTTGTTTTTTGAATATAATGCTTTTCTACCAAGTATTGACAGTGAACACTCATTGGTAAAAGTAGTTGTCATAGATCGCTGTAGGTTTCTTTACTAGAATCTTTAGTTCTAATTTGTATTTGATTTAAATTTATATTGCATTTAAAATTTAAATCTATCGATATAGTTTCTGTGATGTGTTTAAATATTCGGCTAACTCTCATAGCACTTTTCTCTCTAAAACGGAAAGCGGAATGATTAAATCGTAGTCAATTGTCGTTGAATGTCTACTACTGAATGAAGATGGCCTAAAACAAAACACTTAACAAATTAATCGCACAGAATAAACATTCAAATACATATATTCGACACCCTTTCTATTGCCGTATACATTGTAAAGCACAAAACTGTTGTGAACTTTTCTATTATCCTTTCTACAAATAGCTACAAATTAAGCAAATCCCACGTAAGTTTTGCGCAGTAACCCAACACGTTCAGCTTGAGTCAAAGTGATTTTACATCGTAAAGTACAGTGTAGGATCGAGGGTTTAGGCATTTTGAGACCGACCGACGGCGCTCCTGCCATAAAACGACGACCCTTCGCTGAGTGACGGACGCCTGAACATGATCCTGCGACGCCCCTATCGCATTACTACCATTTAGTGAAGGCGCAGTGACAGCTTACAATAGTTCCCCAATATCACTTTTACATCCTGTATACTACTTACTCTAGTATATTCAGCCTGAAGTGGTT
Source organism: Himalopsyche tibetana (assembly GCA_030503985.1). Classification (NCBI taxonomy): domain Eukaryota; kingdom Metazoa; phylum Arthropoda; class Insecta; order Trichoptera; family Rhyacophilidae; genus Himalopsyche; species Himalopsyche tibetana. The sequence goes on along the minus strand of JAPJYX010000014.1, from coordinate 38,337,701 downwards.
ATGTAAAACATACCGCCAAAATTGCCAGTGAAGCGCTTCCCTATGTCACAGTTTCAATTTGTTTTGTTTTGGTATTTTTGCACTTTAAAAACATACTGCACTTCACTTGCACTTTATTGCTGCTGATTTTGTTACAGTTTTGTTAAGTACACATACTCATTACTTGGAAGCGGGAAAGACACAAAATCATCTTTAAGTTATTTACTTTAGTAATGTAGAGTTTCACTTTGTTTAAAAATTTTATAATTGACATCATTTGTCACTTATATTTATTAGTCTTATGATTTTTTTATTGTATGTTGCAGGTGTTAAGCATTTTAATTTTGTGTAATTAGAATGTAATTTGTAAATCCTTTTTCATTGTTAATTGTTGCTTACACCTTTTATTCCAATTTAAATTTGTATAAATAGCACTGTTTATATATTTTTTTATCAGTTGATAATGCTCGCGATGAGCGAAACCGGTCCTGATCAAATAAATTTTATGTGGAAAAAGAACTAAAAAAGTTTTATTATTTTTATTAAAAACATTTTTTTCCATCCACGTGTGCTCCCAATGTAAAACATATGGACTTTAAGTAAAGCACCATAGTAAATGTTACTTTATATAATAATTGTAAAATTATTTAATCTCATAAATGAAAGTTACTATGACATAAAAAAAATATATAACAATATATATTGTCTGTGGTTATTTTCTAGAGCAGTATGGCCACATTATTATGCTGACAACACCGTTGAACGTGTCGACCGATCCGAGTTGTATTCATCTGGTAAAGTTTTTTTTAGGTATGTTTCAATGTTATGAAACTACTTAGACATACATATAAAATATTATTAGTTTTACTTAAAAACACTATGGGGCGTACCAATTTTAATATGTAATACAAAGCAAACGCTGAAAAGGTGCAAAGAAGAGTGTATAAAATTATACTGCAACAGATCGTCGCACTATTAAAGAATAATTAGATAGATTTAATAAATGTAACTGTTAATAAATTGTATTATGCATTGTTTAATTATGTCATTATATTATTACATTTAAATTATACACTATACTTATATACAATAATATGATGTTTAATGTTAATTTTGTAAAATAAATTGCACTATTCACCTAAATACTTTTACACTGAATTTAAATTTATGTATTTAGTAATGACTTTATGATTATATTTTTGACAAATTAAAGAATAACTGACTATCAAACAGATTTGGCAGTAACTATTTGGAAGTTTTTTTTTTAATATAAAATTGATAATCATTTGAAATAAATATGCAATAAAAATAGATGGTTAAATTCAACATTTTTTAATGCTCTAATTGATAAAAATAAATTCTAATTTTTTAAACTTTTACAGATAAATTGATTGAATTGGTATTTACTTATTATTATTGTAATATATGCACAATTTTGTAGAACTAAATACTATACTATTTTTTATCGTTTTACAGATAACGTATAGAAAAGAAAGTCATCTTCAATATTTTCCTGTTAATTTGCTCATTTTAGGCGCATTGGTCAATCCTCAATTTTTACAAGACTATTTTTCCTGATCCACCATCCTCGGTTTTTTCGTGAAGAGTGACACATGGTTCACTCTGGATTTTGGTATTTTTCTATGAGTAATCATTCAGGGTAAAGTGTGGGTCGGATTTAAAAGTTTGCTTTCTTTTCTCTTAGCTACATGGCTGAAGTGATCTAAATTTATATTTGTCGAAGAGAAGTTTAAGTAGAATAGCTAATCTTGTGTATACAAATTACTGAGTTATTTTGTTTTTTATCTAAACAACTATTAGACTAAATACTTTTTTCTAAAATCTGTTTATATTTCATTGTTTTTTACAAAACAACACCGTACAAATAATTTTAAGCAGTTGATATTTATATTATGTGATGTAACAAAATAAACGTGGTATAATTTCCATCATATATGAAAATGAGTTAATCAGCTTTTTTCGATATTAAGTCAATTTAGCCAGTGAGTCTTTATTGTGCTATTTTATAATCAAGGTTTCCATTCGCAAATTCAGTTTGAGCAATGGTCATTATTCGAAATGAATCAAACAAGAAATTTGCATTTTTATTTTGGAGATATTTGGAAAAATTTCAATTTTACTTCTGTATTTGACCATTTTTGAAGTAAAGTCTATGTAAAATGACCAATTTTGATTAATACTGAAATATTTATATCTAAGTAAATCAAAAACAGGGCTGTGCTAAAATATATTTTTACGATATTTCTTCAATAATAAATATCTTTAAGGTTACATTTTAAAACAAAAACTTCTAGTAAAAAACTTCATTGTATATATTTATTATTATTCACTTCATATATGTTACTGCTTACGCAACTGTCAGTTGTTCATTGAAAGACATCGAGTTATTTATTTTAAGCAAGACAATCATGAAAATACTTGATGGACATGATTTACTTTGAAAAATATCACGTACTTACTTGGTCAAAAAAATTGTAGGAGAAAAAGACAATATGTTTGAAATAAATATTATGATGAAAAAAAACATAGCCATACCAATTAAATTTTCAAAAAAGTTGGTAATTCGAGATGGCCACGTTAGTTTTGTGAAGTCACATATATTCTATAAATGACAACACATCGTGTTTAATTTCATATAGTTGAAAAAAATGTCTGCCGTTTTTACACCGAAAACATTTCTGTAATTAATTTCTCAAAATTGTGTTTCCATCAATGTGTTTTAGCCCTTTAGCTCGTATTTTTTCCATGTCACTGGAAACGGCCTTGTGTACGGTACAGTGTAGCTTTGCCCTGAACCGTGGGTCGGGCTTTCCCCGAATTAAAGAACTCTTTGATGGTTATTTCCCCCAATCGTGTAACCCCTGTGCGGTAATAGAATGTACAGCAAGGTCAACGCCGAGAATGCCGACATCGTTGGCATTTGTCAAAATATTTTTGTGACATTACATAAAAGTTAAACATATTTTGATTTATCTTTTTCACATAAATCATTTTTAAAAAGCGTAATATAGAAAACTTTTCCTTTATTTGACTCCATAAATAGTACTAATTTATATTTTTACAATGTCCGCTATCTGTGCATATCGACTGTGGAAAGAAAAAAGGACGTAACCCACACATAGCGAATTTTACAGGAGGCACAAACACGTTTTTGCACGTCAGTGCACGAAGACTTCTAAACTGGTGTTTAATCGACATAATCTAATATTAATTAAAGAAATTGTCTAAGAAAAATCTTTCTTTCTATCTTTTTTCTTGGTTTCAATTTTCACAAGCTCACCCTTTTTCAAACTTAAAAGCTAAATTTAGAAACTAATTCGGGATTTGCAGCTTACATCATTTTGATAGAACGTGTATCAAGTTTGATACTGGGATTCTATGTCGAGACGTCCCGGGACTGGTCGGGTTTTTTTCTGTGTTAAGTCCCGGGACTCTTTTGAAAAATGTCCCGAGAATTGTGACTGTGATTTATAATGTGCTAATAACATGCATATTTTAGTTTTGAAAAAAAAAACAATTCTTGTGGTTGAGCAACCCTCAAAAGGACTGATGTGTATTGAATAAAAGCAGATATAATAGGGGAGCCCCAAGAAAAACGGACACGACATGGTCGGAACGTGACACTTACCCGCGGTTTTAAGAAAATTTAGTATGCATATATAAAAGGGATCTGATAGAAAAACAGGTGTTAGGGATTTATAATTTCGTAGAAGTTCCAAATACTATGTGTTTATATAATGTTATATAACTGTAGCAAAAGCAAATTACAAAATATTAAAATTAAATGTTCATACCTAATGTTGTTTTATGTACAAATGTTTTTTCACTATTTCACATAGGTACCAATGTCTCAATAGGACAAAAAAGGGCATAAAAGCTGTATTGTGAAGTTACGGTCATAAATTTACTCCTGACGGCGGTTTTGTTGATATTTTTTCAATACATGTACCGTTATCATTCCTTTTTAGTAAAAATTAGCCGTAAGCATTGCACACATCCATTACATAATAAAAATAATAATTATTAAGCATTGTATTACTTATTCCTAGTGCTTACTTTCAAATGGCACCGAGTGTATGTAATACATACATACAAACATGCAAATATTTAATTTTAATAAAATTATAATTTTATTGAAGGGGAAATAAAAGTCTTGAGTCCCGGGATGTCCCGGAACTTTAACTTTATCACGCCTCGAGTCCCGGGACTCGAGACTTCAGAATCCCTAATTGTGATTATCGAAAAAAAGTTGTTTTGAAAAAACTGTGGGTTACGACCTTTTTCCTTTCCACAGTTGATATTATTAAAGAATATTTTTAATAAAAAACGTAGCTGCAAAAATAAGTTGTAAATCATCATTCAGGTTTTCTCTCCGGGGGATAAATAAATGACTATTTTAATAGTTTTCTAGTCGTTTTCTTTACACTACGTTTTAATGATGAGATGGCTGTAAATGGAAAAGCATGAAAACATTACAAGCAACCAAATCCTCGTAAACAGCTTCATACATCGATTGAAAAGTCAATGTAAGCTTGTAGATTAAAGCACGGCTAATTGAATAGAAAAAAATCACTTAAAAAGTAAAACAGTTGGTAGCCCTTATATGTAAACATTATTTGATGACGTATTTACTTCCCCTGTATACGCTTCTGTTTTTTGCCAATGAAGCATTTTCGTTTTTTTCTTATTTTCCGTCAAATGGTAAATATAAATTCTAAAGGTGGATAAAGTCTCCTAGCCTACCCGTATTAAAAAAAAAACATTTTACTCACAACTATGTTGATATATTATAAATATCAGCTACACCTTGTTTGTAAAACTGTTTATACTGCTGGTTAACCTCCATCTTTTGAGGAGAGTAAGGATAAAAGGGCAGACTCAGTAGTTACCTTATTGCTTACGTTGTTCTTCGTTTTAAGGTTGAATCGGTAAGAGAAAATTAAAAAATCTTAGACAACCATTCTTTTGCGCGCAAATCATTAAATTTATTTAAAAAATATTTTTTAAAAATGTCATTTCAGGTATTCGCAACCGTATACGCCAAATTCTCAAGACGAACGTTTCCATCCAAAACCAACCGGAAGTACGTGAGAAAGATTTGATAAAATTCAAAGCTTTCGCAGCATCGTCGTTAGAGCTAAGGATTCAAAAACCTTTTACAAAATACAATAAAAAATATTACACTAATAAATCTATTATAATTATTGAAGAAGCTAATAACGGTATTTAATAAAAAATGAAATTTTTCTGATCGATATTTTATATATGAGCCACCGAGAGGTAAAATGAGACAACTAGTAAAATGATAAAAAACAAATCTTTGGCTTTTAAGTACAATCACGTCTTTACTTGGTGTTTTGGTGTATTGAATATTTCTATTTTACCTGAGGTTACATCATTTTAACGACGCATCTATCTTTTGTTTTTGCTAAAATACCACTTGGCTCACTTAACTTCTAATGGGCCCAATTTATGTTATGTTTATACGCTCAAGAGAAATATATGTATTCCATAGAATTCAAAATTAAAAATAAATGATCTGAAAGGTTTTTGAATGCTTGTTTAAGAACGATATATAATAACATAATTATGAAGTTGTATTCAATTCAATGGAAAAAAATACATTATATTTACGCTTATTTATATCAATTACGATTGATTGGGATTTTGTTCCTTTTATTAACTTTAAATAGCAAAAATATCACAAATTAAAAATTGATAATGGCTTGGCAAAAATTATACTCATTCAAAATAATTCCACTCGTACTCTTTTGTTTTCTGATATTTTTCATGTTACAAATTTAAATATCAGCTTTACCTTTTTCAGGAAGCATTGGAGTTTTTTTTTGTTTCATTACCTCTGTCAAAAATAATTTGATTAATTAACACTGCCAAAATTGATTGTAAAGTTTATTTTTCGAGCTTTTTTGGATTCATTACAATGTAGCAGACTATTTTAAAAATAGTGAACTTAATTAGTTTTGTTAAATAAATTATTAGCTTTATTTTATGATCGTAGTCATATTGAATTGTATAAATACGACAATCGAGTAGGAAAGGTAGATTTTAAATTTTTAATCGATATAAATATAATAATAGTGCTTTATTTAACGTATGTTGTTGTTTTTTTTTACTATTTGAAATTACAGTTTACGCCAATGCGTCAAATATTTTGAAGTTTGAAGATCACACAAGATATACTCGATGAGAATTTTTGTAAGTCACATGAGATTAACTCAAGGAGAAATAACTTCACAAACACCTATGCCTTAGATCTCAAATTAAACCTTACCGGGAATCGAAACCAAACTCACCTGATTGGTAGAGAAAGCTCTAACCAACTAGATAGATCACAGCGGGCGATTTTATTTAATATGAAAAAATATTTTTTTGCCAATTACTGTGTGTTAATATTTTTGTTTATTTTGGATAAACAGTGTGTAAACCTATAAAATCAATTTCCAAAATAATTTCAGGTAAAGTTATCAAAAAATAAAATTGTACAATGACTAAAAGCATGTGACATGGCTTGATTCTCTTTTGACCAAAGAAATATTATATTGGTATTATTGACTTTAAAATTAATTTTAATATCTTTGTTATTTCACAACTGTGTTACAAATTATGGCACGTGTTTTGTCTTATTGAGAAGTGTTTTATTACTAAATAATGGGTCTATAAGTAAAGTAAACCACTTTTAATGTAAAATTATAATTAAAAACTTCTTTATTCCCCAGGCTTTGTAGCAAATTGTGAGACGTGTTTAATTTATTTAGAATCATCTTTAGACAAACTATTTTAGGAGTGTAGTATGATCGTTTAACCTAACCTAACCCTCAGTCTTACATATCTGTCTATTTTTACTTTGAGAGAAAACTCGACTAATTAACAAGCAGTTATTAAATAAAATAAAATATTCAGATAAGCTCCTTCAGGAGTCTATATGTTCCTCATTGGAAGAGCAGACACGGTGGAAATAAACAGATTTTAAATAATTATTAACTAGTCGTCACGAGCTAACTTTGTTATACACAAACAAAAATGACAGTGCTTATCGGCAAGAAAAAATTGTGTTGGCATACGAAAAAAATCTTATTATTTCTTTTATATTCATAAGAATCAAAGTTATAAAAGATAATTTTTAAGATATTTATTACTTTCATTTTGGTTATATTACTTTTATTCCAGATAATTCTATCAAACTTCCAGAGAATAGCGATAGATTTCTTTAGTATAATCGTGGGTTTAATTTCCGTATTCTATTTTAAGCCGCGCTAGTAAAACAGCCTCTATGTGAAATGGAAATAATGGCTAAATAGTTAATGAATGCCCTTTGGTAAAAGCGTCGATTTCAACCACTGTCTCAAATTAGCTGGTGGGATTCCCCTCAAACAGTTTGCCAAACAATCTCTCGTCTAATCCATTAGCACTGCCGCAAATGCAAAGTGTAAAGTTTCAAAAATTCCCTACGCAAACGCCTTGCGAGCTAGCTTTCGCAGCATCTTGTAGAGTCTCGTAGCTCGTAGCACTCAGCTGTAATGGCGCATGCAGCTTTAATGGAAGCGAGCTTTCCGTAAGGTTTTATATGTTTCTATTCTATAATTATTTTCAAAGTCGTTCCTAAGCATTTAAGCTTTACAGATATTCAAAACACTACACTTCAATGTTATATAATGCCTACTTAACAACTCAACACACACTTATACTAAATGTTATGAAATAATTAAAACAAATCGTTTTTGATACCAACTAATTTCATTCTTAAACATAGTGTTTAAGAATGTAACCTTATGAAATGTAATGAAAAATTTTTATGTCATACATTATAAGAGATAGTAATTAATGTGCCTACAATATTTTATCAGAGAAAAGTCAATTGCATAAACATTGTCATTTTTTCAATGACACGTATTACGATTCCTCCCCTTTAAAATAGCGATAGGAGCTTTACATAGCGATTATAAGTTTTGAATTTAAATTTTAGCATGGTTAAAAAAAGTATTGCGCGTTTTAAAAAAATAATCTGATAATAACTTTATTACATAATATAATCATCACTTTTAGGGTTTTCACTGTCAATACTTGTTGGAAAGGCATTAAATTATTAAAAACACAATATTCCTTTGTACTTTATTCCACTTTATTTAATAGGTCAGGACCGGTTTCCCTCATTGCGAGCATTGTTAACTGATAAGATATTATATTTATTATCAGTTGACAATGCTCGCGATGAGCAAAACCGATCCTGAGATATTAAATAAAGTGGAATAAAGTACAAATGAATATTGTGTTTTTTTATTAATATAGTATAATTATGAGAGTGTTCAATTATTTAATGTGTATAAGCACTTCAAACCCATATATCATTCAAGTCAACTTCTTTACTATTCATACCTTATGAAACGTGGATTTATTTCCTCTACGTGGTCCCATATTAAATGAATTAAAGAAAAAAAATATTTATGACAAAAGACCAATGACTCTTAGATTTTTGAAACGCTTATTGTGGAATAAAGTCGCGATGTATTCTAGATTCAAACGGAAATGTATGCATGAATATAATTGTGTTGTGATGTGGGTATGAACTGCGGTTCTCAACTCGTGTTCTAGGAAGCTAAATGATCTAACGATGCAATAATTTGTAAAGTTTTATAAAAAAAGTGTTCTTATTACAAATGAAGCTATAATTAAATATTGATTCATTCAATGGATTTGATTCTCAATGACACCTGTTCTAAAAGGATACAATCGCAAATACCATTAATTATTGATTGGATTGAAATTTTCTTGACAGAATTTCATCAAAATAAGGTTTATGTAGGAAATAATTTGATTCCGAAAGAATAATATTAGTTAGTTGAACGCTATTCTGACTGCGTTCTATCGTCATAACTATGCTTAAACTTAATTAATCTTAGCTCTCCATATATGCTTTAAAAATAAAATCACATTCATTTGTATTAAAAACAGTACCAACTGATATTTCTCAGTAAAAAGGTTTCTATTTATAAAAAAAGATCATTATAAATTGTAATAATGCGTTTAGCTTATGAAAAATGATTATTTTTCAATTTCATATCGACCGTGGAAAGGAAAAAGGACGTAACCCACACATAGCAAATTTTACAGATTGCTCAAAAAACGTGTTTTAAAGATTTTCGGTCGTATGGAAATTATGAAATAAGCACAACATTGAAGTGCACAGATACTTGTAAACTGATGTTAAATTGATATAATCTAATATTAATTTAAGAAATTGTCTAGAAAAAACTTTTTCAGTTTTTTTTCTTGGTTTAAATTTTCACAAGCCCATCTTGCTTCAAACTTAAAAGCTAAATTTAGATAATAATTCGGCATTTGCTTCTTACATCCTATTGATGGAATGTGTATCAAGTTGGTACATTGCAATTATCGAAAAAAAACTGTTTTGAAAAAACTGTGGGTTACCTCCTTTTATGTACAATATCAATGTAATAAATAGTAAATGATAGAGAAACGTCCGCTGCCATCGATTGCTAAATCGTGATCGATGAGCTCCCCTGATATGAAACATTTAATGCTTCCAACATAGTAAGTTTCCGTAAGTTGTGTCATTCGACCCGAGTTCGACATTTCATATTGATGACACAGAATTCATGACACAGAAGCTGCGGTCGTTGGAGTCATAACAATAATTGATATTTTCAGTGCAAGATTTTGATGGAAGAAGTTTGATGAAGTTTTGAATTATGTCATATAACTTAAAATTATTATTTAAGTTTTGATAGATATGGTGGATTTAATTCACACCATTTTCAAAGTTACGAATTTCGGAATGTTTGTCAGCAGTTGTTCACTCGGATTCCTGAACTAAACACAGCTATCTGTGCAACACAAAATTATCATTGAGGTATTTACTTTAGTAATGTAGAATTTCGCTTTGCTAAAAATTTCCCAAATTTTAATTATTTTTATAATTACCACCAGTCACCACTTAAAATTATTAATCTTTGATGATTTTTTAATTATATGTTATAAGTGTTAAACATTTTAATTTTGTGTAATTATAGTCACTTATACTGTAATTTGTAAATTCTTTTCATCGTCAATTGTTGCTTACAGCTTTTATTTAAATTTAATTTTGTATAAATAGCACTGTTTATATATTTTTCTTATCAGTTGACAATGCTCGCAATGAGTGAAACCGGTCCTGACCTTTTTAATAAAGAGGAATAAAGTACAAAGGAATATTGTGTTTTTATTAATATAATGCCTTTCCACCAAGTATTGACAGTTAACACCCAAAAAGTGACTGTGAAGTTGTTAACAAATAAAACGACTTGACTCTGATCTTGACTTCAAACTCGACTTCATTTTTTTTTTATGCTTAGTAGCGTGCAAATGATCCTATTTTTGACCCTAGCGTTTTGAATACACATTTTTTTTCACTGTCAATACTTGGTGGAAAAACATGTTAATAAAAACACAATATTCCTTTGTAGTTTGTACTTTGTGCTAGACAAAAATAAATTGAAATAAAAAGGTGTTAACAACAATTGAAAATTGTACAATTTACATTAAAATGTTTAACACCTCTAACATATAATTAAAAAATCATCAAAGATTAATAAATTTTAAACGGTGACTGATGGTAATTATAAACATAATTAAAATTTGGGATTTTTTTAACAAAGTGATATAAAAGTCCAAAGTCCTAATAAATACTATTAAATTTACTCCCACGTTACTTTTTTTAATTTTTACACTCTTTCCGTAATGTAATCAGTATTGTAATAATTTTCCCTGGCTTTATGACCCAGTAGGAAAAAATTCCCGTTAACTTTTGGCTGCGAATAACGCATTCAACAAGGGTGTGTTGAAAGTTACTTTTACCCCCTAGCTATACACCATTCCCCCACCCTTTGGAGTGGTTCTCTCGAAGCTCATACGTTATAATAGCACGGCAAGCATGGCAAAGTATCCAAGACGCGAAATTCGCTATCTTGATAATATTTACTTTGTTATAACTTGTAACAAGTTATAATTATAGAAGTTTAGTTGTAAGGTCGTTCTATAACTGGGTTGGCAACTACATGCATAATATACAATCAGATTATCTGGCACACGTGAGCGCTTTACTGATTCTCAATTCAGCATTTGTTTCATTCCAAACTTCAAATACTTTTTTATACTTTATCTCGATGTTTCCTCGTTTCCTGTGAATTACTCGCCCTCCTCCACCCACCACTGCTTTTCCACACGTTTATTTTATACTGCAGTATCCAGTGACGTAATAAATTTTGAGCGTATCTACACTTTTTTTTTATCTTTAGCTGGGAGTTTTTTAAGTTGTGTTGGGAGTTAAGTGGCAGAAAAACAATTCTTCAAAATAAACAAAAATGAGTATGAATTAAATTCTACTAGCTCTGCATACGACACCGTAATTTTCTTAAAAGCTTGTTTACCGTGACTGTTAGAGTATGAATATATTAATTTCTTTTTGTACAAAAACGTTTTGGACGGCTTACATTAGTAATGAAAATTTCATGAAACCTTTTCTACCGAAAAAGCCTAATCATAAATTCTAGCAGTAAATTTTTAATGTGTGGTTATACTTAATTGACACACATCAATCCTCACAAATTAATTCACTTTTTTTCCTGAACAGCACACATAAATATGTTACATTAGATATATTACACTATTCAATGTACCTAATGTAACTATAATAAAAATAATAAAAGATTTTTAGTACTTTTTCCACATAAAATTTATTAGATCAGGACCGGTTTCGCTCATCGCGAGCATTATCAACTGATGAATTTTATGTGGAAAAAGTACTAAAAATCTTTTATTATTTTTATTATAATGCCTTTCCACCGTAAACACCTTAAAAGTGATTAATGTAACTATCTTAATAATGTGTAAAAAAACGATCATTAACATGTGGTGCCAAAAAAGGTAATATTCAATTGACAATCCATTTACATATTAAAGGGCAGCTTTGTCAGAATCAGTTTCATAATATAAAATGTCTCGCATTTACTACTTCTGATAAAAGACGAAGCATTTGAAGACTGCAAATGGGGTGTCACAAGATTTGCGACTGTTGGATATTAGCAACTGACGTAGGATGGGATGTTCAAGTAAAGTTGAGGAGATTAATTGAGGCAAACAACATCAACTCGGATTTTATTGCCAAGACGACGAAGAAGTTATTCTAATTATTAATATTTCAAGAGTGTGATATTATTAAAAAATATCAGAATTCAAAATATTAAAAAAAACAACCACAGTTTTTTGGGGTTTATAATTGGTTTTTATAAGTTGGATACCGCAATATGATGAAAATTTGAATTCATACCAACCCTTAAAAAGTCATGTTATTTATACTCTTAATCAAAAAACCTGTAATATACTGTTATGTTACGGATAATTTTTACTGAAACACTGTTTAAATGTTTGTTCAACTTTTATTCCATATACATAATTGTACACTTTTAAATAAATCACTAATCTTATAATCGAATAATAGCAACGCGAGTTTCAAGGCGTCTCTACTGGATCGATGACCGGTCGATTTGAACTCTTGAATTGAACTGAATGGGAAGAGAGTAGGATATCGGTTTTGGGCGTTGAAAGGTTATTGTTGCAATTATAGTATGTCATAGAGTATTACTCTATGACATGATGTCGAGTATACATAACAATACTAATATCTTCATTTTTTATGGTTAAGGGTTGAATATGAGAATTTTGTATCATTTTTTTATGAAACAACATATAAATGAATGATAGTCATCAATTAAAAAAAGATACTTACAAAATATGTACGGGTCACACTTGATATCACATCTCAAATAAAAAAAGACATTTTTTTAAAATTTATGTGAAATATAACGCAATATACCAAAAAAACTGCCATAAGAATCGTTTTGAATATATTCATTTTCGTATTTTTAAATAAACTTATTCATAATATTGTTTTTAATATTAGTGTTACGAAATTTGAATACAATATTTGGTTTATGAACCATTCAGATACAACGTGCAATAGTGATTCAAACTGTGTGATTGATATTGACATATGATTTACCACAATCAGAAATTTCTCTTACGCATCAAGCCATCACGAGATACTAGGTAATATATGTGTATGTAATAGAAAATCTTACAATAAGTATATTACCATGTATTATATTTGAGATTGTCGAGGAAACGTCCTTCTTATAGGGGTGTTAAATATTAGGGGATTTTGCCAGGATTTGCTACGTTCTCTTTTCTTATGGAGTGAATTATGTTTGTATTGCTTAAATGTAAAAGAGTCAATGTTTCAGTTGACCAAAAACAAGTTAAAAAAATAAAGATGGTAGAAAAACGTTCACATAAACTATTGAATTACACTCAGAGGTATAAAAGAGAATTTTCAATAAGTTAATCAGAAAATTATCTTGATTTGATAAAACCAATAACTTATTGTGAAAAAACAAACACAAAAGTATTTATTTTCGTTACTTTTAATGATACTTTATCAGAGTAGGTTATTTAAACTATTTGATATGAATTAATTGTCTCCTCGTAGTTGTAACAATTAAGGCATATCTAAAAATTCGATTGTCCGAATAGAAATTCGCATACTTTGAACTATCAATAAATTCATGAATTGAATATCTGTAATACTAAAGTAACGTCTCACACTTCCTGATCCTGAAAATGTGTAGATAATACAAAAATGCCCCTGGTTATTAATGTATCTCTACATAGAAACAAAAATAGAGTCAATGACATTAAACTGGTTATTTAATTCAAGCCTTTGGAGGCTAACTGTCGTGTTGCTACTTTCCGATTTGGCAGTCAATATAGTTTAAAAATTTGACACTGACTTATGAGGTTTAAAATAAATACTTTAAATGTACTTCCTAAAACTATATCGACTGTGGAACGGAAAAAAGACGTAAGCTACAGTTTTTTCAAAACAGCATTTTTCAATTTCGACCGAAGGTGCTTGGTGGAATTTCATTATTAAATTTGAATCGTTCAAATTATGCACATTCACACAAATTTTGTCACTAACGATCCGGGGTTTGCCTTTCGGCATCTTTAGTCAGTTCAAGTTTATCCGTGCACTTGAACGCCTGAAGATGCCGAAAGGCGAAACCCGGGTCGGTAGTGACAAAATTTGTGTGAATGTACATAGTTTGAACGATTCAAATTTAACAGCTTTTTTCGATAATTACAATGTATCAATCTTGACACACGTTCTATCATAAGAATATAAGCTGTAAATTCCGAATTAGTATATAAATTTAGCTTTCAAGTTTGAAAAAAAATGAGCCTGTGAAAATTGAAACCAAGAAAAAAGACTGAAAAAACGGTATTCCCTAGAGAATTTCTTTAATTAATATTAGATGATGTCAATGAAACACCAGTTTAGAAGTCTCAGTGCACTTCAACGTTGTGTATATGTCATAACTTGCATATGGCGCAAAATCATCAAAACACGTTTTTTGTGCCTCTGTTATGTAAACACAACATTATAGCATAGAATGCTATGTTAAATTATCTATGACAAATTGTAATAATAAACCTTTCAACTAAACCGATATCCTTTTCTCCAAATCCAGCCAGTTCAAATCGAAAGGTCGACGGCCAAGTAGAAACTCCTCAATACTCACAGCGTTATAATTTTGATAAATAAGATTAGATGATTTATTTATAAAGTGTAAAATATATATAGAATAAAATTGAAACAACATTGAATTTAAATTAAGTGTTTTAGTAATAATATATCCATTACACCTCCTATAAAATTTGCTATGTGTGGATTACGTCTTTTTTTCTTCTTTCCACAGTCGACGCAAAACAAAGATTGACGATTTAAATTGTTACAAGTTGATCCTAATTTAACGTTACTTCACTCTCTATTAAATAAATATAAGAGAAAAAATAAAAGACAACAAGAAACACCGAGATAAAAAAAAACACTAAGCAGCTCAGTACGTTTAACGTCCTCTTGTTTTTGTGTAAATAATTACGTGACACGTATTACTACTTCTTCCGTACATTTTTTGTCGGTACACTGTCAGTTACGTCGACGCACAATAACGACGAAATGTTTATTACGTGTGAAGTTTCTATAGCCTATTCGTATGATTAATCGAGTCTTGTAAATAATTAAATTGATAATTATTAGATTTAGTAAAACATTTTTGCTAACTCTATAGTGACAATATTCCAACTATTAAAATTAAAAAGTTGCAAGCAGTTTGAGTTGTCACTGATTAGTTTTGAATACTTTTTTAAAAGAAAACTATCATGAATACATTCCACTGTATAAATTTAAAAAGTTAAACCAGGCGTGGGGAACCTGCGGCCTTTTGGCTACTCTGGTGCGGCCTTCTAGCCAATTCTGTATTTTTTTGTAAATCCGTAAATTCTTGGGATTTTCGATGTCAAAATCCTTGGAAGACCTGAAAAATAAGTCCCACGCTGGTAATTTTGGGAATTCCGCAAATCTCTGGGCTTTAGAAATTGTCATGAAATTGTTTCCGGCCAAAAATTTCCAGTCAATGTTTACTGCGGCGTTGTATCGAATCAGAAAAATAAATGCGGCCTTTAGAGAAAAAAAAAATTCCCCACCTCTGGGTTAAACCATCTTTAAGTTTCCTATGATTTTGTTTTACCATGTCCGCTCCCAGTGTGGAGGACTCCTAATGGAGTTTATCTCAACAGAAGTGTTTCTACGAGAATTGCTTGTTACTCAGTTGCTCAACCTCTCCTTTTCCAAAGAGAGTAGGAATAGAAGGATAAGGCTAGTACAGTACTAGTGGTTAGCTAATCGCTCTCGATACGCCCCGTTCATAAGATAAGATGGATGAGAGAGGGAAGATTCAAGACATCATATATATCCATGCCTTCGAACATAAATTTATAAAACTGTCCGTACTGGGATTCAAACTCGTGACCTCCGTAACCGAAGTCAACGACGCTGACTACTCGACCACAGAGGTGACATGTTTTTCTTATTAGGACAGTAAATTTATAGCAAGTATTAGTGATGGAGTAATGGATGTCGAGTCCGTAGAACTTCCGCGACGGATCTCACGGGCTCAAATCCCAATGCGAATAGTATTTTTCAATCAATTTCTGTCCGAAGGGATGAATATTTGTGATGTCTAAAAATTCCCTCGCAGCTTTCCAATACTAAAAAAAATGGAGTGTATCGAGAGCGATTAGCTTACCAATAGTCTTTACCTAACTCTTCCCATTTTATCCATACTCTCTATGAAAAATAAGAGAGGTTAAGTAACTGACTTACAATCAGTTATTGTAGAAAATCTCCTGTAAGGATTTTCCGTTAGAATACCATATGATCCACATTGGGAGAGAACGTGGGCTTAAACAAATATTTCTTTGTACTTTATTCCTCTTCATTTAAAAGGTCAGAACCGGTTTCACTCATTGCGAGCATTGTCAACTGACAAACTGGTCCAGACCTTTTAAATAAAGATAAATAAAGTACAAAAGAATATTGTTCTTTTATTGATATAATGCCTTTCCACCAAGTATTGACGGTGAACACCCTAAAAGGGAAACATTGCATTTATTAATGGTTGATTGTTTTTACTTACTTGTTAACACAATCAAATGTATAAAATTAAAATGCAGGTTTGCAGGAATGTGTTTTCAGGAAATGGGTTAATTCGGCATAAATTAGTAATTTTGCATTTCAATGCGCTAATAATATTAGTAGTGTACTAAAAATGACCCAAAGTTTACTTTTATAATGCCCTGAGAATGTCTGTTAATAATAATAAAACATGTTTTAAGTAAGAGATTTATTGAACACTTCTGGCGAAGTCACTTGGATATATAGATATTCCTTTGTCAGCACTTGTCTATTATTGTCATTGAGAATTTAATTTTAGTTTCACTTCGTCTTTTAGCTGATTTTGTATGGAGATTAAAATCAAGACGTTTTGAAATTGAATCAAAATCAATTATTTATTATTACTAAGCCCCGACCGCACAAATAAAGGTCATTGTTAATTTAGTAAATCTCGGCTTGAAAATCGTAATATATTTCCCAAAGTTCTATTCAAAGAAATAAATGCGGTAATAATTGAATACACATTCCGAATTTGTGGCGTTAAGACGGCAATTTATGAACATCAAACTGATTATTCTAGTACATTCGGAATTGAAACAAATACTTTGAAGATAAATTCATTTAAATTTAATATTTTGATATAATTTACGATTTCGACTGAAGGTGCTTGGTGGGATTTCAATGTTAAATTTGAATCGTTCAATCATTTTCGCCAGCAACGGTTTTAAGCTCAATGATACATTTATATCTTATCCGAGCACTTGAACGCCTGAAGCTACTGAAAGGCGAAACCAGGGTCGTTGGTGACAAAATCTGTGTGAATGTACATAATTTGAACGATTCAAATTTTTATTTTGATATGATTTACGATTTCGACTGAAGGTGTTAGATGGAATTTCAATATTAAGTTTGAATCGTTCAAATTATGTTCATTCACACAAGTTCAGCCACTTACAACCCGGGTTTTGCCTTTCTGCATCAACGTGGAGAAGGTATTAAAATATTACACCCAAACACAGATGGGTATAAGTTATTCTTCCAGGAAATAAATAGGGCATAGTTAAATAGCTTATTAATTTTAAATGAGCAGGAAAATCTGCCAAATTCTCCACTCTTGTATCCTGTATGTAAGTAAATATTATCATAAATCTTCCAGCAAAAAAATATAATTCATAAAATTACGCACCATTCAAATATGTAGGCATTTTCATGGGTTAATCCATTTAGCCAGCAATGACTTTAAACTTAGTGATACGTTTTTTCTTATGTAAACACCACACATTTATTTACTCAACGTCAGTTCAAGTTCATCCGTGCACTTGAATGCATGAATATGCTTAAAGACGAAGCCCGGGTCGACCTAGGACTTGATACCAAAATTATAGTATTTGAATCAATCCGAATGGACGAATTAAGCAAAATAATCTAGTGAAAAGCGATAGATCGGAGTTCTAGTATAATTATTCTTCATTTCTTACTCTGTCAAAGCTTAAATGTCATATAAAATTAATTTTCTTTCTCAACTCAAACGTTACGTACTTTTTTTTATTAACATATTGTTTTTTAATTCAATGAAGTGCTTTTTACGACTTCAGGCGAGGCAACATAAATTGAATGCATACTCGGTGAAGATATAGCCAGTCATATAACCGGCTGAAGGGTGCTTTAAAATTTAAAAAACAAAGTAGTTGGCTATGAAACCAGCAGCCTGTCTGAAGTCCAGAAAATACATTTAATCATTTGGATACCATTTTTCTCAATTATTTGTCTGTTACAACATTATGATGTGTTTAGAGTTTTATTTTTACTTCAATCTGGTGAATGCTGTACGTATATGGAACTTCATGTTAATAATAATACTTAAGCTGCTTTTTTATAACATTGCAAGTCACAAACATTAGCAGTAAAGATTTATTTCTACCAACGCTGAAAGAACTAAGGGTTTTAAACAAATTCGTCACCGATTAAATTTTTGCCGATGTTCACATGAGCATCACTGTGAAAAGATTATTATTTTTTAAACAAGAATGATGACTCAATACATATGATGTCATGTTAACAGTTAAATATAAAATTCAGAGAATTTTAAATTTTGATCCATTTTGATTTTAAGTCATCAATTTTATAAATTTGCGTGTTTCTTTTCGTTGAGAAGCATCATCGGACCATTGCGACGTTTACAAATGTCACATTCTGTAACACAACAAGTTGAAATAAAATGTTATTAAATTTCATTTTATTTTATATTAAAAATGAATTCCCCCAGAGCTACCACCGAATCTTTCAAAGATATCAAATTGTATTAAGAATTTATCGAATATTTTTTGTAAATGCAAGACTATATATCAATTATTAAGTTAGTCACTTGATTTGATCTCACTATTTGATAATAAATACAGCTTACCCAGAACAACTATATAAATATACTTTTCATCGTATTGTAGCAGCGATTTCCAGCCTGGGAGGCAAGAACTATTGCAACTGTCTAAAATATATATATTTACCCTTTAAGACGTGTCTTTATTACTATATAAAATAAACGATGGGTGGGCGCGAAGATATTTATTTCTTCAGCGGGAGGCGCAGTAAGATTAAGGTTGGAAACCACTGAATTATATTGGACAGTAATAATCTCTCGTATAAGAAAAATATTTTTATACATTCATTAGATGATAATGTGTTTTTAATAGTAAACATAAATATTTCTCGTAGCACATATGTATGTAAAGTATTTCTTTAAAATGATATCGTAATGTTTTTCAAGTGTAATGTAAAAAATGCTCGTCATTTCACTTTCAATAACGTTATCCAAATACGTGACTGATGAATTACTGACATTTTTCAATGCCTTGGCATGTAAGCTGCAGCTGACCAATGCACTAGTCGTGTTGGACAACGTCATTCAATTGCATCATATTATATTAAAGATCATATTTAATAATATTCCGTCTTGTAAATATATTTTTAACAACCATGTACTTATGTATTTCAATAACATCTCTGTGAGGCTATAACCATTTGAATTTCTTCAAATTAATAACTATACAAAATTTTCTTTCAAGACGTTGGGCGCATTACTTGTGTGGAAAAAGGTTAAAAATCTAATTATGCAGTATGGCATTTTATTATCTGTGATTCAAATATGAATTTAACAATATATTTCTCCTATACTTGTAGAAAATCATTGGTTGTTTTTTTTCATTTAATAAATAAAATTATAAAAACATACATACTGTATTTAATGCGTCTAATTTACATTTAATAACAAATATTTCTGGATTTATTTTGTTCACCGTTTGAGAATTTGTAGGTGTTAATTGTCATTGCTTGTTAGTACATTTAAAATAAGATTAGACCAAACGAATATTTGTGTCATTTGAAATCAAACCTTATCTTGTTTCAACCTCATTGATTGATATAACATTTGCTTTAAGTAATATATCCATGTCAGCTCCCAATGTGACATCCTAATCGAGGTATCTCAACATAAAGTTTATATAGGAGAACTATTTGTTATTCAGTTGCTTAAAATAATTAGTGGTAAACTAATCGATCTCGTTACACACCGTTATTTTATAATTTAAAAGGGGGAGGGATAATTTTTTTAACATCTCAAACACCCATATATTCAAACTAAAATCAATGAATCCATTGAAAAAATGCTGTTTGTACTGGGACTCGAACACGTAAGATCCGTCACGAAAGCCAACAAAGTTGCCCACTACGCTACGGATCAGACAGTAAAATTTTAAGAACATTAAGACATTAAGACAGAAGTTTTATAATTTAAAAAATGGGTACGAAAGAAAAGATGCTCTTTAAATGTTCGTCTGGAAACAACGTTTTCTGAATTTTGTATATTTAACAAGAGCTGATAATTTATTTTGCAACATTTAGTTTCAGAAATGGTTTGATTGATATTTGATTATAAGTATAAACCATCCATTTTATGGTAGAAACACACTTTTCAGAGCTATTAAAAATAGTATTGATACGGATATGTGCCTATTATAAAAAGTAAATATATGTACTTTTTAATCATATTTTCGCTCTTTTCGTGGTAGAGAGGTTTGCATTTTAAGATTAAAATATCTTTTTATTGTATTGTACACTGTTTTGGATTACGTATTTTCTGATCTTTTTACTAAAAAAATATAAATGAAGGGTTACAATAATCTTGGTTTAGGAACGTAAGTAAAACTTTTACTAAAAAAGCATGTTAAAACTGTACACGTGTTCCATTCAAATACACTCGGAACAACTATTTAAGTTCTGTGAAAGTTCTCAGTCTTACTGCTAAGAAAAACCTCAAGTTAAGGTTTTCAGCTGTCACATTGCCACCCGAATAACTAATGACACCAAACTTTGTCAGTCCTCCAATGCGAATAGTTACAGCGGTTCCAGTGGTTGACTTATGTCACCCCTATAATTAACAAGGCTTAAGATTAGATCTTTATTATACTGACATCTTTGCTATTCATCAATATTACATAGCCATACTAGGAAAAGCTTTCCAAAGTTTAAAACCAACCGGAAACTTGTACGTGTAAGTTTGAAAACTTTTTGGCAACGTCACTTTGGTTAGTAGGTAAACATTTATATTCCTACGAAAAGAATTTCAAATTCAAATTTTCTCATTAAAAAGGGTATTTAATAAAAGTTCTCTGTCAAAAACATATATATTTGATTTACTTTATTGTATTTGAGGTGCCTATTTCCATAACTAACCTTGTCCATTTTTTTAGACATTCCTACATAAGAAAGTGTAGGGAAACGTTTTTTTTTAAAATAAAAGTCATATTTTTAGTTAAAAATCAAATTGAAGAATATATTATCTATTTCAATTTGATTCACTTATGTATTGTTATTTTTTTTAAATGAAGAGGGTTCTCAACACATTTTTTCGCAAGTGTTAAAATTATGAAAATGGACAAGGTTAGTTTTGAAAATGGGTGACTCATATATTTTATATTGTATTTGAAGCGTCTGCTTACAAAACCTCATTTTGTCAAAATCCCAAAAAAAATATGTGCATACTCTATGAGCAATTTTAGATTAATCCAAAACTCAATATAAGCTTATGAAAAAGTAGTTATTTTAATTATCATTTTTTTTTTGTTTTAAGACTATGTATGTGTTAGTTAGAATTACCCCTTCCCATCCATCCTATGTTTAAAAACAGGGGTAAAGAAAGCGTTTAACTAATCACTAGTTCTGTCGTAGCATTGTTCTTACTCGCTCAGATAATTGAGCAACTGCTTTACTTAGACACTATTTTATTGAGGTAAACTCCTTTAGTGGTCAGTATACTCTGGTGTTTTCTTATTTTTTAATACAAAGTAAATAAATAATTATTAGATATTTGTTTTAAATTAATCACTTTTAATTTGGCAGTTGTGAAACAAGATATATGTATAATTTTACTTTAGAGGAACAGAGCATTACAACGGTGTCACGCTAGACAGCTAACTAGATGTAAAACTACGATAAAGTTCATGAATACCAACCATACCAAAGCATTTTTTTCTGAGAAGTACGCGCTTGAAAATATGATATGAAGCTTTGTGAACTACATGCTTCGACACGTGTAATTTCATTGAAGCCCGAACTCTCTCGGCCAGTTTGGTAAAAACTTTTTGTTTATGGTGGCAGGTTGTGCATATAATCACGTATATTTTTTTACGGACGAGCATGCACGTTGATTTTGACACAGTTGCGTCACGTTGCGTCGATTCGTTCACGGCACCATATTTCATTCATTGCAAAACGGATTTCGTACATGAGAAATTCATACTTGGATAATCAACGCTGAAATTTTTAATTGCTGTAAAATCCAATATTTCGCTATCGACTTTTGGTACACAAAGAAAATATGTACATCACGTTACTTTTAGCGTGTTCACTGTCAATACTTGGTAAAAAAGCATTGTATTAATAAAAACACAATATTTCTTTGTACTTTATCACACTTTATTTAAAAGGCCAGAACCGGTTTTGCTCATTGCGAGCATTGCCAACTAATAAGAAAAATATATAAACAGTGCTATTTATGCAAAATTTAATTTAAATAAAAGCTGTAAGCAACAATTGACATTGAAAAGAATTTGCAAATTACAGTATAAGTGATTCAATAATTCAGGATCAGGACCAGTTTTGGTCACGGCGAGCGTTATCAACTGATATCTTGATCTTGGTAAATAAAAGTGGAAATAAGTACAAAGGAATATCGCGTGTTTCTTAAAATTATTCATATTAGTTATAAGTTTCATATAAAAAGTACTTCCAACCACTAGGATTGTTTGACTTATTATTTTCTCACAGAACAATTTTTCCTACGGCTCACTGAACGAGAATAAGCTTTCATGATGTACCTTTCATTGGAATGAATAAGCTTTACATTGAATACGGGACGGGCATGGCTTAAAAAAATACATTTGTATATATTTTGGCTGAATGAATAGAACGAATCAGTCGCTATATAAGATACCAATAATTCAAATTTTAATAAGTGTTGATTGTCCCACCATCAATAATGAGTAGTCAATAATGATAAAACCTTCGATAACGCAATAATAAAGATACATAATACGATGCAGAACTTCACGACAATCATATTTAGTTTATGCAAATATTTTAACGAAATAAATAATTATGGAATATAAAACAAATATAATTCAATGATAATCGGGTCCGTAGCTTAGTAGTCAACGTAATTGTTTTCCGTGATAGATCTCATGAGTTTAAATCTCAATACAAAAAGCATTTTTCAATCAATTGATCGTTTTCTATTCGAAGGCATGAATGTTTTTGTGATGTCTACAGTTTTTTTACATACTTCCAATCCTTAAATATGTGAGCGTAGTGAGAGCGATTAACTAACCATCAGCCATGTCTTAACTCTATCATTTCTATCCCTATACATAATCCATAAACGCAAGGCTGAGCAACTGAGTAACAAGCAGTTTTTGTAGAAAAAAACTAATTTTGAGATACTCCCACCAAAATACCATATGATCCACGTTGAGAGCATACCAATGCGCTATGTATTTTTCAGTATTAAGTCACTCGAAAAATAATTTGAATGCAGTTATTTATGTATAAAATTTATAAGAAAAAGTATTGCAAGTATGTAATATCTACTTAAAGTAATATCAATGATTTTGAACATGAAAAACATTATGTTCACTATAAAACCGTTGTACTGCTAGATTAAAGAGTATAAAATATTTTTTTTATAATTCTCTTCTTAAACTTATATAACTTGATAAATATTTACAAAACTAGTTGAAAATTATGCCGTTCTCTGTCGAATTGGTTCAGTACTCATTGTATGTACTATGCTTAAAACTAACGTTGACTTTCTACGCAAAGAAAGTTACCGCTAGAAATAATTAAAATGCAGTCACAACAATTAAGCAAAATTATTGCCATCGAATGAAATAGACAGCTTTTCGAGTAACTCACAGGCAACATTTTATTGATGCGTGCACAGTTCGTCGTTTGTATAACTTTGCATATATTTCAATCTTAATAGACAGCATTTTTAATAGTTTTGAATATAAATGGGATGCGATATTTAAAACTATCGAAAAATGCTGTTTATCATTTCGATGAGTATCGAACTGTAATATTTGAAACTTTTCATCGTTTCGTATACGATTTAATTGTTATTATCCATTCACTTACACAGGGCTTCGAACCGGAACTAAACCAAAAACCGTTAAAACCATTATTTTTCCGGAACGAAAACCGGAACCAAACCGAAAAAAAAATATCGGTTTTTTTCGGTTCAGCGCGTATTTTGGGGAAATCGGTAAATTTCTCGGTTTTTGGATTCGAGCTGAATCGAAAACCGTTATTTTTGCTGAAACGAAAGCCGGAACCGAACCGATATATATTTTTTTACTTGAACCGGAACGAAAAAAATAGCGGTTCGAAGCCCTGTACTTACAAATATCATTTAAAATAAGTATTTTTTAATATCATAAGTACAGGTTTTTTTTCTAAATTTTAAAATGATTGAGACAGACCTGGTAATATAATATGATACAAATGAAAATTCTACAGTGCTTAATGTTGTAAAACAAAAACAGCAAACATCGACAGTCAGTGTTTTCAACATTAAAAAAGTGTACATGGCATTAAAAATTTATAGACATATAAAATGATGTGACATTAAAGTTTATATTTCTTTATGTGATTTTTATCTTATTTTAAACAGACTGACAGAGAAAAAAGATATGCAACTTTTTAATGTTTTATTAATTTGATATAAATTATTCATTATACTTTCTTGATATAAGTTGTCAGGCAGTGGTTTTGAAATAACTCTAAGACAAATCTTAATTATTCACCACGTATTCACACTACAAATTCAGGTATTTCTTGCAGCGTATTTAATAATCCAGCTATGAAAATAATAACAAATACCTTTTTTTATTTAGTTTACTTATCGTTTGTTTCATATGAACAGATTGTTAGAAAAGATATGTATGTATTTGTAATAATTCTTATTTTATTTTAAATGTTTTTTTTACAAACCGTCCATATATGATGTCGCACGATTTTGGCACATTTTCTTCATATACCCTTTTAAAATTTTGTGTCAAATCGACACATTTTATCAGACCCCTCCCCCTTAGAGCGCGACGTCAAATATGAATGGCTCCTAACACTTGTTAAATAATGGTATATGGATGTTTTTTTGACACATTCAAAGATTATCTAATGATTTATGTCTTCGGTTTGAAATATGAAGTTTTGTTGTTTTAATGAAAAGTTGGGAACTCTAAAGTAATATAATAATATCAACAAAATACCACTGAAAACCTTATTTAGAGCACAGTCAAAAAACCATACTATGTTTGTATGTAAAACACAATTATTGAAATAGTAAGATACATATTAATAATGAAAAACTCAGAGATTGCTTGTGGAGCATATACAAAACAAATGAAACAAACTTGTGTCAAAAAGTGGTCATTAAATGTAATAAATGATATGTTATCATTTTTTTGTGCCCGCAAATACTTCGGAAATAAAATGTGTTCAGATAAACTTATTTATATATATCCTACTATGAAGTTTACTTTATTTCATATAAGCTCAATTTCATATAAGATCATATATTTTTGATAATGAAATTTTAATATTATTATTTATAACTTTTATATAAATAGTCCAAAGTCATACATATAGAACTTTTAAATAATTATTTGATTACATGAATTAATAAGAATGACAACTCATTATTTATTTTTATTTATAGATTATTGTCGTACTTATTTGCAAACGTTGTAACTACATTTGAAGCGAGAGAAATATAATAGAAAATTTAAATTAACTTTGATTATTCCACGTATTGTGTAACTAACTGTGACACGTGTTTCGCCTCTTTCAGAGGCATCTTCAGACTTACTATCGCAAAGTTTGCTTAAGTAATGAAGCAAGATTGATTCTAACATTTTAAAATTATAAAATTACAAAATGGATTGGGTTTTTTTTCCTTTTAAGAGGAGCAAGGAGGGGGGTGTAGAATCGAAATAAAGCAAACAGATAATGATACTAATTTTACTAATGAGTTGTAAACAATCAGAATGGGATTTTTCCTTTTTAATGGAAGCAAAGAGGGGATTATAAAATGCAAACAAATTTAATCATACTACTAATGACGTTAAACATTACAAACTATTAAAACTAATGAGCTACAATCAATCATCTAGGTTTGTGATGACTCTATTAATTGGAAACAATTTGAGTAACGGGGAACCGCCTGTGCTATTAAGAATATTATTTAATAATATTTCTTTTTTGTTAAGAGTTTTATTAATTTCTAAAAATTCTAAGCTATTCATCTTTAAACCCTTTTTATTTACTCGGTGGAGTATTTCTAAATTACAAATCTGATTAAAATTATGATTATTTTCTATTAAATGATTGGCAAACTCAGAGAAATTGTTACTTTTTAGACATCGTATATGTTCTTTAATTCTAATATTAAAGTTTCTACCTGTCTGTCCAACATAAGACGCTTGACAGTCTCCACAAGAGAGTCGATAGATACCACTCTGTGACGATGAATCTACGCGATCTTTACTGTTCAATAAAATTTTACCTAAATTATTTACTGTATAAAACGCGGGTTCTATATTGTCTGGCAAAAATTTAACTATCTTTGACGAGATGTCTCCTAAATAAATAATTCTACGCCAGTTTTTAATATTATCGTTTGCTTTCTTCTCTCCTGAAAAAATATTATTTACTATGAGTTGTTTAACTTGCTTACGTTTAAGTAAGTTAACTACTACGTCTGTGTTGTAACCATTATTTACAGCTATCTGTTTAATAATGTTTAACTCTAATTCAAAGTTGACTTTAGTGAGAGGGATGTTAACTAATCTATTAATCATTGCATGGAATGATGAGAGTTTTTGCGACCACGGGTGAATTGATTGATGGTGAATGACGACATCTGTATAAGTAGGCTTTCTGTAAATGGCAAATTCTAATCTGTTGCTATTATTTTTCTTTATTGTTATGTCAAGAAAATTTAAGGTTTTTTGTTGCTCGATTTCTAGTGTGAATTTAATATTTGTATGCAATGAATTTAAATGACGTAAAAAGGTATCTAACTGTCTATCTGTTCCTGTCCAAATGCAAAAGATATCGTCTACATAACGATACCAAGTTTTTACATTTTTAAGTAACGTGTGATTTGACTTAAAGAGATTATTCTCAAAATAATCCATAAAAATATCCGCGAGCAAAGGTGAAATAGGACCACCCATAGGTAATCCTACCGATTGTTTGTAAAATTTTTTATTAAACAAAAAATAGTTTTGTTCAATACAAATATTAAAAAGTCTAAGCATTTCTTTAACGACGTTGCTATTAATATCCGAAAAAGTTAAAATTTCGCTGACTATATTTTTTTGCACTCTTCCGTTGGTACGTTAGTAAATAAATTTGTTACGTCGAATGATACTAATTTACAATTACTAGTTAATTGTATGTCTTTGATTTTTTCTGTGAAGTCTATGCTATTCTTAACTGTATACTTCGGTTTAAACACGTTGTAAGAATTAAAAACGTCATTTAATTCACGGGCGATTTTGTAAGATGGAGAACTACAAAAAGATACCACGGGACGAATCGGTATCAAGGGTTTGTGTAATTTGGGTAAGCCAAATAATCTCGGAGCTTGTGGGTTTAAATTAATAACTTTATTTTTATTTAAGTAGAAAATGATAGGGCAGTTTTTGACACACGTTTTTACCTCATCTTGAAATTTGGATGTAGGATCCTTGTTAAGTAATTGGAAATGATCTCCTTTCGACAAGAAGTCTTCCACTTTCGATGTATAATCTAATGAGTTTAAAATTACTATGGAATTGCCTTTATCTGCTTTCGTCAGAGTAAGGTTTTCTCGACGTAAAATATCTTTGATATTTTTCGCCGTCCGCATATCGGAATTCGATGATTTCAATGAGTTTAAGTCTAATTCTTTTATTTGTTGGGCACAAATATGTTTAAAAGCAACTGGTTGTTTGAATAGAGCAACATCTAAATCTACTGCTAGATTTTCAACACATTTGTCTAACATACTGTTGGAGATGTTAAATTTAAGGCCTTTTGACAAAAGGTTCATTTCTGAGACACTGAATGTATGTGATGACAGGTTCTTAACACGATCAAAGAATTTATGAGAGCTAAAATGTCCTGACGTCTGTGTAACCGAAAACGTTTGGATTTTATGGGATTCGATCAAAACATCTAGTTTTTTATTTAATGTCAGTCTCTTTGTATGTGACAATTTGCTAGCTAGTGTTCTCACACTATCATCAAATATATCCCATTCAATTGGATGTAAAACATGCACTAACTCGGAAAAAAAACCCAATCCATTTTGTAATTTTATAATTTTAAAATGTTAGAATCAATCTTGCTTCATTACTTAAGCAAACTTTGCGATAGTAAGTCTGAAGATGCCTCTGAAAGAAGCGAAACACGTGTCACAGTTAGTTACACAATACGTGGAATAATCAAAGTTAATTTAAATTTTCTATTAAAATGAACTTCCACAAAGTTACCGCCGAAACCATCGAGAGAAATATAATTGTATAACAAAAAGTATAAAATAACTAAATACATAAACATTGATCATATTTAATTCAATAAATTATGTTAAGAATGTATTTTATTGAGTTAAATATGATCAATGTTTATGTACTTAGTTATTTTATACAATTATATTTCTCTTGCTTCAAATGAAGTTACAATGCTTGCAAGTTAAAGCAACTACAAGTTTATTTATATTTTTAGATTGTAAAATAAATCATATAACATATATTTATTTGTATCTAAAAGTTCATTCGTAATGTAATACATGTTTTAACGTGTTTTAAACATATATTAAAGTCTAAATTTATTACGAATATATGAGTAAAATAAACGTTCATTATTTTTTTTAAATATTCAAGTGTATAATTATGTCGCTTTAGCTTAAGGCTAGTACTTAAGTGCGTCTTTTAATTACGAGGAAGTAATTTATTTTTAAAATTGTAAATTACTATTCACTTATTTTCGTCTATACTAATTGACGATGTAAATATTTTGTCAAATGACCATATCATTATATTCCATTATAGCTCCACGCGAACGTTTTGTTTAAATTAAAAGGTCCATAAAAAAATACAGAATATTTAGTTATATCAAAATTATTAACCTCAATACTCAAACTAATTTAGTAAATCTATTTTTTTTAAAATGAATTGAATGTCATGTCTTGTAAAATAGAAGATATCTGTTGTCAGCTCGGTTTCCTCATGGCAAAAGAGAATTTAGACAACCAAAACTGATGAGTCAGAAGGTTGCAGAGGCCAAGGTCCAATTGTTCTGTACACGCATTAAACGCAATATACTTATAGTATAATTTAAGATTTCGACTGAAGGTGCTTGGTGGAATTTCAATATTAAATTTGAATAGTTCAAACTATGTGTACATTCTCACAGATTTCACAGTCAGTTCAAGTTCATCCTTGCACTTGAATGCCTGAAGATGCCGAAAGGCGAAACCTGGGTCGTTAGTGACAAAATCTGTGAGAATGTACATAGTTTGAACGATTCAAATTTAATACTTATAGTACTTTAAATGTTTTTTTTAAAGGAAGTCGACTTGGCGATTTTAATTTTACTATAGAAACTAAAAACAGTATTTTTACAGTACAAAAAATGCTTTTATTTTGATTTTAATAAAAAACTACTGAAATTCGTGAGACAACTTAATTTTATAGAATTATGTTCATATCTATAAATACCAAAAAAAATATTAGCTTATCTGGAGTACATATTTTTGATTAATTGAAACATGTCGCCGATTTTTAATTTTTTCGATCGATTTCAGTTTTTTATTCGAAAGTGTGCCTCCCACCATTTCCGATTCTTCAACAACTGGGCGCAGCGAGAGTGATTAGTTAACCACTAGTCCTACTCTAGCCTTTATCCTTCTATCCCTACTATTCTACTCTTTGAAAAAAGAGAGATTGAGCGAATGACTAACACACAATTCTCGTAGAAAAACTTCTGTTGCGATACCTCTATTAGGAGGCCATATGCTTCACATTTGGACATAGGTAGAAAATAATTACTAACATATATTTAATGGCAGGCAGTTGTGTTTGCCTATTTATTCCTCACTTTTATTGTATTCGATTGGAATGAATCCATCCATATATTTGTAATAAATTAAAAATATTTATGCGTAGCAAAGTATCGAGGCTAAAGGCTTTATTTAACGTTAAATCATTTAGTAAGTAACAAATCATCAGTTTGTTACTAACAAACTTCTGTCAGTATCGTAAAGATATATTATAATGCTATATTACAATTAAAATATTCGCATGTTATGCAATACGCATAGCGAAAAAAATAGCACGTTTAATCAATGAATAATTAATATACAGTAAGTATTTGATATGTCGGTCATAATTTAACATACATTCAATATAGAATCCACCGTCAATTCATTGATAACGTGCAAATATTTTTTAAGAAAATATAACTAACTGTACACGTATACAAATATCAAATCAATTCTTTAATGAATCGTAAAACGATTCAATAGCCACGCTCCGGCGCGAACGTGGCTTGCCAAAGTTCATATATTCATGTAAACACAATTTCGTACGGAGTTACGCCATCATCGCCAAAATACTTCAACGCGTCGGCGTAGACCAAGCGCGAAACCCGCATCCTAGACCGAGAAAAGGTCGCGGATCATATTATACGACACGAAGCCAGACATGATACAATCTTCAAGATGCTGACATAATTTGCGTTGTTGCAAAATCCATTTGTGTAAAGGCAACATCCAGTCTTCGTTTTTTGACCATATTAACTTGGTCAATCTTGCATGTAATTTATTGTTCATTATTATGTAACGTTGGCAATATTAAAGTGAGTATCAGCAATTATTATATCAGCACGTAGTATTATCAAACTTATGGCAGAAGATTAAATTTACTTTTTTTTTGTTATGTATTTAAAAAACTTTTGTTACATACATTTTAAAAATTGATTTATGACTTTATGTACCAAAATATAGGTAAAAGGCTACCTGGACGTCAAATATTATTTGACGTTTAATCCAATATGGCCATCGTGTCAGTGCTGCCAACACAAAAAAATATGTTACTCGTCAATTATTATTATTAATTTTTATACATACCTAAAAAATGTAATTCTCTCCGATTACCCTAATTAAAAACACTGCCTGGGGAACGAAACTAATTTCGAAATACAAATTCTTTAAAATAGGATGCAAATAAGCCCTTACTTTTGCCAAATTGGCGTTTCAGCTTTCGTTTCGCTCACATCTACATATCCTCAACGTTTTGCGTATGTAACTCATTATTGATTGGATCCACAAAGTTATATTGTTGAACCACAAACGAATGCTTGTATATTCCATCGTCAACACGTGGAATAAATGATGTCTAAGTGGTCGTTTACAAAAATATATATTTGTACTAGATAATACCATAATTTATTTTTGAATATAGTATATATAAAATATATGAAGCGTTGAATTATAATTTTATTAAAATCATATAATTTCAATGTATCGCACCCACCTTATAAAGCGATAAATATAAATTCCTCAGAATTCCCCTTGAGTCATCTTTTATCACGATGATTGTATTCTTAGACATCACAGTTGCGTGGGTTGAAAAATAATCTATCCTTGACCGATACGAGGGAAATATCTTTATCTTCAATCGGATTCAATCTTTCCATTGACAATGATACACGCATTCTGAGAGTCGTGCGCAAGAGCATCATCATTATCAGCTGACGTAACTTCCTACTGTCAATTCACTAAATCGATCTGTCGTACTTGTCTGATGTATTTTATTATTCGTTAAGTAGGCCGCTATGACTTGTGAACTTTTTGGCTTTATAAACGGCTGACTGTTTTACGTTTACCGACATCCATATATTGGAAAAATTGATATCTATTATTGTTATTGAATGATTTATAAAAGTCAGAATTAATACTTTATAACTTTGAT
The DNA here is from genome assembly GCA_030503985.1 of Himalopsyche tibetana. Lineage (NCBI taxonomy): Eukaryota > Metazoa > Arthropoda > Insecta > Trichoptera > Rhyacophilidae > Himalopsyche > Himalopsyche tibetana. The sequence goes on along the minus strand of JAPJYX010000014.1, from coordinate 38,305,544 downwards.
AAACGTGTCAATAGCACGAGACTTGTTGTGTTTTTAATTAAAAGATGCAGTTAAGACGGAAATGAAGAGCTTAACCAACATTCAACTTTGTGTTGTAATTCGCGATAGCTAAAAATAAATGTTTTTACTTTATTACAAAAACTTTACCAAATACTTAACTTTTTAACTTTCAATACTTGGTGGAAAGGCATTATATTAATAAAAACACAATACTCCTTTGTACTTCATTCCACTTTATTAAATAGGTCAGGACCGGTTTCGCTCATTGCGAGCATTGTCAACTGATAAGAAACATAATTTAACAATGCTATTTATACAAAATAAATTGAAATGAAAAGGTGTAAACAACAATTGACATTGAAAAGACATTACAAATTACAGTATTAGTGATTCTAAAATTACACAACATTAAATGTTTAACACCTCTAACATATGATTAAAAAGTCATCCAAGATTAATAAATTTCAAGTGGCAACTGATAACTGAGTAATTACAAACATCATTAAAATTTGGGAAATTTTTGACAAAGTGATAAAATGCTACATTAATAAAGGGAATAAGCTTAATGACAGTTTCCTGTTTTTCTTTCGCGTTCAAGTAGTTGGTGTGTATACTTAAACATAATACACCTATATATGGTAATACAGTGAGAAATTTTACATAGTTTTTTTCATTATAAAGAATAATAATTGCCAACAGATGACCAAATATGTCTACACCTCAGCCACCTGATTTTGTATACTAAGAATAAGATAACGAAAATGACAAAAACTATCATTTGGCATATTTTAACGATTCCCAAACACTTCTAAAAATGAAAGTAAGTTATGGAAACTTATTTTTTATTTTATTATTTAGACATTTGATATTTTTGTGACTCATAATAAGCTTTTTCTGCATCTGACCATGATTTGCGGTAGTTTTTAGATGTGTTGCAATTTATATGCTAAAACACGTAATGCATTTTACGTTGAAATATGAAATTAGTTGTTTCTTATTGAAGTGTTTCCACTTTTTTTCACAATTTAAAAGAGTGACACAATCTTCACATTACTGATACATAGTAAATAATACGAGTACAATCTACGAATCAGGCTCTCAGTTAATCCAGGTTCTTATTTTATTTAATAAAATGGGTTAGTTTACAACATTGCTTAACTATTTTCTACTTGTATCTCAGCTGATTAATTTCTGAATGACAATTCTGTGAGATAAAGATGATGCATTCCACTGCATAAATTTGAAAGGTTGAAAAGATTTAAGATAAAACTGTCTCTTAGTTTCTTATGGTATGTAGTATTTATTTATTTATTAATGACAACATATTGATTCTGTTACTAGCAGTTGTCAGTGTCATTGTATCGGTGAAAATGTTGATTTATCTAATCATCAAAAACTGTGTGTTGCCAACTGTGGGTTTATAATGCAAAACGTACTATTTCCAAAACTCTTACTTTTCTGTAGAGTCAAATAGTATAACGAATAACACACACAAAATAACATTTGCATAAAAATATGTTTTCCAATTTAAAAACGCTAGTATTTTAGACATTTTATATTAAAACTATTAGGACCAGTCGATTCATTACGCTTGAATTACCCTATCTGCACACCTAATTCAATATCGCTCATTTTTTAAATAGTATGTTTTTCATTATTACCCCACAATTCATTCCCTTGTCATTTAATAATAAATCTGATCCAGTGGAGTAGCGCTAAAAAAATATTGATTGAATTGGAATTTTCTAGGCAGAACTCCATTGTAACAAAGGGAAAAAATAAGAAAGTATTTTAGTTCTACAAATAATTTTGTTTTATAGTTGATAGTTATTTATATAGTACTGACGAATGAATCCGCTCAAAAACTCAACGATACAAAAAAATATTTGTTTAACTAAAATTGTCGCCTGCTGTGGCCCAGTTGGTTAGAGCTTGCTCTACTGATCACGCAGGTTTTGGTTTGATTTCCGGTCAGATTACAGTGAATTTGAGAATTATTCAATTCAGAGTTGTGATCGAAGATTGAGTGTTTGTGATGTCAATTCACATTATTTCACCTCGTCCCATCCTTTTGATTCTTCAATAAATGGGTGTATCAATAGCGATTAGTCAACCACTAGTCCTGTTCTAGCCTTATCCTTCTTTCCCTACTACTCACTTTGAAAAAAAGTGAGGTTGAGCGACTGAGTAACAAACGGTTTTCGTAGAAAAACTTCTGTTGAGATACCTCCATTAGAAGGCCATATGCTCCACATTGGGAGCGGACATGGATATAAAAAATGACTATGCTATTTTTTCACTTTATTAACTCGATGGCTGCTACAGACGAGATATCTCGTAAAATTGTTCGTGCTCAACACGCCAGAGACGAGTTATCTCGTTAATAACTAACTAAATTAATTATCTACGGCAGCTAAAAGGTTAAATAAGATTTTTTTTTAATTATTTTAAACGTAGACTTTATAGGTTTGATGACATATGGGACAGTCTTGCCATTTATATTATTTAAAAAAAAAGAATTGAAAAATTAGTACCCAGTGTTTTGGCACAAACATGATTCGAGTGTCATACTCACAGTCGCCATTTATAACGATGGTGGTCGCTTATACTCGTAAAAAAACCATTTAAAATCAAAAAATCAAAAAATCAAAATTCGTATCAAACCCAGGATCGAATCTACACCATATAATTTATATAATGATTGAATTATGTTATTGTTCGTATAATGTTGAGATCGACACGTTAAAAAGTATACACTTGGTTTTAGAACGCTGCACAATGTTATAATTTGAATGATTTCAGTCTTTTTTTTAGACACAAATATACCATTTTGAATTTCCTTCAAATTGACGTGTGGCGTTGATATAATCATCGCATTCAAATGGAGCGAACGAAAAATAATTCGCATTTTTTTGTTCATTCTCTTATATTGCCATTGTAATAGAATGCAAGGCCGTCAGGAGTTGGCGACTATGCGGCTATTGACGACAACTGACCTCTGAATGAGATAGTTATTTCTGAATTTTCAAAACAACCAAGCAGTAAGCTTTCATCGGTTTTCTTACTAATCAATTTGCGAGGGTTCCGAAATATTTACTTTGAATACTTAGATACATCGATTTTTTTAGCCGGTTTGTAGATTTAATTTATGTGATATGTTCATTCATTACAATTCATCACCTACCCAATCTACAAACGAGGTATATAATAAATGATTGGCTTACTCCTATTCCGTCTTTTTATTTTTATTTTCTTTGAATTTGTCGTTTGGGTTTATTATTAAAAGTGTAAATTAAATGTTAATACCCACAAAATACAACACTGTTTTTTCCAAATTGCACATTCATTAAAAATTATCGGGACCATCACGAGAATTTTCAATTGAATGTTTGCGATGAGCTAAACCAGTTCTGATCAAATAAAATAAATGAGTAGTAAGAACAAAAGAGTGTTTTATTGCTTTATATAATATCTTTCTACCAAGTCTTGACAGTGAATAACATTAAAAGTATTTTTTTCATACATTAATCAATTGTTAACAATTTTTAAAAGTTACCACCTATCTTATCACTTTTAAGGTGTTCACTGACAATACTTGGTAGAAAAGTATTGTATTTATAAAAACACAATATTCTTATTTACTTTATTTTATATAAAAGGTCAGGACCGGTTTCGTTCATTGCGAGCATTTTTTGACTGATCAGTTGACAATTCCAATGACAATGATAGTCAATCATTTGATAATGCTCGCAATGAGCGAAACTGGTCCTTACCTTTTAAATAAAGTGTAATAAAGTACAAAGAAATAATGTGTTTTTAATAAAATTATCAATAAATTATTAATTATTAATTATCACCAAATTATTAATAAATAAAATCTAAGATCTGCACCAATTTGCTTAACATTCCTTTTTATTTTTAAGCACATTTTGATTTGAGCAATCAAATCACAATCAAATAAAAAGTGTGTTCTTATTAAACGAAATATTAAAACTGTTATTAAGAGTGAAAAATGTTCATCTTTCGTTTGCTCATATATAAAGTGAAATACACGAACGAGACAAATTGATAAACCGTAGTCTGTTCCTGCATCTTGTTTTGAACACATAAAAGTTCATCTGTTGTTGTTCAGAAACAGCAAATTCGAAGAAATATTGTTGATTTAATTGAAGTAATAGTAATTTAAAATAAAATCAAATATTTCAAGTATTATTTACGCACTTACAAGGTAGACATATTTTATTTTTTATCAATCACCTTCTGTCAGTATTCTAGCATAGTCGATGGCCTAGGCGCATTTGCGAAACCGGTTCCACGACTAGCAAATGACTTGGCGTGGATTGCAAATGTCGCAAGTAAAAGTGAACCGAGTTTACGTGTACTCAAATAAATACTTGCTAGCCTGCTTGCTTGCCGCTCGAGAACAACTTACCAAACTGCCAATGGCCTGCGGAAGGTTTAACTGACTCAAACCCGACCCACAGCTATGCGATTCAGAAAATAATGTTACTACAAATAAATGACGATGGACAATGACATATCTTCACTGAGCACGCAATACCGCGTTACCCAAAATAATACAAATTATGACTAGAAGCATTAAAAAACGTTATTATAATAAATACGCAATACCGAAAGCATCGAATGTGGTCAAAAATATTTATTTAATACATCTGATTATTTGATAATGTTCACAATCAACAAAATCAGCACTGGTTGGCTGCTACTGTTAATTTTATTCAAGATACAGATAAAGGTAAATAGCCGTTTAATATTTCAAATGGCTTTTTGATACCAAAAAACAACAGTAAACGAGCACGTTTATTGTCTAGTAACGCTACTTAATGACTGAATGAATATACTATATATATAATTTTAAACATACGAACATAATATGTATGCAGTTTGAAAACTAATATTGGATGATATACATTTACCATTTTAATATGGTTCCTCTATCTTTTTTTTTGCTCGATAGTCTTTTGGAACGTATTCAATTTATTCAAAATGAGTTCAGTCGAAATCTTAAATTATATATAAAAAATGTGTATTATAATTTAAAATGTAGTAAACATACTCACTCATTCTGCTGTGCGGTACAATATGTCTTCAATACAACCACTATGTCTACGTAACGATAGATTGCATCTATAGAAAGTAAGATTTTTTTTTATTCATTGAAACATATTATAAGTTTTATATCTCTCTATAATAACGATAGACTTACCAACTGGACGGATTCCGACATCGTGGAAGGCCACTGATGACCATTTACATGTCCTCGGTGTACTCGGATGATGTACTCGGTGGAGCTACGGGACAAATAAACAATAATGTTATAATCGATGAACTATTGAACTGTTTTTTTCGAATGAGTCTTGTTTTTTGAAAGCTTGTGATATAAAACTTTCATTTAAAGCATCTTTTGCTTTCTTGTAAAATAACAGCTTAAGTTCCGGGCACAAGTTAATAATTTATTTTGACCATCAAAAGTTTATTCTTAGAAAAAAAAACGCAACATTTTCTATTGGCGTATAAAAGCAGCACAGGATTTAACAAGTTGTAATCGGCTATTTCTTCTGATCAACACGACGTCGAATTGTTTCGACACAAACATTATTTTTTTCTTACTTATCTATCCAAAGCAAATTGTTCTTTCAGCCATGGTTTTTGTATTGTTATTTGCCTAAAATGACGACAGAATAATAATACAAATTCAATGACAAGACATGGCAATAGATGACTGCAATATATCGTTTAGATTATTAAGCACAGTATAAAATGTCGACGCAATTTTGATTGGTTATTGTTTAAAGTGAGCATTTCAATGAGTATGTGAATATGTAGTGCAATTTGTATAATATTAAACAGAGCAGGGTCGTATCAATTTACCGGACCGATTATTCAAATCGTTGCAGAAATATTCATTGTATTTTATTTGTACAAATTTTTCAATATGTAATTCACGAAAACACTGCAAAAAGTCTTCTGTGTTTTAATAATCATTTGTGACAGTCGATTAGAGACTGGAAAAATTAAAGTTATCAAATTTGAATGGTTCAAATTATGTACATTCACACAATTTTTGTCATTAACGATCCGGGTTTAACCTTGGGCATCTTCAGGCGTTCAAGTGCAAGGATGAACTTGAACTGACGGTTAGTAAATGAATGTATCGTGTTTATATAAGAAGTAAATGTAAAACCACAAATTTCGACAGAGCATCACGAAACTTAAACACTAATTTACTATAGAGTTTAGTCAATCTTACTGTACTAGCAATATTGATATAGTTTAAGATTTCGACTGAAGGTGCTTGGTGGAATTTCAATGTTTAATTTTAATTGTTCAAATTATGTACATTTACACAAGTTTTATGACAAATCACTTCAAATTTGAAATAAAATATATAAAACTTTTGTTTACAGAACACCCTCTCACGGTATTTCGTAAGGGAGTTTTCAGTTTTTTTCCCCACTTAAAGCTATTTACTGATGAAATCTTAAGTATTTTTTTTATCCATATCCGCTCCAATTATGGTGCATATGGCTTCCCAATGGAGGCATCTCAAAAGAGAGTAGTAGGGATAGAAGCATCGGGAATAATTTAAATTTAAATTGTTTTTATTTACATGTTATAGTGAATCCCAAAATCCCGAAATCGGTATTAATATGATCCTGGGAGTATGAGATCGTTAATTTGGTCAGGATACCGTGATTGTATGCCTTAGCTGCCAATCATTATAATTATGTATGTGATATAAATCATCTGTGTTCTACTTAAATATGACAATCACAAATATAATTTAACAATAAAGCCATGCAGTAATTGTCAGTGAGAGTACTACGAACTTATTTGTTAACGTATTATCTGTTTATTTTGTCGTGTGAGTTAAGCTTAAAACCGCTGTAGCTGGATTGATTTACTTAAAACATTTTCTATCATATTGTATGACTAAAACAATCGTTATGTCAAAACAATTGCTTTTATGACAACAGCAATACAAATATATATTTACAGAAATAGTAATCAATTTTGCATTAAACATTTATTTTTTAATTTTCCTTTTACTTCATCAGAAAATGATTCGTTTGTTACTGCCAAAATACAGCAGATCAGTCAATCTCGTTATGTTTTTAATAGCCATTGATATCAAAACAGTATCACTGAATTCAAGGCCAAAAATTCTACGAAACTGCGAAATTCGCAATAATTTTTTATGTGATTCACTTGCTGTTTCTCTAGCCGAGTTTTGTAATTATTATTCCAAAATGCGGCATGTACGCAAGCTACAGTAAGTTGCTGCCTGTTCTAATAGCACCGCATTCTTGCCCCTCCTTTACGCCATGAAAACGACAGTCATACTCAACTTGTATAGGATATTGTTTGAAAGTTTCCTCCGCCTCATGTTCAATTAAACCTTCAAGATTTTCAAATTGTCTTCCATTGTGTATCGCATGCATTATTGTTCGATACTGTGAAGTTAGCTGCGAACGGGAATCGCATCATGAATTACAAATGGCGTCGGCTACACTCACAGCTGATTGTCAGTTGTTCCCGCGAATATTATATCATGTCCTATAATGAAATTTTATGTTTGTAAATAACTTCAAAAGTAATTGACTTTATCCTTGTATTGAGATATTGAATCGTGAAATTTCGACCTTCTTTTTGTGTAAAAGTCACAAGCCTTTCTAAATTTTGATTTAAATACAGAAAAAAACATCATTTACAATATTTCTTTTTGTAAAATAACAAAATATTAGTCATCCCTATATTTTGTGTTAATGTTAAAGTCACCGGCCTTTCTTAATTTTAATGCTAATGTAAACATTTTAAGAATTTCCATATATTTATTTTTAAAAATGATCAATAAAAATGTTAGTCACCCGAATTCATTTTTAAAATGCCATAACACAAAAGTCATCTAAAAATATAATATTATAATCAATTCAAATTATTCGATGACGTTGTGACCATTCATTGAAACTTTCATTACATATTTTTTGATATTACTGTACGACATAAATTTACAAGTACACACAACTCTTTTTAACTCCATTTTAAAATAATAATGAATGCGATTTTTGTCCAGTCCCTCACAAAATTCCCTAAATAGATCGCGATGAATATTACTATTTTTCTTGTCGGGTCCTATCGTGTAGCGGTAATCATTGTGGGCTTCCGTACCTGATCTCACGGGGTCCAGTCTTAGTACGAACAGCATTTTTTCGGTAGATTTTTGTTCGAAGGAATGGGTGTTTGTGTTGTCTAAAAATTCCCTTCCACCTTTCCGATGCTTTTATAACCAGGCGTAGTGAGAGCGATTAGTAAACCATTAGTCCTGTACTAGCCTTATCTTTACATCCCTATTACTCACTTTGAAAAAGAGAGTTTGAGCGACTGAATAACAAACAGTTCTCGTAGAAAAATCCTGTAAAGATACCTCCATTCCAAAGTCATATGCTCTACATTGAGAATGGAAATGGATGAAAAAAAAGTATTATGATAAATGTTTTTGATTATTTACTTATCGAAGTCTTCATTATTACCTTTTTGCACAAATTTATATAGCACAATATTGTTTTTTTCCCCAAATAATATAGTTTTTTTAATTCAGGGAACCAATCTTTATTTTTTTATGAATTCTCTTTCTTACACGTTTTTTGTAGAACGAAACTATCATGTAAGAAAAGAGTTGAGAGTATCGATAAAATCTATAACAATTTAATATTGCTCGAGAAACGACGTTTTTTTGATATTTTAATGGACTAACCATTTTGTAACCTCTGGTAGTAGGTACTTGTTGTGTTACTTGCGTTAAAAGCAATAAGTATGTTAGTGTGCTTAGAAATTTGAATAACCAGTGAAAACCGTTGCACCTGTTTTGTTTTCGCTTAAAAATAATGGCAGACGTCCATTACTTTTACGGATAATTGCCTTAACAAACAACGATCATTATTATTTGGTTAACAATCTCCATGACTTGTCAGTTGTCCAACCGATTTGATTTTCTAAATGACTTGGACGTTTGCTGTCATAGCGGTTTTTTTAAACATCAATATAGGCGCAAAAAATATCCCAAGACATTCGTTTTGTCTGTTTATTTCACCGGCTAAACTCTAATTATTTCTGAACTTCGATTTTGATAATTTATCAACAACAATCATAACAATTAAATAACATGCGGCAATTATTGTCAACTTTCACTTAAGTATGAGAAAAGTAAAATATCGTTGTATTTTCATGCGGTGATAATTTGGTGTTTTCGTCTATTATATAACACTACTACAGCAGTACTACATATAATTGTCATAATTCACTCCCGTTTGCCTGATGTGTAACGACTACACAGCTCAGGAGCTTGTGCTTTTTTTTTGCATAGTAAGGGAAGGGTTAAACAAATACTTTAGATATACCTGAAGTATGCATAGTATAAATTACGTTCAGTGGGTGCAGTTACTGATTGCTTAACTCATTAGCAATATACAAATAAATTGTAAAAATTTACCATACATAATATAAAATAACGTGACACTTTCTTTTCTTTATTTTCTTTGTGTCAAAATGCCAATGCGCATAATATTTTAAAGTTGAAAGATTATACGAGAGAATTTTAGTAATGTAAGTCGCTCGAGATAACCTCAAGGTAAATTGACATCACAAACACCCATGTGTTAGGTCTCAAATTTAAATTTGACATTGACCATACCAGGAATCGAGCCCAGACCCACCTGGTCGGTAGAGCATGCTCTTACCAACTAGACCACAGCAGGCAACTTGTTTTGTCTCTTTCAGAAACATAATCAGAAAGAATATCGTCAGCTTCACGAATAATCTAAAAAATGATTCACATTATAAGATTTAAATTACAAAATATTATTCGGAGTCTTTTTCATTTTCTACTGTACGAAGGAGCCGGGTAATATACAAACATTGATTGTACTAATTACAAATTAATTACTTACATTAGTACTTTTATGGTGTTCACTGTCAATACTTAGTAAAATGTCACCTGCTGTATGTAACCCAGTTGGTTAGAGCTTGCTCAACCGATCACGCAGGTCTGGGTTTGATTCCCGGTCAGATTACAGTGAATTTGAGAATTATTCAATTCAAAATTGTGATCGAAGACTGGGTGTTTGTGATGTCAATTCACATTATTTCCTCTCCTCTCATTCTTTTGATTCTTTAATAACTAGGTGTAGCGACAGCGATTAGTCAAACACTCGTCCTGTTCTAGCCTTATTCTACTTTTCTTACTTACTCACATTGAAAAAAGTTGGGTTGAGCGACTGAGTAACAGACAGTTCTCGTAGAAAAAAACTTCGTTTGAGATACCTCCATTATGAAGCCATATGCTAGGAGCAGACATGGATAAAAAATCCATGTTTATTTTGTATGATCAAAGCCGGTTACCCTCATGACGAACATTATCAACTGATTTTCGAACTCTTTATTGTATTTAATATCTTTTTACTTTGTAAATTATGTTTGTTTTTGTTTTAAATAGCTTCAAACTGTGTCGAAAAAAATACTCTTAATATAAACTGTAATAATATTCCATAACCAGCCCCCATTTATTACGTACACTCAATGATTTATGTCGGGAAAAGCTGTGCGGATTGCCGCTGAAGTGTCAATTAGTTCCCAAAAGGCAGCTCAGCGCGGAGTTAGCGCATATCTGAAGTCCTGAGGGCCCCAACTCCTCCGCAACTTGCGGACCAGCGTTATCACACGAACTGTTATTCAATTATGGAAGTTGCGTCGATTGGATCCGCCCAACTTTAGCCAACTTTGCTGGCTCCGACCACTGTTTCTATTCAGGGAATCACTGGATGTCAACTCGCATCAGTATTGGTTACTAAGAGTACACTCAAAACTCGTTTATTTATTGAATCATATCATAAAAAACTGTTATCTTTGACTATAATATTACATTGTAAATTATTATTTTTTTTCTGACGAATAATATCAACCAGTTGTTGTAATGAGAAACAGTAGACAGTTAGTTACTTAAAAATTGTGTTTGAGCATCAAAAGAGCAGATAATCTATCGATCTCTCAACGCTTTTTCCTGTCAGCATATGACATCTGAGAGGATATGTTATCAAAAAACACTACCAATATTAATAGCACTAACAGCATTTTTTTGATATAAAATATAAAATAACTTAGATTATTCCACGTATTGTGATACAAACTGTGACACGTGTTTCGCCTTTTTCAGAGACATCCTCAAACTTTCTTTTTTTCAAAAATGCTTGATTAGGTACGAATGATTTTAATTTTACTATTCTGATATATTATAATAAAAATCAACTAAAAATGGGAGGCAAGGAGGGGATGATAGAAAAACAAACATTTTTTGATTGATTTATCGATTTCCTTTAATAACTGGGCGTATCGAGAGCGATTAGTTGTCCACTGGTCCTGTCCTAGTCTTGTCCTTCTATACTTACTATTCCATTTTAAAAAGAGAGGTTTAACGACTCAGTAACAAACAATTCTCGTAGAAAAAACTTCTCCAGATTGGGAGTGGACATGGATAAAAAATTAAGACAGAAGCATTATTACTTTGACCACTCAGCACTCGAAAGTATAATCTCAATCAATCATCTACTGAATGAATGCCCCTACGTTACTTCATTATTTTATATTTCTAACAATATATAGTCAAGTAATATAGAATGTTTTTTTTACATTAGGAAAAACTTTTACTTATATCTGTACCCCTAAGTTATGTATGTCAATTTGACCCTAATTTTGGGCATCCATATTTTTAATAAAACAATCAGCGTCGATTAAAATCACTCATTAGTTTAATATGATATATTTATTTTTGGCAAATTTGTTTTGTTTTACTCTTTTTGCTGACTTTTTGAATATATGCGCAGTGATTATATGACGCATTTCAACATTTGATATTATGATGGTTAAGCTTCATCTTTGCAATCACTGACAAAACTATAAGAAAAGTTGTCATAGTGCTGCTTTCAGTGAATGCATTCGACATAAGATATTTAGTTCGAAAAACAAATTGAAAATATGGAGTCAAGCCTTATTTTTAAAGTACAAAATAACTTGCTTGTGCTTTTCTTCTCATGCAGCATATCAACAGAACTTTCTTAATACCACTCATTTCAAAGATCTCGCTACGCATTCAGCATTGAATAAAGTAGACGCAAACATGCTTTAAGTAATCAGTCGCCCAAAATTTATTCAAAGAAATAAAAGTAAACAGAGATCGAAGGTAAGATAAAGACGAGAAACCTTTCATTAAATCAAACTACAGTGTTGCATATGGTTGATGAAAAGTGACGAAAACTTTACAGACATCCATGCTTTTTAATGATTCAAAAAATCAATTAAAAAAACAATGCATGGAATATTTGATTTGAGTATTTGATCAAGACTTTGCATCCCAGTAGGAGTATGACAAAAGTCCTACAGCGCTATCACTCAAAAAGCTACCGTCGAATTATTTTCCCCGATCATATCCGCTCCCTAGCCGAAGAATATGGGTTCCAATTGGTTCCTCAAAGATTCTTTGACCCCAGATAGTCTTCTTACTTCCTCTAATGTAATCCTCCAACGTTCCGTTACTACATTCTATGGGCGTTCACCAGTAGCCTTCCACGACTGCGGGATTTGTCCGCTTGGTAAAAGAGAAAGAGTTTGGCAGAATTCAGGATATATTTGTTAAGGCACCCTCAGCATGTTTTCAAGTCAAGTCCATCGTCGCTTCTTCACTTTGAACGTGATAAAGAGCCACCTTTATCACGCCCCACTTCATTTAAAATACATATTGTATTATATTTCTTCGTTTAATGATGAATATACTTAATTTATTTTGTTATATCTACTGGAACGCCGTTTACTTTCTCGCTGTAGATGACTGTCGTATTTGAAGTTTTAGACATCATACAAAACTGCGGAGACTTGCGAGCATTTCGGAAATTCGTATTATGGTACTAATACAATAATATTGATCAGAACTTGTAGAAATTTCAACGGCAGAGAATGGATGTTGAATTATTACTGTCAAAAGTCGGTAAATAAGGTATTTTTTAATACGCAAGAACAATGTTTTAAATGTGTAAACTGTCTAAAATTTAGTTTAACTGTTTTACAAAATATTACTTTCCGTAACTTGAGTAAAAAAATTGTATACATCTCTTGTTAATTTATGAAGATCGTAAAATTTATATTAATCAGGCGATAAATAAACACAGCAAGATATTAACTATGAAAATTTCAAGGAAAGTGGACCGTTTTATAAATTTAATTTTTAAAAATTCTTATATAGACAGTTTTTATTAATTCATTGTTTAATTGCAGTTGCATGGTCATATAATTGGCTTCGGTAACTGAGGTCACCGGCTTGTATAGTTTTTAAAAATGTCTTTTCAATCAATTTATGAATTTATTTTTGAATGTATGGATGTATGGATGTATGTGACGTCTTAAATTTCCCACTTCCACCCATCCTATCATAGGAGGCGTAGCGAGAGCGATTAGCCAAGCATTAGTCTTGTCTGTTCTTCTATTCATACTCTCGCTGAAAAAAAGAGGTTGACATACTTGACAAACACCCATGTTTTTTTAATTTAAGTTTTCGACTGAAGGTGTTTGGTGGAATTTCAATATTAAATTTGAATGTAAATATATTTATAAATTTTCCATCAAAAAAAATATATATAATTCTTGAAGTTACTCTCTATTCAAATTTGTAGGCATTCCCATGGGTTAATCCATTTCGCCAGCAATGGTTTAAAACTTATTGATACATTTAATTCTTTTATAAACACGATACATTTATTTATCTAGCGTCAGTTTAAATTCATCCGTGCACTTTATCACCCGAATATGCCGGAAGGCGAAGCCCGAGTCATTATTGACAAAACTTGTATGAATGTAAATAATTTGAACGATTTAAATTTAAACACTCATGTATAAGAATTCAAATTTAAGTTGATTTTTAAAATTAACAATGACCTCAACAGAACTTGAATTCAGACCTGAACGAAGGTTTTACCAACTAGACCACATAAGGCAACACTAATTATGTTTATGGTGTATCGGTGAAAATAAGTTTAATGGTATGGACTTATCCGTCCTATTTACTTTAAGCTTAAATGACTTTATTTATGACTAGTAATTTAAAAATTATAAAGTTACTGCTCATCTCTATTATGTGATAATAGAAGCATGCTCTAGTTCTAACAGTACCGCAGCGGCCAACTGATTACGGCTTTTCAAATCTCACCCATATTAGTGTTTTGATGATCTGGTTTGGCTTAAAAACGATTAATCACCCCTATCGCTATCGGAGGGTTGAGTTGTAACGTGGCTTAAAACATAGAAGGCGTTACACGGTTAAAGGTCTTGACGTACAGGTTGTCGATATTTATTTTGTGTAAGTAATATCGATGGGATATTGAGAAAAACCATTACAGAGGTTTGTCGGTACGTAAGAAAAAGAGAAAGAGAAAGAAAAAAAGACGTAACCCAAAACCCCTTTCTTCAAAACAGCTGTTTTCAATAATCACAATGTATTCAACTTGATACACGTTCTATAAAAAGGATGTAAGCTGCAAATGCCGAATTATTATCTTAATTTAGTTTTTAATTTTGAAAAATTGTGAAAGTTGAAACCACGAAAAAAGACTGAAAAAAGGTTTTTTCTAGACTAGCTTCTAAAATTAATATTAGATTATGTCAATTAAACACCAGTTTAAAAGTCTCTGTGGACTTCAAGGTTGTGTATAATTCATAATTTGGATATGCACAAAATCATCAAAACATTTTTTTTGTACCTCCTTTAAAATTTACTATGTGTGGGTTACGTCCTTTTTTCTTTCCAGCAGTCGATATAAATAGGCCATATACAATTAAAAAAATAATAGACTCTGACAAATATTCGTATTCTATATTTGTACTGTTACTATAATCATAATTCTGGGTCGATAAAACTATATAAACACATGATTTTCCACTTAACTGCTAGTATGTAGACGGAGGTGAAAACTGGGCTATTGTGATTGAAAATTGTCAGAAATTAATACTTAAACACAATGGAGGTCGAAAAAAACCGAGAGTTCTATCCGGCTATATTTAAGATTTCTATAATACAATCAATGGAATAATAATCCACATCTGTTATGCTTGAATAATTGTACCAGAGAACAATCACGAGAAACAAACAATGGCCGCAAAATACAGACATATATGGTCCCAATAAAAGTCGGCAATTTGATGGAAAATGTGTGTCTATGCCCGTGAACCGTGATGAAAATTGTTAGTCTATTCTCCATTGTCTCATTTTCTCGCCATTATTTTCACAAATATTATTGTCTATGGAAATGTTGTCGTAAAATTGTTGTAATGCGAACGTGAGGAATTGTAAGCTGTTATTATTTTTGAAATATGGAACAATATTGAAATAAAATGGCGAAAAATAATTGGAAATTGTTTGGCAATAAAATGGGTATAACTTTTAAATTTTTAACCAAAAAAATCATTTTATATTCTTATAAACACTTTTTGCGCTATGTTTTAAAATGGTTTGTTTATAGAATATACAGCTCTTCGTTACATGTCCGTTCTCAATGTGGAGCATATGGTCACCTAATGAAGGTATCTCTACAGAAGTTTTTTCTACAAGAACTGTTTGTTACTCAGTCGTTCAACCTCACTTTTCTTCAAAGTGAGTTGTAGGGAAAGAAGAGCAAGACTAGTGGTTAACTAATCGCTTTTGCTACACTCATTTATTTAAGGACCAGAAGGATGGGAGGAGAGGAAATTGTGTGAATTGACGTCACAAACACCTAGTCTTTTATTTAACTTTATTATTTTATTCTACTTCGTACTTTATTCCACCAATAAAGTGGAATCAAGTTCAAAGACATATTATGTTTTTGTTAATATAATGCCTTTCCACCAAGTATTGACAGTGAACAACCTAAAAGTGACCTAGTCTTCAATCATAACTTTGAATTGAATAATTATCAATTTCACTGTGATCTAATCGGAACTCAGACCTGTGTGATCGGTAGAGCAAGCTCTAACCAACTGGGCCCCAGCAGGTGACTGAAATATAATAATTTATAATATACGAAATCAAACAATGCAATTAATATTAAATGATGTCATCAATGTCAAAATACAGCCTGAAGTCTTCCGTAACCGTAGAGAAATTATTAAAGTTATTGTTATTTAAGAACTCGCAAGTATCCATTAAATACGTATGATAAACGTTAACAACTCTATCGGAATGCAGTTTCTATTCACGCATGTATATAAACAATTTCTGTAGTTATCACGTGAAGGAGATTCTTATGTTATTAGCTGTCAATAAGTTTGCTAGACTATGACAAGTCATGTCGAGATGCGATATGTCTTATGGCAGGTGTTTTTTTTAAAAGTCTCTTTATGTGAAATTTGCTGATGCACGTAGATTCCTATTCACTTACATATTCGATGCGTGTGTTAAAACACTTTCAATAAACGTTTTGAATCAATATTTTATGATGATAATATGTTCATTGAATCTATTTTAAGTTTTATTACATTCTGAATAAAATACTGTAAAAATCGTGACAAAACATGTCTCGATTTTACAGTACAGACACGTTTTATAAATAACTTTATAATAACGTTTTATAAAATACTATTCCACGTATTGTGCTACAAACTGTGACACGTGTTTTGCCTCTTTCAGAAGCATCCTCAGATATACAACTTTTGCAAACGCTTGCTTAAGTACGAATTACTCTTACCAAAATTGTGTAGCCAAAATAAACCGCTACTTACGCCTTTGCTACCTTTTGTATTATATATCGACTGTGGAAATGAAAAAGGACGTAACCCACACATTTCGAATTTTACAGGAGGCGCAAAAAACGTGTTTTGATGATTTTGGGCAATATGTAAATTATCGATTATACATAATCTTGAAGTGCATGGAGGCTTCTAAACTGGTGTTTAATTGACATAATCTAATATTAATAAAAGAAACTATCTAGGAAAAACCTTTATTTCAGACTTTTTTCTTGGTTTTAGTTATTTATAAGGTCATCTTTTTCAAACTTTAAAGCTAAAGTGAGATGCTAATTCGACATTTGCCGCTTGCATCCTTTTGATAGAACGTGTATCGAGTTAAATACATTGTGATTATTGAAAAAAAGCTGTTTTGAAAAACTGTGGGTTACGTTCTTTTTCCTTTCCACAGTCGATATAATTTACACGCAATTTTTTCATTGATAGTTTTAATTTAAATACTGTTTTATTTTGATCATATGGCCTCCTAAAGATTTTTTTCTTTGAGAACTGATAGTGATACTCAGTTGCTCAACATTATTTTTTCAATGAGAATACGAATATAAAAGATAGAGCTCGGATATGAATAGTGGTAAGCTAATCTTTCTCGATACACCCTGCTACTTAAGGATTAGAAGGGTGGAAGAAATAGCAGTCAGAAATCGATAAATCGATTGAAAAAATGATGTTTGTACTGGGATTCGAACCCGTGATATCCTTCACTGAAGCCAACGACGTTGATCAATGCAATACGGACCTGACATTGGACATTACATACTATTGTTTACTGTTAATTCTTATTGTAGTTTGATGGAATGACATAATTTAATTACAAGTTAAAGTACATATTTTACATTACTTGTGAGCTTCGTTGAAATATATAGTTGACATGAAAAATTACGATTGACTGAATCAATAGTATGTTTAAATAGTTTTTGTGTACAATCTCTCGCCTTCAAAGTTATGACGAGAGAAATTTAGAAATAGTCTAAGACAAGCGGCCTCCATTGATTCAATTATTAATTTTAAAAAAAAAACGGGTTGACTTTGTCTTTGGCTTATTGTCTTGGTGACAAAAAATGGCATGGCTGATCTCTTTAACTCATTTCATCATGAATTAATCACCTCTATTGCAATCACGACTGTTTGCTAAGAAACGATAAAAAAGGGAAATATAGCATTAATCACAACATTAAAGATGAAGTAGATTTAATATAAGTAATTTTAATTCGGATAAAAACATTTTTTTTATCGTTTCATTATACACTTCATTTAATAATGTACAGAAAAGTATGTGTTAAGGTAAAACAATCGAGTAATAATACTTTAGAATAATTTGCATATGTCACAAAATCATCAAAACACGTTTTTAGCGCCTTCTGTAAAATTTGATATGTGTGGGTTACGTCCTTTTTCCTTTCCACAGTCGATATATAATATGTGTAGAACTAAAATACATTGATATTTTCTTACATTATCACAATGGAGTTCTACCAAGTAAATTCCAATTCAATCAATATAAAGTATGTAAACTTAAATCTATCTCATTCATTATATTATATTATTTTGACTGTCCTACTTTTTAAAATCCATTTGAAATTATTTGAAGTATCATACACTTTGTTCGCATGCTGTTGTGACAGCAAGTTTATATTGATCTTACTTATTTCCAATTCAAAACTGTCATCTTAAACTGCAAGTCATCGCTGGTCTATTTCGCCTGAAGCCTAATAACTAACTCTTTTAGTTGGCACACTTTTTGGCTCGGTATACAGATGACAGCGCGTCTAATGACAGAGATTTTAAACTCGTATTGTCTATTTACATGCCAAAATTGTGCACAACTAAATAATCACAATTATTTTAAACATTACTGGTACTTTTGACGTGAAAACATCTTTAAAATTGCTTCCATAGGGAGGCAATAAAAAAAACGAATGATAACAAAATCGGGGGATACAGTTCGGTGTTGCAGCCTTATATCTACAATCGCTATCCAAAATTCAATTGCACCACTGGATAGCTAAACAATTAAAAAAAATATTGCGTTATATAAGGATTGTGATACATTGCGCGGGGCGGAGGGGGAAGCGAAGCCATTTTGAGGGCATTTTGCTGCGTATGGAGATTTCTATTTACTATAACTTTTGACTCGAAGAAGTTACGATGTTCGTTTGAAATTCAATCGTTAGCTCTTGACAAAATCCATCGATTATAGATAAAACATAAGTGTAATATTGCGACTGTTACTATAATTAGGTGTTAAAATATAAAAAAAATATATCAAAAATATGTAATGTCGGGCTATACGTGTCAAAAAGCCGAATCGAAATACAGAGATCGTATACAGTTGGAAAGGGCTTTTCAACAGAAATGATACCATTAAAACACCATATGACCGGGTCAAGCAGTGCCGGGAACGTAAAAATGGGGCGTAATATCACCTATTATGAGACGTATTCACGTACAACACACGGCCGTGTTCATGACACAGCCACACCACATTTTTTAAATATCAACTTTAGTATTACTTAAGAGGTCGGAAAACAAGGTTAGCAGGGTTGAGAGTTTCCTAATGCATATTTTATTATTATACGATCAGTTTTACCACAGAACACGGACCGCAGACTGTTGCTTGGTCATATATGATACCGTATTTGGACCGTTATCCAAATCAAGAATCGTGGGAATTTTTATTTTATATAATTATTTTTATTCGTTTTTCCAAGCAACCATTACTTAAAGTTGACTTCCACGGTGAGAATTTTAAAAATGTCGTGAAATAATTACGATATAACTATGGCATACATATTTTGTATACATACCTTAAACAAACGATCGTTAAAGTATGTAATAAAGATAATATTGTATATATGGAGACAGAGTAACGTTAGTAATTATATAAAGCGTAATTATTATCATTAGGTATACCAGTATTAATAGTATAAATTGTTGTGTCACTTTGCAATGATAACTTTTCTCGAAATATTAACTTAAATAATACTGAGATACTGTGTGGTCGACTAATGAATCTTTAGCTTTGCATATCATAAGTGTTTTTAAAATTTAAAGATAACTCTTTCAAATTACATGAAATATTTTAACCAACAACAATACTTTTTACGCTATGACAAGGTTTATAGACTCCAGGAGTCGCAGAGTGCTATTTATAATGACGGTGATCTACTGGTCAAACTTGTTCAGACATGAATACAAAATGCATAACAAAAACAAAATAATAATAAACTATTATGAATTTAAAAACGCTGCATCTGCCAGAAATTCCGTTTTGCATATTTACGAACGGAAGAATTTTTATTTTTGATGTATTTACAAAGAGCATGATTTCTTACCTGTTCGATTTATTTTTTTATTCTTTGTCGTGTATCTCTTTTGATATCTACGACAGTTTTTGTGCAAAAGATATCTGAAAATAATTACAATTAAAATGTTAATACCTTATCTGATTTCTTAACGTTCTCTTAAATATTTCAAGTTGCAAAAATCATTTATTAATTTATAGTAATTAGATATAAAAAAACACCATTATATCAAACATTATGTACATATTAATTTATAATTCAATTCATTAAATGACTTACTATTATATAAAATAAACAATTTCCTTCCCAAAATATAATATAATCTATCTAAGCTCAACCTTTTAAATAAATATTTTTTGTATTTCTCTCTCTCATGTTAAAATTTCTTTTATCTAGCTTTTTTCCACGAATCAATTTACCGTGGTCAGACGATATCTTGTATATAAATAAGTAATGATTCATTATTTTAAAAACGAAATGTACTACGCTGAAATTATATTTATCCCATTGGTTTTTATATCGAAACATTTAAGTATTTATGACTGTAACGCAAACAAAAAAAATATCATTGCTTACCAAATGATTTAATTCAAAAGCATATTTTTAAATTGCAATATCTTATAAAATTTACAAAAATGTTTTATACTATTGAAATTATTTTATACATTCATTTCATATTGAATTCTAATAAGTTTTTTTCTTTTTTCAGGTATGTCTAAATCATTACTTATAACAAATTTTGGATATGATACAAAGAAATATGGTTGGTAAGTAGTAATTAGAATATTATATAACAAGAAATTTATACCAGAAAACAATGTTACCTGCCAATATTTTTTATAGCAGAGTTTCTTTGTGCTAGTATGGGTTAAAAAAATATTCTTCCGAACAAATTCTCACAATACGTACATTCGCACATATTTTCTTTCCCGTACATATGTTGACCAAAGGAGAGAGTGTGTTTGATACGTCACATTTTGACTGTAGTAATGAACAAAGTCGTAATACACAGCTTTTTTATACGAAGAATAAAAAACGTTTTTTTGTTATTATGGGCTAAAGTACAAATATTAAATATACTCAACTTTTTGAAATGCACAAAGACGTTTAATCTGATATTTAATTTACTCAATATAATATAAATTTAATAAGTTGTTAAACAAAAACCTAAAGTATTCTAATTGTAATTTCACAGATCTTATTTTTTCAAACTAACAATGCTAAATTTAGTTACTAATTTGACATTTGCAACTTACATCATTTATATAGGACCTAATTAGAATGATATATTGTAATTATATGAAAAAGCCTATTTAAAAAAAAACTATGGGTTTTATCCTTTTGTTTTTCTACAGTCGATATATTATTATATTTAGACAACTACAGTATGATAAACCTTTCAGATATTGAGGACAATGTGTATATATATATATATATTATCAATTAATCAAAATCAGTTAATCAATCGAAATTGTTTATGAATAATTAAAACATTTTCCTATCAATAACACTATAAATTAATTAAACATCAAAAATTTTAATACTTGCGCTGTTTAAACACTTTTAAAACTTCTTCCTTTCAACGTCTTTCCACGACATCATATGTAATAATATTGTACACCTCTTTGGCACACTTTCGTAATGTAAATATTGTAAAATAACTTACTACGTTCAGAAACTGTCACTTGCAAGTCCTTAGCTTGTCAAATTTTCTCATTTATAAAACCCTTACGTGTAGACGCGCTTTGTTCAATACAGTTCGTCATAAAACAGCTATGGTAAATAAGTTATAATTTATTCCTGATTAAAATGAACAGAGTAAAACCTAAATAATTATTGCGTGGCATAGATTTTTGTACTGAATTACATTTTGACATTGGCTTAGATTTTATTAATATATTCATTTTTTTTGCTATTAATCCTTGACAGGCTCAAATTATATCAACTTTGGAAAGGAAAAAGGATGTAACCGACACATAGCAACCTTTACAGGAGGCACAAAAAACGTGTTTTGGTGATTTTGGGCCATATGCAAATTATGAAATATACACAACCTTGAAGTGCACGGATACTTCTTAACTGGTGTTCAATTGACATAGTCTAATATGAATTAAAGAAATTGTCTATAAAAAACTTAAATTTCAGTCTTTCTTCTTGGTTTCAATTTTCACAAGCTCATCTTATTTCAAACTTTAAAGCTAAATTCAGATACTAATTCGGCATTTGCAGATTACATCTTTTTAATAGAACGTGTATTAAGTTTGATACATTGTGATTATCGAAAAAAGCTGTTTTGTCCTTTTTCCTTTCCACAGTCAATATGTTATTTTTTTATTCAATATATTTTTGTTATCAAATATCAACTACTTTATGTACATCAGTGGCGCACAAACCGCGGCCCGAAATGGCATTTGTTGTGGCCCAGAATAACAAGTACTTCGTCAACAAATTTTTCATCGTTCAAATATGATCGTAATGCGAAGTAGAGAGTGATTGAAGTAACTGATAAGATAATGTAATTATTAAAATTAAAATAAAACATACTATGTATACCTTGTCTTGTATAAATTATATTATTTAAAACTTTTACCCTCTGCGGCAAAAAAATGATAATGGATAAGTTGGCCCTTGTTTTAAAAAGCTTGTGCATCAATGGTGTATATACATTTATTTAAAATCACCATTTCACAATATTATAATAATAAAAGGTAAATAAATAAAGCCATGAACGACGACAATTTATCTTAAATATACAAAATAACGCTAGAATAATAAAATTTAACTTTTTTTGGATTGAATGTTAAGGGAATGGGAGGTTATTATGTTTAATGCTAAAAGCTATGCTTCTGTTAAATTTAATGCAAATCAAACATTCAATTCATAATTTGACTTTTGGAAAAACCGGTTTTTGAATTCTAATATTTCCAACAGCTTGGTGTAGCTCAACTCACAAAGTTTTACCAAAAGCATAATTCGTCCGTGCACTTGAATGTCTGAAGATGCCAAAAGAAATATGAAAAAAATAGCGAAGTATTTTTTACTGTATTACAATGGAGTTCTACTAAGAAAATTTCAATTCAATCAATGCTGAAAGAAAACATACAAGCCTTAAGAACAACTTCAGAAAATACTGCAAAAAATAAATTCAAAAACACTGAAAATCAACGAAAGAGTCAAGCAAATTTATCACTAACGTTTCTTTGAAAAAATCAATAAATAAACCTACATATGACTATTGGCTCTTCCCGGAATAATACGTAGACAATGTACCTATCCTTGTCGAGTTTTTTTCTTTAAGTTCCTCAAAAGTACAAGTGATATTTTTAACTTTCTATTATCTATATTTTATCTTGTACATTTAAATATATTTTAAATTTCCGTAGCTAACGTTTGTGCTTTCCAATTTACAGCCTGGGGTCAGAATAATTAGCCGAACGTTTACTCATTAATTATGTTGATTTTAAATAATTATTTTTGACGAGTTATAATGGTTTTCACTTATTAATTGACAACTTGTCCGGTTTACTTCGCTATATCTTTAATTTAAACAAATCAGTTGACATCTTTCCTCAGAGAATTAAGGAGAGTTGATGTTTGATAAATAATGTTAGAATACAATTAAAATACGGATATCATTTGAAAAGCAAACATATGAAAATAGCATATTTTCCACGACGATCACACCATTAAAATAGCATATAAAATGAGCAAATTTAAATGAATTATATTGACTATTTTTGTATGGATTAGTAATACATATTACCTTTCTACAAATTCATTATTAGGCACGTTTTAAAATATACCATATATTGTATCCTTAACATCATCAATGATTTATATTAAGTTCTCTTAGCCATACATTTTGACAGTTTATTAGAACATCATATGATTGAGATTTTTTTCACCATGTTTTCTGCCAATGTAGAGCATATAGATTCTTCGAAACCTGTTTGTTACTCAGTTGTTCAAATTCTTTTTTGTAGAAAGTAGGAATATAAGAATAGGTTTGAGATATAACTAATAGTAAGTTAATCAAGACACTCCCTATTTTTGAAATTGGATGACTGACAAGAAAGTATTGACATCACATACATCAATACTTCCACTTTCACTTAAACCCTTCCGACTCAGCAACCTGTAATCAATTTTAAGTCCCAGGGATATATTTTCTTACCGAGAAAACGTTTTTACGGAGTTGATATTAATATTTTGTATTATGGTTTATCATAATTTTTATTCGATTAAAACATTGACAGCTATTTTTTGGTTCTAATGAATAACATACTGCATGGGTGCAAGCTGGGGCTTGAACACATTAATTAAAAGATAAATAGATTTTTTTGTTTTGAAAAACATATTCAATGACATTTAGGCCTGTATCACTGTATGACACCAGTGGTTTTCAAGTTTTTTCTTATTTAAAATATCACCCAGACCGTCTAACTGGTAACTCTAGCTCTCAAAAGCTCTCGAAAAAAATCAATCTATCAGTTGATATTTTTTTGAATTGAAATAAATACGATAAAAAATAATCAAAACTCACTTGTAAATCTATTTATTTTTAGGAATCAAGTTATTTAAACAAAATCTTTTAATTATTGGACTAATAAAAAAAGATAAAACAGGGAGTTGTTTTTGTGTGTACGCCAGCGGTGCGGTGCTTAAAGGGATAAATCACTTTAATTAATTTTACGCGTAATTTCATCTAAATGTAGTCGATAAATCAAAAATTCATATAAAGTTTTTTTTAATATAACCAACGTTGGCATAAGTCATCACAGCATCATAAAGATGACCTAAAAATAAGTTGTAAAACCATAGTAAGCACTTAAAGCAGTTCTCACATTTACCTAATACCTAAACCGTTACAAACGACCGCTTCTCCAACTGTGGGGCACTAAAAGAGGACCTCTGGGAAATCACTCGGCGGGACACCATTCCGCGAACCTCGAGTAATCTGTTTATTGCTGCTAACATTTCGTTATTTTGTTTTTCGTTTTTTTTTATTCTATTTTATCGTGCGGAGTAATTTTTCAATTTACGGAATGCCAACTTTAAATGAAAACGTCCACGCTTGTTATTGTATCGCCCTTCGTTTGCGTTGGCAGTTGTAATCCTTTTTGCCTATTTTTCGCCATCATTTTCGTGTTTGCAAAATTTCAGAAAGCGACAACACTTCAATAACATTTTTCCATAAACCTTTTTCGCCGTGAAACGTTTAAGCTAAATATTTGTCACAAACAAAGCTTCTGTCAGTTTTGAACGTTTCAACCTTTATTTTTATACATAAATATTATATATAGTTCAAATAAAGACAAACTATTGAATGAAAGCGCATGATAAGATTTGAGTTCATTATATAAAAACTAATTTTAATATTCCATCATCGTTTTTTTAAATCCATGTCCGTTATCAATTTGGAGGTACCACTTTTAGGGTGTTCACTGTCAATAAGGTGGAAAGGGATAATATTAATAAAAACACAATATTCCTTTGTACTTCATTCCACTTTACTTTATGGGTCAGAACCGGTTTCGCTCATTACGAGCATTGTCAACTGTATCTCAACAGATTTGTTGTTACTTAGTTGCTCAACCTCTCTTTTTCAAATAAAGAAAGGATAGAAAAAATAGAACTAGGACATAACTATTGGTAAACTAACCGCTCCCATTATTCCCGCTTTAGGATAGGAAGATTGGGGAGAAATTCAAGACATAACATACATCCATACCTTTGGAGAGAAATCCATAAATCGATTAAAAATCAATCTGTAATTGTCCGTACGGGGGTTTCGTGATAGATTTATCCTCTCGGCCGAGGAAATATGAACGGTTTATATTCACTCGCTCACTTAGAATAACTCGTCAGATCACTCTGCCAAATTCTGCGTTCAGATTGTTTTGTATTCGCTCAAGTTTACTCATTTAGCCACGCACTCGGTTGCTCTAAAAGAGGTAGTAGTGAAATTATGTTTTCTTATTGTTTTTATATCAAGATCATTCATGTACTTAAATGCCCTGAGACTTTGAAAGGACAAACCTTCATTGTTAATGACAACAGTGCGAAAGAATCACTGAAAAGTTTAAATCTTAAATTATAGTAAAACTAAAGTGACGATGATATTTCATTCTACCGTTTGAAGTATCAATTACAATAATTTGTTTTTAATAAAAAAATGACTTAGTTTAAATTAATTTCAAAGCGTTCCGGATAGATTTGTTTGTCATAGTTTGTTTTATTCAATCCTTAAAACACTAATTAAAAAAATGTTAAAATAATATTGTAATTTTGATATATCAAAAACAGTGATTTAGAGGTTTAAAATAACTGACCTTTCAGTTGGCTTAAATGTTCCTCTTAAAGTATGTTTGTTTAGGTTGTCAGTCATGATCCTGACTCTCAAATTAGTTTTAGGTTAATTAATTCACCACACTTCAAATTTAATAAAACGATAAGAATTAATTTATACTATGCACACATATGGAGACTAAATTTGTGTGTCTTTGTTCAGAGAAAATAATTGAAATATATTACGAATTTTTATTTTGTTTTTGTTTTTTTAATGTTCAAAACAGCTTACTTTCTTATGGCATATTGCTCACAGACTTCAAATTTTGTTCTACAACGTTTTGTTTATTATATCAAGTAGCCACTGTACTTTGCAAATATCAAAAGCAATCTGCAACATACGACATCATCGTTTAAGATAACATGGTTAATTTTAACATTTCTTGCTGACGCATGCAATGCAATATCGATTACGAATAAAAACGTGCTTTCGAAGTTATTGTATTGTTGCAGATTACGGTTACTGCATGCGACATGACTTAGCTTTACTGAATACCAAGCATTTTTATGGCACAATGCTTCTCTCTTAATTTTTTTAATATTCTTATTTGTATTTAGCACTAAATTTAAGTATTACTTACACTAGTTGAAAGACGTTAAAGTTTCAATAATGTAATGTTGACCGAACTTACAAAATACGCACGTATTCATATTTAGAAAAAAAATACTTTCACAATTGTCTACATATATTATAGATTTAATGATAGCCAAAATTGTTATCAAACATGTTTCAGAACTAATAAATGTGTTGTCGCCTACTGTGGCCCAGTTGGTTAGAGCTTGCTCTACCGATCACGCAGGTCTGAGATTGATTCCTGGTCAGATCACAGTGAGTTTGAGAATTATTCAATTCAAAGTTGTGATCAAAGACTGGATGTTTGTGATGTCAATTCACACAATTTCCTCTCCTCCCATCCTTTTGATCCTTTAATAACTGGGTGTAGCAATAGCGATTAGTCAAACACTAGTCCTGTTTTAGCCTTATTCTTCTTTCCCTACTACTCACTTTGAAAAGAAATTGAGGTTGAGCGACTGAGTAACAAACAGTTATCGTAGAAAAAACTTCTGTTGAGATACCTCCATTAGGAGGCCATATGCTTCACATTGGGAGCGGACATAGATAAAACACAAAAAAAGCTGTGAAATAAAAAAGCATTTTTTTGTTTTTGCTTCGATTGGTACTATTTGTTCTTATCAGACGTTAATAAGTTTTAAGTTGGTATGTTAATAACATAAAAAGAGATTCTGCAAACTTTCGTTTTACTGCAATTAGCAGGTTTTCAAAGTACACATTTTCTTCTAGAACCATTCGTTAAATAGTTTAAGAACTTCTCATTTTATTCTTTTGTTTTTAGATTGATATCCATAAATCATTTTCAATATTCTAAGTTTGACGTACAACTTTCCCAAATTCATTTCGAACATCAATTGTTTGCAAACCCTTGGCGTACTTACTTGAAAACTTATGAAAGTTTGTGCAATCAACTTTTATTATAAAAATACTTGATTAAGCGTTGATTGATTGCCATCGGTTTGCATGAAATTATTTTTTCATTTAATTGAAAATATGGTACCTACCTTTCTCGCGACAATTTATTTCGTGAAAAGATATTTAGCGGAAGTTTTGTGGAAGTTCAATGACGGTTAATCAATTTATAATGATAACTCTTACGATAGCAATTGGTCAAATGTTTTACAATTATTATACGATGGATATTAACGAATTCAACGAATAAAGTTTTTCTCTCTATTATTTAAGCCATGTGACAGGTATAAACTTTTCAATTGCACCGGGTAGAGGCTTTTAATATCACCTCTCTTAGAATCCCAATTCAAACCAAGTGGCATCTTTATTAGGGAAGGTTTACGTACGGCGCGGCAACCATGTAGACAGCTTTAAATAGAATTTTGATTTTCCTTTTTAACTTTCACTGTTTTAACGAATGAAAATTCTAAAGTTCTAAAGCTTTTTTTAGAACTTCGACTAAAGGTGCTTGATAAACTCTCAATATTGAATTTGAATTTTTTGATTTTGTACTTTTCCATAAGTTTTGTCGATAACGACCCGTGATTAATGTCAATAATTCTCGCAAAGTCATGTCAATTAGGTTAACAAAAATTATACTTAGCGACTCACTATTATGTTTGTATATAAACGATACAAACTTTTTGCTGTTCGTCAGTTCAAGTACATTCGTGCAATTGAAAAAACCTGAAGATACCGAAAGGCAAAACCCGCTTATTTATCGACAAAACTTATGGAAGAGTACAGAATCAAAATAATTCAAATTTGATAGTTCTTAAGGATGCCTTGGAAACGTCATTTGAATTACTTTTACAGAAGTCTTTACTAAAATTGGTTAAGTAATATCTTTGCCGTCACTGTTTTGTATTCCATTATAGCTAACAATATAATTAATTGAAATAAAATCAATTCAATTAATAATCAATATACGCAAATAAGCTTTTAAAATGCCAGAAACAAACGACCGACGGTGTTCGGAGACTTTACCTTGTGGACTATTTCAAACGTAAACAGACATAATTGCCTGACATTAGTAAAACAAAGGAAACTTTTTTTGCGACAAAGTATTAAGAAACACGAAGTTTAATATTTGGGTTAATTATCTAAGTATAATTTATCTGAAGGCGACATTGCATGACTCGGGCCATTTGTTTTTCGTCCCGTCGACCATTTGATTGAAGAAAATTACAAAACTTTTCTTCACAAAGGGATAAACTTCTGGTCGCTTTTTTTCCGCGGGGCTCTCTCGTTCGTGAAAAATGGCCGTCATTTTGAAGGGAAGGGTCACAGATGTATGAAATCTGAGATTAGACTTACAGACTCTGTGTTAAAATCAAGGAATCTTAAAGTCTTAATATCAACATTTTTAATTGATTTCGATTGCCCACAAATTAATACTTTGTTGTTTATCAGCCAAATATACATGTTTATATATCTATGTCCGCTTCCAATGTGGAGCATATGGCCTTTTAATGGAGGTATCTCAACAGCATGTTTGCTGCCGATCGTCAATATTACGACACACGCGCCACCTACTGTACTAGAACCTTCGTTCAAGTGCAAGCATACGTTGTCAAAATGAACTGTATGGCAGACATACAAACATTGATGTATATACATACTGTAAGTTAATTTTACAATGCCTATAACCATCACGGAAGTGCAAGCAAAAAGTTTGTCAAAGTTTTATTGCAATCGGACGAGCGGTGTGGCAACGCATAAAGTACGAACAAACAAACATTCGATTTAATATATTAGATGTCTTGTGTCATTGAATTTATCGTTATTCTGAAATCTGTTATCCGTTTCATTGTTTTATTGGTACTGGGAATCGTGTTGTAACAAATGATTTGTATAAAAATGAAGTATTTTTCCTTTTTAGTGGACCACGGTCGAAAAATGAATTGATTTTATTTTAATAGTAAAAAAATATCTGTTAGAAATATTTCGTACTATTCTTTGTATATAATACTGTAGCAATAATGGCAAATATTGTAGCAAAATCATTTATGCCAAATCGTTACATAACATATAAGATAAGTTAAATAACAAAAAAAAACTATATTTTCATGTACATATTAATCCCGGTAAAACAAGGAATATTAATAATGCCAAAATTCAAAATAGTAAATGAATCTATAAACAAACAATTATTTAAAAAAAAATCTATTTTTTTAATTATTTTATTTAAATAAAGCAGCCGCAAGGTAAGCGACATTAAATAGTAATTTATCAGTTAAATATACAATATTACTTTTTCTATGCTGGTTACATTTTAATGTAATAGGTTCTTTTCTATTATGGAACAGTATCTCGGCGAGGGTGGCAACAGTGACTAATTGAGGCGAGAAAAGAATAAAAGATAAGTTTTGGCGCGAAAAAATGGCGTTTAGAAAAAAAACAAGTAATTATGGAAGCGTGGAATGGACCAAAGTTTAATGCAATTGCCGAGCTGTTTTTCGTGTTAATAAATCCTTACTTTTATAATATATTATGTTTTACATCACAACCTTCGTAAACAGTTATACTTATAATTTATCGGATATTTTTTAAACATTAACAAATAATAACACGAGATTAAATAAAAAAAAATGTGCATTTTTACTGCAGACAACTGAGTACACAAAATAATTAAATAAATGTAAAAAATACAAATGATTGTTTGCTCCTACTGCTATACATTTTGATAAAAATAAATTGACAAAGTTTTCCGTTTGAATGTACTTTCACTAGAAATTGGCATCCAGAGATTGAAAACTAAATGAAAGATATTTTCGGGTTCCAAATAGCAATCAATTATTTGTCATGTAAATATCCTTAGAAAGATAAAGAACCATTTTTTTAAAAATATCTGTTTGCTGTGAATAATAATTACACCAAAATTTTTAAGGATAATAATAATGAAAAAAAAGCTGGGTGTTCGACAATTGTTTTTTTATTACGTAGATGTTAAATTTCCATTATCAAAAGCACACCTTGGTATTACAATCCCAAATAATTGAGATGTATTAATTAACAGGTTTTATAAATTAAGATCCCATAACCAAATGGTTCTTATTACTTTATTATGTAAATAGTAGGTACACAGTAGAGACTCCAATTACTCGTCATCTCAACTACTCGAGTATCGAGTAGTAAAATTTTAAAATACTCGAGTATACTCGAGTAGTTTCAGATGTACCAAAATATACATTATTAATTCAAATTTGTGTATATAAGTAAATAGATGATCAATAAATGATAAAATATGCTTATTTAATTTCATTAATACATTTAAAAACAATTTATAAAACATATCGACTGTGGAAAGGAAAAAGAACGTAACCCTCAATTTTCTAAAACAGCTTTTTTTCGATAGTCACAATGTATAGAACTTGAAACACATTCTATTAAAAGGATGGAAGCTGAAAATGCCGAATTAGTATCTAAATTTAGCTTTTAAGTTTGAAAAATATGACCTTGTAAAAAATTAAATCCAAGAAAAAACACTGAAATAACGGTTTTTCCGAGACAATTTCTGTAATTAATATTAGATAATGTTAATTAAACACCAGTTTAGAAGTATTCGTGCATTTTAAGGTTGTGTATAATTCATAATTTGCATATGTCACAAAATCATCAAAACACGTTTTTAGCGCCTCCTGTAAAATTTGATATGTGTGGGTTACGTCCTTTTTCCTTTCCACAGTCGATATATTTCTAAAATATTTATTATTTATAAAAAAAATCTCGCATAGCATAGTCAACGGCAAAACTGGGCTAAGTCATTCAAAAAATATATATTACCTGAAAATATATATATATATTACCTGAAGTAAAATCCACGCGCAAGACTCAGGTAAACGCAACGGTTAAGCAATATATGTATTTTTTTAAAAATAAGTAAATAAATCTTCATTTATAAATTACGAGTATTGAGTACTTGAAAAATGGACGAGTATTCTCGTGTATCGAGTATTCGATACTCGAATTAAAGTCTCTAGTACACACATCCACGTTCAAGATTTCGAATCATCACTTAAACAAAATCGACAGCCAGGAAGATTCTGAAAAACAAATTTTTCAAAGACCATATCAATTCTAACAAAAGAAATCTATATTTTTTTTTTTTTTTTAATTTATATAAAAGAAAGGTTAACAAGGGCTAATGCAATGGATAAAGTAACGGGGAACTAGCAAAAATTATTTGATCGTTTAAAAGATCTGAATCAGGTAAAAATTTGAATCTATTGATTTCTAGGATTTCTTGCTTGTCTAGTTTGACAGACTTGTTATTTAAATGTAGAACTTTAAAGTTTCTACCAATATCGAAAGTGTGTTTATTTTGAAACAGATGGTTTCCAAATGAAGACTGTCCATCTTCCTGGCTGTCGATTTTGTTTAAGTGATGAATGAACACACCAACTACTTGGAAGCGGGGAAAACATAAAACTATCATTAAGCATATTCATATCATTAAGCATATTCACTTTATTAATGTAGCATTTTATCACTTTGTCAAAAATTTCCCAAATTTTAATTATGTTTGTAATTACTTTCAATCGCATTCTGAATTTATGAATCTGGGATGACTTTTTAATTATATGTTAGTTGTGTTGAACATTTTAATTTTGTGTTATTTTAGAATCACTTTAATGTAATTGGCAATTTCTTTTCAATGCCAACTGTTGTGTATAACTTTTCAATTTTGTATAAATAGCATTGTTAAATTATATTTCTTATCAGTTGACAATGCTCGCAATGAGCGAAACCGGTCCTGACATATTAAATAAAGTGGAATGAAGTACAAAGGATTATTGTTTTTATTAATTAAAATAATCTGTGGATTCCTTTCTTTTTGTTCTTAACTTTTTAGCTGCCGTAGATAATTAATATTATTACCTAGCACGCCGGCTACGATTTGCAACTATTAATTTATTTAGTCAATGACGAGATGACTCGTCTCTGGCGTGTTGAGTACGATTTTTTTACGAGATATCTCGTCTGTGGGAGCCATCGAGTTAGTATTATGGAGGTAATATAACTTCACCTCACTAGTAAGACCTCTTTTATCAAAAACTAAGAAGTCCGTTTCAGAAGAATTTTCAGGGGAAAAAAACTCAATTAAAAATGGTAATTTAACAATCAAAATCCAAGTTTTTATAGAATTTTGAATATTTTTTTGATTCAATTTTGTAAATAAACTTTATTTTACATGAAATTGGGCTTGTAAGATGTAGCGATGTTAGGTGATGATACATTCCTATAAAAGAACATAGTGTTCGATATGAAGGTAATATACTTTACAGTGGGAGCAGATGCATCGAAATATAATGTTTTTTTATGATCATGATTGCAATTATCAAGATGCCAAATATCGTCTTAAATGAATAAAACACATCTGCTAATTGAATCGAACAATTTCTCGTACCAAAGAAAAGCAAGAGTGAAATAAGTAAGTTAGGCATTCATAAATCGTGTCTCTCGGAGCGCGGTGTGCCACTTTCTGTGTCTCAAAGTAAAAGTGGACCAGCTCGAAATGTCTACTTGAACACCGATTTTAGTTTTTTGTGCTAGAATGTTGGACGGCTGATGTATGTAGGCAAGTATATATAATATACTACATGCTATCTGTAGGTTTTGTTGATTAATACCACCAGCAAGTACGCGGTTTTATTAAGTTGGCAGACACTTGTGGGAAATTATGGTAGTCAACTTAGTTTATTTTGGCATTTTATATGAATAGATTCAAGACGCGTGCCCACTTTGCGGTATTATTTATACCCTTTGCTCTAAGCTGTGACATTAACAAATACTTCGTTAAAAAGTTTTGGCAGGTCTATATTTTACAGAATGCTTATTTTAACTAACAGTTTTGAAAACATTGCGCTATTTCAAACATACCAGGGATTTATTAATCAATCAGAAAAGATAAATGATTTACACGATGCGTGGGTATAGAGAAATTTATTATTTTTAATGAATTCGGTGGAAATTTATTTATTAAAATCGATAACGTTGTTATTCCACTGGTTGTGTTATTAATTAATTGTGACCGTATCAGTCCAAAGACGCTTTTAAAAGATACAAAACACATGTCACGATCAACTTTACCTCTAAGCTGCGCGCGTTTAAATTGCGGCTTTTTGTATTATGTGACCGCTCCAGATACTTTATGTCTTCATGTGATGGGTATGTTTGTGAGCATTTAAAAATACCTATTCTCTAATATAACGAGTAATGCTTCAGGCGGTCCCATTTTCCTCGTTATAACCAAGTTCAACTGTGTGTATAATTTACATTTAAAAATAAGGAATATATTCGAATATCAAAAAAGAGCCGTATTCATTCATTCGAATATTGAATATTCGATTAAATTCCCTTGTTGCAATTTCAAATATTTTTACTTTCGTTTGTGTGAAAATATCGAATTACTTATTAGATTAATTACTTTCTAAACTGCGTGCTTTAGATTTAATTTAAAATTAATTATTTTCGAAATAACGCAGACAAAGTAGTGATTTTGCTCATTATGTCGTGAGTGACATAAACAGATTGTCACAAACTGAAACAAAACCGTGCAGCACGAGATTACTTTTTTCCTTTCCAACATTCCCCATTAAAATAACACACTACCAACTAGTTATTCATATACGGGGAGCGAAAAACGAAATAATATATTCTCCATTAAAGTTCTACCCGCTCGGGGAATTTTATTTCGTTTTGCAAACGCATGGAATTTCCCCAGCCGACCTTTATGCTGAATGGAAAAAATGGACAGATACTAGTTTGCATGGAAATCTACTTCTATCGGTCAGCGAGCGAATTAGTCGATGTTCGTATTTATTTTAGTTTACATTTGCATTGCTTAAAATGATTTTAATGTTGTATTATAAAAACTTCTAAATAACTATACTGCTATGATGCGATAATTAGATATATAAACTAGTTTAATGTTATTAAGTGCATTGAATTTAAACCATTTTATAAGAAAGAATACAAATAACAAACAAAAGTAAAGGTTATTTTACTTCTAGAGAAGAATACAATTTAATATTGTTTTGCTTAAATATATTGATCGATTTTACTGCTTTCACTTTGTTGATGTTTTTACCGTTAATATTAATTTTACAACAACCATCAAAGTATCAAATTTGAATTGTTTGAATTTTGTACTTTTCCATGAGTTTTGTCGCTAACGACCCGGGTTTCGCCTTTCGGCATCTTCAGGCATTCCAAGTGCACGGATGTACTTGATGTAAGTGATCTACTTATATTTTTGTTTATAAACGATACAAACTGTTTACTACGCGTCAGTTCAAATTTGATATTGAAATTCCATCAAGCACCCTCAGTCGAAATACTTAATTACATCAAAGTATCGTTTACTCATAACATACACGCTGTGTTTTGATTTGTATTATTTGGCAATCGTTGAAAATACGCAATCGTTGAAAATAAGCCTTTCTTGATTATATTATATACTATTGTAACTTATGTCGCCTGCCGTGGCCCAGTTAGTTAGAGCTTGCTCTACCGATCACGCTGGTCTGAGTTCGATTCCCGGTCAGATAACAGTGAATTTGAAAATTATTAAATTCAAAGTTGTGATTGAAGACTGGGTGTTTGTGATGTCAATTCACATCATTTCCTCTCCTCCCATCCTTCTGATCCTTTAATAACTGGGTGTAGCAATAGCGATAAGCCAACCACTAGTCTTGTTCTAACCTTATTCTTCTTTGACAAATAGTAAGGTTGAGCGACTGAGTAACAAACAGTTCTCGTAGAAAAAACTTCTGTTAAGATACCTCCATTAAGAGGCTATATGCTCCACATTGGGAGCGGACATGGATTAGAAACTTATCAGTTACAGTTATATTTAAAACCAGCAGGTTTCAGTTTCAAATACTGACAAGGTCAATATCTAATATGAGACTATTAGAGTTGAAGTGGCTCAAGTTGCATTTTAGAAAAAAAATAAGTTAGATGCGTTGTTATATTCTACACATCTTATTTTATCGTAAAATTGAAGTAGCCTTAATTAATACACATATCAATAGTGTTATATAAGTTTAATACAAATATGCAATCCACCAAAACACCAAGTAAAGACGTGATAGTACTTAAAAGTCCGAGAAAAAGTTTTAGCATTTTTACTAGTTTGCTCACTTCACTTCTAATGTTTTTCGTATGTTCTATTTTAATTAAATATTTTAATGTTATATTATGAGTACGAGGTGCACATAATGATTGATTAAATAATATCTGGCGCAATACAATTAGATTTTGAATGAAAAAATGTGTTTATTAAAAACATTGTCGGTCTAATTATTAGATTCATTAGGGACTAACAAGAAGACCTTTAACTTTACTTCCGAGACAATCTTAGCGTTATTACGACAAGGAAACTTCTGCTTGTAATTAACGTACGGCCGTGGAAGGTGATGTCTTTCTAACCAAACTAATGTCCTCCCTGCAATAATTGACATTAAATAATAAAATCTGCTCTTTATACTTGATTATTTAAAAGAAATATAAAACCAACTTCTAACATTGTCTCTGATTAATCTCAAATAAACCAAAGTCGCGCACACCGCTCTACGTTGCTGTTTCTATTATATGACAAACAAGATTACAAATATTATAAGATATTATAATACAAAAATAAACAAGACTTATCTTAGTATATGGTCTAGAATAGGTTCATAAAAACTGTTTTTTTTTGCTTTGCAAACGAATAAAAGAAGTTATGTTCAATAGCCCGAAACTATAAATGACATCCGCCTTGCCACAGATGTTTTTTTTTGTTACATTGTTGATGGTTCACCGAGTAAATAAATAAATCCCAAATCAGATTGATTGATTTTACAAAATCCGAGAAGATACCATCAAAGAAGTTGAAATCATTTAATTGTATTAGCTGATATTGTACTGTCTTGCGAGAAAGCATTCAAAATGGCGCAATAGATAAACAGCAATCGAGTTTTTGTAGTGAAATGAATGACGGAGTTTTATTTTACAAAAAGTGTACATATTTAATGAATTTCCTATCTGGAACCAATTTTATTTAAATGCATTTGCATGATTTATAACAATTAACTGAATTGCTTGCATAATATATTTTTCGTGAATTGATTGAGTTGTAGAATTTTTGAATCGTATTTGACGATAATATATATATTTTTTAGATTTTTTTCTGAAGAAATAAACCAAAATTATTATAAGAATTTAATTTAACACTAATATATTATGGACTCACGGCTGTACACAGTCAAAACAAAGTGCCTCCTGTTTAACGCATGCATTCTGACAGTGCTTCTTTACGGTAGCGAGTCATGGCACATTTCAAAAGTACAAAGTTACCGTATACTGTGCTTTGAAAACAGATGCTTGCGCTGAATACAAAGTGCGGTGATTTGACTTTGTCAGAAACACTAAGATAAGGGAACGGACTTAACAGCTGTTAATTACGTCCAAAGTGAAGAAGCGACGATGGACCTGGCTAGGGCATGCGCTATGGAAAGCCTGAATTCTGCTTCTCTCTTTTACTGACCGGATAGTTTCCGCCGTCGTGGAAGGCCACTGATGACCATCTATAGCAGAGGTGACCAAACTTTTGATTACTACGATCGACTTTTTAAAAAAATATAGACGGCGGTCTACCAACATTGTATGTGGTTAGTACGGGTTCCTAACCTATGGGTGGCCAACTTATTTTGATTTCGGAACTGAAAAACAAAACTAAAACTACGTTGTTGGTTTCCCACGACCACCCGTTGTGTATATGCAGCCGTCAACTAAAATGACCTTATTGAAAAAAATGCCTTGTTTGATTGCATCGGGGCCGCGGGTCACATGGCTTTTATAAAAAGGGGTCGCCACCCGAAAAAGGTTGGTAACCTATGTGTTGTACGATCATAAGAAAAATAGAAAAGCCAAAAATAAGTTTAAATTTAAAATAAACGTCAACAGGCGGGTGACTTAATAGATGTACGCTTTGGCCACCCCTGATCTATAGGATGTACTCGGCGGAGCTACAGGACACTGGAATGATATGGGAGGAAGCAACAATACTGGCAGGGGACAAAGAATCTTTTGAATTCTTCAACGAATTTAAATATCACATTAAAAAAACGTTGTCAACTTAAAATCACGTGTCACTCTAATAACACAGTAACAAATTAAAAGTATTTTCAACGTTTTAAATTATACGCAGCGTGTACAATATATTTTCAATTGAATTTAAATATATTTAGAATAAACTATCTAGGTAATTTATTTGCAGAGTTCAATGACAAATAGTCGCCATTGAAGATTTTATAGTTTCGACATTCCGCATTCAGTTGATGTGTAAGGTAATTAATATTTAAAATAAAATCGTTCGCTTAACGATCTCTTAAACCATATATGGGCAACCACCGGCCCGCCAAGCTGTTTTGCCCGGCCCCGACTCACTTCGGCGAAGTAATAGAGAAAGACATTTATAGTTCCAGAGAGCCAATGTTGCTAGTCTCGTAATTCAAGTTCAAGGCCAATCTTCACACAAAATTTTGTAATCAGTTTATAATATTAATATTATGTCGTTCATAAACTAAAAAAAAATAAAAAGTAGCAACATGTTTTATTTATTTAATATTACTTTATTATGTTTAATAATTTGGTCCGGCTCTTGACTCGGAGACAGAATGATAATTCGGCCCCAGACCTAGGAAAGGTTGCCCATGCCTGTCTTACAACAAAACTCTAAGAGCAAACCTATTATGAATAAAATAAAATATTTGTTTGCGTATGTATTTTTTTATCACAGGATGTTGGTTTAATTTTACTATTTCATTTACTAACACACTAAGCTGACATTTAAATTAAAATTCATGTTGGACTTAAGAAGTATTAGCTTCTATTACACATAAAAATAATTATCACTTCAGGAAACGGATTTGGACGTAAATGAAATAGACACAGTTTTCTTCCGGTTGTTAAAGTTTTTCTACTTAAAAATTTATATCTCCAATGAATGAACGGATTAATTAGTTTATTTATATTTACAAATTTAATTGGCTACAATAATATTTTTTTAACTAATTTTATATTTTTTCATTGACAGAAGTTAACGTTTGAATGTTTAATAATAATATATATTTTTTACCATATTCGCTCCCAATGTGGAGCATATGGACTCCTAATGGAGTTTATCTCAACAGAAGTGTTTATACGAGAACTGCTTGTTTCTCAGTTGCTCAACCTCTCTTTTTCCAAAGAGAGTAGAAATAGAAGGAAAGAGCTAGGACAGGACTAGTGGTAAGCTAATCGCTCTCAATACGGCCCGTTCATAGGATAGGATGGGTGGGAGGGGGGAATTCAAGACATCACATACATACATGCCTTTGAACAGAAATTCATAAATCGATTAAAAAATCAATTTATAAAACTGCCCGTACTGGGATTCGAACCCGTGACCTCCGTAGTGGTAGCCAATGACGTAGACCACTCGACCACAAAGGCGGATATAATATTTACTACATACATTTAATTAAACATGTAAACTACACATTTTGATTAAAGATACTTGAGGAGCAAACATTCAAAAAGTGTTTTGTCACACAAATACAAAGCTTGGAAAATGATGATTTAATTGTTGCAAAAGTGACGGTTTGTATGAATGTGTCAACTTTATGATTTAATTTTAATATGAAAAAAAACCTTTTTGAACACTTATTTTGATTTCCTTTCATAGGTTTTATTATGGGCTATCAGAATTGATATAAAACGCCATTTTTTTAAATTTGTGACAAAACACTTTTTGAATGTTTGCTCCTCACTTAAAGATCATAACCGGTTTCACTTAACTCTTAAACATTGACTTGAAATGTATACTATGCACATTTTTATGACATAAAATTATTTATTCGCTTAACCCAGGCCATGTTCACGTATTGTTGTCTTTGTTTTTATAAATATTGTATACTATTGTATACTAAATTTGGTTTCCTTTTTTTCAGGTATGTTATCAAATTGGCCTCACCAAATCTTGAACTCATTCACTTGACACGAGGTTTGGTATGTAACAACAAATTAACAATTTTACATTATTTTTTTTTATGTGAAATGAGATTTGATGACTTTGTTGTTCCACATATTTTATAACTAATTGTGACACGTATTTTGTTCTCTTCTAAAAACATCATGCATTTCAGTTTCAAAATACCAGTCACAATTATAAACTCAATCGTTCGAATAATTAAGTTATCCCTTTTATTTTTTCATCGAGAAATAAGTTTCTACTAACTAAGTCGTCTATAAATATACTTATATAATACTTTAATAAATATTTTCGAATCGGTCGCCTTATGTTTTTAGTAAAACTTTATGATTTATGCCTCAGTCAAAGACATGAAAAGACATATTAATTTGTTCTTCCCCACTTACTAACCACAATAACCGAACCTGAAAACGGAACGTATGTATCTCTGGATAAGTATTTTGATAGTGCTTATAATAAACCTGGTCGTTGTATTAATATCAAAAACAGTCAATAGATATTTCGGCTTTTAACGAAGGCGTAAATCCGAAATAGCCATAAAAATATAGAACTAAAATATATTGCTATAAATCAAGTTCTATGGCACAGCGGTTAGCGTTGTGGACTACCGTGTCGGACTTCACGGGATTGAGTCCCAGTACGAACAGCATGTTTTCAATCAATTCCATTTTTGTGATGTCTAAAAACTCCTTCTTACCCTTTGCGATCCTTAAAAATCGGGTGTAGCGAAAACGATTAGATAACCACTAGTCCTTATCTTTCAACCCTTACTACTTTGTATAAGAGAGGTTGAGCGACTGAGTAACAAACAGTTGTCGTAGAAAAAATCTGTTGAGATACCTCCATTAGGAGGCCATATGCTCCACATTGGGAGCGGATATGGATTTTAAAAAGTTCCAGTTAAATCAATGTTCTTTGTGTTTTCTAAGAATATAAGTTTGATTAGGAATACGGGGCGTTCAAAACATGAATGAATGTGCTAAAATTCTAAAACTTGATAAAATATTTTAAACCAAGTTCACGGTTTTTATATTTTTCACAAGAATCCTTTATAGTTTAAAAAAAATCTTATTAATTCCCCATTAATTTTTAGATAAAAACCAGGACAGGTTTCATTCATTATAAGCACTATCAATTGATAAAAAAATAAATAGCTACAGGATAATTTATGGGGTGTTTATTAAGACCAATGAAAACGCGCGTCAAACAATTGGTACTAGAATTTACAAATATTCATGCTAATTATAAAGGAATAAAACTAAGTCATCCATATTTAAAATGTTTATGATCACTTTTAAAAAATAGTTTCTAATTTATAATAAAAGATTAAGTCAAGTTAAAAATAAATTAGGCAAAAAGGTATTACCTCTTACATAGTAAATAAGGAAGGAAGTTGTTTAAAGAAAAACCTTGATAGAATAATTACATTTCATCGGTTGTCTATTTATTGTACGTTGAATCAAATAGAATGTTTTTTACTCACAATTATTTATAGGATTAATTCTTGATCAGAGATAAACAATATTACTTAGTAAGCCCGACCTTCTTCGCATAATTCGATTCCCCCATTGACGGATGACAAGGGTTTCAAAATTGGTACACTGATAATAATAATAACATACACATGGTATTCCTCAGTTCTTTGTTTTCGCACGCTTTATCGATAAACAAATTTTGGCAAGAAACTCTGTTAAGATCAGCGTTTCTCAAAAGTATAACATTTGTCTTCGCTTTTCAAATTAAATACATATAAAGAAATGATTTAAAAAATCATTTATCTAAAAAAATAAAAAGGTAGATATTTCTGGGTGTTTTTGGTGTCTTTCACTCTTTCAATCTCAAAACAACGGACAGCCAAAGCGCTTAGTTAACCACTAGTTCTGTCTAGACTTATCCTTCTATTCATTTTTTAAAAAGTAAGGTTGAGTTACTGAGTAACAGTTCTCGTAGAAAAAACTTCTATTGAGATACCTCAATTAGGAAGCCATATGCTCCACATTAAGAGCGGTAATGTATATAATATATATATATAAAATATCACACTTCTATTCAGACTTCCTAAATCTATTTAATATGAATCTTTGAGGTAAGGAAAAAACAAAATTAAAAAACATTCAATTTAACGTATAAATCTTCCGTAATCAATGAATCTCCTGACATTGTCTTCTTTAATAATTTTCTCAGAAAAACTTATGTTGATATACTTCAGTTAAGAGGCCATATGCTTCACATTGAGAGGAGACATGGATTTAAAAAAAATATTTTACATTAAGTATAATTTCGTCGAAATAGTGAACAAATAATTGATTTACAGTTACATGTTGTCATAACGTCATCCTTCAGAAGAAAGAAACAGAAACTGACCATTGATTAATTCGATTAACAATCGAATCAGTTTCTTATAGTGAGTATGGAATTTCACCAACACCCATGACGTCAGACGAATATCGATACAAATGCTGTTTGTATTGAAACTTAAGCTACATATTACGTGAGCAAAATCACTGCGAATACAATTGAAACGCGGTTTAAAGCGAATCAAAAAGATTGAATAAACTGATAGCGGCGTGCGTTTTGTCGCGTAGGATACTCTTTAGCGTCAGAGACCATTTGATATTGCCATGCCGCACCGAGTCGCATTGATTTCGTCCACGTAAAAAATACGATGTTGTCAATTGTGTCACAGACACGGCAACCGTAAGAATGATCAATATAAGTTTTTTAATTTACAAATGTTCTTATTATTTATTAAAAACATATTCTATACGCACTATGGCGTACAAGGTTATTTCTACTATACAAAACATTGAAAACGCTGATATTGACTGCATAGAGTATATAAAAATTTAAGAGCATACGAATAAAATGGAAGATAACATCCATTCCTATTCAGTGCTCTTTCCCTGCTCGTCGAATGATTGTGATAAAGTTTTACTATGAGATACTTTATCAGCCTTTTATTGTCTGTATTATCTTTGAAAGAAGTAATATTTACAACTAAAATTGACAACATGCGAGTACAAGTAGACATTTTATAATATTATTGTGGTTGATATAAAAGACTTTTTTATATATTATATAACATATGTCATAAGCTTGTCATAGAAAACATCTTTTTTCTCACTCCATTTTTACCATCCTTCGTAAATTGTTACAAAAGTCTCTTTGAAATGATACTATGCATATAAATATGCCACACAATTACACTTTCAGAAACAATTATTAGTTTTGGATAATATAATA
Source organism: Himalopsyche tibetana (assembly GCA_030503985.1). NCBI lineage: Eukaryota > Metazoa > Arthropoda > Insecta > Trichoptera > Rhyacophilidae > Himalopsyche > Himalopsyche tibetana. The sequence goes on along the minus strand of JAPJYX010000014.1, from coordinate 38,262,265 downwards.
TTGCTGGATTAAATAATTAACTGTACTTTTTATTTACATTTACAAATTCTAATAAACATCAATTCCTGTTAAATGTATTAACATTTCATATCGTTTTTTGATAATCATTATAGTAAAAAAAATACTGAAATACTAATATTCAAGTTATCGGATCCTATTTATATATTTTTTAAATTAAAGAAAAACCAATAAGTACGTACCTGTTTACTTTTTTTAAAAATCAAATTTATGGAGCTTTAATTACCAGGGCGCGTTATCGTCAAAGTTCTTGGAGTCTCCTTCATCGCTAATGTTTTGAAAAATTACAATCCCTTACCATCGATGCTGATGGAAGGGTGTCATCGCTACAGAGGTAAGAAATCTTTAGTGGAGCCAGTTCACGGAGACTTCATATGCATTCTTTTGCAAATCACATTATATATGCTTCTCTTCATGCTTTATCTACACACATACATATAGTACACAAGGAAGTCAACCAAAAAAGTCATTTTCATGAAGCTAAGTTCGTTTTTAAATTACTTATTCGGTTTTTTATCAGTTTAAAATGCTCGTTATGAGCAGAATCGGTAGTGATTATATTAATAAACTTAGAATTAGTACAAAAGAGTGTTTTACTTGATTGAAATCAGACAGAAGTGAAAGCTAAAAACTTTATTGAAAAGTCAATTACTTTTAAGGTGGAAAAATATTATTTTGATCATTATTAAAACACATGGTAAAAGTACAAAAAAATGTATGAAAAGATCATATTTAGAGATTCTAACCGCAACCGAATAGACGAAACAAATCAACATTGATCACTCGAAAACGTGACATTTATTTAAACTAATGCTTCACTAATATAAATGAAATTCAAAAAAATATCTTATTTTATTTAAGTTTTTGTAGTGCTATTAGTGACATTCTATTATCACCATCCGATGAATCTGTTAAATCTACCTTACATTAATCATTAAAATAATATTTTATATTGCATTTAATTAATTTACGTTACAGGCATATATTCCTGGCGAAAGATACCCTCTCTCCGTCCACAAATCAAAAATCAAAATTTCTATTGTTTGAAATGAAAAACCCAATTTACAGTATCAATTATAATTAATTCTCAGGTATCCAATTAAAAAATGTCAACGTTAAATAAAAGGAATACAATTTTTGACGAGAGTATAAAACATCCTCATTGGATTCATTGACTCATTAAAATATTGAATATTTGTATTTTTTAATATGCTGCGATTGATTTTTTTTCGTGGCACTAAAAAACTTCATATGTAATACGTATGGGCCCAGTAGACGTGAAGTGTGCCAAGTGGTATTTAAAAAAATGCGTTTTAATATTCTACACGTCTTAAAGTATCGTAAAAGTGAAGTAACCTCAGTTAATACACATTGAAATAGTGTTATCTTCGTAAAATAAAAATAGGCAATCAACCAAAACACCAAATAGAGGCGTGATTTTACATAAAAGTCCAAGAAAAAGTTTTACCATTTTTCTTATTGGCTCACTTCACCTCTTCACGGCTCATATATTTCATATGAGATACATAATACTATGCTTAGTAAAATGACCTATTATAAATAATATGCTGTAAGCCATGAGAAGTGTGTTAAATAATATATTAAATCTGACAACCAAACAATGGCAAGCATCAATATTGCAGAATTGTAAAAAGAAATAACAAAATTGTTAAATTTCGTATCTTGTATTACATTATAATGAAATGAAACCAGAATTTTGCCGGTCTCACTAAAGTCACGCCAAGTTCAATGGCTAATGTAAGCCGAAAATAATTGTCTACGTACATTTTCCCATGCCTCTATTTTGCGATGTTGAATTTCTAAAGTTTTTTCTCATAGTAATAGATAACTAAATTTAAAATGGGTGTTATTTTATAATTATATTGCAAGGGCCATAGTTGAATGAGAGTAGAAAGTAGTATTGATAGTAGGATAAGGCTAAGAAAGGACTAGTGGTTAAGTAATCGCTCTCGCCACGCCCAGTTATTGAAGGATTGGAAGGATGGAAAAGGAATTTTCATACATCACAAACACCCATGCCTTCGAACGGAAATCGATTGAAAAAATGCTGTTCGTGCTAGGACTTGAACCCGTGATATACTCGACACCGTTAACCGCTGCACCATAGGACACAACATAATTAAACATATTCAGTCTAAATAGCACTTGAAAAAAAGTATTTGTGTTGTTCATAATCGTGAAATCGCTTTTAATCGAAGTAAAAAAAATCGATATATAAATAATACGATTAATCAAATGAAAATAAACAGTCTGTGTATACTAAAATTTCTATTCATTGAATTATTCCAGTGGTTCGAAGTGAATATAGTACACAGGCGTAGCGATTGAAGCGAGCTGGTGTTCTGAAAATATTTGGTTAAGTTGATTAAAATCAAACACACTTAAGAAAAGGTAGACTTGTAGTCTTCCCTTATGTAGGGCCTGTTATAAGACAATGCCTGTTAAACTACCAAAGCGCTTACTTGCCAATATCGCAAATCCGAAATACAGACAGTCTTACCAATCAAATTAAAATATCAATTTAGTATATTTGGAGAGCAATTAAAGATTAAATTTGTATTTTTAATGTGTAATTACAGTGTTCTGTATAATGATCTACAGTCATTTTAATTTAAAATTTATATCTTCAGAAACAAATCTTTTGCTGATTTATATTCGGTTCTAATTTTAAGATTACAATCGAATTACACAATAGCGCTTTTAGTATCTACCGAGTCTAAAAATCTTAAAATATTAAAATTTATTGCCGTAATTTACTTTTTAATATGTCGTGACTTTGTTATTCATAATCTGGTTTAATTCAAATTGTGTTAACACAATTTTCTTTCGGCATTATATTGGATCTATTTACCAACATTTTTTACGCCATGTCCATTTTTAATGTAAATCATCAATTTATTATAAAATTAAACTTAATTTTTTTTTTTTGATCAATGAGCTAAACCTCACTTTGTTTCAAAGAGATTAGTGATAAAATAATAAGGTCAGGATAAGACTAGTGATTAAGTCACCGCTCTTGTTGCGTCTTGCTTTTTCGAAGAATCAAAATGGTGGGAAAGAATCTGAGACATCGCAAACATCCATGTTTTCAATTAGAAATCTATAAATCAACTTAAATATATATGAAACTGTACTTGAACTTGGGTCAGAGTTTTGCAATTAAAGCCAAAATAGACCACTCGACCACGGTTTTGATGAAGTTATACAGTAAAATGATGTAGTAAATGAGTCTCTCTCACACTCACACAATATACATTACTATTTTTTACCAATAGCCTATTAACAATGTGTAATCTATTACCGGCATTTTTTAATAATATAAAAAAGGATGTTCATTCCCGACTATATTTTCTAATGTAAATTTAAAAAGTATACATTTTCGATGATTCGGCGGTAACATTGTAAAAGTAATATTGTAGATAGAATAATTTTCATTCAAAAAATAAAATACTCATTTTTACTAATCCTTTTTTTTAATTTAATAAGATCAGAACCGGTTTCGCTCATGACGAGCATTATCAACTAATAAGAGAAACAATGTTACATTGATATTTTTTCTTAAAAATAACTTTAAATAATAATTGCATCCTCTATTCTATTACGAAATAAATTAAAAAAGATATATTTATTATTTAAATTTTTTCTTTAAGTACATAACAATATTCTTTATCCATGTCCGCTCTCAATGTGGAGCATATGTCCCCCTAATGAAAGTATCTCAACAATAGCGTTTTCTACGATAACGCTATTGTTGTTGCTCAACCTCATTTTTTTTTCAATGTGAGTAGTAGAGAAAGAAGGATAAGGCTAGAACAGGCAGTGACGGATTATCCCATAAGCGCAAGAGGCGCGTGTTTGGGGCCTCCAAATCTTGGGGGCCTCAAAGGTAGCATATATTATATAAAACCTTACATTTTAATTTCAGTTTTCAATATTCTTTATTATTCTACGAAGAGTTTTGCAGCAGTTTTATATTATTCGAAAAGCACGGCCTCCAAAATGTATTGCGCCTGGGGTCTACAAAGTTCCTAATCCGCTACTGAGAACAGGACTAATAGTTGGCTAACAACTATTGCTACACCCAGTTATTAAAGGATCGGGAGGATGGGAGGAGAGGAAATAATGTGAATTGACAACACCCAGTCTTCGATCACAACATTGAATTGAATAATTCTCAAATTCACTGTGATCTCACCGGGAACTGCACTCAGACCTGCGTGATCGGTAGAGCAAGCTCTAACCAACTGGGTTATCATAGCAGGCGACAATAACATATACATGAATATTTTTTTTATCTTACTTAGAGTAGTTACATAATATTTAAAGTCACCAACCATTCATTATTTACTTGTAATATTATATGAATATAATGTGTGAGAGAATAATCTGAAACAAATATTGCTTCAAAAAATAAATATACCTTTTAACGACGCGCTATATTGTTATTTTTTAAAATAGCCTAAATACAGTTTTTGCGTTCAAGTAGTCAACAGTTACTTTTTAAGCATCCATCTCTTTACCAGTCAATTTCTGATATATTGTAATACATAGATTCTACCTCATGCTAAATCCAATTACAGGCTTGCTGCTGCATTTCCTTCTAACTAAACTTTTGAAACTACCTCTAGAGTTTCCAAAACTTCGTTAGGACTATAGCGTTACCTGGATTTCAACTCCTGGAGTTACTGAGTACAACGTGATACTGTGACAAGGTTTCCAATTTCATTTTGAACCTTGATCATTTCTGTTACAATATTATGTAACCAAATCACGGGAAAATTGGTTAGTCTAGAAAACTTAACAACTTGTAACCCAATATTATCATTTTAAACTTTACTTGAAGTATACAAAATAGGAGGTGAAATTGTCAGTGTTTATAAAGTTATAAATCATGAAATACTTAATAGAAAATTTAAATTAACTTTGATTATTCCACGTATTGTGTTACTTACTGTGACACGTGTTTCGCTTCTTTCAGATGCATCGTCATACTTACTATCGCAAAGTTTGCTTAAGTAATGAAGCAAGATTGATTCTAACATTTTAAAATTATGAAATTACAAAATGGAGTTTGGTTTTTTTTCCTTTTAAGGGAAGCAAGGAGGGGGGTGATAGAATCGAAATAAAGCAAACAAATAATGATACTAATGAGTTGCAATCAATCAGATTGGGATTTTTCCTTTTTAAGGGTATTAGTATCATTATTTGTAAATAATTTGTAAATAAAAAATAAAACACTGTTTGCAGAAACTGAAATATTTCTTAATAATTTTAATTCCTTTTTGAGTACGATGTATGTTTTAAATTGTATAAATTTAGTCAGTTTATTTTTGATTAGTCTTACGTAAAGTTCAATTGCTATTGTTTTAAAGAAATACTTGAAATTTCTTCTCGTAATATTAGAGAAGACTCTGATATTACGATATTTTAAAAGATCAAATTAACATACAACTATTAGAAAGTATAATTTCGCATTAATATAAGTATGAAAAAGAAAGCAATTCACGAACTTTTTCCCCTCTGGGGAAGATAAAATAAACGTATGTAAGTATATAACTCGGTACTAAGAAAATTTTCAAGCAATTATATTGTACTTGTTGGAATGGAGAAAGTTCGCAAATCAGCAAAGTGCTTAATATCTGTCTGCGGAGTTTATTTCCAAGGAACTTTTCTTTTTTCATTTCCAACGATTCCAAGCTTTGAGAATTGTTTTTTTCTTGAAAGAAATAGACTGAAAAGTAGCTGGATATTTATTATCTATGTCTGGACGGTAGATATTGATATAAAACATGATAGAACTATTATTTTTTAATATAAAAGCCTTGTATATTAATTTTACTTAAGCTATACTTTATTATCAACTGAGCTCTAATAAATAACGAATTATTTACAAAAAAAAATATTTCTAATTTATTTGGAATTTCTTTTATTTTATCATTCAAAAATAATGTCGGCAGCCCGATTTGATATACTAATTAGATCAGATAATTTAATTTACTTATTTCATATACAAATATAAAGTAAAAGTTTAATTTGAAAATAGTAAATCTAAGTATTATATTAATACTTGTTAATGCAAAAAAAAACAATATCAGAATTATAATCGTTCTCTAATTTATCATCATATAGCATTAATCATAATTTCAGACAAAATACGCAAGGAACGATTTAAAAAGAATACTATCGTTATTCATGCCATCATTATTTAATATTAAATATAAGTCTTATAATAATAATAATTTATTACTATCTCAATCAAAAAAAATATTATTTTATAGCATAGTGATAAAACAAGTCATAATTGATTCATAAAACTATGCTATATTCCAATAAATTTAATATCTTAATTAATTTTAAATTTCTGACGAGAATTGACGCTTTTTGATACCATAAAAGTCGGCAAATTTTAACTCACGATATCATGTTTTCATTGATAGGCTGTTGAGTATTTTTTCGTATTTAAAATCAATATAATATAATTAATATTTTTTTTTACCTTTCTTAAATTGTTAATCCTTTATGTAAGAAGTCGTTTAGGAAAGTCGCATTCATTAATTTGTTATTAAAAAATGTCTTATTCTATTATACAATTTAATTAAAAACATAGAATTTTGTTTGATGTATATTGCTAATGAGAACCTAGTAACTTGCAGTCAATCCTTTGTTAAAATGGTAGTTATCTTACGAAAAAATCCTTGTATTGCATTAACGTACTGGATTCGCAAAACTTGTCCAATTAAAAAAAAAAACCCCCTATCGAGTTTTTTACAAAGAAAACTTTATTATTCATTTCCTATGTAGAGGTTTAATGCAATGCGATGTTAGTTAAACATATAATATTACTCTTTGCAGCACGCTCGTATTTCGCTTTGTAGATTCATGTGTAACATTTATTATACATCAGGGGCGTGCGTACAAATAAATAATATTGCATTGGTCCCCAAAGCGTTGAGAGTTACTTTATTTACTTGATGACTTTTTTGGTAACTAACATACTCTGGTTATAATGCCAATTATTCAAAGATTTTTAAATATATAACTACTATAAAAATTCAACTATATATGTATTAATATTATAGTAACAAGTTATGAGGAGTAAACTTCAGATAAACAATATCATATTGTTATTTTTATTCAGAAGTTTGGGTCTAAATTATACACTTTATCACTAAAATTCCAAGCAAATACTAATATAAGCAATCATTTATCTATAAATTCATAATGTTTATTTTTTTCCTTTTTTCTTTCGATCATAAAAATTTTACTAAAATATTTTGAGCGATGATGGTATTGTCTTTTATTTCAAGATTTCTTTTCGATTTCGGCAATGAAACCATTTCATTTGATAAACAATACATTAGGACAGTTTTTTATGTCTATTAATGCAAACCAACATTTTTCACACGTACATACAATTTTTGAACGATTATTACATTGTTATCGGTTTTCAAAATGTACATAATTTATAAAAAATATCAAATTTTATTTTTGTTGTATGAATGAAATCAACTTTTTAAAAAATTGGTGATGGATTTATGTTATCTTAATTAATGTTTTAAGGAAAAACACCCAGATTGCTTATCGTTCTTTGAAACACTAGAATCACATTTAATAAGTGTAATATTGTAATTATAATTTGAATTAGAATGTTAGAGTGAATAACTTGATACATTGTGTATCTCTTCAGAGCCGGTATATATAGCTGAGCAAAATATAAGTTTAAACACAGTCCTGACGATGGCGAAAGCCGAAATAGTTATCAACGCATAAAAATTATTAAAAACTGTAGAACTAAAATACTTTGTTATTTTTAACATCTTTTTATACGCTACTGTTGCATATCTCACGCGTTGAGGAGTTTTCCCATCTAAATTATTCAAGTTTGCAGTAATTAACAGATTCCCGTACTCATTTAGAATACGCTTCATGTTCCATGTATTGTTTGCTACCAGAAAATGAATTTTGTATATTTTATAATCAAAGGGCTGCAACATACTCTGCTGTAACGTATTTGTGTTGCTGGTGAAGTCTGCCAAAATCAAATAATATCTCTGACAAAGCAAACTCTTTGACATTGGTAGTTAATGTATTACTTAAATCAACAATACGCGAATTGAACACAATCTTAAATCATATGTATAACATTGTATGTACGTTATGAATAACGTATATAGTTGCTAATATAAAATAACTTAGATTACACCACGTATTGTGCTACAAACTGTGACACGTGTTTCGATTCATTCAGAGGCATCCTCAGACAATCTTACTTTCAAAATTTTCTATTCTGATATTTTATAAAAATAAAAATAAAATAAAAACAGGAGGCAAGGAGAAGTTACCGCCGAATCCATCGAAAGTATTAGGTGTTTTTTTTAAAACGTTTATTTGCTACACTTTTCCCAGCGAAAGCCAGTTTGCGGCGCGCGCTGTGTGACATGTTGCGCTGTCTTGTTGAAACCACAGCTTTTTCACATTATTTCCATTCAATTGGGAAACAAAATGTCAGTAATCATGGATCTATAATATTCTCTATTGAGTGTAACGTACTGGCCAGTATACTTGTCAGCAAAGGCCTTAACCCTTCCTTTAGTATGCAAATAAAACACAAGCTCCTGAGCTGTATATCCGTTACACATCAGGCAAACGGGAGTGAATCATGACAATTATATAACACTACTACAGTAGTACTACATATAATTGTCATGTTTCACCCCCGTTTGCCTGATGTGTAACGGCTACACAGCTCAGGAGCTCGTGCTTTTTTTTTGCATAGTAAGAGAAAGGTTATTAAACTTAGTAATACATTTATTCCTTATATAAGCACGATACATTTATTTACTGAACGTCAGTTCAAGTTCATCCGTGCACTTTAACGCCTCAAGATGCCGAAAGTAGAAACCCGGGTTGTTAGTAATAAAACTTGTATGAATGTACATAATTTGAACGATTCAAACTTGGTTTAAATCTATATCAAATTAACAGTATTATCAAAAAGGATATAAATATAAAAAGTAACAAATAATTTTATTTATATGAAAGATTCAATTAACTACTATTCGCTATTTTCTTAATTTGAAATTGTTGCTTGTTACTTCATTTCTAGAAACAGACATCAAAAATATAATTTACAAACTCATTTCTTTGTATCCCAATCTACTTCATAAAATAATATCTTGTATTTTTAAAACAAAGTTTTACTTGATACAAAGCAATTATTAAATAGCTCCGTAGATTTACTTTAAATGCTATTAATTATTTGAAGTTCAATTTAAACACTCCACTTAAAAGTTATTCCACATAATCGTGCCGTTCATTGTTGTGACTGAAAACAATCATTTTCTAGCGACTACCAAAATCGTGAATCTTCTGTTTAAATCACAATACGCTTCGGTGCTATATTGTTATTATTGTAATATTTGTCAAATTTATAAATAATTCTGCTGTTGTTTGTAAAGTGGAGAGTTTTGTAAAGTAAGTATGTATAAAGTACACCATCTCTGTAAAGCTTAATGTCTCAGATATTTCGAAGCTTTCATCGCTGAAAGCTCTGTTGGGTGACAGTAATTTAATGCGAAGTAACTTTGTGTATTTATTTTTTGAAATGTTTTAAAAAGGTAGACAAAAATTTGTAAATGTAAATTATTTTACTTATTGTTTAAAAAATCATCATTGTAGATATGAGTATCTGTCTTTATTCTTGATTTAATAATCTTTAGAGATAATTTTGAGTATTTTTATGTTTTAGGTGTTTAAAATTGTTTCGTTTAAAAGATTTTTCGATTAACGCCTTAACACTAGATTTTTTCTTTCTTTACAAATTGTTCAATGTATATTGGGAATTAATAAGATTCGTTCACTCGGCTTTGAGAGTCTTGTTACCCGTTATATCAGATCGAACGTTAGCCATGTAAAATGTTGCTTGATTAACAAATTTATATTTTAATTAATTAATTTCAAACAATGACGACGAATCGTCAAAGATGTATCTGATATTTTTTTAATATTTTTTGTTTTCAAACACGCAAAAAAAATGAAACTGTTAAAAAATTCAGTTAGAATATCTACCAATTATACAAACAAATATATATTATTCCCAACTCGTTTACACAGTTTTTAAATAACACGGTTCACTCAAAATAACGAATACAATACTTTTAGTCGAACTATTTGTTTAAGCACTATTCTTAGACAAAAAATAATCAAATAAAAAAATATATTTAATGTCTTAAAGTCTTTTTTTTGTTTTTGACATTTGCTGTTTGACATTGACTGTTGCCAGCATTGTTCATCCATTTTGATATAGAAAGCACAACATATTTTTTTAAATACATGACATTATAATACGTTGTAATAGTTTTCATTGCTAAGTGGTCTTCAACTTTTTATTTATAGTTTATTTTCCTTGTATTTTGCTTCAATTCTTTTGCTAGGTTGTAATACCAATTGTTTGTCATACCTTGATTTTATCACTTAACTTTTGTATAAATATCACTGTTTTATTGTTTTTCTTATCAGTTAACAATGCTCATCATGAGCGAAACCGGTCCTGATCTAATAAGTTTTATGCGGAAAAAGTACTAAAAGTGTTTTATTATTTTTATTACATGACATTATTACAAGAAAACATTATGATTACTATGTATATCAATTAACATAAGGATCTTATTTATAACTTATTATTTGGATAATATATAAAAACACTATACAAACACAGATTAAGAATAATTAAATTTGTCTACAAAAGCATATTACGGAAATTATACTTAATTTGTTTATTAAAAATTTGATATCGTGGTCACCCTTGTTAATTCGTAACCAGCGCTTATTTAGACCCTGTTTTATTTTCATTTAATTAATGTTTTCAACTGCTGGCGGGGATAAAAATACGAGTAAAGAGTTCCACTACGAACTTTGCTGACGAAGAAAGGTGAAGTTTATTGTTAAAGCTTTTACTCATACAAGGAATTAATGAACAAACAATCTAATCGAGCTTTTAGAATACTAAATCGATCTCTTTCTATTCCGTGTAACACCGATCGACGTGTTTAATTAGACTGGTTGTTTTATAAACAGATAAAGAATATCATCTCTCAACGCTAGTATATTTTTGTTTATTTTTTTATATGCGAGACTTTTCTTTTTTCCTTAATAAAACAACTATAGTATTTTGATAAATACACTGTCTTTATCAATGCTCAACAAAATCTTGTGCTGAGATACATCGATAAATACTTTACATTAAGTGCGGACATACAGGTTTTTTATAAAAATAACTATTTTCTGGTCATATAGCCAAATGGTAAACAAGCGTACGCGTTCATTTTATTCAATAGTAGTGTACACGCCCTTGAATTTCCGTATGAACAATTTCAAACAATGTGTTCAAACATATAGACATTAATGATGTTCATATTTTTTTCTTCCATAGCAAGAGTGATTAGCAACCTACTAACCACATTCAAGTTTCTCTAAGTATCATATTTTTCCGTTGTAACACCCGTAGTTATTAGTTTATTGAGACTAGGAATACAAAAAAATAGGGATTTCGGGATTAATGACTGGAACAAAGTGAGAAATTAAACAGTTTTCTCATTTTTTTTTACTCGCATTTCCCAAAATGAAAAAATGTACGACCTCATTTACATAAGGTGCCTTTCATACTGTGCTGTGGTTTCCCTAAACTAATTGTTTTCTGTAGCCTCCTTGGAACATGTTGTGAATCCCGGTTGAGAAACCGTGCTTCATTGTATCAAAATATATACACCACAATAAGAGCACACATGTCAAGATTAACAATCTATAAAATCGTACGAAACATTATGTATCATTTAGATTTTGTTGTTAAATAGACAACAGATTTGTCAGATTTGTACTGTCAATCCATGGCAAATCATAGCACACATTTCATTCCAAAACACACACTGTCACGCTTCACGCCACAATGTGAATGTTCGTGCGCACATTTAACTCACAAAAAACAATGAGATGAAACCGTGTTGTTTGTATGTATGTCGTGACACGCATACAACATGCCTTCACATTATTTTGACGATCACGCTGCAATAAACGTTCGCATGGTAGACAAATAAAAATATTACACATTTAAAGCTTGAATAATCATAATGTAACATCTTACATTTTTTCGGCTTCAATTAAAATACAACTCATTCAATAAATTGGCTGTATATGGTAGAACTTTGTTGTAGCAAGCTGAAAAAATACCAACGTATTTAAGTTCGGCCTGTTTTTTTTCCAATCAGAATTTATATTACATTGATCAGAATTTTTATTAAATGGTCATAATATATCGTTCAGTGTAAATAGTCATAATTTAAATGAAATTTAAAAAAAACTAACCTCACCTTAACCAAAATAGTAATAAAATATTCTGACTGTATTATATTTTTATTCTGACCAAAAATTGATTTCGATTCTGACTATTTAATTTGTTCTTTTTTAGTTCTATAAATATTATTTTATATTTGGTTGATAATAGGGCATCCAATCCCAAAGTCAGAGATCCTGAATTTCTAATATAATTTGTAATTAATCAAATATTAAATACACAGACATATTTTTGTAGAATATATAGGTATATGAATAAATGAAAAGTGGTCTTACACTTTATCATATTTCGAAGTGGTCGTATATAGGAATAAGAAGTTTTTATTTATAATTCTATAAAATATTTTTGATGGCGAGATAAGAATTTTTAAATTTCAATTTGAGATCTTGGGCACACGTGTTTGTGATATATTTTCTATTCCAATTGACTTCAAGAATCTGAGATTTAAGAATCAAAAAATTGTCGCTTTGGCCGTTGGCTGTAATGTAAGCTATATTTTTTTTGTATTAAAATTGGTCACTTAAATTATCTTTTTTTGATAAGGATAGGGCAAGTGAATTGCTTTTGCTACACCCTGTTTGTAAAATTCGATTCATAGGATGTAAATTAAGAATTTTGATCTAGCAATTTATGATAATATGTTTTTAAAAACAAAGCTATAAGAATATTATGGTACGTAACAAATAAATATTTCTGAAAACACTAGAATTTAAAAAAAAAAAAGATTTTATAATCAAAGCTTGAGTCTTGATATTTTATGTTTCATAAATGGTTGTGATATCAATAATATATATATATGTAAATTCATATTGATCTGACACGAATACAGATAAGAATTATGAGGCAGAGATAGCTGACTGCGCCTTTATTTATTTTTAATAATTGGTTATACAACAATACAGCTGTTTTTTTTCAATCTGGTACAACAATCGCACCAACTGAGTTATTCCAGACAAATAATTTATATCCAAGAATCTTGGTCCCTTTTTGTCATAATTACTTAACCGCTTGAATACCGCGCAAATAAATCATTAATATTTCCCAGAGATACTGCGTTGTTCTGAGAAAAATAATTTTGCCTAATATACACTCGAATTTGATATTTTAAAAATCTATATTGACTCAGTATAGATGGTTCTACACATATTCATCAAATTATTGCTTATATTCTATTAGAATACCAAGTATTTTATGTTTTAAATGTCTTGGACATCCGTGTTCGCTTGCATATGTTCCGAACACCGGTGACCGGTTGGTATTCAAGTGGTTTTAACAACGTTTGTCAACAATGTAAAAAAATATTCACAGTAAACGACCAAGTCAAATAAATAAACCATTTTTAGATCAAAAATTTCTAGACGCTTTACATATATATCAAAAGATGTATTTTTACTGATAAAATTAACAATGAATTTCAAATTATAATAAAATACTTTCACACGTTTAGACTGGTTAATATGTTGGAGTTACTTTAAAGGTTCAATATAATTATCTCTTTTGTTAATTGAAAGACTCAAGACACGCATAAATATAAAATTTATCCCATGTCAAAGGTTGCCATTCGACTTTCCCACCACTTAGGCGTTTTCATGCGTGTAAAATAGATTTATGTATAATTAATTTTGTCTAATTTTTCCTTTGATGTCATTACAGACGTAGAAATTAATTATATAATTCGCTTAGTAAGAATCCGCTAGGTATTTTTGTTTGAGATTTAGACGGATAAAATTAATTGCATACTAAATAGCGAGTGAGTAGTGTGCGGGAGTTTTTGAATTAGCATGCCATTTATTAATTAATTTTGACTCATCTTTAATTAACTTAATAATATCTGATCTAGAATGCTTTTGAAAATTAAACTACGTCTTCACAGTTAAACTAATTACTGTTCACCTAAATAATTTACAGTACGTATTATAATAATATATATTTATCTTTAAAATATATTATAATTTAAAAAATAAGCCGACGTTTTTTAACTGATCAAAAAATTTATATTTATATTGATATTGATATAAAAAGACTGTCTATTTTGGTTTAATTGAGTTTTATGATGCCATTTAAACAATCTACTTACTTAAACTAAAGGTGGCAAATAATTTCATCTTTCGCACGAAATAACGATTTTTTATCAGTGTCTATTCAAATTTTATTGCAAAAACCGTGTAAAAAATAATTTGAATGCTTGTTTTTTTTATTTTAAGTACCTGTTATTAGACGTCTAGCTTAGGATATTAGATTTAAAATTATTGGAAAACACATTGCACATTCATAAATAAACTTATTTTTAATTTGTGATTCAATAATTTAAGATTTCAACTGAAAGTGTTTAGTGAAATTTATATATTACACTAAAAAAACAGTCATAATAAATCAAATTTTAGAAAGTTAGTATCTAACTAAAGATAGTATCATAATGATCAGTAATTGGCAATTCTAAGTGGAAAGATATTTAAAAAACAATTTTTAATAACGATCTGAAATTAAACAGTTTTAGCAGTAAAAACTTATGTTTGTACTGAAATAATTCAAGATCTTTTTAAGTTTAATAACGACAACGCTTTAAATGAAAATCTTTCTCAAAATTGAATTCTACAGATATTGTATATTTCCATTTTTTTATCATTATTGACCTGGGATTCACCTTTAGGTATTCAAGTGCACGGTTGAACTGAATAATAGTACTAGAACTGAAATAGTTGTATTGTGGTACAAAGTTCTAGTTAACGTTAAAGTTAGTTAACAATACGTGTAAGCGTGTACAAAATTTCAACGATTCAAATCAATTATTTAATAGTTTAAGCAACGATATGTTAACGACATTATAAAAACATTTTGTAATTAACTACCACGTAAAGAAGTCAATTTTTTAATTGATAATAACTTTCTTTTTGCGTAGCCGTAAATTCCGATACGAATCATAGATCGAAAAACATTCTCAACAATATAAATATATAATTAATTTAATTTTGATTAAAGCGTTGGCGTGTAGAAGTGACAGCGGAGATCTAGTTAAACATATTTAAGATTCTGGACGGCAGCCATTTTGCGAACTCGTCCACAATTTCGAATTGGCTGTCACGAAAGGATTCAAGTGATAGATATTTGTTTAACTAGCCTAACAAATATACCTTGGCAGTAAGTTGTCAAACAAACGAAGAAGTTTGAGCTGAAAAGCACGTTCAATCACTCGCGAACACGTTCTGTAAGAATGTAACAAATAAACCCCTAAACTTGTAGCTGGCTTGTTACAAAGTTTTCACTCTAATTGAAATCTACCAGACGCTGTAATGTAGCTGTTTAAGGCGAGGAGGGTTAGGTTAAACCAAAACTTGTCATAACCTAAAAGTTTTGCATGCAATACAGTTTAAAAAGTCCGGATTTCTTTAATCATTTTGAAAGTCATTCTCTTAAGCAAGCGAAAATATTTATCAAAACTTTACTAAAAAGTCTTTGTTTTAAGCTGATAGTCATATGTTTATTTCATGCGTTATTACTGCTCTTAATATTTCTTTCCGTTAGTCGAAAATATCGCGTTTTGTGTGAATTATCCACACTTATATGATATAATTTTAATTCTTTAAATTTAAAAACATTATGACAAAAAATGATTGATTTAGGGTTCATTGTATAATTAAGTACAAATACATCTGATGTGTAGTTAGTATAAAATAAAATTTAGTAACTATGTTGGGTTACTTATTGTTGATTTTTGATTGCTTACTGTCAATACTTGGTGGGGAGGTATAATATTCAAATAGGTATTATAATAAGATTAGTACGAATGAGTTTATTTTATATTCTTTGTTGGATACCTATTGTTATACCTACCGTTAGTTTATTTATTTATAGAGTATAAATTGATTTTAATTATTATCTTATTAATCGCAAAATGGAGGTTAAATATAGTACAAAAAATAATATTACTAAAAAAATTATTATATACTGTGGTAAAGAAAAGGGACGCAACCCACCCATAAAAAACTTTACAGAAGACACAAAGAACGCGTTATGAAATTATGAAATATACACAAAATGATAAAGGTGTTTAATTGACTGAATTTAATATTACTTTAATAAATTGTTGAAGAATTACCTTTTTGTAAGTCTTTTTTCCTGGTTGCAATTTTTACAAGCCATTCTTTTTTCAAACTTGAATGCTAAATTTAGACACTAATTCGGTATTTGCAGCTTACATTATTTTGATAGAACCCGTATCAAGTTGTATGCATTGTTGTGATTATCGAAAAAAAGTTGTTTCCAAAAAAATGTGGGTTACGTCCTTTTTCCTTTCCACGGTCGATATTAATGCTATGTGAATTTTATGAATAAAGTAAAATGTATGTTTATGCTCACCTGTCAGGTATATGGTATAGTTTAGCTATAATTTTTAATTGAATTTAGTTTGAATATATTATGTACTTTATGACTTTGTTATCTCACTGAAATTGTCACTGTCTTAAAAATTGTAACATGAATTTTCTACACAAATTTAGTATTGTATTCATTAAAAATGTGACGTACATATTTCAAATGAAATATTGCGTACACACTTTGTAACCGGGTGTTTTATAGTGATAAGCGCAAAAATATATTACATTCTTAAAATCAACACAACTTCTAATCAAAACAACATTTTCGGCTGATATTTTCAAAGAAATCATATGTGACATTTAATCATTAAAAATAAAATAAAAATATTTTGAATACATCATAATTTCACTACTTTTCTAAGCTGATTATAAAAACCTGTTATAAATTTAGTAGATAGCAGTGATAGCACTCCACTTCTTATCAATATGAAATAATTAAAGTATAAAATCCTCATTCCTAAAAATTTACAATCGCTGGGAGTGTGAAATCTGATGCCTTTAATATTCGAGAAACATGTGTCGCCTTTTTTTAAAAAATACTATGTGTGAACGAACATTCAGGGTATAATAAATTATGAAGTTTATTGCTTATTGTGAAAAAGGGTCACTTGCCGCGGCAGTTATTTTGAAGAAACCATTAAATTATGAGTCAATATACCAACAAAACCGACAGTATGCGATAAACGTATTTTTACGTTTCCCGCCTATAATGTGTTAATATGCTTGTATGTATCACTCTTCTTAAACAGTTTTACAAATAGACAACATCGCTTTTCTTTGCGTAAATTGTTTCGCAGTAAAACAACGAAAATAAAGTATTAGTTTCGCGTGAAAATAAATGACTTGCTCATTTTGTAAAATTCTTCTAGGTCTCCTATACGACATCATCAATCTATGAAACTTATTTGATTATGTTTTTGTCTTACGAAACAAGTAAAATAACAAGAAAGCGAAAACTTGCTTGCAGATAGGCTGCTTTTAAGCTTAAACAGATTTAAAGTTTTAATAAACATTCAGCGCTTGTTATTTATGTATTCTTAATAGCACATATTTAATTAGTCAGCGCATAAATATTATTACTATGGGGGTTGTCATAATAAGTTTTAAAAGCTTAAAGCTAAATTTTATTTGTAAACAAAAAACAAAATCTCTCCGATAGTAAATAGTATAATGTTGGAAACTTTAATCCTTTTGAGTGGTATTGTAAGACAAAACAAAAAAAAAACACAATATTAAATGAAAAGACAAATATTTTAAAAAAAAATCGATATTTTTATATTTTACAACAAATTGGTTTCATTGAAATTGGTACTACAAAATATATATTTACCAAAATTGAATCATTCAAATTATGAACATTCACACAAGTTTTGTCACTAACGACCCGGGATTCACCTTTCGGCATTTTCAGGAGTCCAATTGCAGGGATGAACTTGAACTGAAAGCGAAACCCGGGTCGTTAGTGGCAAAACTTGTGTGAATGTACATAGTTTGAACGGTTCAAATTGAATATTGAAATTCCACCAAGCATTGTCAGTCGAAATCTTAAACTAGATATTAACCAATTCAACAAAGCGTTATACATATTGTATCAGCCATATATAATGTTTATCGTTACTGTTCTGGCAGAAGTTGGTAAGTAACATATTCACTTTTAAGGTGTTTACTGTCAATTTAATGTCAAGGTGGAATGGCATTATAATAAAAATAATAAAACAATTTTTAGTACTTTTTACACATAAAATTTATTGGATCAGGAGCGGTTTCACTTGAGCATTATCAACTGATAAGAAATACAATGAAACAGTGACATTAAGATTTATTTATGTATTATACGTATTCATTTTAAGCTTTTACTTTGTTAATGATAATTCATACTTAATTGACTTTTGATGTAATAGTTTGCTTTTGATTCTGTACACTTCCATAAGATTTGTCAATAAAGACCCGGGTTTTGCCTTTCGGTATCTTCAGGTTTTTTCAAGTGCACGAATATGCTTGAACTGATGAGTAGCAGACAGTTTGTATCGTTTATATACAAATATAAAAGTAAATCTCTCAGTATAATTATTGCTAACCTAATTGAATTTAATGAATTATGTGGGTAGATTATGATTATCGCGTATCGGGTACTGAATCAAAATAATTAAAATTTGATATTTAAGTTCCATCAAGCACCTTTAGTTGAAGTTCTAAATTGTATTTAGAATCGTCAGAACAGATGACGCACGCCGAAATAACAATAAACTCATTTTATAAAAAAATAAAGCACTGAATACATTGATATTTTTTACCTTATTATAATGAAGTTCTTCCAAGCAAATGCCAATTCAATCAATAAATTTAGTATAAAGACTCAAACATCGATATGTCATGTTACATAGATAATTATAGCATCAAAGTATAGATGCCTTATAGCCGATCTGACATAAATAAGAGTGTAAAATTAATTAATAAATAGACAATTAATTGCCTTCTTTTAATCAGCATTTATAATGAGTGCTAATACACATAATTGCTGTTATAATCATAACTGTTATAATCAATGCACCTACTGATTTATTCCAAATAAAGGATTTACATAAAAAAACGCTTTTTTGACAGTTTTGTAACTTACCATAATACTTACCAACCGCGATTTTGTTCGTGAAATATCTCAAAAGTTTCACAGCGAGGTAAGAACACATTTAAGCCCAACTATCTCTAATCTCCACAACTATGACGGGACTTTGCCTGAGAATCTTTTTAGACCGAGAACAGTTCTGCTCGACGACCCTCCATAGATCTTATGTTTCGTCTAAAATGAACAAAATTAACTTAGCATCACGAAAATGACTCTGTTTGTGTGACTTTTTGTGTACTGTATGAGTATATATAGTATGGAGGAAGCAAATAGAATGTGATTTGAAAAATAATGCATATGGAGTTCCCGTGAACTTATCTCTGTAGTTATCACGCCCTTCCGTCTGCAACGATGGTAAGGAGATACAATTTATAATTTTTCAAAAACATTAGAGATGAAGGTGACTAGAAGAACATTGACGTTAGCGCGTCCTGGTACTTAATGCTCCATAAATTTGATATCCAAAAAAATCTTCTGCCAGAAAAGGGACAGTATTATCGTTACTCAAAACGAATACTAAGTAATTAGCTTTTAATATTTCATTGAATCACTTTCACAAATCACAATGTAGAGTATTGGATGCGGAATTGTCTTAAGTTGTGTTTTTAAAACAGTAGTACGAAAAGCCAAGAAAAAATGTTAACTGAAAATTGGATAGTTCTAACTTTTCATTTAATTTCTAATCATATGTCAGTGGTGTACTGTAAAACCAAACTTGTCTAATAACTCAGCTAAGTTAGAGACAGTTTCTACGCAAACCCAAAATAAACGTTAAATTATAACTCCCGCTAGGATATACAAAATAATAATAATTAGAATTAGTATGCAGACCACGAACGTTCGCGATTCATTCGGTAAGGAATTAGTATGAAAGGTGTATGTGTACAAGGTACAGTAGCGGCACAGCGCGGTTCCGCTTCGGCCGTACATGGAGTTAGAAATGCCTCTACTTATTTGCAGAGGTCGCAAACAATCTCATGTTAGAAGAATTATTTAGTTTAATATTATCAACTTAAAATTCTGTATTATAATTATAATTTTTTCAAATACGAATCTATTTCTGCGTTATCTCCAAGAAATTTTAGATATAAGCAGAGCACAATTGAATGAGCAGGTAAATCTGTCAAATTCCCCACTCTTATATATGTGAGTAAATATAATCATAACATTTAACCAACAAACAAAAATAAATATGATTCTCCACCATTAAAATCTGTAGGTTATTCAAACGAGGGTGAATATGAATTTCAGAAAAGTCTAGTAGCTAGCGAGGGATGTTTCTAAACGTTGTCTTCATGATAATATTCATGGTAGTTGAGCAGGCATGAACATATCATAGAGATAGACAAACGTACCTTTGGATGCATTATCATACAGTAGTCGAAAAAGCCACACAACGTGACTGTGATAAATTCAATTCAACTATAAGCCATATATTACAAAATGAAACTCTATTTTGTACTTATTCTTCATTTATTTTTTTAAGGTCAGCTTCGACTATGATAATCACAGGTAAGACTAACAATTTAAAATGCCCACGTTGAGCGAAACCGGCTTTAATAAAAATAAATAAATGTTGAATTAGTGCGGACAAGTGTTTTATTTTTTAATTTAATGCCTTCCCACCAAGTATTAGCAGAGGACACCTCAAACGTGATAATTAATCTGGGAAAAATGAGAATATTTAGAGTTATTAATATTATAAGTGTATTTTAAAATCTCTTTTGTGCTTAAGTGTACATATATCAAAAGTTTAAAAAAATATAACAACGTTTACAATATTTAAAATATTCGTAATTAATTCTTTAGAATAGTTTTTAATTAATCAATCATTTTTTATTTGTTATACGAAAAAAACCAAAACGTAACAATTTTACTTTTGCTTTCAAGTTTCGAATTTAGCGCCATATTTTTATGATAATAGAAGTGATACACTAACTTATAAAACTACTTAATTCTTTCGTAACAGTTGTCAAACTATGTGAATGCGGACTTCTCCGCGGAGTGTTTTCGTAATATTATAGAATTACAAACATGAAAATATATCGAAATCGTTAATATTTTTTAATAAAAAGTGATCGCCTCAAAATTTGAACACCTTTCATACCATATTGTGTTAAACCTAATACCAGTCTATTTATTTTGATGAGGGGTAATGTAAGACTTTGAAATCTGACAGTTGCCTTTAAATTAAATTAATTAGAATTAGGATTTCCTTATTCATACGTTTATATTTAAACTTTATGTGTATGACAAACGTACACTAGTTTCTGTTCATTAGTACCATATGTATTTTAAAACAGATTTTCTTAAAGGTATCGTTTATATATTTTTAACATTCAAAAATTGCTGCTAAAATTCGAGGTGGTAATTGTACAATTTTATTTTGCGGTGGTGCATCTGTCATTTTTCTTAAGTCTTGTTAAGCAGACGTATTCATTTCTGTGCTTTAGTGTATCTATGTCATCTTTTTTAAATTTATATTTATTTATTTATTTACATGTACAAATCAAAAGTTTAAGTTGTATGTTTAAAAGGATACTAACATTAAATGGTAAAAAAACAGTAGAGAATAAATAAATTATCAGAAATTGGCATGAAAGTGATCCGAGTAAGCTCGGACAATGTTATCTATAATATAATACATAAAGAAATAAAAAAAAGTGTTTGTCTGAACTCACTCACGTCCGCGAAGAATATGTAGACACCCGAGGCAACACTGTTAAAATCCTACCCACTGGAATCCCTATTGGTAAGATCTTTCAATACCTTGGAATAAAAAAGAATTTATGTTCTTAATTCTTCAGAAAATGATCAACATTACAATGAATTGAGTGTAAAATTATTACAATTTCAAGACATCTATTGCATAAAAAACGTATAAAAATAGTTTGATTTTGAAATTTCTGTTTTACTTGCTTGACTTCTATAAGTCCAAGAAAACAGCTCTAGAATAACCATAATTATGATCAATGTAATACCAATGCATTACCAATACTAAAACTTTATAAAAAGCTCATGTTATAACACGACCTTCTTAAATAGATCTGTGCGAGCTTTTGATATTAGTGAGCAATATATTATATATACGGCCAAGTTCCATAGAGCTAGTTTCACTTGAACGTCTGAAGATGCCGAAAGAATTTGTGTGAATGTACGTAATTTGAATAATTCAAATTTAATTATGACATTGCTTGTTTTTTACCAATTAATCGTCATTTTAAATGTTTGCCACTGCTGTAATAAGTGCACAAAATTAATGAATGACCGTTATTATTACGATGGTGGAACGTGAAAATTTAGACCGCCGACAAAAATGCAGGAGACCAAGTACGTGATGCGACTGGCTTATCCGCATTGTTTACGTTCACGTGATAAAGAAGCATACATGTCATATTAGTCTTCGCTAACACAGCAATTAAACTCTAACTATCACGACAAAATTATATCATTAATCCATTTTGAAAGCATGCTTCATAACAGTTGTAATGACACAAATAATAAATTTCGAATTACCGTGATAATTGTGATGGACACGTGAGCTGTTAGTTTCCATTGGTGAATCATTGTGACTCTCCAGATACCAAATGTGAGAAACCTCTAGTACAGGTGAAGTGGGCCTACTAGTAAAATTATTTTAAAAAATCCTTTGACTTTCAAGTACAATCACGTCTTTATTAGGTGTTTTGGTGGATTGCATATTTTTATTTTATTGAGATAACACTCAAACCATACTTTACTTTACCAGACTTTGAGTTTGACTTTAACTTTACCAGAAACACGGAAATTAGGGAACGGAGTAAACAGCCGTCAATTACGTCCAAAATAAGAAAGCGACGATTGACCTGGCTTGGGCATATGCTGAGGATTACACAAGAAAGCATAAATTTTGTTTGTCTCTTCTACTAACCAGATGGATTCCGCCGTCGTGGAAGGCCACTGATAACCATCTATAGGATGTACTCGGTGGAGCTACGGGACGCAGAATGACATGGGAGGAAACAAGAAGACTGGCAGGGGACAGATAATCTTGGAGGAATAATGTGGTGGTCATATGCTTCGACGGAGCGGATATGGACAAAAAAAGCACTTTTGCCATGTGTATTAATTAACTGGGGTTTCTGCACTTATACAATACTTTAAAACGTATAAAATATTAAAAATCATCTATTTTTTTTCTTAAATACCACTTGGCTCACTTCATCTCTAATGGGCCCATATATTCTCAAGTGTTGCTTTTGATTCACTCTTATTCTTAACTTCCTTGCTAAATTTCATTTTTAAAAAACGTACACACATTTTTTATGTAATTATAATTAAAGTCTATTGAAAGAATGTGGGATTCTGAATTCATTTATCTACAATGAATGAAAAAGTATTTACAATGCCTACGCATATAAATCCGTTGATTGAATTAGAATTTACTTGGTAGAACTCTATTAATATGAGATGAAAAAATCGTACTTCAATCTCACAATTATTATTTAAACATATTTTTGTTAGCTATTTCGGTGTACGCCCTCGTCAAAACTATGTTTAACATACATTTACTTTGTGGAAATTCATTTTTAATAAATATAAAATTAAATTAGATAACTTTGTTAAAAAATTGTTTTTAAAAAATTTATATTACATTAACATTATATTAAATTTTACACTAAATTTTATATTATATATAGAAATGATAAATACATAACTGCATTAGCTTTTTTTATAGTTCAAGTGACAGCGATAGATAAATATTTGTTTTAACAAATAAACAACTATTTTTAAAATAATAATTTTAGAACTAAATTACATTGATTTTTTTTTACTCAAAGGCAATTAAAACGTAATACTATGTTTTAAATGTAATTAAATGAATAGGGCGTTCAAAAAGCTCATATATTGGCAGGGAAGAGTAATTTCTCTGGACACAATTAAAAGATTTCACTGTAATTGCTTTCCATTGATAAATAACGTTTAGCTTTACAAGGGTTCGCAACGCAGAGAGAAATGTTATTAAAGACTCTCTTATATCTTTTGAAAAATAATATTTTGTAGTTTGTATTCCTGTCACACTTCTCATATATATCCAAATATATATGCGCCGGTATAATGGACCAAAATACCGTTCACCTTTTTCATTTAACCTTTTCCGGCAGTTTATTTCCCATTTGCTTTCATTCCTCAGTTTATACTTTGCTTAACCTTCTCAGGTGTAGCAAATTGTATTCCCCTTTCCGTCATATTTCTCTAACTATTTATCCTCATATGCTACACACGCAAAATAAATGGTTATAAATGTGGAATAAAGTATTTGTAAAACGTAATATTTCAAATCACGTTTTCTGTTTTCTCTTTATGATTTCTTGGAAAAACAAAATGTAAGCAAACATTTATTTCGGACAGGGTAAAATTGGGAATATACAGTAACGATTCTAAAACAAATAAAACGGCCGTGTTTTATTTGTCTTCATGATAAATATGTACCCCATTTTTGTTTTTATTTGTTTAATATTTATCTTGTTTAAAACAAAAATGTTCTACTGCAACAAACATATAATGTTGAAACAGCTATCAACTTATACAGCCGAAATAGCTATCAACGCATAAAAATTATTAAAAACTGTAGAACTAAAATACTTTGATATTTTTAATCTGTTATAGTGGAGTTCTACCAAGTTAATTCCAAATCAATTAATTAATAGTACAATGTTGATTTTAAAATCAATAGATATATGATTCAAAACAACAAAACTCTGTTGAAGTGTCATAATTCATGTATTTTACAAAAGTAGCTAAATATGTATTTAAATTAACTAAAACAGTGAAACAAAATAAATAAAATTAAAATTAAAAGCCGTAAACTATTATACATATATTTTTTCAGTATTTTTATATTTCATCGAGGACATAAAATGTATAAATATTTTTACAATGGTATTATTTATTTTTTATTTCTGCAAATATTAATTTATATATAGTTGA
Organism: Himalopsyche tibetana; assembly: GCA_030503985.1. Taxonomy (NCBI): domain Eukaryota; kingdom Metazoa; phylum Arthropoda; class Insecta; order Trichoptera; family Rhyacophilidae; genus Himalopsyche; species Himalopsyche tibetana. Next base: position 38,236,911 of record JAPJYX010000014.1, on the reverse strand, counting down.
TAGCCACATCGGATTACGTTGTCGTCGAAACTATGTATAAACTTACATTAATTTAGATACAAATACTCATTTACAAGAGATGTGTACATATATGGCTTAGTCCTGCTGTCAAAATAGCCTCCTTGTATATTAAAAAAATATATTTGTAGATTTAAAATTTAAAAAACACTTTTTTAACACCTTTAAACAATGAGTAAAATTTCATTATTTTTGTGATTGCTTTACAATATTAATAAAGTTTATTATTGAATTATTATATGAAAACCGCACAGTGAATGTGAATGTTTTAAGAGGCAACATTTTTGATGTTTGAATATTTGTAACGAAAGGCAGTGATTTCTATGACAATCGGGATATTTTGCATATTTAAAATATAAAAATGAAAGGAAGAGAAGAAGGCAATATTTCCTTATAAATGATAATTCAAACAAAATTTTTAAAACTTCGTTCATATAGCAAACATTAACTTTGTTACAAACAAATTATTTTATTCGGTATTTCTCAGGAAATATTTTTTAAGATACCACAAAACAAAATGCACAGGTGAAATATGTTTAAATTTACTTAAATATAATGATTTTAACACATTTATTATTTCGCTTTATTTGTAACTATAGCTGTTACAACATTTAGAATTTTTTGATTTAAATAAATAATAACAAAGGCTCGTATTTTTCCGGTCATAATTTATATTGCATTGGTCAGAATTTATAATAAATGGTCGTAACATATTGGTAAGAATAAATAGCTATAACTTAAATGAAATTAAAAAAAAAAACTAACCTAACCTAACCAAAATTGATATAAAGTATTTTAATCGTATAATATTTATATTCTGACCAAAAATTGATTTAAATTCTGACCATTCAATTTTTAAAAACATTTCAATTTATAAAAACGGGATTTTGAAAACAGTCAACTCTTAGTCGTAGCATCAAAAAGTCATGCAGGTTTTTTACAACCGTTTCGCACAAAGACTGAACAATACAATATTAACACGGGTGTGTAACTTTTTAGAATGTAAATAATATTTTAACATTTTTGTAACCTCAGAATTTGTATACTGAATATTTTACAAAGCGCGAACCCCTCGCAACGTTGCCCATACACCGCCGACATCATTTTTGTGTTTCAAATATTAAATACATATTTTAAATAACGCCTTCAGGCGGAGCGACATCTCGTTTCGGTTTATTTTTTTCCTCCTTCTAGTTTATTTACTTTAATTTTAATTGCGGTTCGGTGCGCTCAATTTATCGCAAACAAATTGCTTTCAATTATTGTTCTGCAATATTGTTCTACTTTGTAATAAATAAAAATATAACAAACAACAACGATAGTATATTAAAAATGTGAAATTTTCTATCCGAAATTTCTGACAGTATCAGAAAACAAATCCTGGATCTTAAAAATATTGAACAATGGAATATATACACTTAATCTCGGAGAACTGTACTCAAGTACGGTGAATATTTAAAGTTTGAAGACTACAATATGTATAACATTCAAGTAAAATCACACGATTATAATTATTCAGGAAGCGAAATGAATATTATATTTAATTAAAACTGATAGCACATGCAATGTAATAACAAGTTTTTAATTTGAATCGTTAAAATCATGTACATTAACACATGTTTTGTCACTTACGACCCTTTTAATTTAAATTCTATCATCACAAAGTTGCTAGCGAATAAAGCAGGTGAAAGATTTTTGAAAAGTATATTATTTTAACAAGATGTGTTAAGAGATATATTTTTAGTCTTATTTATGGTAATTTTAGAGATTTTATATTAATAAAATTATTAGTTTATCTAGTTATCATGTTTATCGGGTTATCGAGTTAATTCTTAGTCGAAATGAATGATTGTTTTTTTCTATTAATTTCATAATTTGAACAAATGATTAATACTGATCTCACTAAATGATAACAAAATTCTGGCGATTGGCAAAACCTACCATTATTGTTATCATTGGTTTTTATCTTATATTTTAAAAAAAAATATTTTCATGATCCAATAAAAAATCAGTAAAAAAGATATTTTAAATAATTTTAGCTTTGTATACACACGTGTTCGGAAATAAATACAAGTTTTCTGGAGTATTAATTCGTGCTACAAATTCATATAAAAGCAATTGAAGGGATGATTAATTTAATCCACAATAAACACAATTGAACGATAAGCACCGTAAAGGCTTTGAGGGCTTTCGCGACTACAACTGTGGGTTGAAAAAGAGTATATCAAATTATTAATTAACCAAAACCTCATACTCTGGTTTTTTTTTTTAAATAACTTTGTCTTCGTATTCATATATATTCGTTAAAGTACTTTTGTTTTTTCTACAATAGCTTGATGTACTTATCAGCGATTTAAATATGAGGGTATAACTTGCAAACACGGTTTATTCCAAAATGGTTAGCAAATTAAACTTTAATTTCATTTTGAAAGACAATATATATTTTTAACGTATTTTTAGTCTTACATTACTTAGGAATGATCTACTAAATTACATTATTCATGTTTCAACACCTTTGTTATGTAGGCGGGTTTGCAAGTAATACCCTCATATTTAAATGTAAACTTATTGATATTACATTTTATTTTTAGGTCATTTTTATATCGTTAGTTGAACGCAGAACTAGTATCACAAGCGTTTCTTAGATAATACGGATTTTATGTGTAAGAAAAGTTGTATTATTCCATATTTCATTAAATCTTTTTATTTTTCTTTATATTTTCGAAATGCCAGTTCACCTAATTCGACATTCAGTTTAAAACATGATGCTTATTTGAATATAATGATTTAATTTCACGTCACTCACAGCAGTTGTAATTAAAAAAGCTTGTTTTTAAGTCAAGTGCTTTGCTATTTTTAAATTACTATAAAACGGCTCTACTAAATAAATTCTGACTCAATTCAATCAATTTCTGCTCATAATTTCTAACTCACATATGATAGATAGCATTTACAGTAACTTCTCGATAATCATACTCTGTTTAAATTCTGTATTTGATGGTTATTAGCTTCGCATTCGTAGCGGACATGGTGTAAAAACATTTATCTCGTACTGTTTATTTTTTCGTCTGAAATTAACTTTCAGTCGGCATTCTTGTAAACTTTTTGAACGGACGGCTCCATTTTTTTAATTTAAAAAAAATATTTTGATATTTTTTTAAATGCGCCGTCATGCATGAAGTTAGGTTCGAGCCGCTGCAAAATTACGACGGATAATTTCATTCTGCTTATGACAAAATAATGACATTTCGTTCGAGCGCATTTTCCTTTGACATATTTACTCAAGAATAATGTCGTGTATTTTTGTTTTTCATTCTATTGCTTTCCACTTTGCAAAATGCATTTGTTCCAAGAAAGAAAAAAAACTGCTGATTTTTTAATAAAATAAGCATAAAATACACAATTGGTCAAATTTTATACATTCGATATACTATATTCATCAAGTTTTACCTTAAATAAAGACACTATTTTTAGTACAGATATAACTATGATATACCCAAATCTGAATTTTCATTATATTTTTTTCAATGGAGTAATTGAATGTTCAATCCGATTCTCTTATTCAAAACTATCATTGAGTTAATACAGGCCTTAACAAATCATTGTTAGTCACATATTTTTTGTGACTTGCAATAAAATAAATATTGATAAACAATCTTGATGAATTTCAATGTTTTATAAAACAGAATCAAAATCTGTACATTATCACACTTTATCATAGCTACACTTTATCACTTTTTATCAAATGGATATATTGACATATAATTATTGTACATCACGACGGTATTAGAGTAGTATTAGAGAAAAACACCTCAAGTATAGTACAAATATTCTTCAATACAAATGGAAGAAGATAAGCAGTGATTTTCTTAAACAAACTTCATGAAAAAGCTTTGAACAACCATATTGAAAAATGGCTATTTTCGAAATAGTGTAGACAATTCCTCATGGACAGAAATATGAAATATATTATGAAACTATTACAGGTTTGAATGAAGACATTTGATCGCTAATTCAAAGACTAATTCTTCTTGATGTGAAATTAGTAAAAATGTGTTTTATTATTTCAATTAGATAATTTTGCTGATAAAAGCATATTAAAAAAATGCATGTTACTTTCTTCGTATATATCGTTTTTAATTGCCTTAAAATCTGCATAAAAAAGGATAAACCTTTTTTATATTCAATCAATACATTTAAACAGTCGATTATTATCAGTATGGTATAAATTAAAATATATACGTGACTAAATTAAATATCTAGTTTAAATCAAATAGTACCCAATTCATGAGTACAATAAACTATCATAAAATTATTCTCATTCATAAATAAAATTTGTTTACCTCCATTTAAACATGAAAAAATGAAAAACAAGTGTTCGATATTTATTCCGGAAATTGGAGTAGAATAACAAAAAAACTCTTCGACATATTGCACAAGTTGCGGTGAGTGTGGTTTCCTCAGATGAAAAAGACTTGTTTTTATTATTCTGTTTTTGACATAACATAAAGATATCATTTTATCGATATTAAAACAATTGTAGATTGTATTTTTTTATATTAATTAATTATTGTCTCGAACCAGTTATTTAAATAATGAAGACATACGTTAGAATCACATTCGCCTATTGGACGAATTGGGACGACCTTTCATGCGTTTGTCAGAATACTTATACGTTACTGGCTCACATGCGTTTCGTTTTAATAAGGTTCAATTGGTGATCACTTCTAACGTCAAGTTGCTGTTATCGTAGTGTAGTGACCAAAACCGTTTAGAGGTATGACATATTTCGATGTCCATACGTTGACAACACATAACCGACATTTGTTCAATTTTACAGGAGAGCCAAATACCTGTAAATAAATAAGTATTGGAAAACTAATGAAAATAAAAGACAATTTAGAGTAAAACAAATATAACGTTTACTTAAAATAATCTTTTAATTAAATAAACTTTTTATTAACAAGAATTTTTGATAAGAGTTAACAATTTTAATCTTGTTTCTTCTTTTATGATGATACAAGGAAACAATTCCGAGTAATTTGATCAATTCAATGCATCTGTTGAACTTCATATATATAATAATAGAAAAATTATACATAATTTTAATATTTTTTTAATCCAGTTACGGACTGTCCACTCCCCAATACAAAATGTTGCAGTAAACATGTTGAAATTTTTTCTCACCTATTTTCAAATAGTAGGAATACGGTGTAGCTCTTCTAATATCTTCTGGCAGTTTGGTGGGTTCTTTTTTTCTCTTACGTGTTTTCAACTTCAATGAAAAATATTTTTTGTTAATTAAGAGATGTCAATATTTTAATAGAGCTTAAAAAACAATGAAAATTATATGCATAACTCATTTTATGAAAAAAATTCGGTTACGAGTTATCAACGTATGGCCATCGATTTATATTGTCTCTTTGTCTTCTAAATAATATTTTTATAAAGGTGACACTATCATTATCGAATAAAAAAAATACTGTGTAATGCCCTATTTAACTCTGTTAATTAATTTGAACATTGTAACTGTGAACATTATTATTAGCAATAATCTTTGTTAAGCTACTTCGACAATTCCATTACAAAATATTGTTCGTTTTAAATGATAATCAACTAATAGACCATCGTTTCAATTAAAATTTATTTATACAAGTTCATCTCTTATTTGAATAATGCTAATATATATTTTTTAATTAAAATCCATTAAAATGTTTTTCAGATGCGTACATAGCTTACGAAAACTAGGCAAATTTAATTTATAATTTCATCAGATTTGAATCGTTGCTCAAGAATACTTTCTAAATTAAATTATACGAAAATACTTTTTTATTATTAAATTAATAAAGTTTTTGAACTTCATAAAAAAAACGTTTAGGTTTCAGCGGTAAAACAAATTATGGTATCAAATTCCTGATAAAATATGTATATTATAAATTAATCAGACATTGTGGTCTAACGGCGTGTGTAATTCTCTTCTTACTGTTGTATCGAATAAAAAAAGGGAAAGAAGAAAAAATATAAAAAAGAAAACGATCAAAATACATGAAAATAAAGAGGAATATAGCAAGAGCTCTTCTCTCTGTAAAATATTACAGACACCACTCAATCGGTCAGTCAGTCAGTATAGAAAGTGTCTTATGACCATATCCGCTCCTAATGTGGAGCATATGTACTTCCAATAGAGTTTATTTCAACAGAAGAGTTTCTAGGAGAGGTACTTGCTACTCAGTTGCTCGACTCATCTTTTCAACGAGAGTAGAGATAGAAGGGTAGGAAAAGAGCTAGTGCTTAACTAATCGCTTTCGCTACGCCTCATTTTTTTGGGGTAAGATGGGTGGGAGAGGGGAATCACAAAGATCCATGCCTTCGAACAGAAATTCATAAATCGATTTAAAAATCAATTTACAAAAACTGTTAGTACTGGGACTCAAACTCATTACTTTCGTTTTCTAAGCCGACGGCGTTGACCACTTGACCACGCAGCAGATATTTAAAAAAATCAGTATTAATGAATATATTACATATTTCACATTTTCGATACAATTTTGTTGCATTATACATTTGCAGGTCATTTTGACTATGACTTCACCTGATATTCTAAGGCCCTTAAATCACATTGCATGAATTCGATAAAATTTTGAGAATTTCCTTCTCACCACACAAAAATTGAACATGAATAATATGCTGCGGAATATCCTTAGCAGGTTATCGTTGGTACAATGTTGAATACCCAAGAGATCTTAATAAACGAAAATTTTAGTATGTAATTGCTTGCATTAGAATCGTGTTTTTAGAACCATTACATTATTCCTTCATTAAATAATCATGCCAGAAGCAAACTTTATGGAGACCACTCAACAGGCCAAAAAAACTCATACCGACCTCGCATTCCCGCAGTACAGCAACATTATCGTTACTAGTGTCTGTTGAACTATAATGTTATTATTTATAACAAAGGTGCGCTTATTACGATTGCTATTATTATTTGCCGTCGCGTAACATGGCCGACGGAATGTGAAAGCCAAGCTGACCACATAATATTCACTTATTCAATATTGCCACTGCGTCGAGTGAATGGCTCGCACAACTCACAGCAGAATATTATATAGCAGTAGATAACGATAAATAATTCTATATATTTTAATTTTTAACAAGCCTGTTTGAATTGAGAGTCGTTAATTTTTATAAAGTATGTTTTGGGTAGAAACATAGTCATAAAGAATCGGACTACAGATTTTTTTATTATTATAATTTATCGTATTCTTGTCGTGTTGGAGTCGGAATATACATATTTTAGTGTGTATTCAAAAAGCAAAAGTGTTGACATGCTTGGCTGACTAAAGATGATCTAATAGGATACATATATATATATATATATACAGGGATTTTTTTACCCTGTAACGCGGCGGAACGGCGTTCCGGCACCTTTTTTCTCGAAATTTTAATAAATGTTCGTAAAATTTTATTTTTTCTATTTTAAAACTTTCGTTTCTTTTCTTGGAAGCCATTTACTCTTAATCCTTTTAGAATATATAGGGTATCATAAGACTTATAAATTAATGTCATGCAAAAGATTATCAGGTATGTACTTTCTTGGAAAGGGCTTGTTGTACATTATATTCATTTGAAATTTCTAAAATATATATAAAAATATGTATATTTTGTTTTATTTTCTATGCATTATATGAAGAGTCGCCTTTAATTCTATCAACATGATATTCGAATATATAATAAATAATATACCTTCTTAGAAAATGCTCGAAAAAAGTGCGTTCCAGTACCTTTTTTTTTAAAAAAAAAAGCACTTTATATATATATGTATAAGTTAATAAGTATATAAGTTTTTGTTTTGATGTTGGGGTCGAAGTCTTCTTTTTTTACACGACTTCACAGTTTTGGTTGTTTCTCAATATTTTACACGAGTATTCCTTCTTACTCAGTTGTTTAACCTCTATTTTCGAAGATAGTAGGGATAGAAAGATAAGGGAAGGGACATGATTAGTGGTATAGTTATCACTCTTGCTACGCCCCTTTATATTTGAATCGGAAGAAATAGACGAAATTTAAGATATCACAAAATGTTAATAATTATTATGTGTATATGAAAATGCCACTTGGTAGTATTCAATCGATACGCTTGACACCCGCAATGTGTGAGCCAGACAAGTAAAATACACAAAATGTGCATATCCTGGAATTAATTGTAGTTCAACAGCTTTTCGGTGTTTGCTCCGATATTCATTTGAGATAGAAACAAATCTGTCCACGCATAAAAACGTCACGATGTGCGACGTGATCTATATATGTATGTTTAATGACAAAAAGAAATATCACTTTTAGGGTGTTCACTGTCAATACTTGGTGGGAAGGCATCATAATATTAAAAACGCAATATTCCTTTGTGCTTTATTCCACTTTGAAAGTGGAATAAAATACAAAGGAATATTGTGTTTTTATTAAAAAGAAATATAATTCCTTGGCACAATGACAACGATAATTAAAAGTAATTTGTTCGCTTTCATTAATATTTCAATCAATTATTAATTGCATTAAAATTTACTTGGTAGAATTTCATTATAACACGGTGAAAAAATTAGCAATGTATAGACCTAAAATACTTACGTTACTTTTTCACCGTGTTATTTCAATCGAGTTATTTTTTTTACGTTTCAATTTTTTAGAGTGCATTAAGCTTAAGTTATTCAGCTTATACTAGTTAACAACAATTATCACTGATGTGTATGGTGGCATTGTTAAATAAATTTAGCGTTGAAAAAAGGCTAATTGTATGCACCTGTCAGAATTTAAAATATTTCTTTTCCAAACGAATCTGACGCGATATTATTTCACAGCTCATTATGAGCACAACGAAAAAACATTTATCTTAAAAACTTTAGCGCGTTTCAAAAAAAAGTTTGGCTGAATAAAAAACGCGTTTTTCGATGTAGAAAAATAACCTCCAGGCGTATCGTGGGCTAAAAATATAGAAGTAAAAGTTTTCGAGTAACACGTACATTTTTTTTATCGTGTTATCATTAGACAAACTAACCTGAGTACCATATTTATGTAATTTATTTTGCTTTTGTTATTTTAAATTATGAATGCTAAGGCTTTTTGTATTCATGGAAATATTTATTTTTACTTACTGTAAGGGTATTGACTAACAAATCTTCTTTAGCGACCTTTAATTGGCAAAAGAAATCAAGCAACACAATTCGGTAAGTTACGTTTTAAGCCAATAATTGTTTTATATCGCCTAGAGCAGGCGTGGGGAACCGCGGCATTTTGGCTACCCTGGTGCGGCCTTCTGGCCAATTCTGAAATTCTGCACATTTTGGATTGAAAAAGTCATCCCAGATTAATAAATTCAGAAATTATATGTTAGATGTGTTGAAAATTTTAATTTTGTGTTATTTTAGAATCACTTTAATGTAATTGGCAATTTCTTTTCAATGCCAATTAATGTGTATAACTTTTCAATTTTGTATAAATAGCATTGTTAAATTATATTTCTTATCAGTTGACAATGCTCGCAATGAACGAAACCGGTCCTGACATATTAAATAAAGTGGAATGAAGTACAAAGGATTATTGTGTTTTTATTAATATAATGCCTTTCCACCAAGTATTGACAGTGAACACCCTAAAAGTGATCATTTATCATATATTATTATTTTCCAACCGCACTAAAGTAATTCTTTTTTCCAACTTAATTAAAAAAAAAAAGATTGTTGATTACAATTTTCCACCTATTACGGGTTGATATCTTGGTAACGAAACAAATTAGCGTTGAGCTTAGGCATAATGAAATAATTAGTTATTCAGAAAACCTGAAAGAAAATTGAATTAAAGCCAACATGCTCAGATATAAATTTGAAGTAATGGCTTGGGTACTTCAATTCGCCACTATCTGGAAACAAATAGAAAATTGGACATTCAACGACCTACTCTAACACAATAGTAAGGATGTCTATTGATATGAGATGATATATTGTTTATCTCTTTGAAACCAATGTATACATAGCTAATCTAAAATAATGTTATACAAAGTTTTGTCAAAGGTGTAAAATAGTTATTGACTAACTTACATAATTCCTGTGAAGTGAAATACTAGAAATATTTTGATCTTGTTGTGATAAATAATGTTTGAAAATTAAACGTATCAGCAGCTGTTAATACAGATTGGAACCATAATTGACGACACTTTTTTTTAAATATTAAATAATTCAAATTAATACACAGTAAAAAAATGTGGTAGGGTTATAAACAGTGATTGCTTTCAAAGAGAAAATATCTTCTCTGCTTCCACTCGTTTGGTTTTAAATGTTTTTTAGTTATCCTTACAATAATAGGTTTATATTCTACAAAATTTTAGAGAAAACACTTTAAATTTTCATTTTGAAATTGAAACAAAGATTACTAATTCAATAAAGAGAAGCGAAATCGCTTAACCTAGTTTCTTCCTCTATTCAAGGCACAAATGTCCTTATCTGCTATATGAAAACTGTGTTTTTTCCCTTTTGATTCCGAGTGTAGGTTCTCATTCCGTACACTGGAAGATTCGAACTCAAACAATGAGGATTGGAGAAGAGTCGAGTGGATGGTCGTTCCACTATTGATTCGATTCTTTTGTTGGAGCATTATGCTTCTCATTGGTTTTATCAAGGCATTCAGTTACAAAACTTATTGTTGACGTTAGTAAGGAAATACGCGGCCATAATATTGGTTCAACCAGTCCACACATTGATAGATTACATCACTATTCTGATCCAAAATCAAATCAAAATAAAAAATATATTTTAAAAAACCTATGCAGGCTTAATAAATTGATCATTTTTTTTATCAATTAATCTAAAAACTAATTATTACTGTCTTACAAAAAAGCACGCCTAACAACACCTATAGATGGACTATAAATGTTTAAAATAATATAATTTTATTTATAGTGTTGTGTGTATAGTACAAAAAACTAAAAAAGTAAATAAAAAATAAAGCATTTTCACAATCAGACCAGTTTTTACTTTTCGCGAATATTATCAACGAATGAAAATTTAAATCATTTCTTATCTATTGGCAACTCCACGCCGAAAAACGTTCATTCCTAATTCATTTGGGTGCTACTTAAAATCATTAAGTATACCCTTATTGTTATTGAAATTATTTTAGAGACCCCTAATTGCAATTGAGACTTTTAAGTTTGTAATTCATATTTAAGAATATCTTTTCAACACTTACTTCTTTACCTAAAAAATTCTGGTCATTTTATTTATCGACTTGGAATTTACTTGGTAGAACTCCATTATAATAGGGTAAAAATAGAAACGTATTTAGTTTTACAGTTTTTTTATATTTATTAGTTTATAGTTATTTCGGCTTTCGCGCTCGTCAGAACTATAGATAGTTCTAACGATGGCGAAACTAAATACGTTGCTATTTTTACCCAATTAATAATTACTAGTAATGTTGTTGAGAAAATATGTTAAGATAAAAAAAACTTCTTATAGTTGTTCTGAAGTGGTTTCCTGAAGTTTGTTTTATTAATAACTGCAGTACTCAAAAAGTCTTAACTGAAATACACTTCCAACTGTAAAATCTTAGAAACAACTTCACAACTAATGAAATAATAAATTTCATATTAAATATTACAATAGTCTTATTTTCAGCATGAATCCATTGGCAAAAATTGCAAAGAGCTTAACAAGTGGTCGTCGAACACTAGCAGACTTACAAAACTTTCCTCTTGCTTTTTTTCAAAATGATTTCGTCAGAGATTCTCAATAGGTTTATTAATAAATATTTAAAAAGCTTTACCAACAACCTTTTCATCAAAGCGATGATTATTCGTTAACCCTTAAAAACCCAACATAGTTATAAAATATTTACAATAATACATATTGAATGAAAAATATTATTATTAACTTGTTAACATCGTTGCTCTGTATTATATAAATTTTATGAAATCTACTTGTGAATTCATTCAGTGGATAAAATTATGAGATCCAATAAACAAATTCTTGAGCTTTTTTGCAAAGCATTAACAGTTAAAAGTACAAATTTTAAAAATATATTACATTCGACCTTTTTTTACCAACTAGACCACGTGACTTTTTAAACTCTTTATTTATGTACGAATTTTCTCCTTCAATCATTATATTTTTATAATTTTATTACCACAATGTTATTAATAATCAAAAATTGCCATTCATTATTATTTTCACTCATTGTTATAACATTTCTCATTTTGTCTGTTTTTATATCACTAATTGGCATCACAGTAATACTGATAACCGATGATAAATAATTATTTTATGACAAATAATGGCATAACTGTTGTAAAAAGTTACAGCGTTATCAAAAAAAATGCCTTGTGTTTTATATCACCATTATCATTCAAAATGTCTAAATAAAAAGCAACCATAAAGCAAAATAATAATCCCATTGTTAAAATTTACTTTTTAAGTTTTCCCATTCAGTACCCAGACACAATGCGTCATCTTTTTTTTTTATCCCAAATTGTCATAACATAAATGTGATTTGTCTGGTGCTGTCCTTAGCTCTAGTATATTTAAAAATTTAATTAACAATTTAGATGATGTTATCGTGCTCAAAACATCCGTTAATACTATTAAATAAAATGTTAATCATATCAATAACGTAAACAGAAAACTCTAAACCAGTTGAACTGTTTTTGTGATTCCAGAAAAACATACCAGTATGGAGTTTTTATATGCCTCAAAAACCTTAGTAGAAGACAATCTGACCGATGTCCGACTAATTTGATATTAGTATTTCAACCTTCAATTTAAAAAATAACTATTCATATGAATCATATCGACTGTGGAAAGAAAAAAGGCCGTAACCCACAGTTTTTTCAAAAATGGTTTTTTTTCGATAATCACAATGTATCAAACTTGATACACGCTCTATAAAATTGATGCAAACTGCAAATGCCGAATTATTTTATAAATTTAGCTTTTAAGTTTGAAAAGGATGACCTCATAAAAAGTTAAAACCAAGAAAAAATACTGAAATAAAGGTTTTTCCAGGACAATTTTTTTAAATTAATATTAGATTATGTCAATTAAACATCAGTTTAAAAGTTTCCGTGCACTTCAAGGTTGTGCATAACTCATAATTTGCATATGTCCCAAAATCATCAAAGCACGTTTTGTGCGCCTCTGTTATGTATACACAACACTATAGCATAAAGTGCTTTGTTAAATTATCTATGAAAACTTGTAACAATAAACCTTTCAACTAAACCTATACCCTTCTCTCCAAATCCAGCCAGTTCAAATCGAAAGGTCGACAGCCAAGTAGAAACTCCTCGATACTCACATCGTTATAATTTTGATAAATAAAATTTGACAAAGGTGGGTTACGTTTTTTTTCCTTTCCGCAGTCGATATAGAATAATACCTTTATTATATATTCATTATAATATAGTTGGATTAAAACTCATGTCATGTTTTCAATTTACGTTCATAAACACTGTCAAAAACATCACCCGAACTAATTACTTTTGTGTATTAAAACGGTTGTTTATTCCACCATCAAAAATCACAACATTTCTCTACTATCGACAATATTATTATTAAACTGTTGTTTGTGTTTATTAAATTTCCATTGAATTTCCACAATAATTATTGTGTATTGGCGAGAGTTCCATTCGAAATTGAATTTTGGCGTACGTAATGAAAGGTTTGAAATATATAAAGGACTACGATTCCTTTGTGTTAATATCCAATCATTGGATTGAAATAGGCTTAAAAATCAATTGAGGAATTCGGATAGAATTTTGCTATCGTAATTATTTTCTGCCTATGTGAGGCAATTTTAATCATTTATTTAAGCCACCATGCCCATACTTTTCTATGATATGTTAAAATATCTTCAACAATATTAAATAATTCAAATGCTATCGAAATATTATGAATTGTTTTTCATTGCGTATGTATGTATATTTGTATTTTGAAATAAAATATTTGGAAAACAATAATAAATATTAACAATACTTTTTAAAATAACTTCTTTGAATCTTGGTTTGGATGGTTCTGTTGGCCATCACACAGTGTTTCCATTTTTCATCGTTTGGTAACTTGCATTGGTCTTTTGTATTCTTTCATCATTCAGATATCTGACGATAAAAACTGAAACAGCTGTATCTTTCCGAGTGTAAAATCAAATATATAAATTACCGCGAAAGCCTTTAAGCCTACATTATTGTTAATTTTAATTATAACGTCTAATAAGAAAACCTTTACTGTTTAAAGCAGTAATTTCCAAACTGGGAGGTGCGCCTTCTTAGTAAGGAGTGAGCTATTGTAGAGGGAGGCGCGAACAGCTTAAAATACTTCTTTACCCTTTAAAACGTGTCTATATTACATACTATCAATAAATGAATGTTTATTTGTTTGTCTCGTATGCGTTCCTATACCGTTCATTTGGTTGCGACAAAACTTTTTTGCAGACGCCCACAAAGGTTGCTGAATTATTAGAGACAGCGGAAGGTTGACAATACGTTAACAATTAAGATCGCTTTATATCAAAGCAATTTTCGGTGTTTTGAGGAAATAGTAAGTTTTTTTATCACTCCTATGCAATTATATGCTATACTATATTCAATATTGTGTCTACTAAACCACTGCAACAAACACAATTAAAACAGAAAATTTTCTTTCTTTGAGTGACAGAGAGGCTCGAAGATATTTTTTTACAAAGGGAGGCGTAGTATAAAGCTTAATAATCACTGGCTTAAAGTTATAGACATTCATATTTTATCAATAATATGTCGTAGTAAAAACACGTACAATTAACTGAAGAACGAAAATCATAAGTTGTTTTAAATATCACTAGAATAAATAATCTGATTAATAAATTCAAAACTAAGCTTGTCAATTATAACAATAATGTCTGAATAAAATTCACATTCCTTTTATTTCATTTAATTTATTAAAATTAATTGGAAACAAAACTTTGAAACAACAAGAGATCTTGTTAAAATTACCCTTCACTAAGAAAGCTTTGAGATCCTTTCGTACAAAGCTCTGGCTCCACTTGTGCAACATTATATTACGTTACTGCCATATTGTGATAATGCCATTGTCGATTCGTTCGTCTTAAACTATTTAGATCAAGTATTCATTACAAATGTTTCACATATTTAGTTGTTTCTTTGATTATACAATAAAAGATACCAATCTTTGTTTATTGAATTAAATTAATCCCAAAACTCGAAGCTCATAGCTATGTCTAGTTATGTAGATTAATGTTTTTATAAAACGATTTTTTTTTATAATTATAAATATTTAATAAATTGAGCGCTTGCTTATATTAGTAATACGTGTATGTTTTAAATAAAAACAAAGACAAAAAAATAACTCATTTAAGGTGAGTAAGCCATGTTGTATTTTATAAAAAAAAATATGTTAGATACGTTGTAAAATTCTACACATCCTGAAGTATCGTAAAAGTGATGTAACCTCAGTTAATACACATTACAATAGTGTTATCTCAGCAAAATAGTAATATGCAATCTACCTAAACACCAAGTAAAGATGTGATTGTATCAAGAAAAAAGTTTTAGCATAGTTATCTCATTTTACCTCTCGAAGGCTCAATTTTGTAAATATCACTTTTGAAAGTAGTAGCTCCGTGCAACATTAATTTTGAAATTTATCAGCTAGATTTAAAACCATTTCAAACATAGTATTTTATCATTTTTCGTGTAAATTGAAAAATACATTTTGCATGATGTAAATATTGAATGAAATGAATTTCCAACAATGTTTGATTCGAAACCTTTTTTTGTAATCCATATATTGAAAGGTATTTCATAGCAGAATAAAAACACAAAGCAGGTACATTTCTATTGTCATTTCGTCCAATATAAAAATACTCTCCATTTGGTAAAACCTAGGTACATGAAATAATTTGAAATACAGTAAATAATAGCAAAAAAATATCTTACAGAATATATGAATCTTTATAATATCATCATAATTAGAATGTCAAATATATAGTTATGCAATATATACTGCGCTTTACCTTATTACCTAAAATCATCAAAGATCAATAAATTTCTTATGATTTTTTAAATTATATGTTAGAGGTGTTCAAAATTTTAATTTTGTGTGATTATAGAATCACTTTTACTGTACTTTGTAAATTCTTTTCAATGTCAATTTTTTTTACACCTTTTCATTTTAATTTATTTTTGTATAAATAGCACTGTCAAATTATATCTCTTATCAGTTGACAATGCTTACAATGAGTGAAACTGGTCCTGACCTTTTAAATAAAGTGGAATAAAGTACAAAGGAATATTGTGTGTTTATTAATATACTGCCTTTCCACCAAGTATTGACAGTGAACACCCTAAAAGTGATTGATCTGTTACTTTATATCTTACATAAAATGCATTGTTATAAAATACAATTAGTTAAGTAAACTTCTAACCACCTATGGAAAATATTATTAGCTCTGTTCTTCTGCGTACTTCTGACGGTTTGCTGACGGTTTGCAAACTGTTTTCGAATTAAAATCGAATTGAATGTTTTTAGATTCTAATTTGAAAACAGTTTGCAAACCGTCAGCATACCGTCAGAAGTACGCTGAAGAACAGAGCTATTATATTTGTAGCGGTAAATTTTCGAAAACAACATGTTTGTGATACTGCATGCGATTGGCTTTTTTAAAAATGACGTATTACGCTTGAAAACAGTAGGGCATAATGGAAGTTATCGTAAATTGTTCTTAAGTTGTAAAAGAAACCTAAAAAGAGGTAGTTTTAGATATCTCACTCCACATAGATTCCACCATTGACAACGAAGTACAAGAATATATTATGATAGTGGATTCGAGATAAACCATTGTACTTATCGATTTAAAATAACTCATTTCTAAAATTCTCACATTGTGCAACTGCCATCTCGAATTTAATAGATATATTAGTTCCATTTTTACTGCTCGAGGTGTCGATATTCAAAGATATTTCGTCTGAAGACTGTTTTTTTTTTGTTACAGATCCACCGAACGTGCTATTCCAGACGTCACTTCAATTCGAATGCACAATGGCGAAACAAGTTTAAAATTAATTCCATCAGTTTTTCAACACCAACTAAACAGACCGTGAATATAATCAATATAAAAAATAAAACCCAAAAGACATAAACGAATCATGCTTTTCAATACTATTGCTCACAACTTCTTCCAAACAATGCCAAAATCATCGATAAATATTTATTACAGATAATGGTTTTAATAATATAAACTCAAACGTTGTTTTTTTAGGAATCCATGAGACTCGAAAATGTGCTAAATTTTAAATAATACCGTAACAGTGAGTGCCAAATTTTAAATTAAAAAAAATATATTTTAAACAAAAATATTTTGACAGATAAACGTTGTTCTTTTTTTAAATGATAATTCATGTGTGGAATAATATGACAGCACAGAGACGAGTCAACAAAATGGCGTCCAATATAAATTGGCGGGACGTTTTGTTAGCTATCTTAGGAGTGTTGCTGTTAGCTGGAACTTCTAAATCTCAAGGTAAGAATAAAAACATCTTTTAATTATTGACACTAGTCAATCTATTCAGCTATAGAATCAAGAATGTAAGTTGTCCATTATTTATAACTACATGAGTGTAAGGTGATTGTATCTGTGCTGCATATGATTGTGCTTTTATATGCACATTACGAGTGATTGAAAAACGACAAACAAAGTTCATTGAATTATCCAGAACAGATACTTATTGTTTCACTATCGTAAAGGAGTTGATTAAGCAACGTTTAATTTATGCTCTATTTTTGTAGCCGAAAAAACGTTTTATTTATTTTATTTGCAATTATTTTGTTCAAACTTTGGCAACTTAAAAAAAAATGATTGAATTTAAAATGTCTTTAAATTAATGTGGCCTCTGTTTGTGGTAATTGTTGAGACAAACAGTAAAAGAAATGGGATATATCTGGACATAATGTTGTTTTGTCTATATTTTTTTTTTACCATGTCCGCTTTCAAAGAGCATATGGACTCCTAATAGAGTTTATCTCAACAGAAGTTTTTTTACGAGAACTGCTTGTTACTCAGTTGCTAAACCTCTCCTTTTCCAAAGAGAGTAGGAATATAAGGATATGGCTGGAACAGGACTAGTGGTTAGCTAATCGCTCTCGGTACGTCTCGTTCACATGATAGGATGGGTGGGAAGGGGGAATTCAAGACATCACACACATCCATGCCTTCGAACAGATATTCATAAATCGATTGAAAAATCAATTTATAAAACTGTCCGTTCGAACCCGTGACCTCAGTAACCGAAACCAACGACGTTGACCGCTCAACCACACAGGCGGCTTTATTTTGTTACTATTATTTAAAAAAAAGAATACTGTTTCACTAACATAAAATGGCGGATTCATTGTAAATTATATTTGTTTATCATCAACAATTCTTCTGTAAAGCTAAAATTTGGTCGGTTCAACAGCTAAATCAGAAAGAAGTTATAAAACAATCCACAAGAAAAATACGCATTCAAAAATAAATCACGTTAACCTAGTGGTTTCCAACCTTTGTGTTATTGCGCCTCCCTTTGAACAAAAAAATATCTTCGCGCCTCCCCATCCTTTCATTTCATATATTAATAAAGACACGTTTTAAAGGGTAAATATATATATTGGACTCTTCGCGCCTCCCTTTGTAATAGCCCACGCCTCCCCAGGGAGGCACACCTTCCAGTTTGGGAATCGCTGCGTTAACCGATTGATAATAACTACTTTTCAGTATACCCATAGCATTTCAACGACCCTGGTTGGGCATATCAAATTGCATTAAAATGGAACACATCTCGTTTATCGTTGGTGTCATGTATCCACTTACTTTGAATCTCATATTATATCAATATAAAAAAATATTTCATTCATTTTCACATTGGCGGATTCACGCTTGAGACGTGGTCCGGAATTTCACATTATTCTTTTCATGTGTGAGCGATTTTTTTTCGATACGTTTCTTTTGTAAATTTAATTACAACAAGAAACATCGGTCGTGCTTCACTTACCTTCCGCCATGATTTCAATTTGTTGCGCTGTATAATATTGCTAAATTCCCGCCCAACCTTTCCGTGAATCGCATAGTGAAACATGTTGATGTAAAGATAATGAAACATGTTGTACGCCAACTCAAACAATGTCAGGATACACATTACATATAAAAAAGTAAGTTTTCACATTTATAATTATTAAAAATAAAGTTTCCAAATAATATGACTCTTTAAAAATGCTATAAGTGAAACAATTCAAAGATAATAGTAAGAAATAATACATAAATGATCTACGATCGTGTCGTGTATGTTGTAATCCGGAAAATGATCTTGGTGTTTGATTTGTCTTAAATACATGAAAACAAAACCTCGAAAACCTCGGAAAGAAATAGGAAATTTAAACTTTACTCATTTAAGGTCAAATTAAATTTGATAATTTTGTTATTCCACTTTTGTATATTACAAAAAGGGACGTGTGCTCATTTTGTAACACGGCAAGTGTAACAAGGGAGTTACCAAATGTAATTTTATAATAAAAATGAACTTCCATAAAGTTACTGCCGGATCAATTGTAAATAATAAATATATTCATTGACCTTGCATTTACTTGGTAGAACTCCATTATAATAGGGTAAAAATAGCAACGTATTTAGTATTAGTTGATACAATCTCTTCGGAGCCAGTACATATAGCTGAGAAAAATCTAAGTTTAATCATAGTTCTGACGTTGGTGAAAGCCTAAATAGCTATCAACTAATAAATGTAAAAAAAAATGTGGAAATAATGAATGTTTTTGACACACAATTAAAGTTTATGATGTGATATTTATAAAAAAAAATACCAGCTTTAGTATAACAGTTCGTTATAGATCGCCTTATTTAATGCTTTTCCAAACAAAACGACTTGGTTTTTAGAGTTTATTTTTTAACAAGAACAGAATCTATATCGACTGTGGAAATAAAAAAGGATGTAACCCACAGTTTTTTCAAAACACCTTTTTTTCTATAATTACAATTTATTAAACATGATACACATTCTATCAAAAGGGTGTAAGCTGCAAATGCCGAATTAGTATCTAAATTTGGCTTTTATTTTTTAAAAAAACATTAGCTTGTGAAAATAGAAACTAAGAAAAAAGACTGCACAAAAAGGTTTTCCCTAGACAATAATTTCTTTAATAAATATTAGATTACATCAATTAAACTCCAGTTTAAAAGTCTCTGTGCACTTCTAAGAGGTGTATATTTCATAATTTGCATATGCCCTAAAATCATCAAAACACGTTTTTTGTGTCTCCTGTAAGATTTTATAAGTGTGGGTTTCTTCCTTTTTTCTTTCCAAAGTCGATATAATTACAATAGAAAATCTTAGTGTAAACTCGTGCCCGAAAGTAAATTATTTTATCGCTCTTAAAACGTGGTTTGTAGAACTTTATTTCCTTAATATTCGTAGAATATATGTATGTATATTAACATTATTTGAATCAATCGCTATTACGATAATGATATAGGAAACAGAAATATAAATACTACATTTAATGTCATTCCGTGTTTGAGGAATTCACGTTACCGGATTTTCGCTTCACATAATCTTGAGAATTCACATACCTGGATGCTATCATTATTACCGACAAGTCTCATGAATAAGTCGTGGCATTGTTTTCATACATGATTGCGTATCTGTCGCAACCAAAATATTGCATCGCAAGTATTTTCGATGTAAGTTGTAGAATATTCCGTGATATTAAACATAGATTCTATGAAATGAAATACTTATACTACTACAAACAATTATTTAACTGTCGTCTTTCCGTCTCTGCAGCCCTGTGCGGGTTTTGGTTGACAACTGTTTATTACTATTTAACCCATTATATATATACCCAACTAGAGATTACGAAACCAGTATTTCAGCTATTTTATATTATATTACAGTGCAATTATTCAGAGACAAAAATTGATCATATGGGTGATTTTTCTGCTTCCAACTTACTTACAAAAATATTCGATCAATATTAACAGATCAGCATTAACCAGCATTTTTTTTCGTTTTACATTTTAAAAAATCAAATCACGCTTTCATACTTAAACAATAAATATTTTTTTTTTTCATACTATTTTTTTTAAACCATGTCTACTCTCAATGTGGAGCATATGGACTCCTAATGGAGTTTATCTCAACAGAAGTCTTTCTACGAGAACTGCTTGTTGCTCAACCTCTCTTTTTCCAAAGAGAGTAGAGATAGAAGGATATGGCTGCGACAAGACTAGTGGTAAGCTAATCGCTCTCGATACGCTCGTTCATAAGATAGAATGGGTGAGAGGGGGGAATTCAAGACATCGCATACATCCATGCCTTTGAACAGAAATTCATAAATCGATTGGAAAATCAATTTATAAAACTGTCCGTACCGGGATTTGAATCCGTGCCCTCCGTAACCGAAGCCAACGACGTTGCCCACTCGACCACACAGGCGGCAATTAATATTAACTATACTGGCATATAACATGAAATAAAAAATATTATATAAGTAAATAATCGTTTTGAAACAGGGTAAATCAGACTATTCAAGATCGAATGACACGATTGATTTATATTCTTGAGATTTAGTATCGCATGTATTGATTTGTTTATATGTAACGTATATTTATAGCAGTGGTAGTATCAAATACGTCCAGACAGAGAAATGTTGATTAATGATAGATTTTTAAATACATATTATAAAAACCCTTTTCTAAATTTCCACAAAATAGGATGACAATAAAACATTGCTGTAAATTTTCAAATGACGCAAATAAGCTATCAAAAATAACTGATTATCGAAAAAATAAATAGAAGTAAAGAGACATTTTTTTTATTCAATAAAACACAATTTCAGTCAAGCAGTAAACAAGATGTCTGCCTTTCGAAAAAAAACTCTTCAAAATGGCCTCCAGTGAAATCGATGGCCGTGAAAATGTTTCTCGCAAATAATAATAACAATATAGAAATTTGCGAGATAAGTAAAACTCGAAAAAAAATACCCCACGCCCAGCCGGTCGCTGGGTATTGCCTCACGAGTGCCGTGACAGTCGTCTAGCGTCTAACAGGAGAGGCAAAAAATATTTTTTATTTTGTATTTATTATTATTTCTGTGTAGTATGAGATGCAAAGCAGTGGCAGACAGAACATGGCCCGCGGGGAGATTCACATCTTTGACGACTCCTTTGATGTAATATTTACAGTCTGAATCTAAAACAAAATATTGTTCGGAGTTTACTGAATCTTTTTGAAATGCGGCTTTTTCATTTGATTATCTTCTCCGTGGCTGAAAATCGTACGACTCTACAATTAGTAAAAATAAAACTCTAATATATCCTCTCTTTTACGTGCAAATGCCAAACATATTACTCTGCTATATATAATATAATAGACTAATAAATAATATCTATCATTCTATTAATATGTTGCTAAAATATTCGACTCCACTTTTGTTGCTGTATAATTGAAAGACAATGTTATTTTGGTTGCATGATAAGTATTCAAAAAATCTACAACAGACATTCAAACGATCTATTCGGAAATATTATAAAGGTAATATCGGTTGCAGTTTATCAATAAATCTTCTTTGACTGGAATAAAAATGTAAACATTTTTTTTTTATTTTAAAATAACATAGTAAGTGGGCAGTATAAAAACCCACTTAGTAATAGCATTACTATCATTTTTTTTTAATTTGTATATCCATGTCTGCTCCAAATTTGTAGAATATTGATAATCATAATCTTAACATATTTTTTTCTATGAGAACTCAGTCGCTCAATCTTCCTTTTCCAAATAGAGTAGTATTGATAGAAGGATAAGGCTAGAACAGGACTATTGGTTATCCAATATTTTTCGCTACGCCCAGTTATTGAAGGATCTGAAGAGTTGGAGAGGGTATTTTTAGACATCACAAACACCAGTGTCTTCGAACAGAAAATGATAAATTGATCTAAAAAATGGATCGAGTCCAAGTAAGATCTGTGAGATCAAGCCAACAACGCTAACCACTGCGCCATAGGACCTGACATACATTTACGGTTAATTAAAAACATTGAATATTTATTTTAAAAAACCGTTTTTAAGAGTATCGTAAACACACCACTGCTTATCGGAGGATGCCTATTAGTTTTCTCAATAACCTAGCTTAATTTTCATTGTTTGTTTTAAAATCTTCTTATATTTTTTATATTCATCACAAACGTTTTATCATTTTATTATTTACGGATCAATAAAAAATAAATGAATGCTACATTAAACTGTGATTTCATATTGTATCACTGTAATTGCTTTTGAATATTATGTCAATGGCTAAAAGCACAAATGCGATATGTCAAAATAACGGGCTTTTGAGAAACGGCAATTGAATATTTACATGAGTGACATGATAAAAAGAATAGTTTTACTGTCTTCTTAAGATGCTCATGATATTTATATTCACAATAAAAATAACTGAACTTGTTCACATAAAATCTCACTAAAACGTGGTATAGCAACAATAAAATAACATTAGTTTAGTTATAATAAGTAAGTTTAAAAATTTGTTATTATATTAATGTTGTGTTCAATATTATGTAGTTACTTAAGCAGTCGAGTCTTTGGCGCATATCGTTCGTTGGCTTCGGTGACAGTTCACATTGGTTTGAGTCCCAAGGCGAACAGCATTTTTCAATCAATTCTATTTTTGTTCAAAGGCATGGGTATTTGTGATGTCGCAAAATTCCTTCCTACCTTCCTACTCTTCCAACCCGATAACCCTACTTATTCCTCGCACAGGAGGTATGGGCCACCAGTTCCAAGGGCCGATCGATTGATCAACTCATTGCCTAGAGAAGCGGACATTTTTATTGACAGTATTTGTGAACTGTTTGTTAAGTTTTACTATTTTATTTCTTGATTTTGTATGTTGATGTATTACGTAGTTTTATTTTATATTTTGTCTCATTACATTTGTCAAGTGCATGGAAAATTGGCGTAAGCTGTAATGTCATGTACAGTACTTTTAATTGTTAAACAATAAATAAATAAATAATAACGAAGCGTTTCAAGAGCTATTAGTTAACTGTAAAGTCCTGTCCTAACCTTATCATTCTATCATTAGGTTTAACAATATAGTATGAAGAAATTTTCGTAGAAAACTTCTATTGAGTTACATTCATTAATAACTCACATACTACACTTTAGGTGAGTACATAGTTTATTATTTATTTTTCACTTAACGAGTATTTGATAAAATAGTTTCCATATTTTGACCGTAAGAAGCTGGCCTCCGATGACACGGAATAAAGATTATATATTTGCCATTGGATGATAATAAGCTCATGCCCTCTGTTGACTTATAAGAACGAAATTAATCTACCGTTTAATCCATTTACCAATAGCTGTCAACCGCTGGGTGGGGAATTTGTTTCGAGACACCCAATACAGTTATATTGCGTTTCGTTTTGTTGGCAACTTCACTGTTTTGCTGCGTTCTTGATCGAAAATTTCCACATGCCCATTTTTCACTTAAGGCAGCCTTTTCAACCGTGAGTCGTCGATGGACGATATTCGCAATAAGCATTTTGGATTTAATTTAGTCAGTAAAATATATTCTTTCGATCTGAGTTCTTTCTCAAATATTTTATTGCAAACGTTTTATTTTAAAATAGTGTAACAACGTTATTTTTGACAGTGTTCACTGACTTTTAGAGTGTTCACTGACAATACTCGATGGAAAAGCATTACATTAAAAAAATACAAAATTTCTTTGTACTTATTTCCAATTTTAGAACTGGTTTCGCTCAGGCGAGCGTTATCAACTGATTTACGTCGGTTGTTACTTTCGATGGACACGGCGGTAACATTGTGGAAGTTCATTTTAATATAAGATTTAAAATAGCTTAGATTATTCCACATATTGTGCTTCAAACTGTGACACGAGTTTTGTCTATTTCAGAGGCATCCTCAAACAATCTTACTTTCATAATGCTTGTTTAAGTACTAATAATTTTAATTTTACTATTCTGACATATAATAAAAATAAAAACTGGAAACAAGGAGGTGAGGATAGAAAAACAAACTACAAATAATGACACTACAAATGACATTTACGCTAAAAAATGATTAACTAATGAGTTGTATCAATTATGAAGGGTTAAACCGTTGGAAATAAATTTAGTAGTGGCGAGCAACCTGTCATATTTAAGATATTATTTTATAACAATTCTTTACTGTTGATACTTTTATGTATTTATAAAAATTCCAAGAGACTCACTTTTAAACCTTTTTTGTTTACTCGATGGAGTATTTCTTTATAATTCGATACTTTAAGAAGTGACGTTAAATCATTTAGCAAAAAACCTTGCAAACAGCAAAGATACGAAGAAAGTTATAATGATACAAATTACACAGAAGCGTGTTGTTCTCTGTAAATTGTTTTATGTGGTTAGTTACTTTCTGTATGACAGAGACAATAATCTCTTTGTTACATTGTGAATATTAATCAGTTAAACGTTACTTACATGTATATTTTGTTCGTAAAGATAATATAATACTTATATTATTCTGTTTTACATTAACCCGCTTACGAATGTACTACAATCATATCTTAATCCCTATGGATTAATGTTTGTACAGCAAAAACGTTAGCTTATGAATCCACAATCAACCCGAAAGCACACTGGCAATGTTTTAAAACGGGCTATAAATAAAACAAGGAAAAAGTTTGTAATATTGTCATAAATATGTATATGTCCATTGTTTTTATAACATTGCATATACAGATTATTTGATGGAATTTGTTTGTCATAATATATAAATTATTTTACAAAAATAATCTTAATTTAAATAGGTTTTGTAGACAACAAGAGATAAACTGATCTAGAGTGAGAAAAAAGTCTGGACACGAAGAGTAAAAATCATGGTATTTTAATTTTTAATAAACCAATAATTACCGTATCCTAGCTACTTTTGATAAAGTGTCTCCTAAATAAATGATTTTACGCCAGTTTTTAATGTTATCATTTATTTGTTCTTCTTCCGAAAAATGTTGTTTATTACTAGTTTTTTAATTTGTTTTCGTTTAGGCAAGTTAATAATTATATCGGTGCTGTAACCGTTATTAACCGAAGATAGCTAAATTGTTGCCAGAAAACATAAAACCCGCGTTCTATAGCGTTAATAATTTAGGTAAAATTTTATTAAACAGTAAAGGCCGCGTAGAATCATTGTCACAGATTGTTACCTATCGCCTTTCTTGGGGAGACTGCCAAGCTTCTTACGTAGGGCAGACAGGTATAAACTTTAATATTAGAATTAAAGAACATATAAGGTGTCTTCACTAGGTAAATAAAAAAGGTTTAAAAATGAATAGTTTAGAATTTTTAGAAATAAATAAAAGTATTATCAATAAATAAATATTATTAAATAATATCTTGAATAAAACAGGTGGTTTGCCACTGTTAAATTTATTTTTAACGGCTTAACCTGTCCTAATTGATGCAACTCATTAGTTAATCATTTCTTAATATAAATGTCATTTTTATAACCATTATCTTTTGATTGTTTTTCTATCATCTTCTCCTTGTCTCCCATTTTTATTTGATTTTTATTATAATACATCAGAATAGTAAAATTTAAATCATTCGTACTTAAGCAAGCATTTGTGAAAGTAGTCTGTTCGAAGATGCTTCTGAAAGAGGTGAAACACGTGTCACAGTTTGTATTGAACTGAACTTGCATAAAAATTGAGTTAAGTTTAAAATATTGTAATATTACAACGTGTATAGCTTTTCTAGAGGTATTTTAAACATTTAAAGAGCTGAACCAAACACTTTCGGTTGAGAGTCTTACCAGTTTTGCATTATTCAGTAATTATTATTACTTCCGTAAGTGAATATATATTTAGCTAAATCAATAATCGACACAAGTCTTTATGTTTCATAATTTCTTATTAATATTGAATAAAGTAATACATTTTAATACAGCGACAACAAATTTGGTAAAATATAATTATTTTAAGACTTAAGCTTATTGAAAAACATTCACAATGAGATTTGCGACATAAAACAACGCGTAAATAATTGCCAATGAGCATAATTTTCAGGACTCTTTCTAACGTCACATTGTATTTCCCAAAGCACACCGAGGGCACATCTATTATTTAATTCCTATATGTAAAAAAAGGTGGATATATTCGGGATAAAAAAAAAACACAAATTTATCCGTACTACGTGAAAAAGGTATGATCCGATAAAGCCCGGGGAGTTATGTGTCAAGGAAAAACACCCAAAAGTACACGCGATTTTTCATGCTGCCTCTATAAACCCGTCAGTTACCAGAAGGCTGATAATCGCTTAGCTGATATTATCTATATTATTTGGTGTTTCCGTATTCTGCAGAAAAATATTATATCATTAGTTATATGTTTGTTTTTCTTTACGGTCATATCACATAATGACATTATTTGGCAAGATATAACATGTAATAGATGCAATATTTTATGGGAACAATATTTTTAGTTTTTACGCAACTGTCTACCAAACAAAAGTTTGAAAAGTGCATGAAAATTTTCGCATGTCTGAAATATGATGGATTTTAACGTAAAATTACTTGAATAATTAAAGTTCCACTTTAATCGTAAATTTTGTAATTTCGCATATTTTTTTTTTCTAAAATCATCACATCGAGTTTATTTGTTTATTTGAATTCCTCGAGAATACAAAATCCCAGGGTGCTAGTGACAAATCATGCGGAAGACCACAAACAAATTAGCAATTTAATGTGGATTCGAAGTTTCATCAATATTTGCCTGTATTCATATTTTAGTCAACGGCTTAATGTATCTGAGTTGTTTTTTACTAGATATGGTCGCCAATTAAATATATTTATGAATAAATTATTATTTGATTTTTGCATTTATTATACGCTTCCATATACTTGGTTATTAACTACAGGCTCTGCCTTTCTACATTATTATACCTTCAAGCAGAAGGGTGAACATGAACTGAAAAACACCAAAACATGGTTTCAATTGCTTTCGTTACAAATAATTAAGTTATTTTTGGTATTTTTTATAGTACATTAGCCAGTTACCGGCAAGCGTTGCTATGCCACTCAAAAAAAGAAAGTGTTTGTGTTTTAATTGTGTTTATTGAAGTGCATGTTTTCTTTTTCTGTTTGTTTGATGTTTGACGTTTGCTGCCGATTATCTATGGTACGACACACGCGCCACCTACTGTAAGTTAATTGTACTATAACCTTCGCGCAAGTACAAGCATACGATGTCAAAATGAACTGTATGGCAGACATAAAAACATTTATTTTTATATATAAGACTTACTGTAAGTTAATTTTACTATGCCTATAACCTTTTCGAAAGTGCAAGCAAAAAAAATATTGCAATCGAATGAGCGGTGTGGCAACGCATAAAGTACGAACAAACAAACATTAATTTTTATATGTTAGATATTACTAAAAACATCAAATATACATTATATACATACATATTATATTATACTAAAGCTTTACAATAATAATTGGGCAACGGTCAATATTATTATTTTTATTGGTATAATGAACTGAATATACATATAATGCTTAAACCTTGCGAACCAAATTTTTGAATAAACATACGTCAAAAAACATTTCCGGAATTTTCTCACAGAACAGGAAAATGATTTTTAAAAATAAAAGTTAAATTTAATGGGCGTTAAAGGGTTACAGTAATGAGTTTATAAATCAAAACTCCAGTCCCCGTCATTAGCAGTTACAACCAGGTGACCCCGCAAATGGAAAGAGCCCGAAAGAGGATAATTAAATAACACCTCTTTTTAAGAATTATCTAAATTTAAGTCTGCGCTGTGCGAAATTGTATTCGAACGCTGGTGGATGGGCGTTTTTGGGCAGTTTTTTTTCTGTGAAATAAAGATATATAATGTTCATCGAAAGGAAATTAGGGAAATCAAAGCGGAAATCTCATTTTATTTTGCTGCCTTAATCGGTATTTGATTTTAATAAATCAAGCTGTTATCTAAAACAAAACGAGCACCCTTTAATTACAGCTGTCAAATGTATGTATTTAAGTCTTACAGGACTGACAATTCTTATTAAAGGATTAAAATATATTAACAAAAAACAAAACAATATTCTACGGCTGTCGAGCCGGAGTCGGAGTCGTGAAACATGAGCGGCTCCAATTTGTTTTTTTAATATATTTAATGATGTGTATTTAAACAAAATAGTCAAAATTTCATGCTTGGCTGACTAAAGATGATCTGATGGTATACATATATATATAAGTTAAAATTCAATTATTGAAAAAAATCCTCGGAGTCATCAATTATTTTTAAACTGGAGTCGGAGTCGTCTTTTTTTCACGCGACTCCACAGCCCTGGAATATTCAATATACTTTTTTGTATTTACTTATAATTATATTGCCTCATTAGAATAACGCTAGAATACAGTATTGAATGTTTACGTGTATTTATAATTTTGATCAGTGGCGGCCGGTCAATGTGGCATTGGATCAACGCACACCTTGTATATGCAGAGGCGGTTATATTTCATGGAATAATATTCAAACAAAACATTAATATCATTCACTCATTTTAAATTCTTCGTGTATTTATCGTCTAAAATAAAATAAAAAAATATGTTCTAAAATATTTGTTAGAGAAAAAAAATTGTCCCCAAATGAATACTGCATGTTTCATTCTTACTGAGCCATCTCAGGTGATTTGTTATCAATTTATTATAATATATATTAAAAGTGAATTATGATTGATATGAATAATTAAAAAAAAATTATTAAATATTAAAGTATACGATGAAAACAAACATATTTATAATAAAACTTTAGCAAATATTGTTCCAGCTAGTTTTTATTACATTTTATATGAATAGAATAATATTTAAAAATCTGTTTGATAAGAATATAATATGAGTATACGCGTTTGTCAAAAACCTTCAGTAGATTTATATGTCGGAGATGCTGAGTAGGGAAATATTCTTCCCTAAAAATGGGTTGTATACCTGGAATATCTGAGATTTTCTTCTATGCTACACCCATAATAATGCTACGAGATGTACTTAATATATTCAAAAGTCATACCCACTGTTGTATATTTTCAGAAAAGAAATAGAAATGCTAAGTTTTGAAAAAAAAAAAACAATAATAGTAAGGTGTTTCTTTTAAGAATTTATTGTATTTTTTTTGGCTGTAAGTCCAAACGATAATAGAAAAAAAACTTTAGAAAGAAATTCTCTGTTATGAATAAAAGTTACGATGGATAAAAATACGGTGAAAAGCAGATGTATACATAATATATTTTCCAAAGATACTACATATTTTAATTCATAAATAATTCTTATATTATGTGTCGTCTACTTTACTTTTAGAATACGTATCTATGTTTGAGAAAAATATTAGGATACAAATAAATATCTACGTGTCTGAATTTTTTATTACAATTTTGTTTTTGTATCGACTATTGAAGGCATTAGTTGCAAGGGTTTTATACAATCTATAGCAGTGTCTGCCAAACTGTGTACTGCGGCACAGTAGTGTGCCGCGAAGGAGGAAGTTTCAAAACCATTAATTTAAAATAAAGGCTAGATGGTCATTTAAATTGTCTTTGTACATAGTGGTCGATGCAACACTGGGGTACAGCGCTTGTGAAAATGAAAAAAAAAGCGAGAGCGGTTACAGATGGTATATGAGGAGTTACGTGTTTTTGTAACTAATTTAGAGCCGCGCTTTGATAGAATTCTTTCGAAAAATCAATTCAATCCTTTTAACTAATTAAATTATTGCAACCTATGTAAATTTATGTTGATAAAATTGTTATGTACGCTATGATTTACTATATTCATTTTATTAAAAAATCCCATTCACAAGTAAAAATGTTTGGCAGACACTGATCTATAGAGTAGAATTTTAAATGTCAGACCAACGAAATTCTCATCGATTTCAGAACTATCATTTTTTTTAAAATTTATTATAAATTATATTGAAACCTTTCCACCAAGTATTGACAGTGAACACCCTAAAATTGATGAATATTTATGAGTTTTTTAGACAGTTATTACAGTTCATTACAGAGTATACATTTAATTCTAATTTTATATCGAAATTATACAAGAAAATTACAGCACAAATCTATTATAAATATTCAAGAATATTCCCGTTCCCTTATCTTCGTATGATAGATTTATTAAATTTCGAGAAATACTTGGTGCTATTTATTACGTAACCCAGTTTCCACGAAATGGTTCGTAGCTTTAAAAATGGTTTACCATAAAGCATCCAATTGGGCAATTTATTCAACAGTCAGGATTTTCGATAGGAAATAATGAAAAAAAATCAAGCATCCTGTCTCATTTCTTGACTTTATCTCTATTTCGAGTTTACGAAATAACATTTTGGTACGTATATTATGTCGATGGTAATTAAAATTGTTATTTTTAAGGGTAAATTATTTTTTTCTGAAGAAGCAATGTTTTGGACGAAATTTTCTTTAAGATTTATAAAAACAAAATATCTGTCATTCGTTGTGGGTGAATGCTTAAAAGAGATTATCTCACCTGAAAATTTGTATGAGAACTGCTCGTTAGTTGAATGCTTATTCATTCTTTTTTTCTTTAAGAGAATAAGCATGAAATAAAAAAGCATTGTAAAATAGTGGTTAGCCAATCGCTTCTACTACGTCGCCTTCTTTTTAAGATATTGAAAAGGTCAAATGTAATTTTATAAATCATAAAAATTCATGCTTTTTAACAAAATTCCGTAAATTGATTTAAAATTCATTTCAAACTGTTCGTATTAGTAAAAAGTTTTGTCGAGATACCTCCATCAGGATGACATATGATCCACATCGGGAGCGGGCATGGATAAATATATATATACATAAAACTTGCCTATAATAGAAAATGCACTGTAATTAATTCGCTACTTCTTAGATAGAAAACGGCACGAAAAAAATATGAAGATTTGTTGATGCTTGCTTGTTTTAGCATATCTTCTTCACAAATACTTCTAACTTGTATCAGTAAAATAAATATTAATTCTCGAGAAAAAAACAAGTATTTCTTACTTTATTTACTATTAAGAGACAGGTTATTTAAAATTCCATGATAATTACATAACTATTACCAAGCTTGCCGAGTCTTTTCATATATATTTTTAGCAACTCTAGCATGGCTGTTAAATAGCAACGTTATTTATTTAAACCTCATTAAATTTTATAAGACAATACTGATTTATTTTATTTTTTGTAAATGATAGAAGCATTAACGTTAATAGTGAAATTCGTTTCATTTATATGGTGTATTTCATTATTCACGCTCTGTCGCTTTCGAATTCCAATGTTGTCTCTGATAAATTTAAAATTCTTCCAAGCACAAATGTTTGTTTTTATTTTAACTTGCTTCTTTTCTTTCATTTTTTTTCTTCACCGTCAGAAGCTTTTGCATTAAAGCGCAATATATCAAGTGTACGCGTCACTGAAATATTTAATTCTAATTTACCTGTCTCTTTTTTGACATTAAATGTGTAAATGGTGAAAGCTACTTTAACGTCTAACAACAAAATAATATACTGAGCTTTTTACCAGTGCAAGTCATATACAATAAAATAGCGGTCCTATTATGACTACATATATTGAAAAATAAAACTTTTGAAGGTTAAACCTAAATTTAGCTCACCATTTTACGAACTAGTAAGGCAAACTAAATTTACATTCCTTTGTTTTTTTTTTTAAATAATTACTTGAGACTTCAAACTATACAATTAAATAAATTACATCATTTGCTAGTAGTGATGATAAATTGAGATTCTTTGATAAATTTTAATTGTTATTATTTACCGTATCCGCTTCTATGAGGGGAATATGGACTTCTAATAAAGTTTGTTTTGGCGAGAACTGTTTTTTAGTTGGTGGCTCAATAACTTTTTTTCCTATGAGAGTAGAAATAGAAGGATAAGGCTAGTACAGGCCTATTTATGAGCTAGTCGCTCCCGCTACTCCCCGTTTTTAAGAAAGGGGACAAATCCATGCTTTCTAACAGAAATTCATAAATCGATTGAAAAATCAATTTATAAAACTGTCCGTACTGGGACTCGAACTCGTGACCTCCGCAAATAAAGCCAACGTCGTTGATCACTCGACTACGCAAGCGGTCGCTGTATATGATATTTATAAATCGTGAAATCATATTTTTTGTTTTAACTGAGGTTCGAACAGAGTTGAGATCTGAGGTGTCAGTTCAAGTTCACCCGTGCACTTTGAACGCCTGAAGATTTGAAACTTTTTGAATGTATATAATTTGAACGATTAAAATTTAATATCGAAATTCCACCAAGCACTTTCAGTCAAAATCTTAAATTATTTTGTAATATATATATTATATATCGCCGTAGCATATAAATAACAACCCATTTTGTAACCCGAAGATGAGGTCCCCGTATAAAAAACAATCAGCAAACGATGTTTAAATAATTTTATTTTAAGCATATATATTTATTTTTACCCTTTATTACCCTTCGCAATCTTAAGAGCAGAGCACTGAGTGATAAAACCTCACCCTTCTTACTTTGTCTCGAAAGTATTTTCTGTTTATTTTGGTAATATCTAGAATTGAGATGCTTTTATTAAACTTAGTCAATTTAAAAAGTCTGGATATAAAACAGCATGAATTTTCTTTTTATGTATATGTTTTTGTGGTCGTCAAAATAATACAACGCAGACAAAACAAATCGAATCAGTATTTGTAATCTTTCTTGTCTATGATAGATACAAATAAAAAGTGTTTTTTTTGTCAATGGTCTGCTGATAAAAAGAAAAACAATGAATAACGCTTTGTAATTTAAACCACTGTTCACTCGCGTGGATGCAGTGTGCAGGTTGTAAAACAAAATAGACTAAAATGTGTTGACGACACTGTTGCCAGAGGGTAATATTGTCCGCAGGGTGATGCTCGTAAAACCCGCGCCAACATGACAACATGACATGGTTACGCCGGACGAATGGGTTTATTATCAAAAAATACGATCTGCGTCTGGGAACAGGGATGACAGATTCATTAAACGGCCGCCATTTTGCTTCAAAAACAAAAACGAACATTTTCATTGATTAAGAAAAACACAATATTCCTTTATACTTATTTTTTTTTACCATGTTCGCTCCCAATGTGCATATGGACTCCTAATGGAGTTTATCTCAACAGAAGTGTTTCTACGAGAACTGCTTGTTACTCAGTTGATAGCAATAGAAGGATAGGGCAAAGACAAGATTAGTGGTTAGCAAATCGCTCTCGATACGCCCCGTTCATAGGATAGGATGGGTGGGAGAGGAACATCACATACATCCATGCCTTCGAACATAAATTCATAAATCGATTGAAAAATCAATTTATAAAACTGTCTGTACTGGGATTCGAACTCGTGACCTCCGTAACCGAAGCCAATGACGTTGACCACTTGACCACATTGGTGGCTAAAGTACTTATTACTACTTTTATTTACCAAGATCAAGACCAGTTTCACTTATTGCGAGCATTATCAACTGATAAGAAATATAATTTTTCAGTGTTATTTATACAAAACAAATTGAAATAGAAAGGTCTAAAAAACTATTGTCATTGAAAATAATTTACAAATTACAGCACAAATTATGAATAAGTGACTCTGAATTAACATTAATTTGAATATTTAACACCTCTAACATGTAGTTACATTTTAATTATTATCTCAGCCTTACCATCCTTCAATAACTGGGCGTAGCAAGAGCGATTTGTTAACCATAAGTCCTGTTCTATCCCTACTATTCACTTTGGAAATGAGAGTTTGAGCGACTAACTAATAAACAGTTCTCGTAAAGATTCTTCCATTAGGGGGCCATATGATTCACATTGAGATCCACATTGACTTGGATTAAAAAAATGTATAATACAATATCGTTTTCTTTAATTTAAGATTTCGACTGAAGGTGCTTGGTGGAATTTCAATATTAAATTTGAATCGTTCAAACTATGTACATTCTCACAGATTTTGTCACTAACTACCCGGGTTTCGCCTTTCGGCATCTTCAGATTCGTTTTCTTGTTTTCTTTGAAAAATGTTTGAAATAATTAAAATGTTTTTCCTCAAGTGTGTAATGGTCTGAATAAGGTTAAGAAATACTGCTCTAAATGATCAAATAAAAGGATTTATTATGATTTCTTGTAATTCACTCTGCTTTCACTGTATTAAATATTTTGTTTAGCTTTATTAATTTCGTTGTTTTACTTATTAATTGCATTTGACAATACCAATGTTAAGACAATCAATGCTCGTACAGAAATATAGCGTATTAAATAAGTCAAAGCAGACTTTGTGTTAATTACTAATCGGGTTTGAATGGTGTATTATTTATTTAACAATCATAGCGTGGGCTTAAGTAAAATTGTGTACCGTACAAATAATAATGAAAATGAAATTCTTCAAACAAAATAACTTGAATATTTGTGCTCATTAATGTTTAGCCTTTGTTCTTACTAGATAGAATAATTAATGCTGGAAATAAGTTAAATTACACTTTATGGTATTATTATTTCCATAATAACTTCATGTTTGCAAACAGAATTGAATATTAAAAAAATATTATATAATATAGCCAAATTATCTTCGTTTATAATAAAGATTTAAAAACATTTTGAATTATTAATTAAGTATTTATATTGATAACATATTCATTTTCTCATTGTTTTCAAATTTTTTGTTCGTACAACAATATTGTTTTTTAGACTGATTATAATTTTAAGGTTTATATTTTTTATTGATGATGCATCACTTTTAGGGTGTTCACTGTCAATACTTGGTGGAAAGGCATTATATTAATAAAAACACAATATTCCTTTGACAATGCTCGCAATGAGCGAAACCGGTTCTGACCTAATTAATAACGTGGAATGAAGTACAAAGGAGTATTGTGTTTTTATTAATTGATTATGTAGTTACTTTTGATTTAAAGCTGCGATTTTTTGTCTTGGCTGGGAGTGAAATAAAAATATATACGACACTAATAACAGTTAACAACGACAAAAACAGCTAACAGCTCATTTCAATAGGAAAAATCAATAATTGCTTTTTTTAACCATGTCCGCTCCCAATGTGTAGCATATGGACTCCTAATGGAGTTTATCTCAACAGAAGTGTTTCTACGAGAACTGCCTGTTACTCAGTTGCCCAACCTCTCTTTTTTCCGAAGAGAGTAGGAATAGAAGGATAGTACTAGGACAGGACTAGTTGTTAGCTAGTCGTTCTCCATACACCCCGTTCATAGGATAGGATGGGAAGGGCGAAAATTGCTTATAATTTCATTTATTTATAAAACATATATATTGTATTACTACTTTATATAATAAATACAATTTTAAAATTTGGCCCTCTAGATGTAAAGTTAGCCAACTAGTAAAACGGTAAAAAAAATTCACGGACTTTTAAGTGCAATCACGTAATTATTCGATTTTTTGGTGGAATGCATATTTTTATTTTACGGAGATAAAGACCAGTGCATTTTGTCCTATGTAGCTTCTTGGCATTTTTAATGTTTCAAACCAATATTCGAATTTTTTTTTGTTTTTTACGACTCGTCGTAGTATCTCTGTCTCTTTTCAATTATTAAAATACGTTGACCAGTGGTCACTCAGAGGAAGACGAGGCTTCAGTGACGGATCTTACAGATTCGAGTCCCAATACGAATTACATTTTCTTCAATCGAAAGTATAAGTGTTTGTGATATTTATAAAAGTTTCTCCCACCCTTTCAATCGTAAGATAATCGGAGCAAAGTGAGGACGACTAATTTACCACTAGTTACTTCTTAGCCCTGTCCTTCTATCTTTACTCTCTTCGAAAAAAGAGAGAGATTGAGCAACTGGGTAACAAACAGTTCTCATAACACAGTTTTGTTGAAATATTTTAGTTATAAGG
The DNA here is from genome assembly GCA_030503985.1 of Himalopsyche tibetana. NCBI lineage: Eukaryota > Metazoa > Arthropoda > Insecta > Trichoptera > Rhyacophilidae > Himalopsyche > Himalopsyche tibetana. The sequence continues at coordinate 38,199,880 of JAPJYX010000014.1, read as the reverse complement.
CCATATTCTCCACATTAAGATCGGACATTGGTTAGAAAAAATGCATGACAAAAAGTGAGTTTCGTCACCTTTTTTTAAAAAAAAAGCACTGATAAGAAAGACTATTTTAATGTGTATTATCTGAGGTTACTTCACTTTTACGATACTTCATGAATTAACTTTTTCCTAAAATACCACTTGGCTCACTTTACCTCTAATGGGCCCAATTAATGTGTGTTTTGTTCAATGTTTATTTTTCTAAGAAAAAAAAATAAATGGTCGAAATTTAAATCAATTTTTGTTCAGAATAAAAATATTATACGGTCAGAATATTTTATACCACTTTGGTAAGGTTAGTTTTTTTTTTAATTTCATTTAAACTATGACTATTTATTCTGATCGATATATTGTAACCATTAAATATAAGTTCTGACTAATGTAATATAAATTCTGACCAGAAAAATATCAGCCTATTTTTCTATTCAAACTTTTAAATGTTAAAAATCAAGCATAAAAAAATAATCCCTAGACCGATGATTTTATCTAAATTTAAAATATTATCTTAAAAAGCAAAAAGTGACTTCGGTCTGATACTCAAAGCATGACAGAATGTAAAGGAGCTTACGTGAAAAATACCTAATAAACGTCAGCTTTTCCATATTTTCCTCACTCAAAAAACACCGCGCTAAGTGGAAAATATAAAAGGCAAAGTAAAAAGTAATGCCGCGATCCCTTCTTAACCTCTGTCACTTTTCGTTGCGGGCACCCCTGTTAGAGAGAACCTTAGTGTATGCTATTAATAATTGAATGCTTCGCAATCTCTTGTCTATATTATTATACTGTTGACAAAGTGGAAGCCTTTAAATACTGCGTAGACGTTTAAGCGCACTTGAATTCCAGGAAAATACTACTGCAACGTTTCTTTAATATTCAATTCACATAAAATTACTTCTGAGAAAAAAGTGTTTTTAGCATTTGTAAATGTTTATTTCTTTTCTTTATTTCTAACAAAATTAAATTATGTTTTTATTTGACTAGTACTGTATTGTACACTAAGTCAATAAAATAAATTCGTTGTCAGTATAACATTATAATTGTGGGGTTATATATAATACAAAACGTACTATTTCCAAAACTCAAACATTTAAGTAGAGTCAAATACTATAACGAATAACACAAAAAAATAATATTTGTATAAAAATATGATTTCCAATTGGAAAAAGACAATCTTGTAGACATTTTATTTTAAAACTAATAGGATCAGTCAATTTTTTAGGCTTGAATTACCCAATCTGCATACCTAACTCAGTATCGCTCATTTTGGAAATATAACGTTTTCCATTATAACCCCACAATTACGGAGAGTAATTTATATAAAGCGGTCAGTATTTAAATAAAAAAGTAATTTTTTCAATATTTTTTTTGACATAAACTAACGTAACCAAGAAAGTATTTACTTACTTAACTATTCTTAAAAAATAATCACAATAATTTCGTTTTAGATAGGCAAAAATACGGAATTCACAGTTTTCTCAAAATACCTTTTGTCAATACCTACAATGTAACATATATAAGTTATTTCAAAAGGATGTAACCTTTAAATGCCAAAATAGTATCTAAATTTAGCTTTTATATTTGAAAAAGAACGGCGTGTAAAAATTGCGTCCAGGAAAAAGGATATACAAAAAGGTTATTCTTATACAATTTATTATATTAATATTATTTGTCATTGTGGTTATTAAGGTTGTGTATATGTCATATTGTTACTTTAGCCCATGAATCATTGACAAATATTAAAAAATAAAAAATTATGTGTGAGTTACGTCATAGTTCATGTTCACTGTCAACTATTGGTAGAATGTAATTACATATATAAATATTTTATTATTGATCCTAATCTTAATGAATAATTTTGAATTAGTACGAAAGTGTTTTTTTTTAATTTGATAGTTTCCGTTTTATTTTATGACAAAATATGTTTTTGTCAGATTTACAAAATTTTTAATAGGTAGTGCAAATATTTTTTGATAGGGTTGAAGGTAGTTTGACACACCACAGAAACGCATGTATTTGAGCATAAATCCATGAATATAAAGAAAAATAAAACAGTCCGAACTGACCAATAAATACCGTAACTGAAGACGACTTCTAAGCCTATCCTATCTCAATCTGTTTATTTTTGACAATTGAAAAACAAACAGTTTTCGTTGACAATTTTATAACTAGTCTATTGCACTAGTCCTGTCTTAGCTTTATCTTTCTATCCCAACTACTCTCTTTGGAAAAGCGATTAAGTAACATACAGTTCTCGTAGAAAACATCTGTCGAGATACCTCCATAAGGAGGCCATATGCTCCACATTAAGAGCGAACATGAATTTTAAAAAATCACCACACTGGTAGTGGAAATGGTTGGTAAAAACTATTTATAAATCATTTAATACTGCTATTAAAGTTTACATTGAATGTTCAAAAGATTATTTGTGTTGTCTAAATATTCCATCATTGAAATACAAATTTCAATATTCAACGCAGAACAACTATTAATCACAATATCTACGAAAGTCTTAAGCATTTCCTGAAACAATAACAAGGATATTTGAATACATAACGAATTATTTCACAAGACTTACCCCTTTATGAATAAAGTGCTGATTGAAAACATATCGAAACATAATATTTGACAAGGGGGTCCGCTGGTAGTGACATGTGGTTGTTAGGCAGCGTTGTGATAAATTTCTATTTCAGAATTGTTAATATTTCATTTCCTTCAAAATTACTTGTAACAATATATGAAAAACATGGTGCCGTCCGCCCACCCTTTTGACGAATTTCCCGGGGTTTTCCCGCTGAATGAAAAAGTCTCATGCGAACAACATGCGACCAGAATGAAATCCCCGGACACAAAAAGCCTTTCAAAATCTCCCTGGTCCATATTAGGGCCCACAAATCATTTTGGAAAGAAGAGGCGGGCCGATTGTTCAAATTTGTATAGAGTCCGAGAGGAGAGCACTGTTATAAATTATTAGTACCTGCCTACCTGGATTTTTTTCTGCAGTTTGAGGGAATCGAAACAAGGGATATTGTGTTTTTTGCTCGTTTATTCAAAAACCTTTGTGTCGGACTATAATGCTTCATTGATATTCTGATTTCTTAAGAAAATTTACAATTATTAGTAAGCTTATAAAGTCCAACCATCCTTGACTGAGCGTGGTATAAATTTTAAGCAAAAGCTCTATTTATAGTTCCTTTTATGTAAAGCCTATCGTACGATTTCAATATCACAGCACCGATCTACGCATTTTGACTAAATAAATTACTAAATCTTAAGCGTTTCATCTAAATCAGTATTTTTGTCTACGAGAACTGTTTGATATCAGTTGTTCGTCTTTTTTTTCACATATAGTAGGAATAGAAGATGGGACTAAGGCAAGATTAGTGCTTAGCTTACCGCTCTTCCTACGTGCGATTTAGGATAAGATAAGTGGAGGGCAATTCAAGATATCACATACGTCCATGCCTTCGGGCAGAAATCCATAAATCTAAAAAAACTGTCAGTGCTGAGATTTGAGCCCGTGATATCCATTTTTTATGACGTTGACACTTGACCACGCAGCCGGCACTTAATAAAATTTTTACTCGATAATTATTGAAGCCAATAATTGTTATGTTATTATTACGAAGGTTAATACCTTCGTTGATAACATAGATTTTGCCAAAAACTTCAGTTAGGCTCTGATTTAATTTGAAAATATATATTTTTTAAAGTTTATCAAAGGGCTTGCCGTTCATCATTTATATCAAGAATTGTATGGCAAGTGCACTCATTTTTAAATCCGAGTTTTCCTTCATAAAGATATTAAATATATTCTTCCTTTATTTGAAACATTATGTGCATACAATATGTATTAAAAAATGTTTTCAGATGTTCATAAATTATATTCTAATATTTAATGCAATCGTTGCAATATTCGTTAAATCTTTCAATCCTGGATGAATTCTCATGTCTGTTTGGACTTGTTTGGAAAGTTCGAGTTTTGAGTCATGTCTATCTACCCTAGTATTAACCAAATCTATTCCGTGCCTTTCGAGGTGATTGTGGCACGGTCTCCAACTGAATCAGACACAGTGTTGTAACATTATGCAAATACATACATACACCATAGATACAAATAATACGCTTGACTGAAACAGAACCATATTTCATTATTTGACTCTGCCGGAAATTAAACTTGCGCGATTCTGTATAGAGATATACGCGAATGTCACACATTGCATTATATTAAACATCAAAATCCAGCCGGTTTTCAAATTTTACAGTTCCATCTAATTTAAAAACAATTTTACAATTTTGATTTTTTGATCGTTCAATATCAACTTTGAAAAGGAAAAAGAACGTAACTCACACTTTTTTCAAAACAGCTTTTATTCAAATCACAATGTATGCAACTTAATATACTTCCTATCAAAAGGATGTTGCTGAAAATGCCGAATAAGTATCTTAATTTATCTTATACGTTTGAAAAAATAAGGGCTTGCGAAAATTGCGAAATCACGAAACAAGACTTAAAAAAAGGTTTTTAATGAAAAATTGATATCATAGAAAAAGTCAATTAAAAACCAGTTAATCAGTCTCCGTGCACTTCAACGTTATGAATATTTCATAATTTGCCTTAGCTCAAAATCATCAAACTACGTTTTTGGGGTCTCCTGTAACATTTGTTAGGTGTAGGTTACGTCCTATTTCTTTTCCACAGTCGATATGTATTATAGGAATTGTTTTAATAAAGGCACTGTTAAAAATATTTAACTTGCTCAGCATTTTGCGTTCGATTGGTTTTCAGATTGAAAATATATTTTTTTAAATTTATATCCGTTCACAATGTGGAGCATATTACCTCCTAGTGGAAGGATATAAACAAAAAGTTTTTTCAACGGAAACTGCGTGTTATTAAATTTTTATTCTTGGAATCGTATGCATCTATTTTTAAATATATTTTGCTGTCGATTTGATAAATAAGAAATTGAAAAAATGGTGCTATATTTATAAATTATAATACCTTCGTCAATTTCTATATGTAAATATAAATAGAGTCGGCTAAATAAAATATTTTAACGCAATTAGTATATAACGTTTAACGTACATGCTGTACTGTTTAAGCCAGCGATTTCCAACCTGGGAGGCGTGGGCTATTACAAAGGGAGGCGTGAAAAGTAAAAAATATATATTTACTCTTTAAAACATGTCTTTATTACTATATGAAATAAAGGATGGGGAGGCGCGAAAATATTGTTTTCTTTAAAGGGAGGTGGAGTAACATAACGGTTAGGAACCACTGGTTTAAGTAATAATTAATCCATAAGTTATAGGTTTTATTTTGATTAATAATAATAAATTTGAATCGTTCAAATTTCATATTGAAATTCCACCAAGCACCTTCAGTCGAAATCTTAAATTAATAATAATTACTTGTATACAACACAACGGAAACATTATTTGTGCATATTTTAATACATAAAACTAATCTCAAAAACTAGTTCCGGAAATTTTTCAATAAACTTTCCATCACGTTATTACCGACATCGTATATTGCAGTATGCCTACAAAATTTAATCACTAGTTTTCAATTTTCTTCCAATAAACTAGGTCGTGTTATTTCACAAGTGCTTTAGTCAAAGGAAGCCAGTACTTTTACGGCGTCGCGGCGCTTGATGGGAAAGTGAACAGGAAATTTAATGAAATCGGAAGCTCGTTCTTTTTTTCTCTCGGCAGGCGGCCATCCGCTCGTCCGACAGGGCGACGCGCCTCGACTAGACGCCTCCGCTCCGCCTTCGATGGACGCTGTTTTAGATTACATCGTTTTGTCTTCTGACCTATTTATAGTGCATTTCACAGCAATGAGACAAATTGCAACTATTGAATAAGCATGCGCTTTTTAATGGAAATATTAAATATTTATCTCACGACTACGAAGTATTTTCGTTTGATTTGAGAAAATAGTAAGATAAAAAATCAGATTTCCCTAACCATATATAATGACGACTTAAACAAACAATTATGTATTGATAAGGTAATTGAAATATTTTAGGTTTTAATTTTAATTTTTAGTTTTTTTATTTTAAATAACGAATATGCTTTGGACAAGATAAATTTATGCTTAAATACTACTTAAAAATAAAGTAACCCAAATAATTCGATAGATTGGGATCAACAAAACTAAAATACGATAATATGAGCCAAGTTAGAATGATGGGAAAAGGTTGACTGAACTCACCACTTTTATTAAATTATAACAATCAATTTTTCTCTAAAATACTTTATTTGTGCTTAATAATTTAATAAACTTTCACATAAAATAAAATTTGACGACGGTTCGTACAAAAAACAATTGAAAACGTAATTGTACTTAAAAGTCAAATGGAAAAGTTTCACTATTTTACTATTTGGCTCACTTCACCTCTTAAAGGCTCATATATTTCTAAAAAAAGTTCCATTTGGCGAATTATTACAGTTTATTCATTTCGATTAATCTGACGAGTAATTATGAATTTAATTGTTTATGTCGGAAAATTTCTGATTTTTTTATCATGTGAAAAATTCTCCTGTTGAAGGCAACGGGCTTACAACTCGTAATACTTTAATGTACTATTTTTAAATTATAACTCGAACAATAAAAAATATTTAGCATTGTTATCAAGTCATGAGAACCGTTGTTTACGGTCACGAAATAGCACCTTACCAAAACACACAGATGTCAGTGACACACAGATTTTTAAGACAAATATAGAATTTAGCTTTATGTTTAAGTTCAGTAGTGTAGTAAAAAAATTGTCTGTAAAAAAATACAAAAAAAATCATTTCTTAAAAGCTACCGCTGAATCTATCGAAAATAGCTTTATCATTATACTTCCCAAATCATTTTCCAACCATAAACATTTGTGGAATTTACTAGACAATGTCATTAGCTTATTGTGATGTTCACGTATTCCATACCTACTTAAAACAAACATTTAAATGAATTGATTTTTATAAATTTGCGCTTAAAAGCAAGATGTCACGATTCTCTTCCATCCTTCCAACCGTGGCAAAGGCGATTTGCTAACTTTTGGCCATATCCTATCTTTTCATATATTTATATCTGTACTCTCTCTGAAAGGGAGAGATTAAAAGACTTAGTAACAAGCAGTTGAATAGCGTCTGCAGAGATGAATTCTAGTGGGAGTCAACAATACGAACGGATATAGCTACAAAAACGATTTTAACCATACGCTATAATAATAAAATACTCTCAACCAGTTTTCGTACGCACATTCTATTTAGATACACATCAGGTGGATTGTTTTTTTTTATGTTTCACGTCGACAGGCTTAATATTATAATTCAATGAAAGCTTACTTATCTTGTATATAATTTGCACTTTTTTTCGTAGCGCAAGCTTTTCAAGATTTGTTATCCGCTGATAGATTAAATAATGTGTTACTGATTAAACTTATAATGCATAATGATTTTCTATTTCGCATCATTTATTTTCGCCATCAGGCTGCTGAGAAAAACACCCCTTCCCTGCACCATATCAAAGCAATCAATCGAACCTTCTATGAGATCACACTTCCATTGGTGCGCTACATCGATTTTCGAAACAGATTAAATGCAAAGCATTGAAAATAAAATAATTATTTAATATTTCGTATTGAAACTTCAACAAAGCAAACGAAAGTTTATCACATTCGATTTAATGGTAGTTTTATGTTATATTTTTATTTGTTTTATATTGAAAATTTACATTTTTTAAAATTTTCTTGGGCACATATACTCGCCCAATTTTCGGACTGCCGCTAACTGACAAAATGACATTCAAATATTTTTAGGAATAACTATTTAGGATAAAACTGAATACAAAAATATCTTTTGCATTTTCTTTCGCAAAATATTTCATTTTTTGTTACTTGTAATCTGAAATTTTAGTGGAATTGGAATTCGTGATCTTTTTATCTTCCCTATCCTAAAAATATATTAATAAAACAAGTCAGAGATTGCCTACTTACTTATACGACAAATACCAAAAAAATATCTGAAAAGATGATTTGAATTAACACTAATTATAATTAAAATACGTATTCTATGCGCTCTTCATAAGATGACAAACATAAATAACTTTTCTCGTAGTTATTATATTTGAAATATCTTGAAATTAAAAATAATAAAAATGAGTTACAACTCAATTGACATTTTTTTTTTCTATATTATTTAAAATATCTTATATTTGCCGCCTGCTGCGATCCAGTTGTTTAGAGCTTGCTCTACCGATCACGCAGGTCTGGATTTGATTCCCGGTAAGATCACAGTGAATTTAAGAATTATTCAATTCAAAGTTGTGATCGAAGACTGGGTGTTTTTGATGTCAATTCACATTTTTTTCTTCTCCTCTCATCCTTTTAATCCTTTAATAACTGGGTGTAGCAATATAAATTAGTTGCCAACTAGTCCTTTTCTAGCCTTATCCATCTTTCCCTACTACTCACTTTGAAAAAACTTCTTTTGAGATACCTCCATTAGGAGGCCATACGCTTCACATTGGGAGTGGACATGGATAAAAAATGTATTGAAAACATTTGAATAACTCCACAATACGGTAGAACACAATAACTGTATTTAATAAAAGACATTAGTGGAGTAGAAAAGAAAGTTAATTTTTATATAGGTAACTGAAACTAAAAGCTTGACGAGATATTTTGATCTAGACTATATATTACGGAATCCAATATTTAGAGCACTTTATGTGAAATCGCATTACCAAATAATGTGTCTAACTTCAGTGATATTCTGTAAATAGATGTGAAGTAAAAAAACTGATAATGCTCCGCGCGCCACTGTATACGCCCACACCACTTCGCATATTGGGACACAGTCAATTTCCTGTCTCCCAGTTTCACCCCTCCTTTCAATTACTTCTACCACGTTTGTGAATGGTGGTCCAAATAGTATACTTGTACCGCAGATATAAAGCACGGATCATTGTTGACAATCGCGAATGTATCATAGCCGATTGATATTGCCAATATTCTCCGGCAAAGATCGATCACAAAGCATTCCTTTCAAATTCACTTGCTACATTCCTATATGTACAGCTTCATTTGGAGGAAATGATTCACTTTTATTCATACGTATATTGAAATTAGTTATTTAAAATATTTTAATATAATATGTATAAACTAGGGTTTCTAATGCCGGGATTCCAACTAATTTATCGAATTCGAAGGAATTTTGGGATTCACTATAACATATTTAAAATCTAAGCTCTTTCCGATTTACTGCCATATATTTGAATAATGAAAATATTTCAAGCAGTCTACCTCAGTCTGTTTATATACCTAATTCTTTATAATATAATACCTACATACTAAATAAATTTTGTCGCTTGTGTGGTCGAGTGGTCAACGTTGTTGGCTTCGGCTACAGAGGACCCGGGTTCAAATCCCGGTACGGACAGTTTTATAAATTGATTTTTCAATCGATTTATGAACTTCTGTTCAGAGGCATGGATGCATGTGATGTCTTGAATTCCACCCTCTCATCCATCCTATCCTATAAACGGGGCGTATCGAGAGCGATTAGCTTACCACTAATCCTGTCCTAGCCCTATCCTTCTATCCTTACTCTCTTTGAAAAAAGAGAGGTTGAGCAACTGAGTAACAAGCAGTTCTCGTAGAAACACTTATGTTGAGATAAACTTCATAAGGAATCCATATGCTCCACATTGGGAGCGGACATGGTTTAAAAAAAAATATTGTGGTCTTACTCACTTTCATATTTTATAGCAGTCGTAGACAGTTTTTATCACGATTTTACACAAAATTCAGTTACAACTGCTTCTTTTTTAAGGGCGGTACAAGAATCTTAGTATTAACTAAACAGTTTTTTTTACATCAAATTTATAGAGCTTTAAGTACCAAGACACGTCAGCGTCAAATTTTTTAGAGTCCCGCTAATGTTTTGAAAAATTGTATTCTCTTACCATTGTTGCAGACGGAAGGGCGTGATCGCTACAGAGGTAATAAACCTCTAGTGAGGCCTGTTCATGGAGACTCCATATGCATTCATTTTCAAATCACATTCTATATACCCCTTATACACACACGTGCGCAAACATACATATACACATACAGTACACAAATAATTCAACCAAAAAGAGTCATTTTTATTATGCTTAGTTCGTTCTTAAACAGTTAATTAATTTTAGACGAAAATCTACGGCGAGTCGTCGAGCAGAACTGCTCTCGGTCTCAAGCCATTGTCTCGTCATAGTTGTGAAGGTGAGAGATCGTTAGGTTATAATGTTTTCCTACCTCGCTGTGAAACTTTTGAGATATCAAAAAATTACCAATATTGATATCACTTTCAATGTATTTTTGACTCACATACTTAATTTTACAATTACATAAAACAAGCAGAATTTAAATTAACTACTGATCAAACAGCGCAATATCTTTGGTGAAATCTATTCACCACTGAATACATATTTCATCTTAGCTGTCTACATGCAGCTAAATGTATAAAGTTTTCCTCTCGATTTAACTTCTTCACCCCTTACTCCCACTTTCAATTACTTGAGCCACGTCCATAAGCGGAGGTCCACGTCTTATGCGGACTCACCAAATTTAATGGCGGAACAAGACTTGTGGATTTAACACGCCGAATCCCACTAACCATTCATATTTAAACTTAGGAAAAATTTCTTTCCTATACTCAAATGTGCATGAATGTGACTACAACAATTTTAAATTGATTATCTATCTCTGTGACAGAGTGGTACAGTAATGTGGCTTGAGTAGCTATACTATCTCATAATCTCAGAACACGAATTCTCGTATTAACATTTTCAACTAATATTTCTACCCACAGTGTCTTAATTCAAATCAAAATGTTGAAATGCTTCATAAATAAAATAATGAAAGTTTAAAAATGAGTCTTAGAAAATTGATAAAGTCATTAAAAGAAATGAGACTTTTGTTAATAACATTTTAAATCAGATAGGTGGATCACCATTGTTGGTTTTTTTTTTCATTGGGATTTACCACACTTAATTTAAATAATTAGTACGACCAAAGTTAGTTTCTCGCCCTCTTTCTGTGTCTAGTAAGCCCCGACTTTTATTTTGTAATTTATAACTTGATCATTATATTCAATTTTTAGTTTATTGGTAAACACCAGGTCTTATGGCACAAGCGGTTAGCGTTGTGGGCTTCCGTGCCAGACCTCACGGGTTCGAGTAGCAATACGGGCAGCATTTTTTTCGATCTGTTTATAGATTTCTCTTCGAAGTCATTGGTGTTTGTAATGTCCCTCACACCATTTCTGATCCTTTTACAACTGGGTGTAACGAGAGCGATTAGTTTACCATTAGTCCTGTCTAGCCTTATCCTTCTATGCCTACTACTCTATTTGAAAAAAAAAATAAAGAGATTTTGAATCGTTTAAAGTATGTACATTTACACAGATTTTGTCACTTACAAAATAAGAGAGGTTGAGCGACTGAGTAACAGTTAACGTAAAAAAAACTTCTGTTGAAATACCTCCATTAGGAGGCCATATTCTCCACATTGGGAGCGGACATGGATACAAAAAGTAAAACTTGGGATGTTTAGTCTGAGGATGCTTCTTAACCGTTTGAATACCGCGCAAATAAATCATTAATATGTCCCAGAGATACTGCGTGTTTTTGAGAAAAATAATTTTGCCTAATATACACTCGAATTCGATATTTTAAAAATCTATATTGACTCAATATAGATGGAACTACACACATTCATCAAAATTTTGCTTATATTCGATTAGAATACTAAGTATTTGATTTTTTAAATGTCTTGGACATCCGTGTTCGCTTGCATATGTTCCGGACACCTGTGTCCGCTTGGTATTCAAGTGGTTAAAAAGGAAAAACACGTGTCGCATTTCGTAACACTACATAAAAAATAGGAAAAGTATCAAATTTAGTTGTATATAATAAATAAACTTTCACAAAATTACCATTGAATCCATCGAAGATATGTAAACTATTTTTACGTTTTTTTTTATATATACACAGAACTTAAAATGCACCAGTCCCTATTGTGTTAATCTCCAAACGCGACCTGTGTGCTTAAATCTAACTCCGAACACAAGTTTTCAGATTTGCAGATAAACCACGTACAGAACATTTATATCAATATTTGAGTGAGAACCCTCCCCGTTTCTCTTTCCCTGACCCTCTCACTCTTCGGCGGTCCATCAATTCGTGTGAATTCGTTAGACCGGATAAGTTATTTTTTATATATTATGCTGTATGCGTTTCCCATATATTTTACGGGTAGGGTTTCGAGAAAATGAATACTTAGGCATACCCACAGCCCTGTTCAGAGTATTGTGACATATAAATCTTGATTATTTTTTTTTTACCATGTCCACTCTCAATGTGGAGCATATGGACTCCTAATGGAGCTTATCTCAACAGAAGTGTTTTTACGAGAACTGCTTCTTATTCAGTAACTCAACCTCTCATTTTCCAAAGAGAGTAGGAATAGTAGGATAGGGCTAGGACAGGACTAGTGGTTATCTAATTCAGTTGCTCAACCTCTCATTTTCCAAAGAGAGTAGGACTAGAAGGATAGGGCTAGGACAGGGCTAGTAGTTAGCTAATCGCTTTCGATACGCCCCGTTCATATGACAAGATGGGTGGGAGGTGGGAATTCAAGACACCACATATATAAAGCCTTCGGACAGAAATTCATAAGTCGATTGAAAAATCCGTACTGGGATTCGAACCCGTGACCTCCGGAACCAAAGCCAACGACGTTGACCACTCGACCACACAGGCGGCAAATTTATGATAAATGATTTATTACTTATCATAAAATTGCTATTCTTTAACTTCAACGGTCGCCTGTGTGGTCAAGTGGTCAACGTTGTTGGCTTCGGCTACGGAGGGCCCGGGTTCAAATCCCGGTACGGACAGTTTTATAAATTGATTTTTCAATCGATTTATGAATTTCTGTTCGAAGGCAGGGATCTATGTGATGTCTTGAATTCCCCCCTCTCACCCATCCTATCCTATGAACGGAGCGTATCGAGAGCGATTAGCTCACCACTAATCCTGTCCTAGCCCTATCCTTCTATCCATACTCTCTTTGTAAAAAGAGAGGTTAAGCAACTGAATAACAAGCAGTAGAAACACTTGAAATAAACTTCATTAGGAGTCAATATGCTCCACATTGAGAGCGGACATGGTATAAAAAAATAAAAAAAATTAAGATAGTTCATTATAAAATTTGATGATATTTGATAATGGTAATTAAGCATCTTATTTATATTCAACAATTTATTATACTTCAAATGTTTCATATCTATCTGAGTTAAATCGAAGAAAAGTGTCAACATTTTTGAAAGCTGATACTTTTTTAAAAAATAATTTATTGACAAAAAGGATTTGTTTTAAATAAAAATTTGTCGGGTCCTATGTCGCAACGGTTAGCGTTGTTGGCTTCAGTGTCGGATCTCACGGGTTTGAGTCCTAGAACGAACATCATTTTTTTCGATTGATTCATCGATTTCTGTTCGAAGGCATGGGTGTTTGTGATGTCTCTCTCCCTCTCACCTTTCCGAACCTTTATTAACCAGGCGTAGCGAGAGCGATTAGTTAACTCATACTTATGTCCTTAATGTTTTTATTTTTAATCAAAAATCTATTACAGGTATTTAGAATTTAAATTTACCGGTATTTCGATATTTAAAATACTGCGCACATGCCGGGATCCCGGTTGCGTTAATTCCGGTATTTCGGTCCTGAGTCGAAAGTAATACACAGCTCGTGGAAACAGAAATATAAAATTCTGTAGCCGCTCTGTTAATCTTTTCGTGTTAATTAAAAATTAAAGTCGATTATTTTTTCATTACTCTCGCTATGCGCAAATCTCGGCTTATTTTTTTTTACCGCAAAATCCAATTTGAAAAATAATTGTAAACATTCCAACAGATTTATTAACAACACCAATTTCGTTTTATATTTACATTTGTGTTCAAAATAAAAATGTTGTTTATTGGTCTCCGATACCATTCGAAAACATTTCAAAATACATTTTTTGATAAAACCCGTCTCAATTTAAAAAGTTATTTCATAGAACTGTTATATATATTTTTTTCATTTTTCTTTGGCGAAAATATTTTCGACATCTAATTATTTTATATTTACCGTATCTGTTAGTTTATCTGTGACACTTTCTTTACACTTTTATTCTTTCAATTTTTAAATAAATGTATGGTCTAAAAACATATGAAAAGTAAATACGCAATCAAATTTTAAGCAAATGATTAAAGCGTGGAAAGCCTGGAAGAGAACAGTAGTTTTATATAAAAAATTAAACTATTTTTTTTGACAATAAATTTATAGCCAATTGCTTGTTACACCAGAATAATGTTATTTTGTTTTTTTTTATATAAATAACACTGTTATGTTGTACTCTCTTATCTATTGGCAATGCTCATTATTATTGAAGCCGGTTCTGATCATATAAAATAAAAGTGGATTTAGAACAAATGAGTGTTTTTAATTATCATACTTTTCTACAACGTATGGAGTGTGAACACCTCAAGAGTAACAGCTAATCAATAAACATGTGTAAGCTTACAGACTGTATACCTTCACTTTCTTGTCAATTACGCGGTTTAAAAAATATATATATTTTTACAAACAAATTATTATATTTAATTGTTACTAATATTTTGATATTCTTAAGTTTTATTTAATGATTTTAAATCTGTTCAAAAAAATAAATATACAAGCTAAGATTTAATCATTTACAAAAACAATTTTGTTCATCAACATTTAATTGATTTTCAATAAAGGCTCGAATTAAACCGAAATGAACATGTGCAGTTATTCTACCTGGAAGCGCGTCACTGTCAACGCTTGCAATGAGCAAAACTGGTCATGACCTTTATAAATAAAGTGGAAATAAAGTACAAAGGAATATTGTTTTTATATTAAAATTATATAATGCCTTTATACCAAGTATTATATAGTGAACACTCTAAAAGTGATTTTATTGATTAGCTAATTGCTAAAAACAATATGAGCAATTTTGATTTATAAACATGGCGATATTTCGTTTAAATATAAAACAGTGATCTGATTTGAGAAACTTTCCATTCCAAACGTTAGTATAAATTTATTTTTACTTTCATTATCTTACAAAACAACTCTATTCTTAACATTTCCAACAAATTTTCGTTAGCATTAACGGTTTCTTTTAGCTATTGTTTCTTAATTACAATACATTTTGTGCTGTCAATAATGTAAAGCATTGTCTCAGAATCTATACTAAAATAGCGATCGCTCATCCGATTTGATCCCATGGAAAACCACGAGCTTAAGTCAATACGTAATCTAAATAAAACGTGTATATTAAACGTCATCTAAAGACTCGAGCGTTTTCCTAGTAAACCTCTAATGCTGCAGCAACTTGGTAAGTTAGCTTTGCGTAATGCCTAGATTAGTTCCTTGTTGTCTTATATCTTGAAGCGCTTACCCTGTCTAATTATCTTCAGATAAAGGCAACTCTCCTCGAAAATGTTTGCCAACGAAAATTGCTATGAAAGAAAAACAATGAACGCGCTGTAACACAACGAGCCAACTACAACTATGTAGTATATATAGTGCTTGACAGTGGCGTCCACTTACTAGTGACTTATATATTTGTTTGAAGGTAATTTCGATTAATAATTATGCCGTCTATGTGGTCGAGTGGTCAACGTTGATTGCTTCAGCTACAGAGGTCACGGGCTCGAGTCCTATTGCGGACAGTTTTATAAATTGATTTTTCAATCGATTTATGAATTTATTTTCGAAGGCATGGATGTATGTGATGAACGGGGCGTATCGAGAGCGATTAGTTTACCACTAGTCCTGTCCTAGCCCTATCCTTATATTCCTACTCTATTAGGAAAAAAGAGGTTGATAAGCAATTGAGTAACAAGCAGTTCTCGTAGAAACACTGTTCTGTTGATATAAACTCCATTAGGAGTTCATATGCTCCACATTGGGAGCGGACAAATAATATTAACACATTACACAAAAATAATATACGAATGCAAATAAAGAAATTAAAAACTTCTAAGAGAAAATAGGGTTAAAAATATCAAAGTATTTATGTCAACAATTTTTCGATAAAATTAGTTTAAAGCTATTTTGACGTATACCTTCGTCATACGTTTTAGACGTAATATTAGCAATCTCTTTTCTATGAATTGTGACCACCCTGTAACATTGAAAATCTAAATATTATTTATCCAATTCTAATAGCCATAACGCAGATACTAGACGCAAAGACGCAGTTTCAAGTGATCTTATTTATCTGGCCATTGAAATATGTCTTCTGCCTCATTCGCATTTTGTGATCATGGTCATATTAATTTATAAAAATATTCAATAACTACACCATTTCTAAAAATATCTGTGTATATTTTTTTGTCTGTCTTTACTAACGTATTAAACAGGTAGCGTATAAAAATGTTTAATTTCAACAACTAGTTTCTAATATTTTTTAGTATTAAATGTAAACATGATGAATAGTATTTATTTATTGTTAAAAATCAAAATTACAGTACATGACATAACAGCTGACGCCAATTCGCCATGCACTTGAAAAATGTAATAAGACAAAATATAAAATAAAAATACACAGTACATCAAATTCAACATAAAAAATCAAGAAATACAAAAGAAAAATTTATCAAACAGTTCACAAATACCATCACCAAAAATGTCCACTTCTCTAGGCAATGCGTTGATTAGTCGAACGGCCCTTGGAACTGGTGACTCATACCTCCTAAGCGAGGTATAAGTTTTTAGAAATAAAAGTTTTTGCTCATTGTTTCGCCCACGTAAGAATAAATTGGGAGCATGTAAATTAATAGTCATGAGAATTTCAGGATTATTAACTCGGCCCCGAAGAAGAAGAGAAAAATGCTTTAAGCTTGAAAACGATCTTCGAGCTTCAAGTGAGTATTGGATTGTATGTCCAACAAAAATAAAACACAATAAATACAAATCTATTTTTATTCCTTTTTCCGATTATCCGTAAAAATTTACCCTCCAGTTTGCAATTACATCTGTTCCAATCGCACGTCTTCTACTACCCCAAAAGTGTGGTTGAATGGTTTTTGTGAGTAAAAAATATATACTGCAAAAAGTTTACACAATCAGATTACTATTAGAATATCTCTACGCTTGCTCCGCATTTAAAATACACAATTTTGACTATTGCATATCTAAAAAGGAAACAGTTCGTAGCAGTAAATATGCAAAACATAAAACTATAGCTTTATTTGTGAGCTTCACCGCAACAAAAAGCTTCGTGAACCTGAGCTTACAGCACTGTTCCGGATTAGTTTACTTGTCAGATCTGTGTTTGCTATTTACCGATATAACTAAGGAACAAATTTAACATGGACCTTGAGATTAAAACATACATATTCAATGTAGATAAAGTTTACGATACATATGTATCCATTGATACTGAAAATTACATCTTCATCAACAGATTTTTCTAACAGTATAAACTTTAACCAATACTATTTCCCAAAACATATAAAAAATAACAAACCGTCAGAAGTACGCAGAAGAACAGAGCTACCATATTAAGTGTATTGTTTGTCGCCTGCGGTGGCCCAGTTGGTTAGAGCTTGCTCTACCGATCACGCAGGTCTGGGTTAGATTCCAAGTAAGATCACAGTGAATTTGAGAATTATTAAATTCAAAGTTGTGATCAAAGATTGAGTGTTTTTTATGTCAATTTACACAATGTCTTCTCCTCCCATCCTTCTGATCTTTTAATAACTGGGTGCAGCAATAGCAATTAGTTAACCACTGTTCTAGTCTTATCCTTCTTTCCCTACTACTCAAAAACTTTGAAAAAAGTGAGGTTGAGCGACTGAGTAACAAACAGTTATCGTAGAAAAACTTCTGTTGAGATACCTCCATTAGGAGGTCATATGCTCTAAATTGGTAGCGAACATAATAAACTTATATCCTTTAAAATATGCTTGTCAAAAAATCACAATGTACTTCTCTGGATCACACAATATAATCTAGAACTATCGTTCATTATAATTCTTCATTTTACTTTATTATTGAATGATTGCTTCCATACCCTGAGGTTTGTAAACTTCTATACATAACTTCTGCAAGACATTCAAACTTCTCTTAAGAGAGCACCAAGTACCTTCAACCCCTAACTCCACACATATATTACTAAAATAATACCTCATGATTAGATAGAGGGTAAGACGGTTTTCGAGAGTACCTCCGCACGTTACCCAGCTTAAATAATTAGCTTATAGTGTGCGCAAGAGGCTTATCGTTTATACAGGTTAGTGCGTTGCCAGGTGCTATCTAATTATAAGGTGTGAAGATGATAATGCTCTCTTGCGGCTACGCATTAAAAACCGCCTAATGAAGTTGTCGCCTTTACACTGGGTCGCAGAGTGTTTAAGATTTGATATTTTGACAACAATATCTAATAATTAATTTCTATATGATATCACACAATACAATTTGGCTTATCTTTTAAGTAACTGCATATATGATATAATTTAGAATTTCGACTGAAGTTGCTTGATGGAATTTCAATATCAAATTCGAATTGTTTGAATTTTGTACTTTTCCATGAGTTTTGTCGCTAATGACCCGGGTTTCGCCTTTCGGCATCTTAAGGCTTTTCAAGTGCGCGAACTGACGCACAGCAAACAGTTTGTATCGTTTATATACAAACATAGAAGTAGATCATAAGGTATATAATGGAGTTCTACCAAGTAAATGCCAAATCAATTAATACAAGTGGATCGCTCAGTATAATTGTTGTTAACGTAATCGATATGAATTAATGATTTTTTTATGTTAATAAGTTTTAGTGAATTATGCTGGTCGATTATAATTATTGATATTGTAGATGTAGTATTGAAGAAAAAAATCAACTCGAAAAACGATATTCATAGTTAATGTAAAAACTAATTCAAAAAATAAGTCATAATAACAGTAAAAAAATATTTTTATTGCACATTCATGTAATAATATTTTTCTATAAATCTAGATTTTTCGGTATATATCAAGCGGATAACGTCAAATCGAAATCGGATATCCTTCACTAAAAGCAATCATTTTCATCCGAAAACTTATTTCTTGAAACTCTCAAAGATTTATTTAAATTCTGCCTAACTTTCCCAACTTTAAGTTTATATTTAACTTCAAAAAGTTTGTCTTTTTATCGTAACGAAGCTCTGTTTGAAAAGAAGGTTGAAGCACAATGAAGTTTTCTTGACCATAAAACTTGACGGACACATATTTCTGATTTTCGTCACACGTCTTGAAATTTCATGAAAAGAATAACCTAGAATATAAAAAATATAGTTTTTTTATCACAAAGTTAACAATTTGACGTCGTTGATATTGCAGTACATCGTATGTCAAAAATAGTCTTATACCATGCAAGTTATCAAAAGAAATGCAAATTGTCGGCTTACTGTCACAAAACGTTATTTCAAGCAATTGTTTTGAGATAATCGACTTTTTCGAATATCATAGAACGAACTGAAAATATTCCGTGGTCGCAGACAATAAAACAAATGAATAAACCACAAATAACTAAAATATGTACAGCTCATAAACGTTTAATTGTCTAATTGTCATAGATCACTGTAAAAATAAGACATCTTAAAAAAATTAAAGGTGTCTGCCAGTAATAACTTTCAACAAAATTGACTTATTTAAATATCTCAATAAGATTAAATATAAGTGAGTTTGTTTTAGACTGTATAACGTGTTTAAATCTCTCGCTCTGCATTCATTACTCAAAACAACCAATTTTTGACCTTTTGTTTTCTGGTAGTATAAGAACGACATTTAATATTAAATACATTGCAACGTGCAACGTTTTTCTAACTTTTTAAGTACCTGAAACTTTTCTCATACAACTCATTACAGAATCAACGACAATACGTATATTCAAAGTTTGAATTTAAAAATAATATCGTACCACGTAAACTCAAAGCGTTTCTATAAAACCATATCGGTCGCCAAAAGTTTACTGTAACAAATATCTTTTGTGATAACTTTGTTTCAATATAGCTTTCACCTACCCAAAAAAGTTTTAAATCCTCATTAGAATTTTGCCAGCAGTTGGCTTTAACGGAAAAAAATATTTGTCGCCTAATGCGGAGTTGTGGTAAATTGGTGAATTTTTTGGCATGTTTCCAAAACACGTAGGCTTAAGACAGACTTTCTATTACAGAAGATTCGTACTATGCTATCAAAGGAAGCACAACCACCTTACAAGTAAATAAATTCACTTCCAAGTTTTTTTTGTATTAACACTTGTACTATATAATTAAGAGTATTAAAACTAGCCGGTTCCACAAAGAAAGTGTTTGTGCTTTAATTGTGTTTATTGAATTGCATGTTTTCTTTTTCTGTCTGCTTGGCGTTTGCTGCCGATTGTCTATGGTACGACACACGCGCCACCTACTGTAAGTTGATTGTACTATAACCTTCGCGCAAGTGCAAGCATACGTTGTCAAAATGAACTGTATGGCAGACATATGAACATTGATTTTTATTTATAAGACCTAGTAAGTTAATTTTACTATGCCTATAACCTTCCCGGAACTGCAAGCAAAAATGTTGTCAAAGTTTTATTGTAATCGGATGAGCGGTGTGGCAACGCATAATGTACTAAAAAACAATCATTCATTTTCATATATATTAAGTTAGTTAAATATAATCATTTCGAATATACTACTTTTTTACGGTAATATATAAATCTTTTTTTTATCTAATAATCAATTGATGTGTTTGATTAGGTATGTTTTTTAACGTAGCAATATATGAGTGTTTTTTAATACGAATATATTTAACTTAATTTAATATTGTATGTTTTACTAACCACATTAGCCACAGAATCATTGATAAATATACCTTTAAGTTGGTTAGAATCTAAAAACTGTTATATTTAAATTTATAAATTCGTTGAAACATTAATATATGAAAAAAAAACAGGGGGATAAATATTTTGACCGGCTTATTGATTGAATTAAAATTTACTAAGTAAAACTGCATCGTCATTAGGTGAAAAATTACCAATATATTATTTGTAGAAATAAAATTTCTCACCTTATTATATTGGCCAGTGTTAACTATGATAAAATCTCTAATGCTTTACCAATTGCAAATTGCTTAAGTTAAATGTATTCTTTTACATAAATGACTACATCTTCATTTTTGTGCACACTACTGTCCGTTTCATAAAAAAAACTTTTACTGGGCGTATCCCTTAACGCACCGGCGTTAGGTGTTTATTAACGATTGCCAGAAAAGTCAAAATAACCAAAAGCATAAGACTTGGTATACTGCTTGACTACACTAAAGTGTGCTGAAAAAAAAACAGTCTACACTTTGAAAGCTTAAATAAAGTGGATCTGTTCGCTGTCCGTATGACGCTACAATACTTTTAAATACAATATAATTTGTTCTGTTGAATTTTATACTCAATCAAATAAACTAATGACTGGTTGTATGATGAAATTATAAGTATCAAACACAACAAATCGTTAATGTTACTTAAGCATCGATTTGTATCATATTATACTGCAGTGCATACATAAATATCTGTTCCCAATAGTGCTTACGATACGAAATATACACTCCCTGAGGTGGAACAACTTTGTAATTAAAAACATTGTTTTTCACCATACTTGTAATGTAACATAATTATATCATTTAGCTTTTTTCAAATAGTAGAATTATTTACTTTACAGAAACTACAGAACATGAGTTTTGTGGAGTTTTAAAATGATGATTGTATTTTGTAACACAATCTATATATTTAATTTGTTATAACTTTACATATGTATTATTGTTGGTTTGAATAAATTGTATGCAGCAAGAAACTAAAGACTGTCGGGTCCTATGGCGCAGCGGTTAGCATTGTGGGCTACCGTACCGGATCTTACGGGTTGGAGTCCCAGTACCAACAGCATTTTTTCGATAGATTTATGTTCGAAAGCATGGGTGTTTGTAATGTCTAAAAATTCGTTCTCACCATTCTTATCCTATAATAACTGGTCGTATTGAGAGCGATTAGTTTACCACTAGTCTTATTCTAGTCTTATCATTCTATCTCTAATACTCTTTTTGACCAAAAAGAGAAGGTGAGCGACTGAGTAACAAACAGTTCTCGTATACGAACATCTGTCGAGATACCTTCATTAGGAAGCAATCTTCTTTTCATTGCAAGCGGACATGGATTAAAATTTTTTTTTTAAAGAAACCAAAGTATTAATTTTAAATTCAGGGGTATTTAGTTGTGCAAGAATTATGCAATAACCTTTATTGCTTTTTTGACATCAGGCCGTGATAGATCCGACCATGGCGTAATACTGTAGAGTCAAGGAAAATAATTATGATATTTTCCTTTTATTAATAGTTTTTTACAAATCATATAATTATTTAAAGATTTACGTTATTATTTTCTTCAATTTGAATTATTGCGTAGCACATTTTGATCAATGATAGTTATTTCCACTTTTTCGAAGTATATAATATTTATGTGTATAACATAATAAATACATAACGGATGAGTTCATAAGAAGAGCGATAAATTTTGCTCGAAAAAATATATTGAATATTGCTGTATTTGGACTGCGTGAAAACTTTCCGTAGCATGGCGTAGGTAATGCAAAAGTTCGTCTGGAGCTTTTCCGCGCTATTTTAGTTTATTTAGAGTTTTGTTGAAAGTTTTGTTTATTTTGCGATACTGTCGGTTACATTTCAAAGCTTTACTTTGCTTTTGTAAATTTGTCGGGCTTCGGTTTGGATTTACTATTGTTTGAAAGCGTCACAGTTTTCAATTCGACGTATTTTCAAGTCTTCTTTCCAATGGCCAAACTTTGCTTTGTATTTTTAGGGTGCTCTTTAATTACGACGTTCATTATTGTTTTTAATGGATACAGAAGTAGTCTTTTTTAAATGTATTTTATTTTAGTTATAAACCACATATTCATTTCAAGAAATCGTTTTATTGGATAGTGCTTTACTTCATTCTGATAATTTACAGTACAAAATCTATAAAGATAACTCTTGACTGCAGAATTGTAATCATATTTCATTACGTTTTTCCATTATAAAAAATAAAAATTATTGCTCAAAAAATCCGTAAATCTTTTACATCTCTGACATTCTTATCAAGTAAAAGACAATTCATATAATTTAACATTTCGACTGAAGGTGCTTGGTGGAATTTGAATCGTTAAAATTATGTATATTCACTTGGTTTCGCCTTTCGGCATCTACGGGTTTTCAAGTGCGAAGATGAACTTGAACTGACTAGGTCTTCAACTAGGTCACTTGGAACATGGAACTTGAACTGACTATAACTTGAACTATGTCAGTTCAAGTTCATCCGTGCACTTTAATGCCTGAAGATGTCGAATGGCGGAATCAGGGTCTTTAGTGACAAAGCTTGTGTGAATGTACATAATTTGAATGATTCAAATTTAAAAGACAATTCAGTCAAAATAGCTTTGAAACTGCTAATATAAAAAGCATTTTCAATAAAAATTGCAATAACAACAATTAATATTGTATAAGGATAAAACAATAATTGTTTTTTTATTTATTTTTTTGACTTTCAAACTACTGTAAACACAAATTAATTAATTATGATTAGCAGTTATTTTCTTCTAAGACATTTTCAATAAAGACTAATTTAATGTGATTTCATACACAACAAGAACTTATTAAACGGGTAATGTAATGTCTGGCTCGCTTGCAAAAGGCGTGGGACGTTATCATCACATCGTTTTAGGTTAAATTGGGCTATTCATAAATGTCAGTGGCGTCATTGAATACCGCGCAGCAGGGTGGCCAACAAAAACTCTTAAATGGCCCCCAATTGAAGACTCGTGCTTTTTTCGTCCACCCTCTACTTACTTACACGCGTAACGAGTCTGTCGACCCTCCACGAGCCGTCGTTGAGCGTTTTTTGCGCAGGTTTGTTCGTGTGTTTGGTCTTTGATCAGTAGCGGAGCAGAGCTATTTATTAACATTTTTTTTATTTTATGTTTACGCGACGGCGATAACTTATTTTATAACTTCCTGGCATTCTACACGACTTTAGCTACTGGAAATATCTAGGGTCAAGTAAATTCATAAAAAAAACTCTAAACACGTGAATTGGGTTATCAATATCTGGCAATATCCTACGCATATATATTTTTTTATTATTATTTTATCGACTATGGAAAGAGAAATGGACGTAACCCACACATACCAAATTTTACAGGAGACGCAAAAAACGTGTTTTGATGATTTTGGGCCATTTGCAAATTATGGATTATACACAACCTTGAAGTGCATGGAGACTTCTAAGCTGGTTTTTAATTGAAAAATCCGTAAATTCTTGAGATTTCCTATGTGAAAATACTTGAAAGACCTAAAAAAAAGGTCCCAAGCTGGTAATGAAATTTAGAAATTGGCATGAAATTGTTTCAGGCCAAAGATTACCCAGTCGATATTCAATGCGACCTTGTGTCGAATCAGAAAAATAAATAAGAAGAAAAAGTTCCCCACCCCTGGTCTAACACAACCAATGAAATTAAAAATGTATCAATTGTATTAATTTAACCGATACTGGCTTGTTTGAACTTCATTATAATAAAGTACCATTGTTCTTTTGGTTAATAGCTATTTTAACTTTTTTATCATTGGCATAGTTTAATTAGAATTATAGAAATAATAATACTGTATTATTTCGATCTTTTTATAAATTTTCAAATAAAAAGGAATTTTCGCAAAGTTACCGTGTTTAGAAAATAGAAAAATAAATAGACACCTAATCCCAATCTATTGGTGTCTTCAGCACCAGCAAGGCGTCGGCTAAGGTGGTAATTAAGATGTATTCAGACCGAGGCTGACCTCTCGCCTGCTGAGGAGGTATTCCTCCTTTTCATTACACGTGAAATATGGTCCTCTTCTCCAATATAGGCGTTAGCTACGCACTAAACATCTCCAGGTAATATGAAACCTTTCTACTTACGTAGACCCATGATGAATAAAGATACTTTGACTCTCATACTGCGATGCTTAATACATATAACATCAGAAAGATAGTATGAAGTATTAATCAATAAATTGGTAACAAATATTTGCTGTTTACTGAGAAATGGTTTTTTAGGAATCCATGGAATTTAATAGCTAAGTATTTGATTTTAATTAATTCATTTGAACCGCCGTTAGATGTTTTCAAATTCTACAAATAACTCATAAATGAAACGGTTACCATGACGGCGTAAATTTATGATGAGATTTTTGTTTTAGTTTTAGTATCAGATATAAAATTCATCATAATAAATAAAGTGATTAAATAAATAATAATTATTTTGTAAACCGAACAGGCCGCACACAAATTATCACGCATGGATCGTATTTTTCCCAGTTATATTTTTATGATTCAAATTAAGTATTTTAATTATCTGTTCGTACTGGGACTTGACCCTCGTAGATTTGTCACGCAAGCCGGCGACGTTGTTGTCCACTGTACTACATTTATCGATATCTGTTCGAAGGGGTTAATGTTTGTGATATTACAAAAACATTCTCCCACCCTTTCAATCCTAAATTAACGGAGCGTAGCGAGAGTCATTTGATTACCACTAGTCTAAACCTAGCCATATATTTTCTTTCTTTCTTCAAACCTCTATCTTTAAAAAAATAGAGGTTGATAAACTAACAAGCAATACTGTAAACAACTTATTTTGATATACCTCCATTAGGAGGCAATATGTTCCACATTTGCAGTTGATATATATATAATTTTTAAAAAATATAATTTGAGTGCCAGAAAATCTAATGCCAGAAAACATTTAAAACAAAAATACAAGCCATAATTCAACAAAATTGTAATAATAAACTAAAAATCGTATTACCAATTCTTATCTACTTTAAATTACTGTATTGAAATATTGGTATCTCTTTAAATATCAATTATTGAAATACTCTAAAAATTAGTCATTATTATTTATATAATACGTCTAGTGAGCTTGGCTTAAAAAAATCGCGTCCGTCTGTGATTTATTACATTTAAGTTATAATAAAATTGTCTTTTCAGTTTTGCGAACGAAAAATTATTAAAATAACGATCAGAAATACATCTTATCAGTGTTATAAAAGTATGATAAACAATCATGTTAATTTTAAATATATTCAAGATTTAAAAATAATTCTTGAAATCATCGGTGAGGTAATACGGTCAAACTTAAAATAATTACCGAAATGTTTTCGCAAAATTCCCCTGCTTGTTAATGCTAAGTGTAATATAATGAAGTTGCCGCGATATGAAATACAGGATGTGTCAAAAGTGAACAGTGGCAGACAGTGAAATATGAGGCCGTTCATTACGATTATGGCTATTTTTATTCCTCTTTGCAAAGTATTTTCCGACAAACTCAAACTGTAAATGTGCGCTGTTACTCTCATATCTGAATGAAAATGTTCGCCGTGACATTTTTTCACATTTTCGCATTAATTTCCCAGTGCTTTGCGTAATTTACGGACCAGTGTTATCGAGAATTAAGGTGCTTCTGGTAAGTTCATTTCGTTGATTTGTAAGGTACCTGCCTTTTTGGACTAACAAGTAATTCATTTAAGTTTATCTTTCACCTCAAATGAAAAATATCCAAATGTTTTATTATCTTTCTTTTAATTATTTTGTTTCTAAATTAAACATCGCTTAAACAATCACTAAAGCTTTATTATTCATTATTTCAAATTGATCGACTTTATAATATTAAGTATATTAAGTCAATGGCGCAGCAGTCAACTTTGTTGGTTTCCGTGACGAACCTCATGGGTTCGAGTCCCAATATGAACAGCATTTTTTAATCACCTTTTCTTTGAAAACATGGATGTTTTTGATAAATAAAAATTCTATCTCTCTCTTCCGATCCTTAACCTTCCAAGGACGAGCGTCACCATACGGTCACACTAAACACCGTTGTCTATTGACCCCACTATTGATCCTTTTTCTACCTGAATATCTTTGCTTTCGCTCATATTTGGTTAAGAAGGGTACAGACTACAGTAAGCCATCATCTGTGGGGACATAAACGGCCTCCAAAAGCACATGTGATTTTTTGAATTTCCGTTTTTTTTAATTTACTTTTTGAAGCTGTTAGTTATTTTTCAACCCCGAATGTTTGCGAGCCCATACGGTCACTTTTGTCCTTACTACTCTCCGTACTCAATATTACACGGTAATAAAAGGATGAGCATGATCATATAGTCATGCGGGGTTTCTATAAAACGACTTTGCGTTTTTTTTTTTTAAATTATGGATAGGAATAAAAGTTATCCGTGACTTCAATATGGCTTAGAAAATAAAAAAAATATCGGAAAAAAGCTCTCGTCTCTGGGGGTTTTAGATAGCGGGGCGTCCTGATTTTTAAACAAATTTTCTGTTGAGATACTCCCATCAGCAGATCATACGTTCTAAATCGGGAGCAGACGTGGATTTAAATTAAAAAAAACAAGTATTATCGACGTTCTCTTATGATGCCAGTTTCTTGAAGTGAATATGTATATTTTCTACCATCGGTTGCAATTATCGATTACTACGACAAAGACAGAATCTTCACAATGATTGTATAGGTATTTTGAGAATTAAAAATAAATGAAGTAGTGAATTAATGAATTGTCAAACGTTTATGTTTTACTATTTTCATTTCAGCTGCTATCACAATCACTGAATAATTACTTCACACATCTTGCTCCAGTTTGCAGTTTTTTTATTAGAAATCACCCCTTTCTAACTATCTTTCTTAAGTCGTGTCTCATCCAATCAATTCCTCACGAATTCTACCATTCTCCCAAGTCTTTGTAATCTTCTTTGATCTCTGTTCTAAGATATTATACTCCCTTTCCTACAGTTAGGCGAATATTCAAATATAATAGATTAAAACTACTCGAGTTTTGAAATGCTAGTACGTACGTCGTTATAAAAAACAAAAACAATCAATACGTAATTTGAGTTCACATATAAGTTAAAGTACTTTAAATAAGTAATAAACGTACCGATTCCAAAACGGGAAAACGTAGCGGGAGCTATTAGGTAAAAGCAGATTTCCCTTTTAGTTTAATACTGTTATCCTTATTTTTATCCAAAAAATAGTAAAAGCTTTAACTAATATGATATTTTCTTTCGGGATTGCACACGCTCCTCTTGGAACCCAGCTTTCAGGTGGCTTCCATTCGTTTGCTATTTTCAAGCTTAGCTTACATAACATTACATTTTATTTTACCATCTCCGCTCCCAATGTAGGAGCATATGTAGTTTATTTCAACAGAAAGGTTTCTACGAGAACTGCTTGTTATTCAGTTACTCAACCTCTCTTTTTCCAAAGAGTAGGAATAGAAGAATGGGGCTAGGACAGGACTAGCGGTTAGCTTATCTCTCTCATAGGATAAGATGGGTGGGAGGGGGTTTAATTCAAGACATCACATAAATCGATGCTTTCGAACATAAATTCATAAATCGATTGAAAAATCAATTTATAAAACGGTTCTTACTGGGATTCGAACGCGTTACCTGCGTAATCGAAGCCAACGACGTTAAGCACTCGACCACACAGGCGGCAGTAGTAGTAACAAATTCTTCAGTAGATATTATTATGATCATACTTTATAAGAAAAATGCAGTAGTTCTAATAGCTTTTCAACAACAATGAAATATTTACAACCACAAAACTAACTTATAAGAAAACAAAAAAGTACGCTTTATAAAAAAAGTACTTTTATTTTATTTGTGAAACTATACTTGGTCCGAAAATAGAATCCACACATCAAATCATATGACTGGAATATTTGAGGCGTAGATGTCACACGGTCGTAACATTTTACGAAGCCGCTTCAGCAGTTGGAATTTTAGATCTCCGTTATGGGAGGAAAAATTACATAGATTTAGTAGACGTTCGTTTTTATTTGGGTGACGGTGTACTTATTCACCCCGACCAATGTATCTGAAAAGTAGCTTTCTATTAAATGTGTTTTCTTAAAATTGTTTTTATTTAAATTTTAATTATAATTGAATTATAATTGCTATAACACGAAACTGTTAGAAGTCAATAAAACATTTTTAACAGAAGACCTTTTATTAAATTATTTTCAATGAAAATAATAATTTCATTTTCTAAATTTTACAATTTAGTCGAACGGAGATGTTTGTTAACAGAGTGAAACACAACAAGTTTCCGTACATAATTATAAGAAACATTTCAATCAAATTGAAATATATTTAACCTTTGTATCCTTAGCTTTGTAAATATATTATATAATGAAGCTTCTGCGCGGCTTAAGAAACGTCTAACATTGAAGGCTATTGGGGTCGATGTTTTCGGGGGTGTAAATGAAATATTCTAAATTAATTCCGAATTATGCGAGGATCTCTTTTTACAGTCTGTCGTAAAATTCAGTTAAAATTCGCAATTTGTAAAATTCCAATAAGTATAAAATCTCACGGAATGTCATTACTTAAATGTGTCATTTTATTCAATTACCGCATTCTTAAGGGGTTTCGGTATTTTAATTAAAATTTTAGTCCGTAGTGGCAGAGAAGAGACTGATCGATTTACGATTTCTAAAAGTTTATTTTTCTTCTGCGATGATTTTTATTTTCATTTTTTTAGTATCTAGTGCCTTTTTCAGCATTTTGAAGAGATTTCTAATGATCAAAAGTGACTTGCAAAACTTTGATCGTTATAATTTAAGATTTCGACTGAAGGTGCTTGGTGGAATTTCAATATTAAATTTGAATCGTTCAAACTATGTACATTCTCACAAATTTTGTCACTAACGACCCGGGTTTCGCCTTTCGGCATCTTCAGGCATTCAAGTGCACGGATGAACTTGAACTGACACTTAGCAAATGAAAGTTTCGTGCTTATATAAGACATAAATGCATCACTGAGTCCAAAGCCATTGCTGGCGAAAGGATGAGCTCATGGGAATGCCAACAGATTTGTGTAGTGAGCAGTTTCAAGAATTATATAATCTGTTTGTCGGCAAAGGTTTTATGATTA
Source organism: Himalopsyche tibetana (assembly GCA_030503985.1). Taxonomy (NCBI): domain Eukaryota; kingdom Metazoa; phylum Arthropoda; class Insecta; order Trichoptera; family Rhyacophilidae; genus Himalopsyche; species Himalopsyche tibetana. Next base: position 38,169,748 of record JAPJYX010000014.1, on the reverse strand, counting down.
TATGATTTTATGGTTATATAGGGTATAGAAGAGGAGATGTGGGAAAGTTTGATATTTCGTTTAAAAGCGGAAGATTTTGCAACTGTGCTTTGTTGATTTCGTTATATTCGTGATTCATTTTGTCACAAAAGTTAAACACTTTTTTTACTTTCAAAAATGCTCGTAATATATAAATGAAGATTTATTTCCAATTTTTTTAAACATATTTATAAAATATGTATATAAATTTTAACCGTTGCGCTTAACTGAGTCTTGCACGGGGATTTTACTATCAGGTAATATAAATTTTTTAATGGTTTTGCCCAAGTTTGCCGTTGAATATGATATGCGAGAACTTCTTTTGTTACTTTTGCTTTGTGTCCTTCTGACTTATGTTATCAATCGCGAGAGTATGATAACAAAAGGCAAAATAAAATATTATTAAAAAATTAGATGCACTATTTAATTCATTGTTAAATATAATACCGACGCCCACAGCAACAGAGAGAATTTTTTCTACTGCCTGAATTATAAAAATAAAACTACGAGCCAATTTAAAATTTGAGAAGTTTGTCTCCATTATTTTTGAATATATGTTTTATAAATTGAAATAAATGTATTTATTAATGAAATTAAATACGCTCATTTATTTATTTATCATCTATTTATATAGACAAATTTGAATAAACAATATATGTTTTGGTAAATCCGAAACTACTCGAGTATACTCGAGTACTCGAGTATTTTAAAATTTTACTACTCGATACTCAAGTAGTTGAGATGTTGAGTAATTGGAGTCTCTAGTTTTCACTGTTATTACTTGGTGGAAAACACTATTTTTTATAATATGATCAGGACCGGTTTCGTTTACGCACTTGAAAATCATCATCAGTTGATAATTCTCATTAAGTTAAGCCGGTCTTGATATGTCATCTGCTGTGGTACAATTAGTAATATCGTCTCTCTACCGATCACGTGGGGTTAGGCCCAACTCCCGAAAAGGTTAATTTAAAATTTAGATTTTTCTAAGAATTTTTGCGTTGCCATTTCTACTAAAGTTGATATCGTGTGATATTTTCAAATTTAAAACATTTGGCGTGACTGTAATGACATTTAAATAGTAAATAAATTAGAAGCACTAAAGAAATATATTTAATGTAAAATAAGCCTCAATGACAAATAATAATAAAAACTTTTAAAAAAAATGAGCGATATTGTGTTAGGTATGCAGATTAGATAATTCAAGTGTAAAGTCATCGATTGGTCCTATTAGTTTTAATATAAAATTTCTAAAATACTGTCGTTTTCTAATTTCAAATCATATTATTATGCTAATGTTATTTTTTTTGTGTCATTTGTTATAGTATTTGACTCTACTGAAAAGTTCGAGTTTTGGAAATAGTTATATTTTGCATTATTGTGTTATTTTACTGGTTGAGTAAAATAATTGTATACTGTTTTAAGATAGTTGGTAATTAGACGTTCGCTGAAGTCTTAAAAGAGTAAATAAAAATAAAACAAAATAAAAAAGTTTGTTTTCAGAAAGACATGGTAAATCGTCGTAAAAAATACTACGAGATGCTCTCCGTAATGACAACGAGGACGGTTTAGCGAAACTGAATTTGAATAATTCATTCCGATGTGAGCGCATGAAAAAACTTCTCTGTAACCTCACCCCCATCCATTTGCATAATGACGGGACGCGGTCCATTTCAAATAAAGGGTAAAGCCGTTTTAGCATTTTACGAGTATCGCAAAATCGACGGCGTCTGTTGTTTGCGCAGGGACAAAAAAACACAGCCTAATTAAAGGCAACCGATACGCCCTTCGCAATGAAAATAGAGCCTATTTTAATCTCCACTTCTCATTGACTTCTACAGCTCGTCTTCTTTATGTTTGTATATCACATCTACCTCGAAATTTATTTATATACAGTCGTATAAAATGTTTTACTTACTGTAAATTTGTATTTATTTAACCACGCCCGCTTTCAATGTGGAACGTATGGACTCCTCATGGAGTTTATATTAATAAGAAGGTTAAAGTAGTAACGTATTAAGTTTTACCGTTTTTATAAGTTAAATAGCTGTTTCGGCTTTGATTGATTATTCAATTCATCACCGTTGCTAAAACCCTTAATGCAATAAATAATAAATAACAGTTTAATATATCCTAATTTACCTTGAAAAATCCCATATCACTTAGAATGCGATTTGAAATATAGTGCATATGGTAAGGGAATACAATTTTTCAAAAATTTAGCGATGAAAGAAAAAAGAAGAACCTTGAATTTGATATCCAAAAAATGTCGTTCTTCGAAGCACTTAAGTCATATTTAATAAATGTAATACTATAACTGTAATATGAATCAGGTTGTTAAAGTGAATAATAAGATTGTTTGTGTATCTCTTCGGAGCCAGTATATATAGCTGAGCAAAATGTAAGTTGAAACGTAGTTCTGACGATGGTGAAAGCCGAAACAGCTATTAACTAATATTATAAAAACTGTAAAACTAAATACGTTGATATTTTTGCCCTTTAATAATGGAGTTCTACCAAGTAAATAGTAAATTCAATCTAGAACTAAAATACTTTTGATATACACCGATGCCCAACAATAAGGTTACATAGCCATTACAAAAATATCTAAAGAAGTGATTCATACAATTGCTATAGTTATCATATCGCCAATGGTTGTCTCTCAATGTGTCTGCGCCTTTACCAGTGAAGTTTGAATATTTCTTGCAGGATCGCGCCTTCGGTGTATAAATTCCAATTGATCCATCCATCTTTGATTCTCCAAAATCCTGAATGCAAAATGATTGGAAGTATTTTACATTTTCCTTCGGCCTTATTGAATTTGGCTCTCAGGCCTTTATGAATTCTACATAATATTATTATTGATGGAAGCGATATTGGCAATTCAATTTAATAATAAATTTTGTGTTCCCAAATACATTTTGTGGAATATCTTATTGTAATTTTAATTTTCCAATTATCTTTCGGAGACTCTTTCCGCAATATAGATAACTGAAATTTCCCTTTATTTTAATCATTCTTGAATAAATTGAATAAACAGTACTATATTTACAAAATTTCTTTTAAATTAAAAGGATATATAATAATGTGAACTATATCTATTTTAATACTTTCAATGGCTTCGGCGGTAACTTTGTATATCTTTTTTAGTACCAGCTACAAAACTATTATTGAAATATATTTTGTGATATAGTAAACATATTGACTGTGCAATGTCAAAATGACGTTACTCACACACTTTATAAAGGAGACACAAGAAAGTTTTTTGACGATTTTAGTCAAAATAATATGCAAAACTTTGAAGTGCACAAAGAATAGTACCTAGTGTTTTATTGCAAGCGTTGAACAAGTGATTTGCCAAATGCCACTTGTTTAACGCTTGCATTCTGCCAGTAAGGCTTTACGGTTTCGAATCATGGCACCTGACGAAAACCGTATACTGAGCTTCGAGAACAGATGCTTGCGCCGGATAATGGGGGTAAGGTGGTTTTACTTTGTGAGGAATTCAGAGATAAGGGAGCGCGCAACACAGCGTCCCGTCACGTCAGTGGTTATGGAGAGACGTTGGAACTGGCTGGGTCACATGCTGCGGATGCCTCCGTAAAGCCTCAATCCTGCCTGCCTCTTCTTTCGACCGGTGGAATTCCGGCGCCCCGGACGTCCGTCGGGTACTATCCATAGGATGTACTCGGTGGAACTGAGGGATGCTGGTATGTCATGGGAGGAAGCAAAGCTATTGGCGGGAGACAGGAAAACATGGAGGTGCCGCGTGGCGGCCATATGCTCCACATAGAGACCGAACATGGCCAAAGAAGAAGAAGAATGAAGTTTTATTGACTCAATTTAATATTTTTTAATATTCAAAAACTTTTTTCCTGGTTGAAATTTTCACAGGCCCATCTTTTTTCAAGTTTAAAAGATACATTTCCATTTAATTTGGCATTTAGGACTTCCATTCTTTTGATAGAACGTGTATTAAATTTTGATGACGACATTTTCAACAGTGGATAGTAAAACTTGAAAAAAATGTGAATGAAAAAGCACCTATTAATTTCTGTTCAATCATTTATGGTAATTATTATTTATTTAATATATACAAATGAATGTTTGTTTGTTCGTACTACCGAACAATAAATCCGATTGCAATAAAACTTTGACAAACTTTTTGCTTGCACTTCCGGGAAGGTTATAGATCTTATATATATATAAAAATCAATGTTTTTATGTCTGCCCTACAGTTCATTTTGACAACGTATGCTTGCACTTGCGCGAAGGTTATAGTATATTTAACTTACAGTAGGTTGCGCGTGTGTCGTACCATAGACAATTTGCAGCAAACGTCAAACAGACAGAGAATGAAAACATGCACTTCAATAAACACAATTAAAACAAAATACTTTATTAAGAGTATTTTATGAATCACCAGACTGTTCGTTGTACGTAAGCTAGAAAAATAACAAAAACAATATCTATATATCAAACACTTTCTTTCTTTCTTTGAGTGGCGTTGCAACGCTTGACGGGAACCGGCTAGTTAATAATAATAAAAAAAATGGTTCGTGCGAGGCACCACGTTACATAGAGACACTAACACAGAGCCAATTCTCGATCACGTCATGAAGCTGTCGAAAAAATTCTACTGTGACATGACGGACCACCCAAACGACACCATCAAAGCCCTACTCAACGACTACGTTGAGTACCCCCCACACTGACATAGCGCGGCCAAGGAAAATCCTCCTTCTAAAACCACCCTAGATCCCCTCCGATCCCACCACTGACATGCCTGGTTGCCGCAATCACACGGCTGGTGAAAAAAACACATCGGATTACCCTACTCTAAATTGTTACCTTTGCTCCCTTCCCTCCACTTTTTTCCTATATATGTTACCTTTTCTCTCCCCATTCCTTTCTTTTTTTTAATCAAATGTACAAAAAAAAAAAACAACAGACAAACCCAAAGCATTCTAAAAAAAGTAAATAGAATAAATTAAATGAAATGGGCCCACAACATCTAAATTAGAAGAAAAAAAAATATATATTTAACCTTAGATGAAAGGGAGATTGGAGCTCGGCTCCACAGTTCCCCGTATAAAGATGAAATGACACTGATGATAATAAAAAAAACAGCACGTTACGTTTGAATTTCGGTTGAGAATGTTTCATTTGATTAATTAGTGATTCGGACACTGTGTTAAGTAGACATTATTTATTTTGCCAGTTGGTTATCTGAATTAATTGCCCTAAAGGGGCAAAACGTGATGTCTTACCTGAATTTCCAAGGCTTTGCTAAGCAAATAGTGGTACCCTCGTACGGCTACTCTGTTTGTCACACGTATATATGTATCTGATTAGTGTTTACTGATAAGATATATGGCGTATGTATGAAGCGAAATTATAAAAGACAGCATACAGATGAAACACAAATATCAGCATTGGACGCAAGTCAGTTGAGCAAAAATGAAATAAATAAAAGGAGAAAATTTTCATATTTTTGCGGCGACATCCTATGGCTACCACCGTGACCATAACCGACTCACCTACCACCGGTCTGCATGTTTTGGGTCCTATGGCACAGCGTTGTGGGCATCTGTGTCGAATCTCACGGGCTCGAGTCCCAGTACGAACAGCATTTTTTTGATCGATTTATCGATTTCTGTTCAAAGGCATGGGTGTTTGTGATGACTAAATATTGCCGCCCACCCTTTCCGATCCTTTAATAACTGGGCGCAGCGATAGTGATTAGTAAACTGCTAGTTATATCCTAGCTTTATCCCTATCTATCTATCTCTACTACTCTCTTTGAAAAAAGAGAGGTTGAGCGACTGAGTATCAAAAAGTTCTCGAATACAAACTTATTACAATGATCAGTCTACAAATAATTGAAGTTACCTTAAACATTTATTCCTGGGTAATTTACTAACTGTTTACAAAAAACTTTGTCGGACAAACAAAAAACTTACGTTATTAAGATTTTATGGCAAAAAGCTCTTTAAATGTAATAATTATACATTTTTTTTACGTTTAGAACGTTTTCAATTGATACAAAAGGAAATCAATCGCGAGTTTTTGGATTGAATTTCAAGTAAGATTAACTAACTGTTATATAATAAACAATATCTTTGAACACTTTAACTCTACGATGAAGTTTTTTGGTTAGAAACCTGTAGATTAAATTGAATGGCTCCAGTATTAGTACTAATCTCTGATGTAACTTAAAGTATTTTTAATCACATAATTGGTAAATTAGCAACCTTTCATTGCTTTATTCATCGTCTCTTGTTGATTCCGATGACTAAAGCTAGTTATGATCTTGAGTTAAATACGATAAAACAAATTGCGTTGAATAATGGTTATGATTCGGATTTAATAGATCGTCTTTTATTTAAAAAACACAAAAAACTAGCTTTGCTAAATGTAAGCTCTAGTTTGGTGATTAATGCACCAGTTGTTGAGAAACAATGGGTGAAATTGAGCTACTTGGGTATTGTTTCAGAAAAGATTTCAAGGAAATTCAACAAAAACCTTTTTAATGTCACTTTTTATAATTCTTTTAACTTACAACGCATTTTAGTAAATTCTAAAGATAAACTCAACATTCTTAACCAAAGTGGCATATATTTAATTGATTGTGATTCTTGTGGAGCCAGGTATATTGGTCAAACGGGAAGAGCTTTTAATATCAGATTTAAATAACATCTAGCCTGCTCACGTAAAGGGAATGAATTATCTTCATTTGGGAACCATTTGTTCCTAAATAAGCATACATTTGATATCTCTAAAAACTTTAAAATCCTGCATGTTAACAATAAATCTTTAAAACTTGATAAACAAGAGATTTTAGAAATAAATAGACATAAATTCTTGCCGGATTCTAATTTATTAAATGAACAGCTTGTATTTGCATCATCACCCTTGTTATATCCGTTTCATTAACATAATTCTAGCCTATTATATTTCCTTTTTTTACTGTTTTATTTCTTTAGAATTTTAATTTTCTCAGTTTGATTTTATTTTGTAAGAATTGATATTGCCTTTATTCTTTTCGCAGGAATCAACTTTGCTGGATTAAACTCTACTGGATTTTCCAAACTCAATTTAGATGACAGACATTAAGATTTATTTATTATATACACTAATTGTTGGTTTTTACTTTGGTAATGATAATTCATACCTAATTGGTTTTTGTCATAATAGTTTCATTGCTAAGTGGTCTTCAACTTTTTATTTATAGTTTATTTTCCTTGTATTTTACTTCAATTCTTTTGCTAGGTTGTAATACCAATTGTTTGTCATACCTTGTTTTTATCACTTAAAATTTGTATAAATATCACTGTTTTATTGTTTTTCTTATCAGTTGACAATGCTCATCATGAGCGAAACCGGTCCTGATCTAATAAATTTTATGTGGAAAAAGTACTAAAAATGTTTTATTATTTTTATTATAATGCCATTCCACCAAGTATTGACAGTGAACACCTTAAAAGTGATAATTGGTAATGTTGTTCCAACGATACATTTACGATTAATTCAAATATATCAATATGAAATTTATTGTTTATTTATTTGTGTTAATAATATGACGTAAATATGTCTTGTTTTGTCACTAAAAATTAACGAAATCGAATATCTTGTAAATGTAATATTAATGCCTCACTGCACAAATCGTTCTCACGATGTTAGTGCTAAGTTAAGCGAGAGTAAATTGTATTGAAGACTCATCGGACCACAAAATCTGATAACTCAATTCACGTGTGCTTTACCCAAATAACATGCAAACCAAATATGTGGAAACAGATACGTCTAATAGTTCTCCGCTCTGGGCTGTAATCCATATTCCGGGAAAAAGACAATGTCACCAACTTAATGCAATGAATTTCTAGATAGATGTATCTACACAACCACTCATTTTCATTCTGACCATCGTTTTAAATATTATTATAGTGTTTTAAATAATAATAAACAATATGTTTCAATCATTTTTTTATGCTTTGAAAAGTTTTCTAATTTCTACGGTCTTGTACATTCAATCCAAATTATGGTAAGTCACGTATGTGAATCTGTTTGAAACTCTTGCTTAACTGTTATTCATCATAAATGTATATTATTCAGAATTATGCTGAAAGCTTCACACATTATTTGAAATCGGTTACACTTTAAAATAAGAAGAAATTATTTGAATTGTGTAAAGTTGAATGTTTACGTAAAAAAACTTACAAATAACCAAGAAAACACACATTTCAACAGAAACCGAAATCGCTTAGATATAAACATTTAAAAATCATTGTAAGTCTCGTCAAGGTGCTTTTTTATTATCTGTGTATACTATATTTTTAATTAAATTTAATTTAATTAAATTTAATAAATTATTAAAAAATTGATTTTAGTAATATTGGATTATTAACTCTTAGTAGATATATTTAATATGAGACCTTGAAAAGTGAAGTAAGCCATGAAGCAAAATGGTAAAGCATTTCTATTGCCTTTTTGAGTACAATCACATTTTTACTTTGTGTTTTTGTGTGTTTAATATTCTTATTTTAGGTAGACACTACTGTATATTTTATCTATGATATTAAGTACATTTCACTTCACGTTGCTTTAAAGCAGCTCTTTTCAACCTTTATGCTACTGCGCCTCTCCATCCATTATTTCATATATTAATTAGTAATTAAATAGTTTGGACTGTTCGCTCCTCCCAGGTAGGAAATCGCTGCTTTAAGGGATTTATCGAATAAATATGCATCTAACTCATGTTTTCTTAACACCATTTGGCTCAGTTCACTTCTCAGGGCTTCATATAATATGTGTCAATCAACTTTTTTTTTGTTTTTTTTTATACAATAATTTTGCTTTATTTTAAATGTTTTTTTTATTTTATGTTCATCACAATTAACTAATTCGTTTGTTTTTTTTATTATTTCAGGTAAGATTTTCTCATTTTTCTACTACCATATTTCTCAAGAAAGTGGAAAGGTAAGTTGAATTAATAAAATACCTTGAATCATGCTTAGTAAAAATTCGATCAATGTTTTGAAATTGACTCTCAAAAACAATATATGCATTGGATATATATGGAAAAGCATTTTTTGGCAACATTTATCTATTCATTATATAGCTCAATTTTGAAAAAAAATATACTTTCGTTTTTTTAGTATAAGTCCTTTTTTAAACACCAAACCATAAAATGTTTTAATATTTTCATTTTATTTAGAAATGATATCATTTTATAGTTAAAGTTTTTTTGCTAGTGACATTTGTGGGAGTTTTAAAGAGTTATCTGTAACACGCCTTTATCAAGCATTTAACAGCTAGAATAACATATAAAAGTACAAATTTTCTCATATCTTCTTGACACTACGTAACTACATAAAATGTTCGTAAAATTCCATAAAAATCCATCTTACAAGTTTTCCATTCTTAAAGTTTCGACTGGAAAAGTGTCAAGCTCTCGAGGACACCTGCGGCCACACTTTATACAGACGAATTCAAAACTTTTATATGAAATAATAATAAAATATTATGGGAGAGGAGTTCTTGGTTTGATTCGGTTCTGATGATAACACTATTTTAAGCAGTGGCGTATCTACACACGCTAATTTCAATTAAATATTTTTAATTCAATAATTTTACTATTGCATCAGAAAATATTTTCAACGTAAGCGTTCTACGTTCAAAATAAAATCAATAATAAAAGTCTTTTCTTTAATATAAAGAGGTTCAAAACAATTTATAAAATTGTTTTAAATACTATAGTATTACATCTGGCTTACAATTAAGGTCCAGTATATAAATATTTTCAAAAGTAAAAAATATCTGTAAAAGTCAACCGCTTTAAAAATGATTTTCCACAAAAAATATTATCAACAAATAACCGCAAAAACTCATTTTGTAATAAAGCAAGCAACGCGTCTGAAAATTAATTACTAAAATTTTGTATTGTAATATGTGTATGTCAAATTTTACTTCCATGTGTACTACATCTGATGAATTGTGGACATACTATTTTTCTTAGCTATTTCATTTTGCCACTTGTGTGGTTGAGTGGTCAACGTTGTTGGCTTCGGCTACGGAGGGCCCGGGTTCAAATCCCGGTACGGACAGTTTTATAAATTGATTTTTCAATCAATTTATGAATTTATTTTCAAAGGCATGGATGTATGTGATGTCTTGAAATCCCCTCTCAACCATCCTATCCTATGAACGGGGCGTATCGAGAGCGATTAGCTTACCACTAATCTTGTCCTAGCTCTATCCTTCTATCCCTACTCTCTTTGGAAAAAGAGAGGTTGAGCAACTGAGTAACAAGCAGTTCTCGTAGAAAACACTTCTGTTGAGAAAAAAAATTAGAAGTTGACTTTTGTTAGACAGTTTTCACCTTATTCCGTGTAAACGCGAGTAAGTTAAAACAAATGCAGTGGAACCCTTAATTACACTACCCCGAATTAGGCGCTGGCTTGAAATCTTCGCCGCAAGTCCCCCAAATGCACGGTCGCATTTCATTGTCGTCACTACGCCGTCAGAGACGCTCGTTTGTGCCGCACATACAGTCAAATGTTGGCTAGCGTCTGTGTATTCAACACCAGCCAGGCTATACACGTATTGCGGGCGACTGTCTATGTGTGGGATTTTGACGCCCTTTGCATTTTATCACTTGGAAAATAAATATTTCGTAAATATTTTTTTTTTCTAAGATTTCCAGTTTTGCATTTTTTGCGGAAAAGACCAAATTCCTATTTTTTATGAGATTCACACCCCCAATTACACTGTCCTGACTTTGGTGTAAATGGGGGTTTTACTGTACTATTAATATATAGTTGAGTCCTGGGATGGAAACTTTTATTCATGGATGTTTTAGCTAACTAATTGTTAAATAACAATTAAAATTAAAGTCCTATCTGCTTTTTTTCCTCTACACTGAGAAATGTGTGACAAACATAAAATCAGTTCTTTAAAAAAACAAATTCTGTTGAGTTAGCTTAAATTGCACGTGGAAAAATAAATGATTGTTTGTGTAATCGTCTCCAAACCATAATATAAGGATTTATTGCATTTTCATTCTTAGCCTACAAAGTACATCAATTTACCCATAACAACATTTTTATTCTACTATTTATGTAGCCAGAAGTATTTCCATTAAGTTTCAATGAAAATTTTTCACACCACTGCTTGGGATATAAAAAAGAATAGATTTTTTTATTCCAAGGGCGTACGTGACTAAGAGGGTATGGTGTTTGAATCTTGTTGAAGGGAGGAAATTCAATTTGTTTATTTAAATAAAGGTGGGACTAGTCGTAAAAAACGTAAATAGACACTGTAGAAAATAAATTTCTTTGTTGTTTCTGTAGAAAAAAAAACTTGTTTCGTACTCGTGTTTAAAGATTTTTCGTTTGGTAACTCCGCGATCCTATCAAACAATTTATTTAAAATTTTCACTGTGAATTTTCATCCAAAACAACATTTGTTTAATTCAATTATAAAATTGTATTTTTTTATTATTTAAACTAAATACAACGATCAATAAAAGATTCTGGAGATTATTATGTCATTTAAAACAAAATTTCTAGTACTACTAACTTTAGTCTTTTGTACTAGAAAACTTAACAATCAATTATATTTATAACAAATCAAATAAACAATCATCACTGTACTTATTTTTCATAATAAATCTGATTTCAGTTTTGTTAATCGATGATCTGACTAACGTTCTATTGATTCGTTCTTAGTATTTATGTATTTTTCACTTTTAGGGTGTTCACTGTCAATACTTGGTTGAAAGGCATTATATTAATAAAAAACACAATATTTCTTTGTATTTTATTACATTTTATTTAAAAGTTCAGGACAGGTTTCGCTCATTGCGAGCATTGTCAACTGATAAGAAAAATATATAAACAGTGCTATTTATACAAAAAATAAATTGAAATAAAAAGGTGTAAACAACAATTGACATTGAAAAGAATTTGCAAATTACAGTGTAAGTGACTCTATAATTACACACAATTAAAATTCTTAACACCCCTAACATTTAATTAAAAAATCACCAAAGATTAATAAATTTTAAGTGGTGACTGATGGTAATTACGAACATAATTAAAATTTGGGAATTTTCCAACAAATAAAATGGTATTCATCTGTTGGATTAAAAAAAAATATTCTAATTTATTTAGAAAGCCAAAAAGTCTATACCCAAAATTTAATAAAAAAGGCGTTTAGTTAAAGTTTTAAAAGCCTTCTTTGGATTCACCTGTGTCACACACATTGCACATGATTTTCATTTCAAACCAACCCTTCAAAAGGAAATCGACTTGTCAAACGAAACTGATATAATTATCTTCACGACTTGTGGGCGTTGAATACTGAAACTATTCACTCAGGGAGTTTCCCGATTTTCCTTACGCGATTATATTGCAAACTATTTCGAATAACTAACTTTCTTGGCTATAGAATTTGATCAGTGGGTGGATTAAGCCACACCCGTACATTTCTTTAATCAGATATATCATCATTTACGTCAGTATACGAGGAAAAGATGCATATATTGAAATATAAATAATGGAAAGAAAAAAACTTTAATTTATTTGAATTACTTTACTACTTATTGGCTATTCCCTTATATTATATTATATAGCATATTATTAACAGTTTTTAAGTTTTTTTTTGAATCGTTCAAATAATGTACATTCACATAAGTTATGTCACTAACGACCATGGTTTCGCCTTTCGGCATCTTCAGGCGTTCACGTGCACGGTTCTCTACTATTATAATACCCTATATCTGAATATAATCATAAAATTTCTCAGACAAACAAAAATAAATATAATTCTTAAAAATATCCACCATTCAAATCTGCAGGCATTCCCATGGGTTCAACTTTTTTGCCAGCAATGCCTTTAAGCATAGTGATACATTTATTTCTTATTTAACACGATACACTCATCGATCAAGTACACGGAAGAATTTAAACCGACGCTTAGTAAATGAATGTATCGTGTTTATATAAGAAATAAATGTATCACTAAGTTTATGGATATTGCTGGCGTAAAGGATTAACCCTTGGGAATGCCTACAGTTTTTGAGATTGAGTTTGAGTCAATAGTTTGTTCAAAAGCTTACATAGGCAAATAGACATTTTTATATCTAATTTTTAATTTACTTCGACGAAATAACTAATAATGTGTATTTTATATGATTTAGAAATCGACTCAAAGAGTAAATAATTAAAATAATACTTATTTTTTTATCTCATTATTATTCTCTCAAAAGTAATATTGAGGAATATGAACCATTTTAGTCATCAAATAACTGCTATTGTTTTTGTGCTGTACAATTAGTGCGTACATTGTGTAATTTGTAAACGATTACTGTTTGACAAAAATAAATATTATATTGTATTAAGATTTGTAGAATATCTTTTTTGCAATAATATTTGTGATCAATCATGAATCTTTTCTAAGGTATCATAAAGCTCCATGTCAAACTAGATTTTTCATAAATTGTCGAGTTTCTCAAATTAAAATTTTATTTTTTACGATTTAATATTGGTTTTTGACGAGTTTTTAGATTTGATTTTCCTAATACTGATTTTTTGAACTGTAGTAAACAATTACTTTAAACAATAAAACCATAGTTTTGTTTATGTATAATAATTTTTATTTGCTAACACTAACCTAAAATTACGTCAAAACTACGACTAAGTAACTTTTATTGAATCATTGTTTGGATAATGAAGTTCAAACATCATTTGATTTACAAACATCTAAACTTTCATCATTGATTTAGTTGGTTAGAGATTGCTCTGCTGACCAGGTGGGTCTGGATCCGATTCCAGGATATGTCAATGTTAAATTTAAAACCTAACACATGGGTGTTTGTGATGTCAATTTACCTCGAGTTGATCTCGAGTGACTTACAATAAATTCTCATTGAGATCAAAATTCTCATGATCTTCCAAGTTTCAAATATTTAGTCCATTGGCATTTCCTATAATGCCAATGTGCTAGTATTTATATATACAAATTTAAAATGGTGTTTTGTATAATTTGATCAAATAATTTTTAATTAAATTTTGCAGGATGAAATGTGAGATTGCATTTAATAGCTGTGTCAAAAAGATTGGAAATTGTGCTATCTAGTTGTAGTAACGAGGTGGTGCTATAAATTTGTTTGTATATTTTTTTTATTAAGAATGACATTAAGCTGACAAAAACTGATAAAATATTTAAAAAATATAATTCAATTCACACACCCAATAAAGTTTCTGTAACGACACAAAATACTCCATACATTTTAACACACAGTTAAACCGTATTAAATGATATATAGCATGCTTTCCGGACATTTATTCCGATAAACAGATTGCTCCTTATTTCTTACCCAATATATTAGGTATTGCCATCAGATTAAATCAAAATATTTGTTAGGTAAAATATTTTGCGTAACGGGCCCTCTCTAGGGATACTTGATACCTAACTTAAATAATGGGGACACTCAAAGCTATACAGATTTCAAAGGGACACTGATAGCATATCCTTCTTTACAAGAAGATTACTGTCTTTATAAATGGTTCTCAAACACGCAAGATATAAACGCCAGTTCAAATTATCTTACATAGTTTGCTATCATGATAATTTCTGGCTCGTTCTCAGATTTCTTTTCAGTGTTCTCTTGAGTATAATTCACAGTTGTAATGTATTGTTCTTCTACAATAGATATACTCTCTAAGTTAAACAAAATAATTTAGTTTTTTCTGAGTAAAGGTGGCTCAAGGCTTTTCTTTTATAGAAACAGTCCAAATCTGTTATCGATGTATGACTTTTTAGGGTTATCATCATTTCTCGTTTTCCAGTATACGTGAAAACTACTATAATAAAAATAATAAAACATTTTTAGTACTTTTTCCACATAAAATTTATTAGATCAGGACCGGTTTCGCTCATCGCGAGCATTATCAACTGATAAGAAAAATACAAAAACAGTGATATTTATACAAATTTAAATTGAAATAAAAAGGTGTAAGCAACTATTAACAATTTAAAGGATTAGCAAATTACATTATAATTACACAAAATTAAAATGCTTAACACCCATAACAATTAAAAACTCATCGTCAAAGAATAATAAATCTAAGTGGCAAACGATATCAATTATAAACACAATTAAAATTTGGGAAATTTTTACACAAAGTGAAACACTACTTTTCACTTTGTGTAAAAAAAATTTCCCAAATTTTAATTGTGTTTATAATTGATATCGTTTGCCACTTAGATTTATTATTCTTTGATGATGAGTTTTTAATTGTTATGGGTGTTAAGCATTTTAATTTTGTGTAATTATAATGTAATTTGCTAATCCTTTAAATTGTTAATAGTTGCTTACACCTTTTTATTTCAATTTAAATTTGTATAAATATCACTGTTTTTGTATTTTTCTTATCAGTTGATAATGCTCGCGATGAGCGAAACCGGTCCTGATCTAATAAATTTTATGTGGAAAAAGTACTAAAAATGTTTTATTATTTTTATTATAATGCCATTCCACCAAGTATTGACAGTGAACACCTTAAAAGTGAAAACTACTATAATCTAACATATAAAAATGAATGTTTTTTTGTTGCCACACCGCTCATCCGGTTGTAATAAAAATTTGACAAACTTTTTGCTTGTACTTTCAGAAAGGTTATAAGCTTAGTAAAATTAACTTACAGTAAGTCTTATATATAAAAATCAATGTTTGAACTTCTGTCATACAGTTAATTTTGACAACTTATTCTTGTACTTGTGGTAAGGTTATAAGTACAATTAACTTACAGTAGGTGGCGCGTATGTCGTACCATAGACAATCGGCAGCAAACGCCAAACGTCAAACAGACATTAATAGTAAACATGCACTTCAATAAACACAATTAAAACACAAACACTTTCTTTCTTTGAGTGCCATTGCAACGCTTGCCGGGAACCTTCTAGTAATATATATATATATATATAAACTAACGCAATTACTCTATAGTATTGTATTTTTAGCAAATATTAATTTAGATATTGTTTGTATCTGAAAAAAGTAGTAAATATTTGTTTTAAATTTTTAAACATGTTTATGTCATATTTTCAATGTCCGGCGGCAAACTTACGTTAATTCGTTTATATCATAAAATTTCATTTGATTCACCTTTATTGATTGTATTTCACCACCTTTTTGCGTCTTGTAGAAAAGAAGCAAATACAATCTGTATTTTGTAAGTTAGTAGTTAAAAATAAGAATTAATATTCAATTTTTTCTGTATATTTATTTTTATGGTGGTTTTTTTTTTACCTAAAGTGTGTTTATTTTTTTTTAAACTATTTTCAGATAAAATTAAGAAAAATAATAGCGAGAGTTCGTCACCATTTTTCGCGTCACGTTTTCTTATGAAAATGGCAATTTAAAGTAGAATTATTTAAGTTTGTGTGAGTCTAAATTTAACTCAGCTAAACTACGATAATTTATTTTGTCGACTTAACTTTTTGACTCCTTTGAATTTTAAAATCAACAAAAATGATCATACCCATTACACTTTACATGATAACATTAAAAAATACACATATATGTCACTTAAAATTAGATCTAAAGCATCCAAATCGATACTGATTGTCCGAATATGATTTTAAAAAAACATTACTTCAAATTGATAAAACAAGCCGTAAACCTGACAACTTATATCAATAAATTATTATTTGGTACTATATAATATTGTGTGGGTATTTAACAGCACATTAGGTACTCACAGTTAGTTACGTCTCGATGAAATCAGCTCATTACCCTGATAGATACGCCGAATTGCTCTCCAGAGGGTAATTACCCATAGTTTGGAAACCGCTTCTCGAGGGAGTTGATTAGTGCCGGTAAATACGTAAATTTAATCAGTGAATAGAGGCCTCGGATCCGTTACAAATTATCCCGTTGTATTATATGTGTCGACAATATTATCTCGGCTTGTGAAATTATTTGTTTGAGAAGCTGCTGAATCGCCAGCAGTTAAATATGCGCGATATTTATAATATCCATATTGTCTCACCAAATCGATACTAGTACAATATTGTTCTAACGAATTTGTCTTGTGGAATTAGAGAGGTGAATTTATTTGGCCAATTTAAGATTTACAGCATTTGATATAGGATTTTGCAATACAATAGATTGGGATTATTAGGAGTATTATTTGTGCCACGCCTGTAGCCGAGTGAGCAACGTTTTGCTTTTCGGTTACGTTTTCCACAAATTCAAACGCTCGGGTGCTTGATATTATTAATTGATTTTGAGGTTGTTTTAATCGGCTATTGTTATTGATTTTTTAAAATCTTGGATGACTTTTTAACTATATGTTAGATGTGTTGAACATTTTAAATTTGTGTTATTTTAGAATCACTTATAATGTAATTGGTAATTTCTTTTCAATGTCAATTGTTGTTTACACCTTTTTATTTAAATTCATTTTTGTATAAATAGCATTGTTAAATTATATTTCTTATCAGTTGACAATGCTTGCAATGAGCGAAACCGATCTTGACCTATTAAATAAAGTGAAATAAAGTACAAAAGAATATTGTGTGTTTATTAATATAATGTCTTTCCACCACGTATTGACAGTGAACACCTTAAAAGTGATGAATATTTATGAGTTTTTTAGACAGTTATTACAGTTCATTACATAGTATACATTTAATTCTAATTTTATATCGAAATGATACAAGAAATTACAGCACAAATATAATATATTTGATAATGATATTTAAATTTAATTTTCCCCTTCTCTCACCCATTCGCGTGTCAAGAGCGATTAGTTCGCAAGAAGATCTGTCATAACCAGGGTTGCGGAGTCGTATAAAAAAACGACTCCGTCTATGAAGAAATTTTACAATAATTTTATTTATTTTTATTCCATCAAATCATCTTTAGGCAGCCAAGCATGCAATATCAGCACTATGGACTATTTTGGTTTGAATACACATAGTTATTTTTTTTAATGTTTTTAGCTGCTCGTTTTTCACGACTTCGACTTAGACTCCACAGCCCTATTCATAAACTCACTCTTCTATATACATATCTCCCTACAGACAATGCGTGACTAAGTAACAAACAGTTTTTGTAGAATAATTTGTAAATGCTTCGTGAAAATGATTTGTAAAAAGCTCAAGATGTTTTAGTATATCTATTATTTTTCAATCAATTTCATGTTATTTTAATGACAAAATCACAGCTTTTTATTTCTGCATTACCGGTATTCAAAAGTGGGCGCTTTATCAGAAATTTATTCTCGGGTTTTTTGACACAGACTAACTAGTATGTATATGAAATTATGGAAAAAGAAAGACAAAGTATATAGAAAAACATTGAAATTATTGATCCATAGACAACGATACGACGATAAAGATAATTTCACATAAAAGTAATCATAATCGCTAAGGGGAAATAAATTCTTGATTAAAGTGTTTTATCGTGATATAATAGGAAATAAATAAAATAAATATAAAAGAATGCGGAAATGGTAATGTTATCGTTAAAACGTAATAAGTTATGAATTTATCCAAGGAAAAGTAATTATAATAGACAAGAATGTACGAATCAAAATAGTCATCCATCATGTTGTTTTTACATCAGCTGAAAACGTTTACTAGCTCAGACATGTGGAATATTCATTTTACGTCTGTTTATATTAATTATCTCATAATTTGAAAATATATTTGATGAAAATACTTCAAACAAGTCATGTTATAATTTTAAACTTTTCTCTTGACTTTTTGGTAATCATGATGTAAAAAAATAAAATACTCATTTGTGCTCATTTTGATTTTATTTAATAACATCAGAACCGGTTTGCTTATAAAGAACAATATCAACTGATTTAAAATTACAGTATAGTGATAGTATTTTATTTTTTGAATATAATGTTATTCCGCCAAGTATTAACAGTGAACTTCCTAAAAGCTATTTTTTTACTTCATATAAAACCTCCACAAAGTTTATTTTGATTATTGACAGTTGTGAATGTTGTGACACTCCAATAAATAAAAATAAAGACAATTGTTTTATTTAATCTATAAAATATTTTTTTTTATTTTAATTTGTTAATAAATTTAAATAGATAGGTGATTTATATAAGTGTAGTTATGTATAATGGTCATTTAAGGCTTAAATTGAATGTGAACTGCTTTTGAAATTCTTAGCATTGTGATATGTGCTTAGTTAAATACAGTAATGTTTTCGGCAAATAAATATTTTTTTCGAAAATTCCCCATACACAAAGAAAATTAGAACACGTCTCAATTGCCTTCTAGCGTGAAAAAACTTTTCTATTAGAAAAACGCTTTTCTTAAAGCTTTCTTATATATTACCACCATTAGTCTGCGTCCTAAATAACTATATACCTATGCCTGAAAGCCTGATGCAAAAAAAAATCAATTCACAATTTTGGGTCAAGGAAAAAGAAGCTTTATTTGCTCACCAATCTAAAATCATTAACCTTCGATCCACTCTAATAAGCTCATCTCTTGCAGCCGCCCTTGGGATATTATTTTCGCCTGGCTCGGGGGCGATATTTTCAGGAATTTCAAATCATGGGCGACGGGGTAAACAAATAATTATGAGAAAGTTGGAATATAATATACCTGAACTTTTTATATCTCTCAGCAATTTCAGCTGCATATTTTTTTTGGTGCCATAAGGCAACAGAGTGAAAAGCTTTTCTTAGTTACACAATATAAAAAAAATATTCTTAATTATATTTTTAGAAAAATTATTCTCTTTTACGAGAACATTCTTTGTGTTTTATATCTATTTTAGGAATTTAATGTCTTCAAAACATAATGCGAGATGTTTTTTAAAACTATACTAGAGACGAATTATACATCAAAAAAATCTTTCAGAATTAATAAAAAAAATAAAAAATTGGTAACACGATTTTAATCAACCTATGTCCGTTCGCATTATGGAGGATATGGCTTTCTAATGAAGGTTTCTCAACAGATGCTTTCTACAAGAACTTTTTTTTACTTCTGTTTATCAGTTGATAATGCTCTCCATGAGCGAAACCGGTTCTGATATTGGTAAAAAAATCTGGAAACAAGTGCAAAGAAATATTGTTTTTTTTTTTAATATAATGCTTTTTCACTAATTATTGACAGTGAACACCCTAAAAGTGTTCTTGTTACTCAGTAGCTCAACCTTTCTTTTTTCAAAAAGAGCAGAGACAGAGTAATTGATCTACGACATGACTAGTGGTTTAACTAATCGCTCTCGCTATGCTGTTGTTTGAGCATTAAAGTGGGGGGGACTTTTTACTTTTTTTTTTTGAAAGATTCTAAAAAAATAGAATCTTTCAATAAAAAAATAATTGGGCCCTCAACATTTAAAACAAAAAGCACTAACCAACGATGAAAGGGAGATTGGAGCTTGCTCCACAAGCGCCCCATAACAAATAATAAAATAATTATTTAAGATATCACAAACACCCATAAAAAAATGCTGATTGTACTAGGGCTTGACTATTAACATAAAATAAAACAAAATCGCTAAATATTGTTTTATAAATAACACACAAATCACATCACTGAATGTCCACCTTTTCAGGCTAAAATATGACTGAAAGTTATTGTGATTGGAATCGTAAATAGCCAAGGGAAAAATAAATGTTGGGAAAAAATGATTATTACTACGACCGCATAAATAAGAAATCGAGAGCACGTCTTGAAAACTTCGGGAAATTAAACTAGAACCGTGGAGTAATAAAAATATACTTTAGTTTCAAAAGAGTATAACGATAATTTTCCCTGAAGAGATTTGGTTTGGTTTTTAATTATTTTTTCATCAAGCTATAGCGTTTGATTGCCAAGTTTAAATTAGAAAATAAATACGTGTCATTTTTTCTCAAAAAGGCTATGTGAGACGGTTAGTTGCTGATATTAAAAAAATGTAATAATTCACTATAACGAAGTTTATTTTTATCAAATATTAGTCTACAAAATCGTCACTGTTCTTTTGGTGTAGCAAAAATATCCATATTTGCTTTCTGTTGATCACGCAATAACATTTTTAAAATTAATATGTTTTTCAGTCGCTTAGATTTATCGTTACCGTTTTATAAATAAATCAGAAAGTAAGCCTTAATCTGTATCTTTTTAACGCTGAACACTGCCGTAACAAGTTATATTAATGTCCTTAATTTCCCAAATGTATTAAATTGAAACGTTTACGAAATCCTTCCGACATCGCTTACGAGTTGTTGTAACCCTTCTCTTGTTTGCGCGCGTGACAGGAGAGATGATTTATGAAGCGCATTTTATTTTGTATTCGCTATTTTATTTGGCAATAGATCTTGGCAAGGATACAAACCCTGACCTAATAAATATAATATATGTGTCATCGGGTTACTGCTGAAAATTTCATTTGGTCACGGAAAGCTATATAAGATTGCTCACAAACTATTAACGTGTAAGTAGGTTAATGCTTTTTTTGTATGCTTTTCTTACTATTAATACATTTTCACATTCAGTGCCAAGACTTCCAAGTAAAGTAAGTGTTTCCTTTTTACAATTTAACAGTTCTTAAAGTAGAGCATAAGGAAAAATGTACTTGAAAATTGAATATTAAAAATAGATTTCGGTCAAGTTCAATTTTGTTTTCAATGAAATTCTAAACTAAGTTCATCTTTATATCGTAAAATCATTTCTTTTATTACACAACGTAACAATTTCTAAAGTTTTTTGTATTTTTTTTATTATTTATTTATCAGCTCTGCTGATTCCAAAATTGTTTTTAATTTTTTCCGTATCATTGACCATTATAGAAATATATTGTCTTTTAATATTGTTATATACTGCAGAATGACGACTGTTGATAGATTGTTCAAAACGCTCTCAAAGCAATGCTGCTTCACAGTGGGAAAAAAATATTCATCTTTTCTTCTTGCATACTTCGTACAGAAGAAAGGTAAAACTATGATAGTATTAAATAACTTCTTGGCAAAAAAAAATATGCTGAATTCAAGTGGGTTGTTTGTGGTGGTTTCAAGACGCTTATTTTTTTGCTTGGTTTGCAAGGGAAACACACAAAGTATTCATGTTTTTAATGATAGTCAGGTAATCATTACAAGAGAAAATAGTTTCTCTCACGAGTGGATTTGCAACCAAGAATGTTAAAAAATTTTCGACAGCCTCTACTTGATTGCAAGTCTTATTATACACAAAAAAAATATAAATAAACAAAACATGTGTTAAATTTGAATCGTTCAAACTATGTACATTCTCACAAATTTTGTCACTTACGACCCGGGTTTCGCCTTTCGGCATCTTCAGGCATTCAAGTGCACGGATGAACTTGAACTGACGCTTAGCAAATGAAAGTTTCGTGTTTATATAAGATATAAATGCGTCACTGAGTCTAAAGCCATTGCTGGCGAAAAGGATGAGCCCATGGGAATACCAACAGATTTGAGTAGTGAGCAGTTTCAAGCATTATATAATTTGTTTGTCGGCAAAGGTTTTATGATTATATGATTTTATGGTTATATAGGGTATAGAAGTGGAGATGTGGGAAAGTTTGATATTTCGTTTAAAATCGGAAGTTACATTGTGTTATCAAAACTTTTGGTTCTTTAACTGGTTACAACAATACTTTCCAGGGATAGTTCTAACAGCTAAGTGTTATATGAAAGATATCAATCGCTACTTTACATTTTTAATTTCAACGTGTCAATTTATTGGCATACGTAAAATAATGCTGAATTTCTTAAAATTGTATTTGATATGTGATAAATGACGCTTGAAACTTGTCATTGAGAATTTCATATAAATTTTAAGAGAAAATATTAAATGAATTTATTTAACGAAAAAAAACTTAGTTCAAGGACAAGTATTTGTATATGTCGGAAGTAAAAGTGTTTTGAAGTTATATTTATGCAAGCAATGCATTCTAATCGCTGATTTCGAGGTCAATTGAAACGATATCGTGCTTTAGATTCGGTTAATTCCAACGGAATATAGAATGTCAGGCATTTATGCTACAAAATCATGTTCTTGAAACATAAATAGTTACGCGATGTTATCACACAATAGAGGGCAATAACTTTGAATATAACTACATTTCTTACAATGACAGTTTCGAAAACTGACTTTAAATAAATAATTGATATTAATTTGGAAGTATTATCAAATATTAACTTCAGTTGTGGACATTACTGCATTGTTCACATTACTGTTCTGAAATGTATTTTATTCAAAACTATAATAAATATAAACAATATAAAAAAATATTATTAATATATAAAGAGCTTTTAACATTAACTGAGTATTTTTTTTATTAAACTAAATAATTCACTACTAATAGTAATAAAGTTTAACCGTGACAGTGTAGCGTTACCCAACACATATTGTTTTATAAAAATGTTACTTACTCATTTTTGTTTGTTTAATCGTTTAATTTATAAGTGCTTTAATACGTTCAACCAAATACTCTTTTTGGGTATGAATAGATAATAATACTACTCAAAACTCGCTTTATAACCCACTTATACTCGAACTATAAAATTTAATTCAACTATAGAGATACATCTAACACCTCAACTGCTGTACATATTTAAGCTGATGCTTTTATTTGTTATTTTATCTTTTGTTCTACCTCTTCCTTATGTTTTTATTCTTATAATCACCGTAATATTTCATTTGAATAGTTGTGCTTAACTTTTAAATATTATTTACTATGTTTAATGTATTTTTATGTTTGTTCTTTGAGTCTTTCAATTCGTTTTCAAAAACATCATCGAAAATTAATTATTGAAACCATTCTCACACATACACACAAATTTTATTATAGACCAATATTTCTCAATGGGGGGGCCACAGCATGTTCTAAGGGGGCAACAGAGCTTTTTTAGGGAAGCCACAGTAAAGTTTTTGAGGGCCACGGGTAAATTTCGCGAAATCCGTAAATTGCTGGGTTTTTGGATTCTTAATTCCCGGAAAAGCTAAAAAACGGTTAGATTTTGGCAAATCCGAAAATTCTTGGATTTTACAAATCTGAAATTCTAGAAAGCCCGAAAAACAAAATTTCTTGCGTCTTTTCGTTTTGGGAAATCTCAAAATTCTTTGTAAAACTTATACCTCTATATTACAAAACAGGTATGGAAGCAACGGAAAATATGTCACTTATAAGGGGCCACGGGGCCAAAAAGGTCGAGATACTATGCTTAAGACAATATTTTTAGCCAGGATGAACATGAACAAAAAAAACTTATAACACAAGGTAATATTCTATGTACAATAATAACATAACGGAAAGTATGCCAAAACAACACAATGCAGTCAAAAAAACAATATAGAGTTGTGAAGACAGAATTTTGCTCACAGATAAGTAATATTATGCAATATATGTCAATATATGCACCGTTTGAATATATTCATAAATTAAAATCAAATTGATTTTCCAATGCTTTCAACTTTGCAAAAATTTATTTGACTTATTTTAAATTAAATATTTGCCTTGACAACAATTTTGTATTAAAAATAAGCATACAATTCAACGACAAATAATACCGTATTTATTTGAACGCTCTTAGCAAATATATCAAGAATATTAAATTGACAAATGAACTATTTCAAAGAGTATTTACATTGTGTGTTTTCTATATCCTACGTACAAAAGAAGAACATAGCTTTTGACAAGTTGCCTGCGAGAACTACGTCCGGCGAAGAGGCTTATGGACGTCGAACAAATAATCACTATAAAAGCTCCCGTACCTATAATATGTATTCGATACAAAAGCTTCACTCTGCCGGGGAAACTATATATTTTCATACCATGTTTTACTTCGAGTATAAAACGAATTACATGTTTATTTTTGTCAGACAGTCAACACAATAATGAATTATATGTTTAGTCTAAGGATTTTGACTTTTATATTTATAAAAATAGTAAACTTCTTAAATCTCTTCTGATTGACGTAAATAGTTCAACACTAATATGGTATTCGTCAATTTTATGTATTTATTGAGTTTTTCGACCCAATATCTGTACATTTCACCCCTCACTCGGGCTATTAACTAATATTAAATAATTACGACAGTTTATTAAATGTAAATAAATTACAGAAGTATTTTTTTTAAATACGTAAAGAATTCAGTCGAATAGTTTTTTTTTTATATAAATTGCACTATTTAAAGTTTGCATACGACTTTTTTTAAAACTGCAGTTTACATATATCTACAAATATTCTTGTTCAACTGTGCCACATATTTTTTATTATTATATGCTGTTAGATAGTTCAACAAATCGTTATTATAAAATAATTCCACCGAGATAGGTCGCAAAAAATGTTGAAATACGAATTAATTCCTAAAAATAATGCCAAATTTTCTGCCTAGATTAAAAAAGTCACAACTGAATAAAATTCCGACGATATTATATCAAATACGTAAATTTTGACTTTTTCCGTACATATAATAAATGCATTGTGTAATTTTGTTAAAAATGTGCTCTACGGTTCAGGTTTCGCTCCCCTCTACGCTAACGCGTTGACATTTTCTTTATGAAATCTTCATTCCTCATTTTAAACAGTACAGATATTATTGATTTTCTATTTAATTTGGTGTGATTACGTAAAGATTTTTTTTCAATAACTGCTATATATTCTATATGGTTTAACTTTTTGTCTGTCGCAAATTGAATTTCAATTTCTTTTCAAACAATATATGTTTGTTAATATGACGCTGATGCTCTGCATCTGGTTCAAAAATAAGTAGGTACCCTTATGATGAAACTCGAGTTAAGTTGATCGCTATTATTCAACCCAGGTTTGAACTTTGAGCGCGAAGAAACTGAAAAACTTTCCTTTTTCAATATCTCGCGAATTTTCGGTTTCCTGAATATTCTTTATCGATAAGTTTGCTTTCTTCGAAACATGGACGTACATTCTTATCCGCCATATATGAAATGAATTCTGATTAATTTTTTGAACGCCAATATTCATCACTGCTTGGAAGCTTTTTTGTTTTACGCAAAATATCACATTAATTAAGAGCGTTATTGTCCTGTCATCATAATTTATGGATGGCGTAATAACGTATATACAAAAGTTATTACTTAAGAAAGTTTAGATGATAAGCTTAATTATTATTGACACCATAACTTTGATATCGAAGTAAAATTATACTGCATAATAAGGAAATAATTTCGTTATCTTTTCCACTATGATGAATACGACATCAATCTTAATATTTCTAATTCACAATTCAAGGTGTTAGTGTGTTTACACACATTTCCGCTTACTGAAAAATACGCATGAATTATAGTAGATTAATAAACCGTAATAGAACTTTACGGGCTCAATTCCCAGTACAAACAGTATCTTTTGATCGATTTATTGATATCTTTTTAAAGGCATGGGTGTTTGTGATGTTTAAAAGTTCCTCCCTCACTTTTTCCGATCCTTTAATAATTGGGTGTAGCGAGAGCAATTAGTTAATCACTAGTCCTGTTCAATGTTCCCGCTAAGGTGTGCCCGCACACATTTTTCCATCCCTGCACAAGGACGCGCATAGAAATATTGTAAAAATAAGTTTGTTTCACCAATTTTTTTATATTTGCGCACATTTTTTAATTTGCTAAAAGTGTACTACTCACAGAAGTTGGTGGTCCGCACAAACGATAGAAAAATTAGAGGGAACGTTGGTCCTGTTCCATAATTCAATCATAGTGTAACTTAATTCAACAAAAGTAAATATATGAAGATTGTTCGTTACTCATCAGCTCAATCTCTCTTTTTTCGGATAGAATAACGATAGAACGATAGAAATAGAGCAGGAGTCTTGTTTTATAAGCGCTACAGAGTTTGAAGATTGGATGAGCGTTAGAGAATTCAGACATCGCAAACAACTAAGTCAAATCCCTAAACCAATTTCAAAAACCAACTACTACTCGTTACATTTATTAAAAAAATGCAATTAACGTGTTTTAATATAAATAAATATCGTGTAGGAAAGGCTTAATGTAGTCTTCGGCCTGACACTCTAGTTTTGTAATTAATTTTAATACAATTCCGCGCGCCACTGCTTTGCAGGACAGCGGAAGGTCGGGCATAAAAAAAACTTACAACGGGGCCATTACACGACATAAAAACTTCGCCATGCCGAGTTAAAAACTTTTCCGGAGGTACGTTACCTATCGGCATAAATTTTAACTTGTTAATGCAATACGTTTTTGGATTTCACATTTTGGATTTACTTTTTAACAAGATAATAAAGTTTTGAGAATCTTTTAATTTGAAAATTAAAGATATTGACTTTGTAAATTGGTTGGATAGAAATGAATTTTCAGTTAAAATAAATTCACTTTTATTGGACTGCTAACAAGTGCAAGCTGTCACTAATCACAACTTAAATCATAATAACATATAATGTATACTTTTTCAAACAATTATCGTTACTTTTCTTAATTTATTGTCTTTGATGTCACATGTTTGAGTTCAGTTCAAGTCAGTTCAAGTTCATCCGTGCACTTGAACGCCTGAAGATGCCGAAAGGCGAAACCCGGGTCGTTAGTGACAAAATCTGTGTAAATGTACATAATTTTAACGATTCAAGTTTAGTGATGAGGTGCGTTTCTTCATAGGCAAGTCATCCAGGTATCCGGCCTCTTGATTCATTGTAAATATATCAGCATTTTGATTTTATCTTATTTTTTTATAAATCGTTAGCATTAAAAAAAACAAATAGAATTTAAATACTTCAAGTATATCGTCTTCAACGTTAACTTGTCGTTGGTAGTATAATATCACATACCAGCATTTGTATAATTTGAAATGACTTCATTTGCGTAGCAATCAAGTCTTTGTTTGACTTCTCGAATGCCTAACAAGTTTTTCAGGGAACCCCTTTTTCCCAGCTGAGGATCTTGTGCGTAACTCGGTAATTTGCTGTCAGTTGAATTATTTTGATCTTGTTCAGACATTGATTTAGTGTCTAATTAGTGTCGACAAAAGAAATGATAAATTTCACACATAATTGGCAGTTGTTGTAAGACAGATTCCGTGGTGCAGTGATCAACAGCGTTGACTTCTGTGACTGATATCACTGGTTCAAGTCCCAGTACTAACACATTTCTTAAAATCGATTTCTGCTCGAATGCATGTGTGCTTGTGATGTCTAAAAACTCTATCCCGCCATTCCAATCCTAAAATTTGTTTGCTTGAATGCGTCAACTTTATGATTTAGTTTTTACGTGAAAAAACTTTTTTGACCACTAATTGTGATTTTCATTCATAGATTTTATAGTGGACTATCAGAACTGATATAAAACGGCATTTTTCAGAAATCCTGACATATCACTTTTTGAATATTTGCTCCTCAATTTAATCAAAATTCCGAAAACCTTCAATATGTTGTTTCCCAAAAGAACTTGATTGCTCCAGTTAAAGCGTCAACATTCTAGACATAGCAAAATAAATTGAAACGAGCTCCAACCAATTCGTTACCAATTAAAAGCGCATCCTAGCAGAAACCCGGAATGACCTAAAACCTTCTTTAATGACTAGTTTTCTCAAAACGTTAACTTTAATGACTTCACACCACTACACAAGTTTACTAATCTCCATCGAATGACCGCACATGTGGGGCGAATTAAAAAATTGCCCCGAAACAGACAACGGACCCTCGCCCCGCCGGGATGTAGAGCCGGTTCACTTATCATCCGTCGCGGGTCAGTTAGTCACGTAACCAAATGTGTTTTCGGTTCGTAGACCACGCTTGACGACCCCGCCTCTAATGACCGCATACTAACATGCCCGCATTACATCGGGAGCATATAATATAAGTGCCAACTGTTATTTTATATGGAGCTTTCCGTATAATCATGAAAATGGTTTAATGGTGTGTTTAATCATCCTTGAAATAATGAAATTTCATAAGACAATGCAGCAGCATAATATAAAGCAATTAAATGATAATTCTTGTTTTTTATACTATTATGTGTATTTAGTTATTTTACTAATCTCACTGATGATTTGAAATTACAGGAAAATATCAATAATTGTAAATGTAAGATTTTTCTTTTAAATAGGACATTCTTTTTTTTCAATTAAATTCATTGTTTCATTTTAAATTCGCATCTTTGTTTTGCATCTTTGTCATAAGGGTCAAAAACTTAATTTACTGGAACAACTTGAAACTAACAGGCATAAAAAACATCTTAAATGAACAAACCATTATCAATTCATCACCGTTGTTAAAACCCTTAATGTAATTAATAATAAATATCAGTTTAATTTATCGTAATTTTCCTTGAAAAATCCATATTGCTTATTGTTTTTCAAATAATTAGGTCATAGTTAATAAATTTAATGTAATTTTATTAATAATAACTATCAGTTTAATTTACTCTAAAATTCCCAGATTGCTTATCGTTCCTTGAAACACTAGAGTCATATTTAATAAATTTAATATTACAATTGTAATTTGAATAAGGATGCTAGAGTGAAAAACATGATGCATTGTGTATCTCTTCGTAGACAGTATATATAACTGAGATAAATGTAAGTTTAATCATAGTTCTGACGATGGCGAAATAGCTTTCAACTAACAAATATAAAAACTGTAAAACTAAATACGTTGACATTTTACCCTATTATTTCATTGTAAAGCTTTACATTTCAACAATTGATTGCCTTAATTATCTTAAAATTGAATTCTTCACTTTATCTCACTGTTGCTTTATGGTAGCTAATCAGACTAATTAATTTGCATTAGAACAATTTTTTTATGTTTAATTGTATACGCCCACGCAGTCGTGATCATTTTTACATACTCTTCACACCTCTTTGTAAGTGTTTTGCGCCCTTAGTTTGCATACCAAGTTTCTTCTTTTTTAAATATAACAGTTGCCCCTATTACAGGATAAAAATCATGGATCTTATCAAGTCACTAACTGTAACAGAAATAATAAATGCTAATAACTTATGCGATGTTCTTGAAGAATTGACGAAGCTCTTAAAATTTTTTGATTACTACTCCAATGATAAATGCAGAACCTGAGCGTTGCTTTTCATTTAAATTTAAAAGAATTAAAACTTACTTTAGGAACACAACTTGCCAAGAAAAATTGACAGCTTTATCAATGCTTTCAATAGAGAAAGATATGATTGGAAAAATACCAAACTTTAACGAAAAAGTTATAGAAAAATTTGTCAATAACAAAAATAGACGAATGGACTTTATTTGCAAATAGCATTTTCTTTTAATTTTTATTTTAAATAAAATATAAGTAATATGATCTTTTACTGAATTTTAATCTATCCACAGCACTCTCAAATATCATAACCAAGAGCCGCCACTGGTTTTTTTTATATGTTTTTAGTTTTTTTGGCAAAAAACATTTTAGTTCTTTTAAGTCCAAAATGTTGCCAGCCGCTATTTTAGATTACTATTCGATACGTAAGATTATTCCCGAAGAAATTTACTAGCTCTTGTGTAAATCTTAGTGGGGCGTTGTGTGCCACATAATTTCTTATTATTTTCCCATCTTAGTAGTCTAAAGGTGAACTATCGCAAAGTTTCCGCACTGCTTTAATTGCTATTTACGTGCCTCCTGTGACTAAGGCAGCATTAATGTGAATGCTTTTACTGCTTAGTAATATTTGAGATACTTTAAATAAAAAGATTTGATCGACGATAGTTCTTTAAATGTTAAATCGCTGAATAAATACTTGTTTCCGTATTTCAATCAAATAACGTTTAAAGAAAGTCGTGAATATTTATGTTGAAGATGGATTATTTTTTTGTAATTCGTCTGGTAATCTGTATTGATTTTTTTTTATTTACATATTTCTTATTTTTTGTGCATTATCATGAGTCATATTTTTTTAGTATGAAAAATTCTGTTCGATTTAATTTTTCATTATTAACATTGTTCTCGATGAGTGAATTCTATCAAATAACATTTATATAAAACCTTTGCATAAATTATTGAAATTTAGACATATGATTTTCGATTTTATGTTGGTGCATTGTGTTCATAAATTGTATAAACGATTTGAATATGTTCGGCTCTATTTTGATGTTTGGTATTCACTGTCGTATAATATCTTGACACAATCAATTTTATTATTTAAACATCACAATACTCACTAACATTGTAATGTTAATGGAAGTTATTTGGATCTATAATATATTGATTGACTTGCCATTTACATGGTAGAACTAGAATAATAGGGTAAAAATAGCAACGTATTTAGTTCGTGTTATTCGTGTGAATATGGTCATATCATTAGAGTGAATAACATGATGCATTGTGTATCTCTTCGTAGCCAGTATATATATAGCTGAGAAAATTGAAAATTTAATCATAGTTCTGTCGATGGCGAAAGCCGAAATAGCTATCAACTTATAAATATTTAAAAAAGTAGAATAGTTTGAACGTATTTGTTGCTATTTTTACCCTTTTATATCTATAATATAGTTAAATTATTCGAAATGCCTAATTGTACACGAAAAGATAATTAAACGTTGTTAAATCTTGGTGAGATTATGAACAATCGAGCCTGCACGATTTCGGAAAAAAAAACACTGACTTAAACTACCCCTATTATAAATACAAATAAAAAAATGTGAAGCAAGTAAGCGTGTTCAATATAAGACCACGACTACGCAACGCGAGGTACGTTAACTAATAGGTGAATCCAGCTTACCTTTATATTTTTCCATATTTATGAATTTAAATTCCAAGTTTTATATTTAGCTGATTTTTTAAAAATTTGCATTTCATTTTTTAGTCCAGGACCTTTCAAGATCTATAATTATGTAGCTTTACATTTTCATAAACACTCACTGTTTTCTTTTAATTTTTATAATAGAATTAAAAATAGTTAACCAGTTCTTATAAAATACAACTTTTTATCCATTACATATTATTCATGTACGTAAAATTTAAGCAGAAGATTTATTTCAATTTTCTAGTAATTACGTAACAATTTATCTTAACATATTAGCCGTTCACCTTTCCTTCGTTTTCATTTACGCTTTGCTTTGTTGTGGTCAATGGAAATTTCTGATCACGTTTCACAATATTCAGAAACTATAATTGAATTCTTTACTCGGAAAATTAATATTTCCTTTTTATCACATCGAGGATTTTTTGTATTTAGATTTTGCGCACGTTGGGATTGGATTGGACCAACATTGATTTATTTTACTGCCGCTGCAGAAATTATAATCATTCGACCTTTTTCAGCAGCACTTTTATACTCAGAACTTCTTTTAGAAGTTAATATAACCATTTTTATAGTATCGCATGTTTTCTTTAATATAAACTTGACATTGTATTAAAAACAATAGTTATGAATGTTTTTTGTAATAATTAACTAAAAACGCTGATATTCAATTATTCAACATCTTTTTTTTTCAAAAAAAATATGAATAGAAGTGTAGACTGAAGAGAAGGAAAAATGAACATTGAGGACCTGATTCATCAGCGGTGCTTGTCAATAAACCTTTGAGGAATTATACTCCTTTGAGGAATTACCTAAGAAAAATATATAAACAGTGCTATTTATACAAAATTAAATTGAAATAAAAGGTGTAAACAACAATTGACAAACTTCTTCTCTTCAACAAATTCTTTTTGCAATGAGCGAAGCTGGTTCTGAACGTTTTAATAAAGTGAAATAAAGTACAAAGGAATATTGTGTTTTTATAAATGTAATATTTTACTTTTAATACCTTTACATACAATATATAATATAAATTTACACATGTTAGACATATTTATTAGTTCAATTACCGAGCATCATACTAAATACTTTGTGTGTAGTGTGTAATACTTAATTATTATTAATAGTTAAATGTACCGCAGTGAAATATCGTGAACACATTACACCTCGCATCACTCATCCCTGAGCCCCACTTGCAGTCGTCCAAAATTACCCAAACTCCACTGGAAAGTATTATTTCTGGCTTTTGAAGGTTCGAGTTCGCAAAAGTCATTAAAATTAACGTCCCGGACTCTACGGTTTCTTCTCCACCACCACTATATTAGGGTGTTACATCCCCAGATGTGGAAGCACCTACCTTAGTGTTAACTTATTTAAATATGGCACTTTTAGGACTACTTTGCCATAATTTTCCACAGCTATTTTAACGCGCATCATTAAATTATCATATTAAGGTTACATTACGGAATTAATAATATTTAAGTTTTACCATAAATTGTATTATTTTTTTGCTCGTGTTATATTATATATTTCTGTACAAATTCAAGCAAAACACGTACTCATTAACAAAAAAAAATACTTTTCAATAATTCCATCGCTTTAAGTTACTCAATTATTTTTGTATAAAAAATAAAATACACAGCTCAACTGCATGCAACATTAAACAAGTTTAATATGCCTTTTTGTCACCTGCTATGGCCCAGTTGGTTAGAGCTTGCTCTACCGATCACGCAGGTCTGGGTTCGATTCCCGGTAAGATCACAGAGAATTTGAAAATTATTCAATTCGAAGTTGTGATCGAAGACTGGGTTTTTGTGATGTCGATTTACATTATTTCCTTTCCTTCTATCATTCTAATCCTTTATTAACTGGGTGTAGTAATAGCAATCAGTCAACTACTAGTTCTGTTGTAGCCTTATCTTTCTTTCCCTACTATTTGCTTTGAAAAAAGTGAGGTTGAGCGACTGAGTAACAAATAGTTTTCGTAGAAAAAACTTTTGTTGAGACACCTCCATTAGGAGGCCATTTGCTCCACATTGGAAGCGAATATGGATAAAAAATATATGCCTTTTAGTAGTATTGAAGTTTATTTCAAAGCTATCCTTTATTTCACTTCACCAACAGATGTTTTATTAAATAAAATTTCTAGTGGTCATGATGTTCAAATTATTTTGTTAGTTTTGATACTTAAAAGCGTTTAAAACATTATTTTCAGCGCCCTTAAGAGGTTCAAAAAATATATAGGTATAGTTTAAAATTTAATATATTTAATGGATTCGGCTAGATTATTACAATTGTTTTTTTTCAATAGAAAAAATCTAAAAATAATATTAATCAGCGGAAGAATCGTCGGTTTGCTTTTCGTTTGCAGTATCCACTAGTTTAAATGACTCAACAGACACCTGCATTAACCACTTGAATACCAAGCGGACACAGATTTCCGGAACATATGCAAGCGAACACGGATGTCCAAGACATTTAAAAAATCAAATACTTGGTATTCTAATAGAATATAAGCAATATTTTGATAAATATGTGTAGTGCCATCTATACTGAGTCAATATAGGTTTTTAAAATATCGAATTCGAGTGTATATTAGGCAAATTTATTGTTCTCAAAAATACACAGTATCTCTGGGACATATTAATGATTTATTTGCGCGGTATTTAAACGGTTAACTGTAAAATTTTCATTTAAAAACATGGACGTCTACGAAGCTTGAAATTTCATCTCATTCGTTCAATCCTGAAAATCGTTGGAAGTGCAATTACTTAACTTCTAGTTCCGTCGTAGATCCATCATTCTATCTATTCTATTTTTGAAATAAGAGGCTGATTGACTAAATAATAATGAGTTTTTGTAGAAGAACGAGATTCTTTCATAAGAGAACTATATATGTTTTACATTGCGATAGAATGGGTAATTAAAAATATGTCGTTCTTTAATTTCTGTATTATCGTTATAAAAGGATCGTCTTAGTGTTTCACGTCACACACTACTTCGAGTATTATTATAAAACTATATATAATACATTATAAATATTTTTAACGGCGTAGTAAGTTCTGAAGAAAAGAGCTTTTTACAAAAGAGTATTACGTATCATACCCTCCAAAGACGAGTGTGACCATATGGTCACAGTAAACACCGTTGTCTATTGATCCCACTATTCATCCTTCTTCTACCTGAATATCGTTGCTTTTACTCAAATTTGGTTAAAAAAGGATACATATTTTAGTTAGTCATCAGCCGTGGGGACGAAAACAACTATATAAGGCACATGCAATTTTTTGAATTTCCGTTTATTTTTTATGGACTTTTTGAAATTGTTTGATATTATTTTATCAATACAATAAATTATTTACAAAACTTATATTTTTTACGTTGAAATTATGTTGATCTAAAGAGTTCAAATTGTGAAAAAATATACGTGTTGCTATATTTCAACCTCGAATTTTTGTGTGCCCATGCGGTCACGCTCGTACACAATATTACAGTGTTAGATAAAGATGAGAATGACCATATAGTCACGCGGGGTTCTTATACAAGAACTTTGTGTTTTTTTTTTGTTAGAAATAAAAGTTATCCGTGCCTTAAATATGGCTCAAAAAATATATTTTCTATCGAAAAAAAAACTCTCGTCTTTGGAGGGCTTAGTCGACAGGTACAAAAATTAAATACGTATTGTTGAATTCATCACATTATGTTTACTTACGATCAGATATTCAAAAATATTATCAATACATATTTATTAATCATGTTTTAATTGAATTTTTATTTTCATTTTGAATATAACAACAAATACAAAAGCATAAATGAATACAATTCAGGCAACCAAAAGGGATTTGAACTGCCTTCGCAATATTAACATATTGTGCAAATGTGCTTTTTATCATTCGGCCGGATTCGTTGAATTTCAGATAAGTCCAAATTAATTGGGAATGCTTCCATTTGTATGTATGAATGCACATATTAAATGAGGATTAATCGCAGGGCGGGGTGAACCCAATAAATTTACCCTGAGCGACCAATAATCGAAACCTATTGAACCAGCGGGAGATTGTATATATATTTTCCAATTTTCTTTTTATTTCTTTTTATCTTGCGACATACATATGTGATAGAATCGAGCGCCTTTAACGCTATATACGATTCTTTACCAATATAAAAAAAAATGTTTTAAATAAATAGAAGAATTTATTATTTTTATACTAAATGTATATAATAATATAGTGAAACAACCCTTCTTATACAATCATAATAATCAATTATTGACGAGCAATTTATTTTGTAAACGCATTCTTATAACGATCAGAGATGATTTTTTATAATTTAAGATTTCGACTGAAGGTGCTTGGTGGAATTTCAATATTAAATTTAAATCGTTCAAACTATGTACATTCTCACAGATTTTGTCACTAACGACCCGGTTTAAGAAGTACAACTTTTTTAACTATAACAACGTCAACGCTATAAATAATTATTTTTCTTGCGTAAATTTGAATAGTTTAACAGTTGTTGTGTTAATAACGACCCGGGTTTTGCGTTTCAGTATTTTCAAGAATTTTAGTGCACGGATGAATTTGACCTGTGCGTTTAGTAAACAATTTTATATCTAGGTGTTTTTTTACTAATGTTTTGATTCTAATGTTGTTCAATCAATTGTGAAAGTAATCACATAAACAATTGAAATTTATTTTGGTTTTAAAATTACATATAATAATCATTAAAGATAGTGGTAGATTGTCCTATAAGCGCACGAGGCGCACGCTTGGTGCCTCCAATCTAAGGTGCTCCAAAATAGCGTATATTCAATTAGTCAATAGAAAAAATTGGGCCTCAAAATTGCTTAATCCGTCACTGATTAAAAGGTACTTTCAAAGGTCTTTTTTATTTTTTAAAAATCTTATTATTTTGATGGCTGTTAAATTTAGTATTATTTTACGACAGTCAATTATATTCACATACATGTAAGGATATAACAATGGTGAATTAGGAATATTAACTTGTTTAATCAAAAATGGCTAGCTCAAACTACTTAGCTGTGTTTTATTTGTTTTTAAAATGTATTTGCAAAATAAATTGTTATCACCAATGTTTTGATTTAGAATTTTTAATTAGATGTTGCATTAAAATTCTTTGATTTGTGAGCAAACATAATTGGGTGATACTTAGTATTGATTAATACCATAGTAATAACGCACTCATGTTATGCACGTGCGTTTGGTGTCTGAAACATCTTATGTGGTTTCACGCGTCCTCACAAGTTCTGTAATTTCCACTCCGCATCTGGCGTCAGCACCCAATGTACAGAGGCGCGCAAAAAGTTTTCACCGCCCTAAGAGTTACATAATATTAAACCTTTGAGTAAATTTTCAGCAAAATTGTTTTTTGGGCGCTTCGACGCACTAGCGGAAATGCGATGTTGCCAGATTTGCAATCTGTATTAAAGTCATCACAAATCCGTTATGATATATCGATGTAGAAAAATAATACAAATGATTTAATAAAAACTAAGTGTAGCTATAATTTTTCGTACTAGGATAGCCCGTTAACTCCGCATCTGAACAAGACATTCGACCGATAACCTACAAAACTGCTGGTGTGATTTTTCTTATATGAATTAAAATTGTAATGATTTAAGTTGTACACTGTCAATGGTAGAAAGTACATATTTTAAAAAAGTTGACTTTTGGTACTTATTTCACATTATTTGTTAAAGATCAGTTGAGCGAAATCGGTCAAAAGCTTTAGTAAATAATGTGTGTATTTTTTTTATAAACCTTTTATTTATTAAATAGAAGGTTTTAATGATTTGACCTACATTAAATATCTATGTGTGATACGTCTAGGGCTTATACAAAAACCGAATTTTGAAAAAACCGGTTTTCGAATGTCAAAATTGTTCAAAAACCGGTTTTATCCGGTTTTCGCAGTTTTACAAAAACTGGATAATTCAATTAAAATAGCGAGAAAAAGTTATATTTTTTATGTTGTTTATTTATATACATAATGCAAAACAAGAAATTGATATCGAAAAAACCCCTCCGCTGGGTAATGATGTGTGGCATATGGTCTTTAAAC
Organism: Himalopsyche tibetana; assembly: GCA_030503985.1. Classification (NCBI taxonomy): domain Eukaryota; kingdom Metazoa; phylum Arthropoda; class Insecta; order Trichoptera; family Rhyacophilidae; genus Himalopsyche; species Himalopsyche tibetana. The sequence goes on along the minus strand of JAPJYX010000014.1, from coordinate 38,131,925 downwards.
CATCAAATAAAAGATCCAAATTTTCTGTCCTTTTGTCTATTGACTAGATTATGGAAAATTCGGCACAACTGGTTACAAAGTTGAAAAACAGGTTTTCGAATATCACAAGTTTAGCCAAACAGCCGGTTTTTAAAACCGACAAGCCCTAGATACGTCTAATGATGCTTTTCAAATAAGTAAAACACGTATTAGAGCAAGTGGAATAACAAATTTGTTTGTTTTACACCTTAAACGAAATTATAAAATCCAAAAAAAAGAGAGCAATCATAATTTTTACATAATAGCTTCCAAAATATTAATACAAGCTCTTTTTTATCGCCGCATAATCTTTTATCACCTTTTATAATGAGAGCGCTCTTATATGAATATGAAAATAAAATGAAACATACAAAATAGTATCATGATAAAAAAAAACTATAGTTGTTCCGAAGTTCGTGAGACATGGCTACACCAGTGAAAGCCTGCTGCTGCGGCGGCTTTTACAAGAGCCAGTTTGGCCGCACTTACTCTTTGGGTTGAGCAGTGTCCTTTGATAAAGTGTGGAGATGTGAACCAATGGCAGGGGAAATGATAGTAACAATTTTGACGAAGACTTTTCTGTCATAAATAGTCTATAAAAGATATCTTACTGTATTTTCTTTTTGCTACCATTTCCGCTTCTTATGTGGAGTGTCATTGTTTTAGTGCAAAAACATCGTAAGTCCACTTTTGGATGTTTTGAGATTTTGTATCCTTAAATATTGATGAAGTGGACATATTATGTATTTGAATGATACAATATCTTTTCATGACTCTTTTTGATCGTACAATAATTCTATAGCATACAAATGTAGTTCAGACGAACTTTGTGATTTCTGAACAAAAAAAAATTTCGAAGAAAATCTCACATACAATATTTTCGTACTAGGCTATTGAATATCAATATCAATTGTTCTAGAAAAAAAAATTCAACATGTCCGCTCCCAATGTGGAGCATATGGACTCCTAATGAAGTTTATCTCAACAGAAGTGTTCCTACGAGAACTGCTTGTTACTCAGTTGCTCAACCTCTCTTTTTCCAAAGAGAGTAGGGATAGAAGGATAGGGCTAGGACAGGATTAGTGGTTAGCTAATCGCTCTCGATTCGCCCCGTTCATAGGATAGGATGGGTGGGAGGGGGGAATTCTAGATATCACATACATTCATGCCTTCGAACAGAAATTCATAAATTGATTGAAAAATCAATTTATAAAACTGTCCGTACTGGGACTCGAACCCGTGAACCGTAACGACGTTGACCACTCGACAACAAAGGTGGCGAAAACTAAAGATTTTTATTAAAAGTGTGGAATAAGTACAAAAAGTATCGTTGATAGTGGTACACTTTTGTGGTGATTGTAAAAATACCGTATTACATACAGAAAAAATCCATACTCATTTGATTTACATTTTTTTGTTTTATATATTCATTTAAATATGATATCGCGTTCCATTTTCATTAATGATCTAATAACCCTCCACATATTTTTTTTTAACTTGTACAAATCATTTAATTGATTTAAATAGAAAATTCAGTTTGTTTACATATTGTTGAACGTCGTAGGACGTGACACCTGATATAAAACAACTATCAAATCCTCAAGGTAATCCTGTTAATATGCTTGGCTCCAAAGCTGGAGATTAAACATAAACCAGTAATATTTTTTTAATTAAATATATTGATTGATACCGTAAGATGCATAGTAATTATATAATCAATTTTGTGCGTGGCTAAAAAACAAGGCTGTGTATTGAAACGACTCCCACATATTGTTCTAGTATTTTAATTTTATTTCAACCCAATCTTTTTTTAAGATATTACAAAACATTAAAAATATGAATTGAAAACAAATACCTGCAGCGAAAACTGGGAGTACGCTGGTCTGACTTTGTCTTGAACACGGAGATAAGAGAGCGAACTAAACAGCCTCTTATAACATCCAAAATAAAATAAAACGACGATGGACCTGGCATGGGTATGTGTTACGGATACTTCAACAGTGTTTGAACCCTTCCTGTCTCTTCTACTAACCAGATAGATCCCAGCGTCGTGGAAAGTCACTGATGACTATTCAAAGGATCTACTCAGTGGAGCTACAAAACGCTGGGATGACCTGGGAGGAAGCAAAGAAACAAATTTTACACCCAAGTTCAAGTTCATCCGTGCACATAAATACTAGAAGATGCTAAAAGGTGGAACCCGGGTCGTAAATGAAAAAACGTGTAGGAGTGTAAGAAATTGAACGAATCAAATTTATCTCTGCAAATACTTATATTACTATCAACTGTCAATTGTGAGTGGAAAAGTATAATTTGATTTTCATGATCTTAATGAATAAGTATGGAATTAGTAGAAAAATGTTTAATATTTATTTGATATTTTGGCGTTTTGTGATATGTATGTGATTTTATCCGAGAATGGATAAATCACCCGCTGTAGTCTAGTTGGTTAAAGCTTGCTTTACCGACCAGACGACTCTGATTTCTATTTCCAGTAAGGTCAATGTCTAGTCAAATTTAAATTTTACACCCAAGACATGCGTGTTTGTGATTTCAATTTACCTCGAGTCGATCTTGAGTGATTTATAATAAGTTGTCATGAGTTTTTCTCGTATGATCTGTCTTTCAAATTTAAAATATTTGACGCATTGGCATTAGCTGTTGTAACAAATTTTTTTTTTATAATAAAATTTTAAAAAATGAATACGTTATACGTTTATTATACATATTGACTTTGGAAAGGAAAAAGGACGTAACCCACACATAGCAAAATTGCAGGAGGCGCAAAAAACGTGTTTTGATGATTTTAATATATGCAAATTATGAAATACACACAACCTTGAAATGCATGGAGACTTCTAAGATGGTGTTAAATAAACATATCAATCTAATATTAATTCACACACACTCTCACACGCTCACATTTTTTCAAACCTTAAAGCTTAATTTAGATACTAATTCGGCATTTTCAGCTTACATCCTTTTGATAGAACGTGTATCAAGCTTGATACATTGTGTTTATTGAAAAAAAGCTGTTTTGAAAAACTTTGTGTTACGTCTTTTTTCCTTTCCACATTCGATGTAGATTCAAAGTAAATCAATAACATGATTTATATTATGATTATCAAATTGTTGACCATGGCTACTCTAACCCGCATCCCCACCAAACTGTTTAGGAAAACTCCCCCCCATCTCTGTCGCTGATAAATTTGTTTGTGCCCCTTTCGCCGAGACCGTTTCCGCCCCCCTCCCGCACCCCAGCCCACGAGCACAGCGCAAACCACTTGTCGCGGTCATAAACGCGGGGTTTTGCCTTTTCTGAAGCGGCAGTTTGTACGTCGCCAGACCGGACGGGATGCCCCGAATGGTTGATTCACGCCATTACTACTAACCTACGCATCGCTGCGACACCCACCATCAAGAGCCCTGTCAATTTTGATTCTGGAAAGTCGTAATTATTTATTTTCATTGCCTAAGTTTGTTTATGACTGAAGTCCTTAAACATAAAAACTCATTTCTTCGGAAGTACAAAAAGAAAACGTTCAATCTTTGTATTTAAAATCGAATTAGAATTATAAAAAAAACAATTTTGATTACAAAATCGATTCAAAATGTAACTCACTTTAATTGGATTACATTTATTTCCATTTTTGTCTTGGTCCCCATCCCATTTTAGCGTATCTGTCTAGTGCAGAGATGCCCAACTGAAATAATCATGTCTTTGATAGCCCCCACGTAAATATTTTAAGCCTTTGTATTTTTTTTCTTTATAATAAACAAAAACCTCACAATCAAAATAATTTCATTACTTTTTTTTAAATCCTCAACCTTTTATTTTATTTATTGATTTGGCATTTACTTGGTAGAACTCCACTATAATAGATTAAAAATAGCAACGTATTTAGTTCTACAATTTTTTTAAATATTTATGAGCTAATAGCTATTTCGGCTTTCGCCATCGTCAGAACTATGTTTAATCATAGTTCAATCATAGTTCTGACGATGGCAAAGGCCGAAATAGCTTTCAACTCATAAATATTAAAAAAAACTGTAGAACTAAATACGTTGCTAATTTTACTCTTTTTTTATTTTTATTATGATATACTTTTAAATGTATTTACTAATAAAAAAATGCAAAATGTATAGAAGTTTGAAAACTTCGAAAAGGCCACATCTGATTTAATGGATTTTCAAAAAAATACGACAGTGTAAGTATTATCATAAAACGCATTGAGATATTTTTACCATAAACCTCACTTATTGAATTAAAACAGTAGAAAATATCTTGTGATTGGTAATATATGAATGTCTACAGTTTTAAATCTGATTCAAAATTTGATTTTTTTACTCTTTGAATTATTTTTAGATGTATATTTTTCTTCAAATTATTTATATAGTCTAAATTTGAATCGTTCAAATTATGTACATTCACACAGATGGTATCACTTACGACCCGGGCATCGCCTTTCGGAATCTTCAGGCGTTCAAGTGCACGGATGAACTTGAACTGACGCTCAGCAAATGAATGTTTTGTGTTTATATAAAAAATAAATGCATCACTGAGTTTAAAGCTATTCCTGGCGAAAAGGATAAGCCCATGGGAATGCCCACAGAATTGATTATTTGTCTTTCAAAAAGACTGTTAATTAGTGCTAACATTTATACTCTTTGGAAAAAAAAATATTTGTGAATTTAATGTCACACAATTTGAACGATTCAAATTTATGAACAATTTATTTTAATAAAACCAAAAATGAATTCGTATCCATTATATTACAGCGTACCTAAGTAGTGCATTGAGTTGGTTGACTTTGAGTTTAGATGGCTAAATTATGTGATAGTTTGCCTTTTGAATTCATCCGAATTTATCAGTCTTTATATAACCCTGTCTATTTTATTTGAATATTATTTAGATGTGTCTGACGAAACCATCACTGTATGCAGATATTCTGCCGGGCCTAATAGCGGTTCAACGACATTTTGTCCGCAATAATAATAAAACATTTTAGCGGGTGTTGGTGAAAATGTACTTTACGCCTTTCGCCTTACCCTGGGTGCTGACCCTTGTCAGGAAGATAAAAAATAAAATAAGTTACAGGCAACGTCCGATCGAATGGGTTTTACACAGATCAAAACTCTACTTTACTCTGAACACGTCAATACAAATAACTGCTATGTATCTATCAGGAAATGAGATTCTGTAAAAGGCAGAAAGAGCAAAAATAGTAACTTCTTACGACAGAATTACATTATTTTTTTCTATAAATATTTTATATTTATTTTCAGCTATTCAGATTCAAGTTTGGCATTTTTCAAATCCATTTCTTCACCCAATGTGAAGCATATGTCCTCCTAGTGGAGGTATCTCAACATAAGTTTTCTCCACGAAAAAATATTGTTCCTCAGTTGGACAACCTCTCTTTTTTAAAAAAAAGAGTAGTAATAGAATCAGGGCTGTAGAGCTGACTCCGACTTCAGCTTTAAAATAAAAAAAAAGAATCCAACTCCGAAGAAAATTACCATTAATTTAATTTTAACTTCTATATATATCGCCTGCTGTGACCCAGTTGGTTATAGCTTGCTCTACCGATCACGCAGGTCTATTCCCAGTCAGATCACATTGAATTTGAGAATTATTCAAGTCAAAGTTGTTATCGAAGACTGGGTGTTTGTGATGTCAACTCACATCATTTCCTCTCCTCCCATCCTTCTGATCCTTTAATAACTGGGTGTAGCAATAGCGATTAGCCAACCACTAGTTCTGTTCTAGCCTTATCCTTCTTTCCCTACTACTCACTTTGAAAAGAGTGAGGTTGAGCGACTGAGTAACAAACAGTTCTCGTAGAAACAACTTCTGTTGAGATACCTCCATTAGGAGGCCATATGATTCACATTGACATGGATTAAAAATATACATATTTATATATGATCATGATTATCAGTTGATAATTCTCGCGATGAGCGAAACCGGTCCTGATCTAATAAATGTTATGTGGATAAAGTACTAAAAATCTTTTATTATTTTTATTACTATTTTTCTTAATTAAAAAACATAATTTAAACAGTATTCGGTGTGACATAGTTATTGGATTTTCATTATCACCTTTTTAAGACGATTTTATTTACCAGTGCCTCTCAACCTTTTTTATGCCACGGCCCCCTAAATATGAAAAAATAATCTAAAATCCCCCGAAAAAAAATAGTTACAAGAAAGTACAAATAAATATTTGTTCTTCCACCACCGTAGAAAACCTGCGGACCCCAGCTTAGGAAGCACTGTTCTACACCACAGTATTGGTGTTTTTTTTTCAAAAAAACACAGGTTTGATTCAGGGAATCAATATTTAATTTTACTTCTAATCCTATATTTTTTTTATATACGGTTGTTTCATAGAACGTATCTACCGTGTAAAAAACAGTTGACTGTTCTACGAAAACTATTTCAATTATATTATAAAAGCGTTTCATTATATTGTTTCAGTACACAATAACGACAATTTGTTAAACACATCAAATAAATGCGTTATCTTTTCACCACAAAGGAGGCTGACAACACAATAAGCCTTGATGTATTCCTATATCTGAGCCACGAATGGGATAGATTAGACACTGGAACGGGCGAATTGATTTGCTATTTATCCACCTTTCCGTGTGCCAGGATTACTCCTTTAGAACGCTCGCCATCCGAGGCGAGGATTAATGCCGTCGATTTGACGGTCGGGAGATTTTTATACTGAGAGATCGAATGAGAGAATTTTTCCTGAGGTCTACTTAAGCCTCGAAGACATGGCCGTTTGTAAGGAGATCATTTTGTAAAAGTAGATATAGATTAGTGTCTGTCTTATTCGCTGAATGGCTATTTATCAATGAATCTTACTTTTTTTATGGCAGAGAAATCAATGCTTTTTTTATGGGCGTGTTATTGAACTCGGCATTTTTTTCGAATGCTTTCAAAACGAAATTCATGAAAAGGAATTATGTAAATTCAACCAAAAAAATAGATAACAACAAAATTTATACAAATATAAATTATGCTTAATTTGGAATGATTCTTTTATACTTTTTTCATCAACCATTTTAAATTTTATTGTTTATTTATAAAGTTGTTGTTTTATATATATTTTCACCTTTTTTTACTGAGTAGATACGATTCACAGAAAACGAGTTTAAGAGGTTGTATAATTCATATAAAAATTGAATATTGGTTCCCTGAATTTAAAAAAAACATTTTATTTAAAAAAAAAATAACAAGACTCAATGAGTAAATCACAAAGAATATTATTCATAATTACTCGGTCCCCGGCAACCAATGCAATGTCACTCAGAGAAAGAAAGTGTTTTAATTGTGTTTATTGAAGTGCATGTTTTATTATTTTTTGCTGTTTGACGTTTGCTGCCGATTGTCTATGGTATGACACATGCGCCACCTACTGTAAGTTAATTCTACTATAACCTTCGCGCTAGTGCAAGCATACGTTGTCAAAATGAACTGTATGGCAGACATACAAACATTGAGTTTTATATATAAGACCTACTGTAAGTTAATTTTACTATGCTTATAAACATCCCGACAAGCAAAAAGTTTTATTGCAATCGGATGAACGGTGTAGCAACGCATAAAGTACGAACAAACAAACATTATTTTTTATTTATTAGATATGTATGTATTTTAATTAAGAAAAAAAAATACTATTCATCGCTACTTGATTATAAACGGGGGACTTTTATGAGACTCTTGAAACGTCTTATGTGTCATTATCGAATGAAGCATTTCGTTTATTGTAACTTTTTTTTGTTTTTGATTTTTTTTATATATATATTTTTTTTTTAATTATTTTTTTTTAAAAAAATATTTGACATTACAGCTTACGCCAATGCGTCAAATATTTTTTAATTGAAAGATCATACGAGATATACTCGATGAGAATTTTTGAAAGTCACATGAGATTAACTCAAGGAGAATTGACTTCACAAACACCCATGTCTTAGATATCAAATTAAAATTCAAAAAAATCCAATTTGACATCACAGCGGGCGAATGAAGTCCGCTATCCGCTTCTGTGTTTTGTTCATGCCTGGGAATCGTGTTAGAATAAATAATTCGTGTAAAATAATATTATTCGTTCTTTTCAGTGATAAGAGTTAGTTTAAAATCTTGTAATAAAAGAGTTAAGTGTATTTTAGTTGAAGCATTTTTTAGTATCTGTATAGACAGAAAAATAAAACATTCACTTCAATAAACACAAACACTTTTTTTCTTTGAGTGTCATTTCGACGCTTGCCGGGTGCCAGCTAGTCGTAAATAAAATATTATAAAATTAATTACATTTGCAAGGATTTTAAAATTGTTTTATTATTAATTATGCAATCAGTTATAATAGTACAGCTACGATAGAATTTAATTATATCAAACGTCGATAATTCGTCTGTGTCATGAGACCGCCAAGGTAAATAAATCATTACACAAAGTATATGGTGTTTGCAGATCTCTATTATTATTTGGCAAAAACAATACGACGAACCATTCCGTGGAGCGTAGATACCATAGCATAGAGTAGAACGCAGACAATGGCTTGTCTATGAATTACTCCTATTCATTAATTATGGCTATTCAAGTTATGAAATAGCGGTGCAATCACAATATCATTGTGGGAATTATTGTCAAGGAAACGGCGTGCAATAAAAATGGCCAATATTTCTTGGGAATAATGACACGGTACTATACTATCAACATTACACTTTTATGGCACGTTTAATACATTTGGTCATTAGAAGCAAGTATCCTTGGCTTATCTATTTAAAAAAATCTTTTAAATTAAAAAAATAACAATGTTTAACTCACTTAAATAACTAACCATGTTCCTGACATACAGTAAGTTTGGCAAGCGTCATTGCTATATCTCTATAATGTTGAATACTTTTTACAAATATGTACTACTTATTTTCAATTACATTTAAAAACAAACCTTTCTTACTTGATTGTTACTTCAAAAAATAAAATACTCATTTGTACTGATTAATTTCCAATTTCCACAGGCTCTTTTTTTCAAACTTAAAAGCTAAATTTAGATTAATAAAAACACAATATTCCTTTGTACTTTATTCAACTTTATTTAAAAGGTCAGAACCGGTTTCGCTCAATGCGAGCATTTACAACTGATTTATTAAAAATTATTAACCCTTGATGATTTTTTAATCAAATGTTAGAGGTGTTAAACATTTTAATTTTGTGTAATTATTGAGCCACTTATGCTGTAATTTGTAATTTATTTTCAATGTCAATTGTTGTTTACACCTTTTTATTTCAGTTGACAATGCTTGCAATGAGCGAAACCGGTCCTAATCTTTTAAATAAAGTCTTATAAAGTACAAAGGAATATTATGTTTTTTATTAATATAATGCCTTTCCACCAAGTATTGACAGTGAACACCCTAAAAGTGATAAATTTACATAGCAATTCGGCATTTTCAACTTACATCCTTTTTATAAAACTTGTATCAAGTTGTTACACATTGTGATTTTCGAAAAAAAACTGTAGGTTACGTCTTTTTTTCCTTTCCATAGTCGATATATTTAAAGAAAACCACGCTTTACAAAGACATTAATTAAATGTATTATCACTTTCTCACGGAAAGGGTAGTATAAACTATCTTTATAATAGGCTCCGAACACACATATTGGTGATATTCCTTCGCACAATACCCAGAGTCTCCGCTAAGCTCACAAGCAGGATTTGCAATGACATACATGTCGCGTGTTTATAGCACATCCTGTCTTTAAGCCGCTACGCTTCCCAGCTGAGGACAAAGCATCAGCTGATTAATCACTTGACGTTCATTGAAACTGGTCTGAGCCTTAGTCTACTCGCCCTCTTGTGGAGAAGACGTCTAGTCTGAGTACGGTCCTTATCAGGCCCTTGAACAGATGAAATATTGGTGCAAATTTATCACTCGAACAAATAGTTATGCAAATTTTATGACGCTTCTAATAAATTAATATATTTCACATAAATTATCCAATAAACATAATTAGAATATGTAAACAGTGTGTTAATCAATTCTCATATCGACCGTGGAAAGGAAAAATAACGTAACCCACACATAACAAATTTTACAGGAGAGATAAAAACGTGTTTTGGTGATTTTGAGTCAAAGGCAAATTATGAAATATACACAACTTTGAAATACATGGAGGCTTGTATACTAGGTTTTAATAGAGTTTATCTAATATTAATTAAAGTCTTTTTTCTTGATCGCAATTTTCACAGACCTTTATTTTTTCAAAAATACATAGAAAATTAAGGTACTATTTTGGCATTTTCAGCTTACACCTTTTTGATATAACGTGTATCAAGTTGTATACATTGTGATTATCGAAAAAAAGCTAGTCGATATGTTTTGCAAATATTGTTTCAAAATCAAAAGTAATACAAAAAGTTTTTCTTAGTAATTTATTATCGTAAAATTGACTGTTTTGTGAAAAGGGCTGGCGCTAGACATTTGGCTGCCCCAGACAAGATTGTATTTTTCCGCATTAATTAAAAATACTTATATTCTGTTCTATCAAATACTTTTAGGCCAGCAAATTTCCAATCTGGGAGGCGCGAACAGCTTAAAATATTTGTTTACCACATAAAACGTGTCTTTATTATTATATGAAATAAAGGATGGGGAGTCGCGAAGATATTTTTTTTTAGAAGGGAGGCATAGTAATATTAAGGTTGGAAACCACTGCTTTAGGCGATAAGCATTTAACCCTCTATCCAGATATACCGCTACATGTGGTCGCTTGCTCTGCTTTTACGTAGAGCCGGGTCTGTGTAACCAATACATCTTACCGTTTTATGATATTTTTTTTACAATTATAGGACATTTTAATTACTAGAATCTTTTTCATGCATCAGCCAATATTAACCATAATGATAATATTTTGCAAAATTACGCTACATCTTTGAAAATAGTTTAAAAGTACTTTTGAACTATGAATAATTAATCTAAAAAAAAACATTATATTAAATTCAAAAAATAAATCACTCATTTGCACTATTTGCCACAGTTTCTTCCATTATGAGCATTATCAACTGATAAGAAAATTCAATGTTACAGTGTTATTTATACAAATCAAAATACATTAAAGTAACACTATCTTTAAAGTTACTTTATTACATTTATGAAATATTTGCGCAATCTTAACTTTATGAAATATTTTTACTGTGTAGACAAGACTTAACTAAGATACTGAGCTATTAAAATATTAAGCTTTTCGAAGCAGCCACGGCTTTGGGAGTAGAAATCTATTTCCGTAAAGCTAAAATGACTTGACTTCTAATAGCAGGTACTTCGCTGTGATTAATATTGAAAGTTTTCCGAGTATTTCCAACAAAGGAAAATGTAATGCTTGCTTCGATTCGGAGAATGATCGAAGCTTTGTATTATGAAACTGCATAGAAACGTATACTGCGTTTATCGATATCGCTGTTTAACCCGCACAAAGCCATCCTCTAAAAACCCATATGTCACCGTGGTGTCGAGTCTACTGTTTTAAGTTATTATCAAAACCTATTTTAGAGGCACAACTGACTTTTCCTTATAAATGACTTAGCAACAGCGTAAAAAAATAAAAATTTAATAATATATTTTACATGTTCAACAATTTAATCGAACTTTTATTGATAAGAAATGCACATGTGAAATAAAAACTGAAGTAGATGTTTGAATAATTAAAAATAAATATATTAATTTAATGTAATAAGTACGTTTGTTATAAGTGCTGTCCATTAAAAATGTATTCTGTGTTTCGTTATTAAAACATCTTATAATAAATTGTATGTTTCGTATGTTATTCTGTATATTAGTTAATACCATTATTTTAAGTATTAGCGGCTTAACAAAGGGATGGGAAACCTTTTTATTTCTAAAGACCACATTCATTTATCTGATTCAACATAAGGCCGCAGTAAAGAAAACGTTGACATCCTCCCCCTTTTTTTCGACTGTCGAACAAATAACGGGGTACTCTTTTTTCATACGCTTGCGTATAATTTTTGATCACAGTGAATATTTTGATCAAGTCAAAATGCCGCATCAGAGTAGCCAAAAGACCGCAGGTTCACCTCCACTGGTTTAACAAAAGCTTCAAATAATTTTAAAATTAAAAATCTTTTTAAATAACTCCACCTATGTTATGCTTGAGAGAAAGATCGAAGGAAACACGCATTTTTACAATATGAAATCAATCTTTAAAATCAGACACTTACTGATTGGATCCAATATCAAATACTTTTGATATTGGATCCAACTGGTTAACTTACCCTCAAGCTTCCATTTGTCAAACAAATATTTTACCGTCAGACTACGTAAGAAATCGACCTGTTCATAAGAATTGAACGCTTATTTTAAATCCTGATTCACGATTTCTTTCAACTCGTGTTGATTTAGAGCTAAGTTTTTGCATTGGCAATTTCAAATAACATGTCTCTCTCTATATCGAATATAAGACACAGATATCTTAAAACATAAAAATATTTCAAACATTTTTTGACTTCATCTTATTAATCATGTTTTTCTTAAATAATCACATTTTTATAGTATGGTTTATGATAAAATCAACCATATCGTTATTTTGAATATTACCTAATTCCGACGTCCACACGGATGTCGATCCACACAATAAAGATTTAAAAAAATCACATTTATAATCTAAAATCGAAGGTTAATAATATCTTTTAAGGTGTTCACTGTCAATACTTGGTGGAATGGCATTATAATAAAAATAATAAAACATTTTTAGTACTTTTTCCACATAAAATTTATTAGATCAGGACCGGTTTCGCTCATGATGAGCATTGTCAACTGATAAGAAAAACAATAAAACAGTGATATTTATACAAAAGTTAAGTGATAAAAACAAGGTATGACAAACAATTGGTATTACAACCTAGCAAAAGAATTGAAGTAAAATACAAGGAAAATAAACTATAAATAAAAAGTTGAAGACCACTTAGCAATGAAACTATTATGACAAAAATCAATTAGGTATGAATTATCATTACCAAAGTAAAAACCAACAATTAGTGTATATAATAAATAAATCTTAATGTCTTGTCAACCAAATTGAGTTTGGAAAATCCAGTAGAGTTTAATCCCGCAAAATTGATTCCTGCGAAAAGAATAAAGGCAATATCAATTCTTACAAAATAAAAGTAAACTGAGAAAATTAAAATTCTAACGAAATAAAACAGTACAAAAAAGGAAATATAATAGGCTAGAATTATGTTAATGAAACGGATATAACAAGGGTGATGATGCAAATACAAGCTGTTCATTTAATAAATTAGAGCCCGGCAAGAATTTATGTCTATTTATTTCTAAGATCTCTTGTTTATCAAGTTTTAAAGATTTATTGTTAACATGCAGGATTTTAAAGTTTTTAGAGATATCAAATGTATGCTTATTTAGGAACAAATGGTTCCCAAATGAAGATAATTCATTCCCTTTACGTGAGCAGGCTAGATGTTCTTTAAATCTGATATTAAAAGCTCTTCCCGTTTGACCAATATACCTGGCTCCACAAGAATCACAATCAATTAAATATATGCCACTTTGGTTAAGAATGTTGAGTTTATCTTTAGAATTTACTAAAATGCGTTGTAAGTTAAAAGAATTATAAAAAGTGACATTAAAAAGGTTTTTGTTGAATTTCCTTGAAATCTTTTCTGAAACACTACCCAAGTAGCTCAATTTCACCCATTGTTTCTCAACAACTGGTGTATTAATCACCAAACTAGAGCTTACATTTAGCAAAGCTAGTTTTTTGTGTTTTTTAAATAAAAGACGATCTATTAAATCCGAATCATAACCATTATTCAACGCAATTTGTTTTATCGTATTTAACTCAAGATCATAACTAGCTTTAGTCATCGGAATCAACAAGAGACGATGAATAAAGCAATGAAAGGTTGCTAATTTATGCGAGATATGATGTCTGGAAGAATTGTTAATGATGTTATCGCTGTATGAATCTTTTCTAAATATACTGAAACAATGCCGATTATTAATAATCTCGATCGTTAAATCCAAAAAGTTTATTTTATTCAACCCCAACTCCATTGTAAATTGAATATGTGGGTTAACGTTATTTATAAGTTTTAAGAATTGATTAAGTTGTCTCTCTGTACCTCCCCAAAGTACTAAGATGTCATCTACGTATCTATACCAGTAAATGACATTTCTAAAGAGATCAAAATTACTGATTTTAGATTCTAAAAAATCCATGAAAAAATCAGCTAAAATAGGAGACAAAGGGCTACCCATTGCCAACCCATTCAACTGTTGGTAAATTTTATCATTGAATTTAAAGAAGTTTTGGTCAATACAACAATTGACAATAGATTTAATATCATTAACTAACAAGGGATTAAGATTTTTACTATCTATAAAGTCTAAAAAAGCTAACTTTAACTCAGGTATAGGGACACTCGTAAATAAACTTACTACATCAAAAGAAACAAGCTTAGAATTTAAAGGCACTGAGATATCTTTAATTTTATTTACTAAATCAATCGAATTTTTAATACTAAATTTAGGACTGAAATTTAATTTATATTTAAAAAGTAGGTTCGCATTTTTAGCTAGTTTATATGAAGGTGCTGAATTGAATGAAACTACTGGCCTTAAGGGAGTATTAATTTTGTGAATTTTAGGCAAACCATAAAGTCTAGGACACTGGGGGTTCATAAGTTTGTACATTTTTTTCATTCGTTCTGTCGGGAAACACGCATTGGCCTCATCGATAACAGTTTTAACCTTCTCAGCACTTGATGCAGTGGGATCACGTTTTAAGATAACGAAAGAAGGGCCTGACAAAACATCATTCATCTTTGTTACATAATCACTTCTATTCATAATAACAGTCGTATTACCTTTATCAGCTTTAGAAATTACTAAATTATTAATTCTTGATTTCGATTGAATTGATTTAAGTGCACGCATTTCAACTAAGTTATTATTTAAGTTAGAACAAGTTTCCTTCTTCAGAATAGTTGAGCATAAATATTTGGCCGCCATATCTGACCTAATGGCAATATCTACATCAATCGCAAGATTTTCTAAATTTTTCGTAGTTAATTTAATATTAGGACAATATTTTAAACCTTTATTTAATAAATTCATTTCGTTAGAATCAAAATTAATAGACGAAGTGTTCACAACGCGTTTAGCAAAAGTAATTTTATCAACATCAACAACAGTAGTTTTAACACATTTAGAATTTTCAACGTAAACTAACCGAGTTAATTTTTGTTTCTGATTCAAAAAGTTTTATGTACAAGGAAGTTAACATCATATCTAATATTGTGGTCTAAATAATCAAATTCTAATGGATGGAGTTTACTGGTTAATAAAGAATGAATATGGAACAAGTAAACACTCGGATTTAATAGATCGTCTTTTATTTAAAAAACACAAAAAACTAGCTTTGCTAAATGTAAGCTCTAGTTTGGTGATTAATACACCAGTTGTTGAGAAACAATGGGTGAAATTGAGCTACTTGGGTAGTGTTTCAGAAAAGATTTCAAGGAAATTCAACAAAAACCTTTTTAATGTCACTTTTTATAATTCTTTTAACTTACAACGCATTTTAGTAAATTCTAAAGATAAACTCAACATTCTTAACCAAAGTGGCATATATTTAATTGATTGTGATTCTTGTGGAGCCAGGTATATTGGTCAAACGGGAAGAGCTTTTAATATCAGATTTAAAGAACATCTAGCCTGCTCACGTAAAGGGAATGAATTATCTTCATTTGGGAACCATTTGTTCCTAAATAAGCATACATTTGATATCTCTAAAAACTTTAAAATCCTGCATGTTAACAATAAATCTTTAAAACTTGATAAACAAGAGATCTTAGAAATAAATAGACATAAATTCTTGCCGGGCTCTAATTTATTAAATGAACAGCTTGTATTTGCATCATCACCCTTGTTATATCCGTTTCATTAACATAATTCTAGCCTATTATATTTCCTTTTTTGTACTGTTTTATTTCGTTAGAATTTTAATTTTCTCAGTTTACTTTTATTTTGTAAGAATTGATATTGCCTTTATTCTTTTCGCAGGAATCAATTTTGCGGGATTAAACTCTACTGGATTTTCCAAACTCAATTTGGTTGACAAGACATTAAGATTTATTTATTATATACACTAATTGTTGGTTTTTACTTTGGTAATGATAATTCATACCTAATTGATTTTTGTCATAATAGTTTCATTGCTAAGTGGTCTTCAACTTTTTATTTATAGTTTATTTTCCTTGTATTTTACTTCAATTCTTTTGCTAGGTTGTAATACCAATTGTTTGTCATACCTTGTTTTTATCACTTAACTTTTGTATAAATATCACTGTTTTATTGTTTTTCTTATCAGTTGACAATGCTCATCATGAGCGAAACCGGTCCTGATCTAATAAATTTTATGTGGAAAAAGTACTAAAAATGTTTTATTATTTTTATTAATAATATCTTTTTTATGAGAATCCAGTCATATGCTTCTTCCTTTAATATAAATCTCACATATTGTGTAGGCGTAATATTGTTTCCTATTGGTTGCTATTATATTTTATATTGATTTACAAAATGATAACTTTTAATGTTGTATTTGAATTTCAAATACAAGAAATATAATCATAAAAAAATGATTTGAGTACATGCAGAATCATATCTACAACTTAACATAATCATATTTTGTTATAACCATTAAACTAAATTTGCTTAATTGTTATGTTACGGATAATTTTTACTGAAACACTGTTTAAATGTTTGTTCAACTTTTATTTCATATACATAATTATACAATTTTAAATAAATAACTAATTTTATAATGAAATAATAGCAACGTGAGTTTCAAGGCGTCTCTACTGGATCGATGACCCGTCGATTTGAACTCTTGAATTGAACTGAATGGGAAGTAGTAGGATATCGGTTTTGGGCGTTGAAAGGTTATTGTTGCAATTATAGTATGTCATTAGTATTAACATAGTACTATTAGTATGAACAGAGTACTTTATGACATTATGTCGAGTATAAATAACATGATAAATAAACTTAATTATTACAATTAGGGCATCCAATCCCGGGAACCCGATCAATTTGGTGATCATATAATTTCAAGGTCGTTTTAATACCCATCCAAGGGTTTTGGGATTCACTATAATATTTAAAAAAAAAATGTTATTTAGTGATATCTGTATTTACTTGGACGTAAGTTTTATATTGTAAGTTCGCCAAGGGAAGTGCAAACTGCTTTGCTGTATGATTATAAATTTAAATCATCGTTATTGTTTTTGACAGACTTCATGCCAATTTAAAATAATCAACTTATGTTTTTTTTCATTTTTTTCCAGGTAAGAACGCGATAAAATCATTATACTCAAGCTGTTTGCAATTGAAGGTAATTAACTTATACTAAAAAAAAAAAATAGAAATATAATGAATGACCGTTTCAAAATTTTCAATTTAATGGTTAATAAAAAACTGATAAACATGAATTTAAAAAAAAAGAGTTATTAAAATAATCCAGCGCTCAGTGAGTGTTTCAACTAATTCCCAGTTATATTGGATTACAAAATGTAACCCAAAATAATTCTTTTATAAAATCCATTCAGATATTAATTTTACGTGTTTTTGATTTTGTTTCAAAACAAAACTCTTTTTCAAATAAATAAACCCGGACAATTCAACGAGTCTCAACGGCAGAGCGGTTTTCCTTTGATACAACCTCAATGATTTTAATAAAAAGCCTCGACACACCCTTACTCAGCTCTCTAAAAAAACAATGCAATTTACATGAGAACAGATCTGGAATTGAACGGGTCTGCGTGTGTGATTTATAGGCAGATATCGGGAAACGAGTTACACATTTGTTATTTCGCAATGTAAAAACAGTGATACTAGACGAATGGCACACGAAGATGACATATGGACCGTAGATAATAATTTATTGCCTTCGATTGTTTATCACTCTCATCGCGTTGATTTATTTAGCGTATTTCAACAGATAAATCAATCTATTATGCCTAAATGGGCAATCATGAGTATTGTAATATCGTATGATATTAAATCAAGTTTATACGATTTTTAACGAATGCTGTTTTGCTATGTCTATAAATGATTAACAATAACAGTTTTAACTTTATTTTACGGCTTTTATGAATATAATTTGTGTATTCTGTAAAAATATTTTTCGTTGTTATAAAATTATTAATGAAATCTTGTTTATTTTATTTTTACGTAAAATTTACGCCTAAGTAAATCTGGTTCACAAAATTTTCCAAGAAAATAGCTTTTTAGTCTTATGAAAGTAATGTACGTTTTATCAATAAACTTCTCGGTTATGAATTATTTATCAAAGCTTTTGAGTGATATTAAAAGTTAGTTATGGTAATCGAAAAGTAATATTTTATGAATTAATGTATTTTTATGTAGACCAATAACAGTCACACTGTTAAGTAAGGATAGAAGAATGGAACTTGATGAATATTATAATATTTTTTAATTCGTATGATAAGGTATTTTAAAACCACAGGCAATTAATTAATTCGATTGAAAAATCCTTGTTTAAAAACTGTGTTATTGATACCATGTTAAAACGTTAACGATACCATTGACATATTGTCATTTACAATAAACTAGCGAGTAACTGGCATGCGTTGCAATTCCACTCAAAGAAATTGAGTGTTCGTGTTTTAATTGTGTTTTTTGGCGTGTTTTTGGATTCACAATAAAGTATTTCATATAATTGCATAGGAGTAATAAAAAACCTCACTGCTTCCCCAGAACACCGAGAATTGCTTTGATATAAAAGCAAGCCCCGTTAACGCATTGGCAGCCCACTGCTGACTGTACTAATTCAGAAACCTTTGCGAGCGTTTTCACAACAACTCACTTAAGTTTTATTGCAATCGGATGAACGATATAGAAACGCATACTGGACAAACAAACAAACATTATTTTTTATATATATTTTAGACTTGTGTTATATTATTGTTTAATTGTGAGCGATAAAGGTTTCTTTTGGAAAGATTCTGAATACAAATAGAATTAGTTTTTATAATATTTATCCGGCTACCTTAATCCAAAAAACATACTAAGATTAATAAAAAAAGTTATATGTATTCTGAAAAATAATCTTCCAAAGAGCTATATGGCAATTGCTATCATCGACGAAATAAAAACAGACATTTTTAATCAATACTCTCTGTTGTTTTAATGAGGGAATTAAAATTCTACCCCAGTGTAGATTCGAGGGCGATGCATTGAAGCTATGTTTAATGTGTGCAAAGTGGCGAAAATCGAAAAATTATACCCCTATTAACTTCTGTTTGAAAATACATATGTTCCATGTAACATATTTTATTTTCAATTACTTGTTCGTGATTATTTGAAAGACAACCGGCTGCGTTCAAATAGCTCTGCCGATGTTCTTGGACTGTAATGATTGATATCAAGGTATACGATAAAAAACAAATGGTGATAAGAAAGGAATCGTTGTAAGTTGATTTCTAATAATAGGATAAAATAAACTCACCACTATCCATTTAAGTTCTTCTTCCCATTAGTGGAAAAGTATTATTAAATATTTAAAAAAAAAAAACATTTTGTATGCTGATTTTACAATTGTATATTATAATAATAATTATTTTTAACTGATGCTTGCAATGAGCAAATTCAGTCCCGACTATAATATAAAACCTTACATTTTTTTTAACAAATATCTTTTGTATCTTATATACAATAACGCAAGTGGTGAGTGATGTTATTATCTATTAATTATAGTAAATTTGTTATTAGTGTTATTTGAAGCATATGACCGCCACACGGCACCTCAAAGTTTCCCTGTCACCCACCATTTGCTTTACTGCCTCCCATAAAATGCCAGCATCCCTCAGTGCCACCGAGTATATCCTATGGATAGTACCCAACGGTTTTCCAACCCACTAGTTGGAAGAAAAGGCAGGCAGGATTAAGGCTTTCTAGAGGCATCCTCAGCACGTGACCCAGCCTGTTCTACCGTCTTTCTATAACCACTGACGCGACGGGGCACTGTCTTGTACGTTCCCTAATCTCCAAATTCCTCACGAAATCAAACCACAGAGCAAGACGAGACTGCGCTCTTGCTCTGTTCCTGATTATTATTATCTTGGTAATTTATTAATTCAACTAAAAAAAATCATTACCAATTTGATAAAGTATTCGATTGTAAAAAAAAATATTACTTTATATAAAAGATTATTCACACCTGGAAAGAAATCTGGTTGTGCAGTATTATAAATGGAAAACAAACACAGAATTTATTCACACTTTTTTATTTGTTCAAGATTTATTCATTTACGATATTTCGCAGGGTGCCAATGAAATTCATTTTTAACAAATATATGTTAAAAAAATAAAACCATGTATATTTTCCATGTTCATTTCCAATTCTAATTATATGAACCTTAACAGAATGACATTTCTTTAAACTAATGTCACACCACAAAGATTAGTTCCTGGAAAATCGCTATTTCTGCACACTTATTTCAGATACGGAGAAGAAGAGGTAACATCTGATATATAGATCAATCTAAAATCAATATATGCAAATGTTTATTATGGAATGGATTTTAATATAATAAAACAGTAGCTACGTGAAAACCAAATACCGTTACGAATGCTTTAAGAATAATATGTTGGAAAAATACATTTTTCGGCATAAATATTTTTTTGCCGACTCTGTATAACTTTAAAAAATACTTAAAGAAAAATGCAAACGCTCAGAAAATATAGATGTGGTTTCAAATGTAATTATATTAATTAATTAATTAAAACAATTTTATTTATCACAGATTTTTATCAAGTTCAATCAAATATTGATTTACGCTTACATACATAATTACCAACACAACCTTTGACTAAAATTCCAATAAAGTTAATTCAAATGTTTCCTTTTTGACAACGCTAAACAAACCGACACAAAAACACTTTCACAGGCTTTTTGCTGGTGTTGTCGTCCTCGAAACCTATTTCCTTTTGTTGTCACACTTTTCTTGCATTTTCTATCGCTCACCCTTTATCCTTGCGATAGAGGGCTTACTCTTGCTTCTCTTTGAACATCTTCCAAGTATAAAACTCCCCCATCGAATGGTTACATATAA
Organism: Himalopsyche tibetana; assembly: GCA_030503985.1. Classification (NCBI taxonomy): domain Eukaryota; kingdom Metazoa; phylum Arthropoda; class Insecta; order Trichoptera; family Rhyacophilidae; genus Himalopsyche; species Himalopsyche tibetana. The sequence continues at coordinate 38,110,716 of JAPJYX010000014.1, read as the reverse complement.
AATGTATTGAAAAAAAGAGCACTCTGTGCTGCTTACATAAATTCTCTGTTTTGCTCATATAAATATGGAAAAAGTAAGGAATGTTTTTATCTATTTCTAGTATAAGAGTTGGCATAGAGCAATTGTTGATACCTTTATTGAATTTATGTTTTCATACAAATTCTCTCACAATGTGAAGTATATAAACTTTATAGAAGCAGCTAAATTCGGGTTATTTTACGAGAACTGTTTGTTATTTTTTTTTAACTTCCCTTTTCTAAGACAGTATGTATAAAAAGGATAATTATTTCTAAGACAAGACTTTTAAATAGCTAATCGTTTGTCCTATGCCCTGTTATTTTAGGATTGGACGGATGATAAAAATACTTAGACATCACAAACACCCATACTTCTGGACTGATAGAAAAATTCTGTTCGTACTGGAAATTGATCCCAAGAAATCCGTCAAGAACCCATCGACAATGCACTGCACCACGGACCCGAGAATATTTGCAAATATGTTTTTTGCAGATCGTCAAACTTTTATATAACTCACACCGATACAATAAATAAAACTTTCTGTCAAATGATCAAATTGTTAAATGTTTTTATTAAGCATGTGTAAACAAAATTTATGTGTAAGATTCTCGCATGATTGCATTCTTGTGACAGTTTAAAGGCGTATCGGCTGATGATTTGACGTCGCTTTTAAAAAAAAAATCCTGAAACTCATATTGAATAATTTACTTAAATACTTAGATCACATATCATACTCGTGCTATTTATAATTTGTATACAATAATACTTACGGTTATTTAATTATCAAAAGGATCCGTAAGGCTGTTTGGATGAGTCCTTCATATCTCACCCTCCACCCGCATAACCTTTTATTGCATTGCAGTATTGTTTCAGACACTAATAAGTAGTTACGTTAAGTAGTACACCTCGGTTGTGAAATTGATACAAAGACCTTCGGGTAATAAAGATATTGAAATAATGAATGTATCCAACTCCTCTAACCGGATCACCGATCAAGTACGGAAGTATTTTTTTTAACGACGTCATAACTCAGGAAATAAATAATAAACAGAATGACTGAGAATTCTATATTTAAAAAATGCAACACTCAACTCATGCACGCAATTAGCCAATCAATTCAAATTTTAAATAAAAGCTGAAACTAATTTTTGATTTGTTAAAAGTTTTAATTCTCGCAATTACTTGACCTTACAAAAGTATTTCAGGCTGCATTTTTAAATACCGCCTGTGTGGTCGAGTGGTCAACGTAGTTGGTTTCAGTTAGGAGGTCACGGGCTCGAATCCCAATACGAACAGTTTTATAAATTGATTTTTCAATCGATTTATGAATTTCTGTTCGAAGACCTGGATATATGTGATGTCTTGAATTCCTATCATATCCTATTAACGGGGCGTATCGAGAGCGATTAGTTAACTACTAGTCCTGTCCTAGCCTTATCCTTATATTCCTACTCTCTTTGTAAAAAGAGAGTTTGAGCAACTGAGTAACAAACAGTTCTCATAGAAACACTTATGTTGAGATAAACTTCATTAGTAGTCCATATGCTCAACATAGGGAGCGGACATGGTTAAAAAAATATGCTAAAATTGTATTTAATAATAATTACGAATCCAATTCCTATGCCGTATTTTTATTCTTAAACTCCTATTTATCCTATTCTAAAAATGAGGCGTAGTAAGAGCGATTAGCTAACCATTAGTTCTGTCCTAGACTTATCCTTATATTCTTACTTTCTTTGGAGCAAAATAGAAGTTGGATTATTATTAAACAGTTCTCGCATAATACTTTTGTTTACATGTATAAACTTCATTATAAGTTCATTTGCTCCACATTGATAGCGGACATTGTAAAAAAGATTTAATTCAAACATTAAAAATAACAAATTAAAGTATTTTTGTAATACAAAACATATATATGTAACCAAACAAAATTGTTTCTAATAACTTGTTCCTCGCGTAGGACGTATGAGTCACCAGTTCCAAGGGCCGTTCAACTAATCAACTCATTGTCTAGAGCAGGGTTTCCCAAACTTACTGTGCAATGGAACACTTCGCAAATCGGGAAATGTTACCGGAACACAGCTTATTTTTTAGGTGGGATAATTCATAATAGTAAAAATATATTTTATTAAATGACTTATTATTACTAATTAATTAATTTAAGACATGTTACATAAACATATGAGTAAATAAAGCTCTTAGTGATTCAAAATCTCCGCCTGTACCTAGATATTTGACATCAATGGAGATTCATCATCACTCGATTTTGAAAATGAAGTAGAAGATGTTTAAAAGTCTTGCAGCGTAGATTACCATTCCAAAATTTCGCGGAACATAGTTTGGGAAACCCTGGACTCTAGAGAAGTGGACATTTTTAGTGACAGTATTTGTGAACTGTTAAGTTTTACTTTTTCTTTTCTTGGTTTTGTACGTTGATTTTGATGTATTATGTATCGTTTTTTTTTCATTATATTTGTCAACCGCATAGCGAATAGTCAGCTGTAATATCATGTGCTGTACTTTTAATTTTTAAGCAATAAACAATTAGGACCGGGCATCAGTATTCTAGTACCGCAAATTGACATTACTGATGTTATTAAACTTCGTTTTAGTATCAAAGATATTCATATATATATATATGTATTTGGTATATGGATGCCTTGTACTGTCGCGTAGGCAGGCTTATGTCCCTCCCTCTCCATCATCCCCTTCTGTTTTAATATTATTACTAATTAAAGTTTGAGTAAAAGCAGCAGTTACGAGTAACAGTAGCTTCTGTGCTTTTACGATAACCTTTCCAATAAATAATCGAATCGCTACTGTCGATATTCACAAAGATATGAGAGACAATTCATAATAACAATATCGTATTTCTAACAACAGACTTCGTGTGCTTTGTGACTCGGTATACGTTATTCGGGATTCCTCTTTTAATCATTGTAACCAATCTTTATATTTCAATATATCTGACGGAGTTTGTTGATTTTCCCACCGAAAGAGCAACAGTCAACTTATTGGGTAAATTTACAAAAGGGGTTTTGTTCTAGAGTCAATTTGAATAACAAAGATGTCAATATAATTAACTGCCCCCACAGCGTATTGTACGAGTCTGTTGATTGAAAGCTCATAATTGAGCTAAGAAGTAATGATTTTATTTTCTTCAGTATCATATCGACTGTGGAAAGTAAAAAAGACGTAACCCACATATAACAAATTTTACAGGAGACACCAAAAACTTGATTTGATGATTTTGAGTTAAAGGAAAACTATAAAATATACATAACCTTGCAGTGCACGGAGACTAATAAACTGGTTTTTTATTGACTTTACCTAATATTAATTTGATTAATTTTCATTAAAAACCCCTTTTAAGTCTTTTTTCGTGATTGCAATTTTCGCAGGCTTTTATTTTTTCAGACTGAAAACATTTTCAGCTAAAATCTTTTTTATAAAATTTGTATCAAGTTGTATACTTTATGATTATCGAAAAAAAGCTGTTTGGAAAAAAGTGTGGATTACGTCCTTTTTCCTTTCCACAGTCGATATCAAAGTTTGCGGCAAGAGTTTTAATGCTTTCAAACATAAAATAATTTAGATATAATTAATTTTATTAAAAACTGTGGTTAACGTCGTCGGCTTCGGTTGCAGACGTCACGCGTTCGAATCATAGTAAGAACAGTTTTGTAAATTTATTTATTAATAAATTTTAGAATCTTTGTTCGAAGAGATGGATGTTTGTCATGTATTTAATTCTCTGCTCTCTTTCATCTTATCTTAAAAACGGGGCATAGCGCGAGCGATTAGCTAACCACTAGTCATGTCTAGCCCTATCCATCTACCTATATTTTTTGTTAAAAAAAAGAGAGATTGAGCAACTGAGTAACAAGCAGTTCTCTTAGAAACACATATGTTGATACAAACTTCATTAGCAATCCATATTCTCCACAGCAGCGGACATGGTAAAAAAATAGAAATATTATTTTGAATTTAAATTTAAAATGTTCAAATGTCAACCACTTCAATAAATTCAATATGATTTAAAATTGTTGTGTTTAATCCAGCATTTGTTTTTTTTACAGTTCACATACAACATATTACAGTTTTTGTAAATTATCTTTTTTACCTTTTACTTATTCTTAGTCAATCGAATCTCCTTTACACAATTGACCGAATTGTTTCAACGTTTATACATTCCAATAATGTTGTCTGTAAATATCTTTACTAAGAATTTTCAGTTTTATTGTCCAACCAGTATTAAACATAAAAAGTTTGAAATGGTTATTAATGCAAAAAAACAAAAGAACTTCGGGGGCGTTCAAAACAGTTGGAAAAAGAACACCGAATTCAAATTTAAGCCGACCTGTCAAATGGGTATATTTTTTTGACATTGCGTAGAAAGGTGGGTCCCATAATATACAATAAATCCTGTGTAAGTAAATATAAGAAAAGCGGAGCAAAGCAGGCATTGAAATTTTTAAATCAGACCTCCAACAATGGCTTCGCTAATGGCATATTATTCCGAAATAAAAATTTACGCAGCCACAAAGGCTTATTTTTGCTTTTTAACAACCAGATCGTTTTTATTATTACACGCCATTTTTTAAAGAGGCATTATTGTAATGCGGTTGAAAAATTGGATCGTTTGTAAGGATTGGCTGCTGTTAGATTGAATAAGCTTTGATTTATTTTTAAATCTGATCAAAATAACACTGATATGTTATATATATGTAGGTTGATATTGCTAAGCAATAATTTAAAAGTATTGAATATGAAATAAGGCATTTCGTGTTTAACTTCGATTATGATAACAACAGGTTTTAAAACTCAATATATTATTTAGTTTTTTTTTTAATATGTTAATAAGTGATTCGGTCAGGGCTGTGGAGTCGGAGTTGGAGTCGCAGTCGGATTCGCGGAGTCGTGGTATTTTAACCGGAGTCGGAGTCGAAGTCGTGAAAAATGAGCGGCTCGATTTTTTTTTAAATATTTTTAATGTAGTGTATTCAAACGAAATAGTACAAAGTGTTGACATTTCATGCTTGGCTGACTACAGATGATCGATCTGATGGTATACATATATATAAGTTAAAATGAAAAATTTGAAAAATTTCCTCGGAGTCGGAGTCGTTAATTATTATAAAGCTGGAGTGGGAGTTGTCTTTGTTTACACGACTCCACAGCCCTGGATTCGGAATAGGCCCGAATTTGAGATTCTGAAGTCTCGACTTTTTTCATGTCTCGGAAAATTCTCGCGTCCCGAGACACTGGTGCTGTCGTAATTGTTATGGAATAATATTTAAACGAACATTTCTATCACTTTTAGGGTGTTCACTGTCAATACTTTGTGGAAAGACGTTATATTCATGAAAGAACACAATATTCCTTTGTTCTTAATTTCCACTTTCATTTATCAAGATCAAGACCGGTTTCGCTCATAGCCAATATTGTCAACTGATAAATACAATTTAACAGTTCTTTTTATACAAAATCAATTTCAAAGCACTGTTCAATTTTATTTTTTATCAGTTGACAATACTCGATATGAGTATTATAAAAAATATATAATAAACCCAAAACCTTATATGAGTCAAGTCCACTCTACACCTGTCCATATACATCTGGACCTATTCAGATAAAAACGCATTCATTGACAGATTTATTGTATGTCTTCGTCGTACAGTATGTAAGCCTCAGTGATGTACCTTTTCTTTTGATCGCTATTTGGTGAAGATTTTTTTTATCAATTATATGTATTATTCTTTTGCTCGTTTCGGTGTTTTACCTGTAGCCCTGACTTAATATTTTGAATATAAAGCACATATACCTGCCATAATGATTTAAAAAAACAACACTTTCTCGTTGTAGTATATTTTTTTAGTAAATTAATTATATTAACTTCATTTGACTTTAATAAAACGCGCTTGCGTTATTTTTAAACTGTCTTACAAAGTACCCCGTTTTTTGCATAAATATGAGGAAATTTAATAAAAAGAAAAAATACAAGACAAGAAGCGGATGCAAGTCATTATGGCGGTAAAATCCGTGGAAACGACGACATCTCAACCCTCCGGGTGCTTTGCATCGCATAAATATAATGCCCACATATTCCAAATAAAAGATACGGCACTAACAGAAAGAGTTGACTCGTAGACAAATGAATGATTATGTTGTTCAGGGCTTTTGGATCATCTTTTTTACTCATCAGCAGGTTTCACAGTTTAAATTCAAAACGATAGTGTTGAAATATCATCGAAAATTGTTGCTGTTGCATTGATTATAAGGCATTTTTTACACAGACAATTTAACAACTGACAGTTGATTTGTGATTAGTTCAGTTTGTCATTTCAACATGAATAGACTGTCGCCAGAACAACGTTTGTAAATTGTGAAAATTTACTTTGATATGTCATGTTTTTTTAAACATTTGTTTTACGAATCATCAACACTTCTTCAAGTGGCAGCCAATTCGACAGTTGATTTATGCTCAGTTTAGTTTTCCATTACACGATGAATAAACTGGCGCCAAGACAACGCTTGCAAATTGTGTAAGTTTATTTATTCAAAAGTTATGCCACCCAGAACGTTACAGTCAATGGAGATCGCTTTAGATCCATAATTACTGACATATTCGTTACCTAATTAAGTGTAAAAACTCTGGTTTTGACAAAATGGCACAACATATCACACAGCGCGCGCCAAAAATTAGCTATAGCTGGGAAAAGTGTTGCTTGTTCAAAAATAAACCTCTATAAAAACATCCAATATACATACAGATACGTTCACAAAACGGCAATAAGAAAACAGTGCTCCACTCATGCCTATATTTATTTTTTACTAACAAAGATGAAAGAGTATAACTTATATGTATGTGTGCGATACAGCTTTTAAATAAACACATTTGTATGCGTCTATATAGTATTATTATTAGACAAACTTTTGAATTAATCTATCATCAAAAACCCACAACACAGATCTCACCGGAAATATCAATTCTTAAAAAAGTAAACAGCTATGCATTAATTAATAAATAACACAAATTTCATTACAAGCAGTCTTTGCCGCTTAAATCTTTTTTTATAAAGTAATGTTGCATATAAAATTTAAAAATGCTTCTTTTGGAAAGTTTAGTGCTATATTTTTAAAAAAGATTTAAAATAATATTATAATATTTTTATCCACATCAAAAATAATAGAATAAAGAATAATTTTAAAACAAGACTATTGGTTAGCTAACCACTCTCGCTGAGCACCGATATTTTAGGATTAAAAGGTTGGGAGGGATCACAAACATTCATGCTTTCGAAGTCGATAAATTGTTTTTAAAAATGCAGTTCGTAGTGGAATCTTAAACTATGATATGCCGTGAAGGACAACCAACGACGTTGACCACTTCACAACGGACCCGACAGTATTATAAATTATATTAATAAATATAAGTTCTTTTAAAAAAATACACATTTACCACTAAAATTTTATTATGCTCCAATTGCTGTGCGCATTAAAAAAAAAGGCACGCAACGCATATGGGAAGTACATAGTAAAATAAATTAAGTGTAATTTTTTGCAGGAGAAACGAAAAAAATGTTTGTTTTTAATCTGCTGGGGCAGATGTTTTTTTTCGCTACCCCTTTTCTATCACTTAACACATACGCATTATAAACTTACGCCCGAGATAATAATCTAAATGATTCCATTACGAGAGAAGGCAGAATAATTCCCCGCGCCGACACTATCAATCTTTGCCGGGGCATCCCTTTTCCGGCCAGCCCTTTCAGAGACAAGCCCACCCCTGCTCATAAATAAACGAAGCGTAGCAAGAAGGAGTTTCCCGTGGCAGATATCTTAAGGAAGCAGTCTTGTTTTTTGTGGAATTTATTTTAATCTGGGGAAATGATAAACAAGAATGATCTGCTCAACGAAAATTTGTTGAGTAAATGGATGTTGCAAGACGAGAATGGAATATTTCAGTTAGGTACCATATTTTCTTCTCACGTTTTTCCCCGAAGGAAAGTAATTTTTACTTATTGCTTTTCTTACTGACATGTTTTTCATTTTCGTCATTTTTTATGCATTGTTTTTTCCAACATAATAATCCGCTGGATTTGACACATACACCTATATTAAAATCATTTAATCTCAAATTGAAAAATATATATAAACCATCAAGTAATATAAAGTATATTATTCCACGTATTGTGCTTCATACTGTGACATATGTTTCCCCTCTTTCAGAGGCATCCTTAGATTATCTTACTTTCACAAATGCTTGTTTAAGCACGAATGATTTTAATTTTACTATTCTGATATAAATATAAAAACTGGAGGCAAAAAGGGAATGATAGAAAAACAAACAAACAATAATGTTAATACAATATATTTTATATTAAAATGAACTTCCACAAAGTTACCGCCGAATCCATCGAAAATATTAACCATCGAGTGTTTAGAAAACAAAAGAAAAGTCATACAAGATTGTTGTTTATTAATTTTTTGTCTGCAATAACTTTGTAAGTGCATTTATTATCATTGAAAAAACACCAACTTATTTGATCGGTACGTAGCAATGCATATTTAAAATGTAGGATATTATAATCTTGACTTTATTTCTGTCAGTTCGCAATTAACCTGTATATTTCTTTAATACGAAACATGTTTATTACTTATAGAACATAAAATATGGATATTTACTGAGAACTACCAGTTGGATATTTACAAACATCTGTCATTATGATTGCCATTGCAAATTAAATTGTCGCTAATCATTTTACGTAGTAAAACTCAAAAGTTTCCAACCCATGCATATCAGAACAATTATTGTTCAGTTCTTAAGACAGTTTTATATTATTTTTAATAATATAGAAAAATCAAGAAGCCGTTTAAAAAAAATATCGAAAAAACGGTTACACTCATTATTAAACGATTTAAAATATTGATTTAATTACCATTTAAACATTCTTATGTCGGAAACCTTTGGATTTCACTAGTATTCAGTAACTTTTTCATCTTTAATAATAAAAAAATGATAACTTTGTTATTCCACTTGCCGTGTTAAAACTTGTGACACGTATTCGCTTCTTTAAGAATCATCAAACTATTGCAACATTTACGAATAATTTAAGATTTTGACTAAAGGTGCTTGGTGGAATTTCAATATTAAATTTGAATCGTTCAATTTATGAGCATTCACACAAGTGTTGTCACTAACGATCCGGGTATAGCCTTTTGGCATCTTCTTCGGCATTAGTAAAGTAAATCGCCAAATTTCGCCACCAATAGCTTTAAACTTAGTGATACATTTATTTCTTATATAAACACGATACATTTATTTACTAAACGTAAATTCATTTTTTTTCCGACAAACAAAAATAAATATAATTCTTAAAATTACCCACCATTCAAATTTATAGGCATTCCCATGGGATACTCCTTTTCGCCAGCAATGGCTTTAAGCTTTGTGATACATTTATTTCTTATATAGAAACGATTCATTCATTTACTAAGCGTCAGTTCAAGCTCACCCGTGCACTTGAACGCCTTAAGATACCAAAAGGCGTAACCCGGATCATTTGTGACAAAACTTGTGTGAATATACATAATTATAACGATTCAAATTTAACAGCTTAACGACCGCACGTCTTTTTTATAAAATTTCACCTGGCAAAATAAAATTTTGCGAAAATTGTAATTTTACTAAATTCACTATAATTTGTAAATAAATTGAGATATCTTCACAAAATTTATTTTTCTTAGCTTCCAGATACTTCGCCTTTTTCAAAGACTCAAATACGCGTCCACGGTCGTTAAGCTGTTTAAGTTATCAACTTATTGAAATAATTTTATATGATATTTAGATGTCACGCGAGATTATTTAGTTTTTAAATGTAAGCGCAAGTTGTTTTTATTTAAATTTTGAATTGATTACCATTTATTGCGCAAAATTTCATTACAATAGTTATTCGCTTTATTTAGCTATATTATAAAAGAGTTATACCAGTGAACCGTCAAGTCATTGATCTCATCATTTTGAAATAGATATTATTATATGTTTATTTTTTAATTAAAAAAACACAAGTGGATTGATTAATGTAAATTTCAATGATCACATTACAATTACTTATAATATATTAAACATCTATAGATGTATCATGTTAAGTGATGGGGATATAATATATCTTTACCAGAATTTACTTCCAATGCCGTATAGAAAATCGTCACTATATAAAGCATTCAAAGTAGCACAGATGTTCTGGTATTCCGTTTTCTAGATTTTCCAGGTCTTGTTTTATTAATGCCGATTTGGCGCCCGGCGCAGACTAGCGCCCGTCTGCACGCGTGGGCGCCTCACAAGACAAACCGGTCCTCGTCTAAATTTAGCCGCACATACATTTGCATTCAGACAAATTTATTCGTTCTTCCTAGGCACTGCTCAAATGGGGAATAAATAAATAAATTTTCTCTCTCCGCTCTCCATTCTTGCGGATAAGTAGGGTGTTAAAAAGGGTTTTAAATTTGTAAATAACATCTCTTTGTAAAAAAAGTAAATAAGTGCTCCTGATTACTCTACATATAAGCTAAGGTGACCAGATTTTGAAAATTGTAATCACTTGTAAAAATGGATGCAAATCAATATCGTTTAGTAAAATTTTTTATTGATCATATCGCCGATTTATTACAATTTTAATGATTTTACCAAAAAAAAACAGTTCAAAGTTCAAAAACTTTTAGAAAACTAATAATTATAATTATTTACTTGGTGTAACTAACTCAACTAAGAAACATTTATCGTTTCTTTTTAAGTAAACTTTCATTTTTCTTCAACAAATTCAGGAATGATTTGCAATCTTGATTTATATTACATTTCACTATAATCTTTCCTACCAATGTTTCAACCGCTAATATGAATTTTTCACTCGTTCAGATATCATTGCAAACGGAAAATTTTCGCTCTACACAATGCCATTAAATGAGGAAAAAAATTTCTAGAGGAGGACAAAGGAGGACACAATGTTTCCAAAAGGAAGACGTTTGGTCACCTTATATAAGCACATAACAAAAGTTTTATGTAGACACTTTTTGATTACAGCTAAAATTTTATTATACATAGGTATATAATATATATACTTATATTTAATATTGTGTTACTTACTTGCTTAAAAACGTATATGGTTGCATAAAAAATATATTAAAGTTAAATATTTGTCAATAACAGATACATGTGATAATGTTGAGCATATATAGCATTTGGTCTCCTATCGGAGGTATCTCAAGAGATGTTTTTTTCTACAAAAACTGTTTGCTAGTCAGTTGCTCAATCTCTCTTAATTGAAGAGAGTACGAAAATTTTATGGATAAAAGAATAGGGCTAGGACAGGACTAGCGGTTATCGTATTTTGGATCTTTATAGATTTAGGGTTAAGCAATACAAAATTTAGTCAGATTAATAACAATGTGTAACAAATAATTGTTTTTTTTATATTTCTTTTACCAATTGATAATGCTCGCGAAGAACGAAACTGGTTCTGATCTTAATAAATAATGTAGAATTGGCATCAGTTTCAAATTTTTGAGGTGAGTGAAATTGATTATTATTTCCATGGAACAAAAAAAATATTAAGGTAAAAAATCAACAATTTGCAAAATGGAAGTTTTCCTATTTTTATTGGTTTTTTGAATTTATTTATTCGTCTATTCTTCAAAGGGTAAGAAAAAAATATTCATCAAAGAATATTCTAGATGATACCTATATATAGCAAACAAAGTATCAGTATTGCTATCCTTTTTACTCGTATTGTTAACTCACTCTTTGGGTTGCTTCTTCGTCAGGTATTTGAAACATTTAAAAAAACCGTTTAATTAATCAGGTTCGTAATTATGTGGCCAAATTTGTCTTGAAACGCGCAGTGAAAGAGTGGTCAGTATATAGATCATCTCCCTCATCGCAGTATCAAAATGAAATATCTTCAGGTATCCGATTTTTATTTTTGGTCTTTCTTATTTTCCACGATCAAAGGCTGGCAAGGGGGAACCGGAAATTGATCTGACAGGATAGCAAAAGCGTCCACCGGAAGTAGCTTGTAGCCTGTGTGCTTTTCAACTTTTACATTTTCACCTGTAAATGCTGTTACCGGTCACGGGAAAATCATTTTGACCTTTTTGAATAGTGAAATATTTTCTTTGAGATTTCTATTTTGATAACACTTCGTAAGAAAAATATTTAGGAAGCTGTAAATTTTCAGAAAAAAATGTTAAATTTTACATATCTTTTATCTTATTTTTATTTTTATTTATCCATATCCGCTCCCAATGGACGTATCTAAACATAAGGTTTGGAATGAGAACTGTTTGTTACTCTTTTCAAAGAGAATAGTAGAAAAAGAAAGATAAAGCCAAGACAGGACTAGTAGTTATGTTATCGTTCTCATTACGCCCAGTTATTAATGAATCGGGAAGGGTGGGAAGGAATTTTTAGACATCACAAACACCCACTCCTTCGAACAGAAGTCGATAAATTCATCTAAAAAATGTTTTTCAATATTTGTGTACTTACATCAACTTTTTAATATTTCGCAACCGTCGGATATTTAACGAAATTTTGCAAATAAATGTGTTATTGTATACAAGCCATCCATAGTTATCGTCTTAGTAAAACAGTTCTCAATGTCTGCATTCTAGATTTGCATTCCCAGCCAAGTTGAACGATCGCTGGTAACAATAAATGGAGGCCAACAATTGCATTCTCACTGCAGTTTGACTGCAGTTGCCCTGTTACATCAAAATGCACTCTGTATTTTTCCCGCAGGCTCAGCGGTTATGTTAGTTTGATCCCATGCGCGTACATTCAGCTACAGACGCAAGCAATGCAAGTTTGAGGAACTGCAATTCCCGAAGCGCGTGATTCCACTCCCAATTCAATTTTCTGTATATTTTTTTATATACACAACACTTGTTTGGGACTCTTTTACCCTGCATTCCTTTTTTTGCGTCCCTGATACTTTTTAAAAGATGACAGAAGCACCTCAAATTTAGAATAGCTATTGAAAATGATCTCACATTTCTTTCCACGAAATTTTTATTGAACATGATTTAATATAAAATTTTAATTACTTAGATTATTCCACGTATTATGCTACTAACTTTGACACGTGTTTTGCCTCTTTCTTTAATTTTAATATTCTAACATGATATATTATAAAAATAAAAACGGACAGCAAGGAGAGGAAGATAGAAAACAAACAAACAATAATAATACTACATATGACATTTACATTAAAAAATAATAAACTAATGAGTTGTATCAATTACGAAGAGTTAAACCCATTTGAAATAAGTGTAGAAGTGGCGAGCAGCCTGTTCTATTTAAGATATTATTTAATAATACTACTTTATTGTTGATACTTTTCAAACGTATTCTATTCTCTCCTCCTTGCTTCCCGTTTTTATTTTTATTATATATCATGTTAGAATATTAAAATTACAATCATTCGTAATTAAACAAGCATTGTGAAAGTAATATTATCTGAGGATGCCTCTGAAAGTTTCAAAACACGTGTCACAGTTAGTAGCACAATACGTGGAATAATCTAAGTTATTTTAAATTTTATATTAAAATGAACTTCCACAATGCTATTGCCGAATCCATCGAAAGTATGAACATAATTTAATTGTTTCCAATTGTACAAAATACTATTTATATTTTAACCTTTTGACCGCGGCTCGGATCCAAATCGGTTCAGATTGGGCTGCTATAGCAGTCATCCGCGGTCAAAGGGTTAATCTTAATATTTTTAATCCTTGTCCACTACGAATTTGGAGCATATGCCCTCCGAATGGATGCATGTCAACAGAAGATTTTTTCTATACTCAGTTGCACGTCCTCTCATTTTTTAAGAGAGTAGGAATATAACGGATATGGCTTGAATATTACTAGTAGTAGACTAGATAATCGCACTCGAAACGCTCCATTATTTTAGGATTGAAATGCTGGGAGATAACTTGGTCCGTAGTGCAGTAGTCAACGTTGTTGATGTCCAAGACGGATCTCACGGGTTCGAATCCCAAGACGTACAACATTTTTTTAATCGATTTTTAAATTTCTTTCCAAAGAGACGGGTGTTATTGAAATATAATATTATTTTATGCTTATTTTTTTTAATCTAGTCTCAATTTTTATTTTCCCAAAAATGACCAAATAAGAGTTACTTACAAAGCTGTAGTATTGATGTGACTATATACAAAGTTTGTACTAGATATTTTATTATTTAATATCGACTGTAGAAAGGAAAAGGGATGTAACCCACACATATCAAATTTTTCAGGAGACGCAAAAAACGTGTTTTGATGTTTTTTGAGTCATATGTAAACAATGAAATATACACAACCTTAAAGTGCACGGAGACTTCAAAACTGTTGTTTAATTGACATAAGCTAATTAATTAATTAAAGAAATTGCCTAGAAAATACCTTTTTTCAGTCTTTTTTCTTGGTTTAAATTTTCACAAGCTCATCTTTTTTCAAACTTAAAAGCTAAATTTAGATTCTAATTCGGCATTTGCAGTTTACATCCTTTTGATAAAACGTGTATCGAGCTTGATACATTGTGATTATTGAAACAAATCTGTGGGTTACGTCTTTTTTCCTTCCCACAGTCAATATGTTAGCCATGCCATATAAAATCCAAATTATATCCAAATTATATTATCCTATTATTAATAGTTAACATATTCCTCATTATTGCGAAACGTCTATATTTTATTTAGTGTATTTGTTCAAGATATAAACATTGAGATATCCTGTATATTTAGACTGAAAAGTCTGATCAAATTCAAAACAAACATCCCACAATATTTATAAAGCAGAATTGTATAAGAATACGGCAAGAGTATTATTATTCTTGGAAATAATAGTACCATAGGAAGAGTATTTATTTTCGTCTTCCTCTTTATTCTAGAATCTTGATATTGCAATATTGTTTTTGTTATTTTTCTAGCTTACGTACAACGAACAGTCTGGTAATTCATAAAATACTCTTAATAAAGTGTTATCAAAGTTTAATATAAAAATTCTAATACATGTATACAAATTACTAGCCGGTTCCCGGCAAGCGTTGCAATGCCACTCAAAGAATGAAAGTGTTTGTGTTTATTAAGTGCATGTTTTATTTTTCTGTCTGTTTTACGTTTGACGATTGCTGCCGATTGTCTATGGTACGACACACGCGCCACCTACTGTAAGTTAATTGTACTACAACCTTCGCGCAAGTGCAAGCATACGTTGTCGAAATGAAATGTATGGCAGACATACAAACATTGATTTTTATATATAAGACATACTGTAAGTTAATTTTACCTTCCCGGAAGTGCATGCAAAAAGTTTGTCAAAGTTTTATTGCAATCAGATGAGCGGTGTGGTAACGCATAAAATACGAACAAACAAACATTTATTTTATATATTAGATGTATAACTTTAACCAATTATGATGAACGAATTATTTTTTATTGACTACATATATTCATCATAGTAATACCTGGCCTTTATCTAGGTAGTCGACGTCACTGACTTCAAATACAGTGCTCACGACTTTGAGTCCCGGTACGGACAGTTTTATAAATTGATTTTTGATCGGCTTATGGATATATTTGTCGGGTCATGTGGTGCAGTGTTTATGGTAAGGGTAAACGGGCTTCCACGAAGGATCTCACGGCTTGAATCCCGGTACGAACAACATTTCTTCGATCGATTTATCAATTTCTTTTCGTAGGCATAGGTGTTTGTGATGTCTAAAAATCCCTCCCATTCAGAGAGAGCGATTAGTTACCCAATAGTTCTGTTCTAGCTCTACCCTTCTATCCCTACTTCTATATTTGAAAAAGAAAGGTTTTAAGTAACAAACAGCTCTCGTAGAAAAACTTGTTGAGATACCTTCATTAGGAGGCAATATGCTCCACATTTAACACCATTATTACTTCCATTTTATTATCAAATTCGTAAATGATATCTGACAAAAATAAATTATTCAGTCTATTGGAATATAAATTGCATGATTCTCCAACCAATCATTTACTTGCATTGTAATTCTTTTAAAAATAAAAACAAATTTTAATTATTTTCTTTTATTATGTAGGCCAAGGGTGTCCAACCTTTTTTTTCCCTGGGATCGACTTTTCAATCTTAAGTTTTCTCGCGATCGACTTCTCACATGATTCTTATAAGAAAATTTCATTAGATAGATTATTAGCATTTGCTTACAAAATAAATCATTTTTTGTATTTTTGTAAATTTAATATTTAAATTATACATTTTTTCAAATTCACGGAAGCTTTCAGGATCGACCAAATTTTGCTTTGGGATCGACTGGTCGATCGCGATCTACCGGTTGGTCACCCATGAATTGTAGTCGAATAGTCAAAGTGTCTTATTTATATCCAGACTTGTTTGTTTGTTCTCATTTTCAGCTAATAAAAGAAGCCTTTATATAAAAGATTCTTAAATTGGTACTTAAGAATTACTTCGATATACTTTTTTACACATAAGCTGCTTGTTTTCTTGAATCATCTACTCAATATTATTAAATTAAATAATTGCATCACTGAGAACTTGTGTGGCATTTGATGCTGTCTCGAATAAAAAAGTGCAACAGCAATCACAATTCATTTTATGTTGAACTCTTGAAAATTTGCACTGAATCTCTTGACCGGCCTTGACCCATGGTCCTTGAGGCAGACCTCAAGTGCAACGGCCCACGCTTCGGCCGCTCCTCAGTTTGCCCACCTCTTTGCGATACTTCGCCTTCTTTTTGGATCTCTTTTGTTGTTTACCTTCCGAGACTCCAGAGTCCGTTAAAACGTAAAGCGCGAGGGCGATGACCTTAGCTAAGGACGTAGGATTAAGAATTTAAAATATACTGTTACATGTGGAATGAAACGTGATGCAATCTTTCTTGTGGGCGATCAAGAATTAATCAAATGATCAAAAGAGTAGGTACAGACAGCACTCGCACTTTAACCTTCCAGAGACGAGAGCTTTTTTTCGAACTTTTATTCGTAACATTTAAAAAAAAAAAAGCGCAAAGTCGTTGTATAGAAACCCCGCAAGACTATATGCTCATTCTCATCCTTATATTACATTGTAACATTATGTACGGACAGTAATAAGGACGAGCGTGACCCTATGGGCACACAAAAATTCGGGCTGAAATATAGCTAAACGTAAAATTATTGAAAATATTTACAATTTGAACTCTTTTTTTTTTAAACCATGTCCGCTCCCAATGTGGAGCTTATGGACTCCTAATGGAGTTTATCTCAACAGAAGTGTTTCTACGAGAACTGCTTGTAACTCAGTTGCTCAACCTCTCTTTTTCCAAGGAGAGTAGGGATAGAAGGATAAGGCTAAGACAGGATTAGTGGTAAGCTAATCGCTCTCAATACGCCCCGTTCATAGGATAGGATGGGTGGGAGAGGGAATTCAAGACATCACATACATCCATGCCTTTGAACAGAAATTCATAAATCGATTGAAAAATCAATTTATAAAACTGTTCGTACCGGGATTTGAACCCGGGCCCTCCGTAGCCGATGCCAACAACTTTGACCACTCGACCACACAGGCCAACATAATCTCAACACAAAAATATTAGTAAAAGTAGTGTAAATAATTTTATGTTTTGATAAAATAAATCAGTAATATATAATAACAGTTTCAAAAAGTCCATTAAAAATAAACGGAATTCAAAAAATAGCATGTGCTTTTGGTCATCGTTTCCGTCCTCGTGGCCGATGACTTACTTTAAGTCTGAATCTTTTTTATCCAAATTTAAGTAAAAGCAACGATATTCAGGAAGAAAAAGGATGAATAGTGCGATCAATAGACAACGGTGTTTACTGTGACCATGTGGTCACGCTCGTCCTTGGAGGGTTTTAACTCTTACACTTAACCCAATCGTCCCAAATGAAGCTTTACTCAAATAAAACCACACAATTTCACCGTTGATTTTTCTTTTTTTTTATTATTAACGCTATTGTGTCGTCTATTACATGATTTAAAATTAATAAACAAATATTTCGCACGCAAAGTCCAGCAAAATTAGTGAAACTTCAGCTATATAACAGTTATTAAATAAATAGAGTTTATTGTTTTTTGTTAACTTAAACTGAAAAAATCAATCAAACAGGACTATTTCCAGAGTATAGTAGTATAAAACAAAAGGATAGAAACTTGTTAAAGTTAAGATAATTATCATGAAACAAAAAAGTGAGGCATTGCGAATAAGTTAGCATGTTTTCATCAAGAATTAATATTTTAGCAACAAACAATGAAGACTTTTTGGATTGCTAATGTAGCTGACCTCAGCATTAGTTTTTTCTATGACTGCTTGTAACTTTGTTCAATCTCTATGTTTTTAAGAGAGTAGCCGTCAAAGAATATGGCTGATGTGTTTATTTAGTTTATCGCTTTACGACCAATATCACTCGATGGTGGCTAGTTGGTAAGAGCTTGTTTCTACCATCCAGTCGGGGTTGGGCACAATTCCCTGTAAAGCCAAATAAAAACAAAAAAATTGAGATCTAAGATCTGCGTATTTGTAATGTTGATTCTTCTCGAGTCGACTTCGAGTGGCTTACAAAAAAAATCATAGAGCCAATGTCGTGTTATCATTTAATTAAAAAATATTAGCGATGGTGTCAAATACATTTATAAATCGATTAGCACTGTCCGTATTGACGTTCAAGGCCATGAGCACTATGGTATCCAATCCCGGAGCCTTTTTGTGATCCCGGGATTGACTAATTTTCAATCCCGAGATCAGGCAATCAACAATAAATCGTGTATAATTTGAGAAAAGTTTCGGTGTCGGAAATTTTCGTTATTTCATTTCCAATTTGAAAATCTCAAAACCCAGGAATTTGCCGATTTGCCCAAAATGTCACCGTGACTCGTTTTTTTTCCTTATAAGATCTCAACCGTACTAATCTTGGGATTTAAGGATCGCAAAATTGGACGGGATTCCGGGATTGGGAAGCCTAGTGAGCACTACAGCTAGAGTCAACGACGTTGATCACTCGACCACGGACCTGAAAAATAACTGAATTTACATCAAAGTTAAGGATATAGGGCTTCCCAGTATGATTTCAATTGTGGGTTGAGCCGTTCTTTGAATTTTGACATTGACAAGAATCATAAATATGAATTACTTCGTTGGAAAAAAATCCAAATAATACCTACGTTTCGTAAATAATTATTTCACAAATAACGCTTCACGAAAACCGAAATATCCCGGCCGAAAAAAACTGACACATCTCCAATAACACATGAGTGATGGAATACGATAGATTAATTATTAATAAGTACTTCAAATGAGTACATGTATGAAACTAAATGATATTTGATATGTAACGTGAGTGATGGGAAAAGATAAACGAAAAAATAAATTATTTGTTAAGTATTTATGATTGACTAGCAGAAAAATTGTATTAGAAGATATCTATTTTTAATGGATTAGATACAAGAGGGTAAGTATTTCCTCAATTCATTTATTTTCGACTATCGTTTTATCAACTTAGTGCTATTCTACAATGAATTATCATTTAAGAAAATAATCGAATTTCATTGATATTTAAGCTATTTTCTACTGACGAAAGTTGTATGAGATAGATATTGATACAAACATAAAAAAAATATGATTTGGACTGAAAGTCTTAGTGGAATTTCAATATTAAATTTGAATCATTCAAATTATGTACATTGACACAATTTTTGTCACTAACGACCCGGGTTTCGCCTTTCGGCATCTTCAGACATTCAATTGCACGGATGAACTTGAACTGACAAGAAAATTGAGGCTTTTTTTATCCATGTCTGCTCCCAATGTGGAGCATGTGGCCTCTTAATGGAGGTATCTAAACAGAAGTTTTTTTCTACGAGAACTGCTTGCTACTCCGTCGCTCAGCCTCACTTTTTTTCAAAGTAAGTGAAGAAAAAATAATAAGGCTAGAACAGTACTAGTGGTTAACTAATCGCTATTGCTACACCTAGACTAGTTGTACACTACTATTTTTGAAAAAGACACTTCTGTTAAGATACTTCCATAAGGAGGCCTATAGGAGGATATCCTCCACATTGGGAGCGGACATGGATATAAAAAATAATATGCTGCGGCCCACGTAATGTATCAAAAACTGACATGCGGCTTAGACTAAAAAATGGTTGAGTATCGCTGTATTGACTGAAATTTTTATATTAGCCTCAATTTTTAACATCACCTAGAAACAAGCTGTGATAACGATATCATTATAATCAAAAAAGTAGACTAAAAAATAACTTTCTACCACCATTGATGTCTCGCTGTGGTACTTAAAGCAGTTACCGAAATACAACCATTCATTGAAACTGTTTTATGTATATATTCGTGTGTACTCTATGACGTTTTGTTTAAATTTATTGTCCAACTTTGGTTTTGTTTTCCTCGCAAAATACCTTCATAGTACACCTATTCAATCCTTAAATCCTGTAACTCCCAACCCTAATATAACATTTTCTTTATATTATCCCGCCTCTTTCAAATCCTTTTACTGCAATCTTGTTTTATGTCCATCCAATGTTTAACCCTTTACTGACAATCATAAAATAAATCGGTTGCTTAAATCATAATTATTTCAATGACTACTTGAGTAAGGTATCACATTATTTACACATCGACTGTAGAAAGGAAAAGGACGTAACCCACAGTTTTTTCAAAACAGGTTTTTTCGATAATCTCAATGTATCAAACTTGATACACGTTTTATCAGAAAGATGCAAAGCTACAAATGCCGAATTAGTATCTAAATTCAGCTTTTAAGTTTGAAAAAGATAACCTTGTAAAAAAATAAAATCAAGAAAAAGACTAAAATAAAGGTTTTTCCTCAACAATTGCAATAATTAATATTAGATTATGTCAATTTAACACCAGTTTAGAAGTGCACTTCAAGGTTGTGTGTAATTAATAATTTGCATATGGTCCAAAATCATAAAAACACGTTTTTTGCACCTCCTGGAAAATTTAATATGTGTGGGTTACGTCCCTTTTCCTTTTCACAGTCGATATATTATTAAAAACGCAATATTCCTTTGTACTTTATTCCACTTTATTTAAAAGATCAGGACCGGTTTCGCTCATTGCGAGCATTGTCAACTGATTGTCAGTACAAAGAAATATTGTGTTTTTATCAATATAATGCCATCTCATTATTGTCAGTAAACACCCTGAAAGAGATTTACATTTATGTCAGAAAATATAGTTCAGGTATAAATTTTATATAGTGAAAACAGTGTATTAGTATTCCGTTTTTATATTAATTCTAAAAAAACTTTAATTTTATTAAAAAATATATTATTTAATAATAAATAACAATCGATTTTATTCAGTTTCACTTTTCTTTTGAACACAATCTCAAAACCAAATTGTACTCATTTTCAACGGACTTTACTTTCTGATCAGTTGAATGTTGGAGTTAATACATACTTTTAGCATTATACTTATTCAAAAATGTATTTTTGAATCTACTTATGTAAAATTAAATTACATTTTTAAATTTTATTACACGTGTACTAATATAATCATGTAATTACAATGTCTATGACGGCTCACCATGTAGTACAGTGGAAGGGAACTTGCGGCTTCTTTGCTACTCTGATGCGGCTTTTTGACTTAATCAAAATATTTTATCAAAAAATTATACGCAAGCGTTTGGAAAAAGAGCCTAATCAACTCATTATATGTTCGACAGTCGAGAAAAAAGGAAATGGTGTGTCAAAATTTTCTTTACTGTGGCTTTATGTTGAATGAGATAAATGAATGTGGCCTTTAAAAATGAAAAGGTAACCCACCCTTAAACTATAATTAAAGTTAGGACTTGATAGTTGTATGTTTTTCATATCAAAATAAACTTTTCTTTAACCTTGTTTTTAGCCCAAGATTTTGTAGATTATTTGTAATCCTTAGTAACTGAAAACAGCTGCAAAATATTAAATCGTTCGATCAATAAAACATTTTGACAGAGGTTCTCTAGAGTCTAGGCAGTTTTATTTTTTGAAAGCGCCAAAACTCAGCGAAAAAAAAAACCAAAAACACCAAACTCAATTTTTCTGCGGCAAATATATACATCGATATAAAACATCATAATAAAAATTGAGTGTCCGGATATTACTCATTGCCACATAAGTGTTTATCCATCAGGTAAATTACTCGCCATAAATCGTTTTATATTTAGATAAGCGTATCCTTTTACCTTGCGGGCTAACCGCACTAGCCAAATGTTTATGCCAAACATAAATAAAGGTCGTTCCGTGTGAAAGGGTTAAAGCTAAAAATATTATTATTGACGTGCATTCCGGCTGTTTGTAATCCTTTTTCCTTTTCAAAGGAAATCTTTACGAATAAACACATGGCTAATGTAACAGTGTAAGCCTGTAACATTATGATACGTCACTGCATAAGCTGAGATTGGCAGTGACTGTCAACGTTTTTTTTTTTTAATTATTTTAATTCAATCTTCGACCAATTATTTTAATTATTAATTTCGCAAACGCAACTTTGGGACAGTGAATATTGGTAATGCAACTTACCTGAATTCACAAGATATTAAATTATTTATTTGTATCATTTAAATCATCTTAATACAGAAGAGGGACATTGAAATCGATTATTTTTAGCCAGATTCTTCTTATACTTTACACAAAATCGCATGTTAAAAAACTTAAATAGTTTTGACGATGACCGAAATAACTATCAACTAATTAATATAAAAACTGTAGAACTAAATACGTTGCTATTATTACCCTATTATAATGGAGTTCTACCAAGTAAATTTCAAGTCAATCAATTTAAAAAAAACCTCTTGCAAAATTCCTTTCCAAACATTTGTACTTTAAATCTTAAATTGATGTTCATTCAATAATCTTTTTTTTAAATTTGTTATGTAACAAAGAACGAGAGAATATTTCATGGTATTAATTGAATTAGCATTTACATGAACTTCATTGTAATAAGGTGGAAACGTAACAAAGTATGTATTTTAGTTCTACAAATATAATTTTATATTAAGTTGATAACTATTTCGGCGTTTGCCTTCAACATCATAAATATGTTAAAACTAACATTAACTCAGCTATTTATACCGGCTAAGAAGAGATACACAATATATTCTGTCATATTCTCTAACAGCATCACTTATAAAACAAATTGTAATATTATATACCTATATTTCATAGCGTTATAGTTAGATTCACGCCTACAAAATAGGAATATTTATACGAGGTTAAAATAATAGCATTTAAAAGTTGTCATCGTTTGGCTACACATTTCTATTTAACAACTTTACAATGAGCATTTATTTTAATATAAAATACAGTCACCGCACAGAAAATAATGTGTTATTACAAATTATTTTCAAATTTTACATTCAAGATCACCTAAAGCTACTTCACATAATAAAAACACAAACAACGCAAGTCTATATTGAATACATTTTGTTTTCGACTGAAATTTCAATCGGTCACATAGAAATAAAATGACATTTTTTTTAACTAATAAGTACAGACGAATATTTTTTTTTATCTCGAATAATAATTTACAATTTGAATAGAAAGCCGAATTTTAATAATAAAAGTATAATTGTAGATTGTATTGTGGATGTATGAAAAATTTGTGATTGTACCGAAATTATTTTTCAATTAATTAATAATTATATACGCCGACCAACAGATCTTACATCTCATTCACGACCCAACGGTTCACTTTCACCGCTTCGTGTTTGCGAGAAGAGCTTTACCTACACTATACTTTTCTCTCACTGAAAAAGCTGGTCGACTAGCTCTGCGCACTACAGCGGCTGTTTGACGACTGTAAAAGAGTTCCACTTACAACAGTGGAAATGAGTACGAACGGAAAGCTTTGAGTTCCGCGCTTCAGTCCTCTTACTTCTACGGAGGCTATGATTGCATTTTAGGACCTCAAATGCAATGAGCTTTTACTGTCGAGTGGCTTTTCCTATACTTTTGAGCTTTTTGATCAATATCTCAGATTTTACGATCGAAAGCTTTGGCGCACATGGTATCCTTAATAGAATTCGATCGACTCGCTTCTGCGTAGCGAATACTCTCTTGAAGCTGACTTCAAATTCACATTGAAAAGATTCGAATACCATTTCGTGATATTTTTTATATAAAATGAATTTCCACTTACTTGATAGAACTTTCGTTTGTTAAGTTAAAAAATTAACTAGAGTATTTAGTCTTACAATAATGATTAGTATGGTTGGTATTGGCTGTCAGATAATTTGCATATGTCTTGTATAATTGAATATTTTTTCTTATTTTGACTTATTATTATGTAAATTACTCTTTTGACGAGTTTTGAAAATAAAAATAAAACATTTTTATCGTCGTACACGCCATTGTTAATTTATTTCGATAAATCAATATGGCGTTATACAATGATCACTGAAGCATTGTGGCTCACGAACCATATGAATTTAATAACAATCCAAGCACATGTTGTTATTTCATCAATTTAAGCACACATCTTTTTTATTCTGCAAAGCATAAAGGGTACCATTTTTTTTTTAATATTTTTAACAGCCACATTGAGTTTTGTCTATAAACAAAACTGGTACCTGTTCGTAAATGAACGGTATCAGTGTTGTAGCTGTGTTAGCTTACAGAATATCCGACATGATAGTTTGAAATATCAAACATTTCATTTTGAAAAGATATCCATTTAAAATAAAGCACAATGTTACATTAAATGTTTGCAGGATTTCAAAAAATTATTAGTCTCACAAAACTTTGACGCCATAATCACAATGGTTAACATGTTTTTTTGTAGAAATACCAGAATCTTTATAATATAACTAAAAAATATTTTATGTTAACAATATCATCTCCCGATCTGGACCATTTTAGATCCTAATTGAACGTCTCAGTAGAAGATACATATCATAAATAATTCAATCGCTTAACTTTACTTTGCCTGCCACGTGTTATATATATTAAGTTTTAGTTCCACTTGGTTTTACAGTCAATGGTACGAATCATCGAATGGAATCTTTCATGAATGTTTGAGATTTTTTTGTTCTTTCCATTCACTTTTTTATCCGTCCCAAAAAATGAGCTTTACGAAAAACGATTAATTAATGACTTTCTGAAAAACTATTTGTCTTTGGAAAGGACAGAAATTTTCTGTCAACTTGAAAAACATTTTAGCTATAATTTTTTAATTTAAGCATGTGAAATGTTTTTTTATTGCACTTACACGTATTTCAATTTTTATGAATGATTTTTTTATGAAACTCGTTCAATAAATATCAATGGTTTTCACCGCAAATTTTGCGCGAAAATATCAATCGCATTGTAACATTATCGAATTTATATTCAGAATTTAAAAGTGGTTCGGATCTGTAAAACTGTAATAATGATATTAAATATTCTTCCTCTTTGACCATATTCGCTTCCTATGTGGAGAATATGGCCGCCACGTGGCACATCCGTGTTTCCCTGTCACCCACCAATTGCTTTGCTTCCTCCCATGACATGCCAGCATCCATCAGTTCTACTGTGTACATCCTATGGATAGTACCAAAGCCCCCTATAGTGAAAGCCATGATATGGAGCTGAAAACAGGTACTTTTTTCAGATAAGCTGGCTGGCGTTATAATTTTCAAAGTAATATCACATCATTATGAAGCCATTTGTTTCTGATATATTGTAGGAAATACATATTTTTATTGTAATTATATATTAATAAAAACACAATAATCCTTTGTACTTCATTCCACTTTATTTAATATGTCAGGACCGGTTTCGCTCATTGCGAGCAGTTGACAATTAATATAATGCCTTTCCACCAAGTATTGACAGTGAACACCCTAAAAGTGAGTAATTATATATCTTTTCAATTACATATTTTTCAAAATAAGAAAAAATCACATTTTCTAAGGTTATTGAAGAAAAATCTCGGAGAACAAAAGCAAACAAAGAAGGCAAATCATTTTATTAAAATTATTTTTATATATAACAATATTTCAATACAGAATATGAGGTTGGATAGTTCATTAAAAAAATCAACGTCATTATTAGGATTTTAATCAATTTATAATTAATCTCAAAATGTATTCACTGGTTTGTTACTCAATCTTTCCATAAGATTTCTCAAGTCATATCAGTAATCAAAAATCAGTAAGTCAAACTAGGGTAGCACATTTCACTTCATTATTTTTTAAATCACTTTGTGTTCACTGTCAATACTTGGTGGAATGGCATTATAATAAAAATAATAAAACATTTTTAGTACTTTTTCCACATAAAATTTATTAGATCAGGACCGGTTTCGCTCATGATGAGCATTGTCAACTGATAAGAAAAACAATAAAACAGTGATATTTATAAAAAGTTAAGTGATAAAAACAAGGTATGACAAACAATTGGTATTACAACCTAGCAAAAGAATTGAAGCAAAATACAAGGAAAATAAACTATAAATAAAAAGTTGAAAACCACTTAGCAATGAAAACGATTACAACAAAAACCAATTAGGTATGAATTATCATTAACAAAGTAAAAACCAACAATTAGTGTATATAATAAATAAATCTTAATCTTTTCTTAATCTTAATCTTAAGCATAAACTTCACTGCTGTCATCTTAAATTGTAACCATATTCTTGATTACTGGTTTCATATTGCATTAATCATCTTTAGAAGAACTTGTTAGTTCAATTCCACAATAAACGGAAATATCAATGTAATATATGT
This sequence comes from Himalopsyche tibetana, assembly GCA_030503985.1. NCBI lineage: Eukaryota > Metazoa > Arthropoda > Insecta > Trichoptera > Rhyacophilidae > Himalopsyche > Himalopsyche tibetana. Next base: position 38,083,912 of record JAPJYX010000014.1, on the reverse strand, counting down.
AGTTAAAAAACCTGGGCTGTTTATTTTTCGTATTTTTGTATATTTCTTCATACTTTGCACGGGGATTTCGCAGGCTTCTGTAACATGAGAACGCGTTCCATATTTGGATAAATTCCACATCCTACACAATGTTTCTAAATCACTTATTTTATGACCGCGTTAAAGTAAAAACGCATAAAAATATACCGTGCAAATCACCAATAATCACAAATATGTCCGTACTAATGTCCTCGGGTCTTTTTCTTTTTCTACGAAATATATATATTTGTTAGCGTACTTGAAAATTAGTTGAATAAAATATATATTTTATATAATAGAGGTATATTTCTGATATATATAATAGCGGTCTATTTCTGCTACTAAGAAAAATGATTGTTAGCAAACTTAAACATTATTCCAAAAATTAAATAATTTACAATTTAAATACTGCAGGGCTGTCGATATATGTCACGAGGTCGATTTCTGCTACTACAAAATATATTTGTTAGCAAACTTAAACATTTCAATTATTCTAAAAAATATATTATATACAATAAAAATTATATTATATGCAATACTACAGGGCAGGGCTGTCGATATATGCCCCGAGATATATTTCTTTTACTTTTAGAATTTCTGGCTTATTCAATAAATAGCTTTGTAATTTATTTTTCACGCCAGTAAATTTTCTGGCTACTTAAAAATGCAACAAAAATCCGTTGAGGTCAACGGGCTTACAGCTAGTTGCTATTATTAGTGAGCAACGCACTATTTTAGTATAGTAAGTTGTTAGATAACTTGATTTATGAATAAGTTACTATCAAATTCATTTTTTTGAATGTAAGTTAGTTTCGAATGTTTGCCGTTCCTCGAAGCATGTCGCTTTCCGCATTCTCGTTCTTTTTTTAAATACGTATCTGTCATTTAAAACGTGCCAATTAAAATAAGAAACCTGCTGGCTGAATGTCGAGGCTGCGAACTAACACTTTTTTCTTTCTTTTATTATTTATCAATTGTGACAATATTTGTTGTAACAATTATTGTTCTCCAGCGTTATAAAAGCGGATAACTTAAAAGCAATAAGCTAAAATAATGAGAAAGGTAATTGGCTATCTAAAAATACAAAATCAATTGAAATGTCTTTACTATTTGCGCAATCGAAGACTGTTTAAATATTCCAGATAAATTAATGACAGTCAATCATTAGATATTTAAATCATTAGATATTAGATTTTTCATGTTTAATTTTTGAATCTACATACATCTGTTCTTAAAAGATGATCAATTCAATACGGTTTATTTGAAACATATTCGCTTTTCGCTTTTTAAGCAGCAATTTTAACGATATACATATCGACTTTAGGAAAGGAAAAAGGACGTAACCCTCAATATTACAAAACAGCTTCTTTTCGATAATCACAATGATCACAACTTGACACACATTCTATCAAAAGGATGGAAGTTGAAAATGCCAACTTTGTATCTAAATTTAGCTTTAAGGTTTGAAATAGATGACCCTGTAAAAAATTAAAACTAAGAAAAAAGACTGAAATAAAGGTTTTTCCTAGAAAAATTCTTGAATTAATATTAGACTATGTCAATTAAACACCAGTTTAGAAGTCTCCGTGCACTTCGAGGTTGTGTTTAATTCGTAATTTGCATATTTCATAAAATCATCAAAACACGTTTTTTGCGCCTCCTGTAAAATTTGATATCTGTGGTTTACGTTCTTTTTCCTTTCCACGTCGATATGTTTATTATGTATCTCACACAGACCATGGTTCCATGGTAAAACTAATACGCCATTATCTCATACCATAGACAAGGTTATGAGTTTTCAGTCCGATATATACGTTTCTTTTAGATAAGACATGTTCACAAAATACGTAATTAATTCTGGTTTTGTATTTGTCTGATTTAATTTAACTGCCAAATACATAAAAAAATTTGTTCGACTATTTTGGAAGCTTGGACAGTAAATTATCACAAAATAAAGCTTAAATATCCTTAATCTTTTCTTTACTATGCAAAAAAAGCACAAGCTCCTGAGCTGTGTATCCGTTACACATCAGGCAAACGGGAGTGAATCATGACAATTATATGTAGTACTGCTGTAGTAGTGTTATATAATTGTCATGATTCCCCTTATTTCCTGATGTGTAACAGATACACAGCTCAGGAGCTTGTGCTTTTTTTGCATAGTTAGGGCCATAAGGGTTAAGAAAGATGTTGAATTAGGTATGTCTTTCCATTCTGCGGCTTAAATAATATGGCAGATTTTTTGCAGTTTATTATATTTTTCTTACAAACGCCGATTTTACTTAATATTCTTTTACTAATTTCACAGTATTCATTGAAATCAGAACCTGTTTCGCTCATTACGAACATGTTGTTAACGTATAAGTACAAAAAGTTTTTTTATTTATATAATACTTTTCCACTAAAAATTGACAGTGAACACATAAAAGTCTATACTGTTCTACATTGAGTACTCATAATGCCCACATTTGGAAATATAACAACTCTATGATAAAAACTTTACAGATATTTTTTTAAGTTTTTTTTCAAAAAACACATTGCATTTGATAATTATTTTTTAAAACTTATTTTAATTGTTTTATTTCTTTCTTTCAGGTAAGTCAACACCAGCTCTTACAGTAAAGTAAATTTATACGAGAATCGATTACTTTCAAACCTTAAGGATATTTTTTTGTGGTAAGTATTAAACTATTTATTGCATTTACAATATCAATAGCTCTGTTCTTCTGCGTACTTCTAATGTTAATTTAACTGTTTTGTAACAACTATTATTCTGAACCAAAAACGTTAAAGAAACTTGTTTCGTATCACCTACATCCATACCTTCGAACAAAAATCGATAAATCGATTAAAAAATCTGTTCATACTGGGATTTGAACCCGTGAAATCCATAACGAAATCTAATGGCGTTGACCCCTGCACTACAACACAAAGTAAAACCTTGCTTGGGTATTTTTTCTATATGTGTCGCGTGCACAAATCTCTAGTAAATTATGCTTATTTATATATTTTTTTTCAAAATACAAATACAATATAATATTTGATATGTCGAAAACCTTATCTTCTCAACGTACAGGGTTTCATTATAACGCATATCCAGATATTCTACAAAATGACATAACCTAAAATAAAAATGCTAATTCCTTGACAGTATCGCCATTGAAAAAAAATTTCCATACTAATTGTTACTATTTCAAATAACATTACGGTAGAATTTTGTGTGACGTTCGAATTTTAAAATTTCGTTTTGTTTCATTTATGAATCTCTCTTGCATTCAAATTGTAGCTCATTTCAAGTCTGTTCGAGTGCTCTGCGCCTTTTTACGCTTAAACTAAAACGAGGTACTGCTATGAACATGGAAGATTCTAAGGAGAATATCATTATCTCAGAATATTTACAAAATGGCGGATAGTAAAGTATAACCAGTTATTTTCACTTTTACTATCATTTATTTTTTAAACTTTATTATAAGTTTTCTAACAAATCTAATATTTGGAATATATTGGGTATTATAATAGTAAGTTATTTAAATTTTTTAATAGCTAATCAACGACCACACTATCTTTTAATGACATTCTTAAACTGATCAGTAACTTACTAATCAGTTATTCAGCAAATACTTGTTAAAATCAGAGAAAGTATAATAAATACTATACGTTAAAAACACCAAAGCCAACAATGGTTTTGGAAATAAAATTTCAACTTTTAACCTTTTAGCTGCCGTAGATAATTAATAGTAAATACCTAGCACACCGGCAATAATTTTTAACTATTAATTTAATTAGTTTTTGACGAGATAACTCGTCTCTGGCGTGTTGAGCACGAATTTTTACGAGAAATCTCGTCTGTGGCAGCCATCGACCTATTACCGTTGATATTATGATAGCAATGCAAATTTTAGTTGTAGTTTGTGTATGTGTAAATTAAAGCCGTTTCTGAACGTTTTAAATAAATACCCAGTTATATAATATTACTTTTATCAGGATAAGCAAGAAGCAAATAATTTTGGCTTACTTTAATTCTTTCATATTTGTATCTAATAATTCATTCAAAGCGATAGTAAGATATGATAGTTTAATATTTAAAATAATATTGCTGCTGACATTTCAAATGGCAATCGATTACGACTCATTTTTGACATGTACAAAAAAAAGTAGAGCTTAGCAACAGAGACAGGTAGACATTGTTTGCATTCTTTATTCAGCTTCAAAGAGATTTGGCACACACGCGTACAAGTAAGAAGGAAATTTGAATTCAGAAAGAATTTTCCGCCAGATGAAGTGGAAATAACGAAATAATCATGACGGTGGATTCTCCCTTTGTTTGAAGTTTCTTTTGATTTGGAATAAAACCTAAAAGCTTTAATCAGAAATTCACATCCTTTGTTTAATGTTTAAACGATCGTTTAAAAAATACTCGTGCAATTTGAAGGCCGTTTGGATGAGAGTACCTTTTATTACATTGAATTCAATATTTTTGTGGAATTGACAGGTTGTCTTTTAATTGTTACCATTGTAAAATTTCGTATATTTCTTGTTCAGGAAGTTCCTCTTATAGCCTGGAACAGTTTTCAATATGCTCAGTTCCTTGTGTGTTCCAGAACAAAAACGTTCTTCTTTTCAAAACGATAGATTAATTTTTAAAAAATCAACATTTTATAACAAATCAACATCAATTATATAATTCAACTACCAAATTATTTTCTAGATTTAGAGACACATTTTTGTTCCATTCTGATGTCACTAATTTGGGGTTAATTTTATAATCACTGTCGAAATTATACAGTTGTAAAGAACCTTGATGGCAGAAAATGGCAGGAAGGCTGAAAGGTGTTTTTGAAGACTATTCAACTGCCGTTATATTACTTTGGTATTAAATTTGAATCGTTCAAATTATGTACATTCACACAAATTTTGACACTAACGACCAGGGTTTCGCCCTTCGGCATCTTCAGGCGTTCAAGTGCACGGATGAACTTGAACTGACGCTTAGTAATTGAATAGTGATACAATTTGTGTTAATGTACATAATTGAACGATTAAAATTTAATATTGAAATTCCACCTTCAGTCTAAATCTTAAATTATATCAATATTGCTAGTACAGCAAATTATTGTTTAATTTTCATATTGTTAGTCAATAAACACGATACATTCATTTACTAATCGTCAGTTGAAGTTCGTCCGTGCATATAAAATAGTATATAAAAACTTATTATGTTCTAAAATATTATCTCCTTCGATCTTTTTATTATAATATATTTAAGTCCTACCATTATTAAGATATATATCCCACACTCTTTAAAAGAGAACGATTTATTGACATGCGTTTCAAAAAACCATTCTGAAAACAATATTTTCCAAAATATGAATATCTTTATTTACCGGTGTGCGGCAGACCGACTTAAAACTTTTTCGAATGCCGAGGAAATTTGAAAATAAATTTCTTACCGAGATTTCAACTCGCAATATGGAGTCCGAGTTGCCAGGTTACAAAATGTCTTGAGTGCTCTTTCCTTGTTTACAATTCTCGTACTTGCTATGAACCTCGCGGAATTTATTATCTCTCGAATTCCCAGAACAAATAATTCTATCTATTCTCGAAGACATCTTGCTTATTAGAGACGTTCTTGTTATTTACGTAGGAATCATTCCTATAAATAAATATCCACCAATAGCTTTACAAGGGTTGATAATAGTACGACATGTTCAACTATTAGAATGATACCAACAAAACAACATTAATGCTATGTTCTATTTTTAAACTGGATTTTTTTTTAAATAAATTACATTTTTATTTATGCTGAAAAAAATAAACATGTGTACGTCGATATTCCACTTACGGATCCAAATAATGTTGAGATATTTACATTTTAAGTTTTGGGTACAAAAGAAAAATAATATTCTTATATATATAGCGCTGAGTTTTGGATTTTAGCATGCCAGATTTTTTTTTTAAATTTATTACACTGGTAATTTTTCAGCTATTTCGGGTGTTTAATGTTCTGGTTTACTTTTAATTTTGAATAGATTCATATTTTTATTCAAACGAGGTTTATATATAGCTCTCATATAATTATTCCTGTAAATAAATTGATATAAATATATATGTAGTATATCGATATTAATTTTCTACACAGACGTATCTTAATTTTGACAGTTTTGAGCTTTTTGATGTAATGAATTCAGAATTTCAATACACACATATTCCCAAAAAAAAACAATACGTCATGCATTATTTAACTTAATATAAAAACTTTAATAAACAAATAAATTGGCACATAACATGGTCATGTGCTATGTTTAGGGAGAAGAGGATGAGATAGATGAATACGTCTTTGTTTTTTCTTGATCAACTTCCTAAAAAAGTATTGAGGATAGAGCCATTTGAGTGGTGCTTTCTAGCTATAGAAAACGAAAGAGATCGCGGTAGAATAAAGTAAATTTTTGTGTCTTCTGAAAGTTTGTACATGGTTGTAGAAAATTACTGAAAATATTGTTTTAGAGAAAATACATCATTACTTTTTTTTAGAAAGAAGGACGGAGACAGGAGAGAATCCCACGACGTCTTGTCAAGCGTCTCGTATCATTTTAATTAGGTCATTTTCTTCTTGTAGATATTTAGATTTTCCATTGCAGTAAAGCGTGCTTAATGCACATTTTTACCAATGGCAACACTAAATTTCAAACGATGAGTAACTGTATTAAAATGCGATGTTAATCACTATTACATTCATTTTATTAGATTTTTATATTATATTATAGTATATACCAAATAACCATTTAACTGATCGGCTACTTGAAAATAGTATTGAAGATTTATATTGAATGTTTTATTATTTACGGAAATTTCAACGTGAAACAAACGAAAACTTATTTTCAATCTTCATATAAATATAATAGCGCTTTTAATAAAATCCTGTTTACTAACCAACTGTGTGGAGATATGGAAAGAGAAATAAATTTGTCGAGATTATATTTTCGTGCTTGGTAAGCAAACTTGGAGATTATTGCAATGCGAAATATTTTTTACTCAATTTAATTTATACATTCAAGCCTAAATTGTGTTTCTTTATCAAAGAAATCTTTAATAAATTGAATTGATTTATTTTCTGATTTTTTTATTGTCACACTCAATTTAGTTTTTTCTGCAAAAACTACTCAGTTTCTCAACCTTTCTTTTTCAAAGAGAGTAGGAATAGAACAGTAGATCTAGGACAGTATTAGCAGTTTGTTTATCGCTCTGCATCCCTACCCCCGAATGGATGGCCGGAGGAAAATAAAAACATCACAAACATCTATGCTTTCAAACAGAAATCCTATTATTGATTGAAATATCCCGTGAGCTCGAAGCTCGTAACCGAAGTCTGCGATGTTGACCACTCGACTACAGACTTTGAGAGGTCATACGATCCACATTGGTATCAGACATTAATAATAATAAAAACGTTCCCAGGTAGTCCTTACTTCACAAATTAAGTGAATATGGATGATGTTGGTACAGGTATTGGAAAAACAGTCTTGTGAAAAACAAAAATGAATAATTACTTAAAGTAGAGTGATTTCTTTCGACTCTGAATTGATCTAAGCCAGTGGAAGGGAACCTGCGACTTTTTGGCTACTCTGATGCGGCTTTTTAATTGATCAAAGTATTCAATTTGGTAAAAAAAACTATACGCAAGCGTTTGGAAAAAAAAACCAATTATATGTTCGATAAAAGGGGGGGTGTCAACGTTTTCTTTACTGCGGCCTTATTTTAAATAAGATAAATGAATTTGGTATTTATAAATGAAAAGGTTCCCCGTGCTTAATCTTTATGGCACGACTTTTGCTTCGATTCAGTATTTCTTATTTTTTTTAAGCGGCTTAAGAAAACTTAAAATCTTTTTTTAAAACAGTAAAATTTGGTGTTATTTTGATTGACAATATCATTTTTTTCGCTCCTTTATTAAATGCATATAGTACTGGCAAAATCACTTAATTTTTTTTGCCACTGCTTTCCGCATCTTGCACAAAGGATTGTAGGCCATCCGAGCTAGCCAAGCTAATAGTAAAGTGAATTTCGTATGGGGTAAACTGAAGCAACTGCATTGCGTAATATTCAACGATCCGCTTTTATTCTCGTTTATATGTTCCAAATAACAATAATAAAACCGATATGCGACAGTGTACCTCTGACGAACTGAGGTGAACTCTTAAATTATATATAACAAATAAATTTGTTATTCTACTCGTCAATATTAAGTCACAAACGATTTTTTTTTAAAAAAAAATATTCTCGATCCAAAAATAAACAAAAAAAATATTCGAAATATTTAACAAACAATAAAATTCGAGTAAAACATACACTTAAATTTACTTAATTATTGGTTCCACCTTTTGAAAGAATTTTATTAAATTTAAAATACACTCAACTCTTTTTATACAGTTTCAACATAACGCAGTCGAATAAAAATAACAAAAGGCTTCATTGGATCCTTACGCATTAGACGTGTCAGAAATTTTAAGCGACGAAATAGATGTACATCCAGTCCCTCATAAAAGCCTTCGCATATAATCAAGTCGTGATGAATAATATACTTTTTTTATAGTTAAAATACACATTTTGTGAAATTTACTTATTCACAATGTTATAACACGTTTTTTTTTAATTCAAGGAACCAATCTTCAATTTTTTTATAAATTCTATCACCTTTTACACGATCTTTGTAGAACGCATCTACCGTTACATTTGACGTTATGACTTGATTAAATTATTTTATTTAATGTCCTTTTTTGTTCATCATAAATATGTACTAAAATATTTACTGATTACCAATTCTAATCCAAAACATTGAATTTAAATCGTTCAAATTATGTAAATTCACACAAGGTTTGTCACTAACGACCTGGGTTGCACGAATAAACTTAAACTGATGCTTAGTAAATGAATGTATCGTGTTTATATACGAAATAAATGTATCACTTAGCTTAAAGCCATTGCTGGCGAAAAGGATTAACCCATGGGAATGCCTACAGATTTGAATGGTGGGTAAAATTAAGGATTATATTTATTTTTGTTTGTCGAAAAAAAAATATGATTAAATTTACTCACATATAGGGTATAAGATTTACCTGCTCATTCAAAATCTGTATGCTACATAATTGTGCTATATTTATTTCTTAAATTTCATGAAAAAATAGTTTATGGGCGTTCATATTTGGGTGCAACATTTTAATCCCCTATTCGTCATTGAACACGTAGCTTTCTGAAATTAAGTGATTACATTAACTTTGAAGAAAGTTTCTAGTGTCCTTATTTTTCTCTTGTGCTTTAAAAATATGAGTGAACTCAATCGAGCTTATTTGTTTAATACCATTCCGTTTTATAATAAAATCATAGCATCACCATCACCTTTAAAATCACAGGTGTGCAACGCTTCTAAAAATATTAAGCCAATGTCTTGAAGTTATAATTTAATATTTGATACTTATTTAATATTAATTGTACAATAATAAAAAAACAGTCTAATCATAACTCACGTTTTCTGAAAAAAAATATGTATGCTTGCACTCTCAAGTCGCGAAACGACGTCAGCAGAGAGACACTTGCACGAAAATTGCTTATGAAATGCCTCACAGTTCTATGCTGCAACCAATGTGCCAAGATTTTATATATTCTCTGACAACAATGGGATTTAAAAAAAAAAGAAACAACTTACTCTCCAACTCTCTTCACTACTTTACGAGTAATCATAAATGAAGAATGCCGTTCAAAAGTACTTACTTCAAATTATTGTGTCATTTTAACGATAAGATATAAAATGATGCTAATTTTCGTATTTTGGAAATCTTTTGTATCAAAGATGGACCTAGTATATCTTGACGACTTTGTATTATTTACGACCTTTTTACGCAATGCCAGGTTATTTTACTGTTCCCTGAAGCAATGTTTATTTTACTTTCTGTTGAGGTAACTCAGCGCTAATTTAATGAACTGTAAAAGCTTATTCTAGATACTTAAAAAAACAATAGAATTAGCTTTTAACTGTAAGAAAAATACTAAAGCTTTTGTGACGTGTCATCTTTGAACAAAAATAGTTATTTAAATTTGGTTCATATAAATTCCAGCTTGTTACAATTTACAATTAACTGTCTGTTGTAATTACTTCCTGATTTCAATTACACTATTTGTCTTCGTTATTTTCTCTACTACATCTTTAGGTATATTTAAAAAAATCTGTTACCACTGTACTGTAGTAAAAAGCTTTTTGAACTGTCTTATTCATTGCTCAGGATAACGAAAAGCGCTTGCAACGATTGGCTGACAAAAATTTCACCCAAATACCATTTATATATACAAAATTTCACAAGAGATATCTCGACAAAAACAAAGTCTTTTAAGTTTAATCACAAATCAATCATCTTTTACTCTTAAAACACTCCAAATGGAGATCGGAAAACGGAAGCGTAAAAAACTATCTTCTTTGGAATATTCGAGGAGTTTTCATTAAAAAGGTTCTTTAAAATTTCAAACATTAAATACTGTTAAAATTATTGAATAAACATCCATATTTTTTTCAACCACACTCGCTCCTTAACCAGAAGATATGACCACATAGTTTTTCCAAAATTCTCTTTCCCTCGCCAATCACCTTGCTTCCTCCCATGCAATCCGCTGAGAACATCCAATGGACGGTCACCAGCGGCCTTCCACAACGTCGGAATCTATCCGGTTGGTAAAAGAGACAGGCAGAAGAAACCAGGTCCATCGTCGCTTTCATATAATTGGTATAATCTAAAATATATATCTCGGTTGCGGGTTATATCATCGATTAAAATATCAAATAGGAAAGAATGCGCGTTCAAATGTGGACTGTCATGTTGAATTTGCCTAAAATGTAGTATGTTTTATAATACGATAACTGCAATAAGATTTATATATGATATTTTTTTATAAATTATCTGTGTCGCTTTCCCAGTAACGCCACTGCAATCAAAAGGCTTTTATTCACAATAGAAAAGGTTGTGTTTTGTATAGCGTATACACTCTATTAAAGGAAGTATTAATTTCGTACGATGTGGGAGTTAGTGGGTTATTATGTTTCTTATGAGAAGAATGTTTTCTGATTATATTTTTGTCGAGGAATCGGGAATTATTAATGGGAATATCTGGAATAGTATAGAACTGTGTATACCCAATACGTTCTTAATTAAGTTGCCATTTATATATATGATTCTATTTACTTTTTGTTTTGTTTTGTTTTTCCTTTCACTAATCGTGCTAGATTCGTACATACAAAGAATATTTTCATAATTTTGACCATTTCCGCTACTAATGTCGAGCAATAAAAACTTGTTATTACATTATCACACTATTGACATGTAAGAACAAATTTTAAAAACAATTCCTTGAAGAGTTGACACAAATAATTGATAGTCAACACCATAAAAGTGATTAATGTGGCAGTTTAGATAAACTTTCTCCTTTTTTTCGATTTGTTGACAGCAAGTAAAATAACAAGGTTACAAACCAATTTAAATTTAATATCGAAGATATACACCATAAATTTGCCAAAAATATCGAAAGCATTTTTTTTTTACATTTAAAAATAAACCACTTTCTTCGTTATGTACTTAGTCTACATTTTTTAAAAATAAAAATCAGGAACTAATTTCTCTCATTACTAGCATTATCAACAGATGAATATCTCTTCATTTTACCACAAAAAAAAATTAACGGGAGTATAATACATTTATATGAATGATCGGTGGTCGAGTGGTTAGCATCGTTGGCTTTAGTTACGGTCTCGAATCCCGGTACGGACCGATACTTCAACCGAATTATGGATTTCTGTTTTAAGGTATAGATGTCTGTGTTATCTTTTACTTTCTACCGCTTATCCAATCCTTAAAATGGGAGGGGTATGAATGTGATTAACCAACCACTTTCCTTACCTTAGCCCTATATTTATATTCATACTTTCTTTGAAAAAGGAGAGGTTGAGCAAATGAGTAACTACCCGTCTACGTACATAAATAAATGTTGAGGTTAACTACATTAGTCCATATCTACTGTGGAAATAAAAAAGGACGTAACCCACACATATCAAATTTTACAGGAGGCACAAAAAAAGTGTTTTGATGATTTTCGGCCATATGCAAATTATGAAATTAACACAATATTAAAGTTGTACGGAGACTTCAAAACTGGTGTTTAATTGACATAATCTAATAGTAATTTAATAAATTGTCTAGGAAAAATCTTTTTTCAGTCTTTTTTCTTCTTTCACAGACCCATCTTAAAGCTTACGGCTAAACTTAAAATCTAAATTTAGATACTAATTCGGCATTTGCACCTTACATGCTTTTAACAGAACGTGTACCAAGTTTGATACATTGTGATTATAGAAAAAATGCTGTTTTGAAAAAACTGTAGGCTACGTCCTTTTTTCTTTCCACAGTCAATATGCTCTACATTAGGCGCGGACATGATTAAAAAAAAAAAAAAAATATTTAAACACTTCTCAATTTCTTCAACAATGATAAAAAAAAACTAAATTTACATGCAGTATGCTAATTTAAAATAGCAATACTAGAAAGTTATAATGCAAATTTTTATTTTCCATACCAGTAGAGTATTTAAAACAATAGTTGAGTAATTATACGGATAAGTCTTCCAAAACATCCGCGGAAAGGTATTATATAAAATTCTGTTATCTCACATACATATGGTAATTTAATACGGTGAAGTAAACTGCACGATACATATTTTCTGTCACATTAAAAAAAATTCACTTGTAGGGTGTTCACTGTCAATACTTGGTGGAAAGGCATTAAATTAATAAAAACACAATATTCCTTGGTACATTATTCCACTTTATTTAATAGGTCAGGACCGATTTCGCTCATTGCGAGCATTGTCAACTGATAAGAAATATAATAACAAGGGGCTCTCCGGCCGCGCCAAAATGTATCAAAGGGCTCGCGCGAGCCCCCCCACCCCCAAGCCCCCTCCAACACTCCCACGCTTATACAGTTAGTGGTTATTGTACGCAAACTGGTATAATCGATGCATCAACTGAGTTATTCTATAATTAAGTATTTCGACTGAGAGTGCTTGATGGAATTTCAATATCAAATTTGAATTGTTTGAATTTTGTACTTTTCCATGAGTTTTGTCGCTAACGACCCGGGTTTCGCTTTTCGGCATCTTCAGGCATTCCGCATTTTAATTCTACATTCTACATTTTAATATCCTTTTAACTTAGTGATCTACTTATATTTTTGTATATAAACGATACAAACTGTTTACTACGCGTCAGTTCAAGTACATCCGTGCACTTGGAATGCCTGAAGATGCTGAAAGGCGAAACCCGGGTCTCATGGAAAAGTACCAAATTCAAACAATTCAAATTTGAGTTATTCTAGACGAAAAAATCTCATTTATATCAGTTTAGTGTACTTACCAACTTCTGTCAGAAATGTGACGATATGTTCTATAGCAATTGTCTTTATATAAACAAAAGAACTCGGGCTGTTGTCCAAGAGCATGTTTGCAGTTATGCACATCTCCGAGCAGCATACTTCATTGTATAACCATATTTGCTTAAAGAATGTCCATTGCTTGGGCGCTCGCTTTTCGGCATTCGATGAATAATGCATTTGGTATTTTATCGTTGAGAGAGTCATAACGATGTGGCGAATGCATCTCTGACGAGTTCTTTTGCGTAAGTTTATTAGGTATACGAAGACATGTAATTAAAACCAAAAAATTTCCACGTTCTTTGTCGTAATTATTTATTTATTTATTGTTTAAAAATTAAAAGTACAGTACATGACATGACAGCTGACGCCAATTTGTCATGCACTAATATAATGAGAAAAAATAAATTAACATAATACATCATGCATCATACTACACAATACATTTAAATCAACTTACAAAATCATGAAATAAAAAAGTCAAAAACAGTTCACAAATACTGTCACTAAAAATGTCCAGTTCTCTATGTAATGAGTTGATCAGTGGACCTGGGACTCATACGTCCTACGCAAGGAACAAATTTGTAGAAACAAAAGGTTTTGGTCATAGTTTCGCCCACGTAAGAATAAATTGGCAGCATGTAAGTTATAGTCATAAAAATTTCAAGATTATTAACTCGGCCCCGAAGTAGAAGAGAAAAATGCTTTAAACTTGAAAACGATCTTCCAACTTCAAGAGAGTGAAACAATAACATTCCTAAAAGAAATTTTGTGCGGTAGTATTCCTTTGGGGAATTATCAAAGGGAAAGATTTTTCTTTTTGAAATAGTAATATTTGTATATTAGTATTTATATCTAATTGCAACTTGTATGAAATTTCATATGGGCTCCAAATATAATTATAATATGAAGTGGTCTTTTCGCCAAGTATCTAGTCGAAAAAACAGAATTTTGTTTGTCTTCATATTTTCTCAACCAAAAAATGTTTGATTATTTATTTGTTATTTGTTATTATAGTGTTAATAGAAAACTTTTGTATTAAAGTTTTTTCAAAAGACACATAATATTTCCAATCCATTTACGGAAACTTTAAAAGCCACCTGAACGCCTGAAGATTTCGAAAGGCGAAACCCGGGTCGTTAGTGACAAAAGTTGTGTGAATGTACATAATTTAAATATATATAATTCAAATATATATGGTCGGTTACGATGTTCTGCCTATTACGGGCTGTATTATTGTATAAACGCGATTAAAAGCTATAAAAGTAAAGTTTGTATTCATTTTTATTATTCGAAAATAACCATGATCGTACGCTTGGTGATGAAAATAATTAAAGATTTAAAAATGTTCTAGGCCTTAATTAATATGAATCGATTTACTCTATGAGTTCAACAATAAATTTTCAGCGCTGTCAGATATATGTAGGTTACAGCTAATACAAGCACATTGTTGTACCGAAATAGTTTCTCTTTATTTGATTATTTACACCTATTATTATAAACGAAATAGTATTATATTTTTCTATAGAACTCATTCTATGTATCTAAATTACAACTCGGTCTGTGAAGCAATGGCAATGATGCCACACAAGAATAATTGTAACACTTTTTTATGCTTGCTGTAATATTCTAGTCGACTTTCATTTCTTCGCCTTGAAAATACGATTAATATAATAACAGCCGCACAATTCGATCCAGTTTAACACAATGTATGCTGCATACAGTAGTTTACTCACTCTTAATGTGTTAACCACGTGTATCTACTTGAATTATAACTAACTAACTTCCATTTCAACAAAATAAAGGATGTTTTTTTAGAGATATATTTAATACACTCAACGAATGTTTCCTTCAATACATTAATTATAGTGCGGGCAGTGGCATGTTGTGCAATCTTTATTGGCGGATGAAGCACATGAGAGGCTCAGGCGTAACAAAATTTGAATGCTCTGTATTTTTAGATAAGATAAGAACGTCTAAAAAATCCGTTTACAATTATTTAAAATTAAATGGGTTAAATATAATACGATAAGCCATCTGAGGCTCCAGCTCGCGCCTAATTTTCTTATAGGGAAATCCGCCACTGGTCGTCTTGTTTTAAACTATAGCCCTATTACATTAATGTTGTTCAATTGGGAAACTAAAATGTAAGATTTATGGATGCCGCTTTCCATTGACTGTAACATTCCGGCCGGCTTCATTTTTAAATACATAAATTTGCATAATTTACAAGCGTTCTAGCATAAGTCTTTTCATGGTAAAATGGCAACCCAAACTGAGCACAAATCAGATGTCATTTATCTAATTGGCTGTCGCTGGAAAAAGTGTTGATAATTCGAAAAAACACCCGTTTTTGAAAACTTATTTGATATATTTGTTTTTTTCGAAACGTTTCGTGAAACAAATAATTATATGTTATAATTCGAAGATCTACTTATTCTACCCAAATAAAACAACCAATTGAATTTCATCACTAATTTTGGAATAACTGCAGTAATACTTAAAATCATTTCATAATTTTAAAAAAATATTCAAAAACATCGCAAAGCTAAATCATAGGGGAAGAATTGTATTATCTTATAGGATGTACTAGTTTTTTTTTACCTAAAAAAGAACTCATTGAAAAGAAAATTAAGCTTGATTTATTTCATTTCACATCTTCATAGTTAACTGCTAATCATTGAAAAATCGTTTTGCAGAACATCTAAATTAAAATCGGCACTGAATAAAAGAAAAAAAATAACTGTTAAAGTCGCTCTAAATTATTTCATTATATATTATATTTTTAACAAAAGGAAAATTATTTTTTTCAAAAAGTGCGTTTTTTATTAAAAATATTATGAAGCGAGTGTCCCCTTTGATCTTTTTTTGGTTTGGCTGCTGTTTTTGACGGCCTTTGCCGAAGGAACACAAAATGAAAATAAATAAAACGGCTGCCGACTTTGGAAACTCTGGAGGTTTTTTCCTTCATCAGCTCTTTGCTGTTCGTGTTTTTTTTCTGATTGAAGGTAAGCGAAGCGGTCATTTAGTAATAACTAGGTGATATTAAAAACAACAAAAAATGTAGTATTTTGCGTTGCGATCAAGATGTAATATTATTTTGACTAAGAAAAGCGATATTTTTGCCAACGGAAAATTGGGACTCAGTTATACATATTTATTTTTTTATCCATGTCCGCTCTTAATGTGGAGCATATGACATCCTAATGAAGGTATTTCAACAGAAGTTTTTTTCTACGAGAACAGTTTGTTACTCAGTCGCTCAACTTCACTTTTTTTCAAAGTGAGTAGTAGGGAAAAAAGGATAAGGCTAGAACAGGACTAGTGGTTAATTAATCGCTATTGCTACACCAAGTTATTAAAGAATCGGAAGGATGGGAGGAAAGGAAATAAATAAAATGACACAAACACCCAGTCTTTGATCACAACTTTGAATTGAATAATTCTCAAATTCACTGTGATCTTACCGGGAATCGAATCCAGACCTGCGTGATCGGTAGAGCAAGCTCTAACCAACTGGGCCACATCAGACAGGCAGTTATATATAGTCCGTTGTAATTGGTGTCTTTTATATATTGAGAAAAATCTTGATTAATTATTTGAAATTTTTATTCATTCCGTAAAACCAACACCAAATTAATAAATCGAATTTATGTTAATTACTTGTATGCAAAATATATGTTAACCTTTTCTATCGTATATTTATGAGCTTGATTAATTTATGTAAAAAAACTTTCCATTTTTTTATTCATTCAATTATAAACAGAGTTCATTCATTGAAAAAAATATATCAAAATGGTTAGATATCGGTATTTCAAATGACTCTCTTTTTACATGGTGAATACGTTCCACACAATAACGTGTAAAAACATGTAAAACAGTATACTAAAATAAAAAATATATAATGTATAGATTTACTTTTATCAAAATCAATCATTTTAGGATACCAAGAAGTAAAAATCAATATTGTTTATTGTATGTAATTTTATTTAAAATATATATATATGTATATCCATGTCCGCTTCTAATGTGGAGCAAATGGTCTCCTAATGGACGTATCTCACCAGAAGTTTATCTCCAAGAACTTTTTATTACTCAGTCTCTCAACTTTTCTTTTTTTTCAATGAGAGTACCATGGATAGAAGGATAAGGCTGGGACATTACTAGTGGTTGACTAATTGCTCTTGCTACACCCAGTTGTTAAAGAATCGGAAATGGTAGGGGGGAACTTTTCATATTTGTGATGTTTTTTATTTACATTTCCATATCATATTCCTGAATACACTTTTCATTTGAATAATTAATTAAGTTTTTAACTTCTGGCTTGCTTTTGATTGTTCACGACAGTAAATTTCTATTTTTTTTAATAATGTAAAACAAATTCACCCATTATGAGCAACGGGCTTACACTTAATAGAACTTTTTTTTTTAACATTTGCAAGACAAAATACATCGTCATAATATCAACAATTTAAAAATATAACCTATGCCAGTTGTTATACATATATTATTATTATATATTCTTTTATTATGTAAACGTTTATCAGATGTCCAGTATTTTTTGATAGCCTGCCGATTATTCAGCTTAGATTTATTTAAGTAGCATTTACGAACACGCTTCTTCGATTTGAAAACGAACAAAGCATTTTTATCTCAACTATTTACTGAATGAATATTGGCTGTCATTTTATATCCCCGACTATCCGTAAAGGCCTTTTCTTTATTCGCGTTCAAGTTTGTTATCTTTACATGCTATAAACAAAGCCTTTCTCAAACTGTTGAATGTTGATAGGCTCGAGATGATAAAAGGGAAGCATGATTGACAGATAAACATAATTAACGCTATCGAGAACCGTTTCATATAGATCAGTGCTTTGAAAACTTTCTCTTCATAAGAGGCAGTTCAGTTTTTTCTCGCTGTGATAAAAAGTGAATTTTTTGGCCACAAAAAAAATCGTTTATTGTTTGATAATGTTCTCAATTTTTATATAGGATTGTTAAACATAGTAACTTGCAAGCAGGGCCGAATTTGATCTCTATACTATTTTTAGACAGCGGATTCTTACAAATATGATAAGAAAAAGTTCCTTCTTCACCTTCAAATATTTAAATATTAATAATTAATTCAACTGCCAAGGTTACCGAGAAATTCAGAAAAAAATATATCATTGATATGTATACAGCTAGGGCTTGTCGGTTTTCAAAAACCGTTTTATTGGGCTAAATTTGTGACATTCGAAAACCGGTTTTTCAACTTCGTAACCGGTTGTGTCGAATTTTCAATAAACGATACTATAAACAAAAAGACAGAAAATTTGGATCTTTTATTTGATGGTTTAGGGACCATATGCCCCACATCATTACCCAGCGAAAGGGTATTTTCGATATCAGGAAATTTCGTTACGAAACCATCAGTGTTTTCTGAAATCATATTTTATGAAGATTAACACTTAATAATTTCTTGTTGTGCATTATTATGTATATAAATAAACAACATAAACAAATGAATTTTTTCTCGCTATTTTTATTGAATTATCCACTTTTTTTAAAACTTCGAACAATATTGACATTCGACAACCGGTTTTTTCAAAAGTCGGTTTTTATATAAGCCCTATATACAGCATAGCCGAAATTATATTGGGTCAAAAACGGGTGACTATGCTCGTGCACGACATTAAATGATGTAATCAAAATTATTTTA
The DNA here is from genome assembly GCA_030503985.1 of Himalopsyche tibetana. Classification (NCBI taxonomy): domain Eukaryota; kingdom Metazoa; phylum Arthropoda; class Insecta; order Trichoptera; family Rhyacophilidae; genus Himalopsyche; species Himalopsyche tibetana. The sequence continues at coordinate 38,064,730 of JAPJYX010000014.1, read as the reverse complement.
TCAAAAAATTCATCATGACTTCGATGAGTTCATAGTGTCCTATATTTAATATCGCTGTCTAGACATACAAGTAACAAAAACTCACATTTTCGCTGACTATTTCACGCCGTGTTCAATTATTTCACGTCGATGCATTCGCCGGACGCGCTTTAATGAACACGCTACACTATATAATTGCGGCGCATGCGCGCGAAATTTGAACGCGCAATTCCCGCCGAAATAATGACGATAATAATAATGCCTCCCAACCGGAAGACAAAGGGTCGCTTCCGGTCCGCCATTTGCTTGACGGAAGGACAAACGCACAACGGCCAATCAGGACGCTTTGTCTATGGCGGAATATGTGCTAGAAAATTCTATTTACATTAACCGGCTTGCGAAACCCTCCAAGTAAATGGCTAATATGCTTTGTTTAACCATATGAGGATTATAAATATAAGTATAATATGTTGAATTGAGTCTCCGGGATATAAACTTTACTTAGTATCACAATAGGTATAAATATCACATTATATTACAATATAAGTATGAGATTTTTAAAACATCTAAAAACTGGAACACCAAGGCATTTGGTTAAAATCTATAGTAATACCATTTTATTCTTGTAAGCATTTCTGAAAGTCTCGAAGTCATAAAACCTACTGTAAACTTGTGATATTTTTTTTTACTATGTCCGCTCCCATTGCGGAGCATATGGACTCCTAAACGAGATTATCTCGACAGAAGTGTTTCTACGAGAACTGCTTGTTACTCAGTTGCTCAACCTCTCTTTTTCCAAAGAGAGTAGGAATAGAAGTAAAGGGCTAGAACAGGATTAGTGGTGAGCTAATCACCCTCGATACGCCCCATTCATAGGATAGGATAGGTGGGAGGGGAGAATTCAAGACATCACATACATCCATGCCTTTGAACAGAAATTCATAAATCAATTGAAAAATCAATTTATAAAACTGCCCGTACTGGGATTCGAACCCGTGACCTCCGTAGCGTTAGCCAACGACGTTGACCACTCGACCTCACAGGCGGCTTGTGATAGTGGTATTAAATGGATGTTTCAGTTTAATATTACTTACGAATAAAAAAGTAATACAACCAATGCGATATAACGAATATATTTCACAGCCAAAGGTTGGTAAAATTGATTTTCGCTGTACAAACGTTCGACTCATACGTCTCTACCGTTCGCTGTGTGTTGCCAACAATGACATCTGACAATGTATACAGAACAGTTCTGAAAAGTTTTATTACACTTTTTGTGCTGCAATTTGCACCATCAAAGGCCATGATTGAAACGCCGAAAGCTTTGTGGATAGATAGATTGACCAATCGCGTGTCCTGTTCCGGATTCGGTTTTTCGCGCCAATCTTGCTTTACTTTTTCAACGCCGGGTGTAATTATTCAAATTCAGGGCTGTCATTCTAAACTTGAAATTATTGTTACACAAAAAAGACATATTATTAATAAGTGAGTAATAATTTTTAATTTTTGTAAGTAATTATGTTTTCTAGTATTCTAGTAATTCCAATTCAAACGTTGTCTCAATGGTATAAATTTTTACAAAGATATATAAAGATAATTTTTCAGGAAAAGAGCTAAACAAAAAAAAACTTGATTTTTGCAATTCGGGGTAGTGTAAGTAGAACCTCCAATTAAACTACCCTGAATTACGTGCTGGCTTGAAATATTCGCCGCAAATCTCCCAATTTCACTGTCGCATTCCATTGTCGTTGCTACGAGACGCTCGTGTGTGCGGCGCATACAGTCAAATGTTGGCTAGCATCTGTGTATCAAACATCTGCCAGACTATACACGTATAGCCCGCTGGCCGTATATGTGTTGGATTTTGGCGCGCTTTGCATTTTATCACTTAGTAACGAAATATTTCGTCCATATTTTTTTTTGCATAACTAATGGAAATCCTACTTTTGCATTTTTTGCGGAAAAAACCAAATCCCTAATTTTGTACGAGATTCACTCCCCCAATTACACTACTCCGAATTACACTGTCCCGACTTAATTTAAATGGGGGTTTTATGTATTTTATAATAGACAATATAAAAGTAGTTTTTGCATTCGTATCTACATAAATACAATACATTATAATTATTTCAACGCACGTATTGTGTTTAAAAAGTATGTCTTAACGTTTTTCATTTACCTGTTAAACATTTTCTTTTGTAATTCCACGAGGTGTTAAGGACTGCAAAAAGTTTAGTACTAAAGTAAATAAAACTTAATAAATATTACAAAATTCTAATTTAATTAAGCGCCGCATGCTTTCGCATAAATCTTTTGGTATTATGAAAATTAATTTCCACCGCCAGATTTCTACACCGTGCCTGCAAATTCGTATCCTACATTTTAGATAAAAATATTTTCCACGAAAGAATAGCATTTAAAAAAAAATGCAACCTGCCATGAAATCTAGAATGTTTTTTAACAGGAGAGTGAATGCTCTTTTGTGTACGTTTTAAAAATCAGGAAATTGCTTTTGTATTATTATCAGTTGGGATATACTTGCCTTCCAAATTTCAACTTCATGATGTAGACATAGTTTTGTAAAAATCTTAGTTTAAAACACATATACTATTTTCTTGTGTTAGTTTATATATTTATTAAAATAGCAAATAAATTTTACTTAATATAATATATTTTAGTCTGCTGAGGCCCAGCTGGTTAGATCTTGTCAGGTCTTGGTTCAATTCCCGGTAAGATCACAGTGAATTAGAGAATTATTCAATTCAAAGTTGTGATCGAAGATTAGGTGTTTGTGATGTCAATTCCCTTTTTTTCCTCTCCTCCCATCCTTCTGATTCTTTAATTCTTGGGTGCAGCAATAGCGATTAGTTAACCACTAGTCATTTTCTAGCCTTATCCTTCTTTCCCTACTACTCACTTTGAAAAAAAGTACGGTTGAGCTACTAAGTAACAAACATTTCTCGCAGGAAAAAAACTTCTATTGAGATATCTCCATTAGGAGGCCATATTCTCCACATTGGGAGCGAATATGGATAAAAAAAAAATTAAATTGTAAATCAATGTAAACAAAATTTAGATAAAAATTTAGATTTGAATCGTTCAAATTATGTACATTTACAATTATTATTTTTTTTACTAGCGACCCGGGTTTCGCCTTTCGGCATCTTCAGGCGTTCAAGTGCACGGATGAACTTGAACTGACGCTTAGTAAATGAACGTTTCATGTTTATATAATAAATAAATGTATCATTGAGTTTCACCAAGCACCTTCAGTCGAAATCTTAAATTATAAAAATGTAGATAAAAATCATTAATAGTGGTAATCAATGTAGATAAAATTCACTTATCGGTGGTTTACCTATCATAATTTTTCTATTTTTCGTAGATATAATGCAAAGCCGTCATATTGACTGTGGAAAGGAAAAAGGACGTAACCTTCAATTTTTCAAAACAGCTTTTTTTCGACAATCACAATGTATACAACTTGACACACATTCTACCAAAAGGATGGAAGCTGACAATGCCGAATTAGTATCATTATTTAGCTTTTAAGTTTGAAAAAGATGACCTTGTAAAAAATTAAAACCAAGAAAAAAGACTGAAATAAAGGTTTTTCCTAGATCTAATCTATTATTGACGTAATCTATTATTTACTTTATAATTGATTACGTCAATTAAACACCAGCTTAGAAGTCTCCGTGCACTTCAAGGTTATGTATAATTCATAATTTGCATATGCCACAAAATCATCAAAACACGTTTTGAGCGCCTCCTGTAAAATTTGATATGTGTGGCTTACGTCCTTTTTCCTTTCCACAGTCGATATGCATGTCACTTTCACGTCAGTGGTTTTCAAAATTGTAATTAAATACATGTTACAATATTACAAGAGCGATAGATTTAAATGATAAATACCATGAAACTTTATGCCACCATGTCTTAAACATTTATGGAATTTTGACTCCAGGAGGTATCGCAGGTTTGTGGACGCATTAGATATTTACCTATGTAAATTAGTGCCTGTAGTGGTTGGTGGCAGGTTATTGTTGTTTTGCGTACGTGTGCAAAGTGATAAATTTAATATATTACGTGTTAAGATGCTGCTTCTCAACTTTACGTTCTGTAAAATGGGGAACCACTGAGCCCATAATGGAATCCTGTAATAATTTACTGCATACGCTATTATTTTATTAAAGATTATTACAATGCAAATTCTTCCTTAACGATTTAGTTATGAAAAAACCAATAACAGTTTTCATATTCATGTATATCGACTGTGAAAAGGAAAAAGGACGTATCCGACACACAGCAAATTTTACAGGTGGCACAAAAAACGTGTTTTAAAGATTTTCCGCTATATGCAAATTATGAAATAAATACAATGTTGAAGTGCACGGAGACTTCTAAATTTGTGTTTAATTGAAATAATCTAATTTTAATTAAATAAATTGTCTAGGAAAAACCTTTTTTTCAGTCTTTTTTCTTGATTTCAATTTCCACAAGTCCGTCCGTTTTTCAAACTAAAAAGCTAAATTTAGATTCTAATTTGATATTTGCAGCTTACATGCTTTTGATAGAACGTGTATCAAGTTCGATACATTGTGATTATCGAATAAAGCTGGTTTGAAAAAAACTGTGGGCTACGTCTTTTTTCCTTTCCATAGTCGATATGTTAAAGGTAATTCGCTTGATTGAATATCGATATTAATATAATCTTTTTAACGTGCTGATAATTTGAATTGAACATCGCCGTATCATTATATATGAACCTCTAATAGTCAAACAAACAATTCGTTACGTGTATTATAGAAAAAAATAGCAAAAGCTGAAAAAATAATTGAATATACCAAAAAATATATTTGTTCATTGTAAACAGTATGGTATAATCATGTATCCTGGCATTTTTTTTTTCTTCTGTTTCATTATAGGTTATAAAGATTTTGAAGTTATTTATAATAACTACAAAGTAGAAATGATTTTATTAATGAGTTTATTATTATTATTTTGGCAACTCTGAACTATGATTCGATTAAATAAAAATGCAGTCAACTATATCGACTGTGGAAAGGAAAAAGGACGTTACCCACAGTTTTTTAAAAAGAGCTATTTTCGATAATCACAATCCATACAACTTAAAACACATTCTATCAAAAGGATGTAAGATGAAAATGCCATCTAAATTTAGCTTTAAAGTTTACACAAAGTAGGGCATGTGGAAATTACGATCAAGAAAAAAGACTGAAAAAAGGTTTTTTTTTATATTTAGTTTATATTAGATAAACTCAATTCAAAACCAGTTTATCGGTGTATATTGCATGATTTGCTTTTGGCCCAAAATCATCAAAAGACGTTTTTTGTGTCTCATGTAAAATTTGTTATGTGTGGGTTACGTACTTTTTCCTTTCCACAGTCGATATACGTATATATTTAAAAGCTTAGTTTTTTTGTTTCACACCAAGGATAAAATCTCCTCAATGATACGTTACATTTTTTATGGCAACTTAAACTAGCAACAGTAAATAAAATTAGAATATATGCAAGTATTAAACACATGATACAGAATGTTTATTATTTCCTAGAAAGCTTAATAAGGTTGATGTAAAAGTTTTCAACGTAAGCCGACAATGTGTCACTGCTATCGATACTTCAGCGACAATTTAAGCCAACCGTTTTCATATGAGTTATGAAACCATTTCGCAGCTAACAAGCTCCATACACTAAAAGTTTGTCGTAGCTTCCTGAGAGCGGCGTTTCTGGTTAGGTTGGTCCTCGAAACAATCTGACCGCATCGTCAGCCGGCTTTTCAAACTTTTGTATTGTGTTCCAGAAAAGTTTCGGTCCTGCTTAGAGTGACGAAACACTCTGAAAACAATGTCGGGAATAAAGTTATTTTCATAGTGTTGGATTTATTACGTTTGTATAACTATTGTTTAGCCCGCCTTTTTAATGTATAATATTATACAAATACATTTTTTAAAATGTGTAGATTAGTTAATCTCGTTCTTTTCCGTTTTATAATTGTAATCAAGTCTTAGATTGAAAAGGCGTATTATTTCTAAATCAGTAATACACAACTCGTGGTCTACAGGTTACGTGCGGTCGAATATTTTATTTATTGTGGCCTACATTTTGAATATAAAGTTTCAATATTGGCCATCAACTCAGCTTAATATTCTCATGAATAAAAATATGTATCATTTGTCACATTATCTACAATGCAGGTGTAGTCAGTTTGCTATTGTCACTATTATTTTCATGATATCGATTTTTAATTTAGTATTCACAAATGTTTTTTTTCCGACGAAGTTACATTTAATTTGTTAGGATATCGACTGTGGAAAAGAAAAAGGACGTAACCCACACATAGATAATTTTACAGAAGGCACAAAAAACATGTTGATTATTTTGGGCCATATGCAAATTATGAAATATACACAACCTGGAAGTGGACGGAAACTTCTAAACTGGTGTTTAATTGACACAATCTAATATTAATTAGAGAAATTGTCTAGGAAAAACCTTTTTTTCAGTCTTTTTTCTTGATTTTATTTTTTTACGAGGTCATCTTTTCCCAAACTTAAAAGCTTAATTTAGATACTAACTCGGCATTTGCAGCTTACATTCTTTTGATAGAACGTGTATCAAATTTAATAAATTCTGATTATCGAAAAAAAACTACGTCCTTTTTCTTTTCCACAGTCGATATTATAATCAAGTATTCCAGAGTAAATGAGGACTGGAGTATCTGACATGCAGTCATTCAATAAAAATATATTGTAAAATAAAAATATTTTTAAAAAATATATTGTTTTTGTCTAAACGCAGTGATCACTCAAAACTTTTAACCTCTTTGGCCCTTGAATAGTTGAATAATGAATGAATTGGCAATACTCTTAAATATTATATGCATAACTATTCTTAGAGAATTTATTTATTCGTTTATTATAAGACAAGATTATTATGTTTTAATAAAAAAAAAACTGGAATGTAGGTAGGGAAATCACACATTTTAAAAAAAAATATATCATATGTTATCTTTCTACTAACTCAGTAACTTTTAAACTTTTAAAAATGTCGGCGCATTGTTTGCTATAAGAAAAAATGGCGGTGCACCAATAACAAACGGGTAGAATCAAAGACAAATTAAACTATATACAACAAAAATCATTAAAGAAAGATATGTATATGTTAAGTACATATATGGACAAAACTGAACTAAAATTACACTCGATAAAATAGAGATTATTTGATGTAAAAATCAATTAATGTGAAACCTGAGCTTGTCAACTTTTGCAGATTTCAGAAATATTAGGTCGAATATTTGATATGGCTACCCTCAATCTTTGTCTGTTCGTTAGTGTTTCTCATTTTTTATTTTTCATATAAATTATAGTTGTTCTCTCCCGAGCTAACACAAATATGATGTTGAAAACTGTAATAAGATTTTCAATGCCTTCATGTGACGTGAGGCAACACGTGCAATCGATTAGACAAAATTGATTTGTCGGCTTTCATAATTGTGGGGTTATAATGCAAAACGTACTGTTTCCAAAATGAGTGATGAGTTAGGTTAGGTTAGTTGAGTTAGGTATGCAGATAGATTAATTCAAGCCTAATGAATCGACTGGTTTTATTAGTTTTAATATAAAACGTCTTAAAGACTGTCGTTTTCAAATTGGAAATCATATTTTTATGCTAATATATTTTTAATATATTTTTTAATATATTATAGCTTACGCCAATGCGTCAAATATTTTGAAGTTGAAAGATCAAACGAGATATACTTGATGAGAATTTTTGAAAGTCACATGAGATTAACTCAAGGAGAATTGACTTCACAAACACCCATAACCATGTCTTAGATCTCAAATTAAAATTGAAAAAAATCCAATTTGCCATTGATCTTATCGGGAATCAAACCCAGACCCACCTGATCGGTAGAGCAAGCTCTAACCAACTAGACCACAGCAGGCGACTGTTATTTTGTTTGTTTTATTCGTTATAGTATTTGACTACTGAAACTTTCAAGTTTTGGAAATAGTACGTTTTGCATTATAACCCCACAATTGCATTTTTTCCGTGGTGAACTTGCAACAAGCTCACGGTGCACTAGTTAAGTACCACTGTACTAAAGAGTAACCAGAATAACCATCAATAATATAACATACATTTCATCAGTGTGTTAGGTTTTTAAATTATTGTAGAGTTTTTTTTTATTCAAATCTATCCATCCCTATTTGATATTTTCTGTAATGTAATTTTCTTTTACATTTCACGAAAAAATATTTTTCGTTCAATTCACACAATGAAAGTAAGCTTTCGAGCCTCTTTAACCAAATACAATTTGTAAAACTTATTTGCGAAATCTATTTATAATATAATATAAAAAAAAGTCAATTTCCCCAAGAACTAATATTGAATTTTATTCATGTAACGTTAACATTTATAAAACTTCTGGTTGACAAGCCTTGAGGATAAAATCTACAAGGGACAAAAAAAAAATACAAAATGTCCCACGGAGTCTATCCACCCCCCCTTGTTTGTTGAAGTTTTATATTGTGTCAGTCTATTACACACAACGCGGGATCTAAAAAAAGGATTCAGAGAATTCACAACTCACTCACAGATGCCAAAACAATAAATTTGTATATATTTTTTCCGTATACGATTCAAAATTAAGTCAGCCCAATGTTATTCCGTCGAGTTTCCTATACGAAAGGTTTATTTTTTCTCGTGGGGACGTTTTCGATGTGATGTGACGGAGCAGTGGCTCACGTAATAATGGTAGAGAGGAGTCGTCAGAAATTTAGTTATTTATTTCAATATTTAAACCGCGGGTGGGGAACCTTTTTTATTTAAAAAGGCCACATTCATTTATCTAATCCAACATAAGGCTGCAGTAAAGAAAACATTTATGTTGGGTTGTAATGGGTTGATTAGATAAAGTGAATATTTTGATCAAGTCAAAAGGCCGCAGGTTCCCTTCCACTGATTTAGACTATAATTATACGAATTGTGCTTTTACAGTGATTCTTGTAAAATTAAAACAATTTTTAAGTGTTTATTATAAATACTTGGTAAAAATGTATTATATTCCATAAATAAAACACTAAATTTAAATCGACAAATTTTGTATTCACACACGTTTTGTCACTGATGACCCGGGTTTCGTCTTTGACATCTTCAGATGTTCAAGGACACGGATGCAATTGAACTGTCTGTGAATGTATAATACAAAATTTGAACGATTCAAGATAAATATTAAAATTCCAACAACCACCTTCAGTCGTAATCTTAAATTAATAAAACACAATTTTGTACTGATTTCACACTTGTGTATGTGTATTTATAATATGTTCAAGACCGGTTGAAAATACATGTAATAAGTAAAATCGGTCCTGATCATAATAATTAAATTTGTAACTAGTAAATTAAGGTATTTAATTTTTTGAAAAATATTTTCATAGCTGGTGAGAAGAGATTCAGTTCTTATTGTGTTCACCGAACTGTTTATCTCCAGCAAATAAAATAATGTTTTTTTAATGAAGATTGGTTACTGCTGATTTCTGTATATGCTTTAGTGACAGTTTAATATTTTCACACTAGGAACAAACATTTCCAAATTTTTGGTGGGTTAATATTTTTTTTTTTTACTTTATGAAGAGCACATGGTAACGATAATCGACGGGCCAAAAAATACAATGGCTAATACATGATGGTTGAGATAGGAGAAGATTAAACCAAATATGCATTTTCCATTTCCGCTTGTTGTTTTTCTCCCACGCCACTGCCTTTTTTCAAAGGCGACGCGTCGTATCTCTTTAAAGAATTTTTATTGCGAATTTTCCACGAAGTTTTTCTCAGCGCTGAGAAAATAATATATTGCCCGCAACGGCTGCGACAACATCCGCAAAAATATCTCCAGATTGACGAGCCGAGTTACAAATTCAAGCAGTACGTAAAAGAGTTTTTATTAAAATATTTTCATATTTTGAAATTCGTCCTGTCTAGTCAAAAACGAAAAAGAGTCCACCTTGCTCATATTCGTAATGTTTTCGAAAAAGGGATTTTTTGTCGTAGTATGCAGAATACTTCTGTAACTTTTTATGCGGGCTTCGAAGTTATAACTTTTCATATTTTGTTTCTTCCTACAAACAATATTGAAACAAAAGATTCTATTGAGCAGTTATTTTTTATCCTTCCGCGACGCATCTTACGAGCTCGAATCCCTATACGGACAGCATTTTTTCAATCGATTTATCGATTTCTGTTCTAATTTATGAATTTTTGTTATGTCTAAAAATTTCCTACCACTTTTCCAATACTAAAATAAAAAAAGATCCAGCAAGAGCGATTATCTCTAACCAAGGGGTGGGAAACCTTTCCATTTCTGAAGGCCACATTTACTTATCTGATTCAGCATAAGGCCGCAGTAAAGAAAGCGTTGACACCCTCCCCTCTTTTTTCGACTAACATATAATGGGTTGATTGAATATTTTGATCAAGTCAAAAGGCTGCATCAGAGTGGCCAAAAGGCCGCAGGTTACCTTCCACTGATCTAAGTTATGGATTTTTGTTATGTCGCGACCCGAGTACTACAAAGTTCTATGTGTTTTTTTTTTAACGAAACAAAAGTAACAATGCAGCAGTTTTTCAAGTACCATTATTGGTATGTATTGCTGTTTTTGTTTCGTCCTTTTTTTTACATAGAACCTTGTAGTACTTGGGTCGCGATGTCCCGAGTAAATTTCCTACCACCCTTTTAATACTAAAATAAAAAGGGGCAGCGAAAGCGATCATCTAACTAGTTGTCTTGCCATATCGCTATAATTTCTATTCCCACTCTCTTAAAAACAAAAAAAGAGGTTGAGCAGCTGAGTAACAACCAGTTCTCTTGATGGTTATATCCTACACACTATGACCGGACATGGATTTAAAAAAATATAACCACTTAGTCACTATTCGGAATGATTTGGAAAATTTGCACAAGCGCAAACACTCGCAAAATAAAAATAAATCATTCATTTATTTACCCAAATCACTCATACAATGATTGAAGAGGTCTTTGTTCCAGATTCCGTACTCTTCAGCACGTTTTTTCAAGCATAGTAAATATTTTTTCAGTCGGCAACACACCGGTTAGTAATCCGTGTTTTCGAGTAATTTATTATGCCCAATTTCAAACACTTGTTACCAAGTCTTTTAACCAAATACGTAAACTAAACGTACCTGTGAGTAGATTTAGCGTTCAGCGTTAAATTGTAAGTCTTGAGTAATATTTTATTTCCAATCTTTCGCGCCTACGCATTTTTTTCGCCATTTCAGTTTCCTTCTTGGGCTTTATCTTTGGGCTCCATTTGTAAATGCCAGCGAAACAGCGGCCACTCAACTAATAACAACAAATCGTATCTGGCAATCAATCGGCGAACTGTCACTCTCATTACTCAACTGTCACTCTCGTGAAATTTATTGTTTTACTGTACACTAAAACGTTTATATAACCGATGTAAAAAAAGCACACAAAACTCAACAGCAGGTGTTTATTACAGTATTTTTTTTTAGTAAAACATTAACATTTTATATTTCGTACTTATTAATCACCCGACATAATTCTGAATATTTTAATGAGCATAGCATAATAAGCATTAAAATATATAAGTGGTCTCGATAAATCTAAGACACGCTGTATGGAAATTTTAAAGGCTGCGCGGACCGATCAAATATTAATTGAATAACTGTCTTGTAGTGCGCGCCAACCCGGAATGAGTGCGCGGGGGATACCCAACTGCTGCGCGGCCGCGCGCGCTCAGCTTAGAGCAAGGGTCGGTAACTTTTTTTTGTAAAATTGCCAAATATTTTACGTGGGAATTAGTGCGAGCCGCACTTGGGTCACATGTCATTACACTGTAATGACATGTGTAGACAACTATTTTAATCTAGAGAACCCCGCAGGTTGCCGATCCCTGGCTTAGATGTTGGTCTCGACTAGACAAAGCTTGCTGAATTTCGCTGGCTCCTCTTCAGACTTGGGATCGGACGTGGAACGAGGCAATGATGCTAAACGAAAATAGTTCCTCTTCTTATCTTTGACAATCACGCTTTTTATTTGTATATGGTCACCAAACGGCACTTTCAAGGTTTTCTTTCATTGACTATATATGGGCAAACCATTCATGAACATTAGATTCGGATGTCCCTTTGGATCCTGAATTCTCTCTGACTTGTCTACCGACCGGAGAGATTCCGTCATACAAGAAGGCCGCTGATGATTGTTTCTATACAATAAATTTGACTCAGCAATAGAAAAAAGAAATGATTCGGGAAAATTATGTCGTTACTATTTTTAAATGAAATCAATATTAGACACAAAAACAGAAATGTAGATTTTCTAAAAAAAAGAAAACTAATCGCGCTCCTGCTCCAAATTAAAGACTGACTTGGAATCCGAATTGTTTTTTTTTAATCATTTCCGTTTTACTTACAAATTGACTGTGGAAAGGAAAAAGGACCTTATCCGCAGTTTTTTCAAAACAGCTTTTTTTCGATAATCACAACGTATCAAACTTGATACACTTTCTATCAAAAGGATGCAAGCTGCAAATGCCGAATTAGCATCTAAATTTAGCTTTTAACTTTGAAAAAAGATGAGATTGTGAAAATTGAAATCAAGAAAAAAGCTTTTTTAAGGTTGTGTTCATTTCATAATTTGCATATGGCTCAAAATCATCAAAATATTTTTTTTGTGCCTCCTGTAAAATTTGCTACGTGTAGGTTACATCCTTTTTCTTTTCCATAGTCGATATATGTATGTACACCATCAGCCTAGCATGCATTAGTAACACTGTGGACTCTTGTGGTTTGAAAATACATCATCAAATACTTAAAAAAAAAAAACTCCACAGCTCTGCCAAAAAAACACATTAAGTGGCTAAAATATTCGAACACACAAATAATTATCTGTTCCTACTTTCTATCGGCTAAAAATCGGACTTATATTTAAAAAAAACTCGACATGTGTAGTCTTATAATAAATTTTCTTTTGAAACTTTCCTAGTAGGTAGACGTGTCAGGTAATTCACATATTTTGTTATGCATTTCAGGCGTCTAATATTCTAATTAAAATATTGCATGGCTTGGCATGCGACATCATAAACATCAACTTTGCAACCCATGCCCGAGTAGCTTCCTCAAAGAATATATTATAATTTATTCCCAGTCAATGATCCCTTGCTTTTGACATTAGTTACTCTTATAATAAACATGTTCTTAGATCGGGAGAAGCAGTCCCCGAATTGTAATAAAATATAAAATAAAGGTACAAGTATATTTTATAGCGTGGTGTACTTTACTTTCAATATTATTTTTATTTTCTAATCTTACTAAAAGTCAATGTCAGATGTAAAACTAATTTTAATGAAGTCACTACTCACCATTGAATACTTTTTTGACAGACAATCGCTCCATTTTTTTCAATTAAAAAAATACCTTTACCTACTTGATTTTGTTTGATTGAATGATCATAATTTGAACTATACATTTATTTAGAAAGATAATTTTCAATTTTTTGATCACCGGTACAACGGTTTAATAATAATAATAAATTTTATTGACGAAACAAATGAAAGAGGAACTGACTTGTTTTAAATAAACAACCATCAGAGGTGAAGCGAGCCATATGACATCTTAGAAAAAAATATGTCAAATGCGTTTTAATATTTTACAATTTACACGTTTTAAAGTATCGTAAAAGAGAAGTAACCTCATTTGAAACACATTGCAATAGTGTTATCTCCGTAAAATAAAAATATGCAACCCACCAAAACACCAAGTAAAGACCTGATTGTACCACGTTAGAAGTCCAGCAAAAAGTTTCACCATTTTACTAATTGGCTCACTTTACCTCTGGAGGGCTCAATTTACTTTAATTTTAGCACTAGAGGTCGTTTAATCACTTTTTTCAAACAGTGAAACAATGTAGTTTTATATAGTTTATACCCATAAAAATACTTTTAATTTGTACATATATATTTCGATTACGTACTTAATTCCTCTTCTTTAATTATTTATTTTTCCTGATTTCTAATGGTTGTAGCATTGTTTCAATTTGTAAGCAGAATTTAACAGAATGTTATGTATAAGACAGTAGCAGACAGTAGACAAGAGGCAGGTCCGAAGCAGGACTTATCAAATATGCAAAGCCCAGCTTCTGATGTTTGTGACTACGCCATTGAACCAGCGATTGGTAAACGGAGCATGTCTGAAATACATAACCAAGCTTAAATTTTCTTTTCAATTTTGAAGACATTCAAAATAGAGCGAGTTTTGTCATTTTCCTATCTAAAATATAACATTTCGTTTTTTTTTACACACATTATAGAAAATACTTGTCCCAACATAGGTATTATACGGTGAGCAATGCCGTCGTGTAATTCAAATATCCTATTGGGCTAGGTGACTTGAGTACCTTCTATTTTCAACTCGCTACATCTCTTAATCACCTTTTTAATTTTCAGATAAAGCCAATGAGAATTCAAAAAAAAATGCAAATAAGTTAAGGTGAAAATGCTTCTCAGAAAAGTGAAACACGTGTCACAACTTGTTGCACGAAGCTTAGATAGAGACAGTATTTGCTTAGGTGAATGTTTCCTCAACTAATCGAACGTCATTATAATCAAATTGTTAATAAAATTAATCCACAATCCTATCAATGGCTTGTAACTTAGTGATAGATAATTTTAATTATTGTATATAACGATACACTTATTTGCCAAGCGTCAGTTCAAGTTCATCCGTGCAATTGATGGGCTGAAGATGCCGAAAGGCGAAACTCGGGTCGTTTGTGACAAAGCATGTGAGAATGTACAAAATTTGAAGAATGAATTTTATATTATAATTTTCACCAAGCGCCTTCAGTCGAAATCTTAAATCATATCGATTTTAATATTCCATTAGAATTGAGTATTTACAAAGTAACCTTCGTAGATCATGGAAAGTTTTATAGAAAATTGCTTTTTACATTATACAATTTTGAATGAGCAGGTAAATCTGCCGAATCCCTCACTTTTATACCCTATATGTGATTAAATATAATCATGTTTTTTTTCCGACGAACAAAATAATTTTTAAAATTCCTCAGCATTCAAATCTGTAGGAATTACTCCCTTACGTTAATCCTTTTCGCCAGCAATGGCTTTAAGTTTGATGATACATTTATTTCTTATATAAACACGATACATTCATTTACTAAGCGTCAGTTCAAGTTCTGTTACGCCTGAAGATGCCGAAAGGCGAATCCCGGGTTCTTAGTGACAAAACTTGTGTAAATGTACATAATTTGAACGATTCAATTTTAATATCAAATTATATCAAATCCAATAAGACAGTTTAATTTCAAAAATAATTTCGACATAATTAACAATTCAGTGTATTCACAATTGTCCCAACGATTGACAACTACTGGAATTGCGGTCCAACTGGGCATGGTCATCTCATCTTAATAATTAATGAAGCTGTACATATAGCCAACCTCCACGATCTTCAATCTACATATTAATAAACCACTCTCCTTACCTACAATTTTAATTAAGTTGGTACACATTGTTGGAATACATTTTCGATTTACTGTAACAATTTGCTTTTAGCAAAATGAATCGAACTCCTTTTTTCTCTATCCATTGTCAAGCTATATGTGTCGTGAAGATATTGACTTGAACAATACTGCAGCCTCTTGCTTATTTTAGTGTGTATGTCAGACCAGGAGTGGGGAACCTTTTCATTTATAAATACCACATTCATTTATCTGATTCAACATAAGGCCGCAGTAAAGAAAACGTTGAAACCCCGCCCCCCCTTTTTGTCGACTGTCGAACATATAATGGTTTGATTAGGCTCTTTTTCCAAACGCTTGCGTATAATTTTTTAATCAAAGTGAATATTTTGATCAAGTCAATAGGCCACATTAGAGGCCGCAGGTTCCCTTCCACTGTGTTCGCTGGTCACGAGATCAACAGCTGGTATCTTGGAATGGAAACTTTAATAAGATGCTGTCACAATCGATTTATGAATTTCACTCTCTTGACGCTCGAATGTCGTTTTATGGGCTGAGCTAATGATCCTAAAATGCTAATGACTATTAACTTACATGCACCCAATTTATTCATACGTAGTCGAAACCATAAACAAACAATTTTGTTTCTTAAAACTTGTTCTTCGCGTAGGTTATATGAGTCACCAGCTTCAAGGGTTGTTCGTCTGATCGATGCATTGCCTAGGAAAGTGGAAATTTTCAGCAATAATATTTATAAACTTTTTGTTAAGTTTTATTTTGTTTTTTCAAAATATTATTGTGTGTTATGTACTGTTTTTTATTTAAATTATATTTATCAAGTTCATGGCGAATTGCCGTCAGCTATAATGCCATGTCATTTTCATTTGAATCAATAAACAATGAACTTGCGTCGAAAATGCATGGTACGTCGCACACGTAGTGACATTTTTATTCTTGCTATATATATATCCGATCCTGGCCGAAGCAGGTCGTGTAGGAAACGATAGAATAACTGAAAATATTTTTTGACGGATTCGAAGGCAATTTGTGCTAAAAAAAAATTTTATAAAATTAAAATTGATAAACTTATTATGGTTCCACTGGTCGTGTTCAGTTAAGATGCTTTTCAAAAACGAGAAACACGTGTCAAAATAAGTGTAGAATAGCAACCAGTGCAAAACAAAGTCATCATTTTTTAAAATAATTAATAGCAGTTTTTCACGGCCCAATACTTATTTCCTTAACATATCTGAACAGAGAGGTACATTACTAAAAACAGTATTTATAAAACCTTCTTTTTTGAGGTTATATGATCCGCATTTTAAACGATCACGGGCAGTATTTTAATTACTAGAAACGTACATATCTATAAATATCTATTTTCTTATATTATGTATTCAATAAACCAAAAACGGAAAACAATACATACATCTTTAATTGCTAGTGACATGTGGTACTTGTGAACTTCAATTATTGGAGATGCGAAAAGATAAAATCTGTGTCGTTAGAAATATACCAAAACCAAAACAATCTAATCACGTTCGTACTTTTAAATTTTATTTCAACATACTTTCGGTGAAAAAGAAACTCGGTTAAAGAATGTTTCGAGCTTTTATTTTTTAAATGTGAAAAATAATATTCCATTATTCTCGCAGACTGCCATGATAAACAACTGCACCCTAATTAACCCTCGTTTAAGAATCGGGGCAATTTGTTAAGCAAGTGGCTACTTTTGCTAGAAAGTTTCAAACGAATTAGTCTAGTTGTTTGTTTGCAGTGAAATATGACGTTAATTATTCTCGAGAAACTTTATAGAGTTAATAGGATATCACGGCATGGTTATTCTACTTACACAGAGCATTCTCATTAGATTATTACTGCACACCGCGGTATATCTATGCGCAGTAACAATTTAAGGATCAGTTATCTACCAGATGCAATCTCGCAGATGTGTTATTCAAATCCACTGTGGAATCTGAATATAACAATTAAGGAAACACAAGTTCAATCGAGAATCGCCGAATAATCTAAACAATATGGTTTAAGCTACCGCATTCTATTTTCAAATAAATTATCTGTCAAATAATTTTTCGAATGGCAACGTTGCTTTATTTATTATTTTTCTCGACAAGAATGGCTGTTTAACCCTCCAGAGACGAGAGCTTTTTTCCGATAAAAAAAATATTTTCTAAGCCATATTGAAGTCACGGATAACTTTTATTCCTATCCAAAATTAAAAAAAAAAAACGCAAAGTCGTTGTATAGAAACCCCGCATGACTATATGGTCATGCTCATCCTTTTATTACCGTGTAATATTGAGTACGGATAGTAGTAAGGACAAAAGTGACCGTATGGGCTTGCAAACATTCGGGGTTGAAATATAGCTAAACGTGATTTTTTTAAAAATATTTACAATTTGACCTCTTTAGATCAACATAATTTCAAAACAAATATATTAGCAAAATAACTGTAAATAATTTTATGTTTTTATAAAAAAATATCTAACAGTTTCAAAAAGTAAATTAAAAAAAACGGAAATTCAAAAAATCACATGTGCTTTTGGAGACCGTTCCTGTTCCTACGGCTGATGACTTACTGTAGTCCGTACCCTTCTTAACCAAATATGAGCAAAAGCAACGATATTCAGGTAGAAAAAGTAGGAATAGTGGGATCAATAGACAATGGTGTTTTGTGTGACCATATGGTGACGCTCGTCCTTGGAGGTTGTTCTTTATCAGTAACACTTTTCAGGTAAGTTGATATTAAACAAAATATTTTTGATTATCTACACATTTTCTAGTAATTTATTGGTTTTGTTCACTTAGTAATAAAGTTTAATTTAGAATTTCAACTGATGGTGCTTGATG
Source organism: Himalopsyche tibetana (assembly GCA_030503985.1). Classification (NCBI taxonomy): domain Eukaryota; kingdom Metazoa; phylum Arthropoda; class Insecta; order Trichoptera; family Rhyacophilidae; genus Himalopsyche; species Himalopsyche tibetana. The sequence goes on along the minus strand of JAPJYX010000014.1, from coordinate 38,046,336 downwards.
TAGTTTTTAATATCAAAATTGAATTTTTTGAATGTTGTACTTTTCCAAGAGTTTTGACGCTAGTGACCTGGGTTTTGTTTTGTAATTATCGAGATAATTATAATCCACCCAGATAATTCATTGAAACTTATCGAAACTTTTCGTTAATTCATATCGATTTATCGATACGTATCGATCCACTTTTATTTTTGTATATAAACGATACAAAGTGTTAACTACGCGTGAGTTCAAGTACATTTGTAGATTTGAAAAGCCTGATGATGCCGAGAGGCAAAACCCGGGTCGTTAGAGACAAAACTCATGCAAAGTACAAAATCGAAAAATTCAAATAAAGTTTAACGTTTAAATTTATGAGTCTATAATAATTAAACCCCTCTCCGTGAAATGTGAAAATTTTAAAACAAGAATCATAAATCGTTCAAAAAACTCTATAAAACAGATGACATTATCACTGAAATTTTTATACAAAAATCAAACAATAAAGTCATTTACCACAAAACAAAAGAATTTTGACGTGCACAGATTTGTTCTTTACATAATAAACGTCAGGGGAATTTGTATTGTGATTAATATTGGAAACGAACGTATTTTCAATAAAAGAGAGCTATTGTTTTATCATTAATTTAATTTTTTGTTAACTGAAAGACAGCTTTTTAATATAATTTATATTTTTATTTATTTGTAATACGATTTACCTAATCTAATTGTATATTTTCTCCATTTCTATTTGGTATATCTACATACAAAACATATATGTTAAAAAGTCTTTAAGTATCTTAAATATAATGACAAAAAAACTTCACATTGTTTAGTGGAAGTGTGGTTTAAGGTGCTTTGGAGCAATGTTCTCTGTAATTTTCCAAAGGTTATGTGCGCAAAATACATTGACTGTGCAACTTTGAAAGGAAACAAAAACTTAACGAAATAGTTAATTTTTTTAAATTGCAACACTACATAATGACAATTAATTTATTCTGATAGTGGTATAGCTGGTGTAACTTTTATGCGCTCTGTTCTAATGTATGTGCGCGCTCACACGCACACAGCTTAAAGGGAACACTGCTTGGGAGTATATTTGGGAGATTTTATTTACGTCGTATGATAATATGCATGTAAAACTTGGGCTTGAGTGATAAGAAAAAATCTCAATCAACATATTTTTGTACACGGCCATTGATGTAAGCTTACGCTTGAGCAAAGGGCTGAATTTTTATTTTGTATAACGTTTATATTTGAATCATTATTATTATAAATGTAATGCTTTCATAGCCGAGTATGGCTACCTAAGTTGCTTTACTTTGAAATTAATATTGATGTAGTGTAATAAATGAACGCATGCATGTAGAGCCCATTATTAATTATAGATTGTTCCAAAATTGAAAATTAAACATTTCTAATATCTATGATCGAAAATCTATTGGCGTGTATTTATTGTACATGCACGTTTGAACGTTGGCAGTACTGGCTGTAACAACAATAATTAATCCGATGCAAAATGGAAACTACAAAAGCAGCGGCAACAGTGTGAACCAAAGATAACAGAATATAATTTGTCCGTCCAAACGCAATCGAAAATGCAGTTTTGGAGCCGTGCGAATAAATGTATTATAGCATCGTTACGTTTTGCCATCGAATGCGAGAAATTAGGGCAGTGATCAAAATATCCGAACGTTTTTTTTTGCAATGTTATTTTACCGCCCATTCTGATCATCAATTTTTTTAAATAAGGAGCTTAACCACCTGGTTGTAAAAAGATATTATTACTCACTCGGTGCATTTTCTATCATACCATAAAAAACGAAATCATGTAGACTCAATCCAATAGTTAATATTTTATTTATGGTTGTGTGAATTTGACAGATATTTTATTAATGATTAATTTTCGTATTCTTACACTCACTGCTTTACCTGATAATATGTTGATTTGTAAATGACTAATATCGAATTATCATTTAGAGGGTTAAAATTATTACCTGTTATGATTCAAATTTCAATTATGATTTTAAAAAATCTAATATGTACGCATATAAATAACGTAGTAAGTTCCAAAAATTTCCAGCCAAAAAAAAATCAATATGATAGTTTTATGAAAAAATATTCAATTCAATTCAGTTATATAAAAGTTAATAAGAAGAATTTAAAAAAAATCATAAATAGTGTTTTGTTGTACAACCTTAGGCTGAATTTTTTTGACCCTAATATCTTATTCGCCATATTTTAATGCTTAACTATTTTTTTTACGTCGGTCCAACCTCTTAAGTTAATCGTTTTCAATATTCTTAGCACCAATCGGAATGCAAATGTGATAAATTAAATGACTTTAAATGTTTGAGGATGAGTTTATATTTTTTGTAAAAAAAAATAGCCGTATTTATCCGTGGAACGCATTTTAAAACCACCGTGCATTCACGAACACGGTATCAAGAGAACGCTTCAGCAAATTCGTATGTATTTCCGATGAGACTCTTCCCACATTTAAAAAAAGCGGGAATTCCGCAAAAATTTTCACATGCAGACAGTGTCGAGCTAAATTCCGTTTTATTGAAAAGGCTTGCCGTCGCGGGAAGCTCTCCAAAAGGGCTGATGGATATTTTTCAGCTTTTTATTTAGCCGCACGGTGAACGGGAAATGGTGGCAACTTTCATCGGACCGACGCCGGGTAAAGAAAGCTTTGGCATGACATCGCGTACGAGCTTGCAATTTGTCGTCGACTTACTTCCTGTTACCAATTATTTGAACTCCCGTGACATATCGCGTACAGTTGACGTTGACAGAAAAAATATAGTTTTTACATTCCTACTTTCTTGGTTACTAAAACCCTTTATGCAACTAATAATAAATACCCGTTTAACATAAACTAATTTACCTTGAATAACCCTATACTAGTTATCGTTCTTACAAACACTTAGATCATGATTAATAAATGTTATAATTGTAATATAAATTAGGGTACTAGAGTAAATAACAAGATGTATTGTGTATCTCTTCTAGGGCAGTATATATAGCTGAATATGTGTAAGTTTATTCATAGTTCTGACGATGGCGCACGCCGAAATAGCTTTAAACTCAGTTAATTTAAAATTGTAAAACTAAATACGTTGATCTTTTGATTTTGGTTCAACTTCTTTTCGTAATTAAATTTTTTATACGCTAAAATTTCCCTACTCACCATTCAAATCTGTGGGCATTCCCATGGGTTAATTCATTTCGCCAGCAATGGCTTTTAACTTATTGAGAAAACATGTATTTCTTATATAAACACGATACATTCATTAACTATAAACGTCAGTTCAAGTTGATCCGTGCGCTTGAACGCCTGAAGATGCTAAAAGGCGAAACCCGGGTCGTTAGTGACAAAACTTATTTAAATGTACATAATTTCAACGATTCAAATTTAATACTTAAATTCAACCAAGCATAATATAAAATAAAAAATAACTTTCGCAATGCTTGTTTAAGTATGAATGATTTAAATAGTAATATTCTGACATATTATATTGACATCAATGTATTTAGGAATGACTTTATTTTTTAGTCAATTCTGATTAAAAAAGATTTTTTGACAAATAAGGGAAGGGAGTATTTAATAAATAATTTTCAAAATAAAAGCACCTTTTTTGAGGATGCCTCTGAAACAGGCGAAACACGTGTCACGGTTTGTACCACAATACGTGGAATAATCTAAGTTATTTTTAATTTAATATTAAAATGAACATCCACAAAGTTACCGCCCAATCCATCGAAAGTATCCATCAAGCATCATCAATCGAAATCTTAAATCGTTGAATAATATAATAGAATGGATTATTGTATATTTATTTTTTTATCTATTAAAATGTAATAAATATATGTAGTTATTTTAAGGACACGGTGCAGTATTACGAATTCGGAATCCGAAACGCGATACAAAACGCGCGAACTTTTTACGCGCGCATTTCTATGGATACAATAATACGGCAACATGGCCGACTCAATGGTTGGAAAATTTGAATAGAGAATCCGGCTCCCTTGCGCCGATGAATACGTTGACGACGTGACGGCTGCACGCCATTTTCAATGCGTACATTTTATTTATCTATCTCAACGGAAAAAAAACTTCCATGTAAACATACCAAATACGAATGGTAATTTATGTAAGGGATATTTAACTGTTTTTTTATATACATATATTTATCGATAAAATACTCATTAATTATTAATATTATTAGTTTATAATATAGGCGTTTTTAAGGCAAATCTTCATTGTTGAAATCAGTCATATTTTACGCTTGAAGATAATGCGCTGTGATGATATCAACAACTACAGGGGTGGGCTAGAGTGTTTAGTTTACGGTAAATTGCATAGTGTTACTTATAAAAAGTGTAATAATTAACACACGATTGCTTATTCAACCCTTTAGTTGCCGTAGATAATTAATAGTAATTACCTATCACGCCGGCTGTAATTTGCAATTATGAAATTGATTAGTTATTGACAGGATAACTAGTCTCTGGCGTGTTGAGCATGAAAATTTTTACGAGATATCTCATCTGTGGCAGCCATCGAGTTAAATATTGAATATAATTGCATACGAGTATTTAAAAAATCGCCTGTCGCCTGCTGTGGCCCAGTTGGTAAGAGCTTGCTCTGCCGATCACGCAGGTGTGGGTTCGATTCCCGGTCAGATCACAGTGAATTTGAGAATTATTCAAATCAAAGATGTGATCGAAGACTGGGTGTTTGTGATGCCAATTCACATTATTTCCTCTCCTCCTATCCTTCTGATCCTTTAATAACTGGGTCTAGCAATAGCGATTAGTCAACCACTAGTTCTGTTCTAGCCTTATCCTTCTTTCTCTACTACTCACTTTAAAAAAAAATTGAGGTTGAGCGACTGAGTAACAAACAGTTCTCGTAGAAAAAAAAAATCTGTTGAGATACCTTCATTCAGAGGACATATGCTCCAGATTGGGAGCGTACATGGATTAAAAAAAACTTGATTTAAATACTGCGTCCAAAATATTCATTATTTGTTTGATTTGTAGTATTTTATTTCTTTTTTTTCTCACATCATATAGAAAATGTGTTACATAAGTGAAAGCTTTCTCCCGTTCTAAGTAAGAAACAGTTTTGCCAGCTAAATAAATTGTAAGTTTGAAACAGAGGTTCGTAACGAATTATATGTACATTAAGTCTCTCTTAATCATAAAAGTATGTGTCTACAGTCATGAATTTGTCATTCTTGGCATATTCATGACTGTAGGCTTGACATCATATTTATTTAACTATCTATTGTTAGTCTAACTCAATGCTCAAAGTTTGAAACATTAGAAATGTCGAGAAAAAATGTGCTGAAACGTCGTTCCATCGCGTTACATGGGAAAAAAGCACTGAAAACTTAATAGTATTGTAGATATAATTTAAGATTTCGACTAAAGGTGCTTGGTGGAATTTCAATATTAAATTTGAATCGTTCAAACTATGTACATTCTCACGAATTTTGTCATTAACTTCTATACCCTATATAACCATAAAATCATATAATCATAAAACCTTTGCCGACAAACAAATTATATAATTCTTGAAACTGCTCACTAGTCAAATCTGTTGGAATTCCCATGGGCTCATTCTTTTCGCCAGCAGTGGCTTTGGACTCAGTGATGCATTTATATCTTATATATAACACGAAACTTTCATTTGCTAAGCGTCAGTTCAAGTTCATCCGTGCACTTGAATGCCTGAAGATGCCGAAAGGCGAAACCCGGGTCGTTAATGACAAAATTTGTGAGAATGTACATAGTTTGAACGATTCAAATATTGTAGATATTATTATTCTGTCAATGTAATTTCTTGTATAACTGATATTCATTCCACTCAAATTTTTTTTAACAGTTTACAATTTCGGACTTCGGACGGAAACTCTGTTAACTTAGTACAAAATATACAGCAATTTTTGATTGATGCTATTTATTTTGAAGTTAGAATTATTTATTTATATAAACGAGAGATTAAATAATTCGATTGAAAGGTTTGTTTGGTACTTAAAAAGTACATAGCAGCACTTATAGTTGGTATGTTCAATAGATAATGTTAAATAATATTTGGCAATATCATATCCATATCAATAAGTAAATCCTTTTTATATTCATTTCCAAAAACTTTACTATATCTGTTACAAACGGGAACGATGTTATAAAATGAGTTATGCTTTTTCGAATTTGATAACATTGTACTACACTATGTCAGTTGTTCCTTGATATAACACTTTTTGTTCTTTGTTATTCAACAAATATTCTTTTAAATTGTCGAAGAAGTATATCACTGAGTATAATAGCTGAATTCTCAGTACAACTGTAATGGTACTGATACTCTTGAAACGGATTCTCAGCAACATTTCTTTTGATTCGTTGTTTTCTCTATAAATCCACCATTTCTCATTTAACAAATTGTCTATGACCTACATAAACGCGCCCAAGGTCGTCGTTCACCATCTCTGCCTTAGAGAAGGTGAAAATTGTTTTTTCAGCAATCCCTTCCACCCCACACCACACCCCTTAACGAGCTTTATTTGGCTTTGATCGGTTCTCGTTGTTCGTAACTCCTGCAAAATATGTGAGAATTCCACTGGCTGGATTTCGTTAGGCAGCCCAACCCCTCGAATTGCTGTTAAACTCACTCACGATTTGAGGCAACCGATTTTTTTTTTGTTCTTGGATCATTTTAAATAGCTTAAGCCCTTGTTGAGTCGTCCTTTGCTAGATTTTATTGCATTATATACGTATATTCATTTGCTTCTACTATAAGTATCATAGTTTAGAGACACTGGGCTTAAATCACACAAGAAGTAGATTTTTTGCTTTATTATACAGAAAGCAGACAGTCCATACAAATCATAAACAGAAATATAAGCACTTATATATCGACTGTGAAAAAGAAAAACCACGTAACCCACACATATAAAATTTTACAGGAGGCGCAAAAAACGTGTTTTGATGATTTTGGGCCATATGCAAATTATGAATTATACACAACTTTGAAGTGCACGGAGACTTCTAAGCTGGTGTTTAATTGACATAATCTAATATTAATTAAAGAAATTGTCTAAGAAAAAGCTTTATTTCAGTCTTTTTTCTTGGTTTTAATTTTTTACAAGGTCATCTTTTTCAAACTTAAAAGCTTAATTTAGATACTAATTCGGCATTTGCAGCTTGCATCCTTTTGATAGAACGTGTATCAAGGTTGGTACATTGTGATTATAGAAAAAAAAGCTGTTTTGAAAAAACTGTAGGCTACGTCCTTTTTCCTTTCCATAGTCAATATAGATAAAAATGACCGGGGTTTTTGTTTGTAAAATGCGTCTTGTCAATACTTATTTAACAATAAAGATTTTAAAATATTATGGTAGCTTATTTTGTAATTTGTATAATTTAAGAGTTTATATTCTCAATATTACAGTGGGAAAATAAAACAAAAGAAAGCAGTAATATTGGACTAATCATAATCATGCAAAAAATCTGAAGTATTTTCTTTTGTTAAGTAAATTTGCATTGTGAATAATAAACACGATAATAATTGTACTATTATGTCATCGACTTGGTATAATCAGAAGCTCTTGTCAGCATTTTGTCTTATTACAGACTTTTTACGACCATGCAATGTTATATTATAGACTATAGAAATGTCATGTATATTTCACGATGAATGACATCATATATAGTAACTATTATAAATCATTAATAGATAACAAGACGCTTGTTAAAACCATTCTCTCAAGTAAACATTTTTTATAATGTACGTAACATTAGATGAAACTTCTTTCTACGAGTAATTAAGGATTTGTTTTCTCAGTATGCTTTAATACGCACAGAAACATTGCTCTTCTTGTTAATACGTAATATCCTTCTCAGTTTTTTTTTAGTTGCCTTTCTATAGAATATATAGTGTACATGTTTAAGGATGATTGTAATCTTTAGATAATAGTAATTGAAAAAAGAAACTGAGCCGGTATTAAATCTTCTTCGCAGCACAACGTAAGAACAAATACAACGTTTTTTTAAGCAAAAAGTAAATAGCTTTACTAAAAGTTCTTAATTCTAAAAAAATGTGTGTGAAATAAATCAGTTGCTTAACATTTCATTTCTCATTAAAATTTTATTTTATTTGTTCTAAAAAGCTTCGCGAGATTTTTTATTTGTACCAAGCTACATCTGATTTCGAGTTATTAATGATTTTTTTAAAACACATACCTTCAAAATTATACGTTGGCAGATCTGAGCATTTGTCATCAGCGATTGAGTGTGGGTAGAGCATTTTCCCTGATGTTCAAAGCTCACACACTATCATATTACGACATCAAGCAGATATCATACACTTTAATTTGCTTCTCATGAATGTTTCTTCATTGATAAACATGAACGTCTTATTAACACATCGACTGTGGAAATGAAAAAGGACATAACCCAGTTTTTTCAAAGCAGTTTTTGTTCGATAATCACAATGTATCAAACTTGATACACGTTCAATCAAAAGGATGTAAGCTGCAAATGTCGAATTAGTATCCAAATTCAGGTTTAAATTTTGAAAAAAGATGAGCTTGTGAAAATTGACACCAAGAAAAAGACTGAAAAAAAGGCTTTTTATAGACAATGTCTTTAATTAATATTAGATTATGTCTTTCGATGGATTCGGCGGTAACTTTGTGGAAGTTCATTTTAATAGCTTAACGACCCGGACGCGGTTCTTTGAAAAACAAAGGTTGCTGGCCGGCGGACTCATTTATGCGTATAGGCGAAGTATCTGGAACCTAAGAAAATTAAATTTTGTAAAGATATCTCAATTTGTTTACAAATTATATTGAATTTAGTAAAATTACAATTTTTTCGCAAAATTTTATTTCGCCAGGTGTAATGTTATATAAAAAAACGTGCGGTCGTTAAGCTGTTAATATAAAATTTTATATTTAGATTATGTCAATTCACCAGTTTACAAATCTCCGTGCACTTCAAGGTTGTGTATGTTTCATAATTTTCATATGGCCCAAAATCATCAAAACACGTTTTTTGTACCTCCTGTAAAATGTGCTATGTGTGGGTTATGTCTTTTTTTCTTTCCACATTCGATATTAAAGCTATTTTCACAAAAATAATTGAAACATTTTTACTCGCATTGTATTATTTATTAATATAATATAAATGGTATATTCCATATTTTTTTCCACGTGTCATTTCATATGAATTCTCGTATGAATGAACCTTACCAAAAACAGGATATCAGTGTACGAGTGTATAAGAGCTTTATTTCTCCTCTTGCACCTTTTTCTTTTATATGAGCTGTTCGTTGAAAGGTCAATAAAAAGTTGATTCACTGACTACCACCTTCTTAAGCTCTTTCCAAGTCTTAGAAACGTTCCCTGAAGTTGTACGTCTACCTTTACCATTATTTTGTTTCCTGATATTTCATAACATCATTTATACCTTGTAAAGGTACTTTCTTTTGATACAATGTTTGAAAGTCGTATATTAATTCTACATTTGCACAGCAAAATATAATATTTTTTCAATATTACCATTCGTGATTAATAAAATCATATATCTATAAAATAATCTTAAAAAAAATATAATATTCCTTCGTAATTTATTCCACTTTATTTAAAAGGTAGAACCGATTTTGCTCATTGCGAGCATTGTCAACTGATAAAAAAAATATGTAAACAGTGCTATTTATACAAAAAAAAATTGAAATAAAAAACTGTAAACAACAATTTTTATTTTTGTGTAAATAGCAATGTTGACAATGCTCGCAATGAGCGAAACTGGTCCTGACCTTTTAAATAAAGTGGAATCAATTACAAAAGAATGTTGTGTTTTTATTAATATAATGCTCTTCCACCAAGTATTGACAGTGAACACCCTAAAAGGTATAAAATAATCAATAGTGGGTTATCATTCAAAATATACTCAATACTTTATTTAGTAAATCGGAACCGTGATATGTCATATTTATCAACAGAAACGGTTTATTTTTTAAGCGTAAAAAGTTTTGATATATCAATCAAAATTAGAATATACATAGCTTGTAATAACAATCAAAAAATCTGCAATATTCATTTTCAAGATGAATTTCATAATAATATGCCACTAAAAATATCCTTAAAACGAAATAGCTTTGCTTTTAAGTTTATAATATGTTTATTGTGCACATTAATTCGTAACAACTCTTTTTCTCTAAGTAGTATTTAAATATGTCGGGTCCTATGGCGTAGCGGTTAGCGTGTGGGCTTCCGTGCCGGACTTCACTGGTTTGAGTCCTAGTACGATCAGCATTTTTTTGAGCGATTTATCGATTTCTATTCGCAGGCATGGGTGTTTGTGATGTCTAAAAATTTCTTCCCTCCCTTTCCGATCCTTTAATAGCTGGGTGTAACGAGAGAGATTAGTTAACCACTAGTCCTATACTAGCCTTATTCGTCTACCTCTACTACTTCTCTTTGAATAAGAGAGGTTGAACGAGTGAGTCAAAAACAAACTTACAAAAACTTCTGTTGAAATACCTCTTTCAAGAGGCCATATGGTCCACATTAGTAGCGAACGTCTATAAAAAAAGTATTTAAATAACAATTCTTGGTTATATAATAATCATTTTTTTTATGCATTAATTTAAGTAAATAATCTGGTTCTACAGCAAACGACAATACTACAGATCTTTCTGAAACTACAAATTGCTTAAGTTGAACTCCAATTTAGTACCTTTGATATTCAGTATCTTTTCAAAAACAATCAATGCATCAACCTATATCGCGTATATATATATCTATATCACCGTAGCACTTAACTCAATCAAGTCTGTATAATATCAGATGTCTCACAAATTCTGGCTAAAATTGGATCGAGACTCGAAAACCGCGGCTCTGCCTATAATCTTATATTGATTGTTTTTGAAATGGGTAATTTAGAAGGATCGGCGGTGCTCACGAATCGATCCTGGCAGTCCTTGTAATACGTCGGCAGCCGATTTACTCTAGCTTACCGAGATCATTGAAGGTTTTCCGTTCTTTGTTGAAAAAAAATACAGTTCACCCTTCGCGCCGCCGCTCAGAGCGATATTTTTCTCTACCTGGATGATTATCGTAATAAAAACCGGATTTGACATATGCTTTTTATATAAACTGGTATTCATATCGACTGTGGAAAGGAAAAAGGATGTAACCCACGCATGGCAGACTTTACAGGAGGCACAAAAAACGTGTCTTGATGGCCATATGAAAATTATGAAATATACACAACCTTGAAGTGCACGAAGACTTCTAAACTAGTGTTTAATTGACATAAGCTAATATTAATTAAAGAAATTGTCTAGGAAAAACCTTTTTTTCAGTAATTTTTCTTGGCTTCAATTTTCACAATGTCACCTTTTTTCAGACTTAAATGCTGAATTTAGATACTAATTCGGTATTTGCAGCTTACATCTTTTAAATAGAACTTGTATCAAGTTTGATACATTGTGATTACCGAAAAAAAACTCTTTTGAAAAATCTGTAGGTTTACGTCCTTTTTCCTTTCCACAATCGATATTTAATAAATACATGTAAGGCTGGGTTTTATTCATGAAAATAATATATGTAATATCCCATTGATAAAGTAAATATTGTCATTTACAATCAACTGATACACAAAATTGTACTTATTATAATTTGTGCGCGTTTGATCGATACATAGTTTTTTTATCATCTACTAGCCGGTTCCCCACAAACGTTGCAATGCTACTAAAAGAAAGAAAGTGTTTGTGTTTTAATTGTGTTTATTAAAGTGCATGTTTTCTTTTTTTGTCCGATTTTCTATTGTACGACACACGCGCCACTTACCGTAAGTCAATTGTACTATAACCTTCGCGTAAGTACAAGCGTACGTTGTCAAAATGAACTGTATGGCAGACATACAAATATTGATTAATTTTACTATGCTTATAACCTTCCCGGAAGTGCAAGCAAAAAGTTTGTCAAAGTTTGATAGCAATCGGATGGGCGGTGTGACAACAAACAAACAAACGTTAATTTTATATATTAGATTTATTTGTATAAGTACACGGTGGGTGACTTGAGAGCTAGTGACACATTTTAATTTAAGTATTATAATATATACTTCTAAAAATTATTTCATTTATAAGCCATTAAGACGTTTTTGCAGCAATTTCATAAGAAGTAGATGAACAGTAAATTATTGTGTATGTATTATGAAGTAATACTAAATAAATAAGAGCAATATTAACTATTTGTTTTTGCAATAGCATTTTTATATAAGTATGCGAGGTTTGCAGATTATCGTTTTCTAATATGGGCTCCATTTTATAATAAAATACAGATCATACTGCAGTACTTTCATCGTAATTGCATTGTTCTATTTGGATTATCTTATTGAAAATAAATGTTACACATTATGTTTATATTACTAAAATTATTCAAAGCATAACGTTGTTTAATGATATTTCAATATGTATATTACACAGCCGTTCGTTCTGTTATTATAAATACATTATGCCGTTTGAACGAATTCCCTTAATGTATTCATTAGCAGAGCCGAGATAAGTGAAAGCAACTTTTAATCCAGCAATCAGTATTACAATAATAATATCGTTAGTACAGTAAATCCCCGAAGCCGATTGGAAAATCCCCACGGATCCAGAGCGCTCCTTTCCTAATTTCGAACGTAAAATCCCGAACGAACGGAAGCTTAATTCCCGCCAAATTTTAACTCTTTAATTAAAACTGATCAACTAAATCTGAGGCAGAACTTCAAACTTTGTCAACCGTTTGACTGCCGAGTAAAGTTACGCATAAAGCTGTATTTTTTATGCAATAAGTGTTGGTGCTTTTAATGCATTCGGAGAAAAGATTTATGCAGTGCTTAGGTTGTGTTTGAAATTCTTACAGTGAGTATTTTTGCTGGTAAGCCTTAGAATTTCTTGAACCTAGAACTAAAAAATCATTCGATTCAATTATAATGTTTTTTTATACCAAGTAATATACTATGTTTATAAATTAAAACGTGATAACAATTTTAATATTCCTCTTCGTCTCTGCTATATTACAATCTAACAATTGTTGTAATTGCTTCAAAATCATTATTATCGGAGTCATATCTAGGTGTAGACGTTTCTGGGCTTACAGTGAATAGGTTTTCCGTAAATTGAGGTGTGGATGTATTGTTTTAGAACATAACAGCACATTGTTCAAAGGCGCAACCAGCGATTTCAAATTAGCCTGTGATTACTATTTTACGGGGAAAATATGATATTTACATTTCCTTTCAACTTCAATAAATATTTTTCGAAAACCCCTTAATTGTTTTAAAATAAACCGCGCACCCTTACGAGTTTATTGTTTCGCGGCATTGGCTTTCAATACATTATGTAATATACGTTGGTAAACGACATGGAAAAGGCGTAGGTAATACAGATTACTGTAAATTTAAATTGGTCTCTTAGTTTGAAAAGATTTGTTTTATAATTTTCTCAATAGATACCTCTGCTTCCGTTTGTGCTTAAAAAGCTATTTCTTATCCCACTCTACGCTGAATTATTTTACAACTTTATCTTTTATATACGAATTGCTCATTTACGTAACTGCGGCTTAAATTTATTTTTTTATTATAATATTATTGAAAAATGTATTATTAATTCAATTAATGTACATATTCATTGTAGCTGTTAGTTTTGAGAATAATAAAAAATATTACTCTTTTTTTTTGAAATTCTCACTCATAAGAAGCGCAATTTATAATGTCATAATTCAGTTTTAAGGTGTTCACTGTCAATACTTAATGAAAAAGTACAAAAAAAACTTTTACTAATTCCACTTTTATTTAACCTTTTAACTGCCGTAGATAATTAAAAGTAATTACCTAGCGCGCCGGCTATATTTTCCAAATATTAATTTAATTAGTAATCGACGAGATAACTCGTCTCTGGCGTGTTGAGCACGAAACATTTTACGAGATATCACGTCTATGGCAGCCATCGAGTTAACAATATCAGGAATGGTTTCGCTCATGACGAGCGTTATCAACTGATTTACAACTGATAGGAATTTACAAATCAACGAATAAGTGATTTAAATGTGTATTACCTCTAAGACATAATTACAAATGATTTTGTTAAAGTGGAGATTAACGGTCAATTCGCACGTATAATCTCAAAAATTTTCACAAATTAATTTATAATCTCCCCTTAGTAAAATTAATAACCAAACGATTTTACTACTAATGCAGTCAAGTAGTAGACTATTTCAAAACATACCACAATGAGGATTCTGAAAAAGAATTTTACAGACCATATCAAAGTGTCTTAGTAACACTTTTAACCATAGAAAATATTGTTAAGTAAATACATCAGTTTACATTATTAATTCCGTACCATAACTGAAAATCTAAACATAAAATCGCCGACAAGAGGAAAAACATGACTTCATATTTTTATTAATAAAGGTCAAGCCAGTTACCCATTTTTTTGTCGTTATAAGTCATTCTATGACGTATTAACTGTCATCACCAAGTTCTTAAAGGCCGGGGTGGGTCAAAGCTGCCTCAGGCGAGGTACTCGATCATACCCCATTAAATACCCTACTCCCATAATTGCCATATGAAGCACCAAAGGATTAACATTAAATTATTGAAAATATCCGTAATTCTATAACAACATTACGTCAAATAAAATAACACAAGTCATTATCTAAACATCTCATTGAGAGCATAAATAATTCACCCGCCCCTAACTCGTACATCCTAATGTCGCCGTTGAGGGTTGAAGTGACACAATATTGTAGACATAAGTAAGTATCAGGCACTGGGAGGGTGTGGGTCCCATCTGCTACGGAAACGAGATAATTAACAACCCTCTTCTTATGTTTTTTAAGCCGGAAACGAACTGAAAAGCTCCGCGGTCTACTACCTAATACGGGATAATTCATTACTGTACAGTGCATTAAAAAAATGTTTATGTTAGCTTTGTAAACGTGGGTCCAGTTATTAATCAAATTCTGTTTGTATGCTGAGGTAATTACATTTGTAAAAATAGAGACAGCGAGGAACAGCTTATATTTCTTTCAAGAACAGAGGGTGAAGCCTCTTTAAATACGAGTTAAAACACATTAAGCAAACAGCAATTAATCTACAGAAGTAAAACAACTTTCACCTTCATTTTGGTCAAGCCAAATTCTGACCGAGTATGGTAATTCTAAGGCGAAATCCTTCAATCTCTAAGAATTAGTGGGTAGGCCGAAATGCTCTTGTGGTTTTATACAGCAGGGCGGTCACGCGTTTATTGGCAATGCCGATATAATTATAAAACTATCTGCGATGGTCTATCGTCATATATATCAATTGAATATGTCAATCGTATCTTCCGAGTTGATCACTATGTTATTTTGCTTGTCTATGCAGAATCAGACTTATGCCTCAGTCGTAAATCTAAACGATGCAGATGATTGAGGTAGGGAACGATCTTGAGCAAAAGCATAACATTTATCTTTTTATCATTAATAATTGGTTTTAAAATACCAGTGGAATAAATTAGTCAATATCAATTATGAAATAGAAAATAAATATCAAAAAATCTTGCAAAATTAAACGGGAAATGGTGCTACCTGCTCACATAAAAGGTAGTTCTTTGATTTCCACACTTGTAATCTTAATAATTTTCTGTTTTTACCACATTTTTTTTAAAATCTATACATGCTCCCAATGTGGATAATATGGCTTCATAATGTAGGTGTTTCAACAGCAGTTTGTACTATTCTACGAGAACTATTTGTTAGTTCGTTGCTCAACCTCGCTTTTTCGAAGAAAATAGTGATAAAAGGATATGATTAGGACAGGACTAGTGGTTAACTAATCGCTCTCGCTAGGATTTTAAAAATAGGAGGCAACGTTTAAACATCACAAACACCCATACCTTCGAACCAGTGGCTTAGTACTAACTAAAAAAATAGTATGTTTTGAACTTTAGCCGCAGTGATCCAATTTCCACACCAAGTTTTCTTAAAAATGTTTTTCTAATACACTATCACAGAAAATAGTTAAATGTATTTACGTAAAAATCGTCTTGAAAAAGTGTAGAAGCGCCGACCCCACCCCACTACAACACTGCTTCGAACGCATTAACTGTATATCAATTTGACAATTGAGGCTATTACTTGCAAACCCGGCTCATT
Source organism: Himalopsyche tibetana (assembly GCA_030503985.1). Classification (NCBI taxonomy): domain Eukaryota; kingdom Metazoa; phylum Arthropoda; class Insecta; order Trichoptera; family Rhyacophilidae; genus Himalopsyche; species Himalopsyche tibetana. The sequence goes on along the minus strand of JAPJYX010000014.1, from coordinate 38,030,155 downwards.
TCAAAATGGTTGTGAATAAAACATGAATTTCGTTTTGTAAAATAATACACATTTAGAAAGTATTTTTAGTTTTTAAATTACTTTGGAATGATATTTTGTATATTATCTAGCCATTTTTGAGATTACTTTCTAAAAATATCTTAATAAATATATTTGTATTAATTAAATTAATGTTTCACCAATTTGGGAATTAGCCGGATTTGCAAATAATAGTCTCAATTTATCTTTGATATTTAAAAGAGCATGTTTTGTGTGTTGATCACAACTCAATAATATACGCAGTAGCGGATTACTCCATAAGCGCAAGAGGCGCGCGCTTGGGGCCTCCAATTCTTGTGGGCCTCAAAGATAGCATCACTCTTGTATTTTAACCGTTTGAATATCGCGCAAATAAATCATTAATATGTCCCAGAGATACTGCGTGTTTTTGAGAAAAATAATTTTGCTTAATATACACTCGAATTCGATATTTTAAAAACGTATAGAGAGCACTACACACAATCATCAAAATATTGCTTATATTCTATTAGAATACTAAGTTTTTGATTTTTTAAATGTCTTGGACATCTGTGTTCGCTTGCATATGTTCCGGACACCTTTGTCCGCTTGGATTCAAGTGGTTTCAGATGTCAAAATTAATTTTTATTCACGAAGAGTTTTGCAGAACATTTAAGTCATTCGAAAAACAGGGCCTCCAGAATTGATGCGACTGGGGCCTCCAAAGTGCTTAATCCGTCACTGAATATATGAAGTTTTTTCGATTTAAAACGTTGTTTTGGACTAGTATTGATTTTCTTGGTAGTAGATTATGTTAAAAAAATTATTTGATTTAAAAAAACACTGTGCTTCAAATGTTTTGGTGGAAAGATAAATAGGAATAGTGATACATTCCAACATGGCAGAGGAGAATGCTTCCCCACTATTTTTGTAGCAGTGCTAATTTAATGTTCCGGTTTATTAAAAAGTTTCCTACTGAATTCTCGCTTTCCAACTCCTTCACTTCACTGACGTAGAAAGGAAGATTTTCTTACAGAATGCCGACAATTTAAAAAAAAAGACGGTGCCAGATTATTAAATAAACCAACTCAAACGGAATATAATAACTGTAAAGACTGCAGGCTTTCGTACATTATACTCTACGTATATCTTGATTTCGTTAAAGTGCTTTTAGGTTTCGGGGAAAATTTTTGATTTATGAAAGTTTCAGCCTAATTAAAACTTTTCGAAATTGTTATAGCCTTTCATTTAGCTGTTTCTCGGTAATATTAATTTGACAAAAAAAATACATTTATCTCATAGATTGAAAGCATATACACACAATATTTATTGATTGATTGAATTGGCATTTATTTGATAGAACTCTATTATAATAAGATCAAAAATAGCAACATATTTTATTTCTTCATTTTATTTATCACTCGGTGTTACGCCGTCATTAGAACTTTTCGACGGTAAGCATTTAATAGCTGTCGTTTTATCTAAATTTAATGCTTATTACAAATGAATATTAATTTTCTCTTATACTGAATTCCTTCACACTGAACCGATTGTAAAAACGTTATCAACCAACTGCAATCCTGTCCTAAACTTTCATAATGTCTCTAAAAATAGAAGTTAAGCTACTGATTAAAAAGTAGCTCTAGTCGAAGAACTTATGCTTTTTATTTGGGTTTATTAAGAGTCTATATCAGTTTCGAGGTGTTCATTGTCAATACTTGTTAAAAAGGGACAGTAAAAAAAACACTATTCATGATCAAGATCAGATTCGCTCATGGCGAGCAGCATCGAGCATCAGTTGATAATGCTCATCATAAACTAAACCGGTCCTGATAATATTAAAATAAAAACGCCATAAAAAGTGTTTTTTTCTTTTCTTAATAGTCCAAATGCTCCACATTATGAACAGACTTGGTTAAAAAAATATTTTTTACCCCCTCGACCATACAATATATTTTTGAGGTTCATATTTCAATTTTTGCAAATAAACACAATATCAATTTTAGGGTGTTCACTGTCAATACTTGGTGGAAAGGCATTGTATTAATAAAAACACAGTATTCTTTTGTACTTTATTCCACTTTGTTTAAAAGGTCAGGACCGGTTTCGCTCATAGCCAGCTTGTTGTTCAGTTGACAATGCTCGCAATGAGCGAAACCGGTCCTGAACTTTTAAATAAAGTTGAATTAAGTACAAAAGAATATTGTGTTTTTGTTGATAAATAAAATATTCAGTTAATTAATTAAGATACACCGAAAAATATTAATATATGTTTTTTATCATAAAATTAGAATACTTCAATGGAATCTCTTCAATAAAGTTGCCATTTAAAACAGGCGTTTTATAGGCTCAACATAAAAACATAAACTCCAATGTGGCAACCCTTTCGCGCGCCAAGTACCCGCTAGACGTCGTTATCTGCAAAATAGTTTCCCCGGATTAAGCGTCGCCGGAGTTTCCCGAATAATTTATCGCCGGCAAAGTTTTCTCGGGGAACTTTTAGACTCGCACATTGCTGCATACTTTGCCCGGTTTGAGTTTTAATCTGTGACTCGGTGTATGTACCACTCCATCCACCTACTATTTCCTTTTTCTTTGCTTCGCCTACTTTGTCGAGCTTTAATACAATTGGTGGATTAATATTGTTTTGTTCACACACTTAGAGTTGTGCTGTTTTGACATAGGCATAGTTTATTTAATTAAACTGAATAAATTTATATCCAATAATAACCGTATGTTAAGCGTGCACTCAATACATATCGACCGTGGAAAGAAAAAAAGAACGTTACCCTCACATACAAAATCTGTCATGATGATTTTGGGCCATAGGCAAATTATGTAATATACACACAGAGACTTAAGTTGCACGAAAACTTGTAAACTGGTGTTTAATTGACATAATCTAACAATAATTTAATAAATTGTTTAACAATAACCTTTTTTTAAGTCTATTATACTGTTTGCAATTTTGACAGGCCCAACTTTTTTCAAACTTAAAAGTTAAATTTAGATACTAATTCGGCATTTGCAACTTGCATCCTTTTGATAGAGCGTGTATCAAGTTGTATATATTGTGATTATCGAAAAAAAGATGTTTTGAAAAAACTGTGGGTTATGTCCTTTTTCCTATTCAGACTCGGGAGTAACTTTATCAAAGTTCATTTTTAATATTAATTAAATTTGATTATTCTCTTATTTTAGAGGATGTTATGGTCAGTGTGTCTAAAGATATTTTACACACGCAAATTTCTTTTATTTTAAATACAAAGAAAATTTAAATTTTAAAGATTTTTCTTAGTTTCCACGTAACCGTAGTTAAGATCTTGAAATTTTTAAAATTTTATCAGCACGATCCCAATCTACGTGGCCAGTATCATGGACTTTTGAATAAAAAAAGTTCTCTTACTCCAACTACAAAAGACGACAATCGCAAAGGCTGTGGTGTTAATAAAACAGCGGTTGCAAACCTGTATTCCAGTCTAGAAAGTTTTTAGTTTACTGAAAAGTTTGAGTTTTGGAAATACGTAGTAGGTTTTGAATTATAACCCCACAAATGTTGTTGACCGCTGACTGTTGGCATGCAGAAATAGTATTTTTATTTTAGCTTATTTATTTTTGTGAAGTTAATCTATTTGTAAAAAACAACTAACATTTTTGGTAAAATATTATGAAATTATACTTACTGAAAAAACACAATCGTATATTTTTGTTAAATATAATATTATGATAATGTATCAGATATATTATTACAATCAAGAAATCTCTATTGATCTTATCAGTGGCGCCCAGATGCCTACGATAAATTGAAAAATTACCCTTATGAAATGTTTTTCAAACAAAAAAGTCTTTTGAAACTTTTTGAGTTATTGCTTTTTATCGTATATGCAGTGTGGTTCCAAGTTAGATTTAAAATGGTTAAAAAAATACTACAATAACTACTACTTATTACAATTATTTCATCTAAAACGACTCACAATACAAATTGAATACGATTTCAACGAATATAATAAATATTGATGCTATTTAGTTAACCTTGAAAATAGTGCATACGTTCTAATACAGAATCTCCTGGAAATAACGGATTTATCCTAAAAATCTTTTTTATCATTTGAGACTTCTGTCTAGATCAGCGATACTCAATCTGCAGCTCATTCAGATTTTATATGCAGCCAAAACAATCATAGTCAACAGATGCTTTTTCAACCATCTATTATTGTTTGCAAAACTTTACGTAAAATAATGAATATTTTGGATCCACTTATATTAGTGTACTTACATTCAGTGGCGGCCGGTCAATTTGGCATTGAATCAATGCACCCCTTGTATGTGCAAGGGCGGTTATATGTCATGAAATAATATTCAAACATAAAATTTACACCATTCATTAATTTTAAATTCTTCATGTATTTGTTGTATATTATAAATATTTTATTTTATTTTAATTTAGACAGTAAATATGTACATGAAGAATTTAAAATGAGTGAATGGTATAAATGTTTTGTTTGAATATTATTTCATGAAATATAACCGCCCCTGCACATACAAGGGGTGCATTGATGCAATGCCACATTGAGCGGCCGCCACTGCTTACATTTATGTTATGTCACTATATTATGTATAGCATGTGGTATATTTACGTATTACTTTGTATATTCTGCGGCTCACACAACGTATCAAAAACTAACATGCGGCCCAGACCAGAAAAAAGTTGAGTACCACGGTCTAGAAACTCGAGTACTTTAATATTAATCGTTTTACGGAAACCGGTTACATGTCAGTCACTCAATCCCTTTTTTAGCTAGAACGTCTGTCAGCTCATCACTTTTTCCTAGCAAATTTTACAGGATTAGATAAATTTGAAAGAAGTCAAAATATAACAAACTGTTATATCGATAACCTAACAGCTGACAGTTCATTTGATATATTAAGACTGTTGGTAAAAAAAATTCGAATGTCAATCACGAGGTGTCAATGTTAGACCATCGGTATTATGAATTTGTATACAAATAAATAAATCGATTGAAAATACAGCATTCAGCGAAGAACGAAAACAAAAAACTAAAAACAATTGCTCTTATTTTTTACCCACGTCTGCTCCCAATGTGTAGCGTATGGCCTCCTTATGAAGGTATCTCAACAGAAGTTTTTTCTACGAGAACTGTTTGTTACTCAGTCGCTCAACCTCACTTGTTTTCAAATTGAGTATTAGGGAAAGGATAAGGCTGGAACAGGACTAGTAGTTGACTAATCGCTATCGCTACACCCAGTTATTAAAGGATCAGAACGATGGGAGGAGAGGAAATGATGTGAATTGACATCACAAACACCCAGTCTTCGATCACAACTTTTAATTAAATAATTCTCAAATTCACTTTGATCATAAATCGAACCCAGACCTGCGTGATCAGTAGAACAAGCTCTAACCAACTAGGCCACAGCAGACGTCGTAGCTCATTTACTGTTATTAAAATTATTAGTAACGCTACTGGTTATATCGTATTTTTTATTCGCAAGTAATGTATATATATGTACCGCATAATTATGCTTTAGAAGAAACAAGAACGTAATATACACAATAAATAAAAAAGTTTGAAGTTTCTACGGCATTAAGAAAAGCCTTGCTGATATCTAGATTGCTTTGAGACTTAAACTTTCTTTCGTACATTCTTAGAGTAAAAGTTTTTTTCGCATATTTTAGTTGACTTTTTCCGTCAACTTTTATAATCCGCGACCTTATTTTGTAACATTAAAATATTTACCAGTGGAGTTACTATTTACATCGTAAATGATTCAGAGTAAATTGTTTTCAATTTGTTTTAATACCGCTGCATTGAATAATCCATGATATTAACGACTGATATACGCTTCAAGGCTGACAATCAGGGGTGGGCTGGAAGGGGCTCGCTTGAGCATCTTGCTAAATTTTACTTAGGCCGGCGAGCCCCTTGTCTGCGGTGGGCTGCCAATGCGTTAATAAGGGGCTCTCTTAATCTCGAAGCAGTTCTCGGTGTTCTAGGGAAGGAGTGAATTGTTTTATCACTCCTATGAAATTATAAGCAATCGATTGTTACTTAATACACTTAAAATATGTAACAATATGCAGTTTACTGTAAACTTATCAATCAATGTAAATGGCTAAAAATGTACTACTGTGTATACTGAAGCTGTCGTAGATAATACATATGTCAGAAATTGCAGTTATGTACTAATTTGATCTGGGAATATGGTTTTCTTTTAAATCAACAAGGGACTCGCCGGCCTTAGTAAAATTTAGCAAGGTGTACGCGCGAGCCCTTCCCAGCCCACCCCTGCTTGACAACATCCAAAATATCATTTCAAAGTAATGTACGACTTAAAATACTAAATGTACATTGTTTTTAATCATTTTGGAATAATCCGTGTTTGCAAGTAATACCCTCAATTGTCAAATACTTTGTGTTTACATGTCTTTTAAACTATAGTTGTGAAAAATATATCTTCTGCGTTAAATTAAGATGTAATATTATGGTGCAGTGCACGTAAAAACCGAGCATTAAAACGGATACAGCGGCAAACTTTTATTGACACTAAAAGTGTTTATTACAGTGGTGACAACTGAAGTTAACATTGATATAGTCGCAGACCGCATTTGACCTGGCATTATTGCCCAATCGATCAAATGTATCGGAATGTTGCGTCGATAATTCCTGCGGTTTTATTCTGTGATTGTGTTCAGTTATGTTGTCAATGTACTAATATTACAGAATGCGGTATTGCGTATGATAATAAAATAAAATCGTGCGGCACATATTTTTAGGTCGCAAATATAATAGCTTTGGGCGTGTTAAGCAATGGCGGTTTTATATATTATATGTATAATACCGGTGGCGCTGCAATTTGGTGTTTGCTCTTAACCATTTTTCCAATAATGAGACCTGTAGGGATATACTCAAATTTATTAGCACATGTACACTGATTAAGGCGGGTCTCTAATACTCGACATAATTTTTGCATTTAGTTTTTACAGTTGGTATAACCAGCGAAGGATTAAGCCAGGGGTGGGGATCCGTTTCATGTCTGAAGGCCACATTCATTTATTTGATTCAACATAAGGCCGCAGTTGACAATCCACCCTTTTTTTCGACTGTTGAACCTATAATGGGTTGGTTGCGCGCTTTTTACAAACACTTGCGTATAATTTTGTGATTAAGTGAATATTTTGATCAAGTCAAAAGGCCACATCAGAGTAGCCAAAAGGTTTAAAAGCAGGACCTAGCTTTTTAAAGGAAACAAATTGAATGATCAGAATTTAAATAAATTTTTGGTCAGAATAAAAATATATACATACGTTCAGAATACTTTATAACAATTTTGGTTAAGTTATGTTAGGTTAGGTTTTTTTTTAATTTCATTTAAATTATGACTATTTATTCTGACCATTTAATATAAATTCTGACCGGAAAAATACGAGCCCTTTATAAATGCATAGCATGCCAGAATTTTAATTTGATCTAGTTTGATTTCGCCGTAAAATAAAATGAAACATTTTATGAAAGCAGTTATTTGTAGAATTCGACACTGAACTTTTCGGTGAATTTGTTTTCAGTTTGCAGTTTATTTTAATGATATTGATTTTACAACTAATTTACCAGCTTCCCATAATATCTTTCATTTTTATATCAATAAGCATAATGACATGCCATTACAAACACTTTTCAACATCCTATTCGATCCACTTCGATTTAAGGTTAGTCCTTGAATTATCTCGGCTTCATTAAGATTTTGAATTAATTTAGTCACACTTATATAACATGAGTCAACGTAAAACAATTCGGTAGTTTATTTTTTTTATCAGTAGGTAGCAATTAGCTGTACACTTATATTTCTTTAAATACAAAAAGCAATACAGTTCTACAATTGCCAAGGTACGACATTTTTAAATATTATGGCAGGGTTTTAAGTGTATCTCCGAGAAAACGCAGATTGCCTACACACAGTAACTGCAGCACATTTTTAAAATCGTCTTATATGTATTATCACTTTTAGGGTGTTCACTGTCAATACTTGGTGGAAAGGCATTATATTAATAAAAACACAATATTCATTTGTATTTTATTCCACTTTATTTAAAATTTCAGGACCGGTTTCGCTCATTGCGAGCATTGTCAACTGAAAATAAATATATATAAACAGTGCTATTTATACAAAAATAAATTCAAATGAAAAGGTGGAAACAACAATTGACATTGAAAAGAATTTACAAATTACAGTATTAGTGATTCTATAATTACACAAAATTAAAATGTTTAACACCTCTAACACATAATTAAAAAATCATCAAAGATTTCTACATTTTAAGTGGTAAATACAAACATAATTAAAATTTGGGAGATTTTTAGCAAAGTGATATATCAGTTGACAATGCTCGAAATGACCGAAACCGGACCTGACTTTTTAAATAAAGTGGAATAAAGTACAAAGGAATATTGTGTTTTTTATTATTTATATGTATTATGTTTCATCTCTTTGAAAACTTGAACAAGTGCATTAAATTTTTGATTTTTAATATGAATATTGAAGGTTCAATGAAAGATCTAATAAAGAAGGCTATAAATCAGTGTTTCTCAGCGTTTTAAGTAGAAACATTCAAAGTATTGAGAAAAAAAATATTGGGAACGCCGTTCCACCGCGTTACATGGAGAGAGAAAAATCCTCGGTGTTAACTGTCAACCGAAGGAGGAAAGACATTATATTTATAATAATAAATGGCACATATATCTTACTTTTTTAATAATTTGATTATTTTTAATACATTACCCGTGCTGAATGAACTTAAAACCAGCTAAATTTGTCCAATTTTGAATATCTAGCTTCTGAACAAACAGTGTATGTATAACAGTTACATTATGACAGCATACGTACATATTACAACAGCCTCCAAATACGATGTATTTTAATCGAAAACAATACACAATCAAGCGAGAACCTCACGTATAATAGCTGTAATAAGCCATATTCAATCATAAATTAAAGCATATTATGGTTTGCAAGATATATTGTCTCGTGTGGCATTTCCGTTCCCCACCACGCACCAGTGAATTATGTGGGGCTTAAGACGTTATGCAAATGTGTGGCGCACAACCTTATTTCGACGAAAGTGAAAGGCAAAATTGGTTCAGATGACTCGCGTGTGTGCGTGAATCATAAATGTAAAGGAGAATTCAGATTTTTTTATAATTGTAATATAATTCACTTTTTTATTATTTTAAGGTCATGCGGATTCGCTACTGGACACGAAAATCACTCTCGCGTAGTATAATAGACTAGTGACATAACTATTTTTTTTTAATTTTGTAGAATTTCCATTCATAATAATGTTTTATACAATGATATCATCAGATCGAGATTGTAACATCATAATATTAATACATGTTTACTTTAGAATATGACACTGTATTACTAATAATGTAATTTCCCCAGTGGCGGATTAAGCAGAAGAGAGGCCTCAGGTGCAATAAAATTTGGAGGACCTGTTTTTTAAATAACATTAAAACGTCCGAAAAATTAAATTTGAATCTTTCAAATGTAAGTTTTGCCACTAACGACCCGGGTTTCGCCTATTGGCATATTCAGGCGTTCAAGTGCACGGATGAACTTGAACTGGCGCTTAGTAAATGAGTGTATCGTGTTTAAATAATAAATAAATGTATCACTAGGCTTAAAGCCATTACTGGCAAGCACCTTCAGTCGAAATCTTAAATAGTCAGAAAATTTATTGTAAAATAATAAATATTATATATGTTCAAATTTGAACAAAAAGATATTTTTGAGGCCCCCAAAATTCAGAGGCCCCAAGCGCGCGCCTCGTTCGCTTATAAGTTAATCCGCCACTGAATTTCCCACATTTCAAAGGGAAATTATAAGAAGTTGTTCACCGACAAAATAACATATTATAAACTGAATATACAAGACATTTATATTCATACTTTTTTGTACCTTCGACATTGTCTTAATTTCGTTAATTATTATAAATTTAATAACTGCAACCAAAATAAGAAAAATACTTTCAAACGAATAAATATTGTACGTCAATTTTGATCAGTCGAAGTAGTATTTTTTTATTAAATCTTAATTAAATAAACAAAAATAAATTGGTTCATTTTAATCTCAATTGAAAAAAAAACACAAGGAAGTTTTCCATTAATTAAAAACATAATATCATCCCAAAAAAATACAATTTATTTCACTCTCCATACTACTATTTGACGTTTAGTCTCAATATCTTTTATAAAATCTGTTCTATTTTCCGTTCTGAAGCTGCTCTGTTTAGATTTAATGATCGCAAATAACATAATTTTTAACTCCTTTTTATTTATTTTTCGTGTATAGAAATCACTGGAGTCAAAAATGGCGCCACTTCATGCTACTAAGACAAAAAAAATAGTTATCCGAACCCATTGAAAACAATTGAACTTTTTAATAAATAAATTGTATTTTGATATCGACTGTGGAAAGGAAAAAGGACGTAACTCACAGTTTTCTCAAAACAGGTGTTTTTTCGAAAATCACAATGTATCAAACTTGACACACATTCTATCAAAATGATGCAACCTGCAAATGCCGAATTAGTATCTTAATTTAGTTTAAAAAACATGTCCTGGGAAAAAATTAAAACGAAAAAAAAGACTGAAATAAAGGTTTTTCCTAGACAGTTTCTTAAATTAATATTAGATTATGTCAATTTAACACCAGTTTAGAAGTATCCGTGCATTTCAAATTTGTGTATAATAAATAATCTGCAAATGGCCCAAAATCATCAAAACACGTTTTTTAACGCCTCCTGTAAAATTTGGTATGTGTGGGTTACGTCATTTTTCCTTTACACAGTCGATATACTTATTACAATTCTTTATCAGGAATTCGCTTAGAAAGTCGTTATCCGTAAGTGCATACAGTATTTATGATTAATATGCTAAATTAATTTATTCGATAATTATCATATTCATCGTATTGATTTGTGAAATAGTGGCTGTATGTACTAAAAGAAAAATAAATAATTGAAGAACATCTCAAGCGAGAAAATAAAAATTAACAATTTCTTTTAACGGATTCAGATTTGGAGTCGTGTTTTAATTTAGGGTCGGGTTCGAAGACGTTTTATTTTTCAACGACTCCACAGCCTTGGTATTATCCCACAATATTGTTTTTTTCACGCTTTAGTCGTCCAATGTAACGTTTTATTTTTAATGAAACGGTTAATACTAGCAATCTGTATCAATCATACTAATGTTTGAATCGGCCCTATACATATTTAAACGTTAAAATAACTAAATATAATCTAGAATAGTTTCATTACGTGGATGTGATAAAGAACAACATCCCTTGGGACTTATAAAACACTATACATAGACCGTTAAAAATGGCATGATAATATTCCCACGTTCATTCATTACCTCTGAGGTGAACCGCGATAAATTACACTAGTCATAATCATTTTGTTTTGATTTTATATCATCTTTATTATCTTTAATATTTCTGTTAAAAATTTACTAATAACCTTAGAGGAGTATAAATAAAGGATAAATATTCGCTATTAGAAAGTCATTTTCCGAGACAATAATACTTTCGTCTTACTGTTTAAAGTAGTCAAAAAGTTCATAAAATTTTCATCGCTTTTATTAATCCGAAAGCGGGTCAAGCTATTAAACTTTACTTGATAACAACTGTAACAAAATCATGCAAGGTTGGACTATATTTAATGTCTATTTCATTTTTTTGGATTTCCTATATTTTCTTCATCTTCGACACCTTGAGCTCTTTTGTTTTTGTACAGTTTTCTATTAACATTTTTATTATTAATCTAATAGAATTTTTATTTATATTGATTTTTTTAATTGTTGGTTGACAGACATTAAGATTTATTTATTATATACACTAATTACTGGTTTTTACTTTGGTAATGATAATTCATACCTAATTAGTTTTTGTCATAATAGTTTCATTGCTAAGTGGTCTTCAACTTTTTATTTATAGTTTATTTTCCTTGTATTTTGCTTCAATTATTTTGCTAGGTTGTAATACCAATTGTTTGTCATACCTTGTTTTTATCACTTAACCTTTGTATAAATATCACTGTTTTATTGTTTTTCTTATCAGTTGACAATGCTCATCATGAGCGAAACCGGTCCTGATCTAATAAATTGTATGTGGAAAAAGTACTAAAAATGTTTTATTATTTTTATTATAATGCCATTCCACCAAGTATTGACAGTGAACACCTTAAAAGTGATTGATTTTTTCTTTCGAAAGCCGATAGCACGATGTATGAATAGTCAAATTAAAAGTTTAAATTCAAACTATCATTAAAAAACAGTTGTTATTTTGTGATATTCTCTATTTGAATTATATTTCAAAACAACCTGTGTAGCACAGTTTTGCACTATTGTTTATGGTTTTTCATGAGCTACCTATCTATACTGTTTTCAATAATTAATATGCCTCGTTGCAACACTGTTGTTATTTAACTAAGAATGTTTATTGCCAGAAAGAAACATTAAGCTAAGTTTAGTGGCGCGTTAAGGGAGGGCCGGAGAGTTATTAGGGCCCACTTGCGGCCCGAATAACGACTTTAATATACCGTTTTATGGCCCATCTTTCGCGTTTTGTCTTTTTTAAATTAATAATTTTCCGCGCTGTTTCGCGGCCGTCAACTATTTTATTGCCGACTATATTCGACTCCTTTATTAAATATGTAGAGTAACTCAATAAACAAAAGTTCCAAATGATAATTTAATAATATGCCTCTTTTGAGAGCCATTAATTAATAAATAAATAAAGTTTATAAAAAGGATATCTTTTCTCTAAAATATCAAATTATTAATTACTTACTTGGCGCTTTGATAATTTACTAATATTTTTTGTTTTATTTTTTACAGCTCAAACCGGCTTTTACTTCGGACAAGACAATAGATTCGCGCCAAACTTTCAAACGAACGGCGCACGTACAGGCAACTCATACTTCGACCAGAGTGGATTCGGAGGACAATTCAACCAGCCACAACCCCAACAACCGCAAGGGTTTTCGAGTCAAACATACGACTCGAGGTACAGGCAACAACCTGCCACATTTCAGACTGGAAACCAACAATATTTCATCAATCAAGGAGATTACAGAACGCAAACTAATACAGAAACTGTTCATAGACCGGGTCCTTTCCCGAATCGACCTGGTTCAGCAAATTCATATCAATTCGGACACCCTGCTTCAACATCCCGTCCAGAATTCTCACATTACGTCCAAACATCACACAATCATGACCCGTCAAAACCTGAAACATTCCTAGGTCAAATTACAATCAATAACCCAGATCCGTATCCGGATAATCCTGATGAAGTCCAGCACTTTAACAGTGCGAGAATACGACAACCTGAGTACAATACAAATGTGCTCAGAACCCCGTCATTGGATACTGTTGATTTCGATTCTGGATTCCCAAATGCAGCGCAAGTCGTTAATCAAGATATCTACGAGTACACCGAGAAATCACGACCGACTACTTTTAATCCCGTCAGACCCGATTATTCATCAAGGATTAGATCGCCAGGAAGAAGTATCTCTAGACCCTCGTTCTATAGTGCATCTAAGCAAGAAGAAAAAGAGACAAACATAGAACGAAAACCATTGGCTGCATTAAACGAAAACTATTTCAGCAGTAATGAAAATAATTTTTCTAACACTCGCAATAGGTTTAAACCAAAACCGACTAGTACGACAACACCTGCTCCGCAAACAGAAAGGAAAAATAAATTTACGCCGACAACCAAGTCTTCAAACAGAGGGCTGGCATTCCACTTGAAATCAAATAAAGTAGGATTTAGTCCAAATAAGCCGCATTATAGTTCTACCACCGAATACAGACCTTTGTTTGATTTAGAACCCTTATTAGAGGATGAAATTCCTGATTCAAGATTGTTCGGGGACACATTGAGAAAATTAACTAACGGTTCTGAAGATGTTGAAGTTATCAAGTCTGTGGATGTCGAAACAGATGATACTACTCCCAGCGAAGATTCTCTACACTTGTCAAGTCAGCGTGATCACGAGACAACAATTAATCCCGGAAGAAATACCGAAGAAAATGACGATTACGAAACCACTATTCTAAGCAAAGATGACGAAAACGTCGATGATGAAAACGACGATGTGGATAATGAATACACTACAAAATATCCAAATTTGAGTGATGCAAAAATAGTTAGTACACTTATAAAGGATGTAACGAGTGATATTGGTTCTGCCACGACAGTAAGTAATATTGATCCTGATGAACAATTAGATACATCAGTCGTAACGGAGTATTACGACGAAGACGCCGAGTATGTTGATGAAACAGATTCAGTTCCTGATAAGGAAGCTGAAAAGCTTCAGAGTCAGGTAAATCATCAAAACTCAAGCAAAGGCGTTCCATCGGAGGAAACTGAAAATCATAATGACGAAGATGTGGAATACGAAGAAATTGAAGAAAGTGCTGCGCCAGCTGAAGATACTACTGCAGCTGAAGAAACTTTTGAAATACTGACAATGAAACCAATACCAATGATGGTCAAAGATGACAATTTCAAAGGTTTCGTTGATAGCGCATTAATCGATAGCACAGAACCTCCTACATCTGTCACGGAACAGTACTTGGAAACTGAATTGCATTCAAAAGAAACAACTGAAATTGAAAACGCCACAACCGATCCACCAGTTATCTTACTAGGAGAAGAGGTTGTATCTGTAGTGACAACAAAAAGTGTAGTCAATGGTACATTTTCGGTTGTCGATCACACATTCCCTCCTGAAAAAAGCACTGTACAAATGAATGGATTAGCAGAAAAACCTGCAACCCCGTCAAACTCTTCCGATAAACAAACAAACACCGTTCCAAATGCTACAGAAAGTTGGGTAGTAGTGGCTTCTGTACAAACATCAAGAAGTGTTTCAGGTGCTAGATTTCTTCCTTTCCCGGCCGTTGCTCAAAGTGAAAAGAAGGAGCTACTTGACTCAGATGGAGAACCAAACGATGAAACCAACACCAGTGTGCCCAAGAGTCCGACAATGGACACTGTTACTGAAGGATACAGTGCTCAGGATACCGAAAATAAATCTCCTTCGTCCACTGAAAGCATTATTGATAAACTTGACCGAGTGCAGTCTGAGCTATCTGGTGGCTTTTTATCTGGTGGATTCAAAGATTCTGAACAAGATTTTGCCGTTCTAACTGAAATGCCACATGAAAATGTAACCAAGGAGGAAATTACAACAATACCTCCAAACCCTCAGATATTTACGGTAAAAATAACATCGACTACTTCCACAACTGAAAGATCTACTCCTGAACCACTCCCGGTGACGATCAAAAAGTTTTCGCCCTACTCTCGTCCAAGCACGACAACTTCGAAGCCCAAAACAAGGGCTCCATTTGATTCCATCGTAATGGACGATTTGACTGGACTATTGCCTGCTGGTTTCAAAAATAGGCCGAGTTTTAGAAATAGAAAAATTACAACAACAACAGAAAAAGCAACTAAATCGCAAAGTAACAGACCAGATACAAGTAAAAAAGATGAACCTGTAATTTCTAATGAAGATGTTAGCTTAACTTTGAAAAACAAACTGGTATTCAAAGAAGATTTATCATCCCTTTTACCTAAAGGTTTCAAGCCCACAAAAGAAGAAAAACCACCATCAATTGAAGATCTTCTCAAAAATATTAAATCAGAGGATTTGGGTCAACTTTTACCACCAGGCTACAAGCCTCCTAATAAAACAGCTACCCCTTCAGATAAGCCATCATTCATCAAGTTCGCTAAAAACACTGGAGTAGTTGGCAAAGCAGAACCTGTGGACATATCATCATTACTACCAAAAGGATACAAACATCTCACGACAAGCACGACCGAAAAAACGAAATCTTCAATCGAAAACCTGCCTGTCGCTAAAACAGTAGATATTTCATCATTCTTACCTCCTGGATTCAAACTTAATTCAACTTCTCTAGATAGTGTCAAGGTTGTAGACGTGGCTTCGCTCTTGCCGCCTGGATTTAACAAGAAGGCAAGTGATAAAGAAGAAAAGACAAAAACTGAGTCGACAGCAAATGAACGTGCTACAGAAAGTACCATTGCAGCAACGGCAGCGTCAAAACCGGCATCTAATGGATTTAAGGTCGTATTTCCTTCGAGGCCTGGAGCTGGAAAGCCTGGCAAAAGGCTGACCACTGCTAGGCCAAGTAACGAAGGAGGTGCAATGATGGGAGGGGTATCAGCTCCTTCTATCCAAAAAGGATGGCCAACTAGGTGAGTAATACGACTTCAGTATACATTTTTGTTATTTTAACGTTTATGCTCTAATGCTCGTCGTTTATTATAATGAACCAATTTTCCTACCGTTGTAATTTTAATAAAATTGTCGTTAAGGGACTACTTCTAGCTTAACATTTTTACAATATTTAAATGTTATTTTCAACAAGGGAACACTAAATAAGCAAGATTGGATGGAGCTGCAATTTACTATTTTACGACGCATTTATGTAAGCACCTAATTATGATTACCTATGGTGAGATCAACCTTCTTCTGCATAAATATCATTACGCAATGTCCGCAGCATACAATATCACTTCTATTTGTATTGTAACATAACATATTGTTATGATACAAATAATAAATTTGTGCTCAAATGTCTCTACTATTATTATATAAAATGCTCATAAGCCACTTCCTGGGTTTATATAGCTTGCTAGTAATGAAAGTATCAATACTTTCTATCCTAATCTGTGTAACGATAGAGTTCTTTCTAATTGAGTTATTAATAATCTCCACAGCTATACTTTTTGTATCATTCTCGCATTTTATTTTTGTGTCACGCAATTCCTCACATGCACGTACTCAGACCGTTATAAGGGAACACTAAAGATGTATTAAAGAAAAAAAATGAAGGTGAAAAGCTTAATTAATTTAATATACATTGATAATTTGAATTTTGTACTTTTCCATGAGTTTTGTCGCTAACGACCCGGGTTTCGCCTTTCGGCATCTTCATGCATTCCAAGTGCACGGATGTACTTGAACTGACGCGTAGTAAACAGTTTGTATCGTTTATAAACAAAAATATAAGTAGATCACTAAGTTAATTCAAAGGCTTAAAAACAAATCAACTCATTAATAATTGGTCGGATAAAACCCTAGATTTATTTTAAATATTCCTATGTTATTATCTGGTCATTCATATTTTCAAAAAATCCCCATAATTATAACAAACCCACTTAATCCATTGAAAATTGTATACATTCAATTTTCGCTAATTTACATTTTAATAACCTTTTAACTTAGTGATCTACTTATATTTTTGTTTATAAACGATAAAAACTGTTTACTACGCGTCAGTTCAAGTACATCCGTGCACTTGGAATGCCTGAAGATGCCGAAAGGCGAAACCCGGGTCGTTAGCGACAAAACTCATGGAAAAGTACAAAATTCAAACAATTCAAATTTGATATTGAAATTCCATCAAGCACCCTCAGTCGAAATACTTAATTAATACATTGATAAATTTACACATCATAAAATAGAACAAGAATGCAACTTCGAATAAAAATACTTCAATAGCATTTTGTTTTGCTATTTATTCAGATTTACTTGAGGTATTTAATTACTCCATCGAATTGTGCTTTCTTAAAAATATATATTAGATGAAATATAAATTGTATCGTGAAATTAGCTCAAAGCATATTTTAATGCAAAACAATTTAAAATAGTGAACAAGTATGACGATTGCCGATCCTTTTCCGACAGTACATTTTTTTACGTAATTTTAATAGCATCAAAATAAGAGTAATCTTTCTGATTCATTCTCCGGTTATCGAACTTTAAGAATCATAATACTCTCCCACACGAAAACTTACATATATGAAGACACTATTAGTTAACATTAAATATGCAAATTTCGTATATTAATGTTTATCATTTATGCTTTGCAGCCTTTGGCTTTTATGTATTATTTAATTAAAACAATGTTTGATTACGTCACATTGATGATCAATCATGATTATTACATAACCTCAAAAAATATGTAATGTCATCATTTCAAACACAGCGAAATCCTCCTGCCATTCTTATGTTATTTTTTATATGGTTTATATTCGATAAATAGTTGCGTTGGAACCGAAAAACAAATAGGTGTATGACATTGCGGTACAAACAATGGCTGATTAAGAGCATGGGAGGCGACAGGCCCAATAAAATTTGGAGGCCCTGTTTTTTCAGATAACTTAGAAACGTTTCGAAATTCCATGTAAAGTAAAAAATATATGTGCTATTCATATCATGTGAGCTATTTTGGGATTTGGGTAAGATTCGGAGGCGTCAAGCGCGCGTCTCATTTGCTTATAGCAGGGATGGCGAACCTATGGCACGCGTGCCTGAGGTGATATGTTTGAGAATTTGGATGGCACGTGAACGATTTCCAATTTCAAAAATAATTAAATTTAGTTTAAAACTTAATTTTGATTAAATAATCGGTGAATTGTGAATTTATTCCGTTTTATTAATTTTCAAATGTTTCCCAAGATAAACGACAAACGTTAAATTTATTTTGTTAATTTTTTTACTGCTTGAGCACGTCACACAATCAAGAAATAATATTTGAGGATTTTTGGCACGCGGACCCAAAAAGGTTCGCCATCCCTGGCTTATAGGGTAATCCGCCACTAGGTACAAGGTCCCTATTCTAATGAGAATACATATTTACTTAATTTTGTAATTTTCAAATTGTTTTTAATTGTTTTGCGGCGTCACACAGAAAATCATGTCTGCCATACAACATTTAACATTTAAGAGCAAACTACCTCTTGAGTCTTGGATAGTTGCTTTCCAGAATTTCCAGTAGGTGCGCTTTAAATTTTTAAAATTAAGACTCAAAAGCTGTGACAGATTGCGAAGAGTAGTGATAGTTTACTACAACAAATGCTATTCAAAATTATAAAAATAATTAATAAAACTACTTGTTCATTTATCAGAGCGACCACAGAATTCACTGGCTGGCCCACCCAATCTACGACCCCGTTCTCAATAGAAAAGTTGTTGGAGGCACAGCGTGCAGCGACCGCCACGTCGGAAGGCAGCGTGGATGCCAGCACCTCGACTACGACGCAGAGGATCACAACACCGAGCACAACCACGACTACCACTTCGGCACCTACCACTCCGGGACAGTGCGGGTCGGAGTGCGACTTGGCTGCCACTATCAAAATTGTCGGAGGTCAGTTTCAGAATATGCATGTTGACCATTCATTTAAATAATTTATATTTTAGAACTAATTTATATTTTAAAAAGAACATTGAAAAATTTCTTTTTATTTGATTCTAGCCGTCATAATTAAAAATTCAATTGACGGTAAAATCATTTTTCTGAGTAATACAACACCACCTGAATTTTCCACCTGTTATTTTCTTTTTATGAAAGTGAGTCGGTAAAAATCAACCATTGCTATTTCGAAAAACTAAAAACAACTATGAGTAAACAAATTATTCATTTTTAGTGAAGAATTTTTTTCTTTTTTTCAAAATCTGCCTTTTCCATTAATTACATTCAACTCAACCAATCAGAGAGTGCACACAGATTTATAAATGAAATCTGTTGGTTCTTAACGGACATTGTTTAATTATGAACAATCAACACATGTATAGAATAATATAATAGAAATTCACATGTTTGATCTGCACCCACTCAACGAGCATTGAAGTTTCAGTCAACTGGAACAATTTTGACAAAAACTTAATCTTCTTTTTTATTTTCAGGAGTCAAATGGGTTCCAGAACTATTGGATCATAACACTAAAGAGTGGCAACTACTTGCCAATGAAGTGTCAAGAGAAGTAATGGATATTTAATATTCTTAAAATCTTGCATTTATGTTATTTTATTAAATTCTTCGATATTTGATTGTTTTATCATTTTGCAGCTAAACACGGCATACTCTAAATCCCCTAATCTAAAGAAATGGTACAAAGGCATCAGGATCGACGGCTTCAGTAAAGGATCAGTTCTCGTTGATTATTTCGTTGAATTGAATGAAATTGGAGAAAAAATCGACACCAGTGAGCTGAAGAAGATGTTCCATACTTCTTTGAGTGAAGCTCCAGCGGGCAGTGTAGTCGAAGAAGTAAAAAGTGTCGACGGGAAGCCACCGCCAGATCGATTAACTGGTAGAAAGATAGATGGCTTTGATCCTGATATGATGCTGGGTGACCAACCACCTGAAGAAAGATTTGATGGAAATGACTCGGTCCAGAAAATAGATAAATCCAAGGGGAAACTGGAGATCGGAAAGTTTATTTTGGATCCAGTCTACACGGAGTTTATTGGTGAGAATTTTGAATTCATCTAGATTCGTCAGTCATAAATTGCTGAGGCATTACACAACTACAGATTTTACGGTCTTATTACAAACAATATATACTCTGCTTTTTAAAAAGCCAAAAAAGTATGACATTATCATATTTAATTATTTTTTTATAGTGTTGCCGAAACGATTAGATCCATCAGTTGGCTTTGCAGAAGACAACATGCTCCTGCCCCAGTGGGGAATCGCTGTGATTGTGATTGCGCTTGCCTCGCTTCTTTTTGTAGTCATCTTTGGTGTGACAGTGGTAAGAATTTTATTTATTCACATCTCTAAAAACTTTCCTCCTCTGTGCCTATCTGTTATGCAGAAGTGATAAAAAATCTTTTTTTTAATTTGTTAATAAAATCCAATAACTTATTGCAATTGGTGTTAATAGTTGCCAACAAAAACGTAGATTAAAAGGAATATTATTTTAAAGAAATAAAAGTTGACTAAACAACTTCATTTCTAGCTGGTGAACCGTCAGAAGAATGCAAAGGCAAAGCAGCCGATTCCTCTGAGTGAGGATATGCTTCGAGAATTGGATAAGTCCCATATGGGAGGCCCTGGTCAGGATGATCTTTACATGCACGAACATGAGCCACCATATCCACCCCGCAACAATAAGGTACGATTACTTTAAACATTAATACTTCACCCGATAAACAGCGACATGTCGTATCTCACTTATAACAATTGATAGGATATAACAAATTGAACATTATTTTATGTCGCTCTGATTTTGTGTTAATTTATTTCATTCTTAATTAACATCATACTTTTTCATTGCAGCGAGGTTCCACAACCATGCTGGATCCCTTGCCATATCCTGGCAACCCAGGAGACTCATGGCGCTCCGAATGGGGCCCCTACTATAACCAATACAATCAGCAGCAGCACTATGCTCCGGACTCTGGTCGGGGATCTCAGAGCTACACTGGTGGAAACACCAACTATGGGTAAGTTTTACTTCTTACGTATAATCATTTTAATAATTCAGTTGCACGATAATAAAATAAGACACATTTACATAATAAAAAAAATAATTATAAAATTGTTTTATCGCACACCATGACATTCTAATCTGCTTTTAAATATTTTTGGATTACTATTTCAAATTAAGTTCTCGTATTCCTGATTGTTAAAAAATATTTCATAGGTACAGTGGTTCCCAGACTTATGGGTACAACGGTGGTGGAGGAGGAGGAGGATCCCAAAACTACGGCTACTCCGGTGAGGGAGTGCGAACCCTCTACCCGCGAAGAAGATCCGACTTCGACAGCAACTTCTGAAGGCACTCCCTCTTCAACTAGACACAGTCACAAAGTACACCGTGTACTGGCCACTGCAATCTGTCAATTTGAGTTCTCAAAACTGAAACAGATTACATGTTATGTGGCCATAAACAATTATTAAATTAGGTACTTATTTGAATTATAGATTTGCTCCGGCAGCAGCTTCAAAAATATATCAGAATAGACAAACGGTCATCGTAATGTCTTGATTGTACTAAAGGAAAAAATTAATGCAATGTTCATGTAAATTAAAATTCATTTGAAATATATTGATTACTACAATATTCTAGCTTAAAATTAGATTGATTGAATTTATGCTTCTAAATATAAAAGTCTATTTTGATATATTATGTTTAATATCAAGATAATTGTTGCTGGAGCAAAGCTAAATAATTAAAACTCATAATGCTAGTGACTATAGTGGCAAAGTTATATGATTCTGGAAACATTGATTTGAGTCGGACCGTGATTTTAAAATATAAAAAGTTATAATATATGACAAGCTTAGTTAATATACTCCAGAATTCAAGAGTGTGAACATTAATGTTGATAGATATATCAGTGTAAACCATAGTGTTAAGAATTGTTTATGGTATAAATGAATGATTTGTAATTTTTAATAATCTCTCTGCACAATATGAAAGCATTCTACATATGATTGGTTTATCAATCCTCATTTGTTGTTATTTATTCAGTAGCACTGGAAATGTTGAATTTATTCTCCTATTTAACTAGCGAGCCTAAAAATTTATACAATAAGCTGACTTTTGTTTATGTAAATATTCTAAAACTATTCTTTTGCTTTCTAATAAGTCAGATGTTAAAGACTTGTCTGGTTAACATGGTCATGTTGTAGTTGCTCAGTTTTTACAGAGATTTTATGAACATTGACTATAGAAAGATTTCACCAAATACATTGTGATGTTCTCTGAGATGTGATGAGAATATTGTTACAAATACAGAAACCCCAAGTGGCTTCTTGAACATTGAATGATTGAATTGAAATACACTTTTGGATGTAGAATTTATATGCAGTTGTTGAACCTGTTTCTCTGTAAGAAGCTATATAATGCAGATTGATTATTGAAAAACTAAAAGACGATATTGTTAGTGTAAGTAGAACAGCATACTGCACCAATAATTTATTTATTGTAACATGTGTGAAAATGATATTATTATTGGAAGAAACTGCAATTTATTGATAATAATGATTATTGTTAAATTACATTACTGTCCACAATCTTCGATGTTTAAATAGCACAATCTATGTTATATCTGTAAAGCTTATGATCATAGCTGTCAATTCTAGGTAGTGTGAAATCTTTTTATTTGTGACACCGCAGCATCGTCTACGGAATAGGCTACAAAATTAACAGAAACGTAATATATTAATGTGGAAAAATAGTTATTTAACAATGAGTCGACCTATGAATATTACACGGTGAATGTGATAACTTTAATTTGAGGCTATTAATGAATTACTGATGAATGAAAATCGTAACCTCTGAAATAATATTTATTGTCTACTGAAACGAAGCTTGCAAAATTATAAATGTCAAAAAATAAGAGACCAATGTTTCATATCTTAGAAAATAATTTATCTTTTCATATCATGTTCACTTTTAATATTGGTAATTTTGCCATACTCCCTAGCGGGGTCTATTGGGGCGAAAAAATTCACAAACTAAGCTAAAAACAACGCCACGATTTAAAATATTCATTGAAGCATCCCGGAAGCACGTTAAAATCACACATTATTACGAAGAACACTGATAAATTATGCGAAATACGAAATATTTTTCAGTACATCGCCTCTGTTTTCCATTTTGGCCGCGGCGCGGCGCCGCGGCCAAAATGGAAAACAGAGGCGATGTACTGAAAAATATTTCGTATTTCGCATAATTTATCAGTGTTCTTCGTAATAATGTGTGGTTTTAACACGATTATAGAGTTCTCAAAAAATAACTTTAAATCGTGGCGTTGTTTTTAGCGTAGTTGTGAAGTTTTTCGCGGCATTAGTCGACGTGCTACTATATGCCATATTTACCAATATTTCATATCTTTATATAATTTATTTATCAGTGTTCTTCATAATAATGTGTGATTTTAACGTGCTTCCGGGATGCTTCAATGAATATTTTAAATCGTGGCGTTGTTTTTAGCTTAGTTTGTGAATTTTTTCGCCCCAATAGACCCCGCTAGGGAGTATGGCAAAATTACCTTAATATTTTGTGACTTGATTCATTGTTCCGCTTGACTACGATCCAAATAATATTTACTGAAACAATGGCATTAATTTTTAAATCATAGTTGTTACAATACCTCATACTACCTACTTTAGATTATATTATATGACGAATGAATGAAAATACTCTTTTGAGTAACAGCGTTTAAAAATTGTACATAAAAAAATCCCATTAACGGCTATGAACTTCCAGATAAGTAAAAAATATAATAAATATATCTGATTAAGGCAAAAGAAATGCTGTTCTATCTTATTGTATCCTGCCATTTAAAATCGTAACATTTATAATCCCTAGATAATCTTTTGAGTAAATTCTTTACTTGAATTTATTAGAATACTCGATGTTGAGATTTTTATTTTTAAAAATGTCAAATGTACATTATACCTAATTATAATTAACATTAATAGATTGTAGTTTAATAGTATTTCTGACATTCTTATTTTACCATGCTTCTAGGATATTGTAATGTTAATAATTACCGTTATTAATTTATCAAATTAATATGAATACATAAATCATGTGCTTATGAAGACATACCATAGGTGTACACACATTTTCACATAACTATTATTAGATTTTTAAGAATATTTTTGTTGAATATACCTTTTCTATCCTCAGTTTATTTTCAATGTTTTACGTGCAAATAAATTCCATTGTGTCAAATATGTACGAATGCATAAAAGATTAAATGGTGAAGGATTTAACAGAATGTGTTGATATAATTTGATAAATCATCAATTCTAGCCACTAAATGGATACATATTTAAATAATATGACAATTTTGTTATATTGGATTTTTCTTGTAATCAATGCTTCAAATCAGATTGCCTGCAATAGAATTTACTGAATTTTTGACCTGTTTGTATATTTTAAATATTGAATTTTACTAGGTACCTAATATAATATTAATAATTGAAAAATAGACAAATGTTTGATACTCATCCTCTGCAAATAAAGTTTTACAATTAACCAATGTGTCGAATTGCTATATCTCTACATTTTTTAAAAGTATGAATGACTATCTTCCTTTAACTTTAAGAGTCGAATCGGCCTAGATGTCAACATTTCAATGTGTCAAATAGAATATATTTATTCGTTCATTATTGTATTAATGTCCTATGAATAAAAAATAATGATTTATTATTGTGTTTATAAAATTTATGTATTTTGAGCATATGTGGATTTGAAATTATAAACATGTAAATATATTTTATCGATTCCAATATACCTAATGTTAATTTTACTACCATAAATGTTTTTCAGTGTAATATTTATAAATGTTTATAAAATTTTATTAAATCATGCACAATTTCACAAGAATGTTAAATTTGATTGATAATTGAATCAGCCAATACAATATTTACTAATCGGAACAATATTTCATTTCTAATGAGCCAATAATCATTAATTAAATTAAATTTATATTTGTCCTATCAACCACCCTCAGACAGTCTAATATAAGCTTGTGAATTTGTGCAATTTTGAAATAAGATTATTGAAAATTGTTTATTATTGAATAATATGAACTAATCATTCAAAAGTATATATTAGACAAATTATTTTTCCAGATAATGTATGCGACTGTAAAATAATGAATGAAGAAGTTTCTTTCTTTGAGCTTTGAATAATACTTCAATAACATTGTTTTAATAGATCCGGCGATTCCTTTAGGGATGTTTATTTGAATAACTTTCAAAAACTCTTAGCTCAATGGTATTATCTTTCTAATAGTAAGCTATTTTTTTTTCCACTCTTTAATAATTTGAAAAATGAAAGCCAATATAATCCAAATCACAGAGTTTATCTTATTTTATTAAACACATCTTGGATGGATACAAAGAGGCTGCAAATCTCTCAGTAATCTTTGTGTGGTATCTGTAATATAAATATTACATTATTTGACAGCTCTTAAAAGAAACATCAAATGTTTGAATTTATGAATGTTTTTGTCATTATATAACTTAATAATCAACCCATGATGTTTGATGTGCTAATGATTTACTCTTAAGAGAACCATAGAAGTCTGATAATGATGATTTTACTATTTTAACATTTCTGATATTATAATGTCTATGGTTTTTTATAGTCTTAAAATAATTTGAAACAATGTGAGAACTGGCTACACTAACTGTAGTGTTAACTTTTTTTTATTTCAAGTCAAATGTAGATACGAAACTGCATGAAACGAATTTTATGTTATAAAGCATGATAATAAAAATGATTATCAAAATAAACAATGAATTTTATTTCTTATAATTCTGGATAGAAAATTATCAAATGGAGACAACTTGAATCGTCTGAAAATCATCAATTTACGGAGGTAAAATATTCAACAATTGGGATTTACCATGCCTAATGTAAGTAATTAGTATTATCAAAGTTTGTACCTTGCATACAGTAGAATAGGATAAACCCCGACTTTTATTTTATAATTTATAACTTACGAATCAAAATCAATTTTTAGTTGATTCGTACCTTGCGATATTTAGTCTGACGATGCTTCTCAAAGAGGCGAAGAACGTGTCTCATTTCATAACGTTCGTTTCCACTAGTGGAATAACAAAGTTATCAAATAAAATTTTATATTGAAAATGAACTTTCAAATACCGCCGAATCTATGAAAGATAAAAAAAGAGTTTAATTGTAGGATAATTGTATCTTTCATGACACGTTTAGTCTCTTTGCTTCTTACAAGTCACAGTATGAATAAACTTGATACATCCCTAATACATCTGATTAAGCAAATGGATGCAATCTTTGTATCTGAAGATTGTTTGGGTTGTGTTTTCGAGCTTGATACATCACACGATTTTATGTTTTCAATTTATTGTAATTTACAGTAGAGCTCAAGATATGAGTCACTGACAATCTTTTTCAGAGTGGATATGTTTGAATAGAAGAGGCTAGAAAAGAACTAAAACTTAGGTAATAGCTCTTGCTTGACCCTATTTTTATGATCGGACAGGGTGAGTGAAGGTGAGCATCAAACCTTAAACACAAAGTAAACAGTCTCCCAATTAAAGATAAAACAGATAATGTATATCACATCACTAACTGGTCACAACACAACTGTGCACCTGATCTGCCTCTTTTCCTGTCAATTGTTTGTTAAATATGAAATGCGGCTGTCATCTTACATTGTCGTCGCTTATGATGACCTTACTTTACGGTTTAAGATATTTGTAACGTTAAAAAAATAAGGTAACACAAGAAACAATTAAATAAAACAGTTTAGTTAGTTTATTTCACAATATACGTTTATTCAAATACAAAATATTTTTATTGATCAACAAATTCAACAGTTAGCGGCACCTGCAACGTTATTAATTTTTTTTATAATCCTTTAGCCTAAAATATTTTTTCCATAAAACAATTTAATTATTTTATTCAATAATCACAACATAACCGTTTTTGACAACTTGAGATAGATGCCTACAAACATAATCAAGCATTTTTTTTTTTAATTTCTTTGGTTTATCTATACTTTTCAGTCCTTTATATTTAATTAAAAACAATCCTGTATTTATTAACCCTCCAGAGACGAGAGCTTTTTTCCGATAAAAAAAATATTTTCTAAGCCAAATTGAAGTCACAGATAACTTTTATTCCTATCCAAAATTTAAAAAAAAAAACGCAAAGTAGTTGTATAGAAACCCCGCATGACTATATGGTCATGCTCATCCTTTTATTACAGTGTAATATTGAGTACGGACAGTAGTAAGGACAAAAGTGACCGTATGGGCTCGCAAACATTCGGGGTTGAAATAGAGCTAAATGTGATTTTTTTTTA
This sequence comes from Himalopsyche tibetana, assembly GCA_030503985.1. Taxonomy (NCBI): domain Eukaryota; kingdom Metazoa; phylum Arthropoda; class Insecta; order Trichoptera; family Rhyacophilidae; genus Himalopsyche; species Himalopsyche tibetana. The sequence continues at coordinate 38,002,422 of JAPJYX010000014.1, read as the reverse complement.
AATATTTACAATTTGACCTTTTTAGATCAACATAATTTCAACACAAATATATTAGCAAAATAACTTTAAATAATTTGATGTTTTTATAAAAAAAATAACTAACAGTTTCAAAAAGTAAATTAAAAAAAACGGAAATTCAAAAAATCTCATGTGCTTTTGGAGGCCGTTTCTGTCCCCACGGCTGATGAATTACTGTAGTCTGTACCTTTCTTAAACAAATATGAGCAAAAACAACAATATTCAGGTAGCAAAAGGATGAATAGTGGGATCAATAGACAACGGTGTTTACTGTGACGCTGACGCTCGTCCTTGGAGGGTTAATAGAATTATTTATTTTTTGACTTGTAGGTTAACAAAATAATACCAGTAAGATTTTTTAGTCATAAAACATTATATTTGTCGGTGCTCGTAAAGAGTTAGTCTGGATTAGAATCAGGAAAGAAAAATCAATTACCAATGCTACCGCTTCCCATAGTATAACCATTGACAAGATGACTCTTTAGCCCCATGGCTACTAAGATTATCATCAGAAATCAGATTAAAGAAAGGCCTTGCGTAAAATGAGAGAATTCAATTCTCTCACATTGTTGGAACTATGAAATGTAAGTTTTTTAAGAGAAATTCATTTGAATAAAGTAATGCATAGGAAAAAAATATTAGTATTGCTGAAATGTTGACAAATGAAAGTGTCAATTTACGGCGGACTAAACACATTCACGTGCAATATTGTTTAACACATTCACTGCTAATTGATGTCGCAGTAAAGTGAGACCAAAAAAGAAACCGATCATGAAGAAGAATAATTCTCACGTGGCACAATATACTCAGCCGTTTTACAAAGCAGAGATTGCAAAAGGCGAGATAGTATGCCTAGGGAGATATGTTCACCATACAATGCATGGATATAATATTAGACATGTTTTCAACAATAAATGTGTCACAAAGTCTTATAAGAAATTCTTTTATATTCATAAAGAGAAATAACTTTACATTGCAAGTAATTGGATATAAATGGTATGGCTACTTGGTATGTGAAATTTGAAAACTTGTTCATAGTGGTTGTCTGTCATTAATTAGCCGTTTAGTGAGAGGTTTACTCTTATTTATACATAGTAAATTTGTAGTTAAAAGGATCTTACTGATGTATTATTTTGATAGCTTTGTAATGAAATCTCCTAAAAATTAAGTGATCTTTCCATTCTCATTTTTAAACATTAATTTTCGAATCAGTGTGACTGGGAACAAACTTTTGAAAACGGAGTCAATATTTTAACATCTTACTAAATCGTTTTTGACTTGGTCCATAAAATATTCAAAAATGTACTGAATAAAATTGCAACACAGAAAGAACACCTCTATTTTGAAACGTAGCATGGATATAATATCACAGTAAGAGAATGCTTAAAAGGAACAATGCTTGCACAAACATGATGCTTTATTTTTAAGTCTGCTATTTTTGGATTTCGCAAAGCAGCATACAAGCGATCAAATAAATAGGCTGAAGTGAAGTATTGACAAAAAAGACATCTACAAACAGCTGAGGTGAAGATAGAGAAAGTATTAGTTATTATTTAATTATATAAAATAAATAAAATTTCAATACATAGTAAATACCTCCATAGTTAATAGACATGTTTAACTAGCAGCGAAATTTAACACATTTGAATTCAAAATATATATCGTAGTATATATTATATTCTAGGTAAGTCAAAAAAAGAATCCTTAAAATATAAGTGTATAAATGTTGTTTGTTTATAAGATGGTGGAGTAATTAATACCAACATAAAAAAGAAAATAATTCAGCAAACATCACAGTGACTTCCATAAGATACATTATCTATGGTTTAGATTGTTATCTATACGGCAACATAAATGCAGTTACTGGCAAATAACACCGCTACTAATATAATAAATTCAAAAAGGCACAACAGTTTTCTTCAACCATTAATGAATAGTATACATTGTTGCAATGACATGTGTGTTTGAATGCTTTTATAACTCACAGACTTACTTGCCAGCAAGATTCTCTATTAATGTGTGCTAATTTTTTTCTCATTGAATCTACAATGTGTTTAAAAAACACACTTAAATAATTTATGTAAAATTATGGATGAATTAGATTTAGAGTAGAGAACATTTTGCTACGAAACAGGTGAAGCAAATTGTTAGATAATAATGAAGTCATTTGCATAAAAATGCATTGTGTGTACAATTTGAAGCGATGCAGATAGAATTACAGACACAGACAACGAATAACACTTTGAGCAAGATATTCATAAATTATACTATTTAAGAAGGTACATACTATCTATGAAAAATTATTTTCGTCGTCAATAATTTATATATTTTTTATATCAATTGACTAAAATCCAAGCACATCAGTTGCAATTGTTTTTAAAAAGGTTTTAAAAGTTTGTATTAAATAATGCAATTTTAATATCATATTGATTGCTTTGTGTTTTATTATAGTATTTTATATTTAGAAACATATTTCATAATATTTTTAATATTTTAAGAAAGGAAATTTAAATAATCTCTGATTAAAAAGTGAATAAAATAATATTTTTACTTGATAACATTGAAAATAAAGCAACAGTCATAAAAACGAAAACAAACAACTGTCAACTTGTCAACTCAAAACAGAAAAAAAAATGTCAAAAGAAATAGCTAGCAACAATTATTTAGAATTATGGCAACTAATTGATCTTTTGCTGCCGAGTTTTAAGAGTAGTTTGTCATACTGTGTATTTGTAAATTCTTGTATATTTTTTCACATTAATGTAGACCTATTTTACGCTGTGGTCAAACAAGAAATTATGCAAGTTAAAGTGCATATCGGCTACATAGTGGGCTGCCATTCCTCATAACCCCTCTCTCTGTTCTTGGTTAAGGTTTAACTGAATTTCTTTGGAAAATCTTTTCATACATATTGTTGCTTTATTATTTAATCAAGCAAGTGGAATGACCATGACAGACCCTCCAGAAATCGTTGATAGTTTGAGGAATAACAAAGATGTTTTGATTTTCTTGAAAGCAACGATACCCCACTGTATTACCTTATCTAAATATGCAAGTTCAACGGACCAATTAGAAGATCACCAACTAAATAATATAATCTTTTGTAGTGAATAATATACTTTACATTCCAAACGGATTACGATACGACCCAAGAGCAAAAATAGAAATTGTTGAATTCTAATAGATAGAAACAAATTTAAGATAGTAATTATGTAATAATATTAATAACGTGTTAAAGTCAAATATTTATAATAATGTCAAGACTCACGATTAGATTATATTATATATAAAATTTTTTTAGAAACTGAGAAGCGCACACAGTATTTATAGTTCAAATCTTTCCACAAAGGACGTTAACGTTAGAATAAAAAAAAATGTGCAAGTTTCCAATGAAAGCATCAGTTAGCCTCGAGAGCTTATTCTTTAATCAATTACAACATGAAATATTGAAAAAACTTTTTTTATAATGATGATTTCGCGAGTCAATCACCTGTCTTAAATTTCTGCAAATAACTAGCAAACTGTCTATCCGTTTAGTTAGGGATAGAAATCAATGTAAACGAAATCAGTTCTCACTATCAGAATTCGCAGAAACGCAATATAACGTATTAATCAAAAGATCGTGAGTTTTGCAAGGTTTGAAAGAGAGGGTAAAAATAGTCCAAGGCATCAATTTGCAATACCCAGCCGGCCAATCGAACACCAAGTGCATGAAGTCCCAAAATTTCGACCTCTGAGATTAGCAAATTATTAGCTTTTATTTTATTAAACACTATCAATTTATTAAAGCTTCTTCTTTGTGAAGAGATTCAAAGAATACAGCATTAAAACCGTTTTAAATCTAAGGACACAAAAGTGTTTTCTTATTCTAAATATTATAAATTTTAACAGTAACCATAACTATATAATATAGTACTCACTTATATTATAATAAATTTGTGTAGTTTCCAAACGATTACAGTTAATAAAATGTCCACAAATCGACTTGTTCTGGTTGCATCAGCATAAAATAAAACTTATACATTTTTCATTAAGTATTTCGACTGAGGGTGCTTGATAGAATTTCAATATCAAATTTGAATTGTTTGAATTTTATACTTTTCCATGAGTTTTGTCGCTAACGACCCGGGTTTCGCCTTGCAGCATCTTCAGGCATTCCAAGTGCACGAATGTACTTGAACTGACGCGTCATTAGCGACAAAACTCATGGAAAAGTACAAAATTCAAACAATTCAAATTTTATAGTTTTTTGTCAAATTTTATTAGACGTCATAAAATACACAAATGAATAACGGAATGAAAAGATGTAATTCTTGTTCCAAATATTTAAAGTCTTCCTGAATACTGAGCCATGCTGTACTAGAAAACTGTGTTGGTTTATAATTACTGAACTATCCTAAGTTTTATATGCTAAGCATGTAACAAAAAGAACTTCGAAACATGATTTAATGAATGTCAATATCAATAGATATGATGGTCATTCGAAAACTTCACAACCTGATAATAAAATAATGTATTTTTGTGCAAGGCTTTCAAGACGCTCTATGATGATTTTATATTAAGTTCCCTGCTGTTTAAGCGTCAGGTTGCAAAGTTCTAAAATGAGAGCCATATTTTAAAAAAATGTATTGATTGCTAAAGACTCTATTTCAAAGAAGCAGAATAACTATAATAAAGCAATTAATATAATAAACACAATCAAACAAAAGGTAATTTAACATATGTCAAAAAATATTCATGATCTATTATTGTTGAAGGGATAGACAAGTCCTCGTTGTTTTTAAATTTCATATCATAAAATGGTAGTTTTTAGTGTGATATTAAAACCGGTTTCACTCACAATATTCTTTGATAACATGGCAAAAATAGCTTAAAAGATGCTTTATCAACTCTTCTACAACGTATCCTAAAACAACTAAATAAAGTAAAAGGGGTTTTTCATCATTCTGAAAGCTTTACCATTTTTTTGAGGTACGGTGTTTAACAATGAAAACTAACATTTGAAAAAGATAGGTATCGCCACAGAACTGACTGGAGTTGACAAAAATGGGGTAAGTGTGTAATGAGTTAGATATCAATTCTTCACCTAGAATAACTGCTGGTTCATTGATTATACCAGTTTGCCAAAAAAAACATTTATTTGTATAGGCAATAATTAATAATGCTAGTTTAAAGACAGTCCTTGTCTAGTAGTTTTAAGCCCTTATTAGTGTCAGATCGGCATAAATGCATCGATATTTAGATATTATATGTAACATAAAATATCAATGCTAGATGCTCTTTTGTTTTTTAATCAAAACTAAAATCTGTTATTTACCAACTTCTGCCAGAACAGTGACACTGTGAATTCAGATTTTAAGCAGGCCATTTTATTGTCTATGTCTATCAATGTTTATTTATGTCAGATCGGCATACATCCATCTATATTTTCATATTAGATTATCTATGTAACATTAAATATCAGGTTAAAGGCTTAATCTTAAGGCAAAGTTGCAAATTTTCATTTGCTGTTTACTCAGATGTTTCAATTTTTTACCTGATGACTTCTACCAATAAGGTTAAGGACAATATTAGAAAAAATAAATGCCTACATTATAATGCTTTTGCTGTTAGTGCCAATACATACCGGAGGCTAGCAGCTTTGAGGCTGGCCGCCGAGGCTTATCATATGGACTGCAAATTGCTGACCGGATACAAAGTGGCAAGACTCTAGTGTGTATGTATGGGCACTAAGAAAAAATATCCATTGTAACGAAAACCATCAAAATATAAAGGTTTCACATGATATCTAAATAAATGAGAGTGGATTGGACATTTCTACAATGAAAAAAATCCCTGGATATTATGACCCAATAATAGTATTTTTTATTGCAATCATTGCAGAAAAAATATATATTATAATAACATGTCAAAGTACCAACCAGTGTAGTAGTTTGGAATGTGATACTTTGTCAACAACTTATAAATAAAATTTCACATCCTGTCGACGACAGTCGGAGTTATTCTTAAAAACTATGGTGGGTATCGACTGCTTTTTAACACTAATGCTACTTATTAATATCTTAACTATTTATGCTGAAGATGTAAAAATTATTTTTATACATTTTTCCAAGATTATTTATACTGGCTTCAGATTAAAAATTAATTGACTTGGAAATATAGGCACTGCATGTTTTTAATCGTTTTGAATGTTTGTCCATTTAAAATTAATATTTTGACATCACAAAGTGTTGTAGACATATAAAAACAGTTGTATATTATCATTAAACATAATCCGTTTACAGAAATTAAAAGTTCTATTCGAAAGCCATAATTATAAGTTGGTTGAAGATTTTTTTTGTGGGAACGAAACAGTTTGATCATTTTCATGACTTTTTAACACATCTTATGCAGGTATTGTTAAAATAATTACCATCATCAACAAGAGGTCAGCGAGGAGATACAGCAGAGAGCAGTTGACTGATAACTATCTGGGGTGATTGACTGATATCGTCACTAGTACAGTGTCAAATTAAGATGTGTTTTTAGTGGCTTTAAATTACATGGATCAATCTAATTGAAGAGATGTATTATACACAGTTGTAGAATAAAAAATAAAGCATTGATTGAGCGATCAACATCCCACATAAGACGTATAAAAATTGAGACTAAAGAATATATTTTTTAACAAATAGTTAATAATAAAATCTTTTATGGTGACAATACTTCAAATACTTATGCTGTCTCGACAGATTTAATAGTAGCGTTACGATGAACAGTATCATCATAAAGCAGGGTACACATTATGTTTGCGCACTACGACTGCTCCAAGTGTGTACGTTACTCTGTACTAAAATTTGTGCAGATGAGTGATGTGCTGCTGATGCACGAACATAGTGAGTACCCAGCATAATAATTTATAATATTGACAACTGAGATAGAATCGGGAGAGATATTTTATTTATGAAAACTATATGAGCAGACTTCAACAGTTGAAAGCCATAACTGGAGAAATTACTCAATACAGTATATAAATCATTTCACTGCGAAAATAATTTAAGAGTGGAAATTAATGTCTGCAATTTAACTGAGATTTTTTTATGGTAATAAGAACCCAACTTTTAGCCAACTCAAGAACAAACCGATTACTACACTTGTAATACATTTAACAAGAAGTTTTTCAATACGTTAATTGTTTTGAAAATATTTTTTTCACACTTTCCACTCTTTTGTTTATTTTTATTAATATATTATTAATATAGTTATTTTCACAAAGGCAGAACAAACATTGAGTTAATCAATAATTTAATGACATAATTTACATAAATAATCTTAACTTTAGTTTTAACGCTGGTTAATTATTACATAATTAATATAATTATTTTAGAAGATTACAAATCCTTTATGAATATACAACGTTAGGCAGTTAAATGGCACATATTATTTTTCTTAATATAATTACAGAAGTAATAAACCTTCATTTTGTATTTTATAACGTTTATTTATATTCATCTTGTTTTTGTCGAAGCGCCATCATTTTAATAATAGGAAACAAAAAGCAGATCATGTTTACTATTTACTAAGAAATATAGTTTAAGAATGAAGCAGATAAATTATTACACTCGTATAGTGGTAAGTGTAGTCTAAAAGGCATAATATAAATAGTTTTGACTGTGCAAACGTTGACTAGTGAAATTATAGCAACTAATTTCTATCTACCTGATTTGCAAACTATTCAAATTAAGACTGATATCAACAATGAAATCAAATTCAAGGATATTATTTTAAGCAGTGGTTTTAATTATTACCAAATATATGAAGTTATTATTAAGGTTCAATCTCTAATGACCAAAGCCAATTGACACACCCAACGAAGAAAAAAGTAACTCACCTTTTGTTAAATAGATTATAATGTAAGATTGAGAAATTTTCAATTGAAAATGATACTCCACCGAAATTAATCTTGTTTAACCATTCAAACTCGCATACGTGGAATACATTTTCAGTAACAGGCACTTGTGAAAGCCACTAAAATGTTATTGTATGTTCCATTGAATAGCAGAATATAACCTTACTACAACACAAAAATTAAAAGATATATGGATTTGTTTGTTTTGAAAAACATCTCTAGTGACATTTAGGGCAAATGATTTTTTGACATCGGTGTCTTTATTAAAAATTATCACTCCCAGACCGCCGATTTAGCACACTTAATGGTGTCGACAAGCTTCGACCGCCAACTCATCGATGCTGACTAGGAACAAGAATTTTATCAAATTTTTAGAACTTAATTTGAAATGTACTCAAAACTAAACAATAGATTTAACATTAGTTTTTTTTTAAATAGGATAAAAGTAATCATAACTGAAACTTCAATCGGACCATTATAGAACTCAATTTATTTGAATGAACTCTGTGAACTATTTTTATTATGAATCAACGATAGGACGTTGTGTTTGAATGCAGAGCACGCCCCTGTCAGTAGGATTGGTTTTGATGAACGTGCTGTGCGTGTCATAAAAATATAAAAATCAATTATTAGCTTATAACATTTTATAACGCTCTCTTGCAAAATAACCAAAAACGAGTTACTGTCTCTGATGTCGGGGGTGTTAGCATGATAGAGATTAATAAAACTACATTGTCGTTCATATCTAAAATGTTCGTTAGCGGTGGTTTTATTGGATATAGTATTTTATTGCGTTCAAATCAACTCGTCTTTAATAAAATACTAGATCTGCAAATCTGTTTCAGAAGAAGGCATTAAAATTGATTCAATAACTTACACCGTAGACTCACTCTGTGTTTTATTTGATTACTAATTTGCTATTTTTAATCTACGATTGTATATCAACAACAAATAAGAAAGAAATAGTCAAAAATGCATTCAGAAGAGGCCAGAGAAAAAGACATAAAAATACTTAAAAGGTATAATATGACATGTTTCTAACATGTGTACATAATATTACAAATAGTAAATTAGAATTTTTTTTTAATGGTTAAGAAAGTATTCTGGCAAGAAATGGAATGAGTTGGGTAAAATAATTATATTAATTCACTTACTTACGACAGATTGATTTTTATTGTTAGGTATGCAATTTTGACAATTCGTTCAACCCGAGTCTAGGAATAAATGGATAAGTATGATCTCAAAAACAACTGGTGGAGATTTGATTCATAGTTATGAGACTCTTTAAAACCGGATAGTTAAAATGATTATTTATTACACGACAACTGTTGTAGTATCTTGAATGATAATAAATTGTGGAATATTTATTATAAATATAAGTGCCAATTCCGAATAGAGACAATGTTGTGAAAATATGTTTAGTTTTATGATGATTTATAATATTGAGCCATAGCAAAGCCGTTTTTTGATAATAGGTTCTCCCTTGAAAGGCTACCACAGGATGCTTCGAAGAATATGTCTCTTGCCTATCTCTGCCGAGTACATACTATAATTGTCCATCAGTGAGCTTTTGGTAACAGGAGAGATTCAAACTTCACAACACATCCCTAAGCTAAATTCACCAGCATTTCTTGTTTTTTTTTTAATTTTTGACAATGTAAGGGAAAGCATAATCTGTTTTTGTATCTACAAATCAGATAACCATTCTCTATCTAGTATTCATCGAATGCATCAATTTTCAAAAAGTTCACCATCAGCTTTTTTAAAGTACAATCGTAAGTCGTCGTCAAAATGCGTTGAACAATTGGCACTCGGTTTTGACCGGGTACAAACGGGAATATAATAATATGTGTAAGAAAAAACCTTAACTTCTCAGAGCTCCCATTGTTTTAGTAAAGAAATATTATTGAGAATAGGGCAACTCCGAAATATATGTTGAATTTATAAAATCCTCTCTAGATTTATAATGTGTATTCATAAGCTAAAGAAACAAATGAAATTAATAAAAATATTTTTTTTATAAAATACACTCAGCCTTTTTGTACACGATTTTACGTTGTACTACCGTGTAAAAAAAAAAGTAAGAGTGTACATTCAATGATGCGAATAGTGAATGCTGATGTTTAAGACTAAGATAAAGAATATGCAATTAATTGAAAACATTTTCTACTGACCCAATAACACCTATACAATATTAAAGCAAAACAATGAAATTAGACAAGCAATATCTTCTTTCACTTAATGTAAGATGTCATAAGACAATGTCAATTCCGGAACAATTGCCTGTCTCCTGTGTCACGAACCGAATTTGAACAGAATAAATTTTATCATAAGCATTCCGAAAACATTATATTCTGTGATAAATTAATGTCACAATATTTATACAATAGCAATATTTGTATTTATCGAAAATTTTAAATGTTATAAAGTAATGAATATCTAAAAATGTTGTAAAATTTACAGTGGGAGACCAATGGAAGCATAACTGAAATGATTATCAATAAAAACAAATTAAATTTTATATAAACATTACAGTAAAATGATGTAAAAAATATTTTTAAGAAAAAGCTACTAATAGGGAAGTGCAGTAACTATATTAAAAATTCAAGACAGTGTTACTATTGCCAATACAAATATGAAATAAATAATTGTGAAAATCAATTCAGATGCAAAAAAAGAATAGAGAAAAATTATCATCTTTATATCATACAACAAAATTTATTTTCAAATTTGACTTAGATAAACAACAAAAAACCGTAGGCAGCATAAATCTACCACTTTCAAAAATATCATAACCTTTTAAATATTATAGTATGTTGTTTATACAATTTACATTGTGCAGTTCGATAAAATAATAATTATTAGATGTATCGTGTAAGGCCCATTTTTAAAGATAAAAAAAACAGTTACGCTAAGGCTGGATGACTCGAATTTTGCGCTCGATATTTCCTCTGCACATGGGACAGCTCTGCTCGACGGCATCGGAACATTTAACACAGCAGCAGAGATGACCGCACGGTATAAATACCACTCCACAATTCTCCTCCATACAAACCACACACTCTGTCAAATTTTCAGCAATTATAGACGGTTCCTTTTTAATTACTGCGGACTCTTTTTCATCGAAAGATAATTCTGATTCCAGTGGAGCCGACGGCGATTTCTGTTGAGAGGCTTCAGGCTCGTTCATTTTCAAACGTGTGGCTTCTATTTCTTCCAGATAGAATTTGATGGCTTTCAATATGTTGACTCGGTCTGAGGTCAGCCTCACCCCTTGCTTCTGTAACATTTCATCGGTCAGGGTAGCCAGTTCACGACTACTCGAAACCCAATGCACTAAGAACGGCAAGCAATGTATGACTCCTTCCTGTAGTAAATAATTGGCAAAAGTCGGATCTAATTGTCGCTGAGAGGAAACGACGATTTCCGGAATAGAGTCCAGAAGCTGTTGGTAACGAATCAACCAAAAATCGGAAGATGTTTTCTTTTCTAATTCCATCGCCTGAAGTGTTTCGATCAGCTGCGATCTTCTGATCCCTTGTTGATCTAAAAGATCGACGAGCAAGAAAGACAGCTTTATCCTCTGATCGTTCAAGTTGTCCATGTTGTCATTCAACTTTAGTCTCCTTCTATCTAATTCGAGAGCTGACAATTTGGCTAAATGCGATTCGACTAAAGCAATCTCTTGCACGAGTCCCCAAGATCGAGCGTCACATTTTTCTAACAATACCCCGACGGCCGCTTTTTGCACATCTTCGTCTTTCAAAAGACGTTCCACTAACCCAGACTGTAATGCGTCTCTAGTTTTAAGAAGGTTTCCAAGTTGTTCATTTGAATTGAGCTCCTGCATTAAGAAAGATTCTTTCACTTCGCTTTGAGATTCTCCATATTGTTTCAAAGATTTGTCATATTGACATTCTTCTTCGAGTAAACTCTGCATCGCTTTCAAAGTGTCTACGGTCTTCAAATTGGTATAATTAGCTCTGCACATTTCTAAAAGTCTATCGTGCTCTCTTTGATCGTGCTCCAAGTATTGCTGCATGCGTTGCGGATTGAAAGTATTCAATTCGAGAAGTTGCAACACGACTTTTTCGGTAAACTGCTCTTCTTCTTGAATCTGTCTAATCAATCTCGTCCTGTCGTGATCTCTCTCTACCTGAATTTTGTTGAGCTCCGAATCTAATTTCATCTGTTCTTGTGTGTACTCTAAAAGAAACTTTTCTTTCTGCTTCTTCGACGCTTCGTGCATTTGATTTTCCATACGATGAAGATTTTCATCTTCTTCTTCCCAGTTAGCAAACTGACTTCTCAAGCTCCTATCGTATTCTGCAGGGCTCATTACCGGTTTAGGACTATTTGGTCCGGTGATATCGTCACCTAATACGCTTCCCGGAGGTGTGTATTCAAAATTACCCTGCTCACAGAGGAATTTCATAATTTGCGTAGTGTCAAGGCAGGCGATGTCGCTAGGAGGAAATGTAAAATTTTCAGGATTCAATTCTATGACTTGTAAATTAGTCGCTTGACACAGTTCTACGCAGATAGTTGCGAGATCGGCATTGCCGGTGATGGAGAGCTTCTTTAGTCGTTTGAGTTTCCCCATAGACGGAGGTAAACATTTAAGGTTATTGTGAGAGACATCAAACACTTCAAGGCAGACCAAAGCGCTAATGTGATCGGTTATTTTCTTAACCTGGTTATGGCTTACATACAACTCTTTGAGATTGACGAGGTATCGTATATCGTCGCTTAATTTATGAAATCTATTTTTGCTAATGTTGAGCACTTTGAGTAAGTAAAGGTCACTTAGATTGCCTCCGTCTTCGAGGCAGGACAAAGCGTTTTCTTCTAAATTGACGGATTCCTTTCGAAAGACCTTGCACAAGGAGAAAATCCCGCTCGGAACATTCTTCAAGGCGCACTGAGAGAGATCGAAGGACGGTTCGGGAGATTCGCGCGCCAAGTAAAGCTTTCTTTCAAGGCGTGTCCTGTTGTCTTCGGTGTTCACGTTCCTCCTTCCGAATAGAGACATTGTAGCGTGAAACCCTGAGGGCACGGAGCAGCCCATCGAATCCGCTTAAATGGTTAATTATTGGTCAAGTTGCTAGTAATAATTAAATAGAATGATGCTTATATACAGCAATTACCTTAAATTGGTGCTGGGAATGAGCTTTCAAATCAAAATAGATAATAAAGCACGATTAATAATCACGTTTATTGATCACATTGTCAGAGTCGAAACTGTTTCATTTTGCTCTTATCGCTAGACGACGCGCACTATGTCATTTTTACAGAATCTGTCAAGTGTCAAAATATTAGTAATAGACAATGAAATCAATTAACCGCAGCATGAAATTTTAAATTTTTAACATTGATAAAAAAGTTATCTCTCTTTTAAAATATTTGCGGCGATGAACTTGAAATGTTCTTATTAAATTTTTTTATTAAATATTTTTATTAAATATAGTGGTGTAAATCAAAAGATAAATTACACATTCAAAAAAAGTTACAGTATTAATAATGACTAGCTGTAAGCCCGTTGCCCAGCAACGTGAGATTTTTGTTGCATTGTGTTTTGTTGCATTGTATTTTATTTTATTTTACTTTATTTTATTTTATTTTATTTTATTTTATTTTATTTTATGTTATGTTATGTTGTGTTATTTTATTTTATTTTATTTTATTTTATTTTATTTTATTTTATTTTATTTTATTTTATTTTATTTTATTTTATTTTATTTTATTTTATTTTATTTTATTTTATTTTATTTTATTTTATTTTATGTTATTTTATTTTATTTTATGTTATTTTATTTTATTTTAATTTATTTTATTTTTATAGTAAGCAGAAATTTCGTAAATTATTTAATATTTGGAATAAAGTTTAAGTTTGCTAACAACCATTTTTCGTAGTAGCATAAATATCGTAAAATAATTAATTTTTGGGATAATTTTTAAGTTTGCTAACAACCATTTTTCGTAGTAGCATAAATTTCGTAAAATATTCAATTTTTGGAATAAAGTTTAAGTTTGCTAACAACCATATTTCGTAGTAGCCGAAATTTCGTAAATTATTGACTTTTTGGAATAAAGTTCAAGTTTGCTAACAACCATTTTTCGTAGTAGCAGAAATTTCGTAAATTATTGATTTTTTGGAATAATGTTTAAGTTTGCTAACAACCATTTTTCGTAGTAGCATAAATTTCGTAAAATATTGAATTTTTGGAATAAAGTTTATGTTTGCTAACAACCATTTTTCGTAGTAGCATAAATTTCGTAAATTATTTAATATTTGGAATAATGTTTAAGTTTGCTAACAACCATTTTTCGTAGTAGCAGAAATTTCGTAAATTATTGAATTTTTGGAATAATGTTCAAGTTTGCTAACAACCATTTTTCGTAGGAGCAGAAATTTCGTAAATTATTTAATATTTTGAATAATGTTCAAGTTTGCTTACAACCATTTTTCGTAGGAGCAGAAATTTCGTAAATTATTTAATATTTGGAATAATGTTCAAGTTTTCTAACAACCATTTTTCGTAGTAGCAGAAATTTCGTAAAATATTTAATTTTTGGAATAATGTTTAAGTTTGCTAACAACCATTTTTCGTAGTAGCCGAAATTTCGTAAATTATTTAATTTTTGGAATAATGTTTAAGTTTGCTAACAACCATTTTTCGTAGTAGCATAAATTTCGTAAAATATTCAATTTTTGGAATAATGTTCAAGTTTGCTAACAACCATTTTTCGTAGAAGCAGAAATTTTGTAAATTATTGAATTTTTGGAATAATGTTTAAGTTTACTAACAACCATTTTTCGTAGTAGCATAAATTTCGTAAATTATTTAATATTTGGAATAATGTTTAAGTTTGCTAACAACCATTTTTCGTAGTAGCAGAAATTTCGTAAATTATTGAACTTTTGGAATAAAGTTTAAGTTTGCTAACAACCATTTTTCGTAGTAGCATAAATTTCGTAAAATATTCAATTTTTGGAATAAAGTTTGAGTTTGCTAACAACCATTTTTCGTAGTAGCATAAATTTCGTAAATTATTTAATATTTGGAATAATGTTTAAGTTTGCTAACAACCATTTTTCGTAGTAGCATAAATTTCGTAAATTATTGAACTTTTGGAATAAAGTTTAAGTTTGCTAACAACCATTTTTCGTAGTAGCAGAAATTTCGTAAATTATTGAATTTTTGGAATAAAGTTCAAGTTTGCTAACAACCATTTTTCGTAGTAGCATAAATTTCGTAAATTATTTAATATTTGGAATAATGTTTAAGTTTGCTAACAACCATTTTTCGTAGTAGCATAAACTTCGTAAAATATTCAATTTTTGGAATAAAGTTTAAGTTTGCTAACAACCATTTTTCGTAGAAGCAGAAATTTCGTAAATTATTGAATTTTTGGAATAATGTTCAAGTTTGCTAACAACCATTTTTCGTAGTAGCCGAAATTGCGTAAATTATTTAATATTTAGAATAATGTTCAAGTTTGCTAACAACCATTTTTCGTAGGAGCAGAAATTTCGTAAATTATTTAATATTTAGAATAATGTTCAAGTTTGCTAACAATCATTTTTCATAGTACCATAAATCGACCACGGCGCATATATCGACAGCCCTGCAGTTTTTAAATTGCAAATTATTGAATTATATTTTATTTCATTTCATTATCTATTAATTTGAAAATGTACGCAAACAAAATACATTTCGTAGAAGAAGAAGATGTCTCGAGGACATCATCAGTACGCACACATTTGTGAAAAGTGAAAAGCGAGTGATTATTTTATCGACTTTTAATATATAAATTTAGTATGAATAAAAAAGTGGAGAAATGGAAGGTGTGAAATGGACGTCCAAACATACTGACACTCAGACCTTATCGGCTATTAATATATAGACTAGCTGTAAGCCCGTTGCCCAGCAACGTGAGATTTTTGTTGCATAGTATTTAATTTAATTTTATGTTATTTTATTTTATGGTATTTTATTTTATTTTATTTCATTTCATTTTATTTTATTTTATTTTATTTTATTTTATTTTATTGAATTTAATTTAATTTAATTATATTTTATTTTAATATATTTTATTTTTATAGTTAGCAGATATTTCGTAAATTATTTAATATTTGGAATAATGTTTAAGTTTGCTAACAACAATTTTTCGTATTAGCAGAAACTTCGTAAATTACTTAATTTTTAGAATAATGTTCAAGTTTGCTGACAACTATTTTTCGTAGTAGCAGAAATTTCGTGAATTATTGAATTTTTGGAAAAAAAAAGTTTGATAACAACCATTTTTCGTAGTAGCCGAAATTTCGTAAATGATTTAATATTTGGAATAATGTTCAAGTTTGCTAACAACCATTTTTCGTAGTAGCATAAATTTCGTAAAATATTGATTTTTTGGAATAAAGTTTAAGTTTGCTAACAACCATTTTTCGTAGTAGCAGAAATTTCGTAAATTATTTAATATTTGGAATAATGTTCAAGTTTGCTAACAACCATTTTTCGCAGTAGCATAAATTTCGTGAAATATTTAATTTTTGGAATAAAGTTAAAGTTTGCTAACAACCAATTTTCGTAGTAGCCGAAATTTCGTAAATTATTGAATTTTTGGAATAAAGTTTAAGTTTGCTAACAACCATTTTTCGTAGTAGCAGAAATTTCGTAAATTATTGAATTTTTGGAATAATGTTCAAGTTTGCTAACAGCCATTTTTCGTAGTAGCAGAAATTTCGTAAATTATTTAATATTTGGAATAATGTTTAAGTTTGCTAACAACCATTTTTCGTAGTAGCAGAAATTTCGTAAAATATTTAATTTTTAGAATAATGTTTAAGTTTGCTAACAACCATTTTTCGTAGGAGCAGAAATTTCGTAAATTATTTAATATTTGGAATAATGTCCAAGTTTGCTAACAACCATTTTTCGTAGGAGCAGAAATTTCGTAAATTATTTAATTTTTGGAATAATGTTGAAGTTTGCTAACAACCATTTTTCGTAGTAACAGAAATTTCGTAAATTATTCAATTTTTGGAATAAAGTTTAAGTTTGCTAACAACCATTTTTCGTAGTAGCAGAAATTTCGTAAATTATTGAATTTTTGGAATAATGTTCAAGTTTGCTAACAACCATTTTTCGTTGGAGCAGAAATTTCGTAAATTATTTAATATTTGGAATAATGTCCAAGTTTGCTAACAACCATTTTTCGTAGTAGCAGAAATTTCGTAAATTATTGAATTTTTGGAATAATGTTTAAATTTGCTAACAACCATTTTTCGTAGTAGCAGAAATTTCCTAAATTACTTAATTTTTGGAATAATGTTTAAGTTTGCTAACAACCATTTTTCGTAGAAGCAGAAATTTCGTAAATTATTGAATTTTTGGAATAATGTTTAAATTTGCTAACAACCATTTTTCGTAGTAGCAGAAATTTCCTAAATTACTTAATTTTTGGAATAATGTTTAAGTTTGCTAACAACCATTTTTCGTAGAAGCAGAAATTTCGTAAATTATTGATTTTTTAGAATAATGTTTAAGTTTGCTAACAACCATTTTTCGTAGTAGCAGAAATTTCGTAAATTATTGAATTTTTGGAATAATGTTCAAGTTTGCTAACAACCATTTTTCGTAGGAGCAGAAATTTCGTAAATTATTGAAATTATTGAATTTTTGGAATAATGTTTAAGTTTGCTAACAACCATTTTTCGTAGAAGCAGAAATTTCGTAAATTATTGATTTTTTAGAATAATGTTTAAGTTTGCTAACAACCATTTTTCGTAGTAGCAGAAATTTCGTAAATTATTGATTTTTTGGAATAATGTTTAAGTTTGCTAACAACCATTTTTCGTAGTAGCAGAAATTTCGTAAATTATTGAATTTTTGGAATAAAGTTTATGTTTGCTAACAACCATTTTTCGTAGTAGCAGAAATTACGTAAATTATTTAATTGTTGGAATAATGATTAAGTTTGCTAACAACCATTTTTCGTAGTAGCAGAAATTTCGTAAATTATTTAATTTTTGGAATAATGTTAAAGTTTGCTAACAATCATCTTTCGTAGTAGCAGAAATTTTGTAAATTACTTAATTTTTGGAATAATGTTTAAGTTTGCCAACAATTATTTTTCGGATTTTAAATTATTTAACAATTATTTCCAATAAAAATCAAAAGATCAAATCCAATTTTTCAATAAAAAATCAGTTGCACATTTTGTCCAAGTGTATGAAAAAAGCAAAATATTATTCTATCATATATCCATATCATAATTTGAATATTCTTAATGTATTAAAGAATTCTAACAGATTTTCAAGGTCAGACGTGAAAAGATTCATCATTATGATTCAATTGATCAAATCCGCTCCAAAAAATATTAGTCTCACATCGACTCACACGATCAGACGATTCATTTCGATAGCCCTATAATCATAGTTTGCAATAGTCGAATTAAAGTCTTTGATTATTCGAATATTATGATGTATGGTGATACAATACTTTAGCTCTACACCAAGAAATATCAAATTTTCAAACGTGGCGATATCAGAACATTCACGCCCGGTTTAAAATAAGCCGCTCCCATTGGATAGAACAACATTTCAAAAATGTGCTGTTCAGAATAAATCGAAATCATTGGTCTGTACCTTACTGCGGACGTCCTTACAGACAGACCTTATCGGCTATTAATGTTAAGATTAAAGAATTCTAACAGATTTTCAAGGTCAGACGTGAAAAGATTCATCATTATGATTCAATTGATCAAATCCGCTCCAAAAAATATTAGTCTCACATTGACTCACACGATCAGACGATTCATTTCGATAGCCCTATAATCATAGTTTGCAATAGTCGAATTAAAGTCTTTGATTATTCGAATATTATGATGTATGGTGATACAATACTTTAGCTCTACACCAAGAAATATCAAATTTTCAAACGTGGCGATATCAGAACATTCACACCCGGTTTAAAATAAGCCGCTCCCATTGGATAGAACAACATTTCAAAAATGTGCTGTTCAGAATAAATCGAAATCATTGGTCTGTACCTTACTGCGGACGTCCTTACAGACGGACCTTATCGGCTATTAATGTTAAGATGTTCCTATATTTTTTGCTAGGTACAAAATCTATCTTTCGTTTTATGAAATACGAAAGAGCCAGGCAAATAAATGCTTCAAGACATTTTTGAAATATATTTCTTTTTTAAATCATTTATCTTTTTATGACGGTTTTTATCACAATCCAAAATTGAGATTTAACAATAAAACAATGGTTAAGATTGTTTGATGCATAATGAATATTTTTTATACACATAATAATTTTATATATATGTCACGAGTTGTTTTTTTGATTCATTTGCTTTCAAATATTTTATACAGAAACAAAATCGAAAAACTTAAAAACATTTGTATTCAGTAGCGGATTAAGAACACGGGGGACCCAGGCGCAAAAAAATGGAATACCTGTTTTTTGGACAACATAAGAACGTCAAAAAACTTCCTGAAAAATATTAAAAACCTGAACAAAGGTATAAGACTCAAATATAAGCCATTTTTGAGGCCCCTAAAATTCGAAGACCCCAAGCGCTCGCTTCATTTGCTTGTGGGATAATCCGCTACTGTTTGTATTATATAATCTGAAGAGAAGTTTTTTTTTCAAATTTCTTATCAAGGTGTTACAAGAAACTTTAAAGCATTTGCATATGGAACAAAATCATCAAAACACATTTTTTGTGCCTCCTGTAAAATTTGATGTGTGGGTTACGACCTTTTTCCTTTCCACATTCGATATATTAATCTCAAAAACATATATTTTTAATCCCAAATGCTGCTTTGTTTTTTCATACAATTTGAATATTTTGATTTTTGGAACCGATTTATCAAATTGTATGAAAGTGAGGTTTTTTTACGCGCCACGTTCTGGAACAAACATATCACGTAAAAAAAAGGATTGGGTGTATTGATCAAATATTTTTTTTTTATCAATTGTTAATTATTGATAACTGTACCATCTAGGCCGGTGTTGCCCAACCTTTTAACACCTGCAGACCGATAAAGAGGAAAAAAAAATTGCAGACCACTAATAATGAAATAAATATGGTATTTATGTAATATTTTTAAATCTTATATTGTTACAAATAGACATAACTATACAACCGCTTTCAGTTGACAATGCTCGCAATGAGCGAAACCGGTCCTGACCTTTTAAATAAAGTGGAATAAAGTACAAAGGAATATTGTGGTTTTATTAATATAATGCCTTTCCACCGAGTATTCACAGTGAACACCATAAAAGTGAAAACAATTATGTATTATGAAATTATTGGTATATTTAGGACAAAATACGGAGCCGCATTATTGATGTTTTCTTATTTAACAATAAATAAAAATACAAGAAAATTTGCAGGCGATAAAAAATCCTATATTAAAAATCCTATATTCAATGGCGAATTTCTTGAAATTTGACATACTATTTGCGGCCCGGCAGAAAGTCTCTGCGGCCCAGCACTGGGCCGCGGACCGCCGGTTGGGGAACACTGATCTAGGCAACTACCGCCTACTCGAAAGTTTATTTATTTCTTGGGATGGAGCACTACTTAAATAACAAACACACTGTAATAAAGAATATTTATTAGTTGAAATACAAAATGTTTTAACATTTTATTAAAAAAATCACAAAGCAAGATATGTAATGAAATTAAAATACATAAATTATAAGTTCTTCAAAGAAACTAACAAAAATTGTACATTGAACTATGGCAATTAGCAGTGAATGAAACCATTATTTGTGTTTAATATCATATCATAGAGTACATAAATAATATGAAGTGAACTAGCAATTTTTTCTACTGTTATTTCAATATTATGGCGAGTTAAATAATTAATATTCTTCGAAAACAGATAATACCCTCCTAAAACTTGCCAGAACTATTAAATCCTAAAATATTACTATAATTATGTGAAATAATAGCAACAAGAAATATTTCTTTTAAACGATAATGCTAGTATGAAAATAGTTTTCATGTTGTCAATCTTAATCTTCAATTTTACATATTTGTGAGTAAATTTATCTATGTTTTATGATGTCAAAATACTGCTGAAAATATCAGTATAATCGTATTACTTAGATGGAAGGAATATCTGGAATAAATTATATCATAGAACTGTCAATACGACTTTAAGTACTTACTTACGAAAATATGATACTTTTATATTATAACGATAAGGAAAAAAAAAACTATTTATTACATAATATGTATGTGGATATCTAATATTTATTATCATGGCAAATATTTTATTGGCTCTTTTGACTATTCAATTTGAAGCAATATCAACTTTCAATTTCAATAAATCAATGAAACAAGCGAACCTTTAGCATTTCAATATTTTCACAAACGTTAATAATCAATAAATGAAATGATAGGATTAGTAAACTACACGAAACATATCTACGGTCATTATGCAAAGAATCATTTACAATAATTGAAAGATAACTTTGAATTCAATATATTTGATATCTGGCACATAGTGGATCAAACATTTGAAAAAAATCTTAAATAATGAGTAAAATACTTAGACGCTTATACCTAAATGCATTTTTTGCAAAACTTATATATTTTTGAAAGTATTATTATAACAAGTGAAGTATATGAAACGTAAAGCATTTTTACAACTCCTAAATGCATATATGTTTCATAAAGTAAATTAAAAATTCCCATTCAGGCTCGGACGACATTCACCGCAGATACATTTTTGATATTTAACAAGTACACTATGTTTTTTTAATATCTGCGAGTAATGTTTGGCTATGTTTTCAAGTGGCTTGCATTTTAAATAAAGTAATATCATTGTTGATTTTTTAAAATATAATCAAATTTGAGAAATAAAACTCACACAATGGAACTTTTATATGATTTCACTTTTGGAATACATGGATATTTTAAAATGATATATAGATACAACACTTATTGAATTAGAAAATTTTGGCCCAGACTTTCGTTGCGCATTTTTAACGTGATTTTGTTTTCAGCCGGCATAAATAAACAAGTTAGTGTATCTCGTTAGTCCCTGCGGATGAGAATTATGATACGGGCTTCCATCCTTGAGGAATCAATTTATTATGCATTGTCAATTCTTCTGTTTGTATTTTTGAGTAAAGAGAAATAAATGATAAAAGCCAAAGTAAAATTTATATGAAAAATAAAACAAACATGTCTACCGTTGCAATATATAAAACATCAATCCTGATGTAAATTTTCAATGCTTTAGATATCCGTTACTAAAATATTTCAATAAACTTAATATTACAAAGCGATTACGAAATAAGATTTCAGAGTGATTAAATTTACAATATAAGGAACAAAATTTTTCATAGGCAAAGTAAAGTTTTTAAATAACTGCAAAATCTCTACTAATAGGCCTTATTATCACTCTCGCATATTGCCACCTCTCAAGCTTATTCTTTGTCTGAATCCAAGAAACTAACTGGTTGAATAATAATAGTCAGCAAAATGCTGCAGGTCTTTGGAAGAATACCTTAACATTACCGTTTTTTTATGATGGCAGTGCATAACGACAAAGATAAATTGACAATATTATGTATCTCAGCACGTACAAACTTGTTCAGTTTAGATAGATAGGTATATTATGTAAGTTTCTTGGACTCGAACTAAATAAGCCTCCATTATATCTATAACAATTCGACTTAACTTAATCTGCCACACTCTTCTAGCTATCTATGAATTTCTTCAATTGAAGAAAACGTAAAGCAAAATTTGCAAAAATATTAAAGCTACTGACACATTTTAATGTTATTAGTGTAATATCTTTCAATGGCACCAAGGTTTTGCTAATATGGAAAAATATTTGAGACCGCAGATTGTGACAGCGCGTAGAGCGCATTTCAAATACTCTCACGCAAATATTGCTGTGGTGCATTATTGCAAGTCGGCCCTAAAACACTGTGGCTTCAATACAAGCGACAAAACAAATTAACTGTAATTCTGTTTTTGAATTCCTGTTTTCATGAAAAAAATCTTATATTATACATATTAAAATTATCATATTTTATACATAACACGAAGAATACATGCTAATGTATAAATACAGCAAATCTTTATAGTTTTTTTCTATTGCTACACTATAAAGACAGACAACTTAATACAGAACTAGGATAACTTTAATTATCATTATTTATCTGAGTTGTATTTTATGTAGTAGTAGAAAAATATCAAATCGTAATTATGTAGAGTATGTATTCAATTGCGAATGCAATATTTGCATTTCATTTTTCTAAATGAAAGCTAAAAATTTACCAACAAAAAAAGCTGACAAAATAGTCGACTTTTCAAAATGTTTACTAATTAGTTGACATTAATTAAACAAAATAATATATGAAAAATCACTTCATAATTTGTTTGCATTTGCAAATATTTTGGGTTTAATGTAAAGTCCACCGAATTTGAATAGGTTTATATAGTACCATGAAATTGGTATGCAGGTATGTCACAGATATATTCGTCAGCTGTCAATTACCGTTACAGTAGTATCTATTGTGATATTTTAATATGCCCAGCATTTTCTGCAAAGAAAATCAACTGAATTATTTGCAACGGTTCATGTCTGTGTTTTGAGTGTTCAGCATGGCGGGTTCAAGCATATTTTAAATTACTAGTGTTGAAATATCTTTAATTCGACTTTCTTTTACATATTAGGTAGTTTTGATATAGCAAATTCAATCAATTTGCAATATTGAGTTCAACAAAATGATATCCATATAAGAACAGTAATAAGTTACGGAGGTTTATGTGATCAGAGGTCAATTTTTACCAATAAATCCGAAATTACTTTGAGAAATGGCATGATCGTTTTTTTAGTTGCTTTTATCTGTGGTTTTTAAAACTTTCACAAGTGCGAAGAATCGAGGAATCTTAATTTTGTGTGCAAAAAGAACTTTTCATTCCATTAAAAAGCTCAACACGGAAACTGTATATTTTTTACAAGCACTTCGTCTACTACAAATATAATAATTATATTCAAACCTAGTAGATAATGCTAACGATATAAAGAAAGAGAGCACAGAGGAGTTAATATATCCGAAATAAAATATTTAGGAAACTCCAATAAATAAATCTAAAAAAAGAGAAATGGAATTTTTCACATAAAGAGAATACACATACACTAAATTTAAATGATGGAATTACATTTTTTAATGGAATTTAAATGCAAAATTTGTCAATATAATTAACCAATGCTTTGGATAATAATTTGATCAGTATTCTAAGGAATCATTTGTTACAATAGAGGGTTATAAATCAATAATATTTACGTCCATGACAATGCAAAGTAAAACATGTCACACTCGATGTAACCAGATTTCCTTTTACTTCTCATATTAGTCTTCTATAATATAATGATTAAGTATCCCATGAAGACTATAGAAGTATGTAAAATAAACAAAACAATTTGCCAATGATAAATTCAGTATCATGATACAACACTACAACAAAATTTTTCTCTCAGCAACAAACAAAAGCTTTTTGAGATACTTAAAAATTACGTTTGTCAAAAAAAAATTGAATAACTATTTTACTTATATCGAAGAAATATAATTGCAGTTTGTTAGCTTTTGTTGCACCTCCAATGCGATCGGTGTTTATAATAAATATGTACATTTAGTTGGACTAAAAATAAATGTATAACCTATCTATAATTTGACATGGCATCTTCATATAGGTAATATAAAGAGAAACAACGAACACTTCTATGAGAAGACTTACATAATGCTCACTGAGTAAAGCCACGGAATTGGAAATCAAGTTTTCAGTTCAAAATATTCAATATTGCAAATATATTACGTAAACTAGCACGGCTGTTGAGAAAATCTGTCATATTTTAAATGTTGTTTAATTTTAAATTAGTTATTGTGCAATTTCATCGTTACTTTAATAGGCAAATTAATAAAAATATATCACTCTGTGTAAAAAATAATAACAAATTAAATATAGCCAATACATGAATATCTACTTTTGAAAACATTGATGGAGATTTCGACAAAATATTCAAGAGCGATTATTGGTATTTGTGACTATAGCAGCATTACACAGTAAACCAGACAAATTACATAAACGTCTATGGTTTAGTATCTGATTAATATCACAAAAAACTGTTGCTAAAAGTTAATGTATATTAAACGTGAAGAGGTCAATAGCACGACGCACTCCATTAACTATAATGACAGTTTATAAGTTATTTATTGTCAGGATCTCTTTGGATCGAATTCAGTAATAAAACCGAGGTTAACGGAATAGCAGTGTAGGCTCTGCCGAGTTTGCGGATAAATGTAGAGGAATAGTAGCTCAGTAGAAAGGCGAGGTTAAATTAATACAGCAAATAAAATGTTAAATATTCTACAGGATACAAAACGGACTGAAATATTCAACAATACCAAAAACCACACACATATATATTGATGGCCCAGTTCCATACAACGATAAGTCTAAAAATTAGTTATATAGAGTTGTATTACCCATTATATTCGAATAGCTCCACAAAAGTACAACTAGAAATAATTACTAATTTTCTCTCGGCAGTTAGACGTTTGCATAATGAAAATAAAGAGATATAAACAATCTTCTATCAGTTTCATATAAATACAAAATGAAATATCTTTTACGGTTTTGCTGACATTACAGAATTAACACATACGACTAAAAAGAGACAAATAATCACTTTTTTACAACTTAGTTTTAGATGCATCAAAACTTTGGTCAGCCATATCTTAAAACTACCAATTTCTAGTGAACACTTTGGAACTTAACCATCAATATAGTTTGCTTTCTCTAAATTCAGTCTCTATTAAAATTTATCCATCCAATAGAAGACTAACAAAAATTGTAGTATAATCTAATGGTCTTCATTGTATATTTGTAAAATAAAATGCAATCTTATACACAAATTTAGGTACTTAAATAACTACTGGGTTTATATTGGAGAAAAAAAAATTCAAAATAATTATTAGTGACAAATGTGTGAATGGAAATGATATGCTAGTAATTTATTAAATATATTACACGAATATAGTGAAATTAAATAAGCTCGCTTAATACTGTTTTGAGATCAGTCGTGCTTCATCAAAAGATGTAAAATGAATATTCATATTATTGTTTTAAATTTAAACTTATTAATATATACATAGTTTATCAGACTTTGTAATAGTGATATTTTTCCGATGATGCTTTTGGAGTTCCAAATAATCTGGTAAGAAAAGAGGGCTAAATCTAAATGGGGTTTTTTTAACACTCAGCTAAACTAAGACATACTCGTTTCATGAATAATTATTTTTTGTATAAAATTTCTTTTTGAGTCAAAAAAACAATGGCTATTAAATAAATTGGCTGATCTGCGATTCCCAGTGTATGTAATTCACATATATAATTTTTTATTCCTTCACAAAATTTATTTAAAAATACATACATTGAAATTAACAATATCAGTTTGATCCATCTGTAAAGTACTGTATTTGACCGACTACAACACAATGCTTTTCCAAAGAAGGTATTTGAATGTTTATTTATGCTTATGGTATACAGATCTTTTAGATTGACTTCAACAAGCGATCATTAGTTCAAAAAATAATTATAGTTGCGAGCATTCAATATTAAAATCTGACCAATACTTTAGCATGTTTTTTAAATTCTTTAAATTGGAACAAAACTATCATTTTTACTAAAAAAAGGAAACGTGGGCAAATGTGGCTCTTCAGTTAGTTAAGTGCGGCTCCCAATATCTCTTGATTAAAATATATTTTTTAAATTACACATACCAATTAAGATCTGCGTAGAAATTTAATTAAATTTTAAGTTGTGTACTTAATACTTCGTGAGAACACAACTACAGTATGGCTCTGAAAATCCAATATGTTCTTCTCATCGACCTCCCATATCTCTGCTATCCCCGGACAATGATTTGAAATGTTTGATTATCTCGCTTTATATACCAAAAATATTCTACAACAGATTAGCGTCGTTCTCAGCCATACAGTTAAATATCTATGGTATCATTATAAGTATCTATGATCTACTTAAGTTATTCACACTGTCTTTTGCCTTCCAGTTTCTATGAAAACTTTACATGTTACCTTTAATATATTACGTATAGATGTCGCCTCAATTATTATCTACGATTATTTATTTTTATTAACTGCAATAATACGAATACGATAGTCCCGTTTGATTATTTGAACACCGATTCATCTTTTAACTATACATATTAATAATTATATAATATCATCATCCTAAACATGACCGATCTCAAAACTTTTGAAGGTTATGTAATGATATAAATGAATCATGAATGTTATAGCAAATAGACTATGAAAAAGAAATGCTGTCTTTGGTTTTCAAACAGCACACATTATGCCGATTCAGTTTTTTTTAAAATTTCATTTGTATCTCTACTATTCCATAAAACATAAAATTTTTACACAGACCGGAATACATCTGCGATTATTTTCATGAACTAAATTTACAACGCCTAGATGGACATCTGAATCTTAATTAATAGTCAATTTTTTCTGTAAACAATGTATGAACATGAATTCAAGTTTTCAATGACACATCTTAGGTCCAGCCATTTTGTATTTTGATAATGAACCACGTTCCTTTGCATTAGTTTTCAGAAAGAATTCAATGAAATTAATACTTACACAGGCATAAAAATGATATCAGTTCAAAAAGACCAATTATTCAAAACACTTAATGAAATTCTGTTTCATAAATCTATTTGCGCCCAAAATTCAAAAACAGTCACAATGGATCGAGTTAATACACGGAGACGCCGATTCTACAGCGTTTAAATTCTCATTGGAATTAATAAAATTCTCCCCGTCATCCGATCCACGGGTTTCCGCCGAGCATGGTGGCGACGTCTTGACTTCTCCGAGCGGCGGCCTTTTCGATATCGTTCCGCCTCGCGTTCGTGAGGCTCTGACTGTAGTCAGCCATCATCGAATGTCTTTTAGCATTATTGGGAGTCGGCAGTTTAGGGCTGTGCGGTTCTGAATCTCGCCTGTGGGAAGAGTCCGTCGAGTAGAGCCGGTTGGACAGAGGGCAACTGTCCTGTCTTCTTATCGGCTGCTGATTGGTGAAATTCGACGCTTGACTGGTGTCTTGGTTGGACGATAAGTTGGGCAGGTATGTTTGGAATGAGGGTCGTGAATTTTGCGCCACTTCTTTTATTGAACCTGCAATAAAGAGTTAATTTTGTAGAAAACTATCGAGTATATCAAATATGATACGAACAGCGTAAGTTAACTCACAGAAAAAGACCCTGACAAGTCAATGTAATGTGAAAGAAACAGGAAGACCCATTCATCAATGTCACAAATTGTACCGTCTTCAGTTCGATCTCTATTTGTGAGTCAATTAATTCTGTTCAGGCTCTGAAGCCAGGCTCATGAAGGAAAAGACAAGTAATGGCAAAAGACAAATTTTAATTTAAAATTTCGACTGAAGGTGCTTGATGGAAATTTAATAATAATTTAGAACTATTTTTATTTTTTACACTTCCATTAACTCTAACTATTATTAAACTAACGTTAGTTCGAGTGCATTCGCGCACTGATCAACACCGGAAGATGCCGAGAGGCGAAACCCGGGTCGTGTTTGACCAAAGATTTAATGGAAGTGTACAAAATAAAAATAATTCTAAATTAGACAAATTTTAAGTAATGAAAAATAAACCGATTTCAACATGGACAATTTTAAAAGAACGCTTCGGTTCATGACTATAACTGTTCAAAAACATTGTGTTTAAAAGTAATAGTTTCGAAATGTCAATTTGTTACTGTAAAATCGTCTAAAAATTTTAATGTTTCATATCTGTTTCAATAAATTTGATGATGTAATCAAAAAAGATTTTTTTTTGATAACAGTACATTTAATGTTTCCAAATAATACAAATGGATTATATTCACAGTAATGATAATCAAAAAAAAATACCTAGTGTTCTAGAGAGCCAAGGAGGCCAAGATTGTTTTTGGTTGGCCAACGCGGTCTGGTACTCCGTCACGACAGTGTTCAGCTGATGCGTTAACTCCTGAGAAGGAAAATTACATTCATTTACAATGTATAAAACTAAATGCAAGTTTCACAAAGGTGTGAGCTGCAAATGAGGAATAGAACATTCAACACAACACATTTGGAAAGGTGACTTGTATTTCATTTAGTAGGTTTAAGGTGTTACATAAAGAACATGTAGATTTCTATTAAGCCCAAACTATTATAAACATTCATTTTTTTTCAAGCATACTGGATCAAAACATCCAAATCTTGATTAATTTCTTCTGAGGCACTATGAACAATGCTGTTAAACGATATGCATGATTTAAAAGGCTATAAGATCATAACAAATTATGAAAAGTTTAACATTGAGTACTGTGGAAAGATACGAGATTCCGGTGGTCAATTTCAATTTCAAATATTAAGACACCTCATATTTACCTGATTTGTGCATTGAGCTTCTACGTGAGCCAGTTTCACTTGAGCCAGCTCCAACTCCAACTCCCTCACACGTTGCTGGGGGCCTATGTCACCCTCTGCTATTGAATCAACTGAAATTATTGTATGCATTAATTCATTTAGAATTACTTCCGGATGAAACATGCTGTTGTATTTAAAATAGTATAAATACAACAGCATGATGAAAAAATTTAGGTCACGTATTTAATTTATTATTTTGACATTGAAAATACTTCAGAAGGACAGTCGTCTAGTGACAAGCCATTCGTTCGCTATCAAACAATAGTCTCTTGTGTAAACTTTCAAGCTTTTATGTCTGAAATACAGATATAAATTTAAATGTTTTAAAATTAGAATGAAAGAGCATTAAAACATTTCAATAGTAATATTTTCGAGTGGTCAACGTCGTTGGCATTGGTAACAGTGGTCACGAGTTCGAATCCCAGAATGGACAGTTTTATTTTTTACTTGAATAATGGATTTCTGTTTGAAATAATGGATGTTTGTGTTCCAAATTCCCTTCCACCTATCAGATCAAAAAACGGGGCGTAGCTGCCAATGTTCCCGCTAAGGTGTGCGCGCGCACACCTCCCAAAATGTTCCCGCACACATTTTTCCATCCCCGCACAAGGCTGCACATAGAAATATTGTAAAAAAAAGTGTGTTTCACCAAATTTTTACATTTGCGCACATTTTTTATTTTGCTGAAAATTTACTACTCACAGAAGTTGATGGTCCGCACACACAATAGAAAAATTAGAGAGAACGTTGGTAGCTACGTATATAAAAGATTTATTAATGACATTTACCTGTTTTATAGTCGGCTGCATTGAGTTTTCCACTACAGGTGTTGCAACCACGAATTGTCTCCTGAAAGATTGTTTAATAACTATGTAATAATTCAACAGATCAATGGATATATAATGCTGGAGAACGTTTATAGATTTCAGAATTACTTTTAATTCTTTCAATAATAATTATCAAGATACTTTACCGACGTGTTAGGCACTGTTATCGAATCTTCATTTTAGGCAGGTAAGAAAAGTTGGCCCAAAACCCAAAAGGTCTTAAGTCCCAAAATTGCATCAAAATTTTCATCACCGAGTATTTCTATAAACTGAGTAATTTTGTGTTATCAACAAAGAAGCTTGTGAACTTCTTTTAATTGCAAGGATTTAATTAAAAAAAAAAATATATATATTTTAACTTAAAAATAAAATATTTGAAGGCCCCAAAAAATTCACAAGGGCCGCAGGTTTGTATAACCCCAGTCTAGAACAAAGAAACAAAAAAAAACAAATACTCGTGTACCAATGTATGGCAATCTATGTTTTTATCATAGTAAACAAATGCAACAAAAACTACACATGTTTTAAAACACCACCTCAACTGTAATAATATTATTATGTATTGTTTAATTTATTATATATTTCAGATTTCAATATCACTCATTTCCAGATGAATAAAAGATATAAACTATTGGAGATATTTAGCAGTATCATTCATTACCAGTTATCATAATTTTAATTAAAATAAACAAGACTTTAATTAGGATTTCTAATGTGTAATTTTTCTCCATTTCTCAGAAGGTAAAAACTTATATTTCCTTGGGAAATGGGGTTTCTACCTTCGGAATCAGGCGGATAAGGTTTCAAATTTCAACGCAATGCAAGACAAAATTATTTAAAACAAAATGTTTAAAATTGTCAGAAACCGTAAGTGTGCTCGACTGAGCAGCATATGTTTGTGACATAGCAAACTCACCCTGGTTGTTGCCAACTGCTGATCAAGCCGACTGCAAATCTCTTTATACTCCTGAAGGATGGCAGCACTGCGGGCCGCATCTATCACCGATTTTTCTGCCTCGTGTCGCAACAGATCTTTTGTCTAATACCAACATAATAAATTAAGCCGTTATTTAATTTGAAACAACATGATGATATGAAGTAAAGAACCTCGTTTATAACAAGAGAAAGTCACATTAAAGCCAATCTCGATCATTAGTTGAAATTTTGGAATCCTTATAAAATAAACTGTGCTTTAGTTCAACAAATGTAATGTCTTCGTACCAAAAATGGATAGTTGGCACCAAAGGCGTGAACTGATTCAATTGTCAAATATTGTTTTATTTTTACAAAAAAAAAAGGTTATATTGAAAATTTTTCAATAATTTACAAACCTCCACAAGTTGGGTTTGAAGTAACGATTTTTCCTGATTCAGCTGTTCAACTTGCGATCGTAGATGTTCCATCTCGTTACCCATTTGCTCACTCTCCGTCACTTCTGTGAAATCAGTAGAAGTATAAATAATGAAAAATAGTACAAAAGAATTAAACAAACTGACTTCTGGAGGTTTAAAAAAGTCTGCCCCTTTGTAAAAAAATTATTGGTAAATAAATTGAATCACTGTAGAGAGGAAAATGATAAAAAACCGGTGCGAAAAATAGGTTCAAAGTGTAAAAAATAAGAACTATAATTAATGATTTTTTAAATATACATACATAAGGGCTTGCCTACAGGTTTACAGTAGAAAAAAAAGTATTACAGACCGTTTAAATTTGAGCAAACAATTAATATCAAACATCACGAAGTAATAATGTTTAAGTTGTATTTTTATTTACCTTTAGTAAGATTTTCAAATTCCTGCTGGTATTTGTGGAGTTTTTTGACTTTTATAGAACACGCCTGCTTCAAGATGTGCCTGCTGACTTCTTCTGCTCGACATTTCTTTGGAAGCGTCACTCTGCAATATTAAAAACCACAATCAAGAATCAATAACAGAAGTGACAATCAACGTTCTCTCATTCAAGCCCCGGCGCACTCATTCCAGGCTGGCGCGCACTACAAGACAGTTGTTCAATTAATATTTGATTGGTCCGCGCAGCTAACCTCTTGCCTTAGAGGGAACGTTGACAATCCAAGTTAACATATTGTTTGTAAAATACGATGGTATTAAAACTAGTTTTACAAGATGTATGCGTCTTGATTTATCTGTGTAAATCTGTAACTCACAGCTCAACACTGTCCACGATGCGCAGAGAGAAAAGGAGCATATGAGTGAGTGATATAATATATCGTTACAATCGAAGTTTTGAAAATTTCTTTCGCTATTGGATCACCCACAAATTTTACAGTAAATACGATAAAATTAGGTATTAAAAAAAAATATTTGAAAACGAATAACTACGATATGACTTTTTTAAAATCTTAACATTATAATGAACAATTTTAAATCATAATTACTAAATTTTATTGGACTTTAAAATGTAAAGAAACAACGGCACGGGTAGATTAAGAATTGAATACCTGAAGTACTTGAGGATCCCCTCGAAATCCAAAAGCATGAGGTCTTTTTTAGACCTGGCAAGCAAAGCGAGAGCCACTTGAAACAGCGTGTCCATTCCTTGCAGCAGGAATATGTCCACAATATGAAACACCTGTAAACGGAAAGAACCAAATATAATAATTGAATATTCAACAACAAAGCAGATAAGATACTATTATTATTTTTTTCAATGGATAACTTTTTTATTCCACTTGTTGTGTTGCAAATTGTGACACGCATTTACTACGGTCGTATGGTTATTTTTTAATAAAGTAAACATTGATTCTTATTTCTCCTAATGCTTTAATCGATTTTCAAGAACTCGTTACTATTCATTCTCAACCCTTCATTATTAACCTCTTATTATTTAGTCTACTTGTCACGATTTGTAACACAATACCAGTGGAATAACAGTTATAAAGTATAATTTTACATCAGATAAGATATGTAAAAAAAAAACAATGAGTACCAGAGGCAGTGGAAATCTGGCTGTGAATAGTGTGAGGAACCATTGTGAAGCGAACATGTGCGGTTCCACTCCCATCGCAGCAAAATGTGCTCGTAAATCCCCCATTTGTTCCTGAAAATAAAGAATAGACATTGTTTAATCTACTTCAGTGGTTTCAATTTCCAAACCTGCTATTGGTTTGTCATCTACGCCATTCCGTGTCACCATAAAAATTAATAGTAATAAATTATATTTACCTCCATGAGGCGATGGAGCTGGTACAGCCTTAGAGTCAGAACTTCGAATCCGTCTTTGTAGAGTTCTCGTAGTCCGTAGCCATACATGAGACGAACCAAAACACAGAACGCTTGTTCTTCTGGCATCTATGATAAAAGAATACTTTTTTATACATTCAATTATCTGGGTGGCGATTATTTGTGCATAAATTCAGTATTCATAGAAACAATGTGGGATTTTATTCAGCAAACATCTATTCTACCGTCAATCAACAAAAATACGAAGAATAAAAGAATTTATGTGAATATGAAATCTTTAATTGCATTAATCACAATACAGTGCTGATATTTGTTAATACTTAATTGGAGTTTATCAACTAATCTAGACTCAAATATAATGATGTATTAGCTCTTGGGAAAATTCATACTGATGTTCTAAGATTCTAAAAAACAAAGATCACAATTTTTCAACTAAATATTGGAACAAAGAAAAAGGATGTAGCCGATACATTACAAATTTTACAGGAGACACAAAAAACATTTTCGATGATTTCGGACCAAAAGCCAATTATAAAAAATATACACAACCTTGAGTGCACATACTTCATTTTTCAAACATGAAAGCTAAATTTAGATAATAATTCGGCATTTTCAGCCCACATCGTTTTGATAGAACGTGTTTAAAGTTATATAAATTCTGATTATCGAAAATTTGAAAAAACTGTGGGTTACGTACATTTGCCTTTCCACAGTCAATATTTACAAACGTAAATCACACTATCCTAAAAATAAATTATAGTGATTCTGATGATTGATTTTCTAAATAATACAAACTTATATTAACAACATGTTGTTGTATTTGATATTGGAATATAACTGTACAGTTTATATTAAAATTTGGAGTAAACAATAAATTTTATCAAGTATGAATGGAATGGACGATATTTTGATAAAAAAGGACTAACGTGAAGAAGTAACGTGGCAGCCACAAAGCTTAGCCCCTGACAGTATCCAACTTCTGAATCATGAACTGCGTAAGCCCTCGCCAATCTCAGAAGCGAATCCTGTCCTAAGCCGCCGGCCTCTCTGAAGTGATCGTGGGCCGGGAATGTGCGCGCTATATCTCTTTGAATTACGCCTTCACACGGACAGTCCTGAAGAAAAACATCAATTAATTATCAATTATTGGTTATTGGTTATATTTACATTTATCATGCACTTAAGATTACAAAACTGTTGCAGGAGTACTTATATACAGAAGTAAGATAATTAAAATAATTTATTGGGTATATAGTTGAGGCGGAGCCGGACCTATAGTTACCCATGGCTTTGAATCTCAATCTTAACACTTTTGTAAATTGTTTTTCCATTCAAGTTATAAATTTGCGTCCAAAAGCATGAATGTTTGTGATGTTTACATTTCTTCCTACTCACCTTTTATCTGGTCCTTAAAATAAGACGTAGCAAAAGGGATGAGCTGATTCTGCCTTAGTTTATAATAAAAACTTATCATAGATATAGTAATTAGGGAATCCAATCCCGGGACCCTGTACAGTTTTCAATATATTTCAATCCCGGGATTAAAAGGCACGATACCGAAACTTTCGGGATTGATTGTGTTGGTTTTCAAGTCGGCAGTTCAAGCATATGCAATAAACGATGCCCAATTTTATTATTAAGACTTTATCTTTGCGATAAGAGCGAATTGCAGCCGAAAAGGTAACTTGATGCTAATAATGAAATTTCTTCAATGCATTATACGCACCACGTGTACTGTATTTGAATGCATTTGTCGACAATATTTATTGTTTGTTATTATAAAGCTTCATATTTCGATATTTTTTAAATTTATTTTTCGCTTTGTTCTCTACATCAATGAATGTTACCAGATATCAAGGGTGTTTGTTTTGCCGAATTTATTATTCATAAACATTCATTTTGTACTGTAAACCGAAACCTTTGATTAAATGGCGAAACAATCGATGCTTTGGTACTCTAGGAATATTTTTATATTTGAATTCCGTCTATTTACTTCAATAAAATTATTAAGAATGTATATATATAGACAACAATTTTAGAAATCTTCATTCTTGCAGTCTGAAGTAGGTAATTGCTTTTTTCAGCTATCGAAATTAACCATTTTAAGTTATATTTCGTATTTTTGCATATTAAGTTAGTTTAATAATGATTTCGCTTATTTTTTAGGAGTAATTAAAAAATCCACTCATTCACCTCTACATTGCGAATAACTGAGATTAAGGGAGCTTTTTGGTAACGTATTGGCAGCTTATAGCCGGTAATATAATATAGAATAATATTTTTAATTTATTTTTCACCAATATTATCATTTTTTATTTTTTTTAAAATGTACTGATCCCGAGATCGAAAAATACTAATCCCGAAATCCCAGGATCAACATTTTGGCTCGGGATTGGATTCCCTAAAAGTAATATACTGGACACAATGAGCAACGTTAAAAAAAACAAAAGTAATGAATTTAATGTTAAATCACTTTAAAATAACTTATAACTAAGTCATCTAGCAGCGATTTGCTATATTTACAACAAACGGTTTTTTTTTAATAACAGTGATTAACTTTGAAATTCAAGCATACCTTAGTGATAAGTAATCTGTACGTGTCCATTAGATCCTGATGCCTGTCAGCACCGGCTAATCTTTGCCACACTTCGCCGCGCAGAGCCTCTGGCACACCTAATTTCACCAGCGAACCTAGAGCCCGGGGTCTGTCTCCATTCCAGCTAAATACAGAACAAGGGTTAAATATTTTTAGATAGCAGTCTCAAACCTGGCTTGATAACATATGCAATATCATTTCAAATTAATGTAAAACTAAAAATACCTTTAAAATGTATATTATTTTACAAAATGAAATTCATTTCAACCATTTTGGAACATGCCAGATTTTTCAAATAATAGCCTCAGTTGCTGGTTCACTGGTTCAAGTAAATTGATTTTTTTAACAGATTTATAGATTTGTGTTCAAAGCAATGGATGTCTGTGATTCTCACTCAATTCTCTCTCAACCTTGGGATCCCGAAAACGGGGCGTAGCAAGAGTGATTAACTAACCACTTATATTGTTTTGGCCCAATTCTTGTCGATTGTTGTCGAGCAACTGAGTAAGCACTTCTCTTAGAAAAATTTCTGTCAATATGAGCTCCATTAAAGTCCACATGCTCCTCATTGCAAGTGGACGTGGTTACAAAAAATCACACCCTATCTATGTAGTATCTGATCGTTTGCACTGGCTGTACTCAATACTTAAAGAATGTGATAAAAATATAATACTTTATATAAAACCATACCTGCGTAGAACCTGCGCCCAGTTTTCCAACACGCCCTCGCAGCAATCTTTCGACACTTCCCCTGTACCACTCAGAAGAGGTTCATCGCCATCTAATTCAAATAATGACAAATACATTTTAAAAAAGGCCACAATGGAGAAAGACTTTGATTATTATTCAAGTGATTAATCCCACAATTTTAATGACCAATGATGAATTTAGTACCTGAGACATCATCGTCTGGACTAGGCGGTGCCGGTTGAGAAGTGAGGGGAGACGGCAACAAGCTGGAGAGGCTCAGTGTCATATTCAGTCGACTTCTGTCTAATTCGCCGGAAGTTTCCAGGCTGACGACTTCGTATTGGATACCATACAAATCAGTGTTCTGTAATTCGAAACAAATACCACGCTATGAATTCAATTGTCACTTAGATGAAATGACACTGTTGTGTGCAGTGAATAAAATAATTTTGCCTCCTAATGATGTTTTAAGGTCATTAGCATCGATAACTAAAGGCAGAGTATATGATCAAGTAAATACTAAAAATAAGGCATATGTTGTGGATAGATCATACATCAAATCAGTATACGAAGACATATGATTCAGAAACGCTTACAGCTTGAATACGGTTCGGCTAATCTCAACTTAATAATTTTTCTGTCAACAAAATCCTTTCTCTCTTGTAACCCGATCAAGATCATTTCCCTTTGCAGTGAATTCAACAACAATGTATTGATGTTGTATTCCATAAATGACACTGAATCAGAACTATATCTATATTTTTTGATTTAAGCATTTATTTTCAATTATGTAGTTAATAAACCATTTTTTGAGAATAAAATCCACTTTCATATTCATATTAACAAAACCAAGTAATGTTTATTATAAAATATTCACAAAATTCTCACCTCTTTCAAATTGATAAAGAACTGCTGAATTAGTGGCCTCTTTGAGTAATACCAGAATCTCTCGCTGGCGGGAAAAACTTTAACAGGTGTCTCCACCACCAGGCGAATCGGTTCTTTCATCCCACGAATGACCAAATCTATCGCCACTGTCGCAAAGACAGGCGGTGGGTCTGCACTGCCCGAATTCAGTGCTGCGAACGCCGCCTCTGATGCTTTCCACAGAGCACTCGCCGTACACGAAGAACCGGCCGCTCCGCCCACACCGATCTCCTAAGATAGCAAACATAATAAGAAACAGAATCAAGATCGGCATACATACACTCAAAACTCTTTTTACACACAGTTTTGAAATTACACGCTCCACTAAAAAGGACTAAAACTACATTTTTACACAAATTATTTGTTCTAACACGATTCCAAAAAATAAAAAACACAGAAGCAGATAACGGATTTCCCAATAACAAGAAATTTAGCAACACAAGATATTAATAATAAAATAATAAAGGGTTTCATTAGATCCTAATATATTAGACTTGTCGAGACATTTCTGGCGATAAAGGCGATTTATGTCCAGTCCATCATAAATGTCACCATATATAATCAAGAAGCGAAGAATAGTATTACTTTTTACCTTAATTAAAATACATATTATGAATGATATTTTGAGTAATTTACTCTTTGAGTCTTCATTGTAAACGTTTTTACACGATTTTCTATATCACAATGTTGTTCTTTTTTAAAATAACCAATCTTCAATTGTTCTATAAATTCCATCACTTTTTGACACTGTTATGGTTATTATAAAATATTTACCATTTCTAATAGTTGCATATCGGAATGCTTTACGTTTCTTCCAGGAGCCAGCAAAACGCCAAAACATCTTTCGATAACGAGACCACCGCCGGGTAAAGAGGACTGCGACATACTCATACTCTGAAATATCATACACACATGTTACTAATCATCGGACACGCCATAGCTAAAA
The DNA here is from genome assembly GCA_030503985.1 of Himalopsyche tibetana. Taxonomy (NCBI): domain Eukaryota; kingdom Metazoa; phylum Arthropoda; class Insecta; order Trichoptera; family Rhyacophilidae; genus Himalopsyche; species Himalopsyche tibetana. The sequence goes on along the minus strand of JAPJYX010000014.1, from coordinate 37,963,782 downwards.
ATTATTTTAGGAATATTGCAAAAGATTGCTTATTGTTTATTTACTACACCAATGGAAATTATTTATATAATTCTTATTTGGGGAAGATCATTACATGTTTTATTGAATTTTAATTAAGAATTCTTAAAAATGTCCTAACACTACTAATATCTCAATAATGAAAGCGGTATCTATTGACAAACTAGAACCTTCTGTCAAGTTGCAATCATGCACATTTGTTATTATTAAAAACGGTTCCATGAATAAACAGAACATGATAAAACAGAACATGAGAACATAGACAATTCAGAACACATTCAATTTTTAGTTGAATGATACCTGTTTCTTCATAACTATTTATTTGAAAAATATTATAGATTAATTGAATATCATACAGGTAATAATTTCAGAACAGTATGTTATAACGTGAGCTTTACTTTATCAGTCAATGGTGACTATTATAATCGTCGAATATAAGTGTATTTGCGACAATTTCAGATTGAAAGTGTTATTGATATAAACGATTGCTGTTTTATTTATTGTATCTAATACGACATAGAGATTACTAATTGATTGTAAAACATATCAATACTAGTGTTTTCTAAAGATATATTGTACGTTTTGTGATGTTCTGTTTTTTCATGTTCTGTTTTATCCGGTTACCATTAAAAACAGTCCTAGAAACAAAGAGAATTGATTTTATAATTTCAAATTCCATATTCAAAAATTATTTACATAATTATGATTTCAGACTAAGAGATGGCAGCAGTAGGTGTACTACTCAGATTTTTAATATATTATCTTGCATATCTTACCTGCGGTTCAAACCCTAACTGTGCATTGGGTGACACCTGCTGCACAGTGATGGCAACTTGTTTGTCGACACCCGCACGAAGCTTAAACCCGACACGCTCTTTTGGTACTACACTAAATGAACCCTATAAAAAGGAAAATAATAATTTATTGCAGTATTCCTATTATAAATACAGCGCAACATAGACCAACAATATTAACATGTTATACGCGGCAAAGGTATTGATACCAGTTAACAGTTTTTGTGATATATAAAATCTACCTAACTTTTTTCGTTAATAAACAAAGATTTTTTTAATAAATAAGATTTTTTGAGGACTGTTGGGTAATCAAATTATAAGGTTTGACGGATATCAGTTATAATTACTACATATGTTTGTCTAATCATTCATTACCTTGGCATCGGCTTCCCTTATCTCTATGCTGCATTCTAATACGTGCATTAAAAATCTGGTACTGTTGACTTCCACAGGAACATTCCCTGTGGTTGAAAGTAGAGATCCACTCATTGTACATTCGCTGGTCATCGAGGCAGTCATTGAACGGGGGACTCGTTCAAAAGCTTTCGCAAAGCAACCTAAGTAATGTGAAGATAATATTTTTATAACCGTTTTCACAGATATGGATTTTAAAAATAGAATATGATTTATGTAGGATTTACTTCTTGAAATTTCTATTTTTAAAGTAATTTTAATCACATTTTTCCAAAGCGGTGGAGAAAAAACCTAAAATCTAAACAATATTATAATGCAACCGATACTATCTCTAGCAGACCTGGGCAAACTTTTTAGCTAAAGAGTGACATTAGAAATTTAAAATGAAAGGCAGCAAGTTATGTACATTTTTAAAAAACAAATTATCTATTATCATAGAAAGAAAATTCAACATAAAAAAATGTGGTGATTTTCTAATAACGAACAATTTAATGAGACAATCGGGCCACATAAAAATATTTTTCGGGCCACATAAAAATATGGCCCGCAGACCAAATTTTGTCCGAGCCTTATCTATAGGTGAAATTGATTACTTGAATCGAATTAGTAAAACTGGTCACAATTTTTTTGAAAATGTATTTTTTTATATAATAATGATGGCTTTAACAGGAGTTGACAGTTAATAACTTAAAAGTGATTAATTACTCTAACTCACTTGAAACTTGTGAAACAGCTTCAGCTATATGGCACCTGAAACAGTAATAAATAAAAATTAGTGCATTGTCAACAATAGTTTTCCTTTAGCATATTATAAACTCATTGAATAATAATTACTTAGATATGATTACCTGAAAACATGACATTGGAAAACGGCGGACTCTTTGGTGTCCCCGTGCGACCAAGTGAATGCGAAGCAGGGGGCTTGAGGTGAGCCTGCTGCACCACGAGCGTAAAATAAAATGCGTTGGACGGCATAGCGAGCCATCACTGCGTTAGATGCCGCATCATACAACCTGAAAAAAATAACCAAGATTCACAACATACATTCGATTAAGGTATTGAATACCTGACAGTCGCAAGGAAGCAATTCCACAAACTGAAACTGCGGTGAGTTCACTTATATTCCGCGTAACTGGCGCTCTGGTATCTATGGCGACAATGGATATGATATAGCCATAGACAGTGACGTAATGACGGGGTCCTCAAGAAAGCGTCACGCAAGGGCCCCCCATGCAATTTGTTATATTGAGTATGTAGAAATGTAGACCCCCTTTTCGCTGGGTCCTCGTGCATTGCACGAGTCTACTATAAGGCTACTTCGCTGGCTAAATGTTTTTAAAATATTTCATTATCAAATAATCATGTACTTTCTGTCGACTGTGAGATAAAACTTTGGGAAACTATATTCTCGATTGAATAAACATTTACTTGCTTGAACTCCATTATAAAAAGGTGTAAAAATAACAAAGTATTTTACATTCTAGAAATATTATTTTATATGTCGCTGATAGCTGTTTCGGCTTATACCTTCATCAGAACCAACCTTACATTATCTCAGCTATATATACTGGCTTAGAAGAGATACACAATATATCATGCTATCCACTCTAACATCTTAATTTATATTACAAATTAAAGTATTATACTTATTAACTTGACTTTTAAGTGTTGAAAGCTATATGTTGTTGAATGTAAAAAAAACAACTAATGGCAGAGGTTATATTCTGGAAATCAAATAAAAGCAGTGATACCAACCAAAGCAAATTACATTATTTTTAAATACTATTGATTGATTCGGTTGCTGTCACCGTGAATCGAAATCAATAGTCAATGAAAGTCTGAAATTTATTCACAATCATTTTTAACTGATATAAAACAGAGATATAAAACAGAGATATGTAACTTACACAACTAGTCCTTGTGAGCATGTAGGCACAGATACGGCCACAGCTATGCCCATCTGACTCTCCCTCTGCTCGCTCAACACAGCCATATTTCTTTGGATCTCCTGCTCCGATTTGGGGGCATTTATGGTGGCTGCCCCCAGGTAACTGACTCCGCTGAACACCGTGCACTCTTGGTCCACATCTGACACTTAAAATTATGGAATATAGTTACACATAATTTTCATAAATATTATGTGGATAGCAAATAGGACCCTTCGAACATTATTATGATTTTTAGTTACGAATGCATAAGCCTAGTCATTTATCTGAACGTGTAGACCAGGGTTTCTTCAGGGACCAAACTTTTTCTGCAATGGTACTCTTAGCAAATTTGGAAATTTTTATGGAACACTTGGTTTATTTTTAGGCCGGGTAATTCATAATAATATAAATACAAAAAAATGTTAATTCAACACTTCAAATGGTTTCACAGTTTCAAATGGTGTGGCGTCAAGTCTGTTCCTGCACTTTGATTTCGTTGCAGTATAAAAGGAAGTCCTGCTTCGCATAAATAGGTTGTATAAAACGGAAGTAAAACTATAATAACATGTTTTGACACATTGGGGTATTCTTTCGACAACCTCGTCAAGAAAGAATTAAATGACATCCACATCAAAATATCTGATAAATCTGTCTGATTTCAATCACTTAAAATGTATTACGAACCAAGGAATCATAATTGCTAGTTTTCGGGAGATATTGAAAAAGAGTGGTTTCCAAGTTATGTGGGTGTTCGCAAAACACCAATTCAGGTTCTGTAGAACACCAGTGTTCCGCGAAACATAGTTTGGGAAACCGTGATGTAGACCAGCGTTTCTCAACCGGGAGCCATGTGGCCCCCTGGGGGGCCACAGCATGTCCCAAGGGGGCCACAGAAGAAAATTTCCGTTTTGGGGAGCCACAGCAGACTTAAGGGGGGCCACGGCCACCCAAAATATAATGAACTAAAATGAAATAGAATACAGTAGGACAATTATACATTGCAGCAGAAATAATGTATGTATTATACATACTTTTTCTATTATTTTCCAATGGTATTTAGGGATACCATAATAACTACATCTAAAAGTAAGTGTCGACAATATTGTATTGACTATCTTGTCCACGCATTTCTTTCATCACCCCGTGACAATATGAAGCTCATGTGCTTAATATGTTTTGCTTCGCTAATTCTAATATCCATTTTATACAAAACACATGGGAATTAAAGAAAAACCATTTGAATAATTTAAAAAGCTTTAAGAAGTTTCCACATCAAAGAAAATAGGACATATAGTATCCAGGCATTTCTTATATAAACACGAAACATTCATTTACTAAGCGTCAGTTCAAGTTCATCCGTGTACATGAACGCCTGAAGATGCCAAAAGGCGAAACCCGGGTTGTTAGTGACAAAATCTGTAAGAATGTACATAATTTGAACGATTCAAATTTATTAAAATTCCACCAAGCACCTTCAGTCAATATCTTAAATTTTTAAATAATAATTTGTGTACAAAATTTTGTGTTGTATTTTTTAAAAAATAAATGTATATTTTTTAATTTTTCCCGAGCCCCGAGAATTTTATTACTATGGATAGGGGGGCCACGGAAAAATTTGAGACTCAAAAGGGGGCCACGGGCTTTAAAAGGTTGAGAAACTATGATGTAGACTATCTACTTCCACATTTGTTTCCATTATACAATATAATATATCATGATTTATCATTTTGCTAACAATGCTTGGATTTTTTGTTATTAATTATGAATAGAGAATGTTTTTCATTAAATACTTATGTAATAAGTTTAATATTAGTTGCTGCTAATCTTTGATAGAAGAATAGCATATCAGCGGAGGCTTAGAGTGGAAAACTTCAAATACTACAATCTTTAACTTCACAGAAGAATCTACAGTGAAACCTCAATCAATCATTCTTGCATTTATCGTTTTTTCTAGACTCATCTACGGTGAGACCTCTATAGAAACACTGTGTGTGCGTACTATGGACATAGCAGTCAATGTGTAAACTTACACAGTAATTACTAATTTCTAATGTAGAGTACAAAAAATATTAAAATACATCTGTTTAGTATGCACATCATACTTTTGTGATTCAATTCAAATTTATCATCACCGGCATCATTTCCATGCACATTAAACAAATTTGGCTGCATATCATTAAACTTTTATCAGACAGCTGAAAATTAGTGTGTTTTAATCTTATACAGAATAATATGGACATGCATCTATAATATGGACTTGCATCTATTTTAAATAACACATAGTAGTAAGGTTTCTCAATTCCAAAACTTTTTGATAACAGAGAATCAGATTAAATCAAAAAAAAATACTGATTGACTTTGTTAATTCTTTAATAACATTCGACTTATTAAAATGCATAATAAAATGTAAATTTATTTTGTTGTTTCTGTTACCTTCTTCATCACTCTCCGTCGGTTTCATGTGATCCTGTTTCTCAGTCGGCGAATGCGGCAAAGCGTCCGGCGTCCGGTCTTCATCCTCATCGCCATTGTTGGGTTTCTGGTAAAACTTGGAGCCTCCCACTAGTCTGCAAGTATCCTGAAATAGCAAATCGATATGTAACTCAGTAAGTTTTCCCTCTTAAGTGGGTTGCTGTCACAAGCTGAGATTGCTCATAATATCCTTTACACTATCAGCAACGATACCTTTGCACATAGGATGAGAGAACTAAAGAGAGATATCTACATTGTGTTTAATAAAATCACACAAGTGGCAGAAGATTGGTTGTAAAAAAAACTATAGCCCTGTTTGATACATTCACAATTCAAATAATAGCTCATTAGATTTATCAAATAAAATATTTGGTAACATTGTTATTCTATTGGATGTGTTGCTAGGTGTGACAAATGTTTCTTCTGTTCAAGAAGCATCACACTTAGTAACACGAATATTGAAAATATCCCAAATATTTTGTTACAGGTAATAAACTAAATTTTCAAAAAAAATACCAGTAATCTGTTAAACTATCTATACAAATATAGCCAGGTTTGGTCCTGGGAATTTTAACCAGAGTTTACCTTGACAAGTCTTTCTATAAAACCGATGGGTCACAATAAATGACACTATAGGCCGCGTGTTGAGCATTACTAGTGACATAAAGTATTTAATGCAAGCTTATAGTGAGACAGTTCCTTAAACTCCAAAAAACACATAATACATATTGGAAGAGATGTAAACATGATAGATATCTATATTGTTTTATGCCGATCGCCTTTCCTAGAGTATAGAACAAGATCAGAAAAGAAACCATGCTCGTTACGTTAAAGCACTCGACTAATTAAAAAGAATATTTTTTGACCGTAAAATCAAATTTCCACAAAGTTAACGCCAAACCCATCTAAACCTATTATCAAATTGAACTTTTTTATATATTATTTACTGCATAAGGATTATAAAAGTACCAACCACTTCTGGATATTCCTCCCTTGTCTTTATCGAAGGCATCATCAATCGAATAAGATGACCGGTCGTTTGAAATAATTCTTTCATTGTAACTTTTTACTTTATGTTCACACCAATTGTAATATAATTCAAACTCACTATTAATTAATATTATTTCAAGCTAATAAAGAAATCACAATTTTCAAACTAAAAACAACTGCGAAATATTTTGATTGAGTCCACTAATTAATCTGTTGTGATAACATAATAATACACATTGTATGGATTTAAAAAAAACATGCATGCAAGTGGAATCCAAGATTGTAATCAGCATAGCGATAGAAAGTCTCGTTTCAATCATCGTTAAAATCAGAATAATCTTTTTGTTTCACAAAAAAGATTGGAAAAAAAACATCAATTGACTTCATCTGCGGGCAAAATTTTAGGATATATAATAGTCCGTTACAATTTTACAACACATGTAACACACACACAATGTACAACACATTTATGATGTCTTTGAACTAAAAAAAAATTAAATTAATGCCAAAATAAGTTTTATTAAAATATATTATGTTATTGCTTTCATACACTACATCAGGGTTTCCCAAACTATGTTCCGCTGAACATTGGTGTTCCATGGAACCTGAATAGGTGTTCCACGAACACCTACATAACTTAAAAACACCTCTTTTGCAATGTTTTTCGGTAACTGGTAAGGATGATTCGAGGGCTCAACGTCAATTTTCTGTGACCGCTAAACTATGATAGTAGGCTTAAGCGCAAGTGATTAAAAAATCGAATTGATTCAATCTTTAATTCAAATTTGAAACAAAAAAATAATGATTAATCACAAAATGATTTCTAGTTGAGTTTGTCAGAAGAGTGTTTTAATAACATATTTGCTAGTATTTTAACTTTTAGGAATTAATTACCCAACCTAAAAAAACTAAGTGTTCCGTTAAAATTTCCAGAGTTTCTAAATGTTCCATTCCAAAGAAAGTTTAGGAAACCCTGCACTACGTCAACAAAAAAATTGCAATTTTATGAACAGATAAAGTGTGTTTACACAACAGTTTATACTAGTGTATTATGCACAGCAAAAACATAGATTAGAATTCTCGGTTGGAAAAATATTCTTTTTACAAACCAGTCAAATAAAATTGTATTGTTTACTCAACGTTGTCTAGCAATTCATTCACTTCATAGATGCCAGTGGCTTAATTTTAATTTTTAAATGCGAAACAGTCCGAGGTCTGCCGATAGCGCACAATCCTCGAAAAACAGAATTATCGTCACGTTTTGGTTAAATGTTTAGCATTCGCAGACTGACGCTCATATTTCCTAAATAAGAATTGCACATTCTTTTCATTTTATCCCATAAGGGAAAAATAGTTTAAGCCGAAGGATAATGGGTTTTTAATCATTACTTGTTTGAAAATCCTTTACGAAAAGAAATTTTCCTCAAATGATAAAATTAATTTATATTAGAGATAATCATGAATTTTTATGCACTTTGTGGCTTGTGAAACCAGTGTTGGTGTTTTCGATCAAATCTTTTATGCGTTGAATATAAAGTTTTTATCACTTTTGGTCAATTCTCAGTGAAAAGGAATTATTTTAAAAAAACAAACAATGTTTTCGCTTCTACACTTTTTTAAAGATCATGACTGGTTTTGCTTGTTGTGAGCATTAGATGTTTTTTTTTTGAGAAAGATAAAAGTAACATTTAAAACATTCTTAATAAACTGGGTTAAGATAAGAAACAATCTATCTGATAAGCGTTATTTTGAACAAACTGGTTGTCTGTGTACATGCAAGTTATAATAATTAACAACTTTAACCGATAAACCATATGGTTGTATGCTTAACTACGAAGGTTATCAAAGGTTAGATGATGCTTTTAAAATTTCATACAAATTCATAATTTCTTTGCATTCGTGACCCAGGATTTGCGTTGAATCATCATAATATTTTTAATTAGATAAATGAACTCAAAACATTGTAACTGGACCAAAGTGAATGCAAGTAATGATTTATAATGCTTATAAAACAAACCAGTTTTTCATACACCCAAAAAATAATAATGATGTCCAATCGAAAGCGTTCAGTGGGTCAACAAATAACTCAATCGAAATATTGTTATTATCAAAAATAGTCAATGAGGCATGTGTTTTTATTTACAATAATTGATATATTTTATACTGGGTGCTAATTTGACTGATGCGCGTCAAAGGCGATTGATCATTGCTATAATGACAGTTATGTCTGAAACGTATCCCCCGGGATCAACCGGAAGTTAGCTGTATTTCTGATAAACTGTTTATTCTTTACAATCATGTGACTGAAATCATCTTGATGTTAAATAGAGTTGAGATTACACTCACTATGTCCTCATACTTTTGCATGAATGAGAATCTTTCATTAAATTATTCAATTAATAGAATGACTTCATTTGCATAATTTGAAAAATCTAGACGTCACTGATTGAAATGATATTTAAACGACGATTCCCATGTACATTTACATATCATACATATGCATATGATATAATACACTCATCGCTCATTCACTCTCATATAATTGCCTGTATGCCTGTCTCACTGAACATTTTTATTTTACATTTCTCACTGAGGTCATATCCTTCTTCAGAATCCTTAAAATACCACAAATATATTATTTGAATTTGTAAAATATTTGTAATGAATACTAATAGAGGAACAAGTTTTTTTCTATAAAGCATCAATAATATTTTGGAAGATTGAATACATCAAAATAAGACAAGATATTCTATGATATTGGAACATGGTAAATTTGGTCAAATTACAAGACAGTGAGAGAATAATACATTGTGTTTCATTATAAATTTAATGTCCAATTATTCACTCAATATAACTTCCGATTGATGGAAACTGAAAGGGGTATTTCAGTTTTTAAAGACATATTTATCAATGCTAATTTTACTAGTAAATCCAGTCTGATGCTTTCTTTTAAAATAAGTCTTATAAGTAGAGTACAGATATTATTAAGCTCAAAAGATAATATTTAAACTGACATTCAAAATAAATGCATACAGTAACCACGGAGACAAACAAACAAACAAATAAAAATGGCATTATAACCTAAAAATTCTTTTTAGGAGAATTCTTATACTTTCACGTAAATGCAAATATTCATTCATATCTCATTCTCCCAAGTGTGAGTATATGAGAAATGTTTGTCAGTAAAATATAAGGCGAATACAGCTGCACAAATGAGTGAGTGAATGTGCATTTTAAATTACGCGCATGTACTCCTCATCCTCATTTAGAACGATGAAAACGTTAAAAATGCTCAGTTTTTCATTTTATGAAATCTGCTCACAATCAACGGCAATCAATCACCTGTGAACAAGGTAAAAGAAAAACCCCATTGTGACTGTGTCTCGCTGTCAGATTTTTAGGCATTAAAAATAAATAAAACCCGAATTTCACTGCACAGTTTGTGCATTAAAAACCTCGCCCCGTACTCCAGTCACTGTGGTAAAAAAAAACATCACTTTTCTATAAAACTGCACAGAAAACTTATCAAAAAAACAGCCTAACAAATTCAACTGTCAGATTGCGATTGGGAGTAGGATTGTGAAACGATTATGCATATAAATAGCCAACAATCATAGCATAATACAGTTCACATCTAACTAGTATAAAAAAACTTTTTTATTTTTAATTGACAATCTTCATCCCACTTGCTTTTTTGATCATGTGACACTATCATAACAATTTCAGTACAATGAATCATTGAATTGATTAAAAAAATCATTCAACGGTTCCTCTGACTCGTTCAACAATCAACTGGTGAATGTGTTAATATATTCAAGAGGGTTTTCCTTGTAACGTAAGATTGGAACGATAAAAAAACTGTTTACATTAGTAGGTACTGCAAACAGCTGGAAAACCACAAGAACCCATTTTGTCTTCAGAATGTGTTTTGATTATTCATTTTATTCCGCAGCATTGTTTACATTTAAGGGGAAAATTGAAACAAGCTCAAACAAAACAAAGTTGACTGATATCTGTTCTTAGCCAATATTTGGACTGTACATATATGTGGGGTTATAATGAAAAACATACTATTTCCAAAATGAGCAATATTGAGTAAGGCAGGGGTTACCAACCCCGTGTCCGCGGGCGCCATAGCGCCCGCCATCTATTTTGAGATTTTCAAATTCGTCGGTGAGATCAAAAAAAAAAACGAGTCACGGTGATATTTTGGGCAAATCGGTAAATTCCTGGGTTTTGAGATTTTGAAAAAATGTGGTGCTCGCCGCCTTAGCAGTATTTGAGATTGCGCTCTAGGGTCCGAAAAGGTTGGTAAACCCTGGAGTAAGGTATGCAGATAAGGTAATTCAAGCCTAAGGAATCGACTGGTACTATTAGTTTTAATATAAAATGTATAAAGCAGTGTCGTTTTCAAATTGGAAATCATATCTTTATGCAAATTTTATTTTGTTTGTGTTATTCGTTGCAGTATTTGACTCTACTGAAAATTTCGAGTTTTGGAAATAGTATGTTTTGCATTATAACCCCACATATATCAACTAGGGCATCCAATTCCGGGATCCGGGATCCCGTTCAATTTTCTAATCCCGAAATGCCGGGATTGAGATGGCCGCGATCCCGGGAATTCGGGATTGAGAAATTTTAAGGAAATTCTCGAAATTTACACGAAATTGGCAAATTTCAAATTCCTCGGTGAGCTAAAAAAAAAAACGAGGTTCTGTGAGATTCCGGGAAAAAGTAAAAGCAAATTGAGGATTTCAAATTCCTCGGTGAGAAAATCTCAATCCCGGGATCCCGGGATTCAAAATAAATCAATCCCGAAATCCCAGGATTGGAAAAAGGCTCCGGGATTGGATACCCTAATATCAACCCATGAGATGTGAAAGGCGGTAAAACACAACGCATGAATAATAAACTGTCATGGTGTTCTATGTAATACATTTAAATAAATATAAATGCGATTTTATAAATGAAAGAGAAACGCTAATAACACTCTACTCGGACAGTTCCATAATCTCTTACGCAGCTTCAATTACATTTCACAACTTTGTGAAAGCAATGTTTCAGCAGGGCACTAAGTTGCCACCTTGCAGTTTGGCACTTGTAGTCTTGGTTTTTTCTACGAACTGATTGGATGTAATTGAAGGTGCTTATGAGGAAAATGATAAGTACAGTGGGTCCTCTACTTATGCGGTTAACAAGTTCCGAAGGATTCAGCGATTCATGTGTAAATTATATTCACAGTTTCGTATCATGGGATCAACATAATAAAGTATATAATATCACCCTTGAAATATATTTTCATATATCGACTCGAGTATCGAGTTGTAAATTTTTAAAATACTCGAGTAGTTTCAGATGTACCAAAATATATATTATTAATTCAAATTTGTGTACATAAATAGATGATAGATAAATAAATAAGCTTTTTTAATTTCTTATTTCAATTTATAAAACATATATTTCAAAAATAATAGAGTATTAAATGTCTCAAATTTTAAATTGGTTCGAAGTTTTGTTTTTATAATTCCCGTAGTAGAAAAAACTCTCTCTGTTGTTGTGGACGTCGGTTTTACAGTTAACAATGAATTAAATAGTGCATCTAGTTTTTCTGTCCACTGTTTAAATGATTCCAAATTTTTAAAATCTTCTTTTAAATTTTGCGCAAGACTCAGTTAAACGCAACCGTTTAACATTATATAAATATTTTTAAAATAAGTAAATAAAATTTGGAAATAAATCTTCATTTATAAATTACGAGTATTTTTCAAAATACTCAAGTATCGAGTACTTGAAAAATGGACGAATATTCTCGAGTATCGAGTATTCAATACCCAAATTGGAGTCCCTAGTCAAGGCGTGGGGAACTTGCGGCCTTTTGGCTACTCTGGTGCGACCTTCTGGCCAATTTTCTTGTTCTGTAAATTTCGTAAATTCTTGGGATTTTTGATGTCAAAATCCTTGAAAGACCTAAAAAAAAATGGTCCCACGCAGGTAATTTTGGGAAATCCGCAAATTTTTGGGTTTTAGAAACTGGTATGAAATTGTTTCCTGCCGAAAATTCCCTAGTCTTGCGGCCTTCATGACGAATCAGAAAAATGAATTGTAGTCTACTCTAGTCTATACGTACTATTCCATTATATCCTCAGGCTCTACGGATGATATATTAGTGTCTTTTATATAATGCCTTTCCTCCAAGCATTGACAGTGAACACCCTAAAAGTGATCATATATAATATATATTAGGTGGACCCGAAAGTATTCGCGTATTTTTTTTAAAAACTTTTTCAATTTTATTTATTTCAAAAAATTTACAAGTAAATTATAAAACATAAGCTCCATCAATATTCAACACATCTTCCCATCGTTTTGGCAGATCTTCGATCCCTTTCGTAATTCGTAATGAATTATCCCCCTCATATCCCACCATATGCATAAAAGGACCTTTTTTATGGTCAATCCCGGCTTAGGCGTTGGAACTGGGGTTTCTTTCCGAGAAAGCCATTGTTTTTTGCGTCGTTTATTATCGTAAACGACCCATTTCTCGTCACCAGTTACAACGCTATTCAAGAAGGGACTATTTTTTTGTCTTGTAAGCAAGGAGAGGCACGTGTTGCGTCGCTCGTTCTTGTTGGCTTCGGTCAAGGCGTGCGGTACCCATACACCCATCCTATTCGTTTTACCGATGAGTTTTAAATGTGTTTGTACAGTGGTCCATGGGGATCTGAGTCTCAGCGACAATTCCTCGATTGTTTGTCGTGGATCCGACTCGATTAGAGATTTCAGCGCCTCATTGTCAAAATTTGAAGGCCTTCCGCATCTCGGCTCGTCAATTAAACTTCTGTTGCCCGATTTAAATTTTTGAAACCAATATTGACATCTGCGAGCTGTAACCACTTCACCATAAAGATCTTTGAGCGTTTTAGTAGTTTTTGTGGCATTCCAACCCAAATCAAAAAAAACCAGCATACAATGCCGGATGTGAACTTCGCTAGTTTCGGGTCTGGACATCTTACCCTTAACAATAAAAAAAAAATTTATGCACGAAAATAATGTTAAACCATAGTTCTACAAAAAAAAAAAACTTACACAGATGTTGCCGTCACCGTGTCCAGACACGAACTGAGGTAAACATATGGTCTCAAAAATACGCGAATACTTTCGGGTCCCCCTAATATATGTGCTTTATATCCATATGTGAAGAAAAGATGATAATTCAATAAAGAAACATAAGAATGACAATTGATATTAGACTACACAACATTTGGATGCACATACGTGGCAATACTCATCAAAGGGTTAATAAGTCGAGGTAAACGATAAACAAACGCTTTGAATCAAGTCATTGCCACTGCTGTACATTCAAGCAAAACAAATCATTAAAAAAATTATAGCAACATTCAACTGCGAAAAATTATGTTAGTATGGGTGGCATAATTGCATGAAAATTTTTCATGCAACCGATAAGACCTATAATAGTAATTATTACTTTCCCGCTTCAAATGAAAATTTATATCAATTGCAAGGCTGTCGCTAAGGACAAGTTTAAGTCGGATAGATATTGCATCGAAACATGCAATATATATACAGTCTGTAATACATTTTCCTTTCAACATAGTACGAATGATTTCAAATAATATCTTATGTATAATTGTACTGCTTTTATAAAGGCTAGTGTCACTTTATACACACTAACAGGAGCAGATAAGATATAATCAGTTATTTATAAACATCGATTAACAAGCAATTGCAGTTATTTTCAACGGTAACTTAGTGGAAATTCATTTTTTATATAAGATTGAATTTGATTACTTCTATTCAAGTATAAAGCTCTCTCCTAGCATTCAATAGAAAGAAAAAACCCCCAACCAAAACTGTGTCACAATCTGTAGCATAATCAGTGGAATAGCGTTGTCAACAAATTAAGTTTTAATATTTTCAATCTCGTTGTTTGAACAAAAAAATAAGTCGAAAGACTATCAGTATTTGTCGTTTGTGTTAACTTAGTGTAATTCAGTTTCTGGAATTCAAACCTGTGACCCTTCAACAGAATGATTGAAAGCAGTGGCGGCCGGTCAATGAGGTATTGGATCAATGCACCCCTTGTATATGAATAAATATTTTAAAAATCGATATTTATTATAGACAATTAATAAATGAAGAATTTAAAATGAGTGAATGGTATAAATGTATTGTTTGAATATTATTTCATGAAATATAACCGCCTCTGCATATACAAGAGGTGCATTGATCCAATGCCACATTGACGGGCCGCCACTGATTGAAAGCACAACAACATTGACCACCCGACTACAAGACCAAATTACTAATCAGGATGATAAGTAACCGATGTAGGCTAAATAGATTTTCAGTCAAATGGTGAATGTGCTCCTGTAGCATCAAGTAAATACAAGGACTTGTAGAAAGTAATTCATGATAAAATTACATCAATAAGGCAAAATGATAAACCACAGTTGGAGTCAATTATAGTTATTTAACAATCTTACCGTAGCCACTGGTGGTGGTTCGCAGACTACGGCTCCGATCTCTACGTTACTGGTAACTCCATCCGTCTCTGTAACATCGGACGAACTCATGCTGCTGATGTTCAAATCTGAAATTTCCCTTCGAAGGTCCAGAGTACTGGAAGCGTTCGTTTCTATAAAGGACCTGCGGTTTTTCACCGACTCTTCAGATAAAGGAGTCTGCGTCTCTAGCAGGACCTAAAAATAAATATGTGGCGTTTATTTTCAGAATTATAGCTACAATGTCAGGATTTAAAACAAACTATATTGACAAAAAAAATTGAATATTTATAAAGAACATAAATTCAATATTATTTAGTGTAATCCTTCGTGGAAAGATCAAAGAGAGGAAAGAGTCTAACTAGTTGTGAGAAGCCAGTCTTATTGTTTGAACAACAATTGTGAAATATATTTTTTTTACAAAGCCTCAAGAATCTGATCAGTGGAATGAAAATAATTGTAGCAGCATACCTTTTTCAAATGATTTATGGAAAAACGCCCACATTTGATATTAATTTGATAATTTGATAAAATAAATATAGATAGGATGTTTTGCTATTGATTGATGTTAAAATAATATTACAAAATAAATCATTGATATAACAGAGCACAATGAATAAGAAATGTTTTGCTTATTTATCAATTGAGAAAAATAACTTTTCTGGATCACTGATAACGACGGTCCGGCAATAACACTTGTACACACAAACACCTCAACACGAACAAATAAAAAACAGCCATATGTTTTTAATTGAGCATTGATTTCAAATTTGCTTCGGTTATGAACATACTTCCGCAGTATTGCCACATTTATGAAACCAATAACCCTTACAGTGTCGTGAACCTTGTGATTTAACACTTTATCTTTGAAGTGTTAAAAGTATATTATTATCACAGCTTTTTCAATAAAAAAACATTTCTTTTAAAAGACTTCTTCGAAAAATAACTATACACTAGTCAGAATAACCGTTATAAATCACGAAATTTACCATTTTTTACTGATATCTCACCAGCCAATAGAACATTTTACTAAATACATCCAAATGTAAATACTTTTACTATTGTTCATTTGAAACAAAAATTACTAAACATGGCGTTGCACTTGTAAGAGAGGGGATATCACAAGAATGTTAGGCAACTTTTTACGATCGATAGTGGCCAATACTTATTTATGTGTACAAATAATTTTGCGTGAGCCAACGCCGAAACTAATCTACTTGTGTAATAAGTGACTTGCAATGCTGTCAATACGCTTGTTCATTCAGGGCTATAGAAATATAGTTATTGTTCTATCACATTGAAAAATTACGCAATCCAGTTAGGCTGGTTTGGTCAGTTGAAGAAAACCACAAATATAATCTGATTTTTTTTAACTGCCCTATTTTTAAATTCTATCTAACGAATTGTTGTATAGATAAAAATAAATTATTTTACAAATTACTAATATGCAATAATATTGTAATAATATGGTAATTGATTCTATTACGACCGGATAAGTAAAAACTTCTGCTGATGTACATTATTTTGGCAATCTTATTTAAATTCAGTATGTTTTCATAATGGACTTATCAATGGCTTTTTCAAGAATAAAAACATGACCCATTTTTTATTTTTAAAAGAGTTTTGATTTCTGGGATTGCACATGTTTTAATAACGCTGAACCTTTCTACCATGGTAAAAGAATATTTACTGTAATCAACTTGTCTAATGAAGATTTTGCATGATAAATTATCCCATCTCTATGGTACCCAGATGAATGCAAGCCTATAGGCGCAGTTGCCATAACTGAGTGATAGTTTTAGATGGAATCTTAATTAGATTTGATAACTTAGTTATTCACAAACATAATATAGAACACGGATTCCCAACCTGGGAGTTTTCGATTTTGAATCGAGGATTTGAAATACCCCGGTGAGCTAAAAAAAAAGGAGTTTCGGAGACAATACGGGGAAAAAGTATAGCAAATCGAGGATTTCAAATTCCTCGGATGGGTCGCCTAGTCGTATGGCTTTTATAAAAAGGGGTCTCCACCCGAAAAAGGTTGGGAGCCTATGATATAGAACAAAGTTATCAAATTAAATTTTATATTGAGTTATAGTTATTTAAGGTGACTGTGTTATAAACTTGGTGTGTCTTACCTCTGTGAGAGTCCGTTCCAATTCTGACGTGCTTGTTTCGGTTTGAAGCTGTGGGTTCACAGTCGGTCTACT
Source organism: Himalopsyche tibetana (assembly GCA_030503985.1). Classification (NCBI taxonomy): domain Eukaryota; kingdom Metazoa; phylum Arthropoda; class Insecta; order Trichoptera; family Rhyacophilidae; genus Himalopsyche; species Himalopsyche tibetana. Next base: position 37,946,431 of record JAPJYX010000014.1, on the reverse strand, counting down.
TCCACTGGAAATCACAAACTCATATTCGTCGCTCGTCGCTAGGGATTCACTTGATTTTATACTTGCACTGTCCTCCATACCGTGGCCTACAACAGTACACGTATAATACTATAAAAACACATTCACGAAGTTTTGATCTTTGATTGCGAACTTTCTGAGTAGCACCAATGTACAGTAAAACTCCGATTAAACATGCCCGAAATTCACATTTCCCCTTGCGAATGCAATTTCTGTTGTCCTGTTTCATTCGAATACAATGAACCTTTAGCCACCCGTGTGTGTGTTTAGTTGTATTATAAAAAAAAATATTTATGTACCTAATACAATTTTGAATAAATACTTTCGGTATAACGAACTGTGGCCCTTTTTTAAGCAGATTTTTCAGAACACATCTCCAAATTTGATATGAAATCAATGTGATCATTTACATGTCTTTTTTTTATATAACTTAAACTTATTTTATGACTTTGTATGAGATCCTTGCCTTTTGTACGCAGCAAATAGAGGGATGGGTGTTTAGATATGATGTCCTATGACTCCGGAGCACAGATTCGAGTTGTGAAACGAATCGTTCGAGTTTTGAGAAATGTATACAAGTAAGTGCACAATAATTAAACCGGCTGCGTGGTCGAGTGGTCAACGTCGTTGGCTTCGGTTGTGAAGATCACGCGTTCGAATCCCAAAACAGACAGTTTCTATAAATTGATTAATGGATTTCTGTCTGAACGCATAGGTGTTCTCTCCCAACCTTCCTATCCTCAAAATGGACATAGCGAGAGGGATCAGCTAACCACTCTTCCTGTTCAAGTCATATCCTTCAATCCCTCTCTCTTTCAAAAAAAAGAGTAACAAAGAGTAAAAACAACTGAGTAACAAGCAGCAATCGTAGGAACACTTCTGTTGAGATAAACTCCGCTAAGAGTCCAAATGCTCCACATTAGGAGCGGATATGGTGGAAAAAAGACAATAATAGCTTATAGAAGAATAAATTTCGTTTCAGGATATACATAGTTAGGAAAAGCGATTAAAATCATTTTTTTTTTGGTATGTTTAATGATTTTGATGTAATTAAGTAATAATTCAAATTTGATTTTGATGTATTCAAAATATGGTATACCAATTGAATTTTTATTAGTTTACGCTGTATTTCAAGGTTTAACTTGTATTTTATTCCATCATAATTATCATCACTTAATTTTAACAAAAGAAAAAGGTTTTATTGTCCTACTGTTATGTATGCTTTTAACTTAAAGAAATTTTTGTCTATGCACTATCAGGGATCAAATATAACCTTCAGCATCTACAGGCATTCAAGTTAATTGGACGCTTGGTAAATAGCTGTATCTGGTTTGACTTTAATGACGTGCAATTAATTGGCAAAGTAATCCCATAAGCAATTGCGGTTTATGTAGATCTAAGATGCTAAAACGCGAAATCCGGGTTGTTAAAGTCACAAAGTGGGTAGAACGTAATTTCATTTTTATTGAGTTGTAAATCATAAAACACCTGAACAACTGACAAATACCATTGTCTATTTATAAAAGATTAAGTTGAAACAATCAAGTAACAGTACCAAGTGGGGAACCTTTTCATTTCAAAAGGCCACATTCATTTATATGATTTATCATAAGGCGTTGAATCCACCCCCCTTTTTTTTCAACTGTCGAACATATGTTTTAATTAAGCTCTTTTTCCAAACACTTGCATGTTATTTTTGATCCAAGTGAATATTTTGATCAAGTCAAAAGGCCGCATCAGAGTAGCAGGTTCCCCCCACTGAACAATACCATTCATTTTGTCAAAACTCTAACTATCAATACATGAAAATCAAACACAGTGGAATCCTGATCTACTGTTATCTTATTTGTCGTAGTGCGGCATTTATCATTATTTTTTTTAATCTTTGGGCCAAACACCCATAAAAACAGTGTTAAAAACTAGCACATTAATCATTCCTATATATATTGTTTTTTTTTAATTTTCATATCTTGTTTATGCCATTGTCGCAAATTTTACTTAGGTTGATCATTTTTGATGAACATTAGCCATCCTTTTTATATGATTTTCAGCATGTGAACACATCGTCCTGATATTGGTGATTATCACCCGACGTTTAGAAACTATTACACTGATCATGATTTGTCTGGTAGGATCGTGAATTAGCTTAGCACACACCTAATAGCAGATAGAATAAAAATAAGTTGAATTATTCCAGGAGAAAAGCGTCTTGACAAAGCAAAACGTATAGGACTGACATTATCAAATCTCATTTCAGTTATTTCTAAGATGAATGAGATTTGTGAGTTAAGCCTCATTATAATATGAAAAGAAAGTCTGGAGAGAAGTCTAGTTTCAACAATCTTCAGAAAATTCGCATCATGTGATTCCAGCAGGCGCGAATTGTCAACATACCGATCGATGGATCCAATTTCTAATGATTAAATAAGTTTTTGTCTCCAAAATATTTGTAAGTTTTAAGACTCTCCAGAATTTATCGTTTGGTTTAAAAGGCTTTTAAAAATCATGATCCACTGGTAGTGACGATTGGCTTATGTGGTTGTTTCTGGCATGTATTTATTAAAATTCTGTATGTAACAATAAACAAATGATAAATGCAGCTTAATAGAAAATCAATGAATGAAAAGTAGAGGTTCCACTGTGATTTCAAATACATTATATGAAGTAAAGAAAAGGTACAAACAACAATCAACTGGGGTTATAGAGTTCATATAGAACCAGATATTAATACGAATAACTTAAAAGATGTTATTGAAGTCAGCACACTATTTCAATGAATACCCTGATACCTAGTAACTATTCTTTAACGATAATAATTCTCTACATGTTTTGTAATGCTGGCTTTGGTTCGTACAATAATGACTATAGAATACCGTACATTGAATAGTAACTATGGTATTTATATTCGAACCAGATATTCTTCAGAACACAATCAAAATGACTGAATTTCGTGCAATAATATATGTACTATTATTAATGCATTAACATAAAAAAGCATGTAGTACACGATCAGAAATAATCGATTTTTTGCGCTAAAATATACATTTCTGCACAATTCATAACAGCGTTGTATTTTGGTAAATTTTACGGTTGGATTACGCACCAAATTAATAATTGGAGTCCACGTTGATGATATTGTTCAATATTTCGACTTGATAGTCCATAGCTACGTGTTTACATTTACAACAAAAACGCCACAGCAAAGTATAGAAACGTCAAACCACACAAATGTCACGGAGATGACTGGTTTGTTTATAAATTCTTTTTTTAGTGGTTAAAAATATCAAACACTGGTCGCTTTAAACAAAAAACCTCTTTTAAATAAATAGTTTTAGTCGTTTGTTTACAGTTAATAGTTTAAAATGAAGCCTCACCTGCTTTTACTTATTTATATGCTGTAACGATGCACGTTGTACAAAAAGTGCATTCTTATTAGAATGGCCATGATAATTCTAATTCAATATTTTGTCGCCATTTTCAACATACAAATCAAACTACTGAAATCTCTTTTTTTGCGTTTTGGTTTACATATTTTTATTACATTGAAATGTAAAAGTAATTAAAATACTTTTTGATCAAAAACAATTTTGGTGTGGCTACGTTTCTTAATTATGTTTTATTTTGTTTCAGTAGCTGGCCATAAACATAGATAGGTAGTTATGTACTTTCCGTACTTTCTTTGGCTTTTGAGTAAAATGTATGCTTTAAAACGATAAAAAAAATATGTGTCTACTAAGCGTTCTAAAAGCTTTTTCTCATATCAAAGCACATTGCATATTGTTTGTTCTAAAAATTGACAAAGATCTCTTACACGCAACGTTTACATACACATTTTTTGGTTTTAAAGTATATGCAACTAGACCCAATCATTTTTTACGCGATACATTGGTTCCAGAAAATGGCACGTAAAAAAAACTTTACTTTCATACAATTTGATAAATCGTTTTAAAAATCAATAATGTATGAAAAAACCAACTTTTTTTATAAAATTTAATTTCTTTATTGATTATAAAATAAAATGAGAACAGATACACATTATACAGTGGTGGATCTTTTTTTAGATGTCGCAATTTTTTTGTTTTTTTTTAGAATTCTTTTTAGATGTCACAGTACAGCTCTCCGGCGGCGATATCTCCTATATTATTTCAATATGTAAACTTAATCATAATATTGATGTTAAAAAAACATAAACCTTCCAAGTCAAATTTTATCACCTTCAACATTGGCATCAAATTATCGACCAAAATTAATCAGGTTAGTTGAATTTTATTTACACTTACTAAGAGAAATACGACCATTTCCTACGTATTTTTGCTAAAATGCCTGTCTGTCATATCAAATCATATAATCGAATAAATCAGTTTTAATCTTCTCATGTAATATATTTTTTTCTGACTAGGAAGTTTCGTGGTTTTCACTGTCAAAATCACAAGCTTAAAATGCTCACTCTTTGCTTAGTGACAATCATAGACGTGTCTGTGATTTTTGTTATACCTTTCCATCCAACTTATCCTGCGGCAGAAGGAACTACGGTTGATGTATTTTACATGTTACAATGGAGTATTTGTGTGAAACAGCATAGTCCTTGGCTGCCGTAGAAAAAAGTATGTTTATACCTAGCACGCAATTTGCAATCATTAATCTGTGCCAGCCATCCAGTTAAGGGGAGGGGTAATAATATATCATATTATGCAATAAAACATAAAATAAAAATCAGTTTATTTACAGAATGCTTAATTTATTATTGTAACTCAAAGTAATGTTCCAAATATGGTCACATTACTTACTCAAAATTAATATTGATTTCAGGAATTTTTCCCACATAAACATAAATGGAAACAGTTTGACTGATGTCAAAATATATGAGTGAAATATTAAAGAAACGTGTTTCTAGTAATTGCTTTGAATCCTGAAATGGGTTTGAAGTTTGTTCGCTTTCCACCCAAGTTGGGCTTGCCATTTCTGCTGGACACGTCTCATGTATTGAATATCACGAGCTCTCCTGCAAAAAATAAAAAAAATAATAAGAATTCAATTCATCATCAGCTATGCTTTAATTCTACATTTTCGGTTTCTTACTATTTAGTTCAGCGACACTCAACCTTTTTTCATCTGGGCCGCATGCCGGTTATAACTACATTATGTGAGCCACAGCATAATAATAGTAATACTTAAATATGCCACATACTATACATACATAAGATTTGTCGGCCACATAAATTAAAAACTTTACTAAGCAAAAATGAATTTATGGTATTATTTATTAAATTTAAATTCTTTATTAAAACTTTTGACCCCGGCCCAAACTAAGTAAAATTCTCTCTTGCGCCCGGCTTATTTTTGAAGAATTGCATTTTTTCTTAATGATTTACTAAAAAGGCTATAACTGTGAAACCACAAGGTCAAATCAAATAAAACCTTTTGTGGTTGTTTGAAAGACTATTACTATTCAATTATGTATGGTAATTTTGCTAGAATTTTCTGCTATGGAAAGCCATATTACAATGTTTGCACATGTATCGAGTCTTACTCTATTTTTTGCTTGGCGTCCACCTTGCAGGTTCAATTGGGCTTATTTATTTTTTCTTGCTGCTATTAGTAACAAAATATTTTTAGAAATTCTTTTTTATAGAATACTTAAAGCTAAAATTGAAAATGAACTCAGTGACTGCACCATCATGTACTCTTCAGAAGGATAAATTGACGCATCAAATGCATTATATCATTAAATTTTGGTTGGTAATCAGTTACTATTTTTAATAAAAGCAATCATTAAAAGACTGATTTAGAATAATTTGAGTATCTGTTATAATGATTATACTGAGTCTTCTATACAAAATTTTGCTTGATCACAATGATGGCTCAATTTTAAAGCATAGCCCATCACGTGAAAACACGGTTCCGGGACTCAACGCTCGGATAGCTTATCACGTGAAAATACGGCTCCAGGATCCAACGTGCTAAATTTACTTCTTATTCAGACTGCCTAACCTAATCCCTTCTTTCCATTTCTACAAAACGAAAGGTACTTACAACCTATTCTCGTTGAGCAACTTCTATATGATCCTCCTCATAGGAAGTGTAAATATTTACAAATACAAATGTATTATATACATGTATATAACAAAAATTATAGAATAAAGGAAATAATAAACCACCTGACAGTAGCCTCTGTTTCGATTGGGGCCCATCCGATCATTCTGTATTGACGGAGGACTCGACGAAGCTTATCATCACTTTTACGAACCACATTTCCTGTGTGGGTTGTGAGATTTTGTTTGTAATATCTAAAAATTATAAATTGACAAAAGTGTTACAAAAAAATTTCAAAAAAGAAGCACCAAAATTTAAAACATATTTATTAAGATAGTAGAAATTATATCTTAGTATTCGTTATAAGTACAAGTACCTCAATAGTGATCTATGACCTATGGTGGCTCCCGACGGTAAAACGAGCTGGAATTCTTCATCATCTATTAAAGATGGCGGCAACACTGGGTCATCCTTATCTACCTCCATACTTTCTTCACCTTCTACATGATCAGGATATGATGAGCTGTAACAAAGGTAGATTATTTTTTTTAAATATCTTATAAGATTATTTCAATGAAATTTACTGACTGAAACGATAATCAAATACAATGGACATTTGGTCCATACCAACAATTTTTGAACAACTGAAAGCAAACTGACGATATTTAACTACATACAAAACCCGCCAATTCTCTACACTATCAGTCTTGTGACATTATTCTCAAATTTATTAGGACCTAAAATCTAGACCAGGAGTCTCCAAACTACAGGCTGCGAGCACCACCAATCACGGAAGCGGGCCGGACATACCCGGGAATTCAAAACCACAGTATATGCTGGTATGATGAGCTAGATAGGTTTTGGCCCTTGGGACTCAGTGGAGGAGTCAGCGTGGTTCTTAGGCTAAAAAGTTAGGAGACCCTCAGTTTAGACCAGTGTCTGCCAATCTGTGTGCCGTGAAGAAAGACGCCTCAAAACTGTCCATGTTAAATAATGCCTATTCATTTAAATTTTCTTCAATTTTAAATAAATTCAACACCAACATATTCAAATAATATATTTGTCGCATTCGAACATAGTGGTCAACTCTACATAAAGATGCAATTACAGTAGTATATATGCAGCGTAGTCTTATTTTCCATCACTTTATTATCAAATGTACTAGTAGGTCATCAACCTTTTGCAAAATTTGACAGTACACACCTGACGCTAACAGAGGAGAAAATTTTAATAGATCTAAAAAAATGACTGTCCACAAAGCCTCATTTTCTGAGCTAGAATTGACTGTATTTTGGATAACGCTTTGGAGTCAATATCCTTGATTGGCTACAACAAAAATGAAGTCTCTGTTAACATTTGGATCGCCGTACATTTGCAAATTTAGTTTTTCAGCGCTCGTGGATATGAATTTAAAAAAACGAGAATGGTGACAGATGGTAGATGATGAGTCACATGCTTGTTCATCTAATCAAGAGTCGCTTATTGACAGATTTCTTTCTAAAAATTGATTACATACTTATACATACATATTTATAAAAATGTAACCTACACTATGATTTTCTATACTCATATTAATAAGTTACATTTTCTTTTTTAATGCATTTTAATTTGGTGGGCCGCGGAACAAATCCCATTCACCAGTGTGCCCTGAAGTAGTGTAGTAAAAAGTTTGGCAGACACTGGTCTGGACAATAATTAAGGGGGGTCTCTAATACTCATCATGAATTTTGAATTTTATAGTTGATTTTAAAATTCACTGTTGTTTTTATAAAGTAATATACTTGTGTTGTTACAGCTGAACTTGTCAAGTAGTATGTTGTACCGAATTAATTCTTGAAATCTTTAATGCAGGCGTGCAACTTGCATTTTTGGACTAGGTTGCCTCAGTAGCTAATGTAAAAAAAATTACAAATGAGGATCGGTAAATTTACTTACCTATAGTCGTAGAAATCAGTATATTCTGCCAAAGCAGGTCCCTCGTGTATTGCTTTGCAGTGTCCTTTATCTCTCATATGACCTTGAGCAGCCTCTTGGGATCTGAATGCTCTACCCGTGTCGTTGCACCATATACACATAAAACCTCTCGATATCTATAAATTTTAAATAAGTTGAATAAACTTGATCCAGACAAAGTTTTATTCACTAAAAAATAATCAAGATGTAGACTTTTTGCCACAGCAGAACTTGCGATAGCAATAATGATAAGACTAAAAGATTTAGATTCCAAATATTAATGAGTAGTTTTCATCCATTAGCATCGAGTATATCTTTAAAAAAATCATAGATAATTTTTGAGTTTACCTTTAATCCAAGATACAAAAGCAATCCCTGTAAATCAACACAGTACTCGATGTCAGGAATAAAGAATGAATGGGCCTCAGTCATATGCGCCAAACTTTTGACCATATTTTTACTGCGGTGATCACAGAACAGACAATCCTTTGGTCTAATAAGGGAGCTTTCTTCATCGTCATCTTCCCATTCATCAGAATCCACCTAAAATTAATAAAACAATGCAACTATTACAATCATGAAAATTTTTGTAGAATAAAAGTGCAATAAACAGAATAATTAGAAAGTTTACTTGTTTCTGCCATGGATTTATATACTTTTGATGAATCTTATCTTAAAATTTGATAAATACAGTTGCTCTAATCACTAGTCTATTGTATATTAAAAGTTTTTTTTCTGCATGTGACTGTCATAGGGCAGTTATGTAAAGGAGAAACTAAACTATTTTTTCCTCGACCGCCCTGAACATTGTCTGCCTGAGCAAGTTAAATTTCTACTATTTCTATTTCCACTGACATGCTCTACAATTCCTTGAGCACAGGGACAGCCATAGAAAATCACGCTCTACCTTACACCCACTATATTAGAGAAGAACAATAGTTTTAATGTTCCAGACAAATCACAAGACACAGTGACATCTCTTGGAATCATGGTGTAATACTTGCACTCGACATATTTTTCATTATAATCAAGGTTACATTGATTGAGCTTTAAAGGTTCAGTAACCCAAAACCTTCTTTGGGTTATTGAAATGCATCATTAAGCAGGGTTGTGCCACGCATGTTTATTCCGAAATGTCTATTTGCTTGTGGTAAACAGAATAGGAATCCCTGTTTACTTGTGCATATGAGTAAACGGTAATTTCTTTAATATTCTTAAATACACTTGCGGATTTAATAAAATTGTTTTTAATAACATTTAGTTTTTACTTTTCTTGGATAAATTATACTACAATTATACTAAAATATCCTACAAACTGCAATTTTGTAAATTTTTAGGTAAAAAAGCCGAATGTTGTATAGCCTGCATTACACGGTCCACTTTTTTCTACCCAATGTTTTACTTGACGCTTGTAATAAGAATGCAGCTACTGAAGAAATTCGATTACGAATACGAAAATGGCAAGTCATCATCATGCATGGTAAAAATTTACACAAAATACAATAAATTTTCGTACTAATATTTCGGAATTCGCATAAATTATTGGCTTTCTTGATTCTAATTTTTCTTTTTCTTGTCATCATTAATAAAATACAAGGCTGTGGAGTCGCTAGGAAATAACACCACTCTGACCATAGTGACCTAAATAAAAAAAAATGTAGACTCGAAGTTAGTTTTTTTTCGAATCCAACTCCACAAAATGTCCTAGAGAATTTAATTGTTAAGTGTGGAATTTTTTTCAATGTCGAGCACTCCTAATGGAGTTTATCTCAACAGTAGTGTTTCTACGAGAACTGATAGTTACTCAGTTGCTAGATCTTTTTTTTCTTCTTCTTTGGCCATGTCCGCTCCCTATGTGGAGCATATGGCCGCCACGCAGCACCTCCATGTTTCCCTGTCTCCCGCCAATTGCTTTGCTTCCTCCCATGACATGCAAGCATCCCTCAGTTCCGTCGAGTACATCCTATGGATATTACCCGACGGACGTCCGGAATCCCACCGGTCGAAAGAATAGGTAGGCAGGATTGACGCTTTCCGGAGGCATCCGCAGCACGTGACCCAGCCAGTTCCAACGTCTCTCCATAACCACTGACATGACGGGAGGCTGTCTTGTACACTCCCTTATCTCTGAATTCCTCACAAAATCAAACCACCTCACCCCCATTATACGATGCAAGCATCTGTTCTCGAAGCTCAGTATACGGTTTTTCTGAGTCTTCATCAAAAAGTGTAACATTCTATTTAAAAAAAACCACTCTTTTGTACTCGGTCCACATTTATTTAATATGATCACAACCGGTTACGCTCATGACGAGCATTTTTAACTGATGTGAACACCTTCAAATTGATAAAAAAAAGTTGTTGAAAGTGACAATGGTGTAAAGCATTTTAACCTTTTTTTATAACGATAAATGGCAACTTAAGCGATTTAAGAAATCAACAAACCTCTTCAATATCAGAATCAGTCTCGACGTCATCAGCTGCCTTCACCATTTTAGAGTCAACAATAACAAACTCGGAACCATCAGAACTGCTAGACCTGTCAGCGGGTGGTTTCTCTTCAGTCTTCAATGCATTATCTTCGAGTTTCTCTTCCTTTTCCAACCTTTCCAATTCCAGGGCATCAAATCTATCCTCGGCCTGCCTATGTTTCTTGCTATTTAAGTGATTTTCGTACGTGTTTTTCGTGTTAAAGCTTTTGTTACAGGGTTTACAATGTTCAACCTTAACCTGAGATTGCTCTGCATCGGCCTGTCGTTGAAGTAAGACTCTTTTCTGAAACTCTTCCGCGGTTACTGGCTCAAAATCTGCGACTTTTCTTTTAAGGTTATAACGGTGCCAATCAGTTTTGTAGTGCTCTCTCTGAATATCAGGATCACGAAACCCGACTCTGCATGTAATGCACGTATATTGATGAGCCATTTAATGAGATTTTATGATCAAATCAAAATAATGTAGAATTCAATTGACAGTCACTATTTCACAATTGTATTGTTTTTCGAACACGCGCTTACGACGTATATCTTTATCTTTTACACGATAACTGTCATTTTTTATGTCGTCACTACAGTCTTTTTTTGTAAGTTTTATGCTGTTGAAAGTGCTGAACGTTATCTGAATAATGATGAAATACAACACAAATATATATTTTTTGTAGAAAAAATGATCGAAAATAATACTAATAAAAATACACAAAAGTATGTAATTAGATTTGTTATTTGACCGACGACTACCACAAATTCAATTAGATAAAATAATATTATCCCGATACATAGTAGGCAAGTAGCAACACTGGGCCAGCTGAGTTGTCATATTTGAATGAAAGTATTTACTTTTTCCAAATTTATTTAACTTCTGAACGTACTGAACTACCTGTATGATATAATATTATCTCTATACCTAGCGCTTTGATAATGTGAACTCTAGTATTCGTTATTACCACCATCATTTTGTTATGATAACGTATTATGTGTGCTTCAACATCCATAACTTTAGAAGAAGACCCTGTGAAACTTTACATTCGCGACATAAAGATCGGTCTAAAAGTGAGCAGTCAAGATAAATATGCGTACACTTTTTCTGAAATGTACTTTAAAAACATTCACATACATGGAGTGGTCACAGAACTATTTGTTAACGATCCTTCGTTGTTTCATTTCGAACTCTCAGATCCCACCAACTCCATTGATGTATATTTCAAAGCGGGAAAGTTTCAAAGTAGTGTACCTGAAGCATTTTACGAACGTGTTTCAGAAGATTTAGATTGCGTTCAAAATTTAAATGGTGAAGCAATTAGTCCAGATGTTCTAGAAACGTTAACTTGGATGAGAGATGAAATTGCAGCTGCCTCAAAACCGTTTTCATTGGAGGTGGGCAATTGTGTATCTGTCACAGGGAATGTTTTCATTGATGTAATATCAAATGATAGAAATGTTTCAGCGTTTACATGTTTTAAGACGGACCTCGTTGCTGATACTATTTGGTTACAGGAATTGGATCTCATTTATAAAACTCAATATGCAGCTATAACACCAATATCAGGTAGTTAAATATTACACAATACAAAATCAAACTATACTAAAGAAAAAAGATTTTATCTGAAGATCCTCCTCAAAGAAGTGAAGAGCGTCTTATATCTAGTTACACAACCGGCAGAATACCTCAGTTTTCATTGTAATACAGGTAATCAACGTTCCTTCTAAGACAGTGTCTGCCAAACTTTGTTACTTCACGGCACACAGGTTAATGGGACTTGTACCGCGGCACACCAAATAAAAATACTATAAAAAACGAACTGTGGAAAATGTGTCGCGTTGTATGAACTATGTATGAACGTGACAAATATTTGATTGAATGTGTAGATGTTAAATTTATTTTAAATTTAAATGAATAGGCATCATAATTAACCTTTTTAAGGCTTCTTCCACCGCGGCACACAGTTTGGCAGACACTGCTCTAAGACAAGAAAATCAAATATTAATTGAATAGTTGTCTTGGAGTGCGCAGGGGCTTTCAAACTGCTGCGCACGCAGCTTAGAGGGAACGTTACAGGTAATATTAAAAATATTTACTATTTTTCGTCAACACACTGTTAAACGGCATCTTCTGACAGTTCCAAATTGTTTCATACTACTGATATAAATTGCAACATGTGATGTAAAAGTAATAAAATATATAAATTTTATCAATATAATGATTATTACTTTAAAGAATGTTTAATTTATTGAATTCCACTTCCCTTCATCCTTTAAGTACTTTGGAACAGAAATCATCGGAAAAAAATGAGTTACCTGTAAAGCTAGCTTGCTATCGAAGATTGAGAATAATACATTCTTCAAACTGCAGGGTCTATTGAAACCTAAACTGCTGTCCAAAGAAGTGAAATTCGGTATATATGTTATATGCCTATTAATCACATTACGTAAGAATTCTTACCCTTTGAGTAGTATGGCCAAGTGTAGTGTTGTCTATTTTCATACTTTCGATGGATTCAGCGGTTACTTTGTGGAAGTTCATTTTAATATAAAATAACTTAGATTATTCCACGTATTGTGGAACAAAATGTGACACGTGTTTCGCCTGTTTCAGAGGCATCCTCAGACAACTACTTTCGCAAATGCATGCTTAAGTAGGAATGATTTTAATTTTACTATTCTGATATACTATAATAAAAATGGGAGGCAAGGAGGGAATGATAGAAAAACAAACAAACGATAATGGTAATACAAATGACTTTTATATTACAAAATGGATGAATCATTGGCCAGAAGGTCGCAGGTTCCCCACGCCTGACCTAGTGTATTCCTTTTCAAAGTTGATACATAAAAATATAAGTACATACATAAGTCTCTTTGCACTTACAAAAAATATTTTGTTTCAAATGAATGATAATTAGGTTTGGTAGATATATAAAAAAATAAAACAAAAATTTCCATTCTGTTATTTTATTTCATTTCTCACCTAATCAAATTAATTACATGCTGACATTAATCATGAATGGTAATAGTAAAGTACATTTTCACCATTGTGTAAAAAAACCAATGGTGTCTGATTTATGATATTATAATACATAATAAATCATATTATTTATCATATGTGTTATGTTAAAATGTAAAGATGTCAATCAAGGGTAAACAATATTGCGATAAAATACTCTACGTCGTCAGGCGTATATCAGGTACCCTCAATAATCTAATCTAGCTATTTTGTTACAAAAGAAAAGTATTTTAACCTACGCAGACCATGAGTTCTAAAAGAGGTAATGGAATAAGACAATTTCGTCAATATTCCAGTCAAAATCTAGTATACCAGATCTAAAAGAATAGTTCGGTTAAATATTTATCTGTTGTCTCCTTTTAGCACCTTCAGGAAGCTGTATCGCGTGAACGAGCCTACGAGATTATTCTACAGATGTACACATATTCCCAATTTATGAAGTGGTTCGATTTGAAATCATAAATGAGAACGCATTGACTAATTCATTTCTGTCAAATGTGACACGTCGGGTCAAAGGGAATACACATGCGGTTTTTGTTTGAAATAAAAGGTAAAGGCAGTCATAGAAAACATGGCCATTGAAAATAAACACGTTACATACTTATAATTAAAATTATTTATGAAAAAAATAATTATTAAAGAATCAATACATCAAAATCAGGCATTACGGAATAGTAGGTACACTACATAATCGTATGTCCTCAACCACATCTAAAATGTTACCTTCTCAAGCATATATGGAAAACGTGTCAAATTCTCAACGAGGTGTAGACTCGATAATTAAGAAAATGAATCTAAGATGTTAAATAATGAAGTGCGAAATAATTAAGCAATTTGACACATTGACCATACGAAAGTTACTGATTCACAAGTAAACACATACCAATTTATTTAAACGACACTGAAACACTCCATTTTAAAACAGTATTTTTGTATACTAATGCTATTATTATGTGTAGAACGATTGTTTTTTTTTTAAATTCAATTGTCTTTTAATACCCCTCATTCAATATTGTCGTATCCAATCGTTTTGTTTTCTCCTCTTGTTGGGTCGCTCACCGTCGTTGTTTTGGAAGTTGTCCATTCCCTGAGAAATAAGAAAAGAATTTATTTAACGAATTTTGGCTACACTAATGGTTCCCTATTACGTGTTCAGCATACGAGTTTAATAAATTTTAATTTTCAGGCATCAGATTATAAAAACAACACGTGACCCTTTTCTTTGATATCAAACCTATCCATTAGGAGTATTTTTTACAATAGTAGTCTATAAACATCCCTAATAGGCTCTAAAAACAGGAAATAAGTACCACTTTAAAAACAGTTATTACTTTAAACAGAGATGTGAAAAAAATAGCATATGTACTTTGATGGAATCTTAAAAAAACCAAGTGCCTACAAAAATATTTGATAAAATCAGGAAAAAGGAACTGTGAAGGTTTCTATCTTATAACAGGTAGGTATGTGATAAATATTTCAAACTAACTATTAAATTTGACACGTAAGGCGATGAGGACTTCACAAAAATGAACCGATTTTTCATTCACTAACCCAAAAGTTTCCGGCTCCCCCAAAATTGTTGCCTGCGGAGAATCCGCCCCCCATGTTTCCCCCTCTACCCCCCCGGAAAGCACCGCCCGCTCCTCGGCCGCCAGCACCGCGCGGGGACCGGTTAACCATCTGCTGTGGGAATCTGGGACCGGGCATCGCACCTCGCGCTGGCATCCAGCTGCTGCCGATTGGACCCCACGACGGACGCTTGAAACCTCCTCCGGCCGCTTTACCCTTCACTTCTCCCTTGCCTTTAGGTTTCGGTGCCATCTAGAAGAATATGACGCAATTAATACAATGGCAATAATGCTGAATATGAAATAAATATGTATAGGTGATGAAATATTAAATAAAAAAAATACTATAGATATCTGCTTTCATGACAAATTAAAAGATAACCGCTGGCATGGCAGATTATGATATGCATGCAGTAATTCAATCATATCGCAACTATAGATACCCGCATTCTTGTAATACAAGTATTTGTGATGTAATTTTTATAAACAATCAAAAATTATATAAACGGAACTAAAATAAATGAATACTGCAGAATAATAATTCTTACCTTCTTAACCTCTCCGCATTTTTCTATGGTCAATTTAGTGTTGTTGACCATCAAAAGGCCGTTAAGTCCTAGAGCTTTGTTGAAGCCATCCTCGTCTTCAAACTCCACGAATCCTATGAAACAAAAGCACACAATAAATCAATCAATATTTAACATTGTAATGTGTGAATTATTATTGACGCAAGATTCATATTTATTAACTCAATGTCACCCGAAGAAGTGGAATCCTCATTCAACATATTTGATATGACTAGCTCATAACTCGTTAAATATATTTTCTCGACACTAATTGTCAACAAGTCATGTGTTAAAAAACTGGAATTCTCCAACATTTGAAATTCAAAGTCAAAAGATAATATTTCACAAGTGATGAACATTCATTCATTGAAGCATTCCAGACTCAATTAGTGGCCATAGTTCAATTAAAAATATTATTGAAAAAGTTGATCAGTTTATTACCGAATGCTATGAGGAAAACATTCCAAACTTATTTTAGCGTAATTGGTAGTTGGTCGGTTGTATTTTATTATTTTTAAATATCAATCTCTAAATACGGGTCAGAGTACCCAGCGAGTTATTTAACTTTTCATTTAAAAATGAGAGCCACTGATTTTGCAATCCATACCATCACAGGTTAGTGCAATTGGTGGGAAAAAAAACTGTTTCATTTTTTCATGTTATCTTATTTATTTATCAAGTATAACCATATTGATAACCGTATTCACAAGATCAACCCCATTTTACTTTGGGTACGCCGTTGCCAATACGCTAAGGACATAGATGAATGATCCCACAATTATGATTATTATGGCCGTAACCGATGATGTCATCTCAGTCATAAAAATAAAAGCTGAATAATTCAACATACCTGTCCTTCTTCCGGGTATTTTGATGGCTTCTTTGATAGGTCCGCACGCGACTAAAAGATTCTGCAAGCATTCCACGGTCATTCGAATGGGCATGTTGTTGACGACAACAGACAGCGGCCCCGCTCGAAGGACGAACACAGAAATTGCTTGACCGCCGATGAGAGATCCAGATTCAGCCAGAGACTAAAAACAAAATGTGAAGATGTATTTTGTAAATTTAAAATATCAAATTCGACAATTCGAATTTATTGAATTTAAAAATGAAACTAACCTGTTCAGCCGCTTCAACGGTGGAATAATGTACGAAGGCGGTCAGGGTGGTGTCTGTGGAAGCTCCGTTCACGGTAATACCACCACGCCTACAAAACAAAAAGTATGGTAAGTCTTCTGATGTTGAAATTAAAATTTTCTGCAACTGACCTTCCTTATTTATTCTGGTCATATTATTAATACGAAAAAAATCCAAATACAGAAAAAAAGGTATGTAGTAAATACTGTTGTATTAAATTATAAATAATCTGAAGCGCTCACTTTACACATTTGATTTCTCCGTATTTACTGAACAGTTCTTTGATATCATCCACGTAAGTAAACATGGAAGTAGTGGGGATATTTAAAACAAAAACTGTCTTCCCGCTCGGCTGTCCATGTTTCTCTTCATTTTTGTAGGTGATGAGATTTGAGTTGTTCACGACTTTGTTATTCTTCGCAGGCGACGAATCCAGGATTCCATTTTTGGTGTCTACGACCTGCGACTCATCGTTCACCGCCTCCTGGGGTATTGCAGAATCACCTGACATCTTTGTCAAACTTTTTGTAACTAATAAACTGTTGAAAAAAATATGATAATAACAATTAGTATAATTTTTTCAATGAGTTAAGCTTTAACTACTTCAAATCTAAGATACTGCGAATTAGGAACTCTTAGGCTCTCTTCCCAGCAGTCATAATAGAAAAAGACCAAACAGATAATCATAACATCACCATGTGATGCAACTAAATATAATATGTGAAAGTGTACCACGGGTAACGGATGTTAAAACTTGAAGCTTATAACTGGATAATCTAAAAGAATGTGAAGTCTTCTCTTCAGAGAGAAGTGCAGCAATGTAAAACCTGGTGATTCTTCAACAAGGACAAGCTATGAACTGATAATTTAAATGCTCGTATTTGAATAAACTAATCCAAAGAATTAATTTAGAAACCTACACCCTTTTATACCTGAGATTGATAATTACCTCTAGTGAAAAGTAATACTTAGAAGTATAGACTTTCATAAAAACCCTAACTTTCTACTGTACTTCATAGATATCATTATGAGTTAAGTGATACAATTAGAGTAATAGCAGAGCTAATGGCAGTTAATAATAAAAGGTAATTAAGTTAATAGTTAAAGGAAATCCTTGAACAGTAATTTATAAATTTATCAGCAAATTATGAATGAATAACATTTACAATTTCGGTTACTTAAATTTCGTCATGGAGATGGAAATTCATACCACACTATGACATCAATATCTAGGCTACTCATTGTGTTTACGAGAACTTCAGACTAAAGACTGACTACAAAATGTATAGGAGAAAATTAAACATTAAGGAATAATGCATTCTGTTTATCTTCTATGGTTTAGTTCAAATTACAAAAATACTTAATGTGCAGCACATGCTGTACTCGTGCTGATGCCAGTGTTGAGATAATAAAACTAGCTAATATGGAGCTCACATATGATGATTCAGTAAGTTAAGCGGTTCAGTTCAAGATTCGCAGTTCAAATATACAGTAAAAGTGATTCATTTACAAATAACCCACGAAACTTCCTGTAACAGAATTTTAGTAAGCTTTCTCACGACGAATAAGCTATCAATTAAACAGTCAAATTAATATTGAACAGAAGATATTCTGATAGCATTGCTGTCACCCAATGATCACAAAATAAACATGCAAAATTCCAGTTTGTCTTGAACCGTACTTCACAAGAACTAGTTATTCCATCAACGCAAGGGTAAGGGATAAAAAGAACACTTATCATATTCATGCATTCAGATAGGAACAAATAAGATCTTTCAGGGATCTTTGAACGTTGAACAGCATCGGTATCGAAGCCTTAAGAGGTTATGAGAATGCGATTGGAGTTATATAAAAGCTTTTTTATAAATCATGGATTCCATTTTTTTTTTTTAATATTTCTGCAATAGAAGCTAACCGCAAAATTGTATTATTATTCTAATCTAGTGGCAGGTAATTCGAACACAATAAAATCGGTAGTTTTGTAAAAGAGAATTCATAATAATTTAACAGAAACATTTTATCAAGTAGCTAACACATCCGAAAAGCCTACGATTATGAAATAACTCCCGGCATGCGCTTGTTTAAGTTATACCGCGTAATTAATTTTGAACGGAATAGGTTGGCCTCTGCAGCCATTTTTACGCATGTACAAGCTTACCTAGAACAATATTTTGATAATTATCTAGGGTTATGAAATGCATTATAAAGATTCATTTGAAACAACTATACTATTATATTCAAATTTTAAATGAAATACTCAATAGATGCGATCGTAAACAGTACTTATAAGTGTGGTAAACGCGCACTGCGCTTGTGATATTAGAGAATGCTACTGGAAATTCAAATCAATAAACAAATGGTACACGCGTGATTATATTTTAATAATTTCGGCGGTTTCTCAAAGCTGCATTACAATGTGGAATGATTTTCAAGGGCTTTAAGCGAGTACGTTGAACCCAGGTTCCATTAAATAACGGTACATATCCAAATCTCGAGTGATAGAAAATTCAAGTTCACTTGACAAGATTAATATTAATAGGAATAAGGCGCATCTTACCTGTAAATATTCCCGAGAGAAATGGGATTTTCCAGAAGTGAGGATTGGTGGAAATATCTTACTTTGTATTACACAGACGCTAAAACCAGCAGCCCGGCAAAAAGCCACCAACAAAATTATGAAGACACGCAAATATGGATGGCTTTCTGTCAATTTTTGGATTTATTATGTTGGTATTATGTCGGCATTTTATTTGACAATGACGATTTGTGGTTAGCACACATCAAAATAGTTTTATCTTTTATTCTATGAATAAAGGAATACTCAAACCTCTATATATATATCATCATTTACCTATCTGCGAATTTCATATATGTATATTATCGTTTATTTTTAAAAAAATACTATACAACAGTCATTAATGAATACAGAAACTATTTGTAAATCAAGAAAAAGTTAAAATAGGTACAATTGTAACATTATATACTGAACTACAATAGATGGACTCTGGCTGACTTTAAAAAATCTATTGTTAACGTCAACGTTACTAACCTGTCACAAAATCATACTATATCGTTGCTTTGATTCTTTTCTATCATTATAACATATTTCTTCCAGCCGGCAGCATAAAAAAATATGATTGGTTCGGGCCTTAAGAGAAAATGTATTTTAAAATACTCAGAATCAGTATTGCTTCATTACTTAAGCAAACTTTGCGATAGTAAGTCTGAAGATGCCTCTGAAAGAGGCGAAACACGTGTCACAGTTAGTAACACAATACGTGGAATAATCAAAGTCAATTTAAATTTTCTATTTAAAATACTCGCTTAATATTTTTTAGAGTGAAGTATTTATAATAATAAAATGCAAAAGGCAACGAGATCTTTGCCTTTGTAAATTAAAAGCTAATTTTATAGAATTTATTTGAGAATTTTTAACAATCATTGAGTGCAACTATTTTGTAAAAAAGGTGTATTTTTATTTTGAATTATATACATTTAAAAATTTGCGAAGGCAGGACTTGCCCAATTGTGAAATGTAAGCTTTCACAATTTTGTAAATTGTATACAATGCTAAAAAAAGTTTAGAATGAAGTGAACTTTTGGTTTGATGATTTGCATTTACAGGTAGTCCCCGACTTACGACGGTTTGACGCACTTACGACCGAAAAAAATTAGCAATTTTAAAAAATTTGAATTGGATCACGGGGCACCATTGCACACAGCTGACTTACTAAAAAAATATAAATCATGTACTTGATTCTTCTTCAAGATTGCCGTGCTTTCCCGGAGATAATCTTTGATGGCAGACGTTGCTACAAGGCCCAGGAAATATGATGTTTTCTCCAACCAAGTTTTTTCCTTCTAAAAACTGTGAAATATGTGCAGAAGATTCTTTTTTGTTATTTTCTGACTACATGAAGAATTTGTATGTATCACTTTTAATTTGTATGAAAATCTTATTCCCATAGACTTTGCTTGACGTGGGTGTTTGTGATGTCAATTTACCTCGAGTTTATCTCAAGTGATGTTCAACTTTAAAATATTTAGCTGTAAAATATGAACCATATACCCGGCACATGTTCAGTAAGATCACATGCTTCATATGTATTTATTTTTTTAAATGATGGCACATAGTTTGTTTTCTATTTCATTTATAATGTTGTATTGTTACATGGTTCATACTAGAGAAAGCTGAGAAAAAAAATAGAAAAAACTGTATATTTAGCTAATTTTTGTAAAATCTTCACATCATTGGCGGATCCAATTTTCACTTTCAAATAATTTGATAAATCGGTTCCAAAAATATCGCGTAAGTATGAAAAATGTATGAAAAAAAAAATATTCTCCAAATTCGCGCAAAAAATATTTTTTTACATATAAAATTAAATTTCTTTTGATTATAAAAATACAATGAGAATCAGATACATATTATGTATACATAGATAATTGTATTCACGTATAGGAGTTATTCGCTGTTATCACTGTTGGTTACAAAATAGAATCGTTCGCGATTTTTTGAACGAATGTATTGAATGTTGTTTGAATCTGAATTTTGCTCGGACTCATTTGTTTAAATGCTTTTTTTCTTAGATTCTTGATCTGAGTCAATTATTATTCCATTGGATTTGTTTTGTTGACTCGACATTGAAACTGATTTTTTTGAAATACGGACGTAAGTGTAAAAGATTTAATTTTTATATGCAGTTGCTTATTTGGTACCTGCCAAAAATCATCACCATATAAATGGTTTTTTAGTCAAAAAATAATATTTCCAATTTCGGTTTGTATTTATTATCTTGTAATCAAAATATTTACACGTCTGGAGTGCATTTATTTGACAGAGAAGCTCTCTAAAATTTATGACTTTGAAACTATTCAACGAATATAATAAATGCATTTTATTACATGACATGATTTTTCACAGGGTAAAAAGCTTCTGTAAAAAAAAATCGCGTAAGAAATATTTTGTGTAGATATATTTTTTTTAAATCATCTATTTTTTAATGTACATCATATTTTGTATGAAATTCGACATACGACCAAAGCTCAGGAACGTATCTCGGTCGTATGTCGAGGACTACTTGTATAGTGTAGCTCCCCATAAAACTCTGTTTGACTACAATATTATTTAAAAAAAAAAAAAACTAATTTCAATATTTTCTTGAGATGAGAATTTCTTTTTCAAATATTTGTAGCTCATGTTACATGATGATCAAGTGCAACCTATTTTTCATGTTAAGTAAGTGACGTGTGTATGATTAATATCGCCACCTCAATACGCAATTTTCAAAATCGATTGCAGTGAAAAATTTAGATGAAAAGTAGATACCAACCTCAAAAATGTTGATACTCGCAATCTAAATTATAATCATCATTCAAAATAAATAATGAAACAGTAAAATAATGTTCAATTGAATTTTGTCGGATCATATTGAATAGCTTTCTCAAAAGTATTGATTCTTTAGTTACCTAGTGTAGTATTGAGGTGGCAATATCTTTTTGAATATTTTATTTAGCCATGCTCACATCATGTCAACCATTTAACTGGGGTATATAGTAAATTTAAATGAAACAGACCACATCATTGTTCTTAGATACATCCGTTTAATTATATTGATTGAAAAATCAATTCACCATGTAAAACCAATTTTTTAAAGGTTCATATCGTTCATAGAGACACAGATGAAAAATTGTAGTCTTTTACAGAATCAATTACCCCATCATAAAACCATCCAGTCTCTTGTTGCATGCTGCCTTTATGGTGAAATTGTCCGCTGCATATAGGCATATGGTTAAGATTGTGTATTCTTACCAATGCTGAATTCAATAATAATTGGTCAAAGTTTCTCTTGAATAACGTGTAAGGAATGTAAAATAAACAATTTATAGATTTTGAACAATAATTTATTTTAATTTTTTACAAGTCATCATTAAAATACTATGTATAGTTATAATAATCAATATTGCACTCTCTCATTCGTACACATACACACAAAATATCATAAATATTATACTGCAATGGCCAAAATAACATCGTCGTCATAGAAGTATATTAAGTCATATGACAATGACACATTCAAAATGAAGGACAAATTTATACATACTTTCCACAATACCATTAAAAACAAAGCTATGTGATATTGTCATCTGTTTATAGTTGACGTATAAAAAGAAACTGAATAAAGTGTTACCGTAGTGAAGAAAGATTACAAGAAAACCAATCAACGGTTTATCCAATTCATAATGAATAATTCACCAAAAAAATATTCAAAACTGGAAATTTGAATGTAGAAAAAATCTAAAAGGGTAATTTAAAATATTTTTCTTTTACGTTATCTTACTAAGTTTAGAAGAAAAAAATTGACAATACTTCAGCCGATATACAAACGCATATCTTATTATCTAAAAATATGCATATTCATTCAAAAGAAAAATAAATAGAAGCCTAAATAATTATTTAAAAGTATTTGAAATCCATAAGTCTAATATTTTAAAGACAGTAATAATTATATTAATTCAATTACATGTTACTGAATACAAACAACTTAAAATTGTCAAGCCTTACTTATAATAGTGACGAAATTGGTTATAAATTATTTTGTTGTCTTATTTATAAAATGTTGCCCAATTTCACTCTAGCATTTTTTAATTATCGTTAGCTTAAAAATAAGCATCATTCATAAATAAGCAAAATTGTAGATCACAATAAAATTTATAAATACAATGAATTCTCAATTTTTATTTTAGTCCTGTTCACTCAGAAGTAACTAAGTCCAAGAGAGACAAATGTAGAGATAACGCACACATCAAAAATCATTGTTAATTTGTCTTGTCATATTTATAAAAAAAAATCATCTCACATGTGTATTATCAATAGCTATATAACTAATGAAAATGTTATGATATGAATTAAAACTGTTTAATTAGTAACTTCTGTGAGAACGAGGCTGATTTTTTTTGATAAGTATACCACTGTCGTGGATGTATATTTTTGAATAATAACACAATTAACAGAAGAATTAATACAATGGGTGTTATTTATTTCAGTCTAATGAGTCTTCATTTGCGAGATAATTGTTATTTACTTTTTTAACACAAGAGGTAAGATTATTAGAATTATGATAACAAGTTGGCATTACACATCCACGAGGTGAAGTGATAGAAGGTCAATCAAAACTGTCACATTAAGTGTTGTACAGTGTCCCGAGTGTGTAGCGAGTTTCTTATATAATAGAGTGAGAAGATAGAAAGCTTAGATGTGATTTCATTTTAAATAAGCTTAGTCAAAAAGGAATTTAAAAAGCAAAAATAACAGAAAAATCACAACACACTTTCCAAACATATTTTTCTCAACAATCACATTTCAAAATTAATGTATTTTTAAGACTCTCCCTCGAATTCATCGAAAATGGTAAAGTGCTGAGTTATTCTAGAGATTGTTAGGCAGAGTCAGATTCGGAGTATGCGTGTAACGATCATACACGAGTTGAAGTGCTTTATTTTACTGTAAACAATTAGCTGTCAAGACATAAGTCATATTTTTCAAGTTGTTGGTTTACATTAATCTAACAATGAAAACCAATTAAATTATATGTCTACCGTCTGTGTAACATAACTATGAATTTAAATCCTCCAAAGATCGAATTTGAAAGAAAACTCAGTAGAGTAGTAGAATCCCTCTAAACCAGGATGTATGGTAAAAAGTAAATCTTTATCAATACCCAAACTGGCATAAATAGTTATTGAAAAAAAAATCTGTTTTAATATTCAATCACAAAAGTTAGTGCTGATAGGAGACTATTCAATATGTATCACAATGTTTGATTCTTTCAAATTTAATCAGTATTTTAAAATTTTACAATTGAATTTTTCTCTTTTTAAATAATGTCCACTGTGAAGAATTATCCAATTATGGAGACGCAGCGTAGCAGCCATATGCTCCACATAGGGAGCAAATAGTGTCAAAGTGAAGAGTCTTAATAAACACAAACGATTGTTCTGTATTATACCATCAATAATCAGGATGTAAAATATTAGCCATTTATCAAGATAAAAAATACGCAGAAATATTTAAGACTGTTATGCTGTCAGAATTTCAACAGACAATTACCTGAACTTAGAAAAGTGAGGACCGGCAGTGAAAGATTTCATATACAAGGGGTATATTTCAGAAAGTCTCGGGTAGCACTATTAAGATAAGAAAATATAGAAGGCTCGTTTTATAAATATCAATGGCATAACACAGAAAAGTATCTACATATTATTAATAGTTATGTTAATATTATGCATTGATGAAGGAATTAAACATTTTAAATCTAGAGATAATCATATATGAAAGATTTTATTATAGAGGAAAATAAATATCCGCTATGCATAAACCTTTCATTTGGCAAATTTCTTACCTTACATAAACCTTACCTTTGTAACAACTTTATGATAATAATTTATTGTAAACCATTAAATAATAATAATATATACATGGAATGTACTCTTATATGTCCTATCGATAGTTTATCAAGACCACTTTCATAACATTAAAGAAAATATCTTTACAATGGCCATGTTTTAACAATAACCAAAAAGTCTATTCATTAAACTGAGCAACGAATAAAATTGTCAACTGACTGTCAATAAAAAAGGGACTACCCATCAGCGACTGAATCGGGAATTAAATTGAAAGTCTATACGCAGTATATTGTAAAACCATTTTAAATACTGCATAAGAAAACGACTTAAAGATATCATTATCAGCCACTTCCTTTATATCTGTACCTCTTTGGAAAATGTAGAAATGTATATTTTCAAGATTTCTGAAATTGAATGCTCGTTTCTTTACAAGATGTTAAATGTATACATACTTTTAATTATAATAGATTTGTCATTGAATGCCTAGTGAAAATAAAACCCATCATAATAATATATCAAGTCACAATGTTGTTTGACAAACAATGAAAAGGGTCTCGGGCGATATAAGAAAAATTATGTAATAAGTGCTGTATTATGTTTTTTCCAAAAACGTACACATAAATTATAAAACAGTGAAAGTATAAGTGAATCGTATATTTGTTTGGAAATTTTGATGCTGTCGATAGCCTTTTGGCTCATACATATCTTAAAATATTTTAAAAACCATAATGAGATTTTTAGTCACTGCTGTCAAATACTAAAAAATACTGTCTTATAAATTATCTATTCAATTGTGAATGATGAATCATAAACTTAAGAAGTAAATCTGCAAAATTGAGAGCACAGAGTTCTTGGAAGTCTGATGTATATCTTTCCATAAACGAAACAACCAGCACAGATGAACATAATTTAGTTAAAACTTGATGTCATCTAAAAAAAACAAATTTTTAATCAGAGATCATTTTTTGTGTCCATCCTAGTCGATAGTAGTTTTGATTATTTTGTGGTTTGGGAGTTAATTGCTGACTAAAATCGTATGGTCAATAGAGTGGAACATAGAGCAATACATAATATTGAATTATGAAAATGTGCACCATATCATTACTTATGTAATGTTGTCAACTAATATTTTTTTATCCATTTTCATGCTCCGTGAACTCGGTAAGTAAATACTTCAAAATGAAATATCACATATACCAAACTCTGCTCGTAAGTAAGCGATGTGACATAAAATCTAAATTTGATGTTTGATTTAGATGGTAATCAAAGAGTTTGAGAAACATCTAGATATATTTTGTAATCGGTTATTATACATTTATATTGAAACAGACCGTCCACATATTATTTCTGATACAAAAGAAAATGTAAAAGATTTTACATTGATGTTAACGCGCTAGTTATCGGAGATGATCCGTTGCAAATATTTGCAGCGGTTGTCAATTTTCAGTTTACATTGTGAAATATTCAATACAATCATTGTCAAATTATATATATCTATAGAAACACGGCAAACGAAGCCAGCTTCGTTCGCATTTATGAAATTGAGTATGAGTAACGCAAATTCACTTGTTTCTTAAAATATGAAAACTTAACCAAAGAATTAAACGCATTTCAGATTGTAGATTAGCATAAGTCTATAATTGTGTGACGTTTATCACTACATCACATCAAAATAATTACTACTAAAATGTCTATACTAAAAAGTATACAAAACTCGTTGCAGTCTAGACTCTGCCGGTGATAATCCAGTAGCCCTAAGCCACAATTACGCTCTTAAATCACACGGTCGCTACGATAACTATTGAGATCTCTAAACAAAGGATTAAGAAATTAATATTCACCGACAAACTATCACTCAGTTATAATAAATACTAAAACAAATTGAAAAACTCTAGAAGCCGATGTATATTTCCTTAATAGTCTGTTCACAAGTTTAATTTAAAAATGTCTGATAGTGACGATTGATATAAAAGTTACAACTACAACTGGTATATAATGTACTTTACGATATGATAATAATAATAGTAATAAATTAATGAAGGAAACAACGAAACCGGTACGCAGTTGTGTATGAATTAAAAAAAAATGGCCACAATAAATTTAATCACATTTAAACTAGACTCCGCGCACGTTTCTAGTGTCCGAGGATAAAAAATAAAACAGACAGACATTTCTACGACGATCCACATTCTCGCATCGATCCCCGTTCCCTGGCCGTGAATAAATAAAACAAATTAAAACAGTCGATGTGTTCGGCTAAAATTTAAATATTCCCTACACCCGATCCGTAAAAGGCGGGAAAGCTACTGCCCCCGCCGGCTCCCGGGCCGAATTGAAAATTGACAGGCGTCTTAGGCGAAGCGCACTGATCTACGTAGAAGTCGTCCGATCCCTGCAGGTGAGCCCTGTTTAGCGTGGGCTCCGATGCGCTGCGCGTTATCTTGGGTAAAGCTCTCAGCATTCCCTCCAGCGAGGTGAGGATTTGGCGGAAAAGCGGCCTGTCGTCCCTCTTGAACTTGATGCAGTCCTCGGTGAGGCGCTTCAGGGCTCGCGGGCAGTCTTTTCTAAGCTTGTTGCAATCGCATCGGAGATAACCACGCCCCACCATGAACAGAATCTGAATAGTGAGAAATTGAATTGTAACCAATAAATGGAGATGATTTTCAACGTTATACTGCTCTGTAGAAACTAGCAATAACTTACTTCAATAATTAAAACTAGCAGTAAGCTATTTCAGTAAATGTCTTCAAATACAATTTTATTAAATTGATTGATATTCGTTGACAATGACAATGTGTTCAAGCCAAAACATTGCTTCTTATGTGAAGAATATGGACTCCTAATATAACTTATCTCAACAGAACATGTTCTACGAGAACCGCTTGTTGCTCAAGCTCTCTTTTTCAGAGAGTAAAGATATAAGCTTGAGGTTAGGAGAGAATCAGTAGGTACCTAATTCTTATCGCTCCCATTTATACAATCAAACGAGTGGAAGGAAATTTTAGCCTTTGAACACAAATCAATAAATCAATTTATGAAACTGCCTAAACTGGGATTTGAATCCGTGAACACCGAAACCAAATACATTGATAACTCGTCTAAAGGGCCGGAAATTTCCTTACAAATTTCTCTGAATCAAACTGTAGGAATTTAATTTTATCCGTAAGTAGTCAAAATGTCATCCACAGAAGCACGAGATGTCTTCATCAAATGAAGTAATCATATGTTTACCCTGTGTATCCATAAAATATAAGCAGTTAATTATGCTTGAAATTATGAAGAGTTTACCTGGTCTTTGTTGTTGATATTGGCGTACGGAAGCTGACCGGCAAGCAGCTCGTACAGCACGACACCGAATGCGTAAACGTCGGACTGGAAAGTGTACGGCGTGCTCTCTTGCATTCGAATTACTTCGGGAGCCATCCACAAGATTGAACCGGTGGGCTGATGAGATTGTTGACTTCCTACAAAGATACAATTCAATCAATGAATATATTGGCTATTTAGTAGTAAAAATATTTCATATATTATCTCAATAATAATTTCTGTAACGTACCTGACCAGCGAACCTTAGCAGTTGCCAGACCGAAATCACCAATTTTCACCGACAGGTCATCGTGCAAAAAAATGTTATTTGATTTCAGGTCCCTGTAAAAATAAACCAATAATATTAATTCTTATGACAAATGAGTCCTACAACTACTTTTCCTCTGATGGAATGCTATTTCCTAGCACACTTTAAAACGCACCTGTGAATGATATTCTTAGCATGTAGATAATCCATTCCTTGAGCGGTTTGCCGTGATATCTCAATGAGCATCAGCAATTCAAACTTGGTCTCGAAGACATGCAGATGTTTGTAAAGACTGGAGCCTTCGCACCACTGTGTCACGATGGCCAAAGATGGCTTTGAAACGCATCCCATGAACAGGAGAATGTTACAGTGGCGGGTTTTGCGCAGGACTGCCACCTGAAGTAAATAAACAAATTTTTAGGGAACAAGAAGTTTTTGACAGTCATAGTTTTGCAGAATTAGCATGTATTTAATTTGAATTGCAAATATGTCAGTTTGCCTGATTATTTTTTTAGGATGCATTTCACTCTCTGAATGACCATATATCATTTTAAATATTCACATATTCCTAAAAATCTCTTTGTGCCAGATCTCACCGCCTTTTCAATCCTTTCTGTCTTTTCAGCTAGCAAGTGACGTGCCAAATGTGGAAGCTTCGCAACTTCTTAATTCATTCTTCAAAATCATGACTAATGAACCATTCGGTGTCGTATGGTTCTACTTTGATTATGTACTGTAAGTGATTCTGATATATTTTCTTAACCAACGAAAATGAGGCTGACAATGTACTTGCCACAAAAAAAATCCTATTATATTGCATTAATAAATAAATTAGAAGATATCGCGACCATCGTATATCACATATATCGTCCCTACTTTACCACTGATGTAACAGGTCACTGTATTGTACGTTTCAGAGTTGTACAAATCTTAAGTGAAAATAGCATTACCTCATTCTTAAACGCTTGTAGCTGGGCAGCAGAAGGTGTCTTCACGTTCAACGTTTTGACAGCAACTGGTCCATGCCAATGTGCCTTGTAAACAGTTCCAAAACTGCCAGATCCTAAAAGAGAGAATATAATAATAATAATACATCGGAAAAGGTTACAAAGCATTCATTCTTTACAATCACTTTCTCTGCATTTCTACAGTACACTATCAAATGTTTGATTCTAGCCAAAAATAATCACTATGTCAATCAAGACTAGATATATAACAGTCTAAGATAACACCAGTTCATAAATATTTTGACAGTAAACACTGTTGTCTATTGATACCACTATTCATCCTTTTTTTACCACATGGGATTTTTATCACTTTTAGGGTGTTTCACCGTCAATAATAAGAATAAGAATCGAATGCGATTTTTATGATTTCTGTTTTTTTTTTAAATGGACTTATTATTTTATCGTAAATTTGAATTATTATTTACATTTCTTTTACTTCTTACACATTTTCTTATACATATTTGTATTGAAATTTGTTGATCCAAAGAGTCCAAATTGTAAATATTTTACATTTAGCTATATTCCAATCCCGAATGTTTGTGGAAATATAGTTACACGGGGCATATACGGTCGACATGATCATACGGTCACAGTGTTTCTATACAAAGGCTTTTTTTAAATTTTTTTATTAATTTCTCTAGAAATAAAAGTAAGTTGTGAATTTAATATGGCTTAAAGCGTATTTATTGAAAAAATCTAACTGGTTTTACTTAGTAGTGGCTATTATACAGCAATGAATATGATAAAAACAGTAAGCTAATTGAGAGAATACCTATTCTGGGACCAATTAATATCTCCTCAGCATGAATGACCCAATCATCCAAGCTCTCCCTGGGCGACAGCAGATTCTTGTTCGACTCATCGGCGCTTCTCGCCCTCGGCCGTCGCGGTCGAAGAGATCCTGTGGGACTCGCCTGCGTAGATTGAGAATGAGGTGCTCGAGGAGGGGAGCAAGGGGCCACCGCGGCAACGGTTGGGTGGGTACGATTCGAATTGCTGCTACTGTGACTAGAATTCGCTCCACGTGAAGAGTCACACTGCATCACATAATACAATTTATCAATATTATATCCGTTTTTACCATAATTGAAATGATAATAAATAGTCATCTTTGGTTGGGTTTCATCAAATTATTTCACTTATCTTAATCATATTTTCAATATAAAATACTCTGAGTCCGAGGGCCATGGCATATTCTTGGAATCGCTTAAGTAAAATGTCCACAAATAATTTTTTGTACAGTCGAATCTTGATATATCATTTTTGAAGCCACCGGACGAACCAAATAATGAAAGCAAAATGGAAATTCATTTTTTTCTTAAAAAAAGGTCACAATTGTTTACTAGGCTTTCTTCATATTAATAAATCTTAATAATTTATGACAAAGTCTAAAACGATCGCCGACATTGAGAAAAAACTTCTTAGTTGTATTTTTTTTCACTGTTTAGGTAAAAACAAAGACTTGTTCTAGTTATTGTAATTTTATATTGTTGTTTTTTTTTGGAATCATATTAAGCATATTTATATTTCAAATTTGAGTGAGAAAATGTACAACAGAATGAAATTTTTGGTATATTTTGGTTATAAAATCATTATTTTCAATAAATTGCAAATTCGTTTAAAAACAATAGATAGAATTAATCTTTTTCTACTATATATTTATTTCTAGAATTCAAATCTTGGTAACTTATTATAAGCCCTAAAGTTGTAGCGTAAAGCAGTTGAAAAATAGATGTTGACTTTTTTCCTATGTAAGCTTCACAATTTTACCAGTTCCATAAAAATTAAAAATAGGATAGTGTAACAAGTACTTTGAGAATGCATTTATAAAAAAAAAAAATTTTGACAGTGAGATTTAGGCTTAGCAAAATTCGGGGTGCTTAGCGCTCTTAGCCTTTTAGCTACCGTAGATAATTAATAGTAATTACCTAGCACGCCGGCTATAATTTATTAATTTAATTAGTTATTGACGAGATAACTAGTCTCTGGCGTGTTGAGCACGAAATAATTTACGAGATATCCGGTCCGTGGCAGCCATCGAGTTAAGACCTATATATGTACCTGGAAATTCAATGCCTTAGCTGATTGCTGATGTTCTGCCAGAGTGAGAGGCCTCACCATGTTGATGCACACATTCGGAGCGGAGTTGGATCGGTCATGCTGATTCAGTGATCTAGGATGTCTGTGAAATTAAATATCAAATCAATCTTCGACCCGATTATAAACATTGCGGAATTAACATTTAGTCGCGGTGCAGATTAATCTACACCGCATTGAATCTAAAGAAGAAACACGAACAATGTTCCCTCTAAGGCAAGAGGTTAGCTGCGCGGAAATTTTAAAGGCTGCGCGGACCGATCGAATATTGATTGAACAACTGTCTTGTAGTGCGCACTAACCCAGAATGAGTGCGCGGGGACTTCCCAACTGCTGCTCAGTATTCATTTAAGGGCAGTTTTCCACAGATTACCCTGATGACCGTGTCCAATTGTCGAGAAATTTTTAGTTTCCATAATACACTGTGATTTTTTTGAATTGCTAATTATTTGCCCTAATTGCAACCAAGTTGGCAACTCCGACAAAGATCCTACTGCTAGACATATCATCTTCAATCGATCGTATCTGGGTATTCACAGATTTCATAAATAGTAATATCTCTAAAGGAATATGAATTATTTAAGATGTTGAAAACTGTTCCAGTGTAAGCTGACATCTACGAAATAATATAAAGAAGGCATTTCTTACTTGTTGTTATCCTGTTCCGTCATCTGTTTGTAGCTAAAGTTGTGAGGGAAATGAAGGATGCCAGCTTGAGTCTCTGGATTCTGTGCCAGTAGTGCAGCATAATAGGTGTCGGTCATTCGAACCTAAGAATAAATTTATGAACTCATTCACAACCCCTAATTACTATAAAAAACCGTGGAATGTATTGAATGTAAGTTTTCATGAATATATCCGAAACTCAAGTTTGTCAAGTTAACAGTAGTATTTTTTTGAATTAGAAATTACATAGTTATTTCAAATATTCATGCTCGTTTGACTAAAAACTGTTTCACGCCTTTATAGTGTTTCCAGTGTTATTAAAAATAATGAGTTTCTTGTTCGAGTGTCTGTCTTGAGAGTAAGCCATCCATGACTTATTATTTTGAGCATAAATTTGCTGTGCCAATCACCATTGTATGAAGGCAGAGCTTCTTTGAAACAAAATTTACTCGCTATTCGTATCACGATAAAATTGTCTTTAAAGAACCGGTGATTTGACCATTTTTCACCAGTCGACATGGCCAATCGGACATTGCATAATGTACAATAATTAATTCATGATTCAAATATGCCATTTCAATTTTTTGACAATATATTGCTGTTTAAGAGATTAAGAATATTCAGTGAAAATTTTAATTTAATCAAAACAAAAAAAATGATTTTCTTTTGTAACTTACAGACAAGGCATGATCAATCTTACCCTATGGCACATGCTGGGCACTTTACCAGCGCATCTCTGATGGAATTTATAATTGCACTGATTGCAATAGAATCCAGTGAACAAAAGCCGCCGGCAGCATTCGCAGAAAGCCAACGAGAAGAAAGTCTTCCGAGTGAATTGATGGGAGATATGAGACATAATCGGCAGCTTGGCCAGTGTGTTAACTGTCACCTGAAAATACAATCACATTTTAGAACTATTTCATTTAGTTGTCGGCCTCAATATAATAACATCGCAATTAAGTGTAAGGAAATTTTCAATAGTGGAACATTGTTATTTGATATAATACTTTGTTTTCTGTAATTTTACATTGTTTAATCCCCGCCTGTGTGGTCGAGTGGTCAATCTCGTTGGCTTCGGTTACAGAGGTCACAGGTTCGAATCCCAGTACGGATAGTTTTATAAATTGATTCATGAATTTCTGTTCGTAGGCATGGATGCATGTGATGTCTTGAATTCCCCCCCTACCACCCATCCTATCCTATGAACGGGGCGTATAGAGAGCGATCAGCTAATCACTAGTCCTGTCCTAGACTTATATTCCTACTCTCTATGGAAAAAGAGGTTGAACAACTGAGTAAAAAGTAGTTCTCGTAGAAATACTTCAGTTGAGATAGACTCCATTAGAAGTTCATATGCTCCACACTGGGAGCGGACATGGTAAAAAAAAAAATACATTTATTCGAATGTCTGAACATACTCACTAAAATTCAATAATAATTTATACAAGCATAGGTCTATTTTCAAACTTACATTGGTACGTAAAAAATATTAATGTATACGTTTGGTATCTCGCAGAGGATTAGATAATTTGTCTTAATCAGGCATATAATCTGAATTTCCTGTTCTCACGCAGTGGTATAAATGTGAATCAGTTAGCCGCGATTGGTACAAATTTTTTAAATGTTTCATAATTCAAAAAATAGGTTGTCATGTATTTACACGTCGAAGCGCAGTAGGAGTATATTCTCCGACCATGTTTTTATCTAAAAAAAATAGCTATTTTTATCAACTAAATTCTAAATATTTTCATTATTTGGAAGTTATAATAATAACAATTTTTATATTTATTATTCCCTTTTCCGTGTCTCCCACATTACTGATTTTTAAATATGTCAAATGTTTTTTAATTTTTATTTTTTAATATTTGGCATTAGAGATAGGGATTGTAATTAATACCAGTTTACCAAAACCGGGATATCAATGGCGGGCTTAAGGTTAAACAACGTTATCTACAAAATAGTGTTTTTTGGTTGATTACTTTATTTTTTATTCTCGGCTACGTTATAGTCAAACAACATTATGTCAATCTTTTCTAGTTTCTTCTTAAATCACCAATAATGTTTAACATTAACTATATAGTGTTTTTAAGATAATACCTAAAAATATACAGTTCACAATAAATTATAAAATATGAACATTAGGTTTTAAATTAATACTTTACTACAACTTTGAAAAATTACAACATAATAAAAAAGCATTTTTTGGTTCTCTTAACTCGATGGCTGCCACATACGAGATATCTCGTGGTATAACAGGATAACACGTGGTTCAAACGAGACGGTGCAAACTTCACATACAGCCAATGTCACAATGGAATTATGGAGAGCAGTAAGCCTTGCATATCATATACATTGTCATAGATAAATTCTGGATATTTTTAATCAAAAAAACATATTTTTGTTTTGGTTTGTAAACATATTTTGGTTTGTAAAAAAAACATATTTTCAGATCCCAACATCTCAAATTAATAATTTTGTTCTATAAAGGCTTTTTTTTTTTAAACCATGTCCGCTCCCAATGTGGAGCATATGGACCCCTAATGGAGTTTATCTCAACATAAGTGTTTCTACGAGAACTGCTTGTTACTCAGTTGCTCAACCTCTCTTTTTCCAAAGAGAGTAAGGATAGAAGGATAGGGCTAAGACAGGATTAGTGGTAAGCTAATCGCTCTCGATACGCCCCGTTTATAAGATAGGATGGGTGAGAGAAGGGAATTCAAGACATCACATACATCCATGCCTATGAACAGAAATTCATAAATCGATTGAAAAATCAATTTATAAAACTGTCCGTACCGGGATTTGAACCCGGGCCCTCTGTAGCCGAAGCCAACAACGTTGACCACTCGACCACACAGGCGACAAAGGCTTTTAGGAGGCACTTAATTACAGGGCTGCGGAGTCATTAAAAAAAATACTCCAACTCCGAATTCAGTTTTAAAAAAAATAGTAAAAATCATTTTTTTTTCCTTAAATGGTCTTTAATTTTTTCAATCATTTCCCTTCAGTCTAGTACACGCCGTCTTTGACTGTGGCTAAACATAAGTCGGATGTAGGTTTTCGTCTGTTAGTCGGTTGCGTTGCTTTGAATTGTTCAAATATATAATTGAGATAGTTTGCTCGCAGATGTAAGTCGATCCAAATAAGGAAGAAAAAACGTGCAGCGTTATCTCAGTTGTTTGGATAGCTGTCTTTGGGAATCGACTTTGAATTGAATTTGAGGATATCCCCTTCCTTATAAATATTTTTTATAGTTTCTCTGGAACGTCATAGTGATAAAGAAGATTTGGTACTGAGATAATAGAATCGGTTATTATGTAATTTTCTCGTCATATCATTTCAATATGTAGAATTTTGATTTATATTTTAAAAACCGTTTGCCGAGCTGCACTTCAGGCATCGCTGGTCTCATAAATACATTCATTATTTCAGCATTCTATACTATGAATATGCTAATATTATAACATATTTGGCTTACTGATACTGTATGTACCGAAGGATTACAACTTCCTAGGCATAGGGGGTGTGACTTTTTCATATCGATAAAGAATTGCAAAATTCTTCCCTGATTTTTGTAATTTTACAAAATACTATCTATTTATTTAATCGTTAAATTGTATTTAATGGGTTTGGGCCCGTAATATAATTTTAGGCGTAGTAGAATACAATCGTGTCACTTTTGACTCTTTGATTTTTATACACAAAATATTTATAAGAGTCGCGGCTAATAGTTTTTTTCAGACTCCGACTATGATAAAAACAGTCTGATTACACAGCCCTGCTAAACTTTTATAGTTTCATAAAAAATATTTTGATTTTGATATGTGTGTTTTGCTAATTACAATCATAATGACGGAATGAGAAAAACTTTTTCTTTGGGTATAGTGTATAAACTACAGTTATTGAATTGATCAACCATCCCAAATAAGGAGAGATGGTTCCATAATTTTACATCTCATAATGCGCTCCAAATATTTCCCTTGTTTCTAAAAAATACTGTTTATGTCCCACTTATAATGGTATAAAATTAAAATAATAACCAACTTAATGGAAAATAGAAAAACTATGTGTTAGCAGCGAATTGATCAGGAATAAAACAGCAATTCAAAAAAAGTCATGTCTTCACAAATTAAATTTAAAACAAATGTTTTCTTACAAATGCTATATTGTTTTAAATAAAAATATAGCATGATAGCATTGCCTACATTAATACTGCATCTACTGTAACTATGGACAACCGTTAGGTAGAGTCAACGCCGAGTCAATTCTTGACTTTCCCAAAAGTTGGTCAGAAATATTGCACATAGCATATTTATCCAAATTGCACAAAGCATATGAATGAACTGCACCAAAGTAACAATATTGTTAAATAATATAAAGTGTATGGGTATGGAATTGATAAGTTTGCATTAGTAGACAAGTACGCTTACCTCTTCTGCATCTATCAATGTGATGTCAACATCCCAATGAATAGGTTGATCTGTATCAGTTTTGACAACTTCACACATTTCGCATGTGAGATTTCTTAACTTAAGTGCTTTGGAAAGAGCTTCACGTAAAGTTACACCTTCTTTCACTTGAACACTGGTCCGCTGTTGATTAGGTAAATGCGCCCTCAGAAGAACTTTCGGTTGTCTAGTCAAAGTGTCATATTTCTTAGCATTACTCTCGTCCTGAAAGGAATAACTGTCATCGTTTCTATCAGGAGATTCTATTTGTATTAGTTCTAATAGTTTGCGCTCTTCAAACTCTAGGTTGTGCAATTTAGACGTTAGTTCTTGATATTCACTGAGGTACATTGAAGGTGGATGCTGAAAACTAGCAAATTTTGCATTCAATGCGTCTATATTGTCACGGGTGACATTGATTATGCTCTGTATGTTCCTTAACTCGTAGGTCACCGGATCTGCCAAATCCTCGCTGTCCGTGGAAGTGGACATGTTGTTACTGTTAAAAGACAACGTGGGAATATTTCCATTAAATCTTCTTGTACTATTTTCTTTTTCTCTCGTTACTGCCATTGTTCTCACCATAGAAGAACCGACATGACAGCTAGTTCAGTTGCCGTAGTCGTACTAAAACCACTAAAAGCAGTATTACCTATGACGTTTTTGTTCGTGAAAGCACCGTTTATTCGTCAACTCAAGTTCTGATTGATTTTTTACAAAAAAATATAAATTCGAAGTTTTTCATTGCTTTATCAACAAAATTTATAAGTTTTTATTATCTCGCTTGTTTTTTTTACATTTTTATGAAAGGTAAAAATAATACTCTCAGACGAAACAGGTAGTGGTCTCAAACATTAAATTAGATTTTTTTAAATTATCAAATTATTTTGTCCCAACTTAAGATAAGAAGCCTTTGGACAAACTTTAAAAATAAATGAAAAATAAGCGCAGTGTAATTTAAATTTTCTAAAAAAATCTTAAAATTATTCAAGATGAAATTTTTTAATTCCGAATATTTTTATTTGAGTTTTGGAATAATTAAGAAAATAGCTATTCATACTTTTATATTTTGAAATATAAACAAAAAATGTTTATAGGTACATCACTAATATTATCTATTGAATGTTTATGGTGCCTATACGTAATAATTATGTCAATATTTAAATTTCAAAATAATATGTTATTGGATATTTATTTCATTACCTTCTACGGAAATATTCAATGTGATGAACGATAACGTCACCATTTTCACAAGCTTTTAAAGCAAACATGTGCTATTTTTTTATTTGCTTCAGAAATTTGCGTCAAATTAGATTTTAAATGAATTGTAAAATTGAAAATATTAATTACACAAAATAAATAATATTAATAGAATTCATCTCTTGTTGTAGTAAAACATACTGCCATGTAAATCACACTAATGGTATTTGACTAAGTCGAATTCCATATCATTTTTCTGCAATAGATTAAAATCACAAGCAAAGTTAATAGTTGTGGCACCAATAAATGTAGTAATGTCAGCTTAAATTTCTCAATAATTCAAGCATTTAATACAATCACTTTTAAGGTGTCAACCTGACTGTTAATTTATTCGTGCTGCAAAGGCATTATATTCATATATTTTTGTTGATTGGCATTTACTTGGTAGACTTCATTATAATAAAATAAAACTATCCTAGTGATTTCACCGTCACGCTGTCATCAAAACTATGTTATTAAAAATCTGCGAGATGAGAATGAAAGTGTGAAGCCGAAAAAGTTATCAACTAATAATTCATACAATACTTTAATATTTTTAAACTTATTATAATGTACATAATACATATTCCCACAATTATTTTATATTAATAAATGATCATGGTATCCAATGTAGAGGAAAAATATAATTATGCAACAAAAAATAAATACACCAATTGTTTTGTTTACCTTCCCATATAAGTCATACATTACATCAGGCATGGGCAACCTTCTATAATTTGGGGACCAAATTATCATTTTGTCTTCAAACCGAGGTAACCTAAATCTCCATTAGTTTCATCTCTGTAAGTTTCCTGACATTATTTACATAGCATTGATTGGACGAGCAAATATGGCAAAAGTGGTCTAAATATTTTTTCTTCCACCACTAGCTTCACTGAAATTGATCAGGGCTGGATTGTCCATATAGCAGAGATTTCTAACCTGGGAGGCTATTGTTTAAAGCTATATCATGTCACAGTTTTTATTCAAACTTAGCCTGTTGTGAACCTCAATAATTGAGCAGATTGCATACATATCGACCTGTAATAGGTAGGAAATCGTAACTAACAATTTATAAATTTTACAGAAGGTTTTTTTTTTAATTACTCTCATACTAAGTTCGATAAACAAATTCCTTAAATCCGGTTGTTAAATAGTAATATATGGTCAATGCCTTTCCTGATATTATACCGACCACTTTCAGTTCTCTAGATTAGAGATTCTCAACCGGGTACACGTGGAAGTCAAAACACTAAAATGCACAGGCCCTAAAAATGATCAGGCGATGAGATAATGTTCTAAAATTTTTGTCACTGATGCCCTAGGCCAGGGATGGGAAACCTTTTTCGCAAGTGGGTCAAATTTGATTAAAAAAAAAAAAAAACATGTCGCAGGACACATAGACTGAGTAACTAAATTACATTGCCACACGAGGATAGACTTATCCAAGATGGCGTCTTATTTTTTAATTAATGAAAGCTTTAAATAAAAACAATCATTTCTAAAAGTTTAAGCGGGTTAGAAAATTTCTCAAGTTCTTCGTTCGCCATCCCTGCCCTAGGCCAGGAGTCGGCAACCTATTAAATCGGAAGAGCCAAAAGTTACAATTTACAAAAATTCCCAGTTTAAACTCTTTAAAAAGAGCCACTAAAATTTTTCGTTTCAATATTATAGTATTAACTTATATGTACATATGTATATACATATATTTTTTTTTAAACCATGTCCGCTCCCAATGTGGAGCATATGGACTCCTAATGGAGTTTATCTCAACAGAAGTGTTTCTACGAGAACTGCTTGTTACTCAGTTGCTCAACCTCTCTTTTTCCAAAGAGAGTAGGGATAGAAGGATAGGGCTAGGACAGGATTAGTGATAAGCTAATCGCTCTCGATACGCCCCGTTCATAGGATAGGATGGGTGAAAGGAGAGAATTCAAGACATCACATACATCCATGCCTTTGAACAGAAATTCATAAATCGATTGAAAAATCAATTTATAA
Organism: Himalopsyche tibetana; assembly: GCA_030503985.1. Lineage (NCBI taxonomy): Eukaryota > Metazoa > Arthropoda > Insecta > Trichoptera > Rhyacophilidae > Himalopsyche > Himalopsyche tibetana. The sequence goes on along the minus strand of JAPJYX010000014.1, from coordinate 37,906,216 downwards.
AAACTGTCCGTACCGTGATTTGAACCCGGGCCCTCCGTAGCCGAAGCCAACAACGTTGACCACTCGACCACACAGGCGACTTTCTCCATACATATATAGTTATATATATATCGTGTATTCGCTGAATATCGTGTATGTAATGTAGAATGTTGATTTAAAATAAACGCCTTAAAATACGGAATAATATTTATTCATTTAAAAACACAAATATAGATACATATGTTATTACATCAATGGGAGCATTAGTTTGGCATGTCTTTTGAAAGTTCGATTAAATCTGGCTTATAACTTGTTGTTTTAAGTTTCAAGCACGACTCTAGATTTTTATTAGTTAGTTGACTTCTAATTTTAATTTTTGTTATATTCATGCAAGAGAAAGCTTGTTCGCACGAATATGTCGACCCAAAGATCTTCAGTACTCCATATGTCAACTTCTTCAACTCACTATAGCATTCTGGAAGACTACTCCATGCGCCGAATATGAAGGTCTCAACTCGCGGAATTTCTTCGACGAATTGGCTCGGACTCGAGGCAAAAAAAAAACCTTTGATGTAGAAACTTCATTCATTGAAGAAATGCCAAAGATTTTAAATACTTAGATCACTTTTAAGGTGTTTACTGTCAATACTTGGTGGAAAGGGATTATAATAAAAATAATAAAAGATATTTAGTACTTTTTCCACATAAAACTTATTAGATCAGGACCGGTTTCGCTCATCAGTTGATAATGCTCGCGATGAGCGAAACCGGTCCTGATCTAATAATTTTTATGTGGAAAAAGTACTAAAAATCTTTTATTATTTTTATTATACTTAGATCAATTTAAAAAAAGGACAGAAAAGTTGGACGTGTTGTTTAAAACACTTCTAACAATAGAAACCAACATCAACAGCAACGCAACGAGTATTTTCAACAGCAGGACAAATTAAAACTAAATTAAGATCAAATTTAAAATATTATACATTTAATGCTCTCTTATTTTTAAAATATGAATAAATGACTTATATTTAAAATTTACTCGTTTTTAATGTATTATTTTAGTACATAAATTTATATATGTAGTAATGTTTTGTTATTTTCATACTTACTGAAACTATCTGGATAGTTTCAGTTTTACTATTCGATATCCGGATAGTTGAAAATGACGAATAGTTGGAATCTCTACACTGGATTGAACATATGCAGTGCTATATTTTAATGTTCATAAGAAAGAACACTCATTCATTTAGTTTCGAGTTGAGAAGAAATTTAAACAGCCATAAAAACGAAACTCAAAATAAATAATTTTTTTTGGTAATAGTAAGTAAATAGAAAAATATATCACATTCCATAGTTAATAAATAATAAATTTTTATTTAAACAGACATTACAGAAATCATATGTTTCAAAGAAGTAAATAACTCGTTATTATTGTAACACAGAAGATTTTTATAAAAATTACCTTGACCTAAATCCTGTATAGGGACTACTCCTAAAATTACACGCTTCTCACAAATATTTAACTCTTCCAGTGATACTTGACTGTGTGTCGAGATAATAGTTTCCAAAATGTTTAATATAATAGATTTGTTTTTAAATCCCTTCAAATGCACACCACTGTTTTTAATAAAGCCAATTTCCTTAAAAGAGTTCAATGCTATCAAGTACAGAATACCAACGTTGAATTGTTTAAGTAAATTAAAATTTTCTAGTTTTAATGAATCTCCGTCCGTTAGCATCTTTAATTTTTCATGTATGATAATTGTGGAAGACCTTTCCCAATCGTCCAGACTTTGTAAATGTTTTTGAAGTTGAAATATAATACAAATTTCACTTTCTGACAATTTGTTTTCTTCAGTTTCTATAGTTGAGTTTTTGCTGTTACTATGGCTCAAAAACAATTTTTGTGTCTTATTAAAAAGTATGAGGATGGAGTTTAATACAAATTTAGAACTTCTAACTTTATCGACAGGTTTACCAAATATATAAGTCAAATCAACCTGTTTGAGATCTCCACAATCAATCCAGTCTATACTGGAGTCAGCAATAGATACAAAAGAACCGTCAAGAGAAAGCATTTCCTCATATATATTGGCGATTTCTTCTTGGTCTGTCAATTTTACAGCTTGAAGTCTTTCATTAAATGATCCAGTGTGGCTAGTTGGATTAAGATGCAGAATATCATATTCTTGAGTGACTCCTTTCAATATTGTATCGTCGATATCGATCGGCATTAGTCTATACTTGTCGACAAATGCACGAGCGACAGCATATCGAAACTTTTTCAGGCTGATTTCTCGTCTTAAATGACAATTTTCATATGTCGATATGTTATCGTCTATTGTGGCGACCTGTATGTTGTAAAAGAACATAGCACAAGATTTTATTTGACATAAAAACTCATAAGGTAAACAATTAAGAGGAAACATAGCTTTCGAAACCACATCATTACTGCCATAGACATTCTGAATTATTCCAATGAATTCTTGGATCAAAGAAAGTCCACAATATCCTTGGCAGATTGCATATACTTCAGAATTACCATGCTTTGATGTTACTGGTTTGAATATGTTGATAGATTTAAATGACACGGCTAATAGGTACACCAGGTTGATTGTTGCGTGTTCAAAGATCGTAAACAGTTTAACAATTATTGAACCACCTGAAAAATAATGAAAAAAAATTAAACAAATATAGACAAAATAGATATCATTCATAGACCAATATAAATAAAATGTCAACTATATTGAACATAATTTTTTTAGCAAACTAAATATGATATTAATATGCCACCTTCTGATAATATTTGCAATGCAGTAAAAACTTCGCAAAAATGGAGAGGCGCCACCATTGTCTCCTGCTCATCTGGTTGAAATGTACAATTAATAGAACCATCTGCAGTAATAAGGTCGATCTGAAATATCAAACAATAATAGACATTGTTTCATCAACAAATTCAATTAAAATCGATGCTTCAAACTATATTTATATTGGTATTATTGTGCATCGTAAAACAAATGTTTTTAAATAAGTAAGTGCAGTGTGAAAATTGATATTATACTTTTTCCATAGTCCTCGCTTTTGTGACAAGGTTTTGAGAATTCTTCCAGTCCATTAGATTTCCTGAATAGTCTAGACCGAAGTCCCAATGGTCTAATGTGTAGAGCATAAATCGATCGTCACAGATCATACCTTCCGGTGAATTACTCTCATAATAGGGATTCAATGTAGACGCCATCCAATTCCACTAAAATAAATACAGTCAAGTTATGAATTGAAAGTATCATTAATTTGATAGATACATAAATTTTACAGCGGTTGTTCAATTATGCAACTAATCAAGGTACCAACAGAAAAATATTAGTTATACAGCCATAAATAGTAATAGAATAAATATTATTTGAAAATTTTATGGCTTAAAAATAAGACTGATAGTTTCAAAGCTGGGTTATACGCCGAAAATTGGTAAAATAAAGAACTTGAAGCATTTTAAAATAAAGAACTTGAAGCAAAGTGCTGTATTATTATTAAATTTAGTGCATACTCAGTGGTGAAATGGTAAATAAATAGGTACCAGGTCGGTCATTGATTTCTTCCCTATATTTTTTAAATATTTGTCCGAAGTAAAAAAAACACCAGTTTTAACAATTAAATCAATAAAAAAAACGATTTTGAATATATGTATGTACTTGAAAATTAAGTTACAAGTCAAAAAGGTGGCAGGGTGCCTTCCTCATTTTCAGGTGCCAGGTCGCCGACCTGGCCCCACTACACCACTGTGCATACTGAAACAAAAAAAGCAGGAAACAATATTTTGATAACCATGAAGATAATAGTATTGACTTAAAACGAAGTGTTGAAGTTAAATTAAAGTAAGTCAATCAGATGACACTTTCATTACCTGTAGATCTCTATGGTGCAACTTTAGATAATGATTCAAAGATGCAATAAATGCTCCAGGGGCTTCACACAGGTGAATGCTGTTAAATGATTGCCGCTGTTTTGCATCATCAGAAATAATATCAAAAGTATAAGCGCATTCGTAAAACTTTGTCCACGCCTGTGTTAAAAATTCCGGATTAACCGTAGATCGCATTTTCCACCGGACATCTCCAGCGACATTTCGCTTTTTTGTATGGACACTCCAATCTTCAATGGAATAGTCATTTAAGCGACTCTTTTGGAAGTTTAGATCGCTTTTCAAATGTTGTAAAATTGGAATATCCCAAGAGTCCGTTGTAAATATTTGAGACGAGTCCGGCAGTATCCATTCCTTATCACGTTTGTTAAATTCGAATATATTATTGAAAATTGAATCAATCGCGGGATTGTGATAACTTTGTTGTTGGTGAGACCTGGGCGATCTCTTTGATTTCTTGAATTTTGAACTACCGAATGATTTAGGGAATTGGTCCCTGTCAAATGACATTTTAAGATGGAAGAAACATTGACGGTGGTTTGAAGTAAACAAAATTAAAAAACACTTGACACAATATTTTTACATTTTCTTCGTCTTCTGTTTATTTTAGTGGCATAAGATATTTTTTTGTCTTGCCAACTAAAATGGAGAACATTTAGAATTCTTTAATGGAAGAGAGTTAAAGCCATTTTTTCGGTTTGACTGTAAAAAAACCTTTAATTTTTTCCGTAATAATTTATAAACTCAAAGAAGCGTAATTTCTAGATTGTTGTAGTAAGCAGAGCAACACAGAGTAAGGCCACATGGTATTGTCGATGAAAATCACTCACTGAGCTGTCAAAATATAACCGATCTTAAAATTCACGCGCTCTTTGAAATTCATTATTATAGCATACATTTTCGTTAAATTCAGTTAAAATGGTCCGTAAACTAAAATACCATGAGCAGAAATTATTGAAGAAAGTAGATTTTATATCATGGAAAGTTGACAACAATTTACACGAAGTAAAGGTTATGAGAAAGTTCTGCATTCAAAAACGGGAAGACTATACAAAGTAATTCTAGATACATTATTGAATATTATACAACTGCAATTATTTGGTAGATTGTGGTTGATGGCCCTTTTTATTTCTATACATTTCAGTCACCGAAAGACAAAGTATTATATTATCTAGGTGTGTGCGTTGCATACATATAAGTTATTTAAATGCTAATTATGCATATTTTTCTTAGATATAATAAGCTATCAAGAGAGGTACGAGAGCTGGCAAGGAAGATTAAAGACATAGATCCAAAAAATCACTTCAGGACAGAGTGTAGTGCGCAATTACTGGAAAAGCTTTTTGTGATGGGTCTTATATCCACACGATGGGATTTGAGCTTGGCTGATGAAGTCACGGCAACTTCATTTTGCAGACGAAGACTTCCTGTTATCATGTATAAAAGTGAGTAAAATTCGTTATTGTAAGATGGTTTAGCTGTCCTCTAGCTTTAAAATGTACTCTTGATAATAATTAAATTTGAATGAAAAATAGTTCTGTTCTGAGAGCAAACATCACACTAACCCCTCCCCCGTTTATTTTGTTATATTGAGTGAGTAGAAACTTGGGTACTCCTTTTCGCTGGGCCCTCATCCATTGCATGACTGCTATAAGGTGAGAGCAAAAAAAATGGGAGTAATAGTGCCGGGCTGTATTGTGAACCAGCGATACCATCACTCAAGATAACTCGTTCAGCGCATGTGCCGAGTGTGTTAGTGACAAATGTGCTAGGTTTATTTTCAGTTCTGAATGTGTATTCCATCGTCAATGAGTGCTGTGCTTACTTCAGTGTAGTCTATGACATAGAGTAAGTTCGTTAGTGTAAAGTTTGAGCACAGTATGAACAAATGGATGATGCACTCGACGGCTATGGGTCTATTTTGTGATATTAGTGTTGCAAATATTACAAAATTATGGATTTCTTGTTGTAACACAGCACCTTAGCTAAACATTTTCAGAATTTCGACACATCAAGCTTGGATATGCTTTATGTTCACCGTCATCTAATTTTCTTTCAGATAAAATGGCTGAATCGGTTAAAGGAGCCACAAAGCTAATACAGCAGGGGCACGTTAGAGTTGGCCCAGAACTAGTAAAAGATCCTGCATTCCTCGTCACTAGATCTCTCGAAGACTTCGTCACATGGGTTGATAATTCCGCTGTTAGAAGACATATTTTGGAATATAACGAAACTGTGAGTTATTTTTACCCATTTAAAATAATTAATTGTTTATATCGTTAGTTTTATTTTCAATTATTGTTAAAAAAAACCTACACGAACAAACCAATCTTTCAATGTTGCTCCTAACTATCTGGGACTGCATATGACATTCAGGAGGTCCAAACCTAACGATGTTTACATTATGAAAATACTTCATCAAGAGTTTGCTACATTTGCTACTCTAATCAGTTTGTTATCATGATTTTTAATGATTCAATAATAAGTGATAATACATTTCATCTGTTATGTATTATTATAATAGTAGGGCGACATGTATTTTTAAAAAATAAGTATTTAAAGAAAATTATAATAAATAATAACACTGCCTTTATCTTTTTTTTCAGCGAGATGACTTTGACATCATGTGAAATTTTATACTTGAAATAGAAACTCACATACTTCTGATAAATATTTTTATAAATATATTAAATAAATAATTCAAATCTCAGACTTTTATATTATTTAATAATTGGAAGCGTTGATTGATAATAAAAAAAAACCAGCAACAATGAAAATATATTTTATTAATAAATTATTTAGAACAGATTTGTAATCACAGGATCATTTTTATCTTTAACAAAAAATACTATTATAAATACATTGGTAACTAAATTAGGTTTTTTGTTGATACAAGAATGATTTTGTTTTGTATAAAAAATATATTCGTAAGTTGTATAACTATGCTAATAATGCTGTAAATGACTAAATTAAAACGATTGTACGTTATTAGCAGGAACAAAATTGTACATTTTGACTAGCGAAATTATCAATAAATGACTAATCGAAATCAATGGAATCCATTTACTGGTGGTGTTCTAGTTTTGTTTTAAAAAACTACTTAATTTATTGTTTTTTAATAATTGTATTACAGTTTTTAATAGTGCGGTTATAAACCAAACCTCTTGACCATAAACAATAAAAGAATGAATGCCCACATACAAAACTTTAATTGAATAGAAAGTCGAATTTTTATTATTTGCTCTTCTGTGCATTTTTTTAAAATGGTCAACCGTTATTCATTTAAATTTAATTGGTCTGCACAAAATTTGAACGTATTCCCAAATACGTAAAATAAACATAAAATTTCAACATGGCCCATGCTTTACCGATGCTGACAAAAAATTTACTGGGAAAACTTTCGGCATTTTTAAATCTTTCATTGTAAACTGAAATAAGGCAGCATTTTGTCATAACCATGAAGCCACACATCATGTTGGAAGTTTTCAATGAAAACTCGATGCCTCGCATTAAGTCATTAGTTTTTAAAATAAGCAGCGCCTGCCTGTCTATATTTTGTAAACATATCGCTATTTGATCAATCACATTAGGCAGCTGTGAGCGCACAGTATCTCTCTGAAAAGGAAAAATCAAAATAAGAAAACGAGAGTATATTGTGTGCTGATTGTAAAATAAGATCGGTGACATGAATGGATAATTCAAATATCTTGAATATCAGTGATGCATAATTTAAAATATCGACTGAAGGTGATAGATGAAATTTAAATTGTTAAAATTTTGTACATTTTTATGTTCGTCACTTTTGGGTATCTTCAAGCATTCAAGTGCACAGATGAAATTAAACTGATGGTTAGCAAACAGTTTTATTCACTGTGTGTGAATGTGTTCACTTCAAGTTTATTTTTTGTAAGCCTTGATGAATGAGACTTTTTTTTTAGAACCTGTCTTCCATTTATGTATGTGTTGTATGTAAATTTTGCAGAACCTATCTATCGTAAAAATTGAGGTATGAGTATGATACTGACCTCAATGCTATCCGGTTTAATCTTGTCTATTCCTTTGAGAATAACAGACCATGGTCTTCCAGTGACAATGCAAGCTAATGCTATATACATATTTCCTTTGATGCCCAAGTTTTCCGCATGGAACTTCATTGCGTTTTGATTTTTGTCTATGATGGATAACCAGAACTGGGAGTAGTGATATCGGAATTCATCAGTCAAGTTCTGTAAATTTCATGATGAAATCGTTGATTCAAGAACATAACCGATATTTTTATGTTTCAATCTTCCATTTAATTATTTAAGCATTTATTAAAAATATATAATTTGCACCATTTTTTGTATAGTGGCATGGGAAAAATGTAGTTTCTCAGATAACGCAATCAATGTTTTCGATTTCTTGGATGATTAAGCGTAAAGAAAACAACAACTTTTTTTAAGTATCATGTTTTGTGGATGTCATAAATTCATTTAACTTTGTATTGCTGACCAAATATAGCAATATTATCACCCAAAATGTTATATAAAAATATAACTAAATAGAATATGTCACTGTATGGTTAAGCATTGGTCAGGTCTATGGCACAGTGGCCAACGTAGTTGGCTTCCATTTCGGACGTCAAGGGTTCGAATCCCAGAACGAAAATCATTTTTTCACTCGATATATCAATTTCTGTTCGAAGCCAAGGATTTTTGTGAAGTCTGAAAATTCCGCCCACCATTCCAATCCTAAAAGAAACAGGGGTGTAGCGAGAGTGATTAGCTAACTATTAGTCCTGTCTTGGCTTTATCCTTTCTATCCCTACTCTTTGAAAAAAAAGAGAAGTTGATCAACTGATTAACAAGCAGTTCTCGCAGAAAAACTTATTTTGAGATACCTCCATTAGTAGGCCATATACTCCACAATGGGAGCAGACAATGAGAGATATGGTAATATTGACAAAAGTTAATGTAAGGAGTCTAGTGTTTTTGCATCAAGTGCAGTGCAGCCACCGCGACAATCTGGTGTTCAAATGTCAATAATTAAAAATTTCATAGATTGCCACTAATCTAAAAAATATGCAATATCACAACTGTATGGACTGTCTTTTGGGCTTTTTCACTGTAAATTAACTGTCAGCAGAAATAATGAGAACTTCAACATTACAGAATAAGAATTTCGAAGGTATCGTTGTCATACAAGAGAAAGTGATCATGTGGATTTTCATGAAAATATACCAAATGACTATATTATACCTTACAACCATGAAAGCTGTCTGTAAAAAAAATATCCAATGCAACTTACCTACCAAAATATTTAAAATTTGAATGCAATGCGAGTTTTTTGTTGATTTAAAATTTCAAATATTTCCCTTACTCTGGAGATTAAACTATTACACTCAGTCACTTTTTCCTGTATGACCTGCCACAGAAACAGTTCTCTGAGAAATTACATCAAATATAGTTGATAATAATTATTTTATAGGATAACAAACCGCATATAATCCATGGTCCAACAAGTACACGGTAACATCTTTCTCGCCAGGATTTTTTTTAACCAAAATGTTTCCAGGATGAGGATCACTGTGAACGAATCCATTAACAAAAATCATATGAGAATAAAGATCGCCCAACTTCCTACACAAGTCGTAGGGGTCTATTTTGTTTGCCTGGAAAGTCAATAGGAGTCATTATGATTATTATGTAAATGATATTCAATTTATGTGAAGCATTAGGAACCTTCATACGTTTGATGAATTCTGTATAATAATTAATATTCCACGTTGATTGCCTTATAAATTCTTTTTTCTTTGAAATTTGCAACTTTCCCATTACTTCCAAAGTAAGTATTTTACTTCACAATATTTTTGCAATTTTATTCTGAATATTTAATGTTTTATTTTATTATAATAAGTATAGCAAATAAGTTAAAGCTAGTTCTAAATAAATAGTTTGTAAGGCTGTTGAAATTATTTTGATATAAAAATCCGCCCGCTGTAGTCTAATTGGTTAGAGCTTCTACTGATCAGGCGGGCCTGGGTTCGATTCCCAGTAAGATCAATGTCAAATTTAGATTTTTTTCAACTTAAGTTTGAGACCTAAGACATGGATATTAGCGATGTCAATTATCCTCGAATTTTTCTCGTATCTTACAACATAATGCCAAATATTAAAAAAAAAATAGATTTTGGAATATATTTTACCTTCACATAATTTAAATCGTTAACTTGTCCTCCATCTACATATTCCATGACCAACACTCTATCAGTGCTGTACTCCCAGTAAACTTTAGGCACCTTTAACCATGGATAATCCTTGAACATTTCTGTTACTTTTTCAGCATTGTGTCCTTCTTGAATAAAATCCAATTCTCTGAAGATGTTGTGCTTAGTTTCATTCACCAGCCACTGCATACTGAAATCGGGAAAAACCCAACTCATAATCTTTACCAGGGCTTCCATGGAACGTAAGTCTGCTTTGGTGTTGCCTTTTACAACGCTATGTTGAACCTTAACAGCTACAACGGTTCCATCTTTCAGTTTAGCTTTATGAACTTGGGCGAGTGAAGCTGTGCCGAGTGGTAAAGGTTCGAAGTCATCGAAGAGTTCAGTTGCCTTAAGAAAAAAATGATGATTAAAGCGAATTACACAGAAGTTAAACATTTGAAACACTATAGGCTACAATTACAACGCAATGTAAACTTTTTGCATCATGCATTTCCCAAAATGATATTCATCGATTTTGGTGGGAAGCTGTAGTTTTGTAACCATAGGAAAAACAGAATTCTGTGAATTAAAATATATCGTAACAATATTGCTGAATGCATAGAATAATATGTAACACATTTTAATGTATTGTAAATATTCAACAAGATTAAATTTATAAAAATCAAGATAGGTATCAGTTTTGAGTGTGTTTAGTGAAGTCAGTTGACAAAAAGTGCACACTCGCTGTTGTCACATAAGCGGTGGTGTTATTTTTCTAAAAATTCTGACTCCTAATTATTTTATTCTTCCTCACCGTCAATCAAGTTAAATTCGACTTTGATCAAAAGTGACCGTTTTTGTTGAATAATTAAACTATACAAGATTGTTGAAAAATTGATAAGTATATTAGAAATATATATATAGAATCATTGCTAATTCCAATGCATTCAATAGACAATGAAGTCTTGAAGAATTGAATCATCCCAATAACGATAAAGCTACTGGAGGATGAGATAACCCAAATATGCCTAAGAAATTTTATGAATCTGTAATATAATTTCAATCAACTTCACTTCACAGACCGAATGACAAAAACAATTTTTTTACGTCATGATTGGATGATGCAATAGTATCATCAATCACGCAATACATTTTTTTTATTACAACATACAAATTCATGTTATTTTCAAAAGGATGCACCTAATTACACGTAGGAAGGTGAGCATATCTGGATTAAAGATCCAAAAGAAGCGGACCTGGAAAAGAAAATGAATGTTACGAAGAAACTCTTCTATTTTCTAAAAACTAATAAATGAATGTTACATAATCACATTGTTGTCCATACTCTACTCGGACACTTGTTAAACTGTTCAAATATACTGAGTACATATACAAGTGCGTACTACACACAGGAGGTCGTGGTGTCCCCACAGCCTAGAAAATAGAAACTGATTCTAATCACTTGCTCACTCATTTCACTCGCCAGCCCACTCTACAGAGTACTGTACGTTGCATTCAAATTGTTTTGTATTCGGCTGAGGTAACTTTCTTGGCATGTGTAAAAGAGGCATTAGATTATCACGAGTAAACTAATAAAATTAAATCTGTCTTGTTTCAAAAGTTTCTTTTAAAATTCTTAATATACTCCATGAATGAAGAGGACTTCATTCACACACGTCTTAAAAAATCAAAATATAAAATAAGCCCACCTCTTTCTTTAAATCTTCTTTTATAACTTTATATAACTGATTCACTGTATTTGAAGGTGCGTCTTTGTGTAGTATCTTCATTGTATCAACATACTCAGGAGGAAGAAGATAGTCCAAGGCTCCTATGTGTTGTCCAACTTTTATATACACGCCTTTGTTGGTTTTGCATAACTCCAAAAGCTTCTCGGCACCAACTTTGTGGACTTGATCTCTAAGTGCTATGTATTCATCTGAAGTATTGTCGAGACCTTTATTGTACAGCTCTGTCTGGTAATAATAACCGATTTTAATGACGGTGGCAGCCGCTCGGGTCATCCTCACAAGTGCTATGGCATCAATCTCGTAATCATTTTTGTGAAGGCTTACAGCTGTTCCTAAGGATGCTGCACCTATTACTCCATACAATACGCGACGATACATCTTTCAAAATTCCCGCCAATCGATGACAGTTTTTGAGGATTATGCCAAAATCACATTTTACTTTAATGACTTATTTCACATGCCACGGTAAGACCAAAAGTCGTAATGGCCTTAGATTTTGGTTATCACTGATTATGTCATAATATATTACACGTGCCACCCATTTCAAGGAAAAATAATATTGCGCTCTTTGACTTTTCGAATAAAATTGCCATAACCTATCTTTCAGAATCCTATGAAAATTTAGAATTCCAGAGTTGACAATAATTATTGTTATTAAAAATTATATAAGAATTTTTCTTAGCTCTAAAGATAAAATAATACATTATGACCAAAAGTAATAACGATGATCTGGTATTACTTATTTAGTTAATAAAAATATTATTGTCTTAGGTTACATACGTCAAGTTTTTACGTTTGCTTGCCAGTAATAATTATCTCTGGTAATAATGTTAAGCAGATTAAAGTTAACAAAACCAAAGCCAAAAGTTATTTTATAACAAAAGGTTGTTAGTTCTAACATGCTTAATTTTTGTCATATACTTATAATGTACATAAGTTAAAATAAAAGTTATTTTAAGTACCTTTTGTTATTGATTTATTGGTGGCGATATATTTAAAAAAACCTTACGATTTTTTTAAAATTAGGGGCTTAATTTATGGATTGAACTATTTCAAAAAACATGATTAAATTTCATACATAATATTATTAAGAATATAGAATTTTCTTCAGAACTTTGATCTACTTACAAGCATTACATTCAAGGTATTATTAAACATATTATTATTACTCTACAGAAAAATAAGAGTCGTAGATAATAATGAAATGAAACACTAATTTTAATCATTTTTTTTTCGAGAGAACTCTTAACAGCAAAATCAACACACATGCACCACTGAGTATAAATGTGTAAAGAATAATTTATTTCTTATCATTAACGAATTTAATGTGAGTGTGTTTGCACCAAAGATTAGTGGCTGCCAACTTAAACGCCACCACAATGTAAACTTACATCAGTACCTACTTTTTTTTTATTATTAACACGTTTAATGCTAACTTAAATGAACTATGCATTGTAGCATGCTGATTTTATAATATTTATAATAATAATAATCTCGTTCGCAAATATCAGGACTACGTACCGGTCTCCGGATAGTTTATGGTACTTAAGAATAACCGTTGCCTGCATAAAGAAGCATTTACAATGCATGTTTCCAAGATTTTTGTAAATAAACTAATTGCATGTTAGCTTTTTGATTTATATAATATTGTATACATAAATACATAGCAAACAATAGACACATTTATCAATATTACAAAATAGCATACAATTACTTTCATTTACGTGAATAAAATTACATCTTTTGTCAACATATATGTAAATTGAATATAACATAATAGTAAAAAATAGTTGAAAAATAACATTTGTTGGTGATATAACCGAAAACATGGATGCAGACACAAACCTGGTTCATTTGGATATTCCGGACAAAAAGAGGCTTTTATTCCTTCTGGGGTATATTTTATCACGGATTCACTTTTTTGAAAAAATATATTTGTAGCTTTTTATCTATAAAATTCTAGACAAACACTTCAATTCTCTAAGAATCTTAAAGAATGTAAAAAGATGAACAGTAAATAATGCAAATTAAAATTTGAAACTTATTTAGTAAATGCATTCTAAGTGAAAATGTAAACCAACCTTTATGTGAAAAAAAGATATGAAAAAACAAGACGTCTGCAGGTCCGCATTGCCGATTTGGTATTATTATTATTTTTTTATTGCAAAACAATGAAATAATAATAATATCACGCTAAAGCGAATTGCGCCCTTGCTTAAATAAATACACCGACACGCTAGGCGTGTTCTTAGCACCCAAGGAGTTAAAAGTATAATATTTTAGTGCATTTTTTTTAAATCGAAGTCTGAACTATCTGTTAATGTCGGAGTCGTTAAATTATCTACACGTAACAATAATAAAAAAAAAAAGTTTTATAAATTGATTTTTCAACCGATTTATGAATTTCTGTTCAAAGGCATGGATGTATGTGATGTCTTGAATTCCTCCCTCTCACCCATCCTATCCTATGAACGGGGCGTATCAAGAGCGATTAGCTTACCACTAATCCTGTCCTAGCCCTATCCTTCTATCCCCACTCTCTTTGAAAAAAAGAGAGGTTGAGCAACTGAGTAACAAGCAGTTCTCGTAGAAACACTTCTGTTGAGATAAACTCCATTAGGAGTCCATATGCTCCACATTGGGAGCGGACATGGTTTAAAAAAAAAAAAAAACAATAATAATCAACGAGATGATTTCATCTTTAAAAAAAATGGATGTCTTTTTTTATATACAGAATCGGCACACTGAATTTAATTAAGTTTAGTTCCACTGACTGAACCATCTACCTTACTTAATTGGTAGTTAAGTTTTACCTATTGCACAGGTAGTCCATGCGGAGCACCAACACATGCATACGCCTCCAACAGGTAGTTACGGTAAATATTGAGAGATTCAAAAGATGAAGGTCTTATGTAACATGAATTCTTGAAAGATGAAGAGAGACAGCATCCGTAACGAAATTAAATGAATCAAGGATCATGGGTGTAATAATTTTACAACGGCGTTAATGGTATGGATGCAATGTAAGCTAATTTATTCTATAATTACAAAGATAATCCTGTTTTTCTATAACACTAAAAAGAAAGGGGAATTAAACATAACATAGTACTTTTTCAATTAAAGTTTATGGATGTGTATGATGAGCTCAATTTGAGACACAAACGAATTTTAAATTTGGAATAATCAGTTTATATAATATAATAAGTTTTCGTGATGTTCACGAAATTATAGTATGTAATGAAATATTTACTAGGGTTTTATACGTATACGAAATGTACGAACGATATAATAATTTTTATTCTTATTTTATGAGGGTTGATACTGTACATAATAATGTATAACAGTAAGTCAGTGCTTTTCTTTCCATGTAACGCGGTGGAACGGCTTTCCGGAACCTTTTTCTGGCCATTTTTAATGTTTCAAATTGAAATTTTATTTTTATTTTCTTTTTAAGACTTTTGATGTTTTATGCCGAAAGACGTAATATTTTTTTTAAATCGTGGTCTGCCGAAAAAAAATAACAAGATATTATTTAATGAAGTTGATATTTGTCAATCCCTCCCACTCTTTTTATCCTAAAATTAACAGGGCAAAGTGAGCTTAGTTAACCACTAATCCTGCACCAGTCCTATATTTCTATCCTTACTATCATTAAAAATGAAAGGTTGAGAGATATTCATCCGCCAAATTGAGAACGGGCATGAATTATAAAAAAGCACTGCAGAAAGTTAATTATTCGATGGAAAAACGTTTACAATTCAAAAGTGCTTGGCCCCTTACCATTAAATACAGGGTTAAAAACAATTGTACTTGTGGATTGGATGGTTTTCACTGGTAACAGTGAACTTGATTTTTGGTTTTGTTGAAAATATAGCAAAATACAAATTCAATATATATTTTTTATATTTTAAATTTGCTATCACAGCCATGCGTGCATATAATATTTTATTTGAATTCATAAATAAAATATTGTAGTCAAACAGACTATGTACTATAAGTGAAAATGATCTAACCGAATGTTCATTTAATTCTAAGCCTAAAATATACATACCTATTATGTAAAGATTTACACTCTTGAAGTAGAGAACCGTTTGTTACGTAGTTTTTAAAAGTTAAATCCCAAAATTTTAAGGAGTCTTCTGGCGATGAAATCATACTATCGATCTTAAGTCAATAAAAGGTATCGTAAATGAGAAATGAAGAATGACTAATGTATTTCATGTATTTTTTTTATTAAGTTATTAGGTTAAGTTTTTGTATTTTGCGAATTATTTTATTTAAAAAAATAAGTATATTTTTTTCGAACGCACATACCAATTCTTAATGATTTTCAATTTTCGTATGCTTAACACTGATTTTTGGATTACACGCAGTCTTTTAGAACGATATAACCGTGTTATAGGTACAAGGTTCGAATTTATTTTGTTTTACTGTTTGCTTCGATTCATAATGGCATAGTATATTGTAAAAAATAATGATTAAAATAAAAGATTTAAGTGGTAATAACAGCTTGCTTTTTTTCAGAATAATTATTGCGTTTGTATGTTATGACTTATAGTGGAAGTTTTATAGCAAAAATAATAAAGTTGTAATATATGTAAATTATGCCTACAGCTTAATAGTAATCGATATTTTCTCTATTGAGTCCCATTAATATCGTTAGTTCCATATTTAAAACAAATTGAATGTTATCTTTTATTTCAAAAAAAAATACAAACAATCACAGAATGTTGATACAAACTATAGTTATTTGTTCACAGCTGCTACAATATTGGTTTTCGCTTATCATTCTTATCAAAGAGTAGGCTTGTGTACCTATTCATAAATAAAACATTTGCATAACTAACGTTGGTTATAAAACGTCATTTTATGAACCAAAATATAAAATAAAATATATTACAGCTAGTATACAATGTAAAGGTCTTGTAAATATGATACATCGGTAGATGTTTCAAAACTGTTATATTTTTTCGATAGCTGATTTATTATCAAATTCTGATGGGCTGTTTGTTGAAAATATATTTTAAGAACACTGAAAAAAAAACAATTAATCTGAATAAAACTCTCTGCAATCTTAATAAATTAGAAAAACTGATCGCTGTAGTTTATTTACCAGAATTAAATCAGGTCTATTAATATGCATACCTATATCTTAGTTTTTATTATTTCTAAGAGCCATCTTGTGGACGTCTTAAGCTTTTGCAAGGAACTGCTTAAATTGGTATTTACTTGGTAAGATTTTGTTTTAATAAGGTAAAAGAAAATGTTGATAGCTATACCAACCTATCGTTGTCATCAAGGCTATAATTATTGCTAAAACAAATACTTTTTCAACGTATTTAAGTCATGATTTCTTCGTTACTACGTTATCAATGTTTTTTTAATGGGAAACTTTGAGTATAATAAAGGTTCTGATAGATTCAAACATAATCTAAATTTTACGTTACATAATATATTAAAGAGCTGTTATATTTATTTATTAGGACGTTTAAAATGTAAAAAAGGCTTGATAAGATGAAAATTCTGTTCTCTACTGTAAATATTCGAATGAATGATTTACTATCAATAGTGATTATATGTAAAATTAGTATTGACTTAATATGTACTATCTTTATAGTGATTTTTTTTTCAATTGAGTACCAATATACTTAAAATGGTGGCGAATGCTGTTGTAAATTTTCCGATTAGACTCAATAATATAAAATGAATAATCCTAAGCTGTCGTTTAAGTCTTCTTGGTTTTAAAAAGAATGCTAATCGCAGAGTATAATAATGCCGCGAGAGAATAAAATATTTCTCCGTGTTCATTTTAGTATTCAGCTGGCATCGCCGTAGAGAGGTTTGCTCGTGCCGGCGCGAAACAAAATAACATGGCCGGCCTTCGTTGATTCAGTCCCTCTCGATTTATAAAACAATCAAAAGTTTTTCATATTTGGTAAAAGTTTGACACGTCCGCGTTGACATTGTTGTCATTTTGTAATTGACCGCCAATTTTGGATTGTTCGTGTTTTGAACATGTTAGACAAATTCCTTGTGCGTGCGCATACGTGTTCACAATTTTCACTAAATTAAAATTCATGGTTTTCAGTTTCAGTCAGAATAGTTTGAATTGTTTATGCTCAACAAATTTATTTATGGTGTAAGGGTACGAAATCCGTGAAAGATTAATCAATATAAATAAAAAAAAATACCCATTTAGGTAAAGTACGTGGGATAAGTTTGAGTAACTATTGAGTGATGTCAGTGTTGTGATATTTTATTGTAAACTCAGCATTCTTACATATCAATAAATATTACAATTGACTTGCTGTTTCAATTGAAAAGATTTATTATTTTAGTGCTTTACGTATTGTATAGTTTTTTTAAGTGCTTTGTGAGTACAAATATACTTGACAAAAATATAATTGGATAAATTAATCGATAGTGAATTATATGGGATTGATAAAACAGTACTAATGTTAATGGTAAGTTTCTTAAATATTAAATAAATTATACATCAATAATTATTAATTTTCTTATGGTTTCCATATAAAACGTTCACGATATTTTTACGTCGAAAATAGAATCGATGAGCGATGGGGTACAAAGTGACCGCAGACAAATTTGCGTAATATTTGAATTGTTTTGATAGAGGTATCATTGTAGATTTCAATAAATATCAGCTGAATATTATTGGTATAAAGCGAATAGTTAAAATACGAAGAATTTTAGAATGCGAATGTACACTACCCCATAGGAACTCAAAGGTTAAAAAAACTTCAACAATAATACTTTTTCTGTGCGGCTCGAGGATCTTATTATTGTACCCCTAACATGCATTCCATATTATTTCCCTCGACGGCAGGTAACTTAAAATACAAAAGTCAACCATATTTCATCTATTCATAATCTACTAAGCTAAATTTTACCTGTCCATTATGATATAATTCATCATTACAAGTTAGAGTGTTCAGTTAATAATTGTTTTAACTAGGCATAATAAAAACATATTATTAAATACCCTGTGGACGACCAGGTAGACAAATTATTATTCTACGCCACATTAAAAACTTCGGTAATTATATATTTTTTCATATATACGCTCCGATATTATTGATTATTATATTTTTAATAAAAACGATTAGGTCACTCGTAAAAATATTGAGTTGTGGTCAGAATATTTTAAAAACTGAAGGTTACCCATCGATGATTAATTATTGATATGATCTTTTTTAGAAGACTACACATTTCATTGACCATAAATGCCGCACGAAAATGGCAATATGATTGTTATTATTCTTGAACACTAAAACTTATCCTTGGAATGGTTAATGTTTATGTTACGATAGTTAAACGGGTAAGAGAATAAATATTGCTCAACTAATTATCTTTTAGCATCAGTAAATAATGATGTACACGATAAAAGATTATTAGCATACATACGAAACGTTCTGGAATCTATAATTCTTTATAGACTATTTAATTAAAAAATATACATTTTTTTTAAATTTTGAACTACTCTCCATATAGACAATCATAAAGGGACGGTTGAGCTTTTTTTTGAAGTTTGGTTTGATAGTTTATAATAATAAAATCCAGTACATTATTCAGTGGCTTACCCAAACATAAATATGTATAGCAAATAACTGGTTTAATGAAAAACATGATATGAGGGTATTATATCAAAATAGGATAGGGTATACCGGTACGTGAAACAGGTAAATGAGTCTTGATTTTATATTTGACAGAATTTGAAGCATTCCTTGTCCCAACATGTGCCTCTCCCCTTTTTACATCGGGCATAAACCGTTTTCTCTCACTATCTTGATGGTGTCTTGATTTGCATTTTCAATCTAATTTATAGCATTTGTCGCCAGTTGCGGATTAGGCACACGGGAGGCCCCAGGCGCAGTAAAATTTGGAGCCCTGTTTTTCGGATATTATGAAAAAGTCAAAAAATTTCAAGTAAAATATACAAAAATCTTAACAAAAAGTATTTGGGTTCTTTTATATAAGTTATTTTTGAAGCTCCTACGTTTCGAATGCCCCAAGCGTGCCTCATTTGCTTGTAGGGTAATCCGCCACTGTTTGTAACGTATAATAGCTAACTCTGCTGTGTTCTAATGTATAATCCCGTATGTGATGTGACATTGGTATATTATATTAATATTTCACATAAAGTATGCTTAAGGGAGTGTGTACAATATACGCCATTTTTAAAACTTTTCTATCTGCCATTCTGTATAACTTTTTAAATCGAACGCGGTCAGAACAGAAAATCGTTAAGTGATTGCCTTTCATTGCATTATTCTCATTTCACACTTAGTGTTTGAAAACGGAAGTTGAGCAAATATCTACAACAATTCGCAGTAAAAACAATCACTGTTAAAATCAGAATATTGCGAAACATTTCAACTACACAACGCAGAAAGCCGCAGTGTCGACTATATTTGTTTCCACGCCTGAGACTGATCACAACATTAAAAAGATATTTGAAAGCCTTTTTGAAACGATTCTGTGTGAATTTTTGATAATAAGATGTATGCATTCAGGGCCGGCGCCACCATACAGGCAAAATAGGCAACTGCCTAGGGCGCAAACCATTAGGAGGCGCATAAATGGAGTATTCAAATTATTTTTACATACTCTAATAATAATAAATAATAGTACTTTATATTTCATTTTGATGTTTGTTTTTGTGCATTTTTACTATGTATCGTATTCTATACGATTCCAAAAAGATAAGGTTGAGCGTCTGAATAACAAACAGTTAAAATAGAAAAACTTTTAATGGGATACCTTCATTACGAGACTATATGCTCCACATTGGGATCGGTCTAGAACAGGCGTGGGGAACCTGCGGCCTTTTGGCTACTCTGGTGCGGCCTTTTGGTCAATTCTGTAATTCTATAAATGTATGTAAATTTGTAAATTCCCGACATATTCTGACCGTAAATTCCTGTTTCCGGCCAAAGATTCCCTATTCAATGTTTACTGCGGCCCTATGTCGAATCAGAAAAATGAATGCGGTTTTTATAGAAGAAAAGGTTCCCTACCCCCGGTCTAGAATATAAAAAAACATATTTATAATGATTCCGAATTGTTTTTTTTTTATTATTAAAAAAATAGTACGAATTGCTAGAAAGGGGGCGCGCCAATAACCGTTGCCTAGGGCGCAAAATAACCTCCCACCGGCACTGTAGTGCATTATCCTTAATAGTATATAATCCTCGTAGACAGACGGGTATTGTGCAAGAAGTCTAACAATTTTCTCTTAATTTAATTAGTAATATATTATATCGATGAAATACTTAATTTATAATACGTTCAGAATTAAGTGCTTATTCTATGTTAATCAGCAATGAGATTATTATGTATTTTTATATTGCATGTCTTAAAAAAAACAATACAAATTAAGCTATAATTACAGCTAAGTAAAGGTGATATCTCTAACACGATGTAAACTTGCTAACTCCCATATGACTGATCTGTATTGAGAAACTGTTAACTACGCCTCTACTGTTTTTTTTAAATGTTGCACACTCTAAGTCAGTGGTATATTACGTTCATTACCGTAAAAACCATTTAAATTGACATATTAATACGGTGGGGTGACTATAAACTAGTAATAAAGCTACACAAACTGGTATTTAACACTTCAAGTAAGTCGTAAGGATGCTGGTCATTGACCCTATAGTAACCTTAGTTTTAAACATAATGCATACCTAAATCTCGGAAAAAACAACGTTGGAAATAGTACTCATTAATGCTGTTTTTTGTCAGATCACATACTTACATAATAAATGAAAAATACTACGAAGCAATGAGTAGTATGCACCAAAAGGATTCAAGTGACCAAACAGCTGTCCGTGCGTGACGATGTTGAGTTACGTGCTACATAACGAGTAGAAAGAGTCCTACAAGTGTAACTAGATCTATGATAGATTAAACCAGCGGTACTCAAGTGCGCTTTCGAAACCGATTGCTTGAGTTTTGCACACACGTAACTTTTGACGTTTACTTTCACGTGAAATTTAAGATATTACGCGATTTTTTAAATGTATGTTTTAACCGTTCTGACTCGAATGGGTTGGATGAAACGAAACGAGTAAAATACTGCTTAGTAAATAATATGTAAAGTGTAAGGATGATAAAATTTGAAAGCATCTCCGATACTCCGATAATTAATAAAAAATGACAGTAAAAGTATTTAAACAAGATCACGCGTCTTTTATATATATCGACTGTGGAAAGGAAAAAGGAAAAACAGCTTTTTTTTTAGATAATTACAATGTATCCAACTTGATACTCGTTCTATCAAAATGATGTAAGCTGCAAATGCCGAAATAGTATCTAAATTTAGCTTTTAAGTTAAAAAAAGGAAATTGTGAGAATTGAAAACAACAAAAAAGAATGAAAGAAAGGTTTTTCCTATAAGTACATTTTATAAAATTAATATTAAATTATGCCAATTAAACACCAGCTTAGAAGTTGTGTTTATTTCATAATTTGCATATGGCCGAAAATCATCAAAACATGTTTTTTGTGCCTCCTGTAAAATTTATAAATGTGTGGGTTACGTCCTTTTTCCTTTCCACAGTCGATATGCTACGGCACTGATCTATTAATGTCCGTATTTTAACCAGGGCGGCGGTGTCGTGACGAAATAAGACGACTCCGAGCATAGTTAAAAATTCGAATTTAACTATTTTTTAGGGTTAGTAGCATGCAGAAGCGCTACTTTTGACCCTAACAATTTAAATGTACATTTTGATCTGAGAATATTATGTTCTATTAGAATAACAAATGACTCGCGCAAGCCCCTCCGAGCCCCCTCCAGCCCACACCTGTGTTAATACCCATGTAAGATTAAGATAATTTTTGCACAGATTTTTTATTAGAAAAAATATAGTATATATAATTAAGTTTCCACAATGACGTTTTTTTATAATATTTGCAAGACTGAAAAATTAAATATAATTTTCATGGCCGAGTTGAGGTTAAACTAAGTCACCAACTTCTGAAAGATTGGGAGCTTCTGCTGCTGTTAAAATAATTATTAACCGACGCATATGCAAATACGTTTCCCGTTCCGTACGAAGTACGCCGCTTTGTCCATACTTTCCACTATCAACCACCAATCATTTTACATCAACACTTTTACCCGTGGATATTTGTTTAATGTCCAAATATTCGGCTTATATTATCTTTATTTTATGAATTAACCGTCAAAAAACAGAAATTATCACGTGAAAAGTGGTTAGTTCGATGAGTATGAAATCAGAGGAAAATATTGATACGAAATACGAAAAATTGGGATGAAATATATAATACATGCCTCGTTAATTCACAAACTCAAATTTCAAAGGAAAGTATGAAAGCATAATCACTTTCTACTAATATTTATATAGATAATTGTAATATTCTTTGAATGCAGATATAATTAGTTGTGGTAATGTTTTTTTTATATTATAACGTAATAAAAAAGCATTATTTTTTACAGGATATGGCGTAACAAAAAAATAAGAATTAGAACTAGATTCCAGAATTTATACCTGTTTTATAATTCCGTTAGAACCTTTTCTCTCCCACGGCACACCAAAATTTTCTCCAGATTTCCATGAATATTTTCATCATGAATATATATTTCAGATTCAAACATGAATATATGTATTTATACATACATAAGGGTATATGCAAAAATAACATTAGACATTCTTCTCAATTGTGTAATATTTTTTGTCATACTACAACTAGGCAACTCTGATTTGATCATTGCTTGAACCAATTATTTGATGTTTTCTTCGCTGAAGACATGCGCTACGGCACACTTAGCATCTCCCTACGGCACACTAGTGTATCGCGGCACAGCGGTTGCGTAGCACTGTTAAGAACCACTGATTTAAATCTTCGTTCGGCATGAAATACTTTAAACTAAAAATAATTTTGATGCCACTCGATGTTAATCTGTTTTAACATAAATGCCGGATATTTGTTTGAATCTTTGTTTTATGCAACTTGTAGTACCAATTTTATAGTTTTTCTGATTTATTTTCTACGTAATTTAACTGTTTTCTCTCTCCTGAACAAGTTGTTGTTTTGAATTTAACGTGGCGTTGCATACCGTAAGGCGATGTTATCTTATATTTATGAAAAAACAATATTAAATATCTTTTTATAAATAAGTAGATGACTCAAAAAAACACAATCCTCACAAGGTTACTATGAAAAGTATTGCTTTGAAACAGAGCAAAGCTTCATGTTACTTTTCAATACAAACAATGTTATGTTTACAGTAATGACAGATTAATGTCGGTTTTCGAGGAACTGTGAACCAGAACCGGTTCTTCATGAGAACTGATGCTATATTTTTAGATTGTTTGGTCATTTACACTGCCAAAAATAATATCTTCACATGTTTATTTCGCATTAGATACGTAGCAAATATAATATTAATTAGCTGTCAGGTGTAAATGTTAAAAGTATTAGGTGAATGATTAATACATTTTTCATAACGTAGACCGGTTTTGAGGAAAAAAATAATGGTTTGGACGTCAAAATCAGTAATTTACATCTAATCGTACACTTATTTACTTCATTTTACTTTCTCTTTACTTTTAGGGTGTTCACTGTCAATACTTGGTGGAAAGGCATTATATTATTAAAAACACAATATTCCTTTGTACTCTATTCCACTTTATTTAAAAGGTCAGTTCATTTGACAATGCTCGCAATGAGCAAAACCGGTCTTGACCTTTTGAATAAAGTAGAATAAAGTACGAAGGAATATTGTGTTTTTATTAATACACTATTTGTTTTTACTAGCTGTAAGCCCGTTGCCCAGCAACGTGAGATTTTTGTTGCATTGTGTTTAATTTTATTTAATTTAATTAAATTTTATTTAATTTTATTTAATTTTATTTAATTTTATTTAATTTAATTTAATTTTATTTTATTTAAAAAAGTGGAGACTGGAAGGTGTGAAATCGGGGACACCTTACAAACAAACGGACATTATCGGCTATTAATATATAGATACAACGAATAATAACTTTGAAGAAAATGTAGTTGAGAGGGTAAGAAGCACTCTTAAAAAAATCATTCTATTAATGCAGAATCATAAAGCTAAAAATATCCAGTGAGCTGATATTTCAGTAGAAAATCTGTTTTCATTCCATAGATTTTTGTTTTGAAATTCGTCTAAGAAAAAAATTCAGCTTCTTCACTCTAAGCCGGTGTTTCTCAACGTGGGGCGTACGCCCCGCCGGGGTGCAATTTCAATTTTTCGAGAGGCAATGCGCAAACCTGGAATACCGGGATCGCGAACGTACCAATCCCGGGTAAAAATTGTTTGAAAATTTCTACGATTTCCTAAACTTGTATTGACTATGTACATTTTTTATTTGAAGCAATTATTTTTTATTTATTTCTTTGGTACCCAACTATAAGATTTTGATTGGAGAAGGCAGCGTGGCACAAATAAGGTTGAGAAACACTGCTCTAAACGTTTCGTTGAATACAAAAAGTCACGTGACAAAATGTTTGCTCACTACATTTGTCGAATTTACTGTGAATCACAATATTTAACTGTTAGGCACATTACATTAGTTGTTACTAGGGATTCTGTGTCGAGACGTCCCGGGACAAAAGTCCCGGGACATTTAACAACCAAGTCCCGGGACTTATCTCATGCTGCAAAAATAGTTAAGCGAACACATATATGCATACTTAATTTTGTTAAAACCCCGGCCTTTAATCCTTAGCCTAAATATAATGCATTTTTTTCAAAACTGATCCCGCGGATAGACACCAATGTAACTTTAAAATTAACTTTTTAGGTCACATTAGCGATTGCTTGCATCCAATTTTTATTTGTTAGAATGGTTTTTTCAAAATTAAAAATGTACAATTTGGCTATATTGTGATTTGTGAAGTAACGGTCATAATTTTACCCAATTCATTGTTATTTTTTCAATACATGAACCATTATCATCCCTTTTTAGTACATAAGTACATACAAATATTTAATTTTAATAAATTTATAATTTTATTAAAGAGGAAATAAAAGTCCCAAGTCCCGGGAAGTCCCGGGACTTTGACTTTATCACGTCTCGTGTCCCGGGACTTTGAAAAACCCGAGACTTCAGAATCCCTAGTTGTTACTATAGCAAATACTTTTTTCAGTTTTTTTACGTTTTCCTCTAAACAGCTTTCATGGTAGAGTGCCGTCTTTGCTTTTGACCCTACCAGTCCACACAGTTACAACAATATTTGACATTTGACAGGACTAAAAAAAATACTTATTCTATCTCTATTTCAGTAATTCGACATCATCAAGAATCTAGTCATAGTCAAGTTTTGCAGTGTTTTGAGCCTTTACGTTTTCTCCTCTATCAACTTCATTATACATGTTTTATCACAAATAAAGTGTGTTCTTCAGATAAGCAAAAATTTAAATTTTTGTGTTAACAATTGAAAAGAAAATTGGTAAATTATTTTAGCATTCGTGTAATTTAAAAGAATAATCTTTGCTAGAATTTAATTTAAATCTCAGTAGATTTTTTTTAGATTTAGATCTCAAAAGTACAGAACAGTGTATTGCTATATATGTATTTAAAATAGATATAGCACGAGTTACATAATTTAATTGTGGTAAATTTTTTCTTCAGTGAATTGGGCACTAGCTAAAGTGCGAAGTTTTTTTTAATAAAACTATATCGAATATCAAAGAAAGGAATTACCAATGTTTTTTACAATGGTGTATCAATATTAGAATCCTAGAATCAAGACCAGGGGTGGCGAACCTTTTCTTCTCTAAAGGCCGCATTCATTTTTCTGATTCGACATAAGGCCGCAGTAAACATTGACTATGGAATCTTTGTCCGGAAACAAGAATTTACGGTCAGAATACGTCAGAAATTTACATACATTTACAAAATTACAGAATTGGCCAGAAGGCCGCAGGTTGCCCATGCCTGATCTAGTCTATCTAGGACCTCAAACGGTCATGTATCAAGGTTGGGCTGGAGTGGGCTCGGAAAGGCTCGCGCGAGCCCCTTGTTAAATTTTACCAAGGCCGGCGAGCCCCTTGTTAATTTAAGAGAAAACAATATTCTCAGATCAAATTAGTATACAACTGCAGTTTCTGACTCATTGTAAATTACATATTTTTTCATATATTAGGTGTAACAATCGATTGCTTATTTAAGTATTACATATTATTACATAGGAGTGATAAAAAATTCTCTCCTTTCCAGAACACTGAGAATTGCTTTGACATTAAGCGAGCCCTTTGTTAACGTATTGGCAGCCCACCGTTGCCATTTATCACATGGAAAAGATCTAATGCAGCTTTCAGTAGAGTAGCACAAGTCCAGCAGTTATATATATATATATATATATATATGTAGATCATTTTCTGCTTGTAACTTTTCGCAACGTTGGGCTATTATTATTCTGAATGCTTCTCGAATCGCATTGCGATAAATTCAATATTCAACCCACTGAGACAATGGGCGCTGTTGAGTAATTACTTTCTATTATTCTGTGTACGTTGATGCTATACCACTCATTTTGAAAGTGTATTCTTGCGTTCAAGTCTTGGATTTCGATCCCCACGGTAAAGTAGATAATTATATTATCTACTTCAAAACATTCAGCTGAAGAATTTTATCAGCTGTTTGTTATCTCACTGCACACACTGTTTTACCAACGAATACCTCGAGAGTCTGGGAAGTCCACTAAAAGTACACTTTGTATTTAAATCTTATCTTTGACCATGACTGCCAGGAGATCTAATACATCCTAATGCATTATTTCATTAAATTTACCAGCAAGTCTTTATAACAACTAACACACTGCAACTTTTGATTTTCATTGGTTCTGGTCATTCTGAATTCTGGTCAACTGAATTCTGGTCAACTGAATAAACCAAGGTTCGGTCATCATTTTTTTTAATCTCCTGAAACACTCCTGGCAATTATCCACAAACGCTAAACGCGTCTGTGTTACTAGGTTGCCCATTTCCCCAGACAAATTCATTATAACTGGCTGTAGATCCGTAGGGGATTTTGGCTGGTAAATCGTAGAACCTTGGTAGGACAAAAAAACCGGGTAGCTACTATAAATTCAGGTACATGCAATAACTCATTATGGACCTGAAATACTTACGATCTATTATTAAGTGCATAAAGTTTATAGTGTAATGCAGGGGTTCTTAACCTTATTGCGGTGACTGGCGCACTTGAGATTTGGGAAAAGAGTGACGGGAGTAGGCAGGATTTAAAAAAACAAGATTTGCATACATAGTATGAAAAAGTGGTAAATATTTATGTATTCATTTTATTATTGTTCCCTTAACAGTCTAACATGTGGTACATTGATTATATTAGAATAAATTTTTGAGACTTCTCTATATGAAGGTGTATGGATATTACCCATGGCTTTATCCAACTGACTTTCTTTTAGGCATGCTTAACTTCAATAGCTTGAACCTTCGAAGAGAAATGTATCTGGCCATATATTTTTTTCGACTTATACGAGGCCAAAATGAGAATTCCACCATTCTTGAGAATGTGAATCTAAATGTTCCTGATTATTTTTTAAGAAATCGCGGACATGAATTGTTTGTTCTCCCAAGGTGTAGAACCAGCCTGCCAATGGGGATGCCACTGGGGAGAGCTTTAACGGTGTTCAACAATATTGCTTCGGATGTCGACATATTCCACGTAGACGTGGGTGAGTTCCGACGAATACTATTTTTTTATGTATTAAAGTAGAGTTCGTCGGAGCTAACTTAGTTGACTTCCTTGCCATTTTTTTTTTCTACTGCTTTTAATATTAAATTGTACTATTTTTTTTTCTCCATTGTAAAAGTTTTCAATTAATAATTTGTCAACCTTGTGCAATGTTAATTAAATAAATAAATTAATACTAAATTATTTATTATAGATCGGAACATTATGCAATTATTTACATTTATAAAAAAGTCGTAAAAATAACATTTAGTGCGATCCTTGACGTGAATTCTCAAAGTAAGGAGTGTAAGATGATAATCCCAATCGTAAACAATTATCAAGGTTGGTATTGGTAGGTCGAGATTAGGGCATCCAATCCCGGGATCCCGTTCAATTTTCTGATCCCGAAATTCCGGGATTGAGATGGCCGCGATCCCGGGATTTCGGGATTGAGAAATTTTGAGCAAATTCTCGAAATTTACACGTTGGCAAATTGAAGATTTCAAATTCCTCGGTGAGCTAAAAAAAAAACGAGTTTCCGTGATATTCCGGGAAAAAGTATAGCAAATTGAGGATTTCAAATTCCTCGGTGAGAAAATCTCAATCCCGGGATCCCGGGATTCAAAATAAATCAATCCCGAAATCCCGGGATTGGAAAAAGGCTTTGGGATTGGATACCCTAGTCGAGATCTTGTTTTTGATTTTATTATATTCATGGTGGAAAATAAAGATTCGCACAAATATGTGGAACCAAAACAGGATTTAATTATGTAAGTTCACTTTTTCAAAAGAGGGTACTCTTTATGGTTAGCTAAATTCCAAATGTTTTCAGTCAGTCCGTTGGATTTTGTATGTATATCTAAAATTCCTTCTTCAGTTTTGCAAAAATACGTACCTAAACAAGTGCACAATATTAGCATATTGACTGTGGAAACGAAAAATGACGTAACCCACAGTTTTTTTTCGATAATTGCAATGTATCAAACTTAATACACGTTCTATCAAAAGGATGCAACCTGCAAATGCCAAATTAGTATCCAAATTTAGCTTTTAAATTTGAAATAGATGACCTTGTAAAAAATTAAAACCAAGAAAAAATACTGAAATAAAGGTTTTTCCTAGATAAATTCTTGAATTAATATTAGATTATGTCAATTAAACACCAGTATAGAAGTCTACGTACATTTCAAGGTTGTGCATAATTCATAATTTGCATATTTCTCAAAATTATCAAAACACGTTTTTAGCGCGTCCTGTAAAATTTGATATGTGTGGGTTACGTCCTTTTCCCTTTCCACTGTCGATATGTAACCCTTTAACTCACTGACAGCGGAATCAAAGATTATTCGTGAAATAAAATGGATATCGTGGGGCACTAACCAGTTAAGTTATGTTAAAAATCAACATACTGTTTTTTATTGAAAATACAATTCAACAGAAAAAATTAAGCCTGTAAACAAATCGATGTTTGCTTTTAAACGTTATATATAATATAATATGATTATTGCATATGCAACAAGAAGCGTTTTTCTCTGTTAAAATTGACTTACATTAGTTCGTATCATTATAACTCAATTATTGTTTTGCCCTCTGCACAATCAGCTGCTAAACATTACATTCATTAAAATTATTAACTATTGATTAATTATTCTCAAATCATCTTCTTCACCTTCACCTTCAATCTTTGCATTAAACTTTATGTCCGATTATTATATTGGAGTGATAAAGTAATTATTTAATGTCGACGATTTAAAATAAATGACAGGTTACAAAAAAAAACAACAGGTCAAATTACAATCTAAAATGCGACAGTCTACAAGTTATAATCGTTAGCAACCTGAAGTCGATTTCAAACGGCTTGGAAAATGTCCACTGAAACACCATTATAAACAAAGTCAGTTATATTATTTTAGAAAACAGCGTTGTCGACATAATCTGAAAATATATTCAAAATGTTATTTTCATTAGGCACTAGCCGGTTCCCAGCAAGAGTTGCAAGTTGCAATGCCACTCAAAGAAAGAAAGTGTTTGTGTTTTGCATGTTTTCTTTTTCTGTCTGTTTGAAGTTTGACGTTGCTGCCGATTGTCTATGGTACTACACATGCGCCACCTACTGTAATTCAATTGTATTATAACCTTCGCGCAAGTGCAAGCATACGTTGTCGAAATGAACTGTATGGCAGACATACAAACACTGATTTTTATAATATATATATTATAAGACCTACTGTAAGTTCATTTTACTACACCTATAACCTTCCCGAAAATGCAAGTAAAATGTTTGTCAAAGTTTTATTGCAATCAGACGAGCGGTGTGGCAACGCATAAAATACGAACAAACAAACATTATTTTTTATATATTAGTTTATAATTGTCGTCTCATGACAATCTTTCATTGAAACTAAATTTATCTATATTCGGTAACTATTTATTTTCTTCCTCTGTAGAAATTATTTAAAGAAGAAAATAATATACGTCCGCTAATTTTCCTTTCACCTGGCAACTCCCTGTTTCGGAGACGTGGATAAAGGAACGAAGCTCGAAACATTTCATATAGGATGGCGAAGTTTTCATACTGAAATGTATTCCATATTTCGCAAAATTTATCAGTTCTTCTTCATAATAATGTGTAATCTTATTTCTATTAACAAGTCCGCAAAAAAGATTTTAAATCATGCCGTTGTTTTTTGTTACATTGTGATCTTTTTCGCCGAAATAATCGCGGCATTCTACACGAAAAGTATACCAAAATGAACTTCCACAAAGATACTGTCGAATCCGTCGAAAATGTTGTGTAGATTCCTTTCATTATCTTTTATTTTTGAAGGAACTGATTTAGTGCGACACAGTTTGACACTTGTCTCTCACGTCAAACCAAACATCAAAACACAAACAACGTGAATCCAGCAAATTGTCAACAAACTGTCAAAAAAGTTAGTATAGATCATAATATGATAATTATGTCAGTGTAGCCCAGGGGTGGAGAACCCTATCTTCTCTAAAGGCCGCATTCATTTTTCTGATTCGACATGAGGCTGCACTAAACATTGACTAGGGCAGGCATGGGCAACCTTTCCTATGTCTGGGGCCAAATTATCATTCTGTCTCCTAGTCAAGGGCCGTACCAAATTATCAAACATAATAAAGTAATATTAAATTAAATAAAACACGTTGCTACTTCTTATACATTTTTTATTTATATAATGAACGACATAATATTAATATTATATACTGGTTACAAAATTTAGTGTGAAGATTGGCCATGAACTTTAATTACGAGACTAGCAATATTGGCTCCCTGGAACTATTAATTTATGTCTCTATTACTTCACTGAGATGAATCAGGGCCGGACAAAATAGCTCGACGGGCCGGTGGTTGCCCATATATGGACTAGGGAATTGTTGGTCGGAAACAGGAATTTACGGTCAGAATATGTCAGGAATTTACGAATTTACAGAATAACAGAATTGGCCAGAAGGCCGCACATGAGTAGAAAAAAGGCCTCGTACGGCCTTAAGGCCGCAGGATCCCCACGCTTGGTGTAGCTTATTGTATAAAAGTAATAAACTTTACATCAAATCAATTCATAAATAATGTCAGTTGAAAGATTGCATTTATTGCATATTGGTTATATTGGTTTTATCAATGGATAAAATAACACCCACGTGATAATATAATGATATTCTGTTGATGTCAACATCAAGGCAACGGTTTTCAAAACGTATGCCGGTAAAATAAATACTATCTAACCTTTATACAATTTTAATATGAAAAAAATAGTTTAGTATTCCCTTTTTTTTGAAAAATTAAGCAAACTTCTTCTTTATTGATTGCTTGTGACCGGGCTGGATGGTTATCGTACACGATTTGTATGCACTCTTTTGATCTTCGGAGGTTCAATGAAGTACCGTTTCATATCTTAATTATTTGGTCTGTCATTCAAATATGAGACAATCAGCGTTTCTTAATTACTCTGAATGGATAATCTAATTATAATCTAATTTAACACGAAAAAAAAATGTAGAACACACTGTTCTAAATACTTGTTGCGATAAGAATGCTTTCCTACGATGACAACGAAAACCCGTCATCGCATGCAGTTGGAAACGAGATATATCGACCATCGTCGATCAAACGATTGTCGGGTCTGTGACGCAGCGGTCAATGTGATGGATCTCACGGATTCCAGTACGAACAACATTTTTTCAATCGATTTATCGACTTCTCTTCGAAGGCTTGGGTGTTTGTAATGCCTAAATAATCGTTCTAACCAAGGCGTGGGGAACCTGCGGCCTTTTGGCTATTCTGGTGCAGCCTTCTGGCCAACTCTGTAATTCTGTAAATGTATGTAAATTCATAAATTCCCGACATATTCCGACCGTAAATTCCTGTTTCCGGCCAATGATTCCATAGTCGATGTTTACTGCGGCCTTACGTCGAATCAGAAAAATGAATGCGGCCTTAAGAGAAGAAAAAGGTTCACCATCCTTGTACCAAAATTTTGGTCCACGCGTTTTGTCACTAACCACCCGGGATTCGCCTTTCGGCATTTTCAGGCATTCAAGTGCACGGATGAACGTGAAATGACAAGTGGGAGTATAAAAAACGATTCAAAATTATTTATAGCAACTGAACTGGCCTTGTATACGTATATATACATTGAGGATGTTCATACTAAGTTCTAGTATTGTATCTAGTTTAGAGAATAAAAGGTTCCCCACCGCTGTTCTAACCCTTTCAATTCTTAAATAACGGGGCGTAGCAAAAAATATTTGTAAAAATATAAAAATATTATCTTTCCTTGCCTTATCCTTGTATTTATATTACTTTCTTCGAAAAAGGGAGGTTGAGCGACATGAACCAAACAGTAAAAAAGAACTTTTGTTGAGATACCTTCAAGGCCGTATGCTCCACATTGGGAATGGACACGGATAAAAAAATATCCACCCTTAAAAATATAGGATATAGTTGAAAGGGCGTGTGTATTAATTTTGAATGTTGGTAAACAATAGGCGATGTAAAGTGTAAGCAAAGAAATGGTCTAACATTTATAAATATATAAAAATGGAATTTTAAATAATATGTGTGGGTTATACCAATCTATTACGTTATCAGTCATTATCGTAATGCATTCTTCTAGGCGCATGTATTATTATTATTGTTTATCGTGGACTTGCCCGTCACATGGAATCACTTGTTGATAACAATATTTGTATTATCAATTGGCACCTCACCGGCAAATTAGATAAAATATGATTATCTGTTCTCGTTTTTGTATAAAATCACTTAATTTGGAAAGACACGTGTTCAATCAGGAACAAGGGATAAAAATGTTGCACCCAAATACAGACGCTCATAAACTCTTTTTCAAGGAAATTTTATAAATAAACAGAGCGCAATTGAACAGCTTTCCGATTTTAAATGAAATGTTACACATGCCTGGCTCTCCACTTTTATACCATTTATAGATATAATCATAAAACCATTTCCGATAAACAAAATAAATATAATTCTTAAAATTACTCACCATTCAAATCTGTGGGCACTCCCATGGGCTTATCCTTTTTGCCAGAAATGGCTTTAAGCGCAATAATACATTTATTTACTATATAAACACGAAACATTCATTTACTAAGCGTCAGTTCAAGTTCATCCGTGCACTTGAACGCCTGAAGATGCCGAAAGGCGAAACCCGGGTCGTTAGTGATAAAACCTGTGTAAATGTACATTATTTGAACGATTCAAATTCAAAAGTTCACTTTAAGATTTATTTTCGTGCTCACTACTTCGTGGCGGTCAGCATAAAGGAACAATAAATTATTATTTTTTTTAAATATTTTTTACGATTTAAATTGGTAATGATGCAGTTATTTTATATCTAATAAATGATTACCTTTGTATAGTTAAAAACGAAAAATATCTAACGACTCGTACGAAAAGTATGTAAGCCTACTAAGGATTGTTTCATGCTTCATAATACACGTAGGGTTACTGATAAATAATTACAAGGAATACTTACTATTGATGCTATAGAAATTCTGTGAAATTTTTACTTTATTATTTTTAAATTGAACATATATGTATATTTAATTTAAAGTCTAGCGAGACAAAATTAAAGAAAATAAAAAAATGCTTGTTCGAAATAGTATTCATTCATGAACACCCAAGAAACAATAGATAGTGTTGGTAACTGATAGTGACTACAAATATTTGACAGAGAAACATCCGTTTACATAAATGTCTAATATAAGATACTCAAGTTGAAATGATAAAGTGAAATTATTTTGAGATTAGTGCACTAATCTTTGTTTTTTATCAATATTTTTTAATAGCCATGTACATCATCAGATTTCAAAATGTTACTATGTATAAATGTACAACGTTATCAAAGACTTCAATAAAATATTGTGTAAGCAAGAAACGTCGTAAGTGTTTCAACAAATTTTCACTTTTCATATACAGTAAAAACCCCCATTTATACTAAAGTCGGGACCGTGTAATTTGGAGTAGTGTAATTGGGGGAGTGAATCTCATACAAAATTATTGATTTTGTTTTTTTTCCGTGAAAAATGCAAAACTAAGATTTCCCTTAGTTTTGCAATAAAAAAAATATGGACGAAATATTTAGTTACTAAGTGATGGTTCTAGGACAGGGATGGCGCACCTTTTTTAGTGCGCGTGCAAAAATCGTCAAAAACTATTTCTCGATTGTGTGGCGTAACTCGAAGTAACAAAAATGAACAAAATAGAAAAAATAAAAAATGATTTTTTTCTGAATTTTATTTACAAACTTAAGAAATACAATAGGTTTTCTTAGAATAAAATATTTTTTTTAACTTGGAAATCGTTCGCGTGCCATGCAAATTCTCAAACGTGCCACCTTGGGCACGCGTGACATATGTTCGCCATCCCTGTTCTAGGATATATATATATCGAAATACCGATATTGATTACTTGCCCAGTATGGCGAACCCAACTGGACGTATTTTTTTGTTTTATTTAAACATTTTTACAACACACTACATACTGATATTGCAAACCCTATTTGTCACATTTTTTTTGACACTAGACATTTTCATAAAAATAATATCGAAAAGGTTATAAAAAATAAGTGGCTGGAACAGATTTTAACAGTATAATTTTTTTAAATAAACGTACAGTGGAACCCCCAATTACACTACTCCTAATTACGCGCTGGCTTGAAATATTCGCCCCAATTCCCCCAATTGAACGGTCGCACTCCACTGTCGTTGCTACGAGACGGCCGTCTGTGCGGTGCATACAGTCAAATGTTGGCTAGCGTCTGTGTATCCAACACGTGCTAGGCTATACACGCATAGCCGGGCGACTGTCTGTGTGCTAGATTTTGCGCGCGCTTTGTTAACATATTGGCAGCCCATTACTGCCTAGTGATAACCTAGTAATATATTTAAAATAACTTATAAGTTTGTGTGAGTAAAAATTGTATTTTCTCGAATTCGATGCACAAAATCGTCAATTTAAAATATGGTGCATGTAACGGAAAAAAAAACCTTTTACATTTCGATTTATCAAGCAGTTAGTGACTTTTTATGCTATTTACACATGGTGCTGCAGCCGTCTTAAGTTTCTCCAGAAAAACTGTAAAATATCAGTTACAAATTACGACCAATCGTGTGTAAAATTTGAAGTTTATATTTTCACCAAGTTTTGAAAAAAAACAATCAATGTAGTCAATTTCATTCGCATGCCCGAGCGATTGCGTTTTTCGAACGTTTGCGCGAATATTTTTGACCATGAATTCCAGCCACAAATCTGCCATATTTAAATTGTTCTACTTTAGCGTGATACAAAATATGTAACATTATTTATCAGAAATTTGTGTACATCGAGAGACTTATCATGTTGTGGTGCAGATATGGCGAACCTAGGGAACGCATGCCAGAGTTAGCCCGTTCAAAAATTTTGCTGGCACGTGCGCGATTCACAAAATGTTTTTAAAATAACTTTTTAAAGAAGTATTTTAAATAGCTATCTTTCTAGAAGA
This sequence comes from Himalopsyche tibetana, assembly GCA_030503985.1. Taxonomy (NCBI): domain Eukaryota; kingdom Metazoa; phylum Arthropoda; class Insecta; order Trichoptera; family Rhyacophilidae; genus Himalopsyche; species Himalopsyche tibetana. Next base: position 37,869,638 of record JAPJYX010000014.1, on the reverse strand, counting down.
TTTGTGCAATCAAGGACTATTATATTTTAAAATTTATATATTATTAAACCTCTTCCAATCCTCCTGATCCTTTAATAACTGGGTAAAGTAATAGCGATTAGTTAACCACTAGTCTTGTTCTAGCCCTATCCTTCTTTCCCGACTCACTTTGAAAAAAGTACTTTGTTCTCGTGGAAAAATCTTCTGTTCAGATACCTCCATTAGGAGGTCATATGCTGCACATTGGCAACGGACATGGATAAAAAAAAATGAAAACTTATTTTTTGATCGCTTGACAATATTTGGGATTTTTAGCGAGCACCCGTAAATAGGTTCACCAACACTAGTGGTGGATATACTGTAAATAGGTTTACGAGGATTAAAATTTCGTAAAACATCCCATCTAATGTACACGTTTTTATTCATAGCTCAAACGAAGACCCATAATTGTATTCATTGCTTAATCTAATAAATACAAATGAATGTTTGTTTGTTCGTACTTTATGCGTTGCCACACCACCCATCCGATTGCAATAAAACTTTCACAAACTTTTTGCTTGCACTTCCGGGAAGGTTATAGGCATAGTAACTTACAGTAGGTCTTATATATAAAAATCAATGTTTGTATGTCTGCCATACAGTTCATTTTGACAACGTATGCTTGGACTTGCGCGAAGGTTATAGTAAAATTAACTTATAGTAGGTGGCGTGTGTGTCGTACCATATACAATCGCCAAACAGACAAAAAAAATAAAACACAAACACTTTCTTTCTTTGAATGGCATTGCAACGCTTGCCAGAAACCGGCTAGTTGATTTAAAAAAAATATATAATATTTTATTATTATTTTAATAAAATATGTCAATAATCGCCGTATATCGACCGCCTCAAACATATAATGGGATATTAATACTGAATATTATAATATTAAAAAAGTAAAATAAATTTATAGATCTGCTCGAGCTTGGTCCGATAGTAGGGCTAGTTGGTAAGCGTTTCGTAAACGCAAACGGAAACATTGTGCTTTTTAGATGTAATCTATAATTACCAAATCTTAAAAAAGTAATTACAACTCAAAATTAGCACACGTAACTGTGATTCAGTTGAATTTTATTTCTATAAGTATATGTCGGACACGAGTAATAATTTTACATATTTAGTCTTACTATAATATGTTTTTACGGTTTCTTGCACTTGCTCAAAATGTAAGATAATGATATATATTTTGTATTAAGAAAGACGGGAGAGATGAAATTTTATAAAACTATTTTAGTAATATAGTATATCGATGGCCATAAGTTGACAAAACGTAACCGACATTTGTTCAATTTTACATGAGAGCCAAAAAACTGAAAGACAATTTGGAGTAAAATAATTATTATGTATACATATTTAAAATAATCTGTTGACACAATATTAATTAAATAAACTTTTTATTAGCAAGAATTTTTGATACGAGTTAACAATTTTAATTTTGTTTCTTATTTTATGATGATACATGGAAAAAATTCCAAGTATTTTGATCAATTCAATGCACCTGTTTTAACTTCATCATATAATAATAGAAAAAAATATACGTAATTGTTATATTTTAAAAAAATCTAGTTATGGATTGTCTACTCTTCAATACAAAATGTTGCAGTAAACATGTTGGAATTTTTTCTCACCTTTTTTTCAAATAGTTGGAAAACGATGTAGCTATTCTACTATTTTCTGGCAGTTTTGTGGGCCTTTTTTCTGTTATGTGTTTTCAACTTATAACTGATCTCGTAATTTACAAAATATTTTTGGTAAATTACGAGATGTCAATATTTTAATAGAACTTGAAAAAACAAAGAAACTGATATGCATAACTCAGTTTATGAAAAAATGTCGGTTACGTGTTGTCAACGTGTGGCCATCGATATACCGTTCAATGACAGGTTTACGAAACCGAATCGTTTGACCATCTCGCTTAATCGCCCCCGAGGCTGTATTATGACACTGTAACGAAATATTCATCTCTATGATTTGTTTAAGCAAGAATTTAATTTAATATTTTAGTTTAATTTTATTACAAAATGTCTAACAATAAAAATGTCTAAATAATAACATTATGTCGTGGGCATAATACATAAACCGTAGGTGGTATTCAAGATTCATTAACAAAATATGAACACTTATAAACGCATTCAATGTAAAATTAAAAGAAGTATTATATGCTTCTGTCTGGTAGCGGGTTTTCTTTATTATTTTAATGAATATTAAACAGCCGTTAATTAATAATAATGTATGCGGCAAAGTCCTCAAATCGACAGAAACATAATATACACAATATCTAACGTATCTGCTTTATATGCCACTGTCAATAAATACAATTGTGTTGAAATATTAAAATACGGCATGAAAATCGTTTTACACTCGGGCCTCATATAACACGGCACTTCTCTACAACGTGGTTTTGATCTGACACGGCTGATGAATTGAGGCATATTTTTGTATTACACATTTTATACAAAGCTATATTAGAAAAAAAATATTACATGTCGCTCTGGATCAAGATTGTTTTGTTTTATATTAATATAAAAAAAAATCTAAATGCAATTACACAAATTCTTGGTTCTGGTTGAATGATAATATATACTTATGGAGAAGTCAATGCGAAAAGTATTACGCTCTATAAAGTATTTATTTAAGTTTTAAAATATTCAGATTTTTTTTCCAACGCTCATCAAAGAACGATAAGCAATATGGAATTTTTCAAGGTAAATTAGGATAAATTAAACTGATATTTATTATTAATTACTTTAAGGTTTTAGCAACGGAATTAGAATGTTAAGAGTGAATAGAAAGATGTATTGTGTATCTCTTCGGAGCCAGTATATTATAGCTGAGCAAAATGTAAGTTTAAACGTAGTTCTTATGATGGCGAAAGCCGAAATAACTGTTAACTAATATTATAGAAACGTTGCTGTTTTTACCTTATTATAATGGAGTTCTAAATGCCAATTCAATCAACAAATCTTGATACTTTTTGGAATGCACAACATTATTTTGTATGCACTTTGATCTTTGTATATCATATATATTTTTGCGCAACCACATTCCCAGTGTTGTGTACTTATCGAAATAATATACCAAGATTTTGATGCCATGTACCTAAAATAGATTAAATAAAATAACTCTATTTCCATTGTATGTAAATAGTTCGCTAGAAATATGACGTGCTATCTCAATATGAGTTTATCAAGATATTTAATGATAATATTTACATTTTTTTATTATGACGTTTTATGCTGTTTATGTCGATTTTAAATTTATGTGATTACGCGTTCATGTAATTCGGTAGTTTATGAACTGATCCTTTCATGTATGGTCGACAATAGGTGTCATTAAAAAATGTGCACAACAAAATGACATGAATACATATACATATCGACTGTGGAAAGGAAAAAGGACGCAACCCACACATTTACAATTTTACAGGAGGAGCAAAAAACCTGTTATCATGATTTTGGACCATAGGGAAATTATTAAATATACACAAACTTGAAGTGTACAAAGACTTGTAAGCTGGTGTTTAATTGACATAATCTAATAACAAATTGTTTAAGAATAACCTTTTTTTAAGCTTATTTTACTGTTTGCAATTTTGACAGGTCCAATTTTTTCAAACATTAAACTTAAATTTAAATATCAATTCGACATTTGCAGCTTACGTCCTTTTGATAGAACGTGTATCAAGTTGTATATATTGTGATTATCGAAAAAAAGTTTTGAAAAAACTGTGGGTTACGTCCTTTTTCCTTTCCAAAGTCGATATAGTAAAACGTTATAATTATTCCATACAGTCGTGATTTACACAAAAACATTTCGCAATTACTGCTTTCAAACCACGTTTAGTTTATGTAGAGCAAAGAAAATTGAATGTGCAAAAAATGACTGATTTTAAGTAAGCAGTGTTTACAAGATGTCGGTGATCGTTGTATTTTCTAGCGAAATTCCGTTGTAAATATTATTATTCCAAACATCACTCGAGTACAGATTTATATGCGATAAAAGGCAGCGAACTGTGAAACAAACTCTTACTAATTTATCATATTATAAAATAAATTCTTGAAGAATGTGTAGCATTCGTGAACATGAACAAATATTTTTTAAAAATAGCAATAATATTTGCGTTAAAAGTACTCATGTATGTGTTTACGAGCAGAGTTGCCTTCAGTCACATTTCATAGGAAAATTATGATTATATCAGTGCACTTGAAGTCAATTTAGTCAGAAAGAACGCAATGCCTTGAAACCTTTGATATTGCTTTTGTCAATATGGCGTCCTTTACCAGGGTAGGTTTGATAAATTTAACATTGCAATCAACGTTTGTAAACTAATAGCACGATCAAAGAATTAAATCAAACAAGTATGTAGTTTATTAAAATTAAAAATTTACTTCTATAACGTACAAGTATTCTTTTACAATGATTGAAATACATATTCCTTCTTGTATTTTTGTCATATTCGCTATATATGTGATGATGTTGGGAATTCTTTTCTGCTTATCAACTGCTGCCGTTGAGTTATAGCACGAATATTATCGTCGATTTAGAGTCCAGATTCAAGGAAATCTTTCACTTCCACAGTGTCACTTACTGAATATTCACCTCGAATCATATGATCCTGTAGCTTAAACTTCTCTGAGTGAAATATCATGTGGCCAAAATGCTATCTTTCCTGTACTAATCTTTCAAAGTCTTTTATTTGCGATGAGTTTTATGTAGTTTTTGTATTTTTCATATTCTCCGTTTAATATGTCTAAAAAAATACACTAAACTCTTTTTTAACTCGGTTTTTCACACGAGATTTAAATAACACGATTCACTAAATGTCAAGGCTGTGGAGACGTGTAAAAAAAGACGACTACAAATTACATTTTAACTTATATGTATACCATCAGATCATCTTTAGTCAGCCAATCATAAAATGTCAACACTTTTGACTATTTTGTTTGAATACACATCATTTAATATATTTTTCAAAACAAATTGAGCCGCTCATTTTTCACGACTCCGTCTCCACAATTAGAATTATTAGTTCTAATACGATTAACAGACACAATAACACAGAAACGGATTTCTTAGTAACAAAGATAGACTGTAATAAAATATGAAAAAACGTTAGATCCTTACACATTAGACATGTCAGACATTTTCTAGAGATGAAAACGATTTATTTCCAGTCAATCATATATGTCCCGTATATAATCGAGATGCAATGAATAGTATTATTTCTTCACAATGAAAATACATATTATAAATATTTTTTTGCGTAATTTACTTATTCGTTATTGCCTTTTTACACGGTTATGCATTTTTTTATATGCCCGATTTTTTAACTTCAGGGAACCAGTCTTAAGGGGGTATTCTAGTGTAGAGGCACGAATTATCAGTGTTTTTTCGAGCTCTGTAAAAAATAAACAAAGAAAAATTTCACCGTCCATTTTTTTACCATTCGTTTATTTATATTTTAAAAATATATAAAATTCAAAACTCGAAAAGTTATCGGCTGGTAAAAGGATGGTTCCAAAAAAAGGTGGTGTCCTGACTCCTGACGTACACGATTCCAACTTTTCTGGCCATCTGAATTTTTTTTTTTAACGGATTCTTTATTAATAAAAATGTCTCTATAGCTCCTACTAAAAATTAAAATTTTGACTTAAAGCTATAGATAGATGTATATAGAACGTTCGTACAAAATTTCAAATAAATCAGTTTGGTAGAACTTGAGATATTATGTACGTCAGCTTGAAAAAAGTAGTGTCGAGAAAAACGCGTTTAAAGTTTTAAGTTTCGATCTGTTTCGGTCGGACCAGCTTAGTTGCTGCGTCACCAAAATAGCTGTAACTCGGTAAAAAATTGAAAAAATTAAAAATCCTTTTGAGGACATACTCTCAAATGTCTAAACTTTAGAAAAATATAAAAAAGAAAGAATCGATTTTTTTCGAATTTCTACACTAGAATACCCCCTTAAGTTTTTCTATGAACTCTATCACTTTTTCACACGGTTTTTTAAGGAACGTATCTACCATAGAAAAAAAAGTAGAGTGTATTTATTATAATTGATGAGTGGGTTTTATAAACTATAACTAACGCATACGATTGCCATTTTTACTAAAAGAGAAATTATAAATTATATCGACACGAGACTACGCTTGGTTAACTGTATTTTAAGAATATTTTAGCAATAAAATATCTGTGTGCCTATTTCTTACAAACGTTTCCAATGATCAACATAATAATAATATGTATAGATATATTCATTTACGTGTGCATTAAATTATAACTCGTTTTTGATATTTAATCCAAGATAGAATTTTATGGTAAATACTATATCTAAGGTTTTATTTATATATAGGGTCTTCTGTCCTCTTTTGAAAGACCCTATACATGGAATCTGCACTATGGTTGAATAATATTGTTATACATTTTTTCGTCCTCAGGTTTCGAAATATATTTATGGAATAAATCTATATTTTTTCTGAAAATTAAAGGTACACTCAGTTTTTTTCCTGACTTCGAATCCACAACCTTGGTAAGCAGTGGTGGATTCAGCACTTTGGAGGCCCTAGGCGCAATAAATTTTGGAGGCTCTATTTTTCGAATAACATAAAAGTGTTGCAAAACTCTTCGTAGAATAATAATGAATATTGAAAACTGAACTGACTTTTGAGTCAAAAGCTTTTTGTTGTAGAAAAAGTCGAGACATATTAATCTCAATGAATTAAAGTAAAGATTACTTGCCATTACAGTGGCGGATTATCCCATAAGCGCAAGAGGCGCGCGCTTGGGGCCCATCAAATTTTAGGGGCCTCAAAAATAGCATAAAATATATAAATCATTATATTTTTATTTCAGTTTTCAATATTCATTATTATTCTACGAAGAGTTTTGCAACACTTTTATGTTATTCGAAAAATAGAGCCTCCAAAGCGCTGAATCCACCACTGCTTACCAAGGTTGTGGATTCGAAGTCAAGAAAAAAAACTGAGTAAACCTTTAATTTTCGTTTCTATAATAGTTTTATTGCTCACAGATTAATACAATTTTAGTTCCATCTCATTGATTGAAATTGAAATAAATCAGAGATGATAAAAGAAACTTTCTTGTAAGAGTTCACAAATACTTTGGGCGTAACGCAGTCATTTATATTGCAGCCATGTTCGTATTCAAATAACCCACATCAAAACAAAACCGTGTATTAATTTTCTCTTTTGAATAATTTTCTCTAAACCATAACAACATAAAATTAAGTTCAGCGTAACTCCAGTTATTATATTTCGCAATAAATTGTTTAATTTAAGTAATTCAAATTAAAGAAATACACCTAAAATTAATTAAAGTATGTACATATATTAAACACGTCCGTATTGAGATTCGAGCCCGTGAGATCCGCCAACGAGGTTGGACACCGACGGGCTCGAATCCCAGTACAAACAACATTTATCACTTTAAGGGTGTTCTCTGTCAATACTTGGTGGAAAGGCATTATATTAATAAAAACACAATATTCCTTTGTACTTTATTCCACTTTATTTTAAAGGTCAGGACCGGTTTCGCTCATTGCGAGCATTGTCAACTTACAGTTGAATCAGTTGACAATGCTCGCAATGAGCGAAACCGGTCCTGAACTTTGAAATAAAGTGGAATAAAGTACGAAGGAATATTGTGTTTTTATTAGCAAACAACATTTATTCAATCTGTTTGTGATATCTCAAAAATCCTCTCTCACCCTTCTAATCCAAAACAACGGGTAGTAGCGAGAGGGATTAGTTAACAACTAATCCTGTTCCTGCCATATCTTTTCTATCTTTTCTATCTATTTATCCCTACTCTTTTCAGAAAAAAGATTTAGCATTGAGAAAATGCTCAATCTTTCAACTATTGGAGGCGGAAATAGTTAAGAAAATAAATTAGACTCACATTTTTGTTTTCTTTATGCAACATAATTATGTACAAAGCGAACTTACCTTTATTCAAATATGGCAGTTTACATACCCTTAAGTCATATCTCGCATGACTGTTACTAAATTTTATATTTTTTACTCATAACTTATTTGGCGAAAGTGTGCAGTCGAAAGAACCACTAATATAATATAAATATTAATAAACACATACTCATTTTCCCAAATTGTTCCTCCGCTAGGAATGTTCCGCTAAATATGATAACAATCAATAAGTAAGTATACACTGACACGAGCAAATAATGCAAATTTACTACAAAAACAACATGTTTTATGTATTTCTAATCCATCACCTTTCTCTTAATGCCTAGAATAAAAATGGAAGCAATCTAAATAATTCGCCGTGCATAATTTCCTGATAAGAGTAATTATTTTAAAATGGAGTGTTGTTGAAATCAATTCGTTACAGTTTCAATCACTACTGATTTTGCCATTAACCCAACTCCACTTCGAGGTAAATATTAGTTTCTGGATGTAATAAAACACTTTATGGTTTACGTAAACATAAATTCGAAAGTTAAGCCTGATAACCGAATAATATGAAATAAAACATAAGACGAAATTTTATGAATCCCATTTGTCTGCAATTTCAATCGGATATTAATCGAATCGTTGCCCTAGAAAGCAACTGTTATTAAAGTTTGTAACGTTGAATACTAGTTTCTGGATGTAATAAAACTCTATATGAGAGAGACCTTTAACACTATTTAACAATATTGTATTATCTGGAGAGAGCTTGACACTATTTTACAATATTGGTTCGGATGTCGACATATTATACGCGGGCGCGAGTGAGTTCCAACGAATACTTTTTTTATGTATTAACGTAGACTTTATCAGAATTTCTTGCAAATTTCTAATGTTTATGTTTTCTACTACATGGTTTTTTAAAAATATTCTGTTATATCCTGTTTTTACATTGGAAAAGTAATAAAACCATATTTTGTAATGTACATGTAAATAAAATCAAAAAAATTAAAAATCTGTATCGATTTTTGGAAATGAAAATATCTCTTTACCAAAATTTTCTCATTTTCTTTATTATGATATAGCGTTTCAAAAATACGACATAACACTGTGTTTGTTTCAATAAATTCAATAGAAATGTAACAAACAAACGGTGAGAAGTGATTATTTATTTAAGACGGTGAAATGTCATTGAGTTAATTAGTTATATCTTTATTTAACGACCGAGAGTTCAAGTTTGTTCAAGTAGAACACTATTTTTTTACAGCTTATTTATTATTAAATATACTAAAACCGCTGATAATTGGTACTTCGTAAATCATGAATGTGCATTGACAATATATTTGAGGGTATTATTTGCAAAAACGGCTCATTCCAAAATGGTTAAAAAATGACACTTGAATTTCATTTTGAAAAACAATGTACATTTTAAAAGTATTGTTAGTTTTTCATTACTTTGGAATGATATTTTGTAGGTTATCAAGCCGTGTTTGAGACTGATCTCTAATAAAAATTTCATATTTTATTTTTATCTACTATAAATTACATTCATGGTTCACGTTTCAACAAATTTGGAATAAGTCGAGTTTGTAAATAATAGCCTCATTTGCTTGTGATAACTTTTTATAGAGTTTAAGATAGAAAAACCAACAAAGCCATTTATTTACTAAAATAATAATCATATTATGTTTTTTTGTTATCGTTGTGTTACAAAAACTGTAAATTTAAAATATGAGATTTTTTTAAAGCTTTACAAGTCATTTTTTGCACGTTAAGTAATGTCCTTAAAATTTAAAATGAACGGAAAATGTCTCTCTTTTTGTTATATGTAATATTTTATATTGTTTATCTTTGTTGGAGAAAAACATGATATTATGATATAGTGCAGGGATGGCAAACCTATATATAACACAGGTGTCGTCAAGTGACACGTAGAGAATTTTTGGTGAAAAATTTGAATTTTATACATTTTTCCTCTGACACGCGAATATTTTTATTTGAATATGGTATACATTTTATTTGGCACATTTGAAGAAAAAGGTTTGCCACACGTGTATAGTGAAATAAATATGTGGCGTATGTGGGTTTGACCTAAGACACAATTTTTATTTTCAAAAGTAACCGATTTCGTTAAGTTAGTGAACATTTTCTATTGATTTGTATATCGATTGTAATAAGGTGTTTTTTTTAATTCCTTTCCACCAAGAGTTGACAGTTGAATTCGTACAAATTAATCCTAAGTAATGAAAAAAAATATGACTACACGAACATTTCACACATTGATGAATTCTGCTTATTCTAAATAACCTTCTCTTCCTGACCTTAAACATTTTTTATCTTTAACTTTGTTGTGAATATTTGTATTTTTTTAGAAACAATGTTCACACGCAAATAACCCGTTAAAATAATGACACAAGTTTGTGGAGAAATCCCCAAAATCATAAAAACCAAACTGTAAATATGTGAACCAGACATGCGTTGTTCGCAAACAACCGAATATAAACTGTTTAATCTTTGTAGTCATTCGTTAACCTGAACAACAAAATATTAAAGTCATCGCGAATCATTTGTTTTCTTACTCAAACACTACTTTATCAATAGCCGTCAGAGAGAGAAAACAAATGACTCGCTTTAAATTATTATAGTATAATTGTACCTAAGGCCAGTGGCGAATTAATCACATGGTAAACCCTAGGCCTCAGGCGCAAAACATAAAATCGTTAGAAAATAATTAAAATCTGAACGAAAAGTATATGGGTTATATTATAAAAGATTTTTTTGAGGCCCCTAAGATTCGGAGGCCCCAAAGCCTTTTGCGCTTTTAGGATAATCCGACACTGCCTAGGGCATCCGATCCCGGGATCCCGATCAATTTGTTGATTATGTAATACTGGCCATCCAAAACTTCCTGATTTACTACCATGTAATTTAATAGTTAAACAATTCCCAAAATTTGAACCTCAGATGATCCATAGTTAACATATTTTTGAATAATACCAACATAATCAATAAATGAACAGTGGTCTCACTCCCCCTTATTGTTTGTACCATTCGTAGACATAGACAGTCTTTTTTCATAATTGTATTTAAGATTAAGTTGCATAAAAATATTTTGAGTGCTGTATGAGATTTATTCAACTTTAATCTGAAATCTAGGACACGGGTGTTCAAGCAACTGTGGTTAAAAAATAAAGAATAAATCTGTCACCTTGGCCGTTAGCTGTAAGTCAGTTATTTTTTTTATTACAATTAAGGATACATGTATAAAAACAAAAAAACATACTATTATGTTAAATGACCAATTGGGATTGAAAGATTGTGAATACCAAAATCTCGGGATCACAAAATGGGTCCAGAATTGAATGCCTTAATTGTATTTATATTTTTTATTTCTGCAGCGATACGACTCTAATAAAAAGCGCTCCAAAAAAGACCGCGGCGCAAATTTATTAGATACGAGCTACAGATGTATTTAAAGCCAAAACCTTTAAAATATTTAAGTATTATAAAGTCATACTTACATCAATATTGAAGTGGTTGTAAGTTATGAAGATCGCACGGTCGCTTGAGCAGAGATGCCGTAACAACTAATTTCCTATAATTCTTACATCTTCTTCGTTCAGAACTGTTTTTATGGGCAATTTTCTCAGCTGGATACCATTGATCAAGTATGAATTATTTACAGTTATTACTTGAATCGATTTGACAGTATTACTAAGCTTGGGCTTTTATTACGGTAGACAGAGTCCAGTGTAATGCATTGAATCTGAAATTATCAGGTATGTACGAATCGCAAGCTCTACAAAAATGGATACGCTTTATACCTTATTTAGGTTCTTGATAAATTCAGACAGCAAGAATCTCTGTCGTAAGTAATAACGGTGTTTCGTATCGGAGGTAGATAAGTACGGTAACGCCGCTCTTTTATCGATCGTATCTTTGCGGTATCATTGTTATTGCTAAATTTAACGCTAGTGAATTTTCCATGCGGAAATGTTCCTCTTTACGTTGTTTTAAGGTAGGTTGTATTCAATGTGGTATCAGCTCGGCAAGCATTTTACTGTGACAGGTACACCGAATGGCTTGCTTATAGCAGAAGACACGATGATGTAGGACTATTCTCAAATTTATTAGTACCTAGACAAGACACGTCTCTTATGATGTCCATACACCCAGGAACAAATGGTTCCAGAACATGTCCTGGAACACAAAATTCACGTGTTCACGCCGTATCGTGGAATATTTCACGTGACCCAAGATACGTTTCCATGTTTACGGTCTAGAGCAGTGTCTGCCAAACTGTGTCCGCGGCACACTACTGTGCTGCAAGAAGTCTCAGGTGTGCCGCGGTAGAAGAAGCCTTAAAAATGACAATATTGAATAATGCCTTTTCAAAAACAAATATTTGTCATGTAGGATTTCGGAAGCAAAACGGTAGCAAATCGAGGATTTCAAATTCCTCGGTGAGCTAAAAAAAAAGAAGTTTCGGAGATAATCTGCGGCATCTTGGTGTGCCGAGGTACCAGTTCCATTCATCAGTGCGCCGTAAAGTAAAAAAAGTTTGGCAGAAACTGGTCTAGAGGCAAGCGCAAACGCGGAACCTGAGTGCATGCGCGCGCAACTGTAGTATATTTCGTCATGACTTCATACCAAAGCTATAACGTATTGTGGGATACTTTTCATTATAATTATAAAACCAAATACTATTTCAGAGATTATATACGTAGGCAGCACTCGTCGACATCAACTCATCGGGTGTCATTTTAGAGATCTATTTTCGAAATGTCTTCCTGTGGTGACAGCTGTCAAAATAAACCATATATAATAATAAGTTATATTGAAATTATCTATGGTATAAGCTGTCATTTTGGATGATAAAATAATTGTGTTTTCAATGTAGAAAGCTTGTGAACATTAGTAATTAAATTTGCTCGCATTGTTTGCACCCAATAAAATCAAATAACATTGTTCGGACGCAACACTGATCAACATAACATTAACGGGTGACGTTCCTGTGATTCCTCGTGTGTTCTAGAACATTTCTGGAACATAGTTCCTGAGACATTACGTAGATGTTCAGGATCATGTCCCGGGACATTTCTTTCTATGGGCGCTTTTATACTCTGATTTTTGTATTTGGCTTTTAACTTGAATTCATTAACTGCGACTATGTTCACTGTTGTTATAGTCAATCTGTCAAACTCCAACGTTTTACATAATTTTGACAGTGTGCTTCAAAATAGTCCCAATATAACCCACTATTTTGATTCATAGAATAAATCATAAATCATTGGCTATAACAACAGTGAATATAGCCGCAATTACAAAAATCATGTTACGTATTAAAGCCCCCCTCATTATTAGTTTTTAGATTTGAATGAATTTGAGAATAGCTCTGCATGTGTTATGGATAAAGCTGAAAGGAAAATCAAAATGTAAGATTGGTTTCAAACAAGAGCCTGTAATAATTGCAGATTATTAGAAGTTTGTTCGTGTAATAAGTTATATATTTGCAATCTATTGTTTATAAAAATATTATTAATAATCTAATAGGCTGTATATTGCAATTAAAAAGCTAATTGTAATATTTAGTATGGAGAATCTACCAAAAACAAAAATGTAGGGCAGGGCAAATTATTAGCCAATTACTTTCACTTTGCTCAGTTTTAAGAATCGGATGGGTGGTAGCGAATGTAAAACAAAACAGACATCCATGACTTCGAACAGAAATCTATAAATCGATTCATATTTTCCATACTGGGACTTGAACTCGTGAGTACCGTAACTTAAGACTTCGATTTTTGGAGACTGTGTGTTACGATACTAGGCTAGTCATATTTTGTCAGTTCTTTTTTTGAAATGAAAAAAAAATAAAAATAACTCATAATTGTGTTTAATATACGCGTATGGCTAGTACAAATAAGTACCACGAACTAATCACATCACGTAAATGCATTTTTTGTACACGCATTGTTAAAATTTACAATAATAATTCCACTCACGTAGATCCCAAAGCAGAGGTAGGTTCGTCGAAACAAAAGATTGTGTCGATCATTATTACATTAAATTTTATGTGCTTTTGAATGGCATTCCTTAACAACAAAACTTACAGTAATTTATACTGCTTGTTGCGTTGCGAATTCCATGTCATTTGAATAATAGACTTTATTTTATTATCAATCTGTAATATTTTATAATACAGTGTTCTTCAATCTTTTTACATCCGCGGACCGGAAAAAGTTGGAAAAATATCTCGCGGACCGGTATCAACCAACAGCACTCAATAAATTCGTTGATGACATTAGATCGCGCCACTATTGACGAATCCATATGAATTTTAGAAAGTACCAACCTTCAAATAATACGTGTCAAAATTTCATAACAATTGACGTTTTTTAGTTCACAAGTTACAGTGGTTTTAGTGACACTAGTTTTGTAATTTTCAAAACCATGGGAAAAATTGAATTTCGTGTGTCGATAAAGCATTGCTTTTTAATGAGAAAAAATACCGTTCGAGCAAAGCAATGGCTTGAAAAGTGTTATTCTGACTGTTCCATCTTGACAAATGGTAGAGAAGTGGTTTGCTGATTTCTGAACGCTCATTTCATGATTTCTAAACTGAACGTTCTGGTCGCCCAAATTCGGCAGTTGTTCCAAAAAACATTAAAAGTCCACGAAATAGTTTTGACCTATCGTAAATTCAAGTTGCGTGAGATAGCTGACATCTTAAAGATATTGGAAGACATTTCCTTCACCATTTTGCATCAACATCGAGTCGAAATTTTTTCTAAGCAAAAGTCTTCGCGGACCATAGGTTGAAGAACACTGGTATAATACATACCTTGCTAATTCTCCTATATTTAGAAGACTCATGCCAATCATTGCTACGTTATGGTGATACTATTTCCTGTAATAGCGGTCAAATAACGAAGGAATGAACTAAAATTGTTGATTATCGATTACGAATCATGAATAATAAATTAAACATTACCTTTTCCGTACCGGTTTTTCTAGTTATATTTGCGTCCTTTTTAAAAAGATTACATCGTTGTTATGATGTCAAAAACGATTATTTGAATGTCGGCACGTTTATTACGTTTTTACCATAGTAGAATTTACAATACTTTTTTTAGATTATGTATATTATAAAGAATCATAGTATGTATATGGAAATCAACCTACAAACTTAATTCGGCCCACGTTTTTTGTATTCCATTGTTATTGTTTAAGAGCCATTCTTTAAGACGTATTTTATCTAATCCAGTCCATTTAGTATGAGAAAATGTAGTATGAAAAATCATCTGAAAAAATGATTCAATACCGATTATAACTTTAAATGTAATTAAATGAAATATGTACTCGTCGAGTTGCTAATTAGTTATTATTAACAATGAAATGCTTATCAATTATTAGAAAGATGGCGATCCAAAAATCAAAATGAAAATATATATATAAATTTATAATTTAAGATTTCGACTGAAGGTGCTTGGTGGAATTTCAATAATAAATTTGAATCGTTCAAATTATGTACATTCACACAAGTATTTTCACTAACGATCCGGGTTTCGCCTTTCGTAAGTAAATATAATCATAAAACCTTTCCCAGCAAACAAAAATAAATATAACTCTTAATATTACTCACCATTCAAATCTGTAGGCATTCCCATGGGTTAATACTTTTCGAGAGCAAAGGCTTCAAACTTAATGATACATTTATTTCTTATATAAACACGATACATTCATTTACTAAGCGT
Organism: Himalopsyche tibetana; assembly: GCA_030503985.1. Classification (NCBI taxonomy): domain Eukaryota; kingdom Metazoa; phylum Arthropoda; class Insecta; order Trichoptera; family Rhyacophilidae; genus Himalopsyche; species Himalopsyche tibetana. The sequence continues at coordinate 37,853,944 of JAPJYX010000014.1, read as the reverse complement.
CAGTTTAAGTTTGTCCGAATACTTAAACGACTGAAGATGCCGAAAGGCGAAAACCGAGTCGTTAGTGACAAAACTTGTGTGATAGTACATAATTTTAACGATTCAAATCTCTTATTTACTTAAACTAACTAAGTAAACCTTGTAGGTTTCTTGATTATATAATTATAAGATTTTTTGAGTCACCTTTTTTATTACTGTTTCCATTAAAATTTACTTTGGTTAATATGCAAAAAATACGTTTTTATTATCGAAAATGACGTAGACTCATTAAGAATGACGTAGACTTACAAACATATCATATGGAGGAATTTTTGCCGTCACAGAAAATATCTGTTTGAAAAAAGAAAACGGCGTTAAGTCTTAAACGTTGAAAAAGTTGAATATGCCATAATAACTACAATATATACATATATGTGTATAAAAACATGTTTATAAAAAAAATACCACATCTATTATAAGATTTTTTATTCATTTAAACATCTTGGATATCAATCAATTCTCATAGTATCCGTTTTTCTACGTATTTATTTTAATACAATGCCGTTGAAAAGGCGTAGTAAAATCGAACGTTAAAATACCTCGACGAAAATTGAAAATTTATTTCGTTTTGATAATAAAATCGATTATTGTATTTTTATGATCCATCTTATTATAATTAGAGTGGTGTTTAAATCACGTACTAATTTATATACATTTTGACAGTAGAGAGGCAAAAGGACGTAGCTCACGGAGTACAAATTTTATAGGAGGCATAAAAGCGTTTTTTTATGGTTTTAGGTCAACATCAATAAAATATACAGAACCTTAAAGTATACGAAGACTACTGGAGTTTCATTTATTACAACTTTCATTTATTTTAAAAGTTGTTAAAGAAAAACCTTTGTGTGAGTCCTCTTTCCTGGTTATAATTTTCATATGTCATCTTTTTTTTAAGCTGTAGAGCTGAATTTATATACTTATTCGGCATTTTCAGCTTACATCCTTTTTATAGAACGTGTATTAAGTTGTATATTTTGAAATGTGTGCGTTATTTTGCCTTTCTTAAATCGATTTAATAAAATGGAAAACTTTCCTTAAAAAGTATTCACTTATTTTTATACCTACCTCAATTTAGTTTCTCAATTCAAGATGATCTCTCTCTCTCATTATCTGCTAAAACCCAGTCTGTCTGGGCTGTGTCACTAACAAGTGCAAAACAAACCGCTTATACAAGTTGACACTATTTTTTTATATCACTCCACGGCAGTTGAGATCACCGTGACCAGCGAGAAAAGAGCAATTAATATTCTATAGTGGTTGTCGTTTATGGTCGATCACGGTAAAGTACAACTGTTTCTTAGTGAGTAACATTCGACAGTCTGCACAAAGAGCGTGTCAGGTGTCATGGCGATTATGCAGAATTGTGCATGCTTGGAATAGTTGCCGACGCAATATTATTAGGTCATTCAGTGATCAGGTGTGGTCATTATGGCAGCGTTACTAATGGCGATGGATTCGTTGGAAGTCTGAGAATCCCGTTCGAGATGTTTGCAGAAATGAAATATAATACATTAACAGTTTTAATTATGAAGTTTTTATTGAGTAGCTCGAATTGCCGTCTCGTGCATGATTCCAAATTTAAATTAACATCTATACAACAACTTGAATACATGATTTGACAAAACCATTCAAATTATCGGCATTCCGTTACGAGCTGTCAAATAAAAGTGTGTTTAATAAGCCAAGATTATATTTATAAATTTATGACGGTGTCATCTTCAAACATGTCATGATCGCAAACATTTTTTATATACGATAGCTTAGAAGCTAGAAAAAATATTGCCTTCTTTTATTTAAAATTTATATCGTGAATTGTTTACTGTAGACTTTGTGTTTTTAGAAAATTTTGCAGATATTTAAGATTGAGAAAGGTCAGATTGACCTTAAAACCACATGGAATTTAGCAACAACATACACAATAACATAGTGCTGCAATGTAGAATATCACACATATTAATTTTATATAGCCATGCAAGTCGGGGCTCGTGATCGATTGGTCAACATCGTTGGCTTCAGTTGCGGAACTGACGGGTTCAAATCCCGATACGGACGAGTTGGTTTCCCACCACTACCCGTTGTGTATTTTCAGCCAACGTTTTATAGCCGCCTTCCACAGCGCTATCGACAAAAAAAATGGAGTCTACCGCTCACATTCATGGCCCGAGCAGAGTTTCGCGGGACTGATTTTGAACCATGCACTAGTGTGCTTGAAATAAAAAGAAAATATTATTAATAATAAAAGTGTGACAAGCTTAGCCACTTAAATCAAGTTTATGCTAAGTATCGTGTGTATAATCCGTACACTGAGAACTCATCGTCATAAACGAGTTTATTGATTTTAGTGAGGAATCAAGGTTACAACGATTTCCAAATAAATTAGCAAACTTTTCAAATGCCGTGAATTTAGCTTTGGTTGCAATAAAGTCAGCGTGGTCTATTGGGCCCGTGTGAGGGCGGACCACTGCAAACAATCTGCTCGTTCGGATTCCATCTCAGGGCATGATTAACGCCTAGCTCGGCATACCCACAAGAGCAGTCCGGCCTCAGTTTCAAAAACATATTTACTCTATTATTTTTTATTATTTCGTATGCATAATTCAAAGTAGACGTTAGATATTTGTTTAGTTTCGAATCTTCACACCTAAACTGCTCAGTACTAAGTGATGAATGTTTAATGAAAAATGAATGCGAAACATTAAAAACGAAAGTATTTAGAAATGATAGTGAATTGTGTCGTGTGATAGGGTCACGTGCAGAAAAAAAATCTTTGGATAAAATGCCGACATCGTCATTTTACGAGAATGTGGGAAATTTCTCTCAGCGTCGGCTTGGATCGGTGGGAATATGATAAAATCAGAAGCTTTTTATTCTAGTTTTACCACAGACAGCACAATGCATTGAAGACATTTATGAGACGAGGCGTTTCAAATAAGGCATTCATTTGTCTATCACCTTGGAAACGAGCTAAAACATCGGCATCTTTTGTTTTGTGGTATTCAGGGCCGGCGCCACCATACAGGCGAAATAGGCAACCGCCTAAGGCGCAAACCATAAGAAGACGCGCATACCTGAGTTTTTGAAATTGAAAATTCTGGGAAGAACTAAAGGTAGCGTTTTTTTATTTTGGCAATTCCACAAATTCCTGTGTTTTTTAAATTAAAAATCTTGGAAAAGCTATAGAAAAAGGTTTCATTTTTTTTTTGTTATTTTTGGAATTCAAAAAAAAATCCTGGATTTTTGAAATTGTTAATCCCGAATCCCTTAAATTTTACATGATTTTATCGTTAAAGGGCGCCAAATAACCTCGCGCCGGCACTGATGGTATTCGTGATATAAAATAAAAAGTTTATGCTAATATATTTGAACTTCTTATAGTTTAATATTTTTTTTCAAAAATATATGGTGCGTTTTGATTGAGATGCGATTTATTATTGAAAAAAATAGGAGGTCACTTCTAAAGCATGCCAATGGCGCCCTGTTTATTTTTAGAGAAGATTTTTTATAAGAATATATCAATGAAACGTGCATAACTCAAATGTGATGTTTTGAAAATCCTATTAAGCTAGATTCTATCAATAACACGAATGCTTTTAAACGAGTAAATTAATAATTTTGCCGATATTTTTGCCGATAAATAAATAATTATAGGTGTCGCTGTAGATCACAACACTTACCCTTAGGACATGTAGAATATTACATATATAACTCATCGAACTCATTTTATCCTAAAATACCACTTGGATCACTTCATTTCTCAATGGCTCATATCAGGAGTGGGCTAGAGGAGGCTCGGTGGGGCTCCCGCGAGCTCCTTGTTAAATTAATAAAACACAATATTCTAAATTTAAATGAGTACTTATTGTATTATGAAATATTGAACTTTGTTGCCTTATGAAATTCTTCGTAAAGTACATATATATTGGGTTTCAAGACCAATAAAAATAAGGAGCACTCCGTGACTTTTTGATTTAGCTCTACACCACTGGCGTTAACGTTATGGTGTCCTTATATTTCATACAATGGTGTAAAAAAAACCAAAATCGCGAATAGGTGAGATAAAGCGAGCCCCTTGCTAAAATATTGGCAGCCCACCGCTGGCTCATGTCTATGTTTACCCTTTGACATAGTACTTAATTCAACACAAAGAAACTGACGCGAAGATTTCTGAACAATTATTTAGCAATACCTTCATATGACTATGAAATTTAAACGCATCATTGTACCATAGCAGCATCGACAACACGATCGATTGCTTGATGGAGGCAATCATATAATTGTTTGGAGATATGTTATTGTAATGATAACGGATAGTTTCATTGACAGGTGATGATGTAAGGTTCTTAAGAGACTCCAAATTATCGTCATTGGTGTTGCTCAACGGAACGGTATCAAGATCAGTGACCTGACCAGTCGGCAAGCCGCAAACCTCAAGTCTTATGAACGGAGAGGAAGGTGTGTTGTGTGTAGTATGCTGCACCGCACTGTTGCATTCGCATAGGGTTGGCAAAAATACAACACACTATTATCTAAATAACAACAAGTTAGGTGTAGGTTAGGTTAGGTCTTCTTCTTAAAACTGATGTAATTTTATTCCTAATTTGCTTTAGAAATAATCATACAATGCATATAAAGAGCCGTTTTCCCACTTTCATGTGTTGAGTTGAGATGCATATCGACCGTGGAATGAAAAAAAGACGTAACCTACACATAACAAATTTTACAGGAGACACAAAAAACGTTTTTTGATGGTTTTGGGCCAAAGGGAAATTATAAGATATACACATCCTTGAAGTGCATGGAGACTGATAAACTGGTTTTAATTGACTTAATCTGATATTAGTTCAATATTTTGTTTTTCAAAAAATTATATTTTTAATATGAGGGCCGATTAAGCGAATAGTTATTTAAAACAAAAAAACCTTGTTTTGAGATAATCAACTTAAAATTGATCAACATATTAGAGCTCAAAAACGATAAGTCTTATAATTGTCTTTGGGTAGCTGTAGAAATAAAAAAAACTGTACAGCTAAAAAACGTTAAGTTATATTATGTAAGTTTCTGCCAGTAATAACTGCCAACGAAACCAACTTAGTTCGAATTACTTTTGTAAATATCAAAACAAATAAATGTAATGAGTCAGCTTGTTTTTTGAAACTATAAATCGTTTTAAATTCATAACTAAACACAACAAATTTTTGACTTAAAGTTTTCTGGCAGTATACTGATGATATGTACCCGTTGCTATATTCACATATAACATACAGCTAGTTATTTTAACGCTCGTAAAAAATATCTAGAACATAAATGATGCTCCTTACAAGTAATGTTAGGCGCATATTTGCCAAAAACGAAGAAAGGTGGTGAAAAAAGAGTTGTTTTAGAGTAATTTGTCTCATCCTAGATAATATCTGAGTGATCTACAAAATTGAATGATAAAAAACTGTGTTTACTTAAAGAAAAAATGATGCACTGTATTTAACTTTTTATATAACCGATCAAGTATATATACTAACGTATTCACACGTTTGGATATGTAATCAAATGAGTCAACGACTAAGGCAATAAATTTAAGTAATTATTTGGCAACACCATATTTGATAATATGTACAAATGAAAGCAAATTCACAGCCCTACTTTCGCGGTGCATTGGTGAGTGTCGAACCGTGGCCTCACCTCTTCCGCTATCTAATCTACGTGGCAATCGAATATTACCTTTTTCAAACATGGAATATCAACCAAAAAAGTTTAATTTTGTCTATGAAACCAGCACCCGATTATTATTTAATCTCCTAACCTACATAACTATCTTCGTAAACACTATTGCCACTACAGAAAATAAAATTCTTAATTTAAATTGTACACAGAATTCATAGATAATTAAGATTTTATCTATTGTCATGTATTAAATAAGCTCTTCAACTGTCATAAAATACATTACTTAAAGGGTTTTTACGGATTTTCATAAAATTAATTATAATTGCATCAAATCCTTTACCATCATTATATGTTGGGAGTGTATTTATTATACAAGCACAATTTGGTTGAATGGAATATGATTTTTTTATAATATATTAAACAATAGTTTAGAACATGAGAAGAATACGGAGTTCCAAAATTTGAAAAAATGAGAACTGATGCTAAAGTATAGATAAAAGTCCTTTCACAAAAAAGCAGTTTTTTGTCATATATTATATGAAATGCAATTAGCAATCAATATGACTAAATATGAACATTATGCGTTTAAAACGAATTTAAAAAGTTTTTCCTTTTTGGACTTGTATCCGTATGAATATCAGGTTCAGAATTTTACTAGCTTAGATTTATGTTTTTGAAATAAAGTTTCAATTAAAATTTTCCCGATATTACTAAATCCACGTAACCTATTGTAGTACATATATAATTGATGATATGGACAAGTTGTCATTTGAACGTTTATTATCAACCTGTGTGAGTGATCCATACTTTTCAGAATTTTTCTTTTTCGGTTGACGAGATTTTCAATCGAATTAATGATTTTTATCTCTGTATAAGAATAGATGCCTGTGATACTTACATTTGTTCTCACTCACCTTCTATACCAGGGATGGCGAACCTATGGAACGCGTGCCCGACGTGGCACGTTTGAGAATTTGGATGACACGCGAACGATTTCCAAGTTCAAAAAAAATATTTTTTAATTTAAAAAAAAATAAAATTTCAATCCATAAATTATTAATTTGTTCCGATTTATTAATTTTTACATTTCAAGTGTCTTAAAATAAACGACAATCGTTTAAAAAAATCATTTTTTATTTTTTCTATTTTGTTAATTTTTTTTTCTTTTTGGGCACGCCACACAATCGGGAAATAATATTTGAGGATTTTGGCACGCGGACCCAAAAAGGTTCGCCATCCATGTTCTATACGATTCTGAAATTTTAAATTCTCCATAGGAGTCCACATTATTGTCAGTATTGGGAGCAGAAATAGTATAGAATAATAATTGAACTAGGCATGTAACTGAGATAAATGTTTATCGACTGTGGAAAGGAAAAAGGACGTAACCCACAGTTTTTTTGATAATCACAATGTTTATTTTTATTTATTTATTTAATTAACATTGTACAAGGTGGACAAATTATAAATTTAAAACTTTTACAATGGAGAAAAAAAAATAGTATAATTTAATATTAAACGCAGTAAAAAAAAAGTGGCAAGGAAGTCAACTGAGTAAGCTCCGACGAACTCTACTTTAATACATAAAAAATAGTACATTTTGATACACGTTCTATCAAAAGGATGTAAGCTGCAAATTCCGAATTAGTATCTAAATTTATCTTTTAAGTTTGAAAAAAGTTGGTCCTGTTAAAATTGCAAACAGGAAAAAAGACATAAAAAATGGTTATTCGTAAACAATGTATCAAATTAATATTAGATTATGTCAACTACATACCAGTTTACAAGTCTTTGTGCATTTCAAGTTTTTGTATATTTTATAATCTGCATATGTCCCAAAATCATCAAAACACGTTTTTTGTGCCTCCTGTAAAATTTGCTATGTGAGGGTTGCGTCCTATTTCCTTTCCACAATCGATTTTATTGTCTCCAATTATCTCTTCACCCGTTAAGTGTAAACACACAATCTCTCAAGACTTATTGTGACGTTACTTTTCAGATAAAATTCCATTTCACCAATTTATTCATAAATTACCTTCCAATAACAAAAATTTACATTTTTAATCTTACTACTGGCCATTAAATTGAACCCATTGGCCGTAATTAATTAATGATTATTATCTCAGACCAAGTGATGACCAATAAATATATCGAATATAATATTTTACTAGCTGTAAGCCCGTTGCCCAGCAACGTGAGATTTTTGTTGCATTGTGTTTAATTTTATTTAGTTTAATTTTATTTAATTTTATTTAATTTTACTTAATTTAATTTAATTTAATTTAATTTAATTTAATTTAATTTAATTTAATTTTATTTTATTTTATTTTATTTTATTTTATTTTATTTTATTTTATTTTATTTTATTTTATTTTATTTTATTTTATTTTATTTTATTTTATTTTATTTTATTTTATTTTATTTTATTTTATTTTATTTTATTTTATTTAATTTAATTTAATTTAATTTTATTTAATTTTATTTTATTTCATTTTATTTTATTTTATATTATTTTAATTTATTTTATTTTATTTTATTTTATTTAAAAAAGTGGAGACTGGAAGGTGTGAAATCTGGTCGGACGGACGGACATTATTGGCTATTAATATATAGATAATTTGATGACGTTCTCGTGACTGCCTGCTGGTATATGAAGATGCCATCACTTTTAAATAGATATATTATACGGCATAATTTCTTGTAGTGAAGAATACATCGTCGTTGGAAATTAACGAAAGAAACTAGCGTTATCACAAAGATTTATCGAAGTCTTTTAGAAAAATGTTTAATTTACAGGTCCGTTTAACGCTGAAACCACAGAAATCTTAGTTATACTATGTTTTTTACTCGTTTAAATTCCTCGATTCTGAAATATCAATTCTGAACCGAAATAAATCAAATTATATACTGGAATCTGGTTTAACATGCTTTACATAAATACATTCTATATTTTGGTTTCTCAGTTGACCGACTATATCGACTGTGGAAAGGGAAAAGGACGTAACGCACAGTTCTTTCAAAACAGCTTTTTTTCAATAATCACAATCTATACAGCTTAACTCTTAGAAGTCCTATGTCGAGCTGGACTCGACATTACAGATTTGGCAGTGTTTTTTTATTTACTGATTTTTTTAATAATATAAGTTTTTTTTTCATCCAAATATTACCAATACGCATTGTGCGGAAGATAAATTTTGCTATACTAAAACATTCAATTTTTTTTATTATAATTATACGATAATAAATTAATTAAAGACGAATTAATGTGAAAACATATTTCAATTAAAGACTGCAAAGGGTTAATACACATTCTATCAAAAGGATGTTAGCTAAAAATGCAAAATTAGTATCTAAGAAGGGCACGTGGAAATTGCAATCAACAAAAAAGACTGAAAAAAAGCTTTTTTTTTAAAAATATTTAATTAATATCAGATAAAGTTAATTCAAAGCCAGTTTATCAGTCTCCATGCACTGAAAGTTTGTGTATATTCCATAATTTGCATTAAGCCCAAAATCATCAAAAAACGTTTTATGTGTCTCCTGTAAAATTTATAATGCGTGGGATACGTCCTTTTTTCTATCCACAGTCGATATGTTTGAGAAATGTGAACAGTATAACGTATTTATTATAATGACGTTTGTTATTACACACTTACCGATGAGAAGAGAAAACCTACAGAATTATCTATAAACCACGGTGATAGGAAAGGTTGTGATACTAACCAACACTTAAATTAAAGTTCTATGCTCGTGGGAGTAAGTATTGGGAAGCAACCTTTGATGACTGCACTATTGCGCATGATATTACATTTTTTTGCGGCTTTCTTGATAACTGCCTGAGTTCTCAGATAAAGAATACACGCATAGTAATGCCCGTTTATATTACTTTCGATGGTTTCGGCGGTAACTTTGTGGAAGTTCATTTTAATAGAAAATTTAAATTAACTTTGATTATTCCACGTATTGTGTTACTAACTGTGACACGTGTTTCGCCTCTTTCAGAGGCATCTTCAGACTTACTTCAGACTTAGTAATCATTACTTAAGCAATCTTTGCGATAGTAAGTCTGAAGATGCCTCTGAAAGAGGCGAAACACGTGTCACAGTTAGTAACACAATACGTGGAATAATCAAAGTTAATTTAAATTTTCCCGTTTATATTGTGTATCTTCCCGAATTTGTATATCATGTTGCCGCCTGTGTGGTCGAGTGGTCAACGTCGTTGGCTTCGGTTACAGAGGTCACGGTTTCGAATCTCAGTACGGACAGTTTAATTTTGGATTTTTCAATCGATTTATGAATTTCTGTTCGAAGCGATTAGCTAACCACTACTCCAGTCATAGCCCTATCCTTCTATTCCTACTCTCTTTGGAAAAAGAGAGGTTGAGCAACTGGGTAACAAGCAGTTCTCGTAGAAACACTTCTGTTGAGATAAACTCCATTAGGAGTTCAAATGCTCCATATTGGGAGCGGACATGGTTTTAAAAAAAATATCTTACACTTATTAAGCTTGGAAACTACTTGTGTACAATTTTTAATACGTAATGGTAGCCAAACTGAATACTGACGTTAATAAAGATTTAATTCTAGAAGATTCTAAGCGAACATTTCTTTTCCATTTCAAAATAATTTTCACAAAACACGAACTGTTGGCTAAACTTCTTTTGTTCCACAATCTGCATTCGGCAATCTTCGGCTTGATTCGTACCTACTCGTTTCTACATGTCGTGAAGCATCAAATGGATGACTTCCGATCAACAACATGCATATGGTGGAAATTCTTGGCGGGAAACTATTTCCTCCGTTATGCATGCGCTTATGTGAAAAAGAAAAAAACAACGTGAGTCAAGTTAGGTGAAACATTCCTTAATGTAAGAATGACAGTTAATTATGGTGCTGTCGTTTAAGTTGACAGATTATCATCAGAATATTTGAAGTTTTATTTCGTCATATTTATGTAAATTTATCGCGTAGGTATTACGATTATAGATTTAGATATTATACAAAAAAAAATGTTTTCAATGTTCTTGAGATTGAAATGATACTTGGTCATCAGATATTAATAATCCCCTTTTTATAAATTAATACATCTTTGCTTAAATTCATGTATAAATTATTACAGTCATCATTTTTATATCATTGTATTTTGTGTCTTTATTAAAAAATATATTTTTTACAGGATAACATGGGTGACGATCCAGATGAGATATCATTCTCGGAGTGGCCAGATCCTCCGGGAAGTCATCCATGGCTTCCAGCGTATGGATTTCAACCACCGCAAGAGCACGCTCTCGAGAAGGAGGATTTCTTAGATCCAGCTGGTAAGACAATCATTTATACATTTCAATAATATATATTTATATCTGTAGTATACAAGACACGCAGCGACATAGTGATATTATTATGTAATTATGCATACTCAGCATTAAACAAAATATAAAAATTAAATTGGTTTAATATAAAATGAAATATTTACGATATATCGTCGTTTTATGATGTTGAATGTAAATTACTGGTGTAATTACATTAAAGATACATAAAAAATAAAACACGTCCAAAAATATTGATTGACAGTGCAACAAGTGACGGCTTCGATTTTTGATACATATGAGGAATTAGTAAAAAAAATGTGTTTTATTTTTGTAAATCAAAATGACGTTACGTATAAATAAAGTTACTTACAAAAATGCAGCTTGAAAATTATAGTTTACAAAAAAAACTATGTAAGCATACTATTATAGATAAGAAAAATTAGAAACGTTAATGAAAGCGTAGGCACAGACCGGTAAAATATGAAAATAAATAACAAAATAAAATATTCACGATTCATAAAAATTGATTAGTAGACTAAGCTTGTACAAATTTGAAAATAACATGCAAAATAAATTGATATACTGTATACTGGTATACATGAGTTTGCATAAAAAAAAGCTCTCAAATTTTTTCATTTTAAGAAATCCGTAAATTCCCAGCTTTTTAAAATCGGACACCGAGCAAAACATTTTGAAATCCGCCAGCGAGCCAAAAAAAGCTCTGTCAATTCCCAACTTTCAAGTCATCGAGCTAAATAAAAAATAAGTTGTTATAATTACTATTTTTAAATCTTCAATTTCTCACTTTTTTCCCAGCCATCAATCCCGAGATCCCGAAATAATTGTGTTCCAATTCTTGAAAAACTAATAACTACGGGTGTGAGGGGCACGAAACAATATGCGACTCAAAAGAGGCCACGAGCTCAAAAAGGATGTGAAACTATGATAAAGCTATTGAAAAAGAAGGATATCAATCAAACATCGCTTACAAAAATCTCAACTTTATGACAGATTCTAGAAATATCAAACAATTTATGAGAATGGAACTAAACGCCTTGATTTATTGTACAATCCAAGATATCTGTCATAGTTTTCAATCGTAAAAATGAGAACTTTTGCTTTTAGCTCGTTACACAAATAATTCGTACCAACAGTATATCATTGTGGAGAAACCCGTGAAACTATAAATAAACGGTGTCTTTTATATATCTGACATAGATAATATACTAATAATCTATGACAAACTCGTACGAAATAAAAATATTGTTTATGACCTTTATGGCATTATAACAATTCGAATTTTAAAATCGCAACACGGCTGTGTTGAAATTGTTAAGTTTGTCCGGTTCAGTTCGGAACAAAAAATGATATATTGATTTATATTCGTGTTGCTTAATGTACATATTGTCGATTCGACGCGTATAAACTATACTAAAAAATACAATGTAATATGTTACTTGGAAAAGAGCTTGTGCAACAAAGAGCCTTTATTCTGTAATAAATATTTATTTTCGCGTTTGAAAATCAGTTATCTATTTCATTGTGTGTAAGTTATATTTTTATCTGTCAATATTATGCAAATTATTGATTTCTCTTGTGATTCTAAAATTTCACAAAAATAAATTTAAAAAATCTTGAATTTATTCTGCCATTTAAGTGTTCCCAGTGGCGCATTATCCTATAAGCAAAGAGGCGTGCGCTTTGGGCCTTCCAATTTTAGGGGCCTCAAACATAACCATATACTTTTGGTTCAGATTTTTAAATATGTTTACTATTTTACTCGGTAATTTTTGACGTTTTTATGTTATACGTAAAACAGAGCCTCCAACTTTTATTGGGCCTGGGGCCTCGACTGTGCTTAATCCGCCACTGAGTGTGTCTGCCCTTCTCTAAATTATAATAATATCTGAATAGAATTTCTTACAAAAATAACTGATTGTAAGTCTGTAACAATCCTACGTTTCTTTTGTATATTTTTAATGATCAGGTACAAGATGCAATGCAAAGAATAAATACCTATATCACAGACATCTTTTTCACTGTATTAATATCCATTTAATAATGATAATATTCATATAACACAAACCTTGTATATACTTAGTAATTGTTCATGCCTTGTAAAATATTGCGTAAAATTTGTATCTATTGGTCAGATTCTTTATGATGTCCTTTATCACAAACAATGTGTGAACGATTCAATTGCTTCACTTAAGTCTGCACGAAAAGTGCATTCATTTTACGTGACGATCGACTAGTTACAAAACTATTTGTGTGTACAATGAACTTTTTTTATAACTGCCATTTCTGTGTTCAGATACTATCTGTTTGTGTGGGAGCGGTGGCCCCAGGGCTCTGACATTGATCTAATTTTCGCAATCGTTTTGTTTATGACTATTTTAAAATTCTAATTCAGTTTTTTGCTTCTATTTGCAACTGTCGAATATATTTATCAGCATAAATGATAAGGATTAATATGCTTTTTTGATTACGTAAGTTATTATATGTTTCTATTAACGATTTAATATTAATTATTAAAAACTATATGGATGGCATCTAATTTTTGTTTTCTCTTTCTAAAAAGTACGATGAATTTTTACCTTACTTAATAATAATAATAAATACCTTACTTCGGAAGTTCGTTAAAGTAAAATCTACCCGCAGGCTATATCGCAATCAGTAGTGTGTAGGATACTATCAAAACAGGGCCATATTGTTCTAATCTATGATATACATATTTATGACGTAGTTCGGTATATTTTATCCAAAACGTCAAATTTTAAAAATAGAAAACGCCACCATTTTGTTACTATGAAAGGTAAAAAGTTCTCTATTTAACATATGAAAAATTCTCCTGTACGTCATAACGTGAAACTCTTTTTGAATTCAGAATTTTACTGCAAATGTAAATAGTCAAGATTATTTTAAAGAATATTTAGAACAAAATTTAGATGGAGTATCGTATTTTTATTTCACCGCAATTGAAACGTATCAAGTACTTATATAAATTGATTTTAATTTTGTATGTTGCAAATACTTTTTTGTTTCTAATATATATTATGTACTGTATATTTGTTTATTTTTGTTTCCACTTATTGTGTAACTAAGCGCCAAACTGTTTCGGTTCTTTGAAAAGTATATTCACATTAACAGTATCTCAAAAAAGAATATTGTCGTAAGAAAAGATTAACTAACGTAAAAACGGGTGGTGAAATTTTATCGCTAATCAATCGAAGAGAAGGCAAAGAAAAATACAGGTTTGTATTAAACCTCATCAAATTCTGTCATTAATAATTGAAAAAAACATTCTATAAGTTAAGAAAAGATTAAGTAATCACTTATGGCCGCAAATGAAAAGGAAAACCACGATAAATCATATTATAGTCCTATATATAAAGTTCTAAGATATATTTCATCCATAAAAAGATGAACAGTTTTTTTACGATGGCAATACTTATACAATATAACTAAAAGAGAAAGTTAGAGGTGAAAGAGATAAAAAAAAAACAACGATGCTGTTATACAATAAATATTTGTATACCTTTAATAAACAATAAGTCATATAAACAGGGTTGGCTACGTCTCATCTTTCAGGGATTATTTTTACTAACACTAAATCAATATAAATAATAAGAAGATAATATTGTTTAACAATATAGTAAGTATTCTTGTACAAACGACTTTTAATAAAAACAGTGTACAAATTAAAAAATCCATATTTTTTTAAAAATATAAATGTCGAAAAGCTAACAATATAAAGTTAAAATATATTTATTATATTCATATCATATGGCGTTGGTGGTAATGGCGCAGCTATATATTTAGGGCCCTCACGGAAATGTCACGCAAGTCCATGCATTTCGTTATATTGAGTATGTAGAAATTTGGCCCCTTCTTTTCGCTGGGCCCTCGTGTATTGCATGCATCTGATATAAGGTGACTACGCCGTTGGTTTGAGTCTTCCGTTCTTAAATTATTGATTTTAGTCATTTTAATTGTATGTATTTATATATGTACATTGATAATTCTCCGTAAAGAATGTAGCCATTTAGAATATAGGTGAATTGCTATTAAGAATGGTTATTTTCATGATCAATTTCCCGAAAGAAGGTACTAATTTTTTTCTTTAACATACATAATTAGTTTCAAAGAAATATCAGAGTCTCAGTTGGAACTCCGTCGTTTAAAGTATCTTATTCATTCTATGATGAAAAGTGTTATTGGCTGAAATCCATTACATCCACATTCTGTCAAAGTTCCGAATCGAAAACATTATCATAAACAATACATATAAGTCAAATGAACTTTTCTCAGTTGGTACTCCTGACGATAGTAACAATACCTCAATTATTTATCCATCAATAAACCAAACATCACGAGAAATATCAAAAATATACGTGACCAGTTTCTACCGCACTCTAAATTCGATAAAAACATTTTATTACCAATTCTTTCCGACAGAACAAAGAGTAACAACATTTCTTTTTGGATGTCCATTTATTTTAAATCAAAATGGCGTCATAGACTATCAAAACAAATGACAGCTTAGGAGTAAGTAGTCGTATACTTTCACATCTGACAGTTGAAATTACTATTACTCTTTCATTTTAGATAATTGTGGAGCTATTTTAAAGGAAGAAGAAGTTCATTAATCTTTGTCATTTTGTTTGACGTTTCGAATTTGGAAGATGTTAGTTTTTTACTGAATAAAAGTCATTAATTATTTAAATATTCATTATAAGACGAAAGAATTTGAAACTCTTCTCTATCTAATTGGTTTTTCTCAAATTTCTCATTATATCTGAGAGATCCATCTTGTATAGAAAAAATGTAGCGGATATCAAAGCTTAACCTCCGTATAAAAACGAAGGTTATGTTCTAATTTACGAACATGTACTATGCATATTATGTTTCTTTTAAATTGTAATATGATATTTGATGAACTTGATAAGTACGCAAACGATTAGTTGTGCATACATGAGCAGTTTTCACGAATGTAATGATCTATTGCACTTTTTTTCATCCACACCCAACATGGAGCGAAAGATTTCATAACGGAACTTGTGTCAACGAAAGAGAGTTGGTTACTACTCTGTTACTCAAAATCTATATTTTTTAGTTAGAATTACGGGCTTTATATTTGATGGAATATAAGGAATTTAAGACATCAATGCTTTTGCCCCTAAAACCCCCAATGTAATTAATAATAAATATCAGTGTAATTTATTCTAATTGACCTTGAAAAATCCCATATTGCTTATTGTTTTTCGAGACACTAAAGTCATAGTTAATACATAAAATGTAATGCAATTAATAATAAATATAATTTTAATTTATCCTAATTTACGTTTAAAAACCCCAGATTACTTATCGTTCTTCGAAACACTAGAGTCATATTTAATAAGTGTAATATTATAATTGTAATTTGAATTAGGATATTAGAGTGAATAACATGATGCATTGTGTATCTCTTCGTAGCCAGTATATATAGCTAAGAAAAATGTAAGTTTAATCATAGTTCTGACGATAGCGAAAGCCGAAATAGCTATCAACTAATACATATTTAAACAAATCTGTAGAACTAAATACGTGGCTATGTTTACCCTATTATTTCAATGCTTTTGAATTAAAATCCATACCTCGTTTAAAAAAAACAATTTATTAAACTGTTAGTGTTGGATTCGAACAATTGAGCATCGTGGCCACTCGGCTAGTGGCTCGGTCTTTACATGTGATCTGACTATCGCTCTGAAACTGTTTCATTGTAATAAAATAAGGACACCGACTTTGCAAAACAACCAATGTGCCTTTCGGATCAAAAAGATAGGACATCCCTGTTTTAGATACCTAATACACGTAAGATGTCTATTGGCTACATTCAGTACGTGCGGCGCTCACGAACGCACTGGCACCGCACTATGATTTTAGTACATACTATCCAGTATCCACTCATTTAGTTCTAGCTTTGTGACGTCGTAGGCGCCTCTCACACAGGCAGCGGTAGGCTGCCAATACGACAACAAGGGACTCGCGTAGTCTCAAAGCAATTCTCGGTGTCCTGGGGAAGGAGTGTTTTTTTTATATGCAATTCTTAAAAGCAATTGATTGTTACTTAATACACTTATAATATGTAGCAATATGCAATTTACCGTAAAATTATTAATATTATGTATACTGAAGCCGTCGTAGATAATATATAAGTAAGAAATTGCAGGTATACACTAATTTGATCTGAGGATAAAGTTTTCTCTCAATTTAACAAGGGGCTCGCGCGAGCCCTTTTCAACCCACCCCTGGTCACATCTACTTCAACTAAGATTCACTCACATTTTCGGTCGGATTCTTTTGTGTGAAATGTTTTACTTTTACATTTTATTTTCCTTATTGATATTTTTGTATGACATTCGGCATACAATCACGGGGCTACGTTCCACTACTTAATTGAGTAGTGATTGCATAAGAATTTACTATGAAAATAAGAATGTTTGGAGATGGTGGGAAGTCAATTTCTTCAAAGCTATTCTGCAATTTGTCACCATTCAGGTGTTAACAGTTTTAACATACAGGGAAATTAATCATCACAGGTTTTTTCAATGAAACAACTTTTTATGATTGAAACGAATGTAATGACAAACGACAATAAGAGGTAATTGGATGAATCATTGGTGACCCTCAGAAGGTGTGGCCTCACTACATTTTTAACTGACATTGTGGCGTATTGTTTATTTATGGAAACGACAAACTTTTTGATATCAGTCTTTTTAAACTGTTGTGCTTAAATTTATGACATAAGCTGATGTGTTCACGTTTAATATTTGCGTACGCGTAAAGAAATATATTTTTTAATGCATGTTCGCTCCCAATGTAGAGCATATGGCCTCCTAATGGAGGTATCTCAACAGAAGTTTTTTTTTCTACTAGAACTGTTTGTTACTCAGTCGCTCAATCTAACTTTTTTCAAAGTGAGTAGTAGGGAAAGAAGGATAAGGCTAGAACAGGACTAGTAGTTGGCTAATCGCTATTGCTACACCCAGTTATTAAAGGATCAGAAGGATGGCAGGAGAGGAAATGATGTGAATTAACATCACAGACACCCAGTCTTCGATCACAACTTTGAATTGAATAATTCTTAAATTCAATGTGGTCTGACCGAGAATCGAACCCAGACCTGCGTGATCGGTAGAGCAAGCTCTAACAAACTGGGCCACAGCAGGCGAATATTTTTTTTATTTACATAATTTATTAATAAAGTGTAAGCATAAATCTAGATTGAATTAAAAAAAACTTGAAAAATTTAACAATGGTATTTCAACAATTCTGACGTAGCCTTGTAATTGTCACGAATATGATAAAATTGTAAGACCTAAGAGGAAGCAATTTTATTTCCAGTCGGCATAGAATCATGAAGTCGGATTACTAGGCCAGGGTTAGCCAGGGTTTCCAAACATTTTTTTTTGACAAGCTAGGACAGGACTAGTGGTTAGCCAGTTATAAAATGATCGGAAAAATGGGAAGTAATTTCTTAGACATCACAAACACCCATGCCTTCGAACGTAAATCGATAAATCGATCAAAAAAATGCTGTTCTTACTGGGACTCAAACCCGTGAAGTCCGGCACGGAAGCCCATAACGCTAACCGCTGCGGCATAAGACCCAGGTGTGCTTTAATCAAACCAAATCCTTAATTAATGCATCCTCCAGATGCGTATTCTACCTTTTTTTCGGGGTCAAATCGTCTATCTAGTTAAGTCCATTATTGTCTTTATTTTTTCATAAAATTTAGAATTTTATAAAACGTATACGAATAACAGAAATAAACAATACCGTTTTTTTTTACATTTGTTGATTTATTCGTTTTACGGTTAAAGCCGTATTTTACTCAAATTAAAAAATAAATACATTATGGTAAATTTTAACGGTTAAAAATGGAGATCATAGACCGTATAAGTAGATTCATGTCTTTGAGTGGATCGCCACACCGACAAAAAATATTAGTTTGAAAATAACCAAACATGTTTATATTGACTCACATAATTTTATGAATTTTCTTGTCGAATGAAATATGACAGCACTTACCTGTGGATAGATTTTTTACGATTTTCGACACGTGAAAGTACCAACAAACCTTCTGTTAGCAATTTTGGTGTGCTGCTTTTTTAAATTTAAGTGAAATAATCGTGGCGTGATAATATGTAATAATAATTATTGTCTACTTCGAAAATGTCTACGGCCGTAAATTTTTTATCTCAACAGCCATAAAGAGATAAACAAAGAATATTGAGTTGAAAGCATTATGGTTTCATAAAGTGGTGTCTAAATTTTTCAATCAGGGAACACGTTAATCCACACACAATGAAAACTATTCTTCTTTATCATATCGACTATGGAAAGGAAAAAGGACGCAACCCACAGTTTTTTCAAAACAGCTTTTTTTGGATAATCACAATGTATCCAACTTGATACACTCTCTATCGAAAGGATGTAAGCTGCCAAAATAATATATAAGTTTAGCTTTTAAGTTTGAAAAAAGATGGGCATGTGAAAATTGAAACCAAAACAAAAGACTAAAAACAACGTTTTCCCTAGACAATTTCTTAAATTAATATTAGATCATGTCAATCAAACACCAGTTCAGAAGTCTCCGTCCACTTCAAGGTTGTGTTTATTTCATAATTTGCATATGGCGAAAATCATCAAAACACGTTTTTTGTGCCTCCTGTAAAATTGTGGGCTACGTCCTTTTTCCTTTCCAAAGTCGATATTTTGAGAGATGACTTGTCTAATCAAAAAAATACATTTTAAACGCACTCATAATCTAGAAACATAAATGTTTGTATCTAAAAAGGCAATGTCATCGATATTTTTTTACATGAAGGATTTCTTATTGATATAAAGTTGTGTTTTCTACAAGTTAACGAGTGAGAGATAAGGGGATAAAAAGCTATCGAGTATCGACGGGATGTGAAAGCAGAATCCCACGTTCAGTAAGATGATCAAAGTGACCCTGAGTGTGAAGGTATCTGAAGTGTGGTTGTGTATGTATTAACTTTGTATGTATGGACATATTCGTGTGAACAGCATTACGATAACCGCCATTACAGTTTCCGCGCGAATACAGACAACACCACGCCTATCCGTATCCAGGTTTGACCATTTCGCTGCGATCATATGTTTTCAAAATTGGCAATTAGTATGGCTGTGTTAAAAAATAGAAGGTAATATTGTTTTAAAATGTATTATTCTTTCATTATACGTGCATCCTCCGTTGTATAATTCAGAGACTTCCAGAACGTTGGTCGCGGTCAGGGACGTCCCATGGGCATAGGCGAGTAAGCAGTCGCCAACGGGCTGCAAGTTATAGGGAGCGGCAAATGATCACAGATTTTTCTTGACACATATTTGGTTTAGAATAAATATGATGCCTCATGTATTTGATAAAAAAAAATGCCGAAAATACATTTTCAATGGCAGTAATAATACGGGTTTCCATTCAGTGTTCCCTTAAATTTTTTAAACGTTATATCCGAAAAAGACATTGGCTGTGCAACTTTGACAATAAATAAAAATATTTGTGCGCCACATAACGGTATTTAGACACACTAAGCGAAATGGTTGATTTTTTATAATGGCAATAATTAACAACACTATTTAATTTCAATTAATTAATTCTGGTGGTGGTGTTACTAATGTAACTTTTGTGCACTCTGTTGTAATGTATGTGTGCGCGCACACGCGCACAGCTTAGAGGGAACACTGTTTACATTACGTTATAACATTTTTTTTATAAATATGACATTTACCGATGATGGCACTATAGGCAGCAGCTTTTCCGTAAAGTATTCGAGTACTTACATGAGTAGAGGATTCTTATTTCTGTATTTGTACATGTATTGCTAGAATAATGGGAAATAACACACTTACTCTTATGGCTTCAAAAGATTCATATGAAATGTAGTTTTAATTTTTTTAATTCGAAAAATAGTAAGGGCGCTATTTTAAGCACTGCCTAAGGGCGGCACATAGTTTAGGAACGTGGTCTACTAACGGTCGCCGCCGGAGCCATTTATGGTAGACATGATGCGAGGATGTAAAAACGACGATCAAGACAAACTAAGACATGTTCTTATACGCAATCCTCGTTGAACGCATGCGTATTTTGTGTTATTTTTCATTGGCTATGTCACTCATGTGTCAGTAAGTAATGTAACTGTCATTTTCATGCCAGTTAGTCGGTTTCAAGCAGGGATGTGGAGTCGTAGTCGTGGAGTCAGAATGTTTTATTCTGGAGTCAAAAGTGGCGTAAGTGGATGCTTCTGAGTCCAAACATACATTAGTGGTTCGAACCGAACCTATTGAAAAAAAATATTTAATAACTTAATATTATTTTATAAGATTAAAAACATCAGGGAAGGATTTCTTAATTCTTCATCGATATAACGATATATAAAACTGATATGAAGAATGCACACCCCCGTTCACCCACGAAGCTACAATATGTAAGCAGTGGCGGATTATCCTATAAGCAAACGAGGCGCGCGCTTGGGGCCTCCGAATATTAGGAGCCTCAAAAATAGCTTATATAATATAACCCATTTACTTTTTGTTCAGATTTTTTTTATATATTTTTACTATTTTAGTTGGAATTTTTTGGCGATTTAAAGTTATCCGTAAAATAGGGCCTCTAAATTTTATTGCGCCTGGGGCCTTCAATTTGCTTAATTCGAGTCTGTATGTAAGTATACATTAGACAGCCAAATATATTTCAAAATTAGCCTATTCATTGTATTGATTGGTGAAATAATGACTGCATAAACTGGCAACTAGAAGAAAGGGATATGATTGAAAAAAATGGAGTCGTTTTATTTTACAGCTCTGGTTTTGATTCAAATAGTTTGTGGTATGTAAGATATAGCCAATTAAATAT
This sequence comes from Himalopsyche tibetana, assembly GCA_030503985.1. Taxonomy (NCBI): domain Eukaryota; kingdom Metazoa; phylum Arthropoda; class Insecta; order Trichoptera; family Rhyacophilidae; genus Himalopsyche; species Himalopsyche tibetana. Next base: position 37,832,017 of record JAPJYX010000014.1, on the reverse strand, counting down.
TTAATTTTCAAATTACAATTTTCATGAAGATATGCAAAAATTGTTTAAACAGTACAAAAATATGGTTTGGTTAAAAAGACACTTATCATGTTGAAATTGAATATCACGCAATGATTTTGATATACACAATAAACATATAAAGGGAGTACTCGCCAAATCAAACGCTTGGCGTATTCTTTATCCAGAAGTATTGTATATTTCAAACGGAGTTATTCTTGGACTTTGTGGTAAAATAATTTAATATATAATATTTTTCTAATGTAACCCCCAGTTAAAGCGTTAAAATTATCGTTACACATTACTCGAATAGAAAATAATAATCAATGATTTGTGTGATCTTTTTGATAGAAGCGAACGCCCTACAATATTACGTTTAATTAAATAGTTTGCAGTGCGTAATGCATTCGCCGGACGCATTCTAGTTAAATTTCATATTGTCAGTCCATTAGTGAAGCGGAACAACTGCAGGCCATTTTCAATATTGCTAATCAAAATGGTGTTGATTCGATCAGCGTATCATTATCGAACATTAGTTTTCGTTATTATCTCTGGTATTTTTTTTGGAACACAGATAAATTCTATATTCAAAATATGGTGGGCAACTCATAAACATAATATCGTGATACAAATATAAATGATGTTGGCATCCATTTTATGACACGGTATACAGCTGCATAATGAAAAGATTAAGATCTTGAAATACATTTTTACTGTTTCGTTACAAACAAACGTTCGTCCCTTTTTTAGTTATTACTATTATATTTCCATCGCGAACATAAAACTATAAAGTATAATTGTGATAACTTATTACTTGTAGATATTTAAATAAAGTAGGTATTGTATTGTATTTGTACAGCTCTCGCAATATTTTTCAATTATCTACTCGGGAAGATCGTTGTTTATAACCACATCATTCAGATTCTGAGGATCAAGAAGTATTTCAACACTGAGTGCTTTCGATTATGACATCTGAAGAATTCAGTCTATTTCTTGATTCATCTGACTCGTCTTCAAGGATCAGCTCGATTTGTAATTATTTTCAACATGTGCCAATATTGAAAAGATAATAATATTAAACAGGGATCTGGAGTGGTGCGCGGAGCAGTGGAGCAGTAAGTTTTTGGCCGAAGCAGGAGCGGAGCCGGAGCACAGAAATTTGTTGTGCTCCACTATATATATATATATATATATTAAACGTTTTTTTTAAATGTATTTTCAATTTATGATAAATTAAATATTTGATGGTTTTTTAAACCCTGGTATAATTTTATACGAGAGCAAACCTGACAAACGATGCATAACCTGAATTTTTCTATATTTATGCGTGGTTTACCTCATTAAAATTTCAGGGATCTGTGAGCGGAGCAACTCAAAAAGTGGTCGCTCCAGATCCCTGATATTAAATAGGTAAAATTGTCATACCTCACCGCACGGACTATTGCGGCGAAAAACTTCACAAACTAAGCTAAAAACAACGCCACGATTTAAAATATTTATTGAGGCATTGAGGAATCGCGTTAGGTTAGGTTAGGTTAGGTATATATTTTTTATAAGTTTTTATAAGTTGTGCATATTTAAGCACAATGTACAGCAGGAATTCAATAATCAAATACAAAAAATAATCAAATCAAATCAAACAAAAAAATATATACCCGGACCGATTCCGCCGCAATAGTCCGTGCGGTGAAGTATGACAATTTCACCTCCTTCTCTGACGCAATTAACAATAAAACAAAGTAAATAAATGAAGACAAATATAGAAAATTTAAATTAACTTTGATTATTCCACGTATTGTGTTACTAACTGTGACACGTGTTTCGCCTCTTTCAGAGGCATCTTCAGACTTACTATCGCAAAGGTTGCTTAAGTAATGAAACAAGATTGATTCTAACATTTTAAAATTATGAAATTACAAAATGGAGTTTTGGGTTTTTTTCCTATTAAGAGGAGCAAGGAGGGGGGTGTAGAATCGAAATAAAGCAAACAAATAATGATACTAATGAGTTGCAATCAATCAGATTGGGTTTTTTCCTTTTTAAGGGAAGCAAAGAGGGGATTATAAAATCGAAACAGAGCAAACAAATGTAATCAATACTACTAATGAAACACGTGTCACAGTTAGTAACACAATACGTGGAATAATCAAAGTTAATTTAAATTTTCTATTAAAATGAACTTCCACAAAGTTACCGCCGAAACCATCGAAAGTATGAAGACAAATATATTTGATGTTGCCATTTTGAATTTTTTTACAACATATTTATTATTTTGATATCAACTATATTGTACCTACAAGATATTTCATTTAACGTTACATTGCATGCATTACATGAATAAGCGATTCAATGACGTGCGTATAAAGCGATTGATTATTATGAGAACTTTTCATTCATATTATTATAAAACTACAGCCAAAGATGATCCCGCTAAAAGGTATTCAGGTTTGTTCGCCTGCAAATGGATATAGGCATCTTGTAACCGGTTAGGTTGGATTTGCAAAGCGATTAGAGTGCGACATGTCGTCGTCTGCACACCAACTCTGCATCTCCAACAAAATGATACAGGCTCGAAGCCTTTTGGGGTCGAACGCAACGGGTCTTGGCTTCTTCAGACGGCAAAAAAAACTCTACATGCTTTTGAAATTCTCCCCAGCAGTACAAATTTGAATCTTTGTGTTCGATTTATTTACACATTGCAATTGTAAAACAACAATAATATATGCATATATACATACATATATGTATATATTTAAATTTACATTCGCGTAAAATATCATAGCATCTGTCGCCTGCAACCCCGTTGGTTAGAGCAGGGATTCCCAAACTATGTGCTAAAATCTTAAAAATTCAGCTAAGTGTTTCGTTATATTTTCCGGACTTGCGAAGTGTTCCATTCCAGAAAATGTTGGGGAAACCCTGGGCTAGAGCTTGCTCTACCGATCACACAGGTGTGGGTTCGATTCCAGGTAAGATCACAGTGAATTTGAGATTTATTCAATTCAAAGTTGTGATCGAAGACTGGGTGTTTGTGATGTCAATTCACATTATTTACTCTCCTCCCATCCTCTGATCCTTTGATAACTGGGTGAAGCAAAAGCGATTAGTCAACCACTAAACCTGTTCTAGGCTTATCCTTCTTTTCCTACTACTCACATTGAAAAAAAGTGAGGTTGAGCGATTGAGTAACAAACAGTTCTTGTAGAAAAAACTTCTGTTGAAATTCCTCCATTATGAGGCAATATGCTCCACATTGGGAGCGGACATGGATAAAACTATAATTTTAAAGAGGAATTAACTTATTAATTATTGTAGATAGTGCCTGATACATAGCCAGTGTTATCAAAAAAAATATGTAGGCAAGATTGCCCAAAATATATAAGCTAATTGTGAAATATTCAGTGCTTTGTGGAAAATAAGACAGGTGTGTATTTTTATTTGAACTAATTATAGTTAAGCAAGATACTAAAAAAATATGATTTGTCGCCGAAAAATAAACGAAGCATGTTCAAACTTATTTTCCTCATTAAGGGGTGGCTGAAGGGGCTTGTATAAAATAACTGTGGAAAATTATCTCTATCGACCCAAAACTGTCAAAAGAACTTAGAAATAATTGTTCAATGCGTCAGTGACAAATTTTTTTGAGCATTATCTCATTCGCCTGATATTTTTTAAGGCCTGTGAATTTTAGTGTTTTGACTTGTTATCGTTTGTTCCACGTGGACTCCGGTTGAGAAACGCTGATCTAGAGAACTGAAAGTAGTCACACAATTTTATCATAATATCAGGATAGGCATTGACATTATATTACTATTTACTAACTGCACTTAAAGAATTCCTTTTTCGAAATTAATTTAAAAAAAAACTTTCTCCTGTAAAAATGTATAAATTGTCGGTTATGATTTTCTGCCTGTTAACGGTCGATGTATTCAACAGCGCTTCTGAGCCAGTTCAATACTTGAAGAAACGTATGTCAGTATAAACAAATTCATGTTTTAATTATATTAACTATGATAAAATATAATTTAAATCTGTGGTCTAAGCTTTAGTGGTATGTAATCGATTAATTTTAATATGCCACTTTCATATTATTATTATTGGTTGATAACAATGCGGTTTAAGAACAGTGCCGATTATGCTATATGATAAATAAAATGGCATTGTTTTTGAATGAGCACTTGAAAGCTGAATGTGCAGACTGGGTGCAGGTCGACAAAACTGAATATCAATAAATTAATATTTGGAATATTCCTGTCCGAAATCTGGACCAGTTATTAAATGTTTGTTTTGTCTTTTTTTAGCATTGAAAAATATGATACATCAAATTTTGTTCTACAGTTCGTTCTCAATGAATGGCTCAATTTTAACGTACTGGCAGTGACCTGTGTGTAAAATGTAGCATTGTTTTGTTGCGCACAGCTTACAATTTGATTCTCACAATATTTTTGATTATGATGACGTATTAAACGTAGTCAATTTAAAATAAGCCGATACGTACTTAACGTCAATCAAGGCGAATTTGTTTATGCGCCATTGCGCCCACGTCCCTACGAACATAGTTTCAAATGGTTATTTCAAATGGTTAAAGCACTCAAACCAGTCTAGGGCGACTGTGCTTGGTTTTTTTAAAAAAATTCTTGTAACTATTACCAGCATTAATTCTTCAAATAAATATCCATAAAGCGCTTCTGTTTTGTGTCGATTTCAACAGTTATTGTTATTTGTCTGTACCGACATCAATTGACAGTTCATAAATGCGCCTTTTTTTATTTCTTTTTCAAAACTGATTATGATACACAATGTTTTTCACAGAACACTGAAAATGAAATGGAGATCCTGTGACAGAGATGACACGATGTTCGATGACAGTTGTAATTAAATGTTTTAAATTTCCTTGACATGAACTACTATGTCACAAACGATAGGCTTCACAAAAACAAGTGTGTTTGCAAATAAATCTTGGGAGTTGGTTCTTCCAACATACACACACGAGCGTGTTTTCTGTAAAGCCAAAAGATAAGAATTTTGCACGCTACAGTAAACTTGATATAACATATAATACTAAACTGGACGACGGGGTGTTCGATAATGTACAAGCCCGTTATAAAATATTCAATAAGGTTTTCCAAGTGCGTTTTTTATTTATTGATAATACAATGAAAAAATGGTACTTTCTTGTTAAACGCCAGGCACTGAAAAACGCAACTGTCGTAGGCCCACCTCCATGTCCAGATGGGGTGTTAATTATCCGAATTAAAAATATAGAAATAACATTAATAACTGCCCTTTTTATGTGTTTTCGAACATCGACTTCAAGGCGTTAGTTGCGCGATAATTATCGCATTCATTGTTCCCTCAAAACGGGACATCGAATTTTGATAGAGAGCTTTCTTGAATACACACTATTCAAGAAAACGAATATTTTCTGTTCCTTATTTTAGTGTTCTAGTGCAATTTTTGCGGTGTAATGTAGATATAATAAAGGGAATACTTCTGAATCTTGGTTATAATGAAGTTTTTTGATTTATCACGATTTTGAATTGTTAATTAGGTTGCCATCCTTCAGAAAACGGGCCATTTTAAGCTCTGCTTGAGGACAACACGATAGACTACCTATCAACGGGAAGTATGATCAAATTTCATATAATGTGACGTATTATATGGAAAGGTTTCACCGCCTGGCGTCAAGCAAGGATGTATCGATAAAATACAATAAGATGCGAGTCCAGTGAAGTTTCCATACAATATTTACCATAATTACATATTATAAAAAATGCTGCAGGGTGGATAATTTCTGGATAGGAAGTGGTCTAACCCTAGCGTACGTCACCTTATCGGTTGGCATTGTCGGCACGCATTCAACGTGCAAATCGTGGGTAGAATATTATTTAGTAGCGACGATTTTGTAGAAACATGTAAAAATTGGAAAACACAAAAAAGCTATTTCTTTAAATGTTCACAATTTACTGAAAAAAATCTTGCGGTTTTGTTGTAAGTATTTCTTGCCGCCTGTGTGGTCGAGTGGTCAACGTTGTTGGCTTCGGCTACGGAGGGCCCGGATTCAAATCCCGGTACGGACAGTTTTTATAAATTGATTTTTCAATCGATTTATGAATTTCTGTTCAAAGGCATGGATGTATGTGATGTCTTGAATTCCCCCCTTTCACCCATCCTATCCTATGAACGGGGCGTATCGAGAGCGATTAGCTTACCACTTATCCTGTCCTAGCCCTATCCTTCTATCCCTACTCTCTTTGGAAAAAGAGAGGTTGAGCAACTGACTAACAAGCAGTTCTCGTAGAAACACTTCTGTTGAGATAAACTCCATTAGGAGTCCATATGCTCCACATTGCGAGCGGACATGGTTTAAAAAAAATTGAATTTGAATTTTGTTGATTTTTCCACCTTTTCCAAAAAAACTTTCAACATGGCGAATCCTTGATCTCTTGAGATACTAATTCCAGTGTGCTTTTTTTTAAAGTGTACTGTAACTCACTTCATTTAAAGTTTTTTTTCTAATCCATGTCTGTTCCTAATGTGGAGCATTAGGCTTGCTGATGGAGATATCTCAACAAAAGTTTTTTTACGAGAACTGCTTGTTAATCAGTTACTCACTCTTTAATAGAAAATTTAAATTAACTTTGATTATTCCACGTATTGTGTAACTAACTGTGACACGTGTTTCGCCTCTTTCAGAGGCATCTTCAGACTTACTATCGCAAAGTTTGCTTAAGTAATGAAGCAAGATTGATTCTAACATTTTAAAATTATAAAATTACAAAATGGATTGGGTTTTTTTCCTTTTAAGAGGAGCAAGGAGGGGGGTGTAGAATCGAAATAAAGCAAACAGATAATGATACTAATTTTACTAATGAGTTGTAAACAATCAGAATGGGATTTTTCCTTTTTAATGGAAGCAAAGAGGGGATTATAAAATCGAAACAGTGCAAACAAATTTAATCATACTACTAATGACGTTAAACATTACAAACTATTAAAACTAATGAGCTACAGTCAATCATCTAGGTTTGTGATTACTCTATTAATTGGAAACAATTTGAGTAACGGGGAACCGCCTGTGCTATTAAGAATATTATTTAATAATATTTCTTTTTTGTTAAGAGTTTTATTAATTTCTAAAAATTCTAAGCTATTCATCTTTAAACCCTTTTTATTTACTCGGTGGAGTATTTCTAAATTACAAATCTGATTAAAATTATGATTATTTTCTATTAAATGATTGGCAAACTCAGAAAAATTGTTACTTTTTAGACATCTTATATGTTCTTTAATTCTAATATTAAAGTTTCTACCTGTCTGTCCAACATAAGACGCTTGACAGTCTCCACAAGAGAGTCGATAGATACCACTCTGTGACGATGAATCTACGCGATCTTTACTGTTCAATAAAATTTTACCTAAATTATTTACTGTATAAAACGCGGGTTCTATATTGTCTGGCAAAAATTTAACTATCTTTGACGAGATGTCTCCTAAATAAATAATTCTACGCCAGTTTTTAATATTATCGTTTGCTTTCTTCTCTGAAACTGTTGTGAATGGAATTCGCGTGTCACAAAACACGTACTTAATCAAACATTAGACCCCTGGTTCTGGTATATAGACCTAGTATTGTATTATATTATGACATAAATTTACGCGTGTTACGATAATCGGCACATGACATTAAAAACGGGCCTAAGATAGGAATAACCCGCCAATGGTTTTCAAAGAAAAAATAAAAATTATTAAAGCAAAATTGAAATTTAAAAAAAATCGAATATTAATTCGAAACATTAAAAATATCAAGAAAAAGGTGCCGGAACGCCGTTCCACCGCATGACATGAAAAAAAACACTGACTAATTCTATGTCATTAATTCAGCCGAATAATAATGGCGGCAGGGCCTGCGCAGGAGATCTGTATTATTATTGTGTGTATATTTCCATCGTTTATCCATTATTATTTAAGAACTATGTTGGCATAAATACCACATCCCTTTCTGATAGTTTGACAGTTCGCACAGTTATACCTATATATCTTTTGTTGTTGTTAAAAAGTGCTCGAAGCGATGACATCAGTCTGAGTGTAACTGAACAAACCGGTTGTGGGTCGAGACACTCGAGACACTACGTTCTTGTTCTTACGACCGTCTAACATTCACTAGTTAGGGTTTACTATTCGATCCCTGCCTTAAATGGCATAGATAAATTTGCCACGTGATAAGCATCGTAGCATAACATTCTCGAAACCAAGATGTTGGTAGTTCTTTATATTATACAATTTATTGAATTTAGAGATTAAAGTATTCGTTTAAAAATGAAGTAAACATTGATCCAATTCACAGCAACCAATTTCACACTTTCTAAAAAAGATCAGGACCGGGATTTATTATACAATGCATTTCCGCTATGAATTGACAGTGGACATTTTAAAAGTAAATAACAGAAGTGTTACAAGTCAGCATAAAAATGTGAAACACCTTGTTGAACAACCAGTATTCAAAAAATCAATTTGATCAAATGACCTAAACTAAACTAAACTAGATCCATTTTTCTTTTAATTAAGTAATGTTATTACATAGTTACATAAAATAAACGTCATGTATATTATAAACAATATATGGTATCAATCTATTGATGATATTTGACATTTTCATTTTATGCTTTACATACGATACAAAGATTTGAAATAGCCCGCGTAAGCATTACTAAGCGAAATAAATGTGTAAATGAAGCCATCTTTGGACTTGATTATTTGTTATGATCGCATTTGCAGTGGGTTAGTTTGAATGCGTGTTCATAAAAGCACCAGGATATAGAATAGACTAAATGCAATATAATTACATCCATAGATTTTAAGCGTTCTTCGTGTTTGAATTTGGAATCAATATTGACATCTTAACATTTTATATTATTGACTGGTGAAAATTTTTACTTATAAAATAATAAATACCGATGTTATGTATGTTATTGGCATTTGTGAAAGTTGAACCCTAGCTTTGGATTCTAGTTTAATGGGAATGCCATTCCAGTCTATGCTTTTAACGCACATTTGAACCGGCTCGCAAAATTACACCCGTTTGATTTATCCACTATCCACTTATGGAAGTATATCTCTATTTGGATGAATGCTTTGAAGCCATTTTCACATTAACTTTGTATTCAAAGGTCATGATCAAGATTTTTTTTTCGATTCATATGATATAGTTGATCTTTTACGAACACAGCAATCTTACCGAACACCCATTTCAATTTTGTAAAAATTTACCAACAATTAATTGTGCACTTGAAATCGGCTGTTTCTTCAAGCAACAAAAACATATTACCGTATCATGTATTCATATACTTACCAAATATTTTTTAAAGCTGCCGATTTACTTTCAATATATGTAAATAAATGACTCATGTATTAAAATAATATCATTAATTTTCATTTATTCGATGAGTGTTTGGAATATTTAAAATGAATGTGACAATATTATTAGTCAAGCATTTGGAATTTTGAGCACACGAGGAATATCATAATATAAAATACCCAATTGAAGCTCTACCTGGCTTGCCCGTGTTGAAGTGTGTATGTAGTAATGTGAAACCCCAAAATTAAATAATTTTCTTCTTACCTGGCAATTTTGCATTAAGCATTTCAATTAAGTACAGAACACATGCATGTAGTTTATGACGGATAAGATAGATTAGGTTATTTATTGTATTTTCGATCATTTTTTTTAATGCGTAAAAGAAATCAACTTAGGAAGCGATAGTCATTCATGTCATTACTCTACGTTTAAGATTGTATATTAGCTTATTTCAATGCGTATTTCAATTTATTACAATGCAGCTCAACCAACTTATTAAATATTAACCCCTACTTTATCACGTTTAGGGTGTTCGCTGTCAATACTCGGTGGAAAGGCATTATATTAATAAAAACACAACATTCCGTTGTACTTTATTCCAATTTATTTAAAAGTTCATGATCGGTTTCGCTCATTGCGAGCATTTTCAACTGATAAGTAATATAAACTAACAGAGCTATTTAAACAAAAATAAGTTGAAATGAAAAGGTGTAAACAACAATTGAAATTGAAAAGAGTTTACAAATTACAGTTTAAGTGATTCTATAATTGCACAAAATTTAAATGTTTAAGTATAAGTATAAGTGTTTTAAACACCCCTAACATATAATTGAAAAAATCATCAAAGATCAATAAATTTCAAGTGGTGACTGACAGTAATTACCAGGGCTGTGAAATCGTGTAAAAACGATGTAGACACTTCGGCTTATTTTGTTTGAATACACATCATTAAATATATTTTTCAAAAAAAAATCGAGCCGTTCATTTTTCACGACTCCGACTCCGGACAAAATACCGCGACTCCAACTCCGACTCCACAGCCCTGGTAATTACAAACATAATTAAAAACTTTATCCATCACTTGGATATGTCACGAAACGTATTTCACTCCAATCAATAGCTTACAACTAATTTAATAGGCAGATATTCCAATATATTTTTTAAAAAATACACCATACTGTAGGATTTGTTTTGTGATTATTTTATTATCTCTACATTTGTTGAATTGCATGCTTTCATGACAGCTAGCACTATAGTAAATTACATTTAATTATTCAATTATCAATTGCATATTTTGCATAGATCACTGATTGAATTGTTCACGAAAGGTTATAAGATTGCTACACGTAGTTTCGAATATTATTTCCCACAGACATTACGCTGCGTTTATTTGTGTCACGTCATATCATGTTCAAATATCACCCGAGGTATTGCTGTACGAGAATTTGTCAGATACCACAATATTAAGTTATGCAAATCGTTATTATGATTTGCTGAATCACGAATGAATGAATTTAGCCACACGAGTTTCATTTTCAACTACGCAATGTGACACAAAAATGACATCTTACAATTTACCTTGCTCGTTGGGAATGATTTCGTAGAAGAAGAATAATGCATGACGAGCAAAGGAAATAATCTTAGACTAAAGTTACAAAATTGTGAGGCTATTTTTTTACAATAAGCCACTTTCACTTTTAGGGTGTTTACTGTCAATACTTGGTGGAAAGGCATTATATTAATAAAAACACAATATTCCTTTGTACTTTATTCCACTTTATTTAAAATCAGTTATACTGTAATTTGTAATTTCTTTTCAATGTCAATTGTTGTTTACACCTTTTCATTTCAATTTATTTTTGTATAAATAGCATTGTTTAAATATACTTCTTACCAGTTGGCAATTCTCGCAATGAACGAAACCGGTCCTGACCTTTTAAATAAAGTGGAATAAAGTCCATAAAGAAATATTGAGTTTTTTTACTATCGATGGTTTCGGCGGTAACTTTGTGGAAGTTTTAATAGAAAATTTAAATTTACTTTGATTATTCCACGTATTGTGTTACTAACTGTGACACGTGTTTCGCCTCTTTCAGGCATCTTCAGACTTACTATCGCAAAGTTTGCTTAAGTAATGAAGCAAGATTTTAAAATTATGAAATTACAAAATGGAGTTTTTGGGGTTTTTTTTTTCCTTTCTACACCCCCCTCCTTGCTCCTCTTAAAAAGAAGCATGTTGTAAGCTTCAATGAGTTAAATTAAATTCAGTGGCGGATTAATCACATGGGTGGCCCCAGGCGCAATAAAATTTGGAGTCTTGTTTTTCGGATAACATAAAAACTTCGGAAAGCTTCATGTAAAATAATAAATAAATATTGAAATCTAAACAATAAATGTATAGAGTTATATATTTTTTGAGGCCTCAAGCGCGTGCGTCATTCGCTTATAAGTTAATCCGCCAATGATTGTGTACATTATGTCAATTTTGGCCAAATCGAGATAACGACATAGTGTGGGCATATCCCGCGACGCTCTTTCCAGTGATAATGTAGAAAAACACAGATCAAATCAATGGCCTTAATAAATATAAGAATGAAACCAATTATTTTTCAACATAAACTTCACAAAGAAGCTTTGAACAGCCATAATGAAAAGTTGCCATTTTTGACATAGTTAATATAGTTTAACAATTGGGATTCAAGCATGCTCGTATTTAGGTTTTTTAAAGTATACACTGATATACCAAATCGAATGTTATACAAAGAGACACTCTGAATAAGCAGATCTTTGAACACCTGTATCCGTGTTTTTTTTTTATGACTGAAGCATCCGGTTCGTTATCTGTCACCTTGGAGGTTTGTCAATCCCACATTCTTTTTACACTATAACAGATATAAAAAATACTTTAAATGCAACAGGAAAGGGTGTTTTTTTAAAGAATCTTGTAATGAAAAGAATATGTATAAATATTCATTATTATTATTATTATTATTATTTGAATGGACATTACACAAGAACTACACAATATTTGTGTTTACTTTCAAAACAAGATATAACAGAATACTTCAAAACATTTTAAACATTTGAAATTGGCAAGGAAGACAACTGAGTAAGCGCCGACAAAACATACTTGAATACATAAAAAACAGTATTCGTCTGAACTCTGAAGTTACTAATGCCGCTAGCACACAGACGCGGAAACTGAACGAAAGCGGACCGTACTATCATAAGGTTGTGCTTCGTACCGGCCCGCTTCCGTTCCGCTTTCGCACCAGAGTGCTTACGCCGTAAGTCGACGTGAAATACATCGCCATCCGAAGTAATATTATTTAGCGCTGTTAAAGCTCTCCCCAGTGGCATCCCCATTGACGTGATAGTTATACACAACGGGGAAAAAAACAATTCATGTCCACGATTCCTCAAAAAATGATCAGGAATATGAAGTTTCACATTTTCAAGAATGTTGAAATTTGTATCGTAGGCAATCCTGGGACATTTGTTTAGCTCTTAAAGGATTTCAAATTTCAAAAACCCAAGAAACCCGAAATTCCCAAAATGTGAAAATTTGGGAATTTATTTTTTTAGCTCTTAATATTGTGTTGCACTATCAAAAGCAGTACTTTTTGTAATGTCAAAGATTTTTTAAGGGCTCGAGCTACTTGTTGATGTTGAAGCATAAAACAATATTTTACTCCTCTATTTATGCGCCGCCCTTTTATGGTTTGCGCCCTAGGCGGTTGCCTATTTTGCCTGTATGGTAGCGCCGACCCTGATAAACCGAAATAAATATATGAACAGGTACACCTCTCTTCCAACGTTCAAAATATTGAAGGTTTACATGCGAGAAAGTTAGTTGGATAAAGCCATGGGTAATATATATATAATATTTATATACACCCTTAGATTTTAAACAGCTACTCTTGTAATTCAAATTAAATTGTTTTTTTGGTCGTGTTATTATTAACAACTTATTAATTAACATTATAAAAATAATTAAGTCACAAAAAAATAAGAAAGGTTTTAAATATTGATTGTATGCCCATTTGCACAATATCACACTATTTAATATTTATGATGCGGAAATTGGCTATTTGCCACAATTTTTAATGAAAAAAATAATATTATAATAACACTTTTCCATACATGGATAATTTTTTATGAGTGATAGCTATCTTTTTATGAAAACGATGAATTATTCAAGCATAATAATATATGTTTGTAACTCGGATCAATGATGTGAAACGTGAATCGTCAATGTTGAACGTTTCCTTATCTATTACAAATGGATAGTTTCAATTTTTATTTGATATGCTTTCTCTTAAATGCATGAAAAATAAATTGTAAAGAATATACAATTTTAATATGGTTTAAATAATTGACGATATTGAGGCAATATTATTAATTGGATAAATCGAATGTGTAATTGATTTAATTTAGCGACAAAAAAATGTAAGCTGTCTTTTATTAAGCATTGAAAATAATTGATAGCTTTCTTTCAATTAACTATATCTATTTTCTTCATCTTTTCTACACGCCTGTTTTATATGAAATGTATCCCATTGTCAGTCAACACTCTCTACTGACAAAAAAAAAACATAATTTCAATGTCTGCTAAATGAATAACGCACCTTTTCGAATGCCATTTAAATTAAATTCATGGTTTTCGGCTTAACTTAATTATCTTTAACTATCACAGGGTAATTATTTCATTTTGAAACTGTATCTAAAATTTTAATCCGTTTCTAAGATAGACAAGAACTCAGTTCTGCCAACATTCAAAGTGAAATAATACTTCATTCAAATATTGTTTTATTTTGTTAAGTTTTATTTCATTCCGTTTCTCGCGCTCTACTTTAGCAATTTACTACGCTTTTTTCGGTATCGAGATATTTAAAACCAACGTTTCTTATTAGGTAAAAGAATACCTAATGAACCGAATTACTTTTGGAATTTAGGTAGGTATTTTACTCGATATGGAATCTGGTGCATTTTTGATTTTTACTCTTATTTGTGGTACGAAATATCTTTAAATATCTATGGATACCTGTCCTTGTGCAACTTACTTAAATTTAGTAAGTCATTATATCCAATCACATTTATAACTTAAATAATTATATTAATATTTTAGTTTTTTTACATCTGGCTATTTTTATTGCACTTATGTACATATTATTTATATGTTTGAGATCAGTTAAAAATTGTGTCCCTGCGTAATTTTTACATACGTATAAACTTTATAAATAAAAAAAATCAAAAATCTCATCTTTCACTTTTTAAAACGAAATAATTTTAGCTGTTATCGATCAAAATATGAAATTGGAATATAAAAATACAATTTTATTAAAGAAAAACACATTTTCTTGTAGGTTTTTTATTATTGTGTCAACACTGGTCACCTATACCAGTGTTTCTCAACCTTTTTGGGCCCGTGGCCCCTTTTGAGTGTCTTCATTTGTCTGTGCCTTCCATAGCATTTTTCTGTCTTCTTTGAAAGGAATTTTTTGATTTTTTAATTTTCCTTTATGAAAAATGATTTCTTAATCCCAGGAATTTGCAGACTTGCCCAAATATCCAGCGTGGGATCTTTTTTTAGCTCTTCCAAGGACTTAAAATCGAATTGCAGAAGTTTCGGGAAAATTACCCGTGGCTAAACTGTGCTGTGTTCCCCAAATCAAAAAAATCTCCCCTGGGGGGCACAGATTTCCCGGTTGAAAAACCCTGACCCATACAGCTGATCATAAACATTGATCTAATCCAATTAAAAAATATATTTGGAAAATGAGAAAAGTTGGTTGCTTATGTTATATTAAACATAATTCATGACGGTTTCTGTAGTATTCAGTTGTAATTAAAAAAATGAAATGGCAAAGTATAAAAACATAAGATTTTAAAAGGAAAAGGAACGAATCTATTTTTTGCAAGCTGTTTTCAGTATTGGATGGGTGGGTAGGAGGGAGGTCATCTAGCTAGACTGGTTTCGTTAAAAATTCTAATTGAAACGAAGTCGAATAAATCGTGCAGTCTTCGGTTATTATACATTTGTACTATAGTAAGTATTCAACTCCATGAGATATTATTGTTAATTCGTGCTTCTAAAACGACTTGGATCTGTTTTTGTATCCGTTTCAAAACGATAATAATAATTCAGTGTGCACACCGGTTCCGAATTTGGCGCCAATCAACTTTATCAAGGTCACATCTGTCAAAGTGAATGACATTCAATAAATTCCGATAAGAATTATTATGCATTAGATACACAATATAAATAATCAATGCTTATGAGAATGACTGATTAATTTCATATGCAAGGTTTTTATATTTTGATAGAAAGATTAGAAAATTGGTTAATATAATAGTTTGGAAATGAAGATGCGAAAGCATGAAATAAACGGCCGTCCTCTATATAAAATTTAAATAAAATACATTTTATGTATAATTATCCTTATAATTCTTCTATTTTTTGTATTTTTAATAAACTTTCTCTTTTTTACACATCCGCTCCGTTACAAAAATAGTTTACGTATTATTATATATCAATAATAAATTAGTATAAATCCGTTATGTTCAAAACTTCTGTTTTGAACCATTTTGGCATTATTTCATGAGTATTATGAGTCTACCATTAGAGATTCTAACCATACAATTGCAAGAGATTTTTTAATTTCTTTATGATAAAGTTAACAATTATATTCAATATTAGAATCAAGACCAGTGGCGTAGCTAGAAATTTGGGACCCTCAATTCGTGTAATTCGTGTTTGTCCTTTTTTGTGGACCGAATTTTTATTATTTGAATGAAGAATTTATTATTCACTTTAAAAAGAGTAGAGTGTATCACTTTTAAGGTGTTCACTGTCAATACTTGGTGGAATGGCATTATAATAAAAATAATAAAACATTTTTAGTACTTTTTCCACATAAAATTTATTAGATCAGGACCGGTTTCGCTCATCGCGAGCATTATCAACTGATAAGAAAAATACATAAACAGTGATATTTATACAAATTTAAATTGAAATAAAAGGGTGTAAGCAACTATTAACAATTTAAAGGATTAGCAAATTACATTATAATTACACAAAATTAAAATGCTTAACACTCATAACAATTAAAAAATCATCATCAAAGAATAATAAATCTAAGTGGCAAACGATATCAATTATAAACACAATTAAAATTTGGGAAATTTTTACACAAAGTGAAACACTACATTACTAAACTAAATATCCTAATGTTGATTTGGTGTTTTTCCCGCTTCAAGCAATGATGTACTTCAACAAAATCAGCAGTAATGAAGATTCTGAAAAAGACATTTTTAAAAACCATATCAATTCTTACAAACGGAATAAATTTTGAAAAACATATAAATAATATAGAAGAGCAGTTAACATAGGCTAGAATTATGTTAATGAAACGGATATAACAAGGGTGATGATGCAAATACAAGCTGTTCATTTAATAAATTAGAGTCCGGCAAGAATTTATGTCTATTTATTTCTAAGATCTCTTGTTTATCAAGTTTTAAAGATTTATTGTTTACATGCAGGATTTTAAAGTTTTTAGAGATATCAAATGTATGCTTATTTAGGAACAAATGGTTCCCAAATGAAGATAATTCATTCCCTTTACGTGAGCAGGCTAGATGTTCTTTAAATCTGATATTAAAAGCTCTTCCCGTTTGACCAATATACCTGGCTCCACAAGAATCACAATCAATTAAATATATGCCACTTTGGTTAAGAATGTTGAGTTTATCTTTAGAATTTACTAAAATGCGTTGTAAGTTAAAAGAATTATAAAAAGTGACATTAAAAAGGTTTTTGTTGAATTTCCTTGAAATCTTTTCTGAAACACTACCCAAGTAGCTCAATTTCACCCATTGTTTCTCAACAGCTGGTGCATTAATCACCAAACTAGAGCTTACATTTAGCAAAGCTAGTTTTTTGTGCTTTTTAAATAAAAGACGATCTATTAAATCCGAATCATAACCATTAATCAACGCAATTTGTTTTATCGTATTTAACTCAAGATCATAACTAGCTTTAGTCATCGGAATCAACAAGAGACGATGAATAAAGCAATGAAAGGTTGCTAATTTATTCTTCCAGACATCATATCTCGCATATATTATATCCGTTTCATTAACATAATTCTAGCCTATGTTAACTGCTCTTCTATATTATTTATATGTTTTTCAAAATTTATTCCTTTTGTAAGAATTGATATGGTTTTTAAAAATGTCTTTTTCAGAATCTTCATTACTGCTGATTTTGTTGAAGTACATCATTGCTTGAAGCGGGAAAAACACCAAATCAACATTAGGATATTTAGTTTAGTAATGTAGTGTTTCACTTTGTGTAAAAATTTCCCAAATTTTAATTGTGTTTATAATTGATATCGTTTGCCACTTAGATTTATTATTCTTTGATGATGATTTTTTAATTGTTATGAGTGTTAAGCATTTTAATTTTGTGTAATTATAATGTAATTTGCTAATCCTTTAAATTGTTAATAGTTGCTTACACCCTTTTATTTCAATTTAAATTTGTATAAATATCACTGTTTATGTATTTTTCTTATCAGTTGATAATGCTCGCGATGAGCGAAACCGGTCCTGATCTAATAAATTTTATGTGGAAAAAGTACTAAAAATGTTTTATTATTTTTATTAGTAGAGTGTATATTGAAAATTATAATAAATACGACTTTATAACACTGAATTAAACATTTATTTAATTGTATGTAACTCAATTTAAGCTCTCAGGCCAACTGAGCAGAATTCTTACCACTAGTCATTAAATGTCGACATAAATCTGTGTGGTCGAGTGGTCAACGTTGTTGGATTCGGCTACGGAGGGCCCGGGTTCAAATCCCGGTACGGACAGTTTTATACATTGATTTTTCTATCGATTAATGAATTTCTGTTCAAAGGCATGGATTCATGCGATGTCTTGAATTTCCCCCTTTCACCCATCCTATCCTATGAAAGGGGCGTATCGAGAGCGATTAGCTTACCACTAATCCTGTCCTAGCCCTATCCTTCTATCCCTACTCTCTTTGGAAAAAGAGAGGTTGAGCAACTGAAATAAGCAGTTCTCGTAGAAACACTTCTGTTGAGATAAACTCCATTAGGAGTCCATATGCACCACATTGGGAGCGGACATGGTTAAAAAAAATAATAATAAAAAAAAATCTCAAAACAAGAGATTGACTTACAATCAGTGTTAAATAAAATATTCTTTGTAATAAAAGCGGAAATGTTGAAAATTTATTCACAAACCCCTGATTGTATAAAGTATAATAATATACATTCAAATTATTTTGTCCGTATTCACCCAGTAGTGACTGCCTGCGTTCATTAATAAAATTATTTAGCTCAAACGACACTCCTAAAATACGATAAGCTGCGGGATGCACCTCACCGGCAAAGAAAGTTTTCTTTCCGTGTTTCATGCAAAATATATATGAGACAACCTTTTATTTTATTAATATGTACTTACGCCAGTCTGGTATTTATTCAGCGGTGTCTCACAAAACTATATTTACCCTTTTCAATACCGGACGAAGGCCAGACGTTCATAATATTTGAAAAGACATCTTCCTCTTTTATTGTTCCTTTTTATACAATACTTTGAATGGCGTATCACGACGATTTTTGTCATGCTAAGTATGTTCGTATACTCTCTTGTTTTGTGAAACATTATTACTTAAACATTCTTTCCTATACATACTAACAAACCTGTTGTTTGTTTTATATTCGTTGGTGGAACGATATTACTAGTATGTTATAAGTAATACGATTATAACAATATCGACTGTGGAAAGGAAAAAGGACGTAACCCACACATATCAAATTTTACAGGAGGCGCTAAAAACGTGTTTTGATGATTTTGTGACATATGCAAATTATGAATCATACACAACCTTGAAGTGCACGGATACTACTAAACTGGTGTTTAATTGACATAACCTAATATTAATTCAAGAAATTGTCTCAGAAAAACCTTTATTTCAGAGTTTTTTCTTGGTTTTATTTTTTTACAAGGTCATCTTTTTCAAACATAAAAGCTAAATTTAGATACTTATTCGGCATTTTCAGCTTCCATCCTTTTGATAGAATGTGTGTCAAGTTGTATACATTGTGATTATCGAAAAAAAGCTGTTTTGGGAAATTGAGGGTTACGTCCTTTTTCCTTTCCACAGTCGATATGTATATTATTTAGTATCTGAAAACACCCGTACCGGCTATGTTGTGAAAGTGAAGTTTCATGCTAAAATACTAATTTCTCTTCAGAATGTTTTAAATATTTCATTTATTTTCAAGGGACGAGTAAAACGTAAAGTTTACACCTACAATATAATTATAAAATTGATGTATTTTTAGTGTATGTAGTTACTTTTGAATTATCTGTTCTGTCAATATGGCAACACAAGTCGGTACCAAAAATATTTTTTTTTCGAAAAACTATATTGTAAATAACTGTCCACTGTCATATATAAAATACAAATTTACAATTGGTTTAGCTATTAAAATTAATGCCAAATTGCTAAGAATTAAAAAAAAATGTCATACCTCAGAAAGTCAGAAACAGTAAAATTTTAAGTTACTACCAGTCTGTAACACGACGAATAGTGGCTTAACATATTATGAACTTAGTAATAAAATTAGTATAAAGAAGAATTTATCTCTAATAACTAGCCGGTTCAAGCGTTGCAATGCCACTCAAACATAAAAGTGTTGGTGTTTTAATTGTGTTTATTAAAGTGCATGTTTTCTTTTTCTCTTTGTTTGACGTTTGACGCTTGTTGCCGATTGTCTATGGTACGACACACGCGCCATCTACTGTAAGTTAATTGTACTATAACATTCGCGCAAGTACAAGCATACGTTGTCAAAATGATCTTTATGACAGACATACAAACATTGATCTTATATATAAGACCTACTGTAAGTTAATTTTACTATGCCTATAACCTTCCTGGAAGTGCAAGCAAAAATGTTGTCAAAGTTTTATTGCAATCGGGTGAGCGGTGTGGCATCGCTTAGGTACAAAAAAACAAACATTCATTTATATATAGGATTTATATTAGGATTTTTCAATTTAAAAATCGCCTTTGTTGACATTAATTAATTGTTTTTTGTTTTGTTTCATAAGATATGTTTTTAAGATATTATTAATAAAATAAGCAAAATTATCTGATGACATCATTTGCGCTCAATTTAAAAACCTTTGTGTGACAGTCAGACCACACGCTAGAAATAATATTGACTTTCTTTTATGGAAACTGCTCCTTGTTTCTAACAATGATTCCAATTTCAAATATATAGCGTGCTCGGCTCCCGCTGTTACTTGAATACTATATCAATTCGAATTTGTCGTGCTTGTCTACATACATGCATCCATTAAAAAATAATGACTAATTGAGAATGATTATTTATAAAGACAGTTCTATACATACACTCGAGAATCTTACTTACGCCTATTATTAAGATAAGTTAAGCCAAAAGGAGATATGACAGAAATCGAATAACATCAAATAATTTGTAATTTAAATGACCCAGGTATTGTATTATTTCATACCCTGATCAATGAACTATTCGAATTATCTTAGATATTAATTCCATTGATAAAATTTAAGCCTAATGGATTCGCTGATAACTTTGTAGAAATTCCTTTTTAACTTTTAATTTGGGTAGGAGATATATTATTCACGTCTAAATTTTATTTTATTTCGTCAATAAGTTGTTTAAAGGCTTAAAACATGGAATTAAAAGACTATATCTAAGAACTCTTCACTCTTGCAAACTGACTTAGAATACCTTTTTCAGCTATTGTTATCAATTATTTCACGGCGTATTGCGTATTATTACATAATATAAACATATCGACTGTGGAATGGAAAAATGACGTAACCCACACATATCAAACTTTACAGGAGACTTCTAAACTGGTGTTTAATTGACATAATATAATATGAATTAAAGAAATTGTCTAGGAAAAACCCTTTTATTCAGTCTTTTTTCTTGGTTTCAATTTTCACAAGTTCATCTTTTTTCAAACTTAAAAGCTAAGTTTAGATACTAATTCAGCATATGTAGCTTACATCCGTTTGATAGAACGTGTGTCAAGTTTGATACATTTTGATTATCGAAAAAATCTGTTTTGAAAAAACTGTGGGTTACGTCCTTTTTTCTTTCCACAGTCGATCTTCATTGCGTAGATAATTATTGTGTATAATTTTATAAGTAGTAAAGAAAATCGTCACTTTCCCGCAACACTACGAAAAACTCTGAGATAAAGCGAGCCCCTTGCTAACATATTGGCAACTAACCGCTGGGTTGAGTGACTCTCTTAATACAAAAAAATGGTGTTCTAAAAAGAAACGGTGCAATTGTTTATGGATGCAATATGTCTGTCTATCTATGGTAAGTGATAGGATCTTAGTTTTTACAAATTTGGCTCAGTATTTCACACGTATTCACTTCATTTGCACCTGCTATTTAGTATAACTTCGCAATCCAACCACTTGCTACACACCTCTTCAAAAGCAATGGAAATTATTATTATGTACCTCCGTGCTCCGCTTCGTTGCACCCGAATCTAACGGCTGAAATTGGCAGTTGGTACGTCACACCAGGCAATCTATACCACCAAGCCGCGGACTAAAAATGGTCCAACATTTTTACTCGGCAAAAAATGAAGCCAAAAGAGTGTTTATCACAGGGACAAGAAAAATAATTTAAAGATATTAAAAAAATATTAGTATATTCATCATATTGATTGTTGAAATGTACTACAACTATTCTAGTGTTTAGAATGATCTGATGGTTTACAGATTTTTAACTTAACAGCTTAACGACCGTGGAAGCGTATTTGAGTCTTTGAAAAACAAAGGTAGCTGGCCGGCGGACACATATATGCGTATAGGCGAAGAATTTGGAAGCTAAGAAAATGGAATTTCGTAAAGTTATCTCAATTTGCTTACAAATTATATTGAATTTAGTAAAATTATAATGTTTGCGAATTTTTCGCAAAATTTTATTTCGCCAGGTGAAATTTTATAAAAAAAAAAACGTGCGGTCGTTAAGCTGCTAAACAGAAAATATAGAAAAAAATATCGGAGTCGGTGTCGGTTTTTAATTTGAAACCGAAGTAGGAGTCGGGGTCGGGGTCGTTTTCTTTTTACCTGACTCTACAGCCCTAGTTTATCAGTGATAAATTATTACACATAAATCAGTGTGATAGTTACTTTTAAAAACTGTTTTATTGAAAGCATATTTTTCTTTTTTTAGTCTATTATACATTTGGAGCATATGGCCTCCTAATGGAGGTCTCTCAACAAAAGATTTGTCAACAAGAACTGGTTGTTACTCAGCTACTCAATCTCTCTTTTTTCGAAGAGACTAGAGATAAAAAAGATATGGCTGCGATAGGAATGGTGGTAAGCTAATCGCTCTCGCTACGGATTAAAAGGGTGAGAGGGAATTTGTAGACAACACAAACATCCGTGCCTTCTAACAGAAATCGATTGAAAATTACGTGCTGTTCGTACTGGAATTCTAGGTCGTGAGATCCGCCACGAAAGCCAACGACGTTGACCACTGCGCTAAGGAACCCAACAATTAAAATAATTAAACACAATTAACTTATTATTGAATTATAACAGTACATTGGTGAAGCACGTTTCGCGGTTTGTTACATAACCTGTGGAATAACAAAGTTATCAAATTTACAGTATAAATTAGTTTGATTACAATTAATTAAGAAACATGAACTAAGCGAAATATAAACGGTAGCAAGAGATATTTTTCTAAGCTTTCGCAAAAAAATATAAATGATAGTTACGGTTGAAAGGTGAAATAAATACATCAAAATTAAATAGAGCAGTTCCGCGACTTTAGTATCCCTGGCGTTCAGCTCTGTCTGAACCGGCGGCGTTCACTTCCGTTTCCGATGTATACACGAGGGAGAGTCTCCATGTGACGTCGGCAAGTTTGTATTTTTTTTAATTTAGCAAATTTATAGCAGGGTCCAATAAGATCCAATATTGCAGCAAACGAATTATCAACGCGATTTATATTTTGATTTATTCAAGAGAAATTTATTTGTGTAACTATATAAATTAACTCAATTTTACGAAGTTTTCTTGTTGAATAATAAAATCGATAACGTGAATTGTTTATTATATGAGAGTTGGTTGAACAGCACGATAAGCCTTCAATGAATTCCAATAGGCAATAGAATTGGCAATAGAATGCCAATTTTAATCGATATATCGATTTCTGTTCGAAGGCATGAGTGTTTACGATATCTTAAAACTCCCTCCCACTCTTTAAACTTTCTAAGATAATGAGTGTAGCGACTAGCGAGAGCGATTTGTTAACCTGTAGTCCTGTCATAGCAGCTCTATCATTCAATCCCTACTCTCTTCGAAAACGTGAGGATGGAAAACTGAGTTTCAAGCGGTTTTCGTATAAAAGCTTACGTTGGGATACCTTCATTAGGAAGCCTCTATGCTCCACATTATTTTGATTACATATATTAATGCCGCCTGTGTGGTCGAATGGTCAACGTTGTTGACTTCGGCTACGGAGGGCCCGCGCTCAAATCCCGGTACGGACAGTTTTATAAATTGATTTTTCAATCGATTTATGAATTTCTGGTCAAAGGCATGGATGTATGTGATGTCTTGAACTCCCCCCTCTCACCCTTCCTATCCTATGAACGGGGCGTATCGAGAGCGATTAGCTTACCACTAATCCTGTCCTAGCCCTATCCTTCTATCCCTGCTCTCTTTGGAAAAAGAGAGGTTGAGCAACTGAGTAACAAGCAGTTCTCGTAGAAATACTTCTGTTGAGATAAATTCAATTAGGAGTCCATATGCTCCACATTGGGAGCGGACATGGTTTAAAAAATACTAATAGTCTTAGAATTATTTTGTATCTCTGCACAATATTGCATTCGTTTGCGGATGTGCAATTTTGCACCTGCCATCTGTCGGCATATTATGTTGATTTGTTACTCCGATAAATAAGTTACGGCGGAAATATTTAACAGGTGAAATAGGAAGATTATCAGAACGAAATGTTTTGTAAAAATGTTGATACTATAAATGTTCTCAAACTATTTGATCAAACATGAATATTGTCAACATAAGCGTTGTTTTGAGAATACACCATGTTGTTTTCCCAAAACACTAAACACAATATATACATACAAATCCGCGGCCATCTATAACATCGTGGTTTGTTTGAAATCATGTCATATTGTTAGTTTATTTTTGGTGCATTTTTTACATATTCAGATGTTTATTACTTTGTTATGTTTTTTAACAAAAAAATACTTTTCTCACTTCTTATGCGTGTTAATTGTCATTTAGTACGTTAAAAATGCATTATATAATAATCATAAAAACTTTTTACATTTAATACATTTTTTTTAGATTAATAACACAATTTTATGTAATGATCTACTACTAAGAGTATTAGTTTCTTTCATCGCATGAATTTTCAGCTAATGGATTCAGCAACTTTGTTTGACTGTGAGCCTTAACACATTAGCTACGGATGACTCGTATACTAGTCCTTTCGCCGGTCTTACTGGGAGCCGGTAAATTGCTCGAATTACAAATTATTCGAATTGCTTGGTTATTTAAACGATTTTTCACGACTTTTTCTACGAATTTCATTTTTATCTTGTGCGACACTTGTTTAGAGAGTGAAATATAAAAATAATTTTCGTACGTATTTATTTTAACCGTGTTCGCTCCAAATGCGGAACATATGATCTTTTAATGGAGTTTATTTCAACAGAAGTGTTTCTACGAGAACTGCTTATTAATTAGTTACTCAAACTGTTTCTATATATTTTTAGAAAACATAGAAGACTAGGGCTAAAACATAACAAACGGAAACAAATTGATTATCTTGTTATTCGAGCAATTTACCGAGAACCGGTCTGACTGACGCGTTGAAATATATGCATTCAATGCGACAAATGTTTTTGATTCTCTGCAGAGCTGGCGTAACAAATGTTTGATGCATCATTTAAATTAATATAGCAAATAGTGGATATCGAAATGTAATGCACATGCATTCGAAATGTAACATCGTTGAATACAAAAGTTAAATTACAAATCAATGTCCCACTTTGTATTGTCATATTGTTACTTTGTGTTTGACATTCAATGTGCCACGTTGTATTCGCATGTTATTATTTTGTTTTCAACACTTTCAAATGGCTACATCGAGCGTCCAATCATCGTAATCATAATTTTAAATAATATTTTACTCTTATCAAAACACTTTTACTGCGAAATTGAATATTTTATGCAACATCGATACGTACTTGATAGCATTGTGCTAAGAATGCATTTATTTTAATGGTCATCACAATTTGATAAGATGGTCAACATGCCATTCAGAAAAATTCTCAAATTACGCAATAAATATATAATAATATCTAATCTTGCATTCATGGCGAATTATTGTCTTCATTCGAATTAAATGCTGACATCAGATTGTTATTTAGAACGCATTAAAAAATGTATCATATGCAATTTATCGATATTATGATATTATAGTATTAGTCCACGGTGCTTGCAATAATTTAACGATGACAGAATTGTAGTCTGTTCGATTGATAAGTGGGATACTAGAAGTAAAAAACGAAACCCAAAGTATTTGCCTATAATCTCGGAAATCGATAATTTCTTTTTTTTAACGGTTAAATCCCCAAGTAGCTATTATATCACTCCCGGATGATAAGATCACGTACCAATTGTCGATTTTTAAAAGTTATGATTAATTTTCATACCTATGGTTTATTTCTAGTCGATTTTATGTCGATTGTATACAACACTAAAATATTTGTTGCAATGGCAATTCGCTTCTTATGTCGAATATATTGGTATGTAACATATTATATGATCAACAAATGTATGTAAAAAGAGACTATACTATCACTGCCGGCGCCACGATACAGGCGAAATAGGCAACCGTCTAGGGCGCAAATCATTAGAAGGCGCATAAATATGGTATAAAAAATATTTTCATATACTCTAAAAATAATAAATAATAGTAAATTTTATTTTATTTTGATTCGAAAAAGAGGGATTGAGCGATGAGTTGTTAATAAACAGTTCACGTAGAAAAACCTCTGTTGAGATACTTCCATTAGAAGGTCATATTATCCACATTGAGAGCGGACATGGATATATATATATATATATATACAAAATTCTAATAGTCCTGAATGGTTTTTTTTTCATTATTTCATAATAAATGGAACGATAAAAAAAATGTTAAAAAGGGGGCGCACTTATAGCCGTTGCCTAGGGCGCCAAATAATTTAATGGCGAAAGGACCTGGGTATTCAATAAGTATTTTTTAAAATTTAACTTATAACTATATCTTATTACCGTTTCACAGTGTAAAGTAGCAGTGCAAAAAGTCGTGTAAAAAATATGCCGTGAACATAAAGAAATGAAAATTGGTTCCATTACATTGGACCGTGTTATTTTGAACCAGCAAAAAACTCCAGACAACATATATATAACACATTTGCGGATCCAGGGCGATTGCTGTGACGGCCATGGCTACCCCCTGAGAAGAACTGAAAGGCAACCGCCTTGGGCCCCACACTTTCAGAGGCCCTGCGCTCTTGGCTGAAATATTTTTTGTTTCTAAATCTTTCACGAGCGCTTTGTCGATTAACAAAAACCATATGCTTTAATGCTTAAATAAAATCGACACATGATAAATTGACATTTATCATTTTATTATGTTGGATCTATCTTTTCAAATTGAAAAACTAATATGTAATGCTATATTTTCTGGATTCGCCATTGATAATGTGTATATTATGTAGTATTTTAAAAAATCCGGGGCGAGGTAAGCTGATTACAATACTTTACCAACCTTACCACAAAATAACTGTAAAATACCATTTGCAGTTATGTATGTATTAAATATTTTTTGAACGGCTGCAGGTTTAAACTTAAATCGCTTTCTACACGCATTATAACCCCAGACAATAGTAGCGTGTCTATGGTCTATTACCCCACCTTGTCTTATTTTTGATTGATCGTCAAAATCAGTTTCAGTGATTATTAATTTGTAGTAAAATTAACATGAAGAGATCGACATCAGTAGAAGTCACTATATATCTAAAGTTTTAGCACTATACAGATACAATAACGTTACGTTGTGTATTGCATATTTTGTTTATTAGAAAAACATACGTTTCTAGTTGAAAATTTTGTAATTATATGTTTAGCCGTCGGCTTACGTTCCGTAAAACGTATGTATAATTTTCATTCACACTTTAGTTACATAAATAATATTCCGTTTTATTTTCGATGGATTTTCGGGATAATATTTATTTTTTTAAATAAAATAACAATCCGTGAGTTGTTCGTGATTTATATTTTTTGCATGTTTATTTCATCAAAACATATTTTTGATCTGACTAAAAAAAAAAAACATTCACATTCTGAAGATGTTTCTCTAGTGAAAACAATTCATAGTAATTAAAAAAAAATATATTTTTAGGTGTGAATAAGCTATCAAGGTTAAACAGCGTTGGCTAAGCGTAAGAGACGCAGAACAGTGCAGGGCAGGGCAGACAATATATTGTATTGCATGGAGAATTACCGACCTGCGTATGTTGAAATGCTGACACGTGCAACAAAGACATGCGTCTGCCCTGCTATGTGTACTGTTGTAGTGCCGGCATAGATTATTGCTTGACTTGAGGATCTTAATTTCAAAACCCACCTAAAGACCATTTTTTTTTTTCAAATTTATTGCCAACAATTTCAATATCTGACACTGATAAATTGGTGTGAGTTATTTTTTACGATACTACTCATGTAGACTACTCTCAAAATACATAAAAGAGTTGCTGTTTGTCAATATGTGTCATTCATATACGTCTCTTGCGTGACGAAGGTGTCACAGCATACGCTGGTCGTATATGGCGTACGTGCTACCAAACGATGTGTCTCAGAAAACGCTTTGCCAAGATTATCTTAGGTACAATTATCCAAAACATGTTTGCTATGTAATTTACAATTTCGAAAAAATGAGTGATTAAAGGAAGGTTTCTATGGACTACGATTTACTTGTTGTCCGTATGACGCCACAAAATATTTGAAAATGAAATGAGCTCCTGAGAGGTGAAGTGACCCATGTGGTATTTTAGGAAAAACATTGTTAGATGCGTTATGATATTTCACACGTAACAGCAACCAATCTTTAATTCTTTTTTGAATTAGTATTCGCTCAAGCCGGCGCATTTGAGTTACATTGGAAACGTTCTTGTGTAAGAACTTATTTTTCACTACGTCTGCATTCTTTAGTAACTTAAATTAGTTTAAATGCGCTCAGAATGTTTTTCAAGTTAGCAAATGTATAGTTAGAGATATTTATTGGCAAGAAGATATGTGATTTATAATCAAATGTATATACACCTTCGTATTTTAAATACTAAAAATAAAAGTTAACTACGCTAGTAATGTTAAGATCATTCAATAAGATGATAGACATGGTAAGATTTCTATTTATTTTCATTCAATTTATAGTAATGTTCTCTAATTGAACTCTTGTGACTAAGTGACGTTGTGCATTTGTATAGTAGGTTTTCTACTTTTTGACGACGGGTTGAGCTGTTTGTCATATAGGTCTCTTCGGAGTAACGATGTGGTAAAATTATAATAAACAGTCAAGATCGCGTAGAATCGTTGTCACAGAGTGGTATCTATCGCCTCTCTTGTGTAGACTGCCAAGCTTCTTATGTAGGGCAGACTGGTAGAAACTTTAAACGGATAACAAATATCAAAGTATTTTAGTTCTACAGTTTTTAATAATTTTATGCGTTGATAGCTATTTCGGCTTTCGCCATCTGTTCGCCTAGTTCTGAAAATGGCGAAAGCCGAAATAGCTATCAACGCATAAAATTATTAAAAACTGTAGAACTAAAATACTTTGATATTTGTAATCTGTTATAATGGAGTTCTACCAAGTAAATGCCAAATCAATTAATAGGTAGAAACTTTAATGTTAGAATTAAAGAACATATAAGATGTCTAAATTAGTAACAATTTTTCATGCTGTATGGGTTTAATTAAACCAGGCGTATTTCCAACTATTATACTTGGATACTTTATATCGTATGTATTGCGGCGGAAGACTTTAAGTAACAAAAAAAACTTTTAGATACATGCATAATCGATATTTTCGATTTGAAATTAAAATTAATAACATTGTTATTCCACAGATTGTGTAACAAATTGTGAGCCAATCTGTGAAATAACTAAGTTATTTATTTCATTTTACACTATTAAAAAATAAATTAAAACATATTTATTTACTGACGTTAACCATTATTTTTTTTATATGCACTAAAAAGTTTTAGTACAAATTTCTCCCAATTATTGTTTGTGGCCACAAATAACATTCAATGGAACTAATCAAATAGTATTAACATATCGACCCATAATCGGCAGAAAAGCATTTTTTTAAACCATGTCCGCTCCCAATGTGGAGTATATGGACTCCTAATGGAGTGTATCTCAACAAAAGTGTTTCTACGAGAACTGCTTGTTACTCAGTTGCTCAACCTCTCTTTTTTTTCAAAGAGAGTAGGGATAGATGGAAAGGGCTAAGACAGGATTAGTGGTAAGCTAATCGCTCTCGATACGCCCCGTTTATAAGATAGGATGGGTGAGCGGGGGGAATTCAAGACATCGCATACATCCATGCCTTTGAACAGAAATTTAAAAATCGATTGAAAAATCAATTTTTAAAACTGTCCGTACCGGGATTTGAACCCGGGCCCTCCGTAGCCGAAGCCAACAACGTTGACCACTCAACCACACAGGCGGCAGAAAATCACAAGCCACTATTAATACATTTTACAGGAAAATGTTTTTTCTTAATTTCTCGAAATAAGTTCGCAAAACGAAGTTTTGATTGACCAAA
Source organism: Himalopsyche tibetana (assembly GCA_030503985.1). Taxonomy (NCBI): domain Eukaryota; kingdom Metazoa; phylum Arthropoda; class Insecta; order Trichoptera; family Rhyacophilidae; genus Himalopsyche; species Himalopsyche tibetana. The sequence goes on along the minus strand of JAPJYX010000014.1, from coordinate 37,801,680 downwards.
TATTACTAACCGCATTTAAAAAATTCTTGTCGAGAACTTATTACGAGAGTAATTTAAAAAAATCTTCTGTAAAAATTACGAATTGTCGTTGCGCTTTTTTCCTGGTTACGGGTTGATATTATACATGAAATATGATTGAGCTTTTTTCGTAAAGTGTTGAAATCTATCTATTTTCATTATATAAATGTCATATGATAACTTAAAACAGCCGATCAAATGATCCTTTGATAACGCATTTGGTCACTTTAACGACTATATGCGCTACATAACCACACGTTTCAAGTGCACTCGCTATGCCAGTGATCCCCAATCTTTTTCAAACAACGGACCCCTATATCTAAAAAAATAAGGCTCGTTTATTTCGGGTCAGAATTCACATTAAATAGTCATGATTTAAATTGAATTTAAAAAAACATAACCTAACCAAAATTGTTATATTTTTTTTTTATCATGTCCGCTCCCAATGTGGAGCATATGGACTCCTAACGGAGTTTATCTCAACAGAAGTGTTTCTACGAGAACTGCTTGTTACTCAGTTGCTCAACCTCTCTTTTTACAAAGAGAGTAGAAATAGAAGGAAAAGGCTAGGACAGGACTAGTGGTTAGCTAATCGCTCCCGGTATGCCCCGTTCGTAGAATAGGATGGGTGGGATGGGGAATTCAAGACATCACATACATCCATGCCTTTGAACAGAAATTCATAAATCGATTGAAAAATCAATTTATAAAACTGCCCGTACTGGGATTCGAACCCGGGACCTCCGTAGCGGTAGCCAACGACGTTTACCACTCGACCACACACCACCAAATATTCTGACCGTATAATATTTTTATTCTTACCAAACATTAATTGAAATTCTGACTATTTAATTTGTTCCCAAAAAATAATCCATAGCCCCCCCTGAACACAAAACATGTTCCTCGGCGGCCCCAGTTCAGGAAGTACTGCGCTATGCAACCGTTTTTGCCTGAAGGTATTAACCCTTTTAATGCCGGACGATTTTGCCATGCATATGCTAAAAATGCCAAGCGTTTTTTATAGAAAAAATCGTCTTTTACAATTTTTCAAAAAAAGTATTGAATAGAATTTTTTAGGAACCTAAAAAAAATACTTGTTTTCTCTGTGATCCATGGAAATAATATTCGGAGATATTATCTGCATTTTACAAACATGATACAACAATAAAAAATATTAACGATGACTAAAGAAAAATTAAAACAATTAAAACTAAGTTCCACTTAAAAAAAACAGTTTAAAACATATTAATTTTGATTTTCTTTTATTTCATTACGTAGTCAAATCTATTAGTAGTCATTGAATGAAAAAAAAATGGATATATATTATTATTTTACAAACCACCAAACTTTTTCGCATATTTGCACGCAAGTGAAAAGAGTGAGTTTATCTATAATGTCACGTTACATAGCGAAAAGATTGATTTGGGCCGATGGGATAAATTGATATGCCGGTCTGAAAAATCGACCGGGAGCATTTTACGCAACTGTTGAATAACTCACACAATACAAATAAAAATTGAATATGTATAAATTAGGTATCTGAAGCGCCGGGCCGAAAAATCGGCCCTCCAGCATTAAAAGGGTTAAACAAAGTTAACACTCAGTCACGTCGATTGGCTGGTTTGCTTTGCTTCCGATCACAATAATGCGTTTTCGTGGCTTTGATACCGTCTTATTTCTCAAGTTTTTGTAGATTTTCCCAAGCATATTAGTAGAGTAACGGCTTGCGAACCTTGTACCAAAATCATCGCAGAATGTCTTTTCGGTCAACGACCGCACAATTATTTATAAATCAATTGTCCGCGGTTTTCTAATTCGTCTGCAACAACGTAATTGCTGCAGTCAACAGCTGATTAATTAAGTAATAATAGTATTGCAGATTTGCATGTCAATTATATGATTGCCTTATATATTGTGACTGTAGAAATCGTGTTCTCAACGAATCGAAAGTTTGTCGCCTTAAGGCGACTCAGTAGGAATGCAAAACTTTAATTTGACCTACAGCATAAATATTGCACTGACTTAAATAAGTAACCACCACAATACGTATTTTTACAGTATCAAAACAAGCAAAACATTTTTCTATTTCATTACAAAAATAACAATACCACCTAACACACGAATGGGTATTTAGACAGTTATAAAGGTTTTTCATATAAAACAATTTGTATTAATATTAGATATCGACGAAAATCAATACGTATTTATTTATCTTCATAGCCAAGACTGACAATCTAATTTACTTCCCCAAATATCTGTTGCAACAATTATATGTAACTGAAACTATACGTTAATTATATATTCCTTGAAAATGATTCATATGAGGTATTGCTACATGTAAGCAACAGTAAGCTATCGTACTAATAAATTAAATCATGAGACGGCTTTTGCTAAAGGTAACAAGAGACGCTAAACAAACCATACAATACAAATTTCTCAAACTTTCTCTTATATATTGAATTAGTTTTTATTTTTAATTTTGTATAACCTATTTTTTATGATATTGATTTGTTATGATATTGATGAATACAGTTTTGAAAAATAATTTTGTTGCATAAAAAAGTTTAAAACATAAAAAATATTGACATAATAAGATTAAAATAGAAAAGTATTTAGTTCTAAAAGAATTATAAGTTGCAATTGATAGTTATTTCTGGTTCGCGCTATAGTTGACCATGAATTTAATCCAAAAATTATCTTAACTATGTCTTATCGTGTGAGACAAAAAACTTCGATATTTTTAAATTATTATATGTTAAGTAATCGTTCTTAACAAATCGATTGAACATGTCGCACAGTGACTTCTTTACATTTTTTATAATAGCATCTAAAATGTATTGCGGATTCTATTTTATATTTCTAATGACCTTTTGAATCTAAGATCCAAAATATCAGGATGATACATTAGTTCCAGAAAGTGGCGCGTAAAAAAAAGCTCATTTCATATAATTTGATAAATCGGTTTCAAATCCGTGTAAAAAAAGTACCAAAAATGTATGAAAAAACGTAACGGTTTATCCAAAATAATCGAGTAAAAAAAGTATTGGGTGTATATTTTACTGAATGCAAATAGTTTTACTTCAATATTCTATAGTCTAACTCAATAAGGAAGAAACTAAATGAATATTAGACCAGATCAAAAGTAGTCATTCAAATAATTTATATTGAATGCATAGATATATTTGTATTTCTTTATATAATGTTTGAGAACTTTCTTTACTGGCAATTTGCATGTTCGACGACATGCAGGGTTGTGACATATTAACATATTTTCCAATTTTTTTTGTTTCTAATAATAATGTGTTTTTTTTACGTTTAAACGACGAACTTTGTTTTTTTAGCGAAAATCTTCCCCATCTGTAAGCGGCATAAAACTTTTGAAACATAGAAATGATTCATAAATACTAATGTAAAAATGCTTTTATTCATCTATTATTACTATTAGATACAAATATTTATAGATAGAATCTCTGTTTAAAAGCATTGCCAAATAATTATTTTAAAATACTTATCCATTATGCCAGTAGTTTCCAACTTTTGTGTTAATGCGCTTCCCTTTGAAAAAAAATATCTTCGCGCCTCCCCATGCTTTATTTTCATATAGTAACAAAGACACGTTTTAAAGGGTAAATAAATATTTTGGACTGTTCGCGCTTCTTTTTACAATAGTCCACGCTTCCAAGGTTGGAAATCGCTGCATTAAAGGGTGCAAGGGTGTCCAACCTTTTTTTTTCTTAAGATCGACTTTTCAATCTTAAGTTTTCTCGCGATCGACTTCTACCATGATTCTTGTAACAATTTTTATTTAGTAGGGTTTTTCCCTTCTTCAATCTTAGAAATGTTTATTTTAAATGCGAAATACATACAATTAGATATATTAGATATATATTAGGTATATGCTTACAAATAATTCAATTTTTGTACATTTTATATTTAAATTGTATATTTTTTCCAAATTCACGGAAGCTTTCGGGATCAAACAAATTATGCTTTGGAGTCAACCGGTCGATCGCGATCTACCGGTTGGACATCCATAAGCTAAAGTAATACTGGTCTTTAGAAGCATCGCTAATGAAAAATACATTATTGTATTATAAATAATAATATTATTTGTCAGCGCTTTGGGCAACCCTAACCCCAACCGATATAGCACGTTTTTTATGGCAGAATAAAAAAACATTGCTTTGATTACCTCTAATATTCGTTGACCAGTGATTTAATATTTTTTAATAAAACATTGGACGCGTCCACTCCATACCACGTACGATCTCAGACTGAAGCTCAAACTGAAGCATAGTAGGTAAGAAAAGGCATCTCCGAAAAATGGTTACCATTTATTGGTATTATCATTATTATTTATTTTTTTTTTGCTTTTAATGTAAACAATAAAATGGTTTTTTATTTCAATTTTTTTTAGAAGTATATATGATACAATTATGCTTTAAAAATCAGTCAGAAAAAGTGGGAAAAATGGTACATTTCAAATGGCTGTATAATCATTATATACGATAAATTAGAAATTCTGCTCAAATCACTTTCTTAAACCAATCTTTATCTGTATTTCTTTCTAAGACTTCAAACTTCGGTATCTTATAATAAACTTCAAAACGATCTTCGCGTAAAGTAGTTGAAAAAAATCCAAGTCAATGTTTTATCGTGTAATCTTGACAATTTTACTATTTTCATAAAAAAAAAAATGCAATAGTGTAAAAAAGCGTTTGGAAAATGTAATTATTGAAAAAAAAATTTTTTTAAGTGAACGGTTCACGAGATTTCGTCGATGGCAAACGATCGATTTACTCTGTTTTCAGGCGTAAAGGTACTATATCCTCTTAAGCTGGGACATGCGTGAGTTTTAATTTAAAACAAAACACAACATTTTCCATTTATTTTATTGTTTCTTTTCGAATAAATTATTTTAATGTAGTACATAAAAACAGCGCAAATCGAGGCATATTACTCTTACAAAATCGGGAGATAGGTTACAAAAACAAATCGCGTAAAGTAAAGACATACAATTTCATGTTAAACATTTTATATATGTAACTAAATTTATATAGATATGTACATTCTCACAGCATAATAAATGGTAGTGTAGGGTAAAAACAATTTTATTATTAGTTCTTGTATTTTAATCTCACCAGTTCTTTCCTTAGAATTGGTTCAAAATCATTATTATCGGTGTATTGCAGGGGTTCTTAACCCCGTACCCGGCAAAGTATCAGATAAAATTTTAAAAAGCCATTATATTTTTTAGTAAAATTATTTTTAATTGATTTATTGAATTCGCAAAAGTATAACTATATCCATGTTATTTTAAAGCAGCTAAGGGAACAATAATAAAATTAATACATAAATATATCCTACTTTTTAATACTATGTATGTAAATCTGTTTTTTTTAAATCCGGCCTGCGCCCGCCACTTTTCTCCTAAATCTCAAGTACGCCCGTCACCGCAATAGATTAAGAACCATTGGTGTATTGAATAGCAGAATATTCTTTTGTAATCACCCTTGGTAAATAATCCGTTATTAATTTAAAGTTTTAAAATCTTTGTAAATTTCTTAGTTTTGCCTACAATTTTTGTTAATATATCTTTTAACGGTTACTGAATATTAACATCTTCATATTATGTATTTTTTTACAGCATATGTGTGCGAAACCCTTTAGTGCAGCACTGCGATAATTAAGTTGACGCTCTGCGATGATTATCCGTTGACATGACCAGAAAAGAGAGACATCGATGACAAATAATATAGAGAGAAATATGTGAAAACTTTTTGAGTATCGTCAAAGTATAATATATAATAATAAAGTCTGACAATTTGAGACATTGTATGTATTGTCATTCTGAAACTTATTACGAATACAATAAGCCGTTTTACCGTGAAGAGTTAGAAACCATTTTAAAAAAAGTAATATTCTATGTATAGAATAATAATTGAAGATAGGTTCCCTGAATTTTAAAAAAAAGTATTATTCGTAAAAATAATAATATTGTGGGATAGGAAATATTTAAAAAAATAATACTATTCATTCATCGCTAATTGATTATATACGGCGACTTTCACGACTCAATCAATTTTGTGCATATTACTGTTTTATTAAAAGAATAATCTAGAAACCAATATCATCCAAGAGTGATAAAACAAACCGAAGCAAAAAATCACACATTAAAAAATATTTGGGTTGCAATTTATTTTAGTATCAATACGATTGTAAATATGTTGATTCTCCTAGTGTTAAATACTCAAAACACCTGGTTTTAAGTGAAATATGCCGCAATCTGTCTTCTTTCTCGATTTATTCAACACTTTACAGCTTTTAAATATAATCATGACATGTTTATTTCCATTACTATTAAAGTGTTCATGTATGGCCTTTCAGATATTTTTAGGGTAGGTAGGAATGTAGATTGTCCTAAATATTTTTTACTTTAATGTTGCAAGTACTTAGTTACTTTCTCGTTCGGTAATATATTAATTTATACAGTTTCAAATGTAGCATGTACAGGCTGTAGCCTTCTCCGCCTACTAAAAACCAATCATGGCCTACAACTTACAAGTAACCCGTACTGAATTAAGAAACCTTTTCAATGATCATTGAATCCAACAAGTATTAAACTCTGTTAAACGGTAGTAAAAAAGTAGCCATATTTTTTTATAATCAAATATCTTCGTAGATTTTCTCCGAAAGATTTAAATCTGGTCGCCTACATAATGACAGTGAATGATCATTTGGCCGCCATCACGATTTTAAAGCCAGCAAACTACAGAATTATTACACTCTCTTTAGAAAATCAGTACAAGCGAAGTTAATGACAATGAATCAGTGTAGTTTTATCTAACTGTAACATCGTAAATCTTTGCTGTGCGCATTGTTATTGTTTCGTACAATTGCTTTTACCGTCAAGAGACTCTCTACAATTTTACAGATTTTCATCTCTGTTGAAATCTAGCAATGCACAGTATCTTTGTATACCTACTAATTTATTTGTTTTGTGAAGTGGAGCAATCTTAGAGATAAATATAGGCTGCGATTGCTTTTAAGATCGTAACTCAATAAATCGGAGGTAGCGATGTATATTTGTATTGTCTTTGATCTGACATTTTTAACCTTTCTACTTTCAATTGCGCTTTAGTCTACATTTATTTTTCTCGATCTTTGCCTCTTCGAGTAGCAATCTTCCTCAATTATCTTATGGCAGCAGCAAATATATCGAACATCTTGAACTCACCTCAATCGAACTCTTTTACAATGTATTTCAAGATTTTTTCATTGATAAACATCAGAATCCAATGATATTATCCATCGATTTAAAATTATCGATCGCGTATAATAAAATATTAACACACTAGCAAACATTTCCAAAAGATAGTCAGCAACTTGTGGTCACTTTGCTTATTTGATGGCCGTTTTCGTATTGCATATAAGCACACAGTCCAAAATGACACTTTGATCATGGCTAAAGGATTGAAACGTGGACCTTTTGCCAATAAATTAACAAAGCGCTCATTTAATCTTATATAGATATTCGTGGTGTTCGGAGAAGGGGTGATAATTTTAATCACTATTATACAATAGGCAATAATTATTAACTTAAATTATGTAATAATACATATGCAATGTGCCGTAACTAAATTAATATTAACATATGAAAAATATATTTCTCTACACTAGATTTCAAGAACGAAGTGTTCCAAGATTGAGACAGAAATGGGTTATATTTTTCTCGGTCCAATTCTATGCTTTAAACGTCATACTTAAGCCGTTAAAGATAATATATTTCAGAAATACCAAAAATGCATCACTTGGTTCTTAAATTAATATAGAATGCATATTATAATATATGTAACGCCGTAACGCATGTATCTGATATAAATGTACCAGCCTAACTTGATTGCCATCGCATCATTAACGTTGCCATAGTCAACACGTCCTAAGGCGACAATTTTAGTTCCGAGTTCTGCCACAGTCAAGTTAAAATGGTACATCTCTAGTATTGTTTCCCTAAATTGAACAAGGGGCTCGATCGAGCCTTTGTAATTACCCTCCAGCCCCCCTGCATCTACTGCGAAAGGTTAAAAAAATCCTGATCAAAAAAACAACAGTAAAAATCTTATTATTTATATTTTAAATACTTGTAACATTCGAGTTATAAGAGAAAAATAAATGCCGTCTAAGTCGGCATTCGGTTGCAAAAATATTTGAACTGTTTTCATTTCCAATAAACTGTTGCAAACATAATTTTACTCCACAGAGAATTATCAATTAATAATATTACACATTTGTCCATGAAATTAAAATTCTTTCTGTGTGTTTGCCTTCGCCGTGGCATATCAAACATATATTGAAATAGCAACTCATTATAATCAAGGCACTAATGAAAAATGTAACCATATATTTTTTTAATAAGAATTTTCTTCCCGTTAATTGATGCCTGTGCACTCACATTTCTTCAATTAGATGGATTTTTACTTTATTGAATATCATAGATTATGACAATATCACAATTTGACTACTCTTAACTATTGCACGATGAAATAAATACATAATAATGTCGTATTTTCAGGGTTGGGCTGGAGGGGGCTTGGAGGGGCTCGCGCGAGCCCCTTGTTAAATTTGACCAAGGCCGGCGAGCCCCTTGTTGATTTAAGAGATAACTATATTTTCAGATCAGCTTCAGTATACAAAGTATTACATTTTTAGCGATTTAGATTGATAAGTTTACGGTAAACTGCATATCACATATTATAAGTGTATTTAGTAACAATCTATTGGCTCGTTAAGTATAGCACATAATTGCATAAGATTGATAAAAAAACTCACTCCTTTCCGAGAACAGCGTGAATTGTATTGCGATTAAGCGAGCCCCTTGTTAATATGCTGGCAGCCCACCGCTGCGTATTTTAGCATGTAATTTTAAGCGGAATAAGTTTTATTTAAAATTAAAAATAACTGAGATTATTCCACGTTTTCATTTTAATTTAATTTTACGATCCTGACATATTATACAAATTAAACCGGGAAATAAGGAGGGAAGGGTAGAAATACAAACAAACAATAGTGATACTACAAATGACTTTTACGTTACAAAATGATTAACTAATGAGATGCATCAATTAGGATGGGTTAAACCATTGGAAATAAACCAGTGGCGAGCAACCTGTCCTATTTAAGATATTATTGAATAATAATTCTTTAATGTTAATACTTTTATTTATTTCTAGAAAATACATTTCTAATAATCCATCGAAAGGAATAACTAACTATCGGTCTATTATTGATGGTATGCCACGACAGTTATATTATTTATATATTAGTTAAATTGCTAATTATACAAATTGATTGGTTAAATTTATATCTTGGTAACCGCCATTATATTATATAGTATACAGTAAAACCCCCATTTACACTATATTCGGGACCGTGTAATTGGGGGTGTGAATGTCATACAAAATAAGGGATTTGATTTTTTTCCGCGGAAAACGCAAAACTAAGATTTCCCTTAGTTTTACAAAAAAAACTGTATGCGAAGCACAGACGACCGTCTCTTAGTAACGACAATGGAATGCGAATATTTCAAGCCGGCGCGTAATTCGGGGTAGTGTAATTGGGGGTTCCACTGTATTTAGAACATTACTTACATACATCAAACATTTTACATATTTAAACAATGCAGTTATCTCGTTTTGATTGCATATACTTCCGTTTGAAAAATAAGAAAAATATGCTGCGTTACTTTACGATTTCATTTCCTCTTCACCAAGACCGGCCATAATTCTTCAAGTATCTCAATAAAATGACGTCAGATTTTTTTACCGTTACATTCTTTCGGTTCGTGATTGTAAATTAAGTATTTTAAATGCAATTTTTCCAGATATTCGTGTGAATTGGCTATAAAAGTTGAATAACAGACATAAAATTATGTTTAATGATTACCTTTAGAATAACAACATCGTGATATAACACGTTATTTTCATAATACTTATTCTTGTGGTCTTGATAATATTGTAGGGAATTTTGAATTTTTTTTCATTGAAATTTTTGTGAAATTTAAATATTCAATTTGAATGTAAATATTATTTATTGGTTAAATGTAGACAAATTTCACAAACAATCTGAAACATATGAATAAACTTCCTAAAATAATAGTTTTAATGTTAAAATGTTTGTAATTAAAATATCTTATTTTAAAGGAAATAAAACTCTCCACAAAATAATAGAAACATTTAAAAAAAATTGTAATCGAATAATTTTATTTGTTATAAGTGCAGTTCCCTGTATTACCATTTTTATCATTTTAGTTTCAAGACCTACCGGTAGAGTAATCATACACGCTACAGTCACAATACTACGTTTTTCTACTTGTTATTAGCTCTGCGCCTGATAAATGATTATATAAAATACTGTTGTATTATAATACTATATATGTTTCCACGAGAGCCACTACATTTAAAGCTTTGGGATGAGATTTCATGTATGATTATATATTTTGCTCTAATTTTGAATATATACTGTTCAAAATGGGCTTAAAAATTATAAATCTTTTGTTGTAACTCCGGTAGGAGTAGATTTAATAATTCGTATCCGTACCGCATCAGCAATTTAGGCCGATCGTAGAATTGTTTTAATTTTATTGTATAACTAAAAAATACTATATCCCTCCTGAGAGTTCAAAACTATTTGGCTATTTTTCATATTACTTTAAAGGTCAAATCATTGATCCCAAAAAATGTATATTATCTCCCGTAAAAATCATAATTCGTCATTTGTATTTTCAATTGTCATGAAGATAAGAGGATCTGAAAAAACCTTAATAAATAAAACAAATCATACATTAATTTGTATTCTTTGACAGTACATATTGAAATCGAAACCAGGTGATTGTAGAGGAGTCGATAGTAGTGCACTCTATGGCCGAGTAATGAAACTTCTACAATCGAGTTTTACTTCATCATTACACAACCGGAACAGCGTATTTGGCGGGAGTTTTGATGTTGGCGCCTATTTTTACGACCGGTTAAATAATGTTTTCGTGATTTAATCTCTCTGCATGTTCTTTTAAAAACAGTTCCGACGTTAATCGGATAACTAATAGCGGAAATTTGCTTTCGTAATATTAATTACACGAGATATGGGTCAATCACTATGAATTATGAACGCTTTTAACTTGATTTAGTGTTTTTAAACGTGATTAATTTAAAACTATAATAGTAATGGATATTAAGTTTTGAAAAATCTTATATCCGACTCCTAACTGCATAATACGGATGTATAAATTATATGAAATCTAAGTCTTGAGTGCGAAGTATTTCGTATTCCTCTGCAGACGAAGAATGCATTTCTAGAAAATTATACTTACGCAAATACTTAACTTGCCCCTTGAATTTAAATATACCTATATTTATCCCTTGATGCACTGCCTTGTACATATAGACAAAATAAAAAAAATCGACAAAGCCGAAATGACGCAGCAAAGGCTTTAGATTATTCTAAAGTCGTTAGTAAAATACAGTTGTATGGAATTTGGATTGTTTGAATTTTATACTTTTCCATGAGTTTTGTCGCTAACGACCCGGGTTTCGCCTTTCGGCATCTTCAGGCATTCCAAGTGCACGGATGTACTTGAACTGACGTTAGCGACAAAACTCATGGAAAAGTACAAAATTCAAACAATTCAAATTTGATATTGAAATTCCATCAAGCACCCTCAGTCGAAATACTTAATTAACAGTTGTATGGGTTAAGATTTTGACTGAAGGTGCTTGGTGAAATTTGAATATTAAATTTGAATCCGAGTTCAAGTCTATCCGTGCGCTTGAACTCCTGAAGATGCCGAAAGGCGAAACCCAGTCGTTAGTGATAAAACTTGTGTGAATGTACATAATTTGAACGATTCAAAACAGTTGTATGGACCAACCCAACCGTCCTCTATCGGATTCCCAAACTTTGTTCTAGGTGTTGGTTGGTTCCATCTATTGGAATGGTTTTATAGTCTGCAACACAGTTTAAAAAAATCTTAAAAATTCAGCTAACTGTTCCGTTATATTTTCCCGACTTGCGAAGTGTTCCATTCCAGAAAATGTTTGGGAAACCCAGTCTATCCAAACGAACTAGTAAAACGGGGCAAAAAAAGAGCGATTAACCAACTACCAGTTCTTTTATAATAATATTCTTCTTTTCATACTATCTCCGCAGAGAAAGGTTGATGAACTAACACGACATCAATTCTCGTAAAGCATTTTAAAAACATAATACTGTTTTGGGACCAATCTGATCATTCCAATGGGTGTAACTTCCACTTTATTAATTATCTTCTCTTGATCATTCAATATCATATAACCTTTCGGCATCTTCAGGTTTTTTCAAGTGCACGAATGTACTTGAACTGACTAAACTTATGGAAGAGTACAGAATCAAAATAATTCAAATTTGATATTGAAGTTCCATGATTCACCGTCGGTCGAAGTTCGAAATCATATTATTTGTTTGCAAATATACTTAAAAAGTAATTGGCCTCTTCAGGTTCCCAACACTCCCCCATTAAGATCCGCAAATTGTACTACTGACAGTAATTGAAGGCTGTGATGACAGTAGTTAAAAAATACAAGAAGACCTTGCCTTATCGGCAAATACGAACACGTCAAATGTGTTGCAAAGTTGAATTGATTTTTTCAAATCAGTTTACAATGCTTGCTCATAAACCTCGGTCGTGATTATATCGATAGCTATCAAGAATAATATTATAACAGACTGTAACTTTTTTATCAACATCAAAACAGTTAACTCAAACGCGTAATTATTATGTAAATATATTTTTTCACTGATATTCAACATATTAAATTGAGGAGTAAACATTCAAAAAGTGTTTTGTCACAAATTTTGAAAAATGCCGTTTTATATCAATTCTAATAGCCCATAATAAAACCTATGAATGGAAATCAAAATTAGTGTTCAAAAAGGTTTTTTTTAATATTAAAATGAAATCATAAAGTCGACACATTCATACAAACCGTCACTTTTGCAACACTTAAATCATCATTTTACAAGCTTTGTATTTGTGTGACAAAACACTTTTTGAATGTTTGCTCCTCAATTTTATACTATTATTATCTCTTTGAAATATCGTCCTATTATAATTGTGTTTATTTATTAACGGCAAGCGAAAGATTTAAATTCTTAAATAGTGACATCTAATGACGGGAAGAATTTTTACAAAAAATCGCGTAACATATCAATATTGTAGCCATTTAGAATTTTTAAAACTTCTTAAGTTGTTGATATGACATTTTTTTAATAGGATTCCAACAACTTTTTCCTGAAAAGTATAACATTATAATTAAATTATTTTTTTTAGCTCACCGAGGAATTTGATATCTTCAATTTGCCAATTTCGTGTAAATTTTCGGGATTTGCTCAAAATTTCTCAATCCGAAATCCCGGGATCGTGGCCGTGTCAATCCCGGGATTTCGGGATCAGAAAATTGAACGGGATTACGGGATCCCGGAATTTTATGCCCTAGTACCAGTGTCCTGTTTTAATTATGCTGTATAATGTATATGACAAAAAAATGTATGTAGTGATCAGTGGCGGCCGGTCAATGTGTATATATATATATTTTATTATGGACAATTTTTAATATTTATTAATAAATACGTGAAGAATTTAAAATGAGTGAATGGTATAAATGTTATGTTTGAATATTATTTCATGAAATTTATTTATTTATTTATTTAATTAACATTGTACAAGGTTGACAAATTATAAATTTAAAACTTTTACAATGGATAAAAAAAATAGTATAATTTAATATTAAAAGCAGTAAAAAAAAAGTGGCAAGGAAGTCAACTGAGTAAGCTCCGACAAATTCTACTTTAATACATAAAAAAATAGTATTCGTCGGAACTCACCCACGTCTACGTGGAATATGTCGACATCCAAAGCAATATTATTGAACACCGTTAAAGCTCTCCCTAGTGATATAACCATTCCTGCACATACAAGGGGTGCATTGATCCAATGTCACATTGACCGGCCGCTACTGGTAGTGATAGGTATATGTGTTTATGTTATTAGCATAACGGTTATAAAGGATTGCCCCATCTATATATTAATAGCCGATAATGTCCGTCTGAGTGTAAGATGTCCTCGATTTCCCCTCCCCCTGCCCCTCCCCCTCCTCTTGCCAAGCCGCGCTGTCACTTTTTATTCATACTTAAGACATATTTTTCCAATATACACTGTTATTGATGGAACATATCAAATCGCTGAAAAATTGAATTCTCATTCAAAAAAAGCGCCTTGGTCTGGATTCGAAACACGGTCCTTGAATTATGAGTTGAGAGCTTTACCACTCGGGTAAACAAACAACGATACGATACGATAAAATAACATTATATATATTGAATTACGTTCGAATTTTGAAACTTTTGTTTTTTATTTGAAGCAAAACATATATGTTCTAATTTTCGCACGTAGATTTAATTCCGCTCTACCCAAAAGGCAGAGCGCCAGATTCGTAAGCTGATGGTCAGTGGTTCGAGTCTAACCTTAAACGTTTTTTTTTTTTGTTTATAACATTTTTTTTTAAACACAGTACATCTTGATCGTATGAAAATAATAAAATCCGATTGATTAGCGTGATAAGTTTTTCAAAAAATAAATACCTATATATTAATATTCGATAAAATAATCACAATTAAAAAATTTACAACGGTTATTTCTGCTACTACGAAAAATGGTTGTTAGCAAACTTAAACGTTATTCAAAATATTAAATAATTTACGAAACTTCTGCTACTACGAAAAATGGTTGTTAGCAAACTTAAACATTATTCCAAAAATTCAATAATTTACGAAATTTCTGCTACTGCGAAAAATGGTTGTTAGCAAACTTGAACATTATTCCAAATATTAAATAATTTACGAAATTTCTGCTACTACGAAAAATGGTTGTTAGCAAACTCAAACATTATTTCAAATATTAAATAATTTACGAAATTTCTGCTTCTACTAAAAATGGTTGTAAGCAAACTTAAACATTATTTTAAAACTTAAATAATATACGAAATTTCTACTACTACGAAAAATGATTGATAGCAAACTTGAACATTTTTTCAAAAATTCAATAATTCACGAAATTTCTGCTACTACGAAAAATGGTTGTTAGCAAACTTAAACATTATTCCAAAAATTGAATATTTTACGAAATTTATGCTACTACGAAAAATGATTGTTAGCAAACTTGGACATTATTTCAAATATTAAATAATTTACGAAATTTCTGCTTCTACGAAAAATGGTTGTTAGCAAACTAAAACATTATTCCAAAAATTAAATAATTTACGAAATTTCGGCTACTACGAAAAATGGTTGTTAGCAAACTTAAACATTATTTCAAATATTAAATATTTTACGAAATTTCTACTCTTACGAAAAATGGTTGTTAGCAAACATGAACATTATTCTAAATATTAAATAATTTACGAAATTTCGGCTACTACGAAAAATGGTTGTTAGCAAACTTAAACATTATTTCAAATATTAAATATTTTACAAAATTTCTACTCCTACGAAAAATGGTTGTTAGCAAACTTGAACATTATTCCAAATATTAAATAATTTACGAAATTTCTGCTTCTACGAAAAATGGTTGTTAGCAAACTTGAACATTATTCCAAAAATTCAATAATTTACGAAATTTCTGCTACTACGAAAAATGGTTGTTAGCAAACTTGAACATTATTCCAAATATTAAATAATTTACTAAATTTCTGCTCCTACGAAAAATGGTTGTTAGCAAACATAAACATTATTCCAAAAATTAAATAATTTACGAAATTTCTGCTAACTATAAAAATAAAATAAAATAAATTAAAATTAAATGAAATAAAATAAAATAAAATAAAATAAAATGAAATAAAATAAAATAAAATAAAATAAAATAAAATAAAATAAAATAAAATAAAATAAAATAAAATACCATAAAATAAAATAACATAAAATAAAATTAAAATTAATACTATGCAACAAAAATCTCACGTTGCTGGGCAACGGGCTTACAGCTAGTTGTCCATAAATGCCGTAATGATTTGTTTTGTTTTTAAAATCAAGTTTTATCTGTTCCCAGCATTCATTTGTTTTTTTAACATCGAATAGCTGATGCATAATTATTTCTATTATTGTGTGTTCCGTATCTTATAAAATCGAAATGCAAAGTTTCCCAAAAATGTTACAGCGTGTATGATTGATATGGAAATAAAGTATTTAATTTTAATTTATTGTTAGGCATTAATTTATCATTACTTCTGTAGTGAAAATACAAACGGTCTTATGACTTATATTTAATTAATTTAACAACATTTTATGAATAGAGGAATTGACAATGTTCAATAATATTGTAGTAATAACAAATGAAACATTTTTGCAGACACGGTTAATAAACGGTAAAAAAAAGACTATATCTAACATATAAAAATGAATGTTTGTCTGTTCGTACCTTATGCGCTGCCACACCGCTCATCCGATTGCAATAAAACTTTGACAAACTTTTTGCTTACACTTCCGGGAAGGTTATAGGCATAGTAAAATTAACTTACTGTAGATCTTATATATAAAAATCAATGTTTGTATGTCTGACATACAGTTCATTTTGACAATGTATGGTTGCACTCGGGCGAAGGTTATAGTACAAATAACTTACAGTAGGTGGCGCGTGTGTCGTACCGTATTCAAACGGCAGCAAAAGTCAAACGTCAAACAGACAAAAAGAAAACATTCACTTCAATAAACACTTTCTTTTTTTGAGTGGAATTGCAACGCTTGCCGGGAACCGGCTTGTATGTTATAATTAATACTATCACCTGAAAGTGTTCGGTGATATTTCAATAGTTTAAAAATATATATACATACCTATAAACCAGCGGTGGGCTGCCAATACGTTAAGAAGAGGCTCGCTTAATCTCAGAGCAATTCTCGGTGTCCTGGGGTAGGAGTGAATTTTTTATCACTCATGTAATTATATGCGATCATCGATTGTTACTTAATACACTTATAATATGTAACAATATGCAATTTACCGTTAACTTATCAATGTATTCATTAATCAAAGTCAGAAATTGCAGATATGTACTAAATAATTTGACCTGGGAATATTTTTCTCTTAAATTGACAAGAGGCTCGCCGGCCTTAGTAAAATTTAGCAAGGGGCTTGCATAAGCCTCTCCGAGCCCTCTCCAGCCCACCCCAGCTATAAGCCATTCAACTTTTGACACAAAACACCTTTGTTTCGCCTTTAGACAATATCACTAATTTTGAATCAAAGATAAGTAAAATCAGTTGCCAATGCTCGCAATGAGCGAAACCGGTCTTGAACTTTTAAATAAAGTGGAATAAAGTACATAGGAATACTGTATTTTTATTAATATTATGCCTTTCCACCAAGAATTGACAGTAAAGTGATAAATGAAAACAAATTCTTGTATTGACAGTTTTAGTTATTCTGTCTTATTGAATCCGCTAAATACTAAAAAAGCGAACATTATTAAGCTTGCGGAATTGTACATAATTTGAAGACTATAAACGGTTAATGACGGCCGATTGGAATTGCTTTTGGCATCGATTGTGCAATATTATTCGACATAATGATTGAATCAACGGTTAGACATATTACAATCATTAATTTTCTTTAATTAACTACTATTGTATGAACTAATTATTTATTTATATTAAATAAATTAAAGAATAACATGAAATATAATATTTTTAGTTACATCATTAAAAGCAGGGGTAAGCTGGAGGGTGATCAAAAGGGCTCGCGCGATCCCCTTGTTAAATTTTACTTAGACCGGCGAGCCCCTTGTTAAAGTAAAAAAATATTCTCAGATCAACAGTAATTTTTGTAAATAGTTTATATGTATAACAAAACAAAAGACTTTGTTGCATTTAGATTTTTTTCTTAAAATAAATTTATTTCGGTTGCATACTAAAAGACATATAAGTTCTTAATTTTTTTAAAGCAGCATATTTTTACATAATAAGAGCATATTAAGTAAAATTCAATTAATTTAATAATTAATAAAACACTTATCTAGAACACAGCGAATATCTTTCAGGTTAACCGAGCCCCTTGTTAACATTGCGGCAGCCCACCGCTGGTTAAAGGCTACATGTATAAGAAGAGCGATATTGTTCTTATTCGATTTCGATGATATAACGCAATCATCTCTTAAAAGTGAAATATTGATGTATTCTAGTAATTTTTCATTTCATTCACACGTCACAGTAAAACAACATATCCTCTCGTGTATACACTGACGCCGTCATAACACAAACAAGTTGGTAAATCTAAATATTTATTTGAGTGTAGAATGTTTGATGTTACCTGATGACCTTTGGTTGAGTTTTCCCGTGTAAGACATTCCATCACAGTCTTGCCAGGCAAAATAAACGCTGCTTGCATAAGAAATAGCTGACTGAAGATTAAGTCAAGGTTTTTCTCATACGAGACAATCATTAATGCAGTAATTATTATTGTAGAGTTGTAAAAAAATTAAATACAAGCATGACTACATATTTTGTTTTATCATTAAATGATCCTGTCATTAATGGTAGTAAGATTATATTATATGCAACGTTGTCCCGTTTGGAGTGGCATTGGAGTAACAATTGTAATGCCAGGTGATTTTGCCTTATATTCAGTGGTGTAGTGGGACCAGGTCGGCGACCTGGCACCTGAAAATGAGTCGGGGTGCCGTCCTGCCACCTTTTTGACTTGTAAATTAATTTTCAAGTACATACATGTATTCAAAATTCAAAAGCATTATATCAAAATTGATTTACCTGACGGATTTTACAAAAATAAAAATTTAACCATGTAACGTGAAATATAGCACCCTCCTTTCTAGGTTCTAAATTTAAAATTTTATTTGCACTTTTTTTTATTGATTTGATTGTTAAAACTTGTGGGTTTTTAACTTCGGACGGATATAAAAAAAATAAGAAAGAAATCAAAGACCGACCTGGTACATATTTATTTACCACTACACCACTGCTTATATTGTTTGCTGTCAAGCCCTATGGCGCAGCGGTTAGCGTTGTATGGGTGTTTGTGATGTCACTCCCACCATTTCCGATCCTTTAACAACAGGGCGTAGCGAGAGCGATTCATAGTCCTGTCCTAGCTTTATTCTTCTATCCCTACTACTCTTTTTGAAAAAGAGAGGTTGAGCGACTGAGTTACTAACAGTTATCATAGAAAAAACTGCTGTTAAGATACCTCCATTAGAAATCTATATGCTCCACACTGGGAGCGGACACGGATAAAAAATGCGAAAACTGTCAAACGTTCTTTTGGAATGTCGTCTAGGTATGACAATTTTATAAAAAAAATCTATACATAATTATAAACATTGCACCGTCAAAAGCACGCCTCATTTACTACAGAGAAAATTTATCCTATTTTTATAAACTTAAGGAAAGGGCAAAACAACGAGACATTGTTCTTGCAATATGAAAGTTTCACGCAATTTCCTCCACCGAGAACAATCTCAAAAAAGTAAATGAGGGAAGTTTTAATGAGCTTTAATTCTGGATTGTTTAATATCATGTGCCTTTCCGCAGCGATGGGCTGCCAATACGTTAAGAAGGGGCTTAATAGCAACGCAATTTATCACTCCTATGTAATTATATGCAATACTTAAATAAGCAAACGATTGTTACTTGATACACTTACAATATGCAACAATATGCAGTTTACCATAAACTCATCAATGTAAATGGCTAAAAATGTACTATTATGTATACTGAAGCTGTCATAGATAATATCTATATAAGTAAGGAATTGAATTTATGTACTAATTTGATCTGAGAATATTACTTTCTCTTAAATTAACAAGGGGCTCGCTGTTTGTAATAAAATCAAACGAGAGGCTCGCGCGAGCCTCTCCAAGCCCCCTCTAGCCCGCCCCTGCCTTTTCAACAATAATTCTTTAGGTGTCACTTTAAAACAATTCATTTATTGATTTTAAAATCAGAGTGTGAATATATCGGTTCGGGAATATATTTGAACTAGTGCCTAACCCAAAATAATGGAAATCACTTGCTACTGTATGTCGTTGTAAAATATATTATTTACCTACTGTTCATTTGAATAATTTGATATTGCTTTTTATATTCCAAAAATACATTTGCAATCAATATTCTTATCTGTTGCATTTCTTTAATAAGTCGTTTTTATTTTATTTTCAGATGCAGCTCTATTCTTGGGTTCCGGATGCGGGGGATCCGGGAGTGGGATGGCTCATTTCCTGGAAACAATCGTCGAAGAGACCAGCGAGGATCTCTGTTCTGATGGTGGATCAGAAAGGCCTCCCTGCTGGCTGGATGACAGCGATGCTGACTCTGTTATACATGTACCCCAGGGAAAAGGTATGGAAATTATCGTTTTGAATATGTTAATTTCCCCTTTTCATCTCAGCATATTTAATTTGTCTTTCTTATGATATTCAACAACGATGTCATATAAGCGTGACTTGAATATGTTACCAGTTTTAGCATAATTTATCACTTCGCTTAATTCCCATGCATAATGTTAGCCTCATTTTATATGGAAGGGATTTTTCTGCCTAACTACATATAATATTTTCGCTAAAATATTGTACCTACTCGCATAAGTAAATTTACGAACAAAATACGTTTTCTGTTACTAATGTTAAAGTCGAGATAATTTAATAAATTGATTTAATGATTTAGAACAGTGTCTGTCAAACTGTGTGCCGCGGCACACTACTGTGCCGCAAGAAGTCTCAGGTGTGCCGCGGTGGAAGAAGCCTAAAATATGTTCTTTAATTTTAAATAAATTCAACATCTACACATTTAAACAAATATTTATCACGTTCATACATAGTGGTCAACGCGACACATTTTCTTTTTTAAATGTACATTACCTTTTTTTAAAGTCCCATTCACCAGTGTGTCGTGAAGTAAAAAAGTTTGGCAGACACTGATTTAGAACACTAATTTTAAAAAAATCAATTAGTGCCTATCTAAAAAATAAAACTTTCAAATTTATGTGGTATATTTGATTTCGATATGAATAATACCCATTAGAAGTATGATCTGTTTTTGTCACCTCGATGATTTGCTGTCTTCATATTTTTTTAATGATAACGTAAAATCATACACATTTTAATTCTTATTTGTCTATTTAACATATTCAAATTCAAAATTATTGGTAATTGGTTATAAAGTTTTAAGAAAATATATAACTGTATACTTTGTGAGTGAGTCTTATCCCTAAGCCACTCTTTAAAAAAATCTTTTATCCATGCCACTAAACTTCGTAAAATTTTAAACTTCATGAAGTATTTTGTTTACCTTCAGTAAAATGCCTGGTTTTTTGACATAACATTTTTTACAACATCCTTTACCTATCCATTGGAAATCATTAAACTATTTTTAAGGCCATTCTTCCATATGTCATGACATCATGATAATATATATATATATGTATAGATAAATAATTTATACATGAAAAACACGGCTATTATTAAGGTCCCAAGCAGAAGATATCATTAATAACTTTTTCGGCATTTCATTCATTCTAGTCGTCATTCCGTATTGCTTATTCTTAGTCATTAAATCATTTCTTCTTCATGATCATAGTCGCAGATTTGGCTTTGTAGTCATAAAGACAATGAATGAAATCTATTTATATTATAAAATACTTTGCTCCTGTTGTCCTCACAAATGTCAGGTGCAATCGTCTTGATCTATAGTGACGGTGTCTGAATCTGAAAATAAAATGGTGATGCCTATTTCTGATGTCGCCACGTCTCTTACAGACTTAACTTTGAAACGCATTACGGCTATTAATATTGTGTGTTTCATTTTATCTATTGACAGGTGTTTTATTAAAAATAAACAGTGTCAAAACCGTAATTTATTACTTCCTATAAAATAAAGGATTTGTCTTATTGCCAACGGTGTTGATAAACAAATATTTGTGATTGTTTTTATAATATGAAAGGTGTTTTTAATATGGTGGAATAATGATGTGAAAACATCTTTGATTTCAAAATATTTATAGTCATGTACAGTTATACTACCAGATATTTAATGTAGGAGTAATATAATGAAAGCCATTAAAGTAAATGTAATTGAATGATTAAACTAATCGAATTCTAAGTGATAAAAAGCATAATTAATGTGTGATAACAGTCGAGAATACACAATTCGTCGTATACTTAATCAATTATATTGGTACTATTCAATTTTTAATCAGATACAATGTTTACACACGAGACGAAACCGACATTGGTCTAATTGTATTAAAGATATATGATTTGGCCCTAAAATCTTATTTTCTTAAAGACATCATTCCAAACATATTGGTAGTATATTTTCATCGATTATGTTAAACGTTGTCTGATTGAATAGTTTGTATTTTTGTTTGCAGACGAATGCGACAGTGGATCCGAACGCGATTTCTTGTGCCCTGCAAAAAGACGCCGGCCCAATCAACTACGGCCGGAGTGCCCCCCCAGCCCCACTGACACCCTCAGCCTCTCACTTAGCTTATCGCGGAGTTCCAGTTTAGCCCAGTTCGAAAGCCTTGAGCAATCTTGCCAACTGACAGATGTGTCAGGTCCACCTTCGCCGATATCTATCCTCAGTCTGGACAGCCTCGAAAGACTTAAAGGATTGCAGCCGACAGAAATATCTCCCGATAGTCTCGATAATTCTTCAGACTCCGAACAGAACAGCTCATCGTCTCAAGGCTCTGCGTATAGATTAAGTTCAAATATGTTTAATAATGGATCAGTCGCCGAAAGCCATTTTAATGATAGGAGTTTGCCCGAAGAACGATTTTGCGACGAGACATATGTTTTACAAAGCGGCATGAAAGACAGTTTAGATGAATCGAACCGAAGTTTTTTCGATTGCAACGAGGAAACCAGATACTGGAATGCTAACGTAGACCGCACAATCGAAGGTTCCAGTTCTAGTGAGTTTTCTGACACGAGAAGCAGCGACAGCGAACGAACGATACACGAACAGACGGTCCGAGCTGCAGAGCCTCGCGATCCACCCCTTAAATACAATTTCAAATCCTGCCGAAGCCTAGACGCCCTGCCGTCCTTAGAGAATCTAGACGCTACCAAAATAGACGGCGGCGCGTTCGCCTGCGCGCCTAGACGGAAAACATCGGCACCTCAGTATTCGGTCGAGAACTTGAGCGAAGACAGCGGCTACTCTGACCACTTCTGCAATTTCCTCCGAATGAAGTCCAAGTCGATACCCAACATGAGCAAAAAGAATCCCGCGGCGGCGCCGTCCGGAAAACATTCCCTCAAACGCAAGAGCGACGACGACCTGCCGACGTTGCTCGTCGCCAAGTGTCAGAGGAAGAGCGAAGTGGGTGCTCAGTTCGGCGCGCGGGGCGAGTTCCGTCCGAAAGTGGCGTCGCCGGATGTCGCGTCGGCGAGGCGTCGCGATCCCGCGGCGGAGGGGGGCTCCGCGGTCGGGACGCAAATAGCCGCCGGCGTCTTTCGCCCGCGTCGAACCGAACCGTCGTCGAGTTTGCCTGACTTGTCCGCCGCGTCACGATCGGACGCAGCCGATCACTTCGACCCGAAAAACGCGAGGAACACTCTTCCGAGAGCCACCGCCGACAGGTTCGCCAGGCTGCTCGACGAAGAGTTGCGTCGCGACGACGGTAATCTGTACACCGTTTCTAGTGTTCCGAAGGACTTGAATCTGTGCGACGAGCCGGCGAGTGCGGATTGTGCGCCGTCATCGCTGGATGACAATTGGAGTTTCGGATCGGAGCGAGCCGTGTCGGTGGCCGCTAAAAACTTTGACTTGTGTGATTTCGAATACCCGAAAAGAACGAACAGAGCCGTGATCCAAGAGGCTTCGTTTAAACAATCGTTTCGTGTGTGCGACAGTTTTACGACAAGTGTCGCCGATTTGACGGTGCTCGACTATCGCAGCGACGCCGACGGAAATGCCAAGAATGTTTTAAAGAAATTTTCCGCGAGGACGTCCAAAATGGCCAGGAACTTACCGCCCACTCGGGAGAGGAGCGCTGAAAGCGACTCCACGACTGAATCGGAGAAAATATTCCTCACCGAAATGCAAAAGACTATGCGAGAACTGAGCGAGCAGTCGAAAAAGATATTGGAAACGTCATTAGACTGCGGGAACTTCGACAAGAATCTCTCAATATTGACAAACAAACGCCTTCATTCTACGTTTAACCCCTTCGATGACGTTATAGCAGAATTAGAAAAAAAACAAGCGCGATCAAAAAGTTCAAATAAACCCACCCCATCTCCTGCAGCACCGGCGTATGAATTTAATTACTACGGAAATGATGCAGATCCACCATATTACAGAAGAAATTACGAGTTATCAAACTCCAATACGGAGACTTCCAGTCCCGACGTATCAGACGCATTTGGCGGGGATATGTTTTACCATTCTACCCCTGTCAAAGGTGGTGATAAGGTGCAATCAACCCCTAACTTAAATGCATTCAATCAAGATGCCGAGGACCTGTACGCAAATGTCCCTCAAGACGATATGAGATCGTCTATGCAGCATGTTCCGCTGAAGAGCGAATTTAAGCCTGTTGGAATTTTAGGATCGAAATCTCAAGGGTTATCTGGGTCTGGAAGTTCAAAAGGTGTTCATTTTTGTCCGGTAGTCGCCGAAGTCAGTTGGAGAGAGAGAAGTTATTCTGAAGATTCGACGGGTGAAGCATCAAGTACGAGTTCTGCGTATAGCGGGTGAGTTACATATTATTGTTTTTATTTATCTTATGAAGTCTTTCAATTGATCGCTTTTTTAATGAATCTGAAATTTAAGCTCGTCTTACGACAAAGCCTACCACATATCTGTCATGTTTATTTTATTATATTTCTTCCGTCACCTAATATATTTTCACTACTAGAATATAACATTCATATTTCTTCAGTAATTTATATTAGATTCTTTTATTTAATACGCTTTGTTAAATAAGTACACAATCCTGCTCACCTATCGTATGATTACATACAGTAATTTTGCCTTAGTTTTGACAAAATACGTTAAATTGTACTGAATTATTTATAGTAAAATAATACTTTTCAAAGCCAGTGTCAAGTAAAACGTATATTTAATGTAAAAGCATACAGAAATACAAAACAAAAACATTCCATATTTGAATCATGTAAAGTTTTGACAGCTTGGTAATATTCAAGCACTTGCTATCATTAAATATTAATTCAAAGGCTTATAAACAAATCAACTCATTAATAATAGGTCGGATAAAACCCTAGATTTATTTTAAACATTCCTATGTTATTATCTGGTCATTATTATTTTCAAAAAATCCCCATAATTATAACAAACCCACTTAATTCATTGAAAATTGTATACATTCAATTTACATTTTAATAGCCTTTTAACTAAGTGATCTACTTATATTTTTGTATATAAACGATACAAACTGTTTACTACGCGTCAGTTCAAGTACATCCGTGCACTTGGAATGCCTGAAGATGCCGAAAGGCGAAACCCGGGTCGTTAGCGACAAAACTCATGGAAAAGTACAAAATTCAAACAATTCAAATTTGATATTGAAATTCCATCAAGCACCCTCAGTCGAAATACTTAATTGGTAATATTTCTTTACAATTATATAAAATGTATGATTTTGTGTGTATTTATCTATTAAAAACTTGCCAAAACGACTGTAGTTTTATGCAATTTGTGTATAATTGGATGATTTAACATTCGTACACATCTTTCTGAAATTTAAAATAATGGTAACATCAATTTTAAAATAGATGGCGATCAAAGTTGTTTCGTAAAAATATTATGAACGTACCGAACTATTTTAAGAATTGCAAGTAAATTCTACTGGAGCGTATATTTGGTACGTCATAAGATGCACTTCTGCGAATAAAGCAACACGATATTTTGATGTTTTTTTTTCAAAGGAATCGTATTAACAATTCTTAGAAGCATACGTATCAAAAAGCATGAGGTATTGTCGTTATCCGTAATCGACTGTCGTCGGTATTCACCGATAAACAATACAAATTATTAAAAACAAAATATTTTTTTATCGTATTAAGTTTTGAATAAACAAAGATTTCATAAAATTTAATCATAAGCCAAGTTCGTGGAGATTGTAGCATTGGTGCTTTTTATACAAAAAAAGTAATATTATTTCAATTATTGCCATATGTAATATAGTATATAAACATCTCATCCATAACAGGTTAAAAATATCAAAATATTTTAGTTCTACAGTTTTTAATAATTTTTATGCGTTTATAGCTATTTCGGCTTTGCCATCGTCAGAACTATGTTTAAACTTATATTTTGCTCAGCTATATATACTGGCTCTGAAGAGATACACAATGCATCAAGTTATTCACTCTAACATCCCAATTCAAATTATAATAACAATATTACAATTATAATTTGAATTAGGATGTTAGAGTGAATAACTTGATGCATTGTGTATCTCTTCAGAGCTAGTATATATAGCTGAGCAAAATATAAGTTTAAACATAGTTCTGACGATGGCAAAATCAAAATCATCAAAACACGTTTATAGCACTTCCTGTCAAATTTGATATGTGTGGGTTACGTCCTTTTTCCTTTCCACAGTCGATATACAAAATTACTTTACTTATAAACAATGATGATTAACAAATTTTAATATTTATCCACATTAAAGCTACTTCTCAAATGAACGAATCATTTGACGAATCGAACATAACAACACAAAATAAGACAAATATTTGAATATCTCCTAAGCATGCCGAGTAAAATAACACTGGTGTTGTCTTGAAAAAGAGAAAACACGTAACCTTTGACATTTAAAACATCTTAAGTGTCAAATAATGCTACAAAGGGGGTGGGGCAGAGAATTCTGCTACCATGGGCTTAACTTAAACACTTCCCCTACGGTGCTAAAAAATACTTCCGATGTTGCTGGCTCTTAAAGAATCAAGCGAAAAAAACATGTTTTAACACTTACCATCCTTTGATGGAATGTAAAAACCTGAGACGTATATTTTAAAAAAAATATGTTTTTTACTTGGTTCCTAAAGGGCCACACCGTAAGGGAAGTGTTAAGAAAAACAATTTATCTGATATCTACAAATTAATTACTAAATAAATTGACAGTGGACACCGTACTAGTGATTATTTATTTTGTTATTTTAGACAAGGAAGTACAAAATAGTTGAGATTTACTTCAAATGTATAATAATGATAAGTCCATATGCTTCATATTGGGTGCGGGAATGTATTTAAAAAAAACAGTATCGTCGATTCTAAGTATTTATACTTTTTAGGTATAGCACAGAACACTGCTAACGGCCACGAGTAATATGAGCGTGTGGTATGTTACTAGAAGTAAGTTTTACGTGCTATCGGTGTATCATAATATAAAATAGATGTTTATTTTTGGTGCATTTGACGTTGGAAGTAAATGTTCCAATAAATTAAAATGAAAATTGATGTTTGCTTTACGGTAGACGTTCTGAAGCATACCTCTTCACAAATATACCACATGTACACCTACCGATTACATCAAAATAAGCATTCTTGTATTTATCAACAATACATGAGGAGCAAACATTCAAAAAGTGTTTTGTCACAATTTTTGAAAAATGCCGTTTTATATCAATTCTGACAGTCCATAATAAAACCTATGAATGGAAATCAAAATTAGAGTTTAAAAAGGCTTTTTTTCATATAAAAATTAAATCATAAAGTGGACACATTCAAACAAACTGTCACTTTTGCAACACTTAAATCGTCATTTCCCAAGCTTTGTATTTGTGTGACAAAACACTTTTTGAATGTTTGCTCCTCACATATCGACTGTGGAAAGGAAAAAGGACGTAACCCACACATACTAAATATTACAGGAGGCGGAAAAAACCTGTTATGATGATTTTGGGTAATAGGTAAATTATCTAATATGTATGTACAAAATTAAAGTGCACAAAGACTTGTATACTGGCGTTTAACTGACAAAATCTAATAACTATTGAATACATTGTTTAAGAATAACCTTTTTTAAGTCTATTTTACTGTTTGCAATTTTGACAGTTACAAATTTTTTCAAACTTAAAAGTTAAATTTAGATACTAATTCGACATTTGCAGCTTAAGTCCTTTTAATAGAACCTGTATCAAGCTGTGTACATTGTGATTATCAAAAATGCAGTTTTGAAAAATTGTGGGTTACTTCCTTTTTCCTTTACACAGTCGATATTGTTTAGTTTCAAATTAATGAAACTCTAGATCAGTGATGCACAAACCGCGGCCCTTTTTTTAATTTTGTGGCGGCCCATAAATCTTTTTCTCAAACATATTTTGTTCACGTCAAAAATTTATTAAATTAATGTAAGCAAGCTTTTTCTTCAATGAAGGAGAATAAATCGGTTCAAAGAAGCAGGCTTACAAATATTATGTCAAATTAAAAAACAACAAAGACCAAGAACGCATTAAATTATGAATTGCATATAAATGAAACATACATATTTCACAACGAAACGATTTTTAAAAAGCAATTTTGTACTCACAATCAATGTTCCCTCAAATTTTCTAATTATTTTTTTAAGGTTATGTGCGCAAAATACATTGGCTGTGGAACTTTTAAAGGAAATAAAAAAATTGTGCGCCACATAACGGTTTTTAGACCTACTTAACGAAATGGCATATTTTTTATAATGACAATAATTAACAACACTATATAATGACAATTAATTTATTCTGGTGGTGGTATATCTGGTTTAAATTTTGTGCGCTCTGTTCTAATGCATGTGCGCGGGCTCGGCGAGTTGTGTGCGCGCGCACACGCGCACAGCTTGGAGGGAACACTGCTCACAATCCTTATTTTGCGTGGCGTATTTATTTTCGAAATAACACGGTTAAAATAATATAATGGAACCCATAACTCATCTATCTAAATTCACTTAATCTTTTTTACACTGTTTTAAGGCTGTTTTACATTGAACGTACATATGTTATGTATAAAATAGGATTGAGCGTATTCTAAATCATTTTTTTCTTTGCGGCCCGAACCCACGATAATTTGTTTTATGCGGCCCGCTAGAAGGTAAAGGTTGTGCATCACTGCTCTAGATTCTCTTTTGCCGCTAATGTTTTTTTGGTCGTTAGCGCTCCATTTCCATCACTACTGACGGAGAGGCGTGATCTATCCTCAGTGAAGCTAGTTCCCGTGAACATCGTATATATTTATTTGCCAATGATATTATATATACCTCCCACACACATAATATAATATTATACTAAATATTATACTAAATTAGGTTATTTGGCGCCCTTAGGCAACGGTTATTGGCGCGCCCCCTTTTTAACAAGCTGTGGATTTTTTTTTATGTACTAGTACGCTCTCAATGTAGATCATAAGGCCTCCTGGTGGAGGTATCTCAACAGAAGTTTTTTAATATAACCAGGGGTGGGCTGGAGGGGGATCGGTGGAGCTCGCGCGAGCCCTTTGCTAAATTTTTACTAAGGCCTGCGAGCCCCTTGTTAATCTAAGAGAAAACAATATTCTTAGATCAAATTTGTATATCATTTACGACAGCTTCAGTATACACAGTAGTACATTTTCAGCCATTTGCATTGATAAGTTTACGGTAAATTGCATATTGTAACATATTATAAGTGTATTACGTAACAATCGATTTATTTAAGTGTTGCATATAATTGCATATAAGCGACAAAAAAAAGCACCGATAATTGCTTTCTGATAAAGCGAGCCCCTTGTTAGCATATTGGCAGCCCACCGCTGAATATAACTGTTTGTTACTCAATCCCTCAACCTTTTCGTTTTAGCAGTATATAGAATACGATACATAATTACAACGAACAGATACAAGCATAAAAAGTACTATTATTTGTTATTAGATTACAAAAATAATTTGATTACTCAATATAGGCGCCCCCTAATTATTTGCGCCATAGGCGATTGCCTATTTCGCCTGTATGATGGCCCGGCCCTGATTCTATCATAGAAAAGATCTGTTTCTTCATATTTATTGTATCACTTCATTACGTGTTTTTTTTTTGAATTACTGAATTATATATATACATATTCAATTTGAATATGTTAAATTTACATATTAATATAAAATATACTTTTCATAGGGTTCTCTGATATAATATATTCATATTATAAGCACGTGTGCGTACATTTTCATTCGAATTTTCACAGAATACACCAACAAGTAAAAAACGTAATGAATAATTTGATTTTAAATGAAATTTTCGTTATATAAAATTACGTTTCTCTTCAAACTGAAAATAGCTACGCTCCGATGTTTTCCCGTGTAAAGTAATTCGGTTTTTTGCATTTCATTTGAAATTCCACGTAAATAAATAAATAAATAAATACTGAATGAAATATTATTTTTATTCGACCGGCAGTCGATCACAACACAATGCATTGTTTTTTTTTTTCAAAAACATGTGAACGTTAATTAATTAATGTTTTCGATGGTTTCGGCGGTAACTTTGTGGAAGTTCATTTTAATAGAAAATTTAAATTAACTTTGATTATTCCACGTATTGTGTTACTAACTGTGACACGTGTTTCGCCTCTTTCAGAGGCATCTTCAGACGAACTATCGCAAAGTTTGCTTAAGTAATGAAGCAAGATTGATTCTAACATTTTAAAATTATGAAATTACAAAATGGTGTTTTGGGTTTTTTCCTTTTAAGGGGAGCAAGGAGGGGGGGGGTGTAGAATCGAAATAAAGCAAACAAATAATGATACTAATGAGTTGCAATCAATCAGATTGGGATTTTTCCTTTTTAAGGGAAGCAAAGAGGGGATTATAAAATCGAAACAGAGCAAACAAATTTAAGCATACTACTAATGACGTTAAACATTACAAACTATTAAACTCCTTGCTCCTCTTAAAAGGAAAAAACACCCAAAACACCATTTTGTAATTTCATAATTTTAAAATATTAGAATCAATCTTGCTTCATTACTTAAGCAAACTTTGCGATAGTAAGTCTGAAGATGCCTCTGAAAGAGGCGAAACACGTGTCACAGTTAGTAACACAATACGTGGAATAATCAAAGTTAATTTAAATTTTCTATTAATTAATGTTTTCGTTAAGAACTAACTGAACACTATTGCTTGGTCTTTTTGTCGCAGCATAAGTGCAAAAATAAAATGCTTATATTTTTTTAAATCTGCAATAATAATTTTAAAAAACACCGCATACCGTAAAAAAGTATAGAGATCGTTTATTCATTCGTATTTATTCCAATTCACAGCTTAGAAAGTTTGAAAATATTCCTTCTCGTTATAAAACGAGCTAAATATATATTTTTTGTATTTAAATATGTTTAGTGTTATCTTTTAAATACTGAGACACATGGTGATTAAAAATATACCACTGGGACAATTCATCGCAGTAAAATTGTCTGTGAAAACAATTGACAATTTATGTATAACTCAAATAATAAAATTGAATCATTTATTGTGATGCATATCTCACACGATCAACTTACTGTCAGTGACTAATTTGAATACAATAATTTAATAATTGTAGAGGGTAGTCAACGGTTCAGAATTATATTGTATTTATGGCATGATAACTTTTGTTGTAACATATTATACAAAAAGTTCTGATATTGCGTTAAAACTGCAAAAACTCTAGCAATTATTCTTTGGGTAGCATTGGTAACACTGTTTATTTAAATAGAGTGTGTGTTAAAGAAAACACTTTTATTTGTATTTGTTGATCGGAAATTAGCAGTGATGTAGTTTCAAGCTTAGCAGATGGTATACAGCGTTCACCTTCGTATACCCTCCATTACTGCATTGGATATAATTATGAATACAATCCAATACCATACAATCAAATTATTTGGGCTATTTTTGAAACCAGCCATCTCATCTTACTGGCAGTGCCTACTTTGATGTAAAACACAAACCAGAAGTAAATTAAATAAACGTTCAGCTGTGGCTGCAGCATAGTTAACTATCTCTCCAGCGCGTTCGAATCGATTAACTTCAATTTATACTGACATCTAATTCTTTATTGATACATGCTCCGTAGTAAAAGCTCTTGGACCTTCATTGATAGCTTTATTTTTATCGTTCCGACAGCGGAGAAGAAGTGGGGTCGTGTCTTGAACACCACGCGTTCACAAGTGTTGCTCAAATACTAAATAATGCGGCGAATAGACCAAGAGCACAATTCCTGAAGTCAGATATTGAAGACTACCGAGTGTCTTCGAACTCTTCTGTCGGTTACAAACACGTCAAAGTATATCATGTTATGGAAATCATCTCAAGAAATATTTATACTCATATAGTCATATACGAATATTATCGGTTTTTTATTCGTAAAACGCGAATTTTGACTTTTAAAGATACAATTCTAGCAACTCTGAAATTTTTATTTTTTAATATATGCCACTTCCAACGTGGAGCGTATGACCTTCTATTGTAGGTATCGCAACATAAGCTTTTCTACTAGAACTGCTGGTTACTCTGTTACTCTGGTACTCGGTTACTGGTAAAATATTATATTATTCATCCATATGTATTTCATTTAAGAAAATAACTATGTATCACTATTAAAATATAACATACGCGTTTGTTTATGAGGGACTGTACGTATTGGCAGCCCACCGCTTGTTGAATTGCTTGTTATTTGTAAATCTGTTATCAGTTCTGTATTTTTTATTTCTGAGGATCGAATTCGAACATTCACTTCGTGTAAAAATATAATACTTGTTATTTCAAAACTATATGAAAAATACTTGGGTGTGTATTATTTGTTTTATTAAGTGCTTCTTTTGACTCATCGTTATATGTATAATAATTTGGAAACACTGTTCAATCTAACAATAATCCGATGTCTGAAAGTGGGCGTTGTACCAATTCTGTTTGGACGCGAGTCAAATAATGAAATAAACATGGCAATATGTTCTCTGCTCGCCTTCTATACGCACATCTTATTCACCTCACCTTGCAATTCAACATTTTCATACAGCCTATAGGCACCAGTCATGTTTCTGTAGTCATGCTGTGACAAATCGATTTGCTATCCCAAATTGCTTCGGGACTCACCATGATGTGAATCTGGAGATTTTAAGATTTTATTTAAATTGCTAAATTATTGTTCATATTTTAAAGAAAAACGGTGCCGGCGTGACGCATAGGCGCAGTAGGCGACTGTGTCTGTAATGGAACATTTTTAGAGATGCATCATTAATTTATAATATTAAAAAATAATAAGAGGTCACTGCTTAAGCGCATCATTGGCTCGCTGTGACTAATTGTTAGTGGAAAAGAATAATAAAGAATCTTTTTAAAATCCTATTAAGATATATTTTAAAAATTACACTAATGTTTGTCACTAAACGTTCAGATTAATTATAAATATTACGTACTGTAGACTGTTTGAAATTTTAAAAAGACGGTAAAATGTCTGGCACCATTCCTCTCACATATCGACTGTGGAAAAGAAAAAGGACGTTACCCACACAAATTCTATAGGAGGCGCAAAAAACGTGTTTTGATGATTTCGGGCCGTATGCAAATTATGAATTATACACAACCTTGAAGTGCACGGAGACTTCTAAAGTGGTGTTTAATTAACGTTATCTAATTTTGATTTACGATATTGTTGAGGAAAAACCTTTATTTCAGTTTTTTTTCTTGGTTTTATTTTTTTACAAGCTCATCTTTTTCAAACATAAAAGCTAAATTTTGATACTTATTTGGCATTTGCAGCTTATATCCTTTTGATAGAACGTGTATCAAGTTTGATACATCGTTCGTTACGAATAATTAGCTTCGAAATACATTGTTAATGGTTTTTCGTATTATATAAAAGTACCTCACGAAAAAGAGCCTGAACGCCTTATTTTTAGACACGCATACCTCATAATCTCAATTAGAACCTCTTAGTAAAACTATTATGAATTTATCATAAAATATGACAAAGCATAATCGGCTGTGGAATTAACACTAAATCGTTAATATAATTCGCTGCCAGATAAACTTAACAGCACGATTTACCTTTTTGATATTGATAGAAGTATTGCCGTAAATCGGTTGACAATAATTAAAAAGCCAAACCGGTCCTTAATTTCAATGTTTATAGAAAAAATCGTATTGTTTTTTATTGAAAAATTGATATAAAAATAATTATAACCTTACGAAAAAACTTAATAATAATTTGACATATTATCGTTGAATTGGCTTCTAGAGGGTTTTTTCGTGTTGACGCTTTCAAAATACAAACGTCAAACAGCATTGCAAAGTTTTTCCTAGATGTCTCTGGTACAAAGTGTATGCAGCGCCTTTCGTATCGAATCGGCAGTTTTTGGAGTTATTAAAATTTGGCGGATATATTCGATTCATTCAATTTCATAAATTCATTGCTACACAAAGTAATATTTTCTTTTCACCAATAACAAAACTTTTATATATGTATTAAAATTATATTTCTTTGACATATGTACCTTCATAATAACATAAATAAAATACTTTTAAACCACGGTTCATCACACTTTCTCTAGTTAGTACGGCAATGTAAACAAAACATGTGTTTTAAGGCGTAACATATCAGCATGAGTAAATTTGCTTATGATAGCAAAAGAAAAACGTCAAGATAAATATAATACGTATAATAAATGAGTTTAGCTTAGTCTTAGAAAACAGCTGCTCAATTTTTGACATCTTTTGGTATATATTGCCAATAAGATGCTCCAAATTTTTTCAAATCAAAACCAAATGTGTTTTTTTTAATTCTATTATGTTAATAATTCTATTAGTGTAAAATATTGTTTATATCAAATGTTAAATATACTCTTTACCAACTAAAATTTAGAACTGTCCGACGATTCTTTGTAAGGTGGTAAGTTATATTAAATGATATTATTATTGTAGAAAAATGAAAGCAGAATAATGTTAATTAATTCAAATTTAAAATTTATAACTCTTTTAATTTTAATATGCCATGTGAATAAAAATGAGCCTACAAGGACTTATGCCGAAAAAATATAAGAATCACACCAGTCAACTACACCTAATTAGTATCCTTTTGAACGAGGGATTAGCGTTTCCGGAAATCCGTTGATTCCGTGCCCAATATTTTGGAAACCAACGGGTCCAGGTCGGGTTCGGGTTGGCAATCTTATAATTGAATGATTTATTATTGAATAATCTAATATTAGCGCGCACTCGTTGGTCGAATATTTCAAGGTATTTTTTAATCCCGTTTTTTTCAAAAAATGTTAGTTACAATAGAAACGACTTCATTGTCATATTGCATTTTAATTTTCAAAAAAAATATTTCATTTTTAACTCCTAGTTACCCAAAACAAAGGGTTTTGAGACCTGGCTCCCAGATCAGGGTTTAATGTCATTACTCCGGGAGGTTCGGGTACGGGTCGAGTCGGGGCTACGAGAGCTAAGTTCCTTAGTCAAATAAGTGATACGTCTACAACACAAATACGATTTCGCAGTATAAAGGCACTGGTTTTTATTTAAGCATAATATGGGCCCTCTAAAGGGTGGAGTGAGCCAACTAGTAAAATTGTAAAACTTTTTCCTTGGACTACTTACTATTACGTCTTTATTTGGTGTTTTGGTGGATTCGATATTTTTACTTTACGGAGATAACATAGCAATGTGATTCCATTGAGGTTACTTCACTTTTACGATATTTTAAGATGTTTAGAATATTACAAGGCATCTAACTTATATTTTAAAAAAGGTTGGCTCACTTCTCCTCTAATGAGCCCATGTGTATCTTCTTTGATAAATTATATGATCAATTTAATGTTTTTTTATTCCATAATAATTTAGAATTATTTTCATTTTGATTTTGTAAACTTCCATAAAATTCTTGGTCGAACACGACCCGGGTTTCGCCTCTCGGCATCTTCCGGTGTTGATCAGTGCGCGAATGCACTCGAACTAACAAAATCAAAATGGAAATAATTCTAAATTATTATTGAATTTCCACCAAGCACCTTCAGCTTTCGGTTACACAACAAGGAACAATATATTTTAATCATTATTTTTTAACCCTCTTCAAGAAAACCAAAATATATTCCGTTTTCTTATGAAACCTTCTTTTTAAAACTGGCTTTCGAAAATATATTGATATTCATTAATAATAAATCATATATTTTCCTAGTGGCTGTGATTTTTTTAATATTACATAAAATGTCAAAAAAGTTTGTATTGATTTCTCAGTGTTCTTTTAATTTTTTGCGAAAGTTACTACGGAGATAAAAGAATGTTTTGTTTTGTTTGTTTTAGGGTATCTGACGCCGACCGGACCGGCGTCTTCGCAACAGCTGCACCGCCCTTGCCACCGTTGCCTCCCCCGCTTGCGGCTCCCCGCATATCTCATCAAACGTCATCGGTGCCGCCGCCCGCGTTGCAACATCATCAGCCACAACAAAAACAACAATATCCTCAGCAGCGGCCGCAAGCCGCGCCCCGTTCTAGAGTAGAGGGGGCCCATTCCATCGCGACGCCGGCGTCTCCCCCCAGCCGCAGTCACACGGCAACCGTCGGCGCAAGCGCACAATTGTCAGACCAAAGTTTTCCCATGGAACGTCAGAAGACTCCTCCGCGCAGCCGCATCGGGGGCTTCCTTTCTCGATTTGCTAACTTCCGTTTCTCTACGCGCAGGTCCAGCGCCAAGAA
This sequence comes from Himalopsyche tibetana, assembly GCA_030503985.1. Classification (NCBI taxonomy): domain Eukaryota; kingdom Metazoa; phylum Arthropoda; class Insecta; order Trichoptera; family Rhyacophilidae; genus Himalopsyche; species Himalopsyche tibetana. The sequence continues at coordinate 37,764,926 of JAPJYX010000014.1, read as the reverse complement.
AAAACAGGACCACGTAAACAAAGACTCGAATAACGACCCGACGCCGGTTAAAAATGAAAAGCTCGCACCGCAAGCGCCCCAGCTGTCAAACGAAACAACCCCTATCAGCAATGGAGAAAAACTGAAGGTTGTGCACCCACAAAAAGTTGTGCTTCCCGACAAAGAGTGCCCGGAGTATATTTACATTCCTTTGAAAGGGAAGACGGCCGAGGGGCGTCCGCCTTTGCCGCCTGGGCGGGCGCCCCGGAGTCCTCAGAGGGTCGAAGGACTCCTCGAGACCGACTTGGACACGGAAACCACCAGGACCGTTCTGGTCAGCGCTTCCAGGGCGAGGAGTCTTCTAGCGTTGCCGCCGCCGCCTCCGGTGCCGCGGTCACACAAGTCCATGGAGTACCTGCTGGATAAAGAGAATCTCAAATGTGTCGAGGTATGTCTAATTTGTTTACATAATTTATTATTTATCAGTGCAGTGTTGTGTTGTGATTTTTGGGAGTCCGTCAAGTGTAACCGCCCGGCAAACTTTTTGACAGATGGATTGTCGTTGGTTTTTGTATGCGTTTATCCAAACGTCAGATTGACATTTCACATAGATACAATTCAAATGAATGATTTTCTCTTCTATGGGCATGGCACAGTTGAATACCTAATAATGTTGACTCATTGATATTACATAATTTTATTTTCCCTATTTTTTTTATTCAATTGCGATAATTTTGTGTGTTACCCAAATATTGAATTATTGCGTGAAAAATACATTACTTCGTCAGTTAATTTTGATAGATGAAAATATTAGAATACTATTTCAAATAACATTACATATGTGTGAAATCCTTATATTCAATAAGTTAGTCAAAATATAATTTTAAAAATCACTGATCGTCGATATATTACTTTTTTTGTAGTCAGTTTAGCTAGAAACCGTAATAGTATTATTGTTTCGTTATGCGATACATAATATCCAAAAATATTATTATTCAAATAATAATTACTTTAATCCTCTATTTAGGCAGGTAGACGGTCTACCAGTGGCGGATTAAGCACATGGAAGGCCTCAGGAGCAATAAAAAATGTAGGCCCTGTTTTACGGATAACACAAAAACTTCATAGAATTGCCAACTAAAATAGTAAAAATATATAAAAATCTGAACCAAAATTATATGGATTATATTATATAAGCTATTATTGAGGCCCCTAAAATTCGGAGGTCCCAAACGCGCGCCTCATTTGATTATAGGATAATTCGCCACTGGATAGACCCAATGACTAATGCATGTATAACTGTTATTATTATCTTTATAACATACCTAATAATCAGCATATTATATGAATATATAATATTATAGGAAATTGTGTCAATTATACCATCGACAACAACTTTATAGCATTGAAACTTTATTGTTATTTATGGACAATTGTTTGACAGCTGTACGCATTTTTTGTTATCAATGACAATCCATGGCTGCGTGTAATCTGAATATAATAACGCAATTTTCTATTGATTATTGACAATCGAAATCTGTTGTGATTGATAACACGAAGTCCAGCTAACGTTTATCACAGGAAGCGAATGAATATGCAACCTTTAACCTATTTTTTATTTATAGATAATAATATAACTTTCATTCAAAATAATAATCGGAAGACATTCATGTTACTGCCATCTTTGAGCTGTCAGTTTTCGGGGTGGTCAAATTTCGAAATTTATCGAGAACATCGTCTGCCGTTTTCATGTAGATTAGAGGTCATGTTTAATTAATGATGACACTGATAACCTCTTCTCGATGAAGATTGTTTCCGTCGCTGTGTTTTATCTCAAATGACTGCAGTATCAATCCACTTTTTACGAGCGCATGATTTCTTGCCACTTATTTGTTTGGTCAATTATCAAGTCGAAAGTTTTTTGGTCTCATTTTTACCAGTGAATATTGTGATATTTTATTTATAGTGAAGTTAATTCAAAACCTTTCAATAAATATATGTTCATAATGAACGAAACAGAACCGTTGCTCATACCGAAGGTGAAAATTTTTAATGTTTTATACTCTTCTACATTATCACTTAATTATTTTTTTAAAAACATGCTTTCTAACATTTTATTAGAATTTACTAAATACCTCATATAATAAATAACTCTATATAATTATTATAAATTATGTTAGTTCCTTTTCAATCCTTAAATAAAAGTGCTTAACGAGTGCTATTAACATTAGCTAACCGTTAGTCTTTTCCTAATATCATTTATATCTCTTGAAAAAGAGAGGTTGATCAGCTGACTAAATGACAAGCAGTTTTCGTAGAAATACTTCTGCTTAGATACTACCATTATGATGCCATATCTTCAACATATGTAGTGGAGTATAAAAAAAATATCACGAAAATTTGTCGCCGTATTTCAAATTTAGTCTATGGTTTGTTCTAAAAAGTTCCATTTGAACTGTTATGTTGTTTTTATACTGATATTATATTCGTATTTCGCGTAAATTCTTTGTTTCCCTGATTCCAATGAATGGTTTTTTTTTGCATATTTTCATTCATAATCAATTGCCTACAGACGATTGAAGAGCAGTCTTCAATTTAAATCTACTGCATCACCGTTTTTGGTAAATAAGATTTACAGCACTCTACTTGTTTTTCTATCTGACAATTACCTAAATAACACTTATATTGTTATTACGTAATTACAATATAAGTGTTATTTAGGTAATTGTCAGATAGAAAAACAAGTAGTGTTGTAAATCTTATTTACCAAAAACGGTGATGCAGTAGATTTAAATTGAAGAATGCTCTTCAATCATCTGAAAGAACAATCATTCAACAATACAGCTAAGAACAAAAATGTTAATGTAGGATATCTATACTATCTTTAATATAGGTTAGTTTTAATGTGAAAGCGGCATACATTCTTCAGCATATTTGTTCAGTTCATTTATCATTATTATCGTTGGTGTCAAACGGATACAGCTAGCGGAAGTGCAAAATTGACTGACATTGAATCATTCGCTCCAAATACTGTACCCAAGCAGAGATACTCTTTGATGTAACAACCTGGACGCCAATTTGTCCATTTGCAATAATCTAACTCTAAATATCAGGGCTGTGGAATTATGATTTAATGGGGCTCGTAAAAAAGTGACTGCTTCATAATTAATACTTGCGATACCTGTTTGCTACGTTGATATTCGAAGCTTATTCATTGCATTGGATAGTTAAATTAATGTAGTACTCGGAAAACAATAGTTGAGTTGTTAACGCTTTTAGGCTTTCTTCCACCGGGCTCAAACCCCGGTTATGAAACTGTCTATTAATTTGCATTTTAATACAGACCTCTATGGTTTTTTTCATATCTCACCACCCACTCCTTATAAGTTTCTTAAAACGTTGAGAGTTAACTACTAGTATATTTCCTAACTCCATCCTTCATTCTTTATCCTCTGTAATTGTGGCGGATTACTCCATAAGCGCAAGAGGCGCGCGCTTGGGGCCTCCAAATCTCGGGGGCTTCAATGATAGCACATATTATATAAACCCTTATATTTTTTATAATTCTACGAAGAGGCTTGGAGCACTTTTATGTTATTCGAAAAGCAGGGCCTCCAAAATTTATTACGCCTGGGGACTCCAAAGTTCTTTATCTGCCACTGTCTCTGAAGATAACGGTTGAGCATATTACCTACAATCAGTTCTCGTAAAAACGAGTTAAGCTAATATTATGATTCAATATCAATACCCAGTATTGAATTATTATTGGTGACATTAACCGTACCTGTAAAATGAGTGTTCTTTTGTTGATTCGTTAACTCTCTATTTTTTATAAATACCAAAATGATGATATATTTAATATTACCACTCTAGTAGTCTACGTAAAGGTTTCACGAGAATAAGTATGTGAAATGTACTGTAAAATGAGACATGAAATAATTACAAATGGCTGTTCAGTAATCTTGTGCGTAATTAAGTTTTTATCTATTCTGAGCCCGGATGGCTATGTATCCACCCGGCCGAGCAAATTTGAAAACTGGCAACATTTCACCTCCACTTAAAATTTATATCGCGTTAAAAATGATGTATTCAAATCCATTGTTTTTGAACTTTGCGTAAGTAAATGGCATGTCCATCTAACCGGCAGCCCATTCGATGTGACACCGCATGCAAATTTTCGATCTGAATACCAAATTTTCGGTTCATGACATCGTGTTTTGCCCGCATAATATTATTATTTCATTATGAATTTACATTACGTGTAACCAGCGAGTCACATTTAATCAAAGAACTCTAGTGTACCTACCGTAAATTAATAATCGTACACAATTTGAACTGTCATTCCGATTTTTCAAAAGTTAATTCTATTAAATTATTAATTCAAGGAAAATTGTATTGCCTAATTCGTACATGTTTGTACACGCAGCTTTGTATTGCAGTATTCAGACTAAAATCTTTTTTTGGAAGAATGTTACATATTCTGTTTGCAGTTAGATACATCGATATATCTAGGACAAATATGTCATTTTTTGCTACAGCGAATGTAAAAGAGTAATATCGTGCCGACTCTTATTCAAATACGACATCTTTATCGAACATCCATAGCTGTAAGTGTAGCATAACTCTTTTATATAACTTTCTCGTGCTTTATCATCTGCTTCAAATCTAAGCGCGTTAGAGAGAAAGGTCAAATAACATTTTTAAAAAATTGTCAACATTCAATCGCATTACAGCTTACCTTTCATTCAGAGATTATTTTCTATGATTAGATTGACCATAATTATGCCAAATATAACAACTATTCTCTTGTTTACATTTTAGAGTGACCGTATATTTATTTAAATTGAGAAAAGACAATGTTTCGGAATACGCATACCTGTCAATTGTTTAAAAATAATCACGAGAATTTTGATTCGGTATCACACTACGTATTCCTATCGTATTGGCTGCGCTACGTATTCCTTGATATATCGATTTCACATTAATGACTCGAATTTTATTTGGACAGAATAAGTCACCGATAAATAATTTGTAAAAATGATGCTAAACAATGATATTATATTATATAATAACATTGAAATGACAAGTGTAACCATTCAGAATGATACTGAAAATAGTTTAAGACTTTTTTTATGCACCTATCTATTATTGAGTACACATTATATGTCACAAATACTTCCGTGTCACCTATCATTACCAAGTATGATGGAAGCATAAATATTTTGGATTTAAAAAATAAAACATTAGAAATATCTCCTGTACAATTTCAAGTAAAACGTATTTTAAATAATTCATTTTTGTATTTATTTTATGCGATTTGTTTTATTTTTCAGTAATGAAATTACTAAAAATGAAAATATTTGCATAAGTTAATAATATCGCTTATCTTTCGGCAAGTTCGTTTGATCATTCTTATGGGTTAGTTGGTGGTTAATGTCGAATTTTTTTATGAATGGTTTCATTTTTGGCATAAGCAAAGAGTCATGTGTATTTATTTACTCTACTCGAAAGTCTGGGCCATTTTTGATCTCATAAACAGTCGGAAAATTTGGCAATGTTTCAAGATAAGAAATGTTTGTATTTCCGTATAATATATAATAGCTCTGTTAGTAATCAATGGCTACCAGTGACGTACTCAAGACGTACGAAAGTACCAATACTTTCGAGATAGCCTATATCGGTTTAAATTGTGTATTGTATATTATTAAATATTTTAACACGTAGCAATTAAGGAAACAACGGGCGAAAATTGCACATTTTGTCGAAAAGAAAATAAAAAAAACGATTTTTTAGTAACTCCCGTGAAATGCGAATCCCGAAATTTCGGGATTACAAAAAGGATCCGGGATTGGATGACCTAATCAGAACTAAACGGTGAAGTCAAAACAGCTATCAAATATTTAGGATTTCGACTGAAGGTGCTCGGTGGAATTTCAATATTAAATTTGAATCGTTAAAATTATGTACATTCACACAAATTTTGTCACTAACGACCCGGGTTCCGCCTCATTTACTAAGCGTCAGTACAATTTCATCCGTGCACTTGAACGCCTGAAGATGCGAAACCCGGGTCGTTAGTGACAAAATTTGTACATAATTTGAACGATTCGAATTTAGCTATCAACTATGTCTTATAATTATTTTCGAGCTAAATACCAGTGCTATTTTTGCCCATTGTAATGGATTCTACTAAATCAATGCCAATTAAAAAAACTTATGTATGATGGCAATTAAGGTACAGCCAGTCCCGGCGCGAGGTTATTTGACGCCCTAGGCGACGGCTATTGGCGCGCCCCTTTTTTAACACATATCCATCCATGTGGAGCATATAGCCTCCTAATGGAGATATCCCAACAGAAGTTTTTCTACGTGAACTGTTTCTTACTCAGTCGCTCAACCACTCTTTATCGAATCATATAGAATACGATACATAATTACAACGAGCAAATACAACCATCAAAATAAAGTATAACTTACTATTATTATTAGATTTGTTTTTTTTTTCCCTAGGGTACTCAACGTTGTACCCACCACCACCCGCTACGGCTTCACACTCTTTTTATAGGGTGTATTCCGTAGCGTAACAACGTTAGTCGTGTTCAAAATTTTGCCAGAAATGTCCCGAGAAGAAATTCTTCAAGACTTGGTTGCATGCACTACAGTGTGCAGAAATTAAAAGTTAATTAATAATTAAGTGCAGTTGAAAACATGAGATTTTATCTATTTAACTCAACTTTTTTTCCAAATGACGCGGATAATTCTTTAAATGCCCTATAATTTGCCTTCGATGCAACCAAGTCGGCATGACCGACGGGGCCGACAGATCCGACAGATAGTCGTATCGTCTTGAGCAATTTTTCCCGTTCGTTATATAAGTCTGGACATTCCCAAAGGATGTGATCAGCATCCTGAATCATATATCCGCATTTACATTCAGGGCTATTTACTAACCGGCCAAGCTGGAAGAGCTTGGCAGCGAAGTAACCGTGGCCAGTTATGAATTGGCTGGTCCAGAAATTAGGAGTCAGGACTTTGGTTATCTCCATTCGCCATTTGACGTTCGGAAAGAATTTAAAAGTTTGCCTCCCCTTAGAAGATTTCTCCCATCGAGCCTGCCAAACTTTCATTGCAGCTTCTATCGCCACGCTGCGCGCTGCTATTCTATGAGCCTTAGAATTGTAAGGGTCTGGTCGATGAGGAGGCAGTAACTGAATTTCTCCCACCTGGGACTCAACACCTTTGTACAGCATAACTGTTGCGCCTCTAACTTGAATGTGCAGGTCCAACGGAAGTATACCAGCCAATACCGGCAATGCATCCGTAGACGTATTATTAGATTATATAAAAGTAATTTTAATAGTCCATTTACGCGCCCCCTAATGGTTTGCGCCCTAGGTGGTTGCCTATTTTGCCTGTATGGTGACGCCGGCCCTGGGCACAGCTAAATTTTATTTCAAATTATAACGAATTTGGAATGATTTACCATTATATTTCAAGGACCTCTAATCAATTATCTCGCACAGAAAGTAGAATAAGTGATAAATAATCTTTAGACCAGTTGCCCGCCTATGAATTACACATTCAAAACAATTGTTATGGAAAACCGGAGAGTAACAGATGTGTCGTGATAGTGAAATCGTTTTTAGTTAATTAAATTTATTGTCATAGTTTTTGTAGGCGGATTTAAAAACGATGTTTTTGTTTTAATTAATATATTATTAAAGGCAAATAAACTAAATCAATCGATACCTATTCAAATTCCACGTGTATGTCACTGGGATTTAAGTATTTAGATAGTCTTCAAAAAGCAGAAAGTAAAAACATTAGAGTCGTATCAATATAAACAAAGCTACGTTCTGTTTACAGTTACACGTTTCGCTGCTGTATCAGAATAAACAAAAAGAGTAAAATTGCAAGTTCGGTTGGCTCGCTTCTGGATAAAAATATTGTGTAATAATCTGAAGATCTACCCATATGGCGCAAGAGTTTTCTAATAGTGAAAGGCGCTTACTTTGACGGCACTCGAACGGCACTAAAAACGACATTAAACATAAACAATATTTTACTCATAAAGAAACATTTTATATTGCATTCGGGAAAATGGTCGTGTTGATTAATTGGTCGTTTCTAACATGCCACTGAAATTAGATTTACAGTAAAACGATAAAATGTGCAATTGTAATATTATTGCGTGTGCTTTGTATATAAAACAACCTAAATTAAACCTTTTTATGTGTTCGTTACCAACATGTTTGTATGAATAGTGAGTGATGTCAGAGCGTAGAAATGTTCAGTTGGTAACATTGATAATAGTTATTTATATTGCCACATGAATGTGAACCTGCCATTATAAAATATTATCAGTCTGCTTTAAATGAATAATGATCCACGAAGTTACGTGGATGAATATAATATTATATTTTAAGCCTACGGTCTGAGGTGGGAATATTTAGTAAACATTACAAAAATAACAAGTTGTCAATTATTGGTCTATAATTGGCTATAATTGGCTATCTATAATTGTAAAATATTAATAATTATTTCAGTTAACTTGCAACATTAAATTTTATTTTCAGTACAGTCTAAATACCATATTCCAAAGTAAGACTGCTTTTTTGTGACATGGCTCGGTCTATTTATTTTAATGTACATAGAGTAAGGCGTAATATTTTATCAAACTTCCGGTATTTGTACTAATATTATATAGATTTTGTACAATATATTAAATTGTGTTTGATTGGATTTGGCTGACCACCATTTGAATATGTGTAACGTGGTATTGTTTTAACTGATATAATCACTAATTTCAATTATGCTGATGTAATTTTCATTACGTCGATAATTGGATATATTATTCATATCGACTGTGGGAAAGAAAAAGGACGTAACCCACAGTTTTTTCAAAACAGCTTTTATTCGATAATCACAATGTATCAAACCTGATACACGTTCTATTAAAAGGATGTAAACTGCAAATTCCGAATAAGTATCTAATTTTATCGTTTATGTTTGAAAAAAGTATTGAAACCAAGAAAAAAGACTGAAAAAAAGGTTTTTCCTAGACAATTTATTTAATTAATATTAGATTATGTCAATTAAACACCAGTTAAGAAGTCTCCCTGCAGTTCAAGGTTGTGTATCTTTCATAATTTACATATGACCCAAAATCATCTAAAAACGGTTTTTGTACCTCCTGTAAATTTTGCTACGTGTGGGTTACGTCCTTTTTCCTTTCCACAGTCGATATGTAAGTATCTCTTAACCAATTCAACCAATGTCTGACTACTAACTTTCAGGCAGCTGATTTTAAGATACACACATTTATTAATTCAAAAAATCTTTCTTTGATTACATTATATTAATAAAACTTTAAGTCGTTAATTTTTATTGAAAAATGTCATAAAAATGTGTTTTTCCGGACTTGTTATTTTTTAAGTATCACGTTTCAATAACTCGTCACTTATAAAATTATCTGTTGTTGGCTTAAACCGTAAATGTAATTGATTCTGAATCACTTCGCTGCCCACACCGCAATAAATGCACTTTTTACATTTCGTAAATGCTGCGTTTGGAAAATGAACAGCTGATTCGTTAACTCAACCGCAACTGATCTAGTAAATCAATGGAAAGTGGAAATAAAACTAGTGTTCTTTTTTACAGCTGTTCGATGCAGTTAAAAAAATATTGATCCGTCTTGGTGTTCTATCATGCAACGCAATTTTATTGTGTTTGTCACCAGCTGTCAGCGTAAACTTTTTGTTTGAAGATTAATATAAAAAATAAAATTAGTATACTTACGTCTTATTTAAGCCACACGACAAATTATAGACAATAATGGTTTGTTTACTTATTACAATGTGATAACGAATGGAAATTTTTAGCATTTCTTAGACTCGTATTTTTAGCATTTTGCAAAAGATGAAATAAATCGTAAAATATGTGCATAAACTCTTATATCATAGTATTTTATTTCTCAGAGGACAGCTACTACGACATTAATATAACACAGTGGTTTCCAACCTTTATGTTCAGTGATGCATTTATTTCTTATATAAGCACGAAACTTTCATTTACTAAACGTCAGTTCAAGTTCATCCGTGCACTTGAATGCCTGAAGATGCCGAAAGGCGAAACCCGGGTCGTTAGTGACAAAATCTGTGAGAATGTACATAGTTTGAACGATTCAAATTTAAGACTTAAATATATAGATTTTTGTACTATCTACTGAGTTTCGCGGCCCCCCGAGGGGCCGTGACCCACAGATTGGGAAGCACTGGTCTACGCCGTAGCTTGTTACGCCGTAGGAAAAACTACGAGTTGCATTTGTATCGGTAAAACGCGACGAAACTTTGTGCCGATAAAAGCAAGCTCATTAAAAACATTAAAATATAATAAAACACCAATATATTAAGCCTTGCTGCTATTGCGCGATTTACCACTTTTCATATTCTTCTCTACCATTGAAAAATGTGTGTATTTATTTCATATATGTTTTAGATTCGGTAGTAACAAAAATTATGGATACTAATGTTCTACAAATATGAAATTGGGGTGAAAAGGTACTGAAAACGACACATGTGCATATTTGAATCTAAGAATACGTACGATATTTCCCACTATATAATTATTGATAATACATCGAAAAGTGATGGCAATTAACAGTCCAAATGTAATCATTCGACTGTGAAAAAGAAAAATGACATCACCATCACATAAAATAATTTACAGGATACACAAAAAACGTTTTTTGATGATTTCGGGCCAAATGCAAAGTATGCAATATACACAAACTTTTAGTGCATTGAGATTTGTGACTGATAAACTGGTTTTGAATAGACTATCTGATTTTAATTATTATATTTTTTCTTGATCACAATTTCTACATGCACTTATTTTTTAAACTTAAAAGTTAAAGTTAGATACTAATTTGGCATTTTCAGCTTACATCCTTTTGAAAGAATGTGTATTAAGTTATGTATATATTGTGATTATCAAAAAAAATCTGTGTTGGCAAAACTGTGGGTCCCGTCCTTTTTTCTCTCCACAGTCGATATGCGTATGAAATTAGGGCATACAGCGTTTGCTTTAGTTCATTTCCATTAACATTCCGCATGATAAATCAATTTATTGCACGAATAATAACACAGATATATTGTAGATATTTAATAAATATTCCATTAAAATTCAAATCTTTCAGTTTGCCTGCGGCATAAATTTATACAATGAAATAAAATCAATATAACTGGAATATTTTATACAATGAAATGGATTAGTCCTTAAAACGGTACTTTCATCTGAAGCACTAAAAGACATTCATTGAATTCGCCGTTTTACACTCAATTTTAATAAAAAATCTTTTTTGTCCAGAGATATGGAGATGTCATTCAGATGTTCATATTTTTTCAACAAGACTCATTCAATTCAGCCTGAATTTGAAGTGCCGATCAAGAGCTTTATTCAACAGCTTAAGTATCTAGGTATGCATCGTTTTGGACTAAAATAAAGATAACTTTTTATGTTTTTTTTTTAAATATCAACTTAGTGTTTCAAGAAATAAAAACACAGTCGGCCAAATATTACAATGTTGCTTATACAAAACAAAATAAAATTAATATGGTATAAACACTAATTGGTATTGAAAGGAATTTACAAATAACGGTAAAATGATTATTACCTCTAAAGCACAATTACAAAACTCGTCAAATAATAATTAAGCTAGGGTGGAGATTAACGTTGAATTCAAACATAATTATAATCTGGGAAATTTTTAATAAAATTAATAACTAAACGATGAATTAACTACTTCCAGGTAGATAACACAGTCAAATAGTAAACTATTTCAAAACAAACACCCATGAAATGATCTAATAAATATATGTATACATATATAATTTTTTTAACCATGTCCGCTCCCAATGTGGAGCATATGGACTCCTAATGGAGTTTATCTCAACAAAAGTGTTTCTACGAGAACTGGTTGTTACTCAGTTGCTCAACCTCTCTTTTTCCAAAGAGAGTAGGGATAGAAGGATAGAGCTAGGACAGGACTAGTGGTAAGCTAATCGCTCTCATACGCTCCGTTCATAGGATAGGATGGGTGGGAGAGGGGAATTCAAGACATCGCATACATCCATGCCTTCGAACAAAAATTCATAAATCGATTGAAAAATCAATTTATAAAACTGGCCGCACCGGGATTTGAACCCGTGCCCTCCGTAACCGAAGCCAACAACGTTGACCACTCGGCCACACAAGCGGCAAAATAAATATAAAAACTGTATAAATAAATACGTTGCTATTTTACCCTATTAAATGCCAAGCCATTAAATAAACCCATGAAATGATGTTGAACAAGAATTAAACAAACCATTTCTCACAGCCAAAAGAAGTAAAAAATCACATTGAGTAATTTATGTACTGACTTAGCTTAAGTACGGACGTAGCACATACATATCTTTCTTCCCTTAATGATAATTTAAATAAAGAAGAAAAAAAATTACTACTAAAATTTAGCTGTTATGTCATTAAAGTATGCAGCAACCTGCACAATGTCACAAAAGAAGCAGGTGTTCCAAAACTCAAAAATACCATCACGGACATCATGTTAGAACTGTGTAAATAAATCCACTGATGAAATTGTAGGAATTCGTAAACGATTGTTTTGAAATGCTTTTTCCAGAAATACATTAAAGCATAACGCAGGACTTCAGTTGTTTTATGAGAATTAAAGGATATAGACATAACATTCCATGAGAAAGAACACTTTTCTTGATTTATCTGTCTATCTATCCGTACTGCATTTGTATATTATTTACACATAGTATAAAAAACTTGCTATATGAAAAATCTATTTATAAAAATATCGCAATATTTTTTAGTAATAATCGTTTAGTTATTGTAACAGTTATTATATAATAGTTATAATTAGTACTAGAATATTCCGAAAAATATTAAATATTTGACTTTTTATTTTGATATTTTTTTATCGGCCAAATCAAATATTTGACACAATTTTCAATTAAAAAAAACACGGTTTAATTTTTAATAATTTGCATGGTTTGCCATTAAAAATTATTGTCATAATTTTACCTGACATTATCAGGTTGTTTCCGTTTAGTTAAAATTCCCCAAAATTATTTTTTTTTAAATAAGGTATAGAATGTCATCTTGTTCAATGCGTTCATGTCTATGGAATGTTCATACATTCTGACATCTAACCCTTTAGCATTATTTTGAATTCCGAAGTGTCAGATTAAAAATAGAAGCGCCAAATGGCGGCCGGGTGTTCCTTTAACGATGTTAACGCAAACAATATCCGGATACTAAGTAACTGAAACACCACTGGGTATTACAAAATAAAAACGTATGTATTTCAAAGAATGCTGTGAAAACAAAGATAAACTTGGGCGCACCACGTTTGTTAATAAAAACACTATTTGGACATGCTTCTGCATAAATAATTCCTAAAGCAGGTCGTTTAAAGTAATGAAATAGTGGAGTTCTTTCATCAGTACACGGCAGTGTCGGTCACCCCTTGGCCCTTATCTTCGGTAAACACATTGTGAGATTTATATGAAGAAAAATGTGTTAGGAAATTACGATTCGCGTAACCATGTGAGGGTGGTGTAGTTTGGATACGCAATCAACGTCACGTCATGTCAAAATACACGAATTACACGTTGTATATGTACTGTATAATGAAAAAAAAAACAAGATCAGCTTGTGCGAGATTGCTTTGAAGTTTTTCTTGATTAACGTATCCGTGATTGAACTGATAATTTATAAGAATATACAACTTAGAAATAGTCAAATATTTTATACAATAAGCTGTTTATTTATATCTATAATACAATAATTATGTCTTCGTTTATGTTTATTGAATTTCGCTCTTTTCATAGTTTCGCTGTCTTATTTTCATTGGAAAATAATCGCGATAATCGCAGGAAACCAATGATTGCGAAAAACATTATAAACTCAGCGAATCTATTTTTATAATGATTAAATACTAATTGCAGTCGATTGCATTATTCGCGTATATTTTGTTTCAAATAAATAAATGAACGATAAACAAGACTTTACACAAAGCAGATACAAAAAAACGCCCATAAAATTTTCTATCAGCAGAATTGTTTCTCTCTATTTTTATATTGTTAACAATAAAAGTGAAAGGCAAAAACGCTCTGTTTTATGTCACTTTAGTAAATCCATTTAATTTTGTTTTATTCTTTTTAAAATTACGTTTGCTTGTTGATATCATTCAGATGAATAAATGATATGCGAATATTCACATAGACAATGATTAAGTAATATTTATGGATTCGTGTATTTAACGCGAAATACGATTAAATTGAGATGAGGATTCTCCTTTACTTTTTACTTGAAAACTTCATAAATCTTCGATTTCAATGCAAGCTGGCGCATTTGTTCTGATAACAGGCCGTTTAACAAATGAGGATTAATGTTCTATTAACCATTTTTTTTTGTAATAACTTAGCCTTTTTTCCGATGTCATTTTGCCGACAGTGTGATAAAACAGAAGAAATACAAGACGATAAGAAATTTTCCTCGCGACTAAACTAATATACTTTTTGACACAATCTTGATATTCTGAGACTTAGAGCGGTAATGGTTGATGTTTCAGACAGATTGTTGCGATTATATTTAAGCATTTAAAATGATCACTTTTAGGGTGTTCACTGTCAATACTTGGTGGAAAGGCATTATATTAATAAAAACACTATAATCCTTTGTACTTCATTCCACTTTATTTAATATGTCAGGACCGGTTTCGCTCATTGCGAGCATTGTCAACTGATAAGAAATATAATTTAACAATGCTATTTATACAAAATTGAAAAGGTATACACAACAATTGCCATTGAAAAGAAATTGCCAATTACATTAAAGTGATTCTAAAATAACGCAAAATTAAAATGTTCAACACATCTAACATATAATTAAAAAGTCATCCCAGATTAATAAATTCAGAATGCGATTGAAAGTAATTACAAACATAATTAAAATTTGGGAAATTTTTGACAAAGTGATAAAATGCTACATTAATAAAGTGAATATGCTTAATGATATGAATATGCTTAATGATAGTTTAATGTTTTCCCCGCTTCCACGTAGTTGGTGTGTTCATCACTTAAACAAAATCGACAGCCAGGAAGATTCTGAAAAACAAATTTTTCAAAGACCATATCAATTCTAACAAAATAAATCTATATATATATATATTTTTTAATTTATATAAAAGAATAGTTAACAAGGGCTAATGCAATGGATAAAGTAACGGGGAACTAGAAAAAATTATTTGATCGTTCAAAAGATCTGAATCAGGTAAAAATTTGAATCTATTGATTTCTAGGATTTCTTGCTTGTCTAGTTTGACAGACTTGTTATTTAAATGTAGAACTTTAAAGTTTCTACCAATATCGAAAGTGTGTTTATTTTGAAACAGATGGTTTCCAAATGAAGACTGTTCATCCCCTTTCTTAGCACAATTCAAATGCTCTTTGATTCTAATATTAAACGATCTACCTGTTTGACCAATATATTTGGCGTTACAGGAGTCGCAGTTGAGTAAATAAATACCACTTTGGTTCAAAAAGTTTAATTTATCTTTAGAATTAACTAAAACACGACTCAAGTTGAGTGTGTTATAAAAGGTTACATTAAATTTATTTCTATCAATTTTCCTAGCGATTTTTTCTGTAACTCTACCCAAGTAATTTAATTTAACCCACTGTTTTATAACAACAGGTTTATCCAACACCAGGCCAGAGCTAACTTCATTTGGAAACCATCTGTTTCAAAATAAACACACTTTCGATATTGGTAGAAACTTACCTGATTCAGATCTTTTGAACGATCAAATAATTTTCGCTAGTTCCCCGTTACTTTATCCATTGCATTAGCCCTTGTTAACAATTCTTTTATATAAATTAAAAAAAAATAATAATAAATATAGATTTATTTTGTTAGAATTGATATGGTCTTTGAAAAATTTGTTTTTCAGAATCTTCCTGGCTGTCGATTTTGTTTAAGTGATGAACACACCAACTACGTGGAAGCGGGGAAAACATTAAACTATCATTAAGCATATTCATATCATTAAGCATATTCACTTTATTAATGTAGCATTTTATCACTTTGTCAAAAATTTCCCAAATTTTAATTATGTTTGTAATTACTTTCAATCGCATTCTGAATTTATTAATCTGGGATGACTTTTTAATTATATGTTAGATGTGTTGAACATTTTAATTTTGCGTTATTTTAGAATCACTTTAATGTAATTGGCAATTTCTTTTCAATGCCAATTGTTGTGTATAACTTTTCAATTTTGTATAAATAGCATTGTTAAATTATATTTCTTGTCAGTTGACAATGCTCGCAATGAGCGAAACCGGTCCTGACATATTAAATAAAATGGAATGAAGTACAAAGGATTATTGTGTTTTTATTAATTTAAAATGATAGTCAAAAATAGCAATCCTAATAAATTAAGTTGAGTATTTCTCTCCTTTTATTTGTAACAAAACTATGAATATAAAACACATCACTTGTGCAGTTGTGAAGACCTGAATAACATATCATGATGACATGATAAGTGATTGGCGATCCTTAAAATTAGTGGTAGGATATACGCAACTAGTTGCGACTGTTGTGAGGGAAAATTATCGAGCTACGTCATAATTAATAAGAATGTTACACTTTAATGTACAGTTACAAAACTGTGTCGTGCATCGCAGAAACTTATGCACTCAAATATTGTTCCATGTACATATTCATCATCTAATGCGATATATTAATTAACTAAATTGATAAAAATAATAATGCAACACTATGCAATAAAATGTCGACGTTTTGTCAAACAAGCTGTATTTAACCTTCGCGTTCCGGAGCGGGGTGCAATCGTGCCCCTTAATTCTTATTTTACCAACCATTTGTTAAATATCGGTAATATCTAACTGATATTTATTGTAATCTACAAACATATCCTACTGAATACAATGCAAAAAAAAAATCTGAAAAATTGTAGAAAATAAAATAGATATTCACGTTTTTCGTTAACAAATGGTATTTGGGTCACATATACACGTTGCGTTTGAATGTGTGCGTGTGCCGAGCGCAAACTCCACACACCTGATGTCATCGTACCCTGCGCCCGCGCCGGGAGAACGACGTCGCTTTACGATTAGTTCAGTCTGCTCTCGCCGCTTCTATACGCCTGACGTATCGTCAACGCAATATGATATGGATGATTCAAAAAGACAAATTGTCTCTTAATTTTGACAGGGCATGCTCAAAATCAACATTCGAACTGCTGACATTAATTATTTTAATTTTTACTTCGTTAAATGAGAAAAATTCTGGGGGGTACAAATGTACCCCGCTCCGGAACCCGTGTGATTTTTCAAGATATAGGTACTCGAAGGTTAATAACTTAATCAATTTATGTTGATTCTGATGAATCGTTTATTTTATATATATTTTATTATTATAAGTATGCTTTTTTATTTGCTACACAGCTATCATTTCTTAAATAATCATTTAATACAAGGGTTCCCAACCTGGGGGTCGCCAACTTTTTTCGATTTTGAAATCGAGGATTTCAAATTCCTCGGGGGGGGGGGGTCGCCTAGTCACATTGCTTTATAAAAAGAGGTCGCCACCCGAAAAGGTTGGGAACCTATGATTTAATAATTACCCGTTAAATTCCAGTATATTTGAAACTATAGGCAAACAGACAGTTGTGAAATTTTATAGTTTACTTTCCGTCTTTCCAACAATTTCGACAGTTTTTTTAAGTGAGAACCTTTTACGTTCAGATGAGATATATTTTGAAAATTATTGTATATATAGTTTTAAAGTGACCAAGCAATTAAATTAAATTGCATAAAGTTTTATTATTTTTCAGCAATAAAGGTGCACCATATTTCTTAAATATATGAAGTACTTGTAAATAATTATTGACTAATATCATAGCCTCTGGTCTCACAGTAGTATCGCAGTTTTATTAACAGTTTGCTTATTTTCATCTAGAAACATTTCTCTGTCGATTCACAAATATTAATAGGTACATTTTTTTGTTTCAAGTGCCTCGTATATCACTGGAACTCTTATATTATTCTATAATGGTCCTATATTGGGTGATAGAGAAATGATTATACATGTAAAACAGGCTTTTGTTTTATTAGAAAATTCTTTTTTCAGTAAAATAAATTTTATTTTAATGTTTTGTTTTATGCATCTTTCAATATTATTATTTTTCCATACTAATTGAAAAACTTTTTTTTACATACCATGTCCGCTTCCAGTGTGGGGCATAAGGACTCATAATGGAGTTTATCTCAACATAAGTGTTTCTACGAGAACGGCTTGTTACTCAGTGGCTCAACCTAACTTTTTTTTTCAAAGTGAGTAGTATGGAAAGAAGGATAAGGCTAGAACAGGACTAGTGGTTGACTAATCGTTATTCCTACGCCCAGTTATTAAAGGATCAGAAGGATGCGAGGAGAGGAAATTGTGTGAATTGTCATCACAAACACCCAGTTTTCGATCACAACTTTTAATTGAATAATTCTCAAATTCACTGTGATCTTACCGGGAATCGAACCCAGACCTACGTGATCGATAGAGCAAGCTCTAACCAACTGGGCCGCAGCCGGCGACATATATGTTATAGTTATGCACTTTACAGTCCAATTTCGATAGAATATTGATATTCTTCCGGCGGTTATCTATAATTTTGACAGTAGAAAATGTTATAATTTGACGTGAACTGATTTGAAGTTGAATTCTGATAAATATATACTTATTTTAATAAAAACACAATAATCCTTTGTACTTCATTCCACTTTATTTAATATGTCAGGACCGGTTTCGCTCATTGCGAGCATTGTCAACTGATAAGAAATATAATTTAACAATGCTATTTATACAAAATTGAAAAGTTATACACTACAATTGGCATTTAAAAGAAATTGCCAATTACATTAAAGTGATTCTAAAATAACACAAAATTAAAATGTTCAACACATCTAACATATAATTAAAAAGTCATCCCAGATTAATAAATTCAGAATGGCGATTGAAAGTAATTGCAAACATAATTAAAATTTGGGAAATTTTTGACAAAGTGATAAAATGCTACATTAATAAAGTGAATATGCTTAATGATAGTTTTATGTTTTCCCCGCTTCCAAGTGGCTAAAAATAAAGTGGAATGAAGTACAGAGGATTATTGTGCTTTTATTAATAAAATGCCTTTCCACCAAGTATTGACAGTGAACACCCTAAAAGTGAAATATATACTTGGTTCCCGATTACTGCCTAAAAGAATATACTAAACAAAACCACACAAAAGCAAGTAACGTGATCATAGCGAAGGTCGTCAAAAAAATATAACTAGTAACTACACAACATTCCGACGTGTATCTGAAATTATTATACTTTCCCCAAAGCCCTGAATCGATAAAGCTTTCGAGTATTATCTCGCAGTATGAAGAGTAAGTGTGTTCCGTCCTGTCAGATAATTTGTTCCGTTTTCTTTGTTTTATTATTATTTATGAATGCCAAAATGTATACCGCATATTGTGCTTCCATCCGCCCAGAGGTATTAGATTCTCATCACCGTTTGGCACGTAGTTTTTCAATTTGAAAAGTGGCCTGGCAGTTAACGTATTTACGTGTTTCACGGACAAATTTTTACGCTTTTTTTACGAGGCGCAAGACACGTTTTGTTTACGATCTCTCTAAACAACGTTCGCGGTTATTTTTGAACATCTGTAGCCATCTTATTTCGGAGTAATTCGGCAACTACTGAACACTGAAGATTTTTTGGATTCTTTTATTTTTACGGCAGAGAAATTCACGACTAGGAATAGACATTGGTGAGTTCAGTACATAAAAATGTGGGAGATAAAATATATTGGACATTTTAATCATTGTTTCCATAATGATCAGAAACGATTGATATTGGCTATATTTTTACATTTATTATTTTGCAACAAACTAATACTGCTCGTATTTGTAATAAAAGATATGAGTTTTTAATTAAGTGTGCTTTTTTTTAATCTTTAACTCTTTTTGCATTCCGTCTCGATCAAAAAAAAACCAATATCTCATTGAATCTAACGTTATTGATTTAAGAGTCTATGCAGCACATTTTTACTATTTTGTAATTTTCTTAGAATTCAAAAATATTGTATTTCAATATAATTTTAGACATAAAAATATACAGTGGAACCCCCAATTGCACTACCCCGAATTATGCGCTGGCTTGAAATATTCGCCGCAATTCCCCCAATTGAACGGTCGCATTCCATTGTCGCTACTACGAGACGGTCGTCTGTGCGGTGCATGCAGTCAAATTTTGGCTAGCGTATGTGTATTCAACACGTGCCAGGCTATGCACGCGTAGCCGGGCGACGGTCTATGTGTTGGATCTTGCGCTTTGCATTTTATCACTTAGTAACTAAATATTTCCTCCATTTTTTTTGCAGAACTAAGGGAAATCTAAGTTTTGCATTTTTCGTTGAAAAAACTTAATCCTAAATTTTGTATGAGATTCACTCCCCCAATTACACTACATCCAATTACACTACCTCCAATTACACTACCCCCAATTACACGGTCCCGACTTTAGTGTAAATGGGGGTTTTACTGTACACGTTTCTTCATAATTTCAAATTACACGATTATATACTTCGAATTGGGAGGTCTTTCTTGTCTTGCGATCTGAACATGTTTGAACCGATCATAGCAATTGTCTAATTATCAGATACATTATTTGTATGCACCTGAGTACACTCAAATTTATATCCTTGAATCACTTCTGTCAATAACTCAAAAGGGAACATTAGCCCGTTATTATCAAAACAAACTCCTGATTTGAATTCCATATTATTTACCATTATAAGCATGGAATTAGTTTGTAAATCATTCGCTGAAGTACAGTTAATGTTAACGTTTTTGTTGCCCTGTGCCTTGAGGTTGTCGTCAATAAATAATTGCGTGAGCTGTGTTACTTGACCTTTTATTAAATTTCAAATTAAGCAGATCATACTTGTGTCATATATTTAAATGAACAAATTTATATTTGGTTATCATGAAACTAATTTATCAAAGTGTTCACTGATCCCTTTCTTGTCTGTCTTTCCAATCAGCCCACTCGAATAAAAGCATCCTTTAAATAAAATTGTTATAAAATAGCGTCAGTGGCGGATTATCCTATAAGAGCAAGAGGCGCGCGCTCGGGGCCTCCAATAAGCCATATTATATTCAAAATTCAGTTTTTGTATGTAATTTAAAAAACAGGGCCTCAAAATTTGATAGCGTATGGGGTCTCCTAATTACTTAATCCGTCACTGGTAAGCGTATGTTTATCTTAATTTAATATTATATAAGTAATGTTTGTAACTCTTTATTGTAATTTATGTCAAAAAATACCACGGTGCAATTTTTTCATAGCGACTTCAAATCATATACATTTTTATACTTTATTCGTGCATTTCAAATTACATCATTATTCATTAGGCATGAATGGCCTAAAGCATTTTTTGTTCTTGCGCAAATGAAACGTAAAAAACAACCTTTGATTTTATTCTTATTATAGACATGCCAAGATTCGCTGAATGTTGTATGTATTGCTGTTATGAATAAAACTAATTGAATGATCATAATGATGATGACGCTTTTTATGGAACCCAACCTGAGATGTAAAGTCGTTTTCTATAATCTAAAAAATAACCTGGTTCATATTCTGTTCTGTTTCCTGCCCATTATGTGTCATAAAATGTGTTCCAAATTTGAACACGTTTTGTTTTTAAATTGTTTTTGGCATGTAAACATTTGCACTTAAATTGGAAGGCACACATTTTAATTATTATCAAACATTTTAAATTTCATTGATGTACAACCCACATACTTCTAACTATAACTTGATTACTTTTATTCATGAGATTTGCTTGTAAACTGTAATCAATATAAAGTTACAAATTTAAAATTCTGTATGCATATATAATATTATGATGATTATAATAGAAGCTGTATTTTTTTAAAATTATAAATCAAATTGTCACCTTGCACATGTTTGTGTGTTGCGTCATCGAACTAAACCCAGGGATCGTTTTGTGAGGATCACTATAATTGTAATTTTGCCGCCATTATTATGAAACTTTAATTACAGAAAAAGTTGATTTAATCTTGTCCTTTCCATTTCACATTGTCATTTTTTTCAAGCAAACGTTAGTGTAAAATAAAAAAAAAGATTTAATAATTGCTCCTGAGGTACTTTTTATTTATTAAAAAAAAACTTTATATTTTGGGTCCAGTACGACAGATCATTAATAATAGTTGATAAAATTATTATTTACTTAAAATAGCTAGATTATAAATTGGAAAATATATATTTCTTAAGTATTAATTGAAAAAATATAAAATGTTGCTAACTTTATCGGCATCAGCAGAACCAACTTTTATTCATTTAATTAACATTGCACAAGGTTGACAAATTATAAATTTAAAACTTTTACAATGAAGGAAAAAAAGGACAATTTAATTTAAAAGCAGTAGAAAAAATGTTAAGAAAGTCAACTGAGTAAGCTCCGACGAACTCTACTTTAATTTTAATATGCCTATAATCTTCCCGGAAGTGCAAGCAAAAAGTTTGTCAAATTGTTATTGCAATCGGATCAGCGTTTTGGCAACCCAAAGAGTACGAACAAACAATCATTAATTTTTATATATCAAATATATCAATAAAAACAAAACTATGACGGCGGGGAGACGCGAAATAGTCAATGAATGGGTTTTCAATAATAACTTACTTAAAATCGAACTACCACTAATATTTTCGGTGGATTCGTCGGTAAAGAATCTAAATTGGTAACATTGCTTAGTATGCCACTGATAGTGTAAGTCGGCGTCGAAGGAGTTTCGCATCTTTGAGAAGCATCTTCAGTCTAGATGTAATTTTACTTGTAACCGCTCTCCTCTGGTGTAAGCACTGTCACTCACCCTAAATGATTGCATTTGATGGAGCGTTATCCTACTTAAGTTAATTGAATTAAGCTCAATGATGGACAGCGTGAATACTCGCGGACCACTGGGTCCGGGATATCATTGTGACTTACGAGGATCAGAAGAGGATCAAAGAACGTACGTGACTACATGTCGGACGGCAGTACATTCATTTATCAAGTCAAGTGGACATCCCAAACATTCACGATTATACGAACACATTGTGCAACATAAGAATGTTGCAATAAGTATTTGAATCATTTTTTTTATTAAATAAATATTTCGCTTTACATCTATTAAGGGGGTATTCTAGTGTAGAGGCACGAATTTTGAGTGTTTTTTCGAGCTCTGTAAAAAATAAACAAAGATATTTTTTAACGTCCATTTTTTTACCATTTGTTTATTTATATTTTAAAAATATATATATTTTTTTTTTAAATAAATAAATTTAAAACTCGAAAAGTTATCGGCTGATAAAAGGAGGGGTCCAAAAAAAATATGATTCTTAATTAATAAAAATGTCGCTAGAGCCCCTACCTCGAAGAAGTAAATTTTTTTTTTTCAGAATTAGCCTTAATTGCCAATTCGCAATTGTTAACATTTGTAACCACTTTTTAGGGGTGAACTGTCAATCATTAGTAGAAAAGTGTAGTTATCTTAACCTTCGCGTTCCGGAGCGGGGTGCAATCGTGCCCCTAAATTCTTATTTTACCAACCATTTGTTAAATATCGGTAATATCTAGCTGATATTTATTGTAATCTACAAACATATCCTACTGAATACAATGCAAAAAAAAAATCTGAAAAATTGTAGAAAATAAAATAGATATTCACGTTTTTCGTTAACAAATGGTATTTGGGTCACATATACACGTTGCGTTTGAGTGTGTGCGTGTGCCGAGCGCAAACTCCACACAACTGATGTCATCGTACCCTGCGCCCGCGCCGGGAGAACGACGTCGCTTTACGATTAGTTCAGTCTGCTCTCGCCGCTTCTATTGACATGATGGATTTCTACCGCTTCTATACGCCTGACGTATCGTCAACGCAATATGATATGGATGATTCAAAAAGACAAATTGTCTCTTAATTTTGACAGGGCATGCTCAAAATCAACATTCGAACTGCTGACATTTATTATTTTAATGTTTACTTCGTTAAATGAGAAAAAATCTGGGGGGTACAATTGTACCCCGCTCCGGAACCCGTGTGATTTTTCAAGATATAGGTACTCGAAGGTTAAAGAACGACGTCGTGAAGCATTTGACGTTCAATCGAAATTGGCCTTCCATTTTTGCCGGGAAGGTTATAGGCATATTAAAATTAACTTACAGTAGGTCTTATATATAAAAATCAACGTTTGTATACCTGCCATACCGTTCATGCAACTTGCGCGAAGGTTATAGGCGTAGTACAATTGGTAGTTGGCTAGTTATATAATAAAAATAGTCGGTCTGCACATGATTTTCAAAGAGATGAAACACGTTATCCAACAAATGTAATATCGAAGCTGTGTTTTATAAAACTGTGGAACAAACTATAATCAAATCTTATAAGCAACTTGTAACATCATTAACCTTTGGACATTGAAAAACTTTCATTATATTCGTAAATGTTTTTTGAATTAAATCCTAAAAAGCTATTGCGTGATGTCAGATATGCATTGTAGGTATGATAATGGCATTCTTGATGACAATGAAGTGTTGGCTTTACTACGCTGTCCAAGTGTTGATATTGACATACAAACCGAATCGGTGACTTCCTTGGCAAGCCGATCAAGCCATTCTGCTCCTAACTTGGCTTGTACGTTGTTTGCATACTAAATTTAATACTGCCATATACATATAGTGCACATTATGTATACACGGTGGCTCGTTAAAAACGAGCAATTAATGCCTCCTGAGATAGTTAAACATATAACAAGATTACTAGAGGCTTAAAAGCGTATTTTTCGCAGTAGAGTAAATTACACACTGACGGAAATATCCAGCGGTTTTCTGAACATGTCAAAACATTTCAAAGTTCAATTTTGGAACACCGTTTTCTCTCGTTCAAATTGATTTCGAATCTAATCGAATCAAAGAAAAACATGGATCATATCGCCATTGAATTGCTGTACCACTATTTAAAGTTTTAAATAGGTTAGGAGTACTGTCAACCTTAACGCTTCATTGTTTGTGGTCAATTGTCATTTTGTTTGGTTTTTTACTTAAGATTTGACAAATCATGTTGTATTGTTCTTTTATTAGAAGTCACAGAACAATTCGGAACTGATTTGACGTTAAGCATCTTGAAAAAGCTATAAAATGAAATTTCTCTTTGAATTAGTTGATTCAAAAAATTAAAACAATCTTTCGTACTTATTCCATATTTATTGCATATGAACGAGCATATTAAATAAACTTGTAATGCCTTTCCATCTATTACTTTCAGTGAACACCCTAAAAGTGATGAATTTAATTGGTTTTAATGTTTTTATTCTCTTCACATTCTTATCAGTAATACTCGCCAAATAAAATAAAGCGTAACATACATACATCATACATTGATTGATCAAAATTTAACATAATATTTAGAGTGATGAATTCTTGGACATTAAGTACTTACAAAATCTGTGCATAAAATTGAATGAATAATCAGAATCTAAGCATGGATTGACTAAATTGTTTCGTATTCATGCTAATGCTTGGCACAGCTGATGTCACATGAAGTATGACCTCTGGGATCAAATCCCTCTGCCTGTTAAAAATTACAATGAAAATAATTTCAAATACCATTATTATAATAGGCTTGGGTTAATATTATTGAACACCGTCAGAGGTAAATATTTCCGATTATTTATTAAGGTGAATAAGAACAATATTTTCTAGACGTTGGTAGCACTACTCTTGCGGATGATACTCGGAGACAGGACCTCTTTACTGTTTTGTTGATGCGTAAACTAGAATCATCGTTACAAGAGTAGAATTTTGATGGTTTGTAAAAAAATCTGCCGCACGTCAAATCATCGGCCAACTTATGATAAATCTGCTGTCGCTGTTTGATCGCGGGCTAAAATTATACTATAAATATTAGCGCGCGTACACACAGGCGATTTAATGTTTGCGTATGCTTTAAAGTTGTGTTAAAGACGTGTGTAAGAGATCACAGAAAAAAAACACTACCGAATGTGCTTTAAAACGAGAAACAACTCACCATGCTTCGTTTGCACACGTTGTTTGATCTCGTTTTAAAGTATAAATTCATTTGGTCAAAAGCAAAGGATGTAAACTCGACTATTGGTTTCTTGTGGTGACTTGGATTCAAACATCAACATGCTGGTTTTAAGCAATTATCTGATTTAAATTTTCGTCCCTGTCTTTGGAAAATATTAATAAAATATTAGATAAATCATACATAAAAATAAATGGTTATCAAGTATTATTATCGTTTAAATTATTGTCTTTTTGTTTATCAATATCGATACGTCTGTATGAATCTGTTATGTATGCATATTTTAATTAATTCGATCCTTTCTTGTTGCCAAATTTAAACATAATGACTCATATAGTCAACATATTAAAAGATTTAAATGTATGCATCATCGGTCCTCGCTAACTTATTTACATACATAGTAATCATATTAATATACAATTGACTGACTGATCACTCTGTTCATTGTAATCATCAATGCAATCAATAATTTTATTTTGAAAAAGCAAATAGGTTTATTTGTTCAATGTCAATTAACAGTTTTGTTTGCATAATATCAAAGAGATAAAAAAATATGTTAAAACGGTTTGTTATTCACACTTTTTACAACAGTATACCTAGTCATTAAATAAATCTGGTAAGACGTAATACAGATTCCTAATTCACATGATTATCTCGTAAACAATGAGAATATGAGATATGCTTAGAATAATATTAATTTAGTTATTCAAATGCCCAATTCACTGAGGACCCATGCTTTTGTTGAAAGATAACTGGATAGCCGCGTGGTCAACATCGTTGACTTCGGTTATGGTGTCGAACATTTTCATAGAATGATTTTTAAGTCTTTGAGTGCACATTTTTTAAAAAAATACATTTCCGTTAAACCAAATGAAACGAACCCATGGGAGGCTTAATTTTTAAAGAAGGTTAGGATAATATAAAATCAAATAAGATACCTTAGTTAATTCTCTTACTGTGGCCCGCTGTGGTCTAGTTCAATGTTTCTTAACTTTTTACATCCGCGGACCACCAAAAAATCAAAAAGTGTTTATATAAGCTTTTAAAACAACGGATATTAGTTGTTTCTGAACTGCACAAAAATTTTGCGGCCCACCCAAAAATCTTCGCGGACCACCAGTTAACAAACATTGGTCTAGTTGGTTAGAGCTTGCTCTGCCGATCAGGTGGGTCTGGGTTTGATTCCCCGTAAGGTCAATGTCAAATTGGATTTTTTCATTTTAAATTTGAGATCTAAGACATGGGTGTTTGTGACGTCAATTCTCCTTGAGTTAATCTCATGTGACTTACAAATATTCTCATCGAGTATATCTAGTAGGATTTTTCAACTTCAACATATTTGACGCATTGGCATATAAGCTGTAATGTCAAAATATTTAAATATTTAAAATCAATACAAATTTGTCATCAGCAGTGCCGGCGCGAGGCTATTTGGCGCCCTAGGCAAAGGTTTTTGGCGCGCTCCTTTTTAACAAATCATCCCATTTTTTTCGAAATAATAATAAAACAAACAATTCACGATCGTTAGATTTTTTATATATATCCATATCCGCTCCTAATGTGGAGCATATGACATAAGTTTTTCTTCGTGGACTGCTTGTTACTCGGTAGTTCAACCTCTCTTTTTCGAATCATATTGAATACGATACATAACTACAACGAAAAATACAAACATGAAATAAAATAAAATGGACTGCTATTTTTTTTATTATTAGAGTACATAAAAATAATTTTCATACTCCATTTATGCGCCCCCTAATGGTTTGCGCCCTAGGCTGTTGCCTATTTCGCCTGTATGGTGGCGCCGGCCCTGATCATCAGACAGAACACCGCAACGTTTACGAATACACTACAAATTGATTGTAATTCTTTATTTATAAGTTCATTTTCTACCGATATACGTATACTACAGATATACTGATTTTTTCATCAACAAATACATCATACATTGTAATAACATTAATTCTAAATCTAAAATGACGTAAACCAATGGCAGTTTCATAACATAAATTACATAATTAAGGATTGTCAGGTTTAGTTACGGAAGATGCAATCGTGATCACAGTGTTACCCAAGATTCTGACAATTCATTTTGCAATAGGCTGTTTGTCTGATAATAATATTGAATACACTTTTCATACTCACCGAAGAATTTATCAGTTACACAACGAAATTATTGCTATTAAATCAAAATTATTATACATAATAAACGTGCTAATAAGTTCTCTGTGGCGGTCGACAGATAGCGTGATGCGGTCAGACATTTTATACGTTCAGAAATTTTTCATTTATTCAACAGTTTTTTTTAAACAATAGAATGGTATTAAAATAAAATTTAAAAAAAATAATAACGAAGTGTTAAATAACGGTTAATTGAACTACAACAATGATTACACACATCGAAGACTGATTTTATTTTAGAGGAAGTGCAATATTGAATTTTCTGAAACATGAAACATTCTGCATGTGCATCTTTTCATATATGTATAATCAAATGAGAAATATAAGCAATATCACACGATGCTAAAATTCAGATCATTTTAATGTTGATAACGTATCATTTGCAGTAGTTTGTTAAAAATGATCCTTCTGATAGAGCGCCTGTAACATCCTAAAACGATAATCTTCCATTACACTATAATGTCATAGACGCCCTTCAGTCATTGTAAACGCCACCACGCAGGGATTTTAAAAACATGGTGGGTGTTTCCGTTTCGTTTCCTTCATTGTTTATTTCGATGACACAATCGGCCATCTTTGTAAGACGAGTGGGATTATTTTTTTGCGCCAGTGTATCCAAGTTCTTCTTTGTTAAAATCAGTTAAATTGTGTTAACCCTAAATTAGGAACTGTTTTGTGAAACACAGATAAAATAGTGTATTTTTTAATGTATTTGAGTAGTTGAATATTTATTGTGAAGTAAAGATAACGGTTGCTTTAATAAGGTGAAGAAACACTGATATAGCTAATTGTGCAGCATCTTGACACGTCACTGTTCTGATAAAAAAATAAAGCGGTTTAGCATTTCTTTGAATTCTCCGTAATATGAGTGAAGGATTGTACTGATTGTTTTGTTTATATATTTACAAAGGGATCCTTTTTATATCACTTATCTTTCGTCTTAATCAAATTAAAAAATGGCTGTAATAAAAAAAACATGTAAGATAATTGACGCTTAATTACTATCCAGCAGTTTCAATTAATTCCACTTAACTCTATCTCATCATCTGTTTTTAAAAGAATTCTCTGGAACGAAAGAGTTTTACCAGCTAGAAACATAATCAAAGTCGTATGAGTGCAGACAATAATTGCAGTGAAAATCTTCGGGTAGAGAAAAAATAAAGAAGACTTATTCTCAATATCTCGCAGCTTAAATAATTAGATATTTACGTTTTTATATTTGAAACAACTCGTATCAACCATGTTTAGTTATAAGTTCGTTTAAAAGTAATAATTATTGATTTGTGTTGCCCATTCAAATATATTATACTTGATTATACCATCAAAGTTTGCTTTGAAATTATTACTTTTATTTAGATGCGAACTAATGCTGAATGTTGAAAATATCACCGTGGAACCATACCTCGTGTAAAACTCACAAAATATGATCCATCGATTAATTATAATGTAAAAGTTAAATGTTGAAAAAAGCACAGTTGACTAAGAAATGCCAGTCAGAATGATGCCTAACGGGTGTTGACTGCTGTAAAACAGTCCCGACAAATTGTATATTATTTGTATTATTTCAAACTTTTTTACGTACATATTTATTTATAAAATTTTCATAAAACAACTTGCACATACGTCTTTAGAACTTATTTTTCTTCATATTGTTTTACTTACCGTATTGAGATTACGTTATGTCTGCTATCCATATCCTTGTAAAGATTATAAACATAGTATATAACATAATATTATACAGTATTTATGAAAACTTCCTAAAAGCTTTCAGGTACAACAAAACCTTTCAACGTTCTCGCATTATGAGCATATTTATTTACAATATGCTTATATTAAAACTATTTTTAAGTCTTGAGTTTGAAGAAGGATCAAAAACTACAAGTTCCGTTACCTACTGTGAAATCTCGTATCACATTCTAGCGATAATATTCAAAGCTTTATCTCGCTTACTCTCATATCTTCTATCTTGCCGTTTCGTCCACTTTCACCCCCTCGTGTTTATATTTCACCTTGGATCGCGGCATCTGTCCTTCAAAATGCGATACGGTTGAACAAGGGTAGGTAAAATTTTATATAGTGATTTCGGTGACAAGCACTTGCGTCATTTATCTCGCAAAATATTAAATATATTCCAACTAACGAATACAGAATTTACTATTATCTTTCATCTTTCAAGTACCCGTTGCACCCTAAGAGAGTTCTACTAAATTCATTGATTGCACCACCACTTACTTGGTAAAACTTCATTACAATATTTATTAAAATATACTTCTTGTAACGTTGAATGGTTGATGTAAAATCTGTTCCGTTGTGCAGTGGTCGACGTCGTTGGTTTTCTGACCCATATCATGGGTTCAAGTCCCAGTACGAACAGCGTTTTTTCAAATGCATGGGTGGGTGTTTGTGATGTTTTAAATTTATTCCCAGCTTTTCAATCTTAAATAACAGTGCATAGCGGTAATCAATAGCCATGCCATAGCCTCATATCGTTTTATCCTTACTCCTTTCGAAAAAAAGGTATGGCGAGTCGCTATTAGCGACTAACAAGCAGTTTCATTAGAAAAACTTACGTTGGGATACTTTCAGTAGGAGGCCATATGCTCCACATTGAGAACGGACATGGATTAAAATATATTTGTATTGATAGTCATTACAACACACGTCATCGCTAATAACTAAAAAATGTAATTATTATTCTAGATCTGTGAGATATGCAATATATCAACTTGCTTACTTTTTTAACCTTTGATAAATTTAATGCAACTTGTTTAAGAAAAAAGAATTGTTTACTCAATTTTTTAAACGTTTTAGAATTAAGTGTACCTAAGTAAACTTTTTAAACAAAATATTCCATAATTAAATCTAACGATAACTTATTTCATATTATTTTCTATTCATAATTTGTTGAAAGACTATATTAAATTTAAATGGTATCAAGAATATATTATACAAGTTTTAAAACTTGTTCAAAAATGTTCATTCACTTGAAAAATGTTCAATAACTAAACAGTTCTGTTTATTTAAATGTGAAATATGTACATGTTTTTTTTATTATTATTTTATGTTACGAACTTGTCATATCGACTGTACATGAAATAAAAAAAGATCTACAAATAACATGTCGCTCTCCATCAATAGATTGCGATCGACCATTTTTGTACAGAGTTTTCCTCCACAGCTCCACGAAAGTGCTACTTCTGTTTATATTGCAAACGAGAGTGAAAA
Source organism: Himalopsyche tibetana (assembly GCA_030503985.1). NCBI lineage: Eukaryota > Metazoa > Arthropoda > Insecta > Trichoptera > Rhyacophilidae > Himalopsyche > Himalopsyche tibetana. The sequence goes on along the minus strand of JAPJYX010000014.1, from coordinate 37,733,297 downwards.
CTTGAGTGATTGCATACCACTTACGAGATCTTCTAGTGAATTTATTAGACGTAGATCTGTACAAGCATGCTTTACCTCTGCCACTACAAAAGAGCTCACAATAATTCACACTTCCCACGTGTTTTTTTTCCAGTGCACTTATGATTTTATGAATATTACACGCAGAGGCATTAGATTTGTGGAAGTACGCGTAAAAGCGAAATTACTTTTAATGGCCTTTTTCCGAAAATTTCTTGATCTCGTCGTGAGAGGAAATTATTTTTTAGAAGTAAGTCTCGTTCGTTGTCCTACAAGCATCCGTTATTTCTCATTTTCTCTTTATGGGCTTTAATTTGATATTTTAGTAAATTAAACAATGCGCGTGTCTTCATGGGCGGATGGACGTGTAAATTATACCGAAACAATATGTCTTGGAGTGGGTTGTTTTATTTTGTTACCATGACATCAAAATGATACGTTTTTGTTAACTTTATTTCGACGTGATTTTTTTTTGAGTAAAATCTTTTATTAAATAGGAATTACTACTACATTACACTATCAGTGCCTTTGAGAATGAATCGTGCAATGGCGTCGGACGTCGGGCGAGTACCACTACTGACCTTTAATGTATTCACTGTCAATTGAAAGTGGAAAGTCATTATATTTAAAAACAAAAACCTTTTTTGTACTAATTCTACGTTCTTTTTTGTACAGAAGCTGTTAGAGAAATCATACTTTCGTTCACTAAGCACTAAGCCATTCTCTTTCGAAGATTTTAAGGATGGACAATCGGACTAAAAAAATATTATAAGTTTGCTTAACTCTCGATATGTCACGTTTTTATAATCATATGGGTGGGAGGAGAATGTAAACGTCATAAATTATACACCAACGATTTTCAACAAAAATTTACAAATCTAATAAAATACCGAAAAACATAAATAAAAACTATCGAACAATATTTTTTTAACTGACAACTAAATTTCGGCAGGATGATTCACAAAACGATTGTTTATATTAGGATTCAGTGAATGCCTTCAACTTAATTGTTTGTTCACCAAAGGTGTGTATTTGATCATAATATTCATCATGATGTCCTTCTTACATCGTAACAGATCGATTCTGAAGTCATCTCTGTAGAAATTTAATAATTCAATAGCAATTCAACAAAAACCGGTATTCGTTGAAACAAAATTATTTACGACTACAAGGCGTGCCTCGCCATATTTATGTTTTGCTACGTCTCTGGCGAATTAAATCGAACATCTCGTCGTAGATAGCTTATTACTTATTTTGTAAGATATTTTCATTTTTTATCCGTTCAATCTGCGCACGATTCATTGATAATAATTGTTATTACTTATTCTATCATTTTCCTCTCCTTATTATTGTGCCTATTGTCAAATATAGCATTTATGACTGTCATCGTTGTTGTATGTTATCCAGAGACAATAATAATTTTATAATAGATTGCAAGCTCGCGCAATTAAATCAACACAAATGACAAAGGCAAGTGTTGCCAACTGTATCTATAATAAATATTATGTCTAGTTAAGCATGTTACCGGACTGTTTTGCTTACAGTAAATGACATTTTACAAGCGTAGTAAATAATGAATTAGATATTAAAAATGCAAATAGGGTTTCTACATCTTCAATGGGGAAAACAGTTTTAAGGTATTAGCCGGATGTCAAAAAGCGTTAGAGGAAGATGTGCGCTGTAATGCATCTAAAAAAATTGCAGTTCATTAAAAATCATGTAAAATACAAAGTTTTTGAAGAAAACTCTAAAATTCGGGAGCTATATAATTGGTCCAGCGATTCAAAAAAGAAATCATTCCGCTTGGGAAATAGATTTAGTCAAAATCCTCAAGAAACCAAAAGGTGATGTCTTTCTAATTCGACCGTATCTCTTCCCAGCCTTTTTCTGTGTGGATAGGAAAAAGCCGCACGTGCAAAGTCCTGGTACCTAATATGGCTGATAAAAACCAATTTATACAATTGGATCATTGACGGCCGATTTTTGATAAGGCGCGTTGTGCTTGCTGGTGAAGTCCAAATTCGATGTGCTAATTTTAGCTGTATTATTTTCAATTCGCTTTTAGACACGCCAAAAATACTAAATTTATTATTTTTCCCATTTTAAAGCAGATATTTATAAAGAATAGTTAAAAATCCGTAAAAAATGTGGTCATCACATTATTCGCCTTCTTCGGTATACTTTCATCAGTCATAGTCTTCCGTACAATCGCTTTATGATAACTGGTAAAGAGTTTTCAATATAATGAAATTGAAAAACAATACGCCGTAAATAATATTGTGTAATTTAATCGGCACATTTATTTGTTCCGTTATAAATTGATTTCGTTTTTATATTGTGACCTTGATAAGGTATTATTTGTGTCATCCATATTAAATCTTTAAACTTTTAAAGCTTCACATTATCGATGCTACCGTTAACTTAATATCGAAAAATCGCGTAAAAATTGTTGACGTTCCTTTTTATGGTTTCGGTCCACAAACTCACGGATGGCAGGTGAACTCTATTCAAACGAGCTGTCAAAAAAGCAAACTTCGTGAGATACTGTAATATAAATTGTCCGTATTCGTGGTTAATGAATTTTTATTATTGCTGTTGGAGTTTCACGCTCACTTAAACCATAATATTCCAACTTCTGACATCGTGGAGATGTTCTGCATGTATATTTAGTGACATGTCATATTCTCAGATGGATTATTCAAATCTGGAATGGTGGAACCATAGACAATAAAGGATGATTCATGCTTATAGACAACGGCGCAATCACGTATCACTATAATATGTGCTGGCGCATCTTCATTAAATTAAATACTGTGAATGCGACGATTAACAATTCGCTTAAGATTATTTTTTTCCGTATACATTACGTTACAATATAATATTTTATCTGCAATTTTGTATAATCTTAAATCAAGTATTTTGAGTTTGTTTTATTGTTTATCGCACATATTCATAATTATTGATTTCTGACCGATTTATGGATTATTCATAGGTAGAGTAATGTCACTTGTATGTTATTAACTGTCAATTGCTTTGAATATACCTATTAAAATAACACATTTTTTGTATTTATTACACAATTTAAACGATTGATTAAGAACAGTTTACGATAGTGCTACTCAAATATTGGTCTGTTTTATTTACATAATGAAGCCGGTCCTCATGTAACGTTGGCCCGCACCCCCCGAAAAAGTTTGGCTTAGGAAATCATGCGCATTTTTAACTGATCAAAAATGTTCACAATGAGCGAAACCTGTCATGTTTATTTGATAAAATTCATGTTGTTTTTTTTATAAATATGGATTTGTCAATGAATCTGAATAAACAATTTAATAATAGTTCTGTTTCCTCTCTGTAGCATGGCGTCCAATATAGCTGCCTTGTAATCATATAAAATAATATGATTCTTTATTCTTTTATATAAACACATTTAAAAAATATGTCTAAACGTCAAACTGTCTATTGTGTATTTTACTCACAAGTCTAATAATACTTCTTCCGACTGGGTATATCTTTCCGGCCGTTGAATGTGGGTACACATATTGAATCTATAAGTAACCTATAATTAAATTATTTAATAGGCATTGTTGTTTTGTCGCGCGAAGAAGAAAGTTTCAATATTATTTTTTGGGAATATTTCCGCAGAGGCGTAGGCACGTAGGCAACAGTTTGACATGTGTTTTATTTTTGGAGCTATAAACCTTATATTAAAATATAATATAATATAAAAAAATATCTTCTGACCTCACATCCGTAAAAAATAGCCTCAATTTTATATTGCAATTTAATTTGGTGGGTATTTTTTTCTCAACAAAATCGTACAATCTAAACAAAGGCATTTGTGTAAATGATCTTTTCTCACACCCTAATTAGACTAAAGTACTCCAAAATGTATATTATATAAAGAATATAGAAATGTGAGTAAGCTGATCTTCATATTTCGACATACCGTCATCGTAAGAAATATTGTTTATGTTACTATTTGTTGTGTCTTAAAGAACTCAATCCACAAAGAACAAATTTTACAAATGTCAGAAGAATTTTTTGTAATCACATTTTTCGCATGCGTTGGAAACGTCAGATGCTTACCGCTTTTTCCTGGAAGAAAAATAATCTGGAAAAGTATTTTTACTGGTAGCAAATTTCATGTCATAGTTTATTTCAATGTTGAAAGCTAAGTTGAGGTAATAGTTCGGAATTAGTAGCTTACATCATTTTGTCACAAACTTATTATCATAAAAACGGTAATTTGAAGAAAAAAAACTGTGGCCTTTTGCGTTACGTCAATTTAATAAAATATTAACATTAAATAAACAGGCAGTTACTTTATAATAATATCGAATAATCAACATTAATATATTGAGTTTTATTTTAATATGAATGATATTGTATGGAACTTTAGAATTTTTTCGTGAAGGAATTACAAATACAAATTATATAACGAGAACAGTGGCGGATTAAGCACTTTGGAGGCCCTGTTATTCGAATAACATAAAATTGTTGCAAAACTCTTCGTAGAATAATAATGAATATTGAAAACTGATATTAAAATATTAGGATTTATACAATTTATGCTATTTTTGAGACCCTTAAAATTTGGAGGCCCCAAGCGCGCGTCTCTTGCGCTTATGGGGTAATCTTTCTCGTTACGAGAAGAATTTACTCAGGAAAAAGAATTTTAATTCAAATTATAATAACATTCATAATACGCTGACCCATGATGGAATGTAAGTCTAAGATAATAAGTATATGAGATATCCTAAAATTGTGTTTAAACATTATATGACTTTAAGAATTGGAATGAAAGCATATATAAACTTCAAACTATACAAGATAATTATATATAAATTATGTAGGGCGTGGCTTGGATATAGATCAGGTCCAAATAGTCCAAACTTTCAGTCAATTCATTTATTCAGATAATAACACGTTTACGGTACTGTAATTACAGGTTGTGTAAATCGTGGCAATTATTCGTTGCGAATATACGAAGTACGACGTTAGAATGCATGCAGAATGTGATTCAGAAATGAGTTCTGCCAGTCGTAGGATGTGAGCCTACTACACTTTGGAACCGGATACCGGTTCGTCCACGCCGATGTGCTATTTTGTAGACAATGTTTTTTACGATGCAATTGGAAATTTAATAATCGTCTATCTATGTGAACGTACATATTATATAGTTATATCGCCACGGAAATCCATCGGATATTCCCGAATCTTATTATATATATATTTTTTTTTAGAATATACGCTCCTAATGAGTTAATCTTAACAGAAGATTTTCTCACTTTTAGGGTGGGTAATATGTACAATATTTACAGATAAGATTTAATAATAATTATCGAGTGAGTTATGTTTTTGTATTGGCAGCACTGACACGGCGGCCATACTAAATTAACTGTCATATGGTTTCAGACTCTAGTGTTAATATTTACCCTAGCTTAGGGCAGCGATTTCCAACCTGGGAGGCGTGGACTATTGCAAAGGGAGGCGCGAACAGTCCAAAATATTTATTTACCATTCAAAACGATACCGCTTGATACAATTTTAGATTTAAATTAAAATGTTTACGATTTAAATTTCAAAAATTAACAAATATTTTTATGTTTTATTCGAAAGTCGGAAACAACTAATGACGACCAATATGATAATTATAATACCGTACGCCAGCGATTTCCAACCTGGGAGGCGCGAGCAGTCCATTATATGTATGTATCCTTAAAAACGTATCTTTATTACTATATGAAATAAAGGATGGGAGGAAATAAAGGAAATATAGAAAGGGAGGCGCGAAGATATTTTTCTCTTCAAAGGGAGGCGCAGTAACATAAAGGTTGGAAACCGCTGGCATAGGGTGTTCACTGTCAATACTTGGTGGAAAGGCATTATATGAATAAAAACACAATATTCCATTGTAGTTTATTCCACTTTATTTAAAAGATTTGTTACGAAAACTTCTCAATTGCTTAACCTCTCTTAGAGAGTATGAAGAAAACATATAAGGCTAGGATTGCACTAGTAGTTAGATAATCACTTTCGCTTCACCCCGTTGTTTAAGATATGAGGGGTGGAAGAAGTCAATTAGAGACATAACATACATCCATATCTTGGAATAGAAATCTATAAATTGATAGAAAAAAATCAATATATAAAAACTTTCCGTACAGGGATTCGAACCCGTTACCTCAATTTTATAAGTCAACGACGTTGACACTTGACCACGCTGCCGTCATTTTTATTAACGTATTTAACGTATTATTATTGTTGGCGTTTCAAATATTGAATATTTGCACTATTTCTAAGAATCGTTTAGACTAATATATTCAACTGTCGACCCAGTTTAACCATCAATATGCCCAACATCGTCAGATAGTTCGTTCTCCTTCCTTCCTGAATACCAGCACCTTTTCCAATAGTAGACCACGTGCAAATACATGCCATAGAGCCATTGTATAGGCGTTTGCGTTGACCAAAGAAGCAATTTAATTTAAATACGAACCAACGCATTTTTGCGACATTCTTCAATCCTATGTTTTATTATTTATAATGCTATAATATTTCCTACGTGAAACGTTATTTTGTTTTGGGTCTCCATATGTTATACACCAGGTCATCGAACTCTTTCATTGATACCAGTAGTGAAATAATATGGACAGTTTAAGGTTATTATGGTATGTAGAAATGTATTATTTTTCTTGACAATGCAATATTTTTATCTACCAACACAGCATTGATAAGTTGACCTATTAAAGTTAAATTTTCCTTCGAACGACGTTCAAATCGAATTTCGTTTGTTGTCTATGAATATAACTCTAATAATCAAAACTAAATATAATATATTGTCTGCTATAAATATCGTTTTTGGATGACACCATGTTTGAAGAATATATTGCTCATGTTCAACTGAAGTTTTATGTGTTATAACATTTTAAATATATATATAGAATTCATGCACAGATCTTAAGTATTTTACTGCATTCTGGTTCCATATGTTGGTATGTTGTAACCAGTGTTCCCTCTAAGTCAGTGTCTGCCAAACTTTTTTACTTTACGGCACACTGATGAATGGAACTAGTACCGCGGCACACCAAGATGCCGCAGATTATTTCCGAAACTTCTTTTTTTTTTTAACCCACCGAGGAATTTAAAATCTTCGATTTGCTACCGTTTTGCTTCCGAAATCATACATGACAAATATTTGTTTTTGAATAGGCATTATTTAAAATTGTCATTTTAAGGCTTCTTCCACCGCGGCTCGCCTGAGACTTATTGCGGCACAGTAGTGTGCCGTGGCACACAGTTTGGCAGACACTGCTCTAAGTTGTAACTCGCCGAGGGCGCGCACATGCAGTAGATCAGAGCGCACAAAAGTTACACCAGCTATACCAGCACCAGAATAAATTAATTGCACATTATATAGTGTTGTTAATTATTGTCATTATAAAAAAATAATCATTTCGTTAAGTAGGTCTAAATACCGTTTATGTGGCGCACAATTTTTTAAATTTACTTTCAAAGTTGCACAGCCAATGTATTTTGCGCACATAGCCTTCGGAAAATTGGAGGGAACATTGGTTGTAACCCGTTTCATTACGACTGGCAAATTGGTAGTTGTTGTTCCATCTGTAGGTTAACCAGGTGTTTCCTTTTCCATATCCGTTCAGCCTGGTCTGCATCACGATTCAACTACTTCCTCCGGTGACTGATGAATGATGACATTCTGAAGCTTTCGAAGCGCGCTGGTTGTTTATCGTAGGTACGCTGCCGGTTGCATATTTGTAATGCAGGCGGTATTGCACCCACGCGAGTAATACGGGCTCATAAATCTTCAGCTGGAATAGCTTTTGTCGGAATCGTCGCATAAATTAAGCAAATCGCGTGTGTTTTGCATGACTGCTCATAGTTTTCTTATTCTTACGTGCTTTGTGTACATTGATAGGCATAATTTTTGATAGGCAGTCAGTTTATGATGAGTGACTACCTCTTGTTTGCTGCGTAATATTTAACTAGATACCGTTTTAAAAAAATAACGATAAAACAATTGTGTAAAAATTTAAAAATGATGTTCCGATCTAAATTGTCAAACCATATATACTTTCATTCAGGTCGTGTGGATCAGTGTTCCCCAACCTTTTTACACCTGCGGACCGGTAAAAATAGGAAAAAAAATTCGCGGACCACTAATAATGAAATAAAAATGGTTTTTATGTAATATGTTTTAAATCTTATATTGTAACAAATGGACATAACTATACAAATGTTTTCAGTTGACAATGCTCGCAATGAGCGAAACCGGTCCTGACCTATTAAATAAAGTGGGGAGAAATAGTATTCACAGTGAACACCCTAAAAGTGAAAACAATTATGTATTATGAAATTATTGGTATATTTAGGTAGGGTTTGCATCTGCACTATCGAAGAGCAAATATTTATGACTGTCGATTCTGAAAAAAACAGCGACCATCGTGTCGCACACACAAAAAAATAATACAACAGAATAAGTATCCGCAATAAACTAAACATGAAGCAATTAAACTTGCAAATTTGAAGCCGGATTTTAGAAGTAATATATAACCGCACAAAAATGGCCAAGAAACAAAATACGGAGCCGCAGTATTGATGTCTTCTTTAACAATAACTTAAAATACAGGTAAACGTGCAGGCGATAAAAAATCCTATATTCAATATTTTTGCACGGCGAATTTCTTGAAATTTGGCATAATGTTTGCGGCCCGGCAGAAAGTCTGCGGCCGCGGACCACTGGTTGGGGAACAATGATTTAAACAAAATAACGATAAAACAATTGTGTAACAATTTAAAAATGATGTTCTGATCTAAATTGTCAACCCATTTACTTTCATTTAGGATGTGAGGATGTTATCATTGATTAAGACTGTTCACTGTCAATACTTTTTGGATAGGCATTACTTACTGCAGCATTTTCTATTAAAACATAAAGCATTTTCGCTACTTGAAAATGATCGTAATTAGCGAAGCCGGTCCTGATCATAATAATAAATAAATGTGGAATTGGAACGAAAGAGTGTTTTATCTTTGACCAATTTTACAGTTTATCTTAAACGAGAAAAAAATAAATCATTATTAACTTTAATTGAATTTCTTATTTCGTTTCAAGATTTACTAAATTTCGACTGCGGCCTTATTGTTGATTTGATATCACATTTAAATAAATCAATAATTAAAAAAAAATGACCGAAAGAATTGTTGTGCATTATTTATTAACATAAAAGTTTTGTTATTCAATTAATTTCATATAATATCATAATTTCTTTCGACGAATGGGTTTTATACAAAAGGGCGACTGCTTAGTAGAACTAAAATTCAACCTATTTCTTTTATTATATTATGATTGAATAATTAATAATTGTTGTTTGTCGATGGAATATTCCATCTGGTATTTTCACCGACAGAGTGCTCCGAATTCTACCGGGGATCTGCATACCAATCGCTTATTTTTAGAAAGGAACTATGTATGCTTATTATGCACAATAAATCACGCATGTTATTGATTTTCGTAAATAAATTCAATCTCGAAGAAACATAAAAATATTTAATTGTTTTTGGAAGACACCGTGCTATGGTGGGCGATTTGTGGTAATTACAGCCGGCATCACTGTACTTTCGTAAAATATTTTTTCTACAGAATAATTTTTATTTCTAATTTATTAGATAAACCTAAATAATATCGACCAGATCAGTCGAAAATGCTTGCGATTCGTGAAACCAATTTTGATAATTTAATAAAATTACACAAAAATCTGTACAAAAAAATGTTTTTTCTAACTGTGCAGTGAATAAATAGTACCAGTTCTAGATGTAATTCAGGTAAAATAAGTTCAATCAATGATACTGCTTGATACAATTTTTGTATCAAATTCAAATGTTTCACGATTTAAATGTCAAAAATTAACAAAGATTTTTCTGTTTTGTTCGAATGTCGGAAACAACTAATGACGACCAATATGAAATTAATTTATAATATAGCGATATTTTCAAACACGTTTTTGATAATATAATACCGTACGCAACATGGATATAAACAGCTTTTCGTGAAATATGTGGTAATGTAGTAGGTATATTAAAATATGTTTTCCCTATTTTGTTTGTATACACATTAAAATTATGTGATTCAGTTTCTTGGGTGTTTTATTTCTAGGATGGTTACAGAATTCTCCTTTATGTCAATTTTCTGCATGTAGTTGCTATTCTAAGTACCTACATCTACTACTCAATCATTGCTTTTGCATTTTGATTTAAAATGGAGGATCTCACAGTATTTGGTTAGTCTTTTCGGTGTTTTGCATATCGAAAGGAAAAATTATGTAACCCACAGTTTTTTCAAAACAGATTTTTTTCGATAATCACAATGTATACAAATTGATACACATTCTACCATGAGGACCTAAGCTGTAAATGCCGAATTAGTATATAAATTTAGCATTTTAATTTGAAAAAAGAATGGCTTGTGAAAATTGCCAACAGGAAAAGTGAATTAAACAAAAGGTTATTCCTCAGCAATTTTTTAAATTATTATTAGATAATGTCAATTCAACACCATTTTAAAAGTCTCCGTGTACTTCAAGGTTGTGTATTTTTTTTAATTTTCCCATGTCCCAAAATCATCATAACACGTGTTTTGTGTTTCCTGTATAATTTGTTATTTTTGGGTTACTTTTTTCCTTTCCACAGTCGATATGCATGTATTTATTTTTTGATTGATATCGAAAGGTTAACTTCACAATTTTGAATAATTTCAGCTGTCACATGACATGACTCAGTGACGTTACACTGATGAGTCCTATTCTATTCTCGTATTGCTCTCTATGTCGGTCACGGTGGCAAAAAACATAGTAAAAAAAAACAGTCAAAAAGCGCACGAAAAAAACAACAAACTCGCACCGAGATATGAGCGAGAGCAAAGCGTCACGAATTATTTCCGTTAGCGGAATGACTGCTGGTTATATTTAGTTCAAATGCGCTAAGAAATTTGTTTCCATTTCATTTAATGCTTGCCTAAATATTATTTTTGATTTGGCAACATTATTCACTTTTGAAATTGGAAACTGTTTTATTATTGGATGCACAGATGACAAAGCTGCTTCAAGCGACAGTGGAATTCTAAAGACAATTTTAACGTCTTGCGCTCCATTAGCCAGGATAATACCATCTGGACAACTAATAGCACGGTCCAATCTCCAGGATAATGTCTTTTGTAGTCGGTCTCTTTGAAGCTTTATTTTTGGTATTTCCCGAAATATTTCCGGGGCATAATTTTACAATAGTGCACTTAAGGGATTAAAAAATGCAATAATTTTTTTAAATATGAAAATTACAGTAGAGAGCTGCCTTATATGTTGATTTTAATAATATTTGAAGTCTTTACCTGCTTTGTATAAATAAGTTAGTTGTTTTATCTGGAAAGGCTGTATCCACATCTTGTGGGCGTTAGAGTTGTATGAAGTGTTGTGACCATCATTTTATTAAGTGAAGGAAAAAGCAATTTCAACGAAATATATTTTTGACTACCATGAATCACTTGAACAAATTTTTACAGAATATAGTGATAACGATGCGTTCAGTTGATATAAGTGCACTATATGGTGACATAGTAAATAAAAATGTTGGTCATTTTTAAATTTCTGTTATGATACTTTAGAAAGCTTCCAAAATCACAGTTATAATGATGATTTATTTTTTATTTGATAATTTTGACATCATATATATTTTAATAATAAAAATACATATTTGAGCAAAGTCAGACTATGGGTATATTAATTCGCTTTTTTCACATTTCGCTTCCTTAACGATACATATTTGTATACGTTCTGACCTGATTCATGATTACATCATGAATTGTTTTCAATTTATTTAATAATTTATCTAATCCAACTCCGGGAGCTGAATTCCACTTTGAGAAAAAAGCTTTAATTGAAGACGGGAGAAACTATTTCATGTCTAAAAATAATCAAATGCTTCTTGCTTGAAATGAAAAACGAATTGTTACCATGTAAACAAATAACGATAATTTTGTAAAAAGAGCCGGCTGCGTGGTAAGTGGTCAATGTTCGGGTTTGGTTACGGAGGTCACTGGTTCGAATCCCAGTACTGACAGCTAATAAAATTTATAAGCTGTCAGCACTGGGACAATAATTAATTTTATACAATCGATTTATGGATTTCTGTTTGGAGACATAAACGTATATGATGTTTTGAATTCTTACCTATCACCTATCACATCATACAAAACGGAGTGAGAGCGATTAGCGTGAGTGTGTTCGAATAAAATACAATGAAAAGGGACATTGTATTTTTGTAAAACTTATGGCAACGTTATTTATATGAAAAACTTTCAGAAACACCGAGTATTTCTAAACATCAATATTGTTATCTATTCCAGCCTTTTGGGATGATCTTACATTGTTTCCAACATTGACTTCGAGGAAGTAATCAATATAAAACAAAATTTTAACCAATAATAGCAAACTGTAGGTACTATATTTTTTAAGAAGGACTGCTAGCATAATGCGATTGGGTAGGAATGTCGGTACGTTGTAAAATTAATTACCCCAAAGACGGGCGATGTCTGTTCTTGGACCCTCACACAATACGGTGGTCGTAAAAACGTTCATGCTAAAATATTTCTAAAGTAAATCGATAATAAAACCCCATTTTTTTCAAAATATCGCCTTAAATAATACAAGAATGGTTTATTTTACAATCCGTGATAGCTTAGTGAATATTTTAGCTCAAATTAGTGGAATTTAATTACGTTTTCGAAGAAAATTATACCAAATATGATACGCGTTATTATGGTCACCATTGGAGCTACACAGATTGTCTCAAAAATACGTTTGACTTTTTGTTTAAAACCGTACTCAATTTGCTGGTAATACGAGTAAAATCTGGACCCAGAGTAGACTATTGGTATTGAGTAAATCTAGTGAGAGTGCAAAGTGTTAAGAACGTCGAATTTGAATAGGCAAAAACTGCATAGTATGCGATATTGGTTTAACTATTCTGAGACGAATTAATTTCGAAATTGGAATTCCATTTCTTGGGTCAATGTGTGTCACACATTCTACATTTATTATCTTATTCTCAAACTAAATCCATCCAAATGTGTTGTCTACTCTTAAGAATCCGACTCTATAATATTGACTTTGGATAGGTCAAAGGTAGGGCTGCTAGATTTCTTGACGTCGATACCGGGACATTTTTTTAGTGACTCAAAAACTCGGACCCTGATTTTTAGACTCGGTTATCGGATGAGAACCGGTGTGTACAACACACTATGACCTCTATAATTATACCATTTGAAATCGTTTTTCATAATTTGTTGATTTTTGATAACATTTTTTTTTTGTATCCACTCAGATTATTTACACTTTTCAAAAGATTACCAATAATACATGTAACTTATATTCGGGTAAGTTTTTAAGTAACTGTTAGTATCTGCGCTATTGTATGTTTGTTTTTAAATACATATTTCCTGCATTGTTTTGCAACTTATTTACTGCGTGGACTTTCTGAACAATGAGAGTTTATTGTAAACCGAGATTTTTGGCTGTCTCGAATGTTCTCTACGGCAGTGCTTTCCAACCTTTTTCATACCACGGACTTCTAAATCTGAAAAAAAAAATCTGCCGATTTTTTAAATTTCAAATATTCATATTTTATCACAAAGAATGAACGGTGAAAGAAAGAAAATTTTTGCGAAAAACCTGTGGACCCCAGGTTAGGAAGCACTGCTCTACGGGAAGTCGTGACAAGAGGCTTTTAAAATGATACAGTTACATTGAATACAATCATTATGAATCTATCTTAAAAAAGTGAAACAGCTAATATAATATAATACCTCTTCACTGTCAATTGAAAGTGAATAACTTAAAAGTAACCACTGTGTCTGTTACGTAACGCAATTTCGATTACGTCAACATCAATAATTTTTTTGTCCGTTAATTATTAATTGATTTTTCACCAGCACAGCGTGAATCCCGCGTCGAGAATTTTGAATCGCTGTTTGGCCTCCCATGAGAAAATATTTAATACAAACACCACTAACTTGAGTTTGTAAACAAAATTTCTTTACTGCCAATCTCTTCCGCCTCTCTTCCTAGTGATTAATTTGCATATAGATGATTTGATTTTTTTGGGTTGAATACATCATATTTTTTGCTCTACACTAGATCAATAATTTCATAATAGGTATAAACTACAAAGTATTCATTATTTAGTTATTTTCAACATTTTTTTGTACTGGTTCGTTCATTTCTTCAAAGAATATTATTTTCAAATATTGAATAAATTGTGCTATGTTATATACTAAAATGTTCTTTTCTTTTTTTCAGGTAATTTTTCAAAAACATTTTACTTTTTGTCTCCAATGATCTTTGGATATACATACATACGTTTGGTAAGAATTTTAATTATTATAAAACGATTGTCATATATTTATCGACAGACTGAAATTTGTTAAAAAATATATTATTTACAACAAAAATAAAAATAAAAGAACGTCAAAAACTACGGGCATTTGTTAACAAAATAATGCTTTTGTAATATGTTATTTGTTTCATACTATTGTTTTAACAATTTGCATAGATAAGCACCTTTGAAATTCACATGTTTCAATACTTAATCACAACGATAACGAATAAATAAATACAATATTGGCTACGCCAGCTTCAAACTGGTAGGCGTGAAATGGCATTTCGTTCGAACAATGCATGGCTTATTTTATTATCTATGAATGTAGGCCGGAAGTTACGGGCAACGTTCATAGATGTCGGCAGGCGGTGTCATTGGTTTCGTTTGAAATTCGACGCGAATTGCAACCTAACCTAGACATTTCTCTTTCGCGCTTAACCTTTGAACTCATCCAATCTTAACGTGCGAACTAAACGAGCTACCTCGATAATGAAGGCTTGAGTATCTTCTCAATTATTAATTAAGTATCCCATAAATATAACGACAATTTTACGGTTTATTTAAATTTATTGCCCCGAGTATTGGAAGATAAGATTTAATGAACAGTTGAATGCGAACTTTCTAAATATTTCAACGAAAGTATTCATTGCGTCGAATTATTTATAGGTTGTTACAATTTTAATATTAAGAACACAATTGAGTGTTAAACTATTTAATTTTTGTATTGCGACCGCGACGTATGTAGGTATATTGCTATGGATCATTAAACAATAGAAAAATCAATATAGAAATTTTTAAAAAAATCAAACCAATTTCGGTCTTATTTATTACAGTTTTTCAATCAGTTCCACACCATCATATAATATATATTGACAATAAATATAATTCGACACAAGGTTACGATGAATGTTCAATATTTAATTTTAATAATAACGTCAATAGCTTTCTACTGTGATATGACATTCGAAAATATGCAGTTGACCCGATTAGCCGTATAACAATAAAAAGAAATTAATTTGAAATTCGAAAGACAATACACTCTCTCGTTTTAAACCTGTCTATCATAAAGATATTGTTACTCATGTATGTACCTACACACTTCAATATCGATGTTATTTCTTATCTTTGATTCGAATTTGGAATCGAACACATTCCTTAGTATAGTTTCATTTCGCCGCCATTTTAAAATCATTCATTGTAATTTTAACATTCGGAGTAAATTTATTGTCCCATTATTGAAATTCTCAGCATAGATAGTGCAATGAAAATAATGGCTATTGCATGAAACGATAACTGCGGCGCCAGAATGGCGGATGTCTGTCGATGCGCTTCCGTGCATTGCTCCCATCTCTCCCAACCTTTCCCCCTTTTCTTACTTCCTTCCTGTTGTCTTTCGATGGAATATCATTCTTCGATGTGCTCTTTTAATCCGTGGATTAACGGCTCCACGAAACGAACTGCAAATATACTGTAACACACGTGAAATTTTACAATATCGATCAGGAGTCGTCGTGTTGTTGAAAAGGTATCAGAAGATTGATTTACTTTTTTAAAAGATTGAAGCTCGTTCGCGTTTTGGAAGTATTTCGTCTTTAATTTGTTGATGTTATGGATTTATAATTTCAACACACATATTCCATTGACTCGTGCTTTATAATATATTTTACTTTATGCTTTATTTCAACTAATACAAAAACGTTGGCAAATGATATGGTTATGTGTTATGTTTGGCATGAAGGAGAGTGTGGCACGGATAGAAACGTTTTTGCTTACTCTCCAACAGATTGAGGACAGATCCATTCCAGTGGTGTTTTATAGCGAGTTCGGTGCATCTTGTAAACTGGTAGAATAAAATACAACTTTGTGTCTTCTGTTATCTTGTACTTTCTGAGTACAATGTAAAAAAATCGCGACGATTTATCTTCTACTGGGCCGAGTTAACAATCGTGATTTTTTAATGGAAAGGCAAAAGGACGTAACCCACACATATCAAATTTAAGTAGTAGTAGTAGTAGTAGTGTTTACAGGAGGCGCAAAAAACGTGTTTTGATGGTTTTTGGGACATATGCAAATTATGAAATATACACAACATTAAAGTGCACGGAAACTTCTAAACTGGTGTTTAATTGACATAATCTAATATTAATAAAAGAAATTGTCTAGGAAAAACCTTTTTTTCAGTCTTGTTGGTTTCAATTTTCACAAGCTCATCTTTTTTCAAACTTAATAGCTAAATTCAGTTACTAATTCGGCATTTGCAGCTTACGTTATTTTAATAGAACGTGTATCAAGTTTGATACATCTTGATTATCAAAAAAAGCTGTAGGTTACGTTCTCTTTCCTTTCCACGGTCTATATGTAATACTATCGTTTTTTAAGTAAATATATCTAATTAATTTTATCTATGGTGCAATGCTAAAATTGCTTTTTATTGATTAAAAGAAGAGTTTCTTAAGTGTTAAATTATGTACAGTTGGTATTCTTGTTACGGTTTATTCTGTTAGAGTAAAATTTACAATACTGTGGACTTTGGAGCTATATTTTGTAATATGTAACAAGTTTTGTTACACTAAAGAACGTTAAAAGTTTTGTAAAATGTCACACTCGAGCGTCTCTCTAGTGGACTCTGTGGTGGTTAAAACTTGACATTGTGACAAAGCTCTTATGTTATGAATAGCGCTTTCCGAGTGGAAAAAGTGGCATTTCTTGTTTTTCGCTAAATTGTATAACCTGATGCCTGATTCAATTTTATCATCTCGTACAAAGTATTATTAATTAAGGATATCAAAAAAACATATATCGTTGACATTAGTTTCGCTGTTATTGAGACTGGAAAATTTCTTCACTTCGGTGAACGGTGAAATACATTTACGTTACTTGATATGATTCGATGATCATTTAATTGGTAGAAATATATTGTAATTAAATTGTTAAATAGTGGTTCATTTGGTTATACAACGAATATCAGATATTATTGATAGCTATTTTGACATGACGTCATAATAACTAAAATTAAACAGAACTATGATTAAACACACGAGATTTCAACGTGTTTATTGTTCATAATTTAGTTTAAATGTAATATTTCTTATCTGATATCTATATCTCAATTAACGACAAAGTTCTTCAACTTGTAACAGTTAGTTAAAATTGAGTTTGCTTTCGTAATTGTTTCTAATTGCTTTAGGGCAGGGGGTCCTTAACCTTATTGCGATAACGGGCGTATTCGAGACTTCGCGATTTCACTGATATGTGTTACTAAGAATATTATTACTCAATTATTATTATTTATCGAAAAATTATACATTTTTATTTATATGATGGCATTTACAAAAAAATAAGATAAAATACAATAAAATATTCAAATATATCTTAAAAAATAACACAGCCCAATTACTACAATATTTGACAATTCACTTCACATACATATTTTATAATGTCGGGAGTGTACGATTATTATTTGAATCGTAAACAATTATCATTTTTTTTATTTATTTCATACTTTGTGAGGTAGCTTGAAAAAACTCTGCAGGCACGTGTGCGCCGCGGACACAGAATAAATAAACCCTGCTTTAGGGGAAATAAATGAGGTCATTTGATGTAAGCTCTTGGATGCAAAATTCATCAGTATAAGATGCGAGATGATTTGCAAATCAAGTCATATTTGAAACGAAGTAATCTGAGGGTAAATTCTATTTCAATTTACTATAATTACAAGAATGGTTTCTTTAATACCTTATTACGTAATTTAATACTGGGTTTAGTCAGTATTTTTTTGCCATGGTTATGTAAATATTTTAATTTTATATTATAATAATGGCAACGATCATAACAGTAAATAAAGTTGAATAATTGATATCGTTTCAGGGTAGATGGTAAAGAAGGCTAAACTAACAACTTAACTGCGAAATTTAAGATTTCGACTGAAGGTGCTTGGTGGAATTTCAATATTAAATTTGAATCGTTCAAACTATGTACATTCTCACAAATTTTGTCATTAACGACCCGGGTTTCGCCTTTCGGCATCTTCAGGCATTCAAGTGCACGGATGAACTTGAACTGACGTCAGTTCAAGTTCATCCGTGCACTTGAATGCCTGAAGATGCCGAAAGGCGAAACCCGGGTCGTTAATGACAAAATTTGTGAGAATGTACATAGTTTGAACGATTCAAATTTAACTGCGAAACTTTTCTAATTGCTTATAGCATGCACTGAACGTTCTCTATTTTATAAGAATCCGCATGGAAGGTTAAAACATACAATTATACACAACGACTAAAAATTTAAATAATGTAAATATTAGTGTTATTTTTTATCACACTTAATAATATAATATAGCAAAAAGTATTGTATTATTATTTTTAAGGGGTGATTTGTTTTAACATTATCAAGGTATTATAATCTAACTACCATTTTGTTTTTAACCTTTTAGCTGCCGTAGAAAAAGTACGTAATTACCTAGCACGCCAGATTTGCAATTATGTATTAATTTAATTAGTTATTGACGAGTTAACTCGTAACTGATGTGTTGAGGACGGAAAATTTTACGAGATATCTCGTCTGTGGCAGCTATAGAGTTAAAAAGAAGCAAATTATAAAAAAATAAACAAATCGTTATAATTTCAATGTCATTAGTTCCACAATAAATGTATTAGTAATTTCGTCGTCCCGCCATCGTCAGATCATATGTTCTATAGTTCTAACGATGGCGTGAAACTAAGCTTTCTATTAATTCATATAATTCTTAGAGAACTTTTATATTTTAACCTTATTACAATGAAGTTCTATTAAGTAATTTTTTTATTTGAACGATAATTTTACTATTTCATGTTAACAACCAACTATTTCACAGGAAATTCATCAATTTAATTTCTATTTCCAAAGAAAAAAATTTGCTCTTTAATTCATGTTACTTTTGAACTTGACGGGTGAATTAAGAAGCCAGCTCTTGATATAACTAAATATAATCGTTTGGATATGTGACATGAGTTCAGATTGTCTAAATGCTCACTTCAAAAAATTAATTTGTATTTACTTATTTCATTTGATATCCATATAAAATAAATTCAGATAAGAAAAATAACTTCTTATACTTTCAATCTTTCATAAATAGACAGGTAAAAGCGAGCTTTTTCTCCACGTAATATCTTTTCTAAATTTCAACAAGAAAACGTAACAAGTATCAACGTATCATATCAAAACTTTTCATATACATAGTTCCGCTTCCCGAAATATGACATAAATCCTTTTCATATATCCGACATCCTCACAATATAACGAAGCTTCGTACTCCGGGAGCTTTATTTGCAAATCTTTCTGAAGAGCCACGCTTTAATACTCCTTTGTCGTAGCGACCGTAGAACCGTAGCCGTTTTCTCACAGCTCGTAGCCTCGTAGCGGGCGTAACCGTTGAGTTCGTCGACAGCACAGGTCTCGTCAGCCTTTAGTCTCGTAGATTGCTTTTTCTTTTGTGTGGCAGTTGTTAAGCTTGTATGTCGATTTTCATTCAGACTGACACCGTTACAGTTTTTTTTTATTATTCAAAGGGGTATAATTCTGACAAAATGCGACGAAAGCAACAATAAATATGGTATAATTTGTAAATGAATTTAATAATCTAATATCATTTCCGATTATGCATTTGGCTATTAAAAAATAATTATTAATGATAACGAATTCCAATGTCTTCTTCTTTTATCTGCGTTTAAATATAATATTTAGGAGCAAATATCTACAATATGTATAACATGATTTTAGGTTCATTGGCTAGCGATCGCAATACCGCTATTTATAGTGTTTTTTAAATACCGAAAAAACGGTATTTCAGTATTGAAAATAAACTAAAACCAAATTTTGAATATGTAGAAAACATCACATATTTTCTTAAAATTGTTCGCAATGAATTAAAATATTTTAAACATACAAATAAATCATTTTTGTCAGGTTGCAGAATTCATGAGCATATATAATGTCATATTTTTATTTTCTGAAACCATAAATTATTTAAGAAAATCACCCTTTTATGATATATTTTTTTATGTCGGTTTTTTAAAATATGAAATACCGACTTTGTTATATTCGTCCACTATTGCATAGGGGGCACTAACCCGTATGATACAAAAAAAACATGTGGTACATTCTATAACATAATAAAGATATAAATATAATAATAAAAATTGCACAAAATATTCACAGAACCAAACATGATATTTACGCGGAAATAAAAGTTCAGCATATTGGATAAATCGGTTATTTTTTAGCCAACAGGTGATATAGGGTATGAAAATATTATGCTTTAGCATGAAGAGTTAGGCATTAGTTTCTGGGTCATTTCCAATTACTTGTAATAAAAGTGTATTCTGAAAACAGTTAAATATAAAATTAAAATGAATTTTTAATATTGAATGACAACAAAAATTATTGAATTGTAATTTACCAATTGAGGTCGCAAAAAGGTATTGAGCTTAGAATGTTTCAATTTCAGCGTTTTCATGATAAGTTTGTTTTACATAAACTGTAAAACATCTAATTCTATAGGGTCAGTCACAACGTAGTCCAACAGTGATTCAAGCTGGGTACTTAGCACGCCTTGAGGCAGGGCTGGCCAATCTGTTGACAAAATCACAAAATTGCTACTTTGCCTCAGCGGAGGTCTTTATTGCAACATCTTGCAAGGATATTGGGTAGCAAACACTGTACGTTTCTTTTATATGCAAGTAACTCGTACAATGAATATTGGACACAGCTATAAACCATGCCGGCCAGAGGCATTCTATAATATAAAGAAAATGCTTATATTATTTTATTTAGATAATGCCTATTGTGGAATAACATGAAATATTATTACGCGTTTCGGTGTTCTTGAAAATGTTAAAGCAATTTGTATCACTTATATTATATTTCTAAAAAAATCACCGACTCTGCTTCCATTTTCCCTTCTGCAAGCAGATATACTTATCTAATAAAATTATTTAATAAAATATGTTATTACCATTTACTAAGCGTCAGTTCAAGTTCATCCGTGCACTTGAACGCCTGAAGATGCCGGAAGGCGAAACCCGGGTCGTTAGTGACAAAACTTGTGTGAATGTAGATAATTTGAACGATTCAAATTTAATATTGAAATTCCACCAAGCACCTTCAGTCGAAATCTTAAATTATAAATTAACAACGTGATTATGTCATTATTATTCCTATCTGATATAAGAAAAGTTGTTAAATCATTACTTACTTAAAGTTAAGAACAAAGGAGACGCATATGATTGCTTTTTAATCCGGCATGTAAGTCAGTGCTGGGCTTAATTGTAATTTAGCAGCGAGTGTCCTTAACCCGTTGACTGCGAGGTTAGGTAGCAACAGAATAATCGGGAAATATCGACCAAGCAGCGCGCGCGTCTTCGCAGATATCACACTACGCTGTGACGTAACACGGCGCCAGCTCCGCCCCAACACTGCCACTGCAACTTTATTTACATATTTTAAGATTTTTTAACATAAAAAAAAAATCATTATATTAATACACTTTTTACAAAGTATGAAATGCAAATATACAATTGTTTTATTCTACTTGTGTTTTTGCTGTCTCTGATAGTGATAAGCGACGTTCCCTCTAAGTTGCGCGCGCGCGAAACCGCGCAGCAGTTTGG
The DNA here is from genome assembly GCA_030503985.1 of Himalopsyche tibetana. Lineage (NCBI taxonomy): Eukaryota > Metazoa > Arthropoda > Insecta > Trichoptera > Rhyacophilidae > Himalopsyche > Himalopsyche tibetana. The sequence goes on along the minus strand of JAPJYX010000014.1, from coordinate 37,711,182 downwards.
GAGCCTTCAACACAGTTATTCAATTCATATTTGATCGGTCCACGCATCATTTGAAATTTACGCGCAGTTAACTTCTTGTCTTAGAGGGAGCATTGGTGATAAGCATCTCTAGACTGTATGTTTATATTGTCGTGTTCTAGAACGAACAGCATTTTTTCAATCACGATTACTGTTTGTATGCATGGGTCTTTGTGATGTCTAAAAATTTCCTCCCACCTTTCCGATACTTTGATTACCGGGTGTAACGAGAGCGATTAGTTAACCACTAGTCTTGTCCTAGCCTTATCCTTCTATCTCTACTACTCTCTTTGAATAAGAGAGGTTGAGCGACTGAGTAACAAATAGTTCTAGTAGAAAAAATCTGTTAAGATACCTCCACTAGGAGGCCATATGCTCCACATTGGAAGCGGACATGGATAATATATATTTTTTTTAAATATTACTATCGACGGGGCGGGGAGGGGGAATAGTAAATATAAATAATGAAATTAATTAAAAATTCAAAGAGATATAATTTTGATATAAAATTATTCTGAATAGCTTTGTTATTCCAGTGATTGTATTACGAATCGGGATACGTGTTTCGCCTCTTTGAAAATAGTCGTCAGACTTAACACTTTAAAATTATAACACATTAAAATAAGAAGTGCTTAACACGTTGGCTACTTAATATTCTTTCTTATCAGTTCACACGAGATACACTTATCAAAACTTTATCGATGAAGGAGACTTGAAGAACCTTGACGCTAGCGCGCCCTGGTACTTAAAGCTCCATAAATTTGATATCCAAAAACAAAAACAAAAAACAAAAAAAAAAACAAGAATATAAAGAAGTATTTCGACTGAGGGTGCTTGATGGAATTTCAATATCAAATTTGAATTGTTTGAATTGTTTGAATTTTGTACTTTTCCATGAGTTTCCATGAGAAACTCATGGAAAAGTACAAAATTCAAACAATTCAAAAAAGAATATAAGCAACCCAGTTAAAAAAGAATGGATGAAAGTTACCATAGATATATTATTTATTAGTTACGAATTGTGGCTTCTTATAAATATTATAATAATAGTTGTACACCTACGTCAGTTAATTTGATTGATAATATTGTAAATAATAAGAGTCTTTTTGTTTATATTGACTGTCTGAACAAAGTTTGGCGACCGTATTATAAATCGCAACTGCAACGTTTGACAATCCCCGATATCACCTCTTTTTCGCTTGTTCGCTGCTTCCTTCCCCGTCTCTCTCACGCCTCCATCATAACCGACTGTTCTTTTCCGAAGGGATGCAGTCCAAAAGTGGTTGTCGAGTAAACTGGGGTAGTGTGGACTGTCGCATGACGTCACTTTACCCCAGTTTTGTCAACACCCCACGCTTTTATTAAGGGATGCCTGACAGGTACTTCCTGTCACTGGCATACTTTTTTACTTTTAATAGCGATGACGCAATTTTCTAAGAGATTCCAGATTTGAGATTAACCTTTATAATGGATGGTTATAAACAATAAACATCAATCAATTTTATTTATATATATTTTTAGATATCCACATGATGGACCATTAAGCTGTTTAATACGCGTTATTGTCAAAGTTTTCCAAAGCTGCTTAATCTCTGAAGCTATTTTTTATTTGCATTCTTTTTTATGATTGCTGAAAGAAAGGCGTGATCGCTGCAAATGAGAGCAATGCACGTGGACATCAGATGTATCTGTATGCAAATTATATTAAATATATCTCCCGAAATATTGTACACCAGTGGTTTCCAACCTTTATGTTACTGCGCCTCCCTTTGAAGAAAAAAATATCTTCGCGCTTCCACATCTTTTATTTCACATAGTAATAAAGACAAATTTTAAAGGGTATATAAATATTTTAGACTGTTCGCGCCTCCCAGGTTGAAAATCGCTGCTGTACACGTATACATATTTATATTATTTTTGGTGCTACAGTCCGGGGCCAACCTTAGCCGCCTCCATCAATCTCCTCCACTCCACTTGATCCTCGGCTCTTCTACACCAATTGCTGAACTCTAACACTGGCAGGTCCTGTAGTATATATATTTGTACCCATTTATGATGCTAGGGATCGCGTTTAAATTGCTTTTTTTCAGTCTATGGGGTGTCGTCGAGCAGAACTGCTCTCGGTTTTTTACGATTATTAAATATCGTCTCGTAACGGTAAATTGTACATTAAATTTGAATCGTTCAAATTATGTACATTTACACAAGTTTTGTCACTAACGACCCGGGTTTCGCCTTTCGGTATCTTCAGACGTAACTGACTCAGTTCAAGTTCATCCGTGCACTTGAACGCCTTCAGTCAAAATCTTAAATTGTATATTGTTACATATTATAAGTTTATTAAGTAACAATCGATTGCTTATTTAAGTATTGCATATAATTTCATAAGAGTGATACAAAAAATCACTCCTTCCCCAGAACACCGAGAATTTCTTAGAGATTAAGCAATCCCCATGTTAACGTATTGGTAACCCACCGCTGGAAATGTTGTTGTACTTTGAATATCAGCTTGTTCCATCTGAGGTAATTCACAACAACTCTTATCTGATCAAAGAACTTGGGAAATTAGGCTAGTGGTTTCTGTAACAGTATTTTTTCATTCGATGAATTTCTTATGCGTTCTGATTTTTCCTGATTGATATTCAGTATTGTCACCACAGTTTTGTCTGAATCTGGTTAGTGTCATTATAATGTAACAATCCAAAAATTCCTTACAGGCGGCAGCTCTGAAATAGAACAGATATATACCAGATTATTTTATTGTAATACTTGGAATCAAACCGACTCCATGGTAATTATATAAGCTGAATACAGAAAGCTTCATTATTCAAACGAGCTTTCGGTTGTCTTATATCAAGCCAAACTTCAAGAAAGCTTTTAGATAAAGCTTAAAATTTTAATGAGATATGAAGCTACCGTCTTGTTCGAGGATTTTGTTAAAGAACGTTTTTATTTAGTATTATTTTTCAAATTGCTTATATTACCATTTTTAAATGTTTTTATCCATGTTCATTGTGAGGCATATGGCCTTCTAATAGACATATCTCAACAGAAGTTTTTCTACTAGAAATGTTTGTTATTCAATCGCTCAACCTCTCCTTTCCAAATAGATTATGATAGATAGATTGATAAGGCTAGAACATGACTAGTGGTTAGATAGTGAAACAGAATTTTTAGACATCACAAACCATCATGCCTTCATCAAAACAATGCTGTTACAACACGTATGCCAACAACGCTAAACCCTGCGAAATAGGACCCAACAATTCTTAATAGAAAATTTAAATTAGTTTTGATTATTCCACGTATTGTGTTACTAACTGTGACACGTTCCCGACAATTCTATTCAGTATTCATTTAATCATGGCAAAACATATTCAGGTACAGATGTACGAGTCTTCACAGTTTAAATCTATTGATCTGCCATTAAGCAATATCAATATAATTATAGTTAAAATAATGAAATTCTAATCCATTTACTCTCAACGCATTTTAATCATCTACGACTTCTTAATCTTTTGCATAATCTAAATGTGTTGAATTCTTGTTTTCAAAATTTAAATAAAAAAATATTACTATTTTTTTTATTTAAAAAAATATATATTTGGCATTACAGCTAATGCCAATGCGCCAAATATTTTAAAGATCATACGAGAAAAACTCGATGAGAATTTATTGTAAGTCACTCGAGATCAACTTGAGGTAAATTGACATCACAAACACCCATGCCTTAAATTGAAACATCTAAATTTGACATTGACCTTACCGGGAATCGGTAGAGCAAGCTCTAACCAAATAGACTAACAAACCACGAATTAACCAAATAGACCACAGCAAGTGACTGTAACCATCTCATCGACTGTATTTTTTCTTATAAAACTAAAATAACCATTAAATTGCTTTCAAATTGCCAATTACTGTTAACAATAGTTTTTTTTCTGTAGTTCGCAAATATCGACTGTAATAAAGCTTTTCCATACCAGCCTATGAAATATACACAATTCGCGGAAATACTTCTAATTGAATGTTTTATTTGCCTAACGAGTTTCTTTTATACGTCTGCTGGTGGCGTCGCGGCGCTTTCGACGTCGACGTCGCCCACTCGACATAGCAACAAGTTGTAAGTGTTTCAGTTGTGAAACCTTTCAACTATGGAGAAAAAAAAAGACTACTCCACCAGACTAGACAGCTGGAGTGCCTACTCAAGGCAATAACCCTTACGCCACGGATTATTAGATACACACGGTTGCGTAAGAGATGTGTATTTTATCTTTGGAATTCGAATTGCCCGGTAAATTAATATCATGTTCGAAAATATCCGTAAAAAATTGAAGTATGCTTTAAATAACATATTTTGTTTGGCGTGACCGAAAATGCTCTTGTTTTGATAGCTTCTTAATAAATGTGTGGCTATAAAACTACATTATTTTTGCTGACGATTAACTCGATATATGTACGTTATTAGCTATTTTTAGTGTTGAACATTTCCTTGTACTTTATATGCCAATATGAAGATATGTTTCACTTGCTATCGTGTTCAATCTGCAAAAAAATAATACCTATCAGAGAAAAAAAATTTGATCAAGTCAAAAGGCCGCAGGTTCCCCTCCACTGCTATATATATAGAAACACAGTAATTTTATTATTTACTTATGTTGTTTTATTCAACCTATTATCAACAAAATTGTATACAATCATTTGAAATAATTGAATTTCTTTTATATAGAAAAAAATCATCCAAAATAATAATATTGTTAATGTTGTAACATAATACATGTTGTTATTTGCTTGTTTATTGTGATGTAGGGGCTTTCATACAGCATAAATATATTATATATTATTGTCTCTGAATATTTAATATCTTCAATGTGGCTATTCTGGCACGTACTGTTGCTGAATTATTTGAAGCATTCGGTAATTTCATAATTTACCTTGTGTGAACATTTTTATTAATTTTTAATTGTACCTACGTACATTATGTCGTGATTTATTGGAGAATTAAAATTGTTTATTTGTTGTATGGTTCTTGGACCCCTATAATGAGGAAAAATAATTCAGACAAAAATTTTCAGCTTAAAATTATCGAGTCCTTTTTTGACTGACAGACTTTTTGACGAGTCCTTTTTTGAACGACTGTCGAAACTAAAACATCTTGATAATTATCAAAATTTGGAATTAGTACAAAACAAATGTGAATGAAGTTTAAATTGTCTGAATGCTGTAACTCTTCCATTAATCTTGTCGCTATCGACCCGGATTTCGTCTTTCGGCATCTTCAGGCTTTTCAAGTACACGAATGTACTTGAACTAATATTTAGTAAATAGTTTTTAGCGTATATATTTATGTAAGAATAATAATTTTTAAGAAATATTTTCTAAATTTACTTAAATATTGATTTGATATCAATGACGTACAAACTTAAATGTGAAAGCACATCACATACAAAAATACAAACTCAGTATTATTAAATTTGAATCGTTCAAATTATGTACATTCTCACAAATTTTGTCACTAACGACCCGGGTTTCGCCTTTCGGCATCTTCAGGCATTCAAGTGCACGGATGAACTTGAACTGACGCTTAGCAAATGAAAGTTTCGTGTTTATATAAGATATAAATGCATCACTGAGTCCAAAGCCATTGCTGGCGAAAAGGATGAGCCCATGGGAATGCCAACAGATTTTAGTAGTGAGCAGTTTCAAGAATTATATAATTTGTTTGTCGGCAAAGGTTTTATGATTATATGATTTTATGGTTATATAGGGTATAGAAGTGGAGATGTGGGAAAATTTGATATTTCGTTTAAAATCGGAAGACTTTGCAGCTGTGCTTTGTTGATTTCTAAAATTTCTCGGAAAAAGAGCTTATGACTGTCCGTATTTGGGTGTAACATTTTTATCCCTTGTTCCTGATTGAATACGATTGAATTATTTTTATCCCTTGTTCACATTTTTATCCCTTGTTCCTGATTGAATATGATTGAATCACATTAGTGATTATAAGAATCACTCATGATCAAAAAGCAATTCGAATGCTAGTAAAATAGAAATACATACAGTTTTTAAAAGGTTATTTGTAAAAAATATGTGCTCGTCTATTTGTTTAAATGTATCAGTGAATTTGTATTCAGTCTTGGTCTGATACTTTAATTCGTCCCTACACTCCCTACCCAGTATTAAACTGTTTTTGTGAACTGTGTGTAAATACTTCTATTTGCTTACTAATAGTCCGTAATTTATCACCTCCGAATGAGTTATCTACTTACACATCGACTGTGGAAAGGAAAATGACGTAACCCACAGTTTTTTTCGAAACAGCTTTTCTCCGATAATCACAATGTATCAAACTTAATACATGTTCTATCAAAAGGATGTAAGCCGGAAATCCCGAATTCGTTCTAAATTTAGCTTTTGAGTATGAAAAAAGATAAGCTTGTGAAAATTGAAACCAAGAAAAAAGACTGAATTTTTTTTTTCTAGTCAATTTCTTCAATTAATATTAGATCATGTCAATTAAACACCAGTTTAAAAGTCTCCGTGCACTTCAAGGTTGTGTGTATTTCATAATTTGTATATGACCCAAAATCATCAAAACACGTTTTTTGTGCCTACTGTAAAATCTACTATGTGTGGGCTACGTCCTTTTTCCTTTCCACAGTCGATATGTACATTGAAATTTTCGTCTATGTACCCATACGCCCAAATTTAGGAGCGAGCATAGTTAAGAACATATAAGGAGCAAACATTCAAAAAGTGTTTTATCACAATTTTTGAAAAATGCCGTTTTATATCAATTCTGATAGTCCATAATAAAACCTATGAATGGAAATCAAAATTAGTGTTAAAAAAGGTTTTTTTTTCATATAAAAATTAAATCATAAAGTTGACACATTCAAACAAACTGTCACTTATGCAACACTTAAATCGTCATTTTCCAAGCTTTGTATTTGTGTGACAAAACACTTTTTGAATGTTTGCTCCTCATATTTTCTTTTTTTTAATGTTGCCAGTCAAAGAATCCAATTTGTAAAAATGTTCCATATGCGAACACTGCCGATAAAGAACTCTTTGCGAAGGTAAAAATCCTCATATCATTATCGAAGCTTTATATTGGTTTCAAATACAGAAATACCATTTCAGAGTCGGACGCGCTTATCTTTTTCCGATAGGCATTTTTTTTCGATTTGTATTTTTTTTTAAAGGCCAGGCGATCTATTTCCAGTCGAGCCCATTACACCTGACTGGGTTGATTCACATCTTTGGGGCCGAAGCTTTCTAATCGATTAGGATTGGTTAAGTTTTAGTTGGAAAGCTTTTATTAACTCTGCTTGCTTTGACGCGGTAGATTGAATTTACACACTAACTTTTCGGGTAATTTACCCGCACAATTAATTTATGCAATCGCTTCGCAAGTTCTTCGAGTTATGTTAATGCTTAAAGCTGTAAGATTTTACGTTAGTGATTCCTGGAGCAAAATTGCCTTAAGGCTTTTTTATGCTATCGTTTAATAATAAGTAATTATTTGGCGCTAAGAAAATTCATGACAATAATTACAAATACGTACATTATTTTTTTTTACCAAGAACAAATAAAATGAAAGCAAATTTAGTAGTAGAAAAGTCCAAAGAATATACAATTTTTCTATATAGACTGACAGTCAATACTAAATACTGTATAAAAAATATTGTGTGTCATTTCATGTTCAACTAAAGAAAGTCCTTTTAATTAGGTAAAAAATGACAACGTACATGTATTTAGTTCTACATTTTTTTTATAAAATGAGTTGATAGCTTTCAGCGTGCGCCATCATTTTATAAAAAAAATATAGAACTAAACACGTTAATATTTTTTTACCTAATTGCAATGGATTTCTACCAAGTAACTGCCAATTCAATCAATAAAGTATTTCTAGTTTCTTTGTAATTTGGGTTTCTGCTTTTTTTTAATAAAAAAAATATAAAACATTGATGGTATGCTGGTGTTTAATGATAAAACCCATTTTATGCATGATAAAATGGCGCGTTTATTTTTTACAAACCACGACTTCTTCGTTGTACAGTGCAAATTAAAGTTAGTCGAGTCCATAACAGATAAATTAAAAACAGCGTTAAAATTATTCCAGGTATTTGAACACCGACATTGTTTTGTTGATATTATTTTCCCGGTCATAAACCGCTGTTAATTCATTGTTGACAGTTATCTGGAGATGGCCACGTTTCATCTACTTGGACTTACGTCGCATAAACTTAACCAATAAACCTGCATATATGTTGATCAGTTTTGAACTGCAGTGCGCGATTTAAATAGTATGCTTATAAAATAACCGTTTGTTATTTTGATTATGTCATAATTTCGTCGTGACACAATTTTTCAGCGTCAAGTGAAATCTCGGTCAATATTTTTTCGTTTGGTTATGTTGTACAGCATCGTAGTCGAGCTTAATCGAGCTTCAAGTTTTGGAATCAGTCATAAGGAAAATATCCGCTAAATTTCCCGCTCGCCGCATTTGCTCGGTTTTACCCTTTACCCACATTTCCAGTCACATAGTTTTCTTTACTGACATACAGCCTACGTACCCGTTATAAGTATCGGCTCAAAGGCAGAGCCGAGTAAATAGGTATGTGGGGTAAAAGGGTCACACACAGATTTAAGTTAATTATGCCCACTATCGACTTTGAGTGCTTGTTTAAATCCCATATTGCTACAAAGAGTTTTTTTGTCTTTAATATACTTTAACTTTATACTGTACGATAAAAATGTAGTGTACATGTTGTATATATATACGTTCAAATAATTGAAAGGCCCTAGTAATTCAGAATATTTTTACGCGAAAAAAGGTTGATATAAAATATTATATTAATAAATTTATTTTTTAAAACATTTAATAACCAGTCAAAATTAGAAACATTTAATTCAATGTTATATAAATTAATATTTAGCCTTTCTTATTCTGAAAAGCTTTTCAGTATAGTTTCTTGTTACACACAAATATGTTTGTTTTTATTACTAAAAGCAATTTTCCCATATGAAAACTAAAAGAGCTAGAAAAATAATGTATATTATACGTTTAAAGCGTAATGAGAACGAATTTAAAATGTATGATTATGATTAAAACCTTTAAAATAAAGTATAAAACAAAATTGACGTGTTTTTATGTTGTATTGAAATATTTTCACGTAATAAAATTATAAACGCTTCATTCAAATGGCACTCATAAATCGATATATTAACAATTGGCACCAATATTTTCACTCATTAAAGTAGATGTGCACTTTAGCAGTAATACATAACATACATGAAACATTTTCAGACTGAAGTTTACATCTTCGTTGAGCGATTTTTTCGTTAATTTTTAATAATAATAATGTGGAATGTAGTTTTTTTCATAACATAAAAAGCATGTCTTGTGTTCCCACAAGTCGTTACGTAGGGGCACTCTGTAATGTAGAGATAGGTCCCTCCCGTCGCATAGGCGTACAATCGATGTCCAGGGGCTGGCGGGCGAGGGCGGTTTCTACGCGGAGTTCCCGCAAGCTACCCCTCAGTCGAGGCTGGCCCCGCGAGCAACCGAGCCCGCTCCACTCGAACAAATCGCGAAGCTCTCGTCCGAATCAATGAAGTTATCAATAGCATCAACCGAAAAACTTACATTGCGTAGTTCTTTGTAATTTAAACCAAAGTGTAGTGGCCAGTGTTTATACTATTATTTACCGTACAGATTAATATTGCATTTATTTTGTAAGTATGAACGATTTAATGACATGTCAAACGTATTGAAAAAACCAGGCAAAAATACTTGCTTACAATAAAAATACTACAGTTCAAATCACTCTGTTGATGCCAATTTCTTAACGTGTTTGATAATAAATTATCCTTTGCGTACCTTGTGTCGCTGTAACTAACATGAAAACCAGTCATTCGTGTTTCATACAGTGCTAATTTGACGTAATATGTGTTATGGCATTTGAGTTGTAATTGAGGATGATTAACGTGCGAATGGAAATACTTAGCAAGTGTTTGCAATAATAATCGTGTGATGTTGTTAAATTATTCTACTGGAGGTGACAGAAAAAGGGTGGCACAGCGAAAACTGTGTCAATTACTTTCGCCCTTGAAAAGGCGATGTTAACACGTCCCTAATTATTCGATTGTTGTCTAGGGAGATGAAGTTTCTTGTATAGGAAAAACGATCACGTCGGCCGGGAAAACTTCACTGAAAAACGACGCTGCTTCTTCCTACAGTTCGTTTGCTAATTAAATTATCACCTAATTACGTCATTCTACCTTAGCATACACAGTGTGAGAATATTTAATTATCGTTTTTTAATCAATTTTAATTAACTAGTATACATGTACTAATTATAATTGTGACATCAATTTTACACAACATTTTATTAAATTAAACAAATCTAACATACCTACTTATTCCACATTTTTTTAATAAGGATCTGCATAGATTTCGTGCATCACGGGCATTATCAACTGATTTACAGTGAACACATTAAATATATATATTAAGCTTAAAAGATACTCAATGAATATTGTTCAATGATTTCCCTTATATTCGATTCTACTTTGGATATTCCGATAATTACAATTGTTTTCCATGCAATCTATCATTTCGAAACGTTGATGGTAGAAATATATAATTTAAATTTTAAGCAACTCTATATGTTATAAGATACATACATAAACTGATTGATTTAACAATTAGACGAACATCCCGATGTTTACCTGCATTTTGCAATTCATCCAATGCGTAATGCATTATTATGCAAGTGTGCACGTCTATTTATATAAGTCGACGCAATAACTGTCTTTATCATTGTGAATATCGGAACACCATTTTGAATACATAACGTGTTCTGTCATATTGTATAACTGTATAATTATATTATTCAAATTTGGAAGTGTTCAAACTGGTAAATCAAATTTAATTTTCACGGACAGTACAGGTAGTCCGTTGTTGATATTAATGATTTAATTTTAGTTCAATTATTTTGACATCATCTCTGATTCATCAATGTTTATGCTATCATATTTTGGAAACGATATAAGTAAACCGGACTTGCACATTGTCTGTACGCCCCATTTTCACGGAGAAGGAAAACAATGACAAAGTTATATCATAAAGTTAAAGTACAGTCGTAAGCTCTGGATCATATTATGATATGTGTAACTATAAACTACAATTTCACAGTTGCTAATTAAGATGAAAATGATTAGTATTATCACTAAAAACGGGGCTAATAGAACAATAAGCTAACTATTATTACTGCCTTAGTCACATATTTATATACTAACCCTTAAAAAGAAATTAGAGTTCGTTCGATCAAATAACAAGCAGTTCTGTTAATATACGTTTATTGTTCCATATTGAGATCGGCTTTAGTAAAATATATAGTTATATAGCAATGTCGCAATATTATGTTTTCTTTGCTTATTTCTTGATGAGACTTTTCCTTAATCTTAATACATTTCTCATCAGCAAATTAATACAAACCTTATATAATATATCGTTTTAAATATTCTCTCGCCTTTGATTTTGTGGCTTACAATGTTTTAAGTGCATGCGCTTTCAAATTTTATTCTTGTTATACAAAATTAGCTTTGTGTTATCATGACTTTTCTGCTGCGTCATATGCTGGTTCTGCGGCGCTTGTAAAACACTCCTTAATCTTGCTTTTATTCCAAAATAATTATGTATTAATACGGATTTCCTTTCGTCAATCATTCGGTCGTGTAATCCATCAAATATCATCAGAAATTTATTTTGTGAAAGGAAATAGAGTGACAAATTACCTAGCTGTCCACTGCTTTATTGCTCGCATTTTTTTATAATGGCAATTCATACAATACATAAACTTTATTGCATCTGGCTTTCATTGACATAGATTTGTATCTATAACACATGCGCTGCAGGCAACGCTGACTATCTAAAAATACTGTCATTGAATATGTGACGATTTCATTTTGGTCTATTTATACATGGCCAAATATATTTTTGTATCGAAACGTATTTATAAACTTGAATGTGTCCTTTCCCTTCGGCAAACATAAATTGTTCAATTAAAATACGGCAATTATAAATAAATTATTCCGTTTTTCAATTACATATTGTTAAGTTCACGTTTATGAGAAAATAGTTAGGTGTTATCAAATTATCACGACTTTATAAATGGAAATAAACTTTATGTTGAAAAATTCAATTTAATAACAATATATCCATCACAATATCATTTAGAAATTAAACGTTTCGCGAAACACAGCGTTATCTTATATCTAGTTATATTAGTATCAGGCCGTTTGTAGTACTGATATTTTGAAATTGGAGCCTCGAGGTGAAAATGGCGCCGGTGGATAATTTAAATAATATTAAATCGTTCTTAATTATACTAATTTGATTAAGATAAAAGTAAACTTAAACGTATTTGTCAATGTTCGTCAATTTATTCATCCGACTGAACATCATCGTTGTGATAATGCTTCCCCTAAAACGTGCAACCCTTAACCCTTTCTGTGGGTTATAACCAAAAACAGGCGGGACCACCGCAGTATTTCTTTATTCAGAACAGACTGTTCCAGAATGTCTTTCCGTGAGTAAAAATACCAGAAGCGAATACCTTATTACTTTATTAGTCCCAGACGTGACGTCCGTGGCTTAGCCTTTTTGTTTTTGCCTTGTTTTTGCGGAATTCGTTAGAAAATGATGTACCGCCTTGCTCAGCACACAAAATGGTATCTGCTTTTTTGACAGATGCGATAACTAGATCTACATTTTCTATTACTTCTGTGCCCAAAAGTAGCCGGTATGGTATAATTAATGTATGTTGCGTAGAGTTAAGAGGCACACGAATCAAAATGTTATAGGTTGAATTCCTGAGTGAAAAGCTATTGTTATAATTTTTTTAATCTTTTCTCTTTATATCTTGTATACAACTCTATATGAAGTGTTTTAGTATTCAAAAATATCTAGCACATTGTCAATTTGCTATTATTACTTTTATTCGTATGAATTCAAATGTTAAAATGTGAATCCTTCTTAATAACGAAAAACGTCTCATTAGCAAAAATGTTGTCAATACTGATTTTTTCGTAAAATATTTGGAGAGTTGATTAACAAAACCAAGTCAAACAATTTAATTTTTCTATTGTCATTTTATTACATAAATATTTTTTCATTAATTGGTAAAGAGATCAATAACCTTTATTTAATATTTTCACTATTTACTGTAATCAATAATTTGTTAAAAACTCTTTCACTAGAATCTAATGAAAGAGTTTTATAGTGACTGGAGGAATTGATTGTCTTTAGCAATTGATTGGCGTAGCAAGCATTCTTCAATAGCGGAAGCGCGTTTCCATCCCATCATCCCCATCCTGTTTAGTAGTGGCGTGTTTTCTCTTTTTCCGCCCCCTTTTTGCCGCGGTTATCCCCCGGGAGCGGACTTCTACTTTGCAGTCTTTTCGACCTTTCCGAGTTTCGTCAAAAGCCAACAAAATAACGTTTGTCAAACTATTCTTTAAATAATGTAATACTGCCTTTAACGTTAGTTTCCTTTGAGGGAAATCCCAAGTCACTCCTATTACGTATATTCCCTAATCTGTTTCGGTTCATAAGATAAAGCATAGTTCACATACTTGTTTGTGTGTATCTTAATATGTATTTGTTATTAATGTAAAGTAGTAATCTGCAAGTTCATTCAGACATTATGCCAAATTTATTCGAAAAAATAGCGTATTTATCGTATTGATTGGTGAAAAAATTAACCACCATTTCAATGTTGGAAAAAAAATATTTTTTCAACCCGGATTCTTAGTCGGAGTTGTTTTATTTTTTAACGATTCCACAGCTCTGGAATAAGCCTCATTTGCATAATAAAATATTTCCTGGATTATACTTTTGCATTTAAAATAACGTTTTTAATAAAGTTTTGATTGTAAACATTATATTAAAATATTAAATTTTATGACTGCCAAGAATCAAGGCACCTAGTGATGATTTTTTTGTGATCGCCTATAGTAGCATTATAAATTATTAGTCTGTTCTTAATTTGAATAATAAACATGTAAGGTACACAAATAATTTTAGGTTAGTTTTTATTTGACAGTTCTATTGAATATGAATATAGCAACGATTCATTCATATTTTAATTATTTTTGTTGAAGAAAGAATGAAGCGAATGAAAGGATTTGTTGTCAGATTGTTATGTAATAACAATTAAATCATTGATATAAAAGCATAAATGTAATAATAATCAAAGTCCATTATATACGGAAGTCAAAAACGCGGCATTGTTGACACGGCAATAAAGCTAATCAAATAAGTTGATGCTTATTATTTCACAATCAATACGTATTGTATTAATCACCATAGCCATATACCATAGCCATTATAAGTCGCAAAGAACAGTCTCCGATACAGCTTTTCATTTTATCAATCGTGCAATTTCGTTTTTTCTCTATTTCAACAAAAAACTAAGTTTCATATCGAGATTGAAAAGGCAAAAGGACGCGACGTACGCATTTGACAGAAAGCACAAAAAACGTTGTTTTTTTATGATTTTGAGCCAAAGAAAAAATATGAAATATGTAGAAATACTATAAACTAGTGGTTTATCGACTCATGCTAGCATTAATTTTACAACTTGCTTAAGAAAAATGTCATTTTTCTTGGTCGCAATTTTCATTGTTGAAACTTAAAAACTAAATGTAGATACTAATTCGTCATTTGCAGCTTACGTCCTATTAATAAGTTAATTGTGAGTATCGAAAATAAACTGTTTTGAAAAAACTGTTGGTCTTTCTTAAGTCGAATAATGTAAAAAAAATAACAAAGTCATTATTATCACATAGCATAACAACCAATTAATATTGAACCTCTGAGTCCATTATTCATGGACACTTATAATTATTTCATACTGTTTATATAATATGCAAATCTATGACCCCAAGTAAGCAATCTAGCTATGAGATGATCACACTTTACCCCTGTTTTGAGAAACTCTTCTGTATAACATTGTCTCGTGCTATATACAAGTTTCAAACAACTTCTGCGGACAACCCCGCCTCTCCCAACTGAAAAGCCTAGTTTATGTAACGAACTGCTGTAAAATTACCCTCTGAAACTGGCATACTGTGTACACTTTTGAAATAATTTAAAATGTGCCTTAATTTTGAAAACTTCGCATGAAATTATATTTTCAACGCACTAAGAATACCTATCTATAATCATATTTTAAACAATGAATTTGAAAATAGAAATTCATTAACCGCTTGAATACCGCGCAAATAAATCATTAATATGTCCCAGAGATACTGCGTGTTTTTGAGAAAAATAATTATGCCTAATATACACTCAAATTCGATATTTTAAAAGCTACATTGACTCAGTATAAATAGCACTACACATATTCATCAAAATATTGCTTATATTCTATTGGAATATCAAGTATTTGATTTTTTAAATGTTTTGAACATTCGTGTTCGCTTGCATATGTTCCGGACACCTGTGACCGCTTGGTATTCAAGTCGTTAAGTACAGATATATTTTTAAATTACTTTTGTTCAATATAGGTGGCAGTATGTGTCATAACAATAATCGGACATCTTAGCATTCTGCACGATGGAAACCGGCGTTAAATAAATGTCTGCGAACGGAATTTTAATATCCTATTTACCTTCAATGGTTTTCTATCTGTTCTTTGTGCATAGTTTTAACACTACTTATAAAATTGACGTATTACCACGAAAGTTAATACTGATTTCGATATTTCCCAGCGAAAGTAGTTACACTTGTTGAAATTAAGGAGTATAGTTTTATACTCTACATAAATGGCTAACCCGTGGCCCAACTGAAGACTTTGCGTCACTTTTTGCTCCTCGAGAGCATTAGGTTTTATTAGAAATATAATATATCCTCGAAGATAAATTAAAACGACTGGAAATGCGCATTACAGAAGCATTTAGAACTACATATCGCTGCAAATCGTTTATTTCAAAATTGTCGCGTGTTGCAGCATGTTGCTCGGTGAAAACGTGGCCTATCAACTGCGATATTCGCCGGCTGAATTATCAGTTGATATGAAAAAGATGTCAACAAATACAAGAACAATTGTCATATTAATTATGCGGTAATAAGATATTTTTTTTGTTGCGGTCCGAAACTATCATAACTTGTTTTCATGAGGCCCGTTAGAAGAAAAAGGTTGGGCATGCCTGCTCTAAAATAATGCCATTGCCATTGTCAACAGGTGCTACATACAAACATGCTTTGAAAAGATCGAGTAAAACGGAGAGTTACCTGGGATAGCAAGTTAGTCGAACGTCCTTCCACTCTCTCGGCTAATTTCTGTATTAGCGCGCTGTACACACAGGTGCTTTCACATGCGATGGAGTGCTTGAGTATGTTTTAAAACCAAAAAATGTGTAAAAGTTCCTATGCGATTTACAAAACAAACACTTCTCAATGTGCTTTTAATCTAGAAAAAACACTTCGTTTACACATATTTTCTCGTTTAAAAACATACATTTTACTCAAACACAAGTGAAAGCACCTGTGTGTAATGCTAGCTATTAGCTCGAATTTACGGTGGCCTCGGATAAAACGCGACCTGCTTATTCGGAACAGGATAAAAGGTTTAGTTTTAGTCATAGTGGTTCATATCCATCTTCTTTTGATAGCTTTGATAGTTTGAGTGTACATACAATGATCTGTGATTTTTAATATCATAATATTTTAATTTCTTTATCAGTATGTTACTTACTTTGCTATTGCAAGATGGCTACAGAAAACGATATAACATAAATCATAACAGTAGATAAATATTTATTTATATTCGATGTACACTCAACTCTTTTTTTTCATAGTTTTAAAATAGCACGGTCCAGAAACACAATTACTATATTTTATACGGATTATTTGTTCTAACAAGATTCCGAGAAACAAAAAAAAACAAGCGATTTACAGATTTCTTAATAACAAGAACATAAGACAGTAGACGTGACAGAATTTTTTAGCGTTGAAAGCAATTTATGTTCATTCAAAAAAATTATTAAAGAAAGCAATTTATGTTCGTTCATTTCATAAAATCTCTCTATGTAATCAAGTAGCGATGAATAGTACTATTTTTTCTTTTTTAAAACCATGTCCGCTCCCAATGTAAAGCATATGGACTCCTAATGGAGTTTATCTCAACAGAAGTGTTTCTACGAGAACTGCTTGTTACTCAGTTGCTCAACCTCTCATTTTCCAAAGAGAGTAGGGATAGAAGGATAGGGCTAATACAGGATTAGTGGTAAGCTAATCGCTCTCGATACGCCCCGTTCATAGGATAGGATGGGTGAGAGGGGGGAATTCAAGACATCACATACATCCATGCTACCGTACAGAAATTCATAAATCGATTGAAAAATCAATTTATAAAACTGTCCGTACCGGGATTTGAACCCGGGCCCTCCGTAGCCGAAGCCAACAACGTTGACCACTCGACCACACAGGCGGCTGTGATTCTTAATCAAAATATATATATTGAATTCTATTTTGTGTAATTTAATTATTGGGTCTTGATTTATTATTTTTTTTATACCACTACGTTGTTATTTTTTCAGTCAACACAGTTTTTGAAATTCAGTAAACCCAGCGGTGAGCTGCCAATACGTTAACAAGGCGCTCGCTTAATCTCGAAAAAATCTCAGTGTTCTGAGGAAGGAGTGAAATTTCTAATCGCTCCTATACAATTATATGATATACTATAAGCAATAGATTTTTACTCAATACACTTATAATATGCAAAAATATGCATGCCTGAGTAAACCCATCTTCAATTTTTATTTGAATTCTATAACTTTTTAACACGGTTTTTGTGTGGAATATTTCAACCGTGTAAAAAAATAATTGAGTGTGCTTAAAACTTAATCTAGGCTGTGTTTTTGATTAGTTTTCAACCCGTCTATTAAAACCGTAAACAGTATTATTAAGTGAATTCCGCGTGTATGCATAGCGCGTTGCGAATGATTAATATTAAACTTGAAACTTTATGTGCCAAAAAAACTAGTCTTTTTTAAGCATTGTTGTACCGGAATCATTAATTCATTCTATTAAAGTTTACGACGGCGAAAGCAGTTTGTTTTTCTGCGGGCACGCTGTGATTTTTCATCAGATTATGTCTTCTGCAATGCGTGCCTGGTTTGTGTAAATCAGACCGCAAATCGTGAGTGAAAACAATTCCAGATAACAGTGATAAATACGCAATACAAAACTGTGAACTTTCGGTGAAACGTTTTAGAATAAGCGGGTTCAGTGACTCCAAACATTTGACGGTGCAGCATGGTAGCATATCAGTTATATGCCACTGTCATTTTAGTGTTATTATTTAACTATATTCTTCATCAAAATATTTAGCAAGAAAATAACAAAAATGCTTTCACCTGAGATATTTTTCCATTAAATCAATATGCATTAAAGTTTGCGTAGCTTCCGCTATGTTTATTTTCTGCGATGTTACATCAGACTAGGGTTGCCAACTTCTTAAAGACGATTCCGGAACGTGTGGCCCAAACAACTGTTATTATATTGACGGTAACAATTACTTGATTGTGTTTTGACAATGCATAATTGCATAAGTATGACCATTTTATTTGTGAAAAAATGTGTACCAGTAAAGAAACTAATCATTTGCTTCTTATTAAATTTCTGAAAACTTTTAGCGGGCCTTGGTTGGGAAAAGTAGCTAACATTAAATGAATGGCAACACTAAATTGTATACATCCAAAGATGTACTGAAATGCTTCGGTGTATTATTTTGTTATGCTTATTGGTTTACAATTTTTCCAACCATAGACATGATCGCTGCTATTGAAATTCCACCAAGCACTCTCAAGGTCGATATTTTAAATGTTCAAGTTAATCAAAAAGGAACTGACCTTTTTATCTATATTGAATTATGAATGGGAACTAGATCAAAATATTCCATATTTCAATGTAGCATAGTTTCTGTATTGTTTGCACTGTTTCCTTTTTTGCTTAGCGGTCAAATTCTTTAAAAGTCATTGTTTTTTTTATGAAAAAAGGAACCACATAGAAAGTATACGTTATTTTTTATTAACAAGTGATGTACAGATGGATTATATTTTAACAAAACCACGAACATTTACATTAAATATTTAAAAAATATATCCAAACTTTGAAGCCCAATATTTCCATTCCGCGAATTTGCAGTTGGTTCCCGCTTGTGTAACTCAAATCATATCTTAGTCATGGTATTTTATCACAATGGCATGATCTCTAAATCGATCTAATTTTGTATCCGTTTGAAAATAAACGACACGATAAAATGACGTTGTCTTTTAACAATTAAATAAAATTGAATGCTACCGATTTTACAAATAGTAAGGAATTTTATTCTTTGGTCTAGGCAATTTATACACTGGCAATACTGACGGAAAATGTCCTAGACAGTGTGGCGTTTTATTGCATTTATTTACCGTATTACACGTCGTGAGAGTCGTAGCTGAAAATTGTTGTTCAATCATGCTTTATCGCCTGACCATATTTCGTCGACGTCCAAATATTTTATTACATGCCGGTTTTATGAATTATTTGAACACCCATGGTAACTTATGACGTAGACTACAATTTTAGATCGATTAAAGTAGCCGTCTTCAAATATTAGCTTTGCTTGCTTTAACTGTGATACATGATAAAAAATATGGTGAAAATTTAACCCTTTGACCTAGCACTTTTTAATAATTAATACGTTACTAGCTGTAAGCCCGTTGCCCAGCAACGTGAGATTTTTGTTGCATAGTATTAATTTTAATTTTATTTTATGGTATTTTATTTTATTTTATTTTATTTTATTTTATTTTATTTCATTTAATTTTTATTTATTTTATTTTTATAGTTACCAGAAATTTCGTAAATTATTTAATATTTGGAATAATGTTCAAGTTTGCTAACAACCATTTTTCGCAGTAGCAGAAATTTCGTGAATTATTGAATTTTTGGAATAAAGTTTAAGTATGCTAACAACCATTTTTCGTAGAAGCATAAATTTCGTAAAATATTCAATTTTTGGAATAATGTTTAAGTTTGCTAACAACCATTTTTCGAAGTAGCAGAAATTTCGTGAATTATTGAATTTTTGGAATAAAGTTTAAGTTTGCTAACAACCATTTTTCGTAGAAGCATAAATTTCGTAAAATATTCAATTTTTGGAATAATGTTTAAGTTTGCTAACAACCATTTTTCGTAGGAGCAGAAATTTAGTAAATTATTTAGTATTTGGAATAATGTTCAAGTTTGCTAACAACCATTTTTCGTAGTAGCAGAAATTTCGTAAATTATTGAATTTTTGGAATAATGTTCAAGTTTGCTAACAACCATTTTTCGTAGAAGCAGAAATTTCGTAAATTATTTAATATTTGGAATAATGTTCAAGTTTGCTAACAACCATTTTTCGTAGGAGTATAAATTTTGTAAAATATTTAATATTTGAAATAATGTTTAAGTTTGCTAACAACCATTTTTCGTAGTAGCCAAAATTTCGTAAATTATTTAATATTTAGAATAATGTTCATGTTTGCTAACAACCATTTTTCGTAGGAGTAGAAATTTCGTAAAATATTTAATATTTGAAATAATGTTTAAGTTTGCTAACAACCATTTTTCGTAGTAGCCGAAATATCGTAAATTATTGAATTTTTGGAATAAAGTTTAAGTTTGCTAACAACCATTTTTCGTAATAGCCGAAATATCGTAAATTATTGAATTTTCGGAATAAAGTTCAAGTTTGCTAACAACCATTTTTCGTAGGAGCAGAAATTTCGTAAATTATTGAATTTTTGGAATAATGTTCAAGTTTGCTAACAACCATTTTTCGTAGGAGCAGAAATTTCGTAAATTATTGAATTTTTGGAATAATGTTCAAGTTTGCTAACAACCATTTTTCGTAGGAGCAGAAATATCGTAAATTATTAAATTTTTGGAATAAAGTTTAAGTTTGCTAACAACCATTTGTCGTAGTAGCCGAAATATCGTAAATTATTGAATTTTTGGAATAAAGTTCAAGTTTGCTAACAACCATTTTTCGTAGGAGCAGAAATTTAGTAAATTATTTAATATTTGGAATAATGTTCAAGTTTGCTAACAACCATTTTTCGTAGTAGCAGAAATTTCGTAAATTATTGAATTTTTGGAATAATGTTCAAGTTTGCTAACAACCATTTTTCGTAGGAGCAGAAATTTCGTAAATTATTTAATATTTTGAATAATGTTCAAGTTTGCTAACAACCATTTTTCGTAGAAGCAGAAATTTCGTAAATTATTTAATATTTGAAATAATGTTTGAGTTTGCTAACAACCATTTTTCGTAGTAGCAGAAATTTCGTAAATTGTTTAATATTTGGAATAATGTTTAAGTTTGCTAACAACCATTTTTCGTAATAGCAGAAATTTCGTAAATTATTATATTTTGGAATAACTTTTAAGTTTGCTAACAACCATTTTTCGTAGTAGCCGAAATTTCGTAAATTATTTAATTTTTGGAATAATGTTCAAGTTTGCTAACAACCATTTTTCGTAGGAGCCGAAATTTCGTAAATTATTTAATATTTGGAATAATGTTCAAGTTTGCTTTCAATCATTTTTCGTAGTAGCAGAAATTTCGTAAATTATTTAAGTTTTGGAATTATGTTTAAGTTTGCTTACAACCATTTTTCGTAGAAGCAGAAATTTCGTAAATTATTTAATATTTGAAATAATGTTTGAGTTTGCTAACAACCATTTTTCGTAGTAGCAGAAATTTCGTAAATTATTTAATATTTGGAATAATGTTCAAGTTTGCTAACCACCATTTTTCGTAGTAGCCGAAATTTCGTAAATTATTTAATATTTGAAATAATGTTTGAGTTTGCTAACAACCATTTTTCGTAGGAGCAGAAATTTCGTAAATTATTTAATATTTGAAATAATTTTTGAGTTTGCTAACAACCATTTTTCATAGTAGCAGAATTTTCGTAAATTATTTAATATTTGGAATAAAGTTTAAGTTTGCTAACAACCATTTTTCGTAGAAGCATAAATTTCGTAAAATATTCAATTTTTGGAATAATGTTCAAGTTTGCTAACAACCATTTTTCGTAGTAGCAGAAATTTCGTAAATTATTGAATTTTTGGAATAATGTTCAAGTTTGCTAACAACCATTTTTCTTTGGAGCAGAAATATCGTAAATTATTAAATTTTTGGAATAAAGTTTAAGTTTGCTAACAACCATTTGTCGTAGTAGCCGAAATATCGTAAATTATTGAATTTTTGGAATAAAGTTCAAGTTTGCTAACAACCATTTTTCGTAGGAGCAGAAATTTAGTAAATTATTTAATATTTGGAATAATGTTCAAGTTTGCTAACAACCATTTTTCGTAGTAGCAGAAATTTCGTAAATTATTGAATTTTTGGAATAATGTTCAAGTTTGCTAACAACCATTTTTCGTAGGAGCAGAAATTTCGTAAATTATTTAATATTTGGAATAATGTTCAAGTTTGCTAACAACCATTTTTCGTAGGAGCAGAAATTTCGTAAATGATTTAATATTTGGAATAATGTTCAAGTTTGCTAACAACCATTTTTCGTAGGAGCAGAAATTACGTAAATTATTTAATATTTGGAATAATGTTCAAGTTTGCCAACAACCATTTTTCGTAGTAGCAGAAATTTCGTAAATTATTGAATTTTTGGAATAATGTTCAAGTTTGCTAACAACCATTTTTCTTTGGAGCAGAAATATCGTAAATTATTAAATTTTTGGAATAAAGTTTAAGTTTGCTAACAACCATTTGTCGTAGTAGCCGAAATATCGTAAATTATTGAATTTTTGGAATAAAGTTCAAGTTTGCTAACAACCATTTTTCGTAGGAGCAGAAATTTAGTAAATTATTTAATATTTGGAATAATGTTCAAGTTTGCTAACAACCATTTTTCGTAGTAGCAGAAATTTCGTAAATTATTGAATTTTTGGAATAATGTTCAAGTTTGCTAACAACCATTTTTCGTAGGAGCAGAAATTTCGTAAATTATTTAATATTTGGAATAATGTTCAAGTTTGCTAACAACCATTTTTCGTAGGAGCAGAAATTTCGTAAATGATTTAATATTTGGAATAATGTTCAAGTTTGCTAACAACCATTTTTCGTAGGAGCAGAAATTACGTAAATTATTTAATATTTGGAATAATGTTCAAGTTTGCCAACAACCATTTTTCGTAGTAGCAGAAATTTCGTGAATTATCGAATTTTCGCAGTAGTAGCAGAACAGATGTCGTAAATTTTTTAATTTTGTGACATCAGTACGCACACATTTGTTGGTTGTGATTTGTGGGTTGTGATTTGTGATTATTTTATCGACTATTAATATATAGATTATTCTGTGGAAAAAATAACTTGTAAGCATATGTTCGGATTGTCATTGATTTTTTGTGTTTAATATGATCTATGTTCAATGAGTATATGAGCTATAAAATATTGTACATTAATAATACAGCTTGATATTATTCGTAATTGCTGTTTATGGGCAAAGATAACTAATACATCTTATATCGTGGTTGTGCACGAATAGTAAATGATCGAAACACTATTTCTTCACGAAACATGTTAAGTAACATAAAATTGTTATTGTAAATTTTAGGAAATCACTCATCACAATTTAAATTTGATTTAATTAATTATCCAACTTCGTATTTCGATTGTAATAAGATTATGTATAAAAATGATACATGTTATAGTATCACCAATTAGTTAATGTTGTGTTAATAAGTGCATTCACGAAAATGCCATGCCGGCCAATCTTTTTTCACGTCTATGGAAATGTGTTTGAAAATCGAGTTGTGTTCGATTTTCAAATTAATGACAAAATCTACACCTGGTATTTCTAGTGTTAAATACCGGAACCCTTAATAATAACTTAAGCCGGCGTGTTTCTAAAATGAAACATAGAAGCGACTTGGGACCGTTAAAATAGTCAAGATCTGGCGCACGCTATCAGCGGAAGGTCAGGAAAATATATTATCTAGAGGGGCATCGCACTTGACCTGAAAAAAGTATCGGGATTTTGAATGGCTTATTTTATGCGGGAAATTTCCTCAGCTAGTCGTGTAAGAGTTTAACTTTGATTCGGCAGTGTGATACGACTAGATACAGTATGAGTTATTTTAAGCGGCTAGTTACAAAAAAACGGTAATTACACATTTCAATATTTGCCGCGAACAATGTGTTAAATTGTTTTTTTTTAAGTTGAGATTCTATCTTCGAATAATATACGCAAAAAAAACATACCAGATTAAAAAAACAAGCAGATTTGAAAACTCCGATCCATGAATATATCGCCAATCAAAAAAAAAAATCGTCAGCTCATATTGACTTTTAAAACATTGTAAAATTTTGCGTGAAACACACACATATTTTTTTCTCCATTTGTAAAAAGTGTGTATTTATCGCATTTTGTATACAAACACCTAATTTAATCTTGTACTCACAGAGATGCAGAAATGAAAACTTTATATATAACAGTGCTGTATAAATTATACAGCTAAAGATCTGTATTTCCCCCAATTTTATTTTAGCTTTTTATTACTTAAATCAGATTTAATCGGCATTTAATATCATTGAATGAAAACATTCACCAGAAACGCTTTTGAAACCGAGCCCGATACTAAAATTAACGTGTGATAGGTTTTTAAAATAGTGCTTTCACTATATGAGCATTGTTTTATTGATTTCACAGCACGTCCGTATATAACTCGAAATTTATATAACGTTCCTATAATTTTCATAAATAAATACTGAAAACATCTTCCGTCAAAACATTACAAATACATAAATAGTTTCAGGTATTTGATTATTTTCAATCGCTTAGGATAAATTCGAAGAGAAAATTTCATCACACTTACCATGATGATTCCATACGTATGGTCCTCGCAGGATTTAACTCTCGATTGAATATATTGCAATAAGGAAAAAAATCCATCGCAATTATTCTTCAAGTGAAATCTCAGCTATTTAACGTTTTTGGTTACGCGTTATACTTCTCAAACATAATTTATCACCTAATCAAATTTTTAATCCGGTTATTGTGATTAAAATATTGTATAGTTGAATACAATTTACGGGATTTTTTTCATATGGTTGTTAAATTTTATAGAGTTTAAAAACGGCTCGACTATAATATGCTATTGATTGAAACAAAAAAAATATTATGGTTTTATTAACTTTGTTCAATAACCTAAAAACTTATATGAGATCTCCCTTGTATTACTCGTAGCTAGATGTCACTATTATAACAGTTTTTGAAGGGCTAGTCTATCACGTGAAAACACGGTTCCGGAACTCAAGCGACAGTTTATGTAGCACGTGAAAACACGGCTCCGGGATCCAACATGTTAAAAGAAGAATTTAATATATTTTTAGGATTATCTTGCAAGAAGTTTGCATTATTTTTACTGCTTATAACTCTTGAAGATCGTGACGACTGCTGCATTTTTACAGCGATTTTATCACACCATATATTTACTTATTATCAGAAACTGCAAAAAAAAAAACATTTGTATTAAAGTCTAAATAAATATTATCATATTTAAAAAAAAACAGGTGGGCAACCGAAAAATATCGATACGCAATATCGATGATTCAAAGAATTTTGTGCCGTAAACGCAGTAGTAAAGGCGAGGAAAATTTTCGTTTTTATTACAAGAAAGTAGATAGGTATGCAGTGGGTGTTATGGCACGAGGCGCTTTTTTACACACCGAGGGGCTCGTAATAATATTTTATGGCTCCCCTGCGGGCGGGAGTCATCTAATTTGACATGCTGCGCGGCACACATTTGCTATTTAGCGGATTTTGAAACGGGATCAGGAAAATGGGAAAACTTCGTATATTTTGGAAACAACTCGCACCCGAAATGTGCCAAGTATGTATAATATTCTGTTTACGAATATGTATAGCCGCCATTGCAGATAAATGTTGCGTTATTATAACTATCGAAATAAAGAGAAAAAACCAAAAGGATTCTATGATTCAAATGTATTAAAATTAAAACCCATCATTATTTGAAATCAAAAAGAATTTTATTACTACTCGAAAACTAAAAATAAAGACAATATGGCTAAATCTATGACAGTGATAATTGTTTGTACAAATGATTCGATGTATTATTTTTTTACCAGCGCACTATACTTTTTCTTTCGGGATTTTTTTTGTAATCGGATGGCTTTCTATAGAATCTCAGATGTCGCCCTGCTCTCGGACAAAAGTACCTAGATACAATTGTTTAAGCCAGTGGTTTCCAGCCTTTATGTTACTACGCCTCCCTTTAAAGAAAAAAATGTCTTCGCGCCTCCCTATCCTTTATTTAGTATAGTTATAAAGACACGCTTTAAAGGGTAAATAACGATTTTGGGCTGTTCGCGCCTCTCAGGTTAGAAATCGCTGGTTTAAGCAATCCGGAGCTATACATATTGTTTTTCGAGTTCGGTTCATTGAAATGAATGGATAATTATATTCATCGATTGAAAAGGTTTCATATTTATAAAAACTGTAAATAATTGCAAAATAAAAAAAATCCACTTCGACACTGTCGATTATTATAACCATATAATTTGGCCAAAATACAAAACCATTCGTAACCAATAAATAAAGAAATTCGTTGTTGCTTTTTTTTAAATTTATTTTGAAGAACGAATTCAAATTGGGTACTCGATACACATAGTCGTTGTGCCTACATATTCTCAAAATAAAAAAAATGCTAGTTTTTTTTTACCATCAAAATTATTGACGCGCACAAACGGTTCGAGCACCCTGATCTGGAAAATCTTATTTAACACGCTATCAATAAAAATATTTTGGACACGTTCATTTACCTTAAGTTGTATAATAGAATTGTGGATTACTTTAATGGTAATAATCATTATCATCCGCATAATTTTAAATGTTTTAATGTCTGTGATTTAAGCTGGACGAAATTATTATTAAAAGGCAGCCATTATCATTAGCGTTGCCCATTAGCGATTGTAGTGAACTTAATTTCAATCTGAGGTAATGGAGAACACCACTATTCAATTTTAATTCGAGACATTATGACTATTATTCAAACTTTGATTAGTATTTAAGGGGCTCGTAAAATTATCTTATGTTGAATAATTTGTTGTACCATGATGAAAGGTATTGTTTTTGTTTACGTGATATTTGGAGCATAATATAATATCTTGGTTCATTAGGAATGCCCACAAATAAACTGCGATGGTCGTCATTAATTGTATTTCATCTATAACTATCTAATCACTTTGATATATTATATTTTAGATTCAAAAGAATACTCAGTAACGATGCTCATCAACGCAATGTTGGAATTAATAAACTGTTTGAAAAAACTAGTACTTTTACTCGTATGGTTTTACGCTCATAAAATTTCTTGTTTTGTTTATTACGAGTTCATCGGTCTTGCAACTTTTAAAAATAGTCGTTTCATGGTTCATGATGTCTACTTTCTATCTGGAGGATATGAATGTATGATCTGTCATATTACATATAATACATTCGTGCTTGGATAATATCTTATGACATTTTTTTTTATTTTCCATTTAACATTTGAGGATATTACTTGAAAACACGGCTTATTTCAAAATGGTTAAAAAATGAAACTTGAATTCAATTTTGAATAACAATGTACATTTTAAAAGTATTTTTAGTCTTACATTACTTTGGAATGATATTTTGGATGTCGTCAAGCCATGTTTGAGAGTGATTTCTAAAAACACTCAAAATTATTTTTATCTACTAAATTACATTCATGGTGCATGTTTCAACAACTTTGGAATGAGCCGGGTTTGCAAGTAATACCCTCATTTGACAGTTATTATTAATTTTCAATAAAAGCTAAAAAAGTTAATGTTAATATCAATGTATGTGATTTTGTTAACGTTTCATAACATTTTCAACAATAAATAGTACGTTTGGTTGAGATGCGATTTTTATCCTGAAAAAAACTGGAGGTCACTGCTTGATCACACCACTGGTTCCATTTTTTTACAGATAAATTGTATTGAAATATATTAATAAAGAATGCTTAACTCAACTGGAATATTTTGAAAATCCGTTAGAAAAGTTAGATTTTATCAATTACACGAATTTTTGTAAACAAGCAACTTAATAATTTATCCTAATAATAGGTGTCGCTTTAGACTACTGCACTCACCATTACGTAAATAATTGAACAAATCAAGTTGGAGTCGGCTTTTAATTTAAAGCCGAAGTCAGAGTCATTTTTTTACCCGACTCCACAACCCTGGTTTAAACATCGAAACTTTGTGAACTTTTAAAATATGTACACAATACTTTCGATGGTTTCGGCGGTAATTTTGTGGAAGTTAATTTTAATAGAAAATTTAAATTAACTTTGATTATTCCACGTATTGTGTTACTAACTGTGACATGTGTTTCGCTTCTTTCAGAGGCATCTTCAGACTTACTATCGCAAAGTTTGCTTAAGTAATGAAGCAAGATTGATTCTAACATTTTAAAATTATAAAATTACAAAATGGAGGTTTGGGTTTTTTTCCTTTTAAGAGGAGCAAGGAGAGGGGTGTAGAATCGAAATAAAACAAACAGATAATGATACTAATGATACTAATGAGTTGTAATTAATCAGATTGGGATTTTTCCTTTTGAAGATTTCTCTGAAAGAGGCGAAACACGTGTCACAGTTAGTAACACAATACGTGGAATAATCAAAGTTAATTTAAATTTTCTATGTACAAAATATCTATTGCTAATTCTCAAAAAGATAATACTCAAGCATTTGAATATGTAATATGTGATGTAGGTACCCATTATACCAGGTCGTGAATAAACACATAGTGTGTTATTTGACTAACTGTAGGGCTTTAGCCAAAGGAAATTACCCCATTGAGAATATATTTTATATATTAGGTATGCAATAAGCGTCAATAATGGAAGCAATTTTGATAATGGCCATTCCTAAGTTGGGTAATGACATCGCAGGTTTCACCCCTTTATGTTTGTGGAGAACTTTTTTTGATATTGATTGATTACTTTGTTGGAAGGAGACGAATTGATTCGCTGCTCAATGATGTTTGAGTAAAACGTATTTTTATCTATAAATTATTTTAGAATTCATCCAAGATTTGGCTTTTAATTTTGCATTTAACTAAAAGCTTGTGTAGATATTAAACAGATACAATAATTCGAGTTACATTATAAGATTAAATTACTTCATATTTGATTCGAAATTACATTTAATACTTAAGTTTACGTTGAAAACAATGATTTATTAAGATAAACTGTTTTAGATATTATAATTAAACGATATTGACGTTTTGACCAACAAAATAACATATATTCATATGAATTCATAGTAGACTTATTTAAACACACAGAAAAATCTTTTAGATCCTTGCTTATTCTCGTTTTCTTTAAAAAAAATATCATTATTAAGGATTCATCAAATTTCTTTAATGGTGACTCGAGTTAAATACGAATGCTGTATGTTTTAATTTTGCCGTAAACAGGGCCGACGCCACCATACAAACAAACTAGGCAACCGCCTAGGGCGCATAAATGGTGTATTAAAACTATTTTTATATACTCTAATAATAATAAATAATAGTACATAATATTTTATTTTGATGTTTGTATATGTTACAGTTGCAATTAGGTACTGTATTATATATGATTCGAAAGAGAGGTTGAACGACTGAGATACCTCCATTAGGAAGCTATATGCTCCAAATTGAGAGCGGACAGGGATTTATAGAAAAAAACATATTTGTAATGATCTCGAATTGTCTTTTTCATTATTTCAAAAAAACAAATGAAACGATTGATTTAAAAGGAGGCGCGCAAAATAACCTAGCGCCGGCACTGGCCGTAAACATCGGTCATATAATATAAATTAATATTACTCGTCACAAGAACTGTTCGCAATAAAACGAAATAATATTCAATGCTATGATTTGTTGAGGCACATATTTGCTTTCCGGAAATCCCCTTTTAATAATCGATTAATTTTATTACGGTTATAATATTTCATTATTACATCGCACACATAATTAAAAGAAATGTTATTATTTAGATTTCTAGAAATACCAAAGTAATCACGTTAGCCGCTTAGCAGGTAGATATCCAAATCATTAATTATTTTATTGGGCGTGTGTATACAATCGGCCATCGTTAATACGACCTTATTAATAAGATTTTGCAATGTTACATTAGTTAATAAATTTTCAATTTTACTTAGAATTTCTATGAAATAAGGATTCACCGATCAATTTGCTGTCATGAAATCAATAACCCTTTAACTGCGTAGTCGGAAAACATAAATACTATTCTGAAACATATTACGTTTTTAATTTATCAATATTACGATGAATTAAAAGATGGAGTTTATAATTATTGTTATATTTATCAAAGTATGACGTCTATGACTCTTCTTACGTATTTGATTAAATGATTATTTACAAAATGGTTACCATGCGCTTTACTATAGAAATTTAATATTGATTATCGTTTATATACCAAAATTTCATATAAGTAAATATCGTGATATCAATGTGTAGTGTATATTTGCTGAACCAACTCGTACGCAAAGCAATTTTACTATCTCTAGTACATTGAGACGCCCTCGTCCCAGATCGTTAGACGAGAGACAGAGTTATCCATCTCTCCCCATAACAACCTGGTTTGGTATAATTCGGACTCTTTGTTATAGGTACACTTACATGGAAAAGGTATCAAAGCAATATTAATGAAACACGCGGTACAATCAAAGGAAGGGTGGGGTTCCACCGATTTATTTTACAAAAACATATATTTAAATTCACAACAATAAATTTGGAAGAGCCTAGCTAGCGTACAGTTATATGCTACAGAGAAAAACAACAAACAAAATAGATTAATTAAACTACAGTGAAAATCGGCCATGCGACCCTATAAGAGATAGGGCCGCATGGACGAGTGCCCATGTGACCCGGTTTCGACGATCCTCGCAGAGACAGTTCATTATGTTACATAGTTATATAAAAAGAACAAGCGAATGATTAGCTGAGTTTACATTTAGCTGAGTTAACAATTTGTGCGCCATTGCGC
Organism: Himalopsyche tibetana; assembly: GCA_030503985.1. Lineage (NCBI taxonomy): Eukaryota > Metazoa > Arthropoda > Insecta > Trichoptera > Rhyacophilidae > Himalopsyche > Himalopsyche tibetana. Next base: position 37,680,012 of record JAPJYX010000014.1, on the reverse strand, counting down.
AACAAAACAAAAGAAAGGTTGAAGAAACGAAATTAATTAGTATGCTTGGTACTTGAGTCCTGAGGGGAAGTAGAAATTTCTGTTAGCGTCGTGACGCGACGGACTAACAACTTGACCTTGAATAGGCTGGAACATGTATTTTATAATTTTTAATCGTGTCTTAGTGACACTTTCCCTTTGGCTGATAACATACGTTTAGTTAGCAGAAAGAAAATTATATTCAAATAAATCTTATATCGACTCGGACGCTTCTGCATGCGTCTGAGCCGCATTCTTACCCTACAATACACATAATCAATTTATTTTAATTTTTGCTACAGGGGTCGGCTGAAAATCTGGAAAGTAGATACACACAACGCATGTCAATAGTGAATATTTCTGTAAGATTATACTTATGGTTGGTGAGGTTCTCTGCTTTCCTTATAATCAGCCTTACTCCGATACATTCGGAGACACTCACCTCTATTTGGTTACGTGTAGGTATAAGAATAAACAAAACAATACAAAAATTACTATCAAGGCTTAATATAATGAATTTTTAATTCCGTTTATAATGTGCAGTGGGATTTCTTTCGTATGGCAAACGAGACAAGTATTGTTAATAAAAAAAAACAAACAGGAACACGTATGATTGCGACAGTGGTTTAATTACTATTTTTCTTAACCTAGATTCTTGTCACTACCTACACCTAAGTTTTGGGAGAGCATGTTCGTAAAGATTAGTACCAGTTTCTCTAAACTGGTTTCGTGGCGTTACTATGAAGAAACATAGTTCTCGGTTTCGAACGCGAGTGATATGAGAATATCTTCAGCCACACTCGTTGAATTGAGTTCGCTTTCTCCTCCACTTAAGCGTATCTTACAGTTAGGAAGCTATAGCAGGTGATCGCAGACCGACGTCCGCTTGTTTGAAACCTACGCGGCGGCCTTTACAGGCCTACCTGTGGTCCAGCGTTTGCTGGGACCGGCCGCGGCGTCGCAGACCATCCGATCTGACAGACTTATTTTCGTCAGGCGCATACTTTCGTATTGGGGGTCAGGGGTCGAACCTGACCTCCTTTCGGCGGGACGCCGCGATCGTGGACCTGCTGAAAACAACTATTGAAACGTGCTCCATGTCACCTAGACAAACGGATGGCCGGGGTGGAAAACGGTCCTCTGCCAGAGGGCCGTTTCCGATATGGCAGCCCACCTCAGAAGTGAACGATATGTCCATATCGTTATCCATTTGGCCGATGGATTTGGTTATTGCTTAATTAAGGCGGTCGTCTATTGACCGGTGAGAGTCGCACTGACAGGATGACGTCTGTCAGCGGGAGGCGTCGTAACGCAGAGGAATTTACACGTCTGTCATATCTCAGCCTCCGAGCGCGCATGCAGTCGCGAGGCATTGTGCCATCCGCCTGTCTCCGGTGGGGAGCACCTATTCATCGACGTCATGACTACACTAGGATGGAGACACCAAACCTTGAGCAGTCACGTTCGACTCTCTACGCCACTGTCTGACCGGCGATTATGTTTCTAATCTGATGTCTCCACCTCGCAAGCCCACCCGCGAGAGATGACAGTTTTTAGTGCGGCGAGGTGGATCGTACCTTCGTCCGCCAGCCCGAGCTTATACATAATTATTAGTTAGACCAAAGATCCTTTCTCCGCCCTGTAGGCAAGTCCGGAGAATATTTACTTGTTTTCCTTTTAAACAAACATATTGGTGGTTATTATCAATCTTACTGAAGTTATTGTTCTCTCGCGGATGCCTCGCCCTTAATTTTAACAATTATACGTTAGCCCAGCACTAGCAAGACGATCCTTAATCCGATCGCTGTTTTAATACAATAATTACAATACAGCCCTAAGCTAGGCACCTGTGTCGTGTCCAGTCATACTACCGGCAATCTGTTAGCAATATGATTTTTTTCATTTAGTTGCGGCGAAAGAGTGTTCTAGTTAATTATTAAGAGAAAATATTCAAACAAAAAAAAATCCTAATACAGTCATAAAGAAGCGTATTCGAATGTGGTTGTTGAGCAAATTATTCTCATTTAGTTGCGGCGAAAGAGTGTTCTAGTTAATTATTAAAAGAAAATATTCAGACAAAAAAAAATCCTAATACAGTCCTAAAGAAACGTATTCGAATGTGGTTGTTGAGCAAATTATTCTCATTTAGTTGCGGCAAAAGAGTGTTCTAGTTAATTATTAAAAGAAAATATTCAGAAAGAAAGAAAAAAAAAAAAAAAATCCTAATACAGTCATAAAGAAACGTATTCGAATGTGGTTATCGCGCAGGAAGCGCCCACGTTTAATTATTAAAAGGAAGATTTCAAATGGTTACTGAGAGAAATATTCTGATTTCGCTTATGAAAAGAAAAGTTTCGAATTTAGTTGTTGAGGAAGATATTCTAATGTAGTGTTTGCGAAAAGAAGTGCTCACGCTTAACCATCGAAAGAAAACATTCAATTAGTCACCGAGAAAGAAACACTAGAATTTAGCCATAAAACGGAAGGTATTCGTATTTAGTAATAAAAAAAATTATTCTACTTTAGTTGCTGCGGAAAGAAGTGTCCACGTCTAGTTATTAAAAGAAAATATAAAATAAAAAAAAATACTGCTTGGGCTATGAAAAGAAAAATATCCGAGTTTAGTTATTAAAAGGAAATTATTCACTTAGTTATTGAGAAAATTATTCTAACGTAATGATTGCGAAAAGAAGTGATCACGTTTTGTTATCAAAAGAAATTATTCAGATAGTAAAATCAACACTCTAATTTGGCTATGAAAAGAAACGTATTTGAATTCAGTTATTGCTGAAGGAAGCGTCCGAGTTTAGTTATTAAAAAGAAATTATTCACTTAGTTATTGAGAAAATTATTCTAACGTAATGATTGCGAAAAGAAGTGATCACGTTTTGTTATCAAAAGAAATTATTCAGATAGTAAAATAAACACTCTAATTTGGCTATGAAAAGAAACGTATTTGAATTCAGTTATTGCTGAAGGAAGCGTCCGAGTTTAGTTATTAAAAAGAAATTATTCACTTAGTTATTGAGAAAATTATTCTAACGTAATGATTGCGAAAAGAAGTGATCACGTTTTGTTATCAAAAGAAATTATTCAGATAGTAAAATAAACACTCTAATTTGGCTATGAAAAGAAACGTATTTGAATTCAGTTATTGCTGAAGGAAGCGTCCGAGTTTAGTTATTAAAAAGAAATTATTCACTTAGTTATTGAGAAAATTATTCTAACGTAATGATTGCGAAAAGAAGTGATCACGTTTTGTTATCAAAAGAAATTATTCAGATAGTAAAATAAACACTCTAATTTGGCTATGAAAAGAAACGTATTTGAATTCAGTTATTGCTGAAGGAAGCGTCCGAGTTTAGTTATTAAAAAGAAATTATTCACTTAGTTATTGAGAAAATTATTCTAACGTAATGATTGCGAAAAGAAGTGATCACGTTTGGTTATCAAAAGAAATTATTCAGATGGTAAAATAAACACTCTAATTTGGCTATGAAAAGAAACGTATTTGAATTCAGTTATTGCTGAAGGAAGCGTCCGAGTTTAGTTATTAAAAAGAAATTATTCACTTAGTTATTGAGAAAATTATTCTAACGTAATGATTGCGAAAAGAAGTGATCACGTTTTGTTATCAAAAGAAATTATTCAGATAGTAAAATAAACACTCTAATTTGGCTATGAAAAGAAACGTATTTGAATTCAGTTATTGCTGAAGGAAGCGTCCGAGTTTAGTTATTAAAAAGAAATTATCCACTTAGTTATTGAGAAAATTATTCTAACGTAATGATTGCGAAAAGAAGTTTGTTTCCGTTCGCGGTTCGATCGCACAGTATGTAAAACCAGACACTCCACTTACATTGGACTTTCGGGGGGGGGGGAGTCCGACTTCCGTCTACCCGTGCAGCCCCGAAAGTCGACATATAGATAGTCACAGATAAAAACAATTACAGTAGATAGCAAGAAGAAATAAACACAGGACAAATTATATGAGTAACACTAGAGCTGGTTAGGCCTTCCGTTACCCGTGCCGCAGATCTACTCCTCCGACCGCTGAAACGAACTGGTGATTTGAAAAAAAAATGATGTGAATTATTTATCAATCTTGCTTTGAAAAGCATTACATTTATGCACGATTTTATCGCAAAAAGGCCGCAAAGATACGGCCCTTTTGCGTGAATGAGGTGAAAACGCGAAATCTCGCGAGTTACTTAAACGGCTACATACGTAGTCCGCTTTCAAGCATCTAGACCTGGTTTGCTCCCTAATATCTAGGAACACTGGTTCGGAGATAAGGGAGAAACATATTTAAATCAACGTATTAGTTTTTCACAAACCTTGGAGATGACCTCGGAGTACTGGATGGCGGCGCGGCAACGGAGACCTTGACACGGGATCTTAATACACTCACATCACATTTATTCAGAGTCTAGTGGATAACCTTAATATATATATATAACCACAATATTAACCATAACCATAATAACCCATCTGAGTTACACAGCGTAAATCGTTACCGATCTAAGAGTTTGTTTACACGTGGTGGCGTGGCGTCTGCCACGCCACCATAAAAAAAAATACGTCTGCACTCTGCAAGCGATAGTCAAAGAAGAGAGAGTTTTTACCACTGCATCGCTGCGCTGTCCTTTTCTTCCGGTATTTCGGTGTTGCCAATCCACAAAGCGCGTTTGGCCTACCTATATTCTGTTTTCCCCACTTTCTCGAAGATTAACTACACTTTAAACTGATTATTATTAGCTTCTATCTCTTCTACTAGAGTTTTTAATTTATACGACAGTTGTAACTTTGCGATTCTGGTATGAAAACGTTGAAAGATGTCGTAGCCCGATTAACTGAACTGTGACAAACCACTCCGCTTCCTATGGCACGACTTCCACTCAACGTTTTCAATCGCTAAATTGATAGAAAAAAAATTTGGTTTCGGCGCCCCCTTCAAGACCGAGTGCCGGCGGCCAACTCAATCCGCCCCTGTGGCAAATAACGGCGCGTGCGTCCCTCGGCGTCGTGACGCCCCCCAGCGTTGCGGTTGTTGTTGATCCATGGGAGCGTCGCGTTGAATTTGCTGTTCGGACACTGTGCACACGCACCCCCAGAATTGTTCGTGAAGCGTTAGTTACCAACGTTTGTTGATTTTCGTATTTTATAATGTTCGTTGCAGCATTCGTGATTATAATTTCTTTGCACTGATTACTATATTTATTAATTTAAATTATCGCTTCGGACACTATTATCTCTTCTTTGAATTATACTTCGTTGATTTGATTTCACTTATTTGGTCAGCTTGAATGCTTAATTACTTTTAAATTAGTTTACCTATTTACTCAGGTATTATTTGTTTCTCGGCGCTAAGTTTCCTCGTATTTTATCTTTAATTCAGCATTTATTTTATTTTAAATGGCGGTTTGTTTTTGCTATTTATTTGGTACACAGAGTTATTAGTTAATTGTTTCGTTTCCGTAAATGTTTACTAGACACACCGAGTAATGTTTTAATTTGCGGTCCCTAATCGACTAATTAATATAATCGATTACGCATTTTATCTATTGTTCTTGGACATTTTTATAGAAAGATTTTTTTCACTTAAAAATTTGTTTTATTATTTTTATTTTTATTTCTCTTATCGTCAATCGCACGTTACTTATTTCTGGTGTTATTACACCTTCGTTAAGGATTAGCCATCATTCGTCTCTACACCGGTGTATTTGTCTTATACCCTTCGCACTTAATTAACAATCGTTGTTCACGTAATTTTTGTAACAAAAAATAGTAACCTAATTATTACTATTAATAATTTTCACTTTCCGTATTATTATGAACACTTGTTTTTCACACGCACTTCCCGTCGCTCTTCAGTATTTCGATAGCGGTGCGTGTTACGAGATCTCGTTATCTCGGTGCGGCGATCCACGCCTATTCCCTCTTGGACATCCCTCAGCTTTTCGCCGTGGCTGAGTTGCTCACTCCCGTCCAGGTTGGCCCTCCAGTGAGCGTCTCTTAGAGGTTTGGTCATCGGGAGACTTGGTTTGGTGGATTCGGAAGGAGGTGTGATACTTCGTGTTCAAGGATATGAAATATGGTTAAGGAAAAGGCCCCCCACCTTGGCATTGGTGTGGGCCCGGCAGTTTTTCTTCAGAGTCTGGAGTGGGAGTGCTCTCCCACTGACTAAACTGCGGCTCCGCATGTGGCTGTCTCGATTAGCTAATCGAGAGGTTTCCACCGGCGTTGATCTTGAAGATGTTTCTTCGTCCATGACCACCTCCTTATATTATTACAATGCCAAGTTGTCACTTGGTGATTATTATAAGTTGCATAACAAAAAAATTAAAATTTCATAACATATTTTTTTTTTTATACTTTCTGGCCGATCTCAACACGAGATTGGCGATTCCGTAATCCGAACCCGGGCCGCATGTTAAAGAGGGCGCCACTCATGATTACGTCCATGAGAACGGATTGTGACCGCGTGATTCTATCAGTCATTCTTCCTCTCTTTGTCTGAAAGAGGGACTTTATTATTAGCTCGTCGGAGACATGAGATTCTTAATCATCAGGGCATGAATCCGTGATAAGAATCACTCATTCGTTCTCTATTCATTTACTTTACTGATTTTACTTTGTCAAGAATCTACTTCGACTATCCTCCAACCGACTCTCCGTGGAGCGCTGGTGATCAGTCAGCGTCCCTCGTATAGCGCGGTTAGCGAAATTCAAACGGTCCGCGTTTGGTCGATATTCATTTTTGCTCGTTAACGAGCCGATTTCTCGGCCCGTTAATCCGCTGATGTGTGATTCTATTGAAGTTACATTTACAGTTAGCATACTAGAGTTACTTTATCGGTTCACATCTTAACCGTCGAAAACATGATTCTATCAAGGCCTCACGTTTTTGGGCAGCCAGTTGAGACGCCCTCGTCCCAGATCGTTAGACGAGAGACAGAGTTATCCATCTCTCCCCATAACAACCTGGTTTGGTATAATTCGGACTCTTTGTTATAGGTACACTTACATGGAAAAGGTATCAAAGCAATATTAATGAAACACGCGGTACAATCAAAGGAAGGGTGGGGTTCCACCGATTTATTTTACAAAAACATATATTTAAATTCACAACAATAAATTTGGAAGAGCCTAGCTAGCGTACAGTTATATGCTACAGAGAAAAACAACAAACAAAATAGATTAATTAAACTACAGTGAAAATCGGCCATGCGACCCTATAAGAGATAGGGCCGCATGGACGAGTGCCCATGTGACCCGGTTTCGACGATCCTCGCAGAGACAGTTCATTATGTTACATAGTTATATAAAAAGAACAAGCGAATGATTAGCTGAGTTTACATTTAGCTGAGTTAACAATTTGTGCGCCATTGCGCAACAAAACAAAAGAAAGGTTGAAGAAACGAAATTAATTAGTATGCTTGGTACTTGAGTCCTGAGGGGAAGTAGAAATTTCTGTTAGCGTCGTGACGCGACGGACTAACAACTTGACCTTGAATAGGCTGGAACATGTATTTTATAATTTTTAATCGTGTCTTAGTGACACTTTCCCTTTGGCTGATAACATACGTTTAGTTAGCAGAAAGAAAATTATATTCAAATAAATCTTATATCGACTCGGACGCTTCTGCATGCGTCTGAGCCGCATTCTTACCCTACAATACACATAATCAATTTATTTTAATTTTTGCTACAGGGGTCGGCTGAAAATCTGGAAAGTAGATACACACAACGCATGTCAATAGTGAATATTTCTGTAAGATTATACTTATGGTTGGTGAGGTTCTCTGCTTTCCTTATAATCAGCCTTACTCCGATACATTCGGAGACACTCACCTCTATTTGGTTACGTGTAGGTATAAGAATAAACAAAACAATACAAAAATTACTATCAAGGCTTAATATAATGAATTTTTAATTCCGTTTATAATGTGCAGTGGGATTTCTTTCGTATGGCAAACGAGACAAGTATTGTTAATAAAAAAAAACAAACAGGAACACGTATGATTGCGACAGTGGTTTAATTACTATTTTTCTTAACCTAGATTCTTGTCACTACCTACACCTAAGTTTTGGGAGAGCATGTTCGTAAAGATTAGTACCAGTTTCTCTAAACTGGTTTCGTGGCGTTACTATGAAGAAACATAGTTCTCGGTTTCGAACGCGAGTGATATGAGAATATCTTCAGCCACACTCGTTGAATTGAGTTCGCTTTCTCCTCCACTTAAGCGTATCTTACAGTTAGGAAGCTATAGCAGGTGATCGCAGACCGACGTCCGCTTGTTTGAAACCTACGCGGCGGCCTTTACAGGCCTACCTGTGGTCCAGCGTTTGCTGGGACCGGCCGCGGCGTCGCAGACCATCCGATCTGACAGACTTATTTTCGTCAGGCGCATACTTTCGTATTGGGGGTCAGGGGTCGAACCTGACCTCCTTTCGGCGGGACGCCGCGATCGTGGACCTGCTGAAAACAACTATTGAAACGTGCTCCATGTCACCTAGACAAACGGATGGCCGGGGTGGAAAACGGTCCTCTGCCAGAGGGCCGTTTCCGATATGGCAGCCCACCTCAGAAGTGAACGATATGTCCATATCGTTATCCATTTGGCCGATGGATTTGGTTATTGCTTAATTAAGGCGGTCGTCTATTGACCGGTGAGAGTCGCACTGACAGGATGACGTCTGTCAGCGGGAGGCGTCGTAACGCAGAGGAATTTACACGTCTGTCATATCTCAGCCTCCGAGCGCGCATGCAGTCGCGAGGCATTGTGCCATCCGCCTGTCTCCGGTGGGGAGCACCTATTCATCGACGTCATGACTACACTAGGATGGAGACACCAAACCTTGAGCAGTCACGTTCGACTCTCTACGCCACTGTCTGACCGGCGATTATGTTTCTAATCTGATGTCTCCACCTCGCAAGCCCACCCGCGAGAGATGACAGTTTTTAGTGCGGCGAGGTGGATCGTACCTTCGTCCGCCAGCCCGAGCTTATACATAATTATTAGTTAGACCAAAGATCCTTTCTCCGCCCTGTAGGCAAGTCCGGAGAATATTTACTTGTTTTCCTTTTAAACAAACATATTGGTGGTTATTATCAATCTTACTGAAGTTATTGTTCTCTCGCGGATGCCTCGCCCTTAATTTTAACAATTATACGTTAGCCCAGCACTAGCAAGACGATCCTTAATCCGATCGCTGTTTTAATACAATAATTACAATACAGCCCTAAGCTAGGCACCTGTGTCGTGTCCAGTCATACTACCGGCAATCTGTTAGCAATATGATTTTTTTCATTTAGTTGCGGCGAAAGAGTGTTCTAGTTAATTATTAAGAGAAAATATTCAAACAAAAAAAAATCCTAATACAGTCATAAAGAAGCGTATTCGAATGTGGTTGTTGAGCAAATTATTCTCATTTAGTTGCGGCGAAAGAGTGTTCTAGTTAATTATTAAAAGAAAATATTCAGACAAAAAAAAATCCTAATACAGTCCTAAAGAAACGTATTCGAATGTGGTTGTTGAGCAAATTATTCTCATTTAGTTGCGGCAAAAGAGTGTTCTAGTTAATTATTAAAAGAAAATATTCAGAAAGAAAGAAAAAAAAAAAAAAAATCCTAATACAGTCATAAAGAAACGTATTCGAATGTGGTTATCGCGCAGGAAGCGCCCACGTTTAATTATTAAAAGGAAGATTTCAAATGGTTACTGAGAGAAATATTCTGATTTCGCTTATGAAAAGAAAAGTTTCGAATTTAGTTGTTGAGGAAGATATTCTAATGTAGTGTTTGCGAAAAGAAGTGCTCACGCTTAACCATCGAAAGAAAACATTCAATTAGTCACCGAGAAAGAAACACTAGAATTTAGCCATAAAACGGAAGGTATTCGTATTTAGTAATAAAAAAAATTATTCTACTTTAGTTGCTGCGGAAAGAAGTGTCCACGTCTAGTTATTAAAAGAAAATATAAAATAAAAAAAAATACTGCTTGGGCTATGAAAAGAAAAATATCCGAGTTTAGTTATTAAAAGGAAATTATTCACTTAGTTATTGAGAAAATTATTCTAACGTAATGATTGCGAAAAGAAGTGATCACGTTTTGTTATCAAAAGAAATTATTCAGATAGTAAAATCAACACTCTAATTTGGCTATGAAAAGAAACGTATTTGAATTCAGTTATTGCTGAAGGAAGCGTCCGAGTTTAGTTATTAAAAAGAAATTATTCACTTAGTTATTGAGAAAATTATTCTAACGTAATGATTGCGAAAAGAAGTGATCACGTTTTGTTATCAAAAGAAATTATTCAGATAGTAAAATAAACACTCTAATTTGGCTATGAAAAGAAACGTATTTGAATTCAGTTATTGCTGAAGGAAGCGTCCGAGTTTAGTTATTAAAAAGAAATTATTCACTTAGTTATTGAGAAAATTATTCTAACGTAATGATTGCGAAAAGAAGTGATCACGTTTTGTTATCAAAAGAAATTATTCAGATAGTAAAATAAACACTCTAATTTGGCTATGAAAAGAAACGTATTTGAATTCAGTTATTGCTGAAGGAAGCGTCCGAGTTTAGTTATTAAAAAGAAATTATTCACTTAGTTATTGAGAAAATTATTCTAACGTAATGATTGCGAAAAGAAGTGATCACGTTTTGTTATCAAAAGAAATTATTCAGATAGTAAAATAAACACTCTAATTTGGCTATGAAAAGAAACGTATTTGAATTCAGTTATTGCTGAAGGAAGCGTCCGAGTTTAGTTATTAAAAAGAAATTATTCACTTAGTTATTGAGAAAATTATTCTAACGTAATGATTGCGAAAAGAAGTGATCACGTTTGGTTATCAAAAGAAATTATTCAGATGGTAAAATAAACACTCTAATTTGGCTATGAAAAGAAACGTATTTGAATTCAGTTATTGCTGAAGGAAGCGTCCGAGTTTAGTTATTAAAAAGAAATTATTCACTTAGTTATTGAGAAAATTATTCTAACGTAATGATTGCGAAAAGAAGTGATCACGTTTTGTTATCAAAAGAAATTATTCAGATAGTAAAATAAACACTCTAATTTGGCTATGAAAAGAAACGTATTTGAATTCAGTTATTGCTGAAGGAAGCGTCCGAGTTTAGTTATTAAAAAGAAATTATCCACTTAGTTATTGAGAAAATTATTCTAACGTAATGATTGCGAAAAGAAGTTTGTTTCCGTTCGCGGTTCGATCGCACAGTATGTAAAACCAGACACTCCACTTACATTGGACTTTCGGGGGGGGGGGAGTCCGACTTCCGTCTACCCGTGCAGCCCCGAAAGTCGACATATAGATAGTCACAGATAAAAACAATTACAGTAGATAGCAAGAAGAAATAAACACAGGACAAATTATATGAGTAACACTAGAGCTGGTTAGGCCTTCCGTTACCCGTGCCGCAGATCTACTCCTCCGACCGCTGAAACGAACTGGTGATTTGAAAAAAAAATGATGTGAATTATTTATCAATCTTGCTTTGAAAAGCATTACATTTATGCACGATTTTATCGCAAAAAGGCCGCAAAGATACGGCCCTTTTGCGTGAATGAGGTGAAAACGCGAAATCTCGCGAGTTACTTAAACGGCTACATACGTAGTCCGCTTTCAAGCATCTAGACCTGGTTTGCTCCCTAATATCTAGGAACACTGGTTCGGAGATAAGGGAGAAACATATTTAAATCAACGTATTAGTTTTTCACAAACCTTGGAGATGACCTCGGAGTACTGGATGGCGGCGCGGCAACGGAGACCTTGACACGGGATCTTAATACACTCACATCACATTTATTCAGAGTCTAGTGGATAACCTTAATATATATATATAACCACAATATTAACCATAACCATAATAACCCATCTGAGTTACACAGCGTAAATCGTTACCGATCTAAGAGTTTGTTTACACGTGGTGGCGTGGCGTCTGCCACGCCACCATAAAAAAAAATACGTCTGCACTCTGCAAGCGATAGTCAAAGAAGAGAGAGTTTTTACCACTGCATCGCTGCGCTGTCCTTTTCTTCCGGTATTTCGGTGTTGCCAATCCACAAAGCGCGTTTGGCCTACCTATATTCTGTTTTCCCCACTTTCTCGAAGATTAACTACACTTTAAACTGATTATTATTAGCTTCTATCTCTTCTACTAGAGTTTTTAATTTATACGACAGTTGTAACTTTGCGATTCTGGTATGAAAACGTTGAAAGATGTCGTAGCCCGATTAACTGAACTGTGACAACATAAAGGAAACAAATCAACATTGTTGACTGCTTAACCTGATCTGTGCCGTGCGGTATTAATATGGCCGTGCATGGAGGGCCGTGATTTTCTTTTTAAAAAAAACCTAATAAATATGTACTTTTTGGACATATAATAATAGTAAATTACAAACACTTACCGTATAAATACACGATGTGTCATTTCCGCCATCATTTATCCAAAAATGTTTCAAAAACGAAAATTACCGCCATATTCACTTAGCCCTGCTAGCAACACATTTGAACACAACAAAAAAGCTTTTTTTAAAAATCGATGTATTATAGATTAAAAAACAATATCTTTAAAGTTTAAGTATCATACTATGATTGCAAGAGATGTCACTATATGCATGATATTTTAAAATTATTAAATACGTTTCTTGTGGCCTTTAAATCGCGTCTCAAATACTGCGTGTAAACACGCACATTTAGTATGACCGGCCCTACGAGTACGACATTGTATGGCGTGTTAACACGTCCGTGGCAAAGAACCGGTTAAGAGAGGTACTGGTGTCTTGTAAATCAAGTGTAAAGTAGAGCGTATTAATTCGCTCATTTTGTATGGACGGCCCCTTAAACACGGAATTGTAGAGCGAATAAACTCGCTTGCGGCAGAGATCCGGTTAAGAGACTTTAGGGATGCAAGTTTTATTATTAATTCAAGTCGAAATTATTCTAGAAAAAACAGTAGTTTGAAAATATAGTTTTATGGATCGTAAACCATTTTTAATACCTCGTGTTATACTTTGAAGATCCCCTGATAGAAATATTCTCTTTACAAAAAATATTGATAGAGATGTTTGTCTGAAACTTTACTCTTGATTATACCGCTAAATGGATTACATTCGTGTAATCTAGTTGTCCACGTGGAACCGGCTAATTGCAAGTCAAGGACGTTTCTGCTAGTTCTTCTTCATTCATTCTCCCATTCAGCAGAAATCATAGAGTAACTGTACCAACAAAGTTGTAGCGATCTAACTATCTATTAAATAATAATCCCCGCGACGCCTATAGAAACAATGGTGGATTACCCTATAGTTGCACGAGACGCGTGCTCGGGGCTTCCAATTGTAAGGGCCTCAAAATACCATATATTCCATAAAACTTATACAACATTTTAAATTCAGTTTTATTTATTAGAAAAACATGGCTTTCTAAATTTAATTGCGCCTGGGGCTTCCCAAGGGCTTAATTCGTCACTGTACAGAATCATAAAATATTCTAGCTATGTATTCTGCTTTATTGTAATTAAAAAAGAACACTGCATAGTTTTTTCATAAACAAATCGAAAAAAATCACGATACGAATATCATACGTCAAATTCAACTGAAAGTTGCACCAGAGATAATAGTTGCACATAGCCATTAACCCTCCAAGGACGAGCGTCACCATATGGTCACACAAAACACCGTTGTCTATTGATCCCACTATTCATACTTTTTCTACCTGAATATCGTTGCTTTTGCTCATATTTGGTTAAGAAAGGTACGGACTACAGTTAGCCATCAGCCGTAGGAACAGGAACGGTCTCCAAAAGCACATGTGATTTTTTGAATTTCCGTTTTTTTTAATTTACTTTTTGAAACTGTTAGATATTTTTTTATAAAAACATAAAATTATTTACAGTTATTTTGCTAATATATTTGTTTTGAAATTATGTTGATCTAAAGAGGTCAAATTGTAAATATTTTTAAAAAAATCACGTTTAGCTATATTTCAACCCCGAATGTTTGCAAGCCCATACGGTCACTTTTGTCCTTACTACTGTCCGTACTCAATATTACACGGTAATAAAAGGATGAACATGACTATATAGTCATGCGGGGTTTCTATACAACGACTTTGCGTTTTTTTTTTTTAAATTTTGGATAGGAATAAAAGTTATCCGTGACTTCAATATAGCTTAGAAAATATTTTTTTTATCAGGAAAAATCTCTCGTCTCTGGAGGGTTAAGTCAACGCGCATGCGTACTGAGGCGACCTGTATATAATGACAATGACTTAAAATGCGACACTTATCTAACCAGAATCGATTATAACTGGTAATATCGTTCATAATCGATTCAAAATATACTATTTTGTGTAGCTAAATTTTTTATTTTTTTTACCACCAGCGATCCGCGTCAGCGACCCTTAATAATCGAGCGACTGTTGTTTCTACCGATACATTTTTTGTATGTACAATATTTAAATCAAGTTAAAAATAATAATATTTTATAAAGATAACAGAATGTCGCAGCACCTACATGTTGAAAGCTTGTGTTAATGCTATTTGTGAGATGTGAAAAATGACGACGGTGCACAAGATTAAAATATTTTGCAAAGCTTTTTGAGGATCATTTATAAAGTATATTGGTTATCGTGATGTTAGTGTAATGAAAAGATGACCTGCTGGGAGACGGTGGGTATATTGGCACCCTGCGCATTGCTGGTATCCTCAGATCCCAATAACGTAAGTAATTATTTAGAATATTTTATTTATACTGTTCACTGCTCGTTAGCGTAAGTGATTGTTATTTTTTGTTGAATTAAATTTGATTTTGCTACTGAAGTTACCAATTAAAATTGATTTAAACCTGATGAATTATACTGTTGCATCCTGTATTAGTTGTCTTTATAATATGTTATTATTTATTTAGTCGATATAGATGTTATTTTCACCTCTTTCTCTATATCAGATTCAACATAGTAGCTATATAGCTACCGGACTGAAACACATTTTTTTTCATAAATCATAAATGGTATTAGTGTATTTAAAATTCACACGCTATGGGAAGTAAAGTTATAAAATGATGCTTATCGACTTATTAAATCATCATGACTAAGTGAAGGTGGAATATATACAATATGATCTAAATTTGTTACAGTTAAATATATTTATTAAAATGTGTGATAGTTTATTCAAAATTGGATTTTGTTTATTTTTCAATACCAGATTAGTTATAATTATTATTACCAGTTAAATATAACTGTAACAAATTTAGATAATATTTATATAATAATAAGGAACATTCATTTACAAACATTGTTAGTTTCATTATCGGTAGGCCGTTGGGTAATTATTGTGTGTTTTAATCGATATGGCAATAATTAACTATTATAAAATAAACGCTTTTGTGCAGGCACCCTTGAAAGTGGAGGGGGCGTATATGTCG
Source organism: Himalopsyche tibetana (assembly GCA_030503985.1). Taxonomy (NCBI): domain Eukaryota; kingdom Metazoa; phylum Arthropoda; class Insecta; order Trichoptera; family Rhyacophilidae; genus Himalopsyche; species Himalopsyche tibetana. The sequence goes on along the minus strand of JAPJYX010000014.1, from coordinate 37,664,541 downwards.
ATGATTGGAGCAGTCTTCCCGTGAAATAAAATTCAGTCTTCGGTTGTTACTCGTGTTTTATTGTTTGCGTTTCGGCTGTGCTTTGTTCGATTGTAATCTATTCTAATCATTATTTTAATTTGTCCGGTGTATTCGGTGACTTAAAATATCAACACGTGCGCAGTGGTGGTCTTAACGCCTTGTAATCGATGCAGTTATATCTACAATGTTGATTAATAAATCGTCATACACGATGGACGCCGAAGATTGCATGCACACTAATCTATATTGGACTCGATTGAAGATGGAGTGGGAACCTGTATCAATTGATCTCGATGATGAGTTTCCCGTTTCTCCCGAATCAATTTCGTCGCATAAATACTACGCAGATTATTACGATAATTATCCATACATGACTCGTAGCATCACCGATCTTTCAAAATCACCATACGGTATTCGTGAATTTTCCAAACGTATTAGTTCAGGTGAACGAGCTCCCACATTTGGAGAAAAACGTCGTAGATTTTACGAAAATAGTGGACCGACTTCTCTTCCCATTTTCCAACTATCGCCGGAAAAGTCACATTCTCCTAATAATACTACAAGAGAAGTTTCGGCATCGCCCTGCTTTAATCTAAACACAATAAAAAACGATTGCAAACCTGTGAACAAAAACACAAGAGATTCTTCTACGTCTCCTTGCTTTGATTTCAATATAGACGATGATTACAAGTGCGTCGAAAAGATATGTGACTATATTGATTCCATTTATGAATCTATTGATCACTTTGTGTCGATAACCAAAGATGACGTTTGGCCTGAAATAAAAGATCCCAGTACAATCGAACACAGCATATCTATTTCCGGCTTGTCGTTCGACGATTCATCTAGTTCGTGCAAATTGGAAGTGGTCGATTTCGAAAACGACGATACAGTTGAAAATTGCGATATTAAAGTTCAGCAACACTGTGTGCCTGTATCTGTACACGAATACAAAAGTCCGATATTAAAACGCTCGCGTCCAATGCAAAGTCTTGTTTTTGACGAAGTGGAGTCTGAGGGACCAAATATTGCGAACCTTGATGCATCCGAGGTAAAAGCTTTCTGGAAACGTTTATCAGAAAATGTACCACCACCTCCGCTTGAAAATAACAAAAATAAGCGTCCGAATCCGGAAAAAAGTCTCGAAAAATCTAAGACATCTGAAGTTGTCGGTTCTAAGGTAGAGAATTGTAAAAAAATATCAAATGACGATTCGCCAACTGGCTCTTTTGACTGCGATAGTTATCGTTTGTGGAATAATGCAACGGAGTCTCTTTTGAACGAGATTATTATCGAGTGCGAAGACCAAGGTTTGGCGGATAAAAGTACTGACAGCAGCACTGAAGAATACGAATGTTTTGTTGTTGGCGCGTCGACGGTGGAAAATAGCGATTGTTTTGTGAGAAACGTCGGAAATGTTTCCAACGAGAATCCAACAAGTGGTTTCAACCTGAGCGGCGAAGAGTCGACGGTATATTTGGACGCTTCGAGTATTAATTATTTAAATTCAAACAAGAACTCTCGATGGTACACCGATAAGTGCCAAAGCTTGCCTGTTGACATTAATAATGGCAATTTCAATTTAGATACGGGTGCAAAGTTGTGGACAACAATAGAGGTACATAATATTATTTATTGATATTTACATTATTATGTTTGATAAGAATAGCACAAACATAACATTGAACGAATTTTAATTTATGATTATTCTCCTTTATCCACAATATCGGTGCTTATTGCGAAATCGTTTTTCGATGTTATTCTGTATTTATTTTTAAAATTAAATAAATAGACATTTGTGCACTGTATTATAATATCTTTAATTGTAATATCAATGAAAAATACTTATAGGTATCAGTTAGATGTAAAAATCAATATTTACATGCTTTTCAAAATGGTCTCTACCTTTATGTTACTGCCCCTCCCTTTTAAGAAAAAAATATCTTCGTGCCTCCATCCTCTATTTCACATAGTAAAAAAGACACGTAAATGGCAAATAAATATTTTGGACTGTTCGCGCCTCCCTTTGCTTTCAATATGAATAGTCCACGCCTCCCAGTTTGGAAATCGCTGACCTACATGGAGCATTTATGTCTATAGGCTTAAAATATTGTTATAGAAGTAATTTATTGTATCGATTGACGTGGCATTTTCTTGGTAGAACTCCATTATAATAGGATAAAAATAGCAAGGTATTTAGTTCTTCAGTTTTTTAATATTTATTAGTTGATAGCTATTCCGGCTTCCGCCATCGTCAGAACTATATAGTTCTATATGAAATAGCTATCAACTAATAAATTTTAAAAAACTGTAGAACTAAACACGTTGCTATTTTTACCCTATTACAAACTTCTTGTATTTTTAAAATTAGCAGTACCAAATAATAATCACTGGAAAGTGCATGCACCATGGTTTTGATTTAATTGTCTATGATGTTCCACATTTAAATTTGATCAGCTAACTTATTGAAGTTTATATATGCATAAAAAAACAATCATGACATGATATTTTCTTGGCTCCTCTCATAATACAATATCTTATCTTCTTATTTATGTAACTATTTTTGATAAGACTGATAAAATTATATTTATTTTCATACAAAAAATTGCTAACCAACTAAATAATTTAGTATACTTAAGATAATGCAGCTACACCATTATCTTATCTTACATTTTATACAAATTCTTTACAGTATAACTGCTTCAGTTCTCAATTTGACACAATTGGTGATTGCTTTAATTAAAATCAGTAGAGTATTCATTTCTCAAAAGATGCAACGGCGACGATTTAATAGCTTGGGTGGTACAAACGAATACGATGTAAGAAATATGATTTTATGTAACGAGTGGCTACTGTCTTATTGCTTTTGTAGTTATCCAAAACCTTCTTCTTGTTTTGCCACATAGTGTATTTTCTTTTTCTAAGGTGTGACTCGAGTTTCCTGTCACACAAATAAAGACTTTCAATGTTCTCTCAAAATCATTTGTTTATTGAGATTACAAAAGATCAAATGTTTTCTTGTTAGTAATGCTCATTTTTCTCTTCGTTGCAGCCCCCTGAAAATGATTTGCAGAAGAATTCAGCCGACAGGGTCCTTTCGGAACACCAGCTGAGGGTACAGAGATCTCTCCAAAAGCTAAACCTTCCCGATTGGTAAGTTTGAAACTACAAATTCTTTTCTCTTATTATTAAATATATTTATATTTATTATTACTGTTCGCTGGATATGACTACAGTGGTCAATATTGTTAGATTCTGTGACGGATCTCATTAGTTCAAATCCCAATATGAACAGCATTTTTTTCATTTAATTGATCGATTTCTGTTTGAATGTATGTATGTTTTAGTATTTAAAAATTCTCTTCCACCATTCCAATTTTAAAATGACGAGACAGCAAAAGCTATTAACTAATCAACAGTCCTATCCTTGTTCAATCTTTCTATCTTTACTCTCTTCGAAAAAGGAGAGGTCGAGCAACTGAGTGAAAAGCAGATCTCGTAAAAAAACTTCCATTGAGATACCTTCATTAGGAGAATATTTTTTCTAAATTGATCGAGAACACAAAATAATAATAATAAAAAAATGCTTTCAATTGCTTATGGGCATCAGAAAATATTTAATTTCTTCATGTAACTGTCACAAAGAATTAAATGGAGATTAACAATGCTTTACCACATTTAATTTTGAAGAATTTTCGATGCATCCCTAATTCCACTTTCATTTATTGTAATGTGACAGTGCAGTGCTTGTATGTTTAGGTTGGGTTATAAACTGAAATGTATGCATTCTTTCTGGAACAATGTTTTTTTTTTAATATGAAGGTAAACTGACACACGACACTCACCTAACCTGGTGCTCCTTGCGCACATGCATTTGCACACGCACACAAGAAATATTGCTTTCTTTATTTCATTGAAAGCATGGTCACACAGTATTTTTTTATAAATACATATTTATCTATATTTAATTCATTTAATAGAAAAAAGTATTTTCTGGGTCTATACAGGCATTGTGTTTTTCACAATCTTTCCGCGATATTCTGCAATGCTTCATATGTCATGAATTTGAAATAATCGATTATGCTCCCCATTATTTTCGTCCAGGTACTTTTATTTTAGAATATTTTTGGGAGTTAAACATTTTATATATGTTCATTTTATTTAGTTATAAGCCCTATAGTAGGGTTGCCCAACTGGCAAGGAATCCCTCCCCCTGGGAATGAATTTCAAAATTCCAGGGGGATTGGTTTGATTGATTCTTTTTTTTAACTGAAACTTGATTCAAAATACTACTTATACTAATGGTTTGTTCATTGAAATATGCTTTAGTAATTTTAGTATGTTACTTACTATATGGTAAAAAGAATATTTCAATAAATTTATAATATTATGTAGAGGTGGAATTATATTCTGAAATAGTGAATAGGGAAAATAGAGCAACTAAGGCTGGCAACCCCTGCCATAAAGCATCATTGCCAATGTAATGGGTTACACATATTGGGTGTTTGTCAATAACGTGTACAATAAGACTTTAATAATTATCTATAATTTAAAACTTTTTTCCCCAAGGTATAAAAACGCTCCAGTACCCCGTGAAGGTTTCTTATTAAAGAAACGTGCGTCTGACGCAGGATCGAACAGCGGCCGAGGCTGGCCGCAACAACAAGCGGGATTAGGCGGGAAAACTACTTCTTTAGGATCACTTGGTGCTGGAATACCGACGAGACAGTTAGCTCTCACTCCTCCATCGCAATACCAGCAATCTGGATTCACACGTTGGTCCACCAGTCGACTTAATTCGGCTCAGGTAAGCTAATTTGAATTTTTAACCGCCCTTTTCAAATATATATATTTAACTAATATGGGCATTACAACGGTACCAACAGTGTGACAAAGTCACTTCACTAAACCCTTTGACGCAACCATCTAATAACTGTTAAATGCAAATTACATGCCACATAATTGAAGAAAATCTACATAAAGCTCCCCATAGTAGTTTTTTTTTAAAACTCTATTCTGTTATCATTATTCCGTTCATCAATGATGTATTTTAAAAATTACTCATTGTGCCTGTTTTTGGCTGAAAAAGAAGGGATGAGTTCATCCATGCATTTAGATTTATCGTAAGCAACATTCCTAAGCTGAGCAGGCCAATCTAACAAATGCGCAGCATAATTTCAATCTTCTTGAATGAGTATTTTATTTTTGAATATAATGCCTTTCCACCAAAAATTGACAGTCACCTTCAAAATTATACTTTTTTTTCACACAGGTTAAGATAAAATTAATAATCAATCATAATAAGTTATAAATTTATTTAAAAAATAAATCCCATCGCTATTTACATTATATAATACTTCATCTAAATTTTTTTCTTATTCAAATAATAGGTAAGGTTAAATTCTTATTATATTATCTAAATTTTCAATTTCTAATTTATTCTGTTTAATTAGGATTAATTCAGATTTAAAATTTATTATTTTAATAGTTGTATTGAAGTGCGTTTAAACTGCTGCGTGGCAGCTAAGAGGGAAGATTGATTTATGCTAGTGTTCATTGGAGGATATTATCCCTTGACTGCATTAAAAAAATGTTAACACCGTGAATGATATATGATATTATGTTTTGCATTATAAAATAGTTTGTGTTTCGTAATGTTGACATCAATAAATTTAAGACGAATAATATTTTTTTCTAGACATCACCGTGTTCGTCAGCGCGAAGCAGTGTCCGCTGCGGTGCAGTCTCCCCGTTGAATTCTCCAGCTCGCCCCCCGCGAGTCCCTAGACCCACCAGACCTCCATACCTCGGCTGGAGAAGTCAAGAACGGCTCGCTTCTCCAAGAACACCACACGAAAGGTAAACAATCTTAAATTTAACCTGAAAACTTTGTGTGTACAGAAGGAATGGACATCCTGAAAACAAAGTTCTGACATCTAAATCAGCGCTGTCCAACTGGTGGCCCACGGGAAACATTTTTTGCGACTCGCGAGCTGTACATTTTCAATTGACTTTTTATTTACCTATATTCTGGCCCCCCGAAATGTTTGCTAAAGAAAAAATGACCTGCGGCCTAAAAGAAGTTGGACAGCACTGATCTTAATGATATATTTGAAATTGATGCGGTATAAGATTTAAATAAGTTTTGTCTATTTATTTATTCAACTTCGTTACAAGATCTTGTAAACTAATTATGTTTTCATATTGAATAAAAAAAAAATACTTGGTTATCCAAAAAATTTAACTGCAGTAAACACTTTAAAAGTTAAAATATGTTTTTATAGTCGACATTATTTCTATGAATGAATTATTCATTAGCTCCAAGTCGGAATAATTTTTTTTTGGAAGTTTTTTTTTTTTATAAATTAGTTCATAATATCGCACCTTTATAATACAAGTGACAAATTTGCTTGTTATATGACAACATTCCCTACGTTATAATCCTGTATCTGCAAAGATTACATTTTACAAGAGAGCTTCTTAAAGATTCAAACCACAGAGACCGCAAGTAGTAGATTTTTTTTATTCTTATATTTCTCGATGCCTACCCGTAGAACTGAATATGCAAAAATATATGTGCGTATAGAAAACAAAAAGGCAAAAAACGTATAATCATGCAAGTGCCACTTATACGTCACGAGCGTCCATAATATCCCACAGCTTGGAAGGTTTATGAAATGCCATCTATTGAATCCAATTATGACATAACAAAAGAGTTCTTCGCCAAATTGCCGTCATGTCATGTAGATGCTACAATGTGTATACATATTACGAGTGTCCCAGCTCAATGTTACAGCTCTACTTTAAAGAAGGGAGCTGTATAATTATTTTGCCCTGGGACATTTTGCAAAGACCAAATTGCGATTCAATTATAAAGATACAAAATTATATTACCACTCCAGTGCTTTCGCTTAACAGATAAACATTATGTTTATCATCCTGGTAAGTGAGATGTACATTAAATAGCATTTAAAATGGACTTATTTGTGTAAATTGTTGATAAAGCAAATACAATTTATCATTCTATTGCTCTTTCATTATCAACAGATACAGTATAAATTGTCTGTTTTATTTTTTTCTCTAAAGAAAGCTTATTGAAATCAGTCAAATGATAAGATAAAAACAGTTTAAAAAAAAATGAAGTAAAATTTTTTAACATTTTTTTTGTGCTGGGACCATTCTTCAGATAATGCTATCACATTAGATATTTTATTATTCAATTCATCAAGATTAAGTAGGCTGATATTATAGCAATCTCGTATAATCTTTTTATATAAAACAAACTAAAATTTTTGGTAAATTGATAACAAAAATATTCAATATTCATTTATCATTGATCTAAATATATTGCAAAATACAAGTATTTATTGGGGTTGAATCACCTCACTTTCCTTCTTCAAATATTGTAAATATAGTTAATTGAAATTAAGAGACGCAATAATTAATTAGTTGCGTTGTAAAAAAACATTGAAGAGTTGATTTCTTAACGGCTTAAACTGAAGGGTTGTTTTTATAGTCTAAGTCTTGCTTCTTACAAGGTTTTTATGTTTCAATACACAGTTTATGATAAATAACTCTTCCTTTGCATACATGGCTACAGTTTGTGACCTTGTTGATAAAAAAAAAATAATTATGACACTGCCAGCAGGTTAAATTTATGATGAGAATGTAACCTTCTGCCACTATGCAAATATGACAGTAGTAAACTATTGTTGACTGGAAAGTCTGAAGGATGATGATTTAATGCCAGCGACGATTACACGGAATGTTCATCTAATTTTTATATTGTATGTCTTTTCTTGGTATGTTTTTATTAAAATTAATTCATGTCCTTTCTCTATAGTTATTATAATGACTTTCTATAGCTTAGAATAGCCCACAAATAAGTGGTTATATTTTTCCTAGAGATACTTCAATCAGTGCGGAACGAGTAGCTGAGGACAAACTAAAAATTTCTTGCGATTTTTACTGGATGTGCAGTAAAACCTCCTATAATACAAATAAATGTTCTTCATTAGACTTATTTATACATTCTCATTTTAGATTGGCTGTGTCGCTTCTGCCAGCGAGTCCGCCGGTGCCTGCAAACACGACTGAGGAAATACAAACCAGCATCAAAGAAGTTACGTCGGCCATCGTTCATTACGTCAGCGGCTTAGAACCAGGGAAAGAAGCGAGGCCGTCGAGTCCGAGGGGAAGTCCGAGACTTTGTTGGGTTGAAAGCTCCTTCGTTGGTGAGTTTCATTGCATATTTTTCACAATTGTACAAAACACATCATTTTTTAGAGGTCACATCATGTGAGCATGATATTTTATTTTTATATTAGATAATGAGACATAAAAATTTTATTACCGTCTTCTAAATGCTTGTATTAGCCTTCTTATCATTATGCTATGCAAACAATTTTTATTGTATCCGTATGCGATTGATAGATCAATCTTCCCAGATAATCGCTGCATATGAATACACACTTAAACATTGTGGGAATTTTCTACAATGCAAAATTCTATTGTATTCATAATATTTAAATTAAGATTTGCACGAAGGCTGTAATTAGTATGTCATCAATGTTTAATGTAAAATTGAGGCTAAATTTGATGATATAACTAAGTAGTAAAGGCGGAAATTTCACTGGTCATTGAATTAAAACTGTTCGAAGCCCACATATTCCGAAGGCTATATATTTTTTTTCTTAGCCTGAAATCAATTCCAATTACTCATCGTATATACATTCCATGTTGAAAACCTTTAAATCTTTCTGGTAGATAATAGGAGCTTATGCTACTTAGCTGCAGTAAATGATAAAGACGACTAGTGAAAATCAACAAAAGTCATTTTGGCACATTTTTTTTTACGTTTATTGACTTGAATGCATTATTAGACAATCGTTTGATCTGTAAGTTTGTCCGAGTTTATCAATTATAGTTAACCATCGCTTAGAATATTTTTTATGAACTCGTCTCGCTTTTATGATTAAATCAATACTGTAAGCTTTTTTTTTTAACACAACAAAAACACTTAGGCTTACCGTCCATTCCTTACTTTTCCAGGCACTAAGCCATTAGAGTCACCGCAGACCCCGGTTGTCGTGGCTCAGCTTTCCCCCCCGCACCAGCAGCAAAACAATCACAGCGCAAGCAACAACACCAACGGTCACGCCAATCACGCGCAGCAGAACAGCACTCATCACAATCAGCACCAACAGCAGAGGCCGCTGCAGCTGGAGCTCCATTCCACGTCGCATGGAAACGGTCGCCCCGGCAACACAACTCTCGCGGCCACCACCTACCAACACGGTGAGTATATTACCACGCTCACGTGAGGAAAACTCGCAAGCGATCCGGCCCAGTAAGAAGAAAAGCTTATAAATTTTACATTACTTTACTCAAGATTGCCACCCGACGGAGTTTGTAAGAATGGTTTCTCGTGTCACCGTTTTCATTTTTATCGTCTGAAAGCAGGCTGCTGTTATTGTTGAATTTAGGTATTATTTATGCTATGTCTGTCAATTGGATACGACATGTAAACGCACAACGAGGAACCACCGAGTGATGTCACCTTTATTTCAGTTCACAAATTATTGTTTGTTACAAATATGGTCTGTTGCAACTAAAATAATTTGTTTCTTATTTGGCAACTGTTTTGACTGTTACATTTGGCATACCAGTCTGCACATTTCCATTTGTGTTCTATAACACTTGAAGTATAAATTGAAAATTTTATTTCTATCGAATAAACTAGTTAAATAATATAATTCACATACAATTGCTTCAGCAATTCAGTATCGACCCAAATTTTAATCTGTATTATAAAATTAATCAAACGCAAATAAATGATCGACATTTGTCACTTTGTTTTGAGATTTTCTTAAAAAGGGAAATGTGTTGACTGCTAGTATAGATAGACATAGCATTTTTGTTTAATCAAATTGCAAGCTATATTTAAAAACAATAAGGCAAAATATTAGACTGAGTCAACTTGTTAATAGAGGTAGGCGTGTGCAATCTTTCTTATGCGATTGATGAATGTTAAAAAAAAAATTTTACATGAGGAAAACACTTATTCCAATATTGTAATGATAATTAGTGTGTGGAGATTGAATGTTTTTTTGTATAGTAAAAGTTTTTAGGTCACATTTTAAAAATATATTCGAAATAATATTATTTATAAATGTTGGTTCGTAGGCGTACAAATTTATTTTAAGTTTGCTTTTTTATCGTAAATTTTACTTTCAAAATAATTTAATCACACTGTATTTCACTCAAATGGGCAAATATATTTTCATTTTTATTCAAAATCATGATACTGTAATTTTTTTTTACACACATTTTTATTTAAATTGATTAAAATTATATCCAATCACGATTCCCGTTCAATTTTAGAATTTTATATACATCTAGTAAAATTAAATTATATATATATATTTATGTTCTTTTTGTAAATTATTACTTTTCTAACAATTAATTTTTTAAGAATATTTTTTGTGCTGTAATCAACATTTTTTTTACTCATCTCCTGGCTTACAGATGTGAACCTTAATTATTAAAATCATCTTATACATCTATTTTCTGTGGGTTGATAATCAATAACTAACGACAAATTGTCTATTGATGTTTGCTGTATTTTTTTACCATTTCAAACAGTATTATACAATACAAATCAACTTGTTATAACAGTTAATTAAAATTCTGTTTTTTAAATTATAATATTTTTATTAATCATTTTTTCCTTTCATTTTGTATGTGTTTGTACAAAAATTTGTCTTTTTTTTGTTTTTTTTTATTTGTAAAATTAATATTTATTTTGCTGTTTTTGTAAAAAATATTTATATGAAATCACCATACGATTTACGATGAATTATTTTTATATTCTAATGTAAATTGTACTGGTTCTGATTGCTTTTCATATTAGTTTTTTTTTTGTTTTCTTTATTAATTTGAATATTCTTCTACTGAATACGTCGCTTTTTTCAAAAGAGAATTTTCAGTGAGCTTATTCTTTAAAATCATGTATCAAATTTAAATATCAAATCCTCAATCTTTTTCGCAATCAGATGTATTTATATTTTTTCTCGACACATTTAACAGTAAAATAAAATCGAAACCAGCCAGGAGAGTTTGTTTTTAACGAATTGCATTTATAAGCCCCGGCGAATTGATATGGTCAATTTTGTGATTCCTGTATTCGATTTAAAGAAACAGAAAAATTTAAGTCTTATAAGCCGGGGCATGTTAAATATATTTTTTACATTGTAAAGATTTTGTTACAATTTTTCAGCTGTTTTTTTTTTACTTTCAGACGAGTAACTTATGTTATAATAATTCTTAGACTTCATAAGCACTTGTATTTCCATGTTCAATTCTATGTAAAGCATTGTTTTATTTTCACAATATGTAAATATTACGTTTAAGCAATAATTATTATATTAAATCATTCGAAAAATTATTACAAATCTGTTTATAAAGTCTAAAGCTAGTTTGCATGTAGTTTTGATTTGTTGCTGCCTTTTTGATTAATTTTGCAGTGACCCCAGTCCGGTGTCTAAAAAATACAAAATATATAACAATCAATTCATTATACATTTTATAACCCAATAATGTTTAATTATATACAACAAAAATCATCCAATGACTTATTAAACGTACATATTCAAATGTACATATTCACGTTCTGATATTCAAAATAGATATTGTGTTTGTTTAAACAGAATGCTCCAGTACTAGGAGATGCTCAGAAGCCTACGGATGACCATTTATGTCACTGCAAAATTGTTATAAAAGTAACAATAAGATGACAGTCTGTCCGATGCTTCTTATGTAACGCTCTCTGTTTTAAATAATAGTCTCTGTAATTTGATTATGTAATTAAGTCTGTATGTTTGTTTCTTAGATGTTGGAAGTATTTATTTAGTATTTTTACACTTTTTAACTGTACTGTTTTTATTTAATCTTATCTTTTAGCTATTATTGTAATCTCCTTGTTAGAAAAGTAAACAAATTAAGTAACAGTTATAATTGAACAATAAAGATATTTTATTTTAATTTTTTTTTTTATTGTTTCGCTTCCTTGAATTTTTATTTGCTGATGTTCCTTTTGCTTAATTTATTCTTCACTGTCACATTTCAACACTTGGAAAGGTAAAGATCACCTGTTAACCGTTGCCGATAGCTTAGAATTGCTTCTGTGTCAATTGTCATTGTTGCACAGTTTTAGCATAATATATTATCCTGTCGTCAGGATATAAAATCTGACAGAACAGATATCTCTCAGATGAAGAGATTTGCACCTTGCACATTTTTTTTCCATTTATAATAATAAATTCACTAGACCTACAAACCTTGCAACATTCAAACAGTAAAAGAAAATCATCACAGACATCTATCTGTACAACAGTTTAAATGAATAACCAAGGGGGTTAAACTTTTCAATATTGTCCATTGAACGTGTCAAATAATTGTTTATACCTTTCAAACCTTAGAGCATCGATCCGTCAGGGCAAAATTTTATACCAGGTGGCTTAAAAATTTTCGAAAAAAATAGTTCTACTTGACCTGTTAGTTTTATTGATAGATTTCTTTTGCTTCTTCTTATGATAAAAATTTCCTTGTGAGAAGGGTTTTTATCTGTGGAATCTTGCTAATGAAGAGTGAAATTGTCCTCCTTCCAGATGTGAACCTTGATTCACAAAATCAAAATTATTCTTCCGGTAATATCTGATCATGAGTAAAATCAACCCACACAATATAATTTAGTCAATGAAGCATGTTCAAATACGTGTTGACTGATTTCTCACTTTTGTGCTTAACATGAATGAGTAAAGAATTGATAACTATAAAAATATCGAAATATTCATCAAAGAAGATGATCGAGCTAGAGAAGAAAGTTCGTCTCCTAGTAAGTACGCATGTTTCTCTATTTTACTCATTGCAATTCTGCCTTCACGCTTTTCAGTTTAATTATGTTTGACTGCACCGATCTTTTAACAGGTGATTTAGTATTGCTATATTTTTTACAAATAATTACATTTTGATGACAAAATATTTACATGTAATAATATTTATTATTTGTTTAAAATAAACAATAAAAATAATGCGATCTGCAAAAATCAGTGACACATCAGTGTAGAAAGGGATCCTGCTACCCCCAATATTTCTTCTAATTTTGTTCTACTACTTTTTATCTATGAACTAGAAGCTTTTACTACAGGTGGCTTAATTTTTTTATGTATAAATATAGTTTCTTGAAAGATATTGTATTTATTTTTGAAAATGCCGCCCAGGGCACCTGACGCACCCCCCTTGCGACCTCACTGCAGTCATGGATAGAAGTATCTAAATATAATATGAAGAAATGTTGATTATTAGAAAGAGTTCAATGAGTTAATTAGTTTAAAATTTCGAATGCTATTTTCTGTTACACTAATTACACAATATTTTTTATAATGATCATGATAAGTTTTGCTCGTTGTGAGCATTTCGATCGCTATAAGCAAAACCGATTCAGATCATTATAATAAATGTGGAATTAGTACAATTTTTTCAATATAGTGCCTTTCCACTAAGAATTGACAGTAATACCTTAAAAGTGTGCAAAATGCTTCTAAAATAATTCTTGGTTTTTATACGGGAAAGCCAGGACAGTCATTCTAAACACCCTGTGCCCTTGGCGCTAAATAACAAAGAGGCGAAATGTTTAAAAAAATGTCTTCAGTTCTTGTGATCATTTTTATTTAGTGAAAATAAGTTTCCTGGTTCTCCATTCTCTTGATAACTGCAATTAATTATAATTTGATGAAAACTTTGCCGTATTCACTCCAATAAACAAAACAGTAACTCAGTGGAGTGAAATACAAGCTTAACTCGAAGTTGTAAGTCAATATTAGCTTGTTTCTAAATCTCACTCTGCCTGAGCTCAGCAGAAGGAAAAATCACTATTAAATAATATAAAGTTAAATTCTTAATTAAAGACCACGCACCCGTCTACGTCCAGGTAAATCCAGAATGCTATGCGGGAAAAGCAGCATCAAAATAAAACAGATGAAAATGAAATTGGAGCACGGCTCCACCAGCCCCAGAATTTGATGTATAGATATCAATCAATTTTACCATTTGATACAATTACAAAGTACTTAGATATATGTAATATTTTCTTGGTGCTAGTTGGTAAATCTTACTCTTCATATACATTAGTATAAAAGTAAAGCATCATTTTATTTTATGAAATTTATCATAAGATTTTGGAAGCAAAGAATCATCACTAACAATTTTGCTAAGAACGTGCGAATTTATCTTCTGTTCGATATCTTTGACTGCATTAATATGAAACTCCAGACCGTAGTTAAGATTACGAGTCTTGGTCATTAAATAAATCTGGTGTTAATTCCACCATTCATACATATTTCTAAAAGTATGCAATTCGGTCAACTATTGAAAGTTTAGTATAATGTGACAATCAGGGGAGGGCTAAAAAATAGCCAAAACCATGTGACATCATATATAAGAAAGATTAATAGTATTGGAGCTGCCCCCTAATTGATTGCACTGATTTAATTTATATGTGACATCACATTCTTAACCAATTATAGAGTGGCAGACATCTCAGCACTCTTTATTGAACCTCGCTGTGAGCAAGCCGTCTCCGGGATCAACGACTCTGGAGGATGTTCTGGACTCGCTGTTAGGACTTCCGCCTGCCGCTCCTAGGGTACCTTCTCCTCAAACCAGTCCACGACGGTCTACTAGTCCATACTATATACTTGGCCTACAGGTAAATACCGTGCCTTACGAGTGAAGTTCAAGAAAGGACATTCAATAGTAAAAAATGAAATTGTTACGGCAGTGGGCCTTGAGACAATATTTCTTGAAATGTATCTTTTTATACTGTTTAAATTCATGGAAAAAATAATAAAAAGTAATAAATAAAAACTGTAACAGTCAACAATATATGTTTAGAAATTATTAGTTTCCTATTTCTTATTAGATTACTATGAAATTCTACCAAATTCAATTCAATCAATACTAATAAAACTCTACAACAACAAAAAATTGACAATTTAATGATGAAATTTTAAATTTTATAATTTGTTAGGAATAGGTGAGGTATATGGAAAATGCAACAATGGTTAAAAATATGTATACAAAGCACCTGATGTATTATCGCGAATTCATTTGAAAGGTTAAACATTTGGGAATTCATATTATTCATTAGATTAAAATGATGTAAGCATTTGTTATACATTATGAATATATTGTTTTCAAATCTATATTTTGGTTTGATTTTCAACATTATCAAATGTGTACAGCCTTGTCAAAATGACTAGAAAGATTAGTTTTAGTAGAAACCATTCAATGGTCATTAATGAATCTTATGACCACATCACATTGTATAGTTTATTTTAAGCAGTATTTTATTTCTGTTATTTTCAGAGTCGATACAACGAACGAAGTAACAGCCAAACCAGCAGTCTTCAATTCAGCCTATCTAGCAAAACTGACGATAGGTCTACCGAATATCGTACAGCGAGTAGAATTTCAGGTGACACTTTCGACTCTCTGGAACCTTCCCAGCAGGATGGCGACCAGCAGCATCATGGGAGACGAAGGTCAAGTGCGGAGTCAAGTAGTTGCTCCACACTGGCTCCAGGTAGGGCTGACGTGTAAGGCATCTCGTTCCAAACTTTTTATATATCTATTCTTTATCTTCTACACTTTGAATTCTTTGGATTCAACAACATAGTAAAACACTTAATCGGTAAGATAGACTAAATAAAACTATAAAGGTTTCCAACTTGGAGCATAACATGGATTTCTACTGAAGTATTTTAATGATGACTGATATTCTTATGAGGTAGAAAGATTGGTCCGTAAACAAAAACTCTATGCAGTACCTTCATTGGTATTTTTGTTGGGTTGGGCCTGAAGAGACAAATTCGTATAACAATTAAATAATTAATGAATGGAAATGATCAAGTTCAAACGCAAGTCTGCATTTAAAAGTTCTGTTATTAGTTGTCAGCAGCTAAATTATTATCTAAAATTTAGTAAGATATTCATTCTTTCGGCTCACACATTGGTATTGTGTTTGGCTTGAAAGTTGTCTGCGCAAATTACAAATGACAAAAAAATGTCGTTCGCCATAAATAAATATAAATGGAGTGGCTATCAATATTCATGAAACCATTAAAATACATCAAACCAGAAGTTAAATAAATTGTCTAGATATAAATATAAAAAATTAGTAACGATTTACTGGAAAATAATGTTTTGTAGAGACATTTTAAGTAAATTCACTTTATTATACTTGATGGCTTTTATGTGTTCAACATTTCATAATGTTTTAAACCTCTGTGTGAATGTTTACAGCTTTAAATTGATATTTGTTGATTACATCTATTCCTCGATTTACATGGAAGATCGGTTCCAAATAATTACAATTTCTATTAACTTGTCGTCATTTATTTATGAATACCAATGTCGAAAACAAGTTCTGTGTAAATCGAGTGAATTTGTTTATATATAATAACAAACAGCATGATGGCAAATTTATAAGGTTGATGCATAAATTAAGATTGGATAGTTGAATGTAGAATTGATTATTTTTTCATCAGAACCCACCAACATCCAATTATGATAATTCGATAACATTAAAAAGTTACATTTGTGATTATATCGCTTCTGTTATAACTATATTATTATCTTTGTTGAGGCCAGAAAGTTAACATGAGCCCCAAGATTTATAATATAAAAATATAAGTTGAAACTATTTTATTTTTATGCATCAATCTAATCTATGAATCAAGCAAGCATGGTATTGATTGGCCTTGATAATTGAATATGTGCTTTTTTGTGTTGTTATTGTGTAAGCTCTAATGGAAGCATATGTATTTATATATATTTATTTCACATTATATAGCATTATAGTGAGAAATACTTAAGTTTCTTTAAATGCATAACATGGTTTAAAAAATTTCACTCTCGAGCACTTTTTAAATATAAATGTCGGTTGTCAGCTTATTCGTAAACGTTACAATGTTCTGTCTGATGATGCTCTTCTGAAAGAGGTGTAACACGTATTACAATTTGTAACAAAAAAAGTTTAGTAACAAAGTTGTCTTAATTTTATATTATAATGGTCCTCTTTTTGATCATTGGTAATACCATCTGCAAATGAAAGTTTAAAGCTTAAATTACAATCAAAAAGTTATGAAAATATAAGAGATTGTCTTTTCCGATAAATACTAATTCCATATAAGAAAGAAAACATTGAGTTTTAAAAAAAATTGGCTGTATAATATTAAATACTGATTGAACGATAACTTTAAAGGATTTGATTGAAATTTGTTAGAAATAGTTTTAGTTTGTAACAAAATTAATAAAATCTATTCAGTTTATTTTCTTCTTTAGGTACGGATGGAGCTGATAAAGACGAGAACAGTAGTCTAATATCATTGCCCAAAATCAGATTGCGGGCGAAATCAGCTGCAGCGGGCAAACACTCGTCCAGGCGACAGAGCGAACCGGTAGCAAGCCAAAAGAGCGTTTCACTAGATAGAAGAGTGAGCTACGACTCGCACATATCAAGAGGCGATCTAAATCTATCGAGAACGTCTCTGTCCGATCTGCAGCAATCGAAGGCTTCCTTGAAATCTATCACCTCGATCAATACCGACGCTAGCGGAGATGATCCATTAGTTCACTGTCGATACACAAAATGCACTTCGGCCACTAATCACAATGACGCACGACGAAATTATAAAAACTGTCACAACTGCAATTACATGTACTGCTCGCGAGAGTGCCGCAGAGCTCACTGGGAGAAACACAGGAAAGTGTGCTTGCATTCCAGGGCTAGTGCGTTATGCCGACAGATACTATCGACAGCGAAAGAGGACAGGGATTCTTTGCATCATGTTAGCACCATTGCACAAAAAGGTTATTTAATGAATGGAAGAGGAGTCGTTAAAGTATTCTTTACGAGTCCGGATTCAGCAGAGAAATTTACGACAAACGGCTTCCAGAGCTTAGGGGAACCGGCATACGTCATGTGGCCTGATCTCGTGCCTAATGAAATGGGGCCTGAACTTTACGCTGAGTTAATAAAGCTCTGCAAGAGTTATAATCCTGAGACTAGGCTCGTTTTGTACGTAGCGGTCTGCATAATAAGCGAAGTGCCCACAAAAGGAGCGGTTGTGAAATGGGAACGGCAACTTGTTTCCAGATGTGCTAAGTTACGACTGAGCAAAACAGTAATGGGCGTGACACCTCACGGTCAGTTGTCCTGTCACATGAGCCCCAAGGCAAGAGTCAGAAATAAAGATAAGCAGCAGAAAGAAAAAGATGTTATATATAAAGCGGAGAATATTGAAACCCTTATTCTCACATCGAATTCAGCAAATTTGCACCGCGGTAGCGATGTATCGATTCAAAAAATTAGAGAGTTGAGTTTCCACAATATTCAAATGCAACTTCACAGAAGAGGAGTCAATCTGAAAAGGCATTTCCCGGAAGTTTATTCGAAACTTTGCGCTTACGTTGAAGGAGTCTGCGATAAGTTTACTCCGATGACTGTTTACCCTAGGGATAACCTGACTGGGAAATCGTTCATGTGTGTGATCATGCCTGAAACAGAGCCTGACAAATTTCACATGTTACCGAATGACAGCTTAGAATGTCACACGATAGATATCAGCGTTGACCATTCAGATCAAGTATCTACGCCTATGTAGATTTGTGTTTTGGCCTATAATTTGCCTCATATTGGGCGAAACTATTGAAATAAGTTTCAATCCTACATTCCTGTAATTGATGGTGATTTCTTTAATAGGTCTAATATGTATTTTTTTAATTCATTCCAAATGTTAACAACTTTGTATGATCACATTTTTTTAATGTCCTCCTTTTAACATGGCATTACTAATGGATCAACTGGGCATCATACGAGAATTTTAAATAAATAACGATAACACGAGCTAATGGTAGAAAGACAGCAAAAACAATTGATTCTCATCGCAGGAAACCGTCCCTTTTAATTTTTAAATGTTTTTATGTTGTTCTATTAGCATTATATTACAATTATACCCAGGCATATCAATAATCCGTTTCCTCGTCAGACTGCTCATCATTTTTAATCTTACTTGATCATTTTTAACTCTATATGCTCTTTAAACTAATTTTATTTAACATCATAAAATGAATATGAAGTTTTAAATTTAATATTTTTCATATCGAATGAATCCATAGCTATTTCATTACTCTTATGTCATTTATGTTATATCAATTTCATCTGTTATAAACACAGTTTCTCATTGTAGAAATATTTGTAAAAAAATAATAAATTATTTGTTATTGCACTATTTGTTAGTGCACTCAAAGCATAACAGCAAAACAACCTCAAATCATGTTTGCATAATTTATAGACATTACTGTGTTATAATTAAATAGGTAGGTACTTACTTAATTCATATATAATGTAAAAGTGTTTTTTAAAAATACATACACCAAGACATTTACATAATAGATTAGTTAAAAAATAAATTATATCGTTAGATAATGTTTGATTGAAATTGTCTTTTAAAAGTGTTGTGTAATTTGACGTCACTTTTGATAGTCTTTAAAATTTGTCAAATAATAAATACATATTCAAATCAATATAACAATCTCTGTCAAATATCAAAGTTGGCAATAAAATCGTGAGACATAAACTACCATCTTGTCACTTTTGCCAACAGTGAGTTGCTGATAATAATTTGATAATAAAAGTTTATACAGCATACTTCTCTTCAATTGAACTTTTGTTGAGATTTCTTGATCATATTGAGAAAATGATGATATTCAACCTGAACCTTGTGTCTTATTTAATTGACCTTGGATATTTCATAGGGATCAGAATTTTTGTGTAGATAATCTATAACACTACTTTTGAATTCAAGGATTCTTATTATAACAGTTTTAATTGTGCAGTTTGATAAGATTGACACAATTAAAAAAAACAATACATCCAATGACTATCAGAATTCAAATCAAAACACAAAACATTTCAAATTCTTCAGAGTTAATGAATACAGCTTTTTTTACCCCACATTTTTAATGCAGTTTAAGACTGTTTCAATCCTTTAATTGTATGATCGGATGTTTAACGGCCGCCATTTTATTTGGAATTGAAATTTTGCAAATTATTATTTTAAAAAATAGCCAATGGAAGAGTTTGTCAATCTTTCATTCACATTGGTATTCAATACTAGTGTTGTAAGATATTTGATGAAACTGATAATAATAATGATATAACGATGGTGACTTTTCTCCATCATCCATGAAAAGTTAACCTTATTATTGTAATGAATATTATTATAGTTAAATCATTTATACACAAAAGTAAGGAAATTATTAAAACATGAATAAGTATGCTATAAATTATTATGTGCCAAAAATCATGAAATTTCTAAGCTGTTATCAAGTAAATCATTTTATTATATACAATTGTACAGCATGAATCTGTTGGTTATAACTTTTTATTAAATATAGCTTATTATGTGTATCAGGTAATAATGTTAACCAACACAAAAACAACAAAAATATTTTTTGCCTAATTATAAAAATGGCTCTATTAATTTTCTATGATGGCGATATTTATGTATAAATGATAACTGCTTTCAAATGAATGGATGATAATTGCACTGTTTAAGAATGGTAATGACATAAGGAAAAGGGATATTGACATCAATAGTAATATAAAAAAACTGTGAAATCAAAAACCTGCACTACCGTAAACCAAAACCACAAATAAAGATTCTATTAAAAAATATTATGGTTAAAATCACAGTTCATCTTACTTTTTTTATAAACTATCTTTTTTTTGTCAGTATAATATATTTTGAAGTGAAAGCCAGGCTTTAACATGTTCACTATTCATTAAAATAGGATAACATTGATGCCATGCTGATAAATTCTGATATATTAAAGTACCTTCTATATCAATATACACTGAAGCACCTGAAACAACCTGGTCGTACGATTTTTGTAATAGACCAATGCTAAGACAGCCATACTCAACCTGCGGCCACAAAAAAAAGGAGTTTTGGAGATATTTGGGGACAAAGTATACCAAATCAAGGATTTCAAATTCCTCGGTGAGCTAAAAAACAAAAAAGAAGTATACCATAAATATGTTGCGGCCCACGTAGAAAAGCAAATATCGGAATGCGGCCCGGAGGAAAAAAAGGTTGAGTATGGCTGCTCTAAGACAAGAGGTTAGCTGCGCGGGAATTTTAAAAGCTGCGCGGACCAATCAAATATTAATTGAACAACTGTCTTGTAGTGCGCGGGGGCTTCCCAACTGCTGTGCGGCCGTGCGTCTGCGCAGCTTAGAGGGAACGTTGGTACTGACCCAATGGGAGGTGCTAGTATTTTATTTGTGAACTTCCAACAGTGCCGCAGTTAATTTATTTATTACTAACTATTTAAAAATATCTATGTACCATATACAGTGAGAGCGTCTATAGGGATATTTTCTAGAGTCCGGCATTATGATCTGAAGATTAAATGCTTTTGAAATGTGGTTGTATCAGCATACAATCAGAATTTCCTGGGTTGATCCTGTCTTCAATGAACTCATTCTATGACGAGCTTACTATTAAATACAGAACAGCTGCACATTGTTCAAAATTTCTGCCATGAGAAATACAAATTATACGCAAGTAGAAAGAGATTATCTCGGCTATGGAATATCTAAGATGTTAGTGATCTAATGCAAATCGCCTAGAAATGAGATATACTGCAACCTGGCCACAAGCTTTCAATAGAGTATGCCACCAATAGACAAGAAGCTGATTTAAAAAATATTTTATGTTAACATTTACATTACAAAAATTAGTTTACAAGGATAATAAGCAAGAACCAAGAAATGTTGCCTATATTAGCTGTATGTAGTACCTCAGAATTTGGATTTCACAACTGATAATATCATTGTTAAGAAATGACATGACATTGATTCTATTAAAATCATATAATTCTAGAAAAAGGTGTGTAAGAAGGCATCATTCTTTTCGCTACCTTACATGTATGAGTAAATTTCAGTGAGAATTGAAAAAAAAATCTAAATCTAATCTAAATTAAAATTGATATCTTTGATCATTTCAAGAATTGGATTATTGTATTTAGAAAATAATTTTTGAATCATTCGACTAAAATTTGATCTAAATAATAATAAAAAAACGACAAGTGCTTCGATTATAAAATCAATATTTTTGCATGTAAACATTTTAGTAACGTAGTCAGGTCGATATTGCTAAATCGAAGTAAATTTGGTCTAATATTTTTGCTGTGGTTATATAAAATGTATGCCTTGCTCAAAAATATAAAAAAAGCTAGAAGAATTCGGCTCATATTTTGCTTAACGGTACTAAATTATTTTTAATAAATTAAAAGTAATATATTTCTTGTTTTATATTGCAGGGTTACCATTGTGCCGCATTAAGTTAGAATGCGAACTAAAATGAATATAAAGCACATTTATTTTCGTATCATTTTTGAACAAGCAAGGCTTGCGTAATGTTTTTTGGGCTGAAAAAGTTATGCAATTAAGAATTAGTCCATACATCTAAGTCACAATCATCCTCAGCTTCTAAGCGTCAACTCATCTTCAAATAGAAGTCTGCATGCTCTACAGTTCTCTACTGCCAAATCATACATACAGGCCAATATCATCGTTGTTCTGGCAAAAAACTTGATGGCAGAACTTTTACTTTTGAGTAAATCATTGTTGAATTTTTGTGGCAAACACATACAATTAACCAATGTATTGTTCAAAAATCATAAAAATATTTTTTAATATCTTGTCATAAAGTTCAATTTTAATTAAATGTAGTTTTTTTTACATTCACATCAATAGATAGAAAAATAAAACACAATTTTTTGACACTAATTCTACATTTTTCTGTTAAGATTAAGGTCAGTTTCACTCATCACAAGCATTCATCAGTTGAAAATGCTTGTGATTAGCGTACTATTGTATGATGTCTTTCTACTAAAAATTGACGGTTATTTAAGTATCAATTCGTGGTATATACCTTAAAAATGATCTACGGTATACAGTAGAACCTTGATTATCTGGACTAATTGGGGATGAAGGTAGTCCAGATAAGGAAAAATCCAGATAATTGAAAAAAATCATAATTGATAGGGAAAGACATGTTCAATCAGTATGAATATTTTTTAATTGTCTAGATTTAGATATAGCTTCAGTATTAAATTATTTTTTATAAGGAATAAATAATGAATATATAAACAAGATTTTATTTGATTCCATCTTTCCTTTGGAAAGTGTTAGAATATGACGCCATAGCCATAAATAGGATGAATGTTGTTGACAAGTCTTCAATGTATACTAATTTATCTGGACCAGAACTTTTTTGCATAACTAAGTCTATTTGAAAGTAATCATCACAGGTGAGAACCATCGGGACCGTTCACATATTTATTAATTATTTTCACACACGGTTAATTAACAGTCAAACTAAATGAATTTGTTAATAATGATAGCTTCAAAGAACAAAACTTTGGAAATTAGAATATGTTAATTAAAAAACAATTGTTAAAAAATCACAGTAAAAGAAATCACTAAATTAATGTACTTATATAACATTATTAAGATTATATTTACGTTTTGATTTGTGATTATTTATAAATTTTATTGCAAGGATAAGGTGTTCTTAAAAATATATAATATTATAATAGGATGTTAAAATAAAAATAAATGTTGAAATACCCAATGTTCTCTGTCGACCAGCCCTGTCATTTGTTAAAAAAATCACATGAACTATTCCTACTATGATTGTTACTAGTGATGTTTTTTTTATTTAGAATAATTTATCATATTATGTTTTTCTTGAAAAGCTAATTCAAATATTAAAATTTAGACACTCATTATAAATAATGGAACTTTTTTGAATGAATAAATTTTTTCTTGTTTAATTTGTCTTTCTATTTAAACACATACATTTTATTAGTTTTCCTAAACTCCCTGACAAATAGCTTACTTATGGCATAACTTACTAACAAAAGTTACTATAATATTATCACTCATCAGTTTCCTTTTCCAATCCATAAAGATCCATAAGCTACATTATTTCCGAAATCTTCGGAGTTCTACTTTTTTTCGTAATATCATATTTAAATCAAATATAATATCCAATTAAAAAATTTGTATGCATTATTGATTATAAAGAAATGCAATCCAAAAATTTGAAACGGATAAAATAATAAGTCAGTACTTTTAACCAAACGAGTATAAAAAATTTGGTTGAATTCATTGATATCTATAAACAAACCATATTGACTTGATTTAAAAAAAAAACCAATTATGTGATAGTTTTCAAGACAAGAATTTTCAAAACATTTTAAGAATGAATCATTGAAACAACATATGAAATGAATTCCGAAGCATTCTTACAGAATTATTATACTATATTTGTATATAATTCATAATTGTAGTGGACTGATTTGTATTGAAAATAAGTAAATACTGACTTAATTCACTATTTTCTTTGGACTTGAATAAAAATTAATTTGTCATATCGTCTATAATCATCTACAACACCTCATTTCGACCAAATGAGTACACTGTCGAGATTCCTCAGCCGAGCTGCAATATTAACCATTGAAGCATCTACATACATATAAGTTTTTTTAGCAAAAATTTTACCAAAGATGTTTATTTGAAACCTAATGTTCATATTTTATTGTGTATTGTACGCTCATATTGCGTATGGCGATTGCTAAAATATTTCAGTAAACTTAACAGGTGATTTAAGAAGAAACATAAAAAACATTGGCATAACATTGTAGCCAAAAATAAAAAATAACATTATCAACAACAAAAAACACCTTTTTGTAGATATTGTTGATAAGCTTTAAGCCTTCGAAATGACAAATCTTTTCAAGGAATTTGTCAATCAAATTACCCCTATAATGATAGTTACTGGAAGTTCAGTTAAATACCCAGAGGAAGCGGATCTGGACAAGAAAATGGATATTACGAAGACACTTAAAATAAATAAACTGCATAATCATTGTTGTCAATGAAGTCTCCACTCGATTGTCCAAGCGATGTGTGCTACAGGCGGTGGGAATATCCAAGAAATAAATAGTTTATATTATTCACTTGTTGGTTTACTAGGCATTGTATTGTACGAGTTCAAATTGTTTCTTATTCGGCTGAGTTCACTCTCAGGTGTAAGCTACTTAAATATCTGTACTCTTATAAAAAGATGAAATTATTTTATCACCCATTGTTTTAGCAGAGAAACGTCAGTATTAAAAATAGATTAGACTTTAGTGTATAATGCTGGATATTTAATAAAGGATAACATTTTCACTATCCTACCAATTCATTGAGTTGCTATTTTTTATCTCAAATTTCCAAAAACATAAAAATATACTTACGCCATCTTTTGTTATTTCCTTGATTTTAGTCACAATCTCAAAGGTCATCAGAAGCTCTCTTTTCTCATATATCTCAACAGGCTGTTTATTACAATATAATTAAATTATGAACTTAACTAAATATTGAGCTTTACAGCTAATGCCAATGCACCAAATCTTTTAAAGTTGAAAGATCATGAGGTTAACTCAATGAGAATTTATTGTAAGTCACTCTAGGTAAATTGACATCACAATGCTAGAGATTGAAAGAAAGCATTTAGTGAGAAGAGAATTTGGCCTCTTCCTTAAAAGCAGTATGGATAAAATGGAATGAACGACTAATTACTTGAGCAATTAGATTACTTAAAACCGAATATATTTTTTGAAGGAATCATGACATGTATCAAAATATTTGGTATTTGGTAACAAGTAATTTTTTCATGTAAGGATTTTGATTGCATTGAGGCGGACTGGTGCTGTATCAAACGTGCTATTGCATCATCGGCCAAAGATGTTCTCGGATTCCAGAGGGAGGGGCAACCAAAATGGATGTCCGAAAATACGTGGAGAAGAATTGAAGAGCGGGCCAGGCTAAAAGCACTGAAGGACAGTGAAGCTGACCCTGAAAAATTTGAAGAACGTCGCGCTGATTATCGAATCACAACCGGAGTGAGACAGGGGTGCGTTCTTGCACCGTTCCTGTTTATTATTATCTTTGACTTCATACTTCGCAGGTCAATTCCACCTGATCGAGGTGTAGCTGTTGGTCCCGGTCTGAAGCTGTGTGACCTTGAATTTGCCGATGATGCTGTAATATTCGATAAATCCATTGAGGGCATCCAGGAGACTATTGATGGGTTAGGAACTAACTCAGGTCGCATTGGTCTAAAAATTAATACTAGTAAGACCAATGTAATGTGTAACCAAACCTGTCATGACTCTGATAGGACCCTTACCAGCGCGGGACAGATCATCGAGAGGGTTGACAGCTTCAGATACCTCGGCGTACATATCCCCGAAGACGTACAAGTACAAAAAACGAGCTCGCCATTCGTTTAGGAATGGCTGGAGCCACATTCATCTCAATGCGGACTGTCTGGGACACACAGTTGAACTCGATTAAAACCAAATGCCACTTGTTCAACGCTTGCATTCTGCCGGTAATGCTTTATGGTTGCGAATCATGGCACCTAACGAAGACTCAGAAAAACCGTATACTGAGCTTCGAGAACAGATGCTTGCGTCGGATAATGGGGGTGAGGTGGTTTGATTTTGTGAGGAATTCAGAGATAAGGGAGCGTACAAGACAGCGTCCCGTCACGTCAGTGGTTATGGAGAGACGTTGGAACCGGCTGGGTCACGTGCTGCGGATGCCTCCGGAAAGCCTCAATCCTGCCTGCCTCTTCTTTCGACCGGTGGGATTCCGGCGTCCTGGACGTCCGTCGGGTACTATCCATAGGATGTACTCGGCGGAACTGAGGGATGCTGGCATGTCATGGATGGAAGCAAAGCTATTGGCGGGAGACAGGGAAAAATGGAGGTGCCGCGTGGCGGCCATATGCTCCACGTAGGGAGCGAACATGGCCAAAGAATGAAAGAAGGATTTTGAGCCAGTCTGTAAAGCAGAGCTGTGGAGAAAGACAAAAAAACTTATTCATCATATTGACTGGTGAAATCTACTAGAATTATTCCAGTAACTAGATTGACCTGGTGGTATACAGATGTTAGTAAAATGGAAATATTTGAAAAAATCAATTCGTAATCATATTTCTTTTGCCTGACTCAACCCTACTGTAAAGTAGCAGCATATCTAGTAAGCCACGGGTTCCCAACCTGGGGTTCGCGAGGGGTTTTCAGGGGGTCGCCAACTTTTTTCGATTTTGGATTTGAACAAAATAACGAAAAAGTGTACCAAATCGAGGATTTCAAATTCCTCGGGGGGTCGCTTAGTCACATGGCTTTTAAAAAAGGGGTCGCCACCCGTTAAAGGTTGGGAACCTATGTAGTAAGCAGTGCAGTAACATTGTGAATAAAACTTAAAATGATTTTAAATCATAAAGAAGTTAATAAATACTTTTCTAGCATTGTTTTCCTGATTTAATGATAATTTTCTTCAGCCATGCTTTTCTAGCCAGTGGCATAAGGTGGGTGTGCTGTAAATGATATTTTTTTAAAGACGACTTTTTTCAACATGAATTTTGTTTTTATTTATTTGTACATTAATTCAATTATTCGCTTATGCGACATGAATTTTTCTGTTACAGTATCGTAAAACGTGCCCTTCTGCTTAAATTCAACGAGTATCTTTTTTTCTATAGAAATTAAGTTTAGGCCACATAGTCTTTCCTGGCCTTGTGTGCTTTGATTACAAGTATTTATTCTTTTAAGAGCAGAAAACGAACGTTCTGCTGAAGCTGTACTTCATGGAATTTTTAATATTAACATTCCTTATTTATAAACATCATGAAAACCTGACTGAAGATTATTATTTTTCATGAAATTTACTAATTCATGCAACAGGTTTATCGGAAAATTCAAAGCATGACTAGACGATGGTAATCTCGTTCAATCTAATGTAGTCAAATAATGCTCCATAAAAATATTTGCATTGCAAATCAATACATTTGGAAAATTCTCCTTATATCGCATATTTTTCTTATTTTAGTAGGTGGAAATACTGAAATTGAACTTTTTTTGAATTGAAATTGAACTACTTTTGAAATTGAAAATGAAGTATTCAAAATATCTTGAACACTGTTAGACATGATAATAAATTATATATTAAACTACAAAAGGTATCGGAAGTAACTGAGCGCTTAATGGGATTGATAACGAATACAATACATGTGGGCTAGAATGAAAGAGATTGCCCTGGGTCCTTGAAATTTCAAACAAAAACATGACTTTAACGCAACACTTTGCGTAGACGGGTCTACTGGTCAAGCAGCAATCGTATTGAACGCCTTGAGCGATTGCATATACGATTCACTGTCGCTTTCAAATGCATTTTAAATATATCACTTCATGATATAGTCTTTACAGGCGAGCAGCGCACGCCTTGCATACTCTGAATATACACCCCTGATTCTAGCGTGCATATACTTTTTTTTAACGGTCTGAAATACTTAACACAGACCGTCCAACACACTCACATGTTGAATATTTCAGACCGTCCAAAATAAGTGTATGCACCAAAGAATAGCATCACAGGAGTTACTAAACACCTGAAGGCAATTGGTAAAAAAATTACTTGGTAAACCTGGGGCCAAAATTTGCAAGTGGTTTCTGCATGTTTTGACAATTCTTCTTTATTCTTATAAGTCGTACAAGGACCCCCTGTCGAAAATATACATCTCAATTCATCCTAAAGAAAAACATTGATTTTTAGGTCATCTTATTTCTAAGATATTTACCAACGACTTCATTTTATTTATCCTAGAAACTATAAACCTACTAAAAAGTAATGTTTGTACATAATCGTTAATACGATAGAGAAAACCAATGTTGGTTTGTATAGCTAAGATTTATGCTGCTGTTGCACAAAGCAAACAGCCAAAGGCAAGGCTTTTTAAGATAAATGAAAGAGAAACCACGACTTCAGTTTGAATTTGTCGCAAAAACAAATTGACTGATTCAGGTAAATTCCACAATATTACCTTAGTTGAAACCAAGTGAAAAAAGTTTGCACTTGATAACAAACATTTCTTCCTGAATGAACAGGGAATAACAATCATTCAATATGCTTCACTTGTTGAAAGTTATGTTGAAAACCAAAGAATGTGCGATGTTCCAAAATTTCCAAGATCAAGGAGCTTATCTACATAAGTGATGTGTTATTGATTACTATCGTATCCACCATTCCTTCGAGTTTAAAGGTCTTATGCGAATCTGGCATGTTATGATTGTAAAATCAAAAATAAAATTAGGAGCACTTTGACAGTCAGCCTGAAAATGAATGTTTCCCCACAATTTAACAATTCACTCAATGAAAATAACTGAATTAAGCGTTAATCAAACACTTTATTATATAGGTAAAAATACAATTATTTAACGGTTAGACTTGGCTACACGTTCGAGTTCATCCTTCTTCTTGATAGCGTAAGAATTGGAAGATCCTTTCTCAGCGTTGATGAGCTCATCAGCCAAGCACTCGGCAATAGTTTTGATGTTTCTGAACGCTGCTTCGCGAGATCCTGTGCACAGAAGCCAGATAGCTTGGTTCACTCTGCGAAGTGGAGACACGTCGACGGCTTGACGTCTGACGGTACCGGCACGACCGATACGGGTGGAATCTTCGCGGGGTCCAGAGTGGATGATAGCTGTCACCAAAACTTGGAGGGGGTTCATTCCGGTTAACAAATGGATAATTTCGAAGGCGTGTTTAACGATTCGCACGGCCATTAATTTTTTACCGTTGTTGCGTCCGTGCATCATCAAGGAATTTGTCAATCTTTCGACGATGGGGCATTGCGCCTTGCGGAACCGCTTTTGGGCATACCGACCAGCGGAATGGGGTAGGTATTTGGCGTGCTTATCCTTAACGGCGATATAATCCTGTAGGGACATATCGGATACTTCTACGCCATCGCAACTCCATCTTCCGAAGAGTTTGATTTCTGGTAATTCAGCGGACTGTGCTGCGGCGGCAGGCTCTGCCACATTGTCCTCGGTAATATCGTTCCAGTTTTCTCCGTCAGCCATGGTGATTCTGTTTTAAAAACAATATAATACGTTAGCAAAGTCGCGAATTTACACTTGTGCAATGTTTTTTCCAAGTTCTGCGTTGTAAATAGCGGTAAACTTACTTGTCAAAGTGGAAACCACGCTGGAAACCTCACGTTGACGGAAGGTTAGATTAGAAAGAAAGCACACTTTTGTAGCCACGAGCAGGAAACATGAAATATTATTGCTAGTGTAAAAAATACTTTTTAATTATTATCTAGCCAAGTAAATACAATTAAAATGAAGATTCGTTGATAAATTCTCTTGTTTTTCATTTTCCTGAAGTAAAATATTCTAGTACTACAAAAATAGGATCCAAATCAATTATTTTAGACACTAATGTGACGTTGTGAGTAATGTCATGACATGAAGTGAGCATTTGGTATTTAAATTCTCACACCAAAATTGAATCAAATGGTTTTCAAATTTATTATAAAAATATAAAAAAAGGATTTGTAGCGGACCATTTTTTAAATTGCTCTGATCTACTCCACACCAATAACAAATTACATATTTGTTTCAGCTCTGCTCCATGCTCTGCTCCAAGCTCTGAAAAAAAATATAAATAAGAATCGTACATTTTAAAACGTTTTTAAATCGTACATTTAAAAATATATATATATATAAAAAAAGAAACACATGCATATCAAAAATCTTTTTTAAATAACATTAAACCGTCATCTTCAGTTACATTGTAATATAATATGACTGAGAGCAAACCTTCTTTCACTTAAAATTAACTGTCGCACAGAAAAAATTCGCTTCACACTTACTTGAGCAGTGGCATAGCCCCTATATTTATCAAGCCATGTTTCACGACCTGGCAACAGTGTATTAAGACCGCTCATCATACCATAGCAATATATACTTACCCTTTGACATATGTCAAATTGATTTACGATTTATTTGATATATTTATGTCAGAAATCCATGATTTAATCTTAGTTCATTGTGTTTATTTTGAGATCTCGATTTTTTTTAACAATTTGAAATTAAACCAAATTGAATCTGTATCTATTTAAAAATGAGGGAGTGGGAAGGAAAAATAAGTGGCACTCTTTTTATTAAACTTTATTTTATTATGATATTTTCCCGCAATACAAAGACAAATGCATTCATTAATTTCAACAGCTTATCAACAAAATTTTACGAAGTTGCTCATAATAATGAATTTAACCAATTTTGTTCGGTTTAAGATTAAATGTATTTAGCCAGGCAGGTCGAACTTGTAATGTATTTTTTCATCTTTGTTTACATCTTAATACAGGTTTTCTTTCATTTACCCACTGATGAGGTCTTGTGCGTAGTATTGAACTGGAATACTGAAATCTAGTTTGTTGTCTCATGTTTCTTTAATAAATCCGTTAAAAAAATCATTGCTTATCAAACATTAACCCTAACTATGCCAACATGCTCCTCTTTGTCAACAATTTTGATCGATTTTATATAAAAAAAAAATGCTAAATGAAACTTCAACAGTTGCTTGTTTTAAAGACTCCTCCGTTATATAGTACTAGCTAGAATTTATATAACTATTTCTTTTAGCTCCGAAAAACAGACGCTATCATGAAACTGTGAATACTTGCTAGTTCGTCGACATTATTGCTAGCTTGTCATCTGATACACTTTAGTACAAATGTGCTAGTTTCACTGTCAATGTTTGATACATACTATCGTATTGACTGTAGTAGGCGAATTTTGATGTGGAATTGCTCTAAGCCATTTTCTTTTCACCATACACCAACCTTTGGAAAAGCAAATGTTGAGACTGCACTGTTGAGCTGAAGTTTGAATTGCATCCTGGAACACAGTACCGTCTAGGCATCTGAAAACATCACGTAGAAAATTACATTAGGTTAAAAATCAATTTCTATACAAAAGCTATTATTGGTCGTCATGAAATGCAGCAACTATATGTTCAACGACAATAATTTTATAATTTTACATATCTATATCTTCGGTAAATAGTTCTAATTGCATGTAATAAGCCATGCCAACTACTTCATGAAATATTGCTTTTCAATATAAGTTTAATTGAATACATACTCTGTTTTAAATCTGGAATACCAGTACTTATAATACTTAATATACACAAATAATAGCATTTAAATTTTATCCAATGTATGATTTGCAAATCAAATGGTAAATCCTAACCTATAATATGGACGCATAATATATTACATTTCGACATTTTGGAATATTAATTATCTTCGGTTCGGTAAACAATTCTTATTGCAGGTGATAAGTTTTGCCAACTAATTCATTTTTCAATATAAGTTCAAATAAATACATACACTCTGTTTTCAATTTGAAATGCCTTTTCAACTTTATTTGTCAACTTAATTTTAAAGAAATTTTAATATATATCACGATTTAATCGAATTATATGGCATTGGAACAGAACACAGTTTACAAAATCAATATCGCGCCCATATCGGCTATAGAACAGAAATTATACGTCTATATAAATCATTACATTTTGTAAATGTAGGGTGGTTTTCGAATAACTTTTAACTGTAGAATGATGCCTTAGTAGTCATAGAATATACTGTTAAAAAATCTTTAACTCAAATACATTAAATTCAACGAAAACAAACTTTGAATGCGGAGATACATAGAATCAATCACTGGGTTTCCATACAAACTCTATGTAAATCGCTAGACGACAACAGACTCAAAACGGACCCAATGTAAATTGCGTGATGCTGTGCTTACGCGGCTTTGGATGGAAGCGGTAATGGCAGCGGGCATACTTGATAAAATTTTCAAACTCAGATTTTACTTTTAGATTTTCAATACCCTCTAACGTTTTGTTCTTCTTATTAAAAATTATGTAATTGAAAAACTTTCTGACATATTTATTTTTCTGGTCTATCCAGTTTTTCTTTTAAATTCATCACTTTTTGAGAAATATGTCTTTGAATGACTGCACTGATTCATTAGTGAAAAATTTTCCACTAAGCCATCACTGTAAAGTATTTTTTTTTTGAGGTTTACAAAGTGTCATATTTGATGATAATAAAATTATGAGAATTTTATGTGTCATTTGAAGCAACATATAAAACACACATATTTGAAGGACCGAGCTCTGCAAATATTTCGTGCTCTACTACTTCTTCGGGGAAAATGTAGTTGCTCCAATGCTGTCCAATGCTCCGGGCTCCGTTCCAAGCCTCAATAATAATATATTATTCAGAATTTCAATGCATAAACCCATTACCGCCTCCATCCATAAATATGGGGAGCTATGATAAACCTCTTTTAAACCAACCGTAAGTAAGCGGCTGATTATTTGGCAATTCATTATATATTGACCGAGTAAGCGTTTACACGCAAATAGGTTTTTAACACTTCATTTCAGTTCATTACGTGCGTTTCGTTCAATTCGACAACACTCGTCAAATGCCTGTTCTGAAACTTCAATCAGATATAATAACTTCAACACACTTCAACGATGTTAGTGGAAGCGTGCTGCATGTGTTGGGGGGTATTCTTTCGGCAGAGGAACAGATCAGAACAGATTCTTAGCAATTCTTAGGCCAAGCCCCGCGCTTCGCATTCAGATTGTTTTGTATTCGGCCGAATTCACTGTCTTGACTGTATACTCGGTTTGTCGACTATGTATATGGTGATGAAGACTAAACAATATTTATATACCCACATCTCACACGAAGTATGATTATTGAGAATTACATCATTTTTTTTTGTAATTCTAAATTAATTATGATACTTAAATGGAAAAATATTAAGGCATAGAAAAAAGTTAAAATGAAGTTGAGGTGCTATTTTTGTTGAAATATTGTTTTATTTAAAGCCCTTATTTATTGAAAGTTAACAATTTTATTAAATAGCTTTACAATATTTTTGGAACTAATCCTTTTTTGAAAATCACACAACACTGTATAATGCCGAATTCTATCTTAGTGGTAATTATTATTAAATATAAATATAGAAAACCGTTAAGAAAAGAGATTTAATATGTAATAATATATTATTATAAATTTAGCTAGTATGTACTAGAATTTTTGTTAAAATATTGACATGTTCACAAATGTTCTCTATTGCAACGTCACACTGACAGCGATTTAATACTAATTCTGACAGTTCGATACTATATATTTTGTGATGCGTTGCTTTTGACGGCGGTAGTTATTAAGATTAATTGTATTTGATGATTTAAGTAAACCATCGCAACAAAATGATCCACAGTCTTTTTATCATTAATTCATCCGGGTTAGCATTAAACAGATTAAGTTATAATATAATTTATAAGACTCCGTTTTACTTTATTTTGCTATAGGTCTATTACCCATTGGCTGATTCGAACTGGATTTATATACTTAATTATAATATAATGTTGATTATAATTGTCTCTAATGCGTATGCAAAGCCTGTGTGTACAATTTCATGAGTATTTCCTGAAATATTTATTCCATATTGTTATTCTAAGTTTAAAGAAAACTCATTTAGTTATATTGCAAACAGGGCCGGCGCCACCATACAGGCGAAATAGGCAACCGCCTAGGGCGCATATATAGAGTATTGAAATTATTTTATATTCTCTAATAATAATAAATAATAGTACGTTATATTTTATTTTGATGTTTGTAATTGTTTGTTGTAAATTATGTATCGTATTACATATGATACGAAAAAGAGAGATTGAGTGACTCAGTAAAAAACAGTTCACGTAAAAAACTTCTGTTGACATACCTCCATTGGGAAGCTATATGCGCCACATTGAGAGCGGACATGGTTTTCTAAAAAACAAAATGTGTAATGATTTCGAATTGTTTCGAAAAAAAATGGAACGATTAGCTAACAATGGGGCGTACCAATAACCTTTGCCTAGGGCGCCAAACAACCTCACACCGGCACTGATTGCAAAGTATAATTCTGGAAATATTCCTATTGATGGGTGGCTAAAAATATATGATATTGACGGAGTCAAGCCTACATAGATCCAGTTGGAGTTGGTTCAGTAAAAAAACTATAGTACTGGAATGGCAGACAGCAAAAATCAACCATATTTTCCAGCCTTCGATAGAAAACGTAGTAGTCATGTAGTAAGATACGAATAATAAAAATTGGCCACACTGTCATGAGCAGACTAATGCTTGCCTTTCTCTAGAATTTCAAATATAATAATGACTTGGGAATTCATTATGACGTTTATTATGTTACGATTATTTCGGTGGAAAATTTCACAATGTAGCTAAATGTACTGCATATTTGAACACATTACATGTATTTCCGAAATACACAGCATGCATTTAACATTTTTAAAAAATATTATTCATACCGGTTTCGCCACATAACCGGTCCAGATAAAAAAAGGTAAAAATGTCGAATAAGTATTGCATATTTGAGCACATTATATTTATTTCCGAAATAGACAGCAGGATTGTATAACATTCCTATAGCTATTTGGCTGATAGTAGAAATTATCTAAAGAAGAAAATAATATTCTTCTGCTAACTTTCAATGCACCTGGCAACTACCTGTTGCGAAGAGTGGATAAAGGAATGAAGCTCAGAACATTTCATATACGATGGCGATGTTTTCATACTAAAATGTATTTCGTATTTTGCATAATTTATCAGTGATTTTCATAATAATGTGTGATTTATTGCGATGGTCTAGTCCGCCAAAAAATATTTTAAATCATGGTGTTGTTTTTAGCTACGTTGTGAAATTTTTCCCTAAAATAATCGTGACTTCCTAAACGACAACTTTACTAAAATGGATATCCAAAAAGTTACCGCTGAGTGTACTGAAAATGTTTGTTTCCATTTTTAATGCTGTGATGTTGTGTTTCATTCCAGTGATGTCTTTTTGGAGAAACATTGGCGAAGTGTAATCTCCAGATCTGTCTGTGATTATTTTCTCGAGGCGCAGAGAGCAACACCACACGTATATTATAATTTTTTATTCCAGCAATATGGCTTAACATTAATTAATTTAGTAATTATTGCATTCATTGGCATATACAACTAATTTGAAAGAAACCTGATTTATTGTTATTTTAAATGAACTTAAATCAAGTTA
Organism: Himalopsyche tibetana; assembly: GCA_030503985.1. NCBI lineage: Eukaryota > Metazoa > Arthropoda > Insecta > Trichoptera > Rhyacophilidae > Himalopsyche > Himalopsyche tibetana. The sequence goes on along the minus strand of JAPJYX010000014.1, from coordinate 37,628,334 downwards.
AAAGTTAAAAATCAAGCTGTAAATAATGTACATTTCAAAAAATGATGGATTTTGAAATATGGCATTCTTATCTAACATTTTTTTTGTGAGGGCTAGTAATGCATCACGAATAGTCGTATTATGTGAAATGGTGAAAGGTAATTTTTTTTAAACCCTTCTAACTAATGTCGTAAAATATAATATTATCGGTAACCATTTGACTGCTTTCATTATATATTTTTTTTGAATGTATCATTTATTTTCATTAGTCCCTTGTTAGACGACTAATTGCATAAAATACTGAATGCATATAGTGTACATTATTCAGTGTATTGTTGATTAAGTGTTTATTTTTTTAGGATGTACCCCCTGTGATAGCAGCGCCGCATCATTATCTCCTTTCTATTCAGAGAGGGGGTGTCAGTTTAGTTGCTGTGTGCAAGCAAGAGGTGGCACCATTATTTGTGATAGAATTTTTACATAGAGTTGTCGATACATTCCAGGTAATAACACTTTGAAACGTAATTATATTCTTACTTAGCAAACAATTACCCTCTATAATCTAAACAAAGCAATTTCACGTATTCTATATCTTAAATTTGAATTGTTCAAACTATGTACATTCTCACAGATTTTGTCACTAACAGTTTGAACGATTCAAATTTAATATTGAAATTCCACCAAGCACCTTCAGTCGAAATCTTAAATTATATTCTATATCTTACTAAAATAACCTGAGTATGATGAAACGAAATATGGTTGTCAGATGTAATGTGGTTTAATAATTAATCCATGTTTATTTATTTTCAGGACTATTTTTCAGAATGCACGGAAAGCATCATAAAAGAAAACTACGTTATTGTATATGAGGTAATGATACTTATCTATATATTAATAGCCGATAAGGTCCGTATGTTTGTCTGAGTGAGTGGGTGTAAGGTGTCCTCGACCTACCAGTCTCCACTTTTTTAAATAAAATAAAATAAAATAATATAAAATAAAATAAAATAAAATAAAATAAAATAAAATAAAATAAAATAAAATAAATTAAAAAAAAAAAAAAAAAAAATCAAACACAATGCAACAAAAATCTCACGTTGCTGGGCAACGGGCTTACAGCTATTCTTTCTATATATTAATAGCCGATAATGTCTGTCCGACCACATTTCACACCTTCCAGTCTCCACTTTTTTGAATAAAATAAAATAAAATAAAATAAAATAAAATTAAATTAAATTAAATTAAATTAAATTAAATTAAACTAAATAAAATTAAACACAATGCAACAAAAATCTCCCGTTGCTGGGCAACGGGCTTACAGCTAGTAGTATATAAAATGTCGTATAGTATGTTTTTTGTTTGAATATGACAAGACAAAAAGTCTGCACAAAACATTTCTTTTTGATGTTGTTGGCTGAAATAGAATACTCAAATTCAATGTGATTTTAAATATTCAGTGTACTTATAAATATTTATTTATTTAAGAAAGCAGTGAAGATGAAAAGATTAAATATATTCTTCAAAGATTGTTAAATATTTGGCTCGGTATATAAAAAATCATTACAAGCGCTTATTTAAGATGTGAATTATTCATGTTAATTGATCATTCGATGTTTTAAATGAAAGCTAAGTGTATAATAAACAGTATAAAAACTTCACTTAGAATTTAAACTGAAAGAATGGGAAACTCTTACAAATATTTAAAACTTAGTATGAATGTTGATTATTTAAAATTTTGAAGAATATCAATCATTCATAATTTTATTAGCTATATTTGGATAGGTAATGAATATTGAGGTGTAGATATTTGAGTTTTGAAAATATACCCACACCTCTGTTTCGGTTCCTGGTAAATTGCCCGAATGGAAATTTCTCGAATAACAAGATAATCAATTTGTTTCCGTTTGTTCTGTCTTAGCCCTAGTCTTCAATGTTTTCTGGAAATATATAGAAACAGTTTGAGTAACTAATTAATAAGCAGTTCTCGTAGAAACACTTCTGTTGAAATAAACTCCATTAAAAGATCATATGTTCCGCATTTGGAGCGAACACGGTTCAAATAAATACTTACGAAAATTATTTTTATATTTCACTCTCTAAACAAGTGTCGCACAAGATAAAAATGAAATTCGTAGAAAAAGTCGTGAAAAATCGTTTAACTAACCAAGCAATTCGAATAATTTGTAATTCGAGTAATTTTCATTAGAGCAATATACCGGCTCTCCTCTGTTTCACATTACTATATTGGTAATTTAATTGTTGACATGCATCATGCCTGTCAAAAGTAAAATCTCATCAGACAAAATAAGTTAAATTGTTTGACAAATACTGAAAAAACATATTTTATAACTGTCAAGATAAGGATATGTGCAAGTTAATCAAATTTGTTTGAATGTAGGCTTTTATATTATTTTTGTATCATTCCAGCTTTTAGATGAGATGTTGGACAATGGCTTCCCACTCGCCACAGAAAGCAACATCCTCAAAGAACTCATCAAGCCTCCCAATATTCTTAGATCCATTACGAATACTCTGACAGGAAAAACTAAGTGAGGCCATAAATATTTATTTAAGTTCAATTAAAAATTCTATTTGTGTATCTGATTGATTGTGCATTTATTTTTAGTTAGTCGTTGTAGCTGAATGGGCTTTTATCTTACCTAGTTTGCGTTGTCAAAGCTTCAAATCCCTGCAAGAATTTCAGGAATGACTTGTATGTTTGTGATATTTTCATCGCATTCCATGTTATCAATTCCTGAGAGAGGCGTGGAGAGAAAAATTAAATAACTACTAGTCCATCGGATACTCCTCTATTTGTTCGGGTACACGCTGGTGTGTAAATGCCATAGGTGGCAAAATATTTGCAAGCGAGCAGTGAAATGTAAACTGTTCGTTTTGGCTTCCTTAGTGACAACAAAATGGAAGTTTTATGAATTGTAATGATTTAAATGCTTTTATGATTATTCCAGTTTGTCCGGGACACTCCCATCTGGACAGCTGTCGAATGTTCCTTGGCGCAGAACCGGTGTGAAATATACCAGCAATGAAGCCTACTTTGATGTTGTTGAAGAAGTTGATGCCATAATTGACAAAACAGGAGCAACAGTATTTGCAGAAATTCAAGGATATGTATGTATCTTTCCATCTGAACATCAAACATGAACACACGTTTATCCTCGAAAACGCTTGTGAAACAATGATGTTCATTTGTGCTAACCGCTTATCAGCCCAAACTTAAATAGCTTTGACATATACGCTAGAGCCCAAGAATTATATGTAAATAAAAAAAACCCTAGTTAAATTGTTGTGCAACTTATTAACAGTTGGGGTTTGTATTAAAGATTTTTTAAATATATATTTTAAAAATAAGCTGCAATTAGGTAGTGTCATTTTATTATTCAATTCTAGAGACATAATTATTCTTATACTGGATTCAAATAAAATGTTGTTTATGGTACATTTTGTAGCACCGTATGTTAGTAAATTAAATATATTATATAACCGTGAATATACGTCAAAGAAAATCTATTTATTCCCGCATTATAATCAACTTACCTGAATGTTTAATTACTCAATATTTGCTCAAAAACAATTCAGGACTCGGTAGGTTGAAAGTAATGTGATTTATTTTTCAGATTGATTGCTGTATTAAATTAAGTGGAATGCCAGATCTGACTCTATCGTTTATGAATCCTCGGCTGTTTGATGATGTCTCCTTTCACCCATGTGTCAGGTTTAAACGATGGAAGGTACTGTAGCAAATTTATTCACAACGATCATTCATTCCTTTTACAATCATTATATTAACCCTCCAGAGACGAGAGCTTTTTTTGATAAGAAAAATATTTTTTAAGCCATATTGAAGTCACGAATAACTTTTATTCCTAACAAAAATTAAATAAAAAAAAAACGCAAAGTCGTTGTATAGAATCCGTTGTAACCCCGCATGACTATATGGTCATGCTCATCTTTTTATTACCGTGTAATATTGTGTACAGACAGTCTAGAAGACTATCCCTTCAATGGTTTGTCAATTTTCGATGATAAGAGGTAACAATTGGTCAGATGTGATTCATTCCTTTCATCAAGACGACTGCTATATTTTTTACAGTAACTGTAAGACACAATGTTTTCAAAGACACTAGAATAGTAAATAACGATGAACTACAGCAATGTCTGCTCTCTAAAGACGTTAAATATAAATATTAGTTATTTAAATAGTAAAGGGTTGGTGAAAATTGTGCAGATATTTGTCACTTTTAATTTCAGTCAGAGAGAATTTTGTCATTCATTCCCCCCGATGGCAACTTCAGACTGCTCTCTTATCACATATCCGCTCAGAGTGTAGTTGTCATTCCGATCTACGTGCGGCACAGTCTCACTTTAAGGGCCGCTGGGGAACAAGGCAAATTGGAAATCACCGTGGTTCCGAAACAGACTCTAGGAAGGACACTAGAAGGTATGTTAAAATTATTTGATTGCCATAGTACATTCCGTCAATGTTTCTTGAACTGTTTTACTAGTGATCGACAAAGTTCTGTTAACTAAGTCAGCGGTCGGTAAAGTGTGGTCCGCAGAGAAATCTGACATTATTTCAATTTTCCAATCATAACACCAGAAAAAAAAATCTGAATCTCGTAACACATCTCTCCGTTGCATTAAATTTTATCATTTCAAATATCCAGAAACATCCATCACATTAAAAATTTATAAAGCTCATATAATTTAATTATAATTAATAGTTTTATTTTATGAAAAAGGTGCATTTTTAGACTCATTCGATCACCTTTATTTAAATATTTAACACAATAGTCTAGTTCAGTGGAGGGGAACCTGCGGCCTCTTAGCTACTCTGATGCAGCCTTTTAACTTGAACAAAATATTCACTTTAATCAAAAAATTATACGCAAGTACTTGGAAAAAGAGCGTAATCAACCCATTATATTATATGTTCGACAGTTGAAAAAAAAGAGGGGTTAACGTTTTCTTTACTGCGGCCTTATGTTGAATCAGATAAATGAATGTGGCCTTTAGAAATGGATAGGTTCCTGGTCTAGTTAGTGGTCTGCTGGATTAAAATTGTGAATTTAGTGGTCCGTGAGCCCAAAAAGTTTGCCGACTGCTGATCTGTCATATTTAAAACATGTCACATGTGCTTGAAAAATTACAGGACAAACATGCTAAACTCTGATCTGTTTCCACTATACTTAGGAATGTATTAAAAAAAATATATGTATAATATGTAATAAAAATTTTGTATTCTTAGTTGTAACTTATTTTATAGCATTAAGCTCGTGAATAGTTGTCATTACATTTGTTTTTTTATTTGTAGGAGTGTATCTCGATGTATGCATGCCAAAGTGTGTGTTGAGTTGTTCTCTCACAACCAACCAAGGAAAGTACACATTCGATTCTGTCACAAAAATCTTGCAGTGGGAGATTGGCCGAGTTGATGTCACAAAGTTGCCTAATATCCGAGGATCTGTAAGTTATTTTTTTCTCTTGTAAAAAATTTGAACAGTTGTCTTTATCATTAGTTTAATGAATACTTTGTTTTATTATTAATATAAATCTGTGATAATTCACAGATTTATTTTTATTTTTACATAATGACAGATTTAAAAGCTGCTATGGAACTGCTGTACCCACATACTGCGAAATGTCTCTCTTAATCCTGCTGGTTTTTTACTCATACCGGATTGATTATCCCTATGAATTTAAAACCTAAAATAAAGATTATTTTATTCAACAGGTGTCAGTGGTGTCAGGTGCCGATACAACGGGCGCCAACCCGACAATAAATGTACACTTCAACATTCAGCAGTTGGCAGTGAGTGGTTTGCGAGTCAACAGACTCGATATGTATGGGGAGAAATACAAACCCTTTAAAGGTGTGAAATATGTCACAAAAGCCGGCAAACTGCATATCAGAATGTAACAAATATATTATTATTATTATGTGTCAAAGTTATCTGGAATTATACATTACAAAATATGATGTTTGGTTTTTATTTTGGTGTTTCCGAACGGCCAGTACAATTGTCTATTTATTCAGTTTGACTAATCTCATTAACTTTTCCGGTTCTAAGCTCAAGAAATGCGACCCCAATACCCACATTTTCTTAAATATCTATTTTAATATAGGTGATGCAATGTTTATAATTAAGGTATTCTTATATCATAGTTTTTTGAACCTTTTGTAGAAGAAAAAAAATATGTTCAATTGCTAGTTCCGTCTCTATTAAATAAAACAGAAAAGAAATCGGATAAATTTCATCCGAAATACTTTTTTCTGCGCTACAAATTTGTGGTATTCCATATATGTCAACGCCTTTGTAGTGTTATCGCTATGACCCCATTTTTAAACCCGCCTTAGTGTTACAGTACGTTCCAAATCTAACGGACGGTTTTAGCGGGTCTTTCGATATTAGTTCAATTTTTAAAGTGTTCTTATAATTAATACGTATTTATAAAAACAATATTGCTTACGTTTTGTGGAGTGTGTTTTAATTGTGTAATTATTGTTTTTGAAAGATTTTTTTAACTAGCAACATGTCGAATTTTCTATCAAATGCGGAATTAGAAAAAATATTTTCCGAAGGCTTAAATTCAAGAGACAATAGTGATTCAGAAAGTGGTAGTGATACAGATTTTGAATTAATTGACGATATTACGGACGTGGAAGATTTTATTGAGAATCAAGATGAAAATGAAAGTGATGATAATAATATTGATGTTGATAATATTGATAGTGATAATGGTAACTATAATAGTTCATCATTTATTTCAAAATCAGGCTTTGAGTGGAATTCGTCACCACCAATTCGTTCTCGCAGTAGATTGCACAATATTGTGACTTCTCGGCCAGGGCTAACTGCATATAGTCAACAAATAAACTCAATCAGAAGTTTATTTGAACTTTTTGTCACGGCAGGTATGTTGGATGAAATTTGTTTAAATACAAATAATCGTAGACGAAAACTATTACGGGCAGATAAAGACATCACTTTAAATGAAATTAACGCTTTTATGGGAATTTTACTGGCATCGGGGAGAAATCGTGGACGAAGAATAAATATGAAAGAGTTGTGGAGCATTGAAGAACTGTTTCGTCAATATTTTTACACTGCTGCAATGTCGAGAGACCGATTTATTTATATTTATAGCAATATCAGGTTTGATAATAAAACAACGAGGCAGGCAAGCTTTTCTCAAACTGGTGATAAGTTACTTCCCATTAGATCTATTTTTGAACAATTTTCCGCGGGTTGTGTGCGGAATTTTAATCCGAATTTAAATATTACAATTGACGAACGTTTGGCCACGTATAAGGGTAATTGTGGATTCAGAGTTTTTATGAAGAGTAAGCCGGGACGATATGGCATTAAGCTTTGGGTAGCTGCAGACTCTAAGACAGCATATATATTAAATGTACAAGTGTACACCGGAAAAATGAATAATATTAGAGAAGTCAACCAGGGCCAAAGAGTAGTGTTGGATCTGACGACTCCGTATTATAGATCTGGGCGCGGAGTAACAACGGATAATTTTTTCACGTCGGTGCCGTTAGCAGGATTATTGTTAGAAAAGAATCTTACACTAACGGGCACTCTTCGCGCAAACAAACGGGAGATACCCAAAGAATTTTTGCCTTCTAAATCAAGAGAAGAGTTTTCATCTTTATTTGGGTTTACGGACAAATTTACTATTCTTTCATATGTTGCAAAAAAACGACGTGCCGTGTGCTTATTGTCTTCGGAGTTTCACGACAAAAAAATAGAAGAAAACACTCAACGCAAAAAGCCACATATGATTTTACACTATAATGAGACAAAAGGGGCGGTCGACACAGGAGACAAAATGACGAGAGAGTACTCCTGTGCTCGGTCAACAAGACGGTGGCCATTAAGAATTTTTATGGAAATTTTGGACATGGCTGCATTAAATGCATATCTCTTATGGATTGCCAAATATCCGGAATGGAAGTCAAATGACCGTAGTAGGAGAAAATCTTTTATACGGGAATTGTCAGTTGATTTGACAAGAAAAAACGTGGAAGACAGAAAAAATAGTGGTATACATTTCCATAAAGATCAAAAGTATGGATTTAATCTTTTTACTGAAAGTGTTGCAGGGCCAAGCTCTAGAACAGATATTGAATCCCACACCCTGAAACGAGGAAGATGTGGATTTTGCCCTCGAAGCTGTGATAAAAAAATGAATACAAAATGTTCAAAGTGTAAAAGTTTTGTTTGTAAAGTACATGGGTATGAAGAAAAAAAGTTGTTTTGTCCAATATGCAGTAAACCGGAACTTGCAGAGCGGACTAAGTAACTAAAAATTTCCCCATAATCGTAAGTTTACTTTTTGTATAAATAACTGTCATGTATTGTAATACTTCTAACATGTATATGTTATAATTCGCCTTCTTTTAATATGTAAACAATCCGTTACTAACATTATAAAAATCCAGTAATAAACACTGGTTTCGTTTATTGCGAACATTCTCAAATGATTTCGATGAACGCAGTATAAAAATTTAGTGTTAGTAAAATAAAATATTCAACAAAATAAAATATAAATTTGTACTAATTTCCATTTATATTTATTTATATTCTACTAAGCTAACTAATTGTTCAAAGGAAAAATAACTATAGGATACTAAAAGGTAAAAACGTTATATACCGTAACGATACTTTACTGATAAAAAATCAATCATTAAAACGTATGTTGTATAGGTAATTATATTTCATATGTACTCCTTTTTAAAAGTATTTACCTACTCATGTTAACGAATAAACAAACATTTCTTTATAAAATCTCGAAAGAATTAGTATTCCATTTAAACGTATGCAATTCTGGTAAGTCAATTTATTTTCATAATTCTTCTGTCACATAAACTTCATTTTATGAGAGCCGTGATGTCTCAAAAATCCATTTCGGAGAATTTTAATTACAACCTTATCGCTAGATTTAAAAACATACATTCCTTTCTGATATTCTTTGTTAAAAAGGGGGAAGAAAAAGCAGTCCCAACGAAAACAAATCATGTTTTATTACATTCAGAATTTATCATAATATTTCAGCATATTATATTTATTTTTTAAATTATTACTTCTTGTCGAGTTTTAAAATGGTTTATTTTTAATAACCTTCCTAATTTACTTTCATTTGTGTATTAAAAAAAAATATATTTATCAACTAAATGTATAGGAAGGAAGGAGCTCTACCATAATTTGAGTATCTTTGATTATGCTATCATTAATTTGGTTAGCGTATATAAAAACACACAACTGCTTTATTATTTTGATTAATGTTAGTCTGAAAATTTTCTTAAATAACTTTTACTTATAAGGTGAAATATTTATGAAACACCGTGCTTAGAAAAAATTCTAATTGACTGGGCGTCGAATTAAAACAACCAATCACAGATTATTTTGCGAATATGAGTGCAATTGCTATTGCCAGGTTGTGGTTTTATTATATTATTATGTATGTAAATCTTACATATTTACATTTTTTCAATAAAACATGCGTAGAGCTATATTCATGTTTATACGGGCTTCATGGATAAATGGAGTTTCAAACCCAAAAACAAACGACTCGGAACGAAAACTAACAGGCATTCAAACTGCCACAACTCATTCGTTTATTGACATCGGCGTGTAATTAAAAAATGTTTTACAAGATTATTTCTGTGGGAAACTTTTGCATTCGAATGATTATTGCGGGCAAAGCATAATATATAATATGATACACGTAATAGTATTTTTTACGATTGTTTATGAAAAACACACAACTGTGTAAAAAAAATGATTTGTGATGGTCTATTATGCAATATGTGGGATAAATTTTCTAATACTTAAATATATTTTATTACATATAGCCTAAATACTTTTTCACCAAATAATATATTTTTAAATAAAAATGTCAGTATTTTATATGAATAAATATTAAAGCAAATCATGTTTCTTATAGAAAACTATTTAGACGGGTATGTAGTTTTTTTTTTAAATTTAATTAATAAATTGACCATTGACCTTTTCCAGCAAATTTTGCTTTGAGCACTATCATATTTTTTGTTAAAAAGTATAGGGTTTTATGTTTTTTAATATGTTCATATGTGTGTAGGTATTTATTTCGAAACAATTTATAAATATGTTCTTTATAAGCGAAAAAAATAGTTTGCATATATATTTTACATTGAACAAAATTACGGTCTTAGAACAAAATTAAATAAAAAATTCAAATAAATAAAAAAGATCTTCAACGTAGAACAAAAAACGGATTGATGCGTTCGAAGTTAAAGATAATAATTTATGTATCCTTAAATACTATTCTCAAAAAATTCACAATATCTTTCGTCGATGCCTAATTTTATATAAGTTCTGGCAACATGTGAAGGAGCGATAAGCGGCAGCTCGTAAAATTGCATTTGCCATGATTGGTTGGCTAAATGTCTTCAGTTGCGATTACGTATGTGTACTGGAATGACGTATTTTTTACGCGTAACTTAAAATATGACTATTTATTAAAAAAAACACGATTTTTATAAAAAAATGTATGAGGAAAGATGCAGAGAGATATTTTAAAGCCGGTAGACTATTTTTTTTTTTGAAATTCATAAGAATAAGGCCAATAATGAGGAAACCACTGGGGTCAAAAAAGACCCCCATCGCCTGCTAAGTATTTTTCTAGTCTCCGAGCCGCGAGAGTTAAAAGTAGCCCAAAATGATATTTATTGTGGTTTACCAAATGAATACTACGTTTCTGAATAAGTAGTAATATTCAATATTGGTCAGTGAGAAGTTTATCATTAGTTATTTCGATCTCAACTTCGACCGGAGTTCTCAAAAACAATAAATATGAGATACATTAAAATATTGACTGATAAATAATGTAGGTGTGGTCTATTCTAAGAATATTGTTTTCATAACACACATTTTAGTGTTGGTTCTCCACAAATAGTTATATTACATGAACTAAATGCTGAGTAGCTAAGGGCTGGGGTATTTGCTAGGTCAGGGTTTCCTAAACTGTGTTCCGCGGAACACTGGTGTTCCACAGAATCTGAATAGGTGTTCCGCGAACATCCACATAACTTAACCATTATTTTGTTTTGCAAAAACTAGCAATTATGATTCCTTGATTTGGAATCCATTTTCTGTGTTCAGCGCTTGATTAAGAGTGATTAAGAAAATCTGAATGATTCTATCAGTGATTCCGATATAAATGTCATTAAATCGTTTCTTGGTGAGTTTGTCAAAAGAATCCTCCATACCATTTAAAAATAATAAGTGTTTTATTAACGTTTTTTTTTGTATTCACACTATTATGAATTAACCGACCTAAACAATAAGCCAAGTGTTCCGTTAAAATTTTCGAATTCACAAAGTGTTTCATTGCAGAAAAAGTTTGGGAAACCCTGTGCTAGATAATGCAACACTCATGAAAGTATTGAGAGAAAAAAATAACACAAATGAATAGGTTAAGGTTAAAATAAAATAATACAAAAATTTGTACATGAATTTACATCATTGCAAATGACCTGGAATACATTTTACATAGTGTATCAATAATTAACCAGATTTGCTAATAATTATTAAAGTTTTGGGATGCTGGAATGACTTTTAACCTTGGAGGCATTGTGATTTGGTAGTATGCATCGAATCGGGGGTAGAAATAGTAATACATATTATATATATATAAACCTAGGGTAATCTTAAAGATCAACGTCGTGAAGCATTTGACATTTATTTGATGTTTAGTGTCAGTGTCAGTGCCGCCAACTCAAAAATTAAAAGAACACAATATTTTTCCTTCTTTACGTACACACACCATGGTAAATATTATTCTCGTATTATTATTTAAGGTATTCCCCTTTAAACATTCCGGGATAAATTTACGCACATATACATACGCATGCGATGTATGTTATGCATACATTCTGAGTTGTGTATATAGGCTAAGGGGAATACTGTAGATTTTTCAAACAATACTTACTTACAATCGCTCACGTACGAATTACGAGACGCGAGGTTGAAAGTTTCAGTTGGTCTGTATCATTCAACATCGTAAGTCCTGATGACATTCATGTACACAGTTACTAAAGTAATTTAATTCAGCACAAGTGACGCGTTATTCACATCATATTTGTACGAATTTGTGTTTCGGAATTCGTTTCGTTCCTCCGACAATGTGTTTGGAGTATTTCTAACTGTAATCACGGATCATTACGCTTCTTAGGTATGTATAATTAATTCAAAAAAATAATTCACGATTTCTGTTTTTTTCACTTATGTGTTGGCGGCACTGACACGGCGGCCATTTTAGATTAAACTTCAAATGCTTCACAGCGTCGATCTTTAAGATTACCAAAGCTAATTACTTCATGTAGATTAAGCTGCGAACTTTCGTAATCTTAAAATCACAAGAAAAAGACACGTATATTATTTTATGAATAACTACAAATTCAAGTTGAAAGACAGTTTATTTTTCAATTCATTTTATTCCACTTAAGAGCATACAATTATCGATAAATCAAATGAGTTTAAATCGACATTGAGTGCGTGTACATTTACAGTTGTTGACATCTTCAAACATTACCTATGCGTAATAAAATATATGGTGCTTGTAAAAAAAAAACATTTTTTTTTATATAATATAACCTAACAATTTTTTTCACAAGAATTAATACATACAAGAGTGTTTCATCTAACAGATTTCATAAATGTAGTTGCGTGACTGATTATTATTATTATTTAACCTAGTAATGATTCTAATGGTATAATTATTACGAAATCCAATAATATGCCTTCATCAAAGCAACAAATGAAATAAAACTAAGGAAAATGAAACGTTTTTTGTCATTTTAAAATGAATTAGGATCTCTTCGATAAAATATATAGGGCAAATAAAGTATCAGATATAAATCACATCATATTTTCATGTGTGTATTGAAATGCTAAATAGTAATATAACTGATATACTGGCAGAAGGTGATAAGTCAGAAAACCTAGTTTTGAAATAATTGTCATTTTCGATAATCATGAAATTTAATCATCCCTATTGATGCAATATATTTATAACTTATCAATCTAAACACTTCATGAAATTCAATAATGATTAACGTATTCGATTCATTTATTCAAAAGCATTAAACCTTTTTTATTGCCAACAATAGCTTTAATCGGATTTATGTTTAAATTATGTAAAATACTCAAAATATGGCTTAACTTGTTTTCTTCAAAAGATACAGTGTGTTAAAATTTATCAATCTACATTTCTAACTCAAAGCAGCTGGTTTTTCAACACTTTCTGCCAGTATTGCAATGATATATTGAAAGCCATTATTAGCAAAATTTTATTATATTATACAAAAGTACTTTATGAGCATTTTATGATTAATTGGTATGTACATAGTAATTATTCTTTTAATTTAGTGTAATATCACAAATACAGAGCAAAATATTTACTAAAAAATCAAAATGGACATTTTAAGAAAACAATTATGGCTTAGGCAATCCAGAAAAGTGGTGCACTATGACCAAGATTTTTTAACACAGACAATCATGTTTAAACCTGGGTTGCATTGTCTATTGCCATAAATTTTCTAGGAATCTTGAAGTGAATTAAATGAATTTATTAGCAAGGAAGATTTGTCGAGAGCTTGAAATCATCGCTTGGCACTTATTTCTAACAATTACTATCTAAACAAAATGAAATTAAAAACGGCAAAGAAAATGTAACAAATTGAATAGACTCATTTTTGGCAAAAAATAGCATTGTTCAAGCTTTCTAAATTTTATTGGCACCTTATTTTTGAATCCATATTTTGGTATTTTGTAAAATACACCAAAAATGAATGTCAACTTTTAAACGTAGACTGATATTCTTTTGTCAAATAGTGAAAAAAGATTCAGTCTCAGCTCGGTTGAACAACTTTCTAATCTAAAAAATACTTTATTACAAAGTGCTCTACGTTATAAGGTGGTATTTATAAGTATTCAAATTTTCACGCTTTATTCGCAACAATAGTAAGTATTTATTTGCATGTTTTTCATTTTCTGCGGAACGGAACTGGAGCAAGCATCTATGCATTTCCTGATGCACTGCAATTTATTACAACACAAGTATTCTCTTCCGGGTCGTAATCTCTCTCTCTGGTTGGGTCCATGGTCATGTGGTGAACATTGCTGACTTCAGTTGTGGTGCTCACGGGCGCGAATTCCAATATTGACAGTTTCATATATTGATTTTTCAACTGATTTATGAATTACTGTACTAAGGCATAGATGTCTGGGACGTCGAGAATTCATCTGTAATGAGAGCGATGAGCTAACCACTAGTCCTGTCCTAGTCAAATTTTTCTGTCCCTGCTCCCTGCTCTTCGAAAAAAAGAAATTGAGCAACCAAGTAACGAGCAGTTTTCGCAAAAACCTTCTATTGACATAAATTCCATACGAAGTACATATGCTCCACAAATTCTAACATGATTACAATGTGATTTCCTGTTTATGTAAAAATATCCTGATCAGACAATTTAGTTTAATTAACTGATTAAATCGGCTTTTAGAAAACCTTCCTTTAAAATATAATGTAGCATTTGATTTCAAATGTACAGTTTGATTGTAGGTTATATTGTATTCAAAAGATAATTCATATCAAGTAAAAGGTTAAAAAAGCTTGCCTAGTTGACAAATTAAATGCTCTCCATTATGTACAGTTTGTTCATTGTATAAAAACAAAAATATATATTTGTTCTAGGCTGAGAGTTACTATCAAATAGAACGTCTAATTATAAAGGATATCTATACAACATTTAATATTTTTAAAATAGAAATAATTAAAAAATCAGAATCTTCATTCGTTAGGCAAGTCCTCCTATGCACCACAAGCAGTGCTTAGATATAAAATCTCATCATACAAAAATATTTTCTTAGACTAGACAATTTATACAGATTTATCATTTACAAAAGATTCAGAGCAGTTAAAGATTAGTAGTTCAGAAAATTCTTTGGTAATTGTAGAAATGACAGTTGAAAAACAGGTAATAGGAGCCGTCCATTTATTAATCCATAACTTCAAAAAGAAAACATTGGATTTTTTAAAAAATGTCACATCCCAAAACCAATGAATTGTAATGGTAAATAATCTCAAAGCAAATCTTGTTGTTTGAGTTTCAAGTGCCTTTGTATTTGTGTGAAAAAACTAACAGGCAATGGATCGGCGCAATCGTTGCTATGAGTGCTACATCCTACACTAAGACCCTCATAGTCATTATATGTATGAAAACAATGTTTACGTGTTATGTTAACCAATGTCAAAATTGATTATCAAAATAGAAAAGAATAGAGTAGTGGGTTGAGATTACATTGATTCAAGTTGTGATATCATTAATGAACGCTCCCAATAAACGTGTTGAATACAATTTAAGTATAAAATACAAGGGCTCTTCTTAAATTCATGTGCCAATCAATTCCATCATAATATATAATGCTTCAAACAGCTGGCTTAAAAACAGTAGTAATTTTTACTAGGATTCCACGCTGCGGTCTTGCTGACAAACATTACAGGACATCGAAGGGTACCAGGGTATCCACATTGGAATAAAGATCACTTACTTAATACGTTTATAAGGTGAATAATATCAACTGTATCATAGGTTGTTGAACTTTGATAGACAAAGAATTAAAAACTTTCACAATGTTATTTAAACACAAATTTACGGTATATTTGAAACAAATAAATATTTCAAATCTATCCATTTATTCGTATTCGTGTGTACTAAATACCTGAAGATTGAACCTGCAATGGTTTTTAACCAGATGATTACTACAAACCATGGGGTAGTGACGTCCAGATAATATAATTTTCATAGATTTAAAATATATTTGTTTATCTTAAATATACCCTAAATTGATGTTAAAATAACATTGTGAAAGTTTTTAATTCTTGATTAATAGGTTAGGTTATTATTATCAAACAAAACATGGTGTCTGTACCAACAGTGGCAGATTACCATATAAGCGAATGAGGCGCACAGGAGCCTCCGAATCTGAAGGGCCTCAAAAATGGCTTATATTGTATAACCCATATAAATTTCGTTAAGATTTTTAATAATTTTCATGGAATTTTCTGACATTCTTATGTTATCCAAAAAACATGGCCTCCAAATTTTATTGCGCCTGGGGCCTACCACGTGCTTAATCCGCCACTGTAAACCAATATTATAGTCATATATTACATTTAATAACCCCAAAAGTCTAAAATGATAGAAATGTAAAAATGTTGTAATACATTCTGTATTTGAATTATTTTACTCTATTCCGTATTGGTTCTGAAAATATGTATTAGGTAAAGATACAAAATATGTTATTTCAAAAATATTACGATATGTTTGTATAAGGAGTATAATATTATTTAATAAGAAAAGTAATGAAATATGAATGTTGACACTGATAAGAAGCATAGGATTTATATGGCTATCTATAGTAAATAGATAATATGGAGCTATTTAACTATTTTTATTACTATCTACATAATTATATTTTCATTAAATTGTGTTTGACAAAAGCATTGATATTGAACTAGGTCCTACATAAAAGTTAGAGCATTTGTTGTCTATCACATTTTTAGCTCAATGATTATACAAATTTACTAATGTTACAAATCCATTTTGCATCCAGTTGTTAAAATAAGATAATTTTATCTAATATTATAATAATTGAAGTTTTATTCTGTACAAGACTGCCATCTGTCATTTTTAGCTTTAATTAGAAAAGCTACAATATAACCTAAAATAAAATGATATTACTATACTATCATGGTATTCTAAATCTTAAGTTGATTCCTTTTTTAATTATCTGTGTTTGATGAAACTATTCATGCTTAGACTAACCTTTTATTGTTATTTTTGAAGGTCTGTCTGTTTTTAACAATTCCACTGCTTTAATATCCAGAAATAATAACAGAATATATGCTAAAATAAATGTTTTCAAATTTGTTATGGCCAATGTGTTTGCTTGTATGCTTTATTTATCTACATATTATAAATAACAATAATTATTTAATTACATCTCATGATTTGGCAGTCTTAACAAACTAGGGAGTATTTGCTCATCGAATATACATAGTAATTGTTTAATGTAAAATGAAAAATAAATTTCAATTCACACGAAAGAAAGCCATTCGATTCTGCACTCTGATACTCTCCCTCGGTTCATCACATTTTAGAAATCGATGATAAGCAGTTTGATGGAGATGTGTTCACTATATCAGTGTAAAAGCATTTTTCTAGGATTCTTCATTTTTATATTCAATGAGTTTGGACAAAGGTGGCACGTAATGAAAAATTAATGAATGACAGTTTAGGAACAATTTTTAAAATTATGTTTTAGTTATTATGCAGTGAAATGGTCACTACGAGCATCTTCTACCGCTTGCATTTAAACAACAAACTACTTTTCTTATATTCGATGTGAAGTTGTTCTGTTCAATGTCCGCTGTTGCAATTTTGGCTATGCTAGTGATGGTTTCCGATTGCTTCCCCGACATCTTCGATACAGTGTCTTTCTTGACTGTCTGTTTGCATTTATCACTCGGATGGACAGCGTCACCTTCGCTTACTATAATATCATTTGAAATCTCATCATCCCTAATATTTTTAAACTTCTGCTTCAATTCTTTAGATCATGTACAGTCGCTATCATAGTTACTTATCAGATTCATATCTTCATCTCCGATGGTTTTTTTCTTTTCTAACATATCCATCTTTGCTTGCAGCTTGACAGCTTCTTCTGGATATTTATTCCGTCTGTTTTCATCGTTCGGAGGTGGATGATCTTCAACGTTGACTATGATTTTACCCGGCTCGATGTTCTCTGCGTTTTCAGCCATGATGCTTCCGATTTGCATTTCGTCTGAATCAGGTTTGCTTGATAAATCTTTCGAGTTGTATTTGATTATTGGTAGAGTTTTGTTCATGTTTGAATTCTGTATGTTTTGATCGTTGCAATCGGATATAATTTCATCTGCTATTCCTTCATTTAGGATATTCGCATTTGGGGACATAGGCTCTTCCTCTCTACAAGAGTGTGTCAGTGTAAAAGGTAATTTAAGTGAAAGCTCTCCTCCCATGGCACTCAAGCTGAGCTTGACTTTAACATAATATGAAACATAGATTGCGAATACGTTTCTTTCTTCAGGAGTATTAGTACTGCTGATAACAGTAGAGGCAAGGCTTGCTCCATTCTTGGAGTAAGAATCTTCAAGAGCTATCCAATTTTTAGTTGTACCTGTAAAACATTAAATGCAGAGATTTAAAATCAATTGATTCATTTGAAATTGACTACTATTAAAATATGTGAATTTAATTTAAGAAAGTGTTTAACTTTTTTAAATATAATGCATTATCACCAAGAACTAATATTGAACACCTGATAATAAATTACTATCATTTTCGATTTCTATTATTATTATTGATGATAAAAAATAATCTTTATTAAATTATGTCTTATAATAAATAAAACATCATACACAACAATTTTGTTGTTGCTTATTTAGAAAATCTTGAAGTAAAACACTCGAAATATAAAAAATTCTCTTGAGTTATACTGTGTGGCTTTTTTGATTATATTTCTGTACTGCGAAAAAAATATTTTTTACCTCTAGCTGGTTTCAAAATGTAGGAAGAGTCTAGAGTCCCACCAGGTCCTACAGGACATTCATCTCGTGAAGTAGTAAGAGCCACGACATTCTTGAATTTTCCATTTGAGAACATACATACGTCGACATGCTGGACAACAAAAACCTGGAACAATTAAAATTCATGTCATCAAAGATTAATCTGAGCACATAAAAAGTTGATTGAAAACAGTCAGCAATTGAGAAAAATTCAATCATTTTAAATAGGAAATAAAGCTTAGCAGAATCAATATTTTAATTTGCTAAATAATGTATTGCTATTGCTATGCAAGTAGATAAATATATTATATTATCAGTTCTTAGAAGTTTTGCTGCATGTTTAGGAATTTATGTGGTTTAATTATACCAGTGCATACAAGTTTTTTTATGTAATGATTCTATTTTTAAAAGCATATGAAAACATTCTTACCTTTATTCTTCTGACAGTTTTATGAGAGCTATTGTTCACAGCAACATTAACCTTTACTGGTTCGCCATGAGAGTAACTTCCTTTGTCCAGTGACGCCTCTAGTGCCACCCTGATGAAATAAAGAGTATATTGAATGAGGCACTACATTTTTAAAAATACATATTTAGTAATAGTTTCATCGAGCAAATGAATATTTCCAACAAGCACTAAGAAAATGCTAAAAACATACTAAGTACAGTGATTTATTTTTATAAATGTCATTCCCTCATTAATAAATAAATATTCAAAATGACTACTGTCAAATAATTAACACATATTATACCTAGTAAAATGATTCAAATAAATGTTGAAACTAATATTTGTAAAACATTTATGACGGTAGAAAATTTATTGAATAATTTAAAGGGGTTTATGTACAATGCATTTATTGTGATATTTACAACACAGTTTATTTGTTCTGGGCTTGAATTTTGTTTGAAATTAGCAAGAAGATTAAAAAATTTCATCATGAAACAACAGCTTACTGTGTAAGTTTTTTTTTTTACAATTCAATTGTAACAATATAAATGAAGGGTTTTTGAAATGTGTGTTTGATACATAAATATTGAAATCTTTTTACCGTCCGTCTGAGAGTAAAAATGGTTTATCAACGCTGGCACGTGGTGCAGGAAGTAAGAAGGGAGGCGGGATTACTTTTCTTTCTTTCTCACTATCAGCTGAAACAATACATTATATTATATTATTAACAGCAGAAACACTAATAAATAGAATGGTGATTTTAAATTACTGTAATTTATTGATCAACGAATAATTCACCACACATAACTCTCAAGTCTCAATGCCATCTGTATGTAAAAATAATTAGTATGAACTGTCATATTTGAATTAATATAATTTCATACACATACATTATCTTAAGAATGATTTAATCTACAATAGTCATTCTAGAATACCAACTAGTCAGGTTAAAGAAAAATTTTAAAATCACATAACGAAACTTTTATTTACTAAATATCGCTAATCAGTTTTTAGTAAAATGGTTTTTCTTAAATGTTTTCAATTTTTAATACTATATTCTCATAGATTTTACATGATATAATGACTAAATTAAGACAATTCTTTGTTTTATTTTATAATAAATTTATGGCTGTCAATTCAAGGTCTTAAATGACAAAATAAAAAAAAATAAAATTGCATATAGTAATTAATCATAAGTAATTGAAACAAAGCAAATAAATAATTTATCTAGGCATGATGAAAATATGCACAAAAAAAGATTTCAGAATATGAGAAACAAAAACCAAAGACCACGCACCCGCCTACATCCAGGTAAATCCAGAACTCTACGCGGGAAAAGCAACATCAAAATACACCAGATAAAAGGGAAATTAGAGCTTGGCTCCACCGGCCCTATAATTTTATGAATAGATATCAATCGAAATCAGAATATGAGAGGGAAAATGGTAACGGATAAATAACCTGTATTTTCTAAGCAGGGTTCTTGAGAGTTTTCATCGTTAGTTTCTTCGGGAAGAACTGGAGGTCGAAGTTGAGAGCTCGGTCTGCGGCTTGGAGAACTGGATGATTTAAAGTTCTTAGGAGATAATCTATAATAATTCAAATAAATTCTATGAGACAGTGGGGTAATTAGAAAATCCGCGCCTATTTGCAAAAGTTACCAAAAGGTCACTATTTTTTTGATACAAAAATAAAATTTATCTTAAAAAAGGACGTCTTCGAGTTGCAAATTTCCAGCTGTTGACGAACGCCTTTTTCCGAAAAAATTTTAACTGGCAATAATAACAAAAACAGTTACTTTTATTTCGCACGTACAAGAGTAAAAGGCCTACACTATTTACTCATTTGGCAGGGTCTTTTAAAAAGTAATCATTTTCTTATGTTTTTATTAAAAAAATAAATTTGAATATATACAGCCAATTTTAAAAAGGCTGGAAATTTCCAATTTGGAAGTGTATATACATATAATTATTGTATACAATGCCAATTTTTTTAGCCCCTCCAAAATTTTAGGTCACGAACCGCCACTGATTAAAGCTCAAGTATCGCACATACGCAGGACCTTGATGACAATTCATAATATGCCAATTCAATTTTTAGAAAAACGTTCGTATTATCAACAAAAGATTCAATGCGGTTGAGTCAAAAAGAAGTTGATATTATTTTAATTTATGTTCCCAATTATTGGTTAAATATATAAATATATTATACCTCATAAGCCGAGAATCTCTAGCTGGTGCAGGCCCAGGAGAACAGGAAGCTGCCATTTCGGATGGTGCTGCAGCTATTCCGGCTCCTTGGACAACACGGATGCCCATCCTCACGGTCGTCTTCTTTTCCTGCTTGGTATCGGTGCATTCTGTTGAAACAGAGGAATGAATGAATTATTACGTAAAATTACCAATGTATTTAAAATATAACAATAAATGAAACGTATGCTTATAAATCTATAATGTAATGGCCTCCAATCCCGGATCCCGTCCAATTCTGCGATCCCGAAATCCCGAGATTTTGACAGTACTAACTCCGAGATTTCGGGATTGAGAAAATTAGAGAAAGTTGAGCGAGGGCGAAAAAAAAGGTTCCAAATTTTTTCTCTCTCACGGTGTCCATTTTGGGAAATCTGAAAATTCCTGAGTTTTTAAAATCGACATGGAATTGTTTGAAAAATCCCAGGATTTCAAAATCGTTGAGTATTTTTTTTTCAATCCCGAATCCCAATTTAAATACAATTTTATGTTGAATGTTCAATCCCTAGATTGTAAAAATTGTCAATCCCGAAATCACAGGATCACAAAAAGGATGCCCTAACTAATATAGTCAATTCTTGTTGTACATAATAATATAAAATAAAACATTATGTTCAGTTGATAATTCTTGTGATTAACAAAACATCGTAATATCTTTAATAACAACATGTGAAATGATAAAGAACATAAGCGTTATGTTTTCAAAATATTTTTGTCAATACGTTAAATATTTATTCATCAAAATAATCAGTAAATCATTATATCGCTTAACGTTAACCGCAAAAAACCGTTTCTATATAAGCAGATTAAAAATAAACAAAAGAAAATGTCACAGACGATAAAAAAATAGCCACAATGAAAGACGAATTTATCCAACTAAAACAAATATTTGTTGGGTGAATCATGTTTCTAGAATTGCACCCTCTTTCCATCTTTTTTCTCACGTAAATATAATTAATAGAAAGCATTTTTCGCTAGAGCGTTTTTATGCCGTGTGAAGTTGATGCAACGGAAAACGATGGATTTACCGGAAAAAATGAATTTCACGACGTAATAAAAACTTATAGTCATAATTCAATCTGCTGTAAGTGGTTTGTAAAAATTATATGATTTTTAATCCATAAATCCATCAATTGTTTATTGTTTTGTAATCCATTTTATGTATAAATTATTATAACTAAATGTGACACATGCGTCACGTCTTTCAGAAGCATTATATTATTTTTATCAACACGTAGATCATACTTAATCTAATCGCCATAAATCAGATACCAATTTTAATATTGGATTAAAAATGAATTTTCAAAAAGAGGCCTTAGTAGACTCACCGAGTTAAGCTTTTTGTCAGAGATTGAAAAAAAATATTTTCACAATTATTATAAATTTTAGCAGTTGATTTAAAATTCACGTGAAAGATAAATTTCTTACACTAATAGTCGTTTATACCAATCTTTCGAACCGATTTTTTCTTAAAAAATATATGAATATAAATTAAATTAAGCCACGTGTAGTAAAAACTACTAGTTCATAGATAAAAAATAGTCGACGTGATTTAAAAACAAAATTAGAGGAAATATTTGGGGACGGCAAATTCTAGGGCCGCCCTAGGTGGCAGGACCCCTTCTTACACCACTGCCTTTATACGTGTTCAATGCGTGTTTTCTTTTCACATCTGGTATTGTTTTTTTCACAATTACCATGATTGAATGCTTTCAGGTTACCTCTGCATTTTTTTTGTATAATGTAAGTGCGGCCCTTCTGAAAATTTAAGGCCGTCAATGCGGCCCGGGATGCAATAAAATAACAAATTTATAGTAGAAGGTAATTGTTTATTTTTTTAAAATAAAATATCACGAAATAGATATAAATATAAACGAAAATTGTACATAATTGAAAGACATCACTTGCTAAAAAATAGTTTTTTTTCTGAGAAAAGGTTGCTATAAAAAATATAAATTTGTAGCTGACCAAAAACGACGTCATTAAAAATAGGTGAGCCATTTAAAAAGATCGCGCGAATACTTTTTCATTAAAATGTTACCTGAGTTTAAAAAATCTTCAATATTTTCTTGGCTTGGAACGTCTCTTATACATAGTTCAAGGTTCATTCGAAGTGTCAAGTATCCCCCAGTAAGTTAACTGGGATGTCTTTAATTAAGTACGTCTGAAAAAGAGAAAATTTCAAGTATCCCTGGTAATGCTGGAGTTTTACGAGTACGCGATTGCGACGTGACTTATTATGTATGAGCTCATTAGGTTTGGGTTATGTTTTGCAGCCGCTGAAACATTTTAGTGAAATGAGTAAATTGTGTTTGTTGAAGTCATATATTAAAATATCAAGTAATAAATATAGTTTATTGTAAGGAATGCTGAAAATTCTGAATCTCTATTCTGTATCGTTTATGTGATAATGCACCTGAATTAAAACAATCATCAAATTTGTTAATCAAAAGAAAATTAAAGCAATTAAAAAGTGGATGAAATATGCACTGTGTTTTTTTTAAAAAATATAGTGAACTAGCGCAAGATTACAATCATTGAACACTCCACCACCTTTGGTGTTCTAGTTGGTAAGAGCTTTTCCTTGTAAATTAGGCGGATGTAAGTTCAAGTCCTGGTTAGGTAGTTTTTTTTTAAATTAAAAATTTGTGATCTGAGACATGGGTGTTAATGATGTCTCTTTTGCTCGACTTGATCTAGACCAGTGTTTCTTAACCGTATTGAAAGAATCGCCCCCTATAGCAGAAATAAACTATTCAAAGTTATTCAACGCCCCCAAAAACACGAAATTATAAAATTACACAATTCTTTATGTATTTACTATTATTTTATGCAATGGATTTCCTATTATAAATAAAAAAAATACAAATGAAACACTCAGATGGAATGTTGACTCGATATGAGTCGAAGTATTTTTCTACTAGTAGTCTAGCAGTCTTTGATTCATTTAAGTTACAATGTATTAAAATAATGAAAATAAAAATATTCGATGATGAGGCTTCAAAAATATTTTTAACGAGATAGAAAAAAACGATTTAAAAAAGGTCTAGTGATATTGACGTTATTAAATCGAGCCGTAGCTCAAAATTAATGATCTCATGAATTGAAAAAAACTCCGAAGACAGGTGTATTCTTTTGCATAAAAGTTTCCATACGTGCTATGTTGGATACAAACGCGAGAATATGATTAATGGATACATGAAAAATACGTTAAAAAAATGAAGCGCCGAAAAAGGTATTATTCAAATCACGTAGAATAGTTTTGAATATGTTATGTCTAAAATCGGATATATCTTGAAATTAAACATTTAAATAACTTTAAATTATCATGGTCACCGAAGCTTACTGCCACATTTATCAATGTACACAAAAATAAAACACTTTTTTAAATAAAGATCAAGATCGGTTTCGCGTTTGAAGAGCATTATCAACTGATAAAAAAAATAATCAATACATTTAGGTATTACTTGCAAACACGGCTTGTTCCAAAATGGTTAAAGAATGAAACTTGAATTTCAATTTGAAAGAAAATGTATTTTTATTTTTACATTACTTTGGAATGATATTTTGGATGTTAAGCCATGTTTGAGACTAGGGTATCCAATCCCGGGATCCCGTTCAATTTTCTCCCGGGATCTCGGGATTGAGAAATTTTGAGAAAATTCTCGAAATTTACCAGAAATTGGCAAATCGGGGACTTCAAATTCCTCGGTGAGCTAAAAAAAAAAAAACGAGTTTCTGTGAGATTCTGGGAAAAAGTATACCAAATCGGAGATTTAAAATTCCTCGGTGAGCTAAAAAAAAAAACGAGTTTCCGTGGGATTCCGGGAAAAAGTATAGCAAATTGAGGATTTCAAATTCCTCGGTGAGAAAATCTCAATCCCGGGATCCCGGGATTCAAAATAAATCAATCCCGAAATCCCGGGATTGGAAAAAGGCTCCGGGATTGGATACCCTATTTGAGACTGATTTCTAAAAATACTTTCAAAACTTATTTTTATCATTCACGTTTCAACAACTTTAGAATGAGCCGGGTTTGCAAGTAATACCCTCACATCACACTGAGCATCCGTTGATGTGATTACGGTTTGATCTTCATTTTAATAAATATGGAATAAGAAGAAAGGCATGTTTTATTTTTTAGTAAGAATGAAATGCCTTTCCAATAAGAATTGGTAGTGGAAACTGAAAGAATAATTCATATTTTGTTAAAAAAGTTGCATTTTTATTGATCTTTAAGAAATTCGAGTATTTTTAAATGAATTATTGACGTGATCAAGAGTGATGATAAAATTGATCATCTCTTTTGCAATTGAGAGATAGCTCAGATCAGATGCCGCCGAGTGCCCAGTGACGTGCCTACGCAAAACTGCTGGTCACAAAATGCCGTCTTAGCCATTATTTGTCAAAAATATTTTCTTACTTCTCTCCTCAAGCTTGTTGATTTTTGCCAGCAATTTATTTATATTTAAAGTTTTTTGATTTTACAAACTAAACAAAAATAATGTTAGGTACCAACTAAGGTATCCAATCCCGAAGCCTTTTTCCAATCCCGGGATTTCGGGATTGATTTATTTTGAATCCCGGGATTGAGATTTTCTCACCGAGGAGTTTGAAATCCTCAATTTGCTATACCTTTTCACGGAATCTCACGGAAACTCGTTTTTTTTTTTTAGCTCACCGAGGAATTTGAAATCTCCGATTTGGTATAATTTTTCCCAGAATCTCACAAAAACTCGTTTTTTTTTTTAGCCTCTCAATCCCGGAATTTTGGGATCAGAAAATTGAACGGGATCCCGGGATTGGATGCCCTAGTACCAACATTGAAATATTAATTTTCATAACTAGATGGTTGAAGATTTTTTTTATCATACGTTTTGATAATTTCAATAAAGATTAAAATACATATTCTGCCACAATTGCTGCCTCACAGAAGCTGTTGTCTTAAGTGACTGTCTTATTGCCTATTCTCACTAAACTTCTCAAAGTGAATTCGCAGTAAAAGGTTACGTCTAAATGTTGAAAGATTGCTGTAGATATCCTAAAAAGAGTTTGGCAGATAGTCAATAAGAACAATAAACCAAATGGAATGTCGAAATGAACTACCATGACATGAAAAGGACTTGAGTGCTTTGACTACATTTTCCAATAAAAAAGAAACAAGTTACCATGCCAAGCAACCAAAGCTACCGATTGAAAGGTTTTTAATAAAATACGACTCCAGAATAAAAAGAAAAAGAGTACGCATATCAACGTCAAAGGAAAAGTACTACTAGATAAAATCTATATTATTTGATGCTAATAAATCTAATTTATATAAATTTAACATTCATAGCAAATCGTTTCTGTTTGTAGTTTGATTGATAAAACTTTATATTATCATTGTTCACTTGCTCGATTTATACAGTTTTTCTCTAATTTTTAATTATGCTTTTAGCAATATTACAGTAATTCGATCGACATATTTTCAGTTTGGATAAGTCCGAATATAAAAACAGTAGGTGTTGTATTTGGAATGAAACATTTAGCTGTCGAAATATCATATTTCTTACACTGGGCTTACGAAAAACTCGCAAAAAAATAAACATACAATTATCACCGAAGCATCAAGGTTTTGAAGTAAAATTGGTAAATGTTTTTTTTAACTCCGTCAAAGAAAAGTGTATCGGAGAAAATATTTGAAAACGAAAACGAAGTGTATTGATATTTAAAACGGTAAGATCAATGAGAAAAGCGTGTAGGAAAGGCTGCTTTGTGCTTCCAAAGTCATAATTATTAACATCAAAGAGATCCAGAAATATATTTCAGTGAAGTCTAATTAGAAAAGCCGACACGAATGCTGGGTGTTCGGTGTGAATTGTTTATGTATTTGCGTAAAGTGTGAGAAAGATCGTTGGATGTAGCTTTACATTTCTGTAGACTTGACATTATAATTGAAAAGCAATATTCATATAAACAGAAGTTGCCATACACGCGACAGCGTTTCGTTAATTAAGTTCAGTTCGATATTTAAACATAATCCTTACTTGTTCACCTGTTGGTAATTAACCTTTTCATTAAAAAATAATGATGGCCACTCACTTTAAATTCGGATAATCTTTATTCATTCAAAAAAAGAATGATCGGAAACCTATTAAAGATTATTCTCAATATTCATTAGATATAAAGTAGTCAGGGGTGGGATAGATGGGGTTCGAAAAGGCTCGCACGAGCCCATTGTTAAATTAAGAAAGATTATTCATAGATGAAATTAGTATCTTATTACAAATCTATGACACATATATACTATTATATACGAAGGTTTATCCGTGTTATAGAGCGGCGGTGGTATGAGAGAGGATTTTATTGGTCCCAAAGATATAACAGTAACGTTATTGAAGCCAGTAATCCATAAAATTACATACAAATATGAATCTAATAGATGTGTTATAATAAAAACAGATATAAATAACAACATTTTACTTTTTTGATCATTATTTTAAATGATTTTGTAATTTTGCAAGAAGCAATCATGTTATGCTAGTGGTCCTCAAAGTCAGGAAGGTAGGCGACCGTTGTTATCGAGTATGCTGAAGGCGGAAAGGTTGAACGTTTTGTAGGAGTTCAATCCATGAACAGTGCCAGCTATTTGTTTTATTATGGCCACAAGTGTCGTAGCACAACTTTAGTGTCATTGAGTTCAACTTGTTTGTTTGTTAGTCATATTGTAACGCTTTACTTGACTCTAGTGAGCAGTGGCGTGACTAAAAGGAGGGATATAATCTTGTTATTATGTATTAAATTCATGTAGGTAAGAGGCCAACGAACTCTCAATAGAAGTCCATTACCATTTTGCTTACCATGTTGAATTCTGATTTTATTTTAGTTTTATGTGTCAACTAGAAATTACTTTTAGAAGGTAAGTTTTGTTTTATTTATTAAGTTTGATTATTTAATCGTGATATCGTATGTCAGCGGTCGGCAACCTTTTGAAAGACTGGGTTAAATTTTGGAAAAAATATTTGCTTAGCGGGTAAAAGTTTGAAACAAAATTTAAATATATCGATGGTTTAGGTCCATCAAGTTACAGCTAGAAAGTGGTGGTTTTGAGATATGGCTGACCAAAGTTTTGACGTATCTAAGCTGAGTTGTAAAAAAATAATCATTATTATTTGTCTCATAATTTTAGTGAATCATCCAGTCCAGGGGTGGGGAACCGTTTCATTTATAAATGACACATTCATTTATCAAATTCAAAATAAGGTCGCAGTGAAGAAAACGTAGACACCCCCCCACCTTTTTTTCGACTGTTTTGGCGAATAATTTTTTGATCAAAGTGAATATTTTGATCAAGTCAAAAGGTCGCATCAGAGTAGCCAATTAGAGACCGCAGGTTCCCCTCCACTGATCCAGTCATTTATCACGATTCAATTCGAATTGATTGTAGCGTTGACAAAAACGTAAAGCAATATTTTGAGTTGAGTTTATATGAAACTGAGAGAAAACTGTTAATAATTTCTTGATTTTTATATGTAAAAATCTGCCAGCAGAGAGAAAACTAATGAATTTTTCTAGTTGTACTTTTGTGGAGCTATAAAAAAGAAGTATTCGAATATAACGGGTATTATAAGTCAAAAAATATTTTTTTGACTTATCGTTCTATGGAACTAGGCCAGGGGTGGGGAACCGTTTCTTCTCTAAAGGCCAAATTCATTTTTCTGATTCGACATAAGGCCGCAGTAAACTTCAACTAAGGAAACTATGTCCGTAAACAGGAATTTACGGTCAGAATATGTCAGGAATTTACGAATTTACATAAATTTACAGAATTACAGAATTGATTAAAAGGCCGCACGAGAGTAGCTAAAAGGCCGCAGGTTCCCCACGCCTGAACTAGGTCATCGATATATGAAAAAAACTATTTTTATTTTTATAAAATACTAGCCGGTTCCCGGCAAGTGTTGCAATGCCAATCAAAGAAAGAAAGTGCTTGTGTTTATTGAAGTGCACGTTTTCTTTTTGTCTGTTTGACATTTGCTGCCGATTGCTGCACACGTGCCACCTGTAAGTTAATTGTACTATAACCTTCGCGCAAGTGCAAGCATACGTTGTAAAAATGAAATGTATGGCAGACATACAAACATTGATTTTTATATATAAGACCTACTGTAAGTTAATTTGACTATGCCTACAACGTTTCCGGAAGTGCAAGCAAAAGTTTCTCAAAGCTTTATTGCAATCGGATGAGCCGTGTGGCAAAGCGTAAATTACGAACAAGCAAACATTCATTTTTATATATAAGATTATGTATATAAATTTATAATTAGTGATACAAAAAATTACTTATTATAAAAAATAATTCTTTTATTAGGAAAGACATTATATAAAAAATAAACACTCTTTTGCTACATTTATTTAATATTATCTTATACAGCTGGGAAACAACATGAATTAAATAAATATACTCATTATCGACACATTATTATACGAAGGAAATATATTTTTGTTAGTAAAATAAAATGCTTTACAGAGAGTTTATGCAAATTAGATCCACCACTGTGCGGACAAACATTTCCCGAATGTTGACTGTAATCCTCGGGGGGTGGGGTTAATAAAGATGGATGCATCACACAGGTCAGAGCTTAAGTTTGCTTACACAGCGAAAGCTCTGTCGTTGTAGGGTTATTTGGGGTCATTATTTCGGAAAAAAGGCCACCTCGGTTCAAGTAACAAATGAAGTCTTTATTTTTCGTAATTATTACCCAAGGGTTTGTAGGGTATTGTAAGTCACATAAAGTATAATATATGCTTACAAGTATTTTGAAATAGTGTTAAAAAAGAATAATTAAAAGAGAGATAATCATGAAATACATTTTTATGTCACAGTTTCTGGTGACATATTGTTTGTTCTATATTCGAATCTTAACTTTTTAATGAGGCTATACAAAAAAATATTTTTTTTTATTATAATATTTTAAATGTGTGTTAATTATATAAATTGTTTTTTTTTATATTTTTTCATATACGTGGAAATATTTTACTTTAAAAAAATAGTTTATATTGTTTGCCAAGAGAAATGATTTTATACAACGTTAACCTTTAAAAAACCTGTATTTTGTATCTCAGTTTTATTAAAAACTGATAATCCTATCAGCGGCGGCCGGCAAATATGGCATTGGATCAATGCACCCCTTGTATATGCAGGGGCGGTTATATTTCATGAAATAATATTCAAACATAACATTTATACCATTCACTCATTTTAAATTCTTCATGTATTTATTGTCTTTAATAAATATTTTAAAACATTTTATTTTATTTTGAAGGAATATGCTTGGAGAAAAGCATGATAGACCCGAGTCGACTTCCATTAGGTTTCTGTAGATATTTTTTTAAGAAAACCAATGTTAAAAAGCCTGCTTCACACTTATAGGTTGTGACAAAAAGCAATAGAAATTTTATCGCCTTTTGTGCTAAAACTGGATATTCTTGCCGATAAGAAATCCAGAAATCCATCAGTGGTATTCTGTCAAAGATGTCTTTGAGTGTTTCTTTCAATTATTACTACAACACGACTATTTTTCACCATATACAGCGACGCGTCATGTTCGCTTGTTATGAAATTATATAGTAAATAAACACATTTATTTTAGGAAATTGGTGACCCAGCATTTTACTTTCTGCGACCAGGTACCGGGTCGCGACCCATCATTTGGGAAACGCTGCCGTAGTGAATTGAAAGTTACTCCAGCTATCCCCAATTGGATCACGGACCTCGTAGAGATGAGTGTATATATCATAGAGTGTGTTTGTTTGTGCTTAAGACAATAATAGTTTAAAAAGAACAACAATGAATTATATATATTTTTTCATCCATGTCTGCTCCCAATGTGGAGTATATGGCCTCCTAATGGAGATGTCTCAACAGACGAAACTGTTTTTTACTCAGTCGCTCAACCTCCCTTTTTTTCAAAGTGAGTAGTATTATAAATTACTTCCACCTTTGTATGTGTAAACTACCCAATTGTTTAGTAGAACTTTGATTTTGGGTCGTTTTATAGGAGTTAATTAAGCTTAAATCAAACCACATACCAAATGCAACGCACACATTTGCGATTGCGAAAGACTGTCGGTTCGTTTACCTACTCATACAATCGAAAATACACGATGTTGTCACACGTTGACGAAGCTTATTTTGAAACTCACTCTGCCTTTAGCGAAATAATTAACCAACTCCGTAAGTATCTGTCAGACGTAGCTACAGCAGAAAGGTAAGTAACTAATACGTGTAAGTTTGTGTTTGACTTGGTAACTCAGGTGAGAACTTCAAAGGGAACATGGAGTGTACACGTTCCAGTGGCTAAGCCAGGCGTGTTTCGAGAGACGGGATACCACCTCCATTTGAAAAGTTTAAAGATAGAGTTTATTTACCACAAAAGTTTAAGCGATATTCCAATGTACACATTAGAAACATTCTGATAATTTTCAATCAACAAAAACCATTATACGTTTGTGAACAGGATATTATTTATCGGACGCTCAATTTTACTAATAATATTACTAAGGCAGGGGTCTCCAAGCTTTTTGGACCCTAGATCGCATTTTAAAATATTGGCAGGGCGGGGGGCACCACATTTTTGCAAGGTTATTTATAACCAGGGAATTTAACGATTTGTCCAAATTATTAGCGTGACTTGTTTTTTTTTTAGTTCTTCCAAGATATAATTCCAATTATACCAATTCTTTGTATTTAATTAACCTTTATTAATATTTATATATTTGTTAAAAAACAAGTTTATCGAATAATAATAAAAAAAAAATTCTTCCAAGAATTTTGAAATCCGAAAAGCTGGGAATTTACCGATTTTCCCAAAATGATCAGCGTGGTTCGTTTTTAAGCTCTTTTAAGAATTTAGTAATTTCAAAATTCCAGGAATTTAACGATATGCCCAAATTAGTTGGCGGTCGCACCAAAATCAGTCGGCGGGCGCCTTGGTGCCCGCGGGTACGGGGTTGGTAACCCCTGTACTAAGGCATTCAATATCCCGGACCCTTTTGCGTCCCCAGAATTTACAATTTATAAATTCCAGAGTCCCTGGAATTGATCGTTTATCATAATTTAATGTTTTTTTTATATCTTTAATTTGTATATAAAACAAAATTTGGCATTTCAGCCAATGGCAAAGGTGACAATTAAAAAAAAATTGAAGTCACAGTTGCTTGAGATCAATTCAAAAAGTAGAAATATTACAAACACCTATATTCAAGATATCTATTTCTATTATTGGCTGCAATTAAATATTTGTTTTGCATTGAAATGTTATTTTTAATTTACCAAGAATCAGACAGCATATTTTTATATCCATATTGATTATATCCTACAAAGTATTGATTATATCCTACGTGCTCTTTCGGGGTCTATGGAATTGTATTGTCTTTAATCTAACATTAAGCAGCTATGTTACAATGGTTTTTTTATATGTAAAAAAAATGTAGATTTGTATCGTTTATTCGCCTATTTCATTACAAATTAATATAAAGATGTATTTTTACAAACAGTTCAAATTATAGAGTAACAGTGTTTTAATAAACATGCAGCAAACGCTAAACATTCAAATTTCAACGTATTATGTGAAATCCTTATTGGGTTACTGCGGCATGATATCTCATACTGGTGGTGTAAATTATCCCGGCAAAACAAATAACAACGAGAGAAAACATATGTATACATGTATAAATATATTGTATACGCGATACATAGCTGCCGAGGGCTTAAAAAGTTTGCTAGAAATTAAACCATTGTACCGTTTTATGCTAAAAAACAAATGGATAAGTTGTACAAATCTAGTTTTATGATAATCAATGCTTTTAAGACAGCGATTTCCAACCTGGAAGGCGCGAACAGTCCACAATATTTATTTACCCTTTGAAAAGTGTCTTTATTACTACATATTTGAAATAAAAGATGGGGGGGAGGCGCGAAGATGTTTTTTTCTTCAAAGGGAGGCGCAGTAACATTAAAGTGTTGGAAACCATTGCTTTAAGCTGTCGTACAGAAATGTACGTAATTACCTAGCACGCCGACTATATTTTGCAATTATTATTTTAATTAGTTATTGACGAGTAAGCTCGTAACTGGCGTGTTGAGCAGGAAAACCTTTACGAGATATCTCGCTTGTGGCAGCCATCGAGTTGAAAAAGGGTAGCAGAATTCTTGTCAAGCTTTCTTTCTTATCCATGTCCGTTCCAAATATGGAGAATATGGCTTCCTAATGGAGGTATTTCAAACAGAAGTTTTTTTTACGAAGACTGGGTCTTACTCAGTTGTTTAACCTCTTTCATTTTTTGAAGAGAGTAAAGATACAAGGACAGGGCTAAACCAAAACTAGAAGTCAATTAATTGCTCTCATTTTACCTCATTTATTTTAGGGTTTGAAGAGGGGGAGAAATTATTTTAGATATCACAGACAGCTATGCCTTCGCACAGAAATCGATTGAATAAAATGTTTTTCGTACTGGGACTCAAATCTGTGAGATCCGTCACGAAAGCCTCGTCTTCCATTGAGTGGCCATCGATCAACGTACTATTTTAAACGATTGAAAAGGTGTCAAAGGTGCTACGACGAGAATAGTTACAGAACTTAAAACAAAATAAAAAAACATTAAAAATTCAAAGAAAAAGGTGCTGGAACGCCGTTACTCAGCGACTCATGGGAAAAAAGCAGTGGTGGTTATTATTATTTCATACATTTGAAACAGACTAGTATGATTTTTAAATATTAAAAAGGAATATTTTCGTTTGAACCACTCGTGATATAAATATTATAACGGAAATTTATGAAAAAATATATTTATAATTGTAAACTGGAAAAACTTATTTTTATATTGGCAACATCAAGTAGTATGTCTAAAATTTGTTGCAAAATGGCAGTTGTTTGAGGAATTTTATTGAATATAATATATTTCTGACTTAAACAGTTGTAGATATTGCAATTAATTTTTAAGCAGTTTGTGTTGTGTATATTTTTTTAATTGGTTTGCATAAAATAACGGTAATGATTAGGACATCCAATTCCGGACCCCAAGATTGAACATTCACCATAAAACGTGTATAAATTTGGAATTGAGAAATTTTTGCCCGGCGGTTTTGAAATCCTGGACTTTTTAGCTCTTGCAGGGAAAAAAAATATCGATTTCAATTAACTCAGGAATTGACCGAATTTCCAACATGAAAAAATTGTGACCACATTCTCAAATTTTCCCAATCCCGGAATTAGTACTATCACAATCGTGGGATTTCGGGATAATAAAATTGGACGGGATATCGGATGCACTTACAAGTGAAGTGCACTTTGAAGCTCATTTTTCTTTATTAAAAAAAATCCTTTTCCAAATTTATAAATATTAAAATAAATATTTTTTTATGATCTCCTGTTGTATTTTTTGTTGGTTTTTCTTAAATTAACATGAGGCTCGACGGAATATGTCAAATTTAACAAAAGCCTGAGTACTCTCCAGGCCATCGCTGCTTTTATCTCCACTCTAAAAAAGAGAGGTAAAAGCAACTAAATAACAAGTGGTTATCGTAAAAAACTTTTGATGAAATAAGTTCTATTAGAATCCATATCCACATCCGCTACATTAGGAGCGAATATGGTTTAAAAAATAAAGTATTTTTTTGACGAATTCAAGAATAAATCGTGTATACATTATTCCGAATTGTATTGATATTATAATGACTAATCGCTGTGTGCCAAATTTGAACTGTAACAAAAGAGAATAATGCTGAGCACCAATTTTATACAATGAAGCTTCCTAGGGATTATAGTAAGACAATACTGCGTTAAAGCCTATTGAACAGAGTATCTGTCTTGTCAGAGATACTATTCAAATATCAGAGAGTAGTTTTATGCATTGTTATGTCGTCATGACAACAATATTGCTAGAATTATATTCCGTAAATATTCATTAAATTTACTCTTACGTTAGTTTCAGAATAATACGAATAAAATCTAGCACCCATAGTTTTGTCAGTTTTGTGCAAAAAATAAAAAAGATGTGTTTTTTAGTTACATGGAAAGAAAATTAAAAAAATAGTGTTAACTGTTTTATAACTAGAGTATAAAAGTCTATAGTTTTTTTTATAAACATGCTTGTAAAAAATAGTCGGGGAAATCAATTAGAGTACAAATTACGACAAATTGCGAGTTATTGATGGAAATGCAATATATTTATAAAAATAAAAGACCATTTTTGTTGTTGATTGAGTTGGGATTTACTCCATTGTTATAAGGTATAAAATATCAACGTATTCAGTTCAACATGTTTTTTATAACTGTATAACTTACTGTTTAACTAAATACGTTGATATTATGTATATTCCATATCTATGTTTTATTTTTTTAATAAAATAAATGTAGTCACACCTCAGAAGTGATAGTGAAAGAAATGAAAAATCAAACAATATTTCTAAGCGACTCAACTATTACGACATATTTTGTATACTTAGACCCAACCGGAAAGCGTTAATTTGACCCATCCGTTTCCGGTGAGATAGGCGAGCTTAACACCAGAATAGGAAGTTAAAAAGATAAAGCGACCATGAATGATGGAGCATAGATAGTCAAAAAGGAACTGTTTCACGAGCGCTTAAACGTTTAATGCCGAAATATTATATCACATAAACAAAAATTAAACTTTCACATTAAAATTACTTTTGATGGTCATAATAGAAACGAGTAATATTTTTAAAATATAGCGCTGAGATACGCGAAAAGCTACTGTTAACTGTGTTTGTAAGAGTCTTTTAAAATGAAAATGAAATATTAAATTGTTTTTAATGAGTCATAATATTAATCAAGAATTATTTCAGCGAGTGCTTATTATTAGAGTAAAAGTTTTTCTCAGAATGATATCGACTGTGGAAAGGAAAAAGGACGTAGCCCACACATAGCAGATTTTACAGCAGGCACAAAAAAACGTCTTTTGATGATTTTGAAATAAACACAACCTTCAAGTGCACGTAGACTTCTAAGTTGGCGTTTAATTGACATAATCTAATATTAATTAAATACATTTTCTAGGAAAAACCAATTTTCTTGGTTTCAATTTTTACAAGCTCATTTTTTTCAAACTTAAAAGCTAAATTTAGATACTAATTAAATATTTGCAGCTTACATCCTTTTGATAGAAGTGTATCAAGTTTAAAACATTTTGATCATCGAAAAAAGCTGTTTTGAAAAAACTGTAGGTTACGTCCTTTTTCCTTTACAAAGTCGATATAATAATTATTTTAATTATATGTTTATTGTTAAACAACTATTTTGCGCACATAATCAAATATTTGCTAACAAATAAAATGACATATTAGTCATATGTCTTTCAAAGAAAGACATATGACTAATTAATGAAAAGCATTAGAAAAGTTTGCACTAAAACTTCATATCTATTTTATTCTGATACAATTATAAAACTGCGTAATTTTGCAATTATTTTCATTTTAAAATACACCTTATTATGATTTTAATTATTCAAAACCGTAAAGATTCCTTATTGTGTATTGTTTATTTAGAACAATGAAGTTTTGCAAACGTTTTCAGAGTTGTGTTATTTGTTCTTTGCTGAAATAAGGGACTGACTAATAAAATTAATTGAAGTTTGTTAAAGTGTTAATGGATTTCTATCGTCACTTCTGTCAATTTGACGGAATTAAAATAGCCAAAATCAAATGTCAAAACAAAATAAATTTGTACGACCCAAAGAATTGAAATTTAATAAAAATATGTTTAAAAAATGTATAAAATAACAAAGTTATTTTGATTTTATTTTTATATTCGATGTAGACGGCTAATATAAAAAAATATGTTTTTATTTAGAGAGAAAAATAAAAATCTTTCTTAAATAAGAAGTATGAATATACACGAAAATAACCAATAAAGCTGCTACATTTACATAATTTAAACGTGCCGAGGTATAAACTGATTTTTAATAAACTTGAAGTTATTCCACCGAAATTTTATGCTTTACATATTGTAAAATATATATTTTTTACAGAAGAGTAGTCAGCACGTATTTTAAATAGCATGTCACTGGACTTCAGCCACTTGGTTGTGCTTTTAAAAGTTAAATAAATTTATTTTTCACTCGATTCTTTAATTTATTTTAGGTGTATAGACAGTTATATTTTCTCACGCAATATTTTTATTTTCAAAATACATATTCTCGCACAGAACACTGAATCAAATAATAGTAAAATTAATATTTAAATTGTGTATGCATTATCAAAATGATCATCAGATAGATAATACGAAATATTTTTTTAATAAGAAATCAAATTGCAAATTTAATCTATTTTAATGCCACGTACATAAAATTTTACACACATAAAATGTAATCTTACTTGCATACCAGTGACGGCGAAGAAATGCCAACACCCACGGGATGTGCATTATTTCCTTACCTTCAACTAGCTATAAGATAAATTATTCACTTATTAACTTGACACCGTACACTAGCTAAACAAGCGATAAACAGTAGTGTCCGAACGAAAAAAATAAAAAGGGTGTGGAAATATATAAATATGATGCTATAGTTTCTTCACAATGAATACAAATGTTTTTGTCTAAGAGAACTAGTGGCCAAGAACAATAGCATCAGTACAGTCTTACCAATTGTATTACTTACTACTAGGGCGATTTTTTTCGCTTTCCTTCAGGCACTTATGCCTGAAATAGATTTTTGACTAGCAAAATATAATGAACAAATACATATTTACATGTAAAAATTGATTTTTCGTTATTAAAAACATTTATGGTGAAATTATAGACCAACCTTTTTTCGTTGGGGCCGCATGACAGTTTTGTCACATTATGGGGGCAGCACCATATTTTTTTTATCCATGTCCGCTACGAATGTGGAGCATACGGCCTCCTAATGGACTAACAGAAAATTTTCTACGAAAACTGTTTGTTACTCAGTCGCTCAACCTCTCTAAGAATAAGGCTAGGATAGGTCTAGTGGTTAACTAATCGCTCTCGCTACGCCCTGTTATTTATGGATCAGTAATGGTGGGAGGGACATCACAAACACCCATGCATTCGAACAGAAATCGATATATAGATCGAAAAAATGCTGTTCGTATTCGGATTCGAACCCGTCAGGTTTGACACGGAAGCCCACAACGCTTACCGCTGCGCCATAGGACCCGACAATACATAATTATACGTAAATGTACCACATAATTTACATCATTTATTGAAATAAATAAATGAAGTACACATAAGACCATGGTACAATGTTAGAATCCGCAAAAGGTTTTCGTATTATTTTATACGCGAAAATCTTGCAGTTCAAAGAAGTCTCATTGAGGATGATTTAGTTTTAATATACTTAGGTAGTTACTAATTTTGTTTTTAATTGAAAAGCAAACATTCAAAAAGTGTTTTGTCACACAAATACAAAGCTTGGAAAATGATGATTTAAGTGTTGCAAAAGTGACGGTTTGTATGAATGTGTCAACTTTATAATTTCGTTTTAATATTAAAAAAAACCTTTTTGAACACTAATTTTGATTTCCATTCATAGGTTTTATTATGGGCTATCAGAATTGGTATAAAACGCCATTTTTCAAAATTTGTGACAAAACACTTTTTGAATGTTTGCTCCTCAATTATGAAATTTTACCTACTTACCAACGATTACACGTAAGTGTTATAAAAGAAAGAATTTTATCGTTATTATATATTTTCTACGCCACTGATTTAAGTAAAATTAGCATTCCTGCAAGGTTGTTTATGGCGTTTTCATTTCACTCTATGAATATTACATGAAAGCTCTTCTGGAGAAAATTGCTGTGGTAATTTAATTATAAATAAACATAAAACAACAAATTTATACGTTTTATGTTACTATGGTATAATAGATGTTTTTCTCGTTATGGCGGTAGTGAAATTTACGATCAATCTGGTTATCAGGAAGTAACTAGGATAACGTTCCCTATAAGCTGCACGCGTGAGCGGCCGCGCAGCAGTTGGGAAGTCCCCGCGCACTCATTCCAGGTTGGCCCGCACTACAACAGTAGTTCAATTAATATTTGATCGGTCCCCGCAGCCTTTGAAATTTTCGCGCAGCTAACCTCTTGCCTTAGAGAGAACACTAGATAAAATATTATTCATCAATGACAGCTTATATAAAATTTATTTTTTTGGCTGTTGGCCGATTGCGGAACTAATATGTTATCTGATTATCTGATATCAAAGATATTTTAATATCTTTCTATATAGAATATTTACACTTAATTATCAATTTTTCAAAATTTTTAAAATTTTTGTTACAAAAAAAATGCGTTACCTATTATTTACCCCTCTAATACCCGTTATGTTTATAATGGCGCTATTTCATGGCCGCCCTCTACAACGAAACAACGACCAAGAGAAGAAATTAATCTATCATTTTTTTCGCCAGGCACAGAAATGCATACAACCGATATTTCAGCCATGCATTGTTGTGATTAAGATTAAAATAGTGAGAAAAATTAAAATGTGTCTTGCTCAGCCACATAGTTTAAATTATTTTAACTATCCTGTGTATCCTTATTTCAAAAATGATCTCAAATGTTTCATATGATTTGCATTTGTATTATCAAAAAATAGATTTAAAAACATTGCATACTTTATTGAAAGTGGAAAATTGTTGAAAAAATGCTGTATATAATTTGTTGAATTTATATATGGTCAATCCAATGCAATTTGACATTGAATTTACTGTAAGAGACTATTTTTGCAGCGTCTTTTATTATTAAAAAAGGCAAGCGCTAAGAGGCCTTGTGCGTTACATGCTTTAGTCATACGGGGTAAATTGCACCCCGAAGGGCATTGGTCTTAACATACTCTGTCGCGCGACTCGCTCAGCCGTGAAAGCCTTCCTGAAAGCTTCAAAGACTTTTCAGCTCGACCAGATGCCCACGCGTAATAATTATTTTACACATTTCACGCCACTTTGGCAGCAACAAGTTCATTTTGTATATTTCCCTTGCGGGGTTCTAAGTTATTCCGTTTATTTATAAAGTAAAGTTATCTTTTAGACATAGCCAACGAATTAATTTCTATACTGTTTTTGTTACACTTAAGCCCTTCGTAGGACAAAATAATGCATAAAAAGAAACTGGTCAAGATTTTTTTTTTGCTTTTCATACTTAAATTAATAGTGATATATTATTGATTCAAATGCGCAGAGAAACATTGGTGACAATGCTTATCAGAAAACATATGTTTTCGTTTTATTAACAGCAAACTTTTTCAAAAATTTAGCACGTTTTTTTAAAACAAAATTACATTCCTTAAGCATGTGATCAAATAAGAAGACATTAATTATTTGATATCGACTGTGAAAAGGAAAAAGGACGTGACCCACACATAACAAACTTTACAGAAGACACAAAAAACGTTTTTTGATGATCTTAGGCCAAAGAAAAAATATAAAATATACACATCTGTGATTTTTAATTGACTTTATCTGATATTAACTAAATTTAATTGGCTAAAAAAAACCTTTTTTTAAGTCTTTTTTCCTGATCGCATTTTCCACAGGCCCCTTTTTTTAAAACTAAAAAGCTAAATTTGGATACTAATTTGGCATTTTCAGCTTATATATTTTTAATAGAACTTGTATCACATTGTGATTATGGAAAAAGGTTGTTTTGAAAAAACTGTGGGCTGGGTGTCCTTTTTCCTTTCCACGGTCAATATGCATTAATAAATGAATATTTCTCGAAGCTTTACAAACAATTCTAATGAAGTATATTTTGTATGGATCTCATGGGTTCGAATCCCAGCACGAACAGCATTTTTTCAATCGATTTCCATTTACAATTTTTTTAATCACTAGTTCTATCCTAATCCTATTCTATCTATCCTTACACTTTTCGAAAACAAAAGATGGTTGATCAACTGAGTAACAAGAGATTATTAGGAAGCCATATGCTTTACATTGGAACATGAATTGAAAAAAATGAACCATTGGTTGGCCAATCACTTTTGGTGAGCCCCATTAACAAAGGATTCGACGCGAAAAAATGTATAAATTAATTGGGAAATCAATCTATGGTCAGTTTTTGATCTGGGATTCAAGCTCTCGGACACCACAACCAAAAAAGAAAAGTGTTTGAGAATGTTGATCTCTACTACAATTTATTATAGTATCGGATATTATTTAAAGAATATGTAAATAAAATTATTTTCATTTACTGTTCTGTTTCGTCATTAAATGTAAAATCATGCCTTTACTAAGCGGAGATAAGTGAGAAATGATTTTCTAATGAATTCTATTTTCTGGATATTAAAATAATAATATAGAATATACAAATCAGTAAGCCCTTTTGAAATATCTTTCCTCAGTTGACATGAAAGGAATTATAATTAATTAATAAATGCAAATTTATTTCTCCTTCGGTAATGAATAAATTTTCTTAATAGATAAATCAAAAATGCCTTATGAAACCGTTATTATTGTAAAAGGATGTTGTGTAGTTTAAATAAGAAAAAGAGATGGATTTGAAAGATTTTTATACTTCGTTTATTATAACAAATAGCATACTTTGGTTTTGTTCAGGGGTGGGGAACCTTTTAATTTCTAAAGGCCACATTCATTTATTTGATTCAACATAAGGCCGCAGTAAAGAAAACGTTGACACCCCCCCCCCACACCTATTTTTGGACTGCCGAACATATAATGGGTTGATTACGCTCTTTTTTAAAACGCTAGCGTATAATTTTTTGGCAAAAGTGAATATTTCGATAAAGTCAAAAGGCCGCATCAGAGAAGCCAAGAAGTCGCAGGTTTCTCTCCATTGGTCTAGTTGGTAAGTGTGTGGCTCTACCGATCACGAGAGTTAGGGTTCCTCGGTAAATTCAATTTGAAATTTAGACATTCTTAATTTCAATTTGAGATTTAAGATATGGGAGTTTGCTAGAATTGATATTGAATGGTATTGAGTAATTAAATTAAAAATAATATACATTACTTTTTGATAAGAGATAAAATCCTTTTTTTGTCACAAAGATTCCAATAAAAGTTCGCTTCAAACTCGTTTATTATGTTTTGGTTTCATTTGATCAAATTGTGAATGACTGAAATGGGACAAACAATTTGTACATAAAAACGGAAGGTAGTTTACCGAGCCCGCTAAAATGCCGTCAAAATCTCCAGTAGGAATATAATAACGTATTTTTCTGAACACTCTCACGTTACATGGAAAATGCTAAAATCCCAAATAATAATGCTGAACAGTTTAAAAGCTCTTTTCGATGGCATCACCATTATTTATCTATGCAAAATAATTTTAAAACTAAGAATACCTTTTCTCTGTTGTAATCGATTTGTAAATTTATGTTAATTTAAAATGATTTTACGTTGTACAAAAATGGTTCCAAATGCATATATAAGAAGGAGGTAGAACATTTTGTTTTAATGTTCATTTAAATCGTTTTTTTGACCATAATGAATAAATCGTTTCGTTAAAAAAATTCATTGTAAATTTATAAAAAGTTAATACAAAAAAAAGTTTTAAGCCGTAAGGTTATTCGTGTTAATTGAGCTAGAGAATGAATCACAAGATTTTTCAATTAAAATTGAAAGATTTATAATAAACATGCTAAATCACTACAAGATCATTTACTTTCGAGATTAAAAAACGTGAAATTGGCTACAGATATTTAATTTGAATACAACATAAATTAATTAAATTACTATACAAACTATTTCTCATATAATAAATAAATTGAAAAATATTATTTTCATAATGAATACAATATTTTTTTACCATACAGAAGATTATCCATAAATTTAAACCTTATTAATAATGAAGAATACATACATCATACATACACCATCATACATAAATCATACATCAGTAAGTCATCAAGAAATATAAGACATA
The DNA here is from genome assembly GCA_030503985.1 of Himalopsyche tibetana. Classification (NCBI taxonomy): domain Eukaryota; kingdom Metazoa; phylum Arthropoda; class Insecta; order Trichoptera; family Rhyacophilidae; genus Himalopsyche; species Himalopsyche tibetana. The sequence goes on along the minus strand of JAPJYX010000014.1, from coordinate 37,585,061 downwards.
AAAGATAACTATTAAGGCTGAATGTAACTATCAGAACTACTATAATATGTCGATGGTGTGATCTTTTATATCCGTATGAAATACCCTTTAATTCTTCTATAAGTATTTTGTATTTTGAGCTTAAGGGTTTAGTGTTAAGCATAGTATATACGAATTCAATAAACATACTGATTATTTAAAACAATACATATATTGTAAGATTTATTTATTCACGCTTCTTAGTCTTTTAGCTGCCGTATAAAAAAGTTCGTATTAAACTAGCAAGGCAGCTATAATTTTCAATTATTAATTTAATTAGTTATAAACGAGATAACTTGTCTCTGGCGTGTTGAGCACGAAAAGTTTTACGAGATATCTCGTTTGTGACAGCCACCGAGTTAAAAATATTAAATATGAAACCATTCTATTATTTACAGAAACGTCAACACGATAATTCAAAAATCTATTATTTTAAAGTTAAGATATTGGAACGGATAAAAAGATGTTTTGTGTATCTCTTTAAGCTAGTATATTTAGTTAAATAAGACAGAAAATTTCTGACAAAGGTGCAACCCTAAATAGCTATCAACTATATATAAAATATTAATTGTAGAACTAAAATATATTAATATTTTTCACCAAATTATATAATAAAGTTCAACTAATTAATTTAAAATTCAATCAATAACATAAATTATTATATTAAGACATTCTATTATTATTAAAGATAACTATTGTGAACGGAAATAGTTAAAAAAACATCAAAAAAGATGGCAAAAATAATTTAAGCAAACCATTTACATTTTATGTGGAAGATGATACTTCCCATCGTGGTAGTCATTAAAAATGCATTTTACAAAATTAAAATTTATTTATTTATTAAAAAGCTCTATCAAGGAAATCTCCAGGGTGAAATAAAACCTTGTGAAGGCGTCTTGAATTGTTATTTTCGTGACGGTATGTCTCGTAGGTTGACTCAAATTTTGATTGATACCACTTTAATCTTGTAAAGGAAGGACAGAAAGTGAAAAAAATGGCCGAGCTTTAGCAAGACGAAAGCGTCGGAGCTTTTTTCACTATTTAAGTTTCGTGACAAATGCGACAGCGAACTTTGTCTTCACTCACTGACGTGATGTTTAGTCACCATCCATATTTTACGTTATATAAATGATCGAAAAATAATAGCAAGACATGAAAATAACATGGCATTTTAATATAATTTATTACAAATATAAATCATTATTTCTTTTATTTTCAAGAGAAGTAAAAATTGTTGGATAGGTAAAACCTTTTAATTTTTTTTTCTTTTCACCCTTTATTTTTTTTTAAATTATCGACTGCTATTTTATAAATGGTTGATATATAATATAATGGAAAGATACGGAAATAGCATAAAATTTTTATATAATATAAATCGTTATATATTTTATTTTTTAAATGAGTAAAAATGTAATAAAAGCTTCTTAAGTGTATTATTTTCCTACTGTCAAAATAAGTTCTCGAGAAAAATTAACCTCATAAACATCCATGCCTTAGATCACAAATTCAAATTGAAAAAAAATAAATTTTAACTTGGCTTGACCGGGGCTTAAGCCAAACTATCTTGGTCAGTAGGGCCAACTTTTTGTCAAGGAGAAAAAATATGGAATTTCTCTTTGTGGAATAAACCATAATTATGGATTACTTATAATTATTATTTTTGCAAAAGTGGTCGTTTGGATTTTCTCATTTTATTTTTTAGAGATGGTATTGATATACCTATAAGACTAGAAGGTGACCAGTTTGAATGAATGAAGCAGAGCCCTATTATAAACAGCAATTCATGAATCATATTAAATTCAATAGGAATATATTTTCGTGTTATCTTTAAGAAGCGATAGTCTGATGATACTTCTCAAAGAGTCAAAGTTGTTGCACAAAAATTTTATGTATTAAAACTCTCTTCTAATTTTGTATTATTTAAAAATATATATTTCCGGGACAATGGACGAGTGGTCAATGCCGTTGACTTCAGTTGTAGTGCTCACAAGATAGAATCCCAAACAGTTTTATAAATTAATTTTTGTTCGAAGGTATGAATGACTGCAATACGCTCCACCACACGCCACGTCTGTAAATCGGTGTATAAAAGACGTTTCTCGTGGTGTACAAAACATTACGTGATATTCAGTTTTGCACTAAAATTGTCTCGAAATACAAGACTTGCAATTAGGTGTGCAAAAAATTGCAATATAAAAAATGTCCAGAGCTACTATGAGTGTAAATATACTGAATTTAGTGTATGCTATGTAGATTGCTTTAATATCTATCATGTTGACGTGACCCGTGGGTAAAACAGCTGGTTGAACCGACTTTATTTATTGATTTCGTTCATTATTAATTTCAAAGCACGATTAGCTTTTTCATAGCCATATATTTATTTCAATACTTTCGATGGTTTCGGCGGTAACTTTGTGGAAGTTCTTTTTAATAGAAAATTTAAATTAACTTTGATTATTCCACGTATTGTGTTACTAACTGTGACAAGTGTTTCGCCTCTTTCAGAGGCATCTTCAGACTTACTATCGCAAAGTTTGCTTAAGTAATGAAGCAAGATTGCAATCTTGCAACACGTGTCACAGTTAGTAACACAATACGTGGAATAATCAAAGTTAATTTAAATTTTCTATATATATTTATTTGTTTGAAAATAAGAGTTTGAGAAACTAAGTGAATTGTAGTGTTCTCGTATAAAAACTTCTATTGAGATAAACTCTATTAGAAGTCGATATTTTCTACACTAGGAGAAGATATGGTTAAAAAATACAGGCAACAATCGCTTAAGTTTTTAATAGTTAAATTATATAAACATTGAATTTGAAAAATTGAAAAGTTCAAATTATGTGCATTCACACAAATTTTGTCATTAACGACCCGAGTTTTGCCTTTAGGCATCTTCAGGCATTCAAATTCACGGATGAACCCGAACTGACTCTTAGTAAATGAATGTATCGTGCTTAAATAAGAAATAAATGTATCACTAAGCTTAAAGCCATTGCTGGCGAAAAGGATAATCCCATGGGAATGCCAGATTTGAATGGAGAAATTTTATGAAAATTTCCTCACATATAGGGTATAAGAGTGGGGGGAATTCGGCAGATTTACCTGCTCGTTAAATATCGGTGCGCTTTTCAATTGTGCTCTGTTTATTAGCACATTAGTTTATTATTAGTGACAATTTAATATTGAAATTCCACAAAGCAATTTCAGTCGAAATATTAAATTATATAACCATTGCTTTATTGCAGTTTATTATTTTATTTATTTCAAAAGAGAGCTAAAATATCAAAAGAAGTTCACCATCTTTTTGATGTTGGTTCAATGGCTAGGCGATAATCTTCACAAATTTTCACTTACTTCAAAATTACTAGTAATGGATTCTAATTTGTCATCATTAAAGAAAATCCAATTAATCACGAAAAGCTTTCAATTTATAAACCTTCTCCTTTTAAGGCGCACACAAACAAAGTGTCTACTATTTATTTTCTTTACAATTTTAAGCAAAACTCTGTGCCCGACATACAAATTTAATTTTAATCGAAATTCTTGTAAACTGGTTAAACATACTTTATCTGTGAATTTTTATTCTACCGCATGTCTAAAGTATTGACATTATTATTTTTGAGATAATGAATTTTAATACAAAAATAATATGGGTTTTTAGATAGTGAACCCGTGTCCAATATCTCAAGTATTAATTGAAAAAGTAAAGGTTTAAATCTCTTACCACTATTCATATGCTAGTCCAAGAGTGGGTAACCTTTTCATTTCAAAAAGCCACATTCATTTATCTGATTCAACATAAGGACGCAGTAATGAAAACTTTGACACCACCCTCTACCTTTTTTTCGTCTTTAGAACATATAATGGGTTGGTTACGCTCTTTTCCCGAACGCTTGCATATATATTTTTTAATAAAAGTGAATATTTTGATCAAGTCAAAAGGCTGCATCAGAGTAGTCAAGAAGCCACAGGTGACCCTTCAATGTACTAGTCAATTTTTAAAAAAAGCAATCAGTTAACAACCAATCTTTGAAATAACATATACAAGCTCAAAATGGATTAGATACATTGTTGCTTACATCTTTCATTTCAATTTAATTTTGTATAAATAACACTGTTTATATATTTTTACTATTAGTTGACAATGCTTGCAATGAGCGAAACCGGTCCTGACCTATTAAATAAATTGGAATAAAGTACAAAGGAATATTTTTTTATTATTAATCAACGCTATGTATTGAAGTTTCATTTTTAATCGATGTATCTAATCCATTTTGAGCTTGTATATGTTATTTCAAAGATTGGTTGTTAACTGATTGCTTTTTTTTTTAAATTGACTAGTACATTGAAGGGTCACCTGTGGCTTCTTGACTACTCTGATGCAGCCTTTTGACTTGATCAAAATATTCACTTTTATCAAAAAATTATATGCAAGTGTTCGGGAAAAGAGCGTAACCAACCCATTATATGTTCTAAGGTCGAAAAAAAGGTAAAAAATATTGTGTTTTTAATAATATAATGCCAATCCACCAAGTATTGACAGTGAACAGTAAAAATGTGAGCATAGCGTTGAGTAGACATATTTTTTCATACCCATTTAACTTCTGTTTTCATGATATTATATTTATTCTGATCTTAAATTCTGTTTTTATTTATAAGTAAAATTAAACAGTTTATAAGTGCGGGTTTTAGCATCAAAACAATAATATCAGAACTATTCGTGTATTATCGCTATAATCTCATATTTATTTTATCGAATTACATTTGCATTCAATTTCATACTCTCAGTCCAAAACAATTTTCTGTCCAATCTTACAGAATATTTCACGAGTTATATTATTTTTACTTGCCTCTGGGAGGACAAGTGTCTTGACCTCGCTTTGTTTGTATTCATTCTTTTGTTTCTTTAAGAGGCATTATGTAAAAAAACCGCTAGCAAAGGTTTGCCAACTTAAACACACAAAAAAATATGTACCATGTCAAAGAATTCATCATATTTTCAAACGCTACAAACAGGTACCAAATAACTACATCAAATATGATTTGAAGATCTAGTGGATGAGATATTTTAAGACAGATTATTATTTTTGAATATATACGATAAACAGATCAATTAATATAACAAATAAACGAAGAGGTTATTATAAATTATTGTTTTTGTATTGTTAATCGTTAGCCAATACTAAGTCATCCAATCCTGAACCTTTTTTGTAGTCCCGAGAACTTAACCATTTATCATATACATATTTCATGTTTTCGCTTTTGTATATATCGCTAATTTTAATACAAAATAATGATTTGCATTAAAGCCAACGGCCGAGGTGGTAGTTTTGTTTATATTTTTAAGCCAAATTTTCTTGATATCAATTCGAAGAGAAGAATTATATCACAAACACTTGTGTCTAAGATATAAATTTAAAATTCAAGCAATACTTATCTCGTCCTAAAAAATATATCATTGCTGGTAAATATGTACAATTATAATAAAAATAATAAAAGATTTTTAGTACTTTTTCCACATAAAATTTATTAGATCAGGACCGGTTTCGCTCATCGCGAGCATTATCAACTGATAAGAAAAATATATAAACAGTGATATTTATACAAATTTAAATTGAAATAAAAAGGTGTAAGCAACTATTAACAATTTAAAGGATTAGCAAATTACATTATAATTACACAAAATTAAAATGCTTAACACCCATAACAATAAAAAAATCATCATCAAAGAATAATAAATCTAAGTGGCAAACGATATCAATTATAAACACAATTAAAATTTGGGAAATTTTTACACAAAGTGAAACACTACATTACTAAAGTAAATATCCTAATGATGATTTGGCCCTTACCAGCGCAGGACAGATCATCGAGCTTCAGATACCTCAGCGTACATATCCCCGAAGACGGTAGTACAAAAAACGAGCTCGCCATTCGTTTAGGAATGGCTGGAGCCACATTCAACTCAATGCGGACTGTCTGGGACACACAGCTGTACTCGATTAAAACCAAATGCCATTTGTTCAACGCTTTCATTCTGCCGGTAATGCTTTACGGTTGCGAATCATGGCACCTGACGAAGACTCAGAAAAACCGTATACTGAGCTTCGAGAACAGATGCTTGCGTCGGATAATGGGGGTGAGGTGGTTTTATTTTGTGAGGAATTCAGAGATAAGGGAGCGTACGAGACAGCGTTCCGTCACGTCAGTGGTTATGGAGAGACGTTGGAACTGGCTGGGTCACGTGCTGCGGATGCCTCTGGAAAGCCTCAATCCTGCCTGCCTTTTCTTTCGACCGGTGGGATTCCGGCGTCCTGGACGTCCGTCGGGTACTAACCATAGGATGTACTCGGTGGATGCGGGATGCTGGCATGTCATGGGAGGAAGCAAAGCTATTGGCGGGAGACAGGGAAACATGGAAGTGCCGCGTGGTGGCCATATGCTCCACATAAGGATCGAACATGGCCAAAGAAGAATAAATCATTTTTAATATATTTTACATAAACTTATTTGGCGATCATATCTGTTTTAAAAAAATAGAAAAAAAGACCGATGATTCGATACGTGAGAAGCTTCACAGTAGATATAACAAGTGAATGTTTTGAAATTCAAAACTGGTTTGAACAGTTAATACCACCTTTGTTGTTTGATTGAATATCGTATTATTGATAATAATTTATTGTTTTCGAAATGACTGACACTTTGATTATAGGGCTACGTGTGCAACTGCAAAGAATAAGTGAGTTCTCCATTCCAAACTTGTCAAAAATACAAGAACTAGCACTTAGTCTATCGATTGAATTGTTCTATGTAATTATCGACACTACGCCGTAGCACGTATCCGGTATTTTGTAGAACGGAAATATGTATTCGAATAAACAGTGTGAAAATTGTTTTATGAGCTGCAGGAATAGCGGTAGAGTGTGAAATATATTAACGACCTTTACCGGATGGGATATTTGGTAAAAGGTAAAAATAAAAATTTGGCATTTTTTCATAAAACAATATTTTTTTAACCGTATCCTCCTTCAATTAAAAACATATTATGAACTTCTAATGGAACATAATACCAGGAGTTATTTTTAATGGACAGCTTGTTATTCTATAGCTAAACATATCTTTTCTGGAAAGGGTTACAATCGAAAGAAATAATGCTGGTAAATGATCGTTAGTCGGTTAATCTATTTCAACGTCCTGTTTTAAGAACCGAAAGGGTGGGAAGTGGAGATTGCAATACCAGTATTATCAAAACCGAGATCTTGGTATAAACAATATTTTTTAGACAACAAACAGCAAATATATTGGTATTTCAGTATGGAAAAAAAATATTTTAAATCTGCTAAGGGTTGTATCAACACTGACAGGTTTCAAAATTGATGAACCCCTACACTATATTAACGAAAATTATCCGTTTTGGATTATTATAATATTTTGTTAATTGATTTGGCATTTATTCGGTAGAACTCCATTATAACAGATTAAAAATATCAAAGTATTTAAGTTCTACAGTTTTTAATAATTTTATGCGTTGATAGCTATTTCGGCTTTCGCCATCGTCAGAACTATGTTTAAACTTAAATTTTGCTCAGCTATATATACTGGCTCTGAAGAGATACACAATGCATCAAGTTATTCACTCTAACATCCTAATTATAATTACAATATTACACTTATCAAATGTGATTCTAGTGTTTCAAAGAACGATTAACAGTCTGGGTTTGTACTACGCATACAATTATTAAAAACTGTAGAACTAAAATACTTTGATATTTTTAATCTGTTATAATATTTTGTTTAGTGACTGTATTTTATATGAAAAAATGAAAAAACTATTTTTGAAAATTGTATATGTTACTATATAGCAGTGATGCACACACGACCCGCGACTCTTTTTGAATGTTTTTTCCGACCCCAAATCATTTTTTTTAATGTGACACGTATTTCTTTCAAGTAAATCAATTAATTTAATAAATTAGTAAATGAATAAGCTTTTTCGTTGTTGAAGAAGAATACATCGGTTACTAAAAATGGACTTACTGATGGAAAATTTGATTTGATTGTGCGCTTAATACAACAAATGTTAGGTAAAATTCTAAGCCATCGGTTTAAAATAGCTAAGACAAAGATTGCATTAACTTTTGAATTACATAAAAATGAAACAGGTATTTCTTAATATTTCAAAATAATATTTTCTTCAAAAAATTACAGATAATCCTCTTTTTGCACAGTTTATAATATAATAAATAATACAGATTTGGAAGCCACGATAGATACCATCAACTATAATTAACGATGTATTATACAAATAATGTATTTCAATACATCTGTTTACAATGCATCGTAAACTGAAGAAATAAAACTCGGTATCACATATTGTATTACATGTGAAATTATACTGCCAAAGCAGTAGAAAGTATATCTCAGCTCAGATGAAATTTTGTAATATAATCGTTTTGAATACTGTTTCATATGTTTGATTACCCTATTCAAACAATCTAGAAATGTTCTGCAATATTCGTATACGCTAAAACGTTTTAATATTAAAACAAACTTTGCTATTAATTTCATGCTTTGTGGTATGTTAGGATGTTGATGTCCTTCTGGTTAGTAATATATCTCTATTTGGTATAGCATATTCATTCATCTTTGGGATTGCCTGGGGATGTAAAACTAATAAGAATAATTTCTCAAGTTTGTCAACTATGCGAGAAGACAACTGGGCTTTACTGAACTGGTAGAAAGTACTGGTAAATACAAGTGGTGGTTTTTGACCTAAAATTTTAGGTAAGCTAAAAGAAATTTTATCATTGTATACAACTTACGAAACTGTGAATGTTTCCACTTCACAATTGGCCGTGACATGTGGCCGTCATTTTTTTATTAGAATAATAATTTATATATGTTGATATATAAAATAATTGCATTTAATAACCGTTTGCAATTCTCAAACTAATTCTATAAAATTAGGCTAAAATTTAAAAAGACAAAGATCGCATTGCCTTTTGGATTATATTGTTATAAATATTTCACTTTAGAATTCATTTTCCATTGCGGCCCGAACCCATCATATTTTTTATGCGACTCGCTAAAGAAAATTGTTTGTGCATACCAACTTTATACATTATAATCAAGTATGGTACTCATTTTTGCATTTAAATGTAAGACCATATGCACTTGTTAGAATTCATGCATGTCTAATATACGTAAGTATCAACATTGATACAATAATGGTTTTCAGCAAATATTTATGTTTATATAACGAAGAAGTAAATAAATTCTAAAAAAATAAACAAATAAAATCACAAAATTCATCTAAGCTTAAAAAAACATTTTCCAAAATAAAAATTAGCTTACAAAATATCGAAAAAATTACACGCCTAAAGATATATTTTTTATTTTAATAAATACTCAGCCCGAAAAAATTCTGAAAAGCGAAGGCGGCCATTCCTTGTTAATTAAAATTTGCAACGATCTTAGTAAATTATTTCTCGATTGATAAAACGGTTATTGAAATTCACCTTTTAAATTTGAAATGCAATGTATAACAAGAAGGCAACCACAGTAAATTCATATCATATACGTTTGAGTAGATATACATTTGTAACCTTTGTTGTTGTTTTCATGTATGAGATACTTTATTTTAAGCCCAGCTCGGCTTAAACGTTAAGAAATTTAAACAATTACTTATAAACCGTGTTAAGGGGGTGTTATGTAAAAACATGTTTTGTATTATTAAATGACTATTAAAAACTAGCCCAGACTTCTTATGCTTAATATACATGCACAAGAGAATCAGAGAATAAGAAAATTGGCCTTATAGTGATAGAAAAATGTTTAGAGCAAAGATATGACAGGTTGGTTACGTTGAACTCTAACAATGTAATTTATTTTCGTTCAAACAACGGCCGAATTGCTGTTTGTTTCTATTGCGTCACCAATTATTTTTTGTACACATTTTGGATGAAAGCCTACTTAGCTAAGTACGTAGAACCACTACTGGTAATTAAGATTTACACTTGTTTTTTTATTTATTTGTAACGTAGCACAGAAACTTCATGTATCTTTGTGTGTATGTTAGTTCATTTTTCAGTTATTTTTAAACGTAATTAATATCACACATACTTTCTCTCTGTGTTTGCGCATCAAGCTTATTCAGTAAATGCTGTCAAGTAGCTCTGACTTTTATTAATAATGTCTAGTTTACTACTTCTGTAATTATACTTTTGGCTTACACTAAAGTCCGAACGATTAAAAATAACTTTATGTCTTTTCATACTTGAATAAATAAAAGAAACTTACCAACGTATGCTCTAACGTCATACGAAGTTCCAATAGGCGCCCCACGGTATTCCTTAGCTGGGACAAGCTGAACGCTAGGTGGGGCTAATGGAGTCAGCTCCATACTGAAAGCATGAGCTCTGGAACCAAGTCTTTGCAGAAGAGCATCCTGAAAGAAAAGAATTATGCCATGAAACACTATTATTGAACATAAACTGTTATTTACTATTTTTATTAATTCAGAATATTCACAATAATTCACAACGGAGCTCGAAGCTAGAGTAAAGAGCAACGAAGCAACGGCATTTTTTTTACCCGAAGCAGGAGCAGAATGGAACACGAACAAGTTGTAGGGTTTTCTGCTCCAATTATATTAAAAAAAAAAACTTCAAATATTACTAATAATAATTCTCTTAATGTTATCATTATCAAATATTGAATAAGTCACTTTGCACGACTCCAAAAACCAAATATTTAACTGCAGCTTAGTGGACAATCTTGCGCAAACGAATTAGTGCAGCCATGTATTTAATAAAATCGATTGACCAATAATCACAATGTGATATTAAGTCAAAAAGCAACTACTACACTAAAACAAGGTATTATGAGTTCAAATCTTATACAACGTAATGTTTTATAGTTTTTTATTTGAAGCTGTTGAACTTATAAGACTATGTATTTTTATTATTTGGAATTTATAAAATTGTCTTGCTGTTGCTTATTAAAAAAAATACTCATATACAAAAACTCAATATTTAAGTAATGTCTAAACAAATTATTTAAATAGCTATTCAAACGCAGAGAAGAAAAGAGTAAAAAGAAACTATCGCCTTCGTAAATATTTTAAGAAAAATAATAAAATTTAAAAAAGCAAAATGAAAAAAAGTTATTTAAGTCTGGCTTTCAAATTTGAAAATATTTAGCAGAGCATTCAGTGTAAACATAATCTTTGATATTAAAAATATGTCGATCCGCGATTCCAAATTAGATTAAAAACAAAAACAAAATAGTCTGGCGGCTGAAAAAACATTACGCTTTGAAAAGCAATGCTGACTAGCATTTAAAAAATATTTTGCGTAGGAGAGTGAATGCAGTTTTTTTAAGCTCCAAATAATATTCTGAATGTTGTGAAAAGAATATCGTTGAGTCTATTATTTTTTTCTTTTGAATTGTGACATTTAGTAGTAAGATGTATTAAATAAAATATTGTCTATTGAATGATATTTTAACGTTGTCTCAATATCAACATAATTCAATTAATTAAACTCACAATCACAGTGCAAATAGAATGATAAGATACAGTAAAAGCAATTAATTACTTTCTAGAAAGTAAGTTTTTATGAGATGGGGATGAGTTCATTATTTAAAGATTTTTTAACATAATCTAAATGTCAAAATAATGTAATGAATTAAACAAACAAGCACAGTGCAAGTATAATGATAAGACACGGTTTAAGCTTCGAGTTCCTATAATGTGCATTTACATTTCGAAATTATTCTTATTTCAACCATTTGCTAAACACCAATAATATATAGCTGATTTTTATTGTAATCTTCGATGATACCTCAGTAAATGCAATGTAAATATTACGCAAATTTGTCTGGGATCACTTTGTATCACATCGCTCCTCGGTCCTATTTTCGACATTTTGGTACTTAAATGTTAAGCAATTAACTTCCGACCAGGTTTAATTTAAATTTGAGACATAAGACATGGATGTTTGTGATGTCAATTTACCTCGAGTTTATCTCGAGTTACTTAAAATGAAATTCTAATAGAGTTTTCCTCGTATGATCGATCTTTAAACATTTTTTTTAATCCGTCCGCTCCCAATGTGGAGCATATGGCCTCCTAATGAAGGTATCTAAACAGAAGTTTTTTTTATACGAGAACTGTTTGTTACTCAGTCGCTCAACCTCACTTTTTTAAAAGTGAGTAGTAGGGAAAGAAGGATAAGGCTAGAACAGGACTAACGGTTGGCTAATCGCTATTGCTACACCCAGTTATAAAAGGATCAGAAGGATCGATAGAGCAAGCTCTTACCAACTGGCCCACAACAGGCAACATATTTGGCGCATTGGAATTAGCTGTAATGCCAAATATATATATTTTTTTAAATTAAAAAAATAATTATTAATTCAATCGTTTAATTAAACAAAAAAAAAACAAAGAATGATAACGTTCCATTGCATCAATATTCTTATTTGTGAATGTATTACAACGATTTTCCATAACAAACAAGATGTCTAACCTGACAAAGTGCTATCAATAATTCATCAGTGCATTAACATACTGACTAAATCTGCATTAAAGCCAGGAATAATTAATTTCATCGACCTAGTGAGGGAACTTCGATAGAAGTTTTTCGTGTGTAAAATGTCGATACATATATATACATTAGGGCTTATAAAAAACCGACTTTTGAAAAAATCTGGTTTTCCAATTCCAATAAATAGTTAACAGAAAATTTAATCCAATAAAAATAGTAAAATGAACATTATTTTTAAAATTCGTTTATTATAAACAATATTACATTTTTTTTTTATTCAGTGTTTCTAATTTGGTGGTGGAGAAATTATCATTATTTTTTATCGATGTCCGCTCTCAACGTGGAGCATATGTCCTCCAAATAGAAATATACCAACAGAAGTTTTTCTAACTGTTTGTTAGTCAGTTGCTCAACCTCTATACATAGATTAAAAATCAATCTATAAAAGCTTTCCGTACTGGGATTTGAACCCGTGACTTCCGTGTTATAAGCCAACAACGTTCACACTTGAGCACGCAGACGGCGATTTTTTCTCTAAAAATTCCTATCTAATTACATCTAATTAATTAATTAATTACATCTAATTATCATATTACTAATATACATATCACGCACTGGCATTTTACTATAACTCTGAGCGCACACCATTAAATATTATTAATTTTATATAATACTTATATTCATTATCCTTGCTAAAAAATAAACATTACGTTATTAAAACAAGGAACAAGCAATTCGCACTCAATATTGTTTATAAGCTGTACTTAATTTCTGCGAAAAGGGTCTTAGTTAATTCGCTAGATAATCTTCATATTAGGGGTAAAATGAGCTTATTAACCCTTCTTTTGTAATATATTTTTAAAACAAGTATATGAAAGTCAATGATAATGATCCTTATCGTTGAATTTATAGATTACGTTAATTAAAAAACTCTTGTAAACTGTAGACTGTAGATAAACGTAAGTCGGATTTTTTATTAGTAGAGAATCAGTAAACGAAAGAAATTTATTTATCGAATTGAGTGCGAGTGTCGGATTCTATGGCGCAGCGGTTAGCGTTGTAGGCTTACGTGCCGGACCTCACGAGCTCGAGTCTCAGTACGAACAGCATTTTTTCGATTGATTTATTGATTTCTGTTCGAAGGTATGGCTGTTTGTAATGTCTTAATTTGCCTCCCACCCTTCAATAACTGGACGTAGCGAGAGCGATAAGTTAACCACTAGTCTTGTTCTAGCGTTGTCTTTCTATCCCTACTACTTTCTTTTGAAACGAGAGGTTGAGTTACTGACTATCAAACAGTTTTTATAGAAAAAATCTGTTAAGGTACCTCAATTAAAAGGCCACATAGTTCACAGTGGGGGTGGAGATGGATAAAAAAAATACATATTAAAAATTACGATGCAGTTGAGAAACTGATAATGTAATTTTGGCTTGAAAAAAATAATAATGACTCAAAAGAGATATATAAGAATTGGTTATTTATAATCTGGATTGAGATATGCGAAGAAAGTGCAAACGTCTTCAACTCGTTGAGTTTTTATTTACACGTCAAAAAGTCACTGAATTTTACACTACTATTTAAATAAAACATACGTTACTCTCTTAATTAGGAATGTTAATGTTTTCATTGTTCGAACACCAACTACTGACTTAATTTAACCAATTATAAGTTATCTTGCCATTGGCGGCTTATACACATTTGACACATAGTAAGTTTATTTATGACTTGTTAAAAAATATGTTTTTCATAAAAAAATATGTAAAAAAAACGTGTTTATATTCTGTATTACATTTTCAAATAATTAAAATCGGCTTAAAACACAATTACTCTTTGTTTATATTATTCTGGGATATTTATAGAATTCATGATAAAGCCCATTAAACAATAGGTATACAGCTCGACTTTTTTCGTATTCATGGTCAAAACAAAGCGTACGAGAAAATTGGTTAAATGTAAAAATAACAGCAGCGGATGCGCCGACATTGCTCGAATTGCGTTCAACTGACGGTGATTTTCCAATTTCCCGCTGAAAAAACTAACCTGCCAGATGCTTCGCAAAAAGCCATTATCTTTCTCTTTGTTTATATCAGCTTACAAATGGAGGTTTAATTTACCACGACTTGTTTCCAAAATTGAAAATAAGCATTCTTTAGCCGGATTTTACTTATCAATTATAAATTGGTTTCTAAAAAAAGCACGTCGAATGCAGTTGATTTTCACTGATTGATTCTGCCATTCATTATTTTGAATGTGGTTTTTAAAGTAAAATACTTATTCAGCTAAAACAGATAGATGTCGTTAGCAACCGAATGAATTCAAATATCGAATAAAGTCGTTTGTTTACTACTCTGGAAAGATTTAAGTTATTACAAATTATCTCTCTCTGTCGCACTGCAGTATCAATAGAAGGTAGGATGAGACAAAAATAGAGTTTTTTCAAAGGTGAACTTAATTATCTTGAGTGTTTTTATCGCACACTTTTTATTACAATGGGAAAGAACTCTTACACACCTCGTTTATGCAACTATTCTTTCGTTTTAAAGTATATATGAGCCCATTAGAGGTGAAATAAGCCAAGTGACATTTTATAAACAAAATTAAGATGCGTTGTAATATTCTACAAGTCTAAAAGTATCATAAAAGTCAAGTAACCTCAGTTAAAACACATCGCAATAGTGTTATCGCCGTAAAATAAAATATGCAATCCAACACAATACCAAATAAAGACGTGATTGTACTTAAAAGTCCAAGAACAAAGTTTTACCATTTTGATATTTGTTTCACTTCATCTATCGAGGGCTCATATAAACCAGCGGTTGGCAAAATTGTTGGGCTCACGGACCACTAAAATCACATATCTAATCCAGCGGATCACTAACTGGACAGTTGTGCTAAGTATTACATATTTTAATCACTCATAAAATAGTGTCAGATTTCTCTGCGGACCACCAAAACTTTCTCGGACTACACTTTGCCGATCGCTGATATACACTAACGTTGGGTGTTAACTGTAGCTATTAATGTTGTTGTCTTTCGTGCCGGATCTTACAGGCTCAAACCCCAGTACAAATAGCATTTTTCGATCGATTTATCTATGTATATTCGAAGGCATGTGTGTTTGTGATTTATAAAAAAATCCTCCCACTCTTCCGATTTTTTAATAACTGGGCATAGCGATAGTGATTAGTAAACCTTTAGTCCTGCCCTAGCCTTCTCTTCATATCCCTACAACTCTCTTTTTCAAAAATAGAAACAATTATTGTATAAAAACTTCTGTTGAGATACCTCCATTAGGAGGTCATATGCTAGATCTACATTGGGAGCGGATATGGATTATTAAATCAATTTAAAATCACCCTAATCGCACGCAAAAACACATGTGTGTAAAGCCTGGTCATTAAATGACTAAAAAAAATGTTTGTGTAAAAAAACTTCTTTCCAATCTCTCCATGCGAGGAGTGAACACAGTAAAAAGAGTTGCATTAATATTCATAAAATTAAAACAAAACATCATCACCTTGGTTAGGTGTTGATGAAACGCTGTTTAACCCCTTTTTTATTATAAATGCTATGTTTACGACGTGAAAAATATATCGCATGGGAAAAGCGCAATAGTGTCTCTGTGGTTAAAGCCGAATTGATTCAATTATGGGAGTCGGGCACGCTGTCAGGTTCGAAAAGGAAAATTGAAAAATCAATTTTGTTTACATCCTGAACGTGCACAGTATTTTAAAACGGGTGGCTGAAATTTAATATTACGTACTCAAACCTTAAGAGTATTTTTCATAACGAAATATAGAATAAATATTGATTGTGTTAAATACTTTTGTTTGTACTTTATGTAACCAAATAAATATATTCATTTTGTATTGATTCAACGTGTGTTGTTGATGGGTAACATTTCACGTTATGTTTCATATTTCTTTCACTCAATCGATCCTTTAAACCAGTGTTTTTCAACCTTTTTGAGCGTTTTCGAGACACAACTATTTCGGGATGTCGGGTTTGATGACTGTGAAAAAAGTGTGAAACTGAAAGATTTCAAAATATTTTTCTCGAAAACCTCAAAATTTTTTGGCTGCTGGCCGATTTAAAAAAAAAACCCAAGAATTTATGGATTTCCCAAAATGAAAAGACGTGAGAGCTTTTTTTTTTTTAGCTCTTCTCGGTATTTCAAAACGTTTTCTCACTTGCCAATTTCAAAAACCTAGAAATTTACGGAGTTCCCAAAATGAAAGGTCGCGCGATTTTTTTTCTTTTTTAGCTCTTTCAGAAATTGTAAAAAAAAAAAGTTTTATTTTAAAATTATAATAATATGATTTGTGTAAAATAAATAGGGATGGGCGGTTGTAGAAAATATGATACCATTATTACTGATACTTAAATATTTCGTAAGAACGTTACTCACCTGTCACTACGGACGGTGACAAAACGTCACTTTAAAATATTTCGCGACGAAATGTGAGAGAATTAAAAGTTAATTTATGCACGACATCTTTATTATACGAAATATAATATTATATTCTGTTTGCAAAATAATCTTCGTATACATTCACACATAATGCATAAGCTCACTTTGCTATTGTTATTGAAATAATAATATCCAATCTCGCGTGTGTTTGCTTTGGTACTCACTGCAAATCACTCTGCATGTGAGTACACATATATTATTTACAAGGCTGAAAATTGCTTGAATCCATAAATCTTTATCACGTCTTTTGAATATTTTACTGATATTTGTCATGTGATCATATTTAAAAGTGGCATCATAAGGTGTAAGGAAATACTATAAAAAAATATTCAAAGTATCCGTTCAATGGAAATAATCTGGTTCTATTTTATGAGAAAGAAAACCAAAGACAACTAATGATAAAAAATGTAAATATCGTGTGATTGATAACGTTTATCTTTCTGGAATACCAGAAACATCTCAGTTGTTTATGGTTTCCTAATTATTTGAACAAACAGAAGCCGTTTTATTTAGAAAACAAAATAAAAAAATCAGATTAAGAAAAGTAGTTCACTGCCATTGATATTCAGGTAATGAAATCTAGATTATTGAAAAAAAAAACGATCTCTGTTAAGGAACGCTTCTCTATAGATATATTCTAAAGTATTATCCCAAAGTAGAATTAATATACAAAATAGATAGCCGGAATAGATATTAAGTTTTTAATATAAAATAAATTAATGTTGATAACTTTGTTATTCGTAAACTTGCATGCTGTGGCCGACTTGGCTCTAACCAACTGCTCTACTGATCACGCAGGTCTAGGTTCGATTCCCGGTAAGATCACAGTGAATTTGAGAATTATTCAATTCAAAGTTGTGATCGAAGACTGGGGGTTTGTGATGTCAATTCACATTGTTTTCTCTCTTCCCATCCTTCTGATCATTAAATAACTGGTTGTAGCAATAGCGATTAGTTAACCATTAGTCCTGTTCTAGCCTTATCCTTCTTTCCCTACTACTCATTTTAAAAGAAATGATGTTGAGAGACTGAGTAACAAACAGTTCTCGTAGAAAACAACTTCTGTTGAGATACCTTCATTAGGAGGCCATATGCTCCACGTTGGAAGTGGACATGGATAAAAAATCTTCGATGTTCTGTCTGGTGATGCTTTTTAAAGAGGCGAAACAAAAAGTGCATTAACAAAGTTATCAAAATTGATTTTATATTAAAAATTAAGCCCCACAAAGCTACCGCCAAAGACGTCAAAAGTATTTAAATATAAAATAAAGTATAGTATACAAAAATACTTACATTTGTAAAAAAACTATAAACTAAAACCTAAATAAACTCCTATGCAAAATATTATAAAAATTGAAACAAAGAAACATTTTTTCCGACAATATTATATGAAATGATATTGAGATGAAGCCATTTGATACAATAATGGTTTACAAACAAAATTGAATCCGATACATTCGAGTGTCTATCGATTTTTTAAGTCCCAATCCAGACCCGTCACGGGGCTATACTTTTAAGGATCACGTTTCCAAATCACGCTAAAAAACACTCTTACTTTGATATGGCTATATAATGGAAAATTATTTATTAAATAAAATCAAAAAATCTTTGCTTTAAGTTATCTAAAACGTACAATATCTTAATATTTTGTTGTTGTCATTGAATGAGTTTAATTCTTGTTTTTTAATCCATGTCCGCTCTCAACGTAAATCGTATAGTCTCTTAGTGAAGGTATATCAACTGTGCAAGCACAGTTACGCAGTTTTTTAACTTCACGTGTTTTAGAAAAGGGTATGGATAAGAATAAGCCAAGCCTATGAAAGGATTGGCGATTGACCAATCACTCTCGCTATATCAAGTTATTTTAAAATTGGAATGGCGAGAGAGAATATTTAGATATCACAAGCATTCATTTATTTGAAAAGAAATTAATAGATCGATTGAAAGAAATGCTGTTTGTATTTGAGTTTTTTTTTGATTTGTGATATAGCATTTTAAGAGATTATTAATAGTAAATAAATATATTAGATAAGTCACGCATTAATATTTTGTTTTCAAACCTCGTGTATGCGAGAATAGTTTGTTTTGAAAACGTCCATAAAAAAATAATTAATCATTCGTACATCAAAACGCGTCATATGGCGCAGCGGTTAGCATTGTTGGCTTCCGTACCGTATCTCACGGGTTTGAGTCCCAGTACGAACAGTGTTTTTTTCCAAGGCGTGAGTGTGTATGTGATGTCTAAAAACTCCTTACACCTTTCCAATACCACAATAACTGGGCATAGCGAGAGCGATTAGTTAACCACTGGTCCTGTCAACCGGTTAGCTACTTATATTTCAACCATGTATGTTTGTGTGACCATATGGTCACGCTTGCCCTTACCAATGTCCTTACACAATATTACACGAGGCCTATAAGTACAAGAATGACAATATGGTCTCGCGGCTTTTCAATACAACAGGTTTGTGATTTTTTATTATTATTTTAGCTTGAAATAAAAGTTATAATTTTAGACTTGAACAGAATAAATAGTAACCTAAAAACTTTCAGTATTTAAGTTAGTGAAGTTTTAAAAATAAATAAACATATTTGAAAAAAAACATAGTCTTATACGGCATCTTGAAAAAAGGCGAATCGAGAATAGAAGGAGTTTTTTCAGGCAGTGCCCATCAGCGTCAAGCATTTCCATCATCCAAGAAGCATGTGAAACGATTTTCGATCAGACAAACGATTGAGCTCAAAGAGTATTGTTAGACAGTTAATGTCAATCAAAATTAAACCCCAATGTCAATGATAGTGATACAATGTATTCAGTAGTAGAATTATTTCGGAATCTAACATTTTTACCACCCTGGAACTTAGAAGCGTGCGGAAAACAGTTGAATATTTTAAAAAAAATGTGAATAACAATACGTCAAGCCTTCAACCGATCAGCTGACTTTACACAGCTTTGATTTCGGCAGTCACGGGAACAAATCCCAGTACGGAAGGTCGCAAAAAAATATTTAAAAATCGATCGTATGTATGAATGTATTTTTGTCTGTGATGTTCAGAATTTTTTCTTCCAATCCAATCCTATAATAGGGGCGTTGTGGAATAATTAGCTAAAACAATTTCTCGCCTGCTGTGGCTCACTAATTTAAGATTTCGACTGAAGGTGCTTGGTGAAATTTCGATATTAAATTTGAATCGTTCAAATTATGTACATTCGCACAGATTTTGTCACTAACGACCCGGGTTTCACCTTATGGCATCTTCAGGCGTTCAAGTGCACGGATGAACTTGAACTGACACTTAGCAAATGAATGTTTCGTTTTTATATAATAAATAAAGCTATTGCTGGCGAAAAGGATAAGCCCATGGGAATACCCACAGATTTGAGTAGTGAGTAGTTTTAAGAATTATATTTATTTTGTTTGTCGGAAAAGATTTTATGATTATATTTATATAATTCTATATATAGTTCGATATTTCATTTAAAATCGGAAGACTGTTCAATTGCGCTCTGTTTATTTCTAGAATTTCCTGGAAAAGAGCTTATGGGGGTCCGTATTTGGATCTAACAGTTTTATCCCTTCTTCCTGATTGAACACGTGTCTTCCCGAAATTAAGTGATTACCAAAAGTAGACGTGTCTTTTTTTCAATCTAAAGGCAGCCATGTGTTCTGATACTCTGACTATTAACTTACATGCTCCCAATTTTTTCCTACGTGGGCGAAATTATGATCAAAAACTTTTGTTTTTAAAAATTTGTTCCTCGCGTAGGACGTATGAGTTGCCAGTTCCAAGGGCCGTTCGACTGATCAACTAATTGCCTAGAGAACTGGACATTTTTAGTGAAAGTATCTGTGAACTGTTCTGTTTGTTCTTCGCGTAGGACGTATGAGTTGCCAGTTCCAAGGGCCGTTCGACTGATCAACTCATCGCCTAGAGAACTGGAAATTTTTAGTGACAGTATTTGTGAATTGTTCTGTTTTTTCTTCGCGTAGGACGTATGAGTTGCCAGTTCCAAGGGCCGTTCGACTGATCAACTAATTGCCTAGAGAACTGGACATTTTTAGTGAAAGTATCTGTGAACTGTTCTGTTTTTTCTTCGCGTAGGACGTATGAGTTGCCAGTTCCAAGGGCCGTTCGACTGATCAACTAATTGCCTAGAGAACTGGAAATTTTTAGTGAAAGTATCTGTGAACTGTTCTGTTTGTTCTTCGCGTAGGACGTATGAGTTGCCAGTTCCAAGGGCCGTTCGACTGATCAACTCATCGCCTAGAGAACTGGAAATTTTTAGTGACAGTATTTGTGAACTGTTCTGTTTTTTCTTCGCGTAGGACGTATGAGTTGCCAGTTCCAAGGGCCGTTCGACTGATCAACTAATTGCCTAGAGAACTGGACATTTTTAGTGAAAGTATCTGTGAACTGTTCTGTTTGTTCTTCGCGTAGGACGTATGAGTTGCCAGTTCCAAGGGCCGTTCGACTGATCAACTCATCGCCTAGAGAACTGGAAATTTTTAGTGAAAGTATCTGTGAACTGTTCTGTTTGTTCTTCGCGTAGGACGTATGAGTTGCCAGTTCCAAGGGCCGTTCGACTGATCAACTAATTGCCTAGAGAACTGGACATTTTTAGTGAAAGTATCTGTGAACTGTTCTGTTTGTTCTTCGCGTAGGACGTATGAGTTGCCAGTTCCAAGGGCCGTTCGACTGATCAACTCATCGCCTAGAGAACTGGAAATTTTTAGTGACAGTATTTGTGAATTGTTCTGTTTTTTCTTCGCGTAGGACGTATGAGTTGCCAGTTCCAAGGGCCGTTCGACTGATCAACTAATTGCCTAGAGAACTGGACATTTTTAGTGAAAGTATCTGTGAACTGTTCTGTTTGTTCTTCGCGTAGGACGTATGAGTTGCCAGTTCCAAGGGCCGTTCGACTGATCAACTCATCGCCTAGAGAACTGGACATTTTTAGTGACAGTATTTGTAAACTGAACTGTTTGTGAAATTTGGTGAACATATTCAACTAATACATAAATTTGTATCAAGAAGCTTTAAAGTTTGTCGACCTGGCATACATGTATCTTGTATTGGACAACAGATTTTTTTATTAAGAGGTGAGCGATTCGTTAAAATATTGTGTTAATAGTTTAGTACCGTAATACATGTCTAATTTTGATCATTCTGCAATAACTGCTGGTAAATATAGTAAAATACGCAAAAGGCTGTCAAGAAATAAATGGTCGGACAAATGAGTACAGCAGAGATGTAAGTCAATCACTCTCACTACGCCCATATTAAGGATCGAATAGATAGGAGAAAATTAAAAGATCACAATGTCTTTAAAAAATATCGTTTTAGTTATTGAAATTACATGCACGGGAATTCGAACTCACAAGCACAGAAATCAAACAGAATCAACATAAATATGTGATACTAGCGAGTACCTGGCATGCGTTACAATGCCACTCAAAGAACAGCATACGTGACAGATAAAAAAAAAACGTATTGGCAGCCCAACGCTGGCTGTACTGTCTCAAAAGTCTTTGCATGCGTCCGCGCAACGACTCAATAAAGTTTTATCGCAGTCGGATGAACGGTATAGGAACGATAAAAAAAAAACAAATTAACGTATTGGCAGCTCACCGTAGATTCACAAACTTTTGCGGGAGTCTGCACAACAACTCTCCAACATTTTATCGTAATTGGATGAGTGGTATAGGAACGCATAAGGGACAAACAAACATTCATTTTTATATATTTATAAAGATATCGGCTGTAGAAAGGAAAAATGACCCACACATATTAAATTTTACAGGAGGCGCAAAAAACGTGTTTTGATGATTTTGGGCCATATGCAAATTATGAGTTATACACAACCTTGAAGTGCACGAAGACTTCTAAACTGATCTTTAATTGACATAATCTAATATTTATTTTGAAAAAATTCTAGTAAAAACCTTTATTTCATTTTTTTTTCTTGGTTTTAATTTTTTACAAGGTCATCTTTTTCAAAACTATAAAAGCTAAATTTAGATACTAATTCGGCATTTGCAGCCTACATCTTATTGATAGAACGTGTATCAAATTTGATACACTGAGATTAGCAAAAAAAACCTGTTTTGAAAAAACTGTGGGTAACGTCCAACGTTCCCTCTAAGCCGAAGGTTTATATGCGCGGAAATTTCAAAGGCTGCGCGGACCGATCAAATATCAATTAAGCAACTGTCTTGTAGTGCGCGCCAACCCGGAATGAGTGCTCGGGGACTTCTCAACTGCTGCGCGGCCACGCACGCGCGCAGCTTAGAGGGAACGTTGGTAACGTCCTTTTTCTTTTCCATTGTCGATATATATTCCTGCTAAAAGTTCGGTTTCCAGCGTCTAACTGTTGTCATTTTCACAATACATACATGATACAAAAAGAATACACAAGTGTGGTTAAGTAAAGGTTGTCTATGAAAAGGAAACGGATTTCGCCAAAGGATAATGCTGGCACACAAGAAGATTTCATCTGTGCTCTCTCAAAGAATTACGAGGGGAGCATTCAAAATCTGATTTTTAGCCTGCCCAAATTGGTTTACTCGTATTGTTGTGGTTTGTGAAAAAATATTTTCCTCGCGAGTATTACTAAGCCCGTGTGGGGAAATAAAACAGAACAAACTCAAAATAGCCTTTCGAGTGGATGTTGTTTGTCAGTGTTTCAATTGATTTCATCAAAATGTATAAAGAACTCCTCCATACTAAAAATGGGACGTAAAATAAGCGATTAACTAACTAGTAGTCTTATCCTAGCCATTTATTTCAATTCCTACTCTCTTTGGAAAAAAGAGAGTTTGAAGAACTGTGTAACAAGCAGTTCTCGAAGAAACAGTTATATTGAGATAAACTCCATCATAAGTCCATACGGTTCACATTGCGAGCGGACATGGGAAAAAAATACTTATATTTTTCCACTTCATTACAATGTAGTTCGCTTTTAAGGTGTTCACTGTCAATACTTGGTGGAAAGGCACTATATTAATAAAAACGCGATATACCTCTGTACTTTTTTTTTTTTTTTAACCA
Organism: Himalopsyche tibetana; assembly: GCA_030503985.1. Lineage (NCBI taxonomy): Eukaryota > Metazoa > Arthropoda > Insecta > Trichoptera > Rhyacophilidae > Himalopsyche > Himalopsyche tibetana. Next base: position 37,560,970 of record JAPJYX010000014.1, on the reverse strand, counting down.
TGTCCGCTTCCAATGTGGAGCATATAGACTCCTATTGGAGTTTATCTCAACGGAAGTGTTTCTACGAGAACTGCTTGTTACTCAGTTGCTCAACCTCTCTTTTTCCAAAGAGAGTAGGGATAGAAGGATAGGGTTAGGACAGGATTAGTGGTAAGCTAATCGCTGTCGATACGCCCCGTTCATAGGATAGGAAAGGTGAGAGGGGGGAGTTCAAGAAATCACATACATCCATGCGTTTGAACAGAAATTCATAAATCGATTGAAAAATCAATTTATAAAACTGTCCGTACCGGGATTTGAACCCGGGCCCTCTGTAGCCGAAGCCAAGACCGTTGACCACTCGACCACACAGGCGACACTGTACTGTACTGAGGCTGTACTTTATTTCCACTTTATTTTAAAAAGTCAGGACCGGTTTCGCCCGTGGCGAGCATTTAGCCTTTGATGATTTTTTAATTATATGTGAGAGGTGGTAAACATTATAATTTTGTGTAATCATAGAATCACTATTTGTAAATTCTTTTTAATGCCAATTGTTTTTTACACCTTTTATTTCATTTTTTTTTCTATGAATAACACTAAAATATTATTTCTTATCTGTTGACAATGCTCGCCAAGAGCGAAACCGGTCCGGATTTTGGTAAATAAAAGTGGAAATAAGTACAAAAGAATATTGTGTTTTTCTGAATATAATGTCTTTACATCAAGTATTGTCAGTGAACACCCTAAAAAGACTTCCTCTGTGAATAGAACCAGGAGTCTAATGGTTGATACATTGTTTTCTTTGTATTTTTTTATTATTTTTTACGCTCACCAAACAATAATACAGAACTACGCAGACTCTACAAAGTTTTAGTTGGTAAAATATAAGTAGAAATAATCTAACTCTAATGCAAAGCTATATGAAAAAATCTCTCATACTGTAGTATAAACATTAACTTAAAGACTTCCCACTATTACTTTAAAATGAGAATAAAAGTAAGATGTAAAAATTATGGCATAATTATTTTGTATTAAAATCTGGAGAAAAACAAAGGCTTAGAAATATTCTCGTTTCCTTAAACTCTAATAAGTGATTTTACAAATGGCAGCAATGTGTTTCAATCTTAAGATTTTTTAGTAGTTACTCGGTAAATGTCACAATGTCACAATTTCACAATTTTTGTCTCTTTAAATTACCTACAATAACTTTCAAAGCCCAGCTACCTTAACGTGACACGAAAAACCACTAACACAAAATGACTGGCTATTTTATTTTATATTATTTTTACGAGTAAACCATTCTTTGACCCACTTTAGTAGTTATAAGTGAGTAATCTGAGAAATAACTCCGAAAACTAGCCACTCTTAAAAAACTTTTAATGCTATGAATGAGTATATATAAGAATGGGTTAAACGGAAATTATATTTGCACGAGAAAATCATAAATTATTTTTCTTTCTCAATCAATCAACGTTTTTACACCTGAGAGAATGTTATTTATTGTGCTAATACTTTACCTGAAGTTAAATTTATGTTCGATATCAAAGTTTATGGAACAAAGAATAACTTTGGCACAGTTATAAATACATATCATGTATACAATATTATTTAATGTTATTTACATTAGAAAAGGTTAAAATAATCTATAATAATGGGGTAATATTATGACTAACGATATTTTAAAGGTTACTTTACTACAACTGTTGTTGAAAAATATGTTTTGGTTAATAAATCTATTTAGAGTCTATAAAGATAATTTAAAGTAAAAGTCGAATGTTTTATTATGTAAAGCTTAAGAAAATTTATAACAATAAATAACCTTTTTAATCAAAGGCACATTCACTTAACTTTTCGGTAAATTTTCTATAAAACGATTCGATAAAAATTTTCGATAGATAATTTAATTCATATATTCCATTTCGCTGTATACAAATTGTATTTTTCAATATTCAAAAATATAAATGCTCTGTTTTACGATATAGACAGAATAAAAGTTTTTATTTTTTATTATCGTATACATTAGGGTAAAATAAGAAAATGAAATGAAAAATGAATTACCCATCAAAGTTTTCATTCAGTCATAAAATTTGAAATTAAAATGCTGATAAAATTAAATGTTAAACTTAGAAGACAAGAAAAACCATAAATATTAAAAATGATAATAGAGATAATCTCCCGATAGTTTTTCTATTCATTCTAAAAGTTTTTTTACTGTGGAAAAACCTATTAAATATTTTTTACTGCGGTTTCGATTTTAAAACTTTAAAACGAGCGCTCTTGTATTTCTCAGATTCTTTAAAAAATAACCGTGACTTAAGTTTAAACTAAGCAAAGTGAGTGAAAATTTCAACGTATTTGTCTTAACGATTCATAAATAGTTCCGTGTATTTCTTTTTTCCTAAAAAAAACTCAATACATAATTATTATATTGAATTTTAAATAACGCTGTGCAAAAATAACAAAGTATTTTACTCTACGAATATTATTTTAATGACCGAGTAAATATTAATCAATCACCATTATTAAAAAATGCCTACAAGACGGTAATGTAACTAATAATAACTAATTACTTTAAATTAAACATATTTACTTTGAATGATTTCATATTTTTTATCGTTTCAAAAAACACTAAAGTCAAGTTATTAAATACTTTAATTTGTAATATAAATTAGAATGCTGTAAGAATAGATGACAGGATATATTGTATATCTATTTTAACCCAGTATATAGCATATAGTTGAATTAAAAATAGTTCAATTATATATAAAATAATATTTGTAAAACCAAAACACTTTATTATTATTTCACTTTGTTTCAATGGAGTTCTACCAAGTAAATGCTTATTCAATCAATGGATTTTAAGAACTAGTAAAGATTTAAGAGTAAGTTAGATTCTACAATATTGTATCTATATTCTAAACCAGAATAATGAACTGGTACAGAATTGATAAGACAGTGGACAACTTAAAAATGATATCACTTTTATGATATTTGAAAAAATCACTCTATTACATTAATTCCATAGTTATTAAATGATTAGACAAGATCAAGACTGGATTAGCACATCACGAGCGTTATTTAAAAATCAATGAATATTGAATTATTACAGAATAGTGTTTGAATTTTTCATTTTAATATTACAAAACTAAACTTTTTAAAGCTTAAAGATATTTCTAACTAGGGCGTTAACCAAAATAACTATCAATCAATTCAAAAAATTCTTGTGAAGTTTAATACATTTATATTTTAACCTTATTAAAACGGTCTGACATTTCTAATGCTAAACCTTGAATGAACCGCTTGGAATAGCGGCATTGTTACAATATGAGCATTTCACATGGCAACGTCTACTTCAATGATCGATTGTTAAGCAGTCGTGTTAATTGAATGAACATTAAACATGTGTAAATTGTGGAAAAGTTTACCATAATAACACGAAGGTCACGAGTTAAAGTCCCAGTACGGACAGCTTTTAAAGATTATTTTTTAAATTGATTTATAGGTTTCTGTTCAAAGGCATGGATGTATGTGACGTCTTGAGCTCACCCTTCCACCCATACTATTCTAAATACCACTTGTCCTGCCCTAGCTCTATCCTTTTATCCTTACTCTCTAAAAGACGTTGACCAGCTGAGTAACAAACAGCTCTCATAGAAACTCTTGTATTGAGATAAACTTCGTTAGGATTCCATTTGCTCCACATTGAGAGCGGACATATCATATTATAAAAATCATAATACAAATTGTATTCTTTTCTATATACATATATTCATTTTCTTTGAAACTGTCGAAATCGACGATCCACGCGATGAAAAAGATCCTATGTACATTTAAACAAATCTATTACAGCAAACTGTTGTTTAATTGTATTTTAATCCAAAAATTGCAATAATTTTATTTTCCAAAAAATGTGTACAATTACAATGGTAAATGACAAAAATCATAAAAAAATCAGAGTATTAGTAATATGTATGTATATATATTATACTAACCAGAAAGTCAATCTCCAAAGTAAAAAAAAGTAAAATGGGTCATACATATCGACTGTGGAAAGGAAAAAGAACGTAACCCACAGTTTTTCAAAACGTCATTTTACGATAATCACAATTTATCAAATTTGATACACGCTCTATCAAATGGATGTAAGCTGGAAATATCGAATTAGTATCTAAATTTTGCTTTTAAGTTTGAAAAAATGAGCTTGTAAAAATTGAAACCAAGAAGAAAGACTGAAAAAAAGGTTTTTCCTGGAAAATTTATTTAATTAATATTAGATTATGTCAATTAAACACCAGTTTAAAAGTCTCCACGCACTTGTGTATATTTTATAATTTGCATATGGTCTAAAATCATCAAAACACGTTTTTTGTGCCTCCTGTAAAATTTTCTTTTTGTGGGTAACGTCCTTCTTTTCCACAGTTGATATAAAAAAATATAAAGAAGAAACCTTGACACTGTGAGCTTTCTTTCAAGAGCTTTTCCTAGCTCTTTCGTATAATAAACATAAAGAAGGCTTCAACGCCATAATTGTTGACACTTTTTCTGACGTAACTGTTTTGCCTGCGTTGATATTATACTATAGATAAAATACGACTTATTTCATAGAATGAATTTCTTAGATACGATCATTAGCGGCTTGGTCGGGTTGAACTAAATTAAATATTCACGAATGGAAAGAAGAGGTTGTAAAAACAGCCCCGTTGCGTTTTTTCAACATAATTTAGATACAATCTTATTACACAGAAGTGTGTTGTTTTATCAAGAAACTATTTTAACCTTTTTGTACTGTTTAATATACTACATAAAAACGAAAGTTAGACTGCATCACAAATTTATAATTTTCAGAGAATTACTTCATCGCTTAATAGGTATACCCTTTTTTACCATGTCCGCTACCAATGTGGAGCATATGGACTCCTAATGGAGTTTATTTAGAGAGAAGTGTTTCTACTAGAACTTCTTGTTACTATGTTGCTCAACCTATCTTTTTCAAAAGAGAGTAGGAATAGAAGGATAGAGCTAAGACAGGACTAATGGTTAGCTTATCGCTCTCATTACGCCTTGTTCATAGGATAGAATGGGTGGGATGAAGGAATTTAAGACATGCACCTCCTGTATATGCATGGGCGGTTATATTTCATGAAATAATATTCAAACACAACATTTATACCATTCACTCATTTGAAATTCTTCATTGTATTTTTTTTTCTTTTCTAATTTTCTAAAATATTTATTATAGACAGTAAATGCATGAAGAATATGCCTTGTATACAAGTAGTGAATTGATCTAATGCCACATTGACCGTCCGCCACTGCATCACATACTTCCACGGCTTCGAACAGAAATTCATAAATCGATTGAAAAATCAATTTATTAAACTGTCCATACTTGAATTCGAACCCGCGACCTCCGTAACCGAAGCCAACGACGTCGTCCACTCGACCACATAGGCGGCATTTACGCATTTAAAAAATGTAATACATCAAATTTGATTTGATTAGTAATTAATTAAGATAATTCAACCAATATCGAACTGTATAATAACTAATAATTCAACACATAATGATTATTTCAAATACAATCGAAACACTAACATTAGAAAAATATAGAAAACAATTATAATATGAAATAATAATTTTTTTATTAAACAATTTAAAATTGTCAAAACCGTAGTTTTAATATTGGTTCATATTATAATACAAGCGGGTCCATAACGCAATAGTCAACGCTGTTGGCTTCCGTAAAGGATTTCACTTTTTTTTAAAAGTCTTATAGAAGCAAGGTTTTTTCAATCGATTCCTGTTCAAAGGTATGAGTGTTTGTGATGTCTGCAAATTCTCTCTCAACCTTCTTATCATACAATAACGAACTACTCACTTTGAAAACTTCTGTCAAGATATCTCCATTAGAAAACCGTATGCTCTACATTAGAGCGGACATGGATAAACAATTTTTCTTGTTTTTACCCTATTTTTTCTATACCTCTTCAAGGAAGCAATATGCTCCACACTGACAGCGGAAAATATATATATTTTTAAAGTAATATTTTCTTTTGCGTAAGGGTGTTTTTAATTATTAAACATTTGTATATCCATCGAAAAATTCTGTTCGTGTAAAATTAAATAAACATCGAACATAAAATAGAAATAGAATTTGTTTGAAAAAAAAACGCTAGTAAAAATATCACGAAAAGACAATGGAAAATTTCACATTGTAATACATACATTTTGACAAAAATGATCAATCCGTTTCGTTAGGATAATAAACGGTTAGGAATATTTTCAACGGATGTATTATATTTATAGCCAACCGTTACATCGAATACTAAGCCTTGGTAAAATAAATCGGTTTGCGATGCAAATGGACTAAAATTTACTTTTTTTAGATACTCGTTATAAAATATAACTGTATAGTTTTGTATACAAAGTTCAACTCACAAAAAGTAAAGAAAAAAGTGAATATAGGATAAAAAAACAAATTTTTATTTGCTGTAATTGTGATCCAATGATTTTTAAAAACCGATCTATTTATTTTTCATCTATTCCTTGAAATTTCGATCTTGAGTGGTTGTTTTATTTATCAATAAAAAATAATATACATATTAATTTAACCACTCGAAACGTTCAATTAATTAAACAATAATGTCTCTCAAGTATGTAATTTATAAACATGTATCAAGATGGTAAAACATGTCTACTGATTTATATCACATTTAATACTCCGAGACCGATAAATTATATTTATCGATGTCAATAAACTTAAGGTCATATAAATAAAGGACAAAGGTTAGTGAATAAAAATCTTTCGACTGGAATAACAGTATATTAGTATTCTGACGTAAATGGTATATGTATGAACATGATTTCCAGTACTACTTCATACGGAATTACATGACATCACCTCGTAAGTTAGTTATTCATTTGATATTGTTAATCACAATCAAGCTGGATACTGTTACCATTGGAACTGTATTTGAAGATAACTATCAAGTGACTGAAGGCTGATTTTTTAAAACCATTTATGTGAAATATCAGATTTCGTTGTAACAATTAAAACAACGTTGGAATCGTTTTTTGTTGATCGTTGGCATTGCAATCCAAAACAAAATACCAAAGTCACACATAATTTAATGCTGTGCTAGTAGTAAGTAGAAATAGTTCTGTATTCGTAGCCAGATGCGTTCCTCGCAGACAGCATCGAATCTTTTGCAAGATTAGTGATGCGATCTACGAGGATGGCACATGGTGACATCGACACAACCTTTAACCTTATAACTAGTTAATTAAGTAATTGACTAATTAATTGTGCCCGAAATTGACAATTTAATCGAAACTCAACTCCTACACTAGGCCGGAGATATATTACGCATGGGTAAAAATAACTTTACAATATGTCTCAAATTATCAAGAAAAAGCGTTTGATTGCAGATTGATGCGTAAACAGCGACTGCGCTGGATAAATGGGGTGTCACAGGACCTGTAAGTGGTGGAGGTCAGTGACTGGCGTAGAAAGATAAAGAATCTAGTGCATTTTTACAGTCACAATCAGATCAAATTATCATGTCTATGGAATAAAAAAATATAGTGTGAAATTATCTTATATTTAAATTATTTAAAAACCGGAAGATGGTCGTAACCTTAAAGAGTCATAAACATGCATGACTGTTTCTAACAAGTTTATATTACCACAAAATACCCCAAACGATTGTACAAAATTCACGTATATGTTCTTAGTAATATACTGCTTAGTTTAAATTTTGTGGCAGTTAGAGAGATAACGGATGACTTCGTTCGTATAAGTGCTTCGGGAAATAGCGGTCACTTTAATATTTTACCCCAATGTAGAAACATGTCATATCCATTTGAACGTTGAGGAAACTAGTAAAAGTTTTATGTTGATAGACGGATAGGGTCCAAACTAATGGCCACTGAGTTCCGGAAGACCCGTGGCGTGACATTTATTATTTCTATCTAGGACTTATGTGCGAAATTTCAAACACAATATCGCAATTAAGCCTATGTGTAATATTAATATACCGTAGAAGTGTTGTACTTTTAACACGTATTTACGAATAACTTTTACGTATATTCAGGCAGTGGTGAACTGTCAATAAGTCAACAAGGGAAATTAGTGAAAAAGTGTGGTTTTTTTTTACTAAATACACCCTCATTTAAAACGTAAGAGTGGTTCTGCTAGATGTGTTAAACAAAACCGTGTTAAGCGAGACTAACAAATGTATGGAAAAGATGATTATAGGTTCTTTTTTAGAAACATTAATATATTTTTTTATTTTATCCATGTCTGCTCCCAATCTGGAGCATATGGCCTCCTAATGGAGGTATCTCAACAGAAGTTTTTTCTACGAGAACTGCTTGTTACTCAGTCACTCAACCTCACTTTTTTTTTCAAAGTGAGTACCAGTGAAAGAAGGATAAGGCTAGAACAGGACTAGTGGTTAACTAATCGCTATTGCTACACCCAGTTATTAAAGCATCAGAAGGATGGGAGGAGACGAAATAATGTGAGTTGATATCACAAACACCCAGTCTTCGATCACAACTTTGAACTGAATATTTCTTAAATTCACTGTGATCTTACCGGGAATCGAAACCAGACCTGCGTGAACGGTAGAGCAAGCTCTAACCAACTGCGCCACAGTGGGGGACATATTACTTTTGAAAATTTATTGAAGCATATTATGAAACAAAAAAAATAATATTCAATCTCACCATCACTAGAAATTATTACGGGGTTTTTTTTAAAATTCTTTTTGGCTGAATGTCATCATCAGTGCCTTCGAATATTATATTTCCGTCATTTTCCGTCTGCCCCATCTGTAATCTTCGATTGTCTGTCAATTTTGAAATTTGTGTAAATTTCTTCACCTAGCAACGTATTGTTTCATTTTTCGTTGAAATTTTAAAGCTCGATCCATATCCAGATCATCATTTAGATAATAAACTTATATATTTCTTACCATTTGTAATCCATTTTTATTGTTTTTTCCGTAATATGTACAATACAAGATTTAATAAAAAAATCTCCGAAATGAAATCCATGGTACACCGAAATCTTGTTAAGCGAGGGATGGGTGTGTTGTATTTATGTTTAAAAAAATGTTGACTTATATTTACGCAATAATAGTGTTATTTCTTATTCGCATACAATGATTCATTGAAGACAAAATATTTTAGATGGTTTTATTCTTAATGCTATATTACTCCAATGCGGTTATTATAATTTAATTAAATTAAAAATGGTTGACCACCAATTCTTGATGTAAATATATTGTATGATTTGATGAAAAGCGAAACAATTTGTACTGATAATATTTCTCATATATTCAATCACCATATTATAGCCACAAAGTTTTTATCCGACATGAAATTCTCCTGTTGAACATTCAATATCGTGATATTATCTTCTTCTTCTTCTTTGGCCATGTTCGCTCCCTATGTGGAGCATATGGCCACCACGCGGCACCTCCATGTTTCCCTGTCTCCCGCCAACAGCTTTGCTTCCTCCCATGACATGCCAGCATCCCTCAGTTCCACCGAATACATCCTATGGATAGAATCCCACCGGTCAAAAGAAAAGACAGGCAGGATTGAGGCTTTCCGGAGGCATCCGAAGCAAGTGACCCAGCCAGTTCCAACGTCTTTCCATAACCACTGACGTGACGGAACGCTGTCTTGTACGCTCCCTTATCTCTGAATTCCTCACAAAATCAAACCACCTCACCCCCATTATTCGACGCAAGCATCTATTCTCGAAGCTCAGTATACGGTTTTTATGAGTCTTTGTCAGGTGCCATGATTTGCAACCGTAAAGCAGTACCGGCAGAATACAAGCGTTGAATGAGTGGCATTTGGTTTTAATCGAGTACAGCTGTGTGTCCCAGACAGTCCGCATCGAGTTGAATGTGGCTCCAGCCATTCCTAAACGAATGGCGAGCTCGTTTTTTGTACTTGTTGTACATCTTCGGGGATATGTACGCCGAGGTATCTGAAGCTGTAAACCCTCTCGATGATCTGTCCCGCGCTGGTAAGGGTACTATCAGAGTCATGACAGGTTTGGTTAAACATCACATTGGTCTTACTAGTATTAGTTTTTAGACCAATGTGACCTGAGTTAGTTCCTAACCCATCAATAGTCTCTTGGATGCCCTTAATGGATTTATCGATTTACCGACTTGAAATGGTTGTATTTTATCGATTACTATGCAATTATTTTGGTAACTAAATGTCATTGTTCTCGTGAAAAAATATACGGATGAAATATTTGCCTTAATAAGAGAATGAAAAAAAACATCACGAACTCCTCTCGATTAAATATTTTCACGTTGACTTTTCAAAAGAAACCCGACAGACGTTTTTTTAACTGCAGCCTTTGGGAAAACACAACAATATATGCGCAACGGAATCTGATGTTTCTGAAACATACAAAAGATTTTCAAAATATTGCATTTACCACTGAAAATTTATATGTACATGTAAACTTTCATTGTTTATTCCCATTGTTATGCATTGGATTACTCTATGAAATTTTGATGAGAAACAAAAAATATTAAATATATATTTTTTTCATGTTCACTCCCAATGTAGAGCATTTGAATTCTTAACGGAGTTTCTCACAACAGAAGTGTTTCTACGAAAACTGCTTGTTACTCAGTTACTCAACCTATTTTTTTTCTAAAGAGAGTAGGAATAGAAGGATAAGGCTAAGAAAGAACTACTGGTTAGCTAATTGCTCTCATTGGTTCTGTCATAGCTCTAGCCTTTTTTTCCATCCAAAACAGCCGTGTAAAAAAATAAAGCGAACATAGATAAATTAATGGTAGGTTCCATTGCATTATTTTGACCGTGTTTACAAAAACTGTTTTATTAATGTGTAATTCAAAAGTTAATGTGATCTTTGTATTTACATATATTTGTAATATTAAGCCACACAATCAAATCCATTATTTTTATCTGTCAGCCTATTTCTATGAACCGATTTATTCTCCTCCAATAACGAAAAAGCTTGGTCACATTAACTAAAATAATACATATTTTCATCGAAAAAAAAATGTATTATATTTAATTGTGAAAATAAACACCTGAAGGTCACCACAAAATTCAAAAAGAGACACGTGCGGGTTGTACATTACTGAACTAAATGATAAGCTATATTTTGCTTCCACATGATTAAGCAGAAAAAATAACAGATTACATTTTATGTAAAAGCAATTAATCAATATAATCGGTTTTTTCAACGGAAACTGATTGAAAAATAATAGATGTAGAATGTACATCATACGTTTTCTTTACATTAATATCCATTAATATTGCTACTAGGGTATCCAATCCAATAATTGAATTATTTTGAATCCCGGGATCCCGGAATCCCGGGATTGAGATTTTCTCACCGAGGAATTTGAAATCCTCAATTTGCTATACTTTTTCCCAGAATCTCACAGAATCTCGTTTTTTTTTTTTTAGCTCACCGAGGCATTTGAAATCTCCGATTTGGTATACTTTTTCCCAGAATCTCACAGAAACTCTTTTTTTTTTTTTTTAGCTCACCGAGGAATTTGAAATCCCCGATTTGCCAATTTCGTATAAATTTCGAGAACTTGCTAGAAATTTCTCAATCCCGAAATCCCGGGATCGCGGCCATCTCAATCCCGGAATTTCGGGATCAGAAAATTGAACGGGATCCCGGGATTGGATGCCCTAATTGCTACCATTATTTTTTTTTTGCAGAAAAAATATTATGATAATCATAATTCGTTTCGAAAGCTGAAAACTTTTTAGTTTATAAATAATTCTGTTTCTGAAATAAGGTAATTTCGATTATTATTTCGTAAAAAAGACTAATCAAATTCACACAAAATTTAAAAAAAAAACGCCTCAATGTTAAATTTAAAATGTCAATCTCATGTTATCCACTTTCTTTTTTTGAGCATTTTAGTGAAATTGGTTTTTTAAAAGTCCATGTTACTCTGATACTTGTTTCATTATTTCACTAAAGCTTCAAGAAAATATAACATTGGAAAATTATTGTGCGGCGCAACAAGACACAGCCTTGACCTGGCGAAGGCTTTGTTTTGTCTCATCCTTAATGTATTTATATACAAGTCTGAAGTAAAAACATATGAGAAATAATGCTATTCTCTTCAGAGTGTTTTTTTATTGTACATTTATTGTATATCTAACAATATTGAAATAGATTTAGTCATAATTGTAAAAACTTAATTTCAGACAAATAAAGTACTAAAAAAGACTTTTATTTCTGTGAATAAAAAATGTAATAAACTGAATTATTTGCTGCTACTAATATTTCGTCATAGTGCTTTCGAAGCTTTCAAGTTTCGTAAGCGTTCTGTCGTGATTGAATGATATTTCATAGACCCAATCGACTATGTACATATGTAGAGGGATGATTGTAATATTTATGCTCATTTCAGTATACTTAGTTACACGGTCTTGTTGTGGAATATTCACGAATACTTTGTAATACTGAGTTGTTCAACGTTCGGAAGTCGTAGAGAATTGGTTTTATTTTTAACACTGTTGGTAAAAAAGAATTGATTCGCGTATTCTGTTTATCTAAGGATTTTTTTCCGAAGTCTATTTTCAAAAACACATGTTTATTGACAGAGAACATCTCTTAAGGCATGTTTTCTGTTTGCTTCGAAGCCTGGTATGAATAACAGCACTATTTGCTTAGAGTTTTTAATACCCAAGTGATAAAAATATCCAGTAAATTTCCGTATTATGTGTATTGACTGTGCTCGTGTTAAATCTTTGCTTATATCATAAGTGTTCTGCAAGGTAAAGTAACCATCAAAGTTCAAGTAAACACTATCTTTTTAAATCCATGTTGCTCCCAATGTGGAGCAAATAGACTGAAAAGAGTTTATTTTCCATTTCTCTGATTTATTAAAACTTTATTGTGAAATGGCGTCATTAATTGTTTAGTTTACTATGTTTTATAGAATACATACTTAATTATATATTAAAATTTTTGTATAAATATATTATTTTAAAACCGTCTATTTTTTCATGTATTATTTATGTATCATGTTTATTTTCAAATTGAATGGTCCCCTCCTGGGACAACTTCTGGATCCGCCAATGTTTGAGACACATAAATGAAAGAATCTTACTATTCGACTACACGCCTGATATTTGTTAATGAATATTTATATAAAACATAATTTAATTTCTGCTAATTAATATAATGGCATTAGTTGTTCTTTGATTATTAACTAAAACATGGTAAGTTGTTACTTCTGTGTTCTTTGGAACTAAATGTGCATAACATTTACGTTACATAATAAAGAAGGTTTCTAAATATCTTTACTATACAAAGTAAAGGATCGAAGTAGTATCCAGTTAATCCTTAAGCAAGCTTAAAGTTATGAACTACGTACGTGTCTTGGTATAAGTTTTAAACCTTAACATATTCATGTGTAGTGAACAGAAAATGAAAACTTCTTGTCAAAGATGAAATCTTGAGAAAACTAGACTTATTCAACATGAACGAACTGATGACCCTGTCGCATCCAATTTCACGAGATTCTGGTAGCTTACAAGTTTGCAAAAACTATAATAAAATTTAACTATTCAAAAAAAGTGCAAAGTTAACTTCATCACCTTTTAATTGTGAGCAATAAAGTCTTAAAGTAAATAAATGTTATATTCTATCGGGTCCAATAGCGCAGCGGTTAGCGTTGTTGTCTTCCGTGTCGGATCTCACGGGTTCGATTCCCAGTACGAACAGCATTTTTTCGATCGATTTAACGATTTCTGTTCGAAAGCATGGGTGTTTGTGATGTCTAAAAAAATCCCTCCCACACTTCCAATACTCCAATAACAGGGCGTAGCGAGAGCGATTAGTTAACTACTAGTCCTGCGATAGCATTATCCTTCTGCATTAAGCATTAGGAGTAGACATAAATAAACAAAAAAATAACATATGAGCGCCTTTCGTTTCAAAACCTACCTAACTCCAAAAACCAAAATTGTTGGCTAAGTGCAAAAAACTGCTGTCGGCTTTTTGGATTTGAGTAAGTTTTGAGACTAAACACGACTTTTAAAATGCGTTTTCTCTGTATTTAGAGAGGTTTTTAAATCGAAAATTTATTGATTGTGTAGATATTGAAATAGAGAACAAGTTGGCATCAAAGTTTGAAAAAAATCAAAAATAGTTTAAATGGTAAAAATATTTTGACTTCAATGAATACATATGTCCAGACGATTTTTTTACATTTTAACTTAGTCACAATGAGGTAAATTCTTTTTTTTTAATTTATAAGAATATAAAAAAAATACTTGCAATGTTAAATAAACCTCTTGTTAAGCTGAAAGAGAAAAAAAGACTTCATATTTATAATAGCCTCTCAAAATATTGCCCTGAATAACTTTATTCCCAAGTCAAAAGAAACAAAGAATAAATATGAAATTTTGTGTTGTAAACTTTTTAAATTATCTTCTCGCGAATGAATCACAAAACAAGAATTATTTACTTGGAGATAAGTAAAGAATTATTATTTTATTGTATAAATTAACTTTAAGGGGTGTAAAACTCATTTAATAACATCATACTGAGACCTCCTTTATATTGCGGAGACGTTTCTATTTGGGCGTAAAATTTAAGGCAATTAAATATATCATAATTCATTTCTCACGTTACACGTATCCTTTCTCAGGTAAAGCCTCAGTTTGAATTTAATTATGTTATACCTGTGTAAGCATTACTTATTAATAAATCTAATGTTACTTTACAATGTACTCGGCCTAACTTTCACGACGCAGAAACATTACGTGCCTTTATACAAGAATTTTCGCTTTCACTTATTGTAGAGATAAGTTGAAAAAATTGGGTTACACTAAGTTCATCAAATTCCGGACCTTGTTTGTGATTCCGGATTTCAGGATTGACAATTGTTGTCGATTTCAAAAATCCAGTAATTTGCAAAATTCCCAAAATGAAAAGACGCGAGACATTGTTTTTTTTAACACTTCTCATAACTTGGAATCTAAAATCCCAGGAATATGGGAAATTCCCAAAATTAAACGACGCGAGACCCTTTTTTTAGCTCTTCCAAGATTTCTAATAGCCCAGGATTTGCAGAGTTGCCAAAATGAAAAAAAAATGGACCTTTTTTTGAGCCCTCACGCAACTTTATCAATCCATAAATCCTGGTATTAGTACCATCACAATCCAGAAATTTCCGTATCACAAAATTGGACAGGATCTGGGAACCCTTGTTATACTGTAAAGTTGCTTACGAATTCTTGGCCCTAGTTTTAAGAAAAGTCTAGTTCAGGAGTGGGGAACTCTTTCTTCTCTAAAGGCTGCATTAATTTTTCAAATTGGACATAAGGCCGCAGTAAAGATTGACTAGGGAATCTTTGACCGGAAATAGGAATTTACGGTCAGATTATGTCAGGAATTTACGAATTTACATAAATTTACAGAATTGGCCAGAAGGCCACAAGTTCCCCACGCCTGGTCTAGCTCATAGTTATAAAAAAATTGATTTAAATATAAAATAAAATAACTTAGATTATTCCACGTATTGTGCTACGAACTGTGATGCATGTTTCGCCTCTTTCAGAAGCATCTTCGTATCTTGCCTCTGAAAGAGGCGAAGCACGTGTCACAGTTCGTAGCACAATACGTGGAATAATCTAAGTTATTTTATTTCATATTAAAATGAACTTCCACAATGTTACCGCCGAATCCATCGTAAGCAATTGATTTAATGTTATCAAGTAAAAATGAGCAAACTAATATTTGAGGGGTGTAGAAACAATGACTGCAGTCTCCATGTTTTGTAGAAAATAAGACAGATATTTCATCGATTAGAGCTAGAAGTTCAGCAAAATTTAGTATATTAGGGACTTATTAAAAAAATCGACTCTTGCAAGTAATTTTTTGGAGATTAAAAATCGATTTTGTGACAGAAGTGGGAGTTTATATAGTCTTGTATAGAAAACTAGGCAGTTTTTCTCAAAACAATGTCAATCATATTAAAATAGCAAAACGATACTAATAAAAATATTAAACATTACTTTTTTCTGACGTTTTATCTATAAAAGAGAAACTAATGTTTTTATTGATATGCCAACATTTTAAAATTATTAAAACTGTCGCTTTTGTTTCCCAGCTCTCATTTATATTAATTTTGAAGTATAATCTCAACTTAAAGTATATTCTACGTGATTGAAAATGTATGTAACAACGTATTTTGTACAACATTTCATTTCGAAAAAAGCCTCATTAAGTAAGTGCGCACACTATTGTTTGTAAATAATACGTTAAACAGGTTTTTTTTTTAAAAAAATATATTTTATGTATATTCACGACGGTCGGAATAAAAGATTTCGTTTTTTTGTCATGTAAAGTTTAAATACATATGCCACAAATGTAGACAATGGACAGGAATTCATGATTTATTTGAAAAAAAAAGAAAATACGCGAGTATAATACTGCGGTAAACAAAATTGCTCAATGCTTTAAATAAAGTAAACAGAGAGATATAAAAAATGACAAATAAAAAATGTAAAAATAAAAATTCATTTTATTTACTGATAAATTGAAACAAAACTCATCGTTGAACATAGCAATCTCTCTCTAAGCATTGATGAGCCAAAAACTCCTATATCTTTCGTTATGGTATGTATGGTTGACGATGCAAACAAGTTTTAATTTTCTACATGTAAGGCTCGTAATTTGGAATGTTCATAGAATTTCATTCACAATCATTGAATTCGAAAAGTTGAGTAAAAAAACGATCTGATAATCAGTTCAATATCAGTATCCAGCATGTGCTGCGGAACTAAACAATGGACTAAAAATCTGGAGGATATGTTATTCGGGCTCCGGAAAATTTTGTATTCGATGAAACGCTTAGAGTGAAGAAGCTGAATTTGTTTGAAAGCGAATTAGGTTAGGTTAGGTTATGAAAACAGATTTTCTACTGAAATATGAACTCACTAGCTGAAGAATTTTTAGTTCTTTGATTCAAGATTGTTACCGTTATTTCTAGCCCCCTCAAATATCATATAACTTGTAATATGTAATTTGTATGTAGATAACATGTCTGGACTTTTTTGAAACTTAGTTATAAAACTGTGTTTTTTTTGCAAATGACCGAAATTATTGAAATGATTTTCTCAACAGATAGAATTTGAAGCTCTCACCTGCATTACTAGATAGGAATTAAACTTTCATAAAAAATCGTAAAAATTCATAAAAAAATCTTTCAGAATGAAATGAACTAACGATCATTTAAAAGGTTTAAATTGGTTATGTGATCAATTAAAATGACGGTAAACTGCTTGCAATAAATTGTTGGTGGTAAACTGTGGGCAGTAAAGTTTCACGGATTCGTTTTATTTATATCAAATAAAAAAATGATCTTTGCCGTCTTTAGCACATGTCTTCTATTTTGATATGAAGCGATGGCGTAAATCGACATGAGCTTTCAATGAAAACGCCGCAGGTGAAACGGTTTTGGTAAACATCAAAGCAATTACTAAATTATCCAAACGTTTTAAAAAAAAAAGATCTGCCCCAGGCTTATAAAACATTGAATTAAGCAGCAAATTGGTGTCCGTAGTCTTTTATACGACAGACTTGTTTATTATAATTATTGATATGTCAAAGATCTGAGACGAAGATTTGTTTTAATATTGGTTTATTCAAGATTTTAAATAAATATACTAATTGGCAAACTTTGTAGCTATTTGAGACAAATGATTAATATTTTTTTAATTTCTCCATCACATTTATGTCATATTAGTATCGTTCTAAATATGCGATTATAATCATGACTCCCGGAGTGGATCTTCCTCCTTTAGTCCAATAGTAAGAAGATCTACTAACTGAGGCAAGACGATTTATAATTGATTTTAACTTGAATCTACTTTGTAAATGTTTATTGAAGCGTAAACAAATATTCATTCAATTATTACAACCGTCATTCCATAATTGCTGTTGTTAAAATATTCGTAAAAGTTATTCTAGGGTGTCTAGTGATCTGAAAACGACAATAAAATTTCTTAAAGGCTGATATAAATAGAAAAGAATTTGAATTTTCATGAAATAAGACGTAAGAGGACAAAGCACGATAAAGTTGAATTGATGTAAACAGAGCGAAATAGAAATTGTGTATTATTTAATGGCCGCATTTATTTGGTCCGAATTTTAATTATATTTCAGTAATAATTTTTAATATATTGGTCATAATGTATCGGTCAGAATGACAGAGGGCAGAATAAATAATTTATGGTCAGAATTTATATAAAATAGTCACAATTTAAATGAAATTAAAATTAACTTAACCTAACCTAATCAAAATAGTTATAAAAAATCTGACCGTATAATATTTTTATTCTGACCAAAAATTTAATTTTATTCGGACAACCATTTAATTTGTTGCCTTAATTAATTACTATAAAAGTTTTGTTAGTCATGTGTTCATATACTAAATCATTACAGTATATAATGTATAAATGTATATGATATTTAATCAAGAAAACTGCCATTCAAATTAAATTGAAATTACCCCATTCAATTATTTTTCATTCAGAATTCAATTAGATATTGCTGGAGCATACTTTTACTCAATGTGGAAAGTCTATAACTTGAGGCTGTATTCAGTCAGAACCAAGTGTCTCCTGTTCAACGTATGCATCTTGAGAGTGCTTGAGAATATATCGCTCAGCTCTCATAGGCTGAATAAAGTATTTTTCATTTTATTCAAGAAGTTCTAAATAAAATAGCGCACTTCACGCCTGTAGTGTGCGCCCATTGTTACAAAAACGATTTTTCGCAATATCCTTTTATTGTAGATGTTCAGAAGTTTAAGAAATCGAAAGAGTTTTACTCGAGCTTCAGAATAACTTTTGTGAAAAAGCGTAAAACGCAAGAGCTTTTTTCGCTCGATAGACTATGCAAAATCTATTCCTCCATGAAAATATTCCGCATTGTTATTACAATATTTATTAAAAAGTCTGTATTAGACAAAAAAAAAACATTATAGTTTGTATTTAAAGTATCCAAATTTCGTTTTAGGTTGAAAGATAAAAAAAATATATATAAAGATTTTGTATAATTAAAAACGTCACACCGCTCAAACCAATAACAACGCTATAGGAAACATTACTGAAGAAATTTTACTGAAGTTAAAAAAACTTCGTGTTCTGTATATCGTTGTTCCACCACGAAGTGTATTTTAACATGTAATACGTCAGAGGGTACAATTTCGGACATCTAGATAAAACAAAATGTGCGTAAGCAATGTTGCATACAGTGGAACCCCCAAATATGCGCCGAAATATTCGCTGCAAATCCCCCAATTACGCGGTCGCATTCCATTGTCATTTCTGCTGTACACACAGCGGCACCGCGTATACACCGGGCGTCTGTCTGTGTGGTGCATACTAGGGTATCCAATCCCGGAGCCTTTTTGTGATCCCAGGATTTCTAGATTGATTATTTTTCAATCTCGGGATTGGGCACTAGACTTGAAATTGTGTATAATTTAAGAAAAGTTTTTCTGTCGGAATTTTTCATTATTTCATTTCCAATTTCAAAAACAGAGGAATCTGCCGATTTGCCGAAAATATCACCGTGACTAAATTCTCAATCCCGAAATCCTGGGATTGGAGAGCCTAGTGAATACAGTCAAACGTTGGCAAACGCTATGATTTTTACTATTCAATAGCTAAATATTTCGTCCATATATATTTTTTTATTTATTCTTAGTTTTGAGAGTTTTGCATTTTTCGCGAACGAAAAAACGTAACCTCTAAATTTTGTATGAGATTCACTCCTCCAATTACGCGATTCCCAATCAAGCGATCCCAACTTTCGCGTAAATGGAGGTTTTACTATACTCAACTCAATACAATGCTAAATGTTTTTGCAGCGTTAAAAACAGCGTTGTTCAGGTATACAATGATTAAGTACTTCTACTGCTTATCTGATTTTTAAATACCGTTTTTTTAATAGTTGTTGAAGCTTTGTTATTTGATACGTAAAAACAAAGCCTCAACAAACAATCCGTTATAATAAAGTTAACATAACAAAGTACTTGACTCTACAAGATCTACGCTTTTGATAGAATTATGTTAAAACGGATTTCGACTAATCTATCTATATGTGTGGGAATTCAACTGTGTTATGTATAGAGTGGGAATTGTGTGGGAATTTATTCAACTGTCTGTCAGAGCTTTCACAGCAAATCAAAATGTCGTCTACGTTGCGGTCAGCCAGACCTTTCTCGGATAGTCAAATGCGGTGGTACCTTACATTATATACATGCATTAGAAGTTGGGGTAAGTATATGTAATATATTATAGATAAAGCCAGAATCCCTTTATAAAGTTGAAAACCAGTTTAATAAGCATAGTCTTTTGTTTTACATTTAGACAAAGATGGGCTCGCGGGGGCTCGTGAGAGCCCCTTGTTAAATGTTACTCAGGCCAGCAAGCCCCTTTGGTAAATTAAGATTAATAATATTCTCAGATCTTTGCGTTATATAATCTATAAATATGCAATATATTTAAATTTATAAAGTTGTACGTACTTCCGACGTACATTTTTCAGCAATTTATATTAAATAAATTACGATATATACTGCTTACTGTTACAAAATAAAGTGTATAAAGTAACATTCGATAGCTTTAATAATTATTGCGTAATTGCACATGAGCGATAAAAAAATTCAAACCTTCTCCAGAACATCACGAATAACTATACGATTTAGCGAGCCCTTTGTTACCGTATAAGCAGTCCACGAGAAATAAAAACATTGGAATTAAAAGCAAACATGACAGTACAGAGTTTAATATTTCAAAACAATTATTTATATGATGTCAATTACAAATGACACAATACAAATTACAAAACTTTTTGGCCGACAAAATAAAAATATACAGCACTGTTTATGCAAGACACTCTCCCATTTCTACTTGATCAAACATTTCACTTCATGAAAAGTTTCTTTCTACTTGCTGCTTGATGTATAGGTAAAATTCAGCACATGAATAAATCATGGTGAATTCAACAAGCAATTCCGCTTTTTCAAAAGGATGTATTTTCAAGTTGAACTATTTTCAATAATCGCAACAAACTAAATGTGTTGGAAGTTAGCCCTTAATACGAAATAAATGTTTTTATTTCAATTTCGATAATAAAACGAAATAAAACTATTTTGCAATGTTTTGTGTCATAAAATATTGCGTTTCAACAATGAAAACAGTGGAAATAAGCTATTTTAAAAAAATACCATCGGTTCCTATGGCGCAGCGGTTAGCGTTGTGGGTTTCTGTTTCGGATCTCAGTACAAAAAGCATTGATTTATCGATTTCTGTTTGACGGTATGGGTGTTTGTGATGTCTGAAAATTGCATCCCACCCTTTCCGATTCTTTGATAACTGAACGTAGCGAGAGCGGCTAGTTAACCACTAGTTCTGTCCTTATCCTTTTTCCCTATTACTCCCTTTGAAAAAGAGAGGTTCAGCGACTGAGTAACAAACATTTTTTGCAAAGAGCTTCTGTTGAGATACCTCCATTAGAATACGATATGTTCCACATTGGGAGCAGTCATTGATTAAAAAAAATACACAATCACCCAATCGTATGTGAAAACACCTGTGTGTGAAACTTGGCTACTGAGTGACAACAAAAACGTAAAAAAAACTTCCTTCCACACACTCTACGTGAGGGTGAACGTGAAAAAGTATCATAAATATTCATCAAATTAAAAAAAAGTGTCTTCGTTAGAAGTATATTTGTAAAAACTTGTAGCGCGAACTGTCGAATCTAATCTTACAAAGATCCAATCACCGAAGTTACTTTATGAAGTCCTAAATGGATACTATCGGGTTTCTTCGGGATACAATAATGCTGTATGATATTTACTAGATTACTTGTGGAAAGTTTGTATAATACGATAGTGTGTGGGTGAAATTTGCAGATGATAACAACACAAAACAAAGTCACAAGTATTAACAAGTCACAAAACCGTTTCGATAAACTTATCTTTGTCGTACACGATGTTATTTTAATGCTTATTTATAACTCTTTCAATATGTTATGGGAATCTTCTGTGCTTTTGTTGATTGTAATAAATCAGTGCTTTGAAATCATTACATATTCCATAATAGAATAGATATATTCTTATAAACCTTCTGGGATTGGGAACTTAAAGAAAACTCAATATGTTATGATGTCCAATTAGAGTAATGTTTTAAAGTTGCATTGCAACCGATTAAGCAATGTAACACAAATTTAAAAAAATATCAAAATACGAACGTAAATTCTAATAGAATATTCGCATCCAATAATTTTCTTCTCAGTTAAAAAGGTAGAGCAGAAAATTATCATCATTTACACAACAAAAAAACCCTAAAAATTTAAATAACCTTAACTAGATACAATTAAAAAACTTATATAGCACAAAATACCTTTAATTTTTTTAATATATAAATGAAACATTCAAAATATCGTATGCATATTATAATTATGTACTTATTTAAGTGGATGTGTCGCATATACAGCATCCATGAACCACCTACCATTGATACAGACATACAATAGATAAAGCAGTAAACTATAGAAAGTAATTTTCATGATGATAAGGGTAATTAATGTTCTTAGTTGTATTCATTTTCAAAAGAAAAAAATATCTATGGCGGGTCTTCGAAGAAAACTGCTCTCGGCTTCAAACAGGTTTAAGGTATTGGGTAAGGTATTGGGTAAGGTATTGTCTCGATCTATAATAATATAAATGGTAAATACAATTGAGACGAGATAAAATTATTAAAAAGTTTTGTTTTAAGCTTACCTGCAACGGGGTATTCGGTTCCCCCCTCACGTTTGACGGTACAGGCGGGTAAAGTTGAGCCATGCACATAATCGCTTCGTTGCAGAACTTCAGCCCCATCACTTCTTCATCTTCACGACCATATCTGAAACAAATATGAAAAGCCGTAATTTAAAAACGATTTTTTGATGATAGATTTTAACAACACATATAAAATATGAGTTCCATGATTTATCCACAGATGGGAGTATTACTAAATTTTCTATCAACCATGTTATGGAAGATGCCCTGATACCATTGGCTGTGTGCAGCGGTGCGCTGCCAATACGTTAACTAAGCTAATGTTAATCTAAAGTTAATGGCTAAAAAAGTACTACTTTGTATACTAAAGCTGTCGTAGATAATATATAAGTCAAAAATTGCAGTTATATACTAACTTCATCAAATATTGTTTTCTCTTAAATTATCAAGAGGTTCGCCGGCCTTAGTAAAATCTAGACCCCTGGCTGTGTGTAAATAACGAATGGTTAACGTGTATTTTATTAACAGAGGCAAAATAAAAGAATCGTTCAAACTATGTACATTCTCACAGATTTTGTCACTAACGACCCGGGTTTCGCCTTTCAGCATCTTCAGGCGTTCAAGTGCACGGACGAACTTGAACTGACGCTTAGTAAATGATGAACTTGAAAAACGCTTAGTAAATCTGTGGGCATTCCCATGAGCTTATCCTTTTCGCTAGCAATGGCTTTAAACTCAATGATACAATTATTTCTTATATAAACACGAAACATTAATTTACTAAGCGCCAGTTCAAGTTCATCCGTGCACTTGAGCGCCTGAAGATGCCGAAAGGCGAATCCCGGGTCGTTAGTGACAAAATCTGTGAGAATGTACATAGTTTGAACGATTCAAATTTAATATTGAAATTCCATCAAGCACCCTCAGTCGAAATCTTAAATTAGAGGCAAAATATTATAACAATATATATATCAGCTGTCAAGTTCCAAGAGCTTTGCGATCAGATGATTCCCTGCATAGTCAATATAAAGATTAGATGTTTTCAATGTGTATTTATGACATATGCGATGCTATTTCTCATTGAGTTGATCTCGAGTGAGACTTAAAATATCAATATTAACTCTCGCGGCTCGGAGACTAGAAAAATACATCTCTGCCGATGGGAGTCTTTTTTGACCCCAGTGGTTTCCTAATTATTGGCCTTATTCTTAGGAATTTAAAAAAAAAAATAGTCCAAGGGTTTTAAAATATCTCTCCTCATTCCTCATACATTTTTTTTTTTTTATAAAAATCCGTGTTTTTTTAATAAATAATCATATTTTAAGTTGCGCGTAAAAAAGACGTCATCCCAGCACACATATGAATTGACAACTGACGAGTGTTCTCAGCTATCTTACGAACGATCGTTATCGCGGGTGCTTATCGCCTGATAGCGTAATCGCGTTGTCGCATACTTATATAAACAACAAAAGGTCCAAAAAACTATGATATTATATAAGAATACCTTAATTATAAACATTGTATCACCAATATTAAAATAGATATTTAAGAAAATGTTGGTATTGGAGTCGCATATCTTGAGCTTAGAACCGGACAAGTTAAGAAAACCGCGGTCTCGATATGTTGTCAGTACTGAAATACCAGATTTGAAAATGCAAAAATACCGAAACAGTCAACCGCCGATCTCGACCTACATATACCACGCTATATAAACCCAGCCATACACAATTTGGGGTTAGCCTTTTTAGTGAATTTTTTAAATTGCGCGTAATCAATAACTACCCTTTTTAAATTTCTGCACATTCATACATACTTTAAAAACAGACTTTGTTACATGCATTTTTTATATATTTTCAACGGCATTTCAAGGAACTTAATGAGTTAATGTTTTGAATGTTTTAATGTTTTCATTGGATTCATGTACACCTAGCGAAGCTCGGTTGCGAATTCCTACTGTTCTGCATTGTGTTGAATGTATACCCAGCGATCCCAAGTGGAAAAGGGTACTTTAAAACTGAATGCCGTTTTGCTATGTGAAATAAAAAAAAACCGCTGTAAAACTTGATTTATTACTGCATAAAGCAGCTTTCCTTTTATACACTTTCGGTTAGAGTGCATTTAATTTCCTGTTTTTTAAAGTAGTCTAAACGAATAAAAGTTTTCCAACCACGAATATAGCAAAGAAAAGCAGTCATAACTCATAGTACACCAAAATCTCTTACATAATAACAGTACACCCATACCTCGCTTTACGGCCTAGATACGTTTCACGAAACTTGGCCGCAAAGCGAAAAGCCGTATAAAGAATCAATTATTCTAATACAAATTCATACAAATTCAATGGGATCGGTTCTAAATTTTTTAAATATGTAACATGGTTTATCATTCAAAATGCATTTTATCTTTTGGCGTGTTAATCTCGAGACATTTAAAGGTGAAGCAGATTGCAAATATGTTTTAATGTCTTCTTTTGTATCGCGAACAGTTTGAATGGTAGATTTCGCAAGTCCAATTGCCTTGCAAATTTCAACAATTTTCTCTCCAGGTTCTATACGACGTGATACTTCTAGTTTTGTTTCTAGCGTGACTGATTTTCGGCATCTCTTTTTGTCAGTCTCTGAAGAGGTTCTATACGACGTGATACTTCTAGTTTTGTTTCTAGCGTGACTGATTTTCGGCATCTCTTTTTGTCAGTCTCTGAAGTCGATAATTTTTTTGATGAATGAAATTATAAAATAAGTAAAAAAAAATACATATTAAAAAAAAAATTGTACATACATACATATGTACTTACGTACCAAAAATGTCCCTAATTGTTTCCAATTTTTCCAGTTAATATGTAACAGTCAGTAATAAATATGTATGTACATAAAACACTCACATCGACATCGTCGCCCGCTGTGGTCTAGTTGGTTAGAGCTTGCTTTACCGACCAGGTGGGTCTAGGTTCGATTCCCGGTAAGATCAAGGTCAAAATTGGATTTTTTTCAATTTTAATTTGAGATCTAAGACATTGGTGTTTGTGAAGTCAATTCTCCTTGAGTTTATCTCATGTGACTTTTAAAAATTCTCATCGAGTATATCTCGTATGATCTTTCAACTTAAAAGTATTTGACGCATTGGCGTAAGCTGTAATGTCAAATATTTTTTTTTAAATAAAAAAATAATCGAAAAAAAGTTTTTTTGCCGTTATAGCGAAACATTTTAGGCCGAAAATCGAAAACGTGCCTTAATTGAAGAGGGCCGTTATAGCGAAATGCCGTATAAAGAGCAGCCGTATAGCAAGGTATGGGTGTATGAAAAAAGGTAAGTCACTTTGAATTTGCACCAGTTTTTGGTAAACCAATATAAAAACGATATCTGTATAATAATATATCATAACACAATGCGCAGTAATTAACTGAAACAAAACGGGCAGTATTTTAATTAAACAGTCGTTCATTAAAAACTATTCTCAATCTAGTTAAAAAGTAACCAAATAATGCGCACGTAAACAAAGATAAGTGAGTATTTTTTACCTTTTGTAAATGCTTCTTGCCAATCACGTCTTTGCAAATTATCAAGGTAATCATTAAAGTTGCAAGATTTTTCTCTTTTAAGGTGTTAACTGTCAATACTTGGTGGAAAGAAATTATATTAAAAAAATAAAACACTCATTATTACTGATTCCATTTTTAATTTATATGATTATAACCGGTTTCGCTCATAATGAGCTTTATTAAATTACAGTCAGTGATTAGTTGAGCCCACAAGAGGTGAAGTGAACCAAATAGTAAAATGGTAAGACTTTTTTAATGGACTTGTACTGTAATAATACTGAGATTATTCCTCTATTATGATACTTTAAGACGTGTAGAATATTATGATGCATCTAAGTATTTCTTTCCTGAAGTACTACTTAGCTCACTTCACCTCTCAAGTGTGCTGTTGATTTTCCTCGTCATGAGCGAAACTGGTCTTGATCATATAAAATGAAAGTGAAATTGTTATAAATGAGTCTTTTATTTTTCGAGCAGTCTTCGTTAAATTATTTCAAAGAATCGTATTCACTAGTTGATAAAAAAAAATGAGAAAACAATGTGTCGGACAAAATAATGATGTTCTTTTATTTTCTTTTAGTTAAACTTGTTTTCGAATAAAGAACAAAGGCTTAATTAAGAAATAAACATATAAACAGCTATAATTTGTTTCCGAGGACTCTAATGCAAACATAGATACTATAAACGTCACAACATTTATATTGAGGGTAAATATTCAAACGTTTGGGCGATGTGACCTCGCATCGTAAGCTTACGGCATCTGTAAAATACTACCTTCCATATCCCAGGTGGCGCATGTCCTGATTTTATCAAGAAAATAGATATTAAATGCCGTAATGATTTCGGATATCACCCGCTAGGGAAATGAGCGTAATGACCATAACAAAGTTGATCGAATTCTTTCCAGTGCTCGAAAAAGGTTTTATCAGAATCACATAAAAAGGACATTCAATTTTTCAATTAAACGAATGTAAAATGGTTAAAAGTTCAAATACCCAAATCGCATGACGTATTTTTTTAAAAGTAGAACTAGAAAAGCAGAGTATATCAGTCAATCGCTCAACAATTATTTTTGATCGCTAGTTTTAAAACAACCCCGGTAATCCCGGCAACACAGGAATATTTTTGAAACTTGTAATTTAAAATGAACGAAAACTCAAAATAAGCTGTACGCTAGCTTTATATGATAGAGCACAAATGATAATGGTAAAGCAAACAGACAATGCTTATTCAATTAATATTAGTAGCTATAGAGCTACTGGAAATTAATTATGAACGAGACCAAACTTTACCTTGAGATAATAATCTGCAAAGAATAAAATAAATAAAATATTTTCATATCCCTGTACTCATTTGATGTGGTCTAAATTAAAATATCATTAAGAAAAATGGCGTGTAGATTTTGTGTAGTGAAACATTGAGTTATGATTCGGAAATTGATATAAAATTTCTCATAAAACTTGTTTATATTCAAAACAGATAGCTTAGTTATCACACAACTGCAGTGGTTTAAAAGCATGGCAGCCGATAATTTCGTAAAGGCAACGCAAGACCCACCCAGCCAAGTATTTGTTTATTCGTCATAAACACTGAAGGTGCTTGGTGTAATTTCAATATTAAATTCGAATCTTTCAAATTATGTATAATATAATCACACAACTTTTTTCATTAGTGATCCAGTGATCGCTTTTCGGTATCTATAAGCGTTCAAGTGCACGTTAGTACTTTAATGGCAAGGGAGTGCAATTTTTCAAAAACATTAGCGACGAAAGAGACTAAAATAGCCTTTACGATAGCGCGCGCTGCTACTTAAAGCTCTATAAATTTGATATCCAAAAAAAAGGAGAACTGACGTTTAGTAAATAAGTGTATCGTGTTTATATAAGAAATAAATTTCTTAGTTAAAAACCATTGATGGCGAGATGGATTAACTTTACTAATGATTTGATAAAAACGACGTTCAATTAGCTGGGAAAATATTCCCTTAGTCTTTGTAGCTTTTTGAAATTAATTGCGACTATCGTTAAAATGTTTTAACAAGGGAATGTCAACATATTTAAATAATTTTCGAAATGTTGTAGACAATTGTTTTGTATATTATCAATGTGATCAGCGATCACAGAAATATAATATATGTAGCCAAAAATCTTTCCTTTAATTTATTATTAAATTTGTGTTATTTTTAGCTCAAAGAAAACTATTTTTTATCAAACCTGTTTTGATAAAAAAAAAACAACTCCCTTAGGGAAAGAGTATTTATTTCACACACTCTAAACTTTTTTGTGTATTATTAACAAATGTTTTCAAGATAGATGCTACTTTTTTAATATATAACTCAGTGGCTGGGGCATTTTTAAAAACCTTTCTGTCATAAAATATAATTCAACACGGCAGGGGGTGAGTTATTATAAGGTTTTCTTATGTTGTTCATGTCTTTATGTGGTGATCAGAGGTCGTAAACTTAATACAATTTAATTTGATTTAATGAGGAAAATTTAAAAGAACATCACTTTTGTAGTGTTTGTTCACTGTTCATTTTTGGTAGGGTAGGGTGTTATGATATATTTTAAAACGCAAGTAATAATTACATATTTTATTGTGTTCTAAGCTTATAAAAATACAAGTATACTTGAAGTAAACATACCTTTAATATGTGAGTATATTTTGCTTTAAATTTAAAGATAAATTAGACAAAAAAAATTATAACCCACTCGAGTTCAATTGAAAGAAAACAAACTATCATGTTCAAGATATCAATTATTAAATAAAAAACATACACATTTAACCTTTTAACCTTACCGAGACTAAAACTGTCTGAATGTCATACATAACATAAGTCGACAAAAAAAATATTTTTGGAATTTTCTTCGGTATAATAAATTAGCGTCGAAATGTTAAAAAACCTTTACAAGAAATATGAAATCTTTATTTGTTTTATTAATAAATTGCTATTTTCTTTTTTTTAATGAATATAGACAAATAAACGATAAAAAAAATAGAAAAAATGAAAGTCAACGTCTTTTTAATAATAAAAATCACGCCTTTAGCATTTTTTTTATTCTGTTAAGAGACATATTAGCCGATTCTGCTTTATTATACAAAAAATGCATTTTTTTTTTATGGAAAGTCTTGTATAATAGGTTTAAGGTTCCTGGAAAATGTAATAATTCTCTGCCAGAAAAAGCGCAAGGTGGTCTTTACACTGGAAGAAAACGGTGAGAAATTTCAAAAGTTTTTGCTTCTGGAGATGATAAATCCTAAATCAGACAAGTCCGAGAAAATAATAGAAGCGGAAACGTGGAATTATATTTTCTTCAAAAACACATTTGCATAAAATATTTATTAGCTTTTCCGGTAACTTATTATTTTCGTTCGAAAGAGATATTGCTTGGCTAAATAAATATCGCACTTATGCAATAGGCCTATGTTTAATGGGCAAAATTAAAATTATATTTATACATTTAAATACAAAATGATTCGTGACATTTTTTTTAAATATAGTTAGTTGATGTCGTCAAGTTAAATCTTAAAATTTAAGCTTTCATATTATAGAATATGACAAAATAGATTTTTTTCGGATACAAGTTTTATGTTTTTTATGAATTAGTTTAAAATAAAAGTGTCGAAATGAAATGGAGTGTTGTTGAAAATTTATCTAGCTTTTCGCCAGCAATGGCTTTGGACTCAGTGATGCATTTATATCTTATATAAACACGAAACTTTCATTACTAAACGTCAGTTCAAATTCATCCGTGCACTTGAATGCCTGAAGATGCTGAAAGGCGAAACCCGGGTCGTTAGTGACAAAATCTGTGAGAATGTACATAGTTTGAACGATTCAAATTTATCTAGCTCGATTAAAATCGGTGTCAATCTTGTTAACTGAGACTTTTTTTTATTATAATTCATCAAAAACAAGATTTTATAAATCATTAGTTTATGTATATTATTTATTGATAAGCGAAATAGTGTTGAATGTGTTATATTTACATCTCTTTTTAAAAAATGTAGTAAATAATTTAACAGGTTAAGGGAAAATTAAAAAATATATACTTTAGATTCATAATGATATCACTTTTGTGGTGTTTACTGTCAAAGCTTTGTGGAAAGGTATTACATTTAAAAAATATACATACATTTGTAGTAATTCCACATTTATTAAAAAAATATCAGGACCGGTTTCGCTTATGACGAGCATAATCAACTGATAAGAGAATATAATTTTATTTGTAATGATAAAAGTGGCATTAGTACTAATGCATATTATATTTTTTTATAAAAATGATATCTATAACACAGTCGAATAAGTGAAATATAATAAATATAGTGGGTTTCGCCTTTCAGCATCTTCAGGCATTCAAGTGCACGGATGAACTTGAACTGACGTTAAGTAAATGAAAGTTTCGTGTTTATATAAGATATAAATGCATCACTGAGTCCAAAGCCATTGCTGGCGAAAAGGATGAGCTCATGGGAATGCCAACAGTGCCGAGTATAATTAACAATAGTGTTACTATATGTACAGTTTTAAATATTTTTTTTCTTTATTAAATTTAAAGCTGTTATAGAATAATTAAGCAAAAAATTGCACGTAAAAAAAAAATTTAACATCATAGTTTTACTATTAGGTCATTTGTTCACCCGCTATAACATTTTATTTGTCATTGTCAACGGATTCAGTACTTTTACCTACACGTAGAAGTTGAGTGTATACAATACAATGATGTTATTATCGTATTTTCAACAAAATATGACTTGAACTTTTACACTAAAAAAAAAAGACACCACGAATAGTTACATATGCTTCCAATAAAGGAATTTATTTGTAAACGTTTGTATTAACGGTAAACCATTTGATTAAAAGTATAAATTAAGTCATTATTAAGTCATCAGTGATGACATTATTATCTTCTAAATTTCTCTAGCACGTTCATCTCTTTTCTAGTCAGACAGATTAACTTTTTGACATCGTTGACAACCCAACCCATCTCTGGCGAGCAAAATCTAAATCGCGTGATTCTTTTTGTAAGCCTTTATGGAGAACATATTTGAAAACGTGACCTGACCGTTCGAGTTTACAGACCTTTTTCGCAAGTAATTTGAAGGACAAGATAAGACTATTTTTAAAGATGCGACCCACGTTTCTTTCACTGAGCCAAGTAGTAGGCCAAAAAACAGATTTTTTTAAATACTTTACAAAATTTCAATCATATCGACTGTGGAAGGAGAAAGGACGCAACTCACACATATCAAATTTTACAAGAGACACAAAAAACGTCTTTTGAATATTTTAGACTAAAAGTAAATTATGAAATATACACAACTCTGAAGTGCACGGTGACTGATACACTGTTTTTTATTGACTTAGTCAAATATTAATTTAATAAATTGTTCAAGAAAACCCTTTTTTATGTCCTTTTTCCTGGATGCAATTTTCACAAGCCTTTCTTTTTTCAAACATAAAAGCTAAATTTAGATACTAATTTGGCATTTTCAGCTTCCATCCTTTTGAAAGAACGTGTGTCGAGTTTTATACATACAAGTGATTATCGAAAAAAAGTTGTTTTATAAAAACTGAGGGTTACGTCCATTTTACTTTCCACAGTCGATATGAGGATCTCAATTTCGAACCTAACTAAAGACTTTTTTTTTTTAATTTTGATGCCAACTTATTCTCTATTTCAATATCTACATTATCAATAAATTTCCGATTTCAAAACCTCTCTAAGCACAGAGAAAACGCATTTTAAGAAACGTGTTTCGCCTCAAAACTTACTCAAATCCAAAAAGCTCACAGCAGTTTTTTAAACTTTGTCAACAATTTTGGTTTTTTTTTGAGTTATGTAAGTTTTGAAACTAAGGCGTTCAATGTAAATATATGTGATTAGTTATAATGAATTTGATAAAATAAATATTTATAAATTGTTTTCATCCATGTCCGCTCCCAATGTGGGGCATATGGTCGCCTAATGGAGGTATCTCATCAGAAGTTTTCTACTAGAGCTTTTTTGTTACTCAGTCGCTAAGCCTCTCTTTATTCAAAGAGAGTAGTTGGAAAAAGAGAAGAACGCTAGGATAGAACTAGTAAACAACAAACAAACACCTATTTATTCAAACAGAAATAAGGATTGACTAATCTAGGCAGGAGTAACTTCAATCATAAATAAAAATAAAATACAAATGTCAGTTCAAGTTCATCCGTGCACTTGAACGCCTGAAGATGCCGAAAAGCAAAACCCGGGTCATTTGTGACAAAATCTGTGAGAATGTACATAGTTTGAACGATTCAAATTTAATATTGAAATTCCACCAAGCAACTTCAGTCAAAATCTTAAAATAAAGCTATTATTTAAGATTTCAAATGAGGGTGTTAAGTGGAATTTCAAACTAAATGAGAATCGTTAAAATTGTGTATACTCCCTTACTTCCTGCTATTGATGAGACGGGTTTCGCCTTTAGGCATCTTCAGGCATACAATTGTACGAATGAATTTAAGCTGACGAATGATAAATAGGTGTATCGTATATTTATACAAAATAAATTTATATATCACTAAGTTTAAAGGAATTGATGGCGATATGGATTAATTTTAATAATGATTCATCAATTCAATTTCATTTGTTCACTTGAAAATGACATTTTATTAATCGGGTCGCCGTTATAAATCTTAATAAACTCCTACAGTGATATTATTTTCATCCTAAAATGCAAACACTGAGAAATATGACAAGCATTTAATAAATAATATAAAAAAACAGTTTATTCTACAGTTAGAAAAAACGCGCGAGAACCATCTCAGTGTTCTTTGTCTTTAAAGAAAGCGATATGAAAAAAATATTCATAGAACTTGTAAACACCGCGGAAAGGTCAAGACGGGTATTTCCCGACGTAATGGTATTAGCTACAAAAATCCCGCGCATTTCATTCGATCTTGGTTTGCGAGCTAAATATACCAACGTAATAAGTTAGCACAAAAGCTATAACATTCTCTGGCGGTTCGATTTGAACAAAACGAAGGCAACATACCTTTTGGAAAACCCAACAAAGGCAGTCTGCTTCAGGGATTTTGAGCTCGCTTCTCGGTTAACAGAGAGAATGCTTTATTTTTAGCCTGGCAGGAATTGTTTGGTTTGGCCAAGGTGTATTAAGGTGAAAACGGTAGTAATTGGTATTACCTATCAACTTTGTTAAGGTTTCACTGAACGAAACGGAAGTGAAGAAATAATTATTTTTATTGTTATCCTATGATTGCCGAGAGAATACAATGAAAGAATAAATAACGTACGAAGTTTTTGACAGTTTTTCCATGAACATGTATGATTATATGTAGTAGTGTAGGTCGGGCCAAGTCGGGGACCTGGCAACTGAAAATGAGCCAGGGCCTTGCCACCTTTTTGACTTTTAACTTATTTTTCAAGTACATAAATACATATCTTCAAAATAGTGTTCATAAAATTTAAAAGCATGATGTCAAAATTGATCTACAAAAATTAAAAAAATAAATGTACCTTTTAAAATTAAAAAAAAAATTGGGCGATATTTATTCATTTAATCGTTAAAACTTGTGATTTTTTTAAACTTTGGAAAAAAAAAATAGGGAGGAAATCAATGACCGACCTGGTACTTATTTATTTACCTCTACACCACTGATTATATGCCTTGTCTTTCATTGTTTTAATAACGAAAAATTGTATTGCGCGAATAAATTGGCTAGTGTAAATAAAGAACGTTATTAAATGAGCCTTCTAGAGATGAAGTGAGCCAACTAGTAAATTGGTAGAACTTTTTCTTGGACTTTTAAGTACAATCACATCTTTATTTAGTGTATTGGTGGATTGGATACAGTCAATCCTCCCATAACGCGGAGTTAAGTTCATCGTTATGAGAATACGCGTTATAGGAAACAAGTAACTTGTGAAAGAACGTGGCTAATGACGGTCGGCTAGCCGCGTCCCCTCCTGCTAGCGTATATATTTGAACTATTGATAATTTACATATTTACGTCGATTGTATTACAAAATGAGCTTTTTTAAATTAACTTTTTTGGGTAATAAACAGCATGTCAATTAATTTATATATAACATTAATTAATCAATATTGTTAATTATAATGACAAAATGTGGTCATAATAACAACAGAAGTTAATTAATGACAATATTTACTTGTGTACATGATGAGGTAATCATTTTCGTATACTGGAATTGCGGTTTCCGGACAATCATTGTTGACCACATAATTAACAATCAGTTATTCCATGTGATAAAATAAGCACACAAAATAATAAGTATTTCAAATGAAAATTATTCGTTTGAACACCTTTCAAAGTATTTAAAATGAAGTAATTATTATTTCAACATTGTTTTTTTTATATCCATTTCCGCTCCCATTGTGGAGCATATGGCCTCCTAATGGAGGTAGATCAACAGAAGTTTTTTCTACGATAACTGTTTGTTACTCAGTCGCTCAACCTCACTTTTTTTCAAAGTGAGTATTAGGAAGGGAAGGATAAGACTAGAACGGAAGTAGTAGTTAAATAATCGCCATTGCTACACCCAGTTATTCAAGGATCAGAAGGATGGGAGAAAAGGAAATAATGTGAATTGACATCACAAACACCCAGTCTTTGATCACAACTTTGAATTGAATAATTCTCAAATTCACTGTGAACTTACCGGGAATCGAGCCCAGACCTGCGCGATCGTTAGAGCAAGCTCTAACCAACTGGGCCGCACAGGAGACATTGTTTAAAATGTATAAATAATTTACGAATAGTTTTATTAAGAAAATTTAATAAATATGATTTATTATATGCTACTATTTTTCTACTTAAAAAATAACTAAATGCTTTGAGTAATAATGCTATTTTGCAGAAAAATTATTAATTATTATGAATATGTTAATTTATTATGCATTGTAGTAAAGGGAAACCGATAATTCACGCAAAATACGAATATTATAACACTATAGAAGCGTCAATATAGTATTTCAAATGTAATATTTTAATACAAACCATAGAGAAAATTTGAAATATGGCGAAGAATTTTGGTAAAAATATTTCGTAATTCGTACAAATTTTCGGTTTTCTTGATTGCAATGATTTTCAACGTTGATTTTTGTATATTTTCATACCAGTTATTGAGGTTTAAAGATAATTGTGTTGATTTCTACTGGATTAAGTTATTATTTAGGGAGAAACAAAGTATTATGTAGTAAAGTGCACCGTACATATGCACGACAACTTATATAATATAATGGCGACATTATTGCCTGCTATTTCACCACAGAAATATTCACATAAATGTGTGCTACATCAATTTGTGTACTCTTCGGCTATATGCCTACTGTGGTCTAGTTGGTTAGAGCTTGCTTTACCGACCAGGTGGGTCTAGGTTTGAATCCTGGTAAGGTCAATGTCAAAATTGGATTTTTTTCAATTTTAATTTGAGATCTAAGACATGAGTGTTTGTGAAGTCAATTCTCCTTGAGTTTATCTCATGTGACTTTTAAAAATTCTCATCGAGTATATCTCGTATGATCTTTCAACTTGAAAAAAGTATTTGACGCATTGGCGTAAGCTGTAATATCAAATATTTTTTTATTTTAATTAAAAAAAAAGTTATTTTAAATACTACCATACTTTAGTGTACTGTATTGTTAATGTAACTTTATTAAATGATATGTGTTGCTAAATATCACATTTTATTCGGGTGTTGCTCTGGTCACAGCACTGCCTAACTTCACATCGTTTGCTTGTGATAAAAGAGTCTTGAAGTTTCTGGAGTGACCTGCCTCACTCTTCATCTGAAGTTGGTGTAAGATCCGGTCTGAAGTTTGCTCAAAATAATGACGCGCACACCACAAACTAACAATATCTACGGGAAAGAGAAAATAAGAACGAAGTTTAAATTAAAGTTGGTGTCGTTTACTTGAGTTTATTTTTAAATTGACGGTTGTTCAAGATACGTATAAAAATTTAAAAAAAAACGACGTAATATTTTTACAATACTAAATTGATAAATTACATGAATATTTTTTAGAATTTGACTATCATTAAATATTTGTGTTTACTAAATTATTCTTTTACAAGCTGACAAAAATATCGGTATGTAATAATAACAACACAAATTGAATATCATTTTTTTCAGCAGCAAAAAGAAAAATATATTTACCATCGTTAATCTAAAGTTCAAATTTCTTAATTACTTATACACGAGAGTAATTATACAACGCAAAATAATCCAACCTAAAAACGAAAGTATTTATGAAAAAATAGTTAATATTAATATTCATTTGTTTTTCATAAGACATGTTTTGAAATTGTTTTAAAAATAAAAATGTATAAATTTAAAGACATGAAAAATTATTTCTTCACAAAATTTTAATATGTATACATTTGAGTAAGTATTTCGCAAAATCTATATATTAATAGTCGATAAGGTCCGTCTGTATGAGTGTATGAGTGTATGAGTGTCTGTAAGGTGTCCTCGACCTTCAGTCTCCACTTTTTTAAATAAAATAAAATAAAATTAAACACAATGCAACAAAAATCTCACGTTGCTGGGCAACGGGTTTACAGCTAGTAACTTCTTATTTTAAAAAAAGATATTGTGTGTTATAAAAAGTTTTTCTATCGATTATTTTGGCCCAAAAATTTTACGAATAAAAATTAACTGACAATCAGCATAATATGCTGGCAAAAATCAACACCCGGGTCAGTATGACAGAAACTATGAAAATTAAACAAATCACATTTTATATACACCGATAAAATTTTAAAAATAAACGATGGCTTAAGAAATCAGCCAAAGGAGAAGGCCCCCATCTATTTACTTGTTAACTAGTATATAAAGAAAGGTGTTCACTGTCAATAAATATTAATAACTATTCTATAATTACACAAAATTAAAATGTTTAACACCTCTAACATATAATTAAAAAATCATCAAAGATTAAGATGATTTATAATTTCTTTTCAATGTCAATTATTATTTGCACCTTATCATTTCAATTTATTTATTTATTGACACTGTTAAATTATATTTCTTATCAGTTGACAATGCTTGCAACGAGCGAAACCGGTCCTGACCTTTTAAATAAAGTGGGAAAAAAAATGCAAAGAAATATTGTGTTTTTATTAATTAATAAGTCGGTATACAAAATTCGATGTATTTAAATTAAAAAAATAAAAATGGATTTAAACATCCGTTGTATGCCTTAATTCATATTTAAAACCTGTAACTCTGTAATAAAAATTGGTGTGAAAGTGAAAAAGGTCACACAGAGGAATGGTATTTCCCAAAGGTTCGGTGAAAACGGATTGCAATAGCCTACACAAAGGCCGTCCTGCGCTTTTCCGGAAATTTTCCAATGTCGTTTTCCGGTATTGTGCCAGAAATCAAATTCGTGTGAAGCCCCGGAGAGCAAATGAAAAAAGCGCACCAAAATTTTCAATAAAGCTTTGACTAAGCGAACGATATAAATTTACAGCACACAAAGAGAGAACTAATAAAATGCTCAACCCAATGTACCCACTCAAAACTTTTGCATAATTGTTTTTATTTTGAAATCCGGAACGGCTTTGCTCATATATATATTTTTTTCAATCATTTGCTATGTATATTTCCAATTTGGAGTTTTCGAAATAATTATTGAACATTGCAGCAATAGGTGTAAGCGAAAACTGTTTTGTTGCTAATATAACATTAAACTTGATAGTTTTTTTACTCCATTTATTGTGTTGTGACTTGCGACGCGTGTTTAGCCTCTTTAAGAAGCCAGAATGAATTACAATCTAGCAAGGCTGTGGAGTCGGAGTTAGAGTCGGTGTTGAAGTCACGGAGTCGCGGTTGTTTGGCTTGAGTTGGAGTCGTGAAATGAACGGTTCGATTTTTTTTTGAAAAATATTTTTATTGATGTGTATTCAAACAAAATAGGCCAAAGTGTTGACATTTCATGATTGGCTGACTTAAGATGATCTGATGGAATACATATGTATGTATAAGTTAAAATGATTATTTTTTTAAAAATCCTCGGAGTCGGAGTCGTAATTTATTTTAAAACTGAAGTCGAAGCCGTCTTTTTTTTACACGACTCCACAGCCCTGGAATCTAGTGTAGCATAATAATGTCTAAGTTGCTCTTTGAAAGTGATAGATATTTTTGCAGTGATCATCCCAAATACGCAAAAGGGTATTATTTGTACCGCGTTATTAGGATTCGCGTAGTTGGGATACTGAAGTTCATACAAAAATTAGGGTTACGTTTTTTTTTCACGAAAAATCCAAAACTGCCAAAACTAAGAATAAATAAAAAATATGAACAAAATATTTTTTTTGTAAGTGGTTAAACACATAGTCGCTCGTCAACGACTGTATGCACGACACAGACAGCTACCCGGCTGTGTGTGTACAGCCACGAACGTGCTGAATGCACGTTGAGCTCTTCTGTTGCAGCCGCCCGCACGGCAACAACAATGGAATGCGTCCGCGCAATCGGAAACAAAGTAGACGCGAATATTTCCGGGATTCGCGTAATTTGAGTTCGCGTAGTTGGGGGAATACTGTATTCTAAAATACTTTTTATACTTAACTAGATAATGCCAAATTAAGACAAAGTGCAAAGTGGAACTAAGGTGTCGATACGACTTCATTACAAGTTTAAAAAAATCTTGATCACTCTAAAGTGAAACAGCGTAAAAAAAGATGATGTATGGTTGTACTTCAATATTTGACTTTTATTCCACTTAAAATTATAAAGTTGATAATAAATTTCACAAAATATTTCCGGCACAAGCATATTAGTATTGGAAGTTCATTTTCGAGAGCTCGAAACATATTTTGAAAGCGGTAATATTTGTTATATTTAAATGGATCAAATTGCATACCCTTTATCCGTGAAAAGAGATCCCTTAATTCGAGCAAATATTTCACCACCATGATGAGGGGATGTAAGTTGATTCGCGCGGAATTTTCCGCTTCAACTTTATTGGGTCGACAGCTTTTGAAAGCCAACCAATCGAATTCTGCTCGTTTGTTTTATTTTGTCTAAGTTAAGTTTTGTGCTACCGAAAAACGTTAACTTTTTGAGAGAAATGCAAAAATATTATAATTTGTGCACTGCCCCACAAAAAAATCAAATTGCCCCCAGTGAGGCGTACACCCCACGTTGGGAAACACTGTATTAAGCTTTAAAAGTAATAGTCGAAATTTTATTAAAGGTATTAAATTTATTTCCTTAAAATGGCGTTGTCAGACATTCCATGACAGCGTTTCAATAAATTATGAAACTACATCTAATAAATAAATATATATTATAATATATACTTGAAATAACATCTTGAAACGACGGTGCCAAGTAGGGTCTCCAATCTCGGGATCCCGGATTCCGAAATTCCGGTTTTGTGACAGTAATAGTCCCAGGATTTTGGGACTGAGAAAATTACAGCAAGTTAAGCGAGGTTTAATTTTTTTAGGTATTTTTAGGGAATTCCGTGAACTCCTGAGTTTTTCAATTTGCAAATCCTGGATGAGGTAAAAAAAAATACCTGGATATTGGACGAATTGTCATTTCCGGGATCACAAAAGGTCCGGGATTGGGATGTAAATCTGACTGATTTTATCAAAGATTCTAATATGAATGTCATTAAATTATTTTTTAGCGTGTTTATCAGAAGGATCTTCCAATGTGTCAAAACACGTGAATATTGTTTTACTTCCTTTTTATACAACCTATTTATGCAAAGCAGGACATTATTTTTATGCTACAATGAAATCAAAGTGCAAGAACAGGCTCGATGCCATACATTTAAAAATAATAAGTGTTTTATTTAAAAAAATGTATTAATACTATTATGAATTACCCGGCCTAAAAATATGCCAAGTGTTCCGTTAAAACTTCCTGATTTGCAAAGTGTTCCATTGCAGATAAAGTTTGTGATACCCTGAATAATAGATGAAGATTTACATAAATATTATTGCAAACTTAAGTCAACAGTGAGCAATTATCATACAGCTTGAATAGATTAAAAAAAAAAACATTTATAATCGATTTTTTATGCACGAAGTTAATCTTTATTGTATTTTAAATATAAATTACTATGAAAGGATTTTAATTAACAACATTAATAATAAAGAGAGCCATAATTGACGAATATACAACTTTACATTAAATTTGTACTCTTTTGTAACCCTTTCATATCCTTAATTTGAACGTAACGACCCCTTCATAGTAAATAGAATAGGCTTGATAAGCAAGTTAGCCAAACAACTAAAAGCCATCCGTGTAATGTTCCTTTAGGGGTAGTTATTTTCAATAGAAGCAAAAGATACACGACGCACGTATGAAATGAAATAGGGTAAATTTACTAAGATAAAAACTATACAGATTACATTGTTATATAAAAAATATTGTTTATTTTGGTATAATATATTTACCAAAATAAACATATTATATCATCGTCACTGTACTGTCAATTTCGCGAGGAATAAATTGGTAGTTATGTAAGTATACAGAATATGACAAATTTTGAGCTTTTATAGTAAAGCTTCTAGCTTAGATATTATATGTTACATAGATAATTATAAAATCAGAATATAGATGGGTGTATGATAATCTGACACAAATAATGTTAAGTGCTAATAAGCAGGGATAATTTAATATCTCTAAAGTGATCTTGTTATTAAAATGAGGTAATTAATTATACAGAAACTGATCACATGATTTATTATACATTTTACGGGTCCGTGGCGCAGCGGTTAACGTCATTGACTTCTGTGATAGATCTCACGTGTTCAAGTCCTAGTACGAACAACATTTATTCAATCGATTTATCGATTTCTGTTCGAAGACATGGGTGATGTGATGTCTTAAATTTCCTTTCCATCTTTTCAATCCTTAAATATTTGGGCGAAGTGAGAGGGAATTGCTAAACACTTGTCCTGCCATACCCTATCCTTAGTACTCTCATCGAAAAAGAGCGACTGAATAGTTTAGTTCTAGTAGAAAAAAAAATGTTGAGATGCATACATTGGATGGCTATATGTTCTACGTTAGGAGCGCACATGTATAAATATATATAATATCACATCACAGAAGTATATAATATATAGTTTATGGTCTATCTATAAAAAAAGTTTGTATTATTTAGAGCAGGCATGGGCAACCTTTCCAAGGTCTGGGGCCAAATTATCATTCTGTCTCCGAGTCAAGGGCCGGATCAAATTATTGAACAAAATGAAGTAAAATTAAATTAAATAATACACGTTGCTATTTCTTATATGGTGGTGATCATGAACTAGTAGAGTGGAGCTATTGCAAACGCCCGTCTCATCTCCATTATTTAATCCCTACCTAGAACTATTAATTTCTTTCTCTAATACTTCGCCGAGATGAATCAGGGCCGAACAAAATAGCTCGGCGGGCCAGATCTGGTTGCCCATATATGATTTAGAGAAACAGAAGAACTATTTGTAAAAATGCTTTTCAAATAAAATGACAGAAAAGAAACGTTTGGGATAAGTAAAAGCGTTCATGTTTATTATATAAAATGAGCCAATTACTAAGCTACTCATTATGGATAATACAAGTGACGTTTACGGAATATTAGTAAATACATTTATATTTTAATAGAAAATTTAAATTAACTTTGATTATTCCACGTATTGTGTAACTAACTGTGACACGTGTTTCGCCTCTTTCAGAGGCATCTTCAGACTTACTATCGCAAAGTTTGCTTAAGTAATGAAGCAAGATTGATTCTAACATTTTAAAATTATAAAATTACAAAATGGATTGGGTTTTTTTTCCTTTTAAGAGGAGCAAGGAGGGGGGTGTAGAATCGAAATAAAGCAAACAGATAATGATACTAATTTTACTAATGAGTTGTAAACAATCAGAATGGGATTTTTCCTTTTTAATGGAAGCAAAGAGGGGA
This sequence comes from Himalopsyche tibetana, assembly GCA_030503985.1. Classification (NCBI taxonomy): domain Eukaryota; kingdom Metazoa; phylum Arthropoda; class Insecta; order Trichoptera; family Rhyacophilidae; genus Himalopsyche; species Himalopsyche tibetana. The sequence continues at coordinate 37,518,669 of JAPJYX010000014.1, read as the reverse complement.
TTATAAAATGCAAACAAATTTAATCATACTACTAATGACGTTAAACATTACAAACTATTAATTATTTATTTAGGAGACATCTCGTCAAAGATAGTTAAATTTTTGCCAGACAATATAGAACCCGCGTTTTATACAGTAAATAATTTAGGTAAAATTTTATTGAACAGTAAAGATCGCGTAGATTCATCGTCACAGAGTGGTATCTATCGACTCTCTTGTGGAGACTGTCAAGCGTCTTATGTTGGACAGACAGGTAGAAACTTTAATATTAGAATTAAAGAACATATAAGATGTCTAAAAAGTAACAATTTCTCTGAGTTTGCCAATCATTTAATAGAAAATAATCATAATTTTAATCAGATTTGTAATTTAGAAATACTCCACCGAGTAAATAAAAAGGGTTTAAAGATGAATAGCTTAGAATTTTTAGAAATTAATAAAACTCTTAACAAAAAAGAAATATTATTAAATAATATTCTTAATAGCACAGGCGGTTCCCCGTTACTCAAATTGTTTCCAATTAATAGAGTAATCACAAACCTAGATGATTGATTGTAGCTCATTAGTTTTAATAGTTTGTAATGTTTAACGTCATTAGTAGTATGATTAAATTTGTTTGCATTTTATAATCCCCTCTTTGCTTCCATTAAAAAGGAAAAATCCCATTCTGATTGTTTACAACTCATTAGTAAAATTAGTATCATTATCTGTTTGCTTTATTTCGATTCTACACCCCCCTCCTTGCTCCTCTTAAAAGGAAAAAAAACCCAATCCATTTTGTAATTTTATAATTTTAAAATGTTAGAATCAATCTTGCTTCATTACTTAAGCAAACTTTGCGATAGTAAGTCTGAAGATGCCTCTGAAAGAGGCGAAACACGTGTCACAGTTAGTTACACAATACGTGGAATAATCAAAGTTAATTTAAATTTTCTATTAAAATGAACTTCCACAAAGTTACCGCCGAAACCATCGAAAACATTTATATTTAATTTAGTATATGTTGAGAGTTTTACAAACAATAACTGTTATAAATTCTGACGTGTAACGTAACAATTCTAAGACTACGCTGGATTGTATTCTTAAATATATTATTTGGAAGCACGAATCCTCAAAGATGACGCTATGAAACCGCAACAGACTTTATTATAACATTTCAGAACGGTTTCAAAAAGTCACGAAAGGGTAAGACATGCAAAAGCGTTCACTGTCAATTCTCGGTTAAAATGTGTTATATTAAAAAATAAAACATTGATGTTGTAATACTTTCACTTATTTCAATACAAATCAAGACCAATTTTTGTCCTTATAAGTCATAACTGATAGTACACAAAACTTAAAAAACTAATTTAAATTGTCTGAATGCTGTACTCTTCCATTAATCTTGTCGCTAACGACCCGGGTTTCGTTCTCGCTATTCGTATCGAATACGTTAACAAACATTACTGAGCGATCCAATTTTATGTTTGTATAATATATAAACGATACTAACTGCTTACTGCGCGTCAGTTCAAGTACATTCGTGATCTTGAAAAGCCTAAAGATGCCGAAAGGCAAAACCCGAGTCGTTAACGACAAGATTTATGAAAGAGTACAGCATTCAGACAATTCAAATTTGATATTGAAATTCCATCAAGCACATTCAGTCGAAATTATAAATTATATCAAAAAATAAGCTGAGCACAAATCAGCTATCAGCTGTCAAATTGGTTGTCGTTTTAAAAGTGTAAAAATAGCCATCGTTCTAATGGAAAAAAATAATTATAGTAAGACTTATCTAATTAAAAAATCTTAATAAAAACCCATCTTATTAAAAATGTTTCGTTTCTATAAATTACTTTAATAATTAAAAAAAACTATTTTAATAATTTGCAATTCATTCTAAACCTTTGGTATTTACTAGATGAACTATTTCAACAGCTTAATTACGAATCATTAATAAATGTACTATCAATGTTTGTATATTTAAAGTAGAAAATGTAAAAAACCCGACTTAAAACATAAATAGTTTTTAGTTTATTCGTCTTCCTTGCGATAGTGTTTCTTAAAAGGGCAAAACATGCGTCACAATTTGTATCAAATTAAGTGTAGTAAAAAAAGTTATCTAATTAAATAGGGACTAAATAGTTCTTGCAAAACAACTTTGACTGAGAAAATGTTTTCATTAGTCATTAGAGTTAAAATGGCAAAGAAAGTAGACAAGTAAAAAAAATACAATTTTTTTAAGAATAAACATTTTTTTTAATTTAATATGATGGCGATTTTAATAATAATGAAAAAATATCACCCATGATCAGGCAAAAGCTTAATCCAATTGGTTGATATAGATTTTCTGTTTAATTAACAAAAATATACACTACATGGTATACGATAAATTGTATATGCTAATATTTTCACGTTATTAAACTTAGTTAGAATACTCACCAGAGCCGTGGTAATAGCATAAGCCTAAACACGCCTGCTACGAGGCTCGTCTACGCCACTCTGCTACGAGTCGTTGCTTTGGTTCTAGCGTCTATGGAATAATTTGTTCACTGCTACGGCATTGAATTATAAATGCTCTTGGAGTACGTTATAAATACTTGGAGTGATCATTATTGTTTGTTTTAGGATATTGTAAGCATGTATGTATGAGAATATTTTATATTTAATAATTGAATAAGATATATCGACTGTGGAAAGGCAAAAGGACGTAACCCATACATAGCGAATTTTCCAGGAGGCACAAAAATCGTATTTTAATGATTTTGGGCCATATGAAAATTATGAAATATACACAACCTTGAAGTACACGAAGACTTCTAAACTGCTGTTTAACTGACATAATCTAATATTAATTAAAGAAATTGTCTAGGAAAAACCTTTATTTCAGTCTTTTTTCTTGGTTTCAATTTTTTACAAGGTCATCTTTTTCAAACTAAAAAGCTAAATTTAGATACCAATTCGGAATTTCAGCTTGCATTATATTGATAGAACGTGTATCATGTTTTGATACATTGTGATTATCGAAAAAAAGCTATGGGTTACGTTATTTTTCCTTTCCACAGTCGATATAATTTTGAAAAATATAAAATTAATAGTCAAAATCGACATCATAGCAAAACTACGATACTCTTCGTTGTTTGTATATATAGTGCTGTTTAAAATTTATTCAAAAACAGTAAATTAATAATGTCAGTTTCTTATTTCCCAACAATACCGCAGAACGTTGCAAAGGACACCCTGGCTCTTGAATAATTTATCGCAACGGGATTTACCTTGAAAAATACCGCTGCCTGATTCTCTGGCACGGAAAATATACACGCTTTTCTATTGCGGAGTGGCTGCAAGAAAACACCTCCGGGATGGAGAAATTGTGGCCATTATATCCTTACGATGTGCTTAAATAGTGCATTGAATGGTAAAAGCACGCTATAAAGCCTACCCTGAACTTTCTCCAAAAGCCTAGGTATTGTGTCGCTTGAATATTTTATGCCATATGTATCGGACGTTAGAAAAGAAGTGTAAACGATAACTATTAAAGAGTCTGTTACCTTGTTTTTTACATCGCTGGAAAGTGTTCGATAGTTGTATAACTGTCAACTTTTCCGGTTAACATGTTATCTGTGGCACAGTTCGTATTAGAGATTCTGAAGTCCCGGGACTCGAAACTTTTGTTTCCGCTTCAATAAAACTATAATTTTATTCAAATTAAATATTTGCATATATGTATGTATGTATTACATACATACACACATGCCTTAACGCCTTTTGGGAGAACGCACTTGTAAAAATTGCGTTTTTTACAATGTTTAATAATTTTTTTTACGGCTAATTTTTACTAAGAAGGGAAGATAACCGTACATGCAATGAAAAAATATCAAAGAATTCAACCGCCGTCAGGAGTAAATTTATGACCGTAACTTCACAATACAGCTTTTAGACCTTTTTTGTCCGATTGAGACATTGGTACTATTGTATAATAGTGAAATAATATTTTTACATAAAACAACATGAGGTATGAACATGTTATTTCAATATTTTGTAATTTGTATTTGCTACAGTTATATTACAATATATAAACACATGGTATTTGAAACATCTACGAAATTATAAATCCCAAAAATTTGTTTTTTATCAGATCCTTTTTTTTTTTTTTTATCCATGTCCGCTCCCAATGTGGAGCATATGGACTCCTAATGGAGTTTATCTCAACAGAAGTGTTTTCTACGAGAACTGTTTGTTACTCAGTTGCTCAACCTCTCTTTTTGCAAAGAGAGTAGGGATGGAAGGATAGGGCTAGGACAGGATTAGTGGTAAGCTAATCGCTCTCGATACGCCCCGTTCATAGGATAGGATGGGTGAGAGGGGGGAATTCAAGACATCACATATATCCATGCCTTTGAACAGAAATTCATAAATTGATTGAAAAATCAATTTATAAAACTGTCCGTACCGGGATTTGAACCCGGGCCCTCTGTAGCCGAAGCCAACACCGTTGACCACTCGACCACACAGGTCCCTTTTATATATGCATAATAATTTCTTTTTAAAACCCCGGGCTTTAATCCTTTAGCCTGAATATAGTGCATTTTTTTTCAAAACTGATCCGGATAATAGACACCAAAGTCTTCAGACAGCAAAAAAGCTGACAAGTCTCGGAACGTTTCGACACAGAATCCCTAGTTTGTATGAACATCTCCAAGAAATTTTAACCATTAGCTATGTGGCTATGTGGCTAACGGTTATCACGAACTCAAATCTCAATACGCACTGTATCAAAATTCAGGGTGGATTTAATTATTTATATACAATTTTTTGGGTTGTGGAACGAACCGTTAGAGTATCCATTATTTCTTATGAGTAGACTCGTTTTCTATATATTTTTTTTATCCATATCCGCTTCCAATGTGAAGCAAATAGCCTCCTAACTGAGGTTTCTCAACAGAAGTTTTACTACGGTAAGTGTTTGTTATTTATTCGCTCAACCTCTATTTTTTCAAAGAGAGTAGTAGAGATAGAAAAATAGGGCTAGGAGAGGGGAGCCGGTAAATTGCTCGAATGGAAATTGCTCGAATTACAAATTATTCGAATTGCTTGGTTATTTAAACGATTTTTTACGACTTTTTCTACGAATTTCATTTTTATCTTGTACGACACTTGCTTAGAGAGTGAAATATAAAAGTAATTTTCGTAAGTATTTATTTTAACCGTGTTCGCTCCAAATGCGGAACATATGATCTTTTAATGGAGTTTATCTCAACAGAAGTGTTTCTACGAAAACTGCTTATTTATTAGTTACTTAAACTGTTTCTATATATGTCCAGAAAACATAAAAGACTAGGGCTAAGACAGAACAAACGGAAACAAATTGATTATCTTGTTATTCGAGCAATTTACCGGGAACCCTAGGAGAGTACTAGTGGTTAATTTATCGCTCTCTCTACGCCGAGTAATTGAAGGATCAGAAGGGTAGGAATTTTTTTTTAGACATAAACACCCATGCCTTCGAACAGAAATCGATAATTTAAGATTTCGACTGAAGGTGCTTGGTGGAATTTCAATATTAAATTTGAATCGTTCAAACTATGTACATTCTCACAAATTTTGTCACTAACGACCCGGGTTTCGCCTTTCGGCATCTTCAGGCATTCAAGTGCACGGATGAACTTGAACTGACGCTTAGCAAATAAAAGTTTCGTGCTTATATAAGATACAAATGCATCACTGAGTCCAAAGCCATTGCTGGCGAAAAGGATGAGCTCATGGGAATGCCGACAGATTTGTGTAGTGAGCAGTTTCAAGAATTATATAATCTGTTTGTCGGCAAAGGTTTTATGATTATATGATTTTATGGTTATATAGGGTATAGAAGAGGAGATGTGGGAAAATTTGTTATTTCGTTTAAAATCGGAAGACTTTGCAACTGTGCTTTATTGATTTCTAAAATTTCTTGGAAAAAGAGCTTATGACTGTCCGTATTTGGGTGTAACATTTTTATCCCTTGTTCCTGATTGAACACGTGTCCTTCCGAAATTAAGTGATTAGCAAAAGTAGACGTGTCTTTTTTCAATCTAAAGGCTGCCATATGTTCTAAAACTCGGATGTTCAATGTTCTTTCTGTTTTGCCGATATAAAACTTTGTACAACAAGAGCATTGCAATCTATAAATCCCGGATTTATTTAAGTAATGTATTTAATCTTTATTATTAATTAATAATTTGCCTAAAGAGTTTAACTCTTTAGGCAAATTATTAATTAATAATAATAGAGTAAACTCTTTAGGCAAATTATTAATTAATAATAAAGATTAAATACATTACTTAAATAAATCCGGGATTTATAGATTGCAATGCTCTTGTTGTACAAAGTTTTATATCGGCAAAACAGAAAGAACATTGAACATCCGAGTTTTAGAACATATGGCAGCCTTTAGATTGAAAAAAGACACGTCTACTTTTGCTAATCACTTAATTTCGGAAGGACACGTGTTCAATCAGGAACAAGGGATAAAAATGTTACACCCAAATACGGACAGTCATAAGCTCTTTTTCCAAGAAATTTTAGAAATCAATAAAGCACAGTTGCAAAGTCTTCCGATTTTAAACGAAATAACAAATTTTCCCACATCTCCTCTTCTATACCCTATATAACCATAAAATCATATAATCATAAAACCTTTGCCGACAAACAGATTATATAATTCTTGAAACTGCTCACTACACAAATCTGTCGGCATTCCCATGAGCTCATCCTTTTCGCCAGCAATGGCTTTGGACTCAGTGATGCATTTGTATCTTATATAAGCACGAAACTTTTATTTGCTAAGCGTCAGTTCAAGTTCATCCGTGCACTTGAATGCCTGAAGATGCCGAAAGGCGAAACCCGGGTCGTTAGTGACAAAATTTGTGAGAATGTACATAGTTTGAACGATTCAAAAGAAATCGATAAATTGATCGAACTGCTGAAAAAATGGTGTTGGTACTAAGACTAACAACGCTATCCGCTGCGTCATAAAACCCCGATTTATAAAATAAAATATTTAATCAGTTTCACACCATAGTCAAAACTATCCATTAACTGACTGTGGTGATTAATATCAAGAAAAATAAACAATGTTAAGATGAACTTCAAAATTTGAAGAAATACAATAATGGTTTCCTATGTAAATAAAGTGTAATTAAACAGTATTTTTTTAAATAGAAAATTTAAATTAACTTTGATTATTCCACGTATTGTGTTACTAGCTGTGACACGTGTTTCGTCTCTTTAATTTCTTCTTTGTTTGCTTTATTTCTCTTCTTCTATTACCCCCCTCCTTTTTTCCCTTAAAAGGAGAAAAAAAACCCAAACTACATTTTGTAATTTCATAATTTTAAAATGTTAGAATCAATCTTGCTTCATTACTTAATTTGCATTTACATTTGCGATGGTAAGTCTGAAGATGCCTCTGAATACACAATACGTGGAATAATCAAAGTTAATTTAAATTTTCTATTAAAATGAACTTCCACAAAGTTACCGCCGAAACCATCGAAAGTAGTATTTTTTTCTTTTAAAATACTGAACTTCATGAAATTAATATTTGAGAATTCTTTAAAAACGAAACTTAAATAATTGATATTTACTCTCCAATCGAATTAAGTTCAACGAAATTATTGTAAATTGAAATAATATTTACATTTTACAGCTGAAATAAAATAAATTCCGCGTGTTAATTTAGCCAATCCTAAATATCATTTCAATGTAATTAATTGAACAATCCGAGTACCTCATCAAATGTTAGCATTACGAATCAACGCTCTGTTAACAACCAGTCACAATACTCTTTACTTATAACACAGAAATGATAAATATTGAGATGGTTGGGTAACATCTGTCAACAGAAAAAATAAAAAAAGTCTAGAGCACAAAATCTGGGAATGTTTGGTGGGTGATTATTTTTTTTGGCATCTACTGAAGTAAGAATTACTTTTTTTTATTTTACTTTTGCAAACAACAATATTTTTAACAATTTAATCTAGAGCTGTCAATTCCATGAAACATAATTTAACACGAAGTTTAGGTTAAAACATTTAATTTGTCTTTAATACCCCACTGAATGAGGATTTAATTGTCTACTAATTAACACTTCACTTTTTTGTTTCATAACGATCTGACTAAATACATATTATATTAAAGAAGGATTTATTCTGACAGCATTTACAATCTTTGTTTTAATAATGAAATGTAGATATAAAGCTACTTAGTATTTGACTTAAGTATTGACAAAGCTTTTTTTATTTTGCAACTTTTTTATTGTTTTTAATTCATATCCACTACCTATACGGAGCATGCCTCCTAATGGAAGTATCCTAACAAAAGTTTTTCAGCGAGAATTGCTTGATCTCTATTTTTTGAAGAGTAGTGACAGTATAGTGAATGAAGAAATGCAACAGGACGAAACCCACAGTTTTTTCAAAACAGCTTTTTTTTCTATAATCACAGTATATAATAACTTAATACAAGTTCTATCTATAGGATGTAAGCTGAAGATTAAGAATTCGTATCTAAATTTATCTTTTAAATTAAAAAAAAGAAAGGCATGTGAAAATTGCAATTAGAAAAAAGACTTACACAAATGTTTATCTAAAACCAAACACTAGTTTAGTCTTTGTGCACTTCAATGTTGTGTTTACTTTAAATGTTGAATTTGGCCCAAAATCATCAATCAACGTATTTTGTCCTTCATGTGAAATTTGTAATTGGTGAGATATGTCCTTTTCCGTTTCCTCAGTCGATAAGAGCCAGTGGTTAACTAATCGCTCTCGCTACGTTCCGTCTACGTACGAATGGAAATTTTGAAGGTATTTTTTAGGTATCAAAAAACAGCCTTTTTTCGATAATCACAATGTATCAAACATGATACATGTTCTATCAAACGGATGTAAGCTGAAAATGTCAAATTAGTATCTAAATTTAGCTTTTATGATTGAAAAAAGATGAGCTTGTGAAAATTAAAACCAAGAAGAAAGACTGAAAACAAGGTTTTTCCTAGACAATTTTAAAAATTAATATTAGATTAGGTCAATTAAATGCCAGTTTAGAAGTCTCTGTGCACTTCTTGTTTATATATCATAATTTTGTAAATGGAATAAAATTGTTAAAACACGTTTTTTGTGCCTCCTGTAAAATTTGCTATGCGTAGGTTACGTCATTTTTCCTTTTCACAGTCGATATGTTATAAATAATGTGAAACTAGTAGTCAAAAGTGCTATCTTAGTTTGTTCAGTCATGAAAAATATGTACATACTAGTTAATTCAATGTTTTTGAAAATATATTTGCGTGAAAGCTATTTTCGTTACGTTGAAAGTTTACTTTAGCCAACGATTTGACGTATTGCGTGGAACTCACCTGAGCGAAGAGCTTAAAAACCATTTCTGAAAAAAAAAATTGTAGCTCACGTGAAGATAAAAATATGTGATAAACAGTTATCGTGTAAAAAATCATATTATCCATCGGATGGACTTTTTGGGAATCAAAACACATTGACTTATTGTATTATTAGTACCAAATATGCAAAATATATTAAAATTTATTAAACACTAGCCAGTTCCCGACAAGCGTTGCAATGCCACTCAAAGAAAGAAAGTGATTGTGTTTTAATTGTTTGTTGAAGTGCATGTTTTCTTTTTCTTTCTGTTTGACGTTTGCTTCCGATTTTCTATGGTACGACACCTACTGTAAGCACCTTAACGCAATATAGCTCTCGCGCAAATGCAAGCATACGGTGTCAAAATTAACTCTATGGCAGACATACAAACATTGATTTTTATATATAAGACCTACTGTCAGTTAATTTTTCTAGGCCTATAACATTTATGAAAGTGCAAGTAAAAAGTATGTCAAAGTTTTATTGCAATCGTATGAGCAGTGTGGTAACGCATAAAATACGAACAAACAAACATTCATTTTCACATATTAGATTTGAATATTTCATGCAGTTTTTAAAATTCTATTTTATCTATCTTTTCAATTTTGTAAATATACACAAAATTGAAAAGGTTTTTGTAGTTTATTTTTTTAATTCTGATTTTTTTACTCAAACAACCGAAAGCAGTCGAAGACAAAACGAATTTTAATGAAAACAAAAACGAAATGAAGAATCGCAACAAGAAATAAAAAAATATTTTTTTAAATTATCGTTTCTTACTGTCTTTTCTAATAAAATCCGTCGATAGACGGAGTAACAATATACAAAATAAGAAAGTTCTACTAATATCAAGGATTTAGAGTTATATTATTTTAAAGGATATAAACTTTATGAACTATAACTTACAAAGCAAGTGATAAAAACAGTTATCCCTTAAGCTAAGCAAGCATTTTGACACAAACAACAATGGCAGTATAGTTTTTAACGTAATGTGTATTAAAAATGATAATACAATAGTTAAAACGAAATAATAATAACAGCTTCGTTTATAAGTAAAAAATACTTATTAGTTCCCTGTAAAATTTATTTGCTGTGTAAATATTTTAAGCCAGTCATCGTAGCTCATTTGTCATGTACAAAAAACACGGTAAACAAACTAATGTACGATATTAAGAACGGGTGACCATGAATATTATGACTAAAATCACGTTCGGCATGCTTCGAAACCAGAAGGTTTGCAGTGTCCCGTCTATATTTTAAATCGATTAAGTTTCACCTCGCTTTTGTTTTACCGAAAAAAGAATCTTGAATCGATTGCTTGTTATCCAAATATAGAAACATTATGCGTTGTTCTGAAAAGCTTCTTTGATGTGTGTGGGGCTAATACTGATAACAACTCAGGAAAAAACTTTTGATTAAAATGTTGATTCAAACATATATTATATGAATATTGGATAAATTTACAATTTGTGATACGCATTTTTAAATATTTGATCGTTTTATGTATTCAGATTAGTGTTATAATAAGAATAGAACATAATGTATTTAATAAACAAAAATGATGTCATATAGTTAAAAACTGTTTCCACAGGTGTTATTCTTGTTGTACCGAATATTTTGCTATTTTCAATTGATTGTAATCTAGTAACTGTCTTGATATATTATATTACCACTTTTAAGGTGTTGAATTTCAATACTTCGTGGGCAGAAATAATATATAAAAAAAATGTGGAATTATTACAGATGAGTGTTCTTTTTTTGTCTTTGTATTTAGTAGCACAACCATTACCACGTACTACACCCCCCTAATACATAAATTAATTCACTTGATGTCAAAGAACCACGTGTTTAATGGGGATAAAAGGATTAAAATGCTACACTCAAACACAGATGGGCATAGGTTGTTTTTCCAGCAAATTTTAAAAATAAATAGGGCACAGTTAAATAGTTTACCAATTTTTAATGAGCAGGTAAATCTGCCAAATTCCCCACTCTTGTATCCTATCGTAAGTAAATATAATCATACTTTTTTTTCAACAAACAGGGTAAATATAGTTCTTAAAATTACTCACCATTCATATCTGTAGGTAATCTGTTGGGTTAATCCATTTCGCCCGCAATGGATTTAAACTTAGCGCAACACTTAACATGTATTGCTCATATAAGCACGATACATTTATTAACTGAACGTTAGCTAAAGTTCATCCGTGCACTTGAACGCCGAAGCCCGGGTCGTTAGTGAAAAAACTTGTGTGAATGTACATCATTTGAATGATTAAAATATAAATTAATTCGCCATATTTCTGTAATTTTTCAGCTCTAACAATGTCGTTTACAACTTTAATTTTATACGGAGAAAATATAAAATATTCTGAGTCTAGACAATATATAAACGTCACGAAAAGAAAATAATTAAGCAGAAGTTACTGCCCGTGTAAGCTAATATCGCAGTCAATTTAACGCCAAGCAGAAGTCGTATAAGGTCCTACGTAATGCGGAATTTCGTACTTTTTTATGTTACCAACATAGCATACAAGTCCAAAACAATGTTTCTTGTATGTGTATTAATTAATTGCTACCAAATTAAGTTGTTTCTGTCGTCAAGACAATTGTTGAATAATCTACTTGATATCTGATATCACTTTTTAATATTTATTAAGTCATAAATTTTATCTTCCATTTTTGTCTAAACAATATGTGCTGTGTATCGATTACGAATTCACGTAAAGTAAAATTGAAATAGTGTAAGCTATATCTTTTTTTTTATCTAGTACAAGTTTGTATAATATATTGAAACCCTTTTTTCAGACATTTAGAAAAAAGGAATTGGACAATATTAAAAACTCATGTATGTTTGTATTGTATATTGATATGAGACCTACAAAAGCCTGAGGCAATTTTTCTAGATTTTAGATTGGTATAGATAAACTTGCTTTCAGAGACCTTTTTCAAGTCATAGAAAATAAAAATCTCTTCATATTGAAAAAGTGTATTTGTGTGTTTGCGTAGAATTTTCAAAACATCTATACAATTTTTCTACAATTTTATGTAAGTAAATAAATTCTGTTATAATTAAATCAGCCAATACAATGTTTTTAAAGCTGTTGCAATCGTCTCAAAATAAATTAAAATAAGACTCTAGACCAGGGGTGGAGAACCTTTTCTTCTCTAAAGGCCGCATTCATTTTTCTGATTCGACATAAGGCCGCAGTAAACATTGACTAGAGAATCTTTGGCCGGAAAAAAATTCATGCCAATTTCTAAAGCCCAGAAATTTGCAGATTTTCCAAAATTACCAGTGTGGCACCTTTTTTTTTTAGGTCTTCCAGGAGTTTTTAAATCCAAAATCTCAGGAATTTACGAATTTACGAAAATGCCGCACCAGAGTAGCCATTAGACCGCAGGTTCCCCACGCCTGCTCTAAACTATAGACGACAAAAACTCTCCCAGTGTTATCAATTATTATTGAATTTGTTTCAAGTATCTAGCATTTTGTATAAATAACTAGCCGGTTCCTGGCAAGCGTTGCAATGCCACTCAAGTGATTATGTTTTAATTGTGTTTATTGAAGTGCATGTTTTCTTTTTCTGTCTAAGAATTGCACGTTTGCTGGCAATTTTCTATGGTACGACAAATGCGCCACCTACTGTAAGATAATTGTACTATAACCTTCGCGCAAGTGCAAGCATAGGTTGTCAAAATGAACTGTATGGCAGACATACAAATATTGATTTTTATTTACTGTAAATTAATTTAACTATGCCTATAACCTTTCCGAAAGCGCAAGCAAAAAGTTTGCCAAAGTTTTATTGCAATCGGGTAAGTGGTGTGGCAACGCTTAATGTAAGAACAAACAACCTTTCGTTTTTATATATAAGACATGATAACAATGATAACAAAATCGTTTTGTAAACCCACAGTTCTTGCATAGAAGTTATAAAGACAGTTTTTGACATTTATCCAGATATCTGTACTAACAGATTTAAAATGTTCTGCATCTGTAGGAATCATACATAGTTACAACAATGACGTGATGCGTTAAATACCTTTAATTTGATTTAAAAAAAATGTCGCAAAACTAAATAAATATTTTCAACGTTTTTTTAAAAAGAGTTAAATGCCGAACCTTGGTCGGTTGTTTTGTCGGTCCAAAATTTTGAAACTTCTGTATTAGTATTGTACTAGAGCGCAAACTATAAATAAAAACATTGTAAATAAGATAGGCATCTTTTCCAATGAATGCCGAAATTCGAATAAATATTATTATCAAAATTATAAACGGAAATTCAAACAAAAGAAATGTTATGAGGTGAATTTATAATTCCAGATTGTTTGCAGTTTCAGAGATTTATATTTCCAGGAAATTTGCTAAATGTATTGTTAAAAATGAATTGTACACAGCTTTGACGGTGTCGCCTCGGTAAACTAAGGTGGAAGTGAAACTTTCAGAGTTTTATATGGAAAAAGTTTTCTTTTCAGCGAGAACTTTTAGCAAGGCGAAGAATATGAGGGCTTTGGGGCAGGAGAATTTATTGCCTCGCACTTTTTTACTATGTTTTACAAAAGAAGAGTGTGTGAAAAAAGTGCGGTTGAGAATATTTGCTTTTATTTATGTTCAAACAAGAGACTATTTACTGTATTTTTCCAGCAACGCAAACTTCTTGAACTTACTTAAGCACCTACATTGGTATAAGTTCTCATATCGACTGTGGAACGGAAAAAGAACGTAACCCACACATGTCAAATTTTACAAGAGGCAAAAACGCGTGTTTTGATGATTTTGGGCCATATGAAAATTATGAAATATACACAACCTTGAAGTGCACGGATTCTTCTATACTGGTGTTCAATTGACATAATCTAATATTAATTAAAGAAATTGTCTAAGATAAACCATTTTTCAGTCTTTTTCATTGATTTCAATTTTCACAAGCCCATTTTTTGTCAAACTGAAAAGCTAAATTTAAATACTCATTCGGCATTTGCAGCTAATATTCTTTTGATAGAACGTGTATCAAGTTGAATATATTGTGATTATCGAAAAAAGCTGTTTTGAAAAAACTGCGGGTTACGTCTTTTTTGCAATATTATTTAAATATCAGTTTCATATTTAAAAAATCGTTTCATTGAGAGATATTTTGTTTAATATTATATAAGATGTTTTTACCTCACTTTAACTCCTTCACACAAAATAATGAATATGGTGTTTAGATGATAAAATCTTTTCAACCGACTAAATATTTGTCAAACGCTATCGCTTGGAAGCCTCAAAATAGCAAAATCTTCTACCTCGTGAAATTTATTTAGCTCTACAGTTTTTATATGTATTAGTTGATAGCTATTTCGGCTTTATTTATTTAGCTTTCTATTTACTGTATATCTAAATAAATTTCTATTTTTACCCTATTATAATGGAGTTCTACTAAGTAAATGTTAATTTCCAGTCCGCCCGCTGTGATCTAGTTGGTTAAAGCTTGCTCTAGCGACCAGGTTTGTCTGGGTTCGATTCCCGGTAAGGTCAATGTCAAAATTGGATTTTTTAAAATTTTAATTTGAGATCTAAGACATGGGTGTTTGTGAAGTCAATTCTCCTTGAGTTAATATCATGTGACTTTCTAAACTTTTCATCAAGTATATCTCGTATGATCTTTCAACTTAAAAATATTTGACGCATTGGCGTAAGCTGTAATGTCAAATATTTTTTCTAAAATTATCTATTTAAAAAATATATATATCAATCAATACTTTAATTAATGTATTACGCGGTTGTAAATCAACTAGTCGGGTCCTATGGCACAGTGGTTAGCTTTGTGGGCTTCCGTGCCGGATCTCACGAGCTTGAGTCCCAGTACGAACAGCATTTTTCTTTTCGATTTCTGTTTGAATTTATGGTTGTTTGTGATGCCTAACAATTCCCTCGCACCTTTTCCGATCGTTTAATAATCGGGCGTAGTGAGAGTGATAAGTTAACCACTAGTCCAGTCTTGGTCCTATCCTTATATCCCTACTACTTACTCTCTTTGAAAAAGAGAGGTTAAGTGACTGAAAAACTCCTGTTATAATACCTCTATTGGGAGGTCATATGCTCTACATTGGAAGTGGACATGAAAAAAAAAGCTAAAATCGTCAGAAAACAAATACGATTTCTATAAATTACGACATACTACATGGAAACATATCAGTAAAATTTCTTCTGAGTATTTTTTAATGATGTTAATATATAGTTTGTATATGCTTTAAAGTTTTCCCGGAAGACAAGACTTGGCAATATATTTATTTATGAGACGGACGAAAAAATAAGTCCTTGAGCAAATTTTAGGGACATTATTGGAAAATTTGATTTCCTACGGTAGTTAGTCAAGAAATCAATTTATTCAATGAAGACGTGACCATTCAAACGAAAAAAGGTCAATTTCAATAAGAGAATGTATTGTTAAAGTTAATGAAAGGAAAAATAAGATATTTATTCATGAACTCGAGGCATAACGATGAGAAAATTGAAGAAAATATTGACTAGTGACATGAAATGGATTGAATTTGGTTACGTAAATATTGAAGAATTATGTAACTCGATAAAAAGTATTATAGAATAAGAAGACAATCTGTTAAAGCAAAGTGTTAAATATGGTATGTGTACACATTGAACATTGATTGGCCGACATGATGTGGGTCATTAGAAAGATATTTATGTTTTTCCTGAATGTTATTTGGATACATTAGTTTGCGATGTTCCAAAACACTGGCAAGTACAATTCATAGAATGGATTCCACTTAATAACAAAGTGCTGGCTTGACCAAAGTGTAAACAAAGCGACTGCTCGATTTCAAACGTTTGGATTATTTTCCAATCGAATATAAATATAGAAGCTATATAGAAATTTTTTCGTAAAAATAATCGTGTTATTTACATACGTTTATTTATTGATGCTTATGAATAATGATTTAGATATTTTTAACACCGAATGATTTTTTGATGAAATTTAATATTGTAAGTTGTTTAAGGTAACACAAACACCATATAGCGCAGCGGTTAGCGTTGTTGCCTTCCGTGCCGGATCTTACAGGTTCTAGTCCCAGTACGAACAGCATTTTTTAGATCGATTTCTATTTGAAGGCATGTGTGTTTTTGGTGTCTAAAAATTCCCTCCCAGCCTTCCGATCATTCAATAACTAGGCACAGCAAAAGCAATGAGTTAATCATTAGTCTTTTCCTACCCTTATATTTATATCCCTACTAATGTCTTTGGAAAAGAGAGATTGAGCGACTGAAAAACAAAGAACTTTCCTAGAAAAGACTTCTGCTGTGATACCTTAATTTTGAGGTGATATGCTTCATATAAAAAAGTAACAGAAATAAAGTTATTTTATAGTTCGAAAAAGTTAAACAAATAGACAATTTTCATTTTTGTAAAACGTTATTTGTGTGTACCATGATTTTTGAATTGTCATAATAATTATTCAAAATACATACAAACAAAGTCACTATTTAAATTAATTAACCTTACTTTTAATTGTGGTATAATTATCTAAGATAAATGTTTTACCGTAAAATAAAATAAATGTTAACAGTGCCAATATTGTTTAATAATTTTTGTTCGTCGGTTTTTTTTTTCAATCCATAATTTTGTGTAAAATAATCATCAAATTTACTTACCGGAACGTCAAAGTAACTTGGCCGTACACTTTCTTCGACTCGACAATATCGGGGTCGACACACAGCACACCCTGAAGTTTGTCAATGATCCCATTTTCAATCACCAAGTCTCGCGAGCACAAATACAACGTCAATTTGTTGTTGGGTGATGTCTTTTTGAATACCCTGTAAAAATAGAAGAAAATTATCATATAAATTCACTTTCCACAAATTTGAATCATACATTCGCTCAAGCTTTGTCACTAACGATCCGGGTTTCGCTTTTCGGCATCTTCAGGCGTACAAGCGGACGGATGAACTTGAACTGATGCTTAGTAAAAGAATGTATCGTTTGAATCGTTCAAATTATGTACATTCACAGAAGTTTTGTCACTAACGACCCTGGTTTTGCCTTTCGGCATCTTCGGGTGTACAAGTGCACGGATGAACTTAAATGAAAAATAACAATTAACAACAAATAAATCTTTAACCGTTTACTTAAAAATTAATGAAAATTTTGATTTTTTTGAATTTGAATCGTTCAAACTATGTACATTCTCACAGATTTTGTTACTAACGACCCGGGTTTCGCCTTTCGGCATCTTCAGACGTACAAGTGCACGGATGAACTTGAACTGACGCTTAGTAAATGAATGTATCGTGTTTAAATAATAAATAAAGGTATCACTAAGCTTAAAGCCATCGCTGGCGAAAAGGATTAACCCATGAGAATGCATACAGATTTGAATGGTGGATAATTTTAAGAATTATTTTTATGTTTGTCGGAGAAATTTTGTGATTATATTTACTCACAGATGGGGTCAGTAAAAAAACAGTTAATTCTTTTGAGTGAGTATTCTATCCAGTAATACATCTCAGTTAACATTTTTTTTAAATATTATACCAAGAAATCTTATACTCTATCTCTTATATAACGCTTGTTGAACGAACAGCTATTAAATAAGGGCACCGTAATGAATCGAAAAGCCAAGGTCCCAGTTTCAGTAATACTTACAAGTAACTTGGTTTTTTAAATCTAAATACACAATTTTTCCTAATTAACGAATTTTTTTTTAACATTACTCATTTAAAAAGATTATTTTTTTGTTTTAGAATTAAAACATTTTGATTAAGTTTCTGTGTTTTTTTAAAAAAATTGAAACGTGCTATGTTATATTCAGTAAAACCCCTATTTACACTAATGTCGGGACCGTGTAATTTGGGGTAGTGTAATTGGGGGAGTGAATTTCATACAAAATTAGGAATTTAGTTTTTTCCGCGAAAAATGCAAAACTAAGATTTCGAAACGAAATATTTAGTTACTAAGTGATAAAATCCAACACAAAGACAATCACCCGGCTATGCGTGTATACCCTGGCACGTGTTGAATACAAAGACACTAGCCAAAATTTGACTGTATGCACCGCACAGACGATCGTCTCGTAGCAACGACAATGGAGTGCGACCGTTCAATTTGGGGATTTGCAGCGAATATTTCAAGCCAGCGCGTTATTCGGGTTAGTGTAATTGGGGGTTCCACTGTTTACGTTTATTTAATATGTTATACGCCATTAAGTATAAAGCACCATGTTACCTATCTATTTGAACGATCAACACTCATTTATTTGCTCGGTAAACATTTGGACTCAAAGCTCAAAACGTTTGTCTATTCACATACATCAAAAAGTAAGTACAATTAAATTGAAGGTTAAAACAATGTTTCACAAACCTAAATTAATATTTGCCAAAGGTGATGTTTGCCCAACGAGAAACGTTAAATTATATTTTAATTAACATGTAGAAGCAAGGCGCTGAAGTGAACTATGTTATGTTTTTTTAAAGACACACAACTGTGGTAACTATTTGTTCATAGTGTGAATTTGGACTTATAGAAATAATAAAATATTTAACGGAAATCGATTATAAGTCAGTTAAAAAGTTGTGGTAAGGGAAAATACAGAAAAATGAGAAAAGCAGTTGGCAAAAATTGGCAGTTTTTTATGGTTGTCTTTTCATGTACATTTATATATAAAATTAGGGAACAAATTAAGTGGTCAGAATTTAAATCAATTTTTGGTCAGAATACAAATATTAACGGTCAACATAAAAATGTTATACGGTCAGAATAGTTTATAACAATTTTGTTTAGGTTTGGTTTTTTTAAATTTCATTCAAGTTATAATGATTATTATGACCATTTAATATAAATTCTGACCGGGAAAATACGAGCCTAAAAATAATATATTGCGCGCTATGGTGGCGGACTAACATCCACGCGCTACCGTTTGCGCGCTTTATACCCGCATACTAAGGCCGGGGTGCCGATAAAATACTTCGTTATCGGCAAAACACTGTGGTAGTCAATGGGTTAATCTGGTATGAGTTTAAGTCTCTTTGAGTAAATCCAAACATTCCGTTCAGCTGGTTAAATTAATTTATAAACAACACACAAACATTTTAATTAATATATATTTAATTGAAATTTTTAAAACGTGGCTTGTGCAGACTACAGATAAAATGCGGCCTTCCTACGTAAAAAAAGTTTACCACTGTTAAGTTAACCCTTTGGCATTGGCCGTGTGTCGTAAATTTAACACACCGTGAAACTGACACACTTGACGAGAAATTGTTTTTATGATAAACGGTCAAAGTGAATATGTACGTGTAATAAAGTAAACAGTTTATGAATAACCCGTTGGTCAGCGGTAGCGCTACGTGTCATGGACCTGTTTTAAATTGGCACGTGTTGTCTTTATCAACTAATTCCTCATACACGTATCCCGGCACGTAAAGGACACTTACAATTTAATGTTATCGAATAACACAGCGGTGCGTTACCGATTTTATATGCTTTATAATACCGCTAAATTGAATTGAGATTAATATGACTATCGGAAGGTCATTGGATTGGTTTTGAATAAAAGCACAATTATTTAATAACGTGTTCTAGGATTTAAAAGCAGGGGTGACGAGTTTTAAAAATTATAAAAAGTTGGCACACTTCTTATTTTTATTATTAATCATTGCCCATTGGTTTAAAAGTGCTTAATTGTATGATACTAAACGTTAGTGTATAGAGTAAAACTATTTACTCTCAAAATACTAAACATTACAATTTTAGTGCTGCCAATTTAAGACACCGTACATCAATCATATAAAAATATTATAATTTTATGATACATACAAGACATTCTTATAAGCATTAAATTTCATTTTAATGATATTAAATTAAGAGCACAGCTAACATGTTGTAAATTTGCTTTATTAGTATAATCATATTTATATTAAATTGTAATAAATATATGATAACCATTTTGTGAATGTGACGTTTCGTTCATAATCAAGTCAAAAACTTATATTTATAATTTAAAAAAATCGTAGTATGCTTTACGAAATAAATATTGATGGTGAAAAAATATAAAAATACTATTTGATATATACACATAAAAAAACATTTAAAAATACCATTAAACGTGTATACATTTTCTATGTGCCATCGCCAATACTGTAAAGTTGTTCTAATGTGCCACAAAAATGAAACTAAAACAGACAAGTGTTAGTCCAACCAAAAGTTTGATTTTACTAACGAAATTATGATTATTCTGTCAAATACGAGTTTAGGTATAAAAATAGTCGACGAAGACAATGTGTACCACGCTTAAAATATGTTTTCAGTCAATTTAAAACCATAAATCAAAATTTAAATGAAAATGTCAACTATTAGAGCTTGATTTAGTTCTGGTATTATTTTATCCATCCAATCACTGAACGTTGAGCTTAGACCGAACTTATTATCATCGATACTATTTTTGGTATCATTATAAAGAAAAAAAACGTTTAACGAGCAACCATGAGGATAACAATGTAACAATGATGTGAAGAAGAACGTGTAGTTGTCGCCTCCAATCTGAATCTATGCGACTTCGAGTAGGCTAATGACGCTGCCATATTGGACAAATCTGTGGAGGGAATTTAGGATTTTGAACGGTTGTCATTTCACGTTCAATTCAATGCAATACAAAGCAGTAAATCGAGACTGGCGGTACTTGATAACAATGTCATATCATATTTGAATGTTGTACATCTCCTCTGTTATGTGTTGTCACTTTTATATCAGATGGGCTATTCTAAAATTGATAAGAATTAAGATACTAATTATGAGAAGTATCTAATACTCAATACGATTTTTGTCTTGGACTTCTACGGTTGGCGTAACATAAAATATGTGTATTAATTGCAGCTATTTTCACTGTTGTTGTAGTCGATCTTTTATGAATCATTATACCAATTGTTTTAGACATTCCGGCTCTTATGGCGCAGCGACTATTAGCGTAGTGGTCTTCCGTGCCGGATCTCACGGACTACAGTACGAACAGCATTTTTTCGATTGATTTGTCGATTACTGTTCGAAGGCATGAGTGTTTGTGATATCCAAAAACTCCTTCCAACCCTTTCCACCCTATCCTTTAATAGTTTGGCGTAGCGAGAGCGATTAGGAAAACCACTAGTACTGTCCTGGGCTTATCCTTCTATCCCTACTACTCTCTTTGGAAAAGAGAGGTTGGAAAACAGAGTAACAAAAGCTCGAAAAACTACTATTGTTATTGACAAAAAATTGGTAGCTAAACATTCAGAATGCTTAAAATATGCATCATAGTTATCATTTATTTACATAAATTTAATTGTATCCAAAATAATTATTTGATGTAATTAACAGTCTTTTTCGTACCACGTCGTCAGCACACCCGACTTAAAAGGATTTCGCTGTATTTTTACGCACTCTAAAAAATATTTGGTGTGACTTCACTAATAAAAACAGCGACGTAAAAAATGTTTTATTTCTCTCGTTTGAAAGTCTCGGTGTAAGTTTTTAAAGTTTTGCCAGTCGAAACTATACAATACTTGAAATGGATACTTACTAGTACGATGTGATTTGAAGTTTCTGTACTGGAATCGGTATACACATTACACATAGCATATTTCGTATACTGTGCTTCAATAAATATTTGATTTTTTAATATAACGCTTACAGCCCCCTGGGAAATCAGGGCAGGTCGTTGAGTTGGACTTTGTCGTCACACAACGAATTGGTATGTCATGTCGAGTATGTAAAATACATTTACAATTATGCTTGCTTATTGTTAAAAATTCCCCCGCGAGATGAAGACATATTCATGCAATAATTTTTCAATCCATTTCAGCAAATAGACTCTATCTATTGGGAGTCTATGCTCTAACTTATCTGTTTTACAAAAACTTATGTTGGTTAAACTTTCTTTAGAGAGATTAAGAGTAATATGGTTGGAATAAGGCAGGATAAGTGATTAGTTTTCGCTAGAGCCCCACTTTTAAATAATTAAATGAGTCAAAAGAAATTGGTGCTTTTGAGCACAAATCCATTAATCGGTAAAAAAACTAAGTTCCAATAAAAATCACGATGCCAGCTTCCATTCATTGTCCCGGAAAATACTGTAAGCATGCGTTGATAATATTTACAAACGAGGTAATACCCTTTCCCGGTAGCTGTTTGAGAGTTGGGTTTCCAAACCAGTTTACGCTGAAACCGGTAAACTGGTTTATTCCTTGTTTAAAAAAAAACGGAACCCGGTTTATTTCGCACAGTTAATCGGGGTGTATTGGAAATTATTGAATACAATGGGCTTTTATAAAACAATTCATATTTTGTGGTCAACGTCGTGGGATCCGTCACGGGTTCAAGTCCCTGTACAGTATTTTTTCATTCATGTTCTGTATACAAATTCATCCTACCCGTCCACCTGTTCGTTAATTGGATGCTCTATTTGAGAGCCTTATTGCTAATTTTGTCATTGCCCAAGGTTTAATTGTCAGGAAGATCTTTAAAACGACTCTCCACTTCGGCAAATTAAGTAAGATGAATAGATTTACAATATGCATCTAGTGATTGCTTTAGTATTAACTTCGTGGCGACTTCTATCTGACGTTTTATTTTTCATAAAACTTCATGCTTGGGTCAATTTTATTAGATTTCAATTAAATTTCAAGGCTATTTGCTAACTCATCAACTTTGACACTGATGACCGAAACACTTACTCTTTTGTCTCAGCTTTAATCATTAACTATTCAAATCCAAATTCAAGATGTTAAAAAATATGTATTATGTGAATTTTAATTACTTTACCTTGACTAAATTCATGTAATGACAAATAAAACTATTACATTATACAATCTTAATTCTGATATAATATTGAGCTAGTTATTTTCTAAAGCAGTGAATAGCCTATAAAAGAGTAGGTCCAACTTTTCCTTTTGAAAGTTTTTGGATTTAAAAAAATTTAAGTCTAGACGTATATTCAGCGGCGGCCTCCGAATGCTTGGGACCATCAAAATTATATTTTATAATACATAACCCTTATCTTTTATATTCAGATTTCTATGTTTACTTTCATGGTATTTTGCGACGCTTTTATGTTATTCGAAAAACAGGGTTCCAAATATTATAATATATGGAATTTCCCATGTGCTTATCCACCATTGCGTTCGTTTATAGTATTGTTTTTTTTATTTATTAATTACAAACCAGATACTGTAGCCTACTTCTAATCTGCACTACTTGCATAAAATAATTTGTTTTTAGAAAACGATACATAATTGTTTCGGAAAGACTTGCAACAAAGCACAGTATTTTGACGTAGTATTTTTAAAAATACATAACTGACAATTAAATGCGTGTTATGACCAGGTAGAGGTCTGCACGGGTCTACCGGGCTGGGTTCGAGCGGGTAAGCGCAATTGAGATTCGGGCTTGGACCGGGCCCGGGTAAAGAATTTATTTCTTCAGAGAAATATTTAAATATAGACTATTTTCGTTTCATAAGTCAGCCATGACGATTTTGATTATTACCTATAGTAGTTTTATAGTAAATCGAAAATTGTTGTAAATTTGTAAAAAACGAGGTTTTTTCGGGCTGAGGAGTATAAATCCGGGCTTCGGATCGGGTTCGGGTAACAAGTGTGGTATTAAAGTTGGGCCCGGGCCGGGCGGGCCGTAGTGGTCCGTGAACCGTATATAAAACAAGCGATAAAAAGCTTTGGGTTATATTAAAAAACTTTTCATCAATCAGTATTGAAAATTGTCTAGGAAAACTAAGTAGTAAGCCTATGGGTCACGAGCTGTGTATCACTGTGCTGGGGTGTCTGATAATCCGAATACTGGAAATCCCACTTAATTGGAGTGTGCTTGTAATATATTATACATTTAAACATGCGCCGGGGAGTAATTTCATAATAATTATATGTTGTTGATAACGACATTGCTACAACAGTTAGTTACGTACCTTTGACAGTTGAGCGTGTCGACGGCAGCCATGTTGTGACGTCAATTCTGTTCCTCTTTTAAACACTGGAACTGCGTTCGCTTGTTTTCGTCACATGCAGATTGTCATTTAGAGGTTTTGTTTATGTCGTTACAGGAATACCTGAGGAGAAAAAAGTCTTTGATTAAACAGTGAAATCTTTAATGATCATTATTTGATCAATTCAAATCAATAGAACGAAGAAATGAAAGTCTTCTCAAAAACAATTCTCTAGCATAATCAAAAACATAATGTTGATTTCTTTGTAGTAGTAAATTGTGAATAAATAAAAACAAATGTGTACCAGATGTAAACAATTAACGTCGTATCATTAATAATGATGTAATATTTTCTTTTTAAATTCATAACTACTTAACGTTTGATGTTTTATGCCTTCATTTAAATACCTATATATTTGACATCATCAGTGGCGTAGCTATGAATTTTGGGCCTTCATGCAAACGTCACGCAAGGCTCCACTACGAAATTTGTTGTACAGTAAAATCCCGATTCTACATTTTTCAAGGGATCGTTTTAAGCAAACGAAAAATGCGGGAAACTGATAATGCGGTGAATTTTAAAATAATACCTAAATAAATTTCATGAATAACTCACCATTCAAATCTGTTGGCATTCCAATGGGTTAATCTATTTCGCCAGCAATGGCTTTAAACTTAGTGAGTGTTAGAAAGGGGGCGCTTCAATAACCGTTGCCTAGGGCGACAAATAACCTCGCGCCGGTACTGTCCGTGAACTTGAACGCCTGAAGATGCCGAAAGGCGTAACCCGGGTCGTTAGTGACAAAACTTGTGTGAACGTACACAATTTGTACGATTCAAATTTAATATTGAAATTTCACAAAACAACTACGGTAAAAATTTTAAATTACAGAAATTATTATTTGAATTAATTTTTAATAGTGAATAGATTAATTTAAGAAATGAGTCACTTTCTAAACTTCATTTATTTATTGTGTTTAAATAATTTATTCACAACTAACTGGAAAACTTTTACAAAAGTTATTAATTTTATGAAATTAAATTATAAAACTCTGTTAAAAATATCTTCCAACCATCAATATGCTTTTTATTAGGAGCTGGTGATGTGGATCAAAAGTATACAAATTTTAGACAACCATGGAATAGTATATTGAAAAATCAATGTATGAAAGGCAGATTCAAGTCACATTTTTACCACACTTCGAATGAAAAGTTTAGCAGGGATTGGTTTATTATATTTTCTAGCATAAAAAACTGATGCTGGATTTAAATATATTTGAAAAAACGAGAACGAAAATTAAACTGAATATTTTATATGTCACGCGTTTGATTTGTTTTATGTGAGCTTTACAGCAAAGCTGTCAATTATATGGCGTTCCAAATTTAATATGATCGCACACCAATTAGGCAATTTGTACTGCTAAAAAAGTGACTGTTATTAAAGCTTTTTTTGTGCCCGTTTTTCTTTTTCGCAATTCACTTAATAGAGCAGCGCGGCAATATAATATTAGTGTTAAAATAATAACTTTTTAGTACATCATTAAATAAAATAATTTTACATTTTTGCTTGCCAATAATATTCATGAAATTGTCAGAGATTGAACAAATAAAAACACGTCAGAAATAGTTTAATCGTTAACGCTTTTTATATTTGCTAAAAGAGCAATTATTTATCAACCATTACATGAATATCGTCGTAACTCGTAATACAAAATGTGGAATTTTCAGAAATTCTGACATATGATCTATTTGACGTCTTACGAAAATAATTGTAAAAAAATACAGCACATGGAATATCAGAGCTTTTAAATTGATTGCACATTTTCAAACTGTTCTTGTGTAAATTTAGTTATTCTAAGCGTTAATTTTTTTTAAAGTGTCTTTATGCTGTCTGACGACGATATAATTTAATTTAAAACTGTAGACGAAAACGATATTAAAGAGATTTTTTTGCAATTTTCTATTTAATGCATTTTATGGTTTAACAAATATTTTCTCAACAGTTAAAAATAGCTCAAGTGTAATTTAAGATTTCGACTGAAGGTGCTTGGTGGAATTTCAATATTAAATTTTAATCGTTCAAACTATGTACATTCTCACAAATTTTGTCACTAACGACCCGGGTTTCGTCTTTCGGCATCTTCAGGCATTCAAGTGCACGGATGAACTTGAACTGACACTTAGCAAATGAAAGTTTCGTGCTTATATAAGACATAAATGCATCACTGAGTCCAAAGCCATTGCTGGCGAAAGGATGAGCCCATGGGAATGCCAACAGATTTGTGTAGTGAGCAGTTTCAAGAATTATATAATTTGTTTGTCGGCAAAGGTTTTATGATTATATGATTTTATGGTTATATAGGGTATAGAAGAGGAGATGTGGGAAAGTTTGATATTTCGTTTAAAAGCGGAAGATTTTGCAACTGTGCTTTGTTGATTTCTAAAATGGCTTTGGACTCAGTGATGCATTTATGTCTTATATAAGCACGAAACTTTCATTTGCTAAGTGTCAGTTCAAGTTCATCCGTGCACTTGAATGCCTGAAGATGCCGAAAGGCGAAACCCGGGTCGTTAGTGACAAAATCTGTGAGAATGTACATAGTTTGAACGATTCAAATTTAATAGCTCAAATGATTTACACTGATGAGATTACTTAACTAATTCATCACATACTTGTTTTTGTAGACAAAAAGATGAATTTCTGTGATATTTTCAATCTTTCCTAACTTGAGCAACCAATTCCGGAATCCACACCAATTTTCCAGTTTTGGGATGGTTTTAGTACTTATTTCGGGATTTAGAGATTCACTACAGCATGTAAAAATCGATAAGTAGAACTTAAACAAACTCTCACACATTTGAATAATTATGGAATCCGTTAAATCGTCACTCCGAGTTAACAAACAATCTGCAATGTCTTAACTACCCACTTTTTTCGTCAATGATCTCAAGTAACTATGGCATGATATTACGATGAATGATCGATCCCGGGATCACAAAAAGGGTTCGAGATTAAATACCCTATTCCCAACCGCTTCTTTTTTGTTGAGTAAGCAGCGCTTCGAGCACGTAGACATTATTTCTAGTCCCATCACTAAATATTTACTCTATCCAAAAATATAACCAATTCTTGCTTTAAAATATGTTGAGATGATTCAACTTCCTAATGTTTTACATTACTAGTGTTTTACATTCCTAGTGTTTTACATTATCTGCTGTTCAATGCAATCCATACGAAAACTAGATGTATACATATTGACTATTAAAAAAAAACATAAAACATATATTTTGATATTTAAATCACATAACGTATAATAAATCAAAACTTTCAAGTGAAACAATTCAACTACCTCCAATTTTCGATACTCATATTAGCTAGGTATAAACATTTTTACCAAGTGAATCTATTGTACCGGGATAGAATTTGGAAAATGATACAGTTCTGAACAGCGAAACACCTTGGCTGTTTCGCTGTCGGATGAGTCAACATGGTCAGGTAGGTCGACAGAGTCGCTCGGATGTGAAAACCACGTCTATTTTTGGCAATATTGATTTTCTTTCAGTCGACACTCGTCAAAATGTCAAAAGTTTTCCTGAACTAAATTTATTTTTCTCATCACTTCAGTTATTTATATTAAAAGTGTCTCGTATTGTGAGCAAGGAAGTTAATTGACGCGTGAGTTTTTAACACCAAAGTAAATTTAATTATTAAATCTGGAACTTACAATATATTACATCAAAAGTTGCAGTTTATTTTATTTTTTATTTTAAGCTAGCTGGTTCCCGTCAAGCGTTGCAGTGCCAATGAATAAATTCTGTTATAATTTATTCAGTCTGTAAAATGTTTTCAAATCGGTTGAAATCGTCTCAAAATAAATAAAAGGAAGGGTTTATAGACGACAAAAACTCTCCCAGTGTTCAATTACTATTGAATTTGTTTCAAGTATCTAGCATTTTTTATAGATAAATAGCCAGTTCCAGTTAAGCGTTGTGATGCCACTCAAAGAAAGAAAGTGTTTGTATTTTTATTGTGTTTATTGAAGTGCGTGTTTTTATTTTCTGTCTGTTTGACGTTTGCTGCCGATTGTTTATGGTGCAACACACGCGCCACCTACTCCAAGTTAATAGTACTATAACCTTTGCGCAAGTGCAAGCATACGTTGTCAAAACGAACTGTATGGCAGACATACAAACATTGATTTCTATTTATAAGACTTACTGTAAGTTAATTTTACTATGCCTATAGCCTTTCCGGAAGTGCAAGCAAAATAAATGTCAAAGTTTTATTGCAATCGGATGAGCGGTGTGGTAACGCATAAAGTACGAACAAACAAACATTTATTTTCATATATTAAATCGATATTATGGAAACCAGTCTTCACCTCATTTATAAAGCACACATATGCTTTATTTGGACACAGCAGCAGAAAACATTTTATTGGTATCTTTTCATATGTTATGGGGCGCTTGTGGAGCAAGCTCCAATCTCCCTTTCATCGTTGGTTAGTTTTTTTTTTAAATGTTGAGGGCCCAATTATTTTTTACTTTTTTTGAAAGATTCTTTTTTTTTTTTTAGAATCATATTGGGTTTGTCTTGTAAATATATATTTTTCAAAGATTTTACATTTTTTTTGGGTATGGGGGGATGAGGGTGGTGTGGGGAAGGAAAGGTAAAACATAAACACGTGCGTCTTATATTAAACCAGCCATTTTCAAACGTTATTAACTTCATACTCGTTGTTGTTTTGCGCAAACAGTTTTGCTCTGTCAAATAGATAAAATATATTAAAACTGATCATTGTTTTTTATACATATTTCCGCAATCTTTAAAACCACTCAATATATGAGATTAAGGTTGTATTAAGAGTTTAAGACATTAAGCTCTTTAAATTTCCCTTTATGCCACTCTGGGCATCAATTAATAGTGATTTCCATTTCCTTTCACAACTTTTACAGTAATATTTTTTAAAAATATATAATTACATATTTTAATTATTATTTCTATAACCTTGGTTTGTTTACATTAAGCTCTAAGCCTTTGCGATTCCAGATTGGAGAAACTTATTTATAGAAATGAATTATAAATGACATAGCGGCTTGAATTAAACGTGATATTGTATGTCTGAATTACTCCACGTTCAATAGGGGAAACATTTATTTTCAAAGAAATATCATTCATTCTTGTTCGAAGTAAGTTTTTACTAATATATAATATATCTCGCATGTTGATTCTAAGAACTGAGACAAACTACGTCTCAGTTCTCCGATAGTGTCAGATTTAAAAAAAAAATTATCGCTTAAAAGACGACATTTGAACAGTTGTTAAATTTTCTTGCATTTTCCTCTACATATATATTTTTTTTAAATTTTCATGTAATTAGCTTGATATCGATTGAATTACTTATGAAAGAATACATACTATTTTTGACGAAACTGACTCTACAATTTAGTAGAAATATCAGTCATGGAATTGTAAAATATTTTATAAATCTACATGTCCTGCAGCCAAATTTTCAAAACTGTCATTATATTTAGTTATGGCGTTCAAGGATTCGAATATATTCACGTGAAGCGTCCAGTATCAAACACGGCAAAAGTTTATATGGCTACTTTTTAACGAAACTTTGATACAAATTAACTTTATTAACCAGATAATAAACGTCAGATTATTATACGTATATTCCATACAAATTACTCAACGAAATTTAGCTTGTGAAAATCCTGCGAACTGATTGGTTCTCATTGGCTTGACCAGTATGATTAAAAGATCCCTTTGCTTCAGCCACTTTTGATATCATCATCAAAGTCAATAAATAGTATCTTTCAGTGGAAGTAAAATATATATGAAAATCAATATTTAAAGTTGATTTTTATACACTTGTAATAAGAGTTTCAAACTGAAACATATATTGGTTTGTAGGTAATAAAATTCTTTACAATAATCGCAAGAACATGAAATAGCCGTGTTTGATACTAGACGCTTCACATGTACTTTTATAAATTTTACGTTTTTATATTCAATGGCACGCTGCGATGTTTACTTTCTTTTCCTCCCACTTACCGTAAAATAGCAAACTTCGAATTTTTCAAATTGTATACAATTTTACGTGTTGTTTCACTAACGATCTAGTTTTTGCCTTTCGACATATGCAGGCATTCAAGCATACGGATTAACTTGGAATTTTATTTTAAAGATTGTCGAAGAATTTGAATTTAATTTTTGAATTCCACCAAACTCTTTCAGTCGAAATCTTACACTGTAAAATATTAAACTAAAAATTAGAGCAGTCCCAAACAAATCCTTGTATCGATAACATATCTGAACAAAAGACAAGCTGAACGACTGAATAACAACCAGCTCTAAAGAATTCAAAGCTCGGTAGCAAAGAGTCTAAATGCGCAGTATAGGAAACGGACATGTTTGAACAATACTTATCCGAAGCAGTGCTGATGTCTATTATTTATTACTATTAAGGAAGTGTTTATTATTTATGCAAACTTTGTCATAAATATGAAAAAAAAATCTACACACAAAAATGTATTTTAGAATTCGCAATGTATGATTCAATTATTTTTTATTCAACGTAAGAAAAGCCGCACGTATTCTTTAATACGGTAATTTAATATAACGAGTTTTATTATGAGAGATATTCTATAACATTATTATTTGATATCATGCAATAGCAAACAAAAACAAAAGCTTTAAGAAAAATTACTAGCACCCAAGATAACGTAAATTAAATTATGTTTTGTCTGAACACTTTTGTAATAAAAATTCGTTTATGCACGTAACAAAAAAGAAAGCATAATTTTGTTTCCCATAAAGATGTATAAAAAGTACATCATTTTAGTCTAGATAGTAGAGATCCAAGTCAAATTTTTCAAAGGTAATGTAAAAAAACACGCTATTAAAAAGAGCTAAATATAAATAGAAACCCTGGAGCATTGTGTGCTTTGTAAATGTTTTTAAAAAAATGTTTGTAACGCCGATTTCATAGTGCTTCAAAACACACGTGACAAAAATGTAATACGTGGTTAAAATCTCTTATGTGTTTTTAGAAACCGATAGGTATTTTTTAACACAGCTCATTTTCAACGAATAAAAAAGAAAAACAATAATATGTTAAATTTTTGAATCGTTGAAATTTTGTACATTACCTCATCGACTGTGGAAAGGAAAAATGACATACCCCACCGTTTTTAAAAATAGCTTGTTTTTCAATAATCACAATTAATACAGCATGGTACACGTTATATCAAAAGGATGTAAGCTAAAATGATAACTTACTATCTAAATTTAGCTTTTAAGGGCCTATAAAAATTGCAACCAGGATAAAGGACTTGATGACAAAATGTCTTTCTTTAACAATGTATAAAATTATATAAGTTAAAGTAAATTTAACACCATTTTATAAGTCTCCATGTATTTAAAAGATGTATATATTTCATAATTTGTCTTTGGCCCAAAACCATCAAAAAACGTTTTTTATGCCTATTGTAATTTTTTTATGTGTGGGTAACATCCTTTTTTTTCCACAGTCGACATTTTTTGTTACTAATGACTTTGTTTTCTGTACAACTGGGAATGTACAGCGAGAAACTTATGCCCAAATCTTAAATTAAATATTATGCTAAGCTAAAGACCTAAAATCGAAATTGCGTGTTGTGAAGCTAGGTTTTCTACGATGTAGTTGATTTTATAAGTATACATAAATGCCCATTTGCCACCCCTGAGGTAAGACGAAGCATTGGAAGACCGTGACCGTGCTAGATGGATGAGATATCGCAGGAAATGCGAGTGGTGGAGGTCAGTGAGTAGTGTATGAAGGCGGAGACGATCGATTTATGCAGGCAAGGCTTGCTCCAGACTGTTAAACTTGCTCAAAAAAGAAGAAGTTAAACATAAATGTCAGAACAATGACTGAGCGTTCAACGTCGTTGTCATCCTTTGCAGTGTTCACGTGTTTGAGTATCAGAACGGATAGATTTATAAATAAAAATGTTAACTGATTTGTGTTCTTAGTTATATGTAGTGTTTTACTTCTCTTTCACCCAATCGATTAAAATATAAAATAAATAAACATAAGAAACAGGCAGGTCTTATAGTAAAAACTAATTTTGACATTTAAATTTTCTGTAATTATAGAATCTCTTCTACTGTAATTTGTTCAATTGTTGCTTACACATTTTCATTTAAATTTGTTTTTGTATTAATATTACTGCTAAATTATATTTATTATCAGTTGACAATGCTCGCCATGAGCAAAACCGTTCCTGACTTCTATATATATAAAAGAAAGTGGGGTTTGTTACACCACGTATATCTCGAGAATTACAGCTCGGATTTTAATGATCTTTGTTTTATTAAATTTTTATCCGCCTAGAATAGCAGAATAAGCATTAAAACATCGGAAAAATATCACGGGAAAGAAATTATTAGGAAAATAAATGTCCTCATACAATTTGTTTTTTTGAAAAATACAAATGGAACGTGGACATTGTATGACACGTTGTATGCTGTTTTCCAGTAAATCCACCAGATGGCATTGATTATATTATACTTTGACTGCTCGCTATGTAGGTATACATTATTATCTCTGGTATACATGCGCCGTTATTTTGAGTTTTCATCGATTTTTATTAGGTTTTAATTCCGATAAATCATTCTGATGTAAAAATCTATTTATCCAATTATGGTCAAACACGGGATTCATGGCTCATAGCGGGAACAGTGTATTTTAATTAGTTTATAATGTGGCGCAACTTCTGTGAAATAGTATTTAAACGATATTGGATACGAAGCACACCGTTCATACAATGCATTGCAATACTCGCTAATGTTTTGGCAAAGAGACGATGAATATCAATTCAATATCAAGATGATAAACCTATTGAGCGGTGGGTATCGAAATCATTATTTTCATTTCAACATGATAATAGTTTTACTCAGCAAGAAGGTTAGCTCGATGAATTATTACGCATAACGTTTTTAATGAATTATTACGCATAACGCATAACATTGATTTGAATAGAATACACCAACTTAACGATTAAAAAACACTGAACTCTGTTTTAAGACGATTTAGAAATAACACGGTGCAAAAAAAGAGAAATAAATCGACTATTCATTTAAAAATTTGGACAGAAATATTACACAGTTTCTGGATATCTCAAGAGATGAGAGATATGTCATTCAAAATTTTCGTAAAAGGCTTCGTCTATTGTCTCATAGTGATAGTAAATAATTTTTGTTACGTTTGATTTTTTTAAAGTATTTTTTATATAACATTAAGATACAATAAGCGATAATGAATTTAATTTTTTGATATCCTTAATTTATTTTTATGCAAGGAAACCTATCTACCACAAATTTTAATATAATTGTTTACACTTTTTCTTTACTCGGTATCGCGTTGAGCGTATCTACCGTGTAAATGGGGAGTTCAGTGTAAAGGTGTTCTACTGAAAAGGGAGAACATATCGATTTTTTTTAACCATGCTCGCTTCAGATGCTGCAGTGTATTTTTTTTATATATACAAGCTGTAGATAATCGATCTTTATTAATATAAATACTTTCTTGAATAGTAAAGGGAAGTGTTGATAAAATTAAGATTGTTTAAATAAATAAACCATTTATTCTAAAGATAGAGTTGTAATTTTAAATTCGTTTAAATCTATATATATAAAACAAAGTGGGGTTTGTTACACCACGTATATCTCGAGAATAACAGCTCGGATTTTAATGATCTTTGATTTATTAAATTCGTAACCGCCTAGAATAGCAGAATAAGCATTAAAACATCGGAAAAATATCACGGCAAAGAAATTATGAAGAAAATTAATATTCTCATACAGTTTTCAAATGGCGAACACCTTGAAATAATGAAAATGTCGTTTGTATGCAGATTTCATCCGCTAGGTGGCAATTTTTCCAAAATTCATTTGTTTTTGCTTCTTTTGCATACGATTGACTTCTAAATAATTTTAAATTTAGAGTATGGATTAGAATAAAACAAATCGATGATATAAAATGAAAACGAAATAAAATCGGATAATGTTGAAATAAGGTTATGTTTTTAATTAGGTATGATAATTTTTTTGACAAAAATATTACGCTGTTTGCATGAACGTTGCTCTACTTTGAGATGCCACGTTATTACACTTGGAAAGCTACATCGAAGAAATTTTAACGTCGAAAGCAAGGCGATGCGGTTCCTGCTCATCCGAATGACTACTGATGCTCTTGGTCGCATGTACACAGTTCATCCGAAAAATGACGAATGCTTCTACTTGCATGTCAACAGCTCAATTTGCTTGAAAATGATACTCATTACAATCGCTGAAGAAATTGTTTCTGAATCTCCAAGTCAGATACGCACATTATTTTCTATCATTATTTTGACATGCTTCCCATCGAATCCCCGTGAACTGTGGAACAAGTACAAGGATGACATGTCCGAATACATTTTGCATCGAATTCGTGTCAGTTTGGAGAATCCCGATCTCGAGGTGAATGAAGAGATACATAACCAGGCTTTGCTTTAGATCGAAGACATGTGTTACCTCATGTGCGGCAGTTTGGTAGTCAAGTTAGGAATGCCAACGCCAGATCGTGGAATGAACGACGCTTTCAATCGAGAATTGGAACGTGAACGTGAATATGATCGAGATGCATTGAACCAATCAGTTTGAACGAATGTACCACTGTTGAACCTTCAACAGAAGGAAATTAGCGATACGTTAATGAAGGTAATTGATGATGGAAATGGTGGCTTATTTTTCCTCGATGCGCCCGGTGGAGCTGGGAAGACATTCTTCATGTCATTGATTATGGCCACTGTTCATGCGAGATAAAAAAAATGCTGTAACAGTTTCTTCTTCTGGAATAGCAGCCACGTAGATAGATCAACCGCTGCCGATGAAATAAACGCTTGCCTCAAATAATTGACAAACATGCGAGTTGCATTGCTAAACGATCCATCTGCCGAAGATTTCTCCAAGCAATTGCTGACTATCTATTTATTCATTGTTCAAAATTAAAATTACAGTACATGACATAACAGCTGACGCCAATTCGCCATGTACTTGAAAAATATAATAAGACAAAATATAAAATAAAACTACATAATATATCAGAATCAAAATCAACATAAAAAATCAAGAAATAAAATAGTGAAATTTTACAAACAGTTCACAAATACTATCACTAAAAATGTCCACTTCTCTAGGCAATGCGTTGATCAATCTAAGGGCCCTTGGAACTGGTGATTTAAACCTCTTAAGGTATAAGTTTTTAGAAAGGTATAAGTTTACAGAATGAATAACAGAGGTATAAGTTTTTAGAAATAAAAGTTTTTGCTCATAGTTACGCCCACGCAAGAATAAATTGGGAGCATATAAATTAATAGTCATGAGAATTTGAGGATTATTAACTCGGCCCCGAAGGAGAAGAGAAAAATGATTTAAGCTTGAAAACGATCTTCGACTATCGTCGGTAACGACCGTGTTCCTGTTGACAAATCGAACAGATTGATTTCGTTTCCGCCGAATTTTAACAATTTCGTCTCAACGAAGGACGGCTTCATCAAAAAAATGTTCCCAAACGTCTAATCACAAAAATCACAATTGGTTGATTGAATGAGTAATTCTTGCGGCGAAGAACAAAGATGTGGATCATTTAAACTTCACAATTCAAAATCAAATCGTTGGTCCACTACATTCCTTCAAATCTAGCGAACTTTCGCAAGGTGCGCGAAACATTCTTGCGCACACTGTACATATAACATATTCTTTCAACCAAAAAATAATTATTTCTGCTTCTCTATGATAGTGTCATCAGAAATAGTTTGTAGTATCGACCAAACTATTTTTTTTTTCGTTTATTAGAGATTCGCGCCGCAGCACACCCAGCATCGCCTCGCGGCACACCGCTTGCGGAGCACTGCTTTAAACGACTGAAAAACTGACATGCAATATTGCGAAACACTCACCAATGACCAAAGTTTTGGTAACAAGTAAAATCATCACCTGGGATGAATGGACAATGGCGCACAAATGCGCATTGGAAGCACTCAATCAAAGTATGAAATATCTGTGCAATGACTCAAGATGTTTTATAGGCGCAATGATTCTACTATCTGGCGATTTCCACCAAACACTACCAGTCATTACAAGATTTACCGCTTCCGATGAAATAAACGCTTACCTCAAATCACGACTCTGGCGCTATGTAAAGAATCTTCAGCTGACGACAAACATGCGAGTTGCATTGCTAAACGATCTATCTGCCGAAGCAATTGCTGACTATCGGTAACGGGGGTGTTCCTGTCGACGAATCGAACGGATTGATTTTGTTTCCGCCGAATTTTTGCAATTTCACTTCATTCAACAAAAATCACAATTGGTTGAATGAACGAGCAATTCTTGCGGCAAAGAACAAAAATGTGGATCATTTAAACTTCACAATTCAAAATCAAATCGTTGGTCCACTGCATTCCTTTAAATCTATCGACCGTGTAACAAACGAAGACGAAGCAACCAACTATCCAACTTATTTTTTAAACTTATTGGATCTGCCTGGCTTAACTGAACCTGGGTTAACAGAACATTTATTCACTTTTAAGGTGTTCACTGTCAATACTTGGTGGAATGGCAATATAATAAAAATAATAAAACATTTTTAGTACTTTTTCCACATAAAATTTATTTGATCAGGACCGGTTTCGCTCATCGCGAGCATTATTAACTGATGATAATGCTCAGATGATAATAACTCAGTTGATAATGCTCGCGATGAGCGAAACCGGTCCTGATCAAATAAATTTTACTTAGTGGGAAAAGTACTAAAAATGTTTTATTATTTTTATTACAACATTTATTGATTCTGAGGCGGTACGAAGTTCGTCGGGTCAGCTAGTTTTTAAATAAAGAACAAAAGAATATTGTGCTTTTATTAATTATTAAGTGTGATTTTATTCATTTATCATAGTTTCCTAAATATATTATGTAACTACCATTTTTGGACTCATTTATAAAAATAAACCACAACCTGTCACATAGCCCTGATCATATTAAAAAAACAGTTCTAATGAATAATAACAAATATATATTTTGATGAATATAATATTAAAATTCAACAGTAATTAATTACTTTGTAAGGAATCTATAGTTTTAAAGTTTTTGTCGGGTCTGTAGCAACGTTCCCGCTAAGGTGTGCGCGTGTGCGCGCGCACACTTCCCAAAATGTGCCCGCACACATTTTTTCATCCCCGCACAAGGCTGCACGTAGAAATATTGTAAAAGAAAGTTTGTTTCACCAAATTTTTACATTTTTTATTTTGCTGAAAATTTACTACTCACAGAATTTGATGGTCCGCACGCACAATAGAAAAATTAGAGGGAACGTTGGTCTGTAGTAAAATTATCAAAATCTTTTGCTTCTGTGATGGATTTCACGAGATCGAATCCCAGTACAATTAGATTTTTTTCAATCGACTGGTATTTTTTAAGTATTACAATTCCCAATCACTCTTCCAAACCTTAAATAACGGGGCGAGAGCGATTAGTTTACAACAAGTCTTGTCTTAGCCATATCTTTTCTCTCCCTACTATATTCGAAAAATACGAAATTGAGTAAACAAGTAACAATGAAAATTTGAATCGTTCAAATTATGTCCATTCACACAGATTTGTCACTAATGACCCGTATTTTGCCTTTCGGGATCTTCAGGCGTTCAGGTGTACGGATGAACTTTAACTGAGTAAATGAGTGTTTCGTGTTTGTATAAGAAATACATGTATCATTGAGTTTACAGCCATTGCTGGCGAAAAGGATATGCCCATATGAATGCCCACAAATTTGAGTAGTGAGTAGTTAAATTATAAGTAACAATGAGTTTATAAATGGATTTAAAACAATCCACATAATAACAAACAACTTCTCGAAAATCCTTTAAAATAACAATAATCTGACAATATTGTATAACCTTCAATATACTCATTATTTATATATTTTTTAAAGTTTTATTTTGCACGCATTTTATTTCAAAACAGCAATTTCCGAATATTGCAACAAATATGGCAGACGTCAAATCTATATATATGGACGTTCTTTGTAGGCACATATTTTTCCGGACAGCGGTGGAAACCGCAGCGTTGCCATATTGCTGACTTACCACAGACAAAACTCACCGCAAAGTTTGAATAATTTCAAAGGAAAATATTCCGTGTATCCGTATTTACACGGACCATTTTCAAATCCTGTTTATGATGTTTTTGCGCACACATCACGATGTTATTATTACCACCTGATTATGTAGGTCGTCATAGAAAATGTGTTTATAACTATAATAATTTTGAAAAACAAACAATAATATTTACTACAGTAAGCTTACTCACGTAATGTTTTTATGTCCTTTTTTATTTAGATATACATAGATTAATTAAAAAAAAACAATTTTTAAAATATTCCAGTTTGCGATCCAAACAAAATGTATGAATGAAAAACAAAATGATTTGTACATTCGGCTATGCGACTTGTTACTGCAATCCTACAGGTATTACCGAAACCGAAATTTCGGTATTTCTTCTTAAATTAGTTTTGAAAATGAAAATAACCGATATTTTGGTATTTAAAATAAATCAAGATATTCACGGTAATAATTCTAGTAAAATTCACATCTTTAAATTATTTTTCTCTGATTTTTCCAACGCCAACTCTACCTTTAGATAAAAACCCTCGAATTTTCAACTCCCGACTCTGATTCTATAGCTTTAGTTTTTACCATTTACGATTGATAAGAGATTCTGCAAAAGTATAATAATTTTCGTATAAATTTAATATAAGCTAACACAGAGGTGCGGAACCCGCGGCCTTAAAGCCGCATGTGTCCTTTTGGCCACTCCGGTGCGGCCTTCAGACCAGTGTTCCCTCTAAGCTCTGCGCGTGTGAGCGCGCACACAGCTCGCCGAGTGCGCGCACTTACATTACAACAGAGCGCACAAAAATTACATCAGCTATATCATCACCAGAATAGATTAATTGACATTAAATAGTGTTGTTAATTATTATCATCATTGAAAATTAACCTTTTCGTTTAGTACGTCTAAATACCGTTATGTGGCGCACAAGCACACGAAATTTCGGTTTCGGTATTTCTTCTTAAATTAGTTTTGAAAATGAAAATAACCGATATTTTGGTATTTAAAATAAATCAAGATTGAAATTTGAATGTAATAAATTCTGGGGCTGTAGAGTCTGACTTTTTCTTCCGGAGTCGGAGTCTTAGGACTCGAACTTTTTTTTGTGTGTACATATCGCCAGAGTCAAAAGTGAATGCTACTAAGCATAAAAAATATTAGACATCCAAGCCTGTGAAAAATATTTAAAGTCTTTTAAAAATAAATACGGGTTTTATAGCGCAGCGGTTAGCGCTATTGGCTTCCATGGCCGATCTCACGGGCTCGAGTCCCAGTACGGACAGCATTTTTTTGATCGATTTTCTGTTCAAAGATGTAGGTGTTTGTGATGTCTAAAAAATCCGTGCAACCTTTCTGATCCTTCAATATCCGGGTTTATGATTAGTTAATCACTACTATTCTCTTTAGAAAAGAGAGATTGAGCGACTGAGTGACAAACAGTTCTCGTAGAAAAACTTTTGTTAAGATACCTCCATTAGGAGGCCATATGCTTGACATTAAGAGTGGTCATGGATACAAAATAATAATGATAAAATAAAAATGAAGACATCAAAACACGCATGCCTTCGAAAAGAAATAGATATAAAAAATGCTGTTCGTACTGGAATCGAACCCGTGAGAAAGCCCACTACGCCATATGACCCGAATTATATGTATGACTCATAGCGGTGTTAAAAAGTCTACCTGTATTTTATATACGATGCCGAATTGCCGGTAATAATCTGTTTTTAAACATAGAAAACAGCTCGTTTTTTGAGTGGAAAACGTTTTCGATCGTTCAACGTTCCGTTTCGTGACTTTAAGCATGAGAAACTATCGTAAATCATTTACCTAATAATTTGACCGATGAAGTCCAAGATTAAAAGTTGTTTTACGATCTTCTTTAAGTACAGATATACGTATTAAACGATAGGTTTTATAAACTTTTTTGTGGCAATGTGAGCTTGTTGGTTTTATAATTATATTACAACGTATTATAATGTGTCTCGTCACTTTTAAGGTGTTTTTTTTAAATATACTTTGTGGATACGCATAATAATCAAAAAACTCTTTTGTACTTATTCCGTAATTATCTATTAGACTCATGATAAATCAGTCATGGTTCTTATAAATAACAGTGGAATAAAAACAAAAGATTGTTCCAGAATTTTGAATGTGTCTTCTATGTTTATAATAGAATGTCACTAAAAAGAAAGCAGAGCTTTAGGCAATAAAAACCACGGCTGTAGAATCGGATGTTTTTTCCTGAAGAGTTGGATTCGTAAAAACCAGAGGAAAATAATTTAAAGATATTGAAAGATCATTAGTCTATTCATCATATTGATTGGTGAAATCTACTCGAATATATTCTAGTAACTAGAGTGATCCGGTGGTGCACATATGTTTGAGTTAAACGAAAATATTTTGAAAAATCAATTCGTAGTTGTAGTTGGTTTTTTATTTGAAGCTGGAGTCTGAGCCGTCTTTTTTTACCTGAATCCACAGCCCTGATAAAAACCACTCCAAATATTGTAAATGTTGAACATAGCATTAAATATGTATCTCTCTGAAACACACAACATAACGTGGCGTTTGTTCAGGCACAGTGAAAATTAATGTCGAGGGAGTGTTGACAGATGGCACTGTGTATAATCTTACTAATGTTTGAGTTTTCATAATGTCCGTTGAGAAAATCGTATTAAATATCGGTCGACCAAAATATCAAGTCGGGATATTGCCAACGGCTACATAAAATTATTTTTCAATCGTGTTTGAAAGTATGGATATCTGTATTATTTTATTTCTTCTTCCACCCATTTGATTTTAAAAACATGCGTAGCAAGAGTGATTAGCCTATCACTAGTCTTGTAATTGCACTGTCGTCTTATCTTCACACTCTACAAACAAATAGAATGCTGAGAAAACAAGTAACTAATAACAGTTCTTGTAAAATAGCCGTCGGTTGAAATAACTTAAAAGACTAAATGATCAACACTAGAAGTGAATATGGATACAAAAAATTGGTAAAATTTATTTTTTGTTGAAAGAGTCTACATTTGAAATTTCGGCCACAATTTTAATTTGTGTTATAATGCCACTAATGGCTCGATACCAAAATGATTATATCATGATATTATTACAAGCCTGAGCAAATATGAATCATAAAGCTCGACAGTAATATAACGCTGAAATAATTTTTATTACATCATTTTATAGCCGGCACACATTTCATTGTTTATTACGACACAGAAAAAAAAACAAAAACCCCAACGTTGTTGGAAAATAATGTACTGAAAAGTTGTCCGCGTAAA
Source organism: Himalopsyche tibetana (assembly GCA_030503985.1). NCBI lineage: Eukaryota > Metazoa > Arthropoda > Insecta > Trichoptera > Rhyacophilidae > Himalopsyche > Himalopsyche tibetana. The sequence continues at coordinate 37,476,821 of JAPJYX010000014.1, read as the reverse complement.
GTTTCATACATGCGTGACCGTAAAATGAATGTTTCAAATACCCTTTTTGTGTGGGAATGGAATAAAAAATACTTTTCACCTATGGCAACACACAATGCCTTCCATGCAAATCGTAAAAGTCTAGCGTGGTAAAAATTTACTGACCATAAATAGCATGTTCGAAATGGGTACACTGCCATAAACAATATATAATTTTTAACTTAGGAAAAGATAAATATATATTTTCGGTTGAGTTTAATAATACAATACTGCAACTACAGTTAATATTAACTTATTTATCTGATAAATTACTACAGATATGATAAATATTTTTAGTGATATTGTGTATTTGGCATACATAAACAAATAAAAGTTTTATCTTGCTAAAATCACAATCAAAAGAAAAGTTGCCAATAATTTGTATCATAGCTTCCCTTCATATCGGCAATCAAAGTAAATAATAAGGAGAAAATAGTCGTTGATTTTTTGCCAATATTAGAGATATATCATATCAAATAAATTACGTATTGCAAATATTAAGTGTTCAAATTGAATCAAGATTTAACGAGAATACGGTATCGATAAAAATAAATGATTCTTAGCATAAATAAATTGTATTTTATAAGCTGCTTAGAGTTGTATATTTTTGTGGTTGGCTTTATTTTGCGCAATTATGTATATAATATATTACATCTGTATATAATATGTTACATCTGTAAAAAGTATTTTTTATCTGCAAATTGCTGCTTTTTCGAGCATATTTTTAATGGCTGTGATATCGAAAGTGAAAAAAACGCTTCCGACTTATTTTTTTCAATCATCATCAATCAGATCATTCTATTCACGGTAATAATTCTAGTAAAATTCACATCTTTAAATTATTTTTCTCTGATTTTTCCAACGCCAACTCTACCTTTAGATAAAAACCCTCGAATTTTCAACTCCCGACTCTGATTCTATAGCTTTAGTTTTTACCATTTACGATTGATAAGAGATTCTGCAAAAGTATAATAATTTTCGTATAAATTTAATATAAGCTAACACAGAGGTGCGGAACCCGCGGCCTTAAAGCCGCATGTGTCCTTTTGGCCACTCCGGTGCGGCCTTCAGACCAGTGTTCCCTTTAAGCTCTGCGCGTGTGAGCGCGCAAACAGCTCGCCGATTTCGCGCACTTACATTACAACAGAGCGCACAAAAATTACATCAGCTATATCATCACCAGAATAGATTAATTGACATTAAATAGTGTTGTTAATTATTATCATCATTGAAAATCAACCTTTTCGTTTAGTAAGGCTAAATACCGTTATGTGGCGCACAAGTCTTTTTATTTCTTGTCAAAGTTGCACAGCCAATAATTTTTACGTACATAACCTTCCGAAAATTAGAGGAAATATTGCTTCTGACCAATTCTGGATAAACGAGGTTTGGAGATATCGGGGGAAAAAGTATAGCAAATTCAGGATTTCAAATTCATCGGTGAGCGGAATGCGGCCTTTAGAATAGAAAAGGTTCCCCACCTCTGAGCTAACATATCAACCGCTGAGTTGATAATTTAGTGGCATAATTGATAGTTTAAGTAGTTATAATTGACATCAAATATATGCCGCCTGTGTAGTCAAGTGGGCAACGTCATTGGCTACCGCTACGGAGGTCACGGGTTCGAATCCCAGTACGGGCAGTTTTATAAATTGATTTTTTAATTGATTTATGAATTTATGTTCAAAGGCATGGATGTATGTGATGTCTTGAATTCCCCTCTCCCACTCATCCTATCCTATGAACGGGGCGTATCGAGAGCGATTAACTAACCACTAGTCCTGTCCTAGCCCTATCTTTCTATTCCTACTCTCTTTGGAATAGGAGAGGTTGAGCAACTGAGTAACAAGCAGTTCTCGTAGTAACACTTCTGTTGAAGTAAACTCTATTAGGAGTCCATATTCTCCACGTTGGAAGCGGACATGGTAAAAAAAAATATGCTTAAAAGCTCTATTTCCCATCGCAGACTTTTGCTTTGATAAAGCTTATATGAATGTAATATTTTTAATTGAAGAAAAACAATTTCCATAAATATATTTATGCTAACATGCCTGTGACAGAAATTTCTATACATACTTTTGTATAACTTGGAGGTTTGTGATCTTTGCCATTCATTTATAAGTTAGAATTTACTTGAATTAAATGTCAACTGCATGTATGTCGCTGTCAGGATGTACGTCATGTATTCCTATACATTGACCTTTGGAATATTGAAGCCCCAGAAAGTTGGGGCTGATTGCCTCTACCATGTAATTATTATATATTTAATTATGTATAGGTTTATTTTTAGAGCTGGGTGTAGAAATATCTTAAAATGTAAATTTTACACCATATAAAACGTTGTGCATATTATTTATTCTAACAAAAAATTATTTATATTTCAATAACTATTTATTTAAAACTCATGAAAGTATCAGTCCGAAATATTGAACACAAAGCATTTATTTCTTATACTTACTTTATGATAAATATGATAAACATGTTTTATTGATTTTATCTAGGACTGTCGTAGTGTTTTCGATAAAGATGGAATCGGAGTCGTAAAAAATGAGAAATTCCGACTTCTTCTTTTTAAATCAAATAAAAATAAAAAATATGGATTTAAGCGGATATTAAAAAATACGCAATGACTAAAAAAACTTACTAGTTTTTTTATCAATATAAAATTGTATACCTTTGTTTAAGTCGATACGGAGTCGGTCTATTTGGAAAAGTTCTTTTGTAAATGCCAGAACTGAAATCAAAGTTTTGATTTTTACGAATTGCATTTTGAACTAGTGTAAAGTAAAAGTTTTTTTTCCTTGACAAATAAATTATCTATTTCTTACTTTTAGTCCATGATAAAAAAAAAACTTTGGTAGTCGAGAGAGGACTTCAAAGGTATTTACGAAAGTTACAACAAATAAATAAAAGCTTATGTTAATTTAAGGCTTAATCTAGAAATTGACTGAACGAGCGGTATAGGTCATTATTGTATGGGAGTGATGGATGGAATCAAACTAAAAAGGTCCAATAAATTGTTTTTTGTTTTAATTTTGATGTATGGTACAAATGCATCTAGTATTATACTATATTGAACACACTCAAATATCATCTGTCTAGTTGTCTATATACAGTATATAAATGAATGAATGTTTGTTTGTTTGTCTCGTACGCGTTCCTATACCGCTCATCCGAATGCACAACAACTTTGGTGAGTCGTTGTGTAGACGCCCGCAAAGGTTTCTAAAGTAGCAAAGCCAGCGGTGAGTTGCCAATACGTTAAAAATGGGTCTCGCTTTATATCAAAGCAATTCTCGGTGTTCTGGTGAAGCAATGAGTTTTTTTTATCACTCCTATGCAATATGCAATACTATATTGTGTATCCAAAAGCACTTCAATGAACACAATTAAAACAATAACACTTTCATTCTTTGAGTGGCATCGCAGCCCATGCCGGGTACTCGCTAGTAATAAATAAACAATATGTGTTAATATACATATCCCAATAAGCATGAATCATTTGTTGACAATAAACTGCTAAAAAAAATCCGCTTGAAAATGTTGGTTTCGATAAAATTATGAAATATTAACAAAAAGTGGTTCCTAATTGCCTTTCAAATAAGACTAGCTATAAGCCCGTTGCCCAGCAACGGGAGATTTTTGTTGCATTGTGTTTGATTTTATTTTATTTTATTTTAATTTATTTTATTTTATTTTATTTTATTAAAAAAAGTGGAGACTGGAAGGTGTGAAATGTGGTCGGACAGACATTATCGGCTATTAATATATAGAGAATAGCTGTAAGCCCGTTGCCCAGCAACGGGAGATTTTTGTTGCATTGTGTTTGATTTTATTTTATTTTATTTTATTTTATTTTATTTTATTTTATTTTATTTTATTTTATTTTATTTTATTTTATTTTATTTTATTTTATTTTATTTTATTTTATTTTATTTTATTTTATTTTATTTTATTTTATTTTATTTCATTTTATTTTATTTTATTTCATTTTATTTCATTTTATTTCATTTTATTTCATTTTATTTTATTTCATTTCATTTCATTTCATTTTATTTCATTTTATTTCATTTAATTTCATTTCATTTCATTTCATTTCATTTCATTTCATTTCATTTCATTTCATTTCATTTCATTTCATTTCATTTCATTTCATTTTATTTTATTTCATTTTATTTCATTTCATTTCATTTCATTTTATTTTATTTTATTTTATTTTATTTTATTTAAAAAAGTGGAGACTGGGAGGTCGAGGACACCCTACGTACACTCATTCGGACAAACGGACATTATCGGCTATTAATATATAGATTTTTTTTTATTTTTTTATTATTTTATTATTTTTTTTATTTTATTTTATTTTATTTTATTTTATTTTATTTAAAAAAGTGGAGACTGGAAGGTCGAGGACACCTTACACTCACTCATACGGACCTTATCGGCTATTAATATATAGATTAAAGTGTGTATATATTTTGAATCTGTCAACTTTGGTAAAATTAAGAAGAAGGGACGTGTTATGAAATATATACTATTTTTATAATACTTCTAAACATGAAATAATTATAAATTAATGAATATCCAAATAAGTATCAATTGTATGTATGTAAAAGATTCCGCTTTATTCAGTTAATGTAAATTTCACAATTAAATGTTACTTGAATTTTGTGTAGGTTACCTGCTTGATAGAGACATTCGGACACATTATAAAACGAGGCCGAGTGAATTTGTAAAAATGGATAAAAAACGCGAATATTAAATATGGTTCAATTTGTGTATTTTAAAGGTAAAAAATACTGAATATTCGAAATTTATTGCTATAATTATGTTGTATTGGTGGTTTTAAATGTTTTAATAGATATTACGTGAGTGTAAAAATAGCAGATAAGTTTTGGGGATGATTCCAAGAATATCTTTTACAGTATGAAAAAAATATAACTAATGAATTGCTAATATGAATACGAAATTTGAATTATTTTGATTCTGTACTTTTCCATAAGTTTTGTCGATAACGACCCGGGTTTCGCCTTTCGGTATTAGGTTTTATTAAGCACATGAATGCACTTGAACTGAGGGGTAGCAAATATATATATATCAATAAGGTTAACCCGTTAATACAAACCGTATATATACATATGTATATCAATTAGGTTAACAATAATTAAACTGTGAAATTCACTTCTATGTTTGTATATAAACGATAAAAACCGTTTGCTGCCCGTCTGCTTAAGTGCATTCATGCACTTGATAAAACCTAAAGATGCTGAAAGGCGAAACCCGGGTCTTTATAGACAAAACTTATGGAAGAGTACAGAATCAAAACAATTCAAATTTGATATTGAAGTTCCGTCAAGCACCTTCAGTCGAAGTTTTAAATGAAATAATATAAATACATTTTTAAAGTATTGTATTATTCATTGGTTAAAAACGAAACATTCATAAAGCTACACAACAACAACATAATACATTATAGTGATTCTTGTTTACAGATTGTTCGACTATAAACATTTCGATCAGCATAATATCCAGGGATGCATGAGTTCTATTAAAGTAATAACGGGGATGATTACCCCTGACCATTGGCTGACTTGTATTTACATTGAGAACCATTATATATGTATAAAAGCTAAGAGGTTTTGCATGTTTATTTCCATCCCTTAGCCTTGCAAGCGTTTGTATACCAAAGGCCTATTCCAACTTAAAGTTTGCCGCAAGGCTATGTGAAACAAAGATTAACCTGGCCGTTTGCATAATATGAAGATTTGTTTTCAACGTACTTGGCTGGGCCTTGAAGTAAACAAAATTAGTACCCTGTCTACTATTTAACTAATGTAATCATTATTATTATAAAACCCTTCTGCAATACACGGGTGTCCCTGCAACACTTGTAAGTAAAGACATATATTAAAAGATGTTTTATGTTACTTCAATATGAATTGCATTACTCTTATAATTAATTTTATTCTGCGTACAGTTAACATGTGTAACTTTGGTCATCGGTCTTACATTGGTCCACTGCAATAAAAAAGATTTTTGATATACCATTGCTACTTGTATGTTTCTTGGCAAAGCAATAGTATTGTGTATCCCAAGGTTGGGAAACCTTTTCATTTCTAAAGGCCACATTCATTTATGTGATTCAACATAAGGCCGCAGTAAAGAAAATGTTGACACCCCCCCTTTTTGACGATCGAACATATAATGGGTTGATTAGGCTCTTTTTCTAAACGCTTGCGCTTAGTTTTTTGATTAAAGTGAATATTTTGATCATGTCAGAAGACCGCATTATAGTAGTCAAGAGGACGCAGGTTCCCCTCCACTGGTGTATTCCTTTGCAGGTAAACATATGAGTCATAATGCATCATATTTGCTTTATTGTGAAATTTGGCAGTTGTCAGTTGGGTATCTATCATATTTAAAAAAAATCTGTCTGCAATATTTTAAATTTGTATTTCTACTTTATAAAAAATAGGTTCTATAATTTTAGTAAACAGTTATGTACTAAATACATGAAGTCGTAGAGATAAGTTGCAAAGACCCTTAAATTGGCTGACTCTTGCTAAAATTCTTAAGATTATAGGAATTATTGTGAATATTTGTGGTATGGGACAAAGTTACCTGATATGGGGTGCAAACTTTTAACCCACACTGTTTTATCTGTATTTATATATCGAGCATAGAAATATTTCCAAAAACGCTTTGTGAATTAAACCAGAAAACGCTAATACTCATATTTATCAAATAATACCACACATAATAGTAACGGCGATTTATAAAAATACAAAAAACCTTCAGTTGGGTCAAAGTTACCGGCTTTGACAGTATTATTAACGGAAAAGACAGTTAATATTCTAATGACTTTGTAATTGTTTTTTTTCATAATTATAATTATATAAACTAATCATAGTTACACAAAACAAATTAAACGATGAATGACCACCTAACTTGAATATGCTACGAAAATAACTTCGTAAAATTACTCTTATCAAGACCGTTAATGTATTGTATTCATTGTCATATGCTAAGACCAAAATAATAAGCTAATTAATATATTATATTTAAAAAATAAAAACGCTGAATGAATTACATGTAACAGCAAATCCACAATATTATTTAAATAAGATGTTTTTTACAATTCCCGCTCCCAATGTTGAGCATATGGACTCCTAATGGAGTTTATCTCAACAGCAGTGTTTTTACGAGAACTGCTTGTTACTCAGTTGCTTAACCTCTATTTTTCCAAAGAGAGTAGGAATAGAAAGATATGGCTAGGACAAGACTAGTAGTGAGCTAATTGCTCTCGATACGCCCCGTTTATAGGATAGGATGGGTGGGAGAGGTAAATTCAAGACATTACATGCCTTCGAACAGAAATTGAAAAATCAATTTATAAAACTGTCTGTACTGGGATTTGAACTCGTGACCTTCGTAACCGAAGCCAACGACGTTGACCACTTGACCACACAGGCAGCTAAGGTGCTTTCTACGTATAAATAAAATAAAATTATATAAATAATACACGTATAATTACTTGACGTAAATATTTATGAAGAGAGAATATCTAATAAACATAAAACCAAAAACTCCATTTTGTAATTTCATAATTTTAAAATGTTAGAATCAATCTTGCTTCATTACTTAAGCAAACTTTGCGATAGTAAGTCTGAAGATGCCTCTGAAAGAGGCGAAACACGTGTCACAGTTAGTAACACAATACGTGGAATAATCAAAGTTAATTTAAATTTTCTATTTTCTATTATAAAGACAGTTCGTTGAACTCAGTAAAAAATATTTGTTGAAAGTCAATGATACTTTTTCCGCCTCGTCATACAAAAATCATTACATTTAACGAAGACAGAAAGTTTGGAAGAGGAAAGCGGGAAAGTAAATTAAAACAAATAATATCGACCTGTCAAAGTAACCGGAAGTTCGTATCTACGTAGGAAAACTCCTCGCGAATTTTCCTCTCTCATCTGACATTTTCCCAAATGACTTTCCAGCGCTCTGTACTGCCGGAGTTGTTATTTGTTTCTTGTCTTTTTTTTGGTAATGTCTCGAGCGAATTTTGTTTTTGTGATTCCAAATAATGCCAATAACCAACCCTTCAGAGAGAAATAATTTTATTCAACTCTTTTTTTATTTTTTGGTTATTTTGTTGTATATTAATTTATGATGGACTTATGTTCTATAAAAACGAATCACCGGTAAAACAATGTTATTTTTAACATACACAATAAAATGTGAAGATGCTGAGTAGGGCTTATACAAAACCGACTTTAAAAAAACCGGTTTTCGAAAATCAATATTGTGCGAAAACCGGTTTTATCCGGTTTTTCAAAAAATGGATAATTCAATTAAAATAGCGTGAAAAAGTTCAATTTTTTATGTTATTTATTTATATACATAATAATACACAACAAGAAATTATTTGGTGCTACTCTTCAGAAAATATGATTTAAGAAAACACAAAGCGTCAACTGATCGTCTGAAACAAAATTTCATGATATCGAAAATACCCTTTCGCTGGGTAATGATGTGAAGCATATGGTGTTTAAGCCAAATATAAAAGATCTATATTTTCTGTCCTTTTGTTTATTCTTTTGTTTATTTTGAAAATTCGGCACAACCAGTTACGAAGTTGAAAAACCGTTTTTCGAATGTCACAAATTTAGCCAAAAAACTGGTTTTTGAAAACCGACAAGCCCTAATGCAGAGTACTATGTAATACACAACAAACACGACAAAGATCAAAGAATAGTATGATATTGTGTTAACATAAATTGGACAAAATTTTGTCAATTGTCCAGTAACAGTTTTGACTATCGCGAAAATTTTGATCTAATTTTTTTTATCATTTCATAATATTTTGCAATTAGTACATCTTTTTATAAATATATATTTTAAATTTAATAATTTTCTATCATGAAGTCAACGACAATAAATTGATTTATCTGATACGTATACAAGCACTAGAGTTTATACACAATCCTACTTTAAAAAAATAGGTTTTCAAATACCAATTCACGTTTCACAAAAAATCTGATGTTCAAATAAATTAATGAAAATCTTTTTATTTTTTAAAAACTTATTTATTATTATATTATACTACCATTAAAAATAATTTATATTTTTTTATTCGCTATAAAAATAAAATTTCAACTGATATATTACTTAATTTTGCTAACAATTTTTTTCTGAACCAGAAAATACATTTTCGCTTGTTAATTGAAGTAGGTCATATAGTTTTAAGAAATCAAATAGAATATTTAAATTTGTTGTTATTTTTTTAGCCTCGTTTATATTATATTTAATATTTTTGAGTTTGATCTACTTAGTGCATAGCTGTATATGTACGAGTCAAAATGTGCAACAAAAATAAACGTAAATATAAAATTTTCAACGCATCCATTGATGATTCAACTACGTCCAGCTAAAAATAAAAATACTAACGTTCCTTAATAAATAAATTAATATGTTTTTTAATATCTTAATACCGGTTCTTAAGCCGATTTATAAATTTACAAAATAAAACAGTTTTTGAAAACCGTCAAGCCTTCACTACCAAAAGAAAATCTCGAATAATGAATACCGTAAAATTAAAAACGAAAATCCTGTCCTATCAAACATTTAGATTAGAAGCAAATTAGTCAACGAGACAGACACTACCACAAGATAGGGAAATGTTTTCGATTTTCCATTCTACGGTGTGGTTCTCGGGGTAATGATATTTTAAACTGAACAACAAAAACTTTAATTAAACAATAATGTTTAAATCGTTTCTGATTTAATTAATGCTACGTCTGTTCCGCTAACAACAAGCCGAAATGTTGGACCAAAACCAGAAAATTTTGTTTTGCGTGTAACATGGCGACGTGCTTGATTTTAATCATGGGATATGTAAACCTCACTATGTGTTCACTAGATGAGCAAATGTTGCCCTAATGTATTGTATAAAGGTTTTGAAATATCTATTAGCAGATTGTTGAGTTTATTTAAGTACCTCTAAGCCTCTATTTGGGTTTTGTATCACAAAATGAAATATACCATACAATTGAAGGAGAATTAACACTATACTTATATACACGAATTCATACTAAAATAACAGTTTTTAGTTGTTATGTTTTGGCTCATGTTCCATTTCTTAGTACAATAAATTTAAATGAGATAGAATAGTCGCCTGCTGTGGCCCAGTTGGTTAGAGCTTGCTCTACCAATCACGCAGGTCTGGGTTCGATTCCCGGTAGGATCACAGTGAATTTGAGAATTATTTGATTCAAAGTTGTGATCAAAAACTGTGTGTTTGTGATTTCAATTCACATTATTTCCTCTCCTCCCATTCTTTTGATCCTTTAATAACTGGGTGTAGCAATAGTGATTACTCAACCACTAGTCCTGTTCTAGCTTTATCTTTTTTCCCTACTACGTACTCACATTAAGTAAGTAACAAACAGTTTTCGTAGAAAAACTTCTCCGTAAGAAGGCCATATGATCCAAATTGGGAGCGGACATTGATAAAAAATGAATTATATCAAAGAGAGTAGATAATTAAAGAATTTGAGTCATTCAGGTTAAAGATCGTAAAATTTAGCTGCAAAGTCTTGAAATATTTTCTTTTTATATTTTTAGATGACGTAAGATACAAACACTAATAGTATTAATTAAGTATTGATTGTTAATTAATTGATAATTTGTCTGAAGAGGTTTAAGACCTGTCTTTCGTTGTATTCCGTTGTGACACCGAAAATATTATTAAATACTGTACAAACTTAAATTAGATATATTTTAATTTTCCATAAGTCAATATCTAAAAAAAAATATCTAAAAATGTGCACTAATCCAGTAGACTCTCAGTGGCTTAAAATACATACGGTTTTCAAACCGATAGTTCGTCTCCTTGGCTCTTAGTTCTAAACTAGGATTGGCCTTTTCCACGTCTGCTTTTCACAAATTCCATTCCCATGAGATTATTTTAAAATTTATAGACAAGGTTGATATCGTAACTGAAGATAATAACTCAAATCGCCTTTTTAGGTTTTGATTTTTATTTTTATTAAGCCAAAGACAATGGCTAGACAAGATTTTTAATCCTGAGCCAAGGGATTGGAAACGAGACCAAAACCAGCTTAGATGTTGCCTATTCTTTGTATTTTTCGTATCCAAGATCTAAAAGAGAGATTCATTCTTTCAAAAGTGTGGTTTTTCTGAAACAGTCTCATTTTTTTCTAAGTGAACAAGTCTTTGTTTGATTCACAAATAATCATAACAACGTTGCATTAACCACTTGAATACCAAGCGGACACAGGTGTCCGGAACATATGCAATCGAACACGGATATCCATGACTTTAAAAAAATCAAATACTTGGTATTCTAATAAAATATAAGCAATATTTTGATAAATATGTGTAGTGCTATCTAAACTGAGTCAATATAGGTTTTTAAATATCAAATACGAGTGTATATAAGGCAAAATTTATTTTTCTCAAAAATACGCAGTATCTCTGGGTCATATTATTGATTCATTTTCGCGGTATTCAAACGGGGTAACCACGACGGCCATAATTATATGCTCTACCTTTACAACCATAGTAAATCACATTAAATGTATTGAGGTTGACGTTTTTTCAAGTCCATCTTACGGCAATCCTGATAAACTTGTTGTTTATAAACGTATTGCAAGTGAGATCATTTGTGTCGGATAAGGTCTGACCGACTTTTTTTTGCATATAAAGCGGCCAAAAGTATTTGTTCTGACACAGTTTTTTTTTCGCTAGCTAATTAATAACTGAGCATAATGGCTTCTCATAATTCCACCGTACAAATGAATGGTTGATTAATAGTATTGTAAATGTAGAAATTTTCGGGTATTATTATTTTTTTTTTGGTACTCAAAAAATGTATATTCTCATACACAACAAAAACTGCCAGTGAAATTCAAATATTATATTATTTTAAAAATAATAAAAGATTTTTAGTACTTTTTCCACATAAAATTTATTAGATCAGGACCGGTTTCGCTCATCGCAAGCATTATCAACTGATAAGAAAAATATATAAACAGTGATATTTATACAAATTTAAATTGAAATAAAAATAAAAAGGTGTAAACAACTATTAACAATTTAAAGGATTAGCAAATTACATTATAATTACACAAAATTAAAATGCTTAACAACCATAACAATTAAAAAATCATCATCAAAGAATAATAAATCTAAGTGGCAAACGATATCAATTATAATATATATCTTCATTACTGCTGATTTTGTTGAAGTACATCATTGCTTGGAAGCGGGAAAAACACCAAATCATCATTAGGATATTTACTTTAGTAATGTAGTGTTTCACTTTGTGTTAAAATTTCCCAAATTTTAATTGTGTTTATAATTGATATCGTTTGCCACTATGCCACTATAGACCAAATACGGACAGTCATAAGCTCTTTTTCCAAGAAATTTTAGAAATCAATAGAGCACAGCTGCAAAGTCTTCCGATTTTAAATGAAATATTAAACTTTCCCGCATCTCCACTTCTATACCCTATATAATCATAAAATCATATAATCATAAAACCTTTGCCGACAAATAAATAATATAATTCTTGAAACAACTTACTACTCAAATCTGTTGGCATTGCCATGAGCTCATCCTTTTCGCCAGCAATGGCTTTGGACTCAGTGATGCATTTATTTCTTATATAAACACGAAACTTTCATTTACTAAACGTCAGTTCAAGTTCATCCGTGCACTTGAATGCCTGAAGATGCCGAAAGGCGAATCCCGGGTCGTTAGTGACAAAATCTGTGAGAATGTACATAGTTTGAACGATTCGAATTTAAATTATTTTACTTAACCGTATTAAATTGAAACAGCATAAAACTAGTCTAGTGTAAATCGTGAGATGGATATATACGAGACTGGCTTGTGATTCTGTACGGAATAGTATTGGGTAGTTTGTATTATTATTATACAGATATAAATTTAAATGTGAAATAAAATAAGATAGTTTACCTAAGCCATGAATGTTGCTTTAAAATAAACAGTTTTCTTCCTTAATGAAATTCTCTTGGACGTACACGTACTTTAAAGGCATTAAAGTTTAAGGTTATTGGGTTGAAACACATTTGCAAATAATTGAAATTTACGTTGCACTCAACTCAGTTGAATACTTTGTTGTGTTTATTTTAATTAACTCTTGAGTTAATATTTATACTTAAAGTTACATATAATGTTTATTATGTGAGATAACTGACGCAAGAAGGCAACCATTATTGTAATTTAATTGACTATCAAATACATAACTAAACAACTTAATACTAATGTGATGAACCATGCTTTTTTTATTGTGAAAATTGTATTAAAAAACTGTCGATAATTAATGACCACCAGAACTCCAGCTTGCTCTGATGGAATCAAAAATATAATGATTTAGTTTAGTACACGTAGACGAGACACCTTTTAAAATAAGATGAATAGTAAATATGTATTTTACCATTGGGTAAAAGAATAAAAGGTAAAATCGATTTCTGTTTTGCGAAAAAGCGATTTTTTTTTAAAGACTTTTCGTAATCATTTATGCATTTAAAGGTTAACAATTATCTTTAAAATGAAACATCCTCTAGTAGGAATAAATGGTAAACCATCTTATCGTGATAACAGTTTAATTTAATCCTTCAAGGTACATATATCCAAATAAAGATGAACATGCTAATCAAATGGTTTCTTTATTTGGATGTCCTTGTATTTGTCAAAAAAACATTTTCTACCGTGAGTATTAAATATCAAATGAAAAGTAATAATATTAGGAATCTATTATTATAAGAAGTCGAACCTTTGGACTATTCAATCAAAAAAGACAAACACGAGCGACTACTACGCGACTACATGCTCTGTATAGCAATAGGTGAGATATTGTGATCATTATTATTTCATATTCTTATGGTAATAAAATTTTGATGACAATGCTTTATATTTAAAAAGGAATTCTCTTAAGGGATTTTCCATAAACACGGAGAAAATGTGCCATAAACAATGTGATGGCTTACGACGAAACGTAGTGGGCTAAAAATGATGACATGAAATAACTTATAAACAATTCAGCAAATAAAGTATTTCTACATATAATTACTTTTTATAGAAGTGGTCAAAATATGTAGTTATTAACAGAAGGGATAAATATTGAAAAATCTACTTCAAATTCTGTACATTTCTACACGTTTTGTCACTGAACATGAACCCAGAGATCATTTTTCAGCATATTTAGGCATGGATGAACTTATGCTGACTATTCCACTTGGATCTCAAGCGGACACAGGTGTACGGAACATATGCAAGCGAACAAGGATGTCTAAGACATTTTAAAAAATACATAAATTCATTTCAAAGTGTCCAATACATATGATACTCGTGATAAGTAAAACCAGCTCTGATTCTATTATGTAAATGTATAAATAATACAAAAGACTGTTCAATATTAACCACTTGAATACCAAGCGGACACAGTTGTCCGGAACATATGCAAACGAACACGGTTATCCAAGATATTTAAAAAATCAAATACTTGGCATTCTAATAGAATAAAAGCAATATTTTGATGAATATGTGTAGTATCATCTATAATGAGTCAATGTAGGTTTTTAAAATATCGAATTCGAGTGTATATTAGGCATTTTTTTTTTTCAAAAACACGCAGTATCTCTGGGACATATGATTTATTTGCGCGGTATTCAAACGGTTAATAAACGGTTAACCTGTCTTGATCATATATTTTTACACATTTATCTAATTTTAAACTTTTTTTAAGGCATACACTATACACACTAATCACCATAAAATCACGCGTGATAGCGCATGTGTTTAAAAGGTCACCAATGATAAATTCAATCGTTCACAATCAATTTTAAAAAAATGTCTGAGAACTAAAGTAACTACACTTGAAACGTTATTTAGAATAAAACCTATTTTGGTTTTCGATGAGAATTTTGATTTCCAAAAATCACGGTATCGCTTAATACGAATTGGCGTGCTTTGAATTTATTAACGTTTAACGAGTATTTTGAAAGTGCCAATCTGTAAAAGTTTAACGTGTAGCCATAAAGCGTCTAGGCGCTTTTCGGGAGCTTTTCAATTGCGTGTCAGATACAAATGAAAAGATTGCCTCCCATAAAAGATAAGACCCATATACAAACAGCGGCGGTTTGAATTAATGCTTTTAAAATTTGGCGCAAGATGGCACTTCGCAAAGTTGTATCAGTTTAAAAAAACAATGAAGGACTTATTTTAAATCTGTGAAATTTATCGCAACATTAATAATTAAACTTTTCTTAATTTTGGCGATCGCTGTAGACTGGTGGCAATGATATTTGTAAATAATAATATAAATGTAAATGATATAATGAAAGCGGCGGCGTACATGGTTTTTTGTATCAGGGGTGGGCTGGAGGGAGTCGGTACTTGTTAGTACTTTACCGCTACACCGCTACACCGCTCATCCGATTGCTATAAAACTTTGACAAACTTTTTGCTTGCACTTCTGGTAAGGTTATAGGCATAGTAAAATTAACTTACAGTAGGTATATAAAAATCAATGTTTGTATGTCTGCCATAGAGTTAATTTTGACAAAGTATACTTGCACTTGCGCGAAGATTATAGTACAATTAACTTATAGTAGATGGCGTGTGTGTTGCACCATAAACAATCGGCAGCAAACATCAAACAGAAAAAAGAAAACACGCACTTCAATTAAGTCAATTAAGACACAAACACTTTCTTTCTTTGAGTAGCATTACAACGCTTGCCGGGAACCGGCTAGTTAATAATAATAATAATCAAAAAAATAGCAACAATATATGTGTGTGTTTTATGAGACTTTTGATTCAAATGAATCCGAGTGTTGCTACTAAATAAGGTTTAAATAAATAATTAAAAATACGACTTATTCTTTTTTAATAGAACAGTTAACGATTAATTTATTAAATAAACACAAAGTACCATTACCGTGTCTCACACAATAAAATGTAAATTCGGAATATCCTTTGCTTAAAATTTTGTCTAAAAATAAATATTCATTAACGTTCTTCGCGTAGAAGCAATACTTTCCTTTTCGTCATTTGCAATTTTCCTCCAATTACCCCATACTATAGTACCATAACGAGGTATATACAAATTGATTGAATCGAAAACGTTCGCTGTCAAACCAACCCTTTAATCTAATATTATATTGAGTTTTAAATATGGAATTTGCTTGAAGGGTAGCTGTGCGTTTGCAAAAGTGTTGAACAAAAACAAAAATGTCCGGTATTCAATTCAAAAACTTTCGTCATGCATTTTTTTCGAAACGTTTTTAGATTTCAAATAAATAAAACTTTAAGTTGGCTTTAAGTTTCAGAGTTTCTTTAATCGCTGATTTATTTGTTTGCATTCATGTGATCGCTTCAGAAGCAAACAATCCATGGTGACGATATTCCGTGCAGACACTATATGGATTCATATGCAAATGATCATATATACATCTTTTGAAACCATTCCAATACATAAACATATACATGCACATCTATACTATACACAAAGAAACAAACTGAATAGTCATTTTTACGAAGAGAAAGATGGTGCTTTTATTTTTATTAATTTTTAAAAGAAAAGTTTTTTATGCTATACGTATTTTAAACTAAAAGTTCACAATGCAAGTTATAGAAGCGCTTACTAAACACTGATCTTCTTTTTTTTATTTATACATTTTTTTGTTACTTACGGTTCAGAGAATTTAATTGTAACAATAATACTATTTATGTGTATCCATTGTATTTTGTTTAAATTAAATCTTACAAGAGTTTCCTCTTAGAATTTTCCCTTTCAAAGCTTAGTGCCAACAGTTATTACGTAAATATATAGCTTTAATACATAAGAAAAGGTAAAAATATTATACACACAAAATTGCAATTTCATATCAAACTTTATGATCAGTGCACGCACACTAAAGATTCTGTGTTGAGACAACCCGAAAATAAATTTCCGCGAAAAATACACCCTTTGCCAGTCTCATTTCCCGCAACATTTGAATAAAACAAACCGAGACATGAAATCTTCAAAAGAAGGTTTTATTCATTCAATACAAATATATTTTGAGATCTTCTTTATCTTGAGACAATTTTTACATTTCGGAATGGGACAAAAAAAGTGAGAAATTTGCAAATCTTCCATTTATTGAATAACTTAAAATATGACCATAACATTTATACCATTCACTTATTTTAAATTTTTCATGTACTATTGCATTTTTTTTTCTTTTCTAAATATATAAAATATTTATTATGTTTGAATATTATTTCATGAAATATAACCGCCCCTGCATAAACAAGGGGTGCATTGATCCAATGCCACATTAACCAGCCGCCACTGACTGTACGTACGTGTGACAGATCCTAGTTTTGCAATAACAGCCATAAAAATGCTGACCCAATGAAGAATATTTCATGGTAAATGTTTTTTTTTTTTTTTAAAATCAAACGATTCACTCAAATAACGTGTAATAAAAAGCAACGTAAATAAATAATTACAATACAACATTGCCGTCTTCAGCAATGCTTAATATAAAAAGTTTGCTTGGGGTTTGAGTGTTCATGTATAGAAATATTCGTTTAGATATTAATTATTAAATATGTGCCGCCTGTGTGGTCGAGTGGTCAACGCCGTTGGCTACCGCTACGAAAGTGACGGGTTCGAATCCCAGTACGGGCAGTTTTATTAATTGATTTTTTAATCGATTTATGAATTTCTGTTCAGAGGCATGTATGTATGTGATGTCTTGAATTCTCCCCTCCCACCCATCCTATCCTATGAACGGGGCGTATCGAGAGCAATTAGCTAACCACTAGTCCTGTCCAAGCCCTTTCCTTCTATTCCTACTCTCTTCGCAGTTCTCGTAGAAAAACTGTTCTTCTGTTCAGATAAACTCAATTTTAAAAAAAATGTGCCTTGTCTCGGGACGCGAGAATTTTCCGGGAGGTGAAAATTTTATGTCTCCTGAGAAATGAAAAAGTCCTGATTTTAAAATCTCGAGTGCACCCACACCATAAAGCATGACTTTATTGATTACAATTAAGCTATTCATTGTATTCAGTTTTATTACAACACGTCCATTGGAAATTAAGAAAGTAGAGAACTCAATGCGTCTATAAGCGGTGTATCAAAGTCGTTTGTTTAGCTTAAATTAATTCATGCAAATCATGACAAGTTGCAATATAAGTGTATGTCCCAGATTTGACAGAAGATATCATATCCATCTGACCATACCCTCCCACGCGATCGCTTCCAATTACCCTAATGGATGTAAAATTGGCTACAGCATAGAAAGGAGGGCGAAAGGCTCTAACTACCTGTGTGTGCTGTACGAACAACCCTTGTCGGGTAGAGCAAACACACAGGGTATTCAAATAAAATTATATTCGAGGACTAAAAGCAAGACCTCAACTTTAGACTCAAGGTTGAATATCTTCAAAATGGTATATATACTGAGCTTATTAAATAAGCGACTGAAATATGATGATGTTTTTGGTGACATCATATTTTTTAGAAAACTTAATTTAACTTTATCGTACCGAAATTAAATGATTTTATAAGAAACAATTTTCCAACCTCTATATTTATGCAGTGTGATAATTTCTTAGCGATTTGAAGTTTTTTTTTATCAATTTTCGCTCTCAATATGGAGCGTATAGTCAATATAAGTTTTTTCTACAATAACTGTTTTTTACTCAGTCGCTTAACGCAGTCGAAGTCGCAGTAGTAGGGAAAGAAGGATAAGGCTAGAACAGGACCAGTGGTTAACTAATCGCTATTGTTACACCCAGTTATTAAGGATCAGAAGAATAAGAGGAGACAAAATAATGTGAATTGACATCACAAACATCCAGTCTTCGATCGCAATTTTTAATTGAATAATTCTCAAATACACTGTGATCTGACCGGGAACCGAACCCAGACCTGCGTGACCGGTAGAGCAAGCTCTTACCAACTGGGCCACAGCAGACGACTAATTGATGATTCGAAGATATCTGGTTGAATCTACTGGCGAGTATTCTCAATTTAACATTATACGCTAGAACTTAAAGCTGTTTATTTTGTCTTTTCTTCAAGATGTAATCTTGTTGAATTTATTATATTTTCTTTGTGTTCAAAACAAGCATGTAACTCAAATTGAAAAGTATGTATTTTTATTGTCTTTGTTGCGCTTTGGCGAAAATTCTTTCAGTACTATTTTTTTAGGTGAATGCTTAAAACTTTTATCTATCATATATGAAATTCAGCCTCTCTTCACCATTGCATTACATTATAATGAACATTTCAAATTCACTATATTTTAAATTATATATAAAACATGGATTTAGTTAAAACCTCTCGTATACGTAAATACTACTTGAATGCGGAAAAATCTCTCAATAAACATGTCATTGTTTTGACTTATCAAAAGAGATATTATTGAAAAACTTTATGACATTATTGATAAATACATGATAACTTTTTGATTCCAATCGTTATGCAAAGCTTTCCAAATAGTAATTACTATTGAATATATTATATTCCTTGTCGATTATTTTCAACAGCTGTAAATGCATCCAGATTAAAAAAAAGTCGTTCTGATATGTAAATATGTTGGGTATTGTAAAGTGTAGGCTAAAGTTAATTTCTGCCAAAGATAAACATCACAAAAATATTATAAATATTATAAATAAAATAGATTTTCATTAAAATCACGAAATATAAAGAAAAACAATCAAATATCCACCCAGTAGATGGCAGGTGCCTGTTGTTTAGATAGTTCTAAAGTAAATTGCATTAAATGACACACGTTGTCTTGTTTACCATATTACTTATAGACCCATGCGGATAATAATTTCAGTCAATATGCTTTGACCCGTCTAACATGTCTAATGAATGTACGCCGACCCTTGGGTGAAAGTTTAAAATATAGTAGCGTATATAAACCAATTTTTTTTATATTTTAATAACAAAATAACTTTGGTTGAACGATATTGCGCACAAATATTCTTATTTTTTATAATTTCATGGCTTAAAGTTCATTTTAAAAATTATTACATATCGACTGTGGAAAGAAAAAAGGAACCCACAGTTTTTTTCGATAATTACAATGTATCAAACTTGATACACGTTCTGTCAAAAGGATTCAAGCTAAAAATGCCGAATTTGTAACTAAATTTAGCTTTTAAGTTTGAAAAAGATGAGTTTGTATCAATATCAATTTTATAAATTGCCTAGGAAAAATCTTTATTTCAGATTTTTTTTAGACATAAAAAAAATATTTAACATTACAGCTTACGCCAATGCGTCAAACATTTTTGAAGTTGAAAAATCATACGAGATATACTCGATGAGAATTTTTGAAAGTCACGTGAGATTAACTCAAGGAGAATTGACTTCACAAACACCCATGTCTTAGATCTGAAATCAAAACTGAAAAAAATCCAATTTTGACATTGACCTTACCGGGAATCGAACCCAGACTCACCTGATCGATAGAGCAAGCTCTAACCAGCTTGACCACAGCGGGCGAAATTATCATCTTCTCAGATATTAGATTATGTCAATTAAATACCAGTTAAGAAATATCCGTGCACTTCAAGATTGTGTATAATTCATAATTTGCATATGGCCCAAAATCATAAAAACACGTTTTTTGCGCCTCCTGTAAAATTTGATATGTGTGGGTTACGTCTTTTTTACTTTCCACAGTCGATATGTATATAACGTCAAACATTCTTTAATGTTTAGCATTGTTTAAATATGAGACAACTTTTAGAACAACCTTTCTGTAAAAGTGGAGAGGTGTGATATAGGAAAATTCGTAGAAATCATTGTTCATGAAAAGTAATATAATTTATCATCTTCTCAGCGTGTTTTGTAAAAATAGCTGACTTTATATTATTTTATTACTCTTTGTACAAATTGAGTTATTAATTTGAAATGAAAGAGGTTGCTTTCTTTTAATAAACAAGCATTTTTTTCACCAACTTTTATTACAAAAATGTCAATGGAATATAAGTATATCTTTTCTTTATGTTAGTTTTTATCATCTTTTATATAATTTCTATTGCAATATTTCTTAAATAAAATGTGTACAAAATATCTATCAAGGAGAATTTTTTTTTTTTTACAGAAATGTTTTTAAAAATATACTGTGTAATATTTAAACGTGTTTAAGGTAAAAAATAAAGGCGCATTTTATAATAAAATATACTTATGATTTCGGTTTTTGCTAGTTTTCTTTTTCAAATAAGCTGTTTTTTAAAAACTGTGGGATACGTATTGTTTCTTTTCCACAGTCGATATTAATTTTTAAAAAGAACTAAAGTAATACTTGAGATAAGAGTGAGCGTTAGTTGTAAGGTAACAGCATTCTATGCGATCCGGTTTATTGTCAAGCAGCAGTAAGAGCTTAAAACATCATAGGTTTCCATCTTATTTCAGATAATTGTATAAGTAGATTGTGTAGTAATTGTAGAATGTATCTGAAATAAGATGTCATAAAACATCATTTTGACGGTCATTTTTGTTAAAATTATCATATATTACACTAAATAAATTTAATAGTATAATAAATACTAAACTTCTGCAAGTAATCGCCTTAAGGGGGTTCGTTATACGTTAGTCCTAAATGGTTTGGCTAAGTTTTGCTATTATACCTGACATACGATTATTTCTCTCTGAAACAGAAGGTGCTTCATATGTAGATATATACCTTTTTGTATTGATGGTGCTTAAAGCTTGCTGAAGCTCTTTTGAATCAGTCCCGAAAGCTCGTATAGAGAAGTTTATGAACGTGAAAGCTCACTATCTATACTCAAGAGAAGTTTTAGTTGTTGGATTAACACTTTCACAAACAATATGTGGTAGCATTGAACATCGAACTGAAAAGTTCGTATGGAGCTTCACAAAGGTATCTTATAGTGTATTGGAACTAAATAATAGTCCACTATTTATCACACATTGCTTTTATTCAACGAAAGAAAATTATGCCCACCTTAATACGGCGCATTTTTCAGTCGTTCATTAAATATGAAAATCTTTTCCAATAAAATTAAACTAATTTTAAAAAATCATTCAATTAATTGTTAAGTTTATTGTTCTTGCGGCAAAAATTGTACCATAATGAATAAATCTGGATTCAGATCTCGGCAAGATTTCAGATTTATATTTGATATCTTGTGATATCAAATATAAATCTAAGAAAAGACATCACAAACACCCATGTGTTTGTGATGTCTTTTCTTCTCGAATTGATCTTATGCGATTTAAACATATGATCAAAATATCTGGCGCCGGAGTTATTTGAAACAAAAAATCTTTAATTTATTTTGCATTACAGCAAATGTCAATGTGACAAATATTTAAAAGTTGAAAGGTCATACGAGGTAAGCTCGATGAAAATTTATTGTAAGTTTCTTTAGATCAATCCGAGGTTAATAGACATCAAAAACACCGACGTCTCAGGTCTCAAATTTGAATTCGACATTGACTTTACCGAGAATTGAACCCAGACCTACTTGGTCGGTTGAGCAAGCTATAACCAACTAGACCACATCAGAAGTATATTCTTTTCTTTTCTCTATAGATTTTAAATTTGTATCGTTCAAATTATGTACATTCACACAAGTTTTGTCAGTAACGACACGTGCATCTTCAGGCGTTCAAGTGCACGGATGAACTTGAAATGACGCTTAGTAAATGAATGTATCGTGCTTTTATAAGCAATAAATGTATCACTAAGTTTATAGCCATTGCTGGTGAAAAGGATTAACCCATAGGAATATCTACAGATTTAAATGGTCGATAATTTCAAGAATTATATTTATTTTTGTTTGTCGGAGAAATTTAATGATTGTATTTACTCACATATAAGGTATAAGAGAGGGAAATTTGACAGATTTACCTGGTCATTCAAAATAAGTGTGCTTTTCAATTGTGCTCTGTTTATCTAAAATATTTAAAATATTTTGTATTGTATGTATTATTAAAAAAATAGCTTGACTTTTATGCGTATGAAATGGAATTTATGGCTAAAATAATTTAAGGTCACGTCAGTTTCCAATGAGACAACAATGACTTTCTCCATATAGATAAAAGGTTTTATTTTATTTTATTTAATAAATGCTCGTCAGTGAGAATAACAAATTTATTATGCACACGGTGCGTGTTATTTCAAGTAAAAAAACGTTATATTATAATCATACTAAACGTGCACTTGCTCTGAGTTATTCTAAAAAAAAAAACATGAATATTGAGCTATTCTGAAATGTTTCGAATTTATATTAAATCCTTTTGGCCTCCCATTCACTGATATAGTGATTCCCAAGAGAGTGAAAAAAGCACAACTACATTTTGTGTAAGCCTTAAATACTTTATGTTACGAAATAAATTGAAGTTAAAAAAAAAATGTTTGTTCATTGCTACGAAAAAATGGTATTCTGTTATTACCGTTATATCAACACAGTTTGGTCTGTACCCTATAGGGTATCTAATCCCGGAGCTTTATTTTGATCCCGGGATTTCAGGATTGATTATTTTTTCAAACCCGGGATTCCGGGATTTAACGCTCAACGTGAAATCGTGTATAAATTGGAATTTGGAATTAACAAAAATTTTGGTCTGCGATTAGTAAATCATAGAATTTTTCATTCCCAATTTAAAAACCCCACGTATTTAATGATTTGCCTAAAATGTCAGCGAAACCTTTTTTTTTAGGTCTTCCAACAATTTCAAAATTTGAAAACCCAGGAATTTACCGATTTGCCCAAAATGTCAGAGTGACTCGTTGTTTTCTTAGCTCTTAATAAATAAAATTGAACTTGAATCGTTCAGATTATGTACATTCACACAAATTTTGTCACTAATGACCCGGGCTTCGCCTTTCGGCATCTTCAGGCGTTCAAGTGCACGGATGAACTTAAACTGACAGTCAGTTCAAGTAATCTGAACGATTCAAATTTAATATTGAAATTCCACCAAGCACATTCAGTCGAAATCTTAAATTATATATAAAAGAAAAATGATTTGCTTAAAAATTCTAAATCACGAAATTCCGAGATTGGTACGGTCTCAATCGCGGGGTATAGGGATCACAAAGTTGGACAGGATCCCGGGATTGAAAATCATAGTCTGTACCGTTTTCTCCGGTCACAAAAGGTTTGTTAGTTACTTATATATTTAGTGATATTGGAGAAATTATAATAATTTGAATATAAAGATTTAAATATAAATATGTTAACTTGTTACATATTTGATTTTCTATCGCGTAAAATTTATTAAATATAAAACGAAATTTGAGTTACTTACATTTCCCTTCTCAATATTTAAAAATTTAAAAGAAGGATATAAGAGAGGTTTATACAAAATGGTTTTTAAGAATAAATCTTATTCCAAAAGACGTTATATTTAATTGAATCTGTTGAACTGAAGCAAACCGAGATCAAATATAATCTCTCAACAATAATTACTCCCAAGAGTTCAGTGACGCGCAACTTTACAATGAAACCCTTTCAGTATATTTTTATGGTATCTTATATTATTAATCTCAACGAATTCCACGATAAGAAGTTTCAATCGAAAGTTCATCGATCATATTTGTACAGGGTTGATGTTAATGATTTGAGCTTTAAAGACGATGGCATATTATTTATTTTATCTCACTTATTAGATATTCACTGTTTATTATTAGTAGAAAAGTATTATATCGATGACTTAGTGTCAAGATGATATAACTGCCAAAGGTCGAAAATGAGTTGAGTTTGGAAAACCCAGTAGAGTTCAATCCAGCAAAATTGATTCCTGCGAAAAGAATAAAGGCAATATCAATTCTTACAAAACTCTACTGGTTTTTCTACTCTACTCTACTGGTTTTTCCAAACTCAATTTTGGTTGACAGACATTAAGATTTATTTATTATATACACTAATTGTTGGTTTTTACTTTGTTAATGGCAATTCATACCTAATTGGTTTTTGCTGCAATAGTTTTCATCGCTAAGTGGTCTTCAACTTTTTATTTATAGTTTATTTTCCTTGTATTTTGCTTCAATTCTTTTGCTAGGTTGTAATACCAATTGTTTGTCATACCTTGTTTTTATCACTTAACTTTTGTATAAATATCACTGTTTTATTGTTTTTCTTATCAGTTGACAATGCTCATCATGAGCGAAACCGGTCCTGATCTAATAAATTTTATGTGGAAAAAGTACTAAAAATGTTTTATTATTTAAAATGTAACATTTTACAGCCAACTGCGTTCTTAACTCACTTTCGACATTTTGTTAGTTACAACATCTTGACACTTAGCCATCGATAAAATACTTTTTTACTAATAATAAACAGTGAATATCCAATAAGTGAGATACTCAGTAACTAACGTGGATGGTTTTGTAATAACTAACGGCGCAAAACCTTTGTTTCTATAATATGTTGATATCTATCAATCTTCTCAAGAACTTGGGATAAGTTTGCAGCAGGAAACTTTAAGGATCCACTCGTAAATAATATATTATATGTTTTGCGCCGCTTTGCCTTCTATTTCCCACAGGACAAACTTTCGATGTCATTGTTTGATCAACTTCCGAGTATTCGGTCACTCAAGCATTATCAAAGACTAGATTTGTAAATTGATTAGTGTACAAGAGAGGCGATTTTACGACCGGCAATTTGCATTCTGAAGATCGTTTGATTAAGCGAAAATTTTACAATCAACGATGAATCTATATCAATACTTGAGAAAATTAGTTTTCGAAATTGGCTTTAAATTGACCACCTTGTTATAACATTTGTATGTTTATAAAGTTTAACCAGTCTTGGGTTCTTAAAGTTAAAATACATTAAAATGGATATATTACAGATAAAATAAAAGCACACAATGTGCTACCCTAAACATACCTTATTTTATTTAGATAAAACATTATGGACATTATGGTATATATTAAGTGTTTGGGTAATTTTTACGAAAGCGTTTTCCAGCGATTCATATTATAATTCGATATTAAAAATGTTCACATTTTAAATCATTAGGCATTCCCATGTCATGACATTTAAACGATATCAAATTAAATTTCAGAGACAATAGATATTGTATTTGTTTATGGTATTACTTCCTCGATTAATTGTACGTCCTTAACCCTTCCTCTACTATGCAAAAAAAGCACAAGCTCCTGAGCAGTGTATCTGCTACATATCAGGCAAACGGGAGTGAATCATGACAATTATATGCAGTACTGCTGTAGTATTGTTATATAATTGTCATGGTTCACTCCCGTTCGCCTGATGTGTAGCAGATACACAGCTCAGGAGCTTGTGCTTTTTTTGCATAGTAAGGGAAGGATTATAAACAAACGTATTTGATAGCTTTTAACTTAGTGATAATACATTGTTTTCTAATATATACACGATACAATTATTAAATAAGTGTCTGTTAAAATTAAAATATTCAACGAACAAATTTAAGACATTATAATTTGGCATAATTCCTTCTATTATAGAAGATTATTGTTATATTATGGTATTACCATAGACTCCAGCAAAATCACTCACGACTTCAACTTTACTTATTAAATACACATCGAAAGTGGAAAG
Organism: Himalopsyche tibetana; assembly: GCA_030503985.1. Taxonomy (NCBI): domain Eukaryota; kingdom Metazoa; phylum Arthropoda; class Insecta; order Trichoptera; family Rhyacophilidae; genus Himalopsyche; species Himalopsyche tibetana. Next base: position 37,450,178 of record JAPJYX010000014.1, on the reverse strand, counting down.
GAAAAAGGACGTCATCCACAGTTTTTTCAAAACAGATTTTTTTCGATAATCACGATGTATCAAACTTGATTCATTCTATTAAAAGAATGCAAGTTGCAAATGCCGAACAAATGCGAATCTAAATTAAGTTTTAAAGATTGAAAAAGATGACATCGTAAAAAATTAAAACCAAGAAAAAAGACTGAAATAAAGATTTTTCTTAGACAACTTCGTTAATTAATATTAGATAATGTCAATTAAACACCAGTTTAGAAGTCTCCGTGCACTTCAAGGTTGTGTATAATTCATTATTTGCATATGGCCCAAAATGATCAAAACACATGTGTGTGTTTTGTCTTTTTTCCTTTCCACAGTCGATATATACAATTTAATCCATATTATGTATAAATCAGCAAAATTCTGGAATATTATTCCAAAATGTATGTTACTCCCACGTCGTACCAAAAATAATAAAAATAAGTAATAATAGATATAACTCCGTGTGTATTTTGAAGGAAAATGTCAAAACGTTATCAGGAATTATATATTGAACCTGTCGATTTTCCCAAAAAATCGTCTTTACGAATCTTGCTTTAGTCCCCAGATGTTTATGAATGAATATTTACTGTTTTTATTGTACATTTTTTGACTATGAAGTAATATATACTCGTATTCTTCAACGAATATCGGAAGCAGAAAAGAAAATAAATCAATTTATTCGATGTCTTCATTTTTCTATAACATATAAATATATATCCTATCATTTTAAGTTCATGGACAAACTTAAAGTGATGCTTGGTAAATATTTTTTATCGTGTATACATAAGAATAAAAAAATAGTACTAACTTTACGTTTCGACTGAAGTGTTTGGTGTAATTTCAGTATTAATAATTGTTGGCGTTTGTCAGTTCAAATCAATCTGTGTACTTAATAGTCTGAAGTTGACGAAACGCCAAACCCGGATAGTTAGTGACAAAACTTGTAGATGTGTTTTACTCATACAATGCAAATGTATTTTTAATCAAATTTATCTGAAAATAATAACGCAATTTCGTTTATGCTTACCTGATACCGTGTGAGAAATGTTTTATGCGTTTAAAAAATAATTTAGCAAAGTGTATTTACATTAGTATACAATATTAAAATTATTGGTCATAGTAGTTTTAAAAAACATTGCTAAATTGTTTCATTACTAAAAAAGAATTAACGAAATTTCCTTTAGTTAATTTAAGCTGCAAAATAATTGAAAAAACAGATACTATTTTCGTTTTCATTTTTAATAAAGAGTTTTCTTTTATTTTTTCTTTGCACAAATCAATTATAAATTTAGCAAATAAAGTCTGTTGATTTATCAACGAAATTTTTAATTAATATATAGCGCAAACAAAAAAATCAATTCTCGTTTACAGTTGAAATTGTCCGGAATTATCATTGGACACATTAGTATTTTATTGAGTTACTTGAGATGCAATGACTCTTTATGGAAGATTTGGAAATGCATTCACACTTCAATGAATACAAACGTTTATGCTCAACTAATTATACAAGTGCGATATTAAAAAAATATATACAGCAGTCCGACCTTAAAATACAACAATGGATTATTTTTATCCAATAATAATAAAACTTCATTTAACACTCATGTTATTGTGTGCTATTTGCTTTGGATTTTTCATTTCTCGTTGAGTTATATGTAATACTCATTATCAAGTTATAAAAAAATGTTGAAAACTAGTTCACGAAAACAGAAAAATATACAACTTTTAATTAATTTCAACATAATGACGCCCATCCTTTAAAACATATACGTTGTTTATAACCAATTAAAACTTGTTTGCTTGGTGTTTGTAATTTTTCAATCCTTTTTTTGTAAAACTATGCTTCTCTAATTCTTGCGAAGTCAATACTACATAATACTTTCTGACACGAAATTAAACGAGCCAAACGCACCAATATTTCTCCAAATAAATACATCCATAAGACTGATATAAAATAACTGAGATTATTCCACGTATTGTGCTACAAACTGTGACACGTGTTTTGCCTCTTTCTGAGCACTTCATTTAAGCAAGAATTTGTGAAAGTCTGCCTGAGGATGCATCTGAAAGAATCGAAACACGCGTCACAATTTTTTGCACAATAAGTGGAATAATCTAAGTTATTTTATATTAAAATGTACTTCCACGAAGTTACCGCCGAATCCATCGAAAGTATTAACTATAAGACTTTTATAAAATTCACTTGAAATTATTTTAATATTTATCCGAAATATATTGGCTTTTTTATAGACTGAAAAAACAGTTCCATAATTATATGAAAAATGTAAATGACAGTCTTTATGACTTCTAGCAACATGATATTTTGAAGCTTTCGCATATTGATGTAAGCCTTAAGGGAGAAATCACTTTTAAGCAAAACCGCAGCATGTCATATTCCTACGGTGCTTCCACCTATACACCACTCGGAAAATTGTAATCTATTTGATGAGATATTTACATAATCTTGTTTGCAGGTATAGGGTAGCTTTTAAATCAATTCGTAGGATTTTTGTCCGCCGAAAGCCTTCAGGGAATTAAAGCACGATATTATATTTGATATTCATAACCCTAAAAGAAATAAAAACTCTTATAAAACATGACATATGAAACAACAAGAGTTTTTAAATATTGAAATGAGCATTTAAAAAAAATCAGTTTAAATAACCACATGAGAAGTCATAAAAATATCATTAGATTACCAATAAACGAGTGGGTCCTTTGTTTATTTAAATCCTTAATCGATTTAACAGCTAAAAAGCACAACAAAATTAAAGCAATACTTCATTTCTTATCTGTCGTGTGTATAATCAAAAAAATCAATTGTTGTTAATGAATGGCTATTTTTTGAAAATTAAATTAAAATATGCAATATTGTTAATTGTTTTTATTTACATTTTAGTGAGACACGTGCTTCGTTATTTTGAATTTACTTTTCTGACATAATTTATCTCATCATATATAATACAAAAATTCAAATAAATATAAACATAGTCATATATTTGTTGTTCACTATTTTGTAAGGTCACTGGGTTGAGTAACGAAATCAAAATTTCAAACCTTAAGTTTCCAATTATGATTTTTTATCTAATGACATGTATGTCTGAAATGTTTTCATACTTTTCAACAAACCTTCCAATTGATACTAAACAGAGATATTAGTTGTTTTTTTTTTTATTTCATATTTTTTCACTGTCGTCTCCAAAAAGGGAGATTGAGCAAATATCGTACAAACGTTGCACAATATGTTCCATATGCTTTATTAAGATTTGATTACAAAAAAGGTTATTTATATGTGTATATTGCAAAAGCATCATTAAATATGTTGATGTTGTTCATAAATTTACGAAACTGTTTTACCTACTTAATTCAAGAAAATTCTGTTATCGAACATAATATGTAAGGAAATAATTGAATTACGATCGTAACTTTTGGTTAAGAGCTTTTTGATTAAATCGTGAAACCAAGCGAAGATTTTTTACGCGAATAATGAAAAGCAATATGAACGCTTGCCGCAGCCAAAAGCTCTGGAGTTTTCATTCTACTTGAATATAGTACCATAAAGGGCTTGAATCTACGAATAGAAAATTTCGTGTATTGATTTTTCAGTAAACTTGTGGAGTCGTATATAATACAAAGATATGAATTACTGTAATATTTTCATCGATTTTCATCTGCTTATTAAGTCTTGAAAATAAACTGAGAAAAAGTTAAATATGAATATTTTTTAATACAATTCATCCATCTTACTTTTCCTTGTCTTTCCTAATGTGAAGCATATGGACTCCTAATAAAGTTTATTTCATCAGAAGTGTTTCTACGAGAACTGTTTGTTACTCAGTCGCTCAACCTCACCCTTTTTTTCAAAGTGAGTAGTATGGAAAGAAGGATAAGGCCAGAACAGGACTAGTTGTTGACTAATCGCTATTGCTACATCCAGTTATTAACTAATCAGAAGGATGGGAGGAGAAGAAATAATGTGAATTGACATCACAAACACTCAGTCTTCGATCACAACTTTTAATTAAATAATTTTCAAATTCACTGTGATCTGACTGGGAATAGAACCCAGACCTGCGTGATCGGTAGAGCAAGTTCTAACCAACTGGGCCACAGCAGGCAACACACGTAACTTTTATAACGAAAGAAATTTTGATGACTTACTTAGAACCAACATTAGTCAATCAGTACTTTATAATATTTTAAATATGCAAAAGACGTAGTTTTTAAAAAGTATAATTGAAAGCTGGATATCATACTTGTGAGATTAAATGGGATAGAACGCTTTGTCGAAAGTCTTTGAAAATACTAAATATAATGTATGACGTAAATCTTATTTCCATATTTTTCAGAACAAGATGTCTTATTTTTTACGCGACAAGTCAACAATTGATATCACTGTCACGTATGCGTTTACCAATATTCGTGTAACGGTTGCAAGGATTTTTTATTAAACAGGAAATGAAAACAATCTTATCGTAAAGAAAATAAAAACAAAAAATAAATCGCATATTCGCTTTTCAATAAAGAAAGCTCGGGTCAATTTCCGGAACGAGAATAGTATCCGATCGGAAATATTCTGATGCTACGAGATTATTATTTTCTCTCAAAATTGATGATATAAGTTGTAAAACTTGATATGACGCAATAAACTATCGAACCCATTAATAAGATTTATAAACTCTCAAGATTATCTTTGTTGTTAGTAATCGGGTAAGTACTAACTTTTGCTTTGTTGATAAAACAATTTTTCGCGATGAAATATTACAATCGATTTAATAGTATATTGTTTATTATAATAAAGTATTAGGCGTGTGAACGTAATAAATGAATCGTGTTAAAACAAAAATGGTATTCTCCACTGAATACAAAATTTGGATATGGATTTTAGTACCCGGCAATTATTTTTGAGTATGGTGTATTTTTTAATATGTAGTTGCTTATTTTTCGAAAAAAAACAATATTAAGCTTATTTAAATTTATATCATCGGACAAAACCGTTAAAAAAGCTTTGTTCAATGCATAGAGAAAGGAATATTTGTAATCTTCTGCAATTTGATATTCTTTGGTTTAAAGTTGCACCAAATTATTTATGGCTCATTTCAACTTTTCTTTGTGACGTCACTAAGGCATCCAATCCCGGACCTTTGTTTTTTATCTCGAAATCCGGGATTGACAATTTTCTCAATTGATTGTACACTCATCATAAAATAGTGAATAAATTCGGGATTGAGCAATTTTTATTTGGAAATTCTGGGATTTTTCAAAGATTTTTTTTTCCATTTCATAAACCCAGAAAATTTGCGGAATTCCTAAAAAGAAAAGACAAGAGACTTATTTTCAAGATAAACAATTTAAAAAATTACAGGAAACAACGGAATTGCCAAAAAATGGAACCATTTTTTAGCCCTATCGTAACATTCTCTAATTTTCACAATCCCGAAATCCCGGAATTTTGGAATCGCTATATTGGACGGCATCCCAAGATTGCAGGCCCTAGTCGTGACTAAAGCTATTGCGCAAAGAATTCATTATCTAAAAGAAACAAGAAATACAATGAAACAGTGATATTTCTTATCAGTTGACAATGCTCACCATGTGCGAAACCGGTCCTGATCCAACAAATTTTATGTGAAAAAAGTGCTAAAAATGTTTTATTATTTTTATTATTATGCCATCCCACCAAGTATTGACAGTAAACACCTTAAAACAGATAAAAGAAACATGTTTAAATATCGCGACAACAAAAAAATTGTCTATAAATTCGATTTAAAAACCATTTTAAAATTGACAATTAAGGGATTCGAATCCGTGAACACCGTAATCAAAATACATGACATGATAAATTTTGGTCATCTAGTAGAGTGCTTCCCAACCTGGGGTCCGCAGGTCTTTCGTCCGCGAAGTCCGCGAAAATTTTCATTCTTTCATTCTTATCATTAACATTCTTTGTGATAAAATATGAACATGTGAAATATTTTATTTTTTGGGGGTCCGAAGATTATTGTTTTAAAATTTAGGGGTCCGTGGCATAAAAAAGGTTGAGAATCACTGATATAGTAAACTATTTTAATTGTACGATTCATGACACATTCGTAATTTCATATTGTTTGGTCAATTTTCAGGAAAACAAATTAAAATTAAATATTATATTCAGTGAAAACCTTTGGATTATACCAAACTGCAGGTATTTATTTTTGTACAAATATCATATTACATAGGATATCAGTTGTTTCCATTGTGCGCGATACGCATTTTATTTTTGGAAAAATACACTAATTAAAACGTAAAAAGCTCGCATTAAACGTTGTTTAACGCAAGCAAAATTTCGTTATTGCGATACTTAAAAAATGCGATATTTCGACGCGAGCGATCCAAAGAAGCGTTTAATACGTACGCTGTGTTTTAATAGCGTTATCATTATTATAGCGGGGGCTCTTAAAAATTAATTACGGAAATATTTTAGGGGCTGTGTCGACAAAAAAAAAATATGACAGTGTACGCCTTTTGTACTTAGTCATATTGAAAATATTGGCGCGTGGAACGTATATAATGAATATGAACGGTGATATTGGTTACACAATTCATTGTTATTTTGCACGTTAGTAATGATCTTTTCTATTTTTGTAAACTTTATTCTGCTGATCAGTTGACAGTGCTCGCAATGAGTTAAACTGGTCCTGACCTTTGAAATGAATTAAAATAAAGCACAAAAGAATATGTATCGTGTTTTAATTAATATAATGCCTTTCCACCAAGTATTGACAGTGAACATCCTAAGAGTGATTAAACGATGCTCAGTAAATAAATAAAAAAAAAATATTAATTTCATTTATTGCCCAAGAGTTATTCTTTTATAAAATACAAAAAATACATTGTTTATCCCTAATCAAACGAATATTCAACATAGATTTTATCAAAAGTTTTAGTGTCTTTTTACAAAAAGGTGACGACATGTAGCAAGATAATATTTTTGTTAAATTCCTTATCAATTTAAAGCTATGTATCTAGATTATGACAAGTATTTAGAAATCTCATCTCTTTGTTAACTATGTATTTTTTAATCCATCTCCACTCCCAGCGTGGAGCACATGGCCTCCTAATGGAGGTATCTCAGAATAACATAAGTTTTTTCTACGAGAACTGTTACTCAGTCGCTCAACCTCACTTTTTTCAAAGTGAGTAGTAGGGAAAGAAGGATAAGGTTAGAACAGGACTATTGGTTGACTAATGCTAGGACAAGGCCATTGCTACATCCAGTTATTAAAGGATCAGAAGGATAGGAAGAGAGGAAAATAACGTGAATTGACATCACAAACACCCAGACTTCGATCACAACTTTGAATTGAATAGTTCTTAAATTCACAGATCTTACCGGGAATCGAACCCAGATCTGCGTGATCGGTAGAGCAAGCGCTCTAACCAACTGGGCCACAGCAGGAAACTATATGTCTATATAAATATATTTTTTAGATAATACAGGTTTTTAATAAAATAGTTGTATTCAATTATTAGTTTTATTTATTACAAAAAATACATTGTTTATGTTTAAATAAACGAATACTCAATATCGATTTAGTCAAAAGTTTTTACGTCTTTTGACAAAATGGCGATGACTTATAGATAAATAATATCATCATTAAATACCTTATCAATTTAAATTTATCTCGATTATGGCAAGTTTTTAAAAATCTCATCTCTTAGCAGTTGACTTATTGGTATATGGTGTTAGACATCACAGTTTTGTCAATTAAACTGTTTTTGTAAACATATTATAATATATGTACATTTGTTGCCTGAAAACTATTTAAAGGTAAATTCTGAAATACTTTGATTATACATGACTCCTTTTCCAGCTCAATCCAAATGAGTGTGTCTATATTTAACTCACTACATTTAGCCCTACCCGAATTATTTATTCACTAGATTCATCTCTAAAATCGAATTACCAAAAGAAGCCAGGTAGCTTAGCTTGTTCAATATAAAATGACGCGATGTATACAGTATAGAAAATTCTAAAAAGTCTTTTCATAAAAGTAGAATAAAAATATCATGCATTTATGTAATAAACGAAAAGGAAGAGAAAACCTCATTTCCTTCGAGGTGATAAACATTTACAGGAAATTTAGCGAAAGCGTGTGGGAAAAAATGGCGATGCGGAAAACATCGGGCAGGTAAATATAATACATGCTACGATTTAAGAGTAATAACTGTTTTTATAAAAATAAAGCGTTCGTCGATTAGATTTGTACGTGCTTCGGGTTCTGAAAGAAGCAATGTCTCACCGGGTTGGTTTAGAAGGAACGCACCTCCAGAATTTCAAAAGGTGAGAAATAGGAACACGGGGGATGAAGTAATTGCTTTAGTTTTCCCATAATTGAACAGACTAATGACCGGAGAGAAACATCAAATAGCAACATTGAAATGGGTTATCTATACAAACTAAAGATAAAAGGTTGAGGCAATTGATGAATAAATTTCGCCCGTTTCGTGACCAAAATATCATTAATTTTTTCAGTTTTAACTGCCAATCTTTGGTGAACGGACATTATATTTATGTAAAGAATTCATTTTATCGAATACTTATTAAAAAGGGTCACAGAGAAAAAAAAAGCTTAAGTGGAGCCACAGCACAGTTTTGGGGAACCACGGGCAAATATCCATAAACTCCCAGGTTTTGAAAATCGGACGACGACAAAATATTTTGGAATTCCGGTAAGAGCTTAAGCCAAAAGAGGTCTAGCGTCTTTTCATTTTGGGGAATCTGTAAATTCCTGGGTATCAGAAAACGGGTATGGGAGGCACGGAAAAATATAAGACTTAAAAATAGCCACGGGCCTAAAAAGGTTGAGAAACTTAGCGTTAGTTTACAAGCTTTGCACACTAAATTGCATGACAAATAGTCGGCGTTGTTGTACTGTCTTCTTTAGGTTGTACGATCACGAAATTAAATACCAGAAGAGAAAAAAACATTTTTCAATTGATTCGTATCTTAAGTTTATTAAAGCTGTAATTTTTATAAGTCATAACTCCTTCTTTGTCTGATGTTAAAACCTGGCGCAAAAGAAAGAACTCTATCGTTATATTTTTTATCATTTTCGTAACTAAAAGTTGAGTCACCGATTTGCAACCAGTTACGTTGAAATGCTCCAGCATGCTTTTAAAAGTACATAAACACACATATTGTATTTATTAACCACTGTGTGATAAGTTTAAATGTAAAGCTGTAGTAATAATATAGCAGGTTCATTGCAATAATTAATGCCTTATTCAAATATTTGTCACGCGATAGGTTTTGGCGAAACCTGTTATCATATTATATTTTGCAAACACAAAATAGAATCGTATCTCATATGGTATGCATAGAAACATCACAATAATGGCGTAAAATTACCATAAGCTCTTTAATCCAAAATCACCTGGAAAGGGAATTGAAACAGGTTGATTTGCGTCGGTTGTAGAATAGTTAATTACTATTTTACGGAAAACGTCGTTTAAATCTATACAAAATTGCTAAATTTCAGTCGTTGGTAGAGTGTCAAAGTTAAGGTTTATAATCTTGCCAAGTGATTAATGTTGTTGGTTTTTGTTGCGATTATTACAAGTTTGAATCCCAGTACGAACAGTTCTATAAATTGATTTTTCAATCGGTCTATGGATTTGTGCTTCGAGACATTCAATTTTCTCTGAAAAGCGTTTAGCTAGCCACAAGTTTTGTCTTTGAATTATCATTTTCCCTGAAAAATAATTGTTGTTATATTTTTGAATATTATTTTATGGAAAGTTAAGTCCTAGAGTGGGTTATCGCCAAAGATCTTATCGCTAATCTTTGGTCATTTGCATTCATTCCATTGTGAAATGAAAGTTATACTATTTATACCTCTCCATACCCCATACCAGTAAATATACATATACATGAAAAAGTAATCCGAAGAGTGTCATTATCATGATGTTTTTTTTTTATTAATTTTTAAAGAAAAAACAAATTTATGTAGCGCCGTCGAACAGAACTGCTCTAGGCCTAAAACAATTCTTTGGTATTGTCTGGTCATAATTATGAAGGTAAGAGATCGTTGAATTAAAATGTGTGCCTACCTTGCCGTGAAACTTTTGAGAGGTTTCATGAACGAACTCGCGGATGATAGATGTTTTCAAGGATCTATGAATTAGTGAGTTACGCACGTATCAGGCGCAGTGATTTTTTTTTAATCTAGAGAGTCTCTATATACTTATAATGAGCATAAGGTCATAGTGAAGTAGCGTATAAAAGCTTCATTTCTATTTAATAAGTTGATTTTAAAAAAAAATGCATGTTAAATAAAAATTACGCCTTTATTCGTCTCAACAACATAAAAAATATTTTCAACAATATATAAAAAAGTAAAACAAACCGTTATACATTTTTATTCATTCGAATAAATACCATAATATTTGAAATTAGAAAACAAAAGAAGCACTTAAAATATGGGAATTCGGCGAATAATTTTTCCATTACCCGAAACAAATGAATGCATGGCGTCACTCGCAATTATTTATATTGAAACCCTAGAATCCAAATGTTATGCGTGCGTAATTATTTATGGGAACATTCATAATACATGTATAATATACCGCTTTCAATATATGCATACAGTAGATTCTGTTTTAATCTGTATAAGGATTTAGAAATCGCAGACAATTTGCATCCAACAATAAAAATATAAATGTATTTTTTACTTAGCAATACAAGCAGTAAAAAAACAAAGCATATTAAAACCATATTTATAACTCCAACAAATAAAGCAGTTAATAAATTGTGCTAATTTAATGGATAATGATTTCATTTATTTCTAGTATTAGTTCTTTTGAATTTGAAGTTATTCAGTAAAAATATTTTTTAATATATAATTGTTTGTATTTCTTATTTGTTATGCTGCAAAGTAACCGAAAGTGAGTGACTTATTAATTCATTTGTAATGTCGAAATGAACTCCTAATTAAGCATTTAAACGAAATGTGTGAATGAAAAATGTTTTTAAATCATAGGCTCAACTTCTTCTTCCCAAGAAATAGTATTTTTCGGGTCCATAACATGTAACAAATCTGAATTACTTCAGATTTACTACCATGTAGTTTAATAATAAGAGAATTCCCGACAGTGTACCTCAGACATTGTTTGAGAACAAACCCAAAATAAAGTGATCCAATAAAGTCATTTCAGAGATTCGAATCTTTGACCATGCAACCGAAAACACACAACCTGTAACTGTTACGATGCAAGATAAGCACTATAATGTATTTTCGATATTTAATGTCAAGAGATACTCAATATCAAATGCGAATGCATTCGTTTTTGTCAATTTGATTGGTGGCCGCTATAAAACTTTGGTAAGTAATTAATAGATATAGAAAATAATGAAACTACACCAGCATTTTCATGTCACAATTGTTTTCATCTTGATGTAGAAAAAAAAAGCAAGCAGAAATTTTTCTTTTAAAAAAATTTAATTCAAATGGTCTGACTACAAAAATAAATAAACAAACACGTGTTTGCCAGGGGAAGGATAAAATAAAATAAGGTATATTTTTTGTTATTTTTAGCTATTAAAAAAAAATCTCTACGCTATATGGTTACTTATAAAATACAAAATTCATATGTTCAAGAATTCAATTTCCTAACAACGTCAGAATCAGAACTCTGTTATTGTATTGAAATGATTTGAATAATACATTTGTGAAGAAAGTAGAGCAAAATAATTTTATTCAATGACGGGTATACATTGTTTGTGAAAATATATTATTTCATTGTCTATATTATGAATATTTAAAATGAAATTAGTGTGGCAGAAGCTATAAATCGTGTTTATTTATATTTTGACGCACATACATAGTAAGAGTTATAGAATTTTGAACCACTTTTGATGTGACATTAAAAACGATTTGTAAAAAAAATATTCAAATCATAATATTAACATTAATTTAAATAATGCAAAGCAATATTCGCAACGTAAAGCGTATGGAACTAAAGAAAACATCTCAACAGAATTTGTTTAAAAAGAAATTTTATATTATTGGAAGCTTCGGCATAAACTTTGTGGAAAATTATTTTTTAATATAAAACTAAATTTGATAACTTTCATATTTCACTGATTGTATTACAAATTTCAACACGTTTTTTGTCTGAGCGAAACACATGTCATACTTTGTAATACAATCAAAAAAAAAGTAAAGAAATTTAAATTCAGATTAAAAAACTTTACCGTTCATATTTTCGATAGATTCGGCAGTAACGTAAAATATCAAATTTAATTTATATTGACTTTACTATTAATCATTCGGTCGAAAATCGATTTTTTTTCAAGGAGGATGAAAACAGAGAGACGGTAATTTTAAAGGAATAATAGTTAACTCATCGCTTTTGTTACGTCCTGCTTTTAAGAAAGTATGAGTGGAAAAGGATTAAAATTTCAAATAAAGTTATGCCTAAACGCAAATCCGTGAATCATCTATAAAACTGTTTGAATGGAGAGTCGAACTCATAAATCAACTAAATAAGATGATAGCACAAGAGCATCGAGTACTCGACTACAAAGCAGGCACGACCAACATACTATATATCTCATAATATACTTGTCGTGATATTTTGTGTATTTTTTTATCGGTATTTGGGTATTTCCTTAACCTTTACAATATGAAATCTTGGAGAACTGTTAATTAATTATTAATATAAAATATTTCACTATAAAGAGTGTAGGGTAGACATCGCTCTTTTCAAAATATAATTTAGATTATAATCAATTCAAGAATATTTGCAAACTTTTGAATGTGTAGCATTTAGAGACCAACACGTTTTACACAGAATTTATATCTAAGAATTATGTTTATCCATTTCCAGACTGAAATATATTTTTCCAGTGTCAATTTGAGGATACGTATTCATATTTCTTATTCAGTTTAGAAATTATATGTATATATTCCAGATGATTGCTCACCTGCAACATCACGCTTTCAAAAAAGCTCTTTAGATTATTATAGAGTGAAAACTGCAGTTATTGGTCAGATAAAGTATTTTTTGTAGAAATATAATTTATGAAACATTTTTTTTTGAATACTTTGTGTACTTATCTTTATATTTTACAAAAAGAAAAATAATACAAGATTGACATTGAATCATTCTATTTTTGTACATTCATACATGTTTTTACACTAACGATCGGTGTCTGTAGGCGACTGAACGATTCAAATTTAATATTAATAAGCAAGTTCAGTCAAAATCTTAAAAATAATACCAGATTATTTATTCAATTCAAAATAATTTTAATATTTAGTTGATATCAAATAAACAAAATTGACAGTAAGAGTAAAAATTAAAATATTTGATAATATTTTTATATTTAAAACAAATTGATCAACTATGTGATATTATTGCTAAATAAGTACAAATAAAATCGTTGTACTTTTATACTTATAATATATTAACACAAATTAAAGATAGTTAATACTGAAAAAGCTAGCTTGTACAATTGCCAAAGTTTCCTTCATTTATTGGTGGAATTTATTTTGAGATGTATACTTTGATAAATTTCTATGCCATTTGGTCGCCTTTGGCGCATATGGCGAAATAATATTATTGCTTTCCCCCCACTTTCCATACCATATGACAACATTTGCTGTCTTTCACGATCTTCATCTTTAAGTATAATCAGAATAAACTATCAAAAAATATGTATGAATAAACATGCAACAGCATTATTTTTTTCAGGTTTTATATTAATCAATTGCATTCATAGTATGTATGTACTAAAAAAAACAAAGTCCTAATTTTTATTTTGAATATTTTCCGCACTTAATCATTTTCGTGGCCAAAATTAGTATATGCTACCCTATTCAAAATAAATATGATGGAAAAACAATATCAATATTTTTTTTTCAGCATACGTTCAGATAAAGCACTTTATAAATATTTTACAGCGACACAAATGGTTTCAAAATAACACTTCCTTCGTACAAATAATATTCAATCACTTTTATTTTGCAATTTCATTTCACGCATACTCCGACCATAAAACAATACGTTTCAACCATAAAAAAACCCACCGGGGTGTTAAATAAACGTTTAGTTTTTAATTTCCGTTTCCAATGTACTGTGTTTTAAAACGGAATATTTTTTAACGTCCCATAGAATATGATATTTCCACGAAAATGTTTTTAAATAGTATATTTTAGCCAAAATTTTAACAAAGTGAAATTCCACATTACTAAAGTAAATAACCTAATGATAATTTTGTGTTTTAAAATAACCATCATTCACCACTTAAAATTTATTATTCTTGATGATTTTTTAAATTATATGTAATAGGTGTTAATTTTTTTGATTTTGTGTAATTATAGAGTCACGTATACTGTAATTTGTAAATTCTTTTCATTGTTATTGGTTGTTTACACCTTTTATTTCAATTTAATTTTGTATAAATTGCGCTAAATTTGAATCGTTCAAACTATGTACATTCTCACAGATTTTGTCACTAACGACCCGGGTTTCGCTTTTCGGCTTCTTCAGGCATTCAAGTGCACGGATGAACTTGAACTGACTTGAGTTCATCCGTGCACTTGAATGCGTGAAGATGCCGAAAGGCGAAACCCGGGTCGTTAGTGACAAAATCTGTGAGAATGTATATAGTTTGAACGATTCAAATTTAATATTGAAATTCCACCAAGCACCTTCAGTCAAAATCTTAAATTATAAATTGAACTGTTTATATATTTTCTTGTCAGTTGACAATGCTCGCAATAATCGAAACCGGTCCTGACCTATTAAATAAAGTGAAATAAAGTACAAAGAAATATTGTGTTTTTATTAATATAATGCGTTTCCACCAAGTATTGGCAATGAACATCCTAAAAGTGATATAATATTTAATTACTTTCCATGCGTTATTTATAAAATATTTTTCAACCTGACTTAAGGCAGTGTTACAAAAATTATAATATTTCAAATATTTACTTCGGAAAACTTATTCAACAAGAAGTAGAACTAGACTGAATTCATTTTTTATCAGTTTAGTAAAAAAATATTAGCACAAATCATTTAGTATGCCGTCGTCATAACCGTTTTGAAAGATGTGAAAAATTTAAAAAATGCATTTTCATGACTGCCTAAAATTTGCGATCGAAATCCCATTTTGTATATAGAGCTAACGTACGTTTTGTAATTTATTTTTTTACTATTTCACAAACATGTTTTATTGTTTTAATGAAGAATTCTGCAGAGTTTATTTTAAACATATTTGAATCTAGACTAAGGCTTCCGATCCCTGGATTTTGAGATACAATTTACTAGAATGAAAGAATGGTAATTTTTATTTTGACCTTGTATAAGGTCATTTTAACCTCGTACAAAGAATTTTTCAATACTTTGTTTAGTTAGGTTTTATATGAAAATAAAATATAATGTTAGCGTGGTTAGTCATGAATATTAAATAATTCGTAACGCGTATATTAAGGGTTTTGCTGTCATACAAATGAAATTGTTGCTCTTTGTAATATTTCGCTGTATTTAGAGGTCTTTCGGGATAAAATGAATTGTATCCTTGAACTGTAACATACGTTTATATTTTTTTAAGAATTGCCGAGAAACACAATTTCGGTATGATTGGAGACAGAATGTCTTCCTTTGTTGTAAATAATGTGAAAATATTACCAGTTGTAACATACGCTTGTACAATGTCTAAATATTCTTCAAGAACATTTTTTTTTATCCCTAATATTTTTTCTAACAACCTTCGACGAGTGAAGAGCTTGAATTATTTTTTTTACAGTGAAACACTCAATGAAAACTGCGAAATGGAAAAGAGATTAATATAACATACTTTTATGTACACTTAAGTGAATCATAAATGTATTTTTTAATATTACTCTTATGAGAGCGTCAAGCTAAAATATTATAGTTATAAGGTATATTTTATAAAAAAAAATATATTGATAAAATAAATTAATATTTTTTGACCTTGAAATCTTAAATTCTTTGCCGCAATAGATAATGTGAAATTATTACTATTTATTTATTATTTTTAATTGAATGATTTTTTACTAAAATTTGACAGTGATTTTTTACTAAAAAATTGACAGTGAATATTAATAATAAAACGTAGTCGATTGGTAAATGCTCTTCGTTTGCGGTTTTCTGTACCGAGATCACAGGGTTGAAATCCCATAACAGATGATTTACTATTTATTTATGGATAAGTTGGTATTAAAATATATATTTTTTTAAGCTAGATGCGGGGAGTGATGTCTTAGTCAAATCAACAGAGGTCGTATGAATTAATTACATACAAATATCATTAAATATATATTTTTAAGTTTCCTTGAGCGAATATATTATTTAAAAGTTAAACGTTCTGCAAGCTGCCTATTCATTATTTTTTTCGCAAATTTGAATAACTTATTATTCTCTTCAATAAGCTTTAAGCGCCTTTGATATAAACAAAAATGTGAATTAAAAGGAACATATTTAAAAGAATGTATTTATCAAAAATTATAAAAATGGCGACTGTCTAGCATAAAATATACAAAAGAATCAGAAGTAAACTAATCCGAGACTTGTTTAAAAAAAATACATCTTATGTTTAAGTCACAGCATTCTTCAACGCGAGAGCGGTGATGTTTCTTAGTACTCTCAAATTCGAAACAAAACCTTTGCAATATTTTATTTTTTAAACATTGAGATACAAGTTATTTTGACGTCGAAGGTCTCCGTAAATAAAAAATAAATTGAATTCACAAATTCACTTACCTTTCTTTCAAAAAATGTTTTTCACGAAGGGAAGTCCGCCGCTTGACAGATTGCATCATTTTTAAGGCACTATTCAATTGGAAACACTTAGAAAAGAAGGCAGAATTTGTTAAAAACATTTTGAGCTTTAGTATCAAAAAAGATTCTTAATTTTGACAGTCATGGTTTTATCAAAAAACGGCTTGATTCTTAAAAAAATGTTCGCTTCTAATAGAAGTGGACGGAATTTTAGTATTTCAAAATTTATCAGATAAAGATGGCTCAGTATACTATTTATAAGTTGTTTACGCTCTTTTTATTATCAGAAACGATATCTAAGCTTGTTTGATGAGAATTCTATGTAAACCATTCCTCCATTAAAGACTAAGCTACGTCTTGTTGTCACGGGAAGGGTTAAGAAAGAACTGTTTCTTTTTAAAATGACATGTGTCATGAGAAGAAAAAAAGTAAAAGTACAGTTACAAAAATAATAAAAACTTTTTTTTAATCCATGTCCGTTCCCAATGTGGAGCGTATGGCCTCCTAATGGAGGTATCTCAACAGAGGTTTTTTTACGAGAACTGTTTGCTACTCAGTTGCTCAACCTCACTTTTTTCAAAGTGAGTAGTAGGGAAAGAAAGATAAGGCTAGAACAGGACTAGTGGTTGGCTAATCGCTTTTGCTATACCCAGTTATTAAAAGATCAGAAGGATGGGAAGAGAGAACATGATGTGAAGTGACATCACAAACACCCAGTCTTCGATCACAACTTTAGATTGAATAATTCTCAAATTCACTGTGATCTGACCGGGAATCGAACCCAGACCTGCGTGATTGGTAGAGCAAGCTCTAACCAACTGGACCACAGCAGGCAACTAAAAACTACCGGTACGTTAATGCATACATTGGAAAAATCAAATTAATTCAGTTTTTAAAAAACTATAAACACATTTATTGGAAATCAATCATCGTTTGCGTAGTGTTATTTTGTCTACTGTTTGATTAGCATTTGCCACATGTAAGTGCGTTTATTCGACGAATCAAATAAAAACAAACATAATGTAATATTCAGATTTTTTAATATTAGAAGTATTTTTTTAAATGAATGGTGTTAAATAAAGTTTAAACTTTATTAATGCATGCAAGCAATGCAACGGTCCATTTTTCCAGTATGCTTGAAAAGCCTCGTCAGCATCAGCTAGTAAGTGTTTGTTTCTCCAACATTTGAAGAATATGTACACAATATTACTGTTTTCAGCAAGAAAAAAACAAATTGAAAAAACATATGGAAGCTAAACCATATCATCAAAGGAAATATGGCTCACTCATGAATTAAAACATCCCCAGGTGCTGCGTTGAATTTGTTTTAATGAACCTCTAACAGTTAAAAAAGGCTTTGAAATTTTATTATAAGCTCGCGTCGCGTGACTTCGTGCCACAATCATGAAATCCTTCCGCTGGATTATGTACAGCCAGAATTAAAAGCTTTGCTTTGGAATTGTTATTGCGGAATATTTCGCGTGGGGAAATATTTGCATTGTTTTTTTAATATTAAAACATAAGCTTAACATTAAAATACCCACGCATTTTTGACATATTTAACGTTATTACGTTATAAGCAATTTTGAAAAGAATTTCTTGTTTTCAACCTGATGTGAAATACTTTAAAATATATATTAAATACACACATGTATGTATGTATATTTAAATAAAATGCCTTTCCACCAAGAACACTTCATGAATTTTCCAGGAAATTTTAGAGATAAACATAACGCAATTGAAAAGCGCACCGATTTTAAATGAGCAGGTAAATCTGCCAAATTCACCACTCTTATACCCTATGTGTGAGTAAATATTATCATAAAATTTCTCCGACAAAGCAAAAATAAATACAATTCTTTAAATTATCCACCATTCAAATCTGTAGGCATTCCCATGGGTTAATCCTTTTCGTCAGCGATGGCTTTAAGCTTAGTGATACATTTATTTCTTATATAAACACGATACATTCATTTACTGAGCGTTAGTTCGAGTTCATCTGTGCACTTTAACGCCTGAATATGCCGCAAGGAAAAACTCGGGTCGTGAGTGACAAAACTAGTGTGGATGTACATAATTTGAACGATTCAAATTTACTTTTAAGATGATTGATGTATTTCTTTTGAAATATATAACGATATTAAATCAAGTCCAGATGTCATTCACCTGACGTTTAAAATATGAATAAAAGTCGTTTTGCGATATTCTATAACAAAAAATTCAAATCACTTAAAAAGTAAATTAAAATAAAATAGTTGCTCTGTTCAAATAGTTGTCTAGTAGAAAGAGAAAAAGAAAAATTCAGGAATTCTTATGGCAAGAACAGAGAAACGTTTACTGAAAGAAAAACGAAAGCTTTTACTTGCCGTAGGCTTTGTAGTTATTAAAGTTCTCTGTATAAAAATATGATTTGTTATGACATAATCCAGTGGCTGTTATTTTTTTCTCGTTGTGTTTTAATCAGAATTGTAGAGTTGAAGTCAAGAAAAAAAATTAACGACTTGACTATTTTTTTTTGTATATACAATTTGCTCGAGACATGTTGCACCACGCTGCTAAAATTAAAAAAATATTAGAGATGTAAAAAAAATAAAAACAATTACGTTATTTAATAAATTAATATTGTTTTTCAAGATTACTAAGTATTACTTAGTATGATTTCTCAATCTTTTATCGAGATAATGACATACAATTCTTATACGAGGAATTCACACTCCTGTTAACCTAAACTGTAATAGTCAGTAAATAGTTACATAATGTATAAGTTAGCCAAACTTATTAAAAAATAGCCTATTCATCGTATTGATAGTGATTAGTGGCTGTATGTACTACAAAAAAGGAACATATTTTTTATTTAATTCAGAGTCGGAGTCGTGTTTTCATTTGGTTTTTATAATAAACAATCCGGTTCCCACTAGCAAACGTTGCAATGCCACTCAAAGAAAGAAAGTGTTTTAATTGTGTTTATTTAAGTGCATGTTTTATTTTTCTGTCTGTTCGACGTTTGCTGCCGACTGTCTATGGTACAACACACACGCCACCTACAGTTAATCAATTGTACAATAAACTTCGCGCAAGTGCAAGCATACGTTGTCAAAATGAACTGTATGGCAGACATACAAACATAGATTTTTATATATAAGACCTACTGTACGTTAATTTTACTATACCTATAGCCTTACCGGGAGGGCAAGCAAAAAGTTTGTCAAAGCTTTATTGCAATCGGATGAGCGGTGTGGCAACGCATTAAGTACGAACAAACAAACATTCATTTTTATATATATTAGATTAAATTTGAGTACTTTATTATTTTACTGATCGAGTTAATAATTGTGGCACGTAACTATATAAATGTATTTTAAAGACAGACAAACTTGGTAAACATGATTGTATTTGTGTTTCTTCAGCTATTACTTTCAACTTACGACGAAAAAAATATTAAATAGTATTCACGCTGTGTGTTGCGCTATTCCCAAATATACTTATAAAAATATTCAAAATCTTAAATTTCTCTTTTAAGAAAAAGTCTTCTTTTATTTTGTAACATCGTACTTGAATTGAGAATGGAATAAAAATCGCTATTATTTGGTTTGATTTAAAATATTTTTAACGAAACGCTGATGTAAAAAACTGTCAATGAATAAATGAAGACATTTGCAAAGGGTTTTTTTATTGTGGAAAATAAAAACTGTAAAACATTTCAAACTGACAGACAGGTGTTTTGATATTTTTTTCTTTTGGAGAAGACAGAAGTTGAATCGGAATAGACGAAGTTTCTGCGTTTACAAAGGAAGGCCACGGAACGAATTCCTAATTTAGCATACTTCTTTTTCTGATTCTTGTTGCCTCGCTAAAATACTTTTTTCTCCTTAAATAGTATCTTGGGAAATATTACATTTTGTATTCAATGATATTTCACATTAATTAGGAGAATATTATTTTCGTAAAGTGTCATTAATTAAAGCCTTAGAAGAATGCTATAATTTTATCGATATTCGCTCCCAATGTGGAGCATATGGCCTCCTAATGGAGGTATCTCAAAAGAAGTTTTTTTCTACGTAAACTGTTTGTTACTCAATCACTCAACCATACTTTTTTTTCAAAGTGAGTAGTAACGAAAGACGGATAAGGCTAGAACAGGGCTAGTAGTTTACTAATCACTATTGCTACATCCAGTTATTTAAGGATAAGAAGGATGGGAGGAGATGAAATGATGTGAATTGACATTACAAAAACACAATCTTCGATCAAAACTTTGAATTGAATGAGTCTCGAATTCGCTGTGATCTTACTGGGAATCGAACCCAGACCTGCGGGATCGGTAGAGCAAGCTCTAACCAGCTGGGCCTCAGCAGGCGGTTAACTTGAAATCTTAGATTTTTAAAACTAAAGATGTAAGAATATAACTTTTTTCTTCAAACAAAACAAAGACCTTCAATTTTTAGTTTTTATGGTTTTCTACCAGAATTGAAAGCAAACACATTAAAAATGATTATTCGTTAAATGTAAATATAAAGTATTATAACATTGAAAACAAATAGAAGGTTAAATTTTGTCAACTAAATGCTAGTTGAATCAGCTTATTTGAGTTCAGAAATAATATAGTGAGTGTATATTAAAAAATATTACGATTAATTGAATAAAATCTTAATTTTCACCTCTTCTTTAAAACACTTTTCACACTTATTTACAAAATAATGTGTAACGTCAAAACATACATATTATTTTATTAGGGGTATTTTTTTCTTTCCTTAGCATTTGCTTGTCTAGACAATTAAAAATCAAAAGTCATTGTTGAACTTAAAATAAACGAAAAATATTTCATTTGGTAATGTTAGCACGGAATTTGCAAAAGCATTTGGAGTACATAATATAAAAAGCATTTAAAGACAATAATTATGCTGTACAAAAAAATAATTGAATAAGTTGAATCAAATGAAAAATTCCCT
The DNA here is from genome assembly GCA_030503985.1 of Himalopsyche tibetana. NCBI lineage: Eukaryota > Metazoa > Arthropoda > Insecta > Trichoptera > Rhyacophilidae > Himalopsyche > Himalopsyche tibetana. Next base: position 37,428,423 of record JAPJYX010000014.1, on the reverse strand, counting down.
GACTCTAAACGTCTGAATGATAAGCGGTTTAACACTTAAAACCGTTTTTCAACGTACTTATCACATTAGAAAGCGTCTACGTGTCGGAAATGATTGAGAGCTTTTCCAGAAAGGAAGACAGATGTGTGTAAATGTTCATTCATTTGAATCATCTCAGAAAAAATCAACATTTTTATTTTATAAAGTAGACTAAAAATATCTGGCTTCAAAAAAAGGTATTTCTTTTCATAACAATGATAAAACATGTGATACAAAATTAATAATGTAATACAATAAATACTTGCATTTGACCCAGCTCGATTTCTATCTAGCTAAGATTTATACTTTTCCTATGACTTCCATACATTGATATTTAACAGAGGCCACTAAGCTATCACCCTTCAACGACTTGTATAAGACCCTTGATTTTTATGCTTAAAAAATTTAAACGAACAAAATTTAAACTCACTATTCATTTGAATGTGAATTCATCATAATAATTAATTTAAATTTCATCTATTGGAGATGCGACTTCTGAGTAGTAGACCTAGAGTTTTAAAATGTATTGTTTGAAGCGACCAGATATTATTTAACTTGTAAATTTCTCGAATATTTTCAAAAATAAAAATTTCAAGAAAGTATTGCAAAAAAAGTACAAGTATAATTAACCACAATCGAAAATATTTAATTGTATTTTAATGTTTGTAAAGAACACAAGAATACTTTTTTTAGAAAATTCTGCTTCTGTACAAATATGACTATTTATTATATACAAAACAATATTTTATACATAGGTCCTGTAAGCGATGAGTGCTATTTGTGAATAACAATACGAAAGTGGGTCTTCTCTGTGTATCTCATATCATTTATGGTTATTATATTACATTTCATTTCATTCATACAATTTAATTTGTTGTATTTTTCTATAATAATTTTAGTATACTTTATGGTACAAAAACTTACTAACGTTGTCATTATACGACTTATGTTTATTACCTTTATATGATTATATTATACGAATTAAAAAAACTAGATACGTACAATATTTAAGTATTAAACGCCATGTATAGCTCTGTAAACATATCTGGTGATTCAATTGAAATATTTTGAGTAAACTGAATGGAGATATGAATTATTCATATGGCAGAGAATAGTTATTACGATTTAGCTCCCAGGGCAATTTCGCTTCCCTGGAAATCACTACCAAATATTAGATGAAAGTTGTTTGGATTGAAATATTACTGGTTTCCCTGCGGAAACTTGAATGGTTCGATGGACAATGGACTACAGACAATAGCTCTAAATACTTTCAATACTAGTTTCAATAATATTGAATTGTACATTATTTTTTTCAATAATCCAATAAATTTATTATTACGCCATTTACATCCGGAGTAGAAATGGTAACAAAGGCAACTTTCAAATAAAATTTCTAAGAAGTAAAAAAGTTTTTTCTTTCCTTACGAAACGTGATCTTAATTTATTTTTCTGTCAGACGGTTTTGTACAGAATTAAATCTTTCATTTTTATTATTATTTCCTGATGCACGCGTACTATTTTAGACAAAATAAGTACTCTGTCATGTATTTTTGAGAATTTTTCAATATCAAATTTGAATCGTTCAAATCTTGTACTTTTCCATAAGCTTTCGTGAGTTTGATTTCAATCGTGTACTTGAATGCCCAAATATCCGTCTATACCAGGGGTTCTTAACCCCGTGCCCGTGGGCGCACGCGCGCCCGCGGAGCCTTTTTTGTGCGCCCAGCAAAGTATCAAATAAAATTTTAAAAAATTATTAATATATAATAAAATTATTTTTGATAGATTTATTGAATTCGAAAAAATATAACCATATCAATGTTATTTTAAAGCAGCTTTAATCCCGCCTGCGCCCGCCACTTTTATCCTGAAACTCAAGTGCGTCCGTCACCGCAATAGGTTAAGAACCCCTGGTCCATACCTACGGTCGCCAAATGTAAAAAAATGGCTGGATGAATAATAGCAAGTTAAAGTAAAAACCTGATTGAAAAGTAAAATTGGGTGTCTATTTGTTAAGCATAGGTAACGGATACGATAGAAAAAAAAATATTTTTAAGTTTTTATTTTTTGTTTTAAATGATGCAATAATTCAGTTTTGGGGTAATGTTGGAGTAAAGAATCATCAAAACTGTACCGTTCATATTTCTCATATCAAGGTTAATAATTTCTTTGTGAATTTTTGAGTTTTGATAAAAAAACAATTAAGGCTGTTTTTTTTTTCAAATTCGATTTTAATTGGCAAAAAACAGCTGTGGCCGAAATCACGAAATTCCCCAACAACTATTTAACCAAATATAATAAATAAACAGAACACAACTGTCTAAAATAATATATTGCTTATTTTGATAACAAAAGGAAATTTGATGCATTGGTTTTTTTATCAAAACTTTCGGAGAAATTAGTATATGTTTGTTAGCATGCATATTGTTTTTTTTTACCTAAATTTAAATTGAAAGTAGTTTTATTCAAACTTTCAATGACTGATGAAGAAGATTGGTCTTTTTTTGAGACCGAACAATAATATTATAAAACTAGTTTTCTCCGAAAATAACGCATATCAAAATGAATGAAACTGATCAGTATGATTTCAATATACGAAACACTTCTTTAGTAAGCGTATGAAATATAATTTGTCATAGCTATATATCGCTTGTCGCCGGCTGTAGCTCAGTTAGTTAAAGCTTGCTCTACCGATCACTAAGGTCTGGGTTCGATTCCCGGTCAGATCACAGTGAATTTGAGAATTATTAATTTCAAAGTTGTGATCGAAGACTGGGTGTTTGTGATGTAAATTCACATTATTTCCTCTCCTCCCATCCTTCTGAATCTTTTATAATTGGGTGTAGCGATAGCGATTAGTCAACCACTAGTCCTGTTCTAGCCTTATCCTTCTTTACATACTACTCTCTCTGAAAAATGAGAGTAGTAGATATAGAAGAATATTCTATACAGTGGAACCCCCAATTACACGACCCTTATTTACGCACTGGCTTGAAATATTCGCTGCAAATCCCCAATTGCACTGTCGCATTCCATTGTCGTTGCTACGAGACGGTCGTCTGTGTGGCGCATACGGTCAAATGTTGGCTATTGTCTGTGTATTCAACACGTGCCAGGCTATATACGTATAGCCGGGCGACTATCTATGTGTTGGAATTTGGCGCGCTTTGCATTTTATCACATGTTTCGCCCATATTTTTTTTTGGAAAATCTTAGTTTTGCATTTTTTTCGGAAAAAACGAAATCCCTAATTTTGAATGAGATTCACTCCACAATTACTCTACCCCGAATTACACTGCCCAAACTTTAGTGTAAATGAGGGTTTTACTGTATCTCCATAAGGAGGCCATATGCTCCACGTTGGGAGCGGACATCGATAAAAAAATGTAACACAATATTGCAAAACTGAAACAAAATATTGGCGACAGTTTTGATGCTCGACATGCATCCAAAAGTTCGAGTGGAACAAGGTTTGCAAAATACGTTTTTGTAATGCCTTATCAGGAATCATTTCCGTTCGGATGGAACTAAATAAACACAAAACCTGCCGCATTAGCGTACGGTTATTCGAAAAGCTCACAGTGGCAGCTGTTGAAAGCTTTCATCTGTCAGATATGATTGAAAGCTCTTTCCTGTTTTTTAAAATCGGTTCATGATTGGTTAGGCAGCCATGGAGGTATACTGGCTTAAGTGTAACGTTTCCAAAGCGTAGCTGTTTATATATGATAAACAAATCACAAATAGAATCACTGTCGATCAGATGTAACCGTATTCATATAATTTATGATTCCGATTTAAAGTGGTTGCTGAAATTTATAATATTAAATTTAAATCTTTCAAATAATGTTCGTTAACACAAGTTTTGCCTTTCGGTGTCTTCAGATGGATGAATTTAAACTGACGTTTAGTAAACAAGTGTATCAAGTAAAATCTATTGATAGCGACATGAATTAACTTTACTAATAATTTTATATTACTGACGTTTAATATTTGCTGGGAAAATATTTGCTTAGCAAATAGTCTTTGTAGGTTTTTGAAATCAAATGTGTTCATCATTAAAATGCCATAACATGGAAATCTATGGATTCAAATAGCGCGTAATTTCATTCAGTTCAAGTCCAAACGTAGATTTAAACGCATAATGACGCCGAAAGGCAAAAACCGAGTCGTTAACAAACTTTTGTCACTAAGAGACTTGTGTGAATGTAATAATTTGTGAGATTCAAATGTTACCATATTCGTTGAATATCATTTCGAGGCAATTACAATATAAAAGTATCTTGATTTATCTGAATGTCTCTCAAAACTTACACACTCTTATCGTGTGGTTTGAAAACGGAGCGTGGAAACATCGATTAACACACGAAAGTTTTTATTTTAAAACCATTTCTCTACTCTATAAAAAGATGACGGCTGAGTAACTGAATTGCAATCAGTTGTCTTCAAGCAACTTCTGTTGACATTAGTTCAACACAGCAGCACACGTGTTTTTTGTCTCTTTTTTCCACAACCAATATTTGTTTTACGCTAAAAGCGTACTCAAGGTTTTGTGTGATTCATTTAAAAGAAAATATTATAAGAGCTTTGTAATAAAGAACTATTGTTTCACAACATCTCAATGAAAAAAAAATGAAACAAAAGAAATTACTGTAGTTGTTTTGCCGAGCATGAACATTTTGTAAAGTGTTTCAAATAAAACTAAGTTATCTAATATGCTAAAAGCTTTATAGAGCTTCTTACTTATTTTCTTGCCAACTTGCTTGAGATAGTTCGTATGCATTTACAGTTTTGTTCGATATGGAAATATATTTGAATTTAAAGTGAATAAAAAAAAACAGTCAAATTAACAAGTACTTATTTAAATGAATAAAGTATGTTTTGACTTTATTTTTAGTGAATTTATTTTTCAACTTATTTACTAAACATATGTTGACTCTTTATAGATTTTCACTATCTGTATAACGAGAATTGGTTAACAGACTGAATTCTAATAGCCCACTCACAAATTTAAGTACATTTTACTATTTCTGTTGAATGAAAACTGACTAATGTCATCATTACTTTGTGGGAAGGCATAATATTAAAAATAATAACACACTATTTTGTACTTCTTCTGCAATTTTAATGTTATAAGATATTTTAGAAACACGCTTAGAGGAGGAGTTTCAAATTCAATAAATCATTAAAGCTTTTTTGCTACGCGGAAAAAAATGTATTTTCTCTTTATTGTATTATGCTTGCAACATTGCATCGGATTATGCACGTGAAGCTGTCGCATACATGATTGCTATCTGTGGCCGTGTAACAAAAGCTCTTATTAAATTTGAATCTGTCAGGAACAAGGGATAAAAATGTTACACCCAAATACGGACAGTCATAAGCTCTTTTTCCAAGAAATTTTAGAAATCAACAGAGCACAGCTGCAAAGTCTTCCGATTTTAAATGAAATATTAAACTTTCCCGCATCTCCACTTCTATACCCTATATAATCATAAAATATTTAATCATAAAACCTTTGCCGACAAACAAATAAAATAATTCTTGAAACTACTTACTACTCAAATCTGTTGGCATTCCCATGAGCTCATCCTTTTCGCCATTGACATTTCGGCTTTGGACTCAGTGATGCATTTATTTCTTATATAAACACGAAACTTTCATTTACTAAACGTCAGTTCAAGTTCATCCGTGCACTTGAATGCCTGAAGATGCCGAAAGGCGAAACCCGGGTCGTTAGTGACAAAATCTGTGAGAATGTACATAGTTTGAACGATTCAAATTTAATATTGAAATTCCACCAAGCACCTTCAGTCGAAATATTAAATTAAAAAAAAAGCTCGTATGATCATTTAACTAAGTCACATAGATATTGATTGTAAAAAATATTGATGTTTTTATATTGCTGTTATAAAAATAAGCCATCCGCGCGTCTCAAAACATTTCCTTTACAATGGCTTGAAGTAAAACAAGTAAAAATATCAAATGTAACCATACTATGACCTGATTTTGAGGTTTGTTTAAAGTAGAAGGTTTGAATACTTCTAATACATCGTTTTCATCCCAGATCGTGAATATATACGTACACATATTGACTCCTGCTATTTACACGAAGGGTCGAACTGTCAGCTTTGAGCAATAGTTTTAATATTACACTCATCTTTCTTGACTAAAAAACTAAACTTATAAAACGAATACTATATTTTTACATGAATTATTTGTTCGAACACGACTTTCAAAAACAAAAAACATATAAGTGGATGACGCATATGAAACATGTCATCAAAATTTATACCACACTGTTGTTGTGTTAATCAGGTAACCAACGTTTAATGTTTTATAAATTCTATCACTTTTACTCATGGTTTTTTGTCGAAAGTATCTACTCTGTAAAAATAATTCACACAACTTTTTCGTTGTAAACTTTAGACTATATTATATTTGTTTATATTAAAAATAAGATTATTACGTATAACTGACTTGATATTGCATTTATAAAATCAGCGGTATTTTAACAACCCCTTCGTATTTAGCGACAAACCATGTTGATGTTTTGAAAATACATCATATCTCAACATGTCATCGCTTTTCCGCTCCTGTTGTGAAACATGAGTTGGGTTTTATACGTATTTATAGCGCTAAGTGCATATAACAAAAGAAAAATCAAACAAGCGTTTGCAAGCTGTCGATTTTGTGGCACGTCTGGAGAGAAAAATTGCACAACAATAGTTATCCATTATTACATCACCAATGATATCTCTCCTAAATCATTTATGTCATTTAAAATACTGCTCTATTAACTGTTATATATATCGGCAAATAACGAGAAGCCTCTGTGACGTTTTAGGTTTTTGTAAAGGGTTTAATTAATAAAGTTCAGACCATCACAAGAATATTTAATCTAATATAAAACACAAAATAGTTTATAAATAAACGTTCTATTTAATATTAGAATATTTATCAGAAACTAATACACCTTTTAAGCTTTCTAAAATCATAAAAAAAGTATCAGAATATTTTTTAAATTGCAGTATTTAATTATAAGAGTAATTTAGGCATTACAGAAATAACTTACAGTTATGTATGTACTAATAAGCAAGTTCTCAAGCCGAGCGGACAAATTCATTAACGTCGATTATGATTTAGGAATCCGATCTCAATTCAAAATGTTAACCTCAGGATTTCTGAATTACAATTCTATGTTCCCGGGATCTGGAGACTGGTCACGAAATTGGGTTTGTTTTGTAATGCTTTATATTTTATTTGTACAAATAAAATTGATACTGTTGGTCCAATATGAATATTACAATGTATTCTATATTAAATTATACATTTATTTTACTCTGAATGGTGATAAAATTGTCTTAAAAAAGAAAAATATATAAACGTTTAGAATTTATTTTTAAAAAAGATTTCTTAATTGAGTGTTGTGTTGGTATATTTTTTAATGAATGGTACGTTATTTATTATATGAAAGAACCGACCCACTGGCAGATTCTGTTTTTATTAAAAAATCAACCCCGGAATATTCGGGATTTTATTTTGTTATCGAAGGATTTTAATGTATCGAAAACCGTTCGGGATTCCGGATCCCAAGATTGGATTTTCTAGTTAACATGATCCTTGTATGAACAGTTTGATAAATTAATTTTTCAATCCATTTTAGAACAAGTGTTCCTGAGCATGAATGTGCGAGATGACTTAAGTGCTTACTTACCCATTCAACCCTTAAGTCAAGGTCTACTTAAAGCGATAAAATTACCATTAATTAAATCCCAGCCCTTAGCTGATACGACCAAATTAATTAAATTTATCCAGATAAACTAATCACAAATTAGGAGAAAATTTTACAAACAAACCAAACATCGTAAAACAATTAATTTATATTATTAGTATATCACGTGATATTTGACTAATTTGATAACATGACTTACTTTTAATATCATTTGAATTTAATTTAATCAATTCTTTGAAAAGAATGTATGTAATTGATTTTTATTTATAGAACTTTTATGGATCATCAAATAAAATTAATTAATTACCATTTGATTTGTGGATTCAATAAATGTTTTTTGTGAAAGTGTATCTGTGATAATGTAATTTCAATACATCAAAGATAAATATTAAAGTTTAAAGAAGTAATCAACCCACTTTGAAAGCCAAATTTTAAATGTCGTAACTTCACAAGCAATTTTAGAGGAATTTCGCTTTAATTAATAAGATTTGTTAAAAAACCTTTAAAAAAGACTTCATAACTTTTTTATTACGTATTACTTGCGGGCTATATTTAAATGGTATTAATATTATTATTGTAATGAGCATAGCAATATTGGATACTTATTTTCATCTCAATATAAACATATTATATGGTGCAACAGTTAGCGTTGTTGGCTTCCGTGCCGGACCTCGCGGGTTCGAGTCCCAGTGCGATCAGCATTTTTCGATCGATTTCTGTTTGAAGGCATGGGTGTTTTTGATGTCTTAAAACTCCCTCCCGTCCTTCCGACCCTTCAACAACTGGGCGTAGCGAGAGCGATTAGTTTAACACTAGTCCTGTGTTAGCTTTATCCTTCGATCCCTACTACTATCTTTGAAAAAAGAGAGGTTGGGCGACTGAATAACAAACAGTTCTCGTAGAAACTACTTATGTTGAGATACCTCCATATCGGAGGCCATATGCCCCACATTGGTAGTGCATATGGATTTAAAAAAATACATACAAATTGTAACAAAAATACCCAATTCAGTTGAGAATTTTTGACTCTTGATCAATCGAAGTATTTGTCATTTGAGAAGGCAAAAGATACACTATTCATAAAGCTCAAAACAGTACTTCGAATAAATTTAATTGGTTTTTGATACTGTTTTTCTATAGTAAAACAACTACAATAAAACTTACTGTAAATACTGTTTTTTTTTAATAAGAATTGTTTGACAGTATTCCGTTTGATATGATTACGAAAATAAACTGTCAAGCATGAATCTATTCGATGACAAACATATTTTTTTGAAGCTATAGATTTGACTTAGAATTCATTAACTCTTACCGCCTGGCTACTGTTTTGTTTTTGACATACATTATTTATTAAACGTGTATATGAAGCAACATATACATGACTTTAGAATGAAATATTAAACATACAAATCAAATTTTGTTTCAGATTTCCGTATAAAGCGAACCAGATGATCGTGTTAACAAAATTGTCACCTAGCTGAATCAAAGAGATATACTTCCCACGCACTACTCTTCATTCCATTGACTAAATCACCAGAATGAAGGACGACAAACAAAACTGATGGTATCTGGCCATGTTGGTAGAAGAGAAAGAGGACAAACCGATTAGATTAATAGTAAGAAAACCACGAGAAATTCCATGTGGTTTACGATTTGCAGGCGTAATTTTACGGTAAACTAAAAAAATAATTTTGATTGTGTTTCATGCTATGTCCACTTTATACATTATAATATATAAAAATGAATGTTTGTTTGTTCGTACGTAATGCGTTGCCACACCGCTCATCCGATTGCAATAAAACGTTTACAAACTTTTTGCTTGCACTTCCGGGAAGTTTATAGGCATAGTAAAATTAACTTACAGTAGGTTTTATATATAAAAGTCAATGTTTGTATGTCTGCCATTCAGTTAATTTTGACAACGTGCACTTGCGCGAAGTTTATAGTACAATTAACTTAGTTAGTAGGTAGCGCGTGTGTTGTACCATAGACAACCGGCAACAAACGTCACACAGACAGAAAAAGAAAACATGCACTTCAATAAACTCAATTAAAACACAAACACCTTCTTTCTTTGAGTGGTATTACAACCGGCTAGTGATACATAAAAATAAATGCACATGGCCACATATTTCGGCTTATACGAAGTCAATATCAAAATTATAACTTTATTGAAAATATCAAACGGTATGATCTTGATTATTACTCTTGACTAAGGTGGTACAGTGATAGCTTAAAAATAGTCAAAAAAGCTTTGGACTTAAGTCCCGATAAAGTCAATATTTAATTAAAATTTTCTTAATTTAAACATTAGATATCTAAGAAGTGTATGTAGTGGCGTAGTAGTATAGCTCAGTAGTAATTTGTTATTTTGAGTATGCTCAACTCTTTTTTACACGGTAACATTCAAATGTCAATATACTTCACACAAAGATGAGCAGTTTTATATTGTAAGTTTGTCAAAAATCGGTTTGGCTTTGTTCGATGATGGTTTCTGTTTTGTAATTTTCAACGTGGTCACCTTGCAAAACATTTGTAATTATTTGTAATCATGTGTTTTACATAAATAAATTGAAAATCAATACAGCTTTGATATTGTTAAAGATAAAAAAACATAGTTGATATCTTCCACTTTATAAAAGTTTAAAAGTAAATTAACCAACCCCAATTTTCCAGACAATTTCAAAAGTTCATTAGCAGGGTATAATAACGTTGTGAAATTTCGGCCTATAAACTGATAACTTAAATAGAACCTCAAATTGATAGTTAATAAACAAATTTGAATATTCCATTGTATTTAATGAAATCTTCTATTGGTATCAAATTTCGGTATATTCTATGTCCATAAAGTAATACTACAACCCTCAAATAATTTAATTAATTCTATCGACTTAACACTAAGAAGTAGTAAAATTTTAGATCAATAGTATTTGATGTCGGATTTAATTCAAACCCGTCAAATCCTGTGAGACAAACTAAAATTGCGAGAATTATGGATATTGTGGAATTTTTTCAGTCTTACTCAATCAATTTTTGTGATCAATCAACTATCAAAAATTAATCATATAATCTGCAATGATTAAACTCCATCACCTTTTTTTTTTATTTATTTTATATTTATTACCCATTTAGAAAAGAAGTTTGTTGGTCAAAAACGGCTGAAAAAACATCTGTACTAGGGCTTTTCGGTTTTCAAAAACCGGGCTGGGAACATTAATCTCGGTTTTTTCAACTTTTATGTATTAAAGTAGAGTTCGTCGGAGCTTACTCAATTGACTTCCTTGCCATTCTTTTTTTCTACTGATTTTAATATTTAATTGTACTATTTTTTTCCTCCATTGTAAAAGTTTTAAATTTATAATTTGTCAACCTTGTGCAATGTTAATTAAATAAATAAATAAAATTAAAATTAAACTTGGAAACCTGGTTTTAAGTACAGTGGGACCCCCAATTACACTACCGCGAATTACGCGCTGGCTTGAAATATTCACTGCAAATCCCCCAATTGCACGGTCGCATTCCATTGTCGTTGCTACGAGACGGTCGTCTGTGGGACGCGTAGAGTCAAATGTTGGCTATCGTCTGTGTATTCAACACGTGCTAGGATATACACGTATAGCCGGTGACTGTCTATGTGTTGGAATAAACCAAATCCCTAATTTTGTATGAGATTCACTCCCCCAATTACACTACCCCGAATTACAATATCCCGAGTTTAGTGTAAATAGGGATTTTACTGTATTATAATTAAAACTCAATACAAATATTATTCAATAAAAAGTATAATATTTTGAGTTAAAATCGGGTTAATTAAACAGAGGAAATATTGCGGAAGTAAGTATGCGTTGAAAATATATTATTTAGGTTTATTAAGACATTATTTTTGTTGAAAATTTTGACTCAAATAAACGAATTCTAGAGTGTTTAAGAGGTAAGTATAATAAGTCTACTGCCGAATAGAAATAAAAAATATAAAAAAATTCTTTTTATCAATAAAATTGTGTTTTTTGTGAAACTTAGAAAATCGGTTAAAACACAATTTTAGAAAAAAAAAATGAATAAGATTTAGTAAAAGCTCTAGTTTAGATCTTCACATAGGGAGTGATATGGTTACAGAATAAATTTATTGACTTACATTTTATTTTTTTTTCTTTATAATACACTATATACAGCAATCAATAATGTGAAGCGAATTTTTGATTTTTTTTATTACCATGGGCTAAAAATGTATTTAAAGAAAGATTTATGAATGCGGCAAAATTTTCAGACAGGCTTCTTGGCATTGCATGTTGAGCTTGCGTGCCTTATTGGGTCAGTTAAGAAAATTGCGTGACCTTGACCGCCAAAAATCACCGTTGTGTTAAGCAAAAATACGATACAAAATAAGTTTTATGTATTTGATTGATGCAGCATTGGGTATTAATTTTATTTTTTATTCGGTTTTCTATGTTGAAGCTTTGAAACGGATTACAGCGGAAAGTGTAATTTTCTCGTCGATAATGCCAGCATTGTACAATGTAATACGAATTTTTGCAAATGCAAGTTTTTATGCCCAGACACTAGGGCAGCCATACACAACCTCAATCAATGCGGCTCAATCAGCTCTTATGTGCGGCCCAAAACAATTATAGTCACCAAATATTAAATGACGAAGATAGTTAAAAGTTTGACACAATATCAAAGTTTACATTATTTTTCAGTAAACGATTAAAGATTTTGGATACATTGGTATTTTTGTTCACTTCTTACATATTTTTTATTTATTGTTCATTGTTATTTTTTACTCTGAAAAATACATGAATACATACATATGTAAATATTTACATAAAATAAAATAGTTTTATTTTGACATCATAATACATACATACGCATGCAGTATAGTATGTGTTATATTTAAAGTTTACTATAAATATGTTGCGGCCCACGTAGAGAAGCGAAAATCGGATTGCGGCACGGAGAAAAAAAAAGTTGAGTATGGCTGCACTAGGGCGTCCAATTCCGGGATCCCGTGATACCTAACGACGATCAAAATTTTTCGAAATCCAAAATTCGTCCACGATTGAATAACGAATGTTCAATCCCGAAATCCCGGGATCTGGGGATTGAAAAAATTTAAATCCGGAAATCAGGGGATTACAAAATGGGTCCGGGATAAGATGCCTTACCAGACACCACCCACTAATTTAGCACAGTGACACGCAATGATGTGTCACAATTAGTGGTTATTAAGTTTTAGTTTTTTTTCTTGATGAATAAGTGACTCTTAACTAACACAAACTAAAATGTTAAACACCTCTAACATGTAATTAAAAATATCATAAAAGAGTAATAAAGTGGTGTCTTGTAGTAATTTAAAACATAAATATAATTTCGGAATTTTTAACAAAGTGATCTATAATGATACGTTAATAAAAGTGCATAATACCAAAGCGTAAAGTGTTCAAGTTCATCAGTGCACTTGAACGCCTGGAGATGCTAAAAAGCAAATTCAAGGTTGAAAAAAAATGTGAAAATGTACAAAATTTGAACGATTCAAATTTAATATTAAAATTTCACCAACACTTTTTTAAATCCAAGTCTGCTCCCAATGTAGGTCATATGGCCTCTTAATGGAGGTATCTCAACAGAAGTTTTTCTACGAGAACTGTTTGTTACTCAGTCGATCAACCTCACATTTTTTCAAAGTGCGTAGTTGGGAAAGAAGGATAAGGCTAGAACAGGACTAGTGGTTGACTAATCGCTATTGCTACACCCAGTTATTAAATGATCACTAGAATAGGAGGAGAGGAAATAATGTGAATTGACATCACAAACAACCAGCCTTCGATCACTTTGAATTGAATAATTCTCAAATTCACTGTGATCTTACCGGGAATCGAACCCAGACTTGCGCAGACCAAGCATATTCAGTCGAAATTATAAATTATCTCAAATCACTACACATGGGTTTTGATAACGTGCCCCTTACTTTTCAACAAATATTAAATCTTTTTTCATACATTTTTGTTTTAAATTTGTATTAACGATGTGCCAGTTAACATATTCGATACAAGTGTACATTAATACACACCACAATGTAATACAATATTACGTATTAAATCGACGTCAAAGTAACCACATCTTTCAGCACTTAAACAGAAATTTTTAATTTTGGCGTCGCTCTAAACGTTAACATGGATATATATTATTTATTCACGTGTTGAGCAAATAAAATAAACATCAAAGCTTGAAAGGGTATTTGATCAAATGAATCTGTTTTGGACATGAGGGTAATATTAAGTATTATAATTTGAGTGATAAGGGATGGATGGTGTATTTGGTATATCAAACATTTCAATTAAAAAACATGTCATAATAATACGCGAATTAAAAAAATAATGTACAGTAAAAACGCTTATTAATAAAACTATAGTCCGCTCCCAATGTGGAGAATATGGATTCCTAATGGAGTCTATCTCAAGTCTCAACAAAAGTGTTTCTACGAGAACTGCTTATTAATCAGTTGCTCAACCTCTCTTTTTTACAAAGAGAGTAGGAATAAAATGATAGGGCTAGGACTAGAGTAGTGGTTCAGTACGCTCCGTTCGTAGGATAGAATGGGTGGGAGAGGGGAATTCAAGAAATCACATAAACCCATGTCTTCGAACACAAATTCATAAATCGATTCGAAAAGTCAATTTATAAAACTGTCCGTACTAGAATTCGAACCCGTGACTTCCGTAACCGGAGCCAACGACGTTGACCACTCGACCACACAGGCATCTTTCTAAGGTAAAACACAAATATGTAGTTACACAAGTAGCTATATAGTTGATATAAGATCATAACCTAATCAGAGACAATAAGAATACAGTAATTTGTACCAAATTTAATCAACCAGTCAAGAAACCACACAGAAAGCTGTTTTAACCAATAAATGAAATCAAACCAAAGCAATAATAAAGGCAGGAATGACAAAAATTATAAGACACAAAAGTTTATTAATTTTGGCTAAACAATTGTGATTTATAAAAAAAAGTTAATGTGGAATGAGCTTCAAATATATACAATCTAGTTTTATAAAATCATTTATTGATTGATGTCGAACTCCATTATAATAGAGTAAAAATAGCAACGTATTTAATTCTACAGTTTTTATATTTATTAGTTGATAGCTATTTCGGCTTTCGCCATCGTCATAACTATGCTTAAACTTACATTTTGTTCAGTTATATATACTGGCTCCGAAGAGATACACAATGCATATTGTTATTAACTCCAACATTCCAATTCATATCGACTGTGGAAAGGAAAAAGGACGTAACCTTTAATTTTCCAAAACAGATTTTTTTCGATAATCACAATTTATACTACTTGACACACATTCTATCAAAAGAATGGAAGCTGAAAATTTCGAATTAGTATCTAAATTTTGCTTTTAAGTTTGAAAAAGATGAACTTGTAAAAAATTAAAACCAAGAAAAAACACCGAAATAAAAAAAAATCCGAGACAATTTCTATAATTAATATTAGATTATGCCAATTAAATACTAGATAAGAAGTATCTGTGCACTTCAAGGTTGTGTATAATTCATAATTTGCAAATGTCACAAAATCATCAAAACATGCTTTTAGCGCCTCCTGTAAAATTTGATATGTGTGGGTTACGTTCTTTTTCCTTTCCACAGTCGATATTATAATTAAAGTATTTAAATTAAACCAATATTTATTATTGATTACATTTATCAACTGTGCCTTTAGTGTTTCGAAGAAATACCATATCTAAAGTTCTTCGAAACACTAAAGTCATATTTGATAAGTGTAATTTAAATTGGGATGTTAGAGTGAATACCAAGATACATTGTGTATCTCTAGCCAGTATATATATAACAAAGCAAAATGTAAATTTTAACATAGTTGTGACAATGGTAAAAGCCGGAATAGCTAATAAATATAAAAATTGTAAAACTAAATACGTTGCTTTTTTTACCCTAACGTTTATTGATGTTTATTAAATTATTTAAAAATCAAATAAATTGCATTAACTTCGGCTATATCTGCCCTCTTTACAGTGCATATGACAGCAAGAAAATTACGTTAAGTTTAGCAAAAAAATGATTGTGTAGTATCCAAATAAGTCGTTGTTTGAATATTTTACAATGAATCAGAAAGATGTTACTAAATATGTAATCGTAATATCAAAAATAGTATTTTAATAGAAAATTTAAAATAACTTTAATTATTCCACGTATTGTTACTAACTGTGACACGTGTTTCGCCTCTTTCAGTTTGTCAATCATTTAATAGAAAATGATCATAATTTTAATCAGATTAGTAATTTAGAAATACTCCACCGAGTAAATAAAAAAGGTTTAAAGATGAATAGTTTAGAATTTTTAGAAATTAATAAAACTCTCAACAAAAAAGAAATATTATTAAATAATATTCTTAATAGGACAGATTGTTCGCCATTACTTACATTGTTTCCAATTAATAAAGTAATCATCAACCTATCTGATTGCAGCTCATTAGTTTAATAGTTTGTAATGTTTAACGTCATTAGTAGTGTGATTATATATGTTTGCTTTGTTTCGATTCTAAAACCCCCTCCTTGCTTCCCTTAAAAGGGAAACATCCCAATCTGATTGATTGGCACCTCATTAGTATAATTATTTGTTTGCTTTATTTTGATTCTATCACCCCCTCCTTGCTTTGCTTAAAAGGGAAAAAAACCCAAATTCCATTTTGTAATTTCATAAGAAGATGCCTCTAAAAGAGGCGAAACACGTGTCACAGTTAGTAACATACTACGTGGAGTAATCAAAGATATTTTAAATACTTTTTTAAATGCATATTTGTCGAAGAGCTTTAACAAATAAATCACAATGAAATCAATTACAACACTTTGACATTGATGCTTTTGACATATTGTTATAGTGTGATTAATTCGAATTGTGCAATCAAGAATCAACGTCAAATGACGCACCGGTTAGATTGTGGGTAAAACCAGATAATATGCGTTCCGAATTATTGTTATTTTCTTACGAATAAGCTTGATTAAAGATAATGTCTAGTTTTATCTCGGCAGGCTGTCAATTTTGATTGAGAAATTCTCGTAATGGAATGAATCTTTGCAATGAAAACTCGAGATGGTTTTCAAATAAACGAAATTTCTCTTAACCTTTTCACGGCTGGATGTTTGTCTTTATTGACATCTATCGAGTAAAAAAGGGTTTATTACATGTAGTTAATTTAATAGCTGACTATGATATTTCATTATGCAGCCATTAAACAATATTACGAAGTAAAAACAACCATCTAAGACGTTCTAGACTTTTAGAGTCATTAATAGACTTACGTTTTATTTATGACTGATATATTAAGAGTAACATAAGAATGTCTCATCTTAATATAAAAAAATGAATGTTTTTTTATTCGTACTATATACGTTGCTACACCACTCATCCGATTGCAATAAAACTTTGACAAACTTTTTGCTTGCACTTCCGGGAAGGTTATAGGTAGGGCTTGTCGGTTTTCAAAAACCGGTTTTTCAAATTCGTAGTCGGTTGTGCCGAATTTTCCATAAACGAGTCTTTAAACAAAAGGACAGAAAATGTGCATCTTTTATTTGATGGCTCAAAGACCATATGCTCCACATCATTACCCAGTGAAAGGGTATTTTTGGTATCAGGAAATTTTGTTGCAAGACGATCATTGGACGCTTTGTGTTATTTTAAATCATATTTTCTGAAGAAAAACACCAAATAATTTCTCGTTGTGTAATATTATGTACATATTATATAAATAAACAAAATAACAAATTTAACTTTTTCCATTTATTTTAATTGAATTATCCATTTTTTGTAAAACTTTTAAAACCGGATAAAACCGGTTTTCGAAAACCGATTATTGACATTCGAAAACCGGTTTTTTCAAAAGTCGGTTTTTGTATAAGCCCTAGTTATGACGAAAACGGGGACATTGATGTTTTTTTTTTAATATGAATGTTTTTCATTTATTTTAGAAAGCATTAAGTATGTATTATACTATAATTTAAGTGCTTCTAAGTGCTTCAATGTGTCCAGTATATTGTACTAGAAATTTTAATAACTATACTTTTTGGATACTGCAAAACTCAATTTTGTTTTTGTTAATACAGTTCGAATATCAGCATATTTTAATCAGAGTTAGAAGATAAATAGAAGTATATATTTTTTAAATCATTATTTCAGTTAAATGACTCGCTAAATTTTGATTCACACTCCAATAACGGCATGTGTTACCCTTATACAATATAATAAAACATACTACAACATTTAGAGCATACTGGAATCATTAATT
Organism: Himalopsyche tibetana; assembly: GCA_030503985.1. Taxonomy (NCBI): domain Eukaryota; kingdom Metazoa; phylum Arthropoda; class Insecta; order Trichoptera; family Rhyacophilidae; genus Himalopsyche; species Himalopsyche tibetana. Next base: position 37,410,350 of record JAPJYX010000014.1, on the reverse strand, counting down.
CTTCTTATGTTTTATTTATGACTGATACTGTTATATGGTTGTTAGTTCTCTTGACTCGGATAGTTTTTAATTACATGTCTGACCTTTAGGGAAGTAGGAAATACGCCATGAGTTTATATTAATTAATTTCCTTTGTACAATCACAGTAATGAAGTAGTTACATTTGGCCATTTGGTTATTTTAGCAGCAATATTTTTGATGGCTTTTCTTTAGTGTTTTTGTGATAGTTAATTTACATAATTAAATGGAGTATTCATTAAGTCAATTGAGAATATATATGGTTTGTAAAATATTTGTGCTTTGGAGACGGTAAGCATTGTTTTTTATACTAGATTTTATGTGAACAAAGAAACATACATAATATAATAAGAATATAAGGAAATATACTGAGACAGTGTTTCTTCTATAAATAAAACATTACATTCACAGAGCAAAAGCAATAAACCTTAATCAGCGTAAAAATTCTACTCTACTATAAAAGAAAGGGTTGCGATACCAGTATGGTCGATATCAATAACGGGATTAAAAAAACAAATGAAAATATGCGAACAAAATAAAGAAATACCGTAAACCGGAATGTATAGAAACAGTTCTCGGGAAACAGATTCAGAGTGATGCAATTGGCTAAGTTATTCTGTTTGCGTACCGATACATATCGACTGTGGAAAGCAGTGGCGGCCGGTCAATGAGTCATTGGATCAATGCTCCCCTTGTATATGCAGGGGCGGTTATATTTCTTGAAATTATATTCAAACATAACATATATACCATTCACTTATTTAAAATTATTCGTGTATTTATTGTTTAAAATAAAATGTTCGAAAATATTTTTTAAAGACAATAAAATACATGAAGAATTTAAAATGAGTAAATGTTATGAGTGAATAATGTTTCATGAACTATAACCGCTCCTGCACATACAAGAGGTGCATTGATACAATGCCACATTGACCGGCCGCCACTTGTGGAAAGGAAATAAGACGTAACCCACACAAAGAAAATTTTACAAGAGGCACATAAAAAATGGTTTTGATGATATTGTGCCATATGCAAATTATGAAAACGACGCAATTATAGCACAATATGCAGATGATACGGCTATTTTAGCTAAATCTCGAAATCGACAAAGCGCTGTCACGCATGTTCAATCAGCTGCTGACACAATTGCAGACTGGTGCGACAAATGGCGAATCAAAATTAATACCGAAAAGAGCGCGGATGTAATGTTTTCCAAGGGTTTTATCAGAAAACCTAATTTTGCTTGCATACGCATGCACAACGCAGAGATCAAGTGGTCTAATTCGGTTAAGTATCTTGGACTCACACTAGATAATCGACTTAAATTTAATGAACACGCCGCGATTAAAAAACGTCAAGCTAACGCTACAAAGGCAAGGTTGTATTTTATGCTTAACGCGAGGAGCAAACTTACTCTCAAAAGCAAGCTGCTCCTCTACACAGCAATCACTCGACCAATCATGATGTACGCTGCTCCAATATGGACGTATGCTCACCGTAAACATATGAAGACTCTCCAGATTGTCCAAAATAAATCACTGAAACAGATATGCAACGCCCCGTGGTACGTGCGTAACACGCTGCTTCACAGAGACTTGAAAATACCTACCATCCGCGAGTTCGTTCGTGAGATATCTCAAAGGTTTCACAGCGAAGTAGGGAAACATTTTAACCCAACGATATCTAATCTCCACAATTATGACGAGACACTGCCTGAGAATCGTTTTAGACCGAGAGCAATTCTGCTCGACGACCCTCCATAGATCTTATGTCGTCTAAAATTGGCACTTTTAGAACGAAATTAGCATCACGAAAATGACTCTCTTTGTTTGACTTTCCTTGTGCACTGTATGTGTGTATGTATGTATGCGTATGTGTGTGTACATGTACGGATGCAGTGTGGGGAAGCATATAGAATGTGATTTGCAAAATAGTGCATATGGAGTTCCCGTGAACTTCTTATCTCTGTAGCGATCGCGCCCTTCTGTCTGCAAACGATGGTAAGGGGATGCAATTTACAATTCTTCAAACACTTTATCGATGAAGGAGACTAGAAGAACCTTGACGTTAGCGCGTCCTGGTACTTGAAGCTCCTTAAATTTGATATCCAAAAAAAAAAAAAATGAATTATACACAACCTTGAAGTGCACGAAAACTTCTAAACTGGTATAAAATGGACATCATCTAATATAATTAAAGACATTGTCTAGGAAAAACATTTATTTCAGTCTTTTTTCTTGGTTTTATTTTTTTACAAGGTCAAATTTTTCAAATTTAAAAGCTAAATTTAGATACTAATTTGGCATTTGCAGCTTGCATCCTTTTGATAGAACGTGTATCAAGTTTGATACATTTTGATTATCGAAAAAAAGCTGTGGGTTACGTTCCTTTTCCATTCCACAGTCGATATGTTATTTGACAGATAATTTATTTGTCTACTTTATTGAAAGCTTTACGGGACAGAAAACTTGAAAGTTTGTTATATATCATTCGCGAAAAAGTTTATTGCTATCTGCATGTTTTGCATGTTTGACAAAATCTATATATTAATAGCCGATAATGTCCGTCTGAGTGTAAGATGTCCTCGATTTTGCAACTTGAACTTTATTCCGAAAATTCAATAATTTACGATATTTCGGCTATTACGAAAAATGGTTGTCAGCAAACTTGAACTTTATTCCAAAAATTCAATAATTTACGATATTTCGGCTACTACGAAAAATGGTTGTTAGCAAACTTAAACATTATTTCAAATATTAAATATTTTACGAAATTTCTACTCCTACGAAAAATGGTTGTTAGCAAACATGAACATTATTCTAAATATTAAATAATTTACGAAATTTCGGCTACTACGAAAAATGGTTGTTAGCATACTTAAACATTATTTCAAATATTAAATATTTTACAAAATTTCTACTCCTACGAAAAATGGTTGTTAGCAAACTTGAACATTATTCCAAATATTAAATAATTTACGAAATTTCTGCTTCTACGAAAAATGGTTGTTAGCAAACTTGAACATTATTCCAAAAATTCAATAATTTACGAAATTTCTGCTACTACGAAAAATGGTTGTTAGCAAACTTGAACATTATTCCAAATATTAAATAATTTACTAAATTTCTGCTCCTACGAAAAATGGTTGTTAGCAAACTTAAACATTATTCCAAAAATTGAATATTTTACGAAATTTATGCTTCTACGAAAAATGGTTGTTAGCAAACTTAAACTTTATTCCAAAAATTCAATAATTCACGAAATTTCTGCTACTACGAAAAATGGTTGTTAGCAAACTTAAACATTATTCCAAAAATTAAATAATTTACGAAATTTCTGCTAACTATAAAAATAAAATAAAATAAATAAAAATTAAATGAAATAAAATAAAATAAAATAAAATACCATAAAATAAAATAACATAAAATAAAATTAAAATTAATACTATGCAACAAAAATCTCACGTTGCTGGGCAACGGGCTTACAGCTAGCATTATATAAATAGCATACAACCAAGTTAGAACAAATATAACTGACAAATTAAAAAGCACTAGCTGTAAGCCCGTTGCCCAGCAACGGGAGATTTTTGCTGCATTGTGTTTGATTTTATTTAGTTTAATTTATTTTATTTTAATTCATTTTATTTTATTTTATTTTATTTTATTTTATTTTATTTTATTTTATTTTATTTTATTTTATTTAATTTAATTTAATTTAATTTAATTTAATTTAATTTGATTTAATTTTAATTTAATTTATTTTAATTTATTTTATTTTATTTTATTTAATTTAATTTAATTTAATTTTAATTTATTTCAATTTATTTCAATTTATTTTATTTTATTTTATTTTATTTTATTTTATTTCAATTTATTTTATTTTATTTTATTTTATTTTATTTTTTTTTATTTTAATTTATTTCAATTTATTTTATTTTATTTTATTTTATTTTATTTTATTTTAATTTAATTTAATTTATTTTATTTTATTTTATTTTATTTTATTTTATTTTATTTTATTTTATTTTATTTTATTTTATTTTATTTTATTTTATTTTATTTTATTTTATTTTATTTTAATTTATTTTATTTTATTTTATTTTATTTTATTTTATTTTATTTTAATTTATTTATTTTATTTTATTTTATTTTATTTTAATTTAATTTATTTCAGTTTATTTTATTTTATTTTAATTTATTTTATTTTATTTTATTTTATTTTATTTTATTTTATTTTATTTTATTTTATTTCATTTCATTATTTATTAATTTGAAAATGTACGCAAACAAAATACATTTCGTAGAAGAAGAAGATGTCTCGAGGACATCATCAGTACGCACACATTTGTGAAAAGTGAAAAGCGAGTGATTATTTTATCGACTTTTAATATATAAATTTAGTATGAATAAAAAAGTGGAGACTGGAAGGTGTGAAATGGACGCTCACTCAAACAGACACTCACCCACTCAAACAGACATTATCGGCTATTAATATATAGATTGTCAACATTCATCAGAAGATTTTTGATAATTCTATTTTACCAATTGGGATTGCCATACAGTTATTGATAGCCATTCACCTGGGAACAAATGCCCCTAAACATATTTATAATGGTCCCAGGAACTATGTCGCAGAACATTGAGGTTATGTTGGTCCGAACGTTATTTGATTTTATTGGGTGCAAACAATGCGCGTCAAGTTAATTGCTAATTTATTTAATTGGTATTTACTTGGCAGAACTCCATTGTAATAGGATTAAAATATCAACGTATTTAGTTCTACAGTTTTTGAGTAAAGTTTATTGTATTAATTGCTAATGTTTTTAAATTTCCCACAATAAAAATACAATTATTTAACCATCCACGATGGCCGCTTATACACCATAGACAATATACTTTAAGCCATATAGTAATATAACTTATATAATGGCATTTATTTACAACTGTAACCATAATGAGACATTTCAAAGTCGAAAATAAATCTTTAAAATGACACCCGATGAGCTTATGATGATCAGTGCTGTCTACGAATATATTCTCACAATATGAATCTTAATGATGAAATAGAATAATATGACTATGATAGTTCGTCTACAGCTGCGCGCGCATCGCATGTTCCGTATGCGCTCGCTCCCAAACTGTGAACATGATAACATATCTCGGGTCACGTGAAATGTTCCACGATATGATGTGAGCACGTAAACTTTGTGTTCCAGGACATGTTCTGGAACAAGTGAATGGCGGCTGTATTTCTATTCTTAGTTTGCTTCAAAACCTCATTAAGCTACTACCTTTAAATTAAAATATTACCTAAATAACAAACTGTAGAAAAAGACTTATATTTAAGTTTGTTATATAAATAGTCATTAAATATATTTTGTAAAACAGATATATAGTTTATTTCCATGTTAAAATTCGGTAATAAATAAAAGCTGAATTATTGGGTTATCAGTTTTAGCTATACCAGTATTTCAGACCCTAACAGTCAGAAGAAATAATAAAAACGGCGTAATCCAGTTTCATTCTTTAATATCTTCTGAAAGCCACCTGCTGCTCTAGGAAGAGACGAGAAATTTTTTGATAGATGGGGAATGATACTTAGCAAGTTGGCAACAGTTGTAAATCTAATGTGGTGCTAAAAAGTTTGGAATACGTACAAAATTGATTGTTATAACAGGCCTCTGGTGGAAATTCTTTAGAACTAAAATAATAAAATCTGCGCCTCAATCAACAGATGAGTAATTTTGACTATGAAGTTTTTTAATGGCCCATATAAACGGGCTTGTTTTATTACAGTAATATGTATACTTTTTAATATATGTATTTTTGTTTATTATAATCATTAAATATTCACATAACTGACAACTGCTGATGATAATGGAACAGTTTTTCATTCAACACTTTCAACAAAATATATTATACGATAATTAACTGTCATTCAACTCGACTTTTTCTATAAAATGTTAAAATAAAATAGAAAGATTGAGCAGGAAAAAAAAAGATAACTGATATCACTTCGTACTGTTTGTTTGTGATCCAATTGGTGTAAAAGGATGTAGACATCAAAGATACACTAATTGTTGTACTCAGATTAATAAATTGAGTATAATTCATGCCATTTACTTAGTAGAACTCCATCGTAATCGGGTGAAAAATCATCAAAGTATTTTGTCTCTCAATATATTATTTGATGTATGGTTGATCATCAAAACTAAGTTTAAACTTAATACTTTCGATGGTTTCGGCGGTAACTTTACTCAAATTGTTTCCAATTAATAGAGTAATCACAAACATAGCTGATTGACTGCAGCTCATTAGTTTGTAATGTTTAACGTCATTAGTAGTATGATTAAATTTGTTTGCACTGTTTCGATTTTATAATCCCCTCTTTGCTTCCCTTAAAAAGGAAAAATCCCATTCTGATTGTTTAAAACTCATTAGTATAATTAGTATCATTATCTGTTTGCTTTATTTCGATTCTACACCCCCCTCCTTGCTCCTTTTAAAAGGAAAAAAACCCAATCCATTTTGTAATTTTATAATTTTAAAATGTTAGAATCAATCTTGCTTCATTACTTAAGCAAACTTTGCGATAGTAAGTCTGAAGATGCCTCTGAAAGAGGCGAAACACGTGTCACAGTTAGTTACACAATACGTGGAATAATCAAAGTTAATTTAAGGTTTAAACTTACTATATATACTGGCTTAGAAGAAATACACAATGCATCTTTTCACGAGTTATTAAATCCTAGCACATATTAGACATATAGTATTAAATACAATAACTTAACTGCAGTGATTTACAAAACGATAAAAATAATCAAATATTGAAATTCATGCTAAAAAAATATTCAAAAATCTATTGTTTTGTAGACGGATTGGAACCTATGGAAACGGCAATCAAAAATGACGAAATTTTCTGTCCCAAATTTCTACGCTGTCTTTCAATATGACATATGGTGATAAATCAAACGCTAGCGTTCCTATTATTACCATTAAAATAAAATCAGTCTCGCTGAAAAATGAAACCATTTGATTGCCTATTATTTCAAATAAATGAAAAACTCAATCAGATCTATGAGCACAAATAGCTTATTATATAATACTACTGAAAAATTTTCCTTGAAAATAATTCAAGGTATCAAATAGTTTTACCCAGTCCTTTTTTAAGAAAAGAAAGGTGCATGAACTCACTTTTTTTCCCATCCATGTTCTTCCCAATGTGGAGTAAGTATATGGACTACAAAAATAAGTATCCCTTCAGAACTTTTTTTTACAAAAACCGCCTGTTAATTTATTGCTCAACTTTCTTTTTTGAAGAGAGTAAAGATATAAAGAAATAGCTAGGACACGACTAGTGGTTAACTAACCGCTCTCGTTTTACCTTGATTTTTTTTTTAATTGAGAGAAAATTTAGATATCACAAACACCCATGCCTTAAAACTTTGCCCGAGCCTCTGCGTTTGTGGAATGAAGAATATAACCCAAGATTTATTTAAATTTTCAACATACATACATATGTTAAGATTGATTATCCTTTGCTCATTTATAATACACAGTTCGATTTTTTTGCTGTTATTACTTTTTCGCGAAATAATGATTTAAAAAAACATTTTCAATCGTCTTTTTTTCTCCCTAAAAAATCAATAGTTTTCGAAGCAAAATAAATATATTTATAACTTAAGATTTCGACTGAAGGATATTGGTGGAATTTCAATATTAAATTTGAATCTTTCAAATTATGTACATTCCCACAAGTTTTTTCACTAACGGTTTTCACCTTCCGGCATCATCAGGTGTCCAAGTGTACGGATGAACTTGAACTGAGTCAGTTATCGTTAGTAACAAAACTTGTGTGAATGTACATAATTTGAACGATTAAAAAAAATGATTCGAAACATTAAAAGGTGCCGGAACTCCGTTCCACCGCGTGACATGGAAACAAAAGCACTGGTTTTACTACTCGAATGAAAAAATAGCTTTATAATATCATATTGCATACAAGTAAGTAAGACTCAACAAAGTATAATATTTCGTATTCATAATGAAAATGCATCTCGCATTTTTCTTTATTCCCAGTATTTCGTACAGTTTCTTATATTAGATCGCTATCCAATACGCCCATGTACAGTGTTTCCCCTCACAAAAGAATGAAATACAAAAGAAAATTGCTCCATTGATACATTTCTATTGTTGTACATACGAAATACGAGGCAAGAAAAGTCTGTGCATTGAATATCAAATTTGATTTGAGATTTGCTTATCCCCCGCAAGTCACAGTAGAAGACGTACAATATCATTATTATCATTGATACAAACGCTTTGTAGAGACTTTCAATAATATCATGGGCAATAGAATTTTTTCAATAAACGGCTTTGTGATTTCATCGATTTTTGGAAACGTTTAACAGTTGCAATTTTCGTTGCAACTCATTTTCAGCTTAACTAAACATTCGACTAAATGAAATAAAAAAACTATTTTTGCTTGATATTAACATTTATTTAACTACCTACTTTCACAATTTGTTGTATATGGAATCTTGACAATATGATGTTTTGAGTTATGAATGCAGATCTCATATAACATTTATTTGTTTCGGTTAATAAATAAGTAATACAAGCTTACTCAATTTCGCTGGCAATTTATTTTTTTATCCATTTCCACTCCCAATGTGGAGCATATGGAGGTATCTTAACACATTTTTTCACTGTTTGTTATTCAGTCGCTCAACCTCACATTTTTTTTCAAATGTGAGTAGTAGGGAAAGAAGGATATAGCTAGAACAGGACTAGTGGTAAACTGATCGCAATTACTACACCCAGTTATTAAAATATTAGAAGGATGGGAGGAGAGGAAACAATGTGAATTGACATCACAAACACCCAGTCTTCGATCACGACTTTGAATTGAATAATTCTCAAACTTCCTGTAATCTGCGTGATCGGTAGAGCAAGCTACTCACTTTGAAAAAAAGTGAGGTTGAGCGACTGAGTAACAAAAAGTTCTCGTATAAAAAAATCTGTTGAGATACCTTCATTAATAGGCCATATGCTCCACATTGGGAGCAAACATGGATTAAAAAAAAATTAAGAAAGTATTATTTATAAGCCAAAGCTCCTTTTAATCCAGTTTTAAAGATTGGATGGGTGGAAGAAAATATAAACATGTATGCCGTTGAAAACAAATGTGCCTAATGGGGATTCAAACCAGTGACCGAGGCAATTTTAAGAGACAAATGATTAAGAGTCCTTACCATTCGACCTCAAAACCAGTTAACTATTTTGAATTTCTCGAATTTTTGTTAGTATTGAACGATTAGTTTTGTGTTGTTTTCGTAAGCTGAGTCGGTAAACTTACTCCAACATGAAATTGAATACAAAAATATACGAGAAAAAAGTTTTGATTCAATATTAAATAATCAGGCGCTCAGGCTACGAACGGCTCAACTCAAAGGCAGAGTTTTGAGTTAATTCAATTTAAAGTAAGGCATTTTTTTATCCGCAACAAAACAAAATAAAAATTGTAAACATTGAAGATTTTTAGTTTTCACTCTTAGATCTTTTAAGCTAGTAAATCATATACAATTGACCAAAGTCACAAAGGTCATTCATTAAACAGCATTTCAACAGGTTCAACGACCCATATACTAGTTAGTATAATGCGTGATATAAGTGGAAAGTTATCTTAAGTTATTTTTCCATTTATGAAACAGTTATTGGAAAATACAAATAGCAGGTAAACTCAAAAGCGGAGAAATTTTGGTTCTGTTGATTTTGTTTTGATTCCTATATAAGGTAGATATTTTATATAACAGGCTGTTTGGAAAGTATTTTCGTTTTTAGAGCTTTGAGGAGGAGTGTAGGAGAACCTAGGCGTGTCAAATGATCATGAACGGTAGAATTTGATCAATTAATTCTTTCAGTGATCTCACGAGCTGTTATTCGCCGGTTTTGCATCAATTGATACCTTTATTGTGTCTTCACCAGCTCCAACTGACCTTCCAGAACGTGGTGCATCTTCAATATCAAAATTGCCTGTTCAAAATTTTGCAAACCAGTTTTGACACTTGCATTTTGTTAATACATCTTTTCCATACACATCGGATAATTTTTTTCTTGCTTGTACAGCATTTTTACCTTTGAGATTTTACTAAAAACTACTAGAATCAATCAAACATTTTCACATGCAAGCCTTACTATATCAGCTGTCAAAATATATAATGAATATGATATCGACATCACATACATACATGTCTTCGAGTAGATATCCGCTGTAAAAGTTTTGAAACAGTACGTACTGGTATACGAACCCATGAGCACCTAAACTACAAACGAAGTTGACTACTCGACCACGGACGGATATAAAACTCATAGAAAAATAAACAAAACTTATATATTACACTTGTAAATTCTCATACAATTTGTAAAAGGTAAATAAAATTTATGTCCTATGGCGCAGCGGTTAGCGTTGTTGACTTTCGTGCCGGATCTCACGGGTTCGAGTCCCAGTAGGAACAACATTTTTTCGATCGATTTTTATCGATTTCTGTTAGAAGGCATGGGTGTTTGTGATGTCTATAAGTACCCTCCCACCTTTCCGATCCTTCAACAACTGGGCTCACTCTCGTAACTAGTTAACCACTAGTCCAGTCTTAGCCTTATCCTTCTATCCCTACTACTCTTTTTGAAAAATGAGATGTTGAGTGACTGAGTAACAAACAGTTCTCGTAGAAAAAAGGTCTGCTTAGATAACTCTATTACGAGGCTATTTGCTCCACATTGGGAGCACAAAAAATACTTTATTCAAAATAAATATAAAGATGAACGTCAATTAAAAAGGTAACATTAAATGTTTACAAGTATTACTCCAAAGATATTTAGGAATATGTGAAAAATAAAGACAAAATTATTAAGATATAAATGTGAAGTTTGACTATTTAAATGTCCACCTAGCCATGAAATGAAAAATCAATCGAATATCCTTGACTTTTCGTTTCATGGCAAGCTTTATTTTATGAAAGGTCAAATCATGGAAAATGCATAACGATATTACGGCCGTGCGGCTTCACATAAATAATAAAATATTAACTTTAGAATTCACTTAATAAATAAAGTCTTGGAGTTGAATGGTAAAGCTTGGTTTTACAATAAGTATTTAAATATTTTAAAAACATGCAGAAATGTTCAGTAAAACTCTTGCATCAATTTTATTTAAATACTGGATAAAAATCAAAGCTTCATTTCTGGATATTATATTTCGAGAGCTTTTAGGTTTTGACGGTCTGTTTTGTAATATGATAATTCAAGCTTACAAATCCTAATTCAAGTTTATAATCTTATCTTATTTGTGTGCGAAAAGGTTTCCGTTTATACTGTTAACCATAAACTCGCTTAAAGTTTAGTTAATTAGAATAATTTAAATACTGTGTTTTTGCTATTTGGAATTCGGAAATAAATCTAGCGATGAATTGGAAAAGGTCGTAAAGTTACTGTAATAAGTTGTTGGTAACATGATATGTATTATTCGTTTATTACATGAACTTATACATATTTTTTATATTTTAAATATATTTAGTTTATATATATTTGTTATTTTGACATGACGTCACGTATTCATTTTTGCATAAAGTATATATTTTTTTAATAGCTCCAAACTGTGGTGAAAAACATTTGATTAACACATCTTCCAATATATACAAATGAATGTTTGTTTTTTCGTACTTTACGCGTTGCCACACCGCTCATCCGATTGCAATAAAACTTTGACAAACTTTTTGTTTGCACTTCCGAGAAGGTTATAGGCATAGTAAAATTAGCTTTCATTAGGTCTTGAAATTACAAAATCAATGTTTGTATGTCAACCATACATTTAATTTTGACAACGTATTCTTGCACTTGCGCGAAGGTTATAGTACAATTGACTTACAAAAGGTAGCGCGTGTGTCGCACCATAGACAATCAGCAGCAAATATCAAACGTTAGACAGACAGAAAAAGAAAACATGCACTTCAATAAACACAATTAAAACACAAACACGCTGCCGGGAATCGGCTATTATATTATAAAAACAAAATAGTTTTAATCATCATCATAATGAAAAACAAACAATAGAGAAAAATGCTACGTATTTAATTTAAAGATTTAAAAACAACGAAAAATGTCAAGCACAACATAAAAACAATACAACTGGATTACTAAAAAATACATTTCGTCTAGGCTGAATTTCAAACGTTAAGCGTAGAGGGTTTTGAAAATTGTCATTAATGATTCATAAACCATACTTTACAATATTTTCACAACAAGAAGGATATATCAAAATATATCCAATGTAAATAAACGAAAAAAAATATACATTATTTTTACAGATTAAATCAAAATATTTTTTCACTCTTTAGGTTTTCTGACATAAGCTAAGTAAGTTGCATAATATATAAGGAAAGCAAATGTTAGTATAAAGCTATATTTTAGCTTCAATATATTTTATTCTTACTTGATGGCAATAAAACACAAAAAATACAGTCATCGGTCATACAAGAGGCTTTCTTTTCTGTTGATCTTTATATAATCTCCACTTTCAGGCGAAATAATCGGAAAACGCTCAAGAAGGTCCCTTTATCCTTTGGATTCGTTTTTAGGTTTACACTACGAGAGAATAACTCTTTAAAAGCGCGCATAAAGGATACAGAAGGTTTTAGTACTTTATACTGCGGGTAATAAATAACAACTTTAAAATTGCTTTATTTTTTGGCGAACAAGCAAAACATTTTAGCAAATTTCATGCTGAAAACTTGACGTTTCAAAATAAAAATAATGATAACTGAAATAAAACTTTTTTTTATTTAACTTATAAATTATAATTTATTTAATACGATACGATTTTTAGACATGAAAAATAATATATCATATATAAAATTGTAATCGTTAATTTTGATGTTATTTACACTTATTTACACTTATTATTTACGACACTTTTTGAGAAGCATCTTGAGGGCCAACTCTCATGTAAGATTTTTAATTATAACGTACATATATATAATATATATTGTCATATGGCGCATCAATTAGCGTGTTAGGCTTCCGTGCCCGACTTCACGGTTTCGAGTCCCATTAAAAATAGCATTTTTTTGATCGATTTATTGATTTATGTCCGAAGCCATAGGTGTTTGTGATGTCTAAAAAAATAAAAAAATCTTTCCAACCCTTTACAATTATTTAATTATTGGATTTAGAAAGAGAAATTAGCTAACCACTAGCCCTGTTCTAGCCTTATCCTTCCATGGTGATTTGCCGTACTCTACTAATCACTTAATTGGCAACAAATTTGACAGATGTCACTTTAACAACATGGCTGCTATAACCTAACAAATTTCGAACATCCCTATTGAATGACGCTATATTTTAAATAATTTTATGAATGCATTTTAATGTAGAAAAATGTTTTTTTTATAATTTTTAGTCTCTTGCATGTGGCTTGATTTATAAATACAATTATACTGTTATAATTTTTGTTTCTTTTTTTACAACAACTTTTGAGACACATTATTAACAATATTGTTAAAATATATTAAATTTCAAGACTGGAAACTTATATATATATACTATGGTTATTGAATTTAAGCAAAGCAAAAGTTCCAGAGCATGTACGCAAGCTTAGATACGTAAAAAAATTCTTTCAATAGTATCAAATTACGTAAGTATGTGCTTTTTGAAGCTTAAAAAGAAAACTTGAGGAATCCAAACGATCACAAAGATTCAAAGGTTCGCAGAGCAAAATCAAGCGTACATTCGTTATTAAAAATTCCTGCAAGCAATATATTTTGTAAGCAGGTATAAAAATGCTTGTATACAATATAGATGATGTAGAATTATCTTATTACTTAAAACTTTTTTTATAGATGTAATATTAAGAAAAAAGTAGAGCACTTTTTATAACCACAAAATGCTACCAGTCAGTGACATAAAGATCTTAACGAATGGATGAAGTTTTTTGTTTGTTTGAATTGTCATTTAACTTATGTTTATCTGATTAAATTTAAATCGTTCAAATTATGTATATCCACACAAGTTTTGTCACTAACGACCCGGGTTTCGCCTTTTGGAATTTTCAGGTGCATAACTTGAACGATTCAAATTTAATATCGAAATTCCGCTAAGCACCTTCAGTCGAAATTTCAAATTATATTTCAAAATTAAAGAAGAGAAAATAGTTTCACATATTTTATTGTAGGATCCTATGGCGCAGCGGTAAGAGTTGTTGGCTTCTGTCCCAGATCTTACGGGTTTGAGTCCCAGTACGAACAGCATTTTTTCAATCGATTTATCGTGTTAGTTATGTCATCAAATTTCCTCACACCACTCCGATATTTTAATAACTAGGCGTATAGAGAGCAGTTAGTTAACCACTAGTCCTGTACTAGCCTTATATTTCTATCCCTACTACTCTCTTTGGAAAAGAGAGGTTGAGGGACTGAATAGCAGTTCCGATGAGATACCTCCACAAGGAAGCCATATGGTTCACATTGGTAGCGGACATGGATAAAAAAATAATATTTTATTAAATGCTATTTTGCCAATTTAACGTTGTTTATAGGGTAAAATTTTTCATTAAGATTATTTTATTTGATTAAAAAATAATGATAATTTCCTGCCTCATTTACAACTGTTAGTTCTAGTAATAAATATGTTTTTTAATTAATATTATTATTAATGTATGAATTTTGCTCATGTTTTAAATTTAATTTTGAAAAATCTCATTTTTTCTTTTAAAAGTGCTTAAACTGAATTACACTATTTGTTCTATAAGAAAATTCATAATTTTTTTTTTCGCTTTTAGGTATTTCCTCGTCATTTCTAGTTAAAATATTATTCTTTCTTTTCGCAAACCAGTTTTTGCAGAATTCCTCGACATTTTAGAAATACTAGACATGAGGCTATTATTTGCAGACCCACTCATTCCAAAATGGTTGAAAAATAAAACTTGAATTTCATTGTGTAAAATATTAAACATTTTACAAGTATTTTTAGTTTTAAACTACTTTGAAATGATATTTTGTATGTTTTCAAGCTAGTTTTGAGATTGCCTTCTAAAAAAACTTTCAAAATGTATTTGTATTTAGTAAATTACATTCATGGTTCACGTTTCACTAGTTTTGAAATGAGCCGTGTTTTCCAATAATGGCCTTAATATAATTGCAAATTTCTAGTATAAATATTTCAATATTTTTTAGCATTATCATAACAAATATTTACCGTTTAAATACCGCGCAAATAAATCATTAATATGTGCCAGAGATACTGCGTGTTTTTGAGAAAAATAATTTTGCCTAATATACACTCGAATTTGATATTTTAAAAACCTTTTTTGACTCAGTATAGATAGCACAACACATATTCATCAAAATATTTTTTATATTCTATTAGAATACCGAGTATTTGATTTTTTAAATGTCTTGTATATCCGTGTTCGCTTGCATATGTTCCGGACACCTGTGTCCGCTTGGTATTCAAGTGGGTGATATTAAACAGTCTTTTGTATTATTTATACATTTACATAATTGAATCAGAACTGGTTTCACTTATCACGAGTATCATATGTATTGGACACTTTGAAATGAATTTATGTATTTTACATCAAATTTTAGTCATGGTTTTTCAAAGCACGAAATAAGACAGAGAGCAGAGATGGTTTTTGTGCAAAATAATATTATTGTTTATACCTACACACAACTTAATTAAAAGTATAAAACTGTGTAAACAGTAACGTGAGCGAACACTTACAAAAACATTGAATACGTTCACAATCACTTCAACAAAATTAACGTTTGTAATAAAATCGAAGACAAAAGAAAATTTTGTTAATTGAATGTTTTTAATTATATATTTAACGCTAGAATTCAATTTTCTACTTTCGATTTCACACACAACATTATAAAAGCTATTAAAATTTGTTGGAATATGAGTCACATTAGACACAAAGCATTGTATAAAAGCAATCTCATTTTAATCATATTTCAATATTGACAACGCTTAAAATTTAATTTGAATTACGTTATTAATATTTAACCGTATGTTTACAATTATATAAATCGTTTCCACAAACAGCAGTTTGCATAAATATAATATAAATACATCTCACGGACGCAGTTAGATATTTTACTATACTGTTACAATAAGGCTTTTCCTCGTCTCGTACAATGTTTTTGATGCAACAATAATTCGCAAACACATGGTAAAGGAAAACATTTACATACTTCTCTATGTTGTTCTTTATACTGAAAGCAAATTAACCGTTTGTATGTTTTTGAAATAGATCTTAACATACGAAGGCACTTCGAGAATTGCTGCTCATTAAAATTGAAGCCTCACATCAAACTGAACATGGTTTTACATTGATATTAGATAATGACTAAACAGAATATGATAAAACAAAACACTAACAAACATAACACGTTAAAAGTTATATTTTATCGTATTTATTTATTAAATAAAATATAAATATATTTATATTGACTGTGGAAAGGAAAAAGTACGTAACCCACATTTTTTTCAAAACAGCTTTTTTGGATATTCACAATGTATACACGTTCTATAAAAAGGATGTA
The DNA here is from genome assembly GCA_030503985.1 of Himalopsyche tibetana. NCBI lineage: Eukaryota > Metazoa > Arthropoda > Insecta > Trichoptera > Rhyacophilidae > Himalopsyche > Himalopsyche tibetana. The sequence goes on along the minus strand of JAPJYX010000014.1, from coordinate 37,393,732 downwards.
TGCTGCAAATGATGAATTAGTACATAAATTTAGCTTTTAAATTTGCGAAAAATTGGGCGTGTGAAAATTGAAATCAAGAAACAAGACTTAAAAAAAAGTTTTTCCTAGGCAATTTATTTAATTAATATTATACTATATCAATTTAACACCAGCTTCGAAGTCTCCGTGCTCTTCAAGTTTGTGTATATTTTACAATTTGCATATGGTCCAAAATCATCAAAAGACATTTTTTGTGCCTACTGTAAAATTTGCTATGTGTGGGTTACGTCCTTTTTCCTTTTCACAATCAATATATTTATCTTTATGCTTAAATTAATATCAATACGTCACCAATACTTAGTTAATTATAACAATTTATTTTGATTTACACACATTATTTTTACACTTTAAGAATACCAGATTTTAATAATAATTCAGTGAAGTTTGCAATTTTTATCCATGCCCGCTTCTAATGTAGATCATATGGCCTCCTAATGGAGGTAACTGATTGTTACTCAGTTGCTCAACCTCTTTTTTTAAGAGAGTAGGAATAGAAAGTTAGAACAGGAATAATGGTTGACTAACCACTCTCGCTACACCCCTTTATTTTAGGATTTTTACGGAAGAAAGGGAATTTGAGACGTCACAAATATCCATGCCTTTGAAATCGAATCCGTGACATCCGTCACGACAATACAACTGAATTTAAAATGATGCATTAAAATAGTTTATGAGAGGGGTTTGAACTCCATGCCCCCCATTTTGGTTGCGTCTCAATCAACTCGTATTTTAATACATTATTTTCAAGTTAAGCACTTTGAATTTGTAATGAAATCGAACAAAGATGACGTATTTTGCCAAATTTTTATTGAGTTAATAGAAGTAATAAAGTATTTATGGCCATTTGAAACATAAGCCAGACAAAAATAGATGCTATCTGGTTTCAGTTCAAACGTACAAAAACAGATTGTAATAAAGATACATCTCATCAGCTGATATTTCGCAAATATTTGTAACAACTCAATAGGCGTTTGTTTCGACCTTTACCTTTCTCCCCTATTATTTTGTTTAGAAACTTCTTTTCGAAAGGTCGTAGAAATGTCAGCGATTTGCTTTTGTTTTGCAAAGTTTTCTAAACAGAAAATATGAAAGATTGATGATATTTCGTATTTACAATACCATAAATACAAGTTGCATAAATACATAAATAGATGTATGAAATTATTCGCAGATGAAATATATGTCGACATTAATTAATTAAACTCTTGTAAAAAAGATTTAGATTTGAGATTTACAAATGACTATTTAGTTTAACATTCTTAATTTTACATTATACATTATGAAATGAAAAATTGCATTTATTCTACTCCTGTAAACAATAATAGTATTAAATTCAATAAATTTACTAATTAGAAAATTAATTGTTTACTTCAGTCATTCTTGAGAATGTCAAAGTATATCATTATTTAAAGGATAGTTTACATGAATTGTTTAGTTTTTGTGCTATCAATGGTTGATGCCAGTGAATAAACCGTTAACATTATAAAACGGTATTGATTAGGATGTATTCCAAGAAAACTTGAGTATGTTTAAGTATTTATTTTATTGATAATATGTAAAATACGCCTGCTGTGGCTGCTCTACCGGTCACGCAGGTCTGGGCTCGATTCCCTGTCGGATCACAGTGAATTTGAAAAATATTCAATTCAAAGTTGTGATCGAAGACTGGGTATTTGTGATGACAATTCACATTATTTCCTTTCCTCCCATCCTTCTGATCCTTTAAAAACTAGGTGTATCGATAACGATTAGTCAACTCCTAGTCTACTAGAACTATTTTTTATAAATGATGTGATGATGTGATAATCAAATTTTCACCCGACTTCACAGACCTGGAAAATACTCGATAAACCTGTCTATATAATAAATGTCAAATAAATACAAAATAGTGTGATTGGTGAATTTAATGCTTTTTCACCAAATACTGACGTGAATTTATTGAAAAAGTTAAACTAATTTTATGTACATAGAATAAGAAAAAAGAACGATTCTAAATTAGGAATAATATGTTATTCACCTTAGATTTTAGTACTTGAAATAAAATATATTTTTTGCCGTCGCAATATATCACCAACCCCCAAAGGAGTACACACTCCTTCAGGTTCACTTATCCCAACCTATTTTGCGAATTCCCTAACTTCCCTTTGACAAAGGTACAAAGCTCGGTCAATCAGGTCTAAATTGCATCTTATTGTTGAATAGTCCAACATTGGATTGAACCCTTCGTCGGAATCTAATTGTTTCGTGTTTTACAGACTATTATTAACCCGAATAATTTCCAAACATAATATCGATGGACATGCGCTGACAACACGTAACCGATTTTTTTTCATAAAATGAGTTATGCATATCATTTTCTTTGTTTTTTAAAGCTCTTTTAAAATATTTACATCTCGTAGTTAACAAAAAATATTTTTCATTGATATTGTTCTAACGTTGGAAACACGTAACAGAAAAAAGGCCCACTAAACTGCCAGAAGATATTAAAAAAGCTACATTTGTTTTCCTACTTTTTCTTAATACGTGAGAAAAAATTCCAAAATTTTTACTGCAACATTTTATATTGGAGAGTGGACAATCCGTAACTGGATTAAAAAAAATGTATAATTTTTCTATTAAAAAAAAGTGCATTGAATTGATCAAAATACTTGGAATGTTTTCCTCGTATCATCATAAAAGAAGAAACAAAATTAAAATTGTTAACTCGTATCAAACATTCTTGTTAATAAAAAGTTAATTTAATTAATATTGTGTCGACAAATTATTTTAAATATATAAAATAATTATTATTTTACTCCAAAAAGTCTTTCATTTTCATTGATTTCCCAGTACTTATTTATTTACACAGTTTTTTGGCTCTCCTGTAAAATTGAACAAATGTCGGTTACGCGTTAACTTATGGCCATCGATATTCAATTCAAATGTGCGGGTTTTTTAAAAAATTTGTGAGACGAATGACACGTATCTGAAATTGTAGACGTTTTTATCATTTGTTTTAACGTTCATGTACACCAGTGTTTCTTAACGTGTGGTACGCGTACACCCTGAGGTACGTGAACAGTTTGGCGGAGGTACACGTTGCACCGGACTTTAGCTGCATCTAGTGCAACAATCATCTTATATATTTAGATTGTTAATAAAGTAAATGCATTTTTTTGACGAGAGGTACTCAGTGCTTTGAAAGACTTAGAAAGGGTACACATATGTCAAAAGTTTGGGAAACACTGGTGTACACTGATGCACTTTGACCGAAGACAAAAAATCAGGTCATATGGAGAGAAGCATGAGTAAAAAAATCAATTACTAATTTGTTTGCTTTTTGTATATTATTAACTTTTCCGGTTCTAAGCTCAAGAAATGCGACCCCAATACCCACATTTTCTTAAATATCTATTTTAATATAGGTGATACAATGTTTATAATTAAGGTTTTCTTATATCATAGTTTTTTAGACCTTTGGTAGTTTATATAAATACGCGATAAGAGATCGTCTGTAGGGCATCCAATCCCGGGAACCCGTTCAATTTTCTGATCCCGAAATTCCGGGATTGAGATGGCCGCGATCCCGGAATTTCGGGATTGAGAAATTTTGAGCAAATCCCGAAAATTTACACGAAATTAGCAAATTCAAGATTTCAAACTCCTCGGTGAGCTAAAAAATAAAAAAAACGAGTTTCCGTGAGATTCTGGGAAAAAGTATAGCGAATTGAGGATTTCAAATTCCTCGGTGAGATAATCTCCGAGGATTTTCCGGGATTCTTGATCAATCCCGAAATCCCGGGATTGGAAAAAGGCTCCAGGATTGGATACCCTAATCGTCTGTAAGATAGCTGGGATGACGTCTTTTTTACGCGCAACTTAAAATATGATTATTTATTAAAAAAACACGATTTTTTATAAAAAAAAATATGATGAATGATGCAAAGATATCTTTTAAAGCCTTTGGATTTTTTTTTTGAAAATTCATAAGAATAAGGCCAATAATGAGGAAATCACTGGGGTCCCTAAACGAACCCCATCGGATGAGAAGTATTTTTCTAGTCTCTGAGCCGAGAGAGTTAAATTATCGATAAATGGTAATATAAATATAAATAAAAACAATAAAATACAAAATTCGTTTGATTTTTTTAAATAAAAATAACCTTTTAATATATAATATTAAAAGGCCCGTCTTCTTAAAATTAAAAATACAACTTAAAAAAAAACCCTTAACATCATGAAGATGATTCAGTATTATTTTTTATGTATTATTTATGTATGTGCACGTGTATGTATAGGTTTAGTATATTGGTAGGTAAATTGATTTCTACGGTTGATTTTTTATGATATTTTATTAGGTAACGCTACTGACAAATCTCGAAATTGCAAAACAAATAATCCTGATGCACGCAACCAAATGGAATGTTTTCATTGTTATATCAATACACAATGAGCTATCGTGTTTGAAATATTATTGAAAATAGATAAATCCATCTATTATTACAAGATTATTATAATTTGCAAATGCAATTGGAATTACGATGAAACTTTGAATAGCTGAACAATATAACGAGATAATAGGATTATCGGATTAGAGAACCAATTAAAATAATGTCTAATAATAAGTCTCTTGTCAACTATAAACAGTTCGTTTAAAGTTGGTTAATTATTATATTTTTAGTGCTCATGGATTAAGACTTAACTGTTAACAACTCATGATACAATATTTTTTAAAATCCATCTTTGTTTCGAATAAGGAGCATATGGCGTCTTGTGGAGGTATCTCGTCAAAAAAAATCTATGAGAACTGTTCGTTACTAAGTCGCAGTTGGCTCAGATCGAGAAAATGCTGTTGGTACTGGGATTCAAACTCGTGAGATCCGGCACGGAAGCCAACAACGCTAACCGCTGCGCCATATGACCCAGCTGGCAATCAGTATTGTTATTACAGATAAAAATTATATTATTTTGTTAGAATTAGTGTTAACTTGTGTTTATATCATTGGCAATAGTAATTCTACCGTGTAATTCAAGGTGACATGGTAGCATGTTAATTTTGATAGCTTTAAAAACAGTTTTTAATAATGTTTGCTTGATTGTGTTTACGGATTTTTACATGGTTTTAAAATAAAAAAACGATCCAAGCTGGCATTTTTCTTTGGTTTTCAAAGACATAAAAAAATTATATGTCGCCATACCAGAAAAGTTCATTTTCAATGTAAATTGTGTAAATTTTGGTCTTACGAACGAAAAAGTTACTTTCAACAAAATGACAAACATAACATTAACCTTTAGTAAAAGAAATAAAACTATAATTTGAATGTTAAATAATGTGCAAACTCATAAGATTTAGGCTCGTATTTAACCGGCCAGGATTTTAATTGAGTTTTGGTCTTAATTTGTAATACATTGGTCAGAATTTATATTAAATGGTAATAATGTATCAGTCAGAATTACAGAAGGTAGAATAAATATAATTAATGGTCAGAATTGATATAAAATAGTCATAATTTAAATGAAATTAAATTAAAAAAAACCTAACCTAACTTAACCAAAATGGTTATGAGAATTTGATCGTATATTTTTTTTATTCTGACCAGAAATTTGAATATTATTCAGACCAAAAGTTGATTTGAATTCTGACCAAAAATTTATTTAAGCTCTGACCATTTATTTTGTTTCTTAGATTTAACACCCAGCTATTTGACACTAAACTTGTTCGATTTTTGTTGTATACGACGAAATATATTTAGAAAGTAACACCGATTAAAATTGATCATATAAACTTAACCTAACTTAACCAAAATGGTTATAAGAATTTGACCGTATAATTTTTTTATTCTGACCAGAAATTTGAATATTATTCAGACCAAAAGTTTATTTGAATTCTGACCAAAAATTTATTTAAACTCTGACCATTTATTTTGTTTGTTAGATTTAACACCCTGCTATTTTACACTATACTTGTTCGCTTTTGGTTGTATACGACAAAACCCATTCAAAAAGTAACACCGATTCAAATTGATCATATAAACTTAACCTAACTTAACCAAAATGGTTATAAGAATTTGACCGTATAATTTTTTTATTCTGACCAGAAATTTGAATATTTTTCAGACCATAAGTTTATTTGAATTCTGACCAAAAATTTATTTAAACTCTGACCATTTATTTTGTTTTTTAGATTTAACACCCTGCTATTTTACACTAAGCTTGTTCGCTTTTTGTTGCATACGACGAAATATATTCAGAAAGTAACACCGATTAAAATTCATCATATTATATATATTTAATAATTGACAATGTTACTGTGAACTTTATAAAAACAAACATTATTTAAACAGGTAGTTTGTTAAAAGTAATTGAGACTTTCATTTTATACGTTTAATGATATTCTTTTTAAATATTTTTGTAATGCATCTCTCGAAAATATTTCCTGAAATATGTTAGATTCCTTGTGCAAAAAAAACCAAATAGGTGTAAATGAAAACAAAGTACAAATGAAATACGCATGGCAGTTTGTTTTATTAACATTATGAAAGAAACGAAAAAATAATTGTAATATTAGAAACGGAATATTTTCCTGATTGTCATGATTCTCAAAAATTATGCTGTAATTTTTTCGTTGCGATATTACGATAATATAATATTATTATGTAACATATTCCAAGCAACACTATTTTTATAACAACTGCATAATCACACACCAAGGTTGCTCCACGGACCCGACAATAGAATATACAAACATAGTACTATATTTGAAAACAATGTTAAATAATTATGCAATGAGTCTCTGTCCAGCCAACGTTGGATCTGATACAGATTTTCCTGGTTCATAATATTGTTATTTGGGTTCTGAGAGCGGTTCTTCAAAAATGAAGCACAAAATTATGTATTCAAATCATGATTCATTTCTCGGATATAGGTTAATGAAGACGAACAGCGATAAGAATACTAAGCGCTCAAAGCTTACAATCTGACGCCCAAATCCATCTGATGACGTTTCAGATACGAATCTGTTAAAGTATTTTGGAAAAACTCTTGACAGCTTTTGAATATTAATTTAAGCTTTTGCATTTTAAAATGTATTTTCATATTATTTTGTGTATGTCTAAATGAAAAATAATCAACATACACTAAAATCTTTTTTTACACGGTTTTGAAAGAACACGGTCCACTAAAACAATCGAATACTATCATACTATTAATAATGTTTCGTTAATTTAATTACTGGGTCTTCATTTTTACCCCTATAATACGATTTTCTTTATATACCACAATTCAGTTTTTTTAAATATTATATTTTTGAAACATTGTTAGTGGTTTCCTGTTTTTATGGTTTTTGCGTCGAAATTCTCGCTCTTCAAAAGTACTTATTAATGTTAACAGGACTAGGGCATCCAAAACCGAACCCTTTTTGTGATCCCGGGATTCACAATTTTTGAATCCCGGAATTCCGGGATTCTGGGATTGATCATTCATCATAATATCATGCCACAATATCAATTATTCATTAGTCGAGAGTCGAGACCTTTTTTTCGCTCCATTCTCTGAAAAAGTTACAAATTGAAAGATTTTAGTTAATCCCGAAATCGTATCGTAATATTGGTCGGGATCCCGGGATCGAAAGCCCTAAGCGACACTTCTTTCATTTATTTTTTTCTTTCTCTTTTCTCGTCATTAAATTTGAGTAAGTATTGGGAAACAAATTAATACTCACAATTAAATTCACTCTTCAAAGCTCTCATATTACTTGAGTCCCTTTCTGTCAGCAATAATATGCTGCAAGTTTCAGTACTGGAACATTTACAATATATTACAAGTAACTACTACTTTCCGAGCACACTACTTGAACATTCGTGACACAAGAGATCACTAACCCTGTCTATCACATGTCGAATCAACTATTTCACGTGAAATGAAAAATTTCTGCCAATTTTGGTCAGAAATATAACTGCCTTTTTTATAGATACCAAAAAACTAACCAAATGATTTACAATATTGAAGTAATAACATTTTATTTTTAAACAGTGAAGTCTATTTTTATTAAACAACAGCTCATATTAATTTTAATGCGTGTATTCTTATAATATTTACATATACTGAAACCAAATCTTAGCAGTTGCTTTTTGAACTATTAATATTCTTTTTTAATCTTAAATTAATGTGCCTCGAAATAAGTGCAATTTATATTTTTTATCATTTTATTAATCTATATTTTCGACCACTTTTTAACACTCAAAATTTAACTCGTACACCTCGACTTTAAATTATTTTAATTTGTAAACAAATGAACATTACCTGTTTTCAAAGTAAAACAGAAAAATGCTACACACTTTGGACAGAATTGAAAAAAAAGCTTTTTCAAATGGTAGAAAAACTTTCTCCAAACTCATTGTAGTAAATAAAGATTCTTTCCAAGTCGTTTTTTGCTATTGTTGCTTTTTTCATATGTAGTTTGTAAATGAAGTTAGTTAGACACGTTGATAAAACTTGATTAATTTGACGAAACGAAAAACTAAAAGAGGTATTTTAAATTTGATATCCTGCATTAAGTCATGATTTTTACGGAAAACTCTATCTGTCAAATGTATATATACGACATTATGAGCTGGTTAAATTTCTTTGGTGAAATTAAGCGCCAATATAAAATGTTTACTTAAACACACTCTCAAAAAAATGATGGATCATTCTTAAAACATTGCAAAAGATATTCAAATTACAGTTTAAAAGTGGCCTAGAGTTGTATTAGAAGAGCTCAGGCTATAAATTAAACGAAACTACTTTGTGGATGAATTGTAAAATAGTAAGTACATTTCTAAGACTTTGAGAAAATACAATTTTATAGTTTATTTACTCCCCATATCCTTACTTTATCGAAATTTGAAGAAATCATGCTATTCATCAGATCTCAAAAACACGCAGCTGTTTTAGTGTCGTTAAGAGAGGCGATCTACGTTTAATGTTACCAAAAATTTAAACGACTCATCATTTGCTTTAAAAACATTTTACAAATAAGTTATGCACACATCGATTTATATTTCTTACTCGTTTGTTAATATCATTATTTTACACCCTACAAATATAAAGCTTAATTAAATGTTTTAGATGCAAAGCTTTCAGAAAACAAAACTTCTCATTCTCTTGATTACCATCTCCCACCACTGGCAATGTGTTTTATGATGAACGTACTCAACAAATTATCTTTATATTGATTTAATATCAACAAAAATTAAACTATTTTTCATTATTCAGTCGATACTAGTGTTCAGATTCAGTCGATACTAGTGTTAAAGAACTCAAGTATTTGAGTAAATATTTTCAACCTTTCCGATAAAATCTCTTATTAATTAAGCCTTATTAATTAAAAGTGTTAAGTTAAATTTGTTATAATTTTCAAGAGAAAACTTAAACGAAGAAAATAAGTTGCTGTTAATTAGACTGACACTTGAGGCTGGTGTTTTTTTACTTGTGCTGTATTAATAGCAACAATTTTACGATTAAAACAATGTTTAACTAGGATAACGAGATACAGTAAAAATATATTTTTTTACTGTTTTTGATAGCTTAAATAAATAATTGTTTTGTCCTTTCTTTATTTTCTTCACATAACTAATATTATAATCAGCTATACTTAACATCATCCTGCTAAATTCAAATTCGTATTATTTATATAACATGTTGTGTATTATATCATGACCCTGCATACATTGTTTATCATAACACAATAACTAGTCACATAATCTCTTCAATATTATTATTATTGAAATGTTAGATCCTCATTTCTAGACACAAGTAATCCACGGAGAGCTGCTGATATAATATTAGTTGGGGTTTGACCTCGTATTAAGTTTACTATGTTGGCAACTAATCCACAATCTGACAGATACCAGCAAGAGTTGCGCGTCGTGCAACTTGTTTATTCAAATAATGGATGCTATCGTTTGACAAAAAAATAGCTACTGACATCAATAATCGCCCCCGTTATAAAATGAATATGTTACGGCAAAAGCGTTATTTAAGTGACACAAATTTGTCTCTAACTATTGTATTTAACGGATGATAATTCCATCGACTACTTTCAATAAATGGGTGTATGTGATGTCTTGAATTCCCCCCTCTTACCCATCCTATCCTACGAACGGGCCGTATCGAGAGCAATTAGCTTACCACTAATCCTGTCCTAGCCCCTATCCTTCTATCCCTACTCTCTTTGGAAAAAGAGAGGTTGAGCAACTGAGTAACAAGCAGTTCTCGTAGAAACACTTCTGTTGAGATAAACTCCATTAGGAGTCCATATGCTCCACATTGGGAGCGGACATCGTTTAAAACTTTCAATAAAACTGAATTTGACAGATACGTGTACACAGTACCTAACCTAACATAATTTTAGACGAAATAACAAATTAAGAACAAACTTGGCATTATGAAAATGACTTTTTGTGTACCGTATGTGTGTATGCGCATGTGTATGTACATGTACGGATATAGTATGGGGGGAAGCATATAGAATGCGACTTGCAAAATAGTGCATGTAGGTAGAGCTTCCGTCTGCAACGATGGTAAGGGAATACAATTTTTTAAAAACATTAGTGATGAAAGAGACTAGACTGGTCATTTGACAACATCTTAATTAGTTTCAACGACAGTTTGAATAATAATATAGTTAAAAATATGCTTAGATATGTTTTCACTAAGCTCTCATGAAAATATAATACATTACACTTGTTCCAATACTGGAAAATTTAGTATTTTTACTTTCACGCCATTATGCATGACTCAATAATTGAGAACGATTGAGATTGCAAAACTCTCAATCAGTCTACAGCTGGAGATCGTGTCGCGAAGTTTTTTTCACGTTTGAACCTGTCAGAGTGAGCAGTTTTTTTTATTTGCATCAATTACGCGAAAATTCGGGAAAAAATGGGTTAAATCAGTAGAACACAAGGAAATAAATGCTGTGCCATCTTAATTTTTTATTCAAAAATCAATTACACACATTTATATTGATTTTGTTAATTTTCAATACCGCATAACCAGTATAGTGTATTATCAGTTTCGAGCAGGGCTTATACAAAAACCGACTTTTGAAAAAACCGGTTTTCGAATGCCAATATTGTTCTAAAACCGGTTTTATCCGGTTTTCGAAGTTTTAAAAAAAATGGATAATTCAATTAAAGCAGCGAGAAAAGGTACAATTTTTTCATGTTGTTTTTTTAATACGTATTTATATACAGAACGAGAAATTATTTGGTGTTTCTCTTCAGAAAATATGAACACAAAGCGTCCACTGATCGCTTTGTAACAAAATTTCTTTATATCAAAAATACCCCTTTGCTGGGTAATGATGTGGGGCATATGGTCTTTAAGACATCAAATAAAATATCCAATTTTTCTGTCCTTTTGTTTATAGACTTGTTTATGGAAAATTCGGCACAACCGGTTTTCGAATGTCACAAATTTAGTTAAAATAAAACCGACAAGCCCTAGTTTCGGGTATATCGGTATTAAAACCTACGGTGCGTTTTAGTATTTAAATTATTAGACTTATCATTTCGACAGGAAACGATATGACAAAACGTTTAACTCTTTAAGACAAATAAAAAAAAACAATATTTTAAATCTAAATTGTGATGCCTTGCACTTAAGAAAGCAATAAGCTTCCAACCACTCAGCTTTTATAAACCTTTCTCTATAAGAAAAAAAAAGATTGATTTAAAATATATTATTATTATCTTACATTTAGTCTGCATATTTTATTTTTTACCCAAAACGAATCTGATTTAATATTCGTATTTCCATTAAAATCCATTAGGATTATTTTTAATACCAGGAAAAGTCAAAAGATGTTTTCGTCTAGAATTAAAATGAATATATTAAAACTTTGTATCCAGGTCGTGAATTATTTAATATTTGTATCAAAAGAATAATGGAGCAATTAATAAGCATTTCCTTTTAGAGTGAGAATTAAAAATAATTAAATTGTCTCGGATTAAATTTACGAGAGATGTCTCTGTATATATTTTTTTGCGCTAAAGCGGTGGTAGGTTCGTAATGGAGATATAAAATATGTATAAACCATTTTCAAACACAAACGTATGAATTATAAATGGTATTTAAGAGCATTTGGAACCATTTATATGCCTCTTGGCGAAAATTCTTCTGGAGCCGTTAACTGCTGAGTGGTGATCTAACAAATCTTCTCGCAGATAAAAAAACTTATCCGTTATTCATTTTTTTTAAGTATTTTTTGCGTTTTGTTCATATTTCAATTCACCAAAATATCAAATAAGATTAATTCAAAGATTTGACTATTATAGGAAAAATATAAAACAGCTTACTAACACAATTATGTAAAGTTTTTGTAAAATATTATTTTTAACAATATCCGCTCTAATCGTAGACAATGTAGACTAGTAATGAATTTTGTCTTATGAGAAGTTGTTCTACAAGAACTGCTTGTTATTAATTCGATAAATCAAACTGAACATTAACAAAATAAAAAAATAAATACTCAGTTGAAATGCGAAGCTCGGGTCACTATAGATAGGGAATCCAAGCCGGTTTAAACCGAAACCGGTTAACCGGTTTATCGCATAGTTTGAAAAAAACCAAAAATTGGTTTATTTCACTCGGTTAACGGCGTTTTATCAAAACTACTCGTTTACTTATTTTTCATTTTTTTTTTCAAAAAGATTTTTTTTTTACAATGAACTTACTGCGTAGAAGTGAAAACAATTTGCAACACCAACAACTGAGTAACAAGCAGTTCTCGTTAACAAATAATTGTTTGAGTCTATATGCTTCGAAATGGGAGTGGAGACATAATATAAGCCAATATTATTGTATTCTACTATATTTTTGTCTAAGCATTGGATGTCCTGTATACTCGATATGTTTAAAAAATAAATGCATTTATTTAAAGATCTTCCTTTTGATGAGTTTTATTACCAAGTTCTATTTTTTTATTTGAGATATTTTATCATAAAATATTTTTCCACATTTGATATATATATACGTATAATGCCGTCTGTGTTCCATCTATTAGATAAATATCGATTTTTCATTAAAATTGGAGCATTTAGGACACATATTTAAAATTTTCCACAAAAACATTTTTTTTTGCATACCTACCCAATCAAAATACGTTATATTTCGGTTTAAACCGGTTAACCGGTTTTATTGCCAGAAAAAAAAACGGAAACCGGTTAGTTGGAAAGTCAGGTTAATTGGAAGCTTGGAACTATAGACAATATTTATGGAAGTGTGCAGAATAAAAATAATTAAACTTACACTTGTATTTTATTTTATTTTCGGTTTTTATTATTGTTTATTGGTTAAAAATCAAAAGTACAGTACATGACATTACCGCTGACGCCAATACACCGTGCACATGACAAATATAATTAAAATAAAACACAGTACATAACACGTGTAACACAACAGTATTTAAATCAAAATCAACATAAAATATCAAGAAATAAAATAGTAAAACCTAACAAACAGTTCACACATACATACATACACACACATAACATACTGTTACTCAAAATTCCCAGTTCTCTAGGTAATGAGTAAATCGGTCGAACAGCCCATGGAACTGGCGACTCATACGTCCTACGCGAGCAGTAAATTAATAGAAACAAGAAAAATGGTTATAGTTTCTCCCCGTAATAATAAATTGGTTAGTTAAGTTGAAAAGTCATGAAAATTTCAGGATTATTAACTTAAAGGAAGAAGAAGAGAAACATTATATATATATATAGCTAGTAAAATTTATCCACCTGTATGGTCGAGTGGTCAACGTCGTTGGCTACCGCTACGGAAGTCACGGGTTCGAGTCCCAGAACGGGCAGTTTTATAAATTGATTTTTCAATCGATTTATGAATTTCTGTCCAAAGACATGGATGAATGTGATGTCTTGAATTCCCCTTCCCACCCATCCTATTCTATGTACGGGGCGTATCGAGAGCGATTAGCTACCCACATGTCCTGTTCTAGCTCTTTCCTTCTATCCCTACTCTCTTTGAAAAAAGAAAGGTTGAGCAACTGAGTAGCACAAAGTTATCGTAGAAACACTTTTGTTGAGATAAACTCCATTAGGAGTCCATATGTTCCACATTGGGAGCGGACATGGTTAATTTTTTTTTTTTTTGAAATAGTAACTGTCAAATGAAGAATTGTTTAGTACCAAAAATTGGAGTGCTTCATTAATATATTGATTACCGTTAGTGCTGACTATATTCGACATGAATAAATAGTGCGTTTCTGTTGAGATTTTATTATTTATTCAAAAAAAAAAGAGGTCACTGTTTAAGCACGCCACTGGCTCCCTGCTTTTTTTTAGAGATAAATGATAGTAGAATATAATAATAAGGAATAATTTTAAATACATTCGATTTTATCAATTACACGAATGATTGTTAATAATTCACTAAACATTTTCTATTATTTTTTAATCTCTTTAGACCATTTACTCATCATTAATCATGAAAAAAATTTTTACTCGACCCCTAAATAGTTTGTATCTTTTTATTATTCAAATATAATAAACAAAACAATATTTTAATAACGTCAGATATTTTTGAAGTGTACTTTACACTGTTTTTCACAAAAAAACTAATATTATAAATTGGTTAAATGTCTTAATTCTACGTCACAGCCTTAATTGAGGGAAAACAAAAAATAATTTAATTATAAGAACTTCAAATAAATATTATATTAATATTTTGCCAAAAAACCTTTTATAAGAACTTTCGGAACTTGTTTGAAATGCTTGGCATGTGCCGGTTTGCCTGAAGAGCGTAGAAGCCTACTTCCGTGAAGCAAAGAATATGCTTTATTATTAACATTTATTTCATACGCAACCTATACTTTCTGTTGGCTTAAAAGATAGCCTGAATTCGAAACGTATTTATTATCATATATATCCGTCAAAAAGGTCCAAACCGCAAAGTTCACGTACATGTATATTTTAAAGTATTCTCTTGTATCTATATGGTAATTTAATATAAATTATTCAAAGCATTCTTTCTTGTTCAGATATTATTTGGTCACTGAAGTCGATACGCAATGCTTGTCTGACCCAAAGCCAATATTTTATGCATCCTGGGATAAATAATTCTGGTCTCCTTGGAAACGGCAAACTTCATCCATCACCCGCCCGTTCGGCTTGTAAAACAAAAGAAACACAAGCCTTGGAACAGCTGAAGAGAATTTGAATAAGTTAATAACTAATCTTCCAAAGGGTAAGATTCATCAGATGTAAGACCTTCTACTGAAACGTTGGCCTTACTTTACTATTGAAAATAATATAAACGTTGAAAGATTGTTAAAACACTTAATAAATAGCATATCGCACATACAGTGCAACGACGTCATAATTTAAGATTTCGACTGAAGCTGCTAGGCGGAATTTCAATATTAAATTCGAATCGTTCAAATTATGTACATTCACACAAATTTTCTCACCAACGACCCGGCTTTCGCCTTTCGGCGTCTTCAAGTGCACGGATGAACTTGAACTGACGCTTAGTAAACGAGTGTATCGTGTTTATATAGGAAATAAATGTATCATTAAGCTTAAAGCCATTGCTGGCAAAAAGGATTAACCCATGGGAATGCCTACGGATTTGAATGGAGATTAGTTTTAAGAGTTATATTTATTTTTGCATTTGAACACCTGAAGATACCGAAAGGCGACTCCCGGGTCGTTAGTGACAAAATTTGTGTGAATGTACATAATTTGAACGATTCAAATTTAACTTCATAATTGCAAATCCCACTTTTCATAAGCGGCATTTAAACATTTTGAAATTGTAAGAGTCATATGGTTGCATGATTTAACAATTTCAATTTCAAGAGTACACAAGTGAAAATGACACACCAGGTGCCGATATATATTAAGCATATTTTGAGAAATTAATCTCATTTCTCATTATAAAGCACTTGTGACGTTGTTGCACCGAGTGTGCAGTATTTAAAATTAAATTTCTTTCATGAATGCAATCATTTCACTCTCTTGCAGCTCGAAGATCGTTTTCGTGTTTAAAGAATTTTTCTTTTATTCTTCGGGGCCGAGTTAATAATCCTGAAATTTTCATGACTCTTGCATGCTCTCAATTGATTCCAACGTAACCGAAACTATAACCAAACATCTTTTTTTTCTTAAAACTTGTTTTTCGCTTAGTTCATATAAGTCACCAGTTTCAAGTTTTTTTCGACTTATCAATGAATTGCCTAGGGAAGTGGACATTCTAAGCAACAATTTTTGTGCACTGTTAGTTAAGTTTTACTTTACTGTATGTTTGAAATGTTTTTATATATTATATTGATGTATTATGCACTCTTTTTTTATTTTCATTATATTTGTCAAGTGCATGGTAAATTGGCATCAGCTGTAATGCCATGTACTGCCCTTCTTATTCGAAACAATAAAATTACCAAATTGAAATCGATGTTTTGAAAACTTATAAAAGTACAACAGTATTTTTGAAAATAAAGAAATGAAAATTAAAGCCACTTACTAATTATTTACAAAAACAGTTGGCAAAAATGTATTGAAGTTTATATCATTGCTTATTGTATTAATTTTATTTACTTGGTATACGTTATTCAGTATTTTTTATACCAATCAGTATCATTTAACATTCTTGTGAAATATGTAAAACTGAGTTTCTGAATCAAATTTACTTGAAAAAAACTTTTTTAGAAATTTCAATCCACATATCGACTGTGGATATGAAAAAGGACGTAACCCACACATATCCAATTTTACAGGAGGCGCAAAAAACGTGTTTTGATGATTTTTGGCCATATGCAAATTATGAATTATACACAACCTTGAAGTGCACTGAGACTTCTAAGCTGGTGTTAAATTGACATAATCTAATTTTAATTAAAGATATTGTTTTGGAAAAACCTGTAATAAATCTTTTTTCTTGGTTTTAAATTTTTAAAAGATCCTCTTTTAAGTCAAACTTAAAAGCAAAATTTAGATACTAATTCGGCATTTGCGGCTTGCATCCTTTTGATAGAACGTGTATCAAGATTATAGAAAAAACCTGTTTTGAAAAAACTGTAGGTTACGTCCTTTTTCCTTTCCACAGTCGATACAATTATTAAGATATCGAATTGAAACATAAAAGAAAAGATGTCAATTTTATTCGGTGTGTATTTTTAAATTCAAGATCAAATTTTCGAGCCCATTTAAAATACCACTGTATCATTATATTTTCAATTTCCTGCAATGCAAATGTGCAAAAAGTTTCCACGAATATAATCCAAAAAACCATACGCAATTCTGTTCGATTTTACATGTATTTTATAATAGCAGCTCATACCTGTCCACTGTTCTAATATATGACTAAAATAAGCGTAGCTTTAAAGCTCCAAAGGTGGTTGGTTGGCGAAGCTTAACTGCGAGATGGCAGTGATGGTATTTTACAATTAGTTTTCATTAACACGTTTTAATAATGACTTAAATCAGGGGTTCACAATTTTTTTTATCAAAAGACTGTTTTGGAATCAAAAATATTTGGCGGGCCACCCGTTTTTGTACAAATGTATTTTCTGTTTTTTTGAAAACATATAGCAAAAAAAACATACAGTAATTTTACTTTTTTTATTATTTATTTTTTATCAAAATCCGTCCCCAATGTTGAGCATATGGCCTCCTAATGGAGTTTATCTCAAAAGTTTTTTCTACGAGAACCGTTTGTTACTCAGTCGCTCAACCTTTCTTTTTTCTTAGTGAGTAGCAGGGAAGGAAGGATAAGGCTAGTACAGGAATAGTGGTTGACTAATCGCTATCGCCACACCCAGTTATTAAAGGATCAGAAGAGTGGGAGGGGAGGAAATAATGTGAATAATACAAACAAATATTTTATTTTTATACCATTTTATTTATCTAAATCCAGAAATCTAGGCTTAAATTTTGAGCTATTCAAACGCAAACCAGATTCAATGTGATTATATGTTATTTTGATTCTAAGTTTGATCCATTAATCACTGTAGATTTGTTTCAACAAATATAGGTACTTTCCAATAAGAAAGTAATTTGATGAACAAGCTTGAAAAATATCATTTTTTTTCATTTTAAAACTATTCTTATACTCTGGATGAAGAAAAAAAAGAATAGAGATTCTAGATATAACACATATATCGCGAGACACTTCAAAAAGTCTCGCGGTAGATAATTGGCCCACGGGACACACGTTGCGAACATCTGGCCGAAATACTTCATTTAACATTATGAAATAATGTTTTAAAACCACAATTAATGTTTAACAATGAAAATTTATGATTTATTTTATCATCATAATTGTTGTAGTGATACTATAATGGCCATGTTTGATTATGAATTACTGGCTTTGCAAAACATTTTTTTTCTTGTGTTATCATTATTTATCACAATCAAAAATTATTTACTGAAATATAATATTTTATTTTAAACATGTTATCAACATTAAAAATCTTGATAATAATTAAAATCATAGTATGGACAGTTTTTATAAATTGATATGTAGATTTCTAACCAAAGGCATAGATGTATGTGATGTCATAAATTTCCTTCCAACTCTCCTATCCTCGAAAATGGGTGTAGCAAGAGCGATTAGCTAATCACTAGTCCTGTCCTATCACTATCCTTATATCTCAACTGTATTAAAAAAAGGAGAGGCAGACCAACTAAGCAAGAAACAGTTCTCGTAGAAAATCTTATATTGAGATACCTACATTAGGAGGCCATTTGCTCCACATTGTGAGCGGACATGGAAAAAAAACGTATGTTATTAAAATATACCTCTATAAATTATTCTAAATTGTTATTACCAAATATTATATTGTATAATTCTAGTGTGGAAATAAAAAAAGGACTTTTTAGGAGAAAGATGAAAAAGCTTTTTTTCAACAAACACAATGCATCAAACTTGATACACGTTCTATTAAAAGGATGTAAGCTGCAAATGCCGAATAAGTATCTAAATTAAGCTTTTAAGTTTGAAAAAAGATTGTGAAAGAGAAACCTTGTGTAAATTGAAATCAAGAAAAAAGACTGAAAAAAAGGTTTTTCGTAGACA
Organism: Himalopsyche tibetana; assembly: GCA_030503985.1. Classification (NCBI taxonomy): domain Eukaryota; kingdom Metazoa; phylum Arthropoda; class Insecta; order Trichoptera; family Rhyacophilidae; genus Himalopsyche; species Himalopsyche tibetana. The sequence continues at coordinate 37,374,634 of JAPJYX010000014.1, read as the reverse complement.
ATTTCTTCAATTAATATTAAATTATATCAATTAAACACTAGTTAAGAAGTATTCGTGCACTTCGAGGTTGTGCATATTTCATAATTTGCATATGTCCCAAAATCATCAAAATATTTTTTTGTGCCCCTGTAAAATTTGCTGTGTGGGTTACGTCCTTTTTCCTTTCCACAGTCGATATATTATGTATATGAAATAAAATGCAGCACATCGGTAACTCTGATAAACTAGAATAAAAAAAAATGTCCTTCTATCAGAGATAATATATTTTCATTAAAAATACGAAAAAATATGCCTCCATCAAATATTCTTTTAGAAAACGGGATTTATCGTAAATATAATATTAAAGATGGTTTAAATACAAATACGTTTATTGTATCCGAGTATTAAATATGTTTGTGAAAAAAGATAAAATGCTTCGTCGATACCAAAACCGGGACATAAATTTTAAATCGAATTCAAAAACAAACTTAATCCGCAAAGAAAAATATGACGTGAGATAATTTATATTGAGTTTATAATACAACAACAATATTTTTTTAAAAATAAGTTTGTTATATAAATAACATGTTTTCAACTAAAAAAACATTTAATTTGATTATCGTAGCATTAATTACACTAGAAAGATTTGGTATATTATATTATTTAAAATGACGTATTTTTCCGGTCAGAATTTATATTAAATATATCGGTCAGAATAAATAGTCATAATTTAAATTAAATTGAAAAAAAACCTAACCTAACCAAAATCTTTATAAAATATTTTGACCGTATACTATTTTTATTCTGACCAAAAATTGGTTAAAATTCTGACCATTTAATTTGTTCCCATTTAAAATATTGTCGTTCTTGGTAAATCTTTCATTTATAAAAAAAATAATGATCTTTGTACTTTTATCCCTTCTAATTATTTCATTATCGCTCATAATTTTTTTTATTTCGGTTTTGTGATTTTAAACTTTTACAATATTAATATAAAGTTCTTTTAAAAAAACAATTGTTATCAACAATTAGTTACACTTTTATTTTCGATTGCTTTAGATCTTACCCTTGGTATTCTTTTTATATATATATATTATTTTTTTTTGTAATATTTATCTGCATATTTTTTCACAAGCTACTAAAAAATAATAATCACTGATCGATACGTAAAACCTGTACTTATAATAAAGCTGGCCGAAGTTAAAATAAATAAGAGTGAGAACTTTTGAAAAGAAAATTAAGCCGTTGGAAAAGGTGTAATTTTCGCATGTCTGATTTCAAAAATTGACACAACATGTTTTCAATATCAAGGAAATTGTTTGACTCTTTCTTTTAAAAGACTATTTTTGATGTATTTGTTTTTATTATCGACAAAAAAATAATCAAATAGCGTCAAAATTTTCTTTGATATGAAAAGGCATTGTTGCTTTTCCGATGTAATTTTTTGTAATACCGTTCTGAGTTGACAATCTTTTTTTAAATTTTTCTTAAATGACGAAGCAGCAAAATAAATGTGTATAACTATTATTCTTTGACGACTCACTAAAAATTAAACGATGAATTGAAGGAAATAACTTATGTTATCTATCCTAGATTGAATATTTTTTAATTTTAAAAGACAATGTGTATTTATAAATCTGTCTCTATGCTGTGTATTTCAGTAAAGAACAAAATACCATCACCAAATAATTATCATTTGAAGAACATTCATTTAGTATTTTTTTTTTCAAATAGAAACAAAATGTTCTAGAGTTGAAATAAGCTGTAATTTTTTAAAAATGTATAATGACGGGTAACTTTAAAAAAAACTTACTGTTGTCAGCAATCCCAAAATAAAAAGTTTTTTTTCTAAGATTATCAACTCCACCACAATTTAAATTAGTTCACCAAAACACTTTAATCAAAATATCTCTAGTAAATATATTTTATTTTATAATTAATATCGGTGATTTATTGAGTTTAAAAAAAATCTTTTATGCTTTAATGATTATTTTATTTGTGACTTATCAACCACTTGTATTATGTATTTGATAATAATTAAAATATTATAAATATTATTATTATACAAATAATTCATGTAGTAATAAATACTCTAAATATATTTAACTTTTACTTAGATTAAGAAGATTTTATATTTCAAACACACTTGGATAGTGATATAAGTATTAAATTTTTAAAAATGAGTTAAATATTTTGTAAAAATAATTTCGAATAATGATGAAAAAGCTTTTAATGTTTTCGTTTAAATATTTAAAATATTCTATTATTGAATTGTCCAAATAAAAAAACGCGTAATTAATCAAGCGTTCAACCTTTGAAGGGCAATGTCATAAAATATTCGCCGATTTTCCAATAGAATGCAATGTTTTGATAGCTCTACGATAGTTGGGAACACAACCGGGCAATCCGCGGGTCGGGCAAGTACTGAAAGTTGCTTGCCGGTGATACGCCAGGCGCACGGTTGCAGAAAACAACGCGGGGTATACCAAAACATACACGTCACTTGGCAGAAAGACATAACTTAAAGAGCTTTTGTTTATTGTAGTGAAACAAAGGTTTTTAATTAATATTCGTGTGAGTTCATTGTGAACGCAGACGTGTCATGAATTATGAATTATTTACGAGGCTAGACTTTGAGTATAGAATATATTGTTCGGAGAAGAAGATAATAAATTATTATTTCACCTAAAACCGTTATCGAACTTTAAATATTCAAAGAAAGACATTAAACATTCAAGAAAATGTTGTTTTTATATTCAAAAATTATACAGGAAGTGATTTATTTGAAAATTTCTAAAAAGTTTGTAAAATAATTATATTTTTAAGGCTTTCATATTTCATTATTATTATTTTATTCAATCTGTTTATTATTATTAAATGGATTTTTCTCGCTGCTTATGATTATTATTACGTGCTTCCAAGAAATGGGTGTGTATCCATTATTATTTAATTATATTCATGACGGAAAAAAATCAGCTAAAAAGTTTTTTATCCTGTTTGCATTATTTTTTCTAAGACCTTTTTTGTACATTACCAATTGAAAATTTTAACAGAAGTTGTTAAACGAGATTTATTTTTCTTTTTTAACGATTCGTTTTCGTGATCGATGAACACTGTAAAGGAACAAACATATTATAGAGTATAGACATTCATAATTTTAGAGAAAAATTAATAAATTAATTAAAAAAATCAATGTACATATAATGAAAGATTTCGTTTTGGAATTATGTATCTGCAGCCAACCATTGAGCTACGGATAACCGCAATATATTTAATTAATACACAGTTAAAAGTAACTGCAAAATGGTAAACATTTTATAGCGGAGATTTGACAAGCATTTAATAATGTCGAAATCAATACTTTTAAAAACATAAATGTTTTAATGTTCCGTGTTTTATAAATCGAAAGAGCTACTCAATCAGGCTGTCTGAAAGCTTCATAAATTATTTGAATTACAATATCAAAAACAACAATCAGACATCCAATTTCCTTTGAATTTTGCGTAGTATTTTTAAATGCCAGAATCCACGATGAAAGTGTAAGTTAAAAATTAATAAAACACTTCGTTTTGACTTATATTTTGAGTGCAAAAGAATTAAAAAATAACTGATTTTTATAAGAGCCTTAAAACTCGAAGGGTAGATTTATGTTGCACGTAAAGTTTATATTTAATAAACCAGAAAACGATGTTTCATCAGCACAAATAAAAATTAATGCATACGTTTGTTTGAAAGCTTTTTTTTTTTAACCAAAATCAATTTGTACTTAGCAGTAAGTTAGCATACCGTTAAAGTTTGAAAAAAAAGCTTTTTTATAAAACTCACAATAAAATTAATGTGTTTTTAAATTACATTTTCCTTCCCTCATTCATTTTTTATTAAATTATTATTATTTATTCATTTTTAACATGGCCGCTCTCAATGTGGGAGCATTTGGAATCCTAATGGAGTTTATATCAACAGAAGTGTTTCTACGAGAACTGCTTGTTACTCAGTTGCTCAACCTTTTTCCAAAGAGAGTAGGAATAGAAGGATAAGTCTAGGACAGGACTAGTGGTTAGCTAATCGCTCTCGATATGCCCCGTTTATACGATAGTATGGGTGGGTGGGGGGGGGGGGGTAGTTATTACAAAGAAATTTCTGTGAAACTGAAGTATGTTTGGTTATGTCAGTTTGGTGGCTATTTACTCCACATAGGGAGCGGATATATTAAATGAAAATTAAAAACTAATAATTCTTAGCCATTTGAACAAGCTAACTGAAAATCCTTCATAAATATAGTCGTACGATAAAACAATATCTTTTTTTATTTCCAGTTTAAAATTAAAATGTGTTTCTTAATTGATGTATACTTTATAATTAGTAGATGACGTTACATGACACGGAAGTGTAAATAAAGGGTAGTTTTTTTTTTATTATATCAACAATATTTATTACCAGGATAAATATACGTTCCTGCACAAATAACCCTTCGCAAACAATTCAAAAAAATTGTGGGTTAATTTTGGTTCGGTAAAATTTCACTTGTTCAAACACGTTTCAACTAGGGCATCCAATCTCGGGATCCCGTTCAATATTCTGATCCCGAAATCCTGGGATTTATATGGCTGCGATCCTGGGATTTCGGGATTGAGGAATTTCAATCAAATCCCGAAAATTGACACGAAATTGGCAAATCGAGAAAAAACGAGGTTTTGTGATAATCTGGGAAAGAGTGTACCAAGTTGAGGATTTCAAATTCCTCGGTGAGCAAATCCCAATCCCGGTGTCCCGGGATTGGAAATTAATCAATCCCGAAATCCCGGGATTGGAAAAAGGCTTCAAGATTGGATACCCTAGTTTCAACCCACATGGGACAAATTACGCGTCTAGAAGAATTTAACCCGATTGATTCCCTTGAAACACTAAATCTTTTAAAGATATGATTTTTTGATTTACGTTACATACCATTTTTAAATATAATTTTTAAATAGATATTCCAAATATTTGAACATTGAATACGAAAATAGTATAGTTTTCGAATACAATAAAAAAACACTTTTTACTAATTTCAAAGTATTTATTTAAATATCCGTTTTGGTTTCACTCATCGCGACTTACGAGCATTATCAGCTGATACAAATGTAAATATGCCGGCTTTTTGGTTGCGCGACATCGTCGTTGGCTTACAGAGATCACGGGTTCGAATCTCGGTACGGAAAGTTTTTTTTATAGATTCTTCAATAAATTTATGGGCTTCTGTTTGAAGGCAATAATGTATGTGATGTCTTGAATTTCCCTTCCAACTCATTCAATCCAAAAAAAAGTGGGGTGAAGCGAGAGCGATTAGCTAATCATTTTTCTTGTCCTAGTCTTATTCTTCTATCACTACTTTATAAGAGAGGTTAAGCAACTCAGGAACAAGCAGTTCTCATAGAAATAATTTTGCTAAGATAAACTCTTTAAGGAGCGGACATGGTAACAAAATAATAATATACAAAATTTAGTTAACGGTGCAACAAACAATTTATATATGACAAGAGTTTACAAATAATGATCCACGGTGTAAATATAAATGAATGGCACGAATTTCTTTACTATCCAAACGTTTAGAGCTGCTTACAAATAAATAATGTTTGGGTATAGTCAGAAATAATACTAAAATTAAAATCAATTATTGACAGAAGTTTAAATAATTAAAATGTTTTAAAAAAAAATGTCGTAATTTAAAAAAAAAAAACTATTTTGTACTTATTTCACATTTATATCAGGACCAACGAGCGGAACCGATTCTGGTTTTAATAAATAAATGTGGAATTAGTACAAAAGAGTATTTTATTTTTTATTACAATACCTTTGCACAAAATATTGACAGTGGACTCTGTAAAAGTTATTAAGTAAGTTTTAGTACAACTTCCAATTATATAATTATTCACATTGTCAATTTTAATAATAAACCATATTGTTTTGTGTCTACGCAATTTTTTATTTTCTATTGAAAACTTTCATGAATAAAACAGTCTCTGGATCAATTATTAAAACATTCTTAGTTATTTTTTACGTGGATTATTTTAGCGCGACGATTTCGACATAGTCGATGTTTACATGACATTGTTTGCCCAATTTACATATTAATTAAAATTCAACGGAAGGTACGAATTTCATTTGTGCTCTGAACTTTCCTTATTATATCTAATTAGTTGCAGAGTATATTCTAATGGGGTAACCAAACGTTGTTTCCTCTTTACGTTTACCTAAGCTTATCCGAAAAAAGGCTAAGCGGTTAAATAAAAAAAGTTTTTGATACTCATTAAATGTACATCTGAGTGAACATAAGGTATTAAAATAAATTCAATTAGTGGAATGGCAGTATAAGATATAATCTGCGGCGGACTGCAAAAATGTCAACGATGGGCTAGCTTAATCTCAAAGCAACTCCAGGTGTTCTGGGAAGGAGTTAATTTTTTTATCACTCATGCATATATTATATGAAGACCTCAATTGCAAAACCTACCTAAAGACCATTTTTGATTTTTTTCAAATTTTTATGCCAACTTGTTCTCTATTTCAATATCTACACAATCGATAAATTTCCGATTTCAAAACCTCTTTAAATACAGAGAGAACGCATTTATAAAAACGTGTTTAGTCTCAAAAATACTCAAATCCAAAAAGCCCACAGCAGTTTGCACTTTGCCAACAATTTTGGTTTTTGGAGTTAAGTAGGTTTTGATTCTAAAGCGCTCATATATATGAGCGCTTTAGAATAATAGCATAATTTATTAGAGCAATACTTAAATAAGTAATCGATTGTTACATAATACTACACAGTATTTAAAAAAATATGTAATTTACCGTTAACTATTCAATGTAAATGGCTAAAAGTTTGCTTCTGTGTATGTTCGGTTTATTGAAAATAATGATACTGAGAACAAACATTGATAACGCAATGACCGAAAGACCTTACAGAAAAGTCACAGAAAGTCTTGCTGACAGCAGATATAAGTGATAACAAAATTACGTTTAATTCATTGATGGCCATAAAAAAATCTAATAAATTATTATGCCAATCAAAACTCTAATAGATTGTCTTCTTTCAATAATTCTGCTAATCCGTTTAAGTAATCACTTTTATTTAAAAGCTAAATTTGACTAATCTCATAAGTGATTTGGTGACGAATCTTCAGGGACGGAAAAGTTTTGAAAGCTGAATTAAACTTCGCAAGCAGACCCACAAGCACAGATTTTTTCTAGGTAACTAAAAAGTCTGTTTTTTAAATATGGTATATCATATTTATTTTGATACAATGAACAACATACAATCAATCATTTGTTTTTAATTAACTAAAAGACAATCTTTTTTGTGCGCAAGTTTATTAATATATAGAATATTTATTGGGGTTTGTATTTCGAATTAGCAACACGTTTTACAGCGACAGCAGATTTTTTGCGCGCGTTGTGTGACATGATTGAGACGTCTTGTTAAAACAACAGCTCTTCCACATTTATGTCATTCAATTGGATAGCAAACAAATCCGTAATCATGGATCTACAGCGCTATTTGTTGACTGTAATGATCTGATGGCATAATTTTTGATTAAATAAATTTGCACAGTTTGCTAGCGTTGTTCTGGCGTAAGTCTATTCACGGTGAAATGACGCATCAAACTGAGTCCAAATCAGTTGTTAGCTGTCAATTTGGCTGTCGCTGGAAAAAGTTTTGTTCAGTCAAAAAACAAACCTCTAAAAAAACATTCTTTTTGTACAAATCATACAATGAACAATTTGGAAGCGTTGTTCTGGCGTAAGTATATGCATGGTAAAATGGCACACCAAACTGAGCAAAAATCAGTTGACAGCTGTCAAATTGGTTGTCACTAGAAAAAAATTTGTTCATTCAAAAAACAAACCTCTAAAAAAACATCCGTTATATACAAATAATAAAATGTCAAAAGAAAATTTACTCAATTTACAAGCGTTGTTCTGGCGTTAGTCTGGTGCAATAGCACACCAAACTGAGCCTAAATCACTTATCAGCTGTAAAATTGGATGTCACTGGAAAAAGTGTGGCTTATTCGAAAAAAGTATGCATATAACTAAACAGAAACTAATTAGCTTCCTGCATTTTTTATTTTTTAACAATTTTGTTATAAATTTTGTTTAAATACAAACATTTCAATGCTTAAATATATTATTTCCGTGAACGGGTAGCAAAATGTAAAGAAATTGTGTAGCTTTTTGTTTGTTTTTTTTTGTGATGATTCAGCGATCGGCACACGATGGACCTCGCTAGATAAACAATGCACTGACTGCCAATTCACTCGTGACTCAATCTAAAATGCTGATTGTACTAGAAAGCTTCTTCAACTAAGTAGCTACGTATATAAAATGAACACACCTTTTCATTGCGGAAAGTCATTGAATTTTTAAGCTCTCGTTTAATAACAATAAAGTCTTATATTGTTATTTGAGATACTTTTAGTAATCATTTGAAAAAGCTTAAAGCTGCTGTGTGACAGAAAGTAAATTACAACTACAAGTAAATAACTATGTATTACAAGTGAGAAAATGCAGAAAGATGGAAATAAAATATACCATAAAGTTATAATAACTTTTGTAGCTTCAGCAGCTTTACATTAATAATTTAGCTGTTGTTTATAAAAAAAGTTAACCCTTTAAAGCAGTGATTTCCAATCTTTATGTTACTACGCCTCCATTTGAAAAAAAATATCTTCGTGCCTCCCCATCCTTTATTTCATATAGGAACAGAGACACGTTTTAAAGAGTAAATAAATATTCTTGACTGTTCGCGCCTCCCTTTGCAACAGTCCACGCCTTCCAGGTTGGAAATCGCCGCTTTAAGGAGTATGGCAGCGTATTTGCGTCTAAATGTTGTATAGTCTAATATCAATTGTAATTTTCATGTTTATAATTGAATTGTCATTATTTCTTCACATTTGGATAAAAAAACACATATCAAGGTTACTATTTGTAAAAAAATCGGTAGCCTTATATAATATTTAGTGTACAATTTCATTTCGGGTCATTTCCTTTCTTGGAATTGACGTCAGTAGACTGTCTCGTGAACACATATGAGAGCAAAAAAGATCTAGTCCCAAAATTCAAAGTAATAGCTTATAGAACATTATTTAAAACTAATAATAAATAAATTTCTTTTACATTTTAAAGAATGCGTTTTTTAATTTGAAAAAAATATACTTAATTTTTGAAATGATAAATGATTTGCTTCCCAGATTGATCTGTATCCAAAAAAATCAACAAGCAAGTGAATAAATATACATCAAATTTACACTGTCTATACGTGATATATTTAAACACCTCATGTATAATTTAATATACGTTATCACGTAGAAGGATGCTGCAGATTAATTAATTTAACTGGGCACATCTGGTGAAACCGTGCCAGCCTTACTCATACACTAATTAGTGTTTCCAGGATCACCGGTTCTGTCGACCAGCACACATGGGCTAATTGCATAATATTTATTTGACCAGTCGTTGGACAGCTTACGCCGTTTTGTTATTCTAATGCGTCTACAATGCTAATGACATTTTGGAAGTAATTCTTTTTTAAAACTATACATCACTTTTTACATTACAATAGCAATACATTTATAATTTGTATTTTTTGTAATATTAGTTAAATTTTATACACCAAATTTCTTTTAGGAATTTTATCATTTCACTCTCTTGAAGCTCGAAGATTGTTTTCAATTATAAAGCATTTTTCTCTTATTATTCGGGGCTGAATTAATAACACTGAAATTCTCATGACTATTAATTTGCATGCTCTCAATTTATTCTTACGTGGGCGAAACTATGACCAAAAACTTTCGTTTTACGTTTCTAAAAACTTGTTCCTCGCGTAGGACGTATGAGTCGCCAGTTCCAAGGGCCGTTCGACTGATCAAATCATTGCCTAGAGAAGTGGACATTAACTGTTAGTTAAATTTGAATCATTCATTAACGACCCGATCGGGTCGTTAATGACAAAATTTGTGAGAATGTACATAGTTTGAACGATTCAAATTTAATATTGAAATTCCACCAAGCACCTTCAGTCGAAATCTTGAACTGTTAGTTAAGTTTGACTTTTTTGTTTCTTGATTCTGTATGTTGATTTTGATGTATTATGTAGTGTTTTTTTTATTTTTTCTCTTTATATTTGTCAAGTGCATGACGAATTGGCGTCAGTTGTAATGTCATGTACTCTCCTTTTAATTTTTGAACAATAAATAAATAAGTAATAAAAAATAATGTTTTTACACAAGTACGGTTCTACATCATGCTTGCTATCCATGGTTTTTGTAGTGTGAAGCTGTCCACTCCTGCAATTTGATTGTCTTAAAAATTGCGGCTTTAATTTCCGCTTGTTTGTGGGTAGAAAAAAATAAAATGAAAAATCCGGGTTTTTATTTTTTTATTAAAAATAAAATAATTTCACAAAATATCATTATATTCTAAATTGTCTTATATCTATGTTTTGTCATTAAAGTAATGAAAAATACCTAAAAATAGTATAAAAATAAAATTAATTCAAACGAACGTAATTATAAAAAAAAATCAAGAAAAGTAATAAAATTAATGACAAAGCTAGCGGAAATAAAAACAATTTAAAAATAAGTTTCTTAATTTGATGAATTCTGCCGGCTAGATGAAAATTTAAATAGCCTTATTTAAATAGATTGAGTATTTTTTTTTGTTTTTAATTATTTGAAGTTGGAAATGTTTTAAATTAACACATAGTTGGTGATTAAAATTATTGAATTCAATACAAATTATTGAAACTTTGCCAAATGATTTTTTTGACACAAATTTGTATAAATAAATTTTGAGACAGATTATTTTTCATTTTGGCAAATGCAGTAGAATATATTATATACAAATTAAATTAAATTAAAAACAAGACGTGTTCAATATTGATTTTCATATCCTCAGTTTAAATATATCCGTTTTTACTTGAATATCTTAAATATTATTTTTTTTGGATTTGCAACAAGTTTTTTTATCAACGAGGTTTAATTCTAAAAAAATGTGTCGTTTCATAACGAGGTTATTTATATAGAGTATCGGCTTAGGTGAAAAATGATGAATGATTTTAAAAATTGATGATTTTTATTACAACGATGAAAAAGATTAAATTAATTAAATTAATTTCTTGGTCTGTTGTTTCCCTGCGCAGAAGGTTGGTAATCGCTTTCCTGTGGACGATTGCTGGGTCGGTTGCTGGGTCTTGGAGCACTCTATAAAAAAATGAAATATATTTAATATATGTACTTTGTATTGTGTTTAAAACACAAATCGACTCTCTATCTATGCTCTTATGTATCTTTAGTACATTGATGAGTTTTTATTAATTATCACGAAGGATCGTTATCACAATTGGAAGATAAGGCTGTCATATTTTAAATCAGTCAAAAAAAAAAAATTGTATGCAACATATAAAATATAAAATAACTTAGATTATTCCACATATTGTGCTACAAACTGTGACACGTGTTTCGCCTCTTTCAGAGGCATCCTCAGACAGACTAACTTTCACAAATGCTTGCTTAAGTACGAATATTTTTTTTTCATTCATTCATTCATTTTTCAAATCATGATGCCTCTGAAATGAGCTTCCACAAAGTTCCATCGAAAGTATGTGTGCAACATGCGATTTACCATGTTCACTGCTAATGTGTACCATGTGAACTCCGAATTGAGTTTATCTCAACAGGAGTTTTTCTACGAGAACTGTTTGTTACTCAGTCACTCAACCTCTCTTTTTCAAAGAAAGTAGTAGGGATAGAAGAATAAGTACAAGACAGGACTAGTGATTAATCAATCGCTCTCACTACGCCCAGTTATTAAATGAGTGGGGAGGGAATTTATCCATCAAAAACACAGATGCCTTCGAACGGAAATCAATAAATCAATTGAAAAAAAACGCTGTTGGAAGCCCACAACGCTAACGGCTGCGCCATAAGACCCGGCACACTTCTAACTAATTAATATTGTTTTACATAAAAATTGGTTGTTTTTCCGAAATTGTGTCCAAGTGTGTTTTATGCCTGGTATAGAAGTGTTTTACCCTGATTCATTTTTACATTCGATTATTTTCAAAAAAACTTATTATACAATCTATCATAGGTCAAATTGTTACAAAATGCAGATCATTACTGTTTTTGCCTGTTAATTGATATGAAAAACAATATTGGCATATATGTTATAGTTAAAATGTAAATGCACCTACCTGGGGAATATTCTGATTTTCTTCTTCTTCTGGTGGGGGTGGAAGTGTAGTTGGTACATCGCAATCATCAGTTGGCGGGACAACACATCTCAAGGAACGCCTGTAAATTCAAATAAAAATAGTTATCTTACTTTGTTGTATTTTATTTGTGTAAATAAAGGGATAAAAAAATATGACATAATCAAAATTAAAAGTTACAACACAGGTATCTCACATATTTCAAAATAGCACAAGAAATACAATTGTGGACATTTCTCTGTGATTTTGCTTTCTGGTGTTGTATAGAGCTTCGTTTACTTTTTATTTAATTTCGTATTTTTTTTTCATTGTAAAAACATGATCATTTAATTATAAAAATATCAATTCAAGGTAACTTTACTGTAATTTTATTTAATACAGACCACTGGCACCCAAAGCATATTGTACATTAAAATGTGGCAACAAGTCAAATATTATATATAACTGACGTAATAAACCGAGTTTCCATATCAATTAAATACATTTTATCAGTTTTAAGATGCTGATTGCCAAATTATGTTGTAAATGCATTAGTTTTATACTAATTTTACATTTTTTATCAACGATCAGAACAGTTTTCGCTAATCACAATAACTATTGCCTAGTGAAAATATAAATCAGTAGTGGGATATATATCAGTAGTGGGAAAACACGTGTCACAGTTAGTAACACAATACGTGGAATAATCAAAGTTAATTTAAATTTTCTATTAAAATGAATTTCCACAAAGTTACCGCCGAAACCATCGAAAGTGGGATATTCATTTAAAAAAATCAGTTAGACATATAAAAAAGCTTAACAAAAACTTAGAAAATAATTGAGAGAAAAAATATACAAATCATAAATTAATGAAACTTAATTACAAATAAATACAACCGATTTGTAATTAAAAAAATAATACAAAATAAAAGTCGATAACGTAACGAAGGTACTTAATATAATTCTAGGGGTGGGGAACCTTTCTGAAATTATAAGGCCGCAGTAAAGAAAACGTTGGCGCCCCCCCTTTTTTTCGACTGTCGAACATATAATGGGTTGATTACGATCTTTTTCCAAACGCTCGCGAATAATTTTTTGATCAAAGTGAATATTTTGATCAAGTCGAAAAAGCGCATCAGAGTATCCAAGAGGCCGCAGGTTCCCCTCCACTTAACTAGACTACTGTATTAAATATTATACATATTGAAATAAAAGTGATCAAATGCGTCTAAAAATGCACCTATTTCAAAAACTAAAACTATTAATTAAAAAACAAAAAGCCGCATCAAGATCAGAATAGCCAAGAGGCCGCAGGTTTCCTTTCACTGGATTAGTCGATTCTGACGTGTATCAAAATATACAGAATCCGTTCAAAAATAACACATTTTTTTGATAAGCCTGTTAATTTTTGAGAAAAATTGAAGCTTTTTACTCTTTCTTGAACACGAGATATTAATAGATTATAATTTTATGCTACGAATTTTCCTGTTTCCTTTTGAGAACATTTTTTTTACTAATAAGTGTTATTCCAACTGTACCGCAAAGTTATAATAAAATATAAAATGGCGCATTAAAAAAAAATGCTCATAGAAGAGTCTAGAGCTTTGGTCGTTTGAAGTTTCGATAGCTGTCACGGATTGCGAACGAAAAATATTATAAGTCAGTCAGTATGAAAATTTATTCGAAAATTTTAAAGTACAAGAGGTTTATTAAAGGCATTAGAGTGTACTTGTAGGAAGGCGAAGTAACTTAATAATTGACTTTTCAACTGCTTTGCATTATTTAATTTTATTTTATGAGCAGCCTAGAAATATTGCGTATATATTTTTAAAAAATATTTAAAAAATCCTTTTACTAAATTGCAGCCCTATTTGGAGTATATGAATTTCTAATATGGAATCAATGCAGAAGTTTTTTTATGATTACAAGTGATTATAGTAACCTTTTTCTTGGACTTTTAGTACTATTATGTCTTTACTTGGTGCTTTGATGGATTGCAAATTTGAGCGTCTTAGTTTAAAAACCTACCCAACTTCAAAAACTAAAATTGTTGGCGAATTTCAAAAAAACTGCTGTAGGATTTTTGTATTTGAGAAGGTTTTGAGACTAAACACGTTTTAAAAAATGCATACATACGCATTTTTAAAAACGTGTTTATTTTTAAAACCTCTCTAAATAGAAAGGTTTTAAAATCGGAAATGTATTGATTGTGTAGACTATAGATATTGTAATAGAGAACAAGTTGACATCAAAATTTGAAAAAAATCAAAAATGGGCTTTAGATAGGTTTTGAAATTGTGATACTCATTTTAATTTTAGAGTTATAACATTATTGCAATGTGTATTAACTGAGATTTTTACGATACTTTTAGACGTGTAGAATATTATAACGCATCTGTCTTATTTTTTTCTCAAATACCACTTGGCTCACTTCATTTCCAATGGGCCCAATAATTCTCCTCGTTTAAAGAATCAGATGAATTTTATTAGAGAACGAGAATTTTAATAAAAATAAGTCGCCTAGTTTCCTGTTTTAAATACTGCAAATAAAAAGATATCCCTATCAGTGGCGGCCGATCAATGTGGCAATGCACCCCTTGTATATGCAGCGGGGGGGGGGGTATATTTCATGAAATAATATTCAAACATAACATTTATACCATTTACTCATTTTAAATTTTTCATATATTTATTATCTATAACAAATCTTTTATAATCGATTTAATAAAATATTTATTATGTATACATATATAATTTAAAATGAGTGAATGGTATAAATGCTATGTTTGAATATTATTTCATGAAATATAACCACCCCTGCATATACAAGGGGTGCATTGATCCAATGCCACAATGACCGGCTGCCACTGATTTCTATATAAAGTAGATGGTACTAGTCATTTCTGACTAGGGATTTCAACTCGAATATTCGAATATTCGATATCGGTCCTTTTTTCAGTTTCAGTTTTACTATTCAATATTTGATAATGACCAATAGTTGGAATCTCTAGGCCTGACTCCTGTTAACGTTTTTTTTCTATTATTTTTAATAAAAAAAATCCTCGAGCGAGACATATCGATTGACGAATAAACAATCAATTGACATGTACAAATATTAAAATTATGTCAATGAATGTGATACAATAGAGACGAGCTGTCACTTAAAACCTTCTTGCTTGATTGAATTTTCTATTACTCGTGTTTTATTGTTAAGCGATCGTAAAACTATAAAAAAAAACTTTTCAAAACGACTGATTTTAATTCGCTTCGTTCGGAAGAAACATAAAGTTAAAATCTATATTCTTCGAGAGTTTATATAACAAAGGGTATCGGATGGTACTTAAAAGTAAATTAAAAGCATTCGTCGTATTTTGTTTCGAATAACAGAGTAATTAACAACTCGAGAGAGCTCTTAAGCAAATGATTTAAAATATTATTTTACAAGTGAGGCATCTAAAATTAAAAACCGATCAATTTATTGACTGCGGTGCTTAATCAACTAATTATTTCGGTTTCATATTAAACACAAGTTTTGTCAGTAACGACCCGGATTTCGCCTTTCGGCATCTTCAGGCGTCCAAGTGCACGGATGAACTTGAACTGAGAGTTCATCCGTGCATTTGAACGCCTGAAGATACTAAAAGGTGAAACTCGGGTCACTAGTGACAAAACATTTGTGAATGTAAATAATTTGAACGTTTCAAATTTAATATTAAAATTCCACCAAGAACCTATAGTCGAAATCTTAAATTAAAAATCTACATTTGATCAAAATCTATCAAACTAAGTCATTTTGTTGGGAGGTATATATAATGTGATTTGTAAATGAATGCATATGAAGTCCCCGTGAATTGGCTCTACTAAGAATTTCTCACCTCTGTAGCGATCACCACCTTCCGTTGGCAACGATGGTAATGGAATATAAACTACCAAAACATTAGCGATGCAAGAGACTCGAAGAACTTTTACGCTTACGCGTCGTATTATTTAAAGATAAATATTATATAAATAGTTTGGATATCATAAATTGGATATCCAAACAATAGACAAAAAAAATAGATTTGAAGAGGTGAAGGTTTTTTAAACATTGCCTGATTATTACAGAGATTTATAAATTATATAAAAGACAGTGCAAAAAAAGTTATTTAATTACTTATTATCAATCTCAACATACAAAAAAAACCATTGAACGTAAGAATAAAATGCCCCCCTCGGGAGTGTGGCTGAAATCTTATAAAGGTTTCCCAGCCCACCACCCTTAAAAGTCTCTCGAGAACGTCCTCCGAACACACAGAAATGAACAACATTTTCAAGGACCATTCGAAGGCTGTCGCAAAGCAGAGTGAAAACTTGAAGTGCTTAGTCTGAAAATCTAATTAGAGTAAGAAAATAAAGGATTGGATTGAAAATACTTTGATAATGAATTGAAGGCACTAAACGTATTAAAAACAATAATTTATTTATTTGTATTGTGTTGGTATACTTTTCTATTTATTTAAAAAATACAAATAGCTTCGTTTTGCACAAGAAAATGCAGGTTTTTATAGTAATATTTTTATGTTTTACTATAAAATAAACATTATATAAATGAAAATCGTTTACTTTAGATAAACACAACGAAAGCATAAAAACTTGTGAATTGTTGATCACTAATGTATTAACTGACTTCTGTAAAAAACAAAATGTCTTAAATATGAAACATTTTTTTGTACTTATTCCAAATTTATTTAATATGATTAAGATCAGTTTCACGATGAGCACTTTATACTGATAAAAAAACACATCAATACAGTGCTATTTATACTAAAATTAATGTGTATTCTTATTAGTTGAAAATGTTCGTCGATTCTGATCATATCGACTGTGGACCTAAATTGAGCTTTTAAGTTTGAAAAAGATGACCTTGTACAAAGTTAAAACCAAGAAAAAAGACTGAAATAAAGGTTTTTCCTAGACAATTTCTTTTATTAATATTAGATAATGTCAATTAAACACCGCTTTAGAAGTCTCCGCGCACTTAAAGGTTGTGTATAATTCATAATTTGCATATGGCTCAAAATCATCAAAACACGATTTTTGCGCCTCCTGTAAAATTTGATATGTGTGGTTTACGTCCTTTTTCGTTTACACAGTCGATATTAAATAAATGTGGGATTAGTACAAAATAGTGTTTAAGCTGTTTTTGAAAACAGCTTTTCTAGAAAGTATTGATATAGTGAACACATTAAAATTGAACATCTTAAAATTTGTACTAATTTCACATTTTTATAATATCACAGTTATCGCGAGCTTTATCAAGGGATGAATTAAAATCGGCCATACTTTTTACGGTAGTAGAATTTACACAATAAGCGAGATTGAGATATATCGTTGGTACACTGCCAGAAAACTTTAAGATAACATACCTCGTTTTGGAGATCAACACCTTTTTTGAATATCATAAAGCAAAAAGTCAATGTACAGTGGCCGTAGAAAATATGATAAATGCTTAAACAACAATCGATCAAAAATTTTATTCGTCTAATTGTGTAATTATTCAGAGATTACTGCCAGTAATAAATAACTGTCAACGAATTGATTTAGTTCGTATTACTTCTTTAAATATCGATATAATATGAGTACTTGAAAAGTGGTAATTTAGGGATAAAAATGAGTCGGATGCGTTATAATATTCTAAAAGTCTTAACTGGATGTCTGCCACAAACGAGATATCTAGTCAAATTTGTCGTGATCGACACGCCAGAGACGAGTTACCTCGTCAATAACTAATCAAATTAATAATTGCAAATTATAGCCGGCGTGATAGTTAAAAACGTACTTTTTTCTAAGGCAGCCAAAAGGCTAAAGTATCATAAAAGTGAAGTGATTTCAATTAAAAATATGTAATTCACCAAAATACCAAGTAAAAACGTGATTATGCTTAAAATTCCAATAGATTTTTTTTTATCATTTTACTACTTTGCTCACTTCACCTCTCGAAGGCTCAAATGAGAGCTTGTTTTTTTCAGACGATAAAACGTGTTTAAAAATATCGATCAGCATTTATAATACAAAACACCCAATTTAGACTACAAGTTTTCTGGCAGTATATCGACGATATGATGTATTTATGAGTACGCCCTTTCCTAGATTGTTCAGAAGAGTGCACAGTTGAGTACCCCTCCTGTTGAAGAGTTTCCATCCATCTCACTCGTGCCTATGCATTATAATATGCATAAATCGTGCAGCTTGGGGTGGCCTGTTTCCGCTTGAGGCAATCTTCTGTGCGAAGGACGTTTTGGATTGCTTCGGCGAAAATACATAATATTACGTATTGATGTATGGCGTGTATTGTATGCGTCTCCAGATAGAACTTTTGTTTCGAAGGTAAAGCCCATTCATCGGACCGCTGGTGTGTGCATAATTGAACGTGTACATTGAGACAATAAATAATGACTAGAGTTCTGTATTTGAATATGCAATATTAGAAAGAAATAATTATGAGAACCTTCACAGCTGTACTTATTTATAACTAGCTGTAAGCCCGTTGCCCAGCAACGTGAGATTTTTGTTGCAAAGTATTTAATTTAATTTAATTTTATATTATTTTATGTTATTTTATTTTATTTTATTTTATTTTATTTTATTTTATTTTATTTTATTTTATTTTATTTTATTTTATCTTATTTAATTTAATTTAATTTAATTTAATTTTATTTAATTTTATTTAATTTTATTTAATTTTATTTAATTTTATTTAATTTAATTTTAATTTATTTTATTTAATTTAATTGTATTTTATTTTTATTTATTTTATTTTTATTAGAAATTTCGTAAATTATTTAATTTTTGGAATAATGTTTAAGTTTGCTAACAACCATTTTTCGTAGTAGCCGAAATTTCGTTTATATTTAATTTTTGGAATAATGTTCAAGTTTGCTAACAACCATTTTTCGTAGGAGCAGAAATTTCGTAAATTATTTAATATTTAGAATAATGTTCAAGTTTGCTAACAACCATTTTTCGTAGGAGCAGAAATTTCGTAAATTATTTAATATTTAGAATAATGTTCAAGTTTGCTAACAACCATTTTTCGTAGGAGCAGAAATTTCGTAAATTATTTAATATTTAGAATAATGTTCAAGTTTGCTAACAACCATTTTTCGTAGTAGCAGAAATTTCGTAAATTATTTAATTTTTGAAATAATGTTTAAGTTTGCTAACAACCATTTTTCGTAGTAGCCGAAATGTCTTAAATTATTTAATTTTTGAAATAATGTTCAAGTTTGCTAACAACCATTTTTCGTAGTAGCAGAAACTTCGTAAATTATTTAATTTTTGAAATAATGTTTAAGTTTGCTAACAACCATTTTTCGTAGGAGCAGAAATTTCGTAAATTATTTAATATTTGGAATAATGTTCAAGTTTGCTAACAACCATTTTTCGTAGTAGCAGAAATTTCGTAAATGATTTAATATTTGGAATAATGTTCAAGTTTGCTAACAACCATTTTTCGTAGGAGCAGAAATTTCGTAAATTATTTAATTTTTGAAATAATGTTCAAGTTTGCTAACAACCATTTTTCGTAGGAGCAGAAATTTCGTAAATTATTTAATATTTGGAATAATGTCCAAGTTTGCTAACAATCATTTTTCGTAGTAGCAGAAATTTCGTAAATTATTTAATATTTGGAATAATGTTCAAGTTTGCTAACAATCATTTTTCGTAGTAGCAGAAATATCGTAAATTATTATATTTTGGAATAATGTTCAAGTTTGCTAACAACCATTTTTCGTAGGAGCAGAAATTTCGTAAATTATTTAATATTTAGAATAATGTTCAAGTTTGCTAACAACCATTTTTCGTAGTAGCAGAAATTTCGTAAATTATTTAATTTTTGAAATAATGTTTAAGTTTGCTAACAACCATTTTTCGTAGTAGCCGAAATGTCTTAAATTATTTAATTTTTGAAATAATGTTCAAGTTTGCTAACAACCATTTTTCGTAGTAGCAGAAACTTCGTAAATTATTTAATTTTTGAAATAATGTTTAAGTTTGCTAACAACCATTTTTCGTAGGAGCAGAAATTTCGTAAATTATTTAATATTTGGAATAATGTTCAAGTTTGCTAACAACCATTTTTCGTAGTAGCAGAAATTTCGTAAATGATTTAATATTTGGAATAATGTTCAAGTTTGCTAACAACCATTTTTCGTAGGAGCAGAAATTTCGTAAATTATTTAATTTTTGAAATAATGTTCAAGTTTGCTAACAACCATTTTTCGTAGGAGCAGAAATTTCGTAAATTATTTAATATTTGGAATAATGTCCAAGTTTGCTAACAATCATTTTTCGTAGTAGCAGAAATTTCGTAAATTATTTAATATTTGGAATAATGTTCAAGTTTGCTAACAATCATTTTTCGTAGTAGCAGAAATATCGTAAATTATTATATTTTGGAATAATGTTTAAGTTTGCTAACAACCATTTTTCGTAGTAGCAGAAATTTCGTAAATTATTAAATCTTTGGAATAATGTTGAAGTTTGCTAACAACCATTTTTCGTGGTAGCAGAAATTTCGTAAATTATTATATCTTGGAATAATGTTTAAGTTTGCTAACAACCATTTTTCGTAAATTATTAAATCTTTGGAATAATGTTCAAGTTTGCTAACAATCATTTTTCGTAGTACCATAAATCGACCTCGGCGCATATATCGACAGCCCTGCAAAGGTTTCAAGTGTGCAAACAAATATATTTCGTAGAAAAAGAAAAATATCTTGGAATCATTTTTTTTGAATTGGCCACACTAAGTATTTGACATATTCTATTTTTGAATTTTCAATACAAACAAACAATCAAAATCAAGTTTGAAATAGTTCTTTTTTCGAATGCTTAATATATATAATCTAATTTTGTCGCACCTGAAAGTTTGCCCTTTACCTCAGCGGTAAGACGTTCCGTTCATATTGCAAAGTTCCACGTTTCGAATCCGACCCGCGGCAGAAATAAAATGTGAAATAAAGTTTAGCGTTTTTTCACATTTAAAACTATGTGCTTCTTCAGCGTAATGAAAAAATACTTCTAGTATGAATAAAAAAAATGTCGACAGTCGGGCTGGGGATGAGGAGGGGGAGGGGAAATCGGTGACAATCATATAGAAGATGGATGACACTGAACAAAATCTGTCAAATCAGCTCCTAGCCCTATAATTATAGCTTTAAAAATCGAATCAGTTCATTTGATTATTTAAAAAACTTCGTAGCCATGCAAATTTTGAAATAAAGTTCTCTCAATATTAATTACGATGCTTTAGTTCTAAGCCAGGAAATTTGAATTTTGAATATAAAAAGACGTCCATTCCAATTGGCCGAAAAATGTGATGTTCAAAATATGTTCAAAATAAATCGCTATCATTGGGCGAAGTGGACATCAGTACGCACACATTTGTGAAAAGTAAAAAGTGAAAAGTGAAAACTTATTTTATCGGCTATTAATATATAGATACTAGAGATGTAACATTTGCGTTTACTCTTTCGTTGAATTATATGAGACGACGTGATATATTATTTGTTTAACCTTAAAAATGACAGTTATCAAGTTCTTGTTTATTTTTTTACGATAATCATTTGGTAATTGAATGTTTCAACGAGACCGCAGTCTTTTTACTTAAAACTTCCCCGTCGCTTAAAAACATTTTAAAAGGTTACGAGTTGAAAAAAAATTCTGAATGTTTGCAATTTAATACCAACATTCAGTAGATATTATTTGTATATCTCGAAAAAAAATGATTTTTACCGGCTGCGTGGTCGAATGGAATGAGGTTACAGAGGTCGCGGGCTCGAATCTCATCTCAATACGGAGAGTTTATATGAATTGATTTTCAATTAATTTATGGATTTTTTTCCAAATGCCATAATGTATAGAATTTCTTCCTACCCACAACACAAACACGATTATCTAACCACTAGTCATATTCTATATTTATATCATTACTATTTTTGAAAAAAAAGTGAGATTGAGCAACCGAGTGACAAGCAGTTCTCGTACAAATTTAATATTGAGATAGTCTCTATTAGGAGTCCATGTGTTCAACGTTGGAAGTGGACATGCTTACAAAACAGTTCTGGTGAAAGCGTTCAATAAAAGTATTTTGTTCTGTTTTCAAAAATTTTACGATCATAATAAAAATAAAAGCAATTCTTTTTTTTATTTTATTTTATGGCTATTATGTATGTTTTAAAGTTTGTTGTCCGTATATTATGCTTATTTGTGTCTTATTTACTTATAAACAATTTTAACTGTATATATTTCATGTTGTTAAGAATATAATACTACGAAATAAGATAATTAAAGCTTTATTCTCTTCCGCATTTTGACAAAAAAATATTTTACTAAATCAAACTTGCTTGCCAAAAGTATTCATTTTTTTACATGCAGACTTTATACGGTTTTAAAATGCGTGTGCTTTCTGTAAAAACTGGTCATCAAAAATATTATATAACATCGTATTTGTAAATATCCCATTTACGACCTGCACTAAAATTAAGTAATAAGGAAATATGACGTTTTAGTTTCAAGTTTGCTAACATTTTCATCATAATGTTAGTTATATAAAAAAATATGCATATCGTCATGTATTTTATGTGTGATTATATAAAACCAAAACGACCCTTTCTGGTTAAATAATAATATGTTTGAGAGGTAAAGTAACCTTTTGGCTTTGCTCGTAATACAAAGTATCAATCAACAGGAAAAGGTTCTTGCAAAAATTCTTCCTTCTACATAGATATAACAGATGACGCAAAAAACATGAGCTACAGAAGGGTTCGATTCGACGGTTCTAACGAAAAATTGTTTAACAACAACTATGAATTTAGTACCGTCCTTTTTTTCCATTGATGATTACATTTGAGACACTAGTAAAACATAAAAAAACAAGAGACAAAGAATCAAATTTCTCTGTAATAGCCTTAATAGTAAAAAATGTGTAAACACTTACCATTTATTTATTAGGTTAGTAATCACTTGAGATAAATCTATTATAATAGCTATAAAACGCCCTTGTGTTTTTGTAAATGAAGATTGTTATCAGATCATTTTAATAACTCTATATGATGACGTGATACTGAAATATGTTTCATTTTTTTTTTGTTAAACTAACGAAATTGCTATAGTTTGTGTTTTGGTATATATTTGGTATGTATCGTGTAACAATTACTTGAACATCATGTATACACAAATGTTTGCATGGATAAAATATAGTTAGTTAGGCAAAAAATATATATCTTTGTCTTTAAGTGTTCACTCGATTACAACATAAAAAAGAGACTCAAACAAATTTTTTTACCACAATAACTTAATTCTTATTTTAACTATTAGGAAGAATACCACTTACTTTCATGTGTTAATGCTGAATTTTAGCAAAATATGCTTATTCCAAAAAATCTCTGAAATCTATTATTGACAACTTACCTATGACATATTAAAAACAGCTTTGTACATCAGTACATCTCTTTGCATAAGATATTAAAAGTAAAAACCGATATGTCGTGAAATTTCAAGTATTATCAATTGTTCAATTTTTTGGTCGTACTACATTTCCAATAAAAAAAAAACAAACCTAAACAATCGCTCATAATATAAAAAAAATGCAAAATAAAATTCGACATATTGACATTAAATGTATCGATTTCTATGGTCTGTGGAAAATCATAAACAATCTTTTCTTATTATATCGTATTATTTAAAATAAATAATAGTATCTAAGCGTATTTATTTTTTGTTGGATTTCGAAAATATGAAAACTGGTTTTTAAGCGCCTTTAACAAATTTATATAAAACTGAAATAATTTAGACCGATAATATATAAATTTGTATAGTAAATTGATTTGCAACAAATTTGTAAATTTGAAAATTAATTATGCATAGCTTATTTTACGAAAATTGAGTTATATTAAAATAATAAAGTGGTCTTGATAACCCTTAGCGTGCAATTGATTCTTCAAGGTTTCAGCAGACACATTACTTTATTGGGTCATATAGGTCAGAGGTTCTCATAATTCAACTATAAACTTCGTAGAGTATTTTTTTATATAACCTCACATTGAATGCCCTTTGGGAAATAGCGGCATTCCAAAACTGGTTTATATTTTGTTTTGCTTAAGAAAAACTCTTCGATAATTCTTATTATGAAGAAAAAAAAACCTTTAAGTTCACGCTGCCAAGCTTTGTTTGAAATTTTTATTTAAGGTAGACTATGTTAATGGTGATAGTCATTATTTCTCACTAGCCTAAGAGCAATTTCAAGACTTTTTGATTTATTTACTTTGATTAGTTTTTAAAAAATTGTTCATACCCACAGTA
The DNA here is from genome assembly GCA_030503985.1 of Himalopsyche tibetana. Taxonomy (NCBI): domain Eukaryota; kingdom Metazoa; phylum Arthropoda; class Insecta; order Trichoptera; family Rhyacophilidae; genus Himalopsyche; species Himalopsyche tibetana. Next base: position 37,350,078 of record JAPJYX010000014.1, on the reverse strand, counting down.
TGGAGCATATGAATTTCAATTATAGATTATCAAAACATGATTTGTTTTAATCTTCTTAGTTTTTACTAATTTTCTTAAATATGCACATTATTTTTTTCAATACGTTCCACAACAACACGTGTAAAAAAATCGATTGAGTTTCCCTAAATTTTTAAAAATGTGTTATACGAAAACAAAAACAATATTGTAGCATAGAAAATCATATAATAAAAGTTATTTTGAAGATCGAATAAGTAAATTACACAAAATATTATTCATTAAATGTATTTCAATAATACTATCATCTAATATTATATTTAATAAAAATAATAAAACATTTTTAGTACTTTTTCCACATAAAATTTATTAGATCAGGACCGGTTTCGCTCATGATGAGCATTGTCAACTGATCAGTTGACAATGCTCATCATGAGCGAAACCGGTCCTGATCTAATAAATTTTATGTGGAAAAAGTACTAAAAATGTTTTATTATTTTTATTATAATGCCATTCCACCAAGTATTGACAGTGAACACCTTAAAAGTAATATTATATTTGATTACATATGGATATAGGGACTTTTGTAAGAAACTGGATATAAATCGTTTCCATCGCTAGAAATTTCTGACAAGCCTTTTGTTTGCTGTGTCTTATAATCGTGTTAAAAAAATAGTTCGTGTTCTTTTCAGTGGATCAAATAATTTCAAAACCGTGGAAAAAAGAATTGTACTTGTCCTAGAGTACGGACTTATCTTGTTTTACCCCACCCTTGTCGTAAAATAGAACTATAGTCAGCTACTAATACTAATGGCTCTTCTTACGCTTGGTTTTTTGGATTGAATATAATTGTGTATATGTAAATGTCAAAGGTGTCTTGACTCAAACAAGAAAGATAAATCAATATTTATTTTGAACACAAAACTAAAATTGTAATATATTAGACTTGTTTTTCAAAAAACTATAATTGGTTATAAATATTATGTTCTGATTTATTGTGTTTAAAGATATTATCATATAAACGTAAAGCTTTGAGAGCCACTTCTAGTAGCGTGCTTTCGTGATTGGGGTTATCAAAAACATAGCCTACGATCATGTAAGTCCTCACGGAGAATACATCATTCACGTGAGATTGATGGGAAGAAGAAAGAAGAATACAAAGAGAAAGGGAAATGATAATAACATGGAAACAACTTCATGATGTATATATATATCTACAACAAAGTATGTTTCTAGTTTCGTTTATTTTTAGTAACATGGCAACATGTTTCTTTCCTACAAATAAACCACTTAAAAATACGCAATATTACAATTAATATTCTTATTTTAATGCATAGTTGAGGAGTGCTTTTTAAGGGCTTATATCCACTTTTGACCATGACGCATATTTTGAAGGGATCGCCTTTTTTATGTTGAACATATGTATGTATATCTTGACACAAAACGTTGCAAAGCAGACGTTTTTCACCTACATTTTTTGAAAATAGAAACACTAATTTCAAACACAGTTGAGGAGCAAACATTCAAAAAGTGTTTTGTCACACAAATACAAAGCTTGGAAAATGATGATTTAAGTGTTGCAAAAGTGACGGTTTGTATGAATGTGTCAACTTTATGATTTCATTTTAATATGAAAAAAAACCTTTTTAAGCACTAATTTTAATTTCCATTCATAGGTTTTATTATGGGCTATTAGAATTGATATAAAACGCCATTTTTCAAAAGTTGTGACAAAACACTTTTTGAATGTTTGCTCCTCAGTTGTTTTACGATTATATTTTTTTTTTCAACATGGAAATACGCTCTTGTTTTAGCAAAATATTCATAGCGTACAAACTGGTGATTTATTTTAACCAATAATCTGAAAATTAAAAACATCTAGTGTTTATTTTAAATGTGCCCATGGTTACCGACTGCTGATCAAGAGTCTAGATTAGCAAGTAGGTAAAGATTTCAAAATAATTATTGTATTTTAGTTCATATGACCGTGCTTTGATATAAAAGAGGTTATCATTTTAATGTTTGTTTGTAAAGTCGATTTTAATCGTTTGAATAACAGTGGGAAAAAAATCGCATTCAATTTAGTAAAGAAAATATCATTTTAATTTTCCCTTGCCAAGATTATTGCACTTGATCTAAGAACATTAAAACAATATATTTACTTCTCAATAAAAAAGTATTTTTTAAACTCACTTAAAATTAATTTTACACTCAATGTTTTTTTATTAACATTAATATTAGTGACAAAATTTTCTGATTGTTTTAAAAATGCTCAATCTGATTTTCACGAACGACTGAAATATTTTTTTTCTAATTCGAAAAGGTATACACGTGTACATGTGTTGAATATTTTAAAAGCAATTGCGAAATCATAACAATGCCAGTGTTATTCGTTTTCGACTTAAATACGAATTGATTACTTTCTTTTTCCAGGTCAATCAGAAAAACAAATGAATTTCCACAATCAAAATTCATATAAAGAGTAATATTCCAGTTTAGTTTTTTTCTATCTCAGTATAATTACATTCGTCGTTTACAAAAATATTTTTTATTTTATTATTAATAATCCTTTAATATCAAATGAAAAAGTACGTTACCCACAGTTTTTTAAAACCAGCTTTTTTCGATAATCATAATGTATCAAACTTGATGCAAGCTGCGAATGTCGAATTAGTATCTAAATTTAGCTTTTAAGTTTGAAAAAGATAAGCTTGTAAAAAATTAAAACCAACAAAAAATACTGAAATAAAAGTTTTTCCTAGATAATTTCTTTAATAAATATTAGATTATGTCAATTAAACACCAGTTTAGAAGTTTTCCTGGACTTTGAAGACGTGGGGTTGGGTATATTTGATAATTTGCATATGGCCCAAAATCATCAAAACACGTTTTTTGCGCCTTCTGTAAAATTGTATATGTGTGTTACGTCCTTTTTCCTTTCCACAGTCGATATGTTTATCTATTTTCTGAGATACAAATAATATTGCTCAGTTCTGATTCAGTTTAATTTATTAAAAGTGTTTCACCTAAAGGTGTTATGATATATTTATTTTCTTAGTACAAATAAATAGTCGAAAACATAAAAAAAACTCGTCTTTTGAAATGGGAACACAAAAGCTCTATAAAAATATGTCGATTTTTATGACGCATTAAGGATATTCCACTAAATCGTACCAAGGATAAGCAGCTCATAAATTTCAAACTTCGATGCTCTGCTCGCATTCGAAAATATTGGCTTATCCGGAAATCCTCAAATTTATGCCATGGTTGTTATTGGGCAATAAAAAGTACCAGAAAATTATTGCTCTGTAATTTACAACTTGTACACAAGAAATATAAATGTCTATAGTAATGTTTTTATTTTGTATTTATGACCGGAAGAACTTATTCATTAATATAATAAGATTGTCAGATTTATTTCTTTATAAAAGAGGGCAAAAAATTACGATAATAATTGTAAAAAAATACAAAAAAAAACTTCTTTACATACATATACATAAAAAAACAACTCATCAGACAAGCATCACCCCCATTAACTAACTAATTGATTATAAGTCATCAATTAAAAATGAAACTCTAGGTTATTGAACCATCCATTAGTGTCACGACTGAAACTTCCACAAATACGAACTTATACCACAACAAAAGCAAAAATCTTATTATATTTTATCTTCCCCACTAGTATGTTTCCTATCCCAAAATATATACAAAAATGAAGACCACGCTCCCGCTGATGTCTCGGCGAACCCGGTACAGAACGCGGAATATAATGGCATCACCCTACTATAGACGAAAAGGAAATTGAAGTATGGCTTCACCTCCCCTGAATACGATGGAGAGACACCAACAAATTTCTTTGGGTTCAGTTAACTGTAGGGATTCTGTGTCGAGACGTCCCGGGACAAAAGTCCCGGGACTTTTAAGGTTTTTTGCTGTCTCAAGTCCCGGGACATTTAACAACCAAGTCCCGGGACTTAAGACAGCCAAATTGTACATTTTTAATTTTGAAAAAACCATTCTAACAAATAAAAATTGGATGCAAGCAATCGCCAATGTGACCTAAAAAGTTACATTGGTGTCTATCCGTGGGATCAGTTTTGAAAAAAATGCATTATATTTAGGTTAAGGATTAAAGGTCGGGGTTTTAACAAAATTAAGTATGCATATATAACAGGAATCTTATAAAAGAAACAGCTGTTTGGGTTTATAATTGTTGAAGTTTCAAATAACATCTATTTATATATTGTAATACGAAACAACCATTTTTAATGGGTAGAGAGAGACATGCAGAAATACAAAAAAACTTAGACACGTGTTCGCTTAACTATTTTTGCAGCATGGGATAATCGCACAGAATTCCAAGAATTAATGGAACCAATAGTTATTTCTAGAAAATTATGTTATAAATCAAGGCGGCTTATAAATTTTTATTACCAACCGTTCTGCTAGGACTAATTGATTTTCGAAAAGAATACACGAAAGATTTTGACAAATGCTCCCAAACAATATTTTTGAAATACGGAGATAATTTACTACAACGTCTTTTCTTCGTGAAAAGGATATCGAGGTATCTGAAGAAAATATCGATGATGAGAAAAATATTGCAGAACTGTCACTGGAAGAAGAATTAAATAGACAGATAACAAAAAAACAACAGATTTCTCCATTAAAAACTAAACGAATTTAAGATTTTAAAATCAACTGGAGAACGGAAACAAAGACTATTTTTTATATATAACATTAAAGCAACATCGACTGACAATGATGATGAGCAACAACGTTTATTACAAAGATGAGAAATCGGCTGTCTGATTCGTCATTAAATTCATTATTATTTTTAAAAGCATATTTTGATAAGCAAGAATAAAATATTAACTTTTGTGTAAATAATACATATGATTTGAGGTTGTGACTTTATTATTGAATTAATTTAATATTTTTATTATTAATAAATAAATGTGTTCAAAAGATGTATTTTTTTTAATTAACGCATACTTTCGCCGCCCTTTTAAAGTACGCATGAAAAAAAAATACGTCTAACTGCGTAAAAAACGTTCAAAAAAAAATAGTTTAATTGAAACGAAATATTAAAAAGCGTGTGGGAGAAAGATATTTTCATTTAGGTTATCAGAATTTTTTTTAAATCAATTCATAATCGTATTAAAAATATAACTGTAGCAAAAACAAATTAAAAAATATTATAATTAAGTGTTCATACCTGATGTTGTTTTATTTAAAAATGTTTTTCACTATTCTACAAAGTTACCAATGTCTCAATAGGACAAAAAAGGTATAAAAGTTATATTGTGATTTGTGAAGTAACGGTCATAATTTTACCCAATTCATTGCTATTTTTTTCAATACATGAACCGTTATCATCCCTTTTTAGTACATAATTACATACAAATATTTAATTTTAATAAATTTATAATTTTATTAAAGGGGAAATAAAAGTCCCAAGTCCCGGGAAGTCCCGGGACTTTGACTTTATCACGTCTCGTGTCCCGGGACTTTGAAAAACCCGAGACTTCAGAATCCCTAGTTAACTGTATATAACTACGTAGTGCAATATCTACTTCTCTGATACACAATGGTATACGTCGTGTTTGATGAAGACTTTGTTATCGAATAAACGTAGCTCCCATAACAACATTTAATCAAACGGTCAATGTTTATATTTGCTATACTGATTCGTATTTATTGTATTTACCTGTCGAAGACGAGCATAGCGGGACATCTCTGGAGACGTGGGTATCCCCCTTGGCACTGCCAGTATCGGTTGCATGATTTTCCTAGGGGCACGTTTCCGTTAGCGTCTTCGTTACAGAGGGCTGCAAAGATAAAGGATATTTTTAAGAGGGGTGAAACCATGTGCTTTCTTAATGAATCAAAAACAGTACTCAATTTATTTTTGTTTCTTTGAATCTATGTCCATTACCAATGTAGAGCATAGTCCTTATTAAAATATGTAATCAATTTGTTTCCACGAATGACTGTTTGTTACTCAGTTGCACAACATATTTAAGAAGAAAATATGGATATAAAAGTCATAGACTAGTGGTAAGCTGATACGCTCTGTTGTTTAAGTATTTAGAGGATGGGAAAGGACACTGCCTGAGAATCGTTTAAGACCGAGAGCAGTTCTGCTCGACGACCCTCCATAGATCTTATGTCGTCTAAAATTGGCAATTTTAGAACGAAATGAGCATCATGAAAATGACTCTCTTTGTTTGACTTTTTTGTGTACTGTATTTATGTATGCGTATGTGTGTGTACATGTACGGATGCAGTATAGGGAAGCATATATAATGTGATTTGCAAAATAAAGCATATGGAGTTTCCGTGAACTTCTTATCTCTGTGGTGATCACGCCCTTCCGTCTGCAAACGATGGTAAGGGGATACAATTTACAATTCTTCAAAAACTTTATCGATGAAGGAGACTAGAAGAACCTTGACGCTAGCGCGTTCTGGTACTTAAAGAATCCATAAATTTGATATCCAAAAAAATACTGTTCTTACTGGGACTCGAACGTGTTATATCACGGAATTCAACAATGTTGACCACTGCACCACGGACTCGACAATCTTTCTCAACATCATTGTTTCATTTTTTTACCATGTCTGCTACCAATGTGGGGCATGTAGATTCCTGATGAAATGTATTTTGACAGGATGACTATTATTTACTCAACGTCTCTTTTTACCAATTTAAGTAGCAATAGAAGGATAAGGATAGTGGTTAGATAACCGCTCTCACTACGTCCCGTTCTTAGGATAAGATGGAAAGAAGGGAGAATTCAAGACAACACATACATATCCATGCCTTTGAACAGAAATTAAAAAAAACAATTAATAAAACTGTCCGTACTGGGACTCGAACCCGTGACTCCGTAACCGATGCCAACAACTTTAAACACTCAACTACACATTCGGGGTCATTAAATAATATTGTATAATCTGATATATCTAACAATGACTTGAATTATTTTATTGTGTAGTAAGTTACAAAAATAATCGATTTAATCTCATTATTTTTTAAAACTCACACAAGGCGTTGTTTATTTATCTGATTAAATAATGTTTTTAGCAGTCGATTCTTTTCATTTTTAATGTTGAAAGAATAGTTATAAACATCTTCAGATATATATTATTTGTAAGTAGGTTTTACACTAATTTAAACATGTTTTTTTTCTATAAAATATGCTTAATTCAGATAAGCAAATTTTGATTGAGATAAGCTCGTATACAATCTTTATAATTTAAAACTTTAAGCACAATTCCAAAAAGTTGTTCGGCGTATTACCATTTTTATTCACAAATAAGTAAATAAAACTATTTAACTAAATTCCATTTAATGAATAAACACGCAAATTGAATATTCAAAGTTACAAACAACACTGAGAACCTCAAAATGAATTGAATTAAAAAAATAATAATGTTTTCATCAAAGCTTCAAAGTAGCTTAAAAGTTGTTTGCGATTTAAAACGTCAAAATCCTTTGAGCGGAAAAATTAATGCGTATATTTAAAATAGAGTGAAACTTACGGATGTTTCAATTGTCGCTAAGTTCTTAAGCTTTTTAAAGAGGATTTTATATTTATGAAGAGTACGTAAATGAATAATGTAGAGTCCATCATTTTTGTTGTATATAAATAAGTTATACTTTTCGACAAAAAATACACAAGAAATAAGTTTAGTTATTACAATTTTTAACCGCATAATATTAATAATTTTATAAATTGATTTTTCAATCGATTTATGAATTTCTGTTCAAATGCATGAATGTATGTGATGTCTTGAATTCCCCCCTCTCATCCATCTTATATTATAAACAGGGCGTATCGAGAGCGATTAGCTTACCACTAGTTCTGTCCTAGCCCTATTCTTCTATCCCTACACTCTTTGAAAAAAGAGAGGTTGAGGAACTGAGTAACAAGCAGTTCTCGTAGAAACACTTCTGTTGAGTTAAACTCCATAAGGATTCCATATGCTCCACATTGGGAGCGGACATGGTTTAAAAAGAATATTGATAATAATTAAAACATAAGGATCCAAACCATTCTATATTTGTAGTTTTAAAAATAATTGAAATATTAAAAAATGATTGCGTTGTTTTGCAAGTCTGACATACTTTTCCACAATTTAAAGAATTATATTTTGAATCTTCATCCATAATATCAAAAAAAAAATGTATTTTACAAAAAAAATATATAAAATATAATCATTGGTTTAACCTTTGATAAAAAAAATGTTTATTTTAGACAGCACTTTGAATTTAAGTTAAACTCTCGTCGTATTATATTAGAGAATTATAATAATGCGGTAAGAATGTAAACATTTATAACTAATTACCTTTTTTTCTTTTTGTACGCATTTGGCTTTTCTAAATAAACCCGTGATAGGTCAAAAGAAGATTCTTTCTATATATATATTAACGTTAGTTTATATGTAATAAATTATTCTCATCGCTCATGGAGATAAAATGTGAAACTTAATGTTTCTGACTAACTTTGAATCGTTCAAATTATGTACATTCGCACAGATTTTGTCACTAACGACCCGGGTTTCGCCTTTCAGCATCTTCAGGCGTTCAAGTGCATGGATGAACTTGAACTGAGCAATAATTGTTGTTTCGCTTCAGTAATAATCAATCTTTTGATGTGAACTCACGATGTTTCTGACATCCTTCTACATTCTCGGGCCAGTCGCAACTGTGGGCGTTCTCGTTGTAGAGAAGTCCTCCGATGCAGAGCTGTTCTGTTGCAGTTCCGTTCCAGCAAGTCCAGTATCTGGTGCAAGATGTCTCATGCCCGAAGATGCCGTACAGCCAGTCGCAGTGCTCGGTGCCGATAGGTGGATCTGGAAAAAAAACGAGGAGATGAAATATCAGGCTACAGTGATAATTTTCATGTAACATTTAAAACAACTTATGGCTTAGCTTAGACAAATATACAAATGATTGTTTTATAAATGTCACAGCTTCTATGGTATGAAAAATCATGTAAAAAAGTAACGATTAATACCCAATAAATGAATTACACAAAATATGCATAATATGTATTTAATTTTTAAAAAAATATACTTTTCATCGCTACTTGATTATGTATGGCAACTTTTCTGAGATAGTGGACGGAAATCGCTTTCATCTCATGAAATGACTTACACGTCAAATGTGCATTTGTTTTGTTATAACGGCATTGCATTATTAAATTTATTGTTATCAGGAGATCAGTTATCCGCTTCAGTGTTTTTGTTCCTCGTGTTAGAACAAATAATTCGTGTAAAAATATAATATTCATTCTGTTAAGTTGACCGTGTTTTTTTAAGCCGTGTTAAAAGAGAATTGAATATATTATTTATACAACCTCACACATTTGATAATCTTATTTTTTAATATTGATTGCTTTACGCGCTTTAAATATTCTTTTTACTCCTGGATTTAAATAGGTAACTTATTATATCCGCAAATTGGTGCACGTGTAAAAACCTGGCGGCCACTTTTCTGTCAAGTTGTTTTTCCATAAAAGCTTGCCGCTTAACATTGCCGGAATTTCCGAGAGTCTCGCTGGAAGGAAAGTATTCCGCCTCCACAAGGAAACACTTCTGATTGAACATGTGTACGACAACAGCGCAAATAGCGGTAAACAAGATGAGCAAATATTTTTTTCTGACGCTGAGGTAAAAATAATATTTAAGAAAGTCAGCGCAGCGCTATTTTGAAAATAATCTAATTAGAGGAAAAAGAAGAATTTTATTTATTAAGAAAAGCTTTGCAAATAACATTTTATGAGTTTTTTTTTTAAGTATTTAGTTGAGAAGAAGGAAAAAAATCAAATGCATTGTGTCAATGGGTGAAACAACTAGGATATATAATTTAAAATTTCGACTGAAGGTGCTTGGTGGAATTTTAATGTTAAATTTGAATCGTTCAAATTATGTACATTCACACAGATTTTGTCACTAACGACCCGGGATTTGCCTTTCGGCATTTTCAGGCGTTCAAGTGCACGGATGAACTTGAACTAACGCTTAGCAAATGAATTTTTCGTGTTTATATAATAAATAAATGCATCACCGAGCTTAAAGCTATTCCTGGCGAAAAGGACAAGCCCATGAAGATTTCCACAGATTTGAGTAGTGAGTAGTTTTAAGATTTTTACTTATTTTTTTGTCGGAAAAGGTTTTATGATTATATTTATATAGGGTATAGGAGTGGAGTCCCGGCATGTTTAGTATTTCATTTAAAATCGGAAGGCTGTTCAATTGCGCTCTGCGCAAACAACGCCTGAAGATGCCGACAGGCAAAACCCGGGTAGTTAGTGACAAAATCTGTGTAAATGTACATAATTTGAACGATTCAAATTTAAGATATAGAAATTTGAATAAATTAAATTTCGTCCCGAATTTTCTGAAATATAAGCGGCTGAATCAAAGTTAATATTCTTCATTGGTCAAACGATTTTAAAGGACAGCGAATTTGACGTATCAACTCTATAGAAACTAAAAACAGCGTTATCATGACGATAGTTTAAGATTTCATTTAAATATGCCAAGATTAATATATCATTTAATTGTATGTATAATCCTTGATATATTATAAAACTATGAATGTTGTTAATGCTCATGAATTTGCATTATTGCCAACTGTAAAAGTTTTCTGCTCACTGAAACATTTTCCAGTAAGCGAGATACATTTACGATAGCACTGATAATTCTAAAAGCGCATTAATTTAGAGTGCACGCTCCTTTCCTACGAACAGATTAATTTATTATACTTTTTTTTTCAATAAAAAATGCGGAATTTATGATGTTGAAAAAGCTCAATTGAAGGTATGTTTTTACTTAAGGTCATTCATTACGGACGAAGATGACGTAATTTAATCTTTTTAGAGTTTTGTTATTATATAATAATAAAGCATCGGATGCACGTTGAAAATTAATTAAAACGTTTCTAGAATTTTAATAATAAAACAAAACAAAGATAGATATATATCTGAAGAAATAATTGCAATATTTGTTTTAAAGTAGGGGTGAGTATTTATAAAGTCAATAACAGTCTCATCTTAGTTCAACAACTAATGAAAATTAATCATTTGATGCAATTACTATATTTTTAATATCTTTCTGAACTATCAAGCATTTTGTACATAATAAAGTATAATATAGACTTCTTATTTTCTTTTTCTTGCTCTTGTAGAGCATAGGACTGGGGTCTCCAATCCCGGAATCCCGTCCATTTTTGCGATCCCGAAATTGGTATGGTCGCGTTCCCGGGATTTCGGGATTCAGAAATTTTTAGCAAATCCCGTAAATTTAATTCGTCAGTGAGCTCCACCGAGTACATCGTCAAGATAATAATCGATACTTTTCCATGATGTTGGAATGCCTTTTGTTAGAGAGATTTGAGGTACTCCGGAGGCATCCACAGCAAGTGATCAAGCCAGTTGTTACGTCTTTTCATGACCACTGACATAACGCTGTCTTGTACGTTCTCTAATCTCAGAAATAATATCAACATTAACTAACTAAATTATCTATAATTTGAAATTACTATTTCATATTTGATAGTGTGGGAGCTGTGAGCTTGGAATGAATATTTAAATATAAACTGAAACAAGAACAGTTTAGTTGATTGATCTCTTGTTCAAAAATAAGTAAATAACATGTCATCTGCTGTGGCCCAGTTGAATATAGCTTGCTCTACCGATCACGCAGGTCTGAGTTAGATTCCTGGTAAGATCACAGTGAATTTGTAAATTATTCAATTCAAAGTTGTGATTGAAGACTGGGCGTTTGTGATGTCAATTTAAATCATTTCCTCTCCTCCCATCCTTTAATACTAAATGTAGCAATAGAGATTAGCCGACTAAAAGTCCTGTTCTAGTCTTATACTTCTTTCCCTACTACTCACTTTGAAAAAAAAGTAAGGTTGAGCGACTGAGTAACAAACAGTTCTCGTAGAAAAAACTTCTGTTGAGATATCTCCATAAAGAGGCCATATGCTCGACATTGGGAGCGGACGTGGATAAAAAGAACAATAATATAGAATGAGCGTTCAAATGTGATCGATAATAGTTGGCATTTTAACATACTTCAATAGAAGTTATACAGAAATAGTAATTTTTTGAAAATACATTTTGTTTTCCAACTTTTGTATGATGAAATTCCTTCATGATACACCCGTTATTAATTAATATCTAAAATGTATTGAATTTTAACTAACTTAATCACAATGATAATTATTAATGTAATGAAAGTAAAACATTTCATGTATAGTAATTAATTAATTAATCGTTTTCGATATAACTAAAAACAATAACCGATTTTCGTCTCGAGTTTCGAAGTAAATAATTTATTTATTATTTGAAACGGGCTGAGCGTGATGTATTCCTTATAATATTCATTGTTTTTCCGTAATTCTTGGTATTCACGAAATTGAAGTCTTACTTAATTATTCTTCGCGGGAAACTTCAGTACATAATTATTGTTCATTTTGTATTCTGCTATAATTTTGATTAAACTTGTCAAACTCGTGTATTTTTTTTCATTAAAATTACTGACTTTTTAATTAGGCTGCTGGTTTTTACAATTTAAAATTACTGGCTTTAGTTAACGCAAAAAATTAGTTAACGCAAAAAATGTGTAATTCATTTATTATTTTTTAATGGTAGATACAATAAACAAAAGATTGATGGTTCAAAATTCTTAGGATAGTTATTATTCAATTTATCATTAAAAAAAATATGCTTTCATCGATTGTATTCAATTCTATAACACTTTTTTCTCGTTATTATTATTGTTTGATTGATATTTCTGAAATTCGTATTGTTATCGATCGAAATGTTATAATTTTTGCCAGAGAAAGAATTTTTGTCGATGCCATCCTTGCGTCCATGCTTATGTGATAAATAATATTTTTCAATAAAAATTAGTACTATTATCCATATGTTTGTTGAGTCCGTGGCCCCGTGGTCAACATCATTGGCTTCGATACTGGATCTTCCGGGTTCGAGCCCAAGTACGGACATAATTTTACAATCGATTTATCGATTTCTGTTCGAAAGCATGGATTCTTGTGATGTTTGAAAACTCCCTCCCATCATTCCAATCCTAAAATAACGGGGTGCGTCGTGAGTGATTAGCAAAACCCTAGTCCTGTCCTAGCCTCATCTTTTCTACCCCTTACTCCAGCGATTTCCAACGTGGGAGGCGTGGAATATTGCTAAGGGAGGCGCGAACAGTCCAAAATATTTATTTACCATTTAAAACGTGTCTTTATTATTTTATGAAAAAGAGGATGGGGAGACGCGAAGATATCTTTTTCTTTGAAGGGAGGCGCAATGACATAAAAATTGGAAACCACTGCCTTACTCTATTTTTAAAAGAGAAGTCGAGCAACTGAGTAACAAGCAGTTCTCCATTGGGAGTCTGTATGTTCCACATTGGGAGTGGACTTGGATAAAAAAATATCATCACTTTATAATTAAAATACAATTTTACCGGATTCGAAAAATAATTGTAAAAATACTAAGAACGCGGAAAAATGGAAGAAAGTTTACACTACATAAAACAATTTAATTAATTTTTCTCAGATATAAAAATTGTAATGATATTTCCAAAAGCTTAAAAAAATTTAAGATTTCGACTGAAGGTGCTGGGTGGAATTTCAATATTAAATTTGAATCGTTCAAACTATGTACATTCTCACAGATTTCAGAGTCAGTTCAAGTTCATCCGTGCACTTGAATGCCTGAAGATGCCGAAAGGCAAAATCCGGGTCGTTAGTGACAAAATCTGTGAGAATGTACATAGTTTGAACGATTCAAACTTAAAAAAATAATGATCATTCATTTTTGATTGATTTTAAATACTCTGAGCATAACAATAATTTATTTAGTGCTACTGTCGAACAGTTAAAATGTGTGCTAATGATGTAATTTAATCAATTTTAAATCAAAACAAACGATTTAAAGTAATTAATTCGTTTGTTTTGTCACGCTTGGATATTTATTTTAAAACAGTGCAAAAAATAAATCAAATTTTTAAATATATTTTACTGTTACTGATGTTAGATATTCGAATTTCATAGTTCATCCATATGCATAAAGTTTATTTCTGATGAATACAATACAAAATGTTCCACCTGTCGTATTTTGTATTGCCGTTAAGCGAAGTTTCCCCGTTAATCGTAATAAATTGTGAATACAGACGTTTAGTACGACCTGTTCGTTTGTGATATGAATTCAATGGGAAACTAATCGCATCTACTTTTCTGCAATGTTCACTCCGAACAGTGGGATCCTTTCAAATCCCGTAATATTTTCAGGAGAGTCTTCTCTTTTCGCAACAATACATCGGTGAAGATAAAAACGTGTATTTTATTAAATTACCTACTAAAAATTTGAAAAATGTTTGCATTATTTACAGACATTACAAACAACAGAGATACATCTGATTACAAACAGAGATACACCTTTTTTATAATTTAAGATTTCGACTGAAGGTGCTTGGTGGAATTTCAATATTAAATTTGAATCGTTCAAACTATGTACATTCTCACAGATTTTATCACTAACGACCCGGGTTTCGCCTTTCGGCATCTTCAGGCATTCAAGTTTAAAAACATACCTCAAACCTTCGAAGGTTCTGTGACCTTACTGTGACAAGTGAATTTTTTCCAATGAATAAATGTAATTCATACTTGAAGACGTACATGTACGTCTATATCTCCCATTAAAAGACTTGGGAATAAAAAAGGGCAGTTTTCATAATCCTAAAATGTTGAAAAAACAATTAAACTAATATAAAACGTTTGATAAAAGTAATTTTAAATATTTTTATTTGTTCACTTTTAAGGTGTTCACTGTCAATACTTGGTGGAATGGCATTATAATAAAAATAATAAAACATTTTTAGTACATTTTCCACATAAAATTTATTAGATCAGGACCGGTTTCGCTCATCGCGAGCATTATCAACTGATAAGAAAAATACAAAAACAGTGATATTTATACAAATTTAAATTGAAATTGTTAATAGTTGCTTACACCTTTTTATTTCAATTTAAATTTGTATAAATATCACTGTTTTTGTATTTTTCTTATCAGTTGATAATGCTCGCGATGAGCGAAACCGGTCCTGATCTAATAAATTTTATGTGGAAAAAGTACTAAAAAGGTTTTATTATTTTTAGTTTTATTTGTATTAACATGCTATTAAAATAAAATCTATATTGCTTAATTGCAAAATTGATCTCTCTAACTCTATTTCGACAAAACATGAAGACTGGCGTCGTTGTTTCCTAAGTCCCTTATTTTGAACAAAAATATTATAAAAAATGATGAACAACATAATTTCAATTTGTTGAATGAACTGTCATTGGTAAAACTCTATTATAACAAGGTAAAAGAATCAAAGTATTCAAATCCACGAGAATTACATTAGTAACTGAAAGTGTTCGGCGTCACGCCATCCTAAAAAGTTTATTTTGCTTAACTATATATACTGACTTAAAAGAGATACGCGGTATATATTACCTCATTTTCTCTGATACTATAACTTGTATTAAGCATTACATATTAATACAGAACTAGCTGTCATCTAATTGATATTGTTCTTGTGGAACTAAATGCGTTGATATTTTAACAAAACTAGTGTTAAGCTGATCATTGTCGAGGTGCTTCGTTATTTTAGAATTGCAAGGGTAGTAGAAATTTTCAGACATTAAAAACACCCATGCTTTTCAACAGCAATCACGTCAAAGACACAAAGAAAAAACTGTCAATATTAAAAATATATATTTTTTTTCTAATACCTTTTGAAAACTGTCACCTTCCAGAAACAATTTCATTTATAATGCATCAGACATCCGCTGGACAGGACAAAGAGTTGAAGTTTTGTTTCTAGCTTAGTTTGTTGCAGCAAACTTTACTATACAATAAACATTAGTTTGCAAAAGTAGAACGCGTCGTTGATAATTATTCTTATTATTTACTCCACTTTTTCATACTTAATACATTTCTATAATAAGAAGAAATTATAAAACAATAATTGTTGTACATTAAATAAAACGTTTTCTAGTATTAAAAATAAATATTTATTCGCTTAACAAAACGAATAAAATAACCCATGACTTAATAATAAAATTATTAGTTGTTAATAATAGGTAAGTTGTTTCACCACATATATTTTTTTACGAAACATTATGTAAAGCATTTTACCTCGCGTTGCTTAGTCTCTTTATCACACTTTAGCTTTGTGGGTTCGATCAAGTAAAAACCAAAAGATTTATCAAAGAATTTTCCTTTAAAATATACCCAGAGTGGTTTTGGTTCTCAACAGTTTGACCCAGGCTTAATTCAATACAATGTCATTCTACAAAGAAGTGTGTATATTTTGGTGAGAAGTTTATTATTTGTTATGTAAAGAATGACTGAAAATTGTAAGTTTTTAACGCGACACCTTTACTTTGGTAAACCATTCAAGGTAATACGTGAGATTTAAAAAGCGCTAATAAAAACATGGTGAAACTCTTCCTAAATAATACCAACGTAAAGAATACTTATTGAAACATAATTTCCTTTTTTTAAATCTGCAAAATTATCGAGTTAATTCATTTATTTATAAACGCAGGGAAACGTATGCAAACTACGTAGAAGTGAAATAAGAAGTAAATTAACTATGATGTGATGGAAAAACTTTATAAAGTTGGCAAGAGATGAGATTGCTTTCCGTATAGAAATCGGAAGGAACTTCTTATTATTCTGTCCAGCCGAAACGTTAAAGTTTTACGTGTGGAGCTATTTATTCTATACTATTTTACTTTTACTATCAGTAGATGACAATACTTCACGTAAACATTTTCGATGATTTCCAGAGATAGCTTTTAAAGAAGTTTTTAGTCATTAAAAGCATTTATTGGGCTTTGTAAAAAAACTGTAAAACTTTATATTACAGTCGTTGAATTTGGTTGAACGAATCTTTTTGTAATGAATTCCCTGCGATTAGTTTTTTGTTTAACTATTTTGTATATAGCCAATTTTATATGTATTCACATACACACGTTTATCTTAAAAGAGTACTGCTAATAATTGTATTGTTTAGTAATTTACGTAGAAAATACAAGCCTTTATTTTTCTTTCATCTCTCAAAGATAAAACCAAGCAGAAGAATTAAACAAGAGATTGCTAGAGATTGCATTTATCCACCTAACATTGCTTTCCTACTCATTGATGTTTTATAATACAATCCTAAATCGCAACAAACTGTTAAGCATGTCTGTTTAGAATTCAATTAAACTTTTTAATTCTAGTTTAAAACTATCACTAGCAACAAATAATACCAATCAATTAATAGGTAAGCATTCAATTTTCAATAAAAGTAAAAAAAATATGTATTTAATTATGTTTTTTCGACGGAGGGGAAAAAATATCACGTGCATGGAAAATAACTTATTTTCATAAATATTTCATTGCAAATTCAAACTCAGTACAACAAAAAATATGTATCACGAAACTATTGTGGTCGATGTATTAATTGAAAATCTAACAGTCCAATTTTAATTATTTTTTGGTACTGTAAGATTGATTGTAAATTTAGAATTTATTCCTGAAGGGTCTTAATTAAATTTAACGCGAGTACCTTATTAAATTCTAACCGTTTTTAAAATGTCAGCTTTTTCATTAAAATATTTATTTGTTGAAAGTTTTGACAAAAACATTTTCTTTAATTTATTTTTGGTCTATTTTATTACTGACAACTTGGTGGATCTGTTTTTTTGGGTAAATATTATTCGGTTAAGACGTCACATGCTAAAATTGTTATATCACTGGAGTTAGATTGCTGATTACTTGTCCTATTTTTGTAACATTATTCCGTTCGATTGTATCTAAAAATAAATATTGTTAGTAATATCACACATAAAATATTATCAGAATGAATGTAAAAATATCTCAAGATATTTATAGTAAATTACTATTAGGACTTTTCTGAATTGTTTTTGGTAATCTGGTTTTAATATTAGAACTAATATTGAATTATCACTGATAGTATTTCAATATGAAACTGTCTTAGTTATGAAGTGTTTTATTTTTCAAAAAAAGTGCCCTAACTTAATTCTTGTCAAGCTTTTATCAAAACCTTTTTTCTTCTAATCTATGTCCATTCCCAATCTGGTGTAAATGGATTTCTAATAGAGGTGTCTCAAAAGAAGTTTTTTTTATGAGAACTGCTTATAATTCAGTTACTCAAACACTCTTTTTTTAAAGAGAGTAAGAATGGAAGGTTAAGGCTAGGACTAAAGACAAGACTATTCGTTCTCGATTTGCCCCGTTAATTTTAGGATAATAAGGGTGAGAGGAAATATTTTAAATATCACAAACACACATGCCTTCAAACAGAAATCGATTGAAAAAAATGCAGAAACTCGAATCCGTCACGAACGTATTTTAAAGATATAAAAAGGACCAAAAATACGGACAAACACCCAATGGTTTCCAATGAAATAAATAAAAAAAATCAAAGCATTTTTTTGTTGCGAATATTGATTTAACACACTAAAAATTCCAATGAAAAAGGTGCCGGAATGCCGTTTCACCGTGTTACATGGAAAAAATCACATTGCCAAATTATTTTTTCTTCATTGGTCTGAAGATGCTTCTTAGAGAGACGGAAAATGTGTAAGAATAAGTTTTTGGATACCACAAACACCTCCCTTTAAACAGAAATCGACCGAAAAAATGCTGTTTGTACTGGGAATCGAACCCGCGAGATCCGGCACGGTAGCCAACAACGCTAACCACTGAGTCATAGACCCGACTAATAATAGTATCATAGACAAAAATAGTGGGTGTCTTTAAACCAAATATTGTATAATTTAAGACGAAGACGTTTAAAAGCTGAAAGTAGGTTTTCGAAATGGTTCGTTAATAAACGGGAATTTTTCGTTTTCTGCAGAATTCAAACAATTTAAATTTACCGCACGAAAGCGATAACGCCACGCTGTAAACGAAATGGTTAAAAGTAAAAATGCGAAACCACGCAAAAAGAAAATGTGAAAAGAAAACGGCGATAATTGAAAATGGAGCACACCTACCAATCTTACAATATGTATGAATTGTAAGCGAGGAGACACTGTTGATTTTTGACGAAAATCTTTCCGGAAATTGACGTGTTTCTTGGCGTATTTCGTACAATGTCCTCAAAAGTGCTTTTCAATCGATTATTCGTAGGACTTGGAAAAAATTATTTACTACAAATGGTGCTGGAAAATGTCATGCAGCATTTGATTATAATTTATCATATTACTAGCATGATTTTACTTAAAATACTGGATAAATTTGAATGAAAGTGAACAAAGAAAGAAAGTCAAATTCTGACACATTTTAACCGACCTTGAATTTCATTGTTGCTACGAGAGTATTTTTTTTTTACCATGTCCGCTCCCAATGTGGAGTATATGAACTCCTAATGTAGTTTATCTCAACAGAAGTGTTTCTACGAGAACTGCTTGTTAGTCAGTTGCTCAACCTCTCTTTTTTCAAAGAAAGTAGGAATAGAAGGATAAGGCTAGGACAGGACTAGTGGTTAGCTAATCGCTCTCGATATGCCCCATTCATAGGATAGGATGGGTGGGAGGGGTGAATTCAAGACGTCACATACATCCATACCTTCGAACAGAAATTCATAAATCGATTGAAAAATCAATTTATAAAAGTGTCCGTACTGGGATTCAAACCCGTGATCTCCGTAACCGAAACCAACGATGTTGACCACTCGACCACACAGGCGACTAAATAAACATTGTTTTTAATACATTTGTTGCAAGTGGATTGTCACTCAAATAAGCCCTCCATTATCCACTATCATTTGTAACACTAAACAACAGAATTCTCTAGAGCAAAAAAAACCCAGCAACCATTTGAATGCACTAAGTATAAGTGTACGTTAAAGTGTAAATGGACACAGTATTACCTACCCCAGAAAGATTAAGTTTTGATATGTTTCTAATTAATATGTTGCTGTAATTACTCACCAAAAGGAAAACCTGTTACCACCATTTGTATTTTATAAATTAATTAAATAAAAAAGGTCAATCGTCTTAAACTGTACTCACTTATAGCAGACTTGGGATATTCGCAGTAATTTGACCTCCAGGGATAGTCGCAGCCTTCGGTGACTCCTCGATGCTTTCCAGCGAATACCAACCCGTTGGGACAGTCATACTCGACTTGTTCTCCATTGTCACACTCCCAATACTTATCGCAGTATTTTTCGTCGGCTGTCACTCTGGATTTGATTGTGCAGGGGTTTTCATTAGGGCCGGCGTATGATGAAGCTACTACTGACAGCACTATGCCTGGAAAAAATGAGGAAAAGATGTCGTTAAAAAACAATGAAAAGAAATCTGTTCTCACAAAAAAATCGTCGATATTTCAAAACGTACTCACATTTTGAAATATCAAAGAAGTCTTCACGAAGAAAAGTGTTTTTACTGTGAAGATGCTTTTCATAGATGTACAATTACGTGTATTTAATTTTATATAATATATATAAAAATGATTGTTTGTTTGTTCGTAGTTTATGCGTTGCCACATCGTTCATCCGATTGCAATAAAGCTTTGACAAACTTTTTGCTAGCACTTTCGGGAAGGTTATAGGCATAAATTAGCTTACAGTAGGTTTTATATATAAAAATCAATGTTTGTATGTCTGCCATACAGTTAATTTTGACAACGTATGCTTGGACTTGCGCGAAGGTTATAGTAAAAATAACTTACAGTAAGTGGCACGTGAGTCGTACCATAGACAATCGGCAGTAAACGTCAAACAGACAGAAAAAGAAAACGTGCATTTCAATAAACATAATAAAACACTTTTTTTCTATGAGTGCCATTGCATCACTTGCCGGGAACCGGCTATTTAAATATAAAAATCAAGAAGTTAACTGCTACATATTATAAAATTTATAATAAATTTATTACTTTTGGATTATAAAATAATCAATCGTGCTATTAATCCACCTTCTTCTAACTTTTATAATTGAAAGATATTTAAATCGATTAAATCGAATCGATCGATAAAATTTAGTCGAAATACTTAACTTTATTTAAGTTAAAAAATAAGTTTTAAAAAATATTTATTGTTAAGTATTTTGTTGGATTTGACGTAAAATACAATTTCTTACAGACGTATGTATTTTATTTATTTAACGAGAAAATCTAATAAAATTGAAAAAGTTACACATAAAATTTTCCGAGCGTAATTCTTCGATTTAGCGAACGCCCAAAGGGGCATAATATAAACCACTTCAAGAATTCTCGTTTCGACTTAGAAATAAATATATGTATTTATATTACCGTTTTTTTCTTAAATATACGAGTTTGATATATTTTTAGTACCGTAGCGTTTATGTGTACTGAAGATATGACGGTAAAAAACAAATAAAAAAGCCTGAAAGTGTATCGTTTTCCTTTTGTAAAACCGAGATTTGGTGAAAGCATATCGGAATAAAAACTGTTTAAGAACTATTTGCAATAAATGAAATAATTCAGAGTATTTTTATGTACATATATTGTTTTGCGTTTAATAACGTTATCCGTATGAAAAATAGTCATCATCATCGGTTTGACTATTGTAAAATGTTTTAATTAGAAATATAAAATTTATGAAAAAGTAGTTAGTACAAGAAGTATGATGTTTTTTCTTTATTACTTCGTTATAATAAATAATAATAATAAATCTAGAAGCTACTATAACTATATAACTTGTCAACTATTTCAAAATGTTCTGTTAACACTTCTCCTACGGTGCTAAAAAATACTTCTTATATGTTGCTGTCTCTTAAAGAACCAAGTGAAAAAAAATGTTTTAACACCAAAACATAAAATCCCAGGACGTATATTTAAAAAAAAAACATGTTTTCCACTTGGTTCCTAAAGGGCAAACAACATATTTGAAGTATTTTTTTAGCACCGTAGAGGAAGTGTTAAGCACATACTTAATTAAGTAACATTTAATAAAAAGCATTTTTTGACATCTTTTTTGTTTTTACTGCTGATTTTTGTATTTATTATAAAATAATTAATTATTAAAATGTATTTAAAAACATGATTGTTTAACGTTTCGTCACCTTTTTGACAAAAGTACTAACAAAACTGATGAAAATGTGTAAGTGTAAAACGAGATTATTTTTTTAGAATAACTTATTTGCAGAATTCATTTACAAAAATAAGCATTAATTTTTGTTGGGAATTATTTTTAAGGCAGGTAAAAAGGTACACTTGTACCTTTTAATTTATTTTAAAATCTCATTTGTGTCAGATCGGCAATAATGCATATAATTATTTTATATGTATTATAAAATATCGATGCTAGATGCATATCTCAAAAGATTTTTTTTTTCATTATCTGTATGTTATGCTTAGAATTATCAATCTATTACTTCCCAATTTCTGCCAGAATGATAAAAATTTGTAAAAAAAAATCGCTCTTTACTACGCCACAAAGCACGCAATTTAAAAAATGATCCGTTTCAATTATCTGATAAAAAATGAGGGCATATAAATATTTTATTATCACACAAATATTAAGGATCCAATTATTTAAGCCCATTTTCCTTTTATCATAGTGTATGCACGATGCTATAATAAAAGATAATTGTTAAATGAAAACTGTTTGATACAGCTTTCGAACGATTACACATTTAGTTAATTGTTTTCATGAATATCTGATATGCTATAAGCTCAAATATATCTTTGATCTTTATCTGTGTACTTGATTCAATGCAATTACCTTAATTTAACCGTTGTTTGATAAAAGTGGATTATGCTGACGTCAATTGAAATTGTACACAAAAATGACAAAGCAACTTGTATGAAGTTTTAATGATAAAGTAACGCGTAGTGCTTTTGATACAATTCGACGAAGAAAAAAATATTTTTAAGCCATTTCCACTTTTATTTTGAAGCATCATACAGACTCCTAGTAGAGCACTTTTTTTTGCGAACAGTTCTCATCGATTATATTTTTTTAGTCTCATACTTTTCCGTGACCCCCATACCCGTAGTTATAAGTTTTTTGAGAGTTAATACACAATTACTATGTAATATCGGGATTGATGACTTGGATTAAAGTGAGAAATTGAAATGGATGATTTTAAAAACATAGAAATTTACGGATTTCCAAAAATTTAAAAATGTGGAACCTTTTCATTCTTAGCTCATTTATCTATGGTATATTCATTATATCTAGGATATAAGTCATTTATCCCTATAATAATATTTTTCTATGGTCACCTTGGAACATGTTTTAAGCACTGGTTGAGAAATCCAGACATAGAGAGTAAAGAAAAACGGGTAGATCTAAAAAAGGGCTCGAAAAAATGCTGCTCGTACTGGACCTCAAACCCGTGAGATCCGGCACGGAAACCAACAACTCTAACCGCTGCGCCCATCAAACACAAAATGCAACACAATAAAGAGCATTTTTATACAGAAACATAAATTCAAATCATCCTATTTTACACTATATTTTACTATGATAAAATTTCACTTTTTTTATTATTTTATTACTTATTAATAAAAACAATAATCCTTTGTACTTCATTCCACTTTATTTAATATGTCAGGACCGATTTCGCTCATTGCGAGCATTGTCAACTGATGCTCGCAATGAGCGAAATCGGTCCTGACATATTAAATAAAGTGGAATGAAGTACAAAGGATTATTGTTTTTATTAATATAATGCCTTTCCACCAAGTATTGACAGTGAACACCCTAAAAGTGATTTTATTACTTATATTGCAAAAAATATTCAGAAAATGCTACATTACGAATTGTGTATTTTCATAAAAGTATTATGTAAAATTGTTTGTGAATTTTATCATGATTTTAAATGAGTCAATTAAAATACCATTCTTGGCGTGTTTTTACCATTACAGATATACAACTGAAAACATCAGAGTTATTTTAGATAGTATATTCAACAATTTTGAAACATCCGTTGGGATTATGAGTATTATTTTGTTACATACAAATTGTATATCGCAAGATGATAAAATCATATAATTTTGTATGTAAATAAATATTTGGTATGTGACCTTCTACTTGCAGATTGAGTAAGAGGCGCGGGTAACAATCGTAATGATATTACCAAAACTTGTTTTGGTTTTAGTAAACTGCGAATTATTTTTAAGTGCATTTGTTTAATGCAAATTAGCTGTACTGCGTCTATACATTATAAAGTCAATAAATTATATTTGTTTTGTCAATTTTTGACTCGTATGTGACTTCTCAGTATACAAAGATTTTCATTCTATGTGTTAAGAGCTATACTACCTTAAAAATTGGACGGCACATTGTCGTTAATTTTCCGCAATCTAAAAGTACAAGTTTTCATTAAACAGATAAATGGTCTTTATTACACCACTATCGCGGTTGCTTTCTATCGCTATAAAATAAAACTGGAATGCCTTTGTTCCCAATATCTGCGATGAAGTTAACAAGGCAGGAAGCTACGACGCTTCTATCCATGTTACCTTCTGTTTCATGTCAAACATAAAGCACATGACCATATTATTTTTTGTCAGCGTTTTTTTATTGGAATAAATAAAACATGAAATAAAATATATTTTGTGATACAATTTAATGAAATATGTGTGTATTAAAATTTTGAATTCATTACATTAAAAAACTCAAAACTGACAAAAATTGAGATACGTGTTTGTAGCCAATTAACAGCGAGATAAGATTTGTCGCGTGCCATCTCTATTTTGGTACACGCATTGAAAATACCTCTCGAGTTTGTTCGTGAAATCTCTCAAAAGTTTTACAGCGCGATAGGCAAACGTTATAACCCAACGATATTTTACCTTTATCATAATTCGATAAAGGCCGTTTGACTAATCAACGCATTGCCTAGAGAAGTGGACATTTTTGGTGATGGTATTTGTGAACTGTTTGATAAATTTTTCTTTTGTATTTCTTGATTTTTTATGTTGAATTTGATGTACTGTGTATTTTTATTTTATATTTTTCAAGTGCATGGCGAATTGGCGTCAGCTGTTATGTCATGTACTGTAATTTTAATTTTTAACAATAAATAAATAAAATGAATAATTATTATGACTGAAAAATACAAGTGAATCGTTTTAGTTCGAGAGCAATTACGTCATTTACTTAATTTTAGATATTTTTAAATTAAAAAATACCTACATTGTGCAATCAAATAAAACTGAATATTTCTTTGAAAATACTTTTTGATACACCCACACTAAACAATTATGAATTGGCTTTAGTATTTCATTTTTTTTTTCGTTTTGTTGGCAGACTCAATGAGAAAAAAACCATTCAAAGGCTGTGTACAAAAGATTACGATGTTTAAAAGCGAGGGGGGAAATAATTAAATAAGAATTTAAAAGTGAACGCGCGTCTTTGAAATAATTAGATAAAGCACATAATTTTATATCTGACAGTAAAACCCACTCTTAAATAATATTTTTTCATTCAGTATTAAAGTAATACACGATGAAGTTTTTAATGAATAATTACTTAATACGCATACATAATAAAGAATAGTTTTTTTACATAAAAAAATTAAAACGCTTTTCATCTCTATCGAATAATATTTTAATTATCGATTGCAATGTGCAAAAAAAACACTTTAAAAAACCTCTCTACCGTCTAACTAAGACTTAGTATTTAACAGAATCTCTTTTTATGTAAATCGTTTAAAATTACATTACATTATAAGTTTAATAAACGAAAGAGCGAGGTATTTTAAGATTTTTAAGCCATATTGAAGTCTCGGATAACTTTTATTCATAACAAAATTTTTAAAAAAGAAAACGCAAAGTCGTTGTATAGAAACTCCGCATGACTATATGGTCATGCTCGTATTTTTATTACCGTGTAATATTGCGTACGGACAGTTGTAAGGACGAGCGTGACCGTATGGCCACCCAAACATTCGGGGTTATATACATAGTTAAACTTGATCTTTTTTTAAAATATTTACAATTTGACCTCTTTATATCAACATAATTTTAATACAAATATATTAGCAAAAGAAATGTAAATAATTTGTTGTTTTGATAAAAAAATAATTAACAGTTTCAAAAAGTCCATTCAAAAAAACGGAAATTCAAAAAATCGCATGTGATTTTGGTGGCCGTTTCTGTCCCTGCGGCTGATGGCTAACTGAAGTCTGTACCCTTCTTAACCAAATATGAGTAAACGCAACGATATTCAAGTAGAAAAGGGATGAACAGTTGGATCAATAGACAACGGTGTTTACTGTGACCATATGGTAACGCTCGTCCTTGGAGAGTGGATCACTCTCGCTTGAAACTCTTGCTTAATATAACATGACAAGAAGATAATTTTATACATCACAAAAGCCCATGGTTTCAAATAAAATTCAATGAATTAATTAAAAAAAATATTCATAATTCTGTACGTACTCTCGAAATTCGAGCCTGTGAACCAGAAGCCAAAGAATTTAATCACTTGACCACGTAGTAGGCTAGATAAGGACTATATATAATTTGAATTGGAAATATTATTATTTAACATTAAAGAATACTCTATTTTCTTTCAACTAACTTATCTTTTTTATAATTTGACAAGCCAATTCTCGTGCAATGAACTGAAATAATTTAATGAACTGAGTCAAATCAATTATACGTTTCATTTGACTGCTAAACTTAAAGAAAATACTTTTTCTCAAAATTCATTTCTATAAATACTTTATAAGATTTCTGCAAACAAAATCACTGAGCCCATGTGATTCAGTCATAGCCTTACCATTTTTAAATATATTAATTTGTGATGGCATATTTCTATTGAAAGTTTAGATTTAAAATTCATTATGGCTTATTATTATTTAGATATTTACATTGTACGCTTCACTTTATTGGGGTATTCTATCATTTCACGTCTTTCAAAACAGTTTAAAATCGTAATATATTTACATTTAATAAAAAAACTTATCACTATGAAGAATTAGAAATGATTTTTTTATCTATTTAGCGGACTTATATCTCATAAAGATTATTTTTAAATCCATTTCTATTCTCAATGTGGAGCGTATGGCCTCTTAATGGTGTATCTCAACAGATTTTTTCTACGAGAACTGTTTGTTGCTCATTCTTTCAACCTCTCGTTTTCCAAAGAGAGTAAGTAGTAGGGATAGGAGAATACCTATTTAAGTGTTTTTTTACGTGAATACGTTTTTAAAATTGCTTCCATAGGGAGGCAATCCAAAAAAACGAATGATAACAAAATCGGGGGATATAGTTTGGTGTTGCAGCTTTATATCTATCATCGCTATCCAAAATTAAATTGCTCCACTGAATAGCTAAAGAATCAAAGAATTTATTTCGTTATGTAAAGACTGTGATACATCGCGCGGGGTGGAGAGGAAATCGCCACCATTTTTAGGTAATTTTGCTGCGTATCGAGATTTCTATTTATTATAACTTTTGACTCGAAGCAGTGACGATGTTCGTTCAAGTTTCAATCGTTAGCTCTTGACAAAATCTATTGATTATAGACAAAATATTTGTGCAATATTGCGACTGTGACTATAATTAGGTGTTTCAATATAGAAAAATATATCAAAAATATGTAATGTCGGGCTGTACGCGTCATAAAGCCAAATCGAAATACAGAGATCGTATACGGTTGGAAAGAGCTTCTCAAGGAACGTAAAAATGGGGCGTTATATCACCGGGACGTATTCACGTACAACACACGGCCTTATCCATTACACAGCCACACCCCATTTTTTTGTGTTTTCTATAACTATGTTTCTAAAATCATAATTAGAATAATAAAATAACTGCATTGTAGGGATATTTTTTTATTTATTCGATGACACCTCACAATGTAACGCATATGGTTTGATAATTAATGTTTCTTAACAGAAGATTGTGCACAACTGCTTGTTACTCAGTTGCTCATCCTCTCTTTTTCGAAAAAAGTAAGAAATAAATGGATATGGCTAGGATATAACTAGTGATTAGTTCATCGCTCTTGATTAGCTTTGTTACTTTGGGATCAGATAGGTGACAAGGAATTTTATAACATAACTAATAGAAATCCATAAATGGATGGGAAAATAGAAAATTTAATAGAAAATTTAAATTAACTTTGATTATTCCACGTATTGTGTAACTAACTGTGACACGTGTTTCAAATACTTGTCTGTACTAGGATTTGAGCACATGAACATCGCAATTGAAATCTACGACGTTACCACTCGAGCAGGGATACTTTGAATTAAATATAATTAATTATTTATCTTACTTCACCCTGGATGTAATTAACGAAGCTTTATGAAAGTTTAACACTAATGGTGTAGAATTGTTTTATATTATTGCGGAAAAATTCATATAACTTCAATTTTATTAAGCGGTGTTTGATGAGTCGAATGTTGAAAAAGCTATCTGGAAAATGCTTTATGTGATTTCAATTAAATATTTAATATACAAAATACCAAAACTGCTGTGTAATTTAATTTCAATTAACGAAAAATAATTATTTTTCGTTCTGCTACATACTAGAGGAAAAAAATTTAAATTTTACTATGTAAAAAAATAATTCATCAAATATTTTAATCACTTAATGTGTTAGCCACAGGCAGAGTGATTTTTTTGTGCTTGGAGTAAATTTTAATTAATTGCTTTTTTAAGCGAATAAAAGCAGGCCTTCTATGTATATTATATTGGCGGCTGCAATACATTCAAATATTTATTTCCGTCGTGATTTAAGTGAAGTAGTTGTTTAAAAATATGTATTTTTACAATTTTTACATCATTTAAAATTCAGTCAGATCATATCGACAGTATCTTATGTAGATTGAGTACTGTGTTACCATATCGATTCAATAGTCCATAATATACTAAAATGAAGGAAAGTATTTTTTTAGTCATGTTGATTTAGTCCGTAGTGCGGTGGTCAACATCGTTGGCTTCCGTAACAGATTGCACGGGCCTAAAGTTTGAATGTATGGAATCATTTTTCTATTGATTTATCGATTTTTCTTTAAAAAAATGATGTTTATTATGTCTTATTCTCTCTCAATCTTCCAATCCTAAAATAACTGAACTTTCCGAGATCAATCATTACTAACAGTTCTGTCTTAACCCTATCTTTTCTATCTATACTTTCTTCTAGAAAAGAGAGATTGAGGCACTACGTCATAATTAGTTGTCATAGAAAAAACATCTGTTCAGGTACTTCCATTTAGTGGTAATTCTCTCTACGTTGGGAGAGGGGAATGAATTAAAAAAATGTTTTTTTATATTGGAAAATAAAACTCTTTTTTGAATAAACATCAGGATTGATTTTTCTTTTAACGCGTATTTTAAACTGATCTTGAATGAGCCAAACGAGTTCTGATATTTATTTAAAAAACAATGAATTAGTGCAAAAAAGTGTTTTACAATACTTTTCCACCAAGAATTGACAGTTAAAACTATTATGTTTTCTATTACAATCAATTATATTCTAAAAAATATGTTTACCGATGTTGTATAAAAGAAGCCGCCAAGGAAAAATCATGCGTAATACATAAATTAAATCAATTTTATGCATAAAAATAATTCATTAAAAGTATGAGTACAAAAAAAAAGAATTTGACGATTTTTCATCGATATTTGGTAATAATAATCCTTGCAAAAATGATATTTTGACACAAGTATGATGAATACACTGTTTTTTTTCATAATACATTTAAAAAGTATTTCAATAGTAATATTCAAGATAATCGGTCTCATATGTTCAAGCATAGACCTTTCCAGTCAACCAAAAAAAATCGCGAGACTTAAAGATTACCTTATGCTCCGGATTCTAACGAAAAGAATGAAGAAAAATAATGCGCTCAAATTGAAAAGAATTGCTTTCTATTGACTTTCGAAATCTTTCATTCTGCATCCATGTGTTTCAATGGTAATCGTTTTAAACTGTACATTTAATTATAAACGTTGGATACAATAATAAAATATTATTTCAATATGAATATTTAAAATAACTTATTCCACGTATTGTGCTACTAACTGTTACACGTGTTTCGCCCCCTCCACCTTGCATCTTCAGACAATTTTACTTTTACAAAATCTTGTTTAAGTACGAATGATTTTTAATTTAATAATCTTACATGATATATTATACAAATAAAAAACGGGAAACAAGGAGGGGAGGATAAAAACAAACAAACAATAATGATAGTACAAATAAAATTGACGTTACAAATAAGCTAATGAGTTGTATCAATTTGGACGGGTAAAACCCATGAAAAAATATTTAGCAGTGGCGAGTAGTCTTTCCTATTTAGGATATTTTAAGTTATTTTAAGAATTCATCGAAAGTACTATTTCAATATTGTTTGATTGTACATAACTGTAAAAGTTTACTTCGACTTTTTTTTATTACAAAACCGTATAAAAATCATGTGAAGGTTTCTTTTAAGTCCACTATCCTTTTATCGTTTTAAAAAAAGGACTAAAAAATCATTTAGTATGCTACTCCTGTTTTTTTTTTAGGTAAACGCGGCAAAAAATCAGTCGAGTTTTTCGAACAAGTAAGTATTCACTCAGTAGTGCATCCACGCGTTTTATAAAATATGGTTATTTAAGTGAAGACTTTTATATAAGAAAATAAAAGATATCACGTCAGTGAAAAAAAAAGTATTTCATTAAGAATTACTAAATATTATTGCAGAATTATATTTTACGAAAGAAAGTTAAGGGTAGAAGGATGAGAAGATAATTTTGATAAACATTTTTTCTACTCCCTGTTTTTAGTATCAAACAAGGTGTGAGTGGAATGGTATTAAAATACCAAACTATCTTTTTTATATTTCAAAACTGATATTAATATTTAAAAAAAAATGTAAATTATGCAAGTTGTGAAATATTTCAACGATTTATGGATGCTATTACAGTGACTATGTAACATAATTATTTTAAGTATAATGGATTAAAGAGGCGTTTGTTTTTAATAATCTGTTAATAATTTTATATTTAAAAATGTTTGATTAAAATATACCGTTTTTAAAGATTTTCTTTTATCGCATAAAAATAAATCACAAAAAAAATCTACAACATTGTATTAATTTAAAAGCTTTCAGGAGCTTTTATAGAATATTTAAATATACTTAAATGCCGAAAAGATTAAGTACCGACTTATTGTCATTTTTAAATGCCTCCTTATTCTTATGCAAATAATGGATACTGTATTTCACATACGCAAAAAAAGCCAATACACTCTCACAGTATTAACCAAGTGGTCCCTTATCGTTACCATATTTCCACTTTAAAAACTCCCCGGCCCTCCATATCCCCAATCTCCCCTTTTATCTTTTGGCCGCTAAAACCTCTCCACTCACAAGCTCCCACTTTTACTCTGCTGAACAAATTTTAAAGGGGAATCTGGGGTAACATGCATCTAAAAAAATCATATACAGGATATATAAATTTATTGGAATATGACCATTAAAATAAAATTCTTCCGTAGTTCTGACGATGGCGGAAGCCGAAATAGCTATCAACTAGTAAATGTAAAAAAAAACTGTAGAACTAAATACGTTGCTATTTTACCCTATGTCTTTCATATAGTCTTAGCTAATTTTATCTTTATTAAAATAAATTAATATAGAGTTGGCTAATTTACATATTGAAAAACTAAAATGATTATAGATTTTTTTTCCAAATATATATCATCTTATTATAAAAAGCGTCGCAAATGTTAATAAACAAATATTAACCATTTTCGCAGAGAAATGCACATACCGTCGGCCTAATTCCGACATATTTTTATTATAAAATAATAAAAAAAACCCAAATGTTTTCAATTACCGTTGGTCACTACTTTAACTTTATTAATCTTTGTTGATTTTTAAATTATATATTTTAGAGGTCTTAAGCATTTAATTTTTGTGTCATTATAGAATCACTTATACTGTAATTTGCAAATTCTTTTCAATGTTAATTGTTGTTTACAGCTTTTCATTCAAATTTGTTTTTGTATAAATAGCACTGTTAAATTATACTTTTAATCAGTTGACAATGCTAGCCATGAGCTAAACAGGTCCTGACCTTTACAAATAAAATATAAATAAAATACAAAAGAATATTGTGGCTTTTAAAATTGGAATAGATCATAAAACTATTTTGACTCGTTAGAACATTATATAAAACACATTAAAACATATATAACATTAATTTAACTGTGTTACTGAAGCGGTAACATTGATTCCCAGTGTCCTCCTTTACAAAGAATTGCTGATAAGAACCGAATTGGGTAAACATTACGGGTGTGTAAAATATATTTTGTGTAGATAAATTGTATGCTTCGTTTAATACTGAATAAATTATAATTTACTCCAGTACCAAGTTTTACAATCATATCATATATCCTAAAATCTGAGAATTTGTGTAAATAAATGTTAAAATTTTCAAACAATACAGATCTTCATACGTTTAATAGCGAGATAATATAAAGGTACACGGATATTAAAAGTCATACAATGGGTGGAAACTAGAGCACGCTAAATATATTTGATTTTAGTACAAATTTTCTATTGAATCAAATGTCAGTTTTATCACATTAAATTAAGTTTTTCACTGGCATTGTAAAAAAAAATAAACTCCTTTTCTGTACAAATTTCACTTTTTTTAATATTATATTTATCGGAACCAGTTTCGTTTGTTATAAGCATTAGCATCTCATGATGAGCAAAATCCATACATCTTTGGAATTAGCGCAAAAACAAAAAAAAAACAATTTTCGTCATTAATGGAAGGTAAATTGATTAATTTGACGAGCTAATTTTCTTATTACGTATTTATTTGCTTTAATATTGTGACAATGCCAACAATTTTTTTTTTTAAAGACTATGGCTATTATACATCAAAAGTTAACATTGTGAATTTTCTATACACTCTTTTATCAGTGTTCTTACTTACAGTCAAGCTAATTAAAAGATCTTTGCCACACTTTTAGAACTGGCAAGTTTGGCTTAAAAACTTATGATCTATTTTATAAAAATGTTTGCGGCGTTCATGGCTACAACAATTTGAAAAAAAAAATCCACTTTCATTTTACGCAGTACATATTCGAACTCCCATATTTAAAACTTTATATTTGACAGATGAATACTCCAGTGTATCTTTAAAAATATATTTTTGACAGAAGAATACGTCAGTGTGTGTAATAATAACTGTTTGTAATGCTATTTAGATCAGTTTGCGCAATCAAATAAATAAGGTACACGATCCGCGGCGATTGTCGAAGATCGTATCTGCCGTGAACTCTTGGCATTTGTTTCCTAAGCGCTCACAATACTTTCACCGCCGCCCTGCGAATCTATCTCGACATACCGTGTGAACTCCGAGTTCTGTATAATACGCTTATACACATTAACATCTGTGTACTTTGTATAACATAGTATTGGCATGGAAAATAAATGGCACGCGAGTTGAGCTTGGCGCGCGATATATTTACAATGAATTAAAAGTTTTTAAAAATTGCCGCATTGGAAGCAACTGGAAAATTCAGATGGAATTGGATCCTATATATTTTTTGACGTGTTTAGTTCGAGCTTATAAACAGTAAGTACTTGAAGATACCTAAAACATTGGCGATAGTTTATATTATCCTAAAATGTTGTCAAATCAATTAAAACGTTTTTTTTACAGATAAAACGTCTGTAAAAAGAAATGTTAAATATTCCTATTGGTATTAAACTGCTATGTTAATAGAATTCGTTTTATAACTACCGTGTTTTTTTTTATAAAACAGTATTTCCCAAATGAAAGTGCGCAGGTTTTCTACGAGGGTCTGCAGTTTTTTCAGCTAATTTGCTTAAATTTCGGATAAAGCGACAGCAAAAATATCCGTCCATTGCAAAAGAAGCACTGGAAATCCTTATTCCTTTTGTGACTACATACCAACATGAAATAGCATGAAACATGTAAAAATATGACACCATCTCATTAAAATGTTTTTGTAAGCTTCATATAATATTCGACTGAGGAAAATAAAATGAACGTAACACAGTTTTTTCAAAACAGCTTTTTTTTATAATCACAATGTAAGCAACTTGACACATGGTCCATCAAAAGGATATAAGCTGAAAATCCCAAATTAGTATCTTAATTTATCTTTCAAGTTTGAACAAAGAAGAGCCTATAAAAGTTGCTATCCGAAAGAAAGAGAAAAGGGTTTTTCCTGAAAAAATAATAAATTAATATTAGATAAAGTTAAATAACCACTAGTAAGGATTTTCTAGCCTTATCCTTCTTTCCCTACTACTCACTTTGACATAAGTGAGGTTGAGCGACAGAATAACAAACAGTTCTCGTAGAAAAAACTTCTTTTGAGATACCTCCATTAAGAGGCCATATGTTCTACATTGGAAAAAGACATGGATAAAAAAAAAGTTAAAAGCCAGTTTATCACTCTCCATGCACTTCAAAGATGTGTATATTTTGGCACATAATTAAACACTGTTTTCCACCTCTGCAGTAATATAATGTAATGTATATGTGGTTTCTTGATCACTGAACAAGATAAACAAGTTCCCTTGGGTTTATGCTACGATTAGCTAATGGTAATTTATACACTGATCTAAGTATATTTATAATAAATTATAATAATCCTTAAACAACCTGTCAAAGCTCACAAAAACCATTTTTCTATCGAGTAGCATCACCAGTCAAATGATGAAATTATTGAGTCTTACAGCCATATTGGTATAATGTGATCAATTCTTGGTTGAGCGCTATGTAATTAGATAACCGAGATTTCTTACGGAGAACGTCTTGTTTGTGACCATAATAACAAGAATGGCGTGTTTCATCACCTTTTTACTACAGATCAACTATCACAAAGATAACAGTCATTAGTGATTCTCTTTTCTCGCAATCCGTGCACATTCTTTTTAACCTCAGACACCTATCTGGGGTTAAAAATGTAAAAAACAGTTTCCTCAAAATATAGCTACACTATAGTTTTTATGGCACAGATGGCCGAAAGAACATTGATGCTTTTATTGAATTATTATTTTACGAGACAGTATATTTTATGTTGTGAATTTGTACTGTTGTGGAAGGCTGTTTTGTGCTCGCTTTGAAGTCAGTCATGGCCTGGAAAAGATGAAGAAAACTTTTCATGTTTACAATTAAATTACGAACAACTAAAGACCTATATTCCTTATCCAAAGCTCTCAACTGACCGAAAAAATAGTAAAATGGTAAGTAGTTAAGTTGAATTCCAAATTCAACTTAACTTAAATTAATCCAAGGTATTTTGCATTATTGATGGCCAGTGCATCAACCGCAAAGCTATTTTTGGTCGATCGCTAACCTATTCAATGAAAATTTTATTCTACTATCATGATACAACTACAAACGATATCAGTCGATTGCCATCAATAATTTTACTAACTATACTTATACGAGAATAAATGTAGCCAGCCCTGCTCTATATAGTTTCACGTGGTATAATAATTATGGTATGTAATATTTTTTTTATATAATTGTTTGCGATTCAGATACACTGTGTTTATTGTGTTTTTTTATACGCCGCAGTCATTGAAAATTGTGCTCATTTTACGGTTAACGGAATGTACGTCTGTTACTTATCAAATGGTTTCCAAAATGAAAACACAGAAAGGTGTAATAATATAAGTCAAATCATCTTTGGGTATGTGTTTTGGTTTCTTAATCTATATATATAAAAATCTCGTGTCACGGTGTTTGTCTCCAAACTCCTCCGAAACGGCTTGACCGATTTTTATGATTTTTTTTATGTATATCTGCTAGATATGAGAATCAAATGTAAACTATATTTAATCGCGTTAGGTGAAAGGTGTCCCGATCCAGAATTCTTTTTCAATATTCCTGACAATTCGTCGTTCCAATTTCAAACAATTGAAATGGACGACAGATTTTGATCAGTGACGTCATTGAGTCGATTATTGGAGGTATGGTTATATTTTGCATCTGGCCTTGAAAATATTTTTAATTTCTTACTTGCATTAGGAATATTCTGATGACAGTATGGATATTTTATAGAACTGTATTTCGACTTTTATTTTAAAATCTTCTACTACGAAAAATGGTTGTTAGCAAACTTAAACATTATTCCAAATATTAAATAATTTACGAAATTTCTGCTACTACGAAAAATGGTTGTTAGCAAACTCAAATATTATTCCAAAATATAATAATTTACGAAATTTTTGCTACTACGAAGAATGGTTGTTAGCAAACTTAAACATTATTCCAAAAATTCAATAATTTACGAAATTTCTGCTACTACGAAAAATGGTTGTTAGCAAACTTAAACATTATTCCAAATATTAAATAATTTACGAAATTTCTGCTACTACGAAAAATGGTTGTTAGCAAACTCAAATATTATTCCAAAATATAATAATTTACGAAATTTTTGCTACTACGAAGAATGGTTGTTAGCAAACTTAAACATTATTCCAAAAATTCAATAATTTACGAAATTTCTGCTACTACGAAAAATGGTTGTTAGCAAACTTAAACATTATTCCAAATATTAAATAATTTACGAAATTTCTGCTACTACGAAAAATGGTTGTTAGCAAACTCAAATATTATTCCAAAATATAATAATTTACGAAATTTTTGCTACTACGAAGAATGGTTGTTAGCAAACTTAAACATTATTCCAAAAATTCAATAATTTACGAAATTTCTGCTACTACGAAAAATGGTTGTTAGCAAACTTAAACATTATTCCAAATATTAAATAATTTACGAAATTTCTGCTACTACGAAAAATGGTTGTTAGCAAACTCAAATATTATTCCAAAATATAATAATTTACGAAATTTTTGCTACTACGAAGAATGGTTGTTAGCAAACTTAAACATTATTCCAAAAATTCAATAATTTACGAAATTTCTGCTACTACGAAAAATGGTTGTTAGCAAACTTAAACATTATTCCAAATATTAAATAATTTACGAAATTTCTGCTACTACGAAAAATGGTTGTTAGCAAACTTAAACATTATTCCAAATATTAAATAATTTACGAAATTTCTGCTACTACGAAAAATGGTTGTTAGCAAACTCAAATATTATTCCAAAATATAATAATTTACGAAATTTTTGCTACTACGAAGAATGGTTGTTAGCAAACTTAAACATTATTCCAAAAATTCAATAATTTACGAAATTTCTGCTACTACGAAAAATGGTTGTTAGCAAACTTAAACATTATTCCAAATATTAAATAATTTACGAAATTTCTGCTACTACGAAAAATGGTTGTTAGCAAACTCAAATATTATTCCAAAATATAATAATTTACGAAATTTTTGCTACTACGAAGAATGGTTGTTAGCAAACTTAAACATTATTCCAAAAATTCAATAATTTACGAAATTTCTGCTACTACGAAAAATGGTTGTTAGCAAACTTAAACATTATTCCAAATATTAAATAATTTACGAAATTTCTGCTACTACGAAAAATGGTTGTTAGCAAACTCAAATATTATTCCAAAATATAATAATTTACGAAATTTTTGCTACTACGAAGAATGGTTGTTAGCAAACTTAAACATTATTCCAAAAATTCAATAATTTACGAAATTTCTGCTACTACGAAAAATGGTTGTTAGCAAACTTAAACATTATTCCAAATATTAAATAATTTACGAAATTTCTGCTACTACGAAAAATGGTTGTTAGCAAACTCAAATATTATTCCAAAATATAATAATTTACGAAATTTTTGCTACTACGAAGAATGGTTGTTAGCAAACTTAAACATTATTCCAAAAATTAAATAATTTACGAAATTTCTGCTACTACGAAAAATGGTTGTTAGCAAACTCAAATATTATTCCAAAATATAATAATTTACGAAATTTTTGCTACTACGAAGAATGGTTGTTAGCAAACTTAAACATTATTCCAAAAATTCAATAATTTACGAAATTTCTGCTACTACGAAAAATGGTTGTTAGCAAACTTAAACATTATTCCAAATATTAAATAATTTACGAAATTTCTGCTACTACGAAAAATGGTTGTTAGCAAACTCAAATATTATTCCAAAATATAATAATTTACGAAATTTTTGCTACTACGAAGAATGGTTGTTAGCAAACTTAAACATTATTCCAAAAATTCAATAATTTACGAAATTTCTGCTACTACGAAAAATGGTTGTTAGCAAACTTAAACATTATTCCAAATATTAAATAATTTACGAAATTTCTGCTACTACGAAAAATGGTTGTTAGCAAACTCAAATATTATTCCAAAATATAATAATTTACGAAATTTTTGCTACTACGAAGAATGGTTGTTAGCAAACTTAAACATTATTCCAAAAATTCAATAATTTACGAAATTTCTGCTACTACGAAAAATGGTTGTTAGCAAACTTAAACATTATTCCAAATATTAAATAATTTACGAAATTTCTGCTACTACGAAAAATGGTTGTTAGCAAACTCAAATATTATTCCAAAATATAATAATTTACGAAATTTTTGCTACTACGAAGAATGGTTGTTAGCAAACTTAAACATTATTCCAAAAATTAAATAATTTACGAAATTTCTGCTACTACGAAAAATGGTTGTTAGCAAACTCAAATATTATTCCAAAATATAATAATTTACGAAATTTTTGCTACTACGAAGAATGGTTGTTAGCAAACTTAAACATTATTCCAAAAATTCAATAATTTACGAAATTTCTGCTACTACGAAAAATGGTTGTTAGCAAACTTAAACATTATTCCAAATATTAAATAATTTACGAAATTTCTGCTACTACGAAAAATGGTTGTTAGCAAACTCAAATATTATTCCAAAATATAAAAATTTACGAAATTTTTGCTACTACGAAGAATGGTTGTTAGCAAACTTAAACATTATTCCAAAAATTCAATAATTTACGAAATTTCTGCTACTACGAAAAATGGTTGTTAGCAAACTTAAACATTATTCCAAATATTAAATAATTTACGAAATTTCTGCTACTACGAAAAATGGTTGTTAGCAAACTCAAATATTATTCCAAAATATAATAATTAACGAAATTTTTGCTACTACGAAGAATGGTTGTTAGCAAACTTAAACATTATTCCAAAAATTCAATAATTTACGAAATTTCTGCTACTACGAAAAATGGTTGTTAGCAAACTTAAACATTATTCCAAATATTAAATAATTTACGAAATTTCTGCTACTACGAAAAATGGTTGTTAGCAAACTCAAATATTATTCCAAATATTAAATAATTTACGAAATTTCTGCTACTACGAAAAATGGTTGTTAGCAAACTCAAATATTATTCCAAAATATAATAATTTACGAAATTTTTGCTAATACGAAAAATGGTTGTTAGCAAACTTAAAAATTATTCCAAAAATTCAATAATTTACGAAATTTCTGCAACTACGAATAATGGTTGTTAGCAAACTTAAACATTATTCCAAAAATTCAATAATTTACAATTTAAATACTGCAGGGCTGTCGATATATGCCACGAGGTCTATTTCTGCTACTACGAAAAATAGTTGTTAGCAAACTTAAAAAATATTCCAAAAATTCAATAATTTACGAAATTTCTGCTACTACGAAAAATGGTTGTTAGCAAACTCAAATATTATTCCAAAATATAATAATTTACGAAATTTTTGCTACTACGAAGAATGGTTGTTAGCAAACTTAAAAATTATTCCAAAAATTCAATAATTTACGAAATTTCTGCTACTATGAAAAATGGTTGTTAGCAAACTTAAAAATTATTCCAAAAATTCAATAATTTACGAAATTTCTGCAACTACGAATAATGGTTGTTAGCAAACTTAAACATTATTCCAAAAATTCAATAATTTACTATTTAAATACTGCAGGGCTGTCGATATATGCCACGAGGTCTATTTCTGCTACTATGAAAAATAGTTGTTAGCAAACTTAAACAATATTCCAAAAATTCAATAATTTACGAAATTTCTGCAACTACGAAAAATGGTTGTTAGCAAACTTAAACATTATTCCAAAAATTAAATAATTTACAATTTAAATACTGCAGGGCTGTTGATATATTTAATGTTTATTTGTTAGATAGTAGAATAGATCACCAGCAAATCTTTTGGATGGTGGTCAAACAGCGCATTCAGCAAAGAAATTGCCTTTGAACACCAACATGCAATATCAAAAAAAATATATGATTGATGAAGTACTTTAATCATATCAACTCATTAAATGGGACCAATTTACTATGGCGCACAAAAAGGCATTGGAAAATCTTCACTATATGTACACTAAAAGATTTGAGAGGAAATGAACAGGTCTTTGGTGGCGAACCTTTTTTATGGTCTGGTGTTTTTCGACAAACTCTACCAGTTATACCACGTTCAACAGCTGCTGATGAATCAAGTGCATGTCTCAAATTATCAGTGTTATGGTGACAATTGCAGAAATTGACTTTGAAAGCTAATATGCGTGTAGAATTACAATATGATGCATCCGCTGAACATTTCAAAAAACAATTGTCAGATATTGGTAATGAAAAATAGAAATTGATGAATCCACACATTACCACCAAGCTTCTATAAAATTACAGGAACCGTAAGCGAATTGATGCACAAAGTTTTCCCAAATATCGCACAGAATTACAAAAATCATCAGTGGCTTAGTGAATGTGTTATATTAGCAGTCAAAAACAACGATGGTAATGCCATCAACTTCAGGATTCCAAACAAAATACCAGGCAAAGAAACAACGTATAAGTCCATCGATACTATAAATTGATCAAGACGAAGTTGTCAATTATCCAACTGAATTCTTAAACTCACTTGATTTGCCAGGCATGCTACTGCACGTTTTTACACTGAAAATTGGCGTACCTATCATTCTTCTCCGAAATATAAATCCACCACGACTTTGCAACAGTACCAGGCTTTCAGTGAAAAATTAATGAACAGTATCATCTAAGCTTCAATTTTAAATGGAAAATTTAAAGGAAACGATGTACTGTTGCCAAGCATTCCAATAATTCCGACAGATAGGCCATTAGAATTAAAATGTTTGCAGTTTCCGGTGCGACTCGCATTTGGACAATCGCTGTGTGTGGACTAAATTTAAAAAATCCATGCTTCACACATGGACAGCTGTATCTGGCCTGCTCACACGTTGAAAAACCTTAAGATCTATTCATATACGTACCAGACAAAAAAACAAAATATATCCAAAAGCACTTCAATAAACATAATTAAAACACAAACACTTTCTTTCTTTGAGTGGCATTGCAACGCATGCCGGGTCAGCTAGTAGGTTATATAATATAACAATGCGGTTAAAATGCAAGTAGCCAAATCAATAGTTGTTTTCTTATGAAACAATGGCAATGCAAATAATGTTTTATTAACCATTCATTTGTATCCAATGAGTATCTATATATTAATAGCCGATAATGTCCGTCTGAGTGTAAGATGTCCTCGATTTCCCCTCCCCCTGCCCCTCCCCCTCCTCCTCCTGCCAAGCCGCGCTGTCACTTTTTATTCATACTTAAGACATATTTTTCCAATATACACTGTTACTTATGATTTTCCTCGATTTCCTCTCCTCTTCCCCCTCCCCCTTCACCAGCCTCGATGTCGCCATTTTTTATTCCTACCTTTTCGATGACGTCATTATATACTATTATTTGATGGAACATATCAAATCGCTGAAAAATTGAATTCTCATACAAAAAAGCACCTTGGTCTGGATTCGAAACACGGTCCTTGAATTATGAGTTGAGAGCTTTACCACTCGGGTAAACAAACAACTGCCAGATATGATAAAATTACATTATATATATTGTATTACGTTCGAATTTTGAAACTTTTGTTTTTTATTTGAAACACAGCATATATATCCTAATTTTTGCACATTCATTAATTCCAACGTACCCGAAAGATAAAGCGCTAGATTGGTGAGCTGATGGTCAGTGGTTCGAGTCTGACCCCGAGCGTTTTTTTTTTGGTTTATAACATTTTTTTTTTAAACACAGTACATCTTGATCGTATGAAAATAATAAAATCCGATTGATAAGCGTGATAAGTTTTTCAAAAAATAAATACCTATATATTAATATTCGATAAAATAATCACAATTAAAAATTTACAACGTCTATTTCTGCTACTACGAAAAATGGTTGTTAGCAAACTTAAACATTATTCCAAAAATTCAATAATTTACGAAATTTCTGCTACTACGAAAAATGGTTGTTAGCAAACTTAAAAGTTATTCCAAAATATAATAATTTACGAAATTTCTGCTATTACGAAAAATGGTTGTTAGCAAACTTAAACATTATTCCAAATATTAAATAATTTACGAAATTTCTGCTACTACGAAAAATGGTTGTTAGCAAACTCAAACATTATTTCAAATATTAAATAATTTACGAAATTTCTGCTCCTACGAAAAATGGTTGTTAGCAAACTCAAACATTATTTCAAATATTAAATAATTTACGAAATTTCGGCTACTACGAAAAATGGTTGTTAGCAAACTTGAACATTATTCTAAATATTAAA
The DNA here is from genome assembly GCA_030503985.1 of Himalopsyche tibetana. Lineage (NCBI taxonomy): Eukaryota > Metazoa > Arthropoda > Insecta > Trichoptera > Rhyacophilidae > Himalopsyche > Himalopsyche tibetana. Next base: position 37,307,511 of record JAPJYX010000014.1, on the reverse strand, counting down.
TAATTTACGAAATTTCTGCTCCTACGAAAAATGGTTGTTAGCAAACTTGAACATTATTCCAAAAATTAAATAATTTACGAAATTTCGGCTACTACGAAAAATGGTTGTTAGCAAACTTGAACATTATTCCAAATATTAAATAATTTACGAAATTTCTGCTACTACGAAAAATGGTTGTTAGCAAACTCAAACATTATTTCAAATATTAAATAATTTACGAAATTTCTGCTTCTACGAAAAATGGTTGTAAGCAAACTTAAACATAATTCCAAATATTAAATAATTTACGAAATTTCGGCTCCTACGAAAAATGGTTGTTAGCAAACTTGAACATTATTCCAAAAATTCAATAATTTACGAAATTTCTGCTACTACGAAAAATGGTTGTTAGCAAACTTGAACATTATTCCAAATATTAAATAATTTACTAAATTTCTGCTCCTACGAAAAATGGTTGTTAGCAAACTTGAACTTTATTCCAAAAATTCAATAATTTACGATATTTCGGCTACTACGACAAATGGTTGTTAGCAAACTTAAACTTTATTCCAAAAATTCAATAATTCACGAAATTTCTGCTACTACGAAAAATGGTTGTTAGCAAACTTAAACTTTATTCCAAAAATTCAATAATTTACGATATTTCGGCTATTACGAAAAATGGTTGTTAGCAAACTTAAACTTTATTCCAAAAATTCAATAATTTACGATATTTCGGCTACTACGAAAAATGGTTGTTAGCAAACTTAAACTTTATTCCAAAAATTCAATAATTCACGAAATTTCTGCTCCTACGAAAAATGGTTGTTAGCAAACTTGAACTTTATTCCGAAAATTCAATAATTTATGATATTTCGGCTATTACGAAAAATGGTTGTTAGCAAACTTAAACTTTATTCCAAAAATTCAATAATTTACGATATTTCGGCTACTACGAAAAATGGTTGTTAGCAAACTTAAACATTATTTCAAATATTAAATATTTTACGAAATTTCTACTCCTACGAAAAATGGTTGTTAGCAAACATGAACATTATTCTAAATATTAAATAATTTACGAAATTTCGGCTACTACGAAAAATGGTTGTTAGCAAACTTAAACTTTATTCCAAAAATTCAATAATTCACGAAATTTCTGCTACTTCGAAAAATGGTTGTTAGCAAACTTAAACATTATTCCAAAAATTGAATATTTTACGAAATTTATGCTTCTACGAAAAATGGTTGTTAGCAAACTTAAACATTACTCCAAAAATTAAATATTTTACGAAATTTCTGCTACTACGAAAAACGGTTGTTAGCAAACATAAACATTATTCCAAAAATTAAATAATTTACGAAATTTCTGCTAACTATAAAAATAAAATAAAATAAATAAAAATAAATGAAATAAAATAAAATAAAATAAAATAAAATAAAATAAAATAAAATAAAATAAAATAAAATAAAATACCATAAAATAAAATAACATAAAATTAAATTAAAATTAATACTATGCAACAAAAATCTCACGTTGCTGGGCAACGGGCTTACAGCTAGTTGTGTTAATTTCATATACACCACCGACCGCAATAATATAGGAGACAGAATTGTTTGTATTTAAGTTCAATGTTAATATTTCTTTAATTAAGTCTTTATTGTTTTTTATGCTACAGAACACAATTTTTAAAATAGAAGTAACAGTTGTGTACACTTTTATTTTTATTTTAGAAGATTTATTTTATAATGCAAATTGATATTATTTAAGTAATTTTTGAAATATATATTAAATACACACTACTCTGCATTAATACGGAAGATAGGTTGTTCAAACAACTGTCTAAAAAAAATAATGTTCAAAAGGCGATAGAACTTATAGAAAATTTTAAGATTGGTTCCATGAATTTGAAAAATTATTTGAAAATGAATAACATTGTGCACTTTTAGGGTGTTCACTGTCAATACTTGGTGGAAAGGCTTTATATTAATAAAAACACAATGTTTCTTTGTACTTTGTTGTATAGAAAATTGTGTAAAAAAAGGTTATAATGCTGTTTTGTTAACCTATGAAACTTTAGTAAATCTTTTATTTTTGTTGTTAGTTCTTTTCTATCGAATGACTTGTTATCATCACAATTATTTATCTCAACTTTTCATCAGCTCTAAATACTTAGTTGATATTTTTACTTAAAATGTTTATAGGCCTGATATATACTTCATGTTTTGTAGTTCTAAAGTCCAGGTGAACCTTGGCCACCTCAATCATCCTTCTTCACTCCACTTACCGCCATTTGTTGACCCCAGCACACAATGACATCCAATCTTTCCAGAAAAGTTGCGGTCCAGTCTCCTGTTTTTTCCAGGAGTTTTAATAAGTAAATTATACCAAATATTATTCATATTATGTATATTAATTCAGAAAAAATATGCTATTTGTCGCTACTTGATGGTATACGGGGACTTTTATGAGGGAATAGTCATAAATCGTTTTCATCGCTAGGAACGTTTCACACGTCTAATGTGTTAAATCTAATGACGTATTTTGCTTGTTATTACCGTATTTTGTGTGCGTAAGAATAGTGTTCAAACAAATAATTCGTGCAAAAATATAGCATTTGTTCTTTTTAGTAGACTGCGTTATTAAAATATCGTGTAAAAAGTAGTTGATTGTATGATGTATATTTTTCAGGATTGGTAACAACATAATTTCAATCCCTGTAAGTATTGCCCGGGCAAAAAAGAGTAATTTCAAATGAGTAGTCGAAATGTGAAAGTCGGTTTGTTTTTTTTCGATTTCGTCCAGAGACTTAAAACTGCCACAAACCATGTCGTTACCGAATATCAATTTTCTCAAAGCACTTGACCTCTACTCGCTGTGGATTTATAGTTCGACATATCGGCTTATAAATAAATTCTAATGGCATGTTTTTTAATTGAATTTAACGAACGATATTCCATTAAAATGTAAATAGAAATAAAAACTATTCCGTGGTCTAATCCAAGAATAATTCTGAAAACATTTTGTGCGCGTCATCGGACAGTGTAGTGTTAGTTGTTTTGCGAAAAACACAATATTCCTTTGTACTTATTTCCACTTTCATTTATCAAAATTATGACCGGTTTCGCTCATGGCGAGCATTGTCAACTGATAAGAAATATAATTAAACTGTGCTATTTATGCAAAAACAAATTTCAAAGCAAAGCAAAAAAAAACAATGGACATTGAAAAGAGTTAACAAATTACAGTAGAAATTGTGATTTTTTTTTAAACCATATCCGATCCCAATGTGGAGCATATGGACTCCTAATGGAGTTTATCTCAACAGAAGTGTTTTACGAGAACTGCTTGTTACTCAGTTGCTCAACCTGTCTTTTTCCAAAGAGAATAGGGATAGAAAGATAGGGCTAGGACAGGATTAGTGGTAAGCTAATCGCTCTCGATATGCCCCGTCCGTAGGATAAGATGGATGAGAGGGGGGAATTCAAGACATCACATACATCCATGCCTTTGAACAGAAATTTATAAATCGATTGAATAATCAATTTATAAAACTTTAAAAAAAAGTTAAATGTTTAAATGTTTAACACCTCTAACATGTAATTAAAAAATCATCAAAAAGTAATTAATATATTGTTTGATATTGTGTTGTTTCCACCAAGTATTGACAGTGAAAACCCTACAAGTTTGTTGTTTTAGCGTGTGAAGATCGATAATTTTAAGTATTAATTCACGCCTGGCCTTGCTCACTTTCATTATTTTTTATATGTAATTTATAATCCATAAATTAATACATGGTATCATTTACCAACTCGGCATTATAAATTGTACGGCATTCTTTATAATTATTATGTAAATGATTTCCAGCCTCAATGGACACTCCCCTTGCCTGAATTAGTTTGTTTTTTTTGTATAGTTTCTCGTGAGCAGAGCCAGATTTAGATGAAAATAAGTATAAATAGAAAGTAGAAATAGTCTAGACACTCTAGACTATTCCACTTGTGAGGTTTCAGTTCAGACACATCTTTGAGATACTTAAAAATATCTTCAGGACCATTTAATATTTTCTTTAACATTATTCCACGAAAAATAATTATTTTATAACGTGTAGTTTTTAGACCCTGCAATAAAAAAAATATACTTATTTTTTGGTGTCTAAAAAGGAAGATCAGAACTTTTGTTTTTCTTTCCAACAATTTTATTTACTTTGTACAATAATAAGAAGATAACGATCGATTCTAAGGCCCCTTGAGACCCTAAGCTTCAGTTTATTAATTAGCTTAAGTGAACACGGCCCAGTTCAATGGGATTTTTTTAATCCATTTCCGCTCCCAATTTAGAGCATATAACTTCCTAAATGAAGTTTTTCTACAAGGATTTTTTTTTAATCAGTTGCTCAACTTCTCCCTTTTAAAGAGAACGAGGGATAGAGGAATAAGGCAAAGACAGGACTAGTGGTTAACCAATCGCTCTCACTACGCCCGGTTATTAAAAGATCGGAAGGGTGGAACGGAATTTTTAGACAACACATCGAAAAAATGCTGTTCATACTGGGATTTGAACTCGTGAGCTCCGGTACGGAATTCAACAAATCTAACCGCTTCACCCGACTAAGCTAAGACAGAGGCACTTAGTACCAATTAAACATTACAATCAATTTCATTATTCATAGAAAGAAATTAAATTGTGCTTTGTATTTTTTTTGTGATCTTACATTTAGAGGAGAGTAAAAATATCAAAGTATTTTAGTTCTACAGTTTTTAATATTTTTTATGCGTTGATAGCTATAGCATATATATATATACATAGCTATCAACAGTATCAACGCATAAAAATTATTAAAAACTGTAGAACTAAAATACTTTGATATTTTTACTCTCTGATAATAGAGTTCTACCAAGTAAATTCCAAATCAATTAATATCTTACATTTACATATTTGCTTCCAGTTGATTATCCATATCAACATTTCTACCTAGAAAGTAGTAACAAATGTGAAATTTTGACTCTGCCGTTTCAAGCCAAGCTCTTGTTTATGAGCGCTGATCCTATACTTCAATGACATTGGCATAGCTGCAGAAATTGTATTATCCAGCTATGTATATATACACACAGAAATGTTACGACGATTGTGTATCGTGTAAGTTGGTGAGCGTACACCGAGACATGGTACAGGCACGACCGGCGGATGTCTTGTATGACTTTCTCCTCGTGATATTTACTTCATCTTATACATGCAGTTATCGCAAACTTTCTAGTGAAAGAAATTCACAATAATAAACCAAAACATTATTTATTACGTTAGCATTATATTGCAGTGTAGATATTTAATCTAGTGCTGTTAGAATATGGATTAAAGCACGGTTACAGTGGGTGATGGTTATCCTATCATTGTTATAACCAGGGCTGTGGAGTCGTGTAAAAAAAGACGACTCCGACTCCAGCTTTAAAATAATCAACGACTCCGACTCTTCCAATAAAAATCGAAATTTTCCAATAATTTAGTGCTAATTAATTTCTAGTAATAGTATTTTTTTGTTTAAATATTTTTTCAAAAGTAATATGTATTTATTTTATTCATATTTCTAAAAAAAGAATCTATTACTCTTTTTTTCCATACATTTGTTAGTCTCGCTTTACGCGGTTCCGTTCAATACGGTGATCTAGCAGAACTTTTATTCCGTGTTAAGCGAGATGTATATTCAAATTAAAAGATAATATTAATAAAAGTAATTAGCATTACAGTTTTCAGTTTTTTTGTCTTTAAAAGAAAATCATCGTTTTGGTTGAGTTATCAAACTTTTGGAATTACGAAAACTGCCACCTTTATTTCATGAACCCTCATTTATATGTCACAACTAGGGGATCCATTCACTGTTACATTTTAAAAAATAATTTAATATAATCAAATCTAAATTCTTCCCGATTTACTTATACTATTTGCGACAAAGTATCTTAGTTTAATTTAATGCAAATTTTGTATAAAATCTATATACAAAATTAATGAATTGTGATCTTACTCCTTCTCAAATACAGCAGTTAAAGAAAAACATATTTTAAATTATATATTTAAGCTCTACACTCCATCTACTGTAACTTACATTTACAAAATTTAAGACATTCAACTTTCTGTGATGTAAATTCATTTTAATTAAGCACACAACTTTAAAAGCAATGTGGTTTCTAAAGGTTTACAACTACTGACATCACATAAATCACAGTTATATGATCGAAACTTTCTCAGTGATATCTTTAAGATAACAGTATTATCAAATGCTGATAGTTGTCGTGCACTGCTAAACACTTCTAGGTCAAATAGACACTTAATTATTAAGACCTCAGACCATTTTACAAGTAAATCGATAGATTAAACTAAGTGCAGTCTATTTATAACAAAGTTTCGAAATTAATTATCGCCTCGATCTTTTTTTATAAACTAATTATAAAAATAGTTTGAATAGCTCAGAATTAAGAAATTTTCTTTTTAAGTACAATAAACCATGAAAACATCCAATGATTTTTGAAGAGCAAACGTTTAAAACAAAAATGAAAAATGTATTATATATCTATCTACAACTAAACTACTTTTAATAAGAACACAATTGGATCTAGAAATAACTTTATATCACTTTACTTTATATCTTATATCATAAAATAAAGTATTCTTTTGTAGTAATTTCACCCTATTTAATATAATCAGGACCGATTTCGCCCACGACGAGAATTTTCAACTGAATAGTAATATTACATATCGTGTGTAGGGCATCCAATTCAATTTTCTGATCCCGAAATCCCGGTATTGATACGGCTGCGATCCCGAGGTTTCGGGATTGAGAAATGTTGAGCAAATCCCGAAAATTGACACGAAATTGGCAAATCGAGAATTTCATATTCCGGGTTATCGGGATTGTCGGGAAAAAAGTATACCAAATCGAGGTTTTCAAATTCCTCGTCGAGCTAAAAAAAAACGAGATTTTATGATAATCTGGGAAAAAGTATACCAAATCGAGAATTTCATATTCCTCGGTGAGCTAAAAAAAACGAGGTTTTGTAACAATCTGGGAAAAGGTATACCAAATCGAGGTTTTCAAATTCCTCGGTGAGCTAAAAAAAAAAAAAAACGAGGCTTAGAGATAATCCGGGGAAAAAGTATAGCGAATTGAGGATTTCAAATTCCTCGGTGAGCATATCCGCGATTTACTATCCACCTTATCATTTTTTATCCTTTATCTCTCTTAAGAAAGAGAGGTTGAGTAGCTGAGTAACTAGAAGATTTTGAAGAAAAACGGCTCTTGAGTTATCTAAGTTAGAAGGCAACATGGTTAAAAATGGAAGTGAACATGGAATGAATAAGCTTTATATTATATACTATATATACTAGTTAAAAATACTCTTAAGACGCCACTATTTTATTTTAGTGTATAATTACTACACAAATATGCTTTATTTTCATCAATATGGTTATTATGATATTAAATATAAAATATATTATAAAATATATTTTGTTTATGTATCCTCTATGCGCCCGATTTGTCGACACAATTTTCCATCTATCATAAAATGAGAGACATTGTAAGCGCCGATGAAAAATGTCAAAGTGTAATGCTTCACAAACAGCTTCATTTTGATAAAATAAAGTTAAACTTATGGTATTTTCTTATGATATTTCCCATGTCACTTGTCTTTCATATATGAAATTTCTTCACGATTGGTTGGCTCTGTGAGGCTTTAAGGACATTTATTGAAGCGCCAATCGGTTCTTTAAAATACCATATCGGCTTACCGAATGAGGAAAACAATAAAATAAACTGTGATTATTATTTCGGCACTAAGAAAGTTTCCCGTTTTACAGTGAAATGAGTTATAGCATAATGAAATTTAAACCTGAACTCAGCTCATATTATGAAGGACGATGGATGAAAAAAGTGATCCTTGTGGTTATTGATAATGAAAGGTTGAAAACACCTCAATTTTTTTTAATGAAAAACTAGATTTAAGTATTCAAATTTTACTAACGACTAAATTTATAATGGGCAACAAATTTTTACTCAGCGATGGTATCTGAATGAAGCGAACACTTAGACATAAATTTACCGATAGCTTTTTCTTGTAACACTCGTGATAAGCGAAACTATTCTTAATCCGTAGAATAATATTGAAGTGATACAAAAAAGTGTTTTTGTATAATATAATATAATGCATTTCAACCAAAAATTATCAGTAAATACCATAAAAGTGTTAAATTTTTACTATATATTGTCTGTATATCAGTAAAGTCTAGCTTGTCGGGTTCTATGGCGCAGTAGTAAGTATTTTTGGCAACGGGCTTAAATCTTAGTACGAACAGCATTTTTTCGATCGATTTATCGATTTGTGTTAGAAGGCATGGGTGTTTGTGATGTCTAAAAAGTCCTTATCACGCTTCCGATCCTTCAATAACTGAACGTAACGAGAGCGATAAGTTAACCACTAGCCCTGTACTAGTCTTGTCTTTCTATCCTCACTACTTTTGGTTGAGTGACTAAATAAAAAATCGTTCTCGCAGAAAAAAAAAATGTATAGATACCTCCATTAGGAGGCCATATGCTACACATTGGGAGCGGATATGTATTAAAAAAGTCTATCTTATAATTTATGAGCTAAGAACAATATGGAATTAATTGATTTGGCATTTACTTGGTAGAACTCCATTTATAACAGATTAAAATATCAAAGTATTTTAGCTCTACAGTTTTTAATAATTTTATTCGTTGATAGCTATTTCGGCTTACGCCATCGTCAGAACTATCTAGTAAGTTCTACAACTATATAGTTCTGACGATGGCGTAAGCCGAAATAGCTATCAACGAATAAAATTATTAAAAACTGTAGAGCTAAAATACTTTGATATTTTAATCTGTTGTTAACAATATGGAAGTTTGTTTTGCATTTCAAAAGCATCTAAAGTAATTGTGTCGTTTTCTTTGATAAAAAAATATTGGTCGTAATTGGTCTCTAAAGACGAAATTAGTAAAATTGTAAAACTTTCAGTATAATCACGTCTTTATCTGGTGTTTTGGTGGATTGCATATTTTTATTTTACAGAGATAACACTATTGCAATGTGTATTATTCGATTTTTCACTTTTACAATACTTTAAGACGTGTAGAATAATACAACGCATCTAAATTATTTTTTCTAAAATTCCACTTCGCTAACTTCACTTCAAAATATTTTTGTACGTTTTTTGAAAAACTGAATATGGCCGTGCAGACTAAGCGATGATAATCACACTGAAAATATTTTCTCTGTTCTACTTGCGAAAAGCTACACTAAAAAATAGACCTACTTAATTCACGTCATACAATAATTAGTTTGGACATCTATTTTGATTCTGCATGACAGTGATTATTTGCAAAAAGAAATCGTGATGGTCGGTATGCCATTTTGTTAATAATGCAGACTCCCGCTGACTTAGCATTATTTTTGCAAGTGTAATACTTTTTTTTTCTCTGGCAACAAAATTGACACAAGCCAGTTGAATGAACACGCTTGATCAATCAACCAATTGAATGGTGTTTATAATCAACTGACCGAATCAAAAATTAACCTTTAAACGACTTGCAAATTTATGTACTTTTTAATTGTTTTAAAAACACTACGATTAAACTGACGAATTGCATAAATATTTGAAAACTGATTTTAACTATATTTTGGAAACCGAAATAAGCTTTGGAATAAAAAAGTAATATCTGAAATTTATAATTATCTTAAGTTTGATGTTTAATTTATCAGTTCGATCCTATAATTCCGATGACAATAAGCGCGTTTCAGTATTGATAAAAAATATTATGACATTAAAATAAGATATTATATTACAAAACACGTTAACATTACACTTATTCATTAACTAGTCAAGACAAGTCTCGCTTAGCTGTTGAAAATTTCAAAATTATGTATAATATATTAAATCAAAAAAACTTTCATCGAAATTTATCAATAAAAACAATGAATTTTACTAAGGTTAGACACATTAAAGTAAATATATGTAATATATGTTTGTGCTCATTATTTTTGTTTACATTTAATCCAATAAAATAAACTGATGACATGAATTAAATATTTTTAGTATGAATTGAAAAGTAATGAATTTAATTTAAAACTAGATCTTAATTGTTATTTGAAACCTGTATTTCTACTTCCATTATAAATATTTCCAAGTTCAGTGCACATTAAAAAAAAATGATTATATTATCGTTATTCATTGTATAAATTAGATTTAATACAATTCTCTTGAATTTTGTTGTTATTGTTAATTAGAAGGCTATTTTTATAATAATAAATATATTAAGAAAATAAAATGCGTTAACATAGTCAAAGTAACAAGGTGAAAAAATATCAAAGTATTTTAGTTTAACAAATATTATTTTATCAGATATCAGAACTATAATTCTGACGAAGGCAAACGTCACAGTATCTATCAACCATATATAAAATAATATTTTGAGAACTTAAATACGTTGGTATAATTTCACCATATTATAATTGAATACATCCCAATTCAATCAGCAAAATGAAATCATTCATTGGAAATTAGCACTTTTATTTACATGGAGATAAATTAATAGTTTCGTTGAGACTTTTTAATTGAAAAGTTAGTCAACTTAAATTTTAATGTCATTTCACGGTTAAGTATCAAAGTTACATAATATGATATTTACTTTTTTTCTTTTCGAAAATATTCTCTGTCAAGGTTTGTTTCTTGTTTTTGCACTGTCGACTTATCAATTGACGAAACCATTGTCAAGGTGAACATTGTATATTATTTAAATAAAATCCAGACTGTTGATACAAGCTTCTGATTAGAGTGAGTGTGAAAAAGCAATTAAATAAATAATGCAGAAGAGAAATTATCAAAACGTTTAAGTACAGCATTATGTTAATTAAAATCTCTCAAAACTTAAATAGTTTATATTAATCGGCATTAAAAAAAGAAACTCTTTGCTTAGCTATCTATAACTGAATTTGTAGTTTTAATCATTATATACAATTAAAAATTTACAATGTTGTGTGCAATTATAACTTATCGTATTATAAATAAAGATTAATTTACGCCCATTGCTTACATCGTTTTACTGCCTAAATAGTTATAAATATATCGACTGGGAAAAGGAAAAAAAACGTAGCCCACAGTTTTTTCAAAACAGCTTTTATTCAATAATCACAATGTATCAAACTTGATGCACGTTCTATCAAATGGGTGTATGTTGTAAATGCCGAATTAGTTTCTAAACTTAGCTTTTATGTTTGAAAAAAATGAGCTTGTGAAAATTGAAACCAAGAGAAAAGACTGACAAAAAGGTTTTCCCAGGACAATTTATTTAATTAATATTAGATTATGTCAATTAAACATAAGTTTAGAAGTCTCCGTGCACTTCCAGGTTGTGTATACTTCATAATCTGCATATGTCCCAAAATCATCAAAACACGTTTTTTGTGCCTCCTGTAAAATTTCCTATGTGTGGGTGACGTCCTTTTTCCTTTCCACAGTCGATATATATATATATATATATAGTTCCAATACCTTAATTAATAAACTATGTAAATTTTAGAGATAGATGTTTTGAAAGAAGTCGGATATATCAATATAAATAATTGATGAATCATATTTTTAACAATCAGAACAGTGTCAAGATGCTTTCCAAATAATCAAAGTATATATAAGGTCTCTCATAATAAAAACAAAAACTTTTTCATACACATAATGAAAAACTTAAACCAAGAATCTGAACTCTAGAGCAGTGGCTTCCAACCTATATGTTACTGCGCCTCCCTTTGAAGAAAAAAAGATTATCGCGCCTCCCCATCCTATATTTCATATAGTAATAAAGACACGTTTTAAAGGGGAAATAAATATTTTGGACTTTTCGCGCCTCCCTTTGCAATAGCTCACGCCTCCCCAGGGAGGCGCGCCTCCCAGTTTGGAAATCGCTGCTCTAGAGTCTACAACAGGACTACAAAGCGACACCACTACCTCAATAAGTAAAAAATAATAGATGATACAACCTCAATGAGTGAAAAATCAAAAACTCATGCTAAAAATCAGAAACATTCAATCGAAAGCTTCTAATCATCAAGTAGATCTTTTAGTGTTAGATACCAGTTTTTTTTGTTTATGTCTGCTACCAACGTTGAGCATATGACCAATGGGAGGTGTCACAACAGAATTTTCAGCAGAAAGAGAAATGGTTGCTACTTAGTTGTTCAAGTTCTATTTTTTCGAAGAGTGTAAGGATATAAATATTTGGCTTTGAAAGGATTAGCGATAAAAATTGAAAAAATTACTGTACTGGGACTTGAAAATGTGAGATGTGTCACGGAATCCAATGACGTTGATCACTGCACCACGGACTATACATACAGTAGGTTAAAGTAATTGATCTAATTCAAGCGTGGGGAACCTGTGGCCTTTTGGCTGCTCTGGTGCGGTTTTCTGGCCAATTCTGTAATTCTGTAATTTGACGTAAATTCGTAAATTCCTGTTTCTGGCCAAAGATTCCCCAGTCAATGTTTACAGCGGCCTTATGTTGAACCAGAAAAATGAATGCGGCCTTTACAGAAGAAAATGTTCTCCACCCCTGATTTAATCACATTCTTGAAGATCATTCTCCCACACAAAATTTTTAGCGTTTAGTTTCATATTTATCTTTCTCTTCCAATTATTTTATTGTAAGTTGTTGGCAACAAGTCCAATGAATAAATTTGATTTAATTTATTGAAGAGTGAATTTTCAATAGAGGCATCTTGATACTGGTTACTTTTACTTTCATTCCATTGCATTCCATATTATAAAACAAACCTTACACGACTAATTTAAGCAGCGTATGTTTCGGTGATAATAAACAAGTGGCAAGCGAGCGAAGCTTGGCGACTAAGAAGCATTGTATATCACGCCCAAATTTGTATGATATGTTTTCAGCTTAAAAAAAGATTAACATGAAAACGATAACTTTCGCGATTGCTTTAACTTCGGCAAATATTAATAGAATTGTCGCTTAATAGAATTTATATATTTTGCAATAAATAAATATTGTATCACATTTTTTTTTTCAAAAATACATTTTTTAAAGGCAGAAGGTCTTTGGAGAAATTTCAATATTAGATATGATTCTTAAAAAAATTTAAATTTCCTTGCGTTTTGTCGCCAACGACCCGGGTCTGGAATAAAAGCATCGTCAGGCATGTGCGTGCATGTCCCCTGATGTGGCCTAGTTGGTTAGAGCTTGCTCTACCGATCTCGCAGGTCTGGGTTCGATTCCCGGTCAGATCACAGTGAATTTGGGATTTATTCAATTCAAAGTTGTGATCGAAGACTGGGTGTTTGTGATGTCAATTCACATCATTTCCTCTCCTTACATCCTTCTGATCCTTTAATAACTGGGTATAGCAATAGCAATTAGCCAACCACTAGTCGTGTTCTAGCCTTATCTTTCGTTCCCTACTACTCACTTTGAAAAAAGTGAGGTTGAGTGACTGAGTAGCAAACATTTCTCGTAGAAAAAACTTCTGTTGAGATACCTCCACAAGGAGGCCATATGCTCTACATTGGGAGCGAACATGGATTTTTTTTTTAAAAAATACACTGACGCTTTGTAAATAGATTACACTACGCGTCATCAATTTCAAACTTAGATTGAATCAATCTAGATTACCATCAATAACTTTTATACTATTTTTTAATTTTATATATTACACATGATAAAAACTGTTTACTAAGTGTCTGTTCAACTTCATCGGAGCACTTTAATACCTGAAGATACCAAAGGGGAAAACCCAGATCGTTAATGATTAAACATACGGAAATATCCAAAATTTTAACAATTCATATTTCGATATATTGTTTTTGCGAATTACTTATTCAAGATTCAGGTTTTTAAAGCTGACTTCATTTCAGATTTTACAGACTTAAATTGAAGGCATCATGGTATCACAAATATACTATAATGATATTAAAAACGTTATTTTGTTGCTGTACGAATGTATACAATGGAAGTATTGTAGTTTTTCACATGATTGCCGAGTGAGCCAAATATCGATTTACATTTTTTTGTATCTTGTGGCACACTAAAAAAAATATTATCCATCCCTGATTTATGTAATAATAATTTTCTACTGTTTAATTATAATAAAATGTTTTAGACATTGATTAACGAGCTCACTTTTACTTTTATAAATGTATACACCGCGATTCAACTAATTAACATAATTATAAAAAAAAAACTATACTGGTCTGATTTAACACGTGTGGAGAAATTTAGCATGAATTGTTATTTGTAACAGTTTTTTTAAAATACGTAATAAACATTCACAGGAAACATAAATATGTATATGTTGTTCTTGTATAATAGTCACTTTGCTATTAAAAAAATAAATCAAATCCAAATTTATTCTTTTAATATCGACTGTGGAAAGGGAAAAGGACGTAACCCACACATATCAAATTGTACAGGAGGAGGCACGATAAACGCGTTTTAATGATTTTGGGCCATATGCAATTATGAAAAATACATAACCTCGAAGTGCACGGAGACTTCTAAACTGGTGTTGAGTTGACCTAATCTAATATTCATTTAAGAAACTGACTAGGAAAAACCGTTGAGAACAAGCTCATATTTTTTCAAACTTAAAAGCTAAATTTAGATAATAAATCGACACTTTCAGCCTACATCCTTTTGAACTATCAAAACTAATCAAGTTGGATAAATTGTGATTATCGAAAAAATGCTGTTTTGAAAAAACTGTGGGTTACGTCCTTTTTCCTTTCCGCAGTCGATATTATTACAATCGCTTAGTAAAAATTTCCAAAAAATCAATTAATTAAGATTGTGAGAAAGTGGATTTTATCAAAAAATCTTCTTAGATTCCTCTGTCAACTTTTTAAAACGAAATAGTTCAACTTTTTTATTCCATTATTAAAACACATACAATAAAATAATGAAAGAGGATGTGAAACAAAAATGTACGAGAATCACCCTTTTTGGTTAGACATAAAAACTACTGAGTTGTGCAAAAAACTGTGACTTCGACACCGATATTTACAAGTTATCCGACTCCAACTCTAACTTTTAAAATCTCTAAAATTGTATACACTCTACATTTTTACACGGTTTTGAAATAATACAGTCTACTAAAAATAACGAAAAACATATTTTTTACGAACTATTTTTCCTAACATGATTTCAAGAAACAAAAAACACAGAAGCGGATAACGAATTACCTAAATTCAACAAAACAAAACAATAATAATAAACAAAATCTTCATTATATCCTTACACATTAGACGCATCAAGAAATTTCTAGAGGTCAATGCAATTTATGTCCAGTTCCTCATTAAAGTCCCAGACCTTAATATTTAATGAAGTAGCGATGAATAGCATTATTTTATATTATTAAGAATACTACTATCATTATCAATATTGAACAACTTTCTATACCACAATGCTATTCTTTTAAATAACATTTTATGTATTCTATCAATTTTACGCGTTTTATTATACACCGTTTTTTTGTAGACGGTCTACCTACCAATTAGAAATCTACCAATCAAAAAAGAGTTGAGTGAATATGGTATTTGCAATGATTTAAATATATATCGAAATGCATTGTTTTTTATATTAAATTTTAATTTCAAAAATTAGTTGCCAACTCCACAGCCCTGCTTCCGTTTTAAAGAAATACAAATATTTTTTGTTCATAAAATTTGCCACAAAAAACTTTGCCGCAGAATTTCGATGAAATATCATATTTAATAATTACAAAGAGATACATCACTTTTTATTGAGTTTGTCGGATGTATAAACAGATTAGCTAAAACACGTTGCATATAAATCATTACGAGAACATGATAACAAAAACAACCGGTGTCAAAATTCTATGATTGATGTCTCATACAAAACTTTCGTTTTCACGTAAATATTGTAATAAATAATAATTATTTAAACTCTCTCCGCAAACCATAAACGAAATGATAGACAATAATTTCGTACATGGATGTAAAAGCGTATCTGATGTCGATTAGTGCCGGGTGATTTTAATGCTTAAGAATTAATTTTAATAGTTTATGATTCTATTACTTCTCTACGTTATTATAAAAAGTTTTAGAGATAACAAGATTGAAACGAAAAAAGCAGTTTACTATCACATATATTTTTTTTTTAAAAATTAAACGTTGTCATTTCTAAATCTTCAAATTATAAAACATGTATTTATGTATCATATATTATGTATCACCTTCTTCGCGTTATAGAACAAATCAAAATTGCACACGGTTATTGGAATTTAAATGTGAAATTAACATTATATTAATAAAAAAAACAATATTCCTTTGTACTTTATTCCACTTTATTTGAAAGGTCAAGACCGGTTTCACTCATAACGAGCATTTTCAAGTATTTTCTTCACTCAAAGAGTAGCAATATGTTTTATTTATATCTACAAACACCATTCATCACAGCAGTCTTTCTATACTTATAATAGAAAAACGGTCATTCAATAGGAGTACTTTAGAATGAAGAAAAGTAAAACCAAGCAAATAAATTGTCACAAATGGTTCTAATCGAGGTTATCTGAGCGAAAAACGGGTTTTTTTAGTTTAATTTGAAAAATACGGCGCTTTTTTTGTTAAACACATTTCCTTTGATAACACATCGATTTTCACTTAGCGCATTACTCACTTGGCGATTTCAATCAATCACAAAACCAAATAAAAACACGTACTCAATACAATTTTTGAGTTTAGTCAACCGATGAATTTACGATAATATATTATTCACTTTTAAGGTGTTCACTGTCAATACTTGGTGGAATGGCATTATAATAAAAATAATAAAACATTTTTAGTACTTTTTCCACATAAAATTTATTAGATCAGGACCGGTTTCGCTCATGATGAGCATTGTCAACTGTTGACAATGTTGACAAGTTGACAATGCTCATCATGAGCGAAACCGGTCCTGATCTAATAAATTTTATGTGGAAAAAGTACTAAAAATGTTTTATTATTTTTATTATAATATATTATTATTATTATACTTCAAAAATCATTGACAATTTGAATATAAGCCGAGCTAAAAGGATTTTAAGTATACAAAATTATTTCTACGCTGTCAACCAGTAATTTTGCTACTCGTTGCCTTTACTGATGAATGAAAATAATTTTCCCAGAATATTGCACAAGCAAAGTGTAAACAACTTCGAAAGTTGAGAGATGGTCTATACAATAGACTCAAAACGATTATTATTAAATTGCATCCATTTAACATTGTTTATTTTTAGCTTTTGTAATTTTATATTGATAACCAACTGGTTTATATAATTATGTTAATTTTGCTTGTATCTATTCAACAATAAATTGATATTTTTAATAGTAAATTAAATCGTAAACACTTTGAATTTTTTTTTCGATTGTCTGGTCAAAGTTAATAATTTTGATATTGACTGTTAATGTCACATAGTAAGAAAAAAAAATCAACTGGTAATATGTGAGTACACATGTTTATAAAACAAAATTTTAATTAGGAACCTGATCATAATAATTGCAATAATTATTATTATCAGGTTATTTATGTCGGCCTTAATGCAGTGTTAATTTTAGTATAATTATGTGAGACTAACAATGTGAACGAAATTGTATTTTGTGAAGATTATTAAAGCAACATTTAAACCGATTTGAATTATAACTAGTTAACATTGAATTAAGCAACACTAATAACCTAACATGTTTGCAAAGTATTGTTTTTTTTTTTTAAATAAAAACTACGCAAACATTATTAATATAATAGTGTATTTTTAAATTATATTATCTTTTTAATTATATTTAATGTTTAATTGAGAATACAAACACATTTTCATTATTCAGTAATACTATTAAAAACTTTCCAGCCAATTCTAGAAGAAAGTAAATAAAGCGTTATATTAAAAAAATAAAATACTTTTTGCACCGGTTTTTCTTGTCAAAAGAACTGCATTAAATCAGTGGATACTACAAAACTATTCAGTTTGTGGAACTAGTTTAAAAAAGTGAATATGTATACAATTCAATAATGATTTTACTTGATAGAAATCTTTTGATAAAATGATAATTAGATACTTCGAAATTTTTTTTTAACATAATGAGAACATCGACCTGTGCTTAAAAATGCGTGCGTTTTAAAAAAAAATTTTAGTATTCGATTAAAATTAATATTTGCTAGGAAACAGGTTTCAAAATACAGGAATATGTTTCATAATTCACATTCATATTGGAAATATTTATCTTAAACAAATTCTTATTTCAAAGTTTACTTTCATAAGCAGGGTGGCTTAATCAATGATTATTAATCGAGTAACAGTCTCTCCTAGGATTAATAAAGATTACTCAAAGATTAAATTATAGTCGGAATTACTGTATCCATAAATATTTGAAATACGAGACTGTATTAAATATATCATTCCAACGAATTTGTTATATGGGTATGTGTCGACAATACCAGTCTTATATTAATGTACAAAATAAGTATTTCTTATTTCAAAATATAATTAAACTTATTCAAAGAAGTAATTGTAGCTCGAAATTCAAAATTTGCTCAAGTTTATTCTTTAAAGCAATATATTAAATCTTATTAATTTTAAATTGCTGTTATAAATTCTAAATTTGATCAAGTTTATTCTGTTTATCAATATTTAGATACTTATGAGTTAAAATTGTAGTTCTAAATTTGAAATTTTATCTTACTTCAACTGTCTAAATAATTGTAAATAAAAAGTCGGAAGTTCGAGCTGTAAACATTTTGTGAGAATGTATACAGTAGTTATTGCTTTATTATATAAATTTCGCAACTCACCTATGGCAAATGCACCTCCGCAATTGGAAATCATCTCTGGCAGCCTGTATTGAACTTTCCTCTTTCGAGGTAACGATCACTTCTGCAAAGTGCGATACAAAACCGAGTCAAAGAAGCGTGACTCGAGAACACACCCGGCAACTTGAAAAACCACTTTTATTTTCAACCTTCGAGGATGACCTTACTCGCTTCGCAAATTGTAATAATTACTTCTTCGAAGAGCATGCATACATCAAACTTTCTCGAAACCGAAAAAAAAACGATCAAGAAACGACGGTCAACCAAAACCGAAAAATATCTCACAAATATTAATTAATATCCGAATTGTTCTCACAGAATCAAACAGATGTCTTTGGTAGCTCAAACTTATATACAAGTATATTGAATACTTAATTAATGTTAAGTTAATTAACTACTCCGGGATTTGAGCCGGTGCGCTCTGCTCATGAAGTGATTGCAAACTGGTCGTCCGTTGATCGGGTCGTTTGACTTTTAGTAGTGCAACGGCAGGCACGAAGAAGAGGAGGGAGGGGTTATTCTTGCATTTGCTTGAGCCTTCTCTGAGCCTCTGGTTTTACGTACTATCTATTGCAGTTATTTGTAACCGTTTTTTACTGTCCTCATCGTCAGACCCAGTGCTGATTCGGATGCCATTACAGTATTTTTTAACCCATTTCCGATCTTAATGTGAAGTATCTGGATTTCAAATTGAAGATCTAAGAAGAAAATGTCTGATAGTAGGCTTATCTCAGAACCTATCTAAAAAGAGAAAGAAAACGCTATAACTTCTTCCTTTACCTTTGGCGCAATATATGGGGTTTTCTCAGTTTAAATTAAACAAAAAATTCAAACCATACCAATGTTTAGTCCAGTAGATTGAGAAGTGTCAAATACTTGATATTTCTTTTTTCACTAGTGAATGTTTTACAAAATGAAACTCTTTTTTATGCATGTTTAAATAAATTTCAATGACGATTTCACCCATTGCAAGCATTGTCAATGGAATAGTTAACAATGCTAGCGATGAGCAAATCTGTAAAATATTTTTTTAACCATTACAGAAAAGTGTTTTATTTTTCATTGCAATGCTTTTCCAACAAGAATGGCTCCTTAAAAATGAGTAGTGAATGGAAGTAAATTTAAGATTAATTGATTTTTTAAATTAGGTATTTAAAACATAGTTATCACACATCGTCGTATTTTTAGCAATACTATGCTGATATAATTTAAAATTTCGACTGAAAGTGCTTGATGGAAATTCAACGTTAATTTAGAATTATTTTCATTATGTACACTTGACCACAAAAATCTTGGTCGAACACGAGTCAGTTCGATTGCATTCGCGCACTGAGTAGTACCGGAAGATGGCGAGAAGCAAAACCCAGGTTGTGTTTGACCAAGATTTTTGTGGAAGTGTACATAATGAAAATAATTCTAAATTAATACTATGTTTAATATAATAACTGTTTGAATGTAAAATAAAAAAATGTGTATGAATTGCATACAAAAAACAATATTTAATTACAGTATTAAAAAAAAGCTTTTTTTATTACTATAATGAAAACACGCAGTTAAATTTAGAATTACATGTTTGAACTTTTCTTATTTTCATTAAAAAAAGTGTAATTTTAGCACTTTTGTAAGGTGAATTTTAAAGAATATTTAAATTTCAGTAACTTTTTGTCGAGAGGTAAAAAAGTCACGACTCTTCAACTGTTTTTTGTTTACGGATTTATTTAAACCAGAAGAATTGAATACAAATAAGAAAGTTTAGAATGTATGATAAAAAGCTTAAGACTTCTATTTTATCGGTTTCTAGTCGACGATAGTAAAACGTGACATTGGTAAAAAAATGTATCTTTCATCTATTTTACATATCGTTGGCTTAATTCTGACATAGCGTCAGTCAGTTTACTCTAAGTGTTCAGAATACAGTTAAAACTGAATATTTCAACTCACACAAAAAATCTTTATACTTTTATTTTTTTGTAGTAGAATACTTTACTTTTCCTAAGTATACTTATAACAAAATATTCATTAATTTTTATATTTACTTAATGTAGAAGACTTACATGATATTAGAATATATAAATATAAGAAACTATATCTTATATTGTGTTTTTTGCTTTTTGACTTCTTTCACCAGCAAATTTGGATATTAAATCATGAAGTAGATGCGTTGATATCTTTTTTAACCGAAATCACCAAAACATGAAATTCAAAAAAAAATACTTACGTGATGTTAAAACTAAGAAGACGATTTAACATAATATTATTGTACAATAGACAAATTATGATGTTATTTTTTTTATACATAAATGGCATAAAAAATACAAACAACATTTCAGTCATTGAATGTGCCAAAGGATGACGATGTCATAATCAAAAAAACTGTGTATGTTATTTTCAAAGCTTCATTAATTTAATGCCTAAAGCATTTATTACAAAATCGACTTTTTTTGTTGAATATTTGGTATTTCAAAATCATGGTCACGGTTTGTTTTAAATCTTCTAAAAAAACTCGTATTTATATATCTTGTGTAGTCAAAAACATACAATAAAAAATATTGCATACTTAATTGTTTTTATCTACTTTGTCACACTCAACCATATTTTTTTCATAAAAATTGTGATGATAATATAAACATTCAGAAATAAATTCATACAAACAAAAACATGTCTTTTTTCCGGTCTACGTATCAAATATTTTACATATAAATAAAATTTTATTATATTGATAGTCACATTTCCACTTTTTAAACATCAACTCACTCGAAAGCAGTTTTGTCAGGTAAAATAAACAAATTCGTTCGGTTTTTCATGCAAAAGTGCAGAAAATTCAGGTGAAATTGAAAGATCTATTACTTGTTATCAATTTTATTTGATTGGTACACAGATATTCAATTTTGAACTGATTAATCTTGGAATTTCTCATCACGGAGACAAAAAAAATAATACATTCCTTTTATCACAGAAACCTTCATACCATGAGAAGGAAATAAACATGGCTAGTTAGCAAACGTAACATATAGAAATATTGAAGAGACTGCAAACATTCATTTTTGATCAAGCAAGTAAGTTGTCTAATTGTCTTCTCTGTTGAACTATAATAAAGTATATAATTTGTAATTCGTATTAATTGATCAAATATTTGAATGAATAAGTTTCATAAAACGAAGGAGTTTTTATTTTTAATAATATATTGAAATTGTCGCATTGAAAATGATACCTCGTTGACTTTGGCAATGATTTTTAAATTAAAAATAAACTGCCACATTACAGAATGATTAAGTTAGGAGAGATTATATGTGTATCGCTTTTTCTTTTTCAGTATTTCGCAGTATATATGACATTACAGATTCTAGCAATAAATCACAGAACGGTTATATTAGTCGGTCACCAATTGATAGATTAACTTTACAATGTTTGACTTGTGTTTGCTTAAATCAGAGAAATTGTATTTTTTAACAGATTAGTTGATGTAATGAAAGCTGGTCAATGAACGCATTGTCTATAGAGCTGAACAAAGTGTGCTATTTATTTCTGTTCTGTTTTCTAAATTCTAAAGAAACAACGATTAAACCTATTATTCTTTTATCTATGTATCTTCATTAATCGTTAAATTCATGGTGCATTACTGTCAACTATACTTAGTTGTATCAACCTTATCATTTTAGAATAAACAATAAAAATCTGAATTTTATAGCCGATTTCACATTTTCCTCTGATAGATCACACATATGGAATGGAGTCCTAATGTTTTTTTTCATATCACTCCATTCCATCATGTGCACATTTTTTTATACAAGCATCAAAATGCGAAGTTTTCGTCAGTTAAACAAGTCAATAAGCAGTAAATCTCTATATGCTCGATCTCAACTAAAACTTACTTGGAATTTTAGAACAGATATACGTTATACTGTCTACTTTAATCATTTTTTTAATTGGCATTACAGCTAATGCCAATGCGCCAAATATTTGAATGTTGTAAGATCATACGAGGAAAACTCGATGAGAATTTTAGTATTGTAAGTCACTCGAGATAAACTCGAGGTAAATTGACATCATAAGCACCCATGTCTTAGGTCTCAAATTTACATATCTAAATTTGACGTTGTCCATACCGGAGATTGAACCCAGACCCACCTGGTCGGTAGGGCAATCTCTAACCATCTAGACCAAAGTGGGGGATCATATAAAACTAATTAAGACTTTATGAAGAATGTTAATTTATGTAAAACTACTTATTGTCTATATTACGATGCATATTGAATTGTGGTAGGTTAGAATAGAATGGATAAAATAAATACATTTCTATTTAAACGACATATCGTTAAAACGTTGCCATCTTCCTTAGAAAGTCGACTACCAACTAATCTCTCACTATTTACGTTTTGCTTTTCAAGATATCGTTTTATAACAAATATGTGTGGTCCTGCAATTCTAAATATAATAAATTGATTAAGAAATTGGTGTATTTCAATCAATGACCACTTGAAAATTCGAACCCTGATTGCTAGATCGCTACCTATCGAGCCATGACGAACGATCCATGTGTGAATCAAAACACGTACCGCTGTCTCTCCATCACTGACTGTTAAGCAGTGAATGGCGAATTGAGCCTGTGTACAATGGGATCTAAAAGAATTGATCATTAGTATTACGATCACGAATAATTTTAAAGAACGCGGGTTGCACTTCACGACGTAAGAGTGGTTTCTCGTATAGTCGCTAAAATGGATTAGAAAATTTAAAAAAAAAACAAAAGAACAAAGACATTTTAAAATATAATGTTGCATTCAATAATAGTAAGCATGTAACGTTTCTTTTGTTTTTAATTAGAGAATCACTATTATTCGAGTAAACAATATATTGTGTTTCCCTCTGTGTTCTACTTGGTAAGAGCTTTGCAATAATGATCTCAGTCTCAGTGATGTTTTATTTAGATTATTTATATTTAAATTTAAGTTCTTAGGCACGCAGGTACGTCCCGTAGGCATAGGCAAGTAGGCAGTTGTTTAGGGGCGGCAAGTCCTAGGGAGCGGCAAATAATCCCAAAATAAATAAAGTTAATGACGAAAAATACATTTTAAATGCCAATAAAATTATATTATAAACTATTTGTAAACTTTGTCGAAAAAAACTTTTAAGTATAGCATTTACTGATGGCGGTACTATATGCGGCAGCTTTGGTGTAAATTAATAAAGGCGAGCGGAAATGGCCTGAGTCATCAAAGCTCTTACGGAAAATTTTAAGCTTTGCCTAGAGGTGGCACATTTTCTAGGATCGTCACTGTAGGCATGCGCGTTTGTAATATAAATAGTGACTAATAAAAAATTCTCATCAAGTTTCTTCCGTATGATGTTTTTATTTTCAAATATTTGGCGCATTGTCATTACCTGTAATGGAAATTATTAAATAAATATGTGTGTATGGAATATAAACTAGACTTTCTCAAAATTTACGTTACGTTAGAAAATCGGTTGTTTTAACCCTTTTAAACGCTGACAGAATAAACCAATCAGTGATAAATCAAAAAATAGCTGTAATTATGTCAATATTTTTACTGGTGATAATCAGAACACCCGGAGTAGCTCATGGCTTTGTGTGAGGAAGGTGGAGCAGAGAGAGAGCTTTTCTACGCTAGAACCTTCTTTACTTCATGATACCTGGATAGATACCACGACAGAAGCAGAAAACTATGTTTTTTTTAACCAAACGGTAATTACTTTTTAGTATGATCACGTATCAAAGCTTAGAAATAAAATTTGATGTATATAATTGTACTAGTCAAAAAAAACTTTTATTATATGTTTTATTATGAAATGTACATATTTTATTTTTTAAATAAACCACATTATGAAAATATTATTACAAAATTCGAGTGAAAAAATGTTTGATTGATTAAGTCATTTCCACGTTAACCATATCGGCTGTGGAAATGAAAAAGAACGTAACCCACAGTTTTTTCAAAATAGGTTTTTTTTCGATAATCACAATGTATCAAACTTGACACATGATCTATTAAAAGGATGCAATCTGCGAATGCCGAATTAGTATCTAAATTTATCTTTTAAGTTTGAAAAAATATGAGCTTGTGAAAATTGAAACCAAGAAAAATGACTGAAAAAAAAACGTTTTTCATAGACAATTTTCTTTGAATAATATTTTGTCAATTTAACACCAGTTTAGAAGTCTCCGTGGACTTCGAGGTAGTGTATATTTCATAGTTTGTATATGGCCCAAAATCATCAAAACACGTTTTTTGCGCCACCTGTACAATTCGATGTGTGTGTGTTACGTCCTTTTTCCTTTCCACAGTCTATATAAAATTCTTCGTAAATTAACATACATATCTCAAGCAGTGTTTTATATAAACTGGTTTTAAGCTAGTTTCCCAATTTTCTCTTTTGTTCCGAAGGACAGAAAAAATTTCATTCGGAAACATTTTCATTCAGTACAACGACAGTTCAAAATTATTATACAGTCAGTTACAGACCTGACAAAAAAAAACATTCTTTAACGGTACATTATTAAAGATGAATCCATCTATTGATTTATTCGTTAACGTATACAATTATTGTGTATTAAAGGATCAAACGGCTTAATAATTATACTGCTGGAACAATGTTAAGTGTTGTCGAAACTAATTCATATTCATGACTTGACGAACATTTTATGGCAAGAAATTGTATTAAGTGAGAACGAACAGGTGAAAGAGAAATTAACCATTAAATTTTGACTGTGCCGTTGTATCTTTTAAATAAATTTATTAAATGAGATAACGGATATATTATTTTCCTAAAATTGTGTATAAAACGTTTTATATCGTTTTAAGATTAATATAATATTTATAATCCTTCTCGGAATTATACGACTTAAATCGTAAAGATTGTTACATTATTCTCGATGCCAGAAAATAAGCGCAAAGCGATCGGCTTATTTAGGTTTTCTGTTTTGAAAAAGTAGGCTTACAGGTTGTAAATAACGTAAAATATTCCTTCTTATCTCTTCAATTTTTAAATGCAATACACTCTAAAGGTAAAAAAAAATATTTTTACCATAATCTTTGATTTAACTTTTTTACCAACTCGTTAAAGTATGTTTTTGATGTACATTCAAAATATATGGACTGTTTATATGTATTCCAACATATTCTGTGATTATTTGTTTATAAATGAACTAATATATAAGTTTTTGAATAACGTTAAATAATTACTTGAAATGTTGAAAATATGTCAATGGTCAAAAATAAGATTTGTTTTTTCTTGTCACCCTTTTTCTTTGTGTGGTGAAATATAGAACATTGGAATTCAACTGAAAATTAAATATATTAGATAACTTTTATAATCATGTTTGTAGTATTTATTTGATTATCTGTTTCAAACGTTTTTTCTCATTATGTGATACTTATAATAAACATAATATATCTGTGTACAAAAGGAAATAGCGTTATGTTTTGTTAAGAGCCAAAACAAGATTTTACTAGTTGGCTCAGTTCACCTATTTGAGGAACATATTTACTGTGGTTATTTTTTTATAATTATTTATAAAAAAAATAATGTAATACAGATAATGCCAATGCGTCAAATATTTTAAAGCTGCAAGAAAATACGAGAAAAACTCGTTGAGAAATTATTGTTTGTCACTTGAGATACACTCGAGGTAAATTGACATCACAAACACCCACGTCTAAGGTCTGAAATTCAAATTGAAAAATCTAAATTTGACATTCACCTCACCGGGAATTGAACGCAGACCCACTTGGTCGGTATTGCAAGCTCTAACCAACTAGACCATAGCTCAATTTTCAATTTTTCATACATAATACTCTTTTCTCTTCGCACCTAGATATTTTAACCTACGCAGCTTTGTCGATACGCCTGTGTTTTGATAAAATCATATTTGTCCTATCTGACCTTGCGCACCTGTACTTGTGAGAATGCTGTTCGTCTTACTTAATGTGGTTTATATTAAGTCTTACGAATACGTGGATATTGATATATCGATGCAAGTGATTATGAACTGTATTACCAGTATTTATTGCGGCTGCATTATCTCGTCTAGGGATTGTATGTAATAACGGACGAATAAATCAATATTGGTACTACAAAATTTCATATTAAATATCAACACCTACTTGTATTACAAAATTTTTTCAATAAAACAAAAAATACGCGAAACGCAATTCCAGGCGGTTAATCAGTAAATTAAAATCACTATTTCGATATATATATATATATCGACTGTGGAAAGGAAAAAGGACGTAACCCACAGTTTTTTCAAAACAGGTTTTTTTCGATAATCACAATGTATAAAACTTGATACACGTTCTATTAAAAGGATGCAAGCTGCAAATGCCGAATAAGTATCTAAATTAAGCTTTTAAGTTTGAAAAAGATGACCTTGTAAACAATTAAAACCAAGAAAACAGACTGAAATAAAGGTTTTTCCTAGACTATTTCTTTAATAAATATTAGATTATGTCAATTAAACACCACTTTAGAAGTCTCTGTGCACTTCAAGGTTGTGTATAATTCATAATTTGCATATGGCCCAAAATCATCAAAACACGTTTTTTGCGCCTCCTGTAAAATTTGATATGTGTGGGTTACGTCCTTTTTCCTATCCACAGTCGATATATAAATGAATGTTCATTTGTTTGTCTCTTATGCGTTCCTATACCGCTCATCCGATTACGATGAAACTTTGGTAAGTGGACTGACAATACGTACAAAGGGCTTGCTATATATCAAAGCAATCGGTGTTCTAGAGAATTAGTGAGTTCTTTTATCACTCAAATGGAATTATATGCAATACTTAAATAAGCAATCAATTTTTACTTAAAACTTTTAAACTAAAAAACGAAAACTTGCTTTCAATGAGTGGCATTGCAACTCATGCCAGGCACTCGCTAGTTTTATATAAGATACTGCTAAAAAAATATTTGATAATCATAAACGGGGGATTTTTATAAATTACTTTCTAAGTATTTTAAAAAAATATAATACATTATTAAGGAAAACATATTTTTTTTGTTATAAATACAAATATATTTGTAAAGTTTTACTTCATTAATTTATGAACTTTTTTATTAACATTCTTTTCGTAATTGATGGCTTCCAAAGTGCTGATTTTGTAACGTCAATTTGATCAATTCATACTCTTCATCTGTTTCTTACTTAAAGTAAATTTCTCGTCAACCAAACGCAGACAGAATGTGCCATTTTTTTGAACGATATAAAACCTTCCTTACCACTTCCTTCGATATGTTGATATAAAAAGATTTATCTTCCGTCTTATGCGGGCTCCATTTAATTCAGTGCTAACAATTTATATACACAGTCAACTCTTTTTTTACATGGTTTTACGAAAAACCTTGAAAAAACGGGGCGTATCGAGAGCGATTATCTAACCACTAGTCCTTTCCTAGGCCTATCCTTCTATAGGAGATCTGGAAATGTTTCCGGAACACAGCATATTTTTTAGATTGGGTAATTCATAGTCAGCCGCCTGTGTGGTCGAGTGGTCAACGTTGTTAGCTTCGGCTACGGAGGGCCCGGGTTCAAATCCCGGTACGGACAGTTTTTATAAATTGATTTTTCAATCGATTTATGAATTTCTGTTCAAAGGCATGGGTGTATGTGATGTCTTGAATTCCCCCCTCTCACCCATCCTATCCTACGAACGGGGCGTATCGAGAGCGATTAGCTTACCACTAATCCTGTCCTAGCCCCTATCCTTCTACCCCTACTCTCTTTGGAAAAAGAGAGGTTGAGCAACTGAGTTACAATCAGTTCTCATAGAAACACTTCTGTTGAGATAAACTCCATTGGGAGTCCATATGCTCCACATTGGGAGCGGACATGGTTTTTATTTGCATTATTACGAAAAACCGCGTAAAAAAGTGATATTATTACAAATCGTCTAAAAGAACATTGTGGTAAAGCATATTATATAAATAAGGTAATAATAAATACCCGATAAGTAAACTATACAAAATATTATAATACATATAGGTATATTTAAATTGAGAAAAATATAACTATTTATCGCTACTTGGTTATATATAGGAACTTTTATGAGAGACTAAACATAAATCGCTTTCATCGCTAGAAATTTCTGACACGTCTTATGTGTTAGGAACTAATGAAGCCTTTTGTTTCTAGAAATCGTGTTAAGACAAATAATTCCTGTAAACATTTAGTGATCGTTCTTTTTAGTAGACTTTTTTATTTCAAAATTGTGCAAAAAAAGCCGAGTAAAACGATAGTTTAGTTTATATATATTATACGTTACTCGCGGGAATCAAGTTGTTCATTTAGTGACTCGTGGATCATTATTTGCCGACAG
The DNA here is from genome assembly GCA_030503985.1 of Himalopsyche tibetana. Classification (NCBI taxonomy): domain Eukaryota; kingdom Metazoa; phylum Arthropoda; class Insecta; order Trichoptera; family Rhyacophilidae; genus Himalopsyche; species Himalopsyche tibetana. Next base: position 37,278,321 of record JAPJYX010000014.1, on the reverse strand, counting down.
CTGATCTTTATACTAAGAAAATAAAACTGTTTAAAAAATATCTATAAATCTGTTACTTATCAAGTTCAGCTAGAACAGTGTTGATTTGCTCCAGTGAAGCGAGTGTATTGTTATGGATATATTATTACTAAAACACTTAATTTAAATTCAATGTTGTTTCAACTTTATTCCATATATATAATTTACACTTTATAAATAAATCACTTAATCTCATTAATCAAAATAATATCGATGTGAGTATCGAAGAGTTTCTACTAGGCTGTCGACCTTTCGATTTGAACTCTCAATTTGAACTGGCGAGAAAGGAAAAGGATATCGGTTTAGTTGAAAGGTTTATTGTTACAAGTTGTCATAGATAATTTAACATAGCAATCTATGCTATAATGTTATGTACACATAACAGTATTATACAAACAGCTTAAATTTATACATAAAAAAACAATAGAAAATCGCATTCCGGTTCCTTGCAGCCAACGTCTAATTTAATCAACGTTAAAAACAAGTTTTAATAACATTTTAATATTGGTCACACAGATATCAATACAGAGCATGCAGCTACAAACTTCATGACTGTAAGTTTCTTGGTAAAGATAAGAAAAAAAAACTTATTTGGATATCTGGAGACTATAATAAAAAAATATATATCCTACCGAGCAACAACGTTGTGGTCTGCAATAAAATGGCCAAGACTATTTGTTTTGCGTAGATCCTCGGAAGACATTAGCAATATCCTGTTATACATAATAAAGGCTTTAGGGTGTATTTCAATTTATTTACAAAGCCTTGAGTCCTTGCAAGGTTTGAGGCTTACCCCCATTTAAGCGTCTAAGTCGGTTATACAATATTGTACAGTTCCATAACGTTTTAAATAAGCCTTGTTGGTATAAAAAAAATATTCTGCGCTGAATTTTTGCAGTGTGTTTATTTAAAATTATGGTTTGTAAAAAGCCACTTTTGTGTAGTTTTCCCTGAAGAATTAATCACATCACATCATCACATCATCACTATCGCTTTCTTCTTCTTTATTCTTTTGCCATAAAACACAACTAGAATGGCCTTTTTGTCAATGCCTTTAAGGAAGTTTATAATAAAGTAAAGATGTTTACATATACACTATTATCTCTTTCTTAATAAACATAACACAAGATCATATCATTTTTTGTATACGGTTAAATAAAGCATAAACTACAATTTAAAATGACTTCGATCATTCCACGTATTGTGTTAACAACAGTGGCACGTGTTTCGCCTCTTTCAGAAGCATGTTTAGACTAACGATTTTTATATTCGAACATGTTTTATTTAAAAAATGGGAAGCAAGGAGAGTGGATAGAAACAAACAACATTAATGATTATTAATTGATTTGGCATTTACTTGGTAGAACTCCATTTATAACAGATTAAAAATAACAAAGTATTTTAGTTCTACAGTTTTTAATAATTTTATTCGTTGGTAGCTATTTCGGCTAGTTCTGACGATGGCGCAAGCCGAAATAGCTATCAACGAATAAAATTATTAAAAACTGTAGAACTAAAATACTTTGTTATTTTTAATCTGTTAACATTAATGATATTACTAATGACGTTAACATTATAAAACTAATAAATAATGAGTTGCATAGATTGGAAAAAAATAGCAGTGGCGAGCAACCTGTCATATTAAGGACATTATTTAATAATAATATTATTTTATTTAACAAAAAAATATATTCCTGTAATTCCTACCATAGCGTTTCAAGATCAGGCTCGGTTTCAGACTCAGGACTGATAATTCTCGCCATGAGCGAAAGCGGTTCTGATCTTGATAAATAAAAGTGGAAATAAGTACAAAGGAATATGGTCTTTTTTTAATATAACGCCTTTCCACCACGTATTGACATTGAACATCCTAAAGCTATGTATTTCTTAGATTTTTTTTATTTCATTCTTCCCGAATCCCGAAAAACTAATTAGTCTGGGTAAGGGAGCCACGGAAAAATTTGTGACTCAAAAGGGGGCCACGTGCTTAAAAATGTAGAGAAACTATGATTTAAACAACTGAAAAGTCTTTTAAATCTCAAAATAATACTTTGTCATAGTTTTTTGGTGGTAAAATTACATCCAAGTCTTAAGATACATTTTATTGTAAGTCTTATTTTGTTTACCGGTAAAAGAAACTCGACTGGAAACTGGTAAAATTCTTAGCCTTAAATGGTGCATTGGAGATATTTTATATATAATATAAGCAACCTGTCTGAGTCGGTGACGATGTCATCAGAGCAGTGCTGATGATACTTGCCTGACAACACCCACCCAGATAATTGCACGCGTATTAACAATTCAACATATCTCAGAATGTATTACTGGCATTTTGATTTGGTAATCATATTTCTTGCACTGTGTGTATATTTATGAACTTATTTATACAAAAGCTTACAGCCAAAGGCTCATTACAAATATTAGATCCATAAACAATACATAATATTAAACAAGATATTCATCAATAAATTTAAAATTGTAGTTAGAAGTCATATTATTATATTTATTAAATTTTCAAAACATTGTGTAAAATCATTTCTCTTGGGCTTTAAAAAATGTTATAATTATTGTAGCTATGATTCTTAAATAGAGGTAAAGTGTTAACTTTAGAATATAAATTTGTTGATAATAATCAGTGTAAATATTTAAAAAAAAGTATTCAACAAAAATAAGTTGTTGGAACTTAATTCTGTTTTATTTCTAATTCATGTCAGTCTTCAATGTTGAGGGTATGGCTTCCTAATGAAGGTATCATAAAAGAGTTTTTTACGAGAACTGTTTGCTAGTCAGATGCTTAACGTATATTTTTTATAGAGAGTAAAGATTGGGCTGGTACAGGACTAGTGTTTAAATAAGCACTCTCGTTTTGCCATGTAAATTTTAGGATTGGAAAAGTGGTAGGAATAGATGTCACAAATTCCAACGCTTTCAAATAAAATTCTATATTGTAGATCTAGTCTTTGTTCTGATGGAAAAAATACTCAGACATGACTCAGTTGACAATGCTCGCAATGAGCGAAACCAATCCCGACCTATTAAATAAAGTGGAGTGAAGTACAAAGGAATAGTGTGTTTTTATTAATCAATAATGTTTCTTTCAGTTAAAGTGTCGGGTCATATGGCGCAGAGGTAGGCGTTGTGGGCTTCCGTGCCGAATCTCACGGGTTCGATTCCGAATAAGAACAGCATTTTTTCGATCGATTTGTCGATTTATATTCGTAGTCATGGGTTTTTGTGATGTTTAAAAAATCCGTCCCACCTTTTCCAACCCTTTTAATAACTGGGAAGAGTGAAAGCGATTTCTTTACCACTAGTCCTGTGCTAGTTTTTCCTTTTATTTGTATTTTTATCATTGAAGAAGATAGGTTGAGTATCAAACAGTTGTCGTAGAAAACCTTATATTAAGATACCTCCATTAAAAGGCCATATGCTCCACATTGGGAGTGGACATTTAATTTAAAAAAAACGATCATAATTCATTATATATTTACACATTCATTAGTGCTACTTTTCAGCACACCATATATTTATATACAATATTAATAATATAATATTAATATTAACGAAGGTATGTGTCTTTTCACGGGGAAAATTCTCACAATTGTTTTATTGTTTATGTTTGAATCACTGTTATTTTTATTGTGACACAATGGTTAAAAAATAATACCTATGTATACTAAAATATTATTTTTGAAAAATGAGTTCATTGTTCGCAGGCATCAAATGAAAACCCACTTCGCATGCTTCTTGTGGTAACAGTTATGGAGTGGATGTAATAACATGATAACAATTCAAGATAAGTAGTAAAAGATAAGTAAATAAAATTAACAATTAACTATTATTTTCTATTAATTTGAAACGGTTTTTGTTGCTAGACGCTAAACGGCTTAACCCACGATCGTAGGTGAAAGAGATTGGACCACACTACAGTAGTAGTATTAATAGTTCGACGCCTCTCCACTACCGAAAGTGTCAGTAACCTTTGGCAACATTGATTGTATTATTATTAATTATATTAATTTTTATGTCATATTGTTTAACATTAACCCAATCCTACAATACCGTTTGCCTTTGGCTTAAAAGCATATTGGCAAGATATATCAATCTCACAAATCGCATTATATAGTCGTAGTGTATACTTTCATCTACGATTCTTTCGAAATAACTACAAAATGTTTTTTTTTACTTTAAACATCAAAACAAAAATTATCTGACTCGCAATATTTGATCATAAAAACTGAAACAATCAGATTATAGTAAAGAACATATGCTATCATTGTGTTCATTCTTATTCCACTCTAAAACTTTAATACATACTCAGTTGTTTTATTGACAACCGCATAAAGATCTTTGAATTCATCATCCCTTGTACGTACGAGATTTTTTATGGCTTTTTTTTATTAGGGTAAGTTTTCATTTATTAGCATATTATACATAAACAACAATCTATTTTAAGTGATGGTTTCTTTGTACTATAATATGCAAGTACGCACTTTTTTTTTTATTCACCTTCTTAGGAAATAGAACTTTATACAAAAGGCAAGCATTTGCGAGAGTAGTTGTCTGAAGATGCCTCTGAAAGAGACGAAACACGTGTCACAGTTTGTAGCACAATACGTTATAAGTTATTTTATTTTATATTGATAGAACTTTATTTCACTTTCAAAAAAATAAAAACTATACATACAAATATGCATAGATATCATTAAAACAAAAAATCAGATATACTAAACACCAGTCTTGCACGGCACTTCATTTTCATAGTTTAAGAATAGGTTTCCTGATCTAAAAGTTCCGCCTTTAGATGATTGATTTAAGGTCAGTAGTTCACTTTTTCCTGAATATTTATTGCTATACTGTAATTCAATTGCTATAATTTTGTTTTTTACGTAATTTAATCGCTTTCGATCTACTTTAATATAATCTTATGATCTGTATTTTATTTTATTTGGTATATACTATATAGGCTGTTTTCAATGACGATCAATTTTGAAAACTGACAGTTGATTTTTGATCAGTTTGGTTTGCCATTTCACCCTCATTAGACGTACGCCAGAACGATGCTGGAAAATTGTCCAAATTTATTTGGAAAATATTGTTTCCGTTTCACAAAATGTTGTTCAGTGATTAGGGTAATTTTTGGTGAAATGGCTACGTCAATAAGCAAAATTGACGCATTTGATTTTAAAAAATCTATAAAACAATCACACAAAAAATCATTCATTGCTGTGCTTTATGGACTGGTGTAATCAATATTCCTTATTTCTTCAAAAATAATGACGGCATAAACGTGACAGTCAATGCAGATTACTATATACACATAATTGCTAACAATTTCGTTCTTTAAATTGAATAGTATTAATGTGAAAGAGCTGTGAATTCGATGAGACGGTGGAAAATACCACACAACACGTGCCACAACCACTTTATTGAAGGAATTATGCACTCATTTGATGAGTGGATAATTTAACTTATCGGACCTGTGAATTGGCCTCCAAGATCTTGCTATTTAACACTTTTGGACTATTTTCTCTGTGGATATGTGCAGCCAATAGCCTACGCCGATAAATAAAAGACGATATACTGATATTTTTGTGTGTTTCAAATCATTTTAATATTCTTTATCTCTAAAAACATCCTCTATAATCATATAGCATTTGCATAAATAAAATATTACCTGTAATATTTCAAATTATTTACATTAAAACATTTATACACCAAAAGATATCGTATTATATATCCTCCCGAGTTTTTTTTTAATGTTTTAATACATCCTATTTCATTTTATTGCTGTTAATTAAATTGTAGCTTTATATTACGTTTGTGTGGGTGACTGGGTGATATATACGCGTGTTGATGAGGTCAGTGTGTTAGTATTGTTTATTTCGATTATTGCTATAGCAATTTTAGTTAGTGTAGCATAGTGGCTAAAATGAAATAAAAACATCTTTGAAAATAAATATTATGTCTATGTTTTTTTAATGAAGTGATCTAATTTTGGAACTGAAATATCAAATTGTTTTACTAATATATCGCTTATTATTATGAAAATTAAATTGTACACATTTTTCTTTCCCCAGCACTAAATTTGGTATAATAACTACACATTTTATCTTATAATTCACAGTTTTAATTAAATTTTATATCCTTTACGGCTACATTTTTTAAAATTATATAAAAACTTATTTCTTGATTTTCTGTCGTTAAGTAAAGTCGTTACACATTTTATTTTTTTGATTAGAATTTAATGCATAACACAAAAATCATATTTTTCGTCAAATCTGGCATAAAAATGTTATCAAAAAATAACATACCAACTGAAAAAAAAAAACATTTTTTTTATTTTTATATACGCTAGCATTATGAAAAAGAATGGTTGTATGTTTTTAAAATTCTATTTAGTTTGATTTTGAACATTTCCGCGAATGCTTGTAAATAGATCACTTATGATTAATTTTAAATATATGTCACATTCGTTCTTAATTAGTTTGGCCTTTAGTTCAGAATAATAATGAAAATGTAGTCAAAGCATCAATAACGGTTGCCGATGCCTGGCTTACTCTATCATTCAAAGAAAATATCTCCACGTGTATCCAATAATTATAATTTCTCCTTACCATCTTTGGGTGTATATTTACTCCTTGTTAAACATCCCTTTGATGAATAATTATTGTTTAAGATGTGTGTAATTATTCTGCCACACTCAGAATTATGATTAAAGTAAAATTGCTTGCATTAGTGTATTATAATATATACTATAATATAATATGATAATATCAAGGGAAGTAATTTAATGTTAAATGTAATAATTCATTTCTTTTCATTTTTTTATACTTACATAAGGATATATATAAAAATGATGCTTTATAATTTAAATAACACAAATCAAGTGTAAACAATAAGTACACTTAAGAACTCACTCGTGTTCACTGTGAATATTTAAACATTCAAAGCAATATCATTTTAAAAAACCAAAGCTATTCCCCGTGGCATCACTGTTGGCAGGTTTGCTTAACACTCGTGACACTATTTAAAATTGACACGAAATACATTGGTAATATCTCAGACGTTGAATTTTATTTTTCAACAATGATAGCTATATTTTTTTTAATATTTTGACATAAACTATGGCATTTTATTTTACAAGAATTCGTTATTTTTATTTTATTAAAATAAAAAAATGTAAATATCAAAGTCGATTTTCTGTTCGAATGTATGGGTGTTTGTGATGTCCTAAAACTCTCTCCCAATCTTCCGATCTTTCAATTACAAGACCTAGCGAGATCGATTAGTTAACCCCTAGTCCTGTTCTAGCCTTATCCTTCTAACTCTACTACTCTTTTTGAAAAAGAGAGTTTGATCGACTAAGTAATAAACAGTTCTTGTAGAAAAAATCTGTTGATATACCTCCATTAGAAGGCCATATGCTCTACATTGGGAGCGGACATGAATACATATATATATAAAGATTAACATGGTATTTAGATAAAAGATAATCAACATATAATTTCAATATTCTAGCAAGCTGGATTGTATTATGTTAATACAAATAGTGATTTGGTTTTAAATTACTATCATTCAAAAATTTCTCTCTCGTAAACGCATTGGCTTTTTCCATTCTCTTTAAACAACATTATTAAATTGAAGCCATTTTATATTTGAAAAAATACTTATTACAAATAATAATGTTGTAAATGATTCATTGTTGATCTCGAAAGAATGCACAATTCGCTTAACAAACTAAGCTTCAAAAATATATAGGAAGGTCAGAGCCGTGGAGCTTGAAACGATTGCAAAAAATATATGTAGTTTTTTTCGACATCTTTTCACGATCGTGAGAATTTCTCAAACTGATGCAATCAATATTTGTGTAGTGATTGTTTTTAAATGGTCGCGTTCACGGGAATCGACCTATATTAATTTTATTACACTGTTTTCAATACTCAATTAATCACTGTAATCTTTGAAGGTGATCGATCCAATTATTGGCACTCGTAATGAAAAAAATCAGTAACTTATTTTCAGACATTTTTAAGATTATGTTTGTTATAATTTAAGTGTTACAACTTAGTATATCGTAAAGTTTTACTCTTTTATATGACTGACGTACACTTTTTAATAAAACCATTTAAAGAAATTGTTAAAATGAAAAAATATATATTCATTTTGTTGAGACTTACTTGCCTAAAGCTTTTGATTGCTTAAGGGAGCTTTTATTGTTAAGTAACAAATGCCTAATATTGTTTTAACCGTGTTTGTAAACAAAAAATTCTAAATTAAATTGACAAACCAATCATCAAAAATCAAATTAAATTATGTGTAAGAATGTTCAGGCTATGAAAAGAAAACATCTAAAATACAATACAATAAATAATCAATAAAGCGATTGTAATATTCTATTATAGAAGAAGAAACTGTTATAAACATTTTTAAAAAATACCGCATAAATGAAATATTTGGTATTATTTAAAAAAAAAATCAATACATAAGTTTAAAATTTACAACAAAATATCACTTTAAATATTAGATAGAAAATGATATTAACTATTGATTGTCATCCTATAGATGTAATTTAGTAATAAAAAAAACTTTCCTTATATTCTAGGCTGAGAATTCAATGTCGGAGTTGTGGAGATTGGTGTCTTTTAGATGGAGTCAGACTCCTTTCAATAAAAATTTTAATCGTTAAAATTATGTACATTCACACAAATTTTGTCGCTAATGATCCGGATTTCGCCTTTCGGTATCTTAAGGCGTTCAAGTGTACGGATACAATTGAACTGACTTGTGTAAATGTACATAATTTGAGCGATTCAACTATTATGTTAAAACTCCACTAAGCACCTTCAGTCAAAGTCTTAAATCAAAAATAAAACGCAAACAGTATGCATTTTTGTTGATATTTAAAAAAAATATGCATAAAAGTTGCGTCTTTTTAAATCAGAGCCGGAGTTGGAGTCGAGGTTTTTTTTACGTATACAAAACCCTGTTTAAACCATTATAATAATAATCAAATATTTGAAAATGTTTTAGTCAACTTTAAATTTCATTCAAAATGAGTTACTGTGAAAAGTTTATTTTAATAAATTGTACTATTGTTGTATTACCAGTTCACGAATTATTTAATTATACATGGACCGGCAATCGTTTATTTTTTGTATTCAGTTTATCTTTTCGTATGCTTTAATATTGGCATTGTAGATGCGGATGTACGATAAATATCACTTACCTGTTCTACGTTATACTAAATAGATTCATCAGCTGCTCTTTGCCAACACGCTGAGTAAAACTGCCCCGCGAACTTATTACAAGCGGTTCGCAAAATTACAAGAGCGTCGTTCTAGATAAGAATTTATGACGGGATACGATGTTCATTTGCAATAGCTAAAACACTGAGTAATGGATATTTGTTCTTAGAAAATAGACAAATAAATTGTCATGTGATCGTAGACAAAAAATAAATTCTCTGAAATAACTTTATAGAGAATTTTGGATTTTTGTCCAAGCTGAATACGTAGCTAATTCCAAAGAAATTTTACAAGCATGCAATTTTCACCATTATATATGTTTACCATCAGATCATCTTTAGTCAGCCAAGCATGCAATGGTAAGACTATGGACTATTGTGGTTTGAATAGACATCATTATGTATTGTTTAATGGGACTGAGTCGTAAAATTTTCCCGACTCCGACTCTTCCCAAAATTTCCGACTTCACGACTCTCGACTCCGACTCCACAGCCCTGGCTTATTCTACAATTCATTTTCTTTTTCTCTACGCATTCTACCTAAACTGAAAAATGTGAAATACTTACATGTATAAAAGAAAAAATGAAGATAACTTTTTTTAAGTTGAAATAAGTGTTTTTTTTTCTCAAAGAATGGTATTAAATGCAAAATTTTCAATGTTTATAACTTGTTAAAAAAAATACGTTTCAAAAATCAACAGTTATTCATAAAATATTTCTACGAAACATCATACATATTATATTTTACGTAAATAATCTTATTTTTTTTCCTGATCATCTAAATCAGTCAACATTTTCCGTCGCCAAGTTCTATTTAAATTTCGATACAAATTTCTGCAGAAGAACATTCTTTTTGTATACCACCTAGATCGTAGACTTACTGTATACTTGATTGAATATATGTTTTCTTACTCTTTAATATATAATTTATCATAAATTATAACATTTAGCAATTACAGTCATTGTGTGTAATTTTATTACTGTAAATTTATCACTCTACTTATAAGTTTTATTATGCTTTCTGTTAATAATAATAACTGTCATGAATCAATTTTCATGATTGATTAAACTATTCATTTCAATTAAACCCAATCAAGTCGTTCAAACGAAAGTTAATAACCAACCTATAACTCGTATCATATGGGTAAGTAAATGATTGAGCCATAATTTATAACTTACAAGTTTATGAACGAATACGTCTTGAATTAGCGATTTATCGAACAGTATAATTAACTTTCTGCGCACTTAGTTCATTGCAAGAACAACAAAATGTCAAAGCCATTTTCTTTTGTTTTAAAAATATTTTTCATCGCATGGTAAATTTCAGTAGCTTGTAGCTAACACGCTGTAATTACCTCTCTAAAGATGATTAAGAAACAAAACACATTTTTCTAAAGTTAATTATTTCTGAGTTTATATTTACACTTATAGTTTTAAGCTTGTTAGAAGAAATTTGAAAAAAAAAATAACAGTATTTAAATAAACTGGCTTGGATATGTGCTGCGAATGCTTTAAGAAAATCTGAATTCCGTTTGTCTCTTCTACCAACCGGATAGATTCCGCCGTCGTGAAAAGCCACTGATGACCATCTATCTATCTATAGGATGTACTCGGAGGAGATGCGGGACGGTGGAACGACATGGGAGGAAGCAAGAAGACTGGCGGGGGACAAGAGAATCTTGGAAGAACCATGTGGTGGCCATATGCTCCGGCTAGGGAGCGGATATGGAAAAAAAATCATAAACTTAGCCAATGTTTTTTTTTAAAGAAATTAGCTTCAGAGAATGTAAACATAACAAAAATTCATGTTTAAAAACAAATACACACCTAGATTGATTTAAAAAAAAGTATAATATATACCCATGTCCGTTCCCAATGTGGAGCGTATAGTTATGTAGTGAAAGTATCTGAACAGTTTTTTTACGAGAGCTGTTGGTTACTCAGTTGCTCAAACTATCGGTATGCACAATATGATTTTTTATTTTAAAGAATTGTTTATTTCTTTATAAAGTTAGGGATTGATGTATACCGCATAAATCTGTGTATATTTCAAATATTGTTATTTTAAAAAATAAGATATTCAAGCTAGAGAAGCAGTGGCGTAGCAATGGCCATGGGTGGCACTTTTTAGGAAGTGTCATTTTTAAATAAATAAATTGAAATCCCAGACGTAGTAAATACATAAAAATTGTTGTTACATAATCAATGCAACCCTCTTCACTATGTTTTGTGTCTCGCTGATAAATTGTGCTTTTTTGGTAGAAAAATATCTATAATTTAAAATAAATTTAAACTTAGTAAACTTGATAAAACTTTAGAAAAAAAAAATTTTTTTCAAGAATTTTAGCCAAAATAGTTCATCAAAATTCGCTCAAAGACTGCTCCCGGTGTTAAAACCTCTTCTTACGCTACTCTAGAGAGACTCTATCCCAAAAACTAAAATTTTCATTTGCTATCAATTCGTTACCGACCAACTTCTTTTCGATATATTCGTGGTAATTATACTTTATTTATCTACAGAACGTTGTATAATATTCTTCGAAATTGTTTCCATAATAGTTTCTCGTATCACAATCGATCGACTAACCTCTCTCTTGTACGATAATTGATTGTTTAGCGAATTGAAAATTACATCAATGCTATTGTTCTGCGGAATCGTTTAAATAATAATTCAAGCTCTAAGCGTAATGTCACGATCAGCTCTGCAGCGCTCAATCAATATAATTTCTTATTCAATAACATTAAGAGGATATAGTACCTTTACGCCTGAAAACAGAGTAAATCGATCGTTTGCCATCGACGAAATCTCGTGAACCGTTCACTTAAAATTTTTTTTTTTTCAAATATTACATTTTCCAAACGCTTTTTTACACTATTACATTTTTTTTTTCATGAAAATAGTCATATTTTCAAGAATAAAAGGCAAACAGTTTACACAGAATTTTTAAACTGCTTTCGTTTTGATCATTTTTAGAGTTTATTGTAAGATACCGAAGTTTAATGTTTTAGAAAGAAATGCAGATAAAGGTTTGTTTAACAAAGTGATTTGAGCAGAATTTCCAATTTATGTAATATAATGATTGTACATCTATTTGAAATGTACCATTTTTCCCACTTTTTCTGACTGATTTTTAAAGCATAATTGGATCATAAATACTTCTAAAAAAAATTGGAATAATAAAACATTTTATTGTTTACATTTAAAAGCAAAAAAAATTTTAAAAAATTGTCATACCAATAAATAATAACTATTTTTCGGGGATGTGTTTTTCTTGCCGTAAATTTCGCAAACCCAGTCAGTGTGAGAAAGACGTTCGTACTGAGTGCACGTGCCACATATTACTCTGCATTAACTTAAAACACTGGTCATACAAATGAATCGATGAAATGTATTTTTTATTTTGCGATAAAAAAGTTGTTGCGCAAAATAGCGGTTAGGGTTAGGGTTGCTCAATGCGCTTACAAATAATATTATTATTTATAATACAATAATGTCTTTTCCAATAGCGATTATTTTAAAGACCAGTATTTAGCTTAATGGATAAGCATTTTGAAATATTTATTTGGCAATGCTTTTAAAAAGAGATTCTATTCAATATAATAGTAGCAGTAGTTGAATAAAAAGATTTTTCACATTAGTAGTTTTGAATCATTTCTATATTTCAAAAGATTTTTGCTAAAAAAACAAAGTTCGTCATCTAAATCGAAAAAAAACTTGAAAATTATTAGATAAGGTAAGATATTAACAGTAAATATTTTTTAAGAATCATTATACAGATGGTAAACCATGTTTTTTTGCAACGTAGTTTTTATCAGGAATTTTTTTCAATAATTTCATTTTAACTTATATATATGTGTACCATCAGATCATATTTAGTCAGCCAAGTATGAAATGTTAATTCTTTTGACTATTTTGTTTACATACACATCATTAAATATATTTTTCAAAAAAAAATCGAGCCGCTCATTTTTCACGACTCCGGCCAAAATACCGCGACTCCGACTCCACAGCCCTGGTTTTTTTGATTGAATACATTTTTCTACCGTCAAACTTGTTTTTTTTAAGTTATAATTGAATAAAACAGAATGCTAGAAAATATTCGAAATTGATATATGACAAATATATATACATATGTATGGATACATAATAAACTTGTGAAATATATTAATTCATACATTTAAGTCATTTTTTGTACCACCCAACAAAGTTAGTCCGATGCAGCCGATATAACTTAACGACTTTAATTTATCTATTATATTAAATGATTGAAAACCATATTTTTTCGATAACTTACCAAATTATGTAACAATATTATACCTACAATACATTAATATTCAAATCAATCACATGATTTGAATTACTTTTAATATTATTAGTATTATGTTTTTTTGTCACAGCCCTGAATGTCGAACTTGTATATTGGCGAGAGAAAAAAAGTTCCCAAACATTATACAAAAATACGAATATATTTATGCAATTGATATAAATTATACAAATATACGAATATATTTATGCAATTGATATAAATTATACAAATAACTTTTTTTGATCAGGCATACTATTCATTTAGTTTCTTCCTTATTGAATTAGTGTTAGGCTATATAAAAACTTGAAGTAAAAATAAACACATCATAACATTTGGTTATGACTTTAAAGACATGCATGGATTATGAATATTTTCGATAGTTTCGGCATTCACTAAAGACAAAATCATTTTATAACAAATTAACAAATAAACTTTGTCATTCCACTAATTGTTTACAAATTGTAACACGTTTTTGGCTTTTTCGAGAAGCGTCTTCATACCAACTATCTTAAAGCTATTATTAGTTAATGAAATTTACCTTTATTCTAAGTAATCAGTGGAATAACTAAGTTTTCTGATAGCAAACATGTTTTTATTCCGTGAATTCAGTATATATATTTTTTTTTTTGAAAATGATTACAAATATTCTCCAAGATAGCTTAGATGTCCAACAAGAAATATAAGACATAGTTAATATAATTTTCGGAAAATCCACTGTCAGAACTATGGCGTGAACCAGAAATAACTATCAACTGAAATTTATATTTATTTTAGAACTCAATACTTTTTCCATTTTAATCTTATTATGTCAATATTTTTTATTCAACAGAATGTTTTTAACTGTATTCATATTAAAATCAATATCATAACAAATAGGTTATACAAAATTAAAAATAAAAACAAATTCTTTCAATATATTAGAGAAAGTTTGAGAAATTTGTATTGTATGGTTTATCTTGTTTATTTCTTTTATTATTTCGTTTGACAAAACACCGTCTCTGATTTACATTTATTAAATACGATGGCTTACTGTTGCTATCAATAACTCATATGTAGCATTATAAGTCATTTTCACGGTATATATAATTAACGCATTGTTTCAGTTACATATAATTTTTGCAACAGATATTTGGGGAAGTAAATTAGATTGTCAGTCTTTGCTACGAAGATAAAAAAGTACTTACTGATTTTCGTCAATAACAAATTGTTTTATATGAAAAACCCTTATTACTGTCTAAATATCCATCCGTGTGTTAGGTGGTATTGCTATTTTTGTAATGAAATATACAAATGTTTTGCTTGTTTTGATACTGTAAAAATACGTATTGTGGTGGTTACTTATTTAAGTCAGTGCAATATTTATGCTGTAGGTCAAATTTAAGTTTTGCAATCCTACTGAGTCGCCTTAAGGATTCGTGTTGGATAATGTAGTCTTATTTGTTTAACGTTAACATTGTATTTAGTTTATATATACAGTTAAACCCCCATTTACACTAAAGGGACAGTGTAATTCGGGGAAGTGTAATTCGGGGTAGTGTAATTGGGGGAGTGAATCTCATACAAAATTAGGGATTTGGGTTTTTTCGCAAAAAATGCATTTTTTTGATTTCCCTTAGTTTTGAAAAAAAAAATTAAGGACGAAACATTTAGTTACTAAATGATAAAATGCAAAGCGTGCCAAAATCCAACACATAGACAGTCGACCGGCTATACGTGTATAGCCTGGCACGTGTTGAATACACATACGCTAGCCAACATTTGACTGTATACGCCGCACAGACGACCGTCTCGTAGCAACGACAATGGAATGCGACAGTGCAATTGGGAGATTTGCGGCGAATATTTCAAACCGGCGCGTAATTCGGGGTAGTGTAATTGGGGGTTCCACTGTATATACTTTAAATATACCATGGTGGTTAAAATACATCGTTAAAAGTTGTAATAACTACTAATTTTTTAGCTGTTTTATGTTGTGCTTAAAAAAATATCATCTTTATAAATTCATGTATAAGAAGCAATTTAGTTCTATGAACGGTAATATTAATTTCGAATCAGTATTTATCAATAAAGTCACGGTAGCGAATCATAGCATTTGACGAAGACTCCGGTGTACTGATTTTTGGGATAATATACTTGCGTTGAATATTGGGAGTGAGTTGATTTGATTTCGTGAGAATCTCGAAGATAAGAGAACTTACCAAACAGCGCCATGTTTCGTCGGTGAGTCAACAACGCAGGAACTGGTAAAGAGAGTTATAATTATGGAAAGAATATATTTAATTTAAATACACAAGAGTAATTTTATCATAAAAAATACCCGACATACATTCAATTCCAGCACGGAGAAAAGTTACAGATTTTTAAAAAAAGCACGAGCATTAAACTATTCAATACCTTGTACAGCAATAAATTTAACACAGTTACTTCATAGTGAATTTCCGTTGGGGATGAAATATATTATATATTCAATCCCGGGCGGAAATCAGAGTTACACCATTCGCTGAATCAAATAACTTGCAACAACAAAAAAATACACACACTTGAAATTAAAAAGGAACAGCACAGGATGGCACATTCTTTCACTTAGTTGGCCAAAGAAAGAAGAGAAATAATTACAGACAAAATTCTTCATGTCAATCGTATGCTCTAGTTTTGGATTGGTGTTCTTAGAGTACTGCTAAAGCAATACTCGATCAAGTATACTTTAATGTTAAATTTGTATTCAAAATATTTAATTTAATTAAATTAAGTTATTTATTTTACTCCCAGCTGTCTTCATAAAGGGGTATCAAGACACATTGGGCACTTAGCAAAACAGAGTTGTGCCAAGTAGTCATAAAGAGCCGTTGAAACTGGCTAGGTCACGTGCTGCGGATGCTTCCAGAAAACCTCAATGCTACTTGCCTATTTTTCCGACTGTCAGGATTCCGACGTGCTTCGTGATGTTGGATTGTCGTGGTAGGAAGCAAAACAATTGACAGGTGACAGGAAATCATGGATGCGTCACATAAGGAGAGAATAGAAGCAAACAAGATTTTTTAAACCATTATATTACTTTACATTTTGTTTGTTGCTGCTCTGTAGAAGTGTCATGTTTAACACTTTAAAAAGCAAGAGATTTTTCTGTATACAAACGATTGCCAAATCAATACTCATTTGTTTCGAACGCAGTTTTTTGCACAGTTCATTTGTTTCTTACACAATTTTTCAAGTTGCTAATAATATGTCAAACAGTAGAATAATGAAATGAATAATATTCACATTACAATAAACTCAATCAATCATCAGAAAACATTGTCGCCGTCATTATTTAACAAATTATATTTTGATGGAAAAAATTTCCCTCGTCAAACATTTTGCTATGCGAAAAATACGCCATTGTCATAAATTTTGCCCGTCATCTTGCTTTTCCGAGAAGTTTAGCAAAACAATGATTTAGAGTCCTAAGCAAACGTGCCAGTAGAGTTTTGATTGTACATTTGGATAGAGGCCAAAGCAATCTGTCCTCCCAACCGTTAAACTTTAGCATTTTTTTTCTACACGATTGTAAAATTATCTCGGTAATAAATAATCCTTAAAAGAAAGAGAATAATGTTATTTAAATATCTTTGGAATATAAATTTCGTAAGAGTGGATTTTAGCCTTGAAATTTTGTATTTAACTTGGTTGAATCTTATGAAAAAATCATCGTTCAAAAATTGATCGGATACACTTTTTGGTTAACGTATTTACGCTGAACTTTTTTTTGAATTGTAATGTTATATAATAAATATGAATTAGGTCGTATCTGAAAGGAATGGAATCTAACACATAAGCCTGATTTTTATACATGACCATATTGTCGAGTTAAGCACGGTAAGGGTATCTGAAATAGCACACTACATCAAATATGTTTCAAATTCTTACATGAAGTTTTTGTTACATTGTTGTTACAAAAAACATATAAGTTATATCAGTGCTTTTCTTTCCATGCGACGCGTTGGAACGGCGTTCCGACACCTTTTTTCGCGGAATTTTGAATGTTCAAATAAATATTCGTAAATTTTTATTTATATTTTGTTTTTAAAACTGTTTCATGGAAACCATTGTCTGTTTATTTTTATCTAAGTTCCCTTTTTAATGTAATGTGTAAAAAAAATACCAGATCCATAAACTTACTTTGTGGCCAGAACTAGGGATGCAAATGCTTCATACATTATTATTTTTTTTGCAAAACAAAAAGTAATTACAAAACTTTTTCCCAACAGTCCATAGAGCAGTGGTCAACGTGGTTGGCTTTTATGACGAATCTTACGGGCTCAAATCACAGTACAAAGCCAAGCGAGAGCGATTAGTTAATCACTAGTCGTGTATTAGCCCTATTCTTCTATCCTTAAAAAACTTAAACACTTCGGAAAAAAAATATATTGAAAACTTAGTAACAAAAAGTTTTCGTAAAAAGCCTTCTGTTCGGATACCTCTAGTAGGAAACCACCTGCATCCTATTGAGTACCGACAAGGATTAGAAAAAAGTCTTGACAAGAAGTGAGTTCCGGTACTTTTTGTTTTACAAAAAAGCACTTAATAATTTGATATAAAGAGTAAATTTTATGTATTAAATTCTACAAGAATTATTCACGACTCTTATCAAATTAAAACACTTCTTATTGAATATTGTCAGAATACGCAGAGACAATTGATATTATTTAAGTAAGCATAAATTTTATTATCCTTTTAAATGAGGTTACATGATATAAAATTCCGGACTATAAAATACAATTTTTCTGAGTAAACTAAAGTGAAGATTGCTAAACGCCTAGTCATATTGATTTAATGTTTAAACATTTATTTTCCTTATATTATATAATATCGTATGTATCAGGTATGTGAAACTGGTTTATATTTCTCCGTCTTTTACGTACCAACCTATAATATAACTTTTCAAATCTCATAAGAAAAAACTCTTAAATATGCTACAGTTTTCTTAGAATTTTTGTAGAAAGATTATGAAAGAATTTGCCATTTTTTTCATAGATATTCAATCATGTATTAAAATTATATTTTTTTTAATACCCAGTCTGCTTATATGTGTATAATTTTTTTGTCGTGTGCTTTAATTTACAAATGCTTATATTATATATACATATATATATTTTAATTTATTTTGATTTTATCTACCATGGAGTTAATCACAAATTTGAAGAATTATATTATACGATAGTGGTGGGAAATTTTTAACATCTTTCTTTTGATTATTTTACTGGACAATTGTTTAATCTCTCGTCGTTATGAAGGCTTGAAAAGTGGAAATAGTATAAAATGTTTTATTCTAAATTATTTTAGTAACGTCTTGGGTTTAATTTGAAAAATACAATATTTATCAAGGGAAAAATGTTTACGAAGGAAAGAAATATACAAAAATTACTCATGTTCATAAATTTGGTTGACTTTTTTAAGCGATGCGTTGAATCAAAATTTGAATCGTCCAAATTATGTACATTCACACAAGTTTTGTCTTCTTTAGGCGTCCAAGTATTATAATCATAATCATATCAAGTTTCATAACAACACGAAACTTTAACACTCATATTTACTATAGAGTTCAGTCAATCTTGCTGTACTGGCAATATTGATATAACTTACGATTTCGACTAAAAGTGCTTGGTGGATTTCAATATTAAATTTGAACCGTTCAAATTATATACATTCACACAAGTTTTGTCACTAACGACCCGGTTTTCACCTTTCGGCATCTTCGGGCTGCCAAGTGCGTGGATGGATCACTTTTATTTCAAAATCTTTTATTTACAAATATTCATTAAATGCATCACTTGTTAATTAATGCCAACATTTCAACAACAAAACAAAATATTTCGAGACATTATTATTTCTAGTAATTCTTGTTCATTGGTTGTTCTTGTCGAATAAAAGATTCAACTTGTTTTTGAGTCGATGTAATTACACCATCAGGTGAACGATCGCAAACAAAATGGCGAGTACTTTTTTATCCGTCCTGTCAATCGAATCCGAGTGTAAATAAGCTCCATGTCAGATTAAATCTAGCCAGCCAAACAATATCACATATTATCAGTCACAATGGGCACTTATAAAAAATAGAAATACCCACTCGGAACAATCGACGCATTCAAAATCAGGCGAGTGTGTCTACGTCTTGAGAAGCGTTTCTGAAAAATTGCAACTCGGGCAAAACAATGGCGTGAAATTTCCCAATTTTTATTGTGTTAATAGAATGGCTTTGTTTGAAATGCTAAAACCAACACCGGTTGAGGTCACATTATATTCTCTGGCTAATATTTTTATTATTGTATATAAAGCATAATTAGAAAAGAACACTGCTAAAATGGGGGCAGCAGATTAGTTTTGTGCAGTGGCGGATTATCTTATAAGCGCACGAGGCGCGCGCTTGGGGCCTCCGAATTTTAAGGGCCTCAAACATAGCATAATTTTTTATATAATATTTATATAATATAATACAATGGTTTTAACATTGCTTAAAGTAAATTTTAATACCCATTTTTTTTTTGATATATCGAAATGTAGTGATGCATTTAGAATTTTTTGCCTTACTTGGGTATCTCAAAAATATCAATTACGGAAATTATGAGTTTTTATACTAAGCCCCTCATATATTTATCCTGTAAAATTATTGGTAACACAATATTATGTACATTGCATCGATATTTATCAAGCAAAATTTCATTGATTGACTAGGTAGAACTGCATTATAATAGGGTAAAAATAGCAATGTATTTAGTTCTACAGTTTTTTAATATTAATCAATTGATAGCTATTTTGGCTTTCGCCATCGTCAGAACTATCTGTAAAACTTTATTTATGACTATGGCGAAAGTCGAAATAGCTATCAACTAATAAATATAAAAAAATGTAGAACTAAATACTTTGATATTTTATCCTATTGTTAGCAAAATGTTGTTCTCAAAATATGCATATCGGGACGTACAATATCTTTGCACAAAACTACCGTTACGTTTTGCGGTTTTGGTGAAAAACTCCAATAATTTTATTTATTTAACAATAGTTTTAAGAAAGCCAGTTGGTTCATCAGTTTTAAAATTACACGATTAAACAAAACATCGTTAAAATTCTAACGTACCACAAGATAATCATACAATTACTGTGGCTGGCGCAGACGCCATAGCCATTCCAAATGAGAATTGTATTGTATGTAATTATTTTATGTGCCTAATCGAGACAACTGTAGTAGAAGATTGAAGCGAATTAACGTCCATCATTGTCTACCCCTACAATTGCATCAGCTTTAATATTTTTTACTGCTCACAATTCTAAACCTTACTTTGAAAAGGTTCTAACTGACATTTTGGCATAAAATGACGTTTTGGTCGGGAAATGTTGTATTTGCCACAATCTAATATATATATTTATTTCAGAGTCATACATTTTAAAAAAAGAAGTTAGCAGGATTCTAAAGTTCTATCTGCACACTTTCTTTCGTACATTAATTTTACAAGCTTCTAAGAAACAATAGGACTTTTTATAATCGATTTATAAAAAACTTTCGTTTTACAGTATTACAACTCAGTATATTATTATAAAACTTAAATCTTTTGAACAAAGTTGCGACAACATTCAGCTTAGGCAATCAATCGGTAGGTGTCAACTACGGTATCCAATCCCGGGATTGGGATTAGCTCTCCTCAATTCGCTATACTTTCCCCCCGGATTGTCTCGAAACCTCGTTTTTTTTTTTTTAGCTCACCGACGAATTTGAAATCATCAATTCACCAATTTCGTGTAATTTTTTGGGATTTGGTCAAAAATTCTCAATCCCGAAATCCCGGGGTCGCGACCATGTCAATCCCGGGATTTCGAGATCTGAAAATTGAACGGGATCTCGGGATTGGATGTCCTAGTTCAGGGATGGCGAACCTATGGCACGCGTGCCCAATGTGGCATGTTTGAGAATTTGGATGACACTCGAACGATTTCCAAATTCAAAAAAAAAATACATTTTGTTTAATAATCTTTGATTTATTAGTTCAAATTTTGTTGTTGTAGTAATTATTATTTTTCAGAAAAAAACACATTTTTTATTTTTCTATTTTGTTTTTTTTACTGCTTGGGCACGCCACACAATCAAGAAATAATATTTGAGGATTTTTGGCACGCGGACTCAAAAAGGCTCGCCATCCTTGCCCTAGTGGCAACTGTCAAACGCATACAACAGACCAAGTGTAGAATGTTCAACTGAACGTTACAACCTTTTCAAACTCAATTATTGTTGTCAGTTCAGAGCAAAAAGGTTCTTAATACAGTTTTAAGCACTGATTATCTCCAGATATATAGTTGTTTAAATTAAATAAATTTTGCTTAAAATTAGTAAAATAATTATGTTTTTACTTGCTCATTATCAAAAGTGCATTTTTTTCTTTTCAATTTCAAAATATGATCAGTCAAATATTCAAACGCTCGTATCTCAAAACATGGTAAAGTGCAAATAGAACCTTTTCAAAGTAAGGTAACGAATTGTTTCGTGTGAAAAAGCATTTCCATCACCAGCACCAGATAAATCTAATTTGTCCTAATTGTAACTCGGTTACTTCGACTGTCGCGAAACATTTTTATTTCTAAGCCTTTCATTGAGAATAACCGTGCTCATTGAAAGATTTTTTTAAATACACGATCGTCTGAATTGAAGACTTTTTTCACTCGAGCTTAAGTGTTCTTCAAGGATAAAAATATGCACACAATCAAGTACCTGCATACTTACCCCATTAGTCAGAGTTTGCCAGCCTTAAGGATACCAAAGTGCTCACCTAATTACATTGAAATACATAAATGTTTTTGTAAAAAAAACCTTTTTTTTATATCCCCCCCCAAACTCAGTGGCTTATTACCCACAGTGTATCTTGACCTGTTTTGTAATACGCTATACCCACGTAAAGTGTATTCTGACCTGCTAAGTAAAAAAAAATATCTTTCATATACCTTTTATTATAGTAGTACAGTGGAATCCCGATCTACTGTTCTCGCATTATTTGTTTTCCCGCTTAGATCGTTTATTTTCCATAGTTCCAGCAAAACATCCATAAGAACAATGTAAAATAGTCCCGCTTTAATCGTTCTTTGATCTGTCATCTAAATATTATTGTCCCGTGCCGAATATTATCTCGGTTGACCGGTTTTGTTGATTTTTTTTAATTTCGCTCGTAAATAGTCTTACTTCACATCTCGTTTAGCCATTTTTTCTAATTTACAACTAAAATGTCTAAATGAATAAAACTTGAAGTATAGCTAAGAAACTGAAAACAAATCAAGACCTTGAAAAAAAACAAGGAGAAGAACGCGTTGACATAGCGAAAAGAGTTAACTTACAAAAGTACGCGGGCTTAAAGAGTCTCTGTTAAAATGTAGGTGCCAAACTACAAATAAACAATTTAGTATTTACTAAGCAATTAAAAAAATATATTCTTTAATAAAAAAGCGCAAATAAATAAATAGGTTGTTTAAGAATTTAAACAATATTTTAAGATTTCCCGCATTTTTCGTTTGTTTGTTCATTACGGTCTCTTGAAAAACGTAGAATCGGAGTTTCACTATATTTATATTTGTTTATTGATTTCTTTAGATAATTTTACTATTTAATATACAAACCTCGTTTTCTCTTGCAGGGTACAGTCGAATTAATAAATATTCATGTCTGCTAAAATATCTGTTTGTGATTATTTTTACCATTGACTGGAACGTTGATAAATGTAGAAAGATAAAAACAATTAATTAATTTTGTTTCAAATTTACTTGTTCACAGCTCCCCCATTGATTTTCAGACAGTGTAAAAAGATTGCCGACCTCTGTCATACAACATTACATTATCAAAAAAATTATTAAGATAAAGGGCTGAAAATGTGATACTGTTACGATATTATCAACCTGGAAAAGGGAATTTTAGTAAATTTGTAACGATTGACAATCAATGATTGTATTGAAAATGTTTAAGAAAATTTAGGTTAAGTTAACCAACTACTGCATTGCTTCCCAGATTGGGAGCCGCCGCAGAACATGTTTTGTATTGAGGAGAGCCGCGGATTATTTTTTTTCAGATGAAGGTGGCCGTGGAATTAAAAAGGTTGGGAAGCACTGCTCTACTGTACATTTTTAAAATATACATCAACTGTTAGTCCAATCACCACCAATTATGTGTATGCAATCTTTATAACCAATATATGTATGTTAAATGTTCAATGAATTTCTAATTATGGACCTGGACATAGAGAACTAGTCGTTACTTTCAGATCAGTTTGACGAACTCACCAAATTTCATTCTTACAAACAAAACTATTGACGTATTATTAAAGAATACATTTAAAACACAGCCAGATGTAGAAGTTACTACTAAAAAAGTTTTATTTTCTTCACAGCCACTTTTAGAATGTTTACTGTTAATAATAACATTATATTTAAAAAAAAAAACATACTCATTTGTACTAGTTCCACTTTTATTTAATACTATCAGAACCGACTTTAGTCATGTTACCAACTGATAAGCGAATACAATATTACAGTGTTTTTATACAAAACAAAACAAATGCTGAAAAATGTTACATTTCTCAGATTAGAATTACGTTAATTTACTGTTAGTGTCCTCTTAAGCTAAATTACTCTTTGATGTGTTTTGTACTTATGTATTGGAAGTAATAAACATTTGTCACCTGCGTGGTCGAGTGGTCAACGTCGTTGGCTTCGGTTACGGGTTCAAATCCCTGTATGGACAGTTTTTTAAACTGATTTATGAATTTATATTCGAAGGCATGGATTTACGTGATGTCTTAAATTTCCTACTCCCAGCCATCTTATCCTATGAACGAGGCATAGCGAGAGTGATTAGCTAATCACTAGTCCTGTCCTAGCCCAATCCTTCTATTCCTACTCTCTTCGGAAAAGATAGGTTGAGCAGCTGAGTATCAAGCAGATCTCGTAAAAACACTTGTGTTAAGAAAAACTTCATTAGGAGTCCATATGCTCCACATTGGGAGCGGACATGGTAAAAAAAATCTTAGTTTTCTAAGATAGTGTCACTTATTCATATTTTGTACCTTTGTTTGTAAATTTCTTTCAATACCAATTGTTTTGAAAGCCCCCAAAGTTATTGATTCTTTTAGAGTACGACTCTGGCTAAAACATCCCGACTCCACGTTTCCGACTCCGGCTCCACAGCCCTGCTTATTTCTAGTAAAAATATATTTTTTGGTCTTTTTAACGGGAAGATAAATAATTTGTCGCAGAACTCGTATTTTCCAAGCGATCGTTGAACTCAGATCTCAAGAAAGATATGTTTGTTAAAAATGAGCTTGACTTGGACAAAAAGCTCCCTACATTTTGTCCTTTGATAAGGATGAATAATGCACGTAAAGCTCGGCGGAATAAAATTAATTCCTTTCTGTCCGATGGAATGAATTCTTTTTTGTTGCATGAGACAAGCGGTGTCAGCAGTTAACCCTCCAGAGACGAGAGCTTTTTTCTGATAAAAAAAATATTTTCTAAGTCATATTGAAGTCACGGATAACTTTTATTCCTATCCAAAATTAAAAAAAAAAAAAAACGCAAAGTCGTTGTATAGAAACCCTGCATGACTATATAGCCATGCTCATCCTTTTATTACCGTGTAATATTGAGTACGGACAGTAGTAAGGACAAAAGCGACCGTATGGGCTTGCAAACATTCGGGGTTGAAATATAGCTAAACGTGATTTTTTAAAAAATATTTACAATTTGACCTCTTTAGATCAACATAATTTCAAAACAAATATATTAGCAAAATAACCGTAAATAATTTTATATATTTATAAAAAAATATCTAAAAGTTTCAAAAAGTAAATAAAAAAAAACGGAAATTCAAAAAATCACTTTTGGAGACCGTTCCTGTTCCTACGGCTGATGGTTAACTGTAGTCCGTACCCTTCTTAACCAAATATGAGCAAAAGCAACGATATTCAGGTAGAAAAAGTATGAATAGTGGGATCAATAGACAACGGTGTTTTGTGTGACCATATGGTGACGCTCGTCCTTGGAGGGTTAAGACAAGATTGTTATCACGTTTATTTCATGGCAATATCATTTAGTAATGAAATGAAAATCAATTTCTAGTCAGTTATAAGTGATGAACGTTTTGAAAATATTCGATCTACATCGCTTGAGTCACGCAACATCTAATTGTAAACAATACATCACTTGTAAGAATCTAATGAACATATTTAATCTTTGTTATCTTAATCTTATGCGTGCGAGAATGTCATTCTACATATAATAACTGTTATAGCTTTAACCACTTAACTGCCAGTGGTTTTAGAAACAATAGAAATTGCATGAAAAGTGGTTTTAATTATGTACATCATTTACAGACTTAAGATGTTATATTGTGTCCTAGCATATGTATGTATATATAACACATGCTCTGCTGCGGGATCATTTATGGGCTTAGTCCAGACTCCAGACATACACAACCTTTGATTTCTAGCGGACGGCATAAAAACAAAGTATGCGTTCGGGCCTCAAAGAAAATTTTAAATTAAGGTACGCTCAATCCCCTTTTACACGGGGGATACACATTTTGCACAGCCGTGCAAAAAAAAACCATGTAAAAAATATGAAGTGAATTTAAATAATTGAATGAGAGGTTTCATTACAGAAGGATTATTAAGAATGTTTTTATTGTAAAATATTTAGGTATATGTACGTGTTTTATTTATATGTAATTCAAAAGATAATCCGATCTTGGTCTTTGTTAATTTTAAAATAACTCTTTATAATTTGACTTAATACTTGTAGTGTTAAGCCGCACAATGAAATATTTTTTTTCAATAGTAACCTTGTTTCTATGAAGCGATTTATTCTCCTTCACTAACCACTTGAATACCAAGCGGACACAGGTGTCCGGAACATATCCAAGCGAACACGGATGTCCAAGACATTTAAAAAATCAAATACTTGGTATTCTAATAGAACATAAGCAATATTTTGATGAATAAGTGTAGTGCTATCTAAACTGAGTCAATAATGATTTTTAAAATATCGAATTCGAGTGTATATTAGGCAGTTTTTAAAAAAAAAAAACACGCAGTATCTCTGGGACATATTAATGATTTATTTGCGCGGTATTCAAACGGTTAGAGAAAACGCTTGTTTAATTTTTTTTAACATTTAGTATATTTTTTTCATTGATAACTTTTTGTTGTATTCTACCAGTGAAGTGATCTAGAGCAGGGTTCCCCAAACTATGTTCCGCGGAACACTGGTGTTCCACGGAACCCGAATAGGTGTTCTGCAAAAAAAATTAATGGTTTTATACGCTGCAACACTTTTTAAAATCTTCATATTGAAAAGCGAGTCATTTTTACGATTAATATTATACATTATTTTTTACAGATTTTTATGACATCAAGTATCTAATACAATACTATTTTTTGTTATAATATTTGATGTTTTGAAAATAATCACATAATAAATGATAAGTTTTTAAATTACGTGTTTATTTTTACTGTTGTGAATTAGCCAACCTAAAAATAAGTTCCGTTAAAATTTATGAATTCGCGAAGTGTTCCACTGCAGAAAAAGTTTGGGAATCCCTGAACTAGAGCATTAACTAACTAATAATTCTTTCCGAAAGCTATTTTCCTTTACCTTTTCCTGCGAAAAACTTGTAAATATTTAGTTATATACCTTAAGATAAACTATAATACAATATAGCCACTTTAAGTATTTTTCATCGGGCATAATGCCGCCTGTGTGGTCGAGTGGTCAACGGTGTTAGCTTCGGCTATGGAGGGCCCGGGTTCAAGTCCCGGTACGGGCAGTTTTATAAATTGATTTTTCAATCGATTTATGAATTTCTGTCCAAAGGCATGGATGTATGTGATGTCTTGAATTCCCCCCTCTCACCCATCCAATCCTATGAACAGGGCGTATCGAGAGCGATTAGCTTACCACTAATCCTGTCTTAGCCCTATCCTTCTATCCCTACTCTCTTTGGAAAAAGAGAGGTTGAGCAACTGAGTAACAAGCAGTTCTCGTAGAAACACTTCTGTTGAGATAAACTCCATTAGGAGTCCATATGCTCCACATTGGGAGCGGACATGGTTTAAAAAAAAAAAATAATAATACTGATTTTATTTTATCAAAAAACACAATAAAGCCATCAATGAGCCAGAAAGGGGTCCAATCAACTCATTCATTATGAATTATGTACGTTTCTCTCTTAAAAAATATTTTTCTAGCCATTTAAACAAGGAAGCTTTTACCCTTGGGGAAAAAATAAAATAATTATAAAGGGTTTTGCAATGAAATGAAAAAATGTTGAATGAATTTATCGGACAGTATTTTTAAATATGAATTTTATCCGAAATGCAGACTTTTTGAATTCTAGACTTGAATGGCTTGTTACATAATTTAGCCCCTGGGGACATTTTCTTATTTTATTATATTTTTTGATACTGCTTATTATGGACATTATTAAAATCGAAGTTATATTTGAAAGATATTATTTTATCAAAAAAACTTTTGAATGTAGCAATATCTACTAGGGTATCCAATTTCGGACTCTTTTTGTGATCCCGGGATTTCGGTATTGACTATTTTAGGATACCGGGATCCTGTGATTGAACATTCAACATTAAATCGAGACACTTTTTTTTAGCTCTTCCGAGAAATTTCGAATCTAAAATCTCAGTAATTTACATATTTCCCAAAATCAACAGCACGACAGCTTTTTTAAAAAAATTTTTAGCTCTTCCAAGTTTCATTTTCTGTAATTTTTTCAATCCCGAAATCCTGAGACTAGTACAGTCCCAATCCAGGAATTGGATACCCTAATACCTACCCCACGAAAAGGAACATATTCAAACGTATTGAACTTCGAATAACGATTATCGCCAGCGAGTATTTTTTCTCTTTGTGGTAAAGGACAAAATACTGCCTACGTAACCTCACAGACCTTAAAGTCAAGATACATCTTAAAATTACCTCACACCATTATTTATTAATTTATTTTGTAAAAATGTTAAAAATACCAACATATTTAGTTCAATTGCTATTGTATTTCGGCATACGCCTTTATCAAAACTATATTACGCCAAAATAGCTATCAAATAATTTTGTAAAAATATTGTACAACTAAATACATTGCTATTTTTAAACTTATTACAATATGAACACTTTATTAAGTATATAGTAATCTATTTTTCGATTAAAATGTTTTCTTATATTGACTATTTATACGTGAAAAATTTAAATGTATTTTAACAGGTTCCACAGATAACTAAAAAATTGTCACCATTAAATCCATTGTTAGAATCATTCACTAAAAATAAATACGTCTCACATAAAACACCAAGAGAGTTCAGTTTTGGATATCATATAATTTATTTTCTTTCATCTGAAGAATCAGATAAGAAAATAAGATTCATATCCTATATTTTTTTTATAAGTCCACTCCCAATGTGGAACTTATAGCATTTTTATAAAGTTATCTCATCATAAGAGTAGGGTCAGGAGAGAACTGGTAGTTGGTTAATTACTCTCACTAAATGTTTTTATTTTAGGATTTGAATGGTAGGAGAGAATACATCCATGTTTTTGAACAGAAGTCGAAAAATTTATTGAAAAAATGCTGTTTGTAGTAAGGTTTGAGACCGTGAAGTCATAAATGTAAGCCAACGACGTTGACCACTGTGTCTTGGACTCGACCCAAATTTTCATCCAAAACCTATTATTATTCTATCTTAAAAGAGATATTGAACCACTCACTAATCTTGTATAGATGTTTTGATATCATTTTATTTCGTACAGCTGTTCTGGTATTTAACTAACAGTAAATTAACTCAAAGTTTCTACACCGTGTCGTTGACTAACGATGCAAACATGTTCAACAATCGTCAACGTGTCAAATTATTTAATATTCAAATTCACGACTCTTGTGAGAAAATCTTTCGCAATCAACAATTTAATTTAATGAACATGTCACACTGTTCCATTCTTATTTTAAATTTGAATACAAGTATGATAATTCACACAATTATTTTGAATAATATTATTTGGATTGGCAATACCAAATGTGCATACGCAATTATTTTTATACTAGATTTTATCGGCACATTGATTTAAATGACACCTTTAAAAATAAATGAATATTATCAAATGACAAGTACAAAATAAACCTCTAGGACACGGGTTTCCAACCTATGGGTCGCCAACTTCAGTCAGCTAAAATTACCTTATTCGAATGCCTTTTTCAATTGTTTTAAAATCGCGGGGTACATGAATTTTATAAAAAGAATTTGCCACCCGAAAAGGTTGGAAATCTATGCTCTAGAACAGCGTTGTCCAACTGGTGGCTCACGAGCTGTACATTTTACAGCCTTTTCATTTACCTATACACTCTGGCCCCCGAAATGTTTACTAAAGAAAAAATGGCCCGCGGCCTAAAAGAAGTTGGACAGCGCTGCTCGAGTAGGTAAAGTGAGCCAAGCGGTATTTTAGGGGGGATAAGTAATACACGTTTTAATATTCTACGTGTATTAAAATATCGTAAAAGTGTTGTGAGTTTAGTAAATACACACTGCAATAATGTTAATTCTTCCCAAATTAATAAAAAATATCCAACCCACCAAAACACCAAGTAAAGACGTGAGTAAAGAAAGAAAAGCTTTACCATTTTACCACTTGGCTCACTTCACTTTTTGAGGGCTCAAACAATACATAAATAATATAAAATTTATATAAAATTACTTATCTTGTAAACAACTTTCGATAAAAGCGATTTATGTCCAGCCCCTCATAAAAGTACCAGTTTATAATCATTTTTTATTGATTAAATACATATCGACTGTGGAAAGGAAAAATAACGTAACCCACATTTTTTTTAAAACAGCTTTTTTTGATAGTCACAATGTATCCAACTTAATACACATTCTATCAAAAGGATGTAAGCTGCAAATGCCGAATTAGTATCTAAATTTAGCTTTTAAGTTTGAAAAAAGATGGGCTTATGAAAATTGAAATCAAGAAAAAAGACTGAAAAGAAAGTTTTTCATAGATTTTTTATAGACAACTTCTTAAATTGATATTAGATTATGTCAATTAAGCACTCAAGTCTCCGTGCACTTCAAGGTTGTGTTTATTTCATAATTTGCATATGGTCGAAAATAGTGAAAACACGTTTTTTGTGCCTCCTGTAAAATTTGTTATGTGTGGGTCACGTCCTTTTTTCCTTTCCACAGTCGATATTATAAAAATTATAATTCATAAAATCTTCATCATTACCTGTTTTTTATACAATTTTCTATACCACAATGTTGCTCTTTTTTTTAAATTTAGGGAACTAACATTCATTTTATCTGTTAATTCTATTACTTTTTTACACGTTTTTGCAGAAAGTATCTACTAAGTATAAAAAATAATTTAGTGTATCATAATAATATCAATTTTTTTTTCGTATTTCAAAAGTCATAGACAATAAATTATAGTGTTTATCTACCTTGTAATTCACAATCATTTTAGAGTATTATTTATATTGAGTGTAGTATTATGTTTGTTATTAATAATTATTATGTCTTCGAAAGCAACGTTCTTGCCCGGATGGCAAAGAAGGCATAACGAGACCGGAAGAGTACCGGTTCGATATCCTATTGTGACTTTCTTTTTATGTATGAAAATACGGCAACGGGAAGGCGTTCAATGAGAAGTTGTGCTCAGTATGAACCGACACAATTTACTTACGGTTAATTTTTTTTAAATATATTCAAATATTTTGAGTTTATTTGTATATAGTTTGCGAGACGAAGGTCTTGAGTTATTTGACGTATTTGCCATTTTACCATAGAAGTATATAATAAAAACTTACTCTCAAAAGCAAGCTGCTCCTCTACACAGCAATCACTCGACCAATCATGATGTACGCTGCTCCAATATGGACGTATGCTCACCGTAAACATATGAAGACTCTCCAGATTGTCCAAAACAAATCACTGAGACAGATATGTAACGCCCCGTGGTACGTGCGTAACACGCTGCTTCACAGAGACTTGAAAATACCTACCATCCGCGAGTTCGTTCGTGAGATATCTCAAAGGTTTCACAGCGAAGTAGGGAAACATTTTAACCCAACGATATCTAATCTCCACAATTATGACGAGACACTGCCTGAGAATCGTTTTAGACCGAGAGCAATTCTGCTCGACGACCCTCCATAGATCTTATGTCGTCTAAAATTGGCACTTTTAGAACGAAATTAGCATCTCGAAAATGACTCTCTTTGTTTGACTTTCCTTGTGCACTGTATGTGTGTATGTATGTATGCGTATGTGTGTGTACATGTACGGATGCAGTGTGGGGAAGCATATAGAATGTGACTTGCAAAATAGTGCATATGGAGTTCCCGTGAACTTCTTATCTCTGTAGCGATCGCGCCCTTCTGTCTGCAAACGATGGTAAGGGGATGCAATTTACAATTCTCAAACACTTTATCGATGAAGGAGACTAGAAGAACCTTGACGTTAGCGCGTCCTGGTACTTGAAGCTCCATAAATTTGATATAAAAAAAAAAAAAAAAAAAAATAATAAAAAAAAATTAAAAAATTAGTACTATTTCCACATAAAATTTATTGGATCAGGACCGGTTTCGATCATTGCGAGCATTATCAACTGATAAGAAAAATATATAAACAGTGCTATTTATACAAATTTAAATTGAAATAAAAGGCGTAAGCAACTATTAACAATGAAAATGATTTACAAATTACATTATAATTACACAAAATTAAAGGTGTTAATCAATTCAAAGTTTAGGCCGAAGACTGGGTGTTTGTGATGTCAATTTACATTATTTTCTCTCCTCCCATCATTCTGATCCTTTAATAACTGGGTGTAGCAATAGCGATTAGCCAACCACTAGTCCTGTTCTAGCCCTATCCTTCTTTCCCTACTACTCACTTTGAAAAAAAAAGTGAGATTAAGCGACTAAGTAACAAACAGTTCTTGTAGAAAAAACTTCTGTTGAGACACCTTCATTAGGTGGTCATATGCTCCACATTGGGAGCGGACATGGATAAAAAAATCTATCCATTGGATGTACTTGGCGGGACTTAAGGATGCTGGTATGTCATGGGAAGAAGTAAAGCAATTGGCAGGAGACAGGGAGACATGGAAGTGCCACGTGGCGGCCATATTCTCCACATAGGGATCAAATATGGTCAAAGAAGAAGAAGAAGAAGAAGCATTTACATTTTGCACAAATGATAGATACCAGAAATTTGTTATGGTTTCTATGATATCAATAGGAATATTTACGTAAGAAAATATATCACAAACTAAAATTGTTTCAATTTAAACTGTCTTTTCCGCCATCCCATATTAATTTGCAGCTGATAAATTCGCAAATATAATCAAATAGTTAAAATTAAAGATTCTTAAACAAACGAAACACGTGCCACTGATGGATACACGAAATCGGTGTTTACAAAACGTTTTATTTCGAAAATAAAAAAAAACAACAAAGTAACTTCTAAATCCACTGAGAAGAACAACAAAATACAGAGCTCTCAAGTAGAATAAATAGCCAACCGTTTGTAGCTAGATGAGAATTGTAAGTCTGCTATTAATACCAACTAGGTAAAAGGCGGCGTGTACAGCCCAAAACAAATGAAGCCATTCGACTAATATATTTGCTCAAACAGTTGGTAATCGAAAATTATTTTCTAATGCGAATTAAATTTCGTCGGATGAAATGTCAAACTTTCTTAACCACTCTCTCCGTTTGGCACTCAATAAACTTTAATTTCCAACATGTGGCACGCAGTGAATTAAACTATGTTTATACATCACTCTTTCTTTAAACATATATCATTTGTTTTTCCTTCAAAATAAACAAAAAAATATCGTAGGAATAAAATTTTGAAAGAAGAACAACTGGAGTAGGGAAACGATAAAAATATTTAACTAAACAACAACAAACAAAGAAAATTTGAATCGTTCAAACTATGTACATTCACACAGATCTTGTAACTAACGACGGATGAATTTGCACTTAAACGCCTGAAGACGCCGAAAGGCGAAACCCGGGTCGTTAGTGACAAGATCTGTGCGAATGTAAATAGTTTGAACGATTCAAATTTAATATTGAAAATTCACCGAGCACCTTCAGTCGAAATCTTAAGCAAACAAAGTGGTTGGGCCCGTAGCACAGTGCCAACGACGTCGGCTTTCGTGACGTATCTCACGGGCTCGAATCCAAGTGCAAACAGCATTATGTCAATGTCAAAACCCATCCTATATTTGTAACCCTAAAATAACGCGGCAGAGTGAGAGCGATTATCTAACCACAAATCCCTATCGTTTATATCCCTACTCTCTTCGATAAAAAGATAGGTTGGGCAACTGAAAAACAATTAACTCTCGTTAAAAAAAATATTACTATTAGGAGGAAACATGCTTCACATTAGGAGGCGGACGTGGAATAAAAAAAACATTACGAAATTATTTCTGAATACGCTTGAAATCGGCACAGTTTTCAAGTATTATTTGATATAAATATTGTTTGATCAATCTCTTTCTTGATTTGAATTTCAACATTTACGTCAAAAACACTTAGAACAATTAAGTATCACCGCAGTAGATACATTATTTACAGATATCGCTTCAATCTGTCTCCTTCTACAACACAACAAAAAACCAGAAATTCAATAGCTGGCAATATCGTCACTGTATCGTTAATTGCTAATAAATTATATCGTACAATTTGCATTACAAAAAATATGAATATCAATTCAACATTAATAATATAAAGAAAAAATGACAGTTATAAACCAAACATTTAAAAAAAAAATCGAATCACATGAGATAAGCTCATACGCAGATTCAAAAGATTTTAATTTGAAAATAAAATATATATATATATATATTAGACTTGTTCCCATGTCCATCATATCAATAAAGTTAAACTTTAAATTAGTCAAAATTATGGATGGAGAGGTAATTTATAATATACAATAATAAACACATGAGAGGTGAGGTGATCTAAGTGATATTTTAAGAAAAACTTTGTTGGATACGTTATAATGTTCCACATGTCTTAAAGCAAGGGTCGGCAACCTTTTGTTGTAAAAGTGCCAAATATTGCCTCACTTGACAAAGCCGCGTATACAAATGTTTTAGTTTTCAAATGCTCGCAGGCCGCACCCCGACGCCTCGCGAGCTGCATGCGGTTGCCGACGCCTGTCTTTAAGTATCGAAAAAGTGAAGTGAGCTCAGTAAATAAATACTCACTGCAATATGTAGTGTTATCTTTCTAAAATAAAAAAAATGCAAAATATTAAAACACCAACACCAAGTCGTGGTTGATAAAATCTGATAGAAAAGTTTTACCATTTTACTACTTGGCTCACTTCACCTCGTAGCAGCTCAATTAAAGTATTATTGTATATATATTAAATAAATTGTACTGTAAAATTTATAGAAGGAGAAGATGATTTGACTGTGGGAAGGAAAAAAAACGTAACCCACCATTTTACAGGAGACACAAAAAACGTTTTTTGATGATTTTAGGCTAAAAGCAAATTAAGAAATTTACACAACCCTGAAGTGCACGGTGACTGATACACTGGTTTTTTATTGACTCGGCCAAATATTAATTTAATAAATTGTTCAAGAAAATAGTTTTTAGGTATTTTTTCTTGGTTGCAATTTTCACAGGCCTTTCTTTTTAAACTTAAAAGCTAAATTTAGATACTAATTCGGAATTTTCAGCTTCTATCCTTTTGATAGAACGTGTGTCAAGTTGTATACATTGTGATTATCGAAAAAAAGATGTTTTGGAAAAACTGAGGGCTATGTCCTTTTTCTTTTCCAAAGTCGAATATTTTCAATATAATTTGAATTGTGTAGTTCTCTTCAACGAGCTCAAGAATGAAAAAGTATAATCTAATAAAAATCAACATAAAAGTAGGTCGAAGGTATTCTAGTTGAAGAGAGCAGGGCGTTGAATTTCCGTCGGAAAAATCTGGTTATTGCAGTCCTGGGTTATATGCAGTATCTGTTAATGATTAACTCCCGTGTGTGTTTGATGGGCCAAAGGCGTGGACAGCACTTTTACTTTCGTCAAAACGGACGTACTCACATATCAATGGACGCACATCAACGTTGTATTGCGCACGAAACAAGTTCATCGATTGCGTGTCTCTTTTGACCGTGTTGGTAAAAATTTAATATTTTTTCTTAATGTGTCAAAAACCATAAAGTAACACTGTATGTGAAATAATTTACTTTATTGTGGACATTGAAATGCAATATTGTGCAGTATTGTTTATTTACTAAGAATTTGTGTGAACTGCACTGCATTTGACACGAAAACGGTACTAGATAAAAAACAATTTAGTTATTTAAAAAAATATGTATCCAAGAATGTGGAGTCGGAGTCGTGAAAAGTGTGATTTGAAACGTTGAGAAAATGAGATAAGCTCGATTTTTTTCTAAAAAATATTTTGAATGATGTTTATTTAAACAAAATAGTCCAAAGTGTTGACATTGTATGCTTGGCTGACTAAAGATGGTCTGATGAAATACATATCGACTGTGGAAAGGAAAATGGACGTATCCCACATTTTTTTCAAAACAGCTTTTTTTCGATAATCACAATGTATCCAACTTGATACACGTTCTATCAAAAGGATGTAAGCTGCAAATGCCGAATGAGTATCTAATTTTAGCTTTTAAGTTTGAAAAAAGATGAGCTTGTGAAAATTGAAACCAAGATAAAAGACTGAAAAAAGGTTTTTCCTAGACAATTTCTTTAATTATTATTAGATTATGTCAATTAAAAACCAGTTTAGAAGTCTCCGTGGACTTCGACGTAGTATATATTTCATAATTTGTATATGGCCCAAAATCATTAAAACACGTTTTTTGTGCCTTCTGTAAAATTTCCTGTGTGTGGGTTACGTACTTTTCCCTTTCCACAGTTGATATATTTATGTTAAAATGAAATATTTGAAAGGAAAAATCTCGGATTCGAATTTGTTTTTTTATTTTAAAGCCGGAGTTAGAGTCGTCTTTTTTTATACGACTCCACAGCCCTGATTTAAAAAAAAACTGTCTTGGTATTTTTTTAATCTAAACGTAATATAATATCAAAGTTATTATACTTATAGTTAGTGTAAGTGTATGTTTTATTTCTTTTTGGATGTTCACAAAAATTAAATCCACTTTTATTTAATATTATTATGACCGAATTCGCTCATAGGTGCTCATTTGGTGTTTTAGAACTGACATAAAACTTTTGCTTCAGTAAAATTAGGCTGCATATTCACACTTCAGCAGTTTTGTAAGATAATGAGAGCGTTACCTTTAATAAACATAGTTCCGTAATAAAAGCAATTTCTCGTTTTTGTCAGATATCGCATTTCGGAACATGAGCAAGCTTGTGATGAAATAAGAAATCACTATCTACCATTCGATCAACTGCCAATATCACTGATTTCATTTACAATTAATTTCAACTAGTGTACGCCTTAAAAAGTTTTTCAATCAGGCATTTTAGAAAATTTTCAGTGCTGTCTGAGAGGATGTCATCTGGCGACATCGACACCGTGAGCTTAATAATTTCTATGGTGAACCAGACAATGTCAGACGTGTTAAAACTGTTGGGTAGGACATATGTCACCCATAAATGAATGTAAGCCGACAAAATGTCTCACACATGACAGTAGTAAATTACTCCTGAAGGAAGACGAAGCGTTGTAAAACCGCGACTTCACTTTATGGATAGGGTCACAGAGCCTTCAAGTGCTGGAAGATTGATTGAGACGACTTATTCAGAGGTGGGTTTGGAGGGGCTCGCGCGTGCCCCTTGTTATTTTTTACTTAAGCCAGCGAGCCCCTTGTTAAAGTGATAAAAAATCTCAGGTTAACAGTAATTGCGGTATATGGTTTATTTTTATTATAACAAAAAAACTGTTGAATTTGTAAGTTTCTCGTAAAATACATTTATTTCCGGTGATTACAAAAAGATACCTTCAATTTTTGTAACATATATACATAGAAGCCTATTTTAACATAATAAAAGCGTTTTGAGTATTGCGAATCATCCTATTTGATTGATAAGAAAATCCACCACTTTTCCGGAACACCGCGAATAACTCTCAGATTAGTCAAACCCTTGTTAATATTCTGCAACCCACCGTTGGACTTATGTCTACCCCTCACTGTTGCGCCAAGACGAAATCAAGAAAAATAAGTGGACATTAAAACATAAACTATATTAGAATCAGGCAACCCAAAATTTGATAGTATAAATACGTCAAAAAGGGCAATTGTAAATTTTGTAATGCATCAAATTATGTGCCATCTATATGCCGACACTTATTTTACCTTAAAGCATGAATTTGATAAAATAGAAAGAAAGTTTAACCTTACTCTTAAAAAATTTGACATAAACAGTTCCGCAAATATAAACTAAATACCCCTTACTGCAAGGGCGTCCAAACTTTTTTGCCCTTTGATCGACTTTTCAATCTTATGTTTTCTTTCGATCGACTTCTAACATGATTCTTATAAGAAATTTCAATTGGGGTTTTTCCCCTTCTTCAAACATAGAAATATTTATTTTAAATGCGAAATACATATCATTAGAGAGGTATGTGCTTACAAAATAATTCAATTTTAGTATTTTTATATATTTTATATTTAAATTATATATTTTTTCGAAATTCACGGAAGATTTCGGGATCGACCAAATTTTGCTTTGGGATCGACCGGTCGATCGCGATCTACCGGTTGGACACCCATGCTTTACTGCTTTATATGCTTAGATTCGTCAATCAAAGAAGTGAAGTAGTTCTTAAAACTTCTCGTTCGAAGTTTAGGAACTTGACAATAGTATCAAACTGCAATCGAAATTGATGTGTGCATACTGATTTTGGTAGATATATTAATAAACTCTTGAGTATGTTTCTTAGTAATTGTTATTATCAACCCAGTACCTACCCAAGGTTTTGTGAAAAGAGTCAACGAACTGCTTAGAACGGTGAAAGAATATTTGAACGTTTGCATTCTCAAGCGATCCATTTTTATGTGTTGCTTTGCCAAGCGAATAAATTTATAATTTGTACACTGCTCAAACACGTTACCTGACGCGCATATAAATTAACTAAAATATCACATTAGGCATGGATTGACAAGCTTTTCTGTTCGCGCACGACTTTTTTCTTCTACAAACCCCACGCCACTTTTCATATCGGGGTGATCTTCCACCTAACAATGGTTAAAACTGAATTAATTTCTTGATATTATCCGACTTCGAACGCGACATTGCATTAAACAAGTTGAAAAAAATACATTTCACTTTTTTACTCATGTATATATTATAATATTGACTGTGGAAAGGAAAAAGAAAGTAACCCACACATAACAAATTTTACAGGAGACACAAAAAAAGTGTTTTGATGATTTTAGCTGGGCTGTGGAGTCGCGTGAAAAAAAGATGACTCCGACTCCAGCTTAAAAATAATTAAAGACTCCCACTCCGAGGAAATTGTTTAATAATTTCATTTTAACTTATATATATGTATACCATCAAATCATCTTTAGTCAGCCAAGCATGAAATGTTAACACTTTTGACTATTTTGTTTAAATACACATCATTAAATATATTTATATATTTTTCAAAAAAATATCGAGCCGCTCATTTTTCACGACTCCGACTCCGGCCAAAATACCGCGACTCCGACTCCACAGCCTTGGATTTTAGGCAAAAAGTAAATTATGAAATATACACAACCCTGAAGTGCGCGGTGACTGATAAACTGATTTTTTATTGACTTAGCATAATATTAATTTAATAAATTGTTCAAGAAAAACCTTTTTTTAGGTCCTTTTCACAAGCCTTTCTTTTTTCAAACCTAAAAGCTAAATTTATATACTAATTCGGCATTTTCAGCTTCCATCCTTTTGATATAACGTGTGTCGAATTGTATACATTGTGATTATCGAAAAAAAAGCTGTTTTGGAAAAACTGAGGGTTGCGTCCTTTTTTCTTTCCACAGTCAATATGGTAATATTTTGAACAACTTTAGTGTGTTTTTTACAACATTCCTTCGTAATAATTGAAGGGTAGTCTTTCAACTAGGTTTTTCAAAGAAAGTGATAAAATAAAGATGATATTTTGAATGTTACCCAAACGCTCCCCGTTTATTCGGATTTAGATGAAATTTCATATATTTATCAAAAAAACATTATTTCAATGACTACGTGGTTTCAGTGATGGATAAAAAAGTCACAGGGCAAATGTAAGCTTTTGTTAGAACCACAATAGCAAGCTAATTACTTTTCAAAATTACAACAACAAATATAAATTATAATGGATTTTAAATTGTGGAAAAAAAGCTTTTAGTGTAAATTATCCATACATGTACTTTTTAGATAGCTGAAATTGAAATAATAATGAATTTTAATGTTATGCTAGATTTGGTTTTTTAATAATATTTAGTAGACTACGTTTCACTTAAGGAAAATTAAGGAAAATTTCAAAGGGACTTAAAAAAAATGCATGCATTCTATAAAGGGCAAACGTAATCTTTCACTACATGTAAACTACACAACTAGGAATCTGTCATTGGACATTCCAGTCAAAAAATTGAAACATGAATAACGTTTTTACGCTGCGAAAACACGTCATGTGAGAAAGTGTGTGAAGTCATAGCAGTTTTTTTATTAGCTAAGTTAGATATGTATGTATATATATATCGATACCTTAGTTTCAGAGTGCACTATGTCTGAATTTGGCAGTATTTAGTTAAGTATGAAAAGTGTTTCAGAATACATACAACTATCACTTCCAAAGAGCAAACAAAGCGTTATAATGCTACATTAGATTCTAATGCAGCATAATAACGTCTTGGTTAATACTAGGGCATCCAATCCCGGGATCCCGTTCAATTTTCTGATCCCGAAATTCCGGGATTGAGATGGCCGCGATCCCGGGATTTCGGGATTGAGAAATTTTGAGCAAATCCCGAAAATTTACACGAAATTGGCAAATTCAAGATTTCAAATTCCTCGGATAGCTAAAAAAAAAAAACGAGTTTCTGTGAGATTCTGGGAAAAAGTATACCAAATCGGGGATTTCAAATTCCTCGGTGAGCTAAAAAAAAAAGCGAGGTTCTGTGAGAATCCAAGGAAAAAGTATAGCGAATTGAGGATTTCAAATTCCTCGGTGAGAAAATCTCAATCCCGGGATCCCGGATTCAAAATTAATCAATGCCGAAATCCCGGGATTGGGAAAAGGCTCCGGGATTGGATACCCTAGTTAAGACAGTGTACTCTGTAACTAGAGTAACGATATATAAACTTGAATCGTTTGTTTGTCACCACTGGCTTACACCGTTTACCATACCAAATAGAGATACATGCACATGTAAAACAAAGCATATACGTTTAAATAAATTTCATATAAGCGTGAATGCCAGCACTTATATAAATAACTGAGAGAGGATAATTAATACACACTTTGTTTTTGTGCAGTTAAATTTGTTAACGATTGACTGGTAAACTGTGATAAGCAGTACCGTAAATTTGTGAATGCACGCGTACATACAAGCTGAAATGTGTAACACACTGGTGCTCCGATCTATGGATATTTTTTTCGCATTCCATTCATTACTTTTTAATAATTCCTGCAAATGAGAACCCTCATGCATCGCTTTTCTTTGATGGGCCCTTAATAAGCGATGAATTGGACATGACCACAATATAATAAATAACTTATTTGAGTGTTTCAAACTGACAAATAACAAAACTATATTATTGTCTTATTTTTGTCCACATTATCGATACATTGGTAAATAAAATAATCTTTTTTTGGAAACCATACTTTGATTGATTGAATTAACATTTACTTGATAGAACTCCATAGTAAGCATTACATCACCTCACCTACTCTAATATCCTAAATTGTATTGAAAAAAAAAGTATTGGATATTTAATAATGTCGTTTGTGTTCCGTATCTCTTATACACAAAGCTTTGACTAAGCTCAATTAAACTATTTCGATGGAGTGGAGCCGAAATAGCTATCAACCAATTCGGTTATTTTGTAAAACTAAATATTTTGATATTATGATCTTATTTATTTTTTTATTCGATAAAACTAAATTTAGCTCCGAAACCGAATCTTTACCAAAAAAATGTGTTCTATTTTTTAAAAAATCCATGTTCACTCCCAATGTGAAGCATATGGTCTCTTAATGAAGGTATCTCAATATGAGTTTTTCTGCGAAAACTTGTTGTTTCTCAGTTTCTCAATCTCTCTTTTATTTGAAGAGATTAGGGATAGAAATAATTGAATCAGGACAGTACAGTGGTTGGCTAATCACTTTCGTTACCTTCAGGTTTTTGAGATTGGAAGTGAGTGAAGAAGTTTGTAGACATCACAAACATCCATACCTTCGAACAAAAATCGATAAACTTATTGAAAAAATGCTGTTCGTTCTGAGAATCCAACCCGTGAGATCCGTCACGGAAGCCAACGGCGTTGACCAGTGCACTACGGATTCTATACGTTTTTCCGAGTATTATTGTGTTAAGGAAATTTCGATTTAAACTTAAAAAATTGAAATTTACTGTAAATACTCAAAACAAAATTATTTAAATAATATGTTCACTTTTAATGAACTTACAATGAACCATTAATAAATAAAAATAGATTTTCATTCTTCTGTGTCATGATGGAAATAGTATAGAAGGTTAATTCATTATTGAGCATTATACAACACGCACACTGTATTAAAACTTATGCAAGTGAAATTGCATACGCAAATCGGAAGCAATTTTAGCAAAAAATACTTCAGCGATATGTTACGATATGATATGACACTGTTAAATAATGTATTGAAATACGTCACCGGAAAATTATGACGTCACACGGCTTGGGTATCCGGTCGTCCGGCGGAAGTGTGTCGAGTTCGAGGCTTTCATGGTGAGGGTCGTGACCTAAATATCGACACTTTTCTATCCTCTTTGATGCGCCGTGGGAACAAGGCGAGTTTATGTATACACGCTCTCAAGAAAATAAACAATAATATCCTTTTATAGATTGGCTGATACGTTGCACAAAGGGAACGAATAGAAAAACGTACATAAACATTGTAGCTAATATTATTATTACATCGACTGTGGAAAGGAAAAAGGACGTAATCTAGATTTTTTTCAAAACAGCTTTTTTTCGATAATTATATTATAATATACCAAACTTGATACACGTTCTATAAAAAGAATGTAAGCTGCAAATGCCGAATTACTGTCTAAATTTAGCCTCTTAAGTTTGAAAAAAGATGAGCTTGAGAAAACTGAAACCAAGAAAAAAGACCGAAAAAAGGTTTTTCTTAGACAATTTCTTCAATTAATATTAGAATATGTCAATTAAACACCAGTTTTAACGTCTCCGTGCACTTCAAGGTTGTGTATATTTCATAATTTGCACAATACAGCCGAAAATCATCAAAACACGTTATTTTTGCCTCCTGTAAAATTTGCTATGTGTGAGTTACATGTTTTTTCCTTTCCACAGTCGATATGACGAAAAATTAAAACGAAAGTGAAAATTATCACAGTCAATATTCGGTGGCGAATTTTTTAAAGAAAATGTTTGTTTTTCTCCACAAAGCATTCGTCTGATAGATTCTTAAGTTTGATAGTACTTATTAAAAATTCTGTTGGGAATTAAATACAAAGACTAAGCCATCGTCGCTAAGTCGTTACCTGAAAGCAACAGTGAGATAAAACGAAAGAAGTCAATATTGAAATAAGTATTTCAATCGATTGTTAAAAACTAAACTAACATAATGAAATTCTAAAATATTTTTATAAAAAAATACCGGCTACGTGATCGAAAGTCAACGCCGTTGACTTGGAACACGTATGTCACGGGTTCGAATCCCAGTGCGGAATTTTTTTATAAAATGATTTTGTCCAAAGGTATCCTAAAAACGGGCGTAGCAAATGCGATTACCTAACCACTGGTCCTGTCCAGTCCCCTTTTATCCCAACACTCTTCTAAAAAGAGAAGTTGAGCAACTTACTTACAAACGGTTCTCCTAGAAAGACTTGTGTTAATCCCATTAAACAGCAAAATATCAGTGTTACATTTATTAATTTATTTAAGCGTTAATTGGGTGCAAATTGTTACATACAAAAAATCTTTATATTGTCATTCTCAATCAAAAACCGCGAAAGAAACTAAAAAAAACTGCAGTCAGCCCTTTTAAAAACATGACGCTAACCATAAAGTTTAATTATCTCGAAACTAGAATATTTGATTTATCTTACTGTTGCTTTTAGGTAGCGAAATGTGAACCATCTTACAGTCAATTAAAATATCAGAATGTTTTAAAAGACTAAAAAAAGGATAAAGATTAACACGTGTAAAAACGACTTAAGAAATCAATTATTGTGTATATATTTTAAAGGAAAAAGTACAAAATGAATTTGAGATTTTTAAAAATTGATTACAATAATAATTTAGACTTATTTTCATTTTGATTTTGTAAACCTCCATAAAATTATTGGTCGAACACGACCCTGGTTAAAATAAGTCTAAATTATTATTGAATTTCCATCAAGCACCTTCAGTCGAAATTTTAAATTGTAAATGATTACAATAAGTTCGAAAAATTAATTAACAGGTAGTCTGTCCAATAATGTTAGGTGCCGACATAGACTGAAATAATCGCTTATATCTTCATCAACCGTGACGATGCGTGAACAAACAATATTGAATGGCAATAAATAATTAACACATCGTATTACAAAAATGTCGACATTTAGCGAAAGAATAACATTCGCCGAACATCCTGTAAAACAAACATTTCACATATTTACAAGCGTAAAAAAGAAAAAAAAATATTATCCAAGTCGTCTGTTTTCAAAAATAAACTTTTCTCAATTTTTTTTTTAATTTTCAATCCCGGGATCACAAAAAGGGTGCGGGATAATATATAGATATATAATCGATTTTTAAATCAATTTATTACACTGGCCATACCAGTCGATCTATTTTTACATTGCAAAATTCTACTGAAGTGTTTGTCGATTCTGTTGAGTTTCTGATTTGTAATAAAACTATTTGATTGTGTTTTAAGTTAAAAGTATATTAAGATAAGACAGCATATATACAGTTAAGAAATACGTGATGCCCGCTTGGCTTCTATCACTAGAAAGGACAGAAGTGAGCCGCGTGTTAACTGACATGAAGTTCGGTTGACAGCTAACCGGATGAGCACCTTAC
The DNA here is from genome assembly GCA_030503985.1 of Himalopsyche tibetana. Taxonomy (NCBI): domain Eukaryota; kingdom Metazoa; phylum Arthropoda; class Insecta; order Trichoptera; family Rhyacophilidae; genus Himalopsyche; species Himalopsyche tibetana. The sequence goes on along the minus strand of JAPJYX010000014.1, from coordinate 37,233,449 downwards.
ATTACTTTCGAACCAATTGTTTTACACGTAGCTAGCTTCATTTAATTGCTTATTCCAACACCCCCTCTCAATTCAATATTCCTAGATTCCTCCTCATTTCCATAAATAATACTCCTGATAGTCCTTTGGTCATGATATCAGCTAGTTGCTTATTTGATTGGATGTATGCTACTTTTACTCTCCCTTGTTGAATAGCTTCTCTGATGAAGTTATACTTGATGTCTATATGCTTCATACGTTTGTGTTCTCTCGGTTCCTCTGCAATACGTATGCAAGCTTGGTTGTCCTCATAGATTTTTATTGCTGTATTTTTCATCATATTGAGTTCTTCAAGTAAATTTCTCAGCCAGATTGCTTCACATGAAGCATGACATAGCGCAACATATTCAGCTTCTGTTGATGACAAACTGACAGATGCTTGTTTTTTTAGTTGTCCAAGACACTGTTGAATTGAACACTTTAAAGACATATCCTGTAATAGATTTTCTGTCATTTATGTCATTTCCCCAGTCAGCATCCGCAAATCCAACTACCATTTCCTCATCTTTGGTTTGTTGAAACGTTAGTTTGAAATCTAAGGTTTCTTTTATATATCTTAGGTTTCGTTTTAAGTAGTTCCAGTGTTCCTCTGTTGCACAGCTTTGAAATCTTTTTCTGGATCTCGTTCCACGACAATTCCCAAGAAATGCTTTAATTCCTTTAAGTCTTTCATCTCAAATTCCTGTGTTAATTTACACTTAATTTCTTCAATTTCAGCTATATGATTACTGACCAGCATCAGATCATCCACATACAGCAATAAGTATATTTTTGTTTTTGTCTTATTTCTGACATACAAACAAGTATCAGAATTCATGCGTTGAAAACCGATTTTTACCACAAATTCATGAAATCTCTCATTCCACATACGAGGTGCCTGTTTTAAACCATATAGAGCTTTGTTTAATCTACAAACAAAATTACCCTTTTCAAATCCTTCAGGCTAGTTCATATATATCTCCTCTTTTAAATCTCCATTTAAAAATGCTGACTTCACATCCATTTGATGAATGATGAGATTTTCTTGGTTAGCTATTGCTAGTATTACTCGCAATGTGGTCAATCTAGCTACAGGTGAGTACGTTTCCTCATAATCAAAACCTTTCCGTTGGGAGCAGCCTTTTGCTACCAATCGAGCTTTATATTTTTCTATGTTTCCAACATCATCTCGTTTTATTTTAAACACCCATTTACAGCTGATTGCCTTTCTTCCAGCAGGTAATTTAGTCAATGTCCATGTGTTGTTTTTCTTCAGTGCATTCAGTTCATCATGCACTGCTTCTGACCAGTATTTCCAGTCATTCCTGGTTTTTGATTCCTCCAGTGTGTTTGGTAGATCTTCCACAAAGCTTTCTGCATTCAATGCACATGCATTTGCTTCTGTGACATAGTCATCCATCCATTTAGGTTTTTGTCTAATTCTGGAACTTCTTCTCGTTCGTGTTACACTTAAATCCTCGTCACCAGTTTCATAAATTTCTTCCTCATCCGATTCGGAATGTTGATTACCTGAATCTAAAGTAATTTCTGTAGAATCCTCAACTTCATCAGGTTGATGTTCTTCTTTTTCTTCTGTATAGAACTCTGGATTCGTTGATTTATATGGTTTTTCTTCAAATATTACGTCACGTCCAATTACAATTTGATTTGTTTCAGGATTCCATAGACGATATCCATTTGTTGAATATCCAACCATAATATGTTTTGAGGATTTTTCATCCAGTTTGCTTCTTTTTACACTTGGTGTGTGTAAATGACCTACACAACCAAAAGTTTTTAATTTGGATAAATTAGGTTTCTTACCAAACCACAATTCAGCAGGTGTGCTGTTTGCTAACGACAACTTGAGCGACCGTGTAGGGCTTCTATTAGTCAAGTATGCTGCACACTGCAATGCTTCATTCCATAGATTCTTTGTAATTCCAGAATCTACCAACATTGTTCTTGCCTTTTCCATTAGTGTGCGATTCATCCTTTCAGCAACTCCGTTTTGTTCTGGACTGTATGGCACTGTGTACTCTATGCGTATTTCCAGTTCATTGCACAACTTACGAAAAGCTTTTGAAGTATATTCGCCTCCATTATCACAGCGAAACCTGATAATTTTTCTTCCAAGTAGTGTAGTCGACGATGCTTGATATTCCTTGAAGACTTCTATGAACTCACTTTTTCTCGCCAAAATGTAAGTCTGCGTGAAGTGAGTATAGTCATCTACAAATGTGACCATGTATTTTTTTTCCATTCCAAGCATCTGGTGTGATTGGTCCACATATATCACTATGTATCAATTCCAGTGGTTTTTCAGATCGGCTTCCATTGATTTCCTTAAATTGCTTTCTTGTTTGCTTTCCTTTTATACAAGGTTCACATATTTTTATATCCTTTTGAAAGATTTTTTCCACTCCACAAACCATTTCGTTATTTATTAATTTAATAACGTCTTTAGAATTTAAGTGCCCCAATCGTCTGTGCCACAATTCCAAGCTGTTTTTGCTTTCACACATTCCAGCTAGTTCTTGCACAACTTCCATTTCCAGCTCATACAATTTTCCATTCCTTTTTCCTTCCATAAAGACTTCGTTGTCTTTACATAGTTGAACTTTTCCATTCGTAAATACTACTTTGCAACCGTTGTCTTCTAACCTTCTTATCGAGAGTAAATTACATTTTAAATCTTTGATATATAAAACATTACCAATATCTATTTTCCGATTTATTCCATTAAATTTTGTTTCTCCTTTAATTTTTCCAAGCTCTGTTGCATATAGGTTAACTCCGTTTTTGGCTACTGAGACTGTGATTTGATTTTCTAATTTCTTAAGTTCATAAAAGTGTCTTTTATCGTTTACCATGTGGTCTGACGCCCCAGAGTCCACATACCATACCATATGAGAATTAGTTTTATGGTTATGTTTATTACTGTTCGTTGAGAATGCGTATTCTTTTTCTGTGATATGCACTTCATTTAACCTTGACGATATATTAGCTTGTTTTACAAACTTTTTTTTTTTTTTTTTTTAAATTTCCGTTGCGACATTCTGATCGTTTATGCCCCAACTTTCCACATCCATAACATTTGAACTGTAATTTTGTGACACTGTTCATGGCCACGTTTTCATTTGCACTTTCACTAGAGCTTTTTCCATTAGACTTCCATTTCGCCTCCTCCGGAGTTTCCAGGACTTTCCTGTCCGCCTCCTCCGGAGTTTCCAGGACTTTCCTGTCCGCCTCCTCCGGAGTTTCCAGGACTTTCCTGTCCGCCTCCTCCGGAGTTTCCAGGACTTTCCTGTCCGCCTCCTCCGGAGATTCCAGGACTTTCCTGTCCGCCTCCTCCGGAGTTTCCAGGACTTTCCTGTCCGCCTCCTGCGGAGTTTCCAGGACTTTCCTGTCCGCCTCCTCCGGAGTTTCCAGGACTTTCCTGTCCGCCTCCTCCGGAGTTTCCAGGACTTTCCTGTCCGCCTCCTCCGGAGTTTCCAGGACTTTCCTGTCCGCCTCCTCCGGAGTTTCCAGGACTTTCCTGTCCGCCTCCTCCGGAGATTCCAGGACTTTCCTGTCCGCCTCCTCCGGAGTTTCCAGGACTTTCCTGTCCGCCTCCTCCGGAGTTTCCAGGACTTTCCTGTCCGCCTCCTCCGGAGTTTCCAGGACTTTCCTGTCCGCCTCCTCTTAACCGTACATACACTGTCCCACCTCAATACACTCAAGATGGCTGTCGGCAATCTTTTGAATAATTAGTGACTTGCATTTTTTTTTTTTTTTTTTGACAAAATATTCGCGGCCACTATTTTTTCCTCACTGATACCCACATTTATATCTGCAGCGGTATCAATTGTGAATTTTAGTAAGTCCCGTTCATCTAGTAATGATTCTATGCGAAATTTCCAATTGTCAAAGTTATTTCCATCAAATAATGCAATCTTGTATTTTTCCTCTTCAAAAGTTTCCATTGTACCTGGGCCCGTAACCTGTTGAGTTTCTGATTTGTAATAAAACTATTTGATTGTGTTTTAAGTTAAAAGTATATTAAGATAAGACAGCATATATACAGTTAAGAAATACGTGATGCCCGCTTGGCTTCTATCACTAGAAAGGACAGAAGTGAGCCGCGTGTTAACTGACATGAAGTTCGGTTGACAGCTAACCGGATGAGCACCTTACATTACTTTCGAACCAATTGTTTTACACGTAGCTAGCTTCATTTAATTGCTTATTCCAACAGATTCAACCAATGTTTTCTTGTTTTGTTGTTGTATCTGTTCGCAGAGACGTCCCGAGGGCATAGGCGAGTAGGCAGTTGCCTAGGGGCGGCAAGTCCTACGGAGCGGCAAATGATCACTGATTTTTTAAATGACTAATTATAATTGACACGTATTTGATTTAAAATAAATATGATGCCTCAATGTCTTTGATTAACAAAATACCAAATCAAAATTCGATACTTTTATTGTTTAAGTGCATTTAAAATTTACATTATTTTTTATGATGTGTAATGAAGGTAATAGTTATTTATTTATAGTTACTATGTGGGTTTTTTAATCATATATTTATTTGTGATGATCTTTGTCAATAAGGTACATACTATGAATCACCCGAAAGCAAAACGGAATAAGTGACAAAAGATTTGTTTGAGTATGTGTAAGTGAGTAGAGGATTGGAACTTCTATATGTGTATATTTATTCCTAGAATAATGGGAAGGAAGGAAAGAAAACAGGCGCTGTTTTAGGGGTCTGCTTAGGGCCGGCATATAGCCTAGAAACATCACTGTCTGTTCGGATAATTTTTGGGAAGAAAAATCAAAAATGGTTTCTTAAAATACCGCCTCGAAATAATGTCGCATTATGATGATGTTGTTGATTGGCGTGAAAGCCGTTGCACTTTCATAAAAAAACTGTTACGAAACGATTGAGTGTCGTGTTTTACACATTAGAAATTGGTACGACCGTACCAAGTGACACGTAATCTTGATAAATATTTCATTTTGAGAGGTACGTGTGTATTTCTAGGAACAATAACACATAAAATGAAGAAAATAACGTGTTTCATTTAGTTTCTTAAATAGATTTATGGTTTTGTGTTCAGATATGGATTTATCTGATGTCTATAATTCCCTAGCACCCAATCCTAAAACTGGGTTATAATGAGAGCTATTAGCTATTCATTAACCCAGTCCAGCCGTATCATTTTATCTTTACTCTCGCTATTCATAAAAAAACTTTCAGTTCTCGTCAAAAAACTTCGGTTGAGATGAGCTCAATTAGGAGTCTATATGCTAAACACTAAAATCAAGTCACATGATTTTGTTTTGTATTATGCATTATGAATATTTGGTTATAGAATTCTACTTTTTTAAATTTCTAAATAGCAATAAGTTAACTATTATCACATCGTTACTTCATCATTTTTACATTTATATACCCACTCTGGAAGAGATGTTGAATTATTGACATTATAACCAGGTATAATTAAACCCTTTCTGTTGTATTTTAACAATAGGAATACTATACACACGTTTGAAGAGGACATAGATGAATAATAATAACAGGAATTTCAATTTATTCATAAATATTTCCGACCAGATTAATAATATGTATATGCCTACATAAAAACTTTGTTCATTGAGATTCTAAATATTCCGTATATTTACTAGAGTGAATAATCTATTATATTGATGCAATATGTATTTAATTTTAACTTATTATATCATAGTAAGTTATGGATGAAAGGCAACGAATGAAACAGATAACGAAAGTCTGCCTAAATAATAGCCAAAATAGCAGGTATCAAATAAACAGCGGCAAAAAAACTTGACGTATGTCACCATTTCACTGGCAGTAATTTTTTGTGTTAGCTTATCAAAGCGATTTCGTTTTTTATCTTATTTTAATGGAGCGAATTTGGCATGAAATCTTGTTTAAATTCATTATAGCTTCCAAAGTCTATAAAGAAACTACGATTTCCAATTTCACTACACTACCGGATACATTAATAATTATGTTGCAGCTAATATACGTATAAAAAACGCAATGCAACAAAATATTAGGATTTATTTCAAAATATGCATTCAGTAAAAAAGAAAACGTCTTTCACTGTTTATTTATTTAATTATGTCTTCATTTTTTATCTATCTTTTGAAAGATAGGAAGTATCAGTGATTAAATAAATGGTATAAAAAATAATTAGAGGAACTTGGTAATAGAAAAATTCTCGTGATTTTCATGTTGGCAATACTGATTCGAATCACGTTTTTAAATTCCACCTTTCGAACATAATATTCTAAATGGCGCATAGTTTAAAAATGACGGTAATATTTTGCCGCAAAATTCATACAATTGTGTAGTTTTTTTCATTTATAACAAAAAAAGAGAAAATGTTTTACAGTACAAACATACAATACAACTATCCGCGGTTGATATTACATACAACGGCAGTATTTTGTGTTTACGAAAGTAGTAAAAATACATTTTCCACTTCACACCTATTGTGATTGAGACGGGCAATTCCAAAAACGGTTTAATTCAAAAGGTGTTGGTTTTTAAGAATTGCAGTAATGAAATGACTGTTTTTAGAATTGTATTAAATAACTGTTTCGGAACAGATTTTTATTTGCAATCACATTTATAGAAAATTTAAAAAAATGGTAGTATCCATAATTTGTAACATACCTTAGTCATAGTGGAAAGTTTGTAGGCTTGGTTTACTTACAGTAAATTCTTGGCTTTTTAAAGTAATATAAAATAAATACGACATTACTCCATGACTCTCTTAAAATACATATGTATTTTTAAAAAAACAAAACTATTCAGTAAAATGATAAACAAATCCAAGTAAGTATATAGGAAAAAATCAACTGGTAGCTAATATACACTTAGCTAATAACACAATAGCTAATAACACCAATTATATCATAAGCTTTTCAAATTGCTAGTAAATATTTATTTTGTATATTCCCATCAGATTTCTTTTTATTACGAATATGTATTTTAGACTAATAAAATTAATTTATTTAAATCAAATATTTGAAACATCCAGTCAAATATTCTTAATTTAAATACTTCGTCGTTTGCAAACATTCGAATACTCCGATTTTATTGATTCTTTATTGTTTATGGTTGGTTCTGACAGAAGAGCTTAATTAATCTTATTTGCTTCCACTGAAGAGATTGCAAACATTAAGAAATCCGCGAGTTTGTGCAATGTGTTTAAAATGACTTTCGTTAGCGATTCCCCCGATGTCATTAGAGTAATGAGACCAATTATAATTTCGTTCCAGACAGCTGGCCCCACAGACCATCTTTTAACATAACAAAACGAAAGTTGCAAGTACATACAAAGTAAGTTTTTTATTGTTGTAATAAAAAACATTGCAGGCACACGCGAATTAACAAATTTTGAAACCGAAGAGAATGAATGAATATTATTTGTAATCCACAATAACAAGCGGAATGATTTTTATCTCGAATCAATTCAATGGTTTTTTTATGAAATTTGATCTTGAATTATAAACAAATTAAATGCAGCTCCGGCAAAAAATCGACCCAGTTTTATATAGCAAGTGCAATCTGCAGCAAAACGACATCGCTTTTTATTCAAACATGACATGTTATTTTATTATTTTTACGGACTGACGTTTTTGCTTTTATTGGTGAGTGCAATGGTCTACAGTAGGGGTCACCAAACTTTTTGGGAAACTGACCGGACCAAAGTTTTTAAAAACTTACGGGGCCGGACAAAAACTAAATTCTTATTGGAGCCCAATCAGAATATTAATTTATATGTTGTGCTTGCATAATAATTAAGTAAACAAATGTAGTTTTTAGTGGAATTTATAATATAAAATATTATTATTATGTTACAGTGTCTATTTAAAAGTAGGCTTACTGTATATAAATCTAATTAAAAGTAAAGACAGTAAGAATAAAAGCATTCCAATTATTGAATTTATTGTATTGTCTAGTTTTACATATTGGATGAATGTTTTTCATTTATTGTGTTATAAATAAAACATTTGATCGCCTCGCCTCCAACAACACATGTTATACCTAACTTCCTTTTTGAAATAAACAGTTGTCGTTAATTCACAATCAATTCATAAAATTTATATTTTTTATACAAAAATCAAAAAGTTTTGGAGGTCCGGATGAAAATCTTTGGCTGACGGTTGTTTGGTAACCGCTGGTCTACAGTAGTGATCGCAAAACGGTCGCTCGCGAGCTATCGGTAGCTTGCGTAGGATATTCTATCATTTTTATAAATTTACTAAATTATTATTTTGTTTATAATTAAAGCACGTATTTTAAGTTTTATTGAAATACCAATGTCCTAATATGTTTTTAGTAATATAATAATAGTATGTATAGTACGATAAATGACGATGATTATAAAGAAGAATAGAATTCCAGGCATGTTAAATCAAGGACTGTTTTAGTCCGTACAACTAAAAAACAGCTTCAGTTACTAATTCCTATATTCATATTATATTAGTATTGTTAAATTTATATAGTTATTTACTCCATGATTCTGTCACCAGCAAATTGCTTTGCTTCTTCCCATAACATGCCGGCGTCTTCAAGTTCCACGGAGTACATCTTATGGACAGTACTTGGCAATCAGCCAGGACGCGTGAATCCCACTAGTCCCATAGGATGTGACTGCAAGTATGTTCCATTAAACATGGGACAATAGACCATTGTTCCGCTACTGACTGATAGGTGTGCAAAGTCTAATAATTTATCTCTACCCGTGCATTTAATTCTTTTACAATATAAAAAAACTACAGTACAGAATGTTATTTCTGTATATTTTTTTTACATAAAATTTAAGCTCATGTGTGGGGGAAGTGTGAGGGGAAGTTTGCTGTGCCGTGGTAGAGAAAAAGTACCGAACCACTGCTGCAATAGAATAAAAACATTGTATCGAGACTACCAATATTTTAAGAGATAAAATATATATTATGCAAACAAAACAATTTCCAAATTTCAAAGGCGATGTAGTATAATCTATGAAAGTCAGCAGCATATTATTTCTTTACGTTTTGATGTCACCAATAAGTTCATGTATATGGTGAAGAATTTTTCAGTCTGCAACATAGATGCCTTGTTTGTCAATGTTGAAATTTTGCAATAGTAAGTGAGCACCCAAGATTTGTTTGTAAAATGTGCAGTTCGTTTTTTGAGAAGTAATACAAAACCTATAACACCTCACGAATGCAGTGTAGATTTTCCACTGACCTTATTAATCTAAAGGTATTCAGATTACAGATCTATTTAGATCAAAATATATACACAGTCCTTAAATAATTGAATTATTGTGAATGATAGAAATAAAACACATTTTCGATAATATTCATATTTTATTTCATTTATTTGTGACAGGGGTTTGTGACATAAATTATAGTAACAGTAATAATAAACAATTGAACAACAGTTGAGGGCAATAACTGTTAACAATCTATAGTTTGGTAAATACGGTTATAGTGGTAAGCATGTTATCATTACTAAAACAGGTTTATCATATAGACACATAGTACCATCTAGCGAATGACACCAAAGGTTTTTTATATAAATATTCATAGATGGCAGTGATATTAAATATATTATAAAGCTATATCAATACAATACCCATTATATTTATGTTAAAATAAATCAAAAAAGGATAGTTATTAAGTACCATACTTCCCAATAAGGAGAAAATATAAATAATTAAAAATTAATAATTAGATAATCATTTGTACCAACTCAAATATTTAAGATATTCATTAAGTAATTTATATTATAATCTTTTTGGCTCCAATAATTAACCTTAGAAACGTTGCAATATTGATCATTTAACATTAATACAATATTCAGTGTTCTTGAGAAAATTATAAATTACTGTTGTGGAAATCAAATCAAAAGAAAAAAGTAATTTATAAAAATAAAACAAAATCATTTGTAAATACTAACATCATTCTGATAATTATAATTACTAGCTGTAAGCCCGTTGACCTCAACGGGGGAGATTTTTGTTGCATTTTTAAGTAGTCAGAAAATTTACTGGCGTGAAAATTAATTGTAAATAATATATTTTTTAGAATAATTGAAATGTTTAAGTTTGCTAACAAATATATTTCGTAGAAGAAGAAATAGATCTCGGGACATATATCGACACCCCTGCAGTATTTAAATTGTAAATAATATTACTGTCTTTCTTGACGTCATCGAAAAAGCGAAATCGGGGACCGACAGACAGACAGACAAAATGAATTATGTTAGTGGGGGGACTCAACTAGAATTGATACTTGATCCAGTAAGTGATTGTATACAAAATAAAGCTTTTTAATTAGACACTCAAGATAATATCTCTTGCGGCTCGGAGACTAGAAAAATGCTTCTCAGCCGATGGGGGTCTTTTTTGACCCCAGTGGTTTCCTCATTATTAGCCTTATTCTTATGAATTTAAAAAAAAAAAATAGTCCAAGGGCTTAAAAATATCTCTTTGCATCATTCCTCATACATTTTTTTATAAAAATCTGTGTTTTTTTAATAAATAATAATATTTTAAGTTGCGCGTAAAAAAGACGTCATGTCAGCACACATATGAATTGACTACTGAAGAGCGTTCCAAATTATCATACGAACAATCGTTATCGCGGGCGCTAATCAGCTGATAAGCGTTATCGCGTATTTATATAAACTACAATAGGTCCAAAAAACTATGATATAAGAATACCTTAATTATAAACATCGTATCACCCATATTAAAATAGATATTTACGAAAATGTTGGTATTGGGGTCGCATTTCTTGAGCTTAGAAACGGAAAAGATATAATAATCGAAAACACAAGACATAATATCTGTGCATGGCCTGAATACATTAATAAGTCTGAGATAAGTGATTTGTTCTTTTGAATAATTGTTTAGCAGAAAATCTAGAGTTGTTCAAATATTCACAGGAAATCTTGGAAAAGTGTTGCGATATACTCAGTTATTTGTAGAGTAAATAATGAACATTAGCCACGGCGCAAACTGTTTGGAAGCACGTGTTAAGTTGAGTTGTCCATAAATTCACTCCATACACAGATATTATTTTTGTTTTAGAAAAGATATCATCGCTAATATCGTCAGAACACGTAACTAATTGTTTTTGAAAAAAGTACTTTTTTTATTTGTTGCGATCTCTTCTATAATTGGCACATTTTTGTATTTACATATATCTTTATTTGCATCGCAGAACGCATTTATTTGTCGAATTTACCCAAATTTGAGATAAGTGTTCTTCAAGTATTGGCGACGAAATATTGTTGCAGTAACCTCGATTTTTATGATTATTAACTCGTATTGATCACAAAAATGATAAGGAAATAATTCATCTGCATACTTCAATAGATATCTCATATCTGAAAACGTTTGTAATACAAAATATTATTTAGTTCTGCATATCTGGGTAATTTAATTAACTTTCTTGTCAAAGAGAAGAACTTAATTTAATGGAATCATTGCAGTAAGTCAATAATTGTTGTTTATGGTATTTCCTATGACATCTTACTGGCAACACTGTAAAATTTACCTGTTTTCATGCTATATTTTGCTAAGCAAACTTCTTAAGCATGATATAATAAAAAAGTAAATAACAGATGCTGCGTCAGGAAAACCAAGAATAATAAGAATAACCAAGTGGAGAATAATACAAATTAGAATCCTCCGGTAACTTCAATGGCTGCGCCCGTGACAAATGAACTCTTGTCTGATGATATGAAAGCAATGACTTCGGCAATTTCTGAAATCAAGAGATAATTAAATATTTTAATTTTAAAAACATTATTACAAGATCCACCCTACAAACAAAGCATTAACTCAGCTAAGGTCATTTTGCAGGAGATGAAAACACAAATAAAATTAAATTGAAAAGGCTGGAATTCACAGCAGTTAATAAAAATCAATTATCAATTAGTAAATAACATTTTATTATTCTCCTACAAAATTACCAAAAGAGATATATATCATTCGTCGGGGTTGTCAATATAATACTTATAAAGTAAGAATTTATTTAAATAGTCTTAATTTTGTTTGATATAAAATAATATTGATCATTATGTCCGTCTGCATGTCCTGTAGTTAAGAGTGAAAAGTGTCTCGTTTCTTTAAAATGCACCCTTGGACTCAATATTTATCTGCTGTACTACGAATTTTAAATTTGATAAATGAATAATGTTTTAAAAACAACTAGCTAATTATTTTTTTTGCTGTTAGAATTTCCGTCTGCTTACACGAGTAATCAATTAATCGAGTGAGATTCAACACTCGCTTTGAGTATAATTACAGCTAAAAGCTCTATCTGTGGTAAATGTTATTCCCCTCTGTTGTTGTTTTTTCAAGCTCAAATTACAGTGTAGACTTTTTCACAAATTGAAACATGGATTTGAGCTCAAAGGATGACAAAATTCCTTCTCATCCAATCATTAAAATGGGGCACAGCGAGATGTTGACTGACTACAAAAACAAAAATGTCTTTTAGAACAATTTTGGTTGAGTTAATATCTCATTAGGAGTTTGTATGCTCACACTAGAGGACATTGTTACAAAAAGAATGTGGAGTGAATAAAAAACTGTTAACTATTAACCATGCGGTAATCCAAGTCTTTGAAGTGGTGTACTCTTCGCAATCATTTGTTTAACATTTTCAGGGACTTCACGTGCCATTGGTGTTTCAGTCATTCCAGGCAAGATGGCGTTCACCCTAGAGAAGGAAAATTGAATTAATAGAGTTCACAAAGAAACCTCACAGATTAAAATAATGCTATCCGAAATCATGTCAGAGTTCTACATAACGTAAATGTTGCACCGCAAACAATGAGCATTTTGAACAACACGCAAATGTAGTTATTATCAGAAAGTGATACCTATTTAATACTATGTTGATACTATGATGATTATTGCCTACCTTATATTAAATTTTCCTAATTCTTTTGCAGCCGTTTTAGTCATTCCTATGACTCCTGCTTTACTGGCCGAATAGTTTGTTTGACCTGAAAATACAATGACGAATTAACAGTCATATATAATTGTACACGGCACGCAATGATTTCCCAAAAAAAACATGTGCACAAGTCAACGCACTCTGTCAAAGTCTGCAAAGATTTCTTTGATATGAAAATTTGCCCCTACTGGATAAACAGCGACACCACAGCAAAGCCTCTATTACAGAAATTCCATAATCATAAAAAAATATTAGATTGGCGCAGAAGTCTCTATAAAACGAATAAAACCAAAAAACCCACTCAATCGATCAATGATCCAATTACTCAATTGAAAATGCAGCTTGAGGTTATTAAATCAATCAATCATGAATATGACCCACTACTTAAAATAAAAACAAAAATATCAGACCGCGCTCCTGCTCAGGCCCCAGTATAATTGGAAAATAAAAGCGGGAACAAAAAAACATCACATACCTCAGATGAAAGGGAAATTGGAGCACGGCTCTACGATCCCCGTCAAAAGATGAAAGACACCATACATAGGAACAGGCATGCAGAGGTGAATGTGAATGAGGTGAGGATGAAGGGTAACATTTAAGAAAAATCTGAACCCAGCAAGTTGAAATCTGAGTGACTGTGTCATATATCAAAGATTGTTTCTGAAAACGACGATGAGTATTTTTGTAGTTCAAAAACATTTCTTTAAGCCTTCTGTTATTTCCAGTAATAACGATTTTTATAAAAAGTAAAATAAAACAAGTCTCACCAATGTTACCGTATTTCCCTACAATACTAGCTATGTTAACAATCGAACCAGCTGGGACTTTGGCATCAGTCATTGCCTTGGCAAAAGCTTGCATTACGAGATAAGTTCCCTGGAATAATAATTCATAGCTTCACAGTATAATCGCATAGTTAAAACACTTAAAGTAATCGGTATATTAACATCACAAGTTATCAAGTTTACCATAGACATACGAAAACAATTCTTGATAACGATTTATCTGCAATTATTAGTGAATGGTAAGAAATATTAAAAAACAAGGTCATATTATATATTGGTTGGCTGTTTGAATAATAAATATTATTATAATTAGTCTTGATAAGTCATTATGTTTTTTTATAGTTTAGATATCGACTGTGTTCGATGGAAATTTAATATCAAATCCGTGTAAACAAAAAAACAAAACTTGAATGATTTCAATTTCGTAATGTTTTACAAAAAGCTATAATCACTAGACATTTCAAAATAATTAATAATTTTATGGTTAATACTTCTTTCATTAATCCCGATCAGTAATAGTCGAGTGGCAGTGTACTGGGGTCTAGCTATAGCCTGGAATAGCTAACTGCTGAATGGCAAAACGAAAATACATATTCCAGTGATCTCTACATAAAAATATTAAACACATTATCAATTATACCTTCAGATTAACATTGATAACTGCATCAAAGTCCATTTCAGACATTTTAAGGAGCCAGTTATCCCTGATGATACCGGCCGAGTGGACGATAATTGTTGGTGGCTTTTTGTACTGCCGCATCGTTTTCTCCAACGCAGCCTCAACTGACTTGGACAATTCAACTTCGCAACTCATAAAAGAATGATCTGAAAACACGCAATAATATCAAATAAAATGAATGAAGTATAAAGACTATTCAAATTTACGTTTAAAGTGTTTTAATAGTTAGATTCTTAACTCGATGGCTGCCACGCCAAAGACAAGTTATCTCATCAATAACTAATTAAATAAATAATTGCAAAGTATAGCCGGCGTGCTAGGTAAAGATGTACTTTTTTCTACGGCACCCAAAAGGCTCTTAACGACCGTGGACGCGTATTTGAGTCTTTGAAAAACAAAGGTTACTGGCTGGTGGACACATATATGCGTATAGGTGAATTATCTGGAAGCTAAGAAAATTAAATTTTGTAAAGATATCTCAATTTGCTTACAAATTATAGTGAATTTAGTAAAATTATAATTTTTGCGAATTTATCGCAAAATTTTATTTCGCCAGGTGAAATTTTATAAAAAAAAACGTGCGGTCGTTAAGCTGTTAAGATTTATGTACAAAAAACACCAGCTAACCATTTCTGTGGCAGTAAGTTTTTATTTTGTATCGCCATACACAAACCAGGCGGAATTCGCTGGTACAATTGCTTGCAAGGCATAAACTTTCTTTAGGATCCAAATTCTATTTTAACGTAGAGATGTAATATGTTTTTGTGTATACGGCATATTCAATGGTTTGAAAAATTTCTAAGAATGAATCTCTCTCTGATGGGAATCTCTGTTTAGATTTATGTAAATGTAAATATTATTCGTTATTTTTTTCTTTCCAATTGTTCAACAATCAATCAAAACCGAGAATATATAGAATTATTTTTTACCTTGCTCTCCAGCAGATGGGGCTGTGAAAGATTTAATGGTTTCCTCAGCGGCAGCAACATTTTTGTCAACTGCAATCACAGTGGCACCCTCTCTTGACAGTATCTGGCATGTTGCACGGCCAATTCCAGATCCCGCTCCTAAAATCACAAGCATTTACTTACAATTAAAATTATGGTTTAGTTGGTAAGAGCTTGGTCTTAGCGAACATACGAGTCTGGGTCCTAGTTGCAGTATGGTCAATATCAAATTCAGTTTTTTTAATTTGAGATCTTAAATATGAATGTTGGTTTCGACTCTTATCCTCAAGTCTATCTAAAATTCTCATCAAAAATATGTTGTATCGTTTTCCAATTTTTGATGTATTGGTTTTAGCTGTCAAGCACGCACACAAATAAGGACACCAGTTGCATTAATAGTTATTACTCCAGGTGTTAAGAATCACAGGGGTCTACAAAAAAATAGTGTTACATTCACTAAAGTATAACAGGTGATTTAACTTTGTGCCTTTAACATTACAATTTCATTTGTAGATATACCTAACCATATATTGTAAACAGTTATATGCACAAGATATAACTTTGTATCACTAATAAATATGATTGTGGCATTGCCAAAGCCAAGCTTAACTCAAGGCACACATTTTTTTAGATCTTAAACCCTCAACTTAAGGGAGATGTAATTGGGAATAAGGATATACCTTAAAATAAATACAATCAAATTTTCTCCGCTACTGTCTGTAAAAAAATTTCAGATATTATTTTAGTAAGATACACGATAAAGAGATGGATTTAAATTGTGTTGATGTCAATTGTAGTCTAACTCAACGGTCGCCGACTGGAGTGTGCCTAAGAAAAATTTAGAGGTGTGCAGTTGTTACAGTTACGTCATAGAAGCTAAGAATCCATAAAACTTATTTCGACATGCAGCAACAAATATCACACCAATTAATTAATAAATTATGGTGCAACCAAACGATTAACCTAACCTAATAGAATTTATTTATAATGACTTTGCTAACAATGACCACTTGTTTTAAGTGACGTAGATCCAAAACCTTAAGTTTGGTTCTCATACAAATTACTATAAAAGTAAATCCGGTCAGTACCACGTAATGTAACGCACACATTTGACATAAATTTACTATGAACTTTTCACACTGAATATATTTATTTTTGTGAAATATTCCTCATTGAATGCAAATGAATTCACAAACATAAAAAATTATATACAATCATTAATATTGCTGTTTCGTAGATTGCCACTTGGATGGCAACATGATTTTTTTATATCCTTTTCTAGTTTAGCAGTAATACTTTCCTTTGCAAAAATTGTTTCAATTACTCTAACAATGAATTTGTGCGAAATTTGAAAATTGAAGAATCAAAATCAATAATAAATTACTGTGGAAAGTAATCAATTTTAACCCTTCCTTTACTATGCAAAAAAAGCACAAGCTCCTGAGCTGTGTATCCGTTACACATCAGGCAAACGGGAGTGAATCATGACAATTACATAACACTACTACAGCAGTACTACATATAATTGTCATGATTCACTCCCGTTTGCCTGATGTGTAACGACTACACAGCTCAGGAGCTTGTGCTTTTTTTGCATAGTAAGGGAAGGGTTAACAAGGATACAAGTGAAATCAGAATTTTGGTGCATTTTTAAGTGGCCAAAATATACAACCAGAAAAAAATTCAAAAATAAAAACAATAAATTGAAGAAAAACTAAAAGCGTCTCTCACATGAATGCACAGTACAGATCCAGCGATGGGCTGCCAATACGTTAACAAGGAGCTCGCTTAATCTTAAAGCAATTTTCAATATTTTGGAGAAGGGGTGATTTTTTTTATCATTCATACGCTATTATATTCATTACTTAAACAAGCAATCAAGTTTTACTTAACACACTTATAATACGTAGCAATATGAAATTTACCTTAAACTTATTAACCTTAATGTCCAAAAATTTACTATTGTGTATACTGAAGCTGTCGTAGATAATATACAAGTCAGAAATTGCAGTTATATATTAATTTGATCTGAGAACATTTTTTCTCTTAAATTAACAAGGGGCTCACCGACCCAAGTAAAATTTAATAAGGGGCTCGCTCTAGCCCCTCCGAGCACCCTCCAGCCCACCCCTGTACAGATCCGTTACGAAATATTATTTATTTATCTTACTCTTATCACCATTGCAAAGCGGACATTATAATCTCATATGACTTAAGACGCTAGACTTAAAAGCATTTCTCTCATACTGGTGTTACCATAATATCGTCTAAATAGGATACCGACAGTGGAATCCTCAATTCATTCTTATCAGGAATGACTGGTTTTATATAAAGAAATATTTAATATTTTTTCAATTAAAAGCAAATGCAGCGAAACCTCAATTTACCGTTTTGCTAAATTTGTTTAATACAGGTTTATTTAACTGCATTATTATTTGCTGAGCTATAAAAATATCACTTTTACAGTGTTTACTGTCAATACTTGGTGGAATGGCATTATAATAAAAATAATAAAATATTATTAAGCGTCAAAGAAGAAATAACCATGAGTGTTTGTAGATTAGGGTAGGTACATGAGTCTAGGACAAATAAAGTTTAAGAATACGATTGTCTATATTATTGTTACTAAATATTATGTTAGATTGATTTAATAAAAAAATAGTTAAATACGTGCATACAGTTTTAACGAATATACATATTTTTTTCAAATAGACAATAGCAAGATTATGATTGAGTTGAAATGAATCAAGTGAACAATATAACAAAAGAACTTATTCTGAGAAGAAATATCGATCTTTAGGCCCACCTGTAGCTAGGCAAGACGTCGGAAACTAAAGATTACATTAAGTTACTGATTGAAAGATGGTCATTGCCGGAAATATGTAAGGTTAACAAAAAAATATTGAATAGGTCCAATTATTGATACTTATTCACTTTAATTACCTGTCACAAAGGCCAACTTCCCAGCTACAATTCCACTTGGTCGAAGCATTTTGAATTAATAGTAAGTATATGACAATGGCAACCCAATCAATAATGAACAATAAACGTATCGGTCAAATCGGATAAAACAGACGTAAGCAATTTGCTTAGTTATACGCAAACAAAAAACTGTGATTATATTCGGTAACTACGCGTTACTCTTATCTTTCGAATTAATAAACTTTGACACTTTTGACAACTTTGTTTCCCGCGAAGGGGTTGTCATATAAAAAAAAATATGTTCATTACTTTCCACTTTTGAATATTACTACTCCTAACAGTTTTTTATAAATAATAAAATTGATTCACTATGTCCAAATGCTTTTGTAAAACATATTTGTAATTATATGCCAGTAAAGTAATATTGTTTTTTTAAAACATATTTCTACATTAAAAATAATAGGTACTGCTTTTTTTCAAAAAGCCAGAATTTCTGGCTATAATAATAATAATTAAAATTCAAAATGTTTTATTGTAGCTCTGCGTTGAAATACGTAACCTCAAATTATCATCTGTACTCCACTCAATTATAAGTGTATAATGGCATCTATGAAATTTTATCAGAAACAATTTACTGCTTACCTGAATTTGGTAAATTTCTTTACTAGCCTCAGAAAAAAATATATAATCAAAGTATATATTAAAAATCAAATCTACAATATGCATCGTATATTTCCAAATATCTCATAAACATTTATCGGTAAGCTTAAAAATGTTTTGAATTTGTAATCTATAATGAATATAAACAATTATGAAGCTTTATTTAATGGACTAAGGTTTGATTGTTAGTGATGAAGAAGACTTGAAGAACTTTGACGCTAACGCGCTCTGGTACTTAGAACTCCATGAATTAAATTTAATTAAATTAAAAAGCCTACTTGGCCATGAAAATCCTATTTTAAATATATTATATAACTATATACGTCGAAGTCAAAGAATCCCAACTTATTTTTCTCCCTTCTTTTTTAGCCGTTCAAAATATATTGTTTGTTTCCCAAGATAGTCTAACTCTAACTCAAAAACAAAAGGTACTTTCCAATACAATATAATACACATATTTAACATACGATTGAAACTTCCTAACATCACTCCGTACACATTTATAATAAAAAAATTACAATTACAACATTTTAGTAATGGTTCAACCTGGTCGCTCTAGTAGAGTAAAGATGTTCAGTGGATAAAAAGGAACATGCAATAGGTAAGAAGCAATAAATAAAAATGTGAAAAACTTGTATGCAAGTTCTAATTTTCATTTCGCTTTAGCAGGTAGAAAAAAAATATTGATCCTTTCTCTTTACAAAGAATAAAGAAGGGTACGCACCTAAAATTTCTACTCTGACTCTTTATAACCTCAATCAATTTCACGGATATGGTATAAAACTCCGACTCCGGCATTTAAAAATGATCCGACTCCGACACAAATCAAAAAAAAAATATTTAGAAAAATGCATACCTAGTATGTACTTAGTCTGTACTTTAACATAATTTAAAAATGAGTTGTATTCGTCCGTGCTGCAACGACTCTAACTCTACCAAAAATACCACGAGTAACGACTCCACAGCTCTCAGAATATCAATTATAAAAATTATTCAAAACTATTTTTTGTATAAAAATGATTCGAACAACACAATAACCAGAAATAATTAATGGATAGTATGTTCTCGAATCATGTATACAATATTTTTTCTTTATATAATTGTGGCCCACACGCATATTTTTGATAGAATATTTAAGAGAAAAAAAGAAACAAATTATTGCAAAAAAATATGTTGAGGCTCTAACAGTATATAATTGTGATTTCTTTAATTTATTTAGTTATTTTTGTTATTTTAAAAAATATATATAAAAGAATACGTTTAGTATTACGAATTCAATGAGAGTCACTCTCATTCAATTCGAAGAGAAAAGACATCTGAGTCGAATATTTAATTTTAAAAGAACCATTTTGATATTATTTTCTACTTAGTTTAATTGATAAGTGAAATATTTTTACACAATTCATTTTATAAACAATCAATAAGAAAACGTTTTTATCAGGGCCAACATCAGCAGTGTGCACTTACCTACCAGTTTCGCCAGTGCTTGCATGTATATTTATAAGTGCAGTTTTGTAAGAACCCTGTTTAAATATTAAAGAAAAAAGCAGCCCGCCTAGCTATCTAATTAAGTCAATATGGTCAACAGCAACAAAGTTTTCCAATTACTGTTACGAATATTCTACTGTAACAGGCAATTTCGCATTTAACGAGGAGATAAACCACACTGCGGATAATCAAAGGCAATTTTTTGGTGGCCGTGCTCTGTCGTTTATAACAGACCACTTCATCTTACAAAATTTACGAGCGTAAACAACAAAATATAATAAAAAATGGCTTCACTTTGAAACAAACTATTTTGTCTCTACTTTCGTGTTTGCACTTGCTGTTCATTTCGAAGCGCACGGCGGCTAATTAGAATGGACGTGACAGGAGGAACTTTTTGAATTTAGAATTTTTCAATATTAAATTTAAACACGCATCAGGTTCAAGGTAGGGATATTCTATAGTCAAAAATAAATTATATCATAAGAGATTTCTTCAGTCGTAAATACTATTAGGCTATTTAATGTTCTCACAGTTATCTCTCGGTCTACACGGTAGGTATATTACACGAAATGTCGTACACGAGGCATACAACGCATTCGAAATTTGAAAATAAATTACAAAAATTAAAAATCTACCTTATTTTTTTTCTAAAGAAAAACTAAATTAATTGGGACATGCGCTCCAAATTTCCGCGCCCTTTCTTAATGCAAAACTTGGACAAGGAACATAATTTCATA
Organism: Himalopsyche tibetana; assembly: GCA_030503985.1. Lineage (NCBI taxonomy): Eukaryota > Metazoa > Arthropoda > Insecta > Trichoptera > Rhyacophilidae > Himalopsyche > Himalopsyche tibetana. The sequence continues at coordinate 37,212,239 of JAPJYX010000014.1, read as the reverse complement.
AAATATGCAATAAAGATGCAATGTTAAAAAATCATCAATTGTTAAAGAATGTTAACCCTCCAGAGACGAGAGCTTTTTTCCGATAAAAAAAATATTTTCTAAGCCATATTGAAGTCACGGATAACTTTTATTCCTATCCAAAATTAAAAAAAAAAAAACGCAAAGTCGTTGTATAGAAACCCCGCATGACTATATGGTCATGCCCATACTTTTATTACCGTGTAATATTGAGTACGGACAGTAGTAAGGACAAAAGTTACCGTATGGGCTTGCAAACATTCGGGGTTGAAATATAGCTAAACGTGATTTTTTTTAAAATATTTACAATTTGACCTCTTTAGATCAACATAATTTCAAAACAAATATATTAGCAAAATAACTGTAAATAATTTTATGTTTTTATAAAAAAATATCTAACAGTTTCAAAAAGTAAATTAAAAAAAACGGAAATTCAAAAAATCACATGTGCTTTTGGAGACCGTTCCTGTTCGCACGGATGATGACATAATGTAGTCCGTACCCTTCTTAACCAAATATGAGCGAAAGCAACGATATTCAGGTAGAAAAAGTATGAATAGTGGGATCAATAGACAACGGTGTTTTGTGTGACCATATGGTGACGCTCGTCCTTGGAGGGATGGTGACATTCACGTTTATGAAATCATATTCTATGCTATGATTGAACTGAAGTATTAAAACAATGTTTTTTTATGCCGCGTAAAACTAATAGAACGTAAATCAAGGATTGAGTGTAAAATATTGTGAATGTTTACATTTTTGACAATCTTGTATACAAATATGATCACAATATGATAGTACGAAAGAAACGGAAAAAATATATATAATACGTAGTAGCGGGAAAAACATCGACACTTTTTATATTATTTTCTTTGGCCAAGTCAGTCGGCGTGTCGAGCTGAGATATATTATATTCCGTAAAAGGACAAAAAAATGTACAAATAACTTATCGGTATGTATTTTTATAGAGCTATTTGTAAATGTTTTACATTACATATACGAAAAGTTGCAAAGTTACCGTATAAAAATGTCGCAGAATTATTTTGGCCTGATTTAGAGACCCGGACAAGTTTTCGAACTATTGTCGTTGCTAGCGGTGTATATTTTGATTAACTGTTAGGCAAAATGTCTGTAAGCTAAAATATCTATTTATTTTGTTTACATTTACACAAAAAGGTTAATGTATATTATATATTTGAGCAATTTTACCATAGACAATAACTTTGGAATGAAAGGATGAAAACAATGATATTGATTGTTTTCCAACTAAACCTTTAAATCTTGTTTATACCATACATATCGTTTCACTTTTACATTTAGATCATTAAATGACACGTGCGAAAATGGTGTATTTTTTTTTTGTTATTTTAAGTATAGAATTTCTATAAAGATGTCTTATTTGAATAAAAGTTGGACAAAAAAGGCATTTCTTCAGAAGTCACGGAAGTAATGTGCAGTTTCTCGAACTTTCTTACAGCAAGATATTCAGGTATCAGGTCCGCATCATGCATAATATATCTGAAATCGCAAGGTGGCCGTGCAACTTTCAAAAATTTTTGATATTACTATTTTCGCAGCAGAAATTACTTGGCTTAAAATCACATTTATATTTTAAAAAATATGTATAGCCGCCATCTTGTTTATTCTTTACTTTTTTAAGTTAATGATTTCGCACCCAATGAATCAAAAAAAGGAAATATTTAATAATACTGCAAATGCCAATACGTCAAATTGAAAAAATATAAAAAAAATACATTTATACAGTTAACACTTTGAAAAAGTCACTCGAGATTAACTTAAGGAGAAAAGACATTGATACGGTATGATTTATAGGCCTACGCTCCTACTACCCCTATTGTGATGACAACTGGCAGACATTTAAAAATTCTAGTTAAATTAATTGTGCTTAATTTTTTCAATCGTGTAACCAGTAATATCGATTGTTTGATTGTTTATGACTTTAAGTGGCAACACTACTTTTCGATACCCAAAGCGATTTTTGTTTCTTTCTTTCTTTCTTGCTTTTTGGGACACGAACCGAAAACAACGTGTGTGGGGGACACTTCCCGGTCCTGGAACTCTCTTCCAGTGACCTTTAATTTAGAGTCACTTGTGTTTTCTTTTCTTTTGTGGTGTTGTGCGATACGTTATTCACAGAATAGCGTATCGAAAGGCTAGACGTCCGAGATGAAAGAACTGATATTTTTCCATCTCGAAGATTAAAATTCATTTTGCTCTCTGTCGCGCGCAGACTTCTGTATACCTCTTAACGTCTTTAAAATCGTTTGTGCAAGCTGGGTATCAATTGTATTGTAATAATTTAAAAGTTTGTTTGTTAAATATTGTGTGTGATTAAACTTAAATGATTGTAAAATCCTAATAAAAAGTTTCCGTAACAGTGAGCGATATTTTTATTTATTTCTACCTACTTGTTGTACGTCGAGTTCATCCAAACTGTTATTGGTATTAATGACTTTTATTGGCGGGGATTTATTCTTGGGGTATAACATCGTAAACAAAACTTTACAATAAATGAAATTCGCTCAAAAATAAATTACGAGTCATGTCAACATCACACACAACTATGTCCAAGATCTCAAATTTCAATAAAAAAAAACAAATAATCTGTTATTGATCTTATCGGAACCTGAACCCATTTCTATTTGATCGCTATGATAAAGCTCTTTGTGTAAATAACTAAATTCCTTAAAATATCCAGTATACCATTTTTGTTGAGTTGAAGCAACTTATTGTAAAATTTGCTTACGCTGAAATTGTGTAAATAGTTATCAAAATTAACTGCGATGTTTCAAACATCATAACGAGCTTGATTAAATCAATTATCATTCGAGCTGCAATTACTTATTATAATTGTCAGAACTTAACAGTTATTTTTTTTACTGTCACGTTGTTTGGCCACACGTCTTTATCGGTGGCTAATTTAGCCCCCACTTATCTTTATAGTAGCTAACAGGATACAAAGTTGTCAGCACATTGTTCAAAGAGTAGATTTTATGCACAGATCAAAGAGGAAGTCGCCATTAAAACCATTTTCAAACATTTAATGTCCTTTGACAAAGGTAAAATTATTTACGAGCCCGCCTCGCTTGAAACTAACTCTTCAGTGTAGGCCAGAATATTCTTCACCAATTAATGTTTACAATTAATCTTTATGATTAGTATTCCTTTTTAATTAAATAATTAAATAATAAAAAAATGAATATTTCAACAATAATTAACGGTGAGAGGTTGTACCTAGGTCAAATATTCATTACTGTCTTATACGAGCAAATGACATATATGTATAGCGAATAATAAGTTGAGTAAATAAATGTCGCCGCTGTGGCCCAGTTGGTTAGAGCTTGCTCTACCGATCACGCAGGTCTATGTTCGATTCCCGGTCAGATCACAGTGAATTTGAGAATTATTCAATTCAAAGTTGTGATCGATAACCGGGTGTTTGTGATGTAAATTCACATCATTTCCTCTCCTCCCATCCTTCTGATCCTTTCATTCATTAACTAGGTGTAGCAATAACGATTAGCCAACCACTAGTCCTGTTCTAGCCTTATCCTTCTTTCCCTAGTACTCACTTTGAAAAAAAAGTGATGTTGAGCGACTGAGTAACAAACAGTTCTCGTAGAAACACTTCTGTTGAGATACCTTCATTAGAAGGCCATATGCTCCACACAAAAAAATGGTCATTATTAAGGCTTCCAATTCCGGAATCCAATCCAATTTTGTGATACCGAAATCCCGGGATTGTGATTTATACTAAACCTGGAATTTCGGGATTAAGAATAGAAGTGCAAAATTCTCGAAATGTTTTTGAAAACAGACAACACGGAAAAAATTGAAATCTTCGCGAGTGCTAAACAAGATGTTTCTCATTTTGGGATTCCCGTAAATTCCTGGCTTATTGAAATTGGCAAGAGACAAAAAAATTAATTCTCCAAAAGAGCTTAAAAGAAGAAAGTCTTACATTTTTTCATTTAAGGAAATTCGTATATTCCCAGGATTTAAAAATCGGCGATCAATTTTTTTTGAAAATGGCGCTGAAGCGCTATATGGCTTATTTTTATAAGTAAATACCAAAAACCAGCTACCGTAAAGAATATATATATAAAACACTAAGGTTGAAAAATTGAGAAAGTGCATGATGACACACGTAAAAAGTGGGGAAAAGTTTTGCAGTAATGTATAAACGACGTCCGTTTTCCTTAAAAGAAAAAATCAATTCGACACCACTGGAAATAATTCAGACAAAGTAGAACATAAATCACTTTGAATTTAAACACATTTGACCCGGATTTTTACGAAACACTGAAAATAAAATGTCTCATTGGTGTCCGATCGCTGTTGCAACGATGTGCAATATTGAACTAATATCTGGGGCTCAAAACCCAAGCTTTGGAGTAAAATGTGTTTTTTTTTTAAATCTTATATGCTGAGTACACCGAAACCACCTCACAGCTAAATGAAAAATGATTCACACCGGCTTCTTAAGCCTGGTCTATATTATCATTTTCTTGTCTAAAATGTTGGTTCTTGTTGTTGGTGTTGTTGGTTCTTGCAATCGTGTCCTCGCGTATTGGGCCGCATATGCACAAGAGAAAACAACACAAAAGGAAAGTATCAATTTAAGCCATGTCCGCTCCCAATGTGGAGCATATGGACTCCTAATGGAGTTTATCTCAACAGAAGTGTTTCTACGAGAACTGCTTGTTACTCAGTTGCTCAACCTCTCTTTTTCCAAAGAGAGTAGGGATAGAAGGATAGGGACTAGGACAGGATTAGTGGTAAGCTAATCGCTCTCGATACGCCCCGTTCGTAGGATAGGATGGGTGAGAGGGGGGAATTCAAGACATCACATACACCCATGCCTTTGAACAGAAATTCATAAATTAATTGAAAAATCAATTTATAAAACTGTCCGTACCGGGATTTGAACCCGGGCCCTCCGTAGCCGAAGCCAACAACGTTGACCACTCGACCACACAGGCGGCGGCAAGTATCAATACCATATTTATAATAAAATATTTCACTATTTCATATTAAATACCAGTATTAAAAATACTTATACTGGTATATCAAAAAATTGTAATATCGTGTAATAAAATAAATTATATAATAATAATTTCTTTGCCGTTCAGCTAAAAATCCGTGAGCAGCATTTTTTTAGTATGTATGCTTATTTTTTACTTCAATATATACAATTAATTTTTAATCTTTAATTGTTTTTTTATATATATTATATATACAAAATCGTTGGATCCGTAGCGCAATATATACTTGAACCATGGTCGATTATTATGTCAGAAACACCAAATGCACTGCTTTCTTAAATTTCATTATGTTGCAAATTTACACGTTATATAACGCTTGGATTTGAGAAAATTGATTTTTTAAATCAAATTCCACATGGGGCTCGCGCAAGACCCCGCAGCCCACTCCTAGCAGCGATCGAAAATACTATCTGATGTTGTTCCTTCGCATTGTGCCATACATTTCTCGACACGCCACGGGTAATTCACCGCAAGCTGTCGAGTACCTAATTATGATAGATGAATAAATTTAAGAGAAGCACGACGAAATGCATAAATGTGTTTAGTTATTATTCTGGAATACGTCATAACTCATATTGTCAAAGAATCAGCCCCAATTGGAAATGTAGGGGTGCAAACTTGACGTCTGCAATTTTATTGTGTAGCAAGAAAGGAATTGAGTCTGAGAAGGGATGTTAAACGTGTTGTAAAAGACTATATTATTTTTAACGAAAATACATTACTATTTCATATAGAATTTATATTTATATTTACACCAAAGTTTATTTTGAATTGAAATTATTATTTATTCAAATATTAAAACACTTCTTTAATTCCAAATTGATTTTCGCTCATGTCCAGCATTTTAAGTATCCATAGGCTAGCTCACCAAGCTAGAAATTGCTTAGCTGGTCTTAATCATATAGTAAATAAATGTGTATTTCGTAAATAAAAAAATGATTTATTTTTTGAACATTGTATTGATAGTGAACACTTCAATAGCGAATCATTTACTTTATTAGGTGATTCTTATTTTCTATCTTAGTAAAGGCAAATCTTGCAAGGAAAAAAAATCATAAGACAACATTGTATTTATCGCCACAATGTTTCGTATAAATTTCGGTTTCATCAGAATGTTTAAGGTATAAATATCATTGTACATGATATTAAAATTGGGCCCATTAGAGGTGATTTAAGCCAAGTGGTATATTAGAAAAAAAAAGTTAGATGCGTTGTAATATTCTACACGTCTTAAAATATCGTCAAAATGAAGTAACTTCAGTTAATACACATTGCAATAGTGTTATCTATGTAAAATAAAAACATGCAATCCACCAAAAAACCAAATAAAAACGTGATTGTACTTAAAATTCAAAGAGAAAAGTTTTCCCATTTTACTAGTTTTCCGAGGACTAAATTGATAATTTATCCAAAGTTATAGTTATAGTTGATAGTTAATTCGGCTTCTCGCTATCGTCCGAGCTTACTGTCACATTTTCAAATAGCTATAAACTATATCTTACAATTCTGAAAAATTAAATACCTTGATATTTTACTGTTTTTACAGATACATTATAACGTCTCAATGAATATTCGATTCATTGAATAAGGGATCCATGATTTATTAAATATTTTTCATGTACCCTTCTTCTTTTCTACGTTTTTTTTTAAATATTTTATAATTCATGTATTGTGTCTAACCAAAAGTGCGAAAAAATATAATTTTAAATAAGTCAAGAATGTAAACGTAATTCATACAAATTTACAAAGACACCATAACTTTGGTTCATATTGTGATACACAGTTAAACTCCATTTTTACATTTTCGAAGTAACTGACCAAAAATATGCTGATTGGAGGCATATATTTTATCGAACTTCTGTGTTATTCATATACAACTCTTTCGATGCAATTAATTTGTTTGAAGATTTCGTCGTAAACCTCAGTTTACCTTAAAATGTACGTACATAATTTTAATTAAACTTTGAATATTTTACTCAGAAATTACGGAAAAAAACCGGTACTAAATGTACTAAAATGAATAGGGATTATATAAAAAAAAATACGCAAAAAACGTGATTTCCAGGCACGGAATAACGGGGTTTAACTGAATATTCAATCAACCGAATTACCTTTAACATATTGACTGTGGAAAGGAAAAAGGACGTTACCCACAGTTTTTCAAAACAGCTTTTTTTCGATAGTCACAATGTATTAAACTTGATACACGTTCTATCAAAAAGATGTAAGCTGCAAATGCCGAATTAGTGTCTAAATTTAGCTTTCATTTTTGAAAAAGATGAGCTTGTAAAAAATTAAAACCAAGGAAAAAGACTGAAAAAAAGGTTTTTCCTCAACAATTTCTTTAATTAATATTAGATTATGTCAATTAAACACCAGCTTAGAAGTCTCCGTGCACTTCAAGGTTGTGTATATTTCATAATTTGCATATGGCCGAAAATCATCAAAACACGTTTTTTGCGCCTCCTGTAAAATTTGACATGGGTGGGTTACGTCCTTTTTCCTTTCCACAGTCAATATATTATCAGTCGTTTATTTTTTTAAAACATCGTTATTCAAATCATTTCGATTAGTGCCTGCTCCTCGGTTTTTTTAAAGCATTGAATGTTCGTTAGTTAAATGTTGGCAAATACATAAAACCCTGCCAATTTTCTCCACTGGCAATCTTCGTTTTTATGCCTGAATGGAGTATAAAATACCTATAACTACCGATATAACGATAAGCGAACACATTTCAATCAGTGGCGTTCTCTCAAGAAAAATATATATAATGTAGAGTGTATAACAAAATACGAATTATCAAACTTGAGCTGTAGTCAGCGGTGGGCTGCCGAAATGTTAACAAGCTGCTCGGTTAAGCTGAGAGATATTCGCGGTGTTCCAGATAAGGGGTGAATTATTTGATCACTCTAATAGGATGATTCGCAATAATTATTAAATCAATTGAATGTTACTTTATGTGCTTTTATTGTGTATAAATATACTACTTTGATTTTTTTTAAAAATGCAACCGAAAAAATGTATTTTACGAGAAATTTCTAAATGCAGCAAAGTATTTTGTTTCATAATATATATAAACCATCTACAGATACAGAATACTTTTTTTACTTTAACAAAGGGCTCGCCGGCCTAAATAAAATTTAAAAAAGGGTTCGCACGAGCCCCTCTGAGCCCCTTCCAGTCTATCCTTAGCTATAGTGTCAACTTTTGGCTTAATTATTTCAAGATTGTTTAAATAGCATACGTTTTACGATGAAAAAAAGCATTTAGCCATAGCATTCTCGCAAATCTGAAATATTAAATTTGTTATTGAATTATAATGGGTACTTACTTTTACCATCATACAAAAGATAATCAACATTAATAAGAAAAACAGTAATAGTTCTGACGGTGGCGTTATGCAAAAATAGCTAGATCAGTCCTATGTGGTCTTGTCTAGCGTAAGAGCAGTCCCATAGCGATCAGATAGGACTGAGTCAAAGTATCGCCAAGATCAGTCAGTATTCAATTAAAAAAAACTTATATTTACAATCTTAGTTTATGAGTGTTTATCATGTATTTTCTACTCAAGTTGATGATATCTAGTGACTTAACAAGATTATGTTCCTAATGTAAATTTTTAAAAAAAATGTCTTGGTTGATGTTAACTGTTTTGCATAACACATTTTTTTTACTAGTTACATATTATTTATTTAAAGATCAGGACCGGTTTTGCTCACTTTTTAAATATCATTACCCATCTAACTAATGTTTCCTTAAAATATCGATTGATACCTAGTCAACACCTACAAAGTAATTTTTATAATATAGTTTAGAATTTCAACTGAAGGTGCTTGATGGAAATTGAATGTTAAATTTGATTTTTTTTTATAATATAATAAAAAAAAAACATAATTCTTATAAAACTATTGACGTTTTTTTTTAAAATATTTTTATAATTATTTAAAGCGATAGGGCAACGAGAGAGTAACGTAGACGTGCATCCGCCAGCTCCAGACACCACTGTTCGGGCGTCTTTTGTGCAGGAGAAGTGACTGCTCTGTGGTCTCCGGCACTCATAATACAACATTAAATTTACCCATTCCAATTTTCGCGGGGTCCTACCCACTTTTTTTCATTTCGTTTCATTCGCGCACTTCTTTGAGCGGAATTCAGATCTCGAATTTCGCGCAACGGCGGGAAAACAATAACGTCTTTGTTTGCTTTTTGAACTCTTGTATTCGCATTCCAATGGCTCCCCAAAGATTCGCGATATAAGAAAACATATAATCCCACATAATATCTCGAATATAATCGTACATTTAAACTAAAAAGAAATAGTAAAATCGGTATTTCCAAAAGAACCAAAACAACATTTATGAATTGGGCCTATTAGAGGTGAAGTGAGCCGAGTGGTATTTTATAAAAAAATATATTAGATACGTTGTAATATTCCACACGGCTTAAACTATCTTAAAAATGAAGTAAATTCAGTTAATAAACGTTGCAATAGTGCTGTCCCCGTAAAATAAAAATATGCAATCCACGATAACACCAAGAAAAAAGTATTTTCATTTTACTAGTTGGCTCACTTCACCTCTCAAGGTTTCGATTTATCTTCGAATGTGAAACCTCTGCCGCGTCCAACCGATCTTAAAAACGAGGTGTATCGAGAGCGATTAGCTTACCACCAGTGCTGTCCCAGTTATAGTATTCTACCCCTATTCTCTCTTAAAAATTGAGAGGTTGAGCAACTGCATAACAAACAGTTCTAGTAAAAAAATATTTAGAGTTAAGCTTTAATATAGTACACTCGTTGCAAATGTAAAGAACTGTACATGGCATTACAGCTAACGCCAATTCGCCGTGTATTTGACAACTATAAGAAACATAAGAAGATACAAATTTTAAAAAATAAGTCTATTACAGTGATGAATGATTCATTTTTTTACATTGGTCTGAATTTATATTAAATGATCATTATGTATCGGTCAGTATACAAGGGGCTGAATAAATAATTTATGGTCACAATTAATACAAAATGGTCATAATTAAAATAAATTAGTCATATTTATTTTGATACACGGTCTGAATTTTTTTTGTTGTGATAACGGTGTCATCGTATTGCATTGCCATTGGTTCAAAGTGGAGTTGTTAACGACAAATCGACTTATGAGCGAGCAATACTTCAACTACCTAACACATAGTCTCCCAACCTTTTTCGGGTGGCGACCCCTTTTTATAAAAGCCATGTGACTAGACGACCCCCCGAGGAATTTGAAATCTTCGATTTGCTATACTTTTTCCCCGGATTGTCTTCGAAACTCCATTTTTTTTTAGCTCACCGATAAATTTGAAATCCTCGATTTGCTATACTTTTTCCCCGGATTGACCCCGAAACTCCTTTTTTTTTAGCTCACCATCTTCGATTTCAAAATCGAAAAGAGTTGGCGACCCCCAGGTTGGGAACCCGTGACCTAACACCTAACCTAACGCAACCAAAATGGTATAAAAATCAGACCAACAAATTGAATTTGATTCCTACCAAAAGTTGGTTTAAATTCTCACCAAAAATTGATTTGAATTTAGACCATTTAATTTGTTCCCATTATTAAAAGATACGGAGTTGAAAAACCACTGAAGACTTACAGATATCGTGTTTCGTCTGACTTTAGAGGCAAGGGTCCTTTGCAAAATCAACCCTTGACTTCATCTCTCTCTGCTTAAGAATTAGTATCACTAACTAAGCATTGTGCAAAAATCACACTACAAAAGAAAGTATTCAAGTAGGCAGGGCACCAAACCCTACAAATTTTTCAGCAGTTTAAATCTAATTAACATTATATTTGGCGCTAGAAATATATTTTTTATCTAATTCAAAGATAAGGAATTCAATAACTAAAAATGAATTGTTAAAATGTTGTACATTCAGACAAATTTGTCACTAACGACCCGGGTTTGGCCTTTCGGAATCTTCAGGCGTTCAAGTGCACGGATGAACTGACGTTTAGTAAATAAGTGTATCACTAAGTAAGCTCCAAATTGTGAGATAACTTTTACAGTGTGGAGTATATGGCCTACAGATTAAGCGCATGGGTGTCTAACCGGTAGATCGCGATCGACCGGTCGATCACAAAGCAAAATTTGGTCGGTCCCGAAAGCTTCCGTGAATTTCGAAAAAATATATAATTTCAATATAAAATATACAAAAATACTAAATTTGAATTATTTTGTAAGCACATACCTATCTAATGATATATATTTCGCATTTAAAATAAACATTTATACATTTGAAGAAGGGAAAAAACCCTAATAAATAAAAAAAAAATATAAGAATCATGTTAAAAGTCGATCGCGAGAAAACTGAAGATTGAAAAAAAAAGGTTGGACACCTTTGGATTAAGGTATCTCACTGCTTGTTACTCAGCCTCAATTTTTTCGAAGATATTAAGGGTAGAAAGAATCAGACTGAGACAGGACTAGCGGTTAACTAATTGCTCTCGCTACGTCCCGTTATTTTAGAACAGGAAGGGAAGGGTCGAAAGAAATTTTCAGACAACGCAAACAATCTTAAATTGAAAAAAAGCTGTTTGTACTGGGACTTGAACCAGTAAGAGACGTTGACCACTATGTTATGTATACGCAACATTAACCTCTGTGCTACGTTAACTCTCTATGACCTAACTTGTAACAATAAACCTTTCAACGGACTAAACCAGTGTCCAATTCCTTCTCTTCAGTTTAAATTGAGAGTTCAAATCGAAAGGCCGAACAGCTTAGTAGAAACTCCTCAATACTCACATCGATGTTATTTTGATTTAATAAGATTTCAGTGATTTATTATAAAGTGTATAAACTATGTTATAGAATAAAGTTGAAACAACATTGAATTAAAAATAAGTGTTTTAGTAAAAATATATCCATAACAACAACACCACGAACTCGAACTTTCTGCACGTTGATATACATTAATAAAATTATAACTTCGCAGTGAAATAAAATTCTGTGTATAACTGCAATGTGGCAGGTAGTGAAAATGAAAATACTGCAATACCATAGACATTAAAAAATTTCGACACCACAATTTTAGTGAACATGTCCGCAACAGTTGCCAGTCAAAATGTATGTCGGCGTGAACGTGGATCGTGACATGACCCCAGATTTAGAGGACACATCCCGTGACACTTGTGACGGGACTGATCCCCGGGGGGGCGTTAATAATCCCGGAACGAGTCTCGGGAGACTCGGCGGGATGTTACCGTCCCGCGTTATTTTGTCAATGATTTTTTAGTATCGGTTTTTAGGGTCGCGACTTTTTTTAACTCGACGTTTTTTGCCAGCCAATAATGCGCAACTTGTGGAAGATTTCCAGCAGGGTTGGCAAATGTACGCGAATTGATTACAAAAAATATTGTGTTACGTATCATTAAGAAGTTTTTAAGTAATTATTGTTCTTTTAGCGTACCCGCTCTTTTTAGTATAGTATGTTCAATGGCGTCGGTTGACAAGAATATAAGGGAGTGAAAAAATGACCTATTGATTAATGAAATCTATTTTTTATTTCTTGAATATTGACGGAAGATGAATTTGAGAGTTTTTTTAATTTAATGTATAAGATTATTCGTTGTATTTTATAGGATTCCAAATATTTGTTCACAATTCACAACGTGGAAGGATTTTCATTAAGCTTGGCCCACAACTCCTGAAGTAGACTCGCATACCAGGTATCTACCTTTACAGATTTACAGCTAAGAGTAACAGGATGTCAAACAATTTGAATAAAATTAAATATAGTTTTTTTAAATTGAGTCAGCTAACATAGTTTAATATTTATAAAATTGAAACAACTGAAAATTAGTTGGAATTTATCACAACGAGCAAAACCAGTCGTGTTATTAAAACAAACTTATAGAATCAATGCAAAAAAAACTAGAATGCTTCTCAACAAATAATTGAGACGTCTGGTTTCAAAGTGCGATATAATTACATTTTGTCAACATTGAGAAAAATGTGCATATTTTACACGTAATTTTACTGTCGCCTGCTGTGGCCCAGTTGGATAAAGCTTGCTCTACCGACCACCCAGGTCTGGGTTCGATTCCCGGTGAGATCACAGTAAATTTGAGAATTATTCAATTCAACGTCGTGATCAAAGACTGGGTGTCTGTGATGTCAATTCACATAATTTCCTCTCCTCCTCCCATCCTTCTGATCCTTTAATAACTGGGTGTAGCAATAGCGATTAGCCACCACCTCTAGCCTTATCTTTTTTTCCCTACTACTCACTTTGAAAAAAGTGAGATTGAGCGACTAAGTAACAAACAGTTCTCGTAGAAAAACTTCTGTTGAGATACCTCCATCTCAACAAGAGGCCATATGCTCCACATTGGGAGCGGACATGGATAAACAAACACAATTTTACACTGAATGAGAAAACACAACCTGACTTGGCGGTATATTTGTGAATCGGGATAATTCAAATCTGGTTGATTCTAGTATTTGGCATGTGCAATTTTATTTTGCTTATATTTAGTTATTATTTATTAGCTAATAATTGTTTTATTTTGTTTTTATATAAAGATAGAATACAATAAAAAAAATCTTGAAACATAAAGTAGTAGCGAATATTAAAATGTGTAGGTACATATCGTCTTTTGTGACTAGACGCTTAATTTGACAGTTAACAAAATAAAAATGATGATGATGGATAGATTAATATATAAATAGATTTTTATGAATGTTTTTTATGATTAAGAAACAAATTTACTGCATCTATTCATTCTTGTTTTTTTCTCTTATTAGATTTATCAATATCATGCACCCTTTTCCATTTATACTACTCCAAAACTCGTATCAAGCAGTGTATTTTTTTATTTCCAAAAGATAAATTGTTTCCATTAAATATCCGTCGAATCCATCGAAACGAATGGACAACCCTACCGCAATCTGAACAGCAGCCGTGTCCTGTCACGTCAGCGCCGGCGCGATCAAACACCGTGACATGTCGACAGTCATGTCGGATTCAGTCGGCTGCCGAATCCGGCTGTCGGATAACCCTCAAAGCGACCAGACTACCGCGAACACGGTAATGTGATATTATGGATATTCACACGGCGTGATCAAAACTGATTTATAATGTGCAATTTTATCATAAGCTGCTAACAACCATTGAAAGACGGCTTGCCATCGTAAGCTAAAAAATGGATATACAAAAATTATGAGCAAATCGTTTGTGAAATTTCGTTCGAAAAATTAGTAGGATATCTAATATGAAGAGAAAAAATTGCAAAAAGTAATTTGTCACACAAATTAAGAGCTTAGGAAATGATGATTTAAGTGTTGGAAAAGTCGTGATTTGCTTAAATGTGTCAACTTTATGATTTAATTATTATATGAAAAAATCTTTTTTGAACACCAATTGTGATTTCAGAACAGAACTGATATTAAACGGCATTTTTTTAAATTTGTGACGAAACACTTTTTGAATGTTTGCTCCTCATATTCTTACAGGTCGATAATCCTCGTCATGAACGAAACCAGTCTTGATTTAAAAATATCAAATAAATAATGTGGAATTAGTATAAAAAGATATATGTATATGCTTTTAATAACAATCTTTTCCTGTCATGAATTGAACACCTTGAAAGTGATTTTTGCTGCAAACGAGTATATAGTTTTACTAGAAGTGATTTTAAGTTAACCATCATTATAATATTCATTGAATATTCTCTACTTCAAAGTTTGTTTCAAAAATATTAAGCCGTTAATTTTATACAGTTACTTATACAGCATTAGAAGTATTAACTAGTAGTTACTTAGACAGTAAGTAACACAGTAACTTGTAACAAACTATTACGTGAAGAATATTCACTCAATATTATAATAGCGATCAACCTATAATCACTTCTGGAAAGTCCTTTCAGTTTATATACCCCGCGTTGGCAGCGAAAATTATACTGTATAACATTAGTTTTATTTCTGTATTTTATTTGAGAGACTTTGACTATCCATGTCTTAGAGATGGGTTAAAAGGCACGCGCGAGCCCGTTGTTGACTTTGACCGAGACTTTTTTAAATTAAGAAATATAATTTTCTCAAACAGATCAGTTGTAAAATAATTGCAATTACTTTAGATGTTTTAAATATATTATGCAACATAAGACTTGCCTTAATTAATTAATCTTAAAATTCGTTTATTTTAGGTGCACGATAGAAGGTTTTTGCAAAAGGTTTTTAATGTATATTTTTAGTCTTAAAATTGTCTTTTCTTCTTTATCATACATATGTTACATAATTTACGAGGTTTTAAGTTTATCGTTTGAAACATGGAATTAGAGCTTAAAAAATAGTACCCACCTATATTTGAGTCGATCTTGAAATTCTTTATTCTTGCAATCTAAAGTTGGGAAATATTTTTTTAGCTATTGCTATTACTTAGTGTAATATTCAATTTTTTTCATAATTGTTGCGTATAGAAGTGAAAAAAAATCCTACCCTTTCCATTACACCGCGAAACGTTTTGAAACTCAACGAGCCTCTTGTTAATGTATTGGCAGCAATACGAAAGGACATCGTTGGCCACGATACAGTGGATGAAATAGACACCAATACAGTCATAATATTTTAACAAGTTTTAATCTTGGCGGGAAATTATTATTGCGCCATCTGTGTTAATGTTAGGTACTTATTCAATGTTAGTTGTATGTATGTATCTAATAAACTGAAACTGGACAAGCTCGCCTAAGAATGAGACAAGATAGAAGACAGCCTCCAGTCTTGTATGACGAAGGACCACCTACTCTGCGAACACACTGTATTATTCAGAAAGTTAGAAACTATGTTTACTCTCTGTACAATAGAAAATGGTTTCATAACGATCTTCCTCCGGAACGAGATGAGGAAAGTTCACGCAGTTTATTTTGATTAAGAAGGGAATATTTTTAATGGGATACATAATTTTCATTAGAAGTCCGATACACTTTCTTTATTTTTTAATCATGTCCGCTCTCAATGATGACAATATGGACTCCTAATCCTAATGGAGTATTTCTCAACAGAAGCCTTTCTTCTTGTTAATTAATATAATTATGCTATAACAACGCTCGCAAATTGTGCAAATTCTTTTTTGAAAATCGTTTCAGTCCAAAACCGTATATAATTACTAATAGCTTAAAATAAAGCCATGGTATTGGCTGTTTTTTCCAGGGCTGTGGAGTCGGAGTCGAGAAAAATAAGCGGCTCGATTTTTTTTTGAAAAATATATTTAATTTGTGTATTTAAACAACATAGTCAAAAGTGTTAACATTTCATGCTTGGCTGACTAAAGATGATCTGATGGTATACATATATATATAAGTTGAAATGAAATTATTGAAAAATTTCCTCGGAGTCGTTAATTATTTTAAAGCTGGAGTCGGAGTCAGAGTCGTCTTTTTTTCACGCGACTCCACAGCCCTGGTTTCTTCTTTGTTTTATTTAATTTGAAAGTACCATATCTAATATATATAAATTAATGTTTATTTGTTCGTATTTTATGCGTTGCCACACCGCTCATCTGATTGCTATAAAACTGTGACAAACTTTTTGCTTGCACTTCCAGGAAGGTTGTAGGCATAGTAAAATTAACTTGCAGTAAGTCTTATATATAAAAATAAATGTTTGTATGTCTGCCATTCAGTTCATTTTGTCAACATGTGCTTGCACTTGCGCAAAGGTTATAGTATAATTTACTTACAGTAGGTGGCGCGTGTGTTGTACCATAGACAACCGGCAGCAAACGTCAAATAGACTGAAAAGGAAAACATGCACTTCAATAAATACAATTAAAACACAAACACTTTCTTTGAGTGGCTTAATATTACTTTGTGTGTCACAGTGAAGTTATCGAATATAAATATTTAAGAATATTACATTTTTTTAAAGTAACAAACTGCACGATCTTATAATCCGAAATATCATATTTAGCAAAAAATTAAAACATCTTTTTTCCACGCTGTAAGAAATATCGATGTCAGTAAAAATCTAAATACCAAATATCTTTTTTTATCAGATACTGTTACAAAATAGGCAATATAACAAAAACACATCAACATTGGATCTCCGTACGAAAAAAAAGAAAGTATCTGATCATGGACACCATGAATTTGGAAGCTGTCAACGAATAATGTTTTGGCAGTGTCGCAGGGCTTTAAGTCACCCCGCAAACGTGAAAAATGTGTTTTTAAAGTGATAATATCCCATCCGACGAAAAAAGGTTACAACTTTTTTCTTCAACGTCTCAAGTGCTTGTCAACTTGTTACAGTTTTTTAAGCCGACACAGCGTTCGCGCTGTTCCCAGAACGAAGAGAGCTTTCAAACTTTTTGTTTTAATGCTTTATAATTCATTAAAAAAATAAATTTGTTTTATATATTAATAAATTAAAGAAAACAACACGAAAGAAAACATACTTTATAAGATCACAGATTTTACTTTTTGTATGAAGATTTCCATGGTTTGATTTTACATTAAATTTATAAATACACGAATGTACACTTTATTCATGTTTCCAATATTGTATCATTAATCCGGGACGAAACATTAACCATCACCTAAGTCAGGAGTCACTAACTTGATGATTTTTTCACAGGATTTCGGGATACACAATTTTTCAGGAACCAAACTTCACTTCACATCGATCATTTACCATTTACCATTGTTTCCGAAAATTCTGGCGAAAAAAGTAACGAATTGATAGATTCCATAATTATTCTCAACTCGAAGTACTTTATTTTGGTTTCATCACTTAAACCAGGCGTGGGGAACCTGCGGCCTTTTGACTACTCCGGTGCGACCTTCTGGCCAATTCTGTAATTCTGTAAACTTATATAAATTCGTAAATCCCTGGCATATTTTTACCGTAAAGTACTGTTTCCGGCCAAAGATTCCCTAGTCAAGATTTACTGCAACCTTATGTCGAATCAGAAAAATAAATGCGGCCTTTAGAGAATAAAATGTTCCCCACCCCTGACTTAAACTGTTAGTCTGCCCTTGACTAAGTATTCCAGCTCTAATGATTATGCTATTATAACATGCTATAGCGAATCTCGGGATTGGAAGCCCTACTCTATATCATATATTTCAATGCATAAAATTGTCCCTGCCTATTAATTCTGAACTCTATGCGTTTCAGATTGTAAAAAATCTATATATATTCTATGTGACATAAAATATCGAGGCTAGAAGCTAATATTTTTCATTAAATTTGCAGTTTTATCAGAACTATCAACTTGTTCCTCAACAACTTTTGCTAGAAATTTAATCTAAAAAAACTTATTCGTGCCTCATGATTTGACAACCATGCATAAAAATATTATTTCTATAGTTGCTCTTTAGCGAAGAGCTTCTCCCATGGGGACAGTTTGTACTCACCTACTTTAAATACAGACTGTCAGCATTTATTGCTTGCTTGGAACTTACTTATTTCAGGTTAGAGTGTATGTGTTTTTTTGCTGCAATATTTATGTATAGAAGAAAAGCTAAATCAATTCGTGCAATGAACTTCAAAAATTCATGTCGAAACATTTGAGATAAGTATTTTTTTAAAGAGGCTTTTATTCCGTTCTCAGTATTGGTATTTACAAGGATTAGCTGTAAGTCAGCCTCTATGGCTAATTGGTAAGAACTCAAACATCACAAAAAGGCTTTCTTGCCGCGGCAAAATAAACACTTGCTATAGATGCCCCAGGCTCAATAAAATTCGGAGGTCTTGTTTATTAGATATCATAAAAGCGATAAAAATTCGTTTGGAATATTCAATGTATGAGTTAAATAGTAAGCGTTTGAACTTACTGAAGAGTGCTAGAAAACGTAGAACTGACATCAAAACTAGGTAAAGTTAGGTTAGGTATGTTGGGTAAAAAAAGAATGATAATGGCAACAAAACGTTGAAATGTTTGAGGTTATGTTGAATTTAAATGACAATAACTGCGTGATTAAGTAGGCACAGCAGTGGGGAGTGGTTGGCAACAATTCTGTTTTGTTGATTACACATTAGCGGGTTTTACACACAGCCGTTTTCACTTGCAATTGAATAGTAGCGTATGTTCTAAAACCAAAAAAGTTAAGAATTATTTCTCAGTTTCAATAAGAAACAATTTTCAATGTGCTTTAAAACGAGAAAAATTCCAAGGAGGGTTCGTTTACACACATTTTCTTTCGTTTATAAGCATCAATTTTATACAACGCTAGTGGAATCACTTTCGTGAAAAGCCGGCTTTTGACAGGGTAAAGTGTTCATTTGTTCTCTTGTATATGTGGGGTTATAATGCAAAACGTACTATTTCCAAAACTCGAACTTTTCAGTAATGTCAAATACTAAAACAAATAACACAAAACAAAATAACATTTGGATAAAAATATTATTTCCAATTTGAAAACGACAGTCTTTTAGACATTTTGTATTAAAACTAATAAGACAAGTCGATTCATTAGGCTTGAATTGCCCTTTTTATTTATTGACTTGGCATTTACTTTGTATAACTCCATTATAATAGGATAAAAATAGCAACGTATTTAATTCTACAGTTTTTATATGAATTAGTTGATAGCTATTTCGGCTTTCGCCATCGTCAGAACTATCACTATATTATGGCACTCTGGAACCATCGTTGCTATTTTTACCCTATTATTGAATTACCCTATCTGCATACCTAACTCAATATCGCTCATTTTGGAAATAGTACATTTTACATTATAACCCCACTGACATAAAAATACAATGTATACATTACCTAAATGCATACTTTATATGTAACATATATATGTACCTACAGTAACGATTCTCAACATTTCAGTATAGTCAAAAAGTAAAAATAGTGAATTGTAATAAATTATTACCCAAATACAAAAAATCCAAGTTGCTTTTTTACCATGTTTAACATTTTCTTTCTCACGACTAATCCACGTCGACAGGTCTGTCCGTTTGAAATTTAGTGAGAAAGCTGTTTATCCACATGCTTTTTGTCGCAATACGTTGAGTATGTTCGAGTGTTTATTTTCGGGTCGAGAGATCATAGCGTCGGATTTATTGGGCGTCGGAAAAACGACGCCCTTCTGCTTTCGGAGCTGACTGGAAATGTATACTGCTGATCGTTCGATCATTACCAACCAGTGCCAATGAAATATGGGCAGATTTTAATTTGAAGATATTATAAGTTCTTCATTATCATCGGTTTTTATTGTCAACAAAATTATTAAGATTCGTCCAACGTTTAGTTTAATATTTCTCTTAAATTTTATTGTCTAAATTAAGATACTGATACTATTAATTGCGTTGTGGGTGTGTTATTTCATTTATAAATGTTGTCAGTTCCAAAAGTTTTCGATGTTTGTTCTAGACAGTTTTTAAACGATAAAAAGATATGAGTATTTTTAGTAAATATTATAGATAAGTATGAAGCAATATTTCGATGTACTGAAATTATTGTATGATCCCATATTGTTAGTTTTTTATTAAAACTAGTCCAGAACCCATGCTGCCTTTAATTTTTATTAATAATCAATCAAAAAAATATATAATCAAACGAAGTTTAATAATAAAAGGAAACAAATTAAATGGTCAGAATTTAAATCAATTTTTGGTCAGAATAAAAATATTATACGGTCAGAATATTGTATACTAATTTGGTTAAGTAATGTTAGGTTTAAGTAATGTTAGGTTAGGTTAGGCTAAGTTTTTTTTTAAATTTTATTTAAATTATGAATATTTATTCTGAGCGATATAATATGACCATTTAATATATATATTTGTAATTTAAAATTTTAAAAAAATGACATTACAGCTTACGCCAATGCATCAAATATTTTGAAGTTGAAAGATCATACGAGATATATTCGATGAGAATTTTTTTAAGTCACATGAGATTAACTCAAGGAGAATTGACGTCACAAGCACGCATCTCTTAGATCTCAAATTTAAATTGAAAAAATCCAATTTGACATTGGCCTTACCGGGAATCGAACCCAGACCCACCTTATTGGTAGAGCAAGCTCTAGCCAACTAAACCACAGCGAGCGACAATTCTGACAAATTCTGACCAATGTAATATAAAATCTGACCGGAAAAATAAGAGCCGTAATAGAATAGATATTTTTTTACAATACTTATTATCTATGAGTTAATGATACCAACAGTAAGGTTTATTACCTTATTTTCAATCGGTCACAAAAAGTCTGGCAGCACTGATTATTTTTTTTTAATACTCTTTAACCGCAGTAATCAAAATTTCGGCAAAAACAAGTTTCCAAAAAAGTAGTCTTCCGATAAATTATTGCAAAAATCACTTTACTATATTTACGTAAAAATAAACATAGTCTAGAAAAGGTGTTGAAGTGCCATCTCTACGCACCTCCGCTCCACCACTGATCAGAAGGGTAGTATAGAAAATTTAGGACATTTAAAGACCTATGCCTTCGAACAGAAATCGATTAATAAAATGCTATTCGTATTGGGAATCGATTCGGGAACGGATCATATAAACCAACGACGTTGACTTCTACGCCACGGACCTGTCAAAACCTGCCAAAAAAATGATTTGAATGTAAATTAAATACAATCTGAGCCTGATTAAGTATGCACATTTCTTGCATCTACTTATTAAGAAAAGGGTGAACGAATCCTAAAATATCACAGCCATAACTGTTCAGGTTTATGTTAATCGTAAAACAATGATGTAATTACAAGAATCGCTGAGGTAAAAATGAAAAATAAAAATGGAGCGTGTCTAGCGCCACAGCAAACGGCGCGGCGACACGGGACATTACTTTTGACGTTCAAATTAAACAGCTCGTTCTCAGCTGGGACAAAAAATGAGAGGGGCTTTACATAAGAAATATTATTTAGTAATTGAGTACATTTAATATTTTAGTTATTTATGCTTTATTAAAAATTGTAAAGTATACACTTTAATATATTGTTTTAATGGTTAAATAAAGTAACATTTCTATACATTCAGAATTGATTTACTTTTAACATTTGCAATGGTTGCGAAACAAATTGTTGACATTGTTCCTAAACCAAATGATGACAATTGACTATTTATCAGTTACGTATACATTAACGTATCTTAACCTAACTTTAAATAACTAAAGAACGCAGCTCTCTTGCACCGTTATGAGCATTGTGAAATTTTCGCCTAATTAAGGGCTTCATATAAAAATTGAAGGTATAAGTATTACTCAACATAACCTAACTTTTGTTGCAGCAGTGTTATGTATACACAACATCAACCTCTGTGTTATGTTAATTCTCTATGAAATAACTTGTAACACTAAACCTTTCAACGGACTAAACCAATATTCAATTCTTTTCTCAACAGTTCAAATTGAGAGTTCAAATTGAAAGGCCGAACAGCTTAGTAGAAACTCCTCAATACTCACATCGATATTATTTTGATTTAATAATATTTAAGTGATTTATTATAAAGTGAATAAACTATGTAATATAATAAAGTTGAAACAACATTTAAATAATAATTAAGTGTTTTAGTAAAAATAATCCATAGCAGCAGAAACGTTTTCTAAAAAGGCAAGTTTTTACATTTCCCTAATGCCCAGTGGCGGATTAAGCACATGGGAGGCTACAGGCGCAATAAAATTTGTAGGCTCTGTTTTTCGGATAAAATAAAAACGTCATTATATTCCATGTAAAATAATAAAAATATAAAAAAAATCTTAAAAAATTGCGCGCCTCATATGCTTATATGATAATCCGCCTCTGTTTATGCTAGCTATGACAATATCTTTCCATCTAAAAATTGGCTGCTTTATATTCTGGGATGTCATTTGGGGAGGCAGTGGGATGCATTTCCCTTCCTTAATTTGAAAAAAAATATTATGTTTAACCCTTGCAACACTGGCCTGCACATATCAACGAAAAAATATTAAGGGAGTAACTTTAACCACCCCCCTCCTTGAAAATATATACATACATGTAAATCAAAATTTCATGATTTATTTACGCATCAATGATCGACTAAAAATGTCTCTAAATCGTTCCTGATATAAAAGTATTTTTCAACCAATGCGTACTTGTTTTTAATGGCAAAATAAAGTGCGTCATATTTACATCTCACTTCATAATATTAATTATCTACCAAGAATTAAGCAAAAATTAATATAATGTGTGAGTTAAGTGAACCACACTTGTTGAAAAAATATTTAATTTGGAGAAGATTAAATTCGTTAGTGTTCTTTCATATATTCAAATAACGAGCACTTTTATAATATGCCTCATGAAGTATCACTGAAATTGTGTACACGTGCAAAAAACAATTCAAATTAAGTTTCGAATCTGCGGTGGCGCCACGCCGCGGCCTGTTTCCAACCAAGTAATTGTTTTAGCGGGAAAAATGACATTATTTGTGGCGGGAAACATAACTCAGACACGCCTCCCATTTCCGGTCGTCATTTTCGTGAAGCAGATTGCTGCTAAGCAATCATTTTACCTAATCTTACCTATTGCTTACTTGAACAAATGTGTGAATACAATTTATTTGTATTTTATATTATTGCTTTTTAAAGATTGATACAGTCATAAGTCTTGATCGTAGAATTTATACTTAAATTGGTATTAATTAGAGGTAAACAATTAAAAATATATATTTTTTTAATTTGATTGCAAGATTATCAAGAGATCAAAGAATGTTGCAAAAATAGGTGCATAACATACTATGTTTCCGCATCAATTTCATATATCAAAAGTAATATTTGATTTACCGTTTTGGATAATATTTAATATGTCATAAAAGTGTCAAAAACACCAAATATTGTTGACTGCGTTTTTGATGCATAATTTATACATTGTATGACACAAAAAAATGGAATTATTTTTTTTCTCAACCTAAACAAAATAACAAGCCCCTCCGAGCCCCCTCCAGCCCATCCTTGAAGTTTTATATAAAACAGATATACAAAAAAACGGTTTAAAAAGGATTACGTGAAAATACCATTTGTAGATAACATTAACCCGTGCAATTTCAAAACCGCGTTAAATAAACAGTCCATAAAGATGATTAGGTGTTCAATATTTATCTATGAAATAGTTCTAACGTGGCTGATCTAACTACCAACTATATTTGTATCGTGACATATTTTTATTTATTACTAGCCGGTTTCCGGTAAGCGTTGCAATGCCATTCAAAGAAAGAAATTGTTTGTGTTTTAATTGTGTTTATTGAAGTGCATGTTTGAAGTTTTCTGCCGATTTTATATAGTACGACACACGCGCCACTTACTGTAAGCTAACTGTACTATAACCTTTGCGCAAGTGCACGCATACGTTGTCAAAATGAACTGTATGGCAGACATACAAACATTGATTTTTAAATATGTATAAGACCTAGTGTACGCTCATTTCACTATGCTAATACTCTTCTTGGAAGTGCAAGGAAAATGTTTGTCAAAGTTTTATTGCAATCGGATGAGCGGTGTGGCAACGCATAAAGTACGAACAATCAAACATTCATTTTTATATATTAGATTTAATACACCTACCAATTTTATTTTTTTTTACTTCTACCTAAATATAAATCAAGTCTAGACAATATGTATACCTATGTTTGTAATGTAACAAAAATGCATTTCGGGTGTGCCAATACGAACCATATTAGTGAGGCGTTGACATTTGTGGCATAATTAACTTGATCCTCGGTGTAAACAATGCGGGCTCGAATCCCAGCAAGGAATGCGACAGGAAATTGTTGGAGTCTATCCAAAACCGTAGACCTGTCACACCTCATTTGTACAGGCAAACATAACTCACGTTAATAAATATTTTGGATTTTTTCGGGGGTTTATTTTGTCTACCTCGTTTTAGATGTGTTCAACACCGTGACGAAGTGGTGTCATCGTTTTTATGTTATATTATTATGAACCCACTGACTTAAAGTAAGACACAATATATGATATCAAAAAATCATATAAATTAGAATTGATTTTTATTTTCGGATAGGTTAACACCGACCCGAAGGGACATACATATGTACCCTATAGCTAATGTTATGCCATTTTTTTTTACTATGTTCGCTCCCAGTGTGGAGCATATGGACTTCTAATATAGTTTATCTCAACAGAAGTGTTTCTACGAGAATTGCTTGCGACTTAGTTGCTTAATCTCTCTTTTCCAAAGAGAGTAGGAATAGAAGGATAGTGCTAGGACAGGACTAGTGGTTAGCTAATCACTCTCGATACGCCCCGTTCATAGGATAGGATGGGTGAGAGGAGGTATGCCAAATACTGTTTTTTTTATTCTATTTGTAAAAAAAGAGCTTAACATCTTTTTTTTGTATCTAAATTCGCTCCCAATGTGGAGCATATAAAATTTTAATAGAGCTTATAGCAACATATTTTTTCACAAGAACGGCTTGTTACTCTGTTGTTAAGTATCTATTTTTGAAGAATAGGGGATAAGAGGACAAGACTAGTGGTTGGCTAATTGCTGGAAAAGATTTTCTTTACATCACAGACTTTGATGAAAAAATAAAATATTTCCACCGAATGAAAATTGACAAAACGATTGAAAAATCATTTTTTTAAACTGCCCGACTAGAATTGGAGTCCGTGAGCTTCGTGATTGTGGCTAAAAATATTGACCACTCGACCGCAGATCCGACAGCGACAGTGCAGATAATATTTGTCACATTTTTAACAAAATAAATCATAAAAGAATTTTGTATTTCAAGATAAATTGAATGAAATTAATGCATATCGACTGTGGAAAAGAAAAAGGACGTAACCCACACATAATAAATTTTACAGGAGGCACAAAAAACGTGTTTTGAAGATTTTCGGCTGTATTGTGCAAATTATGAAATAAACACAACCTTGAAGTGCACGGATACTTCTAAGTTGGTGTTTAATTGGTATAATCTAATATTAATTTAAGAAATAATTGTCTAGGAAAAACCTTTTTTTCAGTCTTTTATCTTGGTTTAAATTTTCACTAGCCCATCTTTTTTAAAACTTAAAAGCTAAATTTGGATACTTGTTTCGCATTTGCAGCTTAAATCCTTTTGGTATAACGTGTATCAAGTTGGATACATTGTGATTATCGGAAGAAAGGCTGGTTTGAAAAAACTGTGGCTTACGTCTTTTTTCCTTTTTACAGTCGATATAATTTATGGTTTATCGAAGTGCGTTGTATCTGTATCAAGAATTTTATTTTATTAATCTTGTTCTGAGCAGCTCAATTATCATTGTTTACGAATCGATAAGTGTTAGTGTTTGTGTTTTTTTTTCAATCTTCCAGGCTCAATTATTGTCAGTAATAAAAATGAAATTTCGAAATAGATTTAGACTAGTCAAACGAGGTGATCAATAATAATTATCGCCCCGCCGGCGGCAAATTAAAATCCCGAAAGATCCTGTCGTCACCCTTGTGGGTCTCCGACATTATTTATGGGCAACGTCACGACTTAGCGGCGGGGACCTCCGCTTATGGGATTCAAAGCATCCCAATTATGCTGTCTGTTTTTTTGCCAAGTTCCGGAAAACATAATATTACATCTCATTTGAATAAACTCATTATTCAGTATTTAAACTGGAATACTGGTCCAGGAATATGCAATAGACTACACGTTGAATATTTGCAATTTGTGTACGGAGTATGGATACAGCAGCGATCTGTTTACATCGTAAAACGCCTACGGTAGTATGAAAAAAATATCTATATCTGCATTAATTTTGATTGATTGGTGATTACATTTCTTCATGTCATCAGACTTAAAGAATAATGGTCAAGGCTCTTGGATGCTCGTCTTATTTGCTTGCGGTGGCCGTGGGCTCGAGCTTCTCGAATGGACAACTGTTAATTTAAATCAAATTATGTATTTGTGTTATATTGCCGAAAAGTCTGTGATATCTGGTCCCAAAAATAAGGTGTACCGAGAACGATTAGCAAACTTATTGTTTTAGTAAAGTTTCATCTATATATTGCTCTACAAAAAAACTTCTTCTTTTATGTCCATGACGTTTTTTGGAATTGTAAAATTTTTCTTATAACCCTTAACATATCGATGGCCATATAACGTCAAAAAAACTATGTATCGAGTCATATTACCCATTATATTCTAATTTTCTCGGAAGACAGATAGATGTTTGCATATGGTAATGAAGAAATATAAGCAATCTACTCAAAGTTTCATACAAAAAGAAATATCGTATTATGGTTTAAACGCTGTTATTAATTTGAATTGAATGGAGGTAAATGACTAAATGATTCTACTAAAAAGGTAAGACAAATAATAACTACCACTTGTTTACAATTCAGTTTAGGTCTGTCAAAACTTTGGTCAACCATATCTCAAAACTACTAATATCCAGATTCCAGATGTAGCACTGTGGAAATAAGGCATCGGATATAAGAAAAGATAATAAACAGAAAAACATTTGTTTTTGATACATTTCGCATAAATGAATGAGGTTTAAGTTTGTTTTTTCAACATTATATGGGCCCATTAGATCTGATGTGAGTCAACTAGTAAAATAGTAAAAAAAAACTTCGACTTTTAAGTACTATCACGTTTTTACTTGGTGCTTTGGTGGATTGCATATTTTTATTTTACGGAAATTACACTATTGCAATGTGTATTAACTGAGGTTACTTCACTTTTACGATACTTTAAGGCGTGTAGAATATTACAGCGCATCAAACATATCTTTTTCTAAAATACAACTTGGCTCACTTCACTTATGGGCCCTTTAATAATTCACGCACAAACTTTTTATAACAATGACTTTACTATAATATCAAATCATTATTCTTCCGAAAACAATCATGTGGGCTGTGAGCGTCGGTGGCCGATGGGCGGTTCTTCACCTCCAGTCGCCGCCCAAACATCTGAAGAGGGCGGCGTCTCCACAAATATCTTCGTTACACTAATAAAAGTCGACGGGGCGAATCCAAAATGCTTCTCAGCTAGATTATGTGACATCTCCTGCAGCAAGTCAGAAATGTTAGAGAAATACGTTCGACTGAGGACATTAAGAATAATGTCACATGCAATTATGGTTTCCTACGCGACTGTGTTAAAAATAATTTTAATATTTGTTTTTATTATTTGTATCCTTTTGATCGGATAGTTGCAGGGAAGCAGCTAAGAAATAAAATTAATTTTATATTAACATTTATTTTTGGAAATAATCCGTTCCTATGCTTTTATCCCCGTGAGGATTATATGAACTATATCGACTCTGGAAAGTAAAAAGGACGTAACCCACAGTTTTTTCAAAACAGCTTTTTTTCAATAATCAGAGTGTCTGAAACTTGATACACGTTTTATCAAAAGGATGTAAGCTGCAAATGCCGAATTAGTAAATAAATTTAGCTGTTAAGTTTGAAAAAAGATTAGCTTGTGAAAATTTAAATCAAGAAAAAGCTTTAAAAAAAGGTTTTTCCTAGACAATTTCTTTAATTAATATTAGATCATGTCAATTAAACACCAGTTTAGAAGTCTCCGTGCACTTCAAGGTTGTGTATATTTCATAATTTGCATATGGCTCAAAATCATCAAAATATGTATTTGGGGCTCCTGTAAAATTTGCTATTTGTGAGTTACGTTATTTTTCCTTTCCACAGTCGATATGTAAGTGGATGGCCTTTAACAGAAATATTGTAAGTTAGAAACTCTACCCTTTCCTTTCTGAGAGGGTAAAAGTAGAAGGATAGAGTTGTACCAGTCGTCCGATTGTCATTGTCTTTATGGTCCTATTTTCAGGGTCAGGGTGAGAGGGATGAAAACATCACCCACGCCCTTGCTTTTCAAAACTATCTCTAAATATTTCTTCAAGTAGTTGATAAGATAAAATGAATTTAAAAAGACAAAGACAAGCAGTTAACGTGTAAGTAATGATTTTTTTCCAATATCTCAAAATCAATAATTTACGATTATTAATAATTCATATTGTATTCCAATTGTAAGCAGTATTTGATGTTTTCTGTTGAATCTATTATCATTCTCTAAACACTTCTCAAATTCAAACATATATTTAACACTTATCTTTGATAACAGTGGTGGATTACGCACATGGAAGGCTCCAGGCGCAATTGAATTTGAAGGCTCTGTTTTTCGGACATAAGAATGTCAGAAAATTCCATGTAAAATAATAAATATCTATAATAAGCTGAAAATGCCGAATTAGTTTATAAAATTAGCTTCCAACTTTGAAAAACGACGGTCCTGTGAAAATTGCGTCTAGGAAAAAGGACTTAAAAAATGTATTGAAACTATATTAGGCCTAGTCGATAAAAAAAGCCAGTTTGCTAGTCACCGTGCACTTCAAGGATGTGTATATGTAGTTTATAATTTGCCTTCGGCCCAAAATCATCAAAAAACGTTTTTTGTGTCTCCTGTAAAGATAATTATGTGTGGGTTACTTACTATTTTCTTTCCACAGTCAATATGCAAATAGATTTTTTTTTCGTCTAATGATCTCAGCTCATCATTGTTTATGATGCTGGATATTAAATCGCATCCCTGTTTGACATCTCATTACTAATCCAACAATGCGAACGCTTTGCTTTGATTTAAAAATAATTACGATTTGATAAAATCATTTTGACACTCGTTAATTAACTTCGCCTTCAATCATTTTATCCGTGCCGAATTATTTTTGAATTTAGCAAGACACTAAATGAATAAAATTTTGAATGATTTGACAGCTGTACCGGCCGTTAAAAAATTAAAAACGAATTTATCTTTCGCAGTTTTTAAACCACTTATTGCTGTTTTAAAATCAATTTAGTGTTATAGGTTTTGTAAAAACATCTGAAGTGATTTCAATCATTAAAACGGTAGTAAAATTATTTACGATGACGAAATAAAACTGCTTTTATTTCGATAGATTTAAATATGATGCAACACAAAGTATTTGGAGATAGTAGAATGATTTGTTTTATAATCATCATCAATAACAACATCACTGAAATATTATATTTCCATGATTTAAAACAATAAATACTTCTTTTAAATGTATAAGTTTATAAGGATTTAAATTTCAAATGGTAAAAGCCATTAAGCAATGAAGTTTTAAATAAAGGTAACTCAAACAACTTTTTCATAATATATACGAAACAATGTCAGTTGAAGCATTCAGTTGGTATAGATCAGGGTTGTTTTCAACCTTTTGTGATCAACCTTTTTATTTCTAAAGGCCACATTCATTTATCTCATTCAACATAAGGCCGCAGTAAAGAAAACTTCGACACTGGTCGGCGATTTGAATTTCCAAGACCCATAAATTTACGGATTTCCTAAAATTACTAGCGTGGGGCCTTATTTTGTTTAGGTCTTCCAAGAGTTTTGAAATCAAAAATTACAGAATTGGCCGATCAAGTCAAAAAGTCGCATCAGAGTAGCCAAAGGGCCGTGGGTTCCCCATCACTGTATAGAAGAAGTTTCTGCCGACCGCTTGCAAAAATAATAGTCAACAATGGGCAGCTTCAGCAATTCAAATCTACTGGCTCTCAAATTGATTTCGTAAATTCAGCCATGATCGATCCTGCTGATGTCTTTATCAGAAATCATGTAAAAAAGCTGAATCTTTAACATCAAATAATATATATCGAAACATTGAAGCTGTCAGTTAGAGTAGAAGTAGTTTACACCAACCGTCTGCAAACAAAAGACAGCTTCAGCAGTTGAGATAATACACTGGTTTTTCATTTGACGGTGTAAATTCGGTTATGATTGGTCTGACGAAGTTTAACCAACAATTCTTTAGTTAATTAGTTATATTTTCAAGTCCTGTATTGAATCGTGATTTTTACAATTTGACATTGGCAATAATGTCACTACCCCCATTCGTGGCTCGCCCAATGGCTAGCATAAAATTTGAAAACATTTCGTCATAATAATATAATAATTAAACCGAATCGATTCGGGCCCTATGGCGTAGCGGTTAGCGCTGTTGGCTTCCGTGTCGGATATCACGAGTTCGACTCCCAGTAGGAGCAGCATTTTTTCGATCGATTTCTGTTCGAAGGCATGTTCGTTTGTGATGTCTAAAAATTCCCTCCCACCCTTTCGATCCTATAATAACTGGGCGTAGCTACAATGATTACTTAACCACGAGTCCTGTCTTAGCCATATCTAAAAATAATAAAACATTTTTAGTACTTTTTCCACATCAAATTTATTAGATCAGGACCGGTTTCGCTCATGATGAGCATTGTCAACTGATAAGAAAAACAATAAAACAGTGATATTTGTACAAAAGTTAAGTGATAAAAACAAGGTATGACAAACAATTGGTATTACAACCTAGCAAAATAATTGAAGTAGGCGAATGTAGGGTAATGAGCGAAACCGGTCCTGATCTAATAAATTTTATGTGGAAAAAGTACTGAAAATGTTTTATTATTTTTATTATAATGCCATTCCACCAAGTATTGACAGTGAACACCTTAAAAGTGATTAGCCATATCTTTCTATCCCTATTACTATCTATGTAAAAAAGAGATTGATTGACTGAGTAACAAACAGTTCTCGTATACAAACTTCTGTTGAGATACCTCTATTAGTTGGCCACGTGCTCCATATTGGAAACGGACATGGATACAAAAATAAATTAGATTTGAACTATCCGAATTTATAACTTGGGTATGGCTTGGAGACTTTTAATATATTAAATTGAACTTTTCCTGGTGTTCCTTTTCATACAAGAATTTTTCAATGGTCGTCTAGATTTCTACATATCTTGAGAAAATTTAAGCCAGTAGCTAGTATCTAAGAACTGAAAACTCTTGGTCTTTTGATACTGTAAAAAAATATTGTATTACAATTGTTCGTAAACGATTTTCATTGCATTGTGCTTATTGCCGCAAATGTCATTCATTTCTTTACGAGATTTACATATCGAACGTAACAACAGTCGACAATAATGCAAAATTTGCTTTAAAAATGAAACCACTATCCGAAAGCTTTTAAAGTTGGGCTTTGAAAGCTTTCTCGTTCATACTCTAAATTTATTATTATTGTTGGGGTATATATTATTATTACAGTGGCGGAAAATAGTAAAACATAAAATTGTTGGAATGTTTTCTGAGACAAAATCTGACATTTGCTCACGTGGGCGAATAGGATGTTCTCACTGCACACTTGTGCTTCACGGTAGGCGTGCCTTTTTGTAGAAACTGGGCTGTGCAACCTTTTAACTAACAACTTAATTACATTTTATAAAATATATTATTTAACTATTATTCTTAAATCAAACAAGTTAGGTACCAATGTGAAACATAAAATCCTAATAAAATATTTTACAGAACTATTTTTATATATAATATAGTTGTTAATTAATCGCTCAAATTTTCTCTTCAGGGATCAAAAATCCACGTATTGCGTTGACTTATTGGTCTCTCAACATGCTGTTTTTTTATGGTCGGATAGGTATGAGGGAACGTTAAAACCACAGAACCATATGCCTTTTTTTATCAATGTCTGCTCCCATTGTGTGAAGCATATGGCCTCCTAATGGAGGTATTTCAACATAAGTTTTTCTACTAGAACTGTTTGTTACTCAGTCGTTCAACCTCTCTTTTTTTCAAAGACAGTAGTAGAGCCTTTACACTCGTATTATTTTATGTTTATAATTGGTTTTTAAGAATTTAATAATCTTGTATGTTTACATTGTTCAAACTATGTACATTCTCACAGATGTTGTCGCTAACGACCCGGGTTTCGCCTTTCGGCATTTTCAGGCGTTCAAGTGCACGGATGAACCTGAACTGACGTTTAGTAAATGAATGTTTCGTGTTTATATAAGAAATAAATGTATCATTGAGTTCAAAGCCATTGCTGGCGAAAAGGATAATAAGCTCATGGGAATGCCCACAGATTTGAGAAGTAAGTAGTTTCAAGAACTATATTTTATTTGTTTGTCGGCAAGGGTTTTATGATTATATTTATATAGGGTACAAAAGTGGAGACCCAGGTAGGTTGAGTATTTCATTTAAATCGGAAGGCTATGCAATTGTGCTCTATTAATTTCCAAAATTTCCTGGAAAAAGAATTTATGACTGTCCGTATTTGGGTGTAACATTTTTATCCCTTGTTCCTGATTGAACACGTGTCCTTCCGAAATTAAGTGATTAGCAAAAGTGGACGTGTCTTTTTTTCAATCTAAAGGCTGCCATATGCTCTAAAACCCTGATGTTCAGTGTCCTTTCTGTTTTGCCGATATATTTTTTTTTATATCGGCAGGACACGTGTTCATGCAACTTGGGCGAAGGTTATAGGCATAGTATAATTAAATTACAGTAGGTGGCGCGTGTGTCGTACCATAAAAAATAAACAGTAAACGTCAAACAGACAGAAAAAGAAGACATAAACTTCAATAAACACAAACACTGTAAATGAGTGGCATTGCAACGCTTGCCGAATTAGTACAAATGAGTATTTTATATTTAAGTTTGGTTGACGACCGCTAATTGGGGCATGTTCAAATCAGAATCACGGGCGTCCCGCAAAACGATCTTTGACAGAGAATTCTGTTCATTTAGAAGAAGAGTTTCATTCCCATCATCACATACCACACAACGGCATCGCGAACACGCTCACAACCCTGCCTCGGTTTCGAAGTAATTGCTTAATTCGAACCGGCCACCTAATTCAATTAAACAAATTAGAACAATTATTAAAAAGACTCATCTCTGAATTAAATTAACGCACCGGGGAGCGTAAATCAAAATTAGCCCGAGACTCTAGACCAGTTTAACTTTTAATTTGAAGCGCCCAACTACGAAGATGTGACGTGTGCTTTATAAGTATTAATGGTGATAGTAATTTTGACAGTTTGCAGTACCACTACACAGATTTATTACTCTGATT
The DNA here is from genome assembly GCA_030503985.1 of Himalopsyche tibetana. NCBI lineage: Eukaryota > Metazoa > Arthropoda > Insecta > Trichoptera > Rhyacophilidae > Himalopsyche > Himalopsyche tibetana. Next base: position 37,178,315 of record JAPJYX010000014.1, on the reverse strand, counting down.
TGATTAGTGAAATTGGAATAATGTCAGATACAAACTGATCTGCCTGTCTTGATTTGGAATAATACGATAAGTGATGAAGAGTTTTGGAGCTTCGAAAATGTGACGTGCCTTTATAACTTACCCACGCAAAACAAATACATGTTATAATATTAAATAAAAACACCATTTTTTCAATAAAATATTACACATTCAAATAATATGACATTTAAATATATTTTAACGGAGTGTGCTTAAAAAATACATTTAAAAAATTGTGCGAGAATCGAATACTACAATAATATATCGTCAATAAAAACACTGAAGACTTGACATAAATGTAAGTAAACAAATCATTTCTTTGATTTTATTAAAATTTATTTAATATTGTGTTTATACCGTATAACTCAAAACAATGTTTTAATTTGTTATTTACTGAATTACAGTTAAGTGTTTTAGGTCAACTCTTTTTACTTTTAATGTTTCAAAAGTTAACTAATACTTTTTTAATAGATGATTCGCAAACCCTTTGAAGAAACTGTACATACATACTTATTATTTTTTCTTTATTTATTACTTGCATTATTAATAAATGAAATATTGTTTTCAGTTCTTTTAAACGGTGAGGCTATTGGCACTTAGTTGGTGAATTTGTATATAAAATTTAACATGAAGCTTTGAACGGTTTTTAATTTTTACGGCTTAATTTCTTCCCAGTAATGATTTATTTCAGTTGATAACACTATTTTACTTGCTATAAAAGCGTAGGTTTTCAAGTGATTGCCGGGTAATGTAATAATAAATTTATTTATCAATAAATCCAATCAATCCATGACATGCTAATTAAAGTGGATGATGATATATATCCGAAATTTCTTCAAACAAAACTAGTTTTCTCTTTACTTAATAAACTTTACTTTGGCTCGTATTTTTCCGGTCAGAATTTATATTCAATGGTCATAATATGTCGGTCAGTGAAAATAGTCATAATTTAAATGAAATTTAAAAAATAACCTTACCTAACCTAACTTAACCTACTAACCAAAATGGTCATAAAATATTCAGACCGTATAATATTTTTATTCTTACCGTTCATATTTTTATTCTGATAAAATAAATACTTAAATTCTGACCACTTAATTTGTTCCCACAATTTTTATTTGATAGTGCTTTTGACTCACTGTTATAAATCTGTAAATAAATATAAACTAAACTGTATCTAAAAATGAATGTTCGCGATAAATAACTAAATATAAATGGTAAATATTATAGTTGATTGACTAAAATCATAATAATTTATGAAATATGAATCCACCAAAAGTAGACATTAATAATGTTAAATAAGATAAAATTGACCAAGTAAAAATCTCAAATTGTAAATTACGTTTGTATGACAGTATAATATAATCTGAGCAGGAAAAGTTTTATTACAAGATTCTTAATTGCTTTTTTTGATGAAGTCCGCTTTCATCGTCAAAAACTTATGACTTTCGTAAAATTTTTAGTGGGTAATAAAAGCTTTACCACACCTCGTGCTACTAGGATAGTATATATTTATTGTTGCTTTTCGCGAACTACGAAAATAAATAATTTTCTGAATGCCTTCTCTGCAGGCTCCCGTAGGAATCGTTAGAAGGAATTGTTAAACCGTCAGCCAAACTATGTATCTATAAATGTTTTTTTTATAAATGAATTCGTAATATTAAATTTTAATTATTTTGATTCTGTACACTTCCATAAATTGTGTCGATAACGACTCGGGCTTCAAATGCACTTGAACTGACGAGCAGTAAATGGTTTGCATCGTTTATATAAACAAGTGCACAGAATCAAAATAATTCAAATTTGACATTAAATTTCCATCAACCCCCTTCAGTTGAAGTTCTAAAAAGAGTTCGTAATATATTGTTTAATCTCATATGAATTAATAAACCGAATTCCGTAAGCTGTGGGTATTAGACCATATACTTTTCAATCTGGAGACTGGTGGCTTCTAGCAATTTAATAAATTATTCATTTACAAATTGATATCTGGAATGCCTTTACTATTCAAAGTAATCTTGCGAGAACGTACTGTACTCTCTTTGAGTTCATATAAACATAAACCATATTGAAATTTAAATATCTTGTTTGTATATTAATGTCTGTAATATTGCATTTTTATTTAATTTTTTACTCAAACTTTACATGGTACTGTTTTAAAATGAGTCTAAGCTCAAAACTACAATACAACGTAAAATTCTTTCAATCCGGCTAAATTTCTTTCTTGTATCATTTTCCTAAATATCCAGTTGATATGATAGTTTCCTGTATACAATAAAGATGTATGACATTATAAAGTTACTAAATATATAATTTGAGCATTCTGCATAAGAACTTTTCTCTAAATTTTGTAGTAAAGGGCTGGGGCTTACGAAGTTACGACACTTTCATATAATATAATATATTACTTTGATTATTTAATCCACCTTTTTGTCTTAAGATATGGATGTCTGTAATATTTTCATGTTTTAACAATCATTTTATTAAGATATCCAGAAAATGGTACGAAATATCGATATCTAAAAGAACTTACTACGTGTCTTTTCGTAGACCCATACTCATAACATCAGTTAATTGTTGAATAGTTTAATCGAGTTTATCGCCAAACAGGTTATATGATTACTTATTATTTAATTATCAAAGCGTGCTTTGTGTGTTTATTCATCGAAACTTCAGCGAACCGGAAAATCTTTTCGTTCTATAACAAAAGTAAATCATCAAATGAAAAAGTCCTTTGAACGCTCTTCCACAATGCTTTATGGCCGAAATAATAAAATGAAGCTCCAAGACACTATTAGAGCTTTAAGCTGCTCCTACTTACGGGCAGTGAATCCTCAAAGCTCATTTTGATTAATGGCTTTTAAAATTGGCGTGATGACTGCGTCGGGCGCAGGCGCAGGGAACGGCGTCGACTCTTTTTTTAATTTCGACGCTTTTTTCCCGCGTTTAATGATTTTTTACACGCTTGCTTGAGTTTGTGTGACAAAAAACAACTCGCTTTTTGACATATACGAAACCAGAACCGAGTGCTTTTCTTGTCTACGCCGTTCACTTGCCATAAATTAGGTTTATTACTCTATTAATCGCCGGCGAATTTAATTATATTTTTTAGTTCAAAAGATCAAAATATAGTATTATACTTGTCTTATTTTATTTTTAAATTTCATCGTAAAAAGTAAAAATAAACTATTTTTATGCCGCCGGCATAGTAAAAGAACTGTAAAAAACGTCTGCATTTGTTTGCTATTGCAAACGCTTTATTTTGTTTAAAAAATATATGCACACAGTAAATAGTATGTTTTGTGTTAAATTTTATTCTTATATTTTAAAAGTGTTTTTTTTACTGTAATTTATTATTTGTCACCTGCTTGTAGTGCAGTTGGTTAGAGCTTGCTCTACCGATCACGCAGGTCTGGGTTCGATTCCCGGTCAGATCACAGTGAATTTGAGGTTTATTAAATTCAAAGCTGCGATCGAAGACTGGGTGTTTGTGATGTAAATCAACATTATTTCCTTTCCTCCCATCTTTCTAATCCTTTAATAACTGAGTGTAGCGATAGGGATTAGTCAACCACTAATCCTGTTCTAGCCTTATTCTTCTTTCCTTACTACTCACTTCACAAAAAATCTGTTGAGATACTTTCATTAGAGGCCATATGCTCCACATTGGGAGTGTACATGGATAAAATAAAATATTATAAATGAACACCCACAACCAGTATTCGTAAGGGGTTTTTCATGGACTATTTTCCCTATTCAAAAAATTCAGTTGATTCTTTATTTAATAATATAGTACTAAACTAGAATACATGCGATGAAAAGGTATAGACTTACGGTATGAGAATAACCAAAGAATTTTGTCGCAATAGTAGCTAAAATACATTTATTTGCAGCTAGTAATTAAATATTAAAAACGACATTTAATAAATATATTGGCGGCGTTCACTTTATTAAGGGTTATAACAAACAACATATAATAATTACCAAATATGGTTAGATCATATAACGTGAAATGTTTCCTAATTAAACATTAATAATTATGTTGTCTCAAATACATTCTAATAAACTGTTTGAAAGACTTGACAGTACGGTATAGTATTGTGTTTATTAAGGTCCAGTAAAAACAACATACACAATTTTGCAGCTTACGTCTAATGATAAGTGTTAAAAGTAATTTCGCAATGAAATACATAATATTTTCTTTACCCTGTTAGTTATAATCATTAAATGACATTTTCAAAGTTGTTAATTAGTAAAAGTATTTGAAATTTAATGATTAAGTTTTTAATGGACGGTTTTAGGTCTCAGCGTTTCAGAAATTGTAAAACAAGTGTGATAATTTTGAATGATGTGTACGTATGTCTTTTCTCTGTCGCTTCATTCCTGGATTCGTTGTGATTGTTTTTATTAAAACTTATGAGCCGAGAGATAAAATAAAACTGTCACTCATGCATGAATTCAAATCATACAATATGCTTTTCCCTTTTTCCTTATAAGCAATCTAATCTTTTTTTCATTTGAGACAATGAGTCAATAAATGATTATAATAGTCCAAACAAATAATTGTGATGAATTAGTGTTAAGGCTACAAATACTTTGCAGCTTCGAGCTACACTTGCTTTTCAGAGATAACTGCTGAGTTATCATACTTTCAGGTTAATTTATACTGTCATATTTAAGTAGTATAATTAACCCTCCAAGGACGAGCGTCACCATATGGTCACAGTAAACACCGTTGATCCCACTATTCATCCTTTTTCTACCCGAATATCGTTGCTTTTGCTCATATTTGGTTAAGAAGGGTACAGACTACAGTAAGTCATCAGCTTTGGGGACAGAAACGGCCTCCAAAAGCACATGCGATTTTTTGAATTTCCGTTTTTTTTAATTTACTTTTTGAAACTGTTCAAATTATTTACAGTTATTTTGCTAATATATTTGTATTGAAATTATGTTGATCTAAAGAGGTTAAATTGTAAATATTTAAAAAAAATCACGTTTAGCTATATTTCAATCCCGAATGTTTGCGAGCCAACACGGTCACTTTTGTCCTTACTACTGTCCGTACTCAATATTACACGGTAATAAAAGGATGAGCATGACCATATAGTCAAGCGGGGTTTATATACGACTTTGCGTTTTTTTTTTTTAATTTTGGATAGGAATAAAAGTTATCCGTGACTTCAATATGGCTTAGAAAATATTTTTATCGGAAAAAAGCTCTCGTCTCTGGAGGGTTAAATTAGGTTTGGTGTTAAGTTAGATATTTTTCCATACGCTTTAGCTTAATATTGTTTACAATTTGTTTATTATGTACAAAAAATTAACTGTCGACAGCAAAAATAAAAGGAGTTAGAACAAATGTTGTTTTAATGCATTTTAAGGTTTATGATTTTTTTTAAATAATATTAACTAGCCAACGCTTTGGCAAGTGTTTGTGTTCTGATTGTGTTTATTGAAGTGCATATTCTCTTTTTCTGTCTGTTTAACGTTTGCCATTTGCTGCCGATTTTATATGGTACGACACACGAGCCACTAACTGTAAGTTAATTGTACTATAACCTTCGCGCAAGTTTAAGCATACGTTGTCAAAATGAACTGTATGGTAGACATACAAACATTGATTTTTATTTAGAAAACATAAGAAGTTAATTTTACTATGTATAGAACCTTTCCTTTATAAGACTTACTGTAAGTTTATTTATTTATACCTATAATCTTCCTGAAAGTGCAAGCAAAAAGTTTGTCAAAGTTTTATTGCAATCGGATGAGCGGTGTGGCAGCGCATATAGTACGAACAAAAAAACATTAATTTTTATATATTAGATTAATAGCTTGTTCCGTTTTCGATGTCACATATTTATATATATAAATATTCAAATACGGGTACATCGAGATAGATTTTAACGACAACGGCTAAGTAGTCGGTTAATTTTTATGCTAATCTGTTTTTTTTTCTGCGTTTTGTTTTCGGGGAATGCGTTAGAAATAAAAAAACGTCACACATATTATTATTTTTTTGATATGCATCGATTAAAAAATCAAATTAAGATGTGTTTCTTTCTGTGGACTTAGGCCCTTGACCAAATAAATAATACGAAAGTACAAAACTTTTTCCATTTCTTTGCGGGTTAAAAGTTAAATTATTTATTATCGGTCATTTTCAAGCTTTCTTAGCTTAAAATGTTAAATACTGTACTGACAGGAAGATATGAATGAATACGTTATCAATTACAAAATGTCTTATTGATAATAGCTTATGATTGTTATAGAAGAGTATATATAATAACATATATTACACCTTTATATAAATACTTAACTTTTATCTTGTGTCGTATTTTTATGCAACGTTTGGCTCTGTTGAGCTATTTGCGGTTTTATTTTTTGCTGCAAGTCTGTGACAAATGAGCGACAAAGTGTGGCTAATTGAATAGGAAGAAGATAAAGGAGACTTGATAAAAAAAAAACAGAATAAGATGTCTTTCTAATTAACAGAGATCTTGATATAGTGTGTGCTTACTACACACGGATAAGTTTTATTCATCCAAAGAGAAAACGCTTTGTTCGACTACAAGTTGACATTGAGACAAAGAAAGTTTAAAGCTACTGGTATAGTTTTAACTCTTGTTTATAAGATTTCGATAAAATAATCGTGATTTTGATTAAGAATAACAATATATCTGGACTTTAGTATACCAAGTGATAAGTCGAAATAACAAGTTATCAACATTTGTTTAAATTAAATAATGATAAATAATTATTTCAACTTTTGAATCGTTCAAATTATGTACATTCACACAGATTTTGAACATTCAAATTTAATTTAAGATTTCGACTGAAGGTGCTTGGTGGAATTTCAATATTAAATTTGAATCGTTCAAACTATGTACGGACAGTCATAAGCTCTTTTTCCAAGAAATTTTAGAAATCAACAAAGCACAGCTGCAAAATCTTCCGATTTTAAACGAAATATCAAATTTTCCCACATCTCCTCTTCTATACCCTATATAACCATAAAATCATATAATCATAAAACCTTTGCCGACAAACAAATTATATAATTCTTGAAACTGCTCACTAGTCAAATCTGTTGGCATTCCCATGGGCTTATCCTTTTTGCCAGCAGTGGTTTTGGACTCAGTGATGCATTTATATCTTATATAAACACGAAACTTTCATTTACTAAGCGTCAGTTCAAGTTCATCCGTGCACTTGAATGCCTGAAGATGCCGAAAGGCGAAACCCGGGTCGTTAATGACAAAATTTGTGAGAATGTACATAGTTTGAACGATTCAAATTTAATTCAAATTTAATATTGAAATTCCACCAAGCACCTTCAGTTGAAATCTTAAATTATTTCGACATATGTGTAAGACGCTGATGCTGGTTTGATTTATAATACAATCGTTTTGCTGTAGTTTACTAAGGGACTTCTAGAACTAAAAATTTGAATTTTTTTAATGTATATATAGTAACATTCTATTGTTACTGGATAAGAGTGATACAAAAGATCGCCCCTTCCTCGAACACCACTAAAAGCATTGTCATTAAGTTAGCCTCTTGTTAACCTATTGTTAGCCAACCACTGGGTCATATACTTTTGGTAACAGTTTTTACTGTGTTTTTGCAAATGCTTGCCTGAAACATTTTTTTTTTTGGTAGTTATATAAATATAATATAACTATATTTAAATGTGTTATATCTTTCTAGATGAAACGGACAGATACCACATAAGTCTACTTCATAACAGACAGAGACCAGAACAATTGAATCCAAAAGTTTTTTTGATGTTATTATCGATGTGAAAATTTTACTTTTATGAACCATGACAATATGCCAAGAAGTTTCATACATTGAATCATCTGTGTTTGAAAAATCCTCTATAACAAAAATGAATCCTGAAATCATAGACTACAAATCCAGTCAAAGCGGATTGTTGAACCGAAGCTTAGAACAAGTCAAATTTGTGGGCTCGTCGAGAAGTTTTGATGCTGTTGGGGCTGACACCAGCTGTTGCGGCTTCGAAGATGAAGTGGACAAGAACGGAAAAAAAAAACCGAGAAGAAACAGGACAACTTTCACGAGTCAGCAGCTGACAGCGCTGGAGAGGGTGTTTGAAAGGACTCACTATCCAGACGCCTTTGTGAGGGAGGATTTAGCGACCAAGGTTTCATTAAGTGAAGCCAGAGTACAGGTTAGTCAACACAATCGTTTACTGATTTTCGTAATACCTGGCGTATGTGCTTATCTTTTTTTTTTGAACAATATCAGCTTTTTCTCGTCAGAAATCAGAATGATTCAAAAGGCTATATCTTTATTTCAATGCTGATTATTATAATAGTTTGGTAACTAAAATCGTAGCGTCTGAAAGCATGCAAATAATGACACAATTTTAATATATTTTACGTCTTATATTCAGATAAAAACTGTGTATTTGTACATACATATATCACTCCATTGCATGGTATCAAAAATAACTTATTATTGATTATAGATAGTCCATTTTCATGATTCCCACACATATTGAAATTCAAATACTTGGTTAACTCGATTGTTGCCACAGACGAGATATCTCGTAATTTTTTTCGTGCTCAACAGGCCAAAGACGAGTTATCTCGTCAATAACTAATTAAATTAATAGTTGCAAATTATAGCCGGCCTGCTAGGAAATTACTATTAATTATCTGCGCCCTACGGCTACTAAAAGGTTAATAATATAGAACATAGATTGTCTACAAAAAAGTCTTATATCGTAATATATTTACTATCTGGGAAAGTAGTTTGTCTCTCTATATAATTTGATATTGTAATATTTAAAATTATACTTTTCGAAAAAAAAGAGGTCGAGCATCCGAGTTACAAGCTTTTTTCGTATAAAAGCTCTGTTGAGATATCACCATCAGGAGACCATATGTTCCACATTGTGAGCAGACATGGATTTAATTTAAAAAAAAAAAAAGAAAAACAACAATTTATACTTCAAAATTTCATTAACAAGACTTTTAAATGGGTCGAAATTTAATTCTCAATTCCGTTGTGCTTGCGTATATCTGATTTCATCACGATTCGAAGAGTATTTACTCAATCGGCAATAACAAACAGCCAAGTAAATTATTGCAACATTTTCAGATAAACTATATGTACATACCACTAATTTTATCTATCAATGGAGTCGTTTCATGAGATGGTCTACCCGACCAGACAATTCAGTCTACTGTTTCTGACTTGGATCAGGTTTCTTAGATCGGACGTGATTTCCAAACGGACAACATTTGCACATTGAGCAAGTCATATTTTTTTCATGTAAAAAAAAAACATTTGATGTAGTTATGTGTGTCATCATTGAATAAAATACCATGTGAGGAGCAACTCATCAAATCGTATTTTGTCAAAAATTGAGTTTGATTTGATTGATTCGATAACTTTGAAGTCGTTCACTGTCAATACTTACTTGGTTGAACGAAAAGGAATTCAAACACAATATTCCTTTGAATATATTCTCACTTTTATTTACCGAGATCAGGACCGGTTTTGCTCATCGCGACCATTATCAACTGATAATCAAATAAGTATCATGATGATAATCAGATAAATAAACAGAAAGGATTATTGTGTTTTTCTTAAGTTAAAGTTATTTCATTAATACATCATAAATTAAAATATATTATATTGGTTTTTTTCAAACTTATTTTTCTACATAATTTCGAGTATCATAGTATTGTACAAATTACTAAACAGCGCTGAAGTAGTAATAAATCAGTTTTTCCTTATTTTTGAAAAAAACACATTTTTATCCATGCCCGCTCCCAATGGTTAGCATATGGTCATCGAACTGAGGTATCTCAAAAATAGGTTTTTCTACGAGAATTGTTTGTTACTCAGTCGCTCAACCTTTTTTTTTCTAAGAGAGTATTATGACAGCACATGTGGTTGGCTAATCACTTTTACTACACTTCGTTATTTTAGGATTTAAATAATGGGGGGGAGGGATTTATAGACATCACAAACATTCATGCCTCCGGACAGAAATCGATTGAAAAATGTCGGAAATTCGTTCTGGGATTCGAATACGTGAGGTCTAACATGGAAGCCAACGAAGTTGACCACTATGTCATGGACCCGACAAATTAACGATTAGAAAAGTTAGTCCTAATATTTTTCGAGGATTTTATTATTTATTTATTGACTAACCAGATAAACTTTCAGGTGATACTGAGTCTCAACGAAAAACCCCTCAACGAAAATCCCAACATTAAAAAATTAAGTAATCACATGAAACTATATTTTTTCAAACTGAATTTCTGTGATTAGGTGTGGTTCCAAAACCGGCGCGCCAAGTTCCGCCGCAACGAGCGTTCAGCTCTGACCGGTCGTCGAACTCCAAGTCTTCAGCATCTTCATCATCAGCAGCCGTCTCTCCAAGTTTCTCTCAACCCTACTGCAATAACAGAAAGACATCTCCCACGCCGGATTCAAGAACCGATCAAAAACCACACATGGATGCCAGGTTGTCTTACATAAATGATTTTCAATTAATTTACTAACTTTATTATATCTAACATCTATATATATATATATATATTATCTAACAATTGTAATAAACATTCGGTATGTTTTTAATGTATAAGCTTCAAATTAAAATTGACAGATAATTTTAAGGGTGATGTTTAAAGTAAATTTAATAAAATGCAGCATGTGTTACAAATTATTATAACCAGTATTGTGGAGTAGTAGTCGGAGTCGAAGTCGTGAAAACGGAGCGATAATTTAATAACGATGTGTATTCAAACCATAATAGTCCATAGTGTTGACATTGCATGCTTGGGTGGATGACATGAAGATGATCTAATGGAATACATATATAATTTATAAGTTAAAATGAAATTATTGAAAAATTTCTTCGGATTCGAAGTTGTCTTTTTGTACACGACTCCGCAGCCCTGATTATAACAAAAAAAATGAATTAGTTACATAATATGTTATCGATATTCATATTAGGTAAAAAAGTATCATTTTTAATGGGTTCACTGTCAATATTTTTTGAAAAGGAATTATATTTATAAACTTAAATACTCATTTGTAATATTTTATTCTCTTATCAGTTGATAATGCTCGTCGTGAACCGGTTGTGATAATATCAATTAACTTGGAATTAGCACAAATAAGTTTAAAAAAAAGTATCAACAAATAACTTTTTTTAAGTATAGTGTTGATTGTTGCCCTTCTGTATAAGTCTTAAGTATCAAGAATTCATTTTTTTTTGGTTTGAATTTATTTTCATATTTTTTATTCGATCAATTTGTAGGTGTTAACTTTCATTTATTACATCTTTATTTCTATAATACTTCAATTTATTTAGCAAAACAAATATTTGGCATTACAACTGATGCCAATGCGACAAATACTTTTTTAATTAGAAAGACACAAGAAAATATTCGATTTAAATTTTACAAGTCACTTGAAATAAACTCGATAAGAATTTTCTCAAATTTAAATATAAAAAAAAATATTGAGTTTACTGGGCTTAAATCCAAATCGCTCTAATCTCTAATGCAGTTTCTGCCAAACTGTGTGCCGCGGCACACTACTGTGCCGCAAGAAGTCCCAGGTGTGCCGCGGTGGAAGAAGCCTTAAAAATATCAATCTTAAATAATGCGTATTCGGTACAAAATCGAGGATTTCAAATTCCTCGGTGAGCTAAAAAAAACGATGTTCTGTGACAATCCGGGAAAAGTATACCAAATCGAGGATACCCTAATCTTGGCGTGCCGCGGTACTAGTTCCATTCATCACTGTGCCGTAAAAGAAAAAAGTTTGGCAGACACTGCTCTAATGGAAAGCTCTTACCAACTAGACCACGGGGTGTAACCAAATTGGTATTTCTAATCTATACATACACAACAGAACAAACTACTGAAAATGAGAAAATCAATAAAATAATTTTCGATTATCTTTTTACAGGACACCAATCGCCGTCACCCCAGGACCAACTCCTCAACCTCAACCAATTAAATCACGCAATGACATCCCCGAGCAGCTTTTACCCTAATGACTATGCATCACTCATGATGCACCAACGACCAAATCCATTGGCCCACGTCCCTAGTGATCCCACTTCGTCGGCATCGTCATTTGGACTTGGCAGTTTTCCCAGAGGTCTGGCGCCTGGGGGAAGTATTCAGGGGTACCCTACCGGACCTCCAGGTAGCAGTTCGTGCGTTTTTGGCTACGGTCCTTGCAGTGTTGGAGGTCTGCAAGCGGTTTCACAGCATCAGGCATACAATGTAAATTGTGGAAATGTGGCCAATTGGAGATTAAGAGCTCACGAGTTTGGAATTAATGCCATGCAGTTGTGATAATGTAATTTACCCTGATTATTAAAGTGTATATAAACATATACTAATGGAGCAGACATTTTTTGGTTCATTAAAGCGGTGACCAACGCTGTAGCTATGCGACAGAGACATCTATTAAGGATAATTGTTAGCAATTATAATTTACATTAATCTAATTTAAGATTTCGACTGAAGGTGCTTAGTGGAATATCAATATTAAATTTGAATCGTTCAAACTATGTACATTCTCACAGATTTTGTCACTAACGACCCGGGTTTCGCCTTTCGGCATCTTCAGGCGTTCAAGTGCATGGCTGAACTTGAACTGACACTTAGTAAATGATAATCATTTAATGCTAATCACTAATCACTTAATTTCGGAAGGACACGTGTTCAATCAGGAACAAGGGATAAAAATGTTACACCCAAATACGGACAGTCATAAGTTCTTTTTCCAGGAAATTTTGGAAATAAATAGAGCACAATTGCATAGTCTCCGATTTTAAATGAAATATTAAACCTACCGGGATCTCCACTTTTATACCATATATAAATATAATCATAAAACCTTTGCCGACAAACAAATAAATATAATTCTTGAAACTACTTACTACTCAAATCTGTGGGCATTCTCATGGCCTTATCCTTTTCGCCAGCAATGGCTTTAAGCTCAATGATACATTTATTTCTTATATAAACACGATACATTCATTTACTAAGTGTGAGTTCAAGTTCATCCGTGCACTTGAACGCCTGAAGATGCCGAAAGGCGAAACCCAGATCGTTAGTGACAAAATCTGTGAGAATGTACATAGTTTGAACGATTCAAATTGAATTTTACATTAATCGTTACATTTCATCAGACCCCCCCCTGTACCGTGACTTCGTATATGGAAGGTCCGTAATAAAGAAAAAAAAATATGCCAGTACAGTATGAATTAATAATTTTTGGAATTTATTAAAAATAAAATAAATTTCCACAGTGAAGTTTGTCAGAAAATTTTATTTTTATATGTTGGCAATGGTGCTCTACCGGTGAAAGTTGTAACTAAATATTTCATAAATGTAATTTTGTTTATATGCAATAATAGGAAGAAAGTGTTTCTTTTTATTTGTTTTTATAATGTAAATACTGTTTTTATATATTTTCTACCAAAGTCTTCTTGCCATATATTATATTATATCATAGAATTATTTTAAACAATAGACTTAAGTGCAAAAACTATGTGCCTTTACAATTTTTTTTTCATTGATACTACAGTGCTAAAAAATATATTTATATACAATTAATTGTAAATTGTATAATATTATAATGTATCTTACTTATTATGTATTTTATAAAACGTGCAATAAATATAAATATTTTTAGATAAATGCGTATCTAAATAATTCATCTACCTTACAATACAAACTCAGAAACAGAACTCTACTACAAAAAAGTGGTTCGTACAAAAATACTAATGCAACCCTACCATTAACAGGGCCGGCGCCACCATACAGGCGAAATAGGCTACCGCCTAGGGCACAAACCATGAGGGGGCGCATAAATGGAGAATTCAAATTATTTTTCTATACTCTAATAATAAATTTTATTTTATTTTGACGTTTGTATTTGTTCGTTTTAATTATATATAGTTTGAAAAAGAGAGGTTGAGTGACTGTGTAAAAAACAATTCACGTAGAAACACTGCTGTTATTCTGAGACTAAATGTTTCACACTGGGAGCGGACATGGATATATAAAAAATATTTCTATGATCCCGAGTTATTGTTATCATTATTTTGAGAAAAAAATGGGACGGTTTACTAAAAAGAGGGCGCGCCAATAATCGTTGCCTAGGGCGCCAAATAACCTTGCGCTGGCACTGACCATTATATAACTATTTTTCTTGTTTGGTTTTCGACTTTCTCCTTTTTCCAATTAAACAAAATTAGATAGGAAATACACTTTTATCGTCGTTTGGAAAATTTTGTAACTGAATATAACTGTGTGCAATATGTGTAGTACAATATCCAAGCATGTTTTGCATTATCAATCTTTCATTTTGGTCACTTATAAAAATATCTATATCTCAAAAAAATATACGGGTCAAATAAAAAGCTTTATAAAAAAAAGATTGTTTCAACTTTCCAACCATTACTTTGTTGCAAACACAGAAATAAAGTTGATATATTTTTTGTAAATGCAAATAATCAAATTAATTAATATATCCCGCCGATAGTCAACAGGCGGTTAAAAACGGAATATTACGTTGCCAACCAGTATCCTCATTGCCTAATACAGGGTTTCCCAAACTATGTTCCGTGGGACCTAACTAGGTGTTCATCATAACTTTGGAAGGGTAATATTCGCTACAACACATTTAAGCATCTTTTACTTTATATTAATAATCGAGTGATAGTAAATCTCTACTGTTTTTTAAAACCTCAAATATCAATGTAAAGGCGGAGATTTTGAATCACTAAGACATTTGTTTACTCATATTTTTATGTAGCATGTTTTAAAAAGAGTTAATTAATAAATAATAAGAGATTTAATAATATCTTATTTTAAAAATTCGAACACTATTACGAATTATCTGGCCAAAAAAATAAGCTGTGTTGCGTTGACATTTCCTGATTTGCAAAGAGTTCCATTGCGCAATAACTTTGGGAAACCCTGGCTTAATATATAGTTTAAAAGACAATTTAGAAGTCAACGTTGAAGAACAATTTTAACTAGCATTTTTTAAATGAGTCAATTAAATGTAAATATGTATTGAAATCCAGAATAAAATTGTGATTCATTATGTTAAAGTCAAGTCGTTTTATATATTGTTATCGTAAATCAATGTTATCCAATTTAATTTACCATCCCCTCTGGTGCCTCATGGAACCGTTGGGTAGCAAACGACGAACATCCACGATCCCTGAAGGCCGCCGGGCGGATACTGGTTAAACTTTGATTACTGCAACCCTACTATAACTAGTCTACTACCCACTGCAAATTATTACGGTCTTTTAATTAACTGCCTTCCATATGCTTCTAATGTCCGATATTATAATCATTTCAGAAGACCAGATATGCTTTCGGTTTTCATCATCAAAATAAAAAAGGGAGATTTAACATCCTATATTAATGCAATATGTAAAATTGCAATTTATCAATCTTCTGGGGATTTTGTCGAGCCTCTGTGTTTCGACGTCTAACGTTAATGGTTTTCAGTAAAAGCTTTATATCTAACAATCTGAATGAAACATAGAATCAATGTTAATTTTATAAATAAACCAGCCGGTTCCCGGCAAGCGTTGCAATACCACTCAAAGAAAGAAAGTGTTTGTGTTTTAAATGTGTTTATTAAAGTGCGTGTTATCTTTTTCTGTCTGTTTGACGTTTGCTGCCGATTCTCTATGGTACGACACATGCACCACGTACTGTTATTTAATTTCACTACGCATATAACCTACACGCAAGTTGCATGAACGGTATGGCAGACATACAAACATTGATTTGTATATATATAAGACCTACTGTAAGTTAATTTTAATATGCCTATAACCTTCGCGCAAGTGCAAGTAACAAAATTCTCAAAGTTTTATTGTAATCAGATTAGCGTTTTGGCAACGCATAAAATACGAACAAAAAAACATTATTTTTTATAAATTAGATAAATAGATAATCTTACGATAGTAAGTCCAAATATATTTCTCAAAGAGCAAAACACGTGTCACAGTTTGTAACAAAATATCTGGAATAACATAGTTTTTAATTTTAATTTAATATTCAAACAGCTTTGTCAATCTTCTTTAAAAATATAAAAAATGAATACATCTACCATCAATTCCTGAATAAATTACGCTAATGACCAGGTATTCGAATGGATGCTAAATATTTTTCCTTGCATTGAAGGCGTTCATATTAGCTTTAAAACCTAATTAGAAATCTTTTTAAGAATACTCCGAGGATATGAAACCTTAAATTAAAATCTCATATTTTTATTTGCATTTTTAAGAGAGCACGGGCCAATTTTTTCATACTGGAACGGGTGTCAAAATTCAAAACATTTTTAACTGCAGTGCGAAGCTGCATTCATTTAATTTAGACAGTATAAAAAATATGAAATATTATTTAACTGGAGTTTTTAATAGGAAACAAATTAAATGGTCAAAATTTAAATCTATTTTTGGTCAGAATAAAAATATATACGGTCAGAATATTTTGTAACAATTTTGGTTAAGTTAGGTTAGGTTTTTTTTTAATTTCATGTAAATTAAGACTATTTATTCTGACATATTATGAAAAATACGAGCCGTTTTAATAGTTATTCATAAGCCATAAAATAGGGAGCACGGGGTATTGTTTTCAGTTATCATGAGCGACTCGTCATTTAAATTTATTTTGACATTCATTTGTCGAGGGTAATAAAAGCAGCCAAAAAAATAATATGTTTAATAGAACAATGGATTTGATGTAAGCAAACTGTTTAACTTAAAAAAACTTACATAAAATCTCGAATCTGAAGATAAAAGTAGAAAATTTTGATAGTGCGATGAAAGTATAATACTTAAACCAGGCCTGAAATTGAATTGCTAAAGCCGCATATGGCTATGGTTCCGGTATGCAATGTCTGAGCCTAACTAAAATGGCAGTAATTAGCAACAAATGTTGAGGCATTTTTTTAAAGTATTTTAAAAAGGAATAAATTAATTTGAAAATATTTAAATCGATAACATGATGGTTATAATGAGGTGTTTTTATTAATTAAATTTTATATACGTATTATTTATTATTATATATTAACGTATGCGCAGTTTTGAAATTAAATATTCGGTAAAAACAGCTGATACACTTCTACTCCCTCCCTTTGCATTTTTTTTTTCAATTCAAAGCAATAACAAAAAGTCGCGGTAAAGCTTTAGTAAAAGGAAGCGCCGTCACATATGATCGCAACTCCGAAGTTAAAATAATATTTATAATAAATAAATCGCTAAGAAATATTTGCAGTTTGGTATCAAAACTCATACCAAGCATTTTTGATATTTTTGAGATAAGTACATACATCAAAAAAATCTAAATGCATCATTAAATATAACAACAAATTTACTTACACCGTTAAAACCACTGAAAAAGATCACAGTCTTAGCTCACATTTTTAAATTGATAATATTTGTATATGGTTAGAAAGAACCAATCACCGATCAGTATTTTTTTATGTTGAAATAGTATATTTTATATGCGATAAATATACATGATAATTTATAACTCTTTTATAACAACGAAAAATTGCGCTTCTGTGTTTTTTTTGCAATTCTCTCAAAACTTGATATTTCGAGAATTTGAGGTCTTCGAGAATGATGGTCTTCATATCGACTGTGGAAAGGAAAAAGGACGTAACCTACATTTCTTTCAAAACACCTTTTTTCAATAATCTCAATGTATCATACATGATACACGTTCTATCAAAAGGATGCAATCTAAAAATGCCGAATTAGTATCTAAATTTAGCTTTTAAGTTTGAAAAAGATGACCATGTAAAAAATTAAAACCAAGAAAAAAGACTGAAATAAAAGTTTTTCCTGGACAATTTCTTAAATAAATATTAGATTATGTCAATTAAACACCAATTTAGAAGTCTCCGTGCACTTAAAGGTTGTGTATAATTCATAATTTGTATATGGCCCAAAATCATCAAAACACATTTTTTGCGCCTCCTGTACAATTTGATATGAGTAGGTTACGTCCTTTTTCCAAATTTGAATTATTTTTATTCCGTACACTTCCATAAATTTTGTCGATAACGACCCGGGTTTCGCCTTTCGGCATCTTCTGGTTTAATCTAGTGCACGAGTGCACTTGAACTGACGGGCAGCGAACGAAAAGCGAAACCCGGGATGTTATCGACAAAATTTATGAAAGTGTACAGATTATAAATAATTAAAACAAAAACAAAACTAATTACTATTGCAGTTATGATAAAATTATCAACTGACCAAAACAATAAATTTATTATTTATGTGTAGGTACACAAATAAGTAATGTTCAAAATAAACTTGGATAAATAAAAACCTTAATTTTTATTTTCATAGGGTGAACAGGTATCAGAAGAATAAAGACTATAACCATTTACCCATAATGCGATCGTCAGACCAATCTTCCAAACTTATTATGCTTATGTTTGACTTAATTATTGTGGAATTAAACACACTTCTGTTTCTTACCTAAATAATTTACCGTCGTAAAACCAATTCAAACATTTGCATACATTAATCAGTTCAATTTTCTATGTTGAGTATTGTTTTTTTAATTTAGATAATATTTTTTTTTTTTGATAAAGATAATAAACTATTGACGAATGCCTCTTTTAAAGTTACGTTATTATTCCGCTGAATAAGACGGCGAATGCTTTTCAAAAGAGATTCCCTCATTTTCATGGATTCATATTACAAATAGTTCGTGTCGCAAAGTCCATATTACATTGGTGCATATTTGAGATATATATTATAATTTTAAAATATACATCTACATACTTCTGGCACATCGATGATTTATTTTCATGAGAATATGTTGTTAATCAATTACTTATATAATGTTTAGATATCATATCTGATCTGCATTCATAACTATAATATTCTTTTCTTTTGAATAAACTGTTTTTAAAAACTACATCCGACTACAGCGTTAATTAAGGAATTGGAGTTAATCTCAACAGCAAACAAATCTACGATAACGGTGGGTTACTCAGTTGCTAAATCTCTGTTTTTTAAAGCGAGACGAAATATGTAATAAGGCTAGGGCAGGATTAGCGGTCAGCTAATCGCTCGCGCTACGCCTCGTGTTGTGCTAGGATGGGTGGAAAGAGGTGATCATAAATCAACCGATTGATTGAAAATGAAGCTGCTTGTAAGCACCACAACCAAACTAACGGTGTCGACCAATCAATTACGTACCTTTATAATTATAATGTATTTTAATTTTGTAAGAAATTACAAATAAATAATGATTTTAATATAACAAGGACTTCATCTAGAATAATCTTAACTACAACGTCTCTTGCTGATTGTTATCTAATTGCATGTTATATTTCCACTCAGCGGTGGGCTGCCAATATCTTAACAAGGGGCTCGGTAAATCCTATCCATTTATTTGTATCCATTTTCGCTCCCAATGTGAAGCATATGGCTTCCTAATGAAAGTATCTAAAAAAAAGGTTTTTTTTTCTACGAGAACTGTTTCTTACTTAGTCGCTCAACCTCAAGCTTAACAAGGGGCTCGCACAAACCCCTCCGAGCCCCCACCATCCCACCCCTGTTTCCACTAGTACGTTTTTGACACCTTGTATGTTAGGAAATCAATAAACTAGCAAATATGGTTATTAATAAACACATTTAACGAGTAAACATTACTAGAGTCAGCTATTTATAATACATTAAGGCAGTGGTTTTCAACCTTTATGTTACTGCGCCTCCCTTTGAAGAAAAAAATATTTTCACTCCTCCCCATCCTTCATTTATTAAAGTAATAAAGACACGTTTTAAAGGATAAATAAATATTTTGGACTGTTAGCGCCTCCATATGCAATAGTCCAAGCCTCCCAGGTTGGAAATCGCTGCATTAAGGTGTTGCTTTTATTGCTTAATGATGTGTATGTAAATAAATGCAACATATTTTTTTCTTTTTATACTATTTAGTAACGGATTTCAACCACCCGTAATATTTTTGTACAATATTTCAAATAATGCGTCAATAGCAAGGCTTTCAAAACATTTGATCGAGACATATAGAATTAAATAGAATTGTTGATTTAAGAAAACATGAGTGACTGCTTTTTTGTAAATATCTAATCAACAAAGAAAAAAATCTGCGCTCTGGCCTTGGCGTGACATATGATACAAAAAAGAAGTTCGGTGACCAGTATTGGCGACCTGTTAGTGAGTTACCTTACGATAGTATACAGAGATTTAAATCTTAAATGTATGAGATAATATATTCATTCAAAAAAATATGTACACAATAATAATTAAGCCGCTTAAGCTATTGGTTTGCAATCTTATTTGATAATAAGCCTGTAATCTTTATCTCCACAAAAGATTAACGAAAAAACTTTTTTTTCTCGTCGACTCTGTGGATAGTACGAACTAGAACATCTAATCTTATACCCTTTTTTTGATCCCGGTATTTCGGGATTCACAACCTTTCGCCATATTGCTGAAGATCCAGAGATTCCAAATTTTTTGTCAATTTGAAGTGACGAGTTGATAAATTCCACTATTATTTAAAAATCGGAGTTTTTTTTAGCTTCATCCCTTGAAAGGTTACGGATTGACTGATTGAACAGCGCCGTTGAGCTTTTTTTAAATTTTACTTAGAGATCTTAACCAGTGGTGTAGTGGGCCCAGGTCAAGCCAGGTCGGCGACCTGGCACCTGATAATGAAGAAGACGCCCCGCCATCTTTTTGACTTGTAACTTCATTTTCAAGAACATAGATGTATTAAAAATCATTTTTTTTATTGATTTAATTGTTAAAACTTGTGTTTTTTTAACTCCGGACGGATATAAAAAAAAAAAAAAAGTGAAGAAATCAATGTACGACCTGGTACCTATTTATTTACCACTTCACCACTGATCTTAACGCGTTATAATGAAAGCTCGAAATTACTACTAAGATGATTCCGGGATTGCGGTATCGGAAAATTGGTCGGGATCCCGGAATAGGAGGCCCTAGTACGGATTAGTAATCAATCATTTTCGTAGTATTTATTTCACCGCATTTTCCATTTAAAAATAACACAGCTTAGCGAATTAGTATGTGAAGGTGTTAACTGTTTCTGATGATGACTGATAAAGCACAACTCATAACGTTACTCGTGTAATAAAGCCTGCAGTAAGAAATCAACCCGGGGCGATTTTAGAGCGCGTGCCGAAGGGTCCTGATAGCACCCAAAGATTGAGACCTTTGTCGTCGCATTGCGTACTAACTGCACACCTGCTTTTCGAGACCCCAACCTACAACCAAGATGTTTGCGAGAATTCGCGCCCCAGAAGCGATAATATTTTAAATATGACAAAAATTCAAGCAAATTCAATATTATTGACGATTGTATTTCAATTTATAATATTTAGGGTTATCATAAAATCACCATGAAAAATAAACGCTTGTTCCTAAATAGTTTGATGAAATAAGTCTTTGTAAGGCTGTTCGTAAAATAGGCAGTGGCGGATTATCACATAAGCGCAAGAGGCGCGCGCGTTGGGCCTCAAAAATAGCATGTATTATATTTTATACCCATATTATATACCCAAATATTTTGATTTTAATTTTCAATATTAATTATCATTCTACGAAGAGTTTTGCAACACTTTTGTGTTATTCAAAAAACAGGGCCTCTAAATTTTATTACACCTCCAGAGTGCTTAGTCTGCGACTGAAAATAGGGCACTGATATCACAATTGATAATTTAACATTTCCGGTGACTAATAATTCTCTCATTGATTTTGTCAACTCTGCAAACTGTTCATTAAATTTAGACAGATGATTACATTGTGGAAGGCCGCCATCTCTGTAAGTACATAGGTAATAGTTTAAGTTAATATTTATCGGGTTACTTAGTTCAGTGGTCAACGTCGTTGGCTTCAATGGCGGATCTCACATGTTCAAGTCCTAGTACGAACAGCATTTTTTTCAATCGATTTATCGATTCCTGTTCAAAGTATTGTGATGTTTGAAAAATCATATCTTACTATTTTTCTATCCCTAATTTATTAGAAAAAGAGAGGTTGAGCAACTGACTAACGATCAGTCGTCAAAAAATAAGTCTGTTGAGATACTTTTATTAGGAGGCCATTTATTTTAATTTAATCGAAAACACATTGTTGAGTATTGTGATACTTGCATTAGTTATCATATAATAAATAAAAACACGGTATTTTAACTTTATTACTACATATAAGGCAAGAATATAACAACAACAAAAAAATATAAAACAATAATATTCTTATATATATAAGTCTTCTGTAGTAAATTAAACAAAATTTATAATGAATTATCATTATTCTTCAAAATTGTATTACCTTGTAATGTTATTATTTAACAGTAGTCAGTTCATGTATTTTATTATCTACAATATAAGTTGCATTAGGATGTAGAATACATGAAAACATACATAAATCAAGGGATTTCAATACCGGTATTACTTAAACCGGGATTCTGGTTTTTAATGGTATTTAAAATGCAAAAATACCGACATTTCAGCATCTAAAATCAACCAAAGACGAATTCCAAACGTTTATCATCACATTTTTAATAATAATAAAACTGTTTGCGGTGAATTGAAATAATATAAATCTGATATTGTCAGACTTCAATTTGGATGAGCCTTTCAATGATGTAATATTATTTTATTAAAACCATCTGTTTATGTTTAGGTCAGTCGCGGATTAAACACAAGGAAGGCCACAAGCGCAATAAAATTTGGAGGCTCTGTTTTTCGGGTGACATAAAAACATCAGAAAATTCCAAATAAAATAATAAAACAATAACAAAATTGAAGAAAAAGTATATGGGTTTCTTGTATTAACTATTTTTAAGGCCCCTTAGTTCCATAGACCCCAAGCGCGCGCCTCATATGCCGGCAACGTGGTCGAATGGTCAACATCGTTGTTTTTTTTGTCTACGAAGGTCACGGGCTTGAATCCTAGTACGGACAGTTTTTATGAATTGATAATTTAATCAATTATAAAATTTCTGTTAGAAAGCAGTGATGTCTTCAACGCCCCCCTCCCACCCATTCCGTCATAAAAACGGGGCGTAACGATAGCGATAAGATAACCACTAGTCCTGTCCAAGAATTGCGATTTCAACTGACAGTATTTGAGGAGCAAACATTCAAAAAGTGTTTTGTCACACAAATACAAAGCTTGGAAAATGATGATTTAAGTGTTGCAAAAGTGACTGTTTGTATGAATGTGTCAACTTTATGATTTCATTTTAATATGAAAAAAAACCTTTTTGAACACTTATTTTGATTTCTATTCATAGGTTTTATTATGGGCTATCAGAATTGATGTAAAACGCCATTTTTTTAATTTGTGACAAAACACTTTTTGAATGTTTGCTCCTCATTTTTTGTTAATACTTCTTTTTTGTAAATATTCGCAATTCGCCCGCTGTCGTCTTGTTGGTTAGAGCTTGCTCTACCGATCGGGTGGGCTTGGGTTCGATTCCCGGTAAAGTCAAATTTAATTTGAGATCTAAGACATGGGTGTTTGTGAAGTTAATTATCATTAAGTTAATCTCATGTGACTTACAAAAATTCTCATCGATTATATCTCGTATGATCTTTCAACTTTAAAATATTTGACGCATTGGCGTAAGCTGTAATGTCATTCTTTTTTATTTATTAAAATTTAAATAAAATATAATATAGAAATATTAATATAATCGTCTGGTATTGTAACCCCTACACACAACACATACCGGTGTATTTATTTTTGGATTTCTTTAAGTAGGGCTTTACAAACGTCTTATCTTGATAATATTAGTTTTAGTCAACTTGACAGATGTACTTCGACTCCCGAAATCACCGTAGAAACAGGTGACAAGCGTTAAAAAATGTGTTACTTTTAAATAAATACGATCGAAAGGTGTGTATTTAATTATTATATATACCAGGGTTTCCCAAACTTATTGAGCAATGGAACACTTTTCAAATCCGGAAATGTTTCCGGAACACAGCATATTTTTTAGATTGGGTAATTCATAGTAGTAAAAGTATGACTTAATATTTTTAAAACATGTTATATCAAAATATGAGTAAATGAAGCTTTTGGTGATTCAAAATCTCCACCTGTACCTAGCACTGTTTATATATATCGACTGTGGAAAGGAAAAAGGACGTAACCCACAGTTTTTTCAAAACAGGTCTTTTTCGATAATCTCAATGTATCAAACTATATACCCATTCCATTAAAAAGATGCAAGCTGCAAATGCCAAATTTGTATCTAAATTTAGGTTTGAGTTTGAAAAATATGACCTTGTAAAAAACTAAAACCAAGAAAAAAGACTTAAATATTTTTTTTTCGTGGACAATTTCTTTAATTAACCCTCCAAGGACGAGCGTCACCATATGGTCACACAAAACACCGTTGTCTATTGATCCCACTATTCATACTTTTTCTACCTGAATATAGTTGCTTTCGCTCATATTTGGTTAAGAAGGGTACGGACTACAGTTAGTCATCAGCCGTGGGAACAGGAACGGTCTCTAAAAGCACATGTGATTTTTTGAATTTCCGTTTTTTTTAATTTACTTTTTGAAACTGTTAGATATTTTTTTATAAAAACATAAAATTATTTACAGTTATTTTGCTAATATATTTGTTTTGAAATTATGTTGATCTAAAGAGGTCAAATTGTAAATATTTTTAAAAAAATCACGTTTAGCTATATTTCAACCCCGAATGTTTGCAAGCCCATACGGTCACTTTTGTCCTTACTACTGTCCGTACTCAATATTACACGGTAATAAAAGGATGAGCATGACCATATAGTCATGCGGAGTTTCTATACAACGACTTTGCGTTTTTTTTTTTTTTAATTTTGGTTAGGAATAAAAGTTATCCGTGACTTCAATATGGCTTAGAAAATATTTTTTTTATCGGAAAAAAGCTCTCGTCTCTGGAGGGTTTTAATATAAGATTATGCCAATTAAACACCAGCTTAGAAGTCTCCGCGCACTTCAAGGTTTGTATAACTCATGGTTGGCATATGGCCCAAAATCATCAAAACACGTTTTTTGCGCCTCCTGTAAAATTTGATATGTGTGGGTTACGTCCCTTTTGCTTTCCACAGTTGATATATTTCTTATCAGTTGACAATGCTCGAAATCGGTCCTGACCTTATTAATAAAGTGGAATAAAGTACAAAGGAATATTATGTTCTTACAAATGTACCTAGATATTTTACGTTTTAAACATCAGTGAAAATTTACCATCGCTTGATTTGTATTATGAAGAAGATGCTTGAAAAATGTGTTGAAGCGTATATTGCCATCCCAAATTTTGGCGGAACACCTATTTAGGTCCCACGGAACATAGTTTGTGAAACCCTGCTTTATACCAATGTTGGACTGATATACCTCTTTTAAACGACCATATGCTTTACACTAGGAGCAGACATGAATTAAGACCTTATGTGGAAAAAATACGTTATGTTGTCAAAAAATGCCACATACAATTTTAAAGAGAAATACTTTTTTTAATTTTTCAAGTACACGCAGCTGTACACGGCTAAAGACAAACGAAGTTTGTTCAACGCTTGCATTTTACCATTGCTGCTTTACGGAAGCAAATCATGGCACCTAACGAAGACTCGGAAACATCACATACTGAATAGATGTATGTGTCAGATATTAGGGTTGAAGGCTCGCCGGCCTTAGCAAAAATTAGCAATGGGCTCGCGCAAGCCCTTCCGAGCCCCCACCAGCTCACCCCTACTTAACTGGATAGCATAACCACTTAAATACCAAGCGGACACAGGTGCCCGGAACATATGCAAGCAAACACGGATGTCCAAGACATTTAAAAATTAAATAATTGGTATTCTAATAGAATATAAGCAATATTTTGATGAATATGTGTAGTGCTATCTATACTGAGTCAATGTAGGTTTTTAAAATATCTAATTCGAGTGTATATTACGAAAAATTATTGTTCTCAAAAACACGCAGCATCTCTGGGACATATTAATGATTTATTTACGCGGCATTCAAACGGTTAAGACTTGCAGTTAATTAGAACGGAGAAAAGGTACTTAGGTGAAAAAATCGATGTAATACGTATTGTGACTGTGTACACATTATTTGATTAAAACATACGATATTTGTGAAATAGCTTCACTTTATATTTAATCAAATACGCATAACCTAATATCTCCATTACGATGGTTAGTGTTTGTAATATGAACGTTACAAAACTGTCCGCCCGGCCCGTATGGCAGATGTATTTTTGTATCGCCGTTTTAGTATGGCGTTCATTGGGGGAAAATAATACAAAACAGAATGTTGCAAAAACATTCCATTTAACTAGTTTTTAATATTCTACGTAAATGGCACACAAAATATTGTAATGTATCACCCGTGTTCATTAAGGTAAGCTTTGTTAGTGGAATTATTTTGTATTACATGACATAATACATAAACAGACAACGCCATATTGTATTCCAGTCATTATAGCGGTATTCAGATTTTTTAAATTTGATTACCACGACGGAATTTTATTTCGTAATTCTTGGTATCGCGGTCTCAGTTTAGTGTTAGGATTTTTTTTATTACACACAATTTTAGAAGGTTACAGTTAATTCCTGTTCAAATGCATGGTTGTATGAGTGATTCCTTTCTAACTTTTTAATCAGTGGGGGAGGTTGCCGATACGTTAACAAGCTGCTCGCTCAATCTCAAAGCAATATTCGGTGTTTTAGGAAAGAAGCGATGTTTTTGTCACTCCTTTGAAATTATATGTAATACTTAAACAAGCAATCAATTATTACTTATAATATATAACAATATGGAATTTACCGAAAAAATATCAATAGAAATGGCTTAAAAGCTGTCGTAGATAATATATAGGTTAGAAATTGCAGATATATACTAATTTTATCCGAGAATATTGTGTTCTCTAAAATTAATAAGAGGCTTGCCCCTCCAAGCCCCCTCCAGACCAACCCTGTTTTCAAACATATAATAAAGAGACGTAGCGAGAGTGATTGGTAAACCACTGGGCTTGTATATCTAGATTCTAGCTCTATCCTTCTATCCATTTTCTCTTCTATAAAGACTGAGTAACAAGCAGTTCTCGTATAAAAAAAAATTGTTGAGATACCTCCATTGGGAATCCATACGCTCCACATTGAAAGCGGATTCCTTTGCTTTTAAAACAGTAAATCAAATATGGCACAGAAGACGAGAGCGTTAGTTAGTTACAAACAAATTTATTATATAATTAAATTGTATTCATAACACTGTCAAATTATGTTTCTTATCAGTTGATGATGCTCGCCATGAGTGAAACCGGTCCTGATCTTGGTAAATAAAAGTGGAAATAAGTACAAAGGAATATGGTGTTTTTCTTAATATAATGCCTTTTCACCAAGTTTTGACAGTGAACTCAATAAATGTTTAAAAAATAAGTTAATAGTTTTATTTTCCAATAATATTAAAAAAAACAAATAACAACCAAGTTGATGCAGCTTGTATACTGAAAGGTGTCATTTTATCTTATGATGGCGTAAAAAGCTATAACATATATCTCTTTAAAAGGTTAAGAAAATTCGTTATAAAATTACTGTTGACATTCGTATAACAATTGCAAAAATGTTTTACAGCTATATTGCACCTTGCCACTTACTGTAATATTAAATATCTTTTATTCGTTATTTTATACAAAAACAATTGTTTTGACCTTTCTTTAATTAAATATCACATGAATTATGCATTTATATCGTTTTCTGTATAATTGATATGAGCAGATGAAAAACATAATTAAAAATAAACGTTTTATAGAAAATTTATAATAATGGTTAAGTTTAACTACATCAAACTTAAGGTTTGACATTAAATGTAAGATTTACGCAAAAATATAGCTTTTTTTTTAAATGATCTTATTGATATTACAAAAATAAATAAATATGAAAAGATAGCTACTTACCCTGTGTCATATCTAAGGCTTACACGAAAACCGAATTTTGAAAAAAACCGGTTATCAATTTTCAATATTTCTTAATTTCTGTTTTATGCGGTTGATTTAGACTCATTATGAAGCAAAAGAGAGTTTTCTTTTATTGTGAAAAATTAAGGTGTAAGAATAACATTAGGGATTGTTGGTATTTAAATACCGGGTTTTTATGTAAATTTGCGACATTCAATAATCGGTTTTTTAGTTATATTAAGTTTCAATGTTTTTATTATTATTTAATAAAATGTTTAATATTTTAACACTGAACCGCCATGTTACAAATGGAAAAATTCAATCAATTCGTTGAAAATTTTATAATATATTTATGTCAATTTTGTAAATATTTTTGTGGTGCATTTTGACTCGCTAAATATAATATTAACAATAATATAACTAGCATTGCATTATATTTTAAGATTTCGACAAAAGGTGCTTGGTGTAATTTCAATATTAATTTTGAACGTTTAGATTATGTACATTCACACAAGTAATGTTTTGTAATTAACGACCCAGGTTTCGCCTTTCGGCATCTTCAGGCGTTCAAGTGCACGGATGAACTTGAACTGACGCTTAGTAAATGAATGTTTCGTGTTTATATAAGAAATAAATGTATCATTGAGTTTAAAGCCATTGCTGGCGAAAAGGATAGGCTCATGGGAACGCCCACAGATTTGAGTAGTAAGTAGTTTAAAGAATTATATTTATTTGTTTGTCGGCAAAGGTTTTATTATTATATTTATATAGGGTATAGAAGTGGAGATTAAACTGACAATTCAAGTTCAAGTCTGTTCATAATTTGAACGATTCAAATTTAACATGGCATTATTGAATAAACTTTTTTATGGAACTTCAAAAACCGGGTTAACGGACACGATAGGCGAAAAAATATTATAAAAAAAAATATATGTTAACGGAATGTTAATTTAACAACTTTTGGGTCGTGTATAAATTTAAAAACGTAAATTTTAATAAAGCAATTTCATTCTAGAAAATTTTATCGAACAGTAAATCAGTAAACAAACGTTATCTAAAACACAATCATTAAAATTCTCTCCCTCCGTTGCAGACAACAATAGGCCGGCGGCGAAAAAAGCACCGAAAACGCATTTTTCGCTAATTTTTGTTTTGTGAAAGGTGAAATTGTTTACGACTCTGCGAAAGGTGGTTGCGAGGAAGCGCGTGCGCTGGGGGTGGAGCTCGCACCCCTGGCTACCGCCACCGGTGTCGTATTCGAACAAGTGACCCGCATGTCTACGATAATATTATTACCGCCGAAGGGGATGATTGGTCAAGAGCTGTACTTATTTCGCGTTATCGATGAAGGTGTTTATTAAATGGTTTTTAAATAAACGATTATTTAAATTTATAACAACAAATAATTTTATCCAGTAAGTTTACTCGGCCAAATCGGCATCACAAAACTTCTGTAACTAGAAGATATGTATAAAATGAGGATGAACCGTTTAAAATCGTTCACTTGTAAAAACAGTTTTGAGCTGATAATATTCTACATATGTAAGAAACTAATTTCTATTTCGTTTTTACTGTACCCGAATATTTATTGACATTGTGTAATCTTATAATGATGTCAACAAAAAAAGGAATGTAAACAGATTGTGGGTTCCCAATACGCTAACAAGGTCTCGCTTAATCTCAAAGCAATTTTCGGTATTCTGCGGAAGTAAATAATTTTTTTATCACTTCTAGTCCTATGCAATTATATGCAATACTTAAATAAGCAATCGATTGTTACTTAATACACATATTTTACGTAACAATATGCAATTTACTGTAAGCTAATCAATTGTAAACGGCTAAAAATGTACTACTCTGTGTACTGAAGCTGTCTTAGATAATATATATATGTATGTCAGAAATTGCAGTTGTATACTAATTTGATCTGAGAATATTGTTTTCTCTTAAATTTACAAAGGGCTCGGGCTTCCGAGCCATCTCCGGTCTACCCCTGAATGTAATGGTTATTTATATAAATATTATATAACACTCATAGTATTGAAAATCTCGCTTCAATTTTTTCTACTCCTTCCTATGCATGTCGTCAATAATTATCACGTATCATCAGGGCCGGCGCTACCATACAGGCGAAATAGGCAATCGCCTAGAGCGCAAATCGTTAAGGGGCGCATAAATTGAGTAATCATTTTTTTTAAATATTCTAATAACAAATAATAGTTTATACTTGTATCTGTTCGTTATAAGTATGTATCGTATTCCATTTACTTCGAAAAAGGTTGGTTGAGCGACTGACTAACAAACAGTTCTCGTAAAAACTTCTTTTAAGATACCTCCATTAGAGTGGATATGCATATAAAAAAAATATTCCAGAGTTTGTTAAAAAGGGGGGGGGCGCCAATAACCGTTGCCTAGGGCGCCAAATAACCTCGCGCCAGTACTGCGTATCATAAAGCTTTCCAGTAGCGGATTTTTGTTTGTATGTTCCAGAAAAATTTTCATTTGAGTAAAGCTACATTTTCACTGTCGTTTTAGTACAATCATATTTTTACTTATCCATTTACATTTCTACCGTTAGAAATACGTGAAATTATAGTAAAGTAAACAGTAGTTAAGGAGTGGGCTCGGAAGTGCTCGAGCGATCTCCTTGTTAAATTTGACTCAGGCCGGTGAGCCCCTCGTTAATTTTAGAGAAAACAATATCTTCAAATCAAATTAGTACATAACTGCAATTTCTGACTTATATATTATCTACGACAGCTTTAGTATATACGGTAGTACATTTTTAGCCATTTACATTGACAAGTTTACGGTAAATCGCATATTTTTACATAGTATAAGTGTATTAAATACCAATCAATTGCTTATTTAAGTATTGCATAGACGTGATAAAAAAATCACTCATTCCCGAGAACACCGAGAATTGCTTTGAAATTAAACGAGCCGCTTGTTAAAGTATTGGCAGCCCACCGC
Organism: Himalopsyche tibetana; assembly: GCA_030503985.1. Classification (NCBI taxonomy): domain Eukaryota; kingdom Metazoa; phylum Arthropoda; class Insecta; order Trichoptera; family Rhyacophilidae; genus Himalopsyche; species Himalopsyche tibetana. The sequence goes on along the minus strand of JAPJYX010000014.1, from coordinate 37,147,308 downwards.
TGCTACTGTTGGGTTAGGTTTGTTTATATTATACTAGGTAAGATTCAGTATTCTGTAATTATAGCTGTCAACAGTTTCACATTTATAAATCATATCAATAGTATGATACATTTTCACTACTTAAGCTAGCGAAAATGTTTTTTCATTTAAAATACACTTTTGTTGTAAGATATCTAAAGGCGTGCATATTGTAATAACATTTGATTAATCTTTTAACGTATAGGTATTAGTCACAATTTAAAATCCATTATTAATTACAGCACTCTATTTTTTCATAAACGGTTTTTACAACTATTTAAACCATGATAATACAAATACCATTATTCATATTCAAATAATTTATATAATGTGCAATACTACACCTTTAAGAATTTAGAATACGATAAGATAAGATTTCTAGCACGTATATTATTTTGAATTATTACTTAACACGCGCCAAAAGACGCTTCCGATTAATATTTATAAAGTTAAATACAATTAATATAACCCTCGTTCAATAAAAGCGATTTATTCCAGAATGGTTTTCCGTTAATCGATACAAATAAGAAACATTTTTAAATAATACAACAATTTAAATCAACATAATTTATTCAAATATGACATATTTGAGTTTGTGCATATGTATAAACTATGCCGCCCATTCGTTGGTTTGTCTTGTTTAGTTTCTTTGTAATTTAAGACTGCTAGACACCACTAATTTTTAAAAGTCGAATTTATCAATAATTTTCAATTGGAAAAGAGTTCGTAGACGAATGTTTTTTACAACAGTTTAAAGGAATATTATTTATTAAAATAGTAAATATTTGAGTTTGCGCAAAGTTATAATTATGCCGCGCATTTGTTGGTTTGTCTTGCTTAGCCTTTTTGTAATTTAAGACTGCTAGACACCACTAATTTCAAAAGTCGAATTTATCAATAATTTTCTATCGAAATCAATATTTTTTTTTGTTATTTGGTAGTTTTTTGTCTTTTAAAATAAATAAATTAAGTGGCCTTTTAAATTCTATAAGAGTAGTAAATTCAACGAATTTAAATGTACATGAACACCGAAAACCATGATATAATTATTTTGATTAGATCTGGTCGGAAGCCATAATAAAGCCTTAATGGAGTATTTCAGTAGTATTTAATAAAGATTAGCTGTATGCTTATCTGAAGGTAAAATTGATGGCTATTTTTCTAGAAAACATTAAATGCATAAAAACTAAGAATTTGTCAAAGAAGCGAAACAAATATCACAATTTGTTACAAAATCAGTGAGTGCTATAACAAAGTTTTTAAATTTAATTTTATGTTACGTATTGGTTTACTGCTCCTGAGACACTCTTTGCTCGTGGCAATTATTTTAGTATACGTTTAACGAAGCTGTGTAACAGATTGCACCCAGAAACAACTGGACATCCTTTATAGTTACAGCGTAGAAAAGCCAGCAATAACAAAGTTTTGCTAGGGTACTGGGTAGTCAGCTACCCTTTACCTCATTTTTATAGTGAATGTTCAATTGATATGTTTATACCATACCCGCTATGTTATAGCCATACTATATAATAATATTATATATACCATACTAATGTTGAGCATATAGACTCGTAATGGAGCTTCTATAAAAAAACAGAACTACTTGTTACTATATTGCTGAAATTTTATTTGTTTCGAAAACAGTGGCATCAGAATAAGGGCATCCAATCCTGGACCCTTTTTTAACCCTGGGATTCACGATTTTTTCAATCCCGGGATCTCAGTTGATTGATCATTCACCATAATATCGTGGAGAAATTTTGGATTCGGGATTGAGAGATTTTAAATAATCGCTGGCAGATTGACAAAATTGGACGGGATCTGGGATCCCAGGATTGGAGACCCTAGTGAGGGTAGATCAAGACTGAACTGGTAGTTAACTAATAGCTACCGATGCGTCCCGTTTTTTACATTTACCATACATTAACGAATGTGAGGGAATTTCATACAACACAACATACATACTTGCCTTCAGAGACAAATCCATAAAACAATTAAAGGATCAATTTAATAAAACCATTCTTACTGAGATTCGAGATTCGACCACCCCGGCTCGATTTCCGTAATATAAATAATATTATTTTATCATTAGCGTGTATGCAAATTTCAATATGATTAAATAAGACATGGTTCATTGTAAAAGTTTGACATTAAACACGCTTATAAGACAGTTGTTAGAATAATCCATGGTGTCACCTTCATTTAATGTAAATATTGTTCGTTGACTGTGTATTTTTATAAGATTTTCATTTCAATCTGTCAACGAATTCGTAAACTGCCGCCCTTTTTCATTCCAAGAAACCCGTCCAGCTGTTTTTAACGGCCCGACCGGTTCTCGCCTCCTCTCGCCGCCTTCCCACAATGGGTGTGAGCGAGTCGGCGATACGATCGCCTTGAACTTGCAGTGCAACGTATGTTTCTATTGTGTATACCTCGCTCGCTCTACTGCATGACGAAAATAAGTGAAAAGATGAAACGTAATGATAAATCCGAAAAAATTTACAGGGATATGAAATAAATATTCGCAAAAAATATGCATTTTTTTTTATTATATATTTGTTTTAATTTACTTTATCTTTCTTACTTACAATTAATTTTTATAAAAACAGTATGAGTTAAAATAATTTATAAATAAAATTCAGCAGCAATTTTAAAGTATGAAATCTTAGATTTAAAATATGGATATAATCACCTCTTCGTTTTGCACAACTATCGAAATAAAAGTTGTCTATGTGTACCTCATAACTTTCTATAATCAACCTTGGTTGATAGTTAACACACTAAATCATCTATGTTATCCAGTATTTCATTGTACAATTAGATAATTATTGATAAAAATGGCTATCTCCATTTTATGTAAATTTGTGATTATTTCGAAAAAAATAATGGTCTATGGAAATATTATTATAATATAAACAAAACAACGCTAGTTGTAATAAATTTCATTATTATGTGACATCGGGTCCGTTCATTGATTTAAAGTGGTGGATTTGGTCAACTTTGAATTGTAGATAGCCGATAATGAAGAAAACTTCGTTTTATCATGATTGTCTTTGACAAATTATCAAATTTAGAATAACGACTCTTTTATTTTTGAATACAAATATTTTAATCCGCAATCGGAGAAAAGCAATATTAGTTTATTATTGTCGATTTCAGATTTTTTTTTAAATATTTACAAACACTAAAATTTCAATTTAATTAATATGCTAAAAAAAACTTGTTATGGTCATAACTATATTATCTTTTTTTCGACATTCCGAAATCAGCTGCGACCCCACAGGTAAAAATTATTCACCACCCCTATAACACAGGTATGAGCGATAATTTTTGTTTCAAACATTAAGGTTATGTTGCCCCGTCCTGCCACTATATCATTTAGAATTTAGGCGGGTTCCGTCGCGGTCGTATCGGAATTAAAAATAAATAAACTTCAATAAAAATACCATAAAACTCGTAAACTTCCCGTGCTAAGATAAGATGTCAATCTGACAAATAAAAGTTGAAAGCAGAGTAAAATAAGTTATACAAGTAAAGTGAACTAAAAACACAAGGAAAGTTTTATAATTAAATAACTTATTTCCCTTAAAACTTACAGTGAATCTAAGTGACATTTCTAAGAGGGTAGTTGTGATTTGAACTCTAGAGCTTAATTATTGACATGTGTTAAAATTGTTTGAAAACTTTCAATCCAAGGATTTTAAAACTGAAAACAATAAGTGAAAGTTTTTTCGTTTGTTAAAAAAGTTTAATAAATAAACTGAGAAGACATTTATTATGAGCTTTTACCGGCAAATAAGCTACTGAGGTAAGAAACTTCGTGTGTTTTTATTATTTATTTTGTGTCAATTATGTTTTTTTTATAAAAAATATACTTCAGTTCGAGAAACAGTAAACATTTCACCACAATAATAAGTTTTTAACATACGTTTATAATTAATTAAAAGAAGATTTCAATACAATTTACGAATAAATTAACCTTAATTTAATTGAAAGGTAGAAGAAAAATCTGCCATTACAGTGACAATTAAAATGTTTCTGGAATAAAACATTTTTCAATAGTTATACACTGTTTTGTAATCAGTGTCGGTGCGAGGTTATTTGGCGCCCTAAGCAACATTTACCATAAAATCTTATATATCGTTTTATGAATATAAAAAATATCAAGCTTTTTTCAATGTTACACCTTCATCAATACACACTTAATATTTTGTTCATGTGTTATAATACTGAGGATATCTATTCGATGTAAAAAAAAACACATCTCAAACATGATATTACCAGTGGTGGGCTGCCAATACATTAACAAGGGGCTCGCTTAATCTCCAAAAAATTCTCGGTGTTCCGGGGAAGGAGTGAATTTTTTAACACTGCTATGCAATTATATGCAATATTTAAATAAGCAATCGATTGTTAGTTAATGCACTTATAATAAACAATATGCAATTTACCGTATACTAATCAATATAAATGGCTAAAAATGTACTACTATGTATACTGAAGCTGTCGTAGATAATATATATGTCAGAAATTGCAGTCATGTACTAGTTTGATCTGAGAGTATTGTTTTTTCTAAAATTAACAAGAGGCTCTCCGGCCTTAGTTAAATTTAACAAGAGGCTCGCGCGAGCCCTTCCGAGCCCCCTCCAGCCCACCCCTGGATATTACTTTATAATTCGTATATTTTTTGAACCCATGTTCACGTTTGATAGTTAGCTAGTAAATTTTAGCACAAATATTTATATAGGATTTTCTGAGAAAAGGGTACTTGTAACCCTTAACTCTAGGATACGAAAAATGTACTATATCCACACACCTTCTGATATTCTAAGCCTAAGCTTCCCAAGCCATGAGCCGCGAATAACCAAAGTGGGCTCACTCTGAATATTTTAAAATATTCATTTCGTAATGCAACAAGAGTTTTAAAATATATTTTCTGCTATGAATCTGTATACCTAAATATTAATAATGACGATGCTGTCTGCTACCATTTACTTTGTTATTAATCGCTAGCTCAAAAAGACAATAATAATTCAACCATATTGATAATGTCGAGGTTAAAAGTGTTGGTAATTTAAACAGAAATTGTATTCATTCACACAAGCTTTGTCACTATCGACTCAGCTCTTGTGGAAATGTACAACATTTGAACGATTCAATTTTTTTTATTGAAATTCTACCAAGAAATTGTATAGTTTAATACGCGTTAGAGAAACTTTATAACTGTATATTGTTGGATTCGTAGTGCAGTGGTCAACGTCGTTGGATTCCGTAATGTATCTCACGGGTCCGAATCCCAGTACAGACAGCATTTTTTCCATCGGTCTATTTAAAAACTCATTTCTACCATTCCATTCCTAAAATAATGGGGCGTAGCGAGAGCGATTATCTATCAGTCTTGTCCTAGCCCCATACATTATTTTTCTACTCTCGTGGACAAAAAAAAGAGGTTGAGCAACTGAGTAACAACCCGTTTTTGTAGGAGACCATATGCTCTAAATTGGGAGTGAATTTGGATTTTTAAAATCTATGTATGTTCGTATATATGTAAATTTTATCGTACTTCATTATTTGCATAAATTAAACATTTTATGTTAAAAAACAATTTGACAACCCACGTGTTAAATGTATTTTTTTGTCGTTTCGCTCGCGTTGAAAATTTTTGAGAGCTGCTGCTTGGTAATCAAATATTGACTAAAAGTTAGGAATATTTTATGATATCCAGCGTCTTGTATTTGCTAGAAATTTAAAAAAATAATACGATCTATAATCTAATATTGATACCTTCGAAATAACGCACAAAATGTTTGTCATATTTGATATTCCGAATTCTCCGTCTACAAAGTTGCATTTATTATAACTACCCATTTCCAATTTCCCATTGAAAATATTTTTTACTGTCAATTACTTATAGTGACCGTATCGAAAGATTATGCCCACTTTACTATTCTTATCAGCCCTTTTAACTACTGGCTAACCGTATACAAATTTATGTGTTTTTTTAACCCTCTATTCGTAGATTATATTATAATAATATTTCAGAGCACTTTATGTTATCAACCCTCTCACGACTGTATCCGGTATTTCATTGAAAGTTAACATTTACAGTAGAATATAATTTAATATATTTGGTAACTTAAATGTTGTATAAGAATTTAAATGCATTTAATTAATACTATAGTGATCATATTTACATTCGTAAATTTTAGACAAATAATCTGCTCTTTTTAACCATATTTCTGATTATTATTTTCGATTACAGTCTTCAATTTAAATTCGATTCACTTTCAAAGTTTGCATTCATATATTATGTAATTTTATACTTTGCAACCCAAGTCTGCTGGTTTCTGATTTTTAAATTGATTATTCATATTATTGCATCCATGTCCGTTCCCAATGTGGATCATATGGCAAACTAATGAAGGTATCTCAAGAGAAGTTTTTCTACTAGAACTGTTTATAACTTATATGCCCAACCTTTCTTTTTATTGACGAGAGAAGTAATAGAAAAGATGGGGCTAGGACAGGACTAGTGGTTAACTAATCACTCTCGCTACGCCCAGCTATTGAAAGATCGGAGAATTTTTTAAACACCGCAAATACCCACCATGCCTTCGAACAGAAATCGATCGAAAAAATGCTGTTCGTGCTGGGGCTTGAACCTTTGATATCCAGCACGGAAGCCAACAACGCTAACCGTAGCGCCATATACGTGACAAATTCATATTCAGGGGGAAAAATATAAACTCATTTATTTAAACAACTTTTTCAGTTAGTATGGAAATTAATGTATCACTGTATCTATGTGCATCACGTTTTAATGAGTAGTTTTGGAGGATATTTACATATTATAAACAATATATTGTATCATCAATATCGAATTTAAAAATTCTTGTGAAAATTAATTGATCAAGTTTTTTTACATTTGAAATTAAATTTACTATGAATCTTTTAAAATGATGTGAAAGAATACAAAAATGTTATCTATAAAACCACTCATATGTATAATTGTATGCGACTCACTGAACGTATACACTTAAAACAAACATATTATTGAAAAAAAAATAACATTGATAAACTTTATAAATTTGTACCAAAATGTTTTATGTTTTATTCAAAGCTGTCTCGTATTTTTTAAAAGCGTAATATAGTGATAAAAATACCCCTATTAAAGCACCCGTAGAACTCTAGTCATCCACGTGTTAAAATTAGTAAGTACTTACACAAAATTTCGTCCGGTATACTAGATTGTATGTACTAGGGAGTGCAATACAGTTATTACCAAAACCGGGATTCTGGTATTCGTGGTGTTTTATAAAATGAAAAAAAATACCGGTTCTTTCGTATTGAAAGTTAGTCCGAATTGAATGTACAAGAAACCATTACATATTTTATTATAATTCTATTAGATGAATTGAAATAAATTAAATCTGCTAAGAGTTGTGTCAATTATTGACAGATTCAAGAATTGATAAGCTTTTCAATTATGCATTATTATCTAAAGCAGTGTCTGCCAAACTGTGTGCCGCAAGAAGTCTCAGGTGTTGCGCGAAGAAAGACGCCTCAAACTTTTTCATTTTAAATAATGCCTTTTAAATAAATTCAACATCTAAGTATTCAAATAAATATTTGTCGCGTTCGCACATACATATTACAGTAGTCAACTCGACACATTTCCTTTTTAAATGCATTTTTATTTGATGTGCCGCGTAACAAATCCGATTTACCAGTGTGCCGCGAAATAACAAAGTTTGGCAGACACTGATCTAAAGAAACACTCGTCTATGATTATAATATATTATTTTATCTGAAATTCTTAAATTTCAAAGCACTTATTTAGATTTACGCGCTGACCCAACTGACCGTGTTGTTTAAACATATTTTTTATAATGTTCTCCGTCAATACTTGGTGAAAAGGCATTATATTTTAAAAAATAAATGACCCATTTGTACTAATTTCACTTTTGTTTTAAACCATCAATAATCAACCTGCGGCCCATTCATATTTTGTGAGAGTCGGAAAAACTTCGATTCTGACCCATTTAAAAATGTGTTTCAAACCACAATAGTCCATAGTGTTGCCACTGCATGCTAGGCTGACTAAAAATGATCTTATGTTATACATATAACTTAAAATGAAATATTTGCAAAAAGATTCGGAGTCATCTTTTTTTAAAACATCCCTGGTCTGAGAGCCAAAACAATCATAGTCACCAGATACTTTTTCAAACATCTGGTATTTTTGCAAAAAAATACGTAAACAAATAAATATTTTGGATACATTTAAATATTTGTATATTTACATGTACATATTTACACTTATATCACTGTATTACTTATAGTATGTGGCATTTTTACGTATTAGTATATAGTGCGGCCCACGTAATGTAGCAAAAACTGGCATGTGGCTCAGACGAAAAAAATCATCATAAGTATCGCTGTTTTAAATGATCACGACTGGTTTGGCTCATGATGAACATTAACAATTGATAAATGAGTATTTTATTTTTTGAATTTTTAACATTGATATTGTATTAAATATAATCCACCGAAATACCGGTGTTGATAGATTCGTCCAGCATTGCAATCCCTGGACTGTACGTATATATACATTATCCAAGCAATGTATGACTGAACATATTGTATGAATCGGGAATTGATTTATCGAGTGGAATCTAACCCCATCGTTTTGAATACCATTAATAAATAATAACATGTATATTATTATTGGAATACTCGCTCAAAGGGGATATTTACTTATCAAGTATCGGAATATACAAATACTACACCAATGGGTGTATTTATTTTGTGTTGTTTTTGTTACAGTGCTACGTTCACTTGAACACGATATTGCATCAATTTAATTGAGAAAGCTTGGAAAAATTTTCGTATCAAATATAACCTAAATTAAATTAAGAAAAAACGCAATATTCCTTTGTACTTATTTCCACTTTTATTTATCAAAACTAGGACTGATTTATCTCATGGCGAGTATTATTAACTGATAAGCAATTGCATTCAACAGTGTTATTTATACAAAACAAATTGAAATAAAAAGGTTTTAAAAAACAATTGGTATTGAAAAGAATTTACATATCACAGTATAAATTATGAATAAGTGACTCTGATAAAAATGTTTAACACCTCTCACTTGTAATTACAATGATCATCAAAGAGTAATAATATTAAATAAGTGACTAATAGTAATAATATAATATAATACATTGCCACCAAGTATTGACAGTGAACATCCTAAAAGTTACTAAATTAAATTGTTTATTAAAATAATAAAGTATGGAAAGGTTAAATAACTCAGTCCACAGTTTTTCAAAACAGCTTTTTTCTATAATTACAATTATCAAATTTAATATTGAAATTCCACAAAGCACTTTCATTCTAAATCTTAAATTATATCAAAAACGTTCTTTTAAAAGGATGAAAGATTGAAATGCCAAATAAGTATCTAAATTTAGCTTTTAAGTATTAAAAAGAAGAGCATTTGAAAATTGCAACTAGAAAAAAAGATTTCATAAAACGGTTACCTTTATCAAATAAATATCACACTTAGACAATTTAAAACCATTGCCCTATTTATATTTTTTTCAAAATTGAAAAAAATATGTATTTGTATGTAAATATTTACGCATACGAAATAATATCATGTTTTTATAATCAATTTATTTGCTACACGCAATCAATTTATAGCGTTTTTTGTTTATAAATTTAAATTTTAAGCAAAGATATATCTAACTTTTCATGCCAACTTTCAGGTACAAGATAACTTCAAACAAGCAAACAAAACACCCTTCTAAATCTAGGGTTGGTTGTGTTCATATGTTTTAGCCACCATATGGCATTCTCATAAGTTGAGTTCAGACATTTTAATTCGAAAATAAACGCTGGTTTTGCTGGCATAAAGATAATTACATGAAAGCATTTAAAGGGCGAATATTATGTAATAATTTTGGTTTATAATAATCGAGATTCTACCTTATTTTAATTGGATAAACTTTTTGTTACATAAGTACGGAAAATTGGATGGTCAATATTTTAAATTATTTTCGCAATATGGCTTTTTGTAATAATTTGCACTTTTGCAAGTATTTGTTGATCTAATTCTTCTTATCTTTGTTACTACATATCTTCTATTTTTTCTTGTGCAATTATTCTACAATATATTTAAACATAGATAATAATACTATTCTCTTCATGTCTTTCATTTTTAGGCAATGGTGTTAATATCAGTTTGCAGAATTACACTATTTTGTCTATCCTCTTTCCGCGATTTCCAACCTGCGAGGCGTGAACAATTGAAATTATTTATTAACCTTTTATAAAGTGTTTTTAATACTATACGAAATAAAGGATGTGGAGGCGCGAGGATATTTTTTTCTTCAAATGGAAGCGTAGTAACATTAAGGTTAGAAACCACTGCGTTAATTGATTTCATTTTTCTCTTCTCTAAAGTCTTAAAATCCGCGTACACTTAATACACAAACCTTCTTATCTCATCCTGTCTGAAGCGTGAGAAGTTGTCTTATCATCAGAATTGATAAAAAGGTTACGCAAAGGCTTAACTAAACTTATCCCCCATTCTGCAAAAATACCAGGAAGACAATTCCTGTGTTAAATATTTTGAAAAAATCCTCCCTTTCACCTTTAAATGTTTAATAATAGTTAAACTCGATACATATTATATTTACATAATCAATCATTACTAAAAAAATAGCCAGTAGCGCAGTTGTCAATGTCGTTTCCATGATGGCTCTCATGAGTTTGAATCCCAGTTCTAACAGCAGTTTTTCAATCGTTTTATCGATTTCTGATTGAAGGCATGGATGTTTGTTATGTCTAAAGATATCTTCAAACTCTTCCAATCCGAAAACAACGTGGAAAAGCGATAGCGATTTACTAATCACTAGTTTCGTCATAACTCTTTAATTCTATACCTATTTTTTTCGAACTGAGTAACAAAGATTTTTCTTAAAAAAACTTTTGTTGAGATATCTTCACAAGGAGGCCATATATGTATACACATTGGGAGCGAACATAGATTATTTTTTTTAAAAAAACAAGTAATGTCACTATACAAATATTTTTTTCTCTGAAACCTTCTTGTTTTTTTTAAGATTACTAGCATACAGCTTGAAACATAAGTAGGCGAAGCGTTTAAAAAATATTTTTTATTTGGACACAAAATTGCCAATTTGTTATTTTTACAGAGATTATTACGCAAAAATTTACAAATAATAATTGATGAAAAACATTATTTAAGGAGTCCACATGCTACACGTACTTCCAAATACAAAGATAGCTTAAATTTATATATTTTTAGTTAAAATAATAACCACACACTTTCTATTAATTAATTGCCATTTTTACAAACATGACGTAAAGGACTAATAAAATGACATAAAGATTAGTTGGTCAATTGTTTTTGTTGTTTACGCACAGAAGAGTTAATTTTTACCGGTGAATTTTTCAGCAAGCATGCTGTTCTTGCTTTATGGTCGATTGCACTATCAAACACTTTCATCAACATCATTGCATTTGAATAATTATCTACGAAGCATATGGCAATACATTTCATTTGGCATGTAAACACTAAATCAACCAACGGGTGAAAAGCGTTGAATGGACATACAAAACACATATACAATATAAAAATGAATGTTTGTTTGTTCGTTCTATATGCGCTGCCACACCGCTCATCCGATTGCAATAAAACTTTGACAAACGTTTTGCTCGCACTTCCGGGAAGGTTATGGGCATAGTAAAATTAACTTACAGTTGGTCTTCTATATAAAAATCAATGTTTGTATGTCTACCATACAGTTCATTTTGACAACGTATGCTTGCACTTGCGCGAAGGTTGTAGAACAATTAATTTACAGTAGGTGGCGCGTGTGTCGTACCAAAGACAATCGGCAGCAATCGTCAAACAGAAAGAAAGAGAAAGCATGCACTTCAATAAACACAAACACTTTCTTTCTTTGAGTGTCATTGCAACCCTTGCGTACACGTACACGCTTAATGACTAATGACGAATAAAGTATGCAAAGTAATATCAGTGGTAGATTTAATTTGCCTAAGAGGAGTATAACACATTAATGGCTCTGTAAAAAAATGAATAAAAACTTAACACGTTACGGTCGTCTGCTATGGATGAATTCGACTGGCAGAGACCTAAGACCTACGACAACTCTCAATGCCGCAAAATTTTAACGCATTTTTTTTATTACTGTTTCATCATTTTTTACGACATAAAAATTCATCACGTTTGCCCTTTGATATTTTCACCGTATAATCAAAAGTTACGCGTATAAAAATTCTAAGACATACAAAACAAATATAGTGACATTTTCATAAATTAAAACTTTTATATATTTGTTTAAATTGAGATGTATTTAATTATGTGTCGAAATAACAACATTAAATAATATTTAGTCAATGAAAACATAATGGTGCGGAAAACAAATTATTGTACATTTATTCAGTTTCCACGGTGGCAGTGGCGTAGCTAGAAACATGGGGCCCTCGAGCAAACGTTACGCAAGGATCCCCACCCAATTTGTTATAGTAAGTATGTTGAAATATAGCCCCCCTTTTCGCTGGGCCCTCAAACATTGCATGAATGTGCTATGATTCACCTGCTGGCTAGTCTTCAGCATTATTTGAAAACTTATTTTACGTTCTCCATACAACTAAACATGTTGCATTGATAACCTTAACATATAGATATTTAATTCAATTAATAATCGCACATTTTATATAACTTAATTACGTTTAGTTACAGACATGACGACTAATAAAATTATATAATGATTACTTGGTCAATTGTTTTTGTTGTTTGTACACAGAAAAGAGTTAATTTTTACCGGTGATTTTTTTTAGCAAGCATGCTGTTCATACTTTATGGTCGATTGCACTATCAAAAACTATCATCACTTACTATTTCTAACTATTTCAGCATTATTTGAAAACTTATTTTACGGTTTCCATACGGTTTCCATTTTGCAATTTTAACCTTATTTTAATGGAGTTCTGTCAAGTTAATATAAGGGTGGGCTTGGGAGAGCTCGAGTGAACCGATTGTTAAATTTAATTTAGGCTGGCGAGACCTTTGTTAAATATAAAAAAAAAATATATTCTTACATAAAATTTATCTGGAATTTATCTAAATGGTTTAAAGTTTAAACGTATTACAAAACATGAAGCTGTGTCGCCTTTTAAAATTTCTCATAAAAAAATATTTATTTCTTATACATAGTAAAAAAAAGACTGCCGTTTTTGTGTCCAGTCTTACAATGTTTAATATATTATAGTGCTTCCAGATGTTCTTAAATTTTTAACGTAACATTTTTTGTTCATGCAGATTCTCTTTTTTGACTCCGTTGTAAGCATATTGGCAGCCCACCGCTAATTAAATGTCAATACTATTGAACGAAATATTTCAATATTAAATACTTTCTTTATTTCTCCATGCAAAAATACAATATTTTATGTGGTTTAAATCGATGTATATTATGTTAATGCCAGGGCCGGCGCGAGGTTATTTGGCGCCCTAGGCAACGGTAATTGACGCGCTCCCTTTTTAACAAATCGTCCCATTTTGTCGAATTAATGAAAAAAACAATTCGGAATCATTGGAAATTATTTTTTTATTTCCAAGTCCGCTCCTAATGTGGAGAATATGACCTCCTGATGCCGGTATCTTAACGTGATTCTACGTGAACTGTTTGTTACACAGTCACTCAACCTCTCTTTTTCGAATACCTATCTAATACGATACATAATTACAACGAACAAATACAAACACCAAAAAAAAAATACTATTATTTATTATTATTAGAGTGTATAAAAATAGCTTTAGTACTCTATTTATGCGCCCCTAATGGTTTGCGCCCTAGGCGGTCGCCTAGTCCGCCTGTATGGTGGCGCCGGCCCTGGTTAATGCATTCGTCATATTCCAAAAGGCATGAATCGATGTGGTGGTAAGTGCAATTATTTCGTACTTAACTTTGAACGTGCGTTTCTAATGATATGTTTATAAGTGCATTTAATTTGGATGTTTTTTTAATAGCTGTTTATATGCCTGTGAAATTACATGGCGGTGCGTTACTGTTTTCTACAAAGGGGTATCGAGATATTGATACGGTGCGCGCTTGTAAAATTAACACGGTGCCCCATAAATAATATGATAAGTGTAAGTTACTACAAAAATGTAATCTCCAATAATTAATGAATAAAGTAGAAGTATTACGAGATCAACTCGAGGAGAAAAAACAACACAAACATACCTAAAATCTCAAATGAAAACATGACAATTAAAAATCGATTGGATTAAAAAGAGAAACAACATTATTTTTTTGAGTGTTCGATGTTTCACTCGCCTACTCTCGCTGTAGATCTCGTTAAAAAAGAGTTTGATTGAATTAGCATATAATTTTTTGAACTAAATACATTTTATATTTATAAGCATATTTTCCTTCTAGACCTGACATTGTATTCAAAAAATATTGTTGAAAAACAACTTTAAAAAACAATTATTTGTCTTATAATAAGTTAAAGCGTGATGTCCAAATAGTTATCACGTTATCGTAACTTTATTTCATTATTCATACAAGTTTCATATTTTGCCTTTTGACATTATCATGCGTGCACGGATGGACTTGAACGCCTAAAGATGCCAAAAGGCAAAACTCAGCACGTTAGTGACAAAACGTGTGTGAATGTACATAATTTAAACGATTCAAATTTAAAACTTATAATAATGTGGCTCTTCATAAAAGAGGTTCAGTAACTTAATAACAAGCAATTCTCTGTGGAGATATTGTTAACAGACTTAATTAGATAATACTAATGTTCTATATAGTAAATGCCAATTCAATCATGTTTTAAAACATATTTTAATATTCAAAATAAAACCAAATACGTTTGAGAATCAATAAACCTTTCAATTCATTTGACATAATATTGGTAATAAAAGTTTGAATGATGTCAATTAGGTCGTAAATAAAATGCGGTTAGAACTTTCGAGTCGCTCTGTAACGCACAAGTTTACCGCCATATGTCCGTAATTTTTACTATTGGCCCAATACTACGAATTTTATCATATCTGGCAACAATAATTTGTTATTACTTTTTATTAAAATTAAATATACATATTAAGTATCATTAAGTACTGACCCGGCTTACGAAGTACGGGATACGATAATTGACTATGCAATTTTTTTCTGGTAACCTTTCCCAGATGTCACTTTATTACTTACTGGTAGTGTCATGCAATTTTTGTTTAGCTGTTCATATGCAGCGGACATAATCGATAAATATTTTTTTATTTCCGTATTTTTTTACTTACAAAAATAAATCACTTTTTTTGAATTGTTTATAATGAAGGCCAGGCTTTACCCGTAACAAGCTTTTTTCAACTGATCGGGTAAATTGGCTTGATCAATGAAAAAAGCTCGCGTTGAATAAAACCGGTCTTCATAATTATGTAAGATTATGAAATTTTAAAAAAAAATATATTTTTAGATTTCGCCTGAAGGTGCACGGTGCACTCCCACCAAGAATTTAAATAAATATTTTGCTATGTGAAAATTGGGCTGTTTTTTCATGCAATTAATTTTCAACTTTTTAAGTACCTTGTGCTCAAAAATATGTATATCTGTAATTATATTTGTATTCCCTTTCGTAATAAGACTGGGAAACGATTAGCTAACTACTATTACTTTCTCAGACGGATCATAATTTTCTATTAACATTTGGTTATTGTAAAACCTCTTCAAATTTTCCATAAGTACCTTATATGCTTCAAATCGGAAGTGGACATAATTTTAAATAAATATGTCATAAAAATATTTTAAAAAATAAGCTTTTATTTAAATGTTTTAAAAAGATAAAATTAGATTATTTCGATATCTATTCCCTTAAAATAATTCCCTCGTCTAAGCAACATCCTGACCACATGACACTCTTCGGCACAGTAAGTCGGATCGTTGACTCTCCAGAGAATTGGGAAACAAACCATCTTTCACATTCTACTATCGTTAGTAGTCGACGGTAGATTAGAGTTATTAATTTCGGAATAATTGTCTCATATGACTAAAAATAAAAACGCGCGGTGAAAATATTTATCTTAAACTTAATGTACAATATAATATCAAATAAATTAAAGGCGGGTGAAAATGTTAGCTTATAATAAAAAGACGGATAATTTAATCATTAATTAGTTTGGGCGGATATGTGTAGCTATTAAATCGGTAATTCGTTTCCTTTAATTCAGGTTATTATCTTAGAAAACGAAAGTAAAAATATTTCCAAGTGTCTGTCTGTATAATATGCTGGTTCACATGGAACCATATCAAAAGTGCTACGGGTAGGGTAACCGGTTCGAACCTCGCTTGCTCCACTGCCCAGGAATATTCTGAATGTGTTTACTAATAGAGGTTTGTTTTCCACAACTGATAGATGACTTACAAATTCTATAATTTGTTGATTACGTCTTAAATTATATAATGAAAAACAATCGTATAGTAATTTTAATTTAAAAAATTAATTAGATCAACGAAGTGCACTGCAAAATGATATATATTGAACAAATAATTAGTTATAAAAGTTATAAAAATATATACAATCGTAATAAAATGCGAATGTATGTCGTAAATACTGAAATAATTTCACCGTGTTTGTTTTAATTATCACTTAATTATAATCGATTAAGCTTTGCTAATAAGTTTCCTGGTTCTCCGAAAGTTCAAATGTATCTATGTTTGTAATGTTTTATCTTAATCCTAATTGAATTTTGTTTTAAAATAAAATATTGTTCCCTTTATTCAAATTTGTATCGTTCAATTTTTTTTACATTTATATGTATTTTGTCAATAATGAACCGGGTTTTGCTTTTTGGAATCTTCGTGGATTCAAGTGCACGGATTAACTCGTACACTATTGTAAGAATTTTTTTTTTATCGTGTTTAATATATGCGAATAATTAAGAGAAAATATTATCAATAATTTATAAAGTTATTAACGAAGATCTAAATTCATTTTACCATTGATTTGATATTAATGACATTTTCGTCATCAGATAAAAAAATATAAGTCGAATCGATCATCATTACAAAGCAATTCAAGAAGTCATAACATAGAAATGCTTATTAATTTTTAAATGGTGGTGTATTATCATTTTTTGAACTATTTTATTATTGGATTATGGTTTGATTATTCTAAGATGCTGATGTAAAGGGTATATCAAGATTAATTAACTTTTGAACATCTTTATATCTTTAAACATTCTATTTTGTTTTACCACTGATTTAATTTAAAAAACCTGAATTTGCCTTTCATTAGCAACAGACATTCAAATTACAATGAACAGTAAGAGTAAATAAGGTATCATTGATCTAATTACTTTCGACGACGTGGAAACACATACTTCAAATTGATTATTAATGTATTACTAGAATGTACAAAGCAATTTTCGTTTTATCGAATGATAACTTTCATCAAAAGTGCTACACTATATTGTTATAAATCAATTGAATTATATAAACTGTTGATGACACGATTCAATGGAATTCGATATTTATATACTATTCAATTGTATTGTTAAACAAAAACATTTTGTTACGACGAATCGTTCATCTTTCATAAGTCTGAGTAGATAAAGAGTTTTTTGTATTGTTTGCGTGATGCACCAAAAGTTTTTTTAAAAAATGCAGTCTCGCCAAACTGAAGACACGACTTTCCGTATGCCTTTTCGATACGAATATTGTATATACATACGTACATAAGAAGATTAAATAGTTTTTATACGCAGTCAATTCCGTACTGACTCTTTGCTTAGTAACAATATTCCAACTGTTTACAACCATGAACTTGAAAATTAATTTTATCAACCAACTCTAATGTAAAACTCATCATTGAAATATATATTATTTTATAGAAATAACACGTTCAAAGGTGGGCTGGAAGGGGCTCGAGCGAGCCTTTTGTTAATTTAAGAGAAAAAAATATTCTCAGATCAAATTAGTACATAACTGCAATTTCCGACTAATATATTATCTACCCCAGCTTCAGTATACTCAAAAGTACATTTTTAGCCATTTGCATTGATAAGTTTACGGTAAATTGCATATAAGTGTATTAAGTAACAATAGATTGCATACAGTGGCGGATTAACCATACGAGAGGCCACAGGCGCAATAAAATTTGGAAGCCCTGTTTTTCACATAACATAAAAATGTCAACAAAAAAAATCCATGTAAAATAGTAAAAATTATTTAGAAATTTGAACAAAAAGTATATGGTTTTTATAATATAAGCTATTTTTGAGGCTTCTGAAACTCGGAGGCCCCAAGTGCGCGCCTCATTTGCTGATAGGATAGTCCGTCAATGATTGCATAGAAGTGATAAAAAATAAATCAATCCTTCCACAGAACACCGAGAATTGCTTCGAGATTAACCGAGCTCCTTGTTAACGTATTGACAGCCCACCGCTGCATACTTTTGAAATATTTTTTTTTTACTTAACATAAAGTTTTTAGTAGAAATGTTCCCGGAAATTTAAAATATTTTCATTTGTTTATTCAGCCCATTCAGCTGGTTAGACTGTTTGATAACGTGTATTGTTAACAAATTCTTCCTTTATAATAGAATATCGCTTCGTTGGTGTAATAACTCAACCCATCATAGTAAAGTGAATTATACATTCTGTAGACGCCGTCCATTTTCCAGCACTTAATCAATTTTGCAAAACTCCAAACTCCTCTTTGCCTACTAGTATACAACAATCCACAAACCATTACGTATGGCAATAATTGAATATTACTTAATAAAATTTTAAGATTTCAAAACTGTATTAAAAATAAATCAAAGAAAATTAACAAACTGGTAGGAAATCCGCCATAGATACTTCACGACATCTAGTGGTGTAGTGGTAAATAAATAGGTACCAGGTCGGCCATTTATTTCTTCCCTATTTTTTTGCTTTTTTTATATCCGTTCGAAGTTTAAAAACCACAAGTTTTAGCGATTAAATCAATTAAAAAAAACACGCAATTAAATTAATTTCTTCTTCACGTTACATGTGTAGGTACATTTTTTAGGTCGGGTAGATCAATTTTGATATAATGCTTTTAAAATTTGTTACACGTCAAAAAGGTGGCAGAGCAGCGCCCTGGCTCATTTTCAAGTGCCAGGTCACCGACACCACTAATGATATCTGAACAAAACAATATTGCTCGTAATTATTTGTGTACACTAACATCACTTGGTAAAAAATATCAACGAATTTAGTTATTTTTTTTTACGAATACTGTTTTGTTTCTTAGTCGTTAATCTTACTTTTTTTCAAAAAAGTATGGATAAAATGATATAGTTATAACTAATCGCTCTCACTCAATATTTAAAAGCAAATTAACAATAAATTGTTTCGTACTTACAATCTGAAACATAAAAAATGCCAAGAAAAAAGGTGCTGGAACGCCGTTTCATCGCTTTTTTTTTAAAATATATGTTCGCTCCCAATGTAAAGCATATGGCCTCCTAATGGAGGTATCTCAACTGAAGTTTTTACTACGAGAACTGTTTGTTACTCGATCGCTCAACCTCACTTTTTTAAAGTGAGTAGTTGGGAAAGAAGGATAAGGCTAGAACAGGACTAGTGGTTGACTAATCGCTATTGCTACACTCAGTTATTGAAGGATCAGAAGGATAGGAGGAGAGGAAATAATGTGAATTTACGTCACAAACACCCAGTCTTCGATCACAATTTTGAATTTAATAATTCTCAAATTCACTGTGATCTGACCTGGAATCGAACCAAGACCTGCGTGATCGGTAGATCAAGCTCTAACCAACTGGGCCACAGCAGGCGACACATTAGAAAAAAAGCACTGATGGATTCCATATAAAAAAAATTATAGTAAATGAAAACAGAATTTTATGTAAAGAAAATATTTGTCAATAGTATATCCATGTAAATGAAAATATGGCATTAGAGAAAATTTAAATTAACTTTGATTATTCCACGTATTGTGTTACTAACTGTGACACGTGTTTCGCCTCTTTCAGAGGCATCTTCAGACTTACTATCGCAAAGTTTGCTTAAGTAATGAAGCAAGATTGATTCTAACATTTTAAAATTATAAAATTACAAAATGAAGGTTTGGGTTTTTTTCCTTTTAAGAGGAGCAAAGAGGGGGGTGTAGAATCGAAATAAAACAAACATATG
Source organism: Himalopsyche tibetana (assembly GCA_030503985.1). NCBI lineage: Eukaryota > Metazoa > Arthropoda > Insecta > Trichoptera > Rhyacophilidae > Himalopsyche > Himalopsyche tibetana. The sequence goes on along the minus strand of JAPJYX010000014.1, from coordinate 37,127,051 downwards.
ATACTAATGAGTTGTAATCAATCAGATTGGGATTTTTCCTTTTTAAGGGAAGCAAAGAGGGGATCATAAAATTGAAACAGTGCAAACAAATTTAATCATACTACTAATGACGTTAAACATTACAAACTATTAAACTAATGAGCTGTAATCAATCAGCTAGGTTTGTGATTACTCTATTAATTGGAAACAATTTGAGTAACGGGGAACCACCTGTGCTATTAAGAATATTATTTAATAATATTTCTTTTTTCTTAAGAGTTTTATTAATTTCTATGGCATAGTTTTAAAGGGTCATAGATGACTTTTCGAAAATTGCAGTCTAATTTGCGATACTTAGTGAAGGTATTTGAGCCATCCGTTCTGAGATAAATTAAATTTTGAAAATGAAGGCTAAGTATTATTTACCGCCACCCTGGCGCGCCGTTGACAGAATTGTTTGTACAATGTCTTAAGTAAAATCTTAAAATAATACGAGGAACACTACTATAATTCATGACATTTATTTTCGACTGTTGAGGAAATCAATCGGAATGTTTGATCTTGATTTTAATGAACTTTGACCAAGCAAAATCTACTTCGATTGAAGGAAGTAAATTCTCGGTGGTTGGTGATAAGTAGGGTATCTAATCTTGGATCCTTTTTGTATTTCAAGGTTTTCAGGATTCACAATTTTTCCAATCCCATACCATCACCATAAAATCGTGAAGAAATTCGGGATTGAGTGTTTGTAGTTTTTTGAAATGCTAGAAATATTTACCGATTTCCTAAAATAAAATAATACCATCTTTTTGCCTGGTTGCCTGTTTTCAAAGACTTTTAGAGAATTTTGCAATTTGCAATTTACAATCCTGAAATCTGCAGATTATTAATGTCACATTTCTGAGATTTCGGGATCAAAAAATTGGACGGAATCTCGGGATTGGACGCCCTAGTGATAAGTGTATGTTTTTAACTAATACTATAAAATATTTTTGGTTTAATTGTATATGACACATATATAGAAAAAATATCCTTGTCAATAAGGAATAAATTGATTGAAGTCGTTCAACTCTTGCGATGCCCTTGCCATATTGTGATGGACAATATAATCGTTGATTGAATCAATATATACTCAGCAGAACTCCATTCATATAATTCAAATAAATAAAATATTCAATTTTGTTGTGTTCACTGTCAATACTTGATGAAACGGCATTATATTCTAAAAAAAAATACAATATTCATTTGTACTATTTCCACATTGCTTGTGTGGTCGAGTGGTCAACGTTGTTGGCTTCGGCTACGGAGCGCCCAGATTCAAATCCTGGTACGGACAGTTTTATAAATTGATTTTTCAATCGATTTATGAATTTCTGTTCAACGGCATGGATGTATGTGATGTCTTGAATTCCCCCCTCTCACTCATCCTATCCTAACGGGGGGTATTGAGAGCAATTAGCTTACCACTATCTTAGCACTATCCTGCTATCCCTACTCTCTTTGGAAAAAAGAAACGTTGAGCAACTGAGTAACAAGCAGTTCTCGTAGAAACACTTATATTGAGATAAACTCCATTAAGAGTCGATATGCTCCACATTGGGAGCGGACATGGTTTAAAAAAACTATTTCCACATTTATTTAAATAGATCAGAACCGGTTTCGCTAATGACGAGTATTAGAAGCTGACAATAAAATACAATTCATAATGTTATTTATCCAAAACAAAACAAAATGAAATAAATTGTTTTTCACAACTTTTTTTCTTTGATTATTTTTTTTTGTATAGATAACACTGTTAATCAAAAATAAATCTGATGAATATATGTAATTCATACTTGAAGCATTTATATATTCTCAGACAGGCACTACTTTGTTCAGTTAAAGGTTAATATTATAGTTGTTTACTTTAGATTAATTTGATAATTTACTATTATTTTAAATCCAAGCGCATTTTTTTTATTATAATTATTTAGCAAAAATACTATATTCAATTTAAATGTGTAAAGCATGATATTCATAAGTGAGGATATGAACGTAGCCCCTTCTAACTAATTCCATTCGCAAGAAAACATTTGCAAAAACCGCATCCCATACGCGAAACAAATTCGCAAATGCGCCTTTTATTAATAAGAAATTTAAATTTAAATATGTTTCAATGGCTGTTCATTCTCAGTGTCCACTCACTATAATGAGATAAGCTGAAATAAATATAAAAAGAACTGTCCTATACGAGTTTCGAAGAGACGGACAACGTCTGCCTAAGGGTTGCTATTTGAAAGAGAACTGGATTTGTCGATAATATGTTTCGTGTATTATGGTATCATTTTAGTTATTTTTTACTCGCCAGAATTTTTAGAGTGTACATAACCGGATGACAACAGGATGGGCATACGACAATTGGGGGAAAATTGCCCAGTTTAATAATTATACAATAAATTGACGATCTCAATTTCAAAACTTACCTAAAGAACATTTTTGATTTTTATCAAAATTTGATACCTTGTTCTCTATTTCAATATCTACGCAATTAATAAATTTTCGTACTTTCGATGGTTTCGGCGGTAACTTTGTGGAAGTTCATTTTAATAGAACTTTAATAAAACTCTTAACAAAAATGAAAAATTATAAAATAATATTCTTAATAGGACAGGCGGTTCCCCGTTACTCAATTTTTTTCCAATTAATAGAGTAATCACAAACCTAGCTGATTGACTGCAGCTCATTAGTTTAATAGTTTGTAATGTTTAACGTCATTAGTAGTATGATTAAATTTGTTTGCACTGTTTCGATTTTATAATCCCCTCTTTGCTTCCCTTAAAAAGGAAAAATCCCATTCTGATTGTTTACAACTCATTAGTATAATTAGTATCATTATCTGTTTGCTTTATTTCGATTCTACACCCCCCTCCTTGCTCCTCTTAAAAGGAAAAAAACCCAATCCATTTTGTAATTTTATAATTTTAAAATGTTAGAATCAATCTTGCTTCATTACTGAAGCAAACTTTGCGATAGTAAGTCTGAAGATGCCTCTGAAAGAGGCAAAACACCTGTCAAAGTTAGTAACATAATACGTGGAATAATCTGTGGCAAATGACATTAATAGGTTTTGCTATTAAGTATTACGAACTTCATCTGATCGCCTTACAATACTTTTCGAACAATAATGTCGAACACATACATTGCAAAAACCTTATTTGAAGATTTAATTGACTTTAAATAATGTGCCTGTCTTTTAAATTCGACTCTGTCATTTTCTTGAATACGTGTTACTTGCAGTTGTCTACCGCAAATAGTCGTTGCTCATTGAAGTATAAAATCGGTCGTTAAAAATATGAATTCGCAATTTGCAATTCGCAATGACATCTTTTGAAGGAGCACACGTTTACCGTGTGTATGCATCTACTCCACACCCAGGCAAGTTTTTGTTGAGTTATTTTTCCTTTACACTCGAATGCTCATTTATAATTAACGATAAATTTTCAACTGCCGCGATTAAAAATACAATTTAATATGCTATGAATAAGATAAATTATAATACTATTAACTTTAAGAAAGGTAAACATATCAAAGTAGAATTATATAAATATGTAAAAACAGAGCTGGGCTGGATGGGGCTCGCGCGACCCCTGCGTTAATTATTACTCAGGCCGGCGAGCCCTTAAAAAAATATATTATTCTCAGATCTACGCGTTATATAATCTATAAATATGCAATATATTTAAATTAAAATAATTGTAATGTACATGTTTGTTTTCAGCTATTAATATTGATTAAATTACGACATAATGCATACTTTTACAAAATATAAGTGTTTAAAGAATTATTCGATAGCTTAAATAGTTATTGCGTATAATTACATGAGTGATTAAAAAAAATCACACCTTCCCCAGTATATCTATCACCAATAGTTTATAATATTTAGCGAGCCCCTTGTTATCGTATTGGCAGTCCACCGCTGTGTAAAAAGCTATTTTGGCTTCCTACAATCGTCAGAATTATACTGTTTTTAGTAAGTGTGAGTAAATGCTAATTCAATCAATTTTTTATTTTTTTATATTTTACCTAAGTTTTAAAATACATTTTTTTATTATAATAACTTTATAATAAAATAATATACAAATCACTTTTGAGTTGTTCAGTGTCAATACTTAGTGGAAAGGCATCATATTAAAACAAATATATTACCAATTGATTGTTACGTTATTATATAAAGGGAACAAATTAAATGGTCAGAATTTAAATAAATTTTTGGTCAGAATAAAAATATGAACGGTCAGAATAAAAATATTATACGGTCAGAATATTTTATTCTAACCAATTTGGTTAGGTTAAGTTAGGTTAGGTTTTTTTTTAAATTTCATTTAAATTATGACTATTTACACTGGCCGATATATTATGAACATCTATATATTAATAGCCGATAATGTCCGTCTGAGTGTAAGGACGTCCTCGACCTTCCAGTCTCCACTTTTTTAAATAAAATAAAATCTATAATAATCACTTTTTACTTTTCACTTTTCACAAATGTGTGCGTACTGATGTCATCGGGTCTTTTTCTTCTTTTACGAAATTTATTTGTTAGCGTATTTGAAAATTATTTGAATAATATATACTACGAAAAATGATTGTTAGCAAACGTGAACATTATTCCAAAAATTCAATAATTTGCAATTTAAAAACTGCAGGGCTGTCGATATATGCGCCGAGGTCGATTTATGGTACTATGAAAAATGATTGTTAGCAAACTTGAACATTATTCCAAAGATTTAATAATTTACGAAATTTCTGCTACTACGAAAAATGGTTGTTAAACTTTATTCCAAAAATTGAATATTTTACGAAATTTATGCTACTACGAAAAATGGTTGTTAGCAAACTTAAACATTATTCTAAAAATTAAATATTTTACGAAATTTCTGCTACTACGAAAAATGGTTGTTAGCAAACTTAAACTTTATTCCAAAAATTCAATAATTTACGAAATTTCTGCTCCTACGAAAAATGGTTGTTAGCAAACTTAAACTTTATTCCAAAAATTCAATAATTTACGAAATTTCGGCTACTACGAAAAATGGTTGTTAGCAAACTTAAACTTTATTCCAAAAATTGAATATTTTACGAAATTTAAGCTACTACGAAAAATGGTTGTTAGCAAACTTGAACATTATTCCAAATATTAAATAATTTACGAAATTTCTGCTCCTACGAAAAATGGTTGTTAGCAAACTTAAACTTTATTCCAAAAATTCAATAATTTACGAAATTTCTGCTACTACGAAAAATGGTTGTTAGCAAACTTAAACTTTATTCCAAAAATTGAATATTTTACGAAATTTATGCTACTACGAAAAATGGTTGTTAGCAAACTTTAAAAATTATTCCAAAAATTAAATATTTTACGAAATTTCTGCTCCTACGAAAAATGGTTGTTAGCAAACTTGAACTTTATTCCAAAAATTCAATTATTTACGAAATTTCGGCTACTACGAAAAATGGTTGTTAGCAAACTTAAAAATTATTCCAAAAATTAAATATTTTACGAAATTTCTGCTCCTACGAAAAATGGTTGTTAGCAAACTTGAACATTATTCCAAAAATTCAATAATTTACGAAATTTCTGCTACTACGAAAAATGGTTGTTAGCAAACTTAAACTTTATTCCAAAAATTCAATAATTTACGAAATTTCGGCTACTACGAAAAATGGTTGTTAGCAAACTTAAACTTTATTCCAAAAATTGAATATTTTACGAAATTTATGCTACTACGAAAAATGGTTGTTAGCAAACTTGAACATTATTCTAAAAATTAAGTAATTTCCGAAGTTTCTGCTACTACGAAAAATGGTTGTTAGCAAACTTCAAAATTATTCCAAAAATTAAATATTTTACGTAATTTATGCTACTACGAAAAATGGTTGTTAGCAAACTTAAACTTTATTCCAAAAATTGAATATTTTACGAAATTTATGCTACTACGAAAAATGGTTGTTAGCAAACTTAAAAATTATTCCAAAAATTAAATATTTTACGAAATTTCTGCTACTACGAAAAATGGTTGTTAGCAAACTTTTTTTTTATTCCAAAAATTCAATAATTCACGAAATTTCTGCTCCTACGAAAAATGGTTGTTAGCAAACTTAAACATTATTCCAAATATTGAATAATTTACGAAATTTATGCTACTACGAAAAATGGTTGTTAGCAAACTTAAACATTATTCTAAAAATTAAATATTTTACGAAATTTCTGCTACTACGAAAAATGGTTGTTAGCAAACTTAAACTTTATTCCAAAAATTAAATATTTTACGAAATTTATGCTACTACGAAAAATGGTTGTTAGCAAACTTAAACTTTATTCCAAAAAATCAATAATTTACGAAATTTCTGCTACTACGAAAAATAGTTGGTCAGCAAACTTGAACATTATTCTAAAAATTAAGTAATTTCCGAAGTTTCTGCTACTACGAAAAATTGTTGTTAGCAAACTTAAACATTATTCCAAATATTAAATAATTTACGAAATTTCTGCTCCTACGAAAAATGGTTGTTAGCAAACTTGAACATTATTCCAAAAATTCAATAATTTACGAAATTTCTGCTACTACGAAAAATGGTTGTTAGCAAACTTAAACTTTATTCCAAAAAATCAATAATTTACGAAATTTCTGCTACTACGAAAAATAGTTGTCAGCAAACTTGAACATTATTCTAAAAATTAAGTAATTTCCGAAGTTTCTGCTACTACGAAAAATTGTTGTTAGCAAACTTAAACATTATTCCAAATATTAAATAATTTACGAAATTTCTGCTAACTATAAAAATAAAATAAATTAAAATAAAATAAAATAAAATAAAATAAAATAAAATAAAATAAAATAAAATAAAATAAAATAAAATAAAATAAAATAAAATAAAATAAAATAAAATAAAATAAAATAAAATAAAATAAAATAAAATAAAATAAAATAAAATAAAATAAAATAAAATAAAATAAAATAAAATAAAATAAAATAAAATAAAATAACATAAAATAAAATTAAATTAAATTAAATTAAATACCATAAAATAAAATAACATAAAATTAAATTAAATTAAATACTATGCAACAAAAATCTCACGTTGCTAAGCAACGGGCTTACAGCTAGTTTAATATAAATTCTAACCGGAAAAATACGAGCCTTATATAAAAAAACAATGCATATTCTTTTTACTTGAAAATGATCGTGATGAGCCAAAACGTTCCTGATCATTTTAAATAAATCTGAAATTAGTTCAAAATAGTGTTTTACTTATTATATTAAATTGCAAAATGTACTCTATATTGTTTTACTAACTATGACTTCGTTTTGCTCGTTATAGTTTTAAGCTAGTTGACTTGCCTAGCATACTAGTTCGGAATTTGCAGCTCACATCCTTTTGATAGAACGTGTATCAAGTTTGATACATTGTGATTATCGAAAATAAGCTGTTTTGAAAAAACTGTGAGTTACGTCCATTTCACAGTCGATATATAAATATATATATATTTTATTGTTGAACTAAAATACATACTATGTTATTTTTTGATCTTATTATAATATAAATTTAAATTCAACTATTTTTTTTAATAATTCCACTTTTAGTGAAAGGGATATTTAATACGTTACATGTTTGCAATATATTACCAACGTACAAATAAGATTCCCCTAATTAAATTTCAATTCATATTTTAATTGCCAGAAATCTTTACAAACAGGAAGTGATTCCAATGCTAGGAGGGTAGGTACTTGACGGGGTGTTTATCAGACAGGTGATGGTGGCCAAGCATGTAGATAAATAATTTCAGACGAAGTTGTTCTATCTTGACAAGTATTATGATGCAAATGACAATGCAGCATTGTAGAAACTGTTCCTCTTTGACTGCGGGAGAAACGACTCGTCCCCAGTAGAATAACTTCATTGTTTGGGTCGTTTTCTTCTCATGATGGTGGTTTTGCTCGGCAAAAAATATGTTACGAACAGTCAAAGGGCATGTCAATCATTATATGTCAGCCATTAAAAACACAATTATAAAACTGTATTAAAACCAAGCTTCCATTATATTTTTGTGATCCATATCATCCATATCATCGATCCATAATCGTGAAACAAAGCGTAGATAAATTGATTACATTTAAGCTAATTGGGCTGAGTTCCATTTCCGATAGGGTCAATGTATGTATTTTTCTTTCAATTTAAATTTGAGATGTTAATTCTCTTCGAGTAAATCTCAAGTGACTTACAAAAACTCAGTCTCGTATAAATATCTCGTATTACCTTTCATATTAAAAATATTTGGAGTAGCTATTATGTTGAAAAAAGTAATGTAACATAAATATTCTTATGAGATTATATTTACATTTAAAACAATTTATATTTCAGTTCAACTTCATCCGTGCACTTGAACGCCTGGAGATGCCGAAAGGCGAAACCCGTGTCGTTAGTGACAAAACTTATGTGAATGTACATAATTTGATTGATTCAAATTCAATTTACATTGGCTTTACAAATCCGTTTAATAACTGCCGTGTTTGCTATGTAGAACTATGTAAACTGCCGCTTTTGTTACAAACTCGATTCGAATTCTTCAACAATGTAAATTGCAAGTCCTTTTTTTTCAAAATTTATATGCGGGATTGTTAGCTCTACACGATATCCAACAAAACATGGAAACTGCCGTCTTTGCTTCCAAAGCTCTCATTTATTGATCTATTGAAGAATAATAATGATATTTTTTACATTAATACAAAACGATCTTAAACAATGTATTCAATCCTCAAATAGTCAGTAAAACAGGTTTTTTATATTGTTTTATCGTCTTTTTGTTATAGTCTAATTTAAAAGTTTGATTAGATACGTGTACATTTAAAAATATAAATCTATAATTTAAATTTGAAAGCTGAACCCACGAGTTGACAACGTCATGTTTCAGAAATCATTGTCTCCATATCGTTTTTAATTCGAGGGGTTGGAAACGTGCATTGTTTCTATGAGATAAACCTAAGGAAAGAGCCCTTGGTGTTTTGTTTACCACTCCAGGAGTATGAGAGTTCTAAATTGTTACTGTGGCTTATTGTATCAGCTTTAACCCCATAACGACGTGGGGGAAGATGTATGCGGCTGTCAAAAAACATTCGCTAACAACCATTTCATTATTTCCTTCTTAGTATTTTTCTCATTGATGTATTTTATTTCTTCTATGATGTTAACCGTCAGCTCTTGATAAAAACGTATTATAATTATAAAAACAAAACACTTGTTTGTATTATTTTGACAATATGATCAAATTATAAAAAAAAATTCACTCATATAACTTTTGACAAATTATATAAAGTTTTTATTTTATTTTGATGAAAATCATTATTTGTTTCGTAAATTGAACACATTTATTTTTTAACAGAATTTTTCTACAAGTACTTCCTGTTACCCAGTTCCTTAACCTCTCTTATACTATTATTTTAGTATTGGAAGGGTGGGAAGGAATTTAAAGACATCACAAACAACCATGTCTTTAAAAAGAAGTCGACAAATTGGTTTAAAAAGTGCTTTTCGGGCTTCCCATTGACGTTGACCACTGTGCCATACACCCGACCAATCATCCAAAAAATCGAAAACTTTGATTGCGTTTTCTGAGAAACTACGTTTTTCGTTTAGTGCCTTTATTCAAATAAAGGTACGATATTATGTTGTTGGAATATTATATATTTTAGAATTTATCTTATCAAAAGATTTGACACGTAAGTCGTATTTTTACTTATGATAAGTATACTGCAGCCTTTTCTATGAAAGCATATTTTAAGCAGAAAATGTCGTGCATGAAAATGGTCGCGATATTCGAAACCGTTGCTAAAAAAATGAAATTTCGAAAACAAAATTCATCAAAACAAAAATCAAAATTTACTTCCATGTTTGTTGTGCCTTGCCATTTACAAAACATGATCACTTAATTGACAATATAATCACGTTCGAAAAAGGTTAACCGTTCCTGTCAAATTATTAAGAAGGCATATTATTTGTATCTTGTATGCACAGAGACGAAGCGTGGTCGTTTTCAGTTGCGTATCACTTGTAGATTGTAACTAGGGACTCAAATGTTTCCTAGTTCCGGGAAACAAAAGAAGATGAACAGTTGATTCAATCAAATCACAGAACAAACCAATATTTCACAAATATTTGTATTGATACATATAGAAATCATGTTAAATCAGTAAGAAATAATTAAATTATTTATTTTCATTATCGAAATTTGAAAGTTGTTTGATACTTGATCGAATTAGATATTTAATGAAAACGATATTTTTGTTTAAAATCAAAATATCAACAGTTACAAATTAGCTAGTATGCAAAAAATTATAATTTTGCCCAAGTGCAAAGCATGTAAAGAAAATTATAATAAATTTATTCAATGGGAGATTCCCACGCCAAATGTGGCTAAAATATTATTATCAATTTCTTAATTATTTAAATTTAATAAAAAATATAGAGTATTTCATTACAAATAAACATGTTATTTTATTTATTGATTTGGCATTTACTTGGTAGAACTCCATTATAATAGGGTAAAAATATCAATGTATTTTAGTTCTACAGTTTTTAATATTTATGCGTTGATAGCTATTTCGGCTTTCGCCATCGTCAGAACTAACTAGTTAGTTCACAGAACAGAACTAGTTAGTTCTGACGATGGCGAAAGCCGAAATAGCTATCAAGGCATAAATATTAAAAACTGTAGAACTCAAATACGTTGATATTTTTACCCTATCATGTTATTCTACCTTAACGAATTATATCGCAGCATCAATAATGTTATTTTGATTAATTGGTTAAACATATCCAAAATAATATTAATCTCTTCATAGGCACGCACGATAGAGAGGAATATATCAAAGATTCCCGAAAGTTAGTTATCCAATTGCCTCATCAGTGAATCCCTCATTGCAGCTATGTAATGTAGTTATTTATATTGAGGAAACTAATCTGGAAGGTCCTTGGAAGAGAGATAATGATATATATGATACAATTCTTTGAGACTTATGATTGATTGATTACACCAATCTATTACTAATACTTTGTATACGAAGCAAAGATTATATATCAAATAATAACTGTATGTATTGTATATAGAAGTTTGTGAGTTTGGGAAAAGTTTTCATGGTTGATTTTCATGGCTAGATAAAATGTATGATATATTCATCAAACTGATATTACATGATTATTCCTTATTATTGGTGTGTATATCAAGCATTTGGATATTAAAGCAGTAATTAGTAAAGGGTATATTGGGGTATACGGAACCACGCAAAGTTCATTCGTCTACTTTGCATGAGATCAGAATGAGAAAAAAACTGTTTTTTTTTGTATTCATCTATGTTAGAACTTTTTGCCAAATAAGAAAAGGTTTGAATTAAAAATATCGGAAACTACTTTAAATTTAAAGTTCCCATTTTTTGTATTGAACGAGTTGTAATAAAATGAAGAAACAATGCCAATAATAAATATGTATTTATATCATACTAGCTGGCCCGACGAACTTCGTACCGCCTCAGAAGCAATACATGTTGTGTTAACTTGATAACTTGAAACATCATTTCATATCATCGATTTTTTTTATTCTAATCCATACTCTAAATTTAAAATTATTTAAAAGTCAATCGTATGCAAAAGAAGCAGAAACAAATGAATTTTGGAAACATTTCCATCTAGCGGACGAAATTTGCATACAACGACATTTTCATATTTCAAACTGTTCGTCATTTGAAAACTGTATGAAAATATTCATTTTCTTCATAATTTCTTTGCCGTGATATTTTTCCGATGTTTTAATGCTTATTCTGCTATTCTAGGCGGATACAAATTTAATAAATCAAAGATCATTAAAATCAGCCACGTTATAGCCAAGTTATACGTGGTGTAACCAACCCCACTTTGTTTTATATATATAGATAAGTCAACAACAGTAAATAATGCTAGTGATGACCGAAGCTGGTTCTGACTGTGGAATTAATACAAAAAAGATTTTTTTGTAATCAATGCCTTTCCACCATTCTATGAACAGCGAACAACTTAAAAGTGAAAACACACCAGTGAAAATTTGGTAATTTTTAAATAAACAATTCAATAGATAGAATGTGGAATTAATAAAAAAAAGATTTTTTTGTAATCAATGCCTTTTCGCCATTCCATTAACAGCAAACAACTAAAAAGTGAAAACACACAGTGAAAATTTGATAATTTTCAAATAAAAAATTCAATAGATAGAATGTGCTTTTTACTAAAGATTTTTTTTCTAATCTATGTCTGTTCATACTGTGGAGCATATGGCTTCCTTATATAGGTTTCTAAACAGAAGAATTTTTACGAGAACTGCTCGTGTGTGTGATTGTAAGACACATATATGAATAAGTAAAAAAGATTCAGAGCAATTTAAAAATTGTTTTCAAAAGTATATTCTGGAATGCAGCTTCCAATACAAAAGTCTACCAATATTTTGTATTGTTATATTATATCAAAGTTCCCTTTACACTTTCAATTAAATATACACAGCTCTTTAAAATATGCCAATCATTTGCTCGCACATTCAATAATATAGGTGTTCATGTTGTGATGCAATAAAACTCCTTGCAAACAAGTGACTCGGCAGAATTTTAACGATCTTTTTATGACAGTCACGATTCTAAAGAATATAATGCGCTGAAGTATTTTCACCTCCCCGGTGACAAAATAATCAAAAGTGTATTATGTTCTCAATCAATAAATTCATTGTACTCCCGATGTTTATTGAACTCAATTTAGTAGTTTGTTAATAGTACATCTATAAATAGTTCAACAATATCTAAGCATACATATTGTATCCGAAAAAATTGCCAATAAAGTATTACGTTAATAGAAATTCAAGCGAGATTCAATTTATTGAATCACGATTTTATTTTTCAATTAGAATAATATGTAGTTCATATAGTACAGGGGTGGCCCACGACGTCGACCGCGACTAGTCGACTGGTCAACCACGTAGCCTTTCCATGTCGCCCGTTTAGTGCTTTGAAACAAGGATTGGGTGTGTTTTATACTTATTATCTATCCATTGTTTTCCCTTCCATATATGTACATTATACTGTGCTTTAAATAACTTCACTTTTTATGACAATTTATGGTATTAATAGACCCCTTCGACTGATGTCAGTATGAAATCGCCCGCAGATGTCAAAAGTTTGGCCACCTCTGATATAGTATAAATTATTTGACTATGTCATTTATTACTTTGTTTGTTACTGACCTCAAAAAAATCTTAATGCTCAATATGATGAAATTCAGTGGCAACTGATTTATTGGGAGCCGGTAAATTGCTCAAATGGAAATTGCTCGAATTACATATTATTCGAATTGCTTGGTTATTTAAACGATTTTTCACGTCTTTTTCTACAAATTTCATTTTAATCTTGTGCGACACTTGTTTAGAGAGTTAAATATAAAAATAATTTTCTTAAGTATTTATTTTAACCGTGTTCGCTCCAAATGCGGAACAAATGATCTTTTAATGGAGTTTATCTCAATAGAAGTGTTTCTACGAGAACTGCTTATTAATTAGTTACTCAAACTGTTTCTATATATTTCCAGAAAACATAGAAGACTAGGGCTAAGACAGAACAAACGGAAAAAAATGATTATCTTGTTATTCGAGCAATTTACCGGGAACCAGATTTATTTATTACTAGAAAGACAAACCATCGAGTGTTCCAAATATAACAAATAATGAGACTAAATTGAAAATTGGGATCCATATATATACATTTATAGTATACAACGCAAGAGCGAAATTAAAACCTACTTAAAAGGATATTACTACAAAATAGAGCAGAGCTTTTGTTCTAATTTTTCACTCATTTATTTTTTATTTTCTTTTGTATTAACGTGGTTTTTCTAAAACGAATTTTCTACGAGACTCAATTAAAATTATTTTGAAACCAATTTTCCAATTCCTTATGAATTTCATACTTCAATTTAACTGTTAGAACCAAGTACGTTATCGAGTAAATCAGGGTTTAGTTGCATGTGAGTCAGATAGTACAAATCTATTTAATAAATTTGAACCAATTTTACGCCGACTTTCTGTACATGATATCGTTCATTACCTTTTTCAGGTAAGCAGATGTCCTTACTTCCAAAGTTCTTGGGTCCTTGCGAAACGGTATTAATTTATTATCTTTTCTCGGGGTCTTGAAAGACGAAAAAAATATCAAAAATCACATGCGACGCGGGTCACTCATTGTACTCGCATGAAATTGACAGTAGACTGTGGAACATACAACCCTTGTGCCTTGAATGCTTTTACACTACCCTGTCAGATTTTTGATACGTTGCACTATATACCGCAACTACAAAAAAGGCTCGTTGTTTAGTTTAGAAATCAACCGTTACTTTTATGCAATAATTCATGCCAATACACTATTAGGCGAAAGCTTCTCCAGTCTATCTATATATTATTCATATTTAATACTTTTCTATAATCACATAGAACTGATTCTTCTTAGCTGAAACTCTCTTTTAAGAAATGGTAAAGCACGATTAGTCTTATCTTACTAGCTAGTAGAAAGCTAATCGGTAAAAGCTTTTTATGGTTTGTTCGGATCAAGTTGGATTGCAAGCATTCATAGCTTGAAATATCAACATAAAATTACAATTTGGATCTAGGTTTAAATCCAGTGAGTAGTAATATATCGACTGTGGAAAGAAAAAAGGACGTAACCTACATTTCTTTCAAAACATCTTTTTTCGATAATCACAATGTATCAATCTTGATACACGTTCTATGAAAAAGGATGTTAGCTGAAAATATCGAATTAGTATATAAATTTAGCTTTTATGTTTGGTTTTTCCTATACAATTTCTTCAATTAATATTAGATAACATCAACTAAACACCAGTTTAGAAGTCTCCGTGCCCTTCAAGGTTGTGTATATTTCATAATTTGCATATGGCCCAAAATCATCAAAATACGTTTTTTGTGCCTCCTGTAAAATTTGCTATGTGTGTGTTACGTCCTTTTTCCTTTCCACACTCGATATGTATGTCTATGAGCATTAAAAACAGCAATATACCTTTAATACGATATATAACTTACATATAGAGCCTCTTTATTTCGGCAATTAAGTCATCCACCTGCGTGATGTTTAAATTAGTAACTGTCAAAATATGACAATTAAATTATAATTTATTACAATTCTATTCTCGTTTAATATAAGCTGGTATTGTCAATTTTAAGAATTTGAATCTTTAAATTGACGTATATATATATATTATTATATAATATATCGAACTAGGAATATTCAATGTTAAAACTTTCTATGATGACTTCATCACATGTAAGATGGCCACCACTGAAAACAAGGCAATTAACTTACAATATTCATTTCGTCTTTTCATCTAAAATTATTCGTTTTGCCTTATGTATTCTCTCTGAAATATCTTCTGTAAATTTGATATTACTTATGTATGTATGTACCAATTCTATCGTAAAACTATTTGCTGTTGAAATTCTTCTTTTCGAATCCACATGACATACATTACATTGGGAACGGTCATGACTTTTATTATTCTATGCAAAAAACTATTATCTACAAAGGACATGTATATATATTTTGTAAATATTTAAAATGTTTATTGTGTATTTTATTTATTAAATATATTGCGTAGAAATTAGTCAAAATTCTATTTTAATGATGTAAATAATTATTTAAAAACAAACCATAACTCTTCAGCAACCCTTACACGACCACCACTTTATTGTTTGCATAAATTAAGTTTTAAAAAAATCAACCTACCCCTTTTTAAAGTGCTGTAAATATTTTATTTATCACTTTCGGTTGGTACATTTAATACATACGGAGAAAATAAAAATTTAACGCAAGAATAAGCCGCACATCTTATTATGTTTTTTTCATTGTACGTCAATTTATAGCGCAACGGGGTACGTGGAAAAAAAAACGCATTCTTGTCTGGGGTGGCTACTACCCCCAGTTTTGCATAAAAAGCGAAGAAAAAAAGTACACCCGTATCGGGTTTCTATGAGAATCACTATTGTGAGTGATTAGGAATTCGGAGCGAAAAAAAATGAACTGATACATTTTTTACAAAGATGATTCTTTTTATTATGGGAGGGAGCCTTTTTAATAAGTCGCTTAAGAATATTTTTTAATCGGAAATAGCAATTTATTGTTATACTATATTATAATATATTCTCAAATCTTTAATATATTTATGAATAGGAACTGAGTTTTAGCAGTTTTCAAACAATTAAACAGTAACCAAAAAGAACTTGTTACAAATAATTTAAATAATACTATTAAACACTTTTTACACATTATTCAAATAAATAATGTAATATAATTAAAATAAAATTTGGCATAAAAGCTCACAACCAAAACGTCAATTATTTTTTTAAATAAAATAAAATGTAAACGTTTGTAAAGCTACGTCACAAACAGACATGTCCACGATCTTAAAGCTGAATTGAAAAAAATATATCTTAGATATTGATCATTTCGGGGTTTGAAATTAGACTTTCCTGGTCGCCGGGGTTAAGCTCTTACCTCTCACCACTATAAAACAGAAGCTGACTTATAACCATTTCACATATGAAAGTTATTATATTTTTTTAGGGTGGGTAAATACTGTGCCTGTTATCTCTTTTCTGCATATATATCTACTTACTTAGACTTGTGATAAAAAATCAACTGAAATAAGTTAATCTATTTAGAAAAAAAAATCTCACGTGGGTTAAGGAAAAAGTTAAACTTCAACATTTTTTTACGTTGTCCAGTACCCTATAATTGTATAGGCCGCATAGATTTACTAACATAAATTTTCATGCACAATCTACTAACAATACATAAAAACACATAGTTTGCCAAATCAACGTTTATTCAACGTCTAATTTGAACTTTTCGTAATTTCCGTTTATTACTTATTTAGTTGTATTTTTGATAAATATTTCAGTAAACAAAAAATATTATTTTAATTTAACTAAACAATACTCAAGCAGCTAATTTTCTATTACTTAAAAAGCTTGATTTCAATAATAGCATGGCTTTTGGTGGAAAAGTGTATTATATTATCAAAATATCACTATCAAAGAAAATGTGTCGTAGAGAAAATTGCTAAATTCAGTCCTTAAAATCATCTAATTAATCTACACACTCCCGAGTTTCTTAATTAAGACACAATTACACCATTTTTGACATAACTTATATTTAGAAAAATGTTCAAATAACAGTGAAAATATAATATGTAAAGAAGAGAGTTTTTTTACCGTTACTTACGACTTATAGTGAATTATTTTTGTTTCAGAATACTATCTCCAAATGATTGGCAGCCATGCTGCTGTATTTTCCATTCTATTAACTAAGGTATGGGTGATTATAAAACCACAAGTGTAAGCAATATATTAAACTGTATTGAAATAAAATATTTAAACACAGCTATGTCAATTATTTTTCTTCGCCGAGGAAGCTATTTAAATATTAACAATATATTGTGTACGCGTTTGTCGTAGTGAGTTGCTAAAAATAAGCAATGTTATTACGAAAATTGTTTCTTTTTAAAATTAGGACATAAATACGTTTACTTAGGGGTGTTTTCATAACTATTTATAATCAAATTATAAAAATGTCTGCAAAGAAAGATACCAGAATATGTTATTTTCTGCTTAAAATATGATATACAGTTAAGTAGTTACTAAGTGCATTGGAAAATATTTCCCTTGGTAAAATACACTCCCAGGTTGTTCATATTTTTTGGTTTCGTAAGCCTTTTTGCATAACTTAGTCTCGAATGATTACATTGTGAAGGAATTACTAGAAGGTTGACAGTTAAAAATTTACGTATTTTTAAATTCACTCCAAAATATGATTCGTTTTTAATAACAAATCTTATAGAGATAATTGAAATATTTTGTAGCTATTGTTGTATTATATTAAGCACGTGTGTCTATCTCACTGTTTGCATATTATTGTATTATACGAGGATCGCTTAAAATTAAAATTCTAATGCATAACGAATTATAGAAGATTTTTATTAGAACTAACAACATTAGAACATGTCAAAATATACAAATCATGAGCTAAATTTTAGAAATCAATTATTATCGACATATAAAACAATATTTGAAAATATGTTTAAAATTGATAAACATTAAAAATTGTAATATCATGTTACAAATCTTAACAAGATTTGCGTTATATTCTGATCTTTATAGAGTGATATATTTTTCTTGAAGAAAGTTATTTAATATTGATCGATATTATAAGAATCTGTCGAGCAATAAACTAAGCAAACAAAAATGTAAAATTTTCCTTGCCACGATTAAAATTTATATATTTTTAAAGAATGTCTTTACCGAGAATGAAAATTCAAGTAACTATTTTAAATAATACAATTCGTAATTGTCTTAACAGTAAATTGAAAAACCGATGACTTATTTAAATCTTAATTCGGATAAAGTAACCTAATAATCTAGTATATTCTATCACCGACACCATTTTACTTATCTTAAATAATACTATTTGAATTTTTTATAGTGTATTTTCAATTTATTTATTATAAAAAAAATATATTGATCCATCAACTTCTTAAATAACATTTATCATTGACCTGTTAACCGTATTTTACTGGTAACAGTTAGAAAAAACATTCTAATTAAACTATTTCAATTACTTGTTAATTAACAGTTGAATTTTCTTAAAGCCTTCTTGTATAACAATTTTAACCCGACTAATAATTCATTAGTTTCCAGACTCTCGCTCGCATACTATAATAGTTCGAATTACTAGAATCAAAATTCAATTATAATTTATTCAATTTTATCGTTGTATTTTCTCTTTTGCTTACATTCTATAACAGTGTGTTAATAAGTGATTTATTTGTGTATGCAAAACTACAATATTTAGGTTTCTAGTTGCTACCTTCTGTGTAAAGGTTAACTATGTCCCAAGCGATGGTAGCCTTCTTTTAGAATAAACGAGGGCAAGATCGCACCCCTGGGAAAGTAGCGTTTAATATTCGCAAATGCGAATTCACCTACCTTCCACCTTTTAAACTAACATTAGAATAAATTCTCTTAAAATATGGTAATGTAAAAGTTTCAGAATTACACGTCACTCACTTGCATAACCAGTAAACGGCGTTGGAGAAATAAATGTATCAAAGACCTTATATACTTTTGAACACCATAACTGTAGCATGTATTTTAAACTACACAACTTCGTCATTTTTTGTGTGAACAAAGTTGTTACAGTCAATTTAATTTTACATTTGTAATCAATAATAACATTTTTTTAAAACTGTTTATTTTTATGGATTTCTTATCAATATTGCGTATCTTATATGAAATAAATTGAATTGAAGTCAGAAATGTTAATTTATCAGTTTACTTTTTAGGTGTTCACTGTTAATAGGGTAAACATAGCGACGTATTTAGTTCTACAGTTTTTATACTTAGTATTTGATAGATATTTCGGCTTTCGCCATCGTTAGAACTATGATTAAACTTACAATTTTCTCAGCTATTGGCTACTGGTTCCAAAGAGATACACAATGCGTAATGTTATTCACTCTAACATCTTAATGTAATATGATCAATTAATCAATGTAAATACAATCTACTGACTTATAAGAAGAACGTAGGTATAAAAAACAGTTTATTAATGGTTAGAAATTAACCAAAATAAAAGTATTAAACAAATAAAACACTCTATTGTACTTATTCAATATTTATTAAATATTCTCAGGACCATTTTCGCTCATTATAAGCATTTTTAACTGAATCCTTTTTACCAAGCGAATACTATTTACAAATAAAAGCGCTAAAAAATACAATCGTTTACAAAATAAATTTTTGATATTCCGCGTGTTTTGTTATAATACAAAAAACACTTTTATTTGAATTCATTTATTATTATCAGTCAACGATGCGTAGTGTTAACAATAGGAAACCTGCCATGGTATTATTGGATTTATAATAATACACAGCACTGATTTTTTATTAAATATGTTAATCTGCTTTTGTGCATACATGATTTACTTGGATCATATCCGTCTAATATATGTCAACTGCCAATCGCTTTCCATCCTCCTAATAAAGGGGTCTGTAAACTTTTAAGCCGAATGGCCATACTGACTCTTCTTCTAAGCCCCAAAGGTCAAGACACTAGCTAGCTTATCACACCAACATACTGTATATAGTTTTGAATAGATTTTCATTGCGCACCCAACAACTTTTTTGTGCTTCTTGCCAAGAATTATAGCTTCACTTGTTTAAAAAGTATTGTAGAATAACATATTGAAAATTTCTTTTAATAATAATCGTTAATTATTCAATTTTCATGTTTGTATGGTTGTATGTATGTTACAATGCATATCGACGATGGAAAGGAAAAAAGAAGTAACCTACAGGTTTTTCAAAACAGCTTTTTTCGATAATCACAATGTATCAAACTTGATACACGTTCTATCAAAATGATGTAAGCTGCAAATGCCTAATTAGTATCTAAATTTAGCTTTTAAGTTTGAAAAAGATGAGCTTGTGAAAATTGAAACAAAGAAAAAAGACTAAAAATAAAAGGTTTCTCACAGAAAATTTCTTTAATCAATATTAACATATGTCAATGAAACACCAGCTTAGAAGTTTCCGTACACTTCAAGGTAGTGTATATTTCATAATTTGCGGATGATCCAAAATCATCAAAACAGGTTTTTTGTACCTCCTGTAAAATCTCCTTTGTGTCGATTACGTTCTTTTTCTTTTCCACAGTCGATATGCTGTCTTCTTTAACATTGATTGCATTTTTTGAAAAATCGAATATTAAAAAAACTATTTGGTCGACTGCTGTTCTAATGTGTTTGCAATAAATAATAATGATCATTCAATAGAATACCCAGTAGACTAGCTTTTACTAAATGTATGGGTTACGTCTTTTTTCCTTTCCACTCACCGAAACAACCAAACCATGGTATGACTCTGACGTTTATCGCTGAACTTTGTGCAGTTGGCTTAATTCAAATAATTATTTATGACTTTAAATAAGGATATGGAAGACGTGTAAAGAATTATTATTTCGTATGAATGTTTATTTGAATCATTGAAAGGTGCCTGAAACTCGTAATAAATAACTATTTAAAATGGGGTGAGTCTCTGACGTGGGATAGCTAGTCACGTGAGCTCTATCTACTAAAGCACACTTGCTATAGTAATACGGTAACCAGACTTACTTACCAATGTCATTTGGATAACCTTTTATCGATTATTATGTACCATAAACAAACTGTAATTTTTATCATATTATATCGATAAATAATCGATAAATTATTATTTGGCTTTTTAAAGTTAATTGACATTTTAGAAACAGAAAATAATTTATGCTAAGTAAAAAAAGGATAGAAGCCAAATTAACGATCAAACAGTTCTTTTGGTATTTGTACAGTATTTTAATTAAATTCTAAAAAAGTAATTTCATTATTTATATCTATATTTGATAAAATACTCATCAACATTTATAATATTATACAAATTACATAGAATCTATACATGTATTTTAATTTCTTGTAATCTATAAATAAAATTGCAATTCTTAACATGTACATTTACAATTAAATCACTTTAAAAATAAATAGCCCTACGATAGTTTGTCTGATGATGCTCTTCAAAGATATGAAGCGTGAGCTACAATTTTTCTACCTAGCTCATATTATAACAAAGTAACAAAATTTAATTATATATTATTCAACAGGCGATAAATAGAAATTGTATTTTTTTCACACATTTAAATTTTACTATATAACATTGTAAACATTGTAAACATGTTAACATTGTAATTGTAACATAATAAATATAAAAATACTTAACGCTATATAGATCAAAACATATTTAAAATTACACTTGTTGGCATATCTTACAAAAAATATACCTTTGATTTTAGCCAAATAATAAATTATACATATCGTGTCATTAACGAACAAGTATTTTCATTTAACTTAAGAAATAACTTCCTACAGTTAGATCCCAAAGAACTAGTAAAAAACTTAAGTGCTCTCCGAATGCTTGTGATCTTTGGCACAATACGGTCGTAAATCTATTCACGTTTTACCTCAGAATCACATTTTTCGCGGTTGACGTTTCGATGCGCTAGTTAGCACCATTCTTCAGGACCCAAGTTCAAAAAAACCGGTTTGGAATGTTACCAACCAAAGATGCATGTGAAATTCAAAGGAATTCAGTTGCGGTACACACTGTTTAGAATGAATATGCACATTTATTTTTAAATAGTATTATACTTAACTATTTTGCAAATATCATTTATAATCTATTTATAATGGTATAATATATCAGTTATATTGTTTCGTTTAAAATGCAGTGTAAAATTTCACAAAAGAAATTTATACTAAGCTTGTTAACGATTAGTTGAAATACTTCTTTTTCCTCTTCCTGGTTCAACAATTGATATAATATTACAATTATAAGTCATTGAATTCACACGACATAAAACATAATTTGGAGATTGGCACGGTCGATATTTAAACATATAAATAAAATTAAGAGTTAACAAATCTGTACCTGAGAAGCATACGGATTCAAGTTAAAAAAGGGAAAACTATCATATACATTCATATTGATTACTAATTAATTTATATTAATGAAATTAATCAATTTCAGATAATAAATGACAATGTATTATTTTGCGGAAGGACTAATTTGTATTTCTATGCATTGTATGCATTCTTCAAATTCTGGGCATGTATCTGTATGCTTTCCAGTAACAGAACGTTACCTTTAATGAAAGCAAAACTAAATTAGTTAGCTGTGAAAATTCCGTTATATATTTTGCTTGTTTATTTTGGTAATAAAAACAATATGCTTAGATATCATATTATTTCAATATCGATCAAATAATAAAAATATTTTCAAAATAAATATTTATGTATGCTTTTTTGTTATCATTTTATTTTGAATGCGTGCGACGAACGCATTCCCTACCACCCACCTAATACTAAAAAATGGTAAGCTATACGATTATCTCTTAGCTATTGGTCAAGTCTTAGTCCCATTTTACTCTTATTATTCTCTTGACAAATTGACACAGAAACAATTATCGCGTACAATTTTTTCTATAAATTTATGTTTGTTTCAGACCTGTTATATGTAATTTGTTTCCTTAGGTATGTACTTTTTTAGACGGTAGATACGTGCCACAAAATAGGTTCCCTGAATTTAAAAAACCTTATTACTTTTAAAAATTTGCTACAGAAAATCCCGTAAAAATGTAATTATGAAGATCCAATAAGTAAATTTGATATATTTTTTTAAGAAAACAATACTTTTCATCGTTATTTGATTATATACAGAGGCTTTTATGAGGAACTGGCCGCAAATCGCTTCCATCGCTAACAATCTCTGGAACGTATAATGTGGTAGGATCTAATGAATAACTGTCACTACTGTTTTATGTTGTTGAATTTCTTGTTATTAGAAAATCTGTAATTTTTTTTTAAATTGTTGTATCTGGAAATCGTGTAAAAACAAATAATACGGAGCCATTATATAGCTGAGCAAAATGTAAGTTTAAACATAGTTCTGACGATGACAAAAGCCGAAATAGCTATCAACTAATAATATAAAAACTGTTTTGCTATTTTTACCCTATTAAAATGGAGTTCTACCAAGTAAATGCCAATTCAGTCGACAAGTAGTTCTTGTAAAAATATATTATTTGTCCTTTTCAGTGATCTGTGTTTAGTTTAAAAATCGTGTAAAAAAGAGTTGAGTGTGCATGTGTAAACTTGAGCGTGCCACTTCCACAATTATGGCCAATTCAATTACCATTTTGCAGTCACCCTGTATGTCCGGAAAAACCGGTAGTGAGTGTATTAGAAATAAATAAAATCACAAACTTGATCGCAAACTGACAAGTCTAAAAACCTTTAAAATGTCTGAATGCATTGTAACTACGACAATAATTTTTGCTCCATGAAGGGTCGTTTTTGTAAAACCATTTAAAGTACATACATATACCTACCTACTCATTATTGTACGAAAATGTTTTTTTTTCAATTTATAATATCCAAATATAAAAGCACCTAAATAACGATTTAAACGTGGGTATTTTTCTCGACAATATTAAATAAATATTAAGAAAAAAGTGTGATGGGGAATTTTTATATTTTTTTTATTTTTGGTAAAATAAAAGTACTTTTCTCTAAAATGTTTTGATTTATATTACATTTTTTTGTTTGTATTTATCTTAACAATAAAAAATTGAATTGGTAAAATATTCTACATAAAGTTCACCCAATACTACCGTGGTAATAATACTGTTTATTTAAAAATAACGTTTTTCGGATTTTTTTATTGGATTAATGATTTTTTCCACTTTCTTTTTTATTTAGATAGACAAATGAAGATGAAATGAAATTCTAATAATAATTTTACTTAATAATTGTTATTTTTATAATTTCAGCAACTTATAACCAACAACAAATAAATAAAAGTGAAAAATTGATTGAATATAAATAACTAAAATATCATAAAGAATTTTTTTCCATTCGGCATTTTGAATTTGATTTTCACAATAAGCTTTTTCGCGTAACCATTCGACCAGGGCAATTAAAAATATTTATTTGAACTGTTCAAACTCAAAACATAATTATGCGATAAAAAAATCACTGTTTACTCAAGCCAAGGATTAAACAGTATCGAGTAAAAGAGCTTGCGTGGTCGAGTGGTCAACCTCTTAGGCGTCGGTTACGGCGGTCACGAGCTCAAATCCCAGTACGGACAGTTTTATAAACTCATTTAGTATTCGATTTGTGAATTTTTGTTCGAATGCATGGATGTGTGTGATGTCTTGAATTCCTCTCTCCAGCCAATTATATTCTTCAAACGGGGAATAGCGAGTGAAATTAGCTAACCACTAGTCCTATATTAGCCCTATCCTTCAATTCCTACTTTCTTTGGAAATATAATATGTTGAGCAACTGAGTAACAAGCTGTTCTCGTAGAAACATTTTCGTTGAGATAAATTTAGGAGTACATGCTGCATTATAAAAAAAAGTCGTTTGCTACAAATCAAATATGAAATATTATACTTTCGATGGATTCGGCGGTAACTTTGTGGAAATTCATTTGATTATAAAATATATAATAACTAAATACTGACTATTTTTATTTTATTTAACTGTTTATATTTTTATTTTTATAATATGTCAGAAAAGTAAAATTAAAATCATTCGTACTTAAACAAGCATTTGTGAAAGTAAGATTGTCTGAGGATGCCTCTGAAAGAGGCGTAACACGTGTCACAGTTTGTAGCACAATACGTGGAACGATCTATGTTATTATATATTTCATATGAAATATTATATTTAAAGACTGCTCAAATATTAAAATTATATTTTAATGGTCATTATATACGAATTCAAACGCATAACTATTATTACGACACTTCTTCTTTAAAGATATAAAAGTTTAGATGTTTGACAACAACTATTTTCAGTTTCAATCAATTCATCGCTGTCTTCACTTTAATCACTGATACATCAAAAGCCTGATCGAGAATATGTCACCGAGACAATCTGCTAAATCTATCTCGGCACAAAGCTCTATAAAAAATAGCTCCACTCCAAAAACCAATAAAAAACATCTCGAAGAAAGCACTCAGCCCATTCTATAACATTACATCATACATATCGTCCGTAGGGAGAAGAGTCCACCTTTTCGCTAAGGGTATATAAAAAGTTCCCGAAGGTTCCCGCGGGAGCTATACCTCGATGCCTATATCACTACAATGAAATTTCGCATAAATCCGAGCATTGCGGTGCTTTTTTTTTACTACAATATATTATTTTCTATTCGACAAAATACGCCCATCCAGATCGATTTATGATTTAATTTAGAGTATGAAAAGGGGACGCTACATCTTTAGAATTTTTAATAAGAAGTATTTATTATACAGCTATTGTGTACGTATCTTTGAATTACCAATTTTCTTTCATATATTTTTGCCAATTGCATTTCATCTGAAAGAAAAGAAATCTTCAAATTATCGTTCTCTTTTTTAAATTTGGGTAACGTCACTTCGTCTACTGACAATAACCCATGTAATATTATCCTTTTAAGATTTTTTTGAAATCCCAACACTAAAAGTAATTATTTATTTACCCTATGCTTAATTCATATGAAACGATTATGTATTTATTTTATTTTAGTGCTAACTACTAATATTTCACATACTTTTATAAATAGCTTTAACAGCTTAACGACCGCGGACGCGTATTTGAGTCATTGAAAAACAAAGGTTGCTGGCCGGCGGACTCATTTATGCGTATAGGCGAAGTATCTGGAAGCTAATAAAATTCCATTTTGTAAAGATATATCAGTTTGTTTACAAATAAATTATAGTGAATTTAGTAAAATTACAATTATTCGCAAAATTTTATTTCGCCAGGTGAAATTTTATAAAAAAAAACGTGCGGTCGTTAAGCTGTTTTAAGATACTTAATTTTATAATCAGATTAGAAAATAATGTAATCTTTATATAAAAGATCACGAAAGGTCTATGGTAATAATTTTGGTAATAATTTTCAAAATAATAGACAAAATTATGGTTTGTATTATTTCAAGATATTAATAAGAATTATGACAATATTAGTAACGCTTTTTTTATTATTTCCAGAAACTGACATGAACATGTTATTTTTATAAATAAAAAAAATGTCAAGAATAATTATTTTGTAACGAAGATTTGATAAATACGTTTAAATTTAAAAATAAACACAAAACTACAAAATGTATATGCATTATTATAAGAATATATAACAGCCATTTAAATATATATATATTGTACAATACAATTATGTTTCAAGAAAAATATTGTCAGTATTTTGTGTAAATTTTATTTAAAAGTTAAAATAATTCATTCAATTAAGCGTTAAAGTATTACAGCAATATTAATTATTTTGACGCAATAATAAAAATAAATGCAAATAGTTTCATCTGCGAATTCACTTCAAAGCCTCTGTTATCCTAAAAGCCTCTCCATATAACACCGGCCTCCTGTCAAAAACCCCTTGTTTTCTATCATAAAACTGTTCTTACATAAACCACGTCGTTTTTTTGAGTCACTCATAAATATAGAGCAGAATGGCTGTCTTTAAAGATAAATAAATCCTACATCGGGCACCTTTCTACTGTGTCCAGACCTATTGTACTCAATTGATTTTTTCTTACTTTTGTCCTGGGATGTTTCTGGATTTATCGAAGGGTATATCCGAATTCAATGTGAATATATTGAACAATATTGGCGAATCGTAACGGTCAATATCGGATTATTATTTGGGAAGCGAGACTACCCATAATACTGCGAATTTCGAGGTTTTAGACAGATGCGGAGAGAAGGTAAAAAAAACCAAACATATCACTTTTCCGATGATCTTTTTCTATATCCTTACTCCAAGATATTTAGCCGACAGAATGTTTATTATAATAATAAATAATGTTATTTACGTAGCCTTTGCATCAGTTCATGACTGTTTAAAAAATATATAGGAATTGCTGTTCACGTAAGAAAGTATATTAATGTAAATAAAAAGCTTTTTTGTGCGATATTTACGGAATTTATTATTGATTTTAAGTTCCGATTACAATCATACAATCAGCAGTGTCGCAAATCGTTGCAATATTAATCTTTTGGTTCCAGGATAGAAAAATTAACATGGACCGTGGATAAACCTTTTGAATCATTATTAATAATAATAACTATGATGTATGAGAAAATAAATGAAGCTCTTTTTATAATATTTTAATTTACTTAGAAAACTAAACAAGACATCTTTAGAGCTATGGCGTGAAGTCAAAAATGCTATCATCTGTCATATGTGCGTATAATACATTGACAATAAATTATCTAAAAATATTGTTTTCCATTTTATCACTCTTACTATTGTGTATTCGAAGATGCAGTTTAATTTCAATTAAATTAAATATTGTTTTTTTTAATTAATATATAATTATGTATATGAGATAGCAGGTGTTTGCGATTTTTCTAACTTTTCTTACTCTACCATTATTCAAAGCTAGTTCGGCATCTAATTATAATTTGTTAATATTAAATTAATAAGGGATAAGAACGAAACAATATATATAATATGGAAAGATATTTTACTAAGAATCAATACACTTGTCACAATTTACCTATTCAATTTTCCTTTAATTTTTGATTATTATTTTACCACCGTAGCCAGCGAAATTGTTGATATTAAATAATAATCATCATCGGAGACAGCTGAGAGAATAAAAAATAATACCTCACATTTTTTTTTATAATCGCTGCAAAAAAATACAGAAATACAGTATTTTCACAACCATGGTTAACTACAGTGGCCTGCCCTGCTTAAATCGCGATAAAATTGTATTCTTCATATATTTTACTTCTATTCTTATCTTTTTTTCCTTTCAAAATAATAAATCCCGACTGAACAAGAAGGGCATAGGTCAGAGACAAAGTTTGCTCTCCATATATCACCTTATAAAATTGCACGGGGTGTGAAATTGATTCCCAAACTGTGATGCCCGTCGTTAATAACAGTTTATGTTACGACGCCTATATTTTTTTTTATATCATAAAATTAGGGATTAAAATTATACAATATTTATTCGTATCGACTGTGGAAAGAAAAAAGGACGTAACTCACAACTTTTCTATCGTTCTATCAGAAGGATGTAAGCTGCGAATGTCGAATTAGTATCTAAATTTAGCTTTTATGTTTGAATAAGATGAGCTTGTGAAAATTGAAACCAAGGAAAAATACTGAAAAAATGGTTTTTCTTAGACAACTTATTTTATTAATATTAGATTATGTCAATTAAACACCAGTTTGAAAATCTCCGTGCACGTCAAGGTTGTGTATATTTCATAGTTTGCGTATGGCTTAAAATCATCCAAACACATTTTTTGTGCCTCCTGTAAAATTTGCTATGTGTGGGTTAAGTTCTTTTTCCTTTCCACAGTCGATATACAGTGGAAAGTATGCTGTTTACCGTTCATTTTTTGTGTATTCTTTTAAATTTATTACAAACCTTGCAAAGGAGACCTGCAATCTTTTTGAAACGTGATCATTACCACCAATTACAACACGGTAACTTTCTAAATATTAAAAACAAACCATCTTTGCTCTTTATTTGAAACATATGGACTACTAACGGAGCTTACCTTAACTGAAGAATTTATTTCAACCCAGTTGTACTTGATAAAATACTAGTATTTTTTGTAAACTTTTTTTTTACCATATCAGCTCCAAATGTGGAGCATATGGACGCCTAATGGAGTTTATCTCAACGGAAGTGTTTCTACGAGAACTGTTTGTTACTCAGTTGCTCAACCTCTCTTTATCTAAAGAGAGTAGGAATATAAATAAAGGGCAAGGACATGACTGGTGGTTAGCTAATCGCTTTCGATACGCCTCCTTTATAGGATAGGATGGTACGGGGGGGGGTGGTAATTCAAGACATCACATACATCCATGCCTTCAAACAGAAAATCATAAATCGATTAAAAAATCAATTTATTAAACTGTCCGTACTGGGATTCAAACCTGTGACCTCCGTTGCCGAAGCCAACGACGTTGACCACTCGATCACAAAGGCGGTTTTTTATTTATTATGTTTGTCGTCTGAAAATGCGTCCAGAATGGATTCACAAACGATCGATTTAACTGTTATTATGTGTTTTATTTATCAATGAACAAATACTTTTTTTACATATAAAGAATTATACATATTTAGTTTGTATTAAAAATATTATAGCATACCATTTTATTTTATTTATTTAGATCAGCATTGTAGATGTTAGAAGTACAATATTTTTTAACTGTACATTTTGGTGGAAATGCATTATTTTTATAAATAAGATAACAAACAGCATGAACAAATTTGCAAGAAAATAGTGGAAATACAAAAACAGAATATCATTTTTTAAAATAAATCGTGTGCCCCACAGTTTGACACCTTCGGGGAATTGCAATTTTTTCGCGGACGTTTCGTAGGAAAAAAAATGCCGACACGGAAACGTTTCTCATAGCATTATTCTTCCTGTTCCACTTACACATGGATACTACATACATACAGATTATACTGTTTGTGTGCGTGTTCCAGAATCCCCATTCTTGGCTCCATCCTATAATAACAACAATAGCGTCTCAACACGCTGATCCATCACACTCGAAATATACAGCTGCGTTTATGATGATGGAGTGATGATCGCTACAGTCAATTTTTTTAGTATAAAGGACGAAATGGATTCAGAAACGTACTGCTATTCAATCAAAATTTTTAAAGTATGTAAATTCATTAGGTCAGGGGTGGGGATCCGTTTCTTCTCTAAAGGCCGCATTCACTTTTCTGATTCGACATTAGGCTGCGGTAAACATTGCTAGAGAATCTATGGCCGGAAACAATTTCATGACAATTTTTAAAGCCTATAAATTTGCGGATTTCCCGAAATTACCAGCGTGGGACCCTTTTTTTTTAGATCTTTCAAGAATTTTGATATCGAAAATCCTAAGAATTTACGGATTTTCCCAAATTACCAGCGTGGCACCTTTATTTTTCTTAGACCTTCCAGGAATTTTAAAATCCAAAATCTCAGGAATTTACAAAAAAATACAGAATATCAGACTTGGCCAGAAGGCCGCACCAGACAGAGTAACCAAAAGGTCGCAGGTTCCCCACGCCTGTTCTAGGTGATAAAAATATTTAATAATCATATGTGTTTTTTTATCGAGCAAGGACGGCTTAAAAAATATACGTTTGTAATACGTTGCGTGTGGATAAAAGGTTAATCTTCTTTCTAATAAACGTTGATAATTTTTAATTGGAAAATTACTACTAATTCCGCACAGTTTGAATTACTTATTTCTTCATTTTATTAAATTTTAAGAACCACAAGATTGTATTTTATTAAACAAATATATTTTATAATGTAAGATTTCGACTAAAGGTGCTTGGTGTAATTTCAATATTAATTTTGAATTGTTCGAATTATGTACATTCACACAAATTTTGTCACTAACAGAACTGTCAGTTCAAGTTCATCCGTGCACTTGAACGCCTGAAGATGTCGAAAGGCGAATCCCAGGTCGTTAGTGACAAAATTTGTGTAAATGTACATAATTTGAGCGATTAAAATTGAAATATGTTTCAATTTTATTAAGTTAATTCGGATTATTATTTTCAATACATATATTCAAATATTTTTGAGTGACCTTTACAATTCTTCTTCATAATTCAACTGTTTATACGTAAACTTCTTTTAAGTTTTACGTCAGTATAAAAATTATTTTTTTGAATATTTTAAGTTCTTTACGATATCGTAGTGATAATGCTAATTGATTGTTTCAAAATTTGTAAATGTTACAGCTCTCACATTGGAAATACTGCTATATAAAGCGTCGTGCTCCGGTTCCGATCGCGCTATAAGCTAGCTGTCTTGCCAAAGTGTACACAATAGCCCCTAAATTTCAATAGATTGGGGAAACTACCCATGTATGTACCACTCACACAATATTGTTGTACCTTCTCGCATATTATGTACTAACAGCAAGATTATGCAATGGGATCAGACGATGTTATATATAATATTTGCCAAGGTAGACTACAGCATGACCAGAAAACAGTTTTATATAATTTAAAAGTAAACCGATGTTTGCAAATTTTAAATAAATTACGTCATGCGTCTGCGACCAACCGTTTAATAATAAATATGAAATTCTTACTTACTCCTAATATATCGACCGTGGAAAGGAAAAAGGACGCTACTCACAATTTTCCGAAACAGCTTTTTTTTATGCAAATGCAAATGCCGAATTAGTATCTAAATTTAAATTTTAAGTTTAAAAAAGTTGGACCTATCAAAATTGCAAACATTAAAATAGACTTAAAAAGGGTTATTTTTAAAAAAAATATTCAATTATTATTAGATTATGTCAGTTAAACACCAGTTTACAAGTCTTCGTCTACTATAAGTTTTTGTATATTACATAATTTACCTATGACTCAAAATCATCATAACAGCTTTTTGCGTCTCCTGTAAAATTTGGTATGTGTGGGTTACGTCCTTTTTCCTTTCCACAGTCGATACGTTTTATAATTTTTCGGTTTATGTGTTTTCGAAAGCTTCATGAGAACAAATGATAAAATCCTAGTCGCTGAGATAACAAATGAAAGTGTACTAATTTATCGAACGATTCAAACGTGGCTTTAAAGCTGAATCAATGAAAAGACAACTAGTGAAATAATCATTCTAAGTAAAACGAGCATTTTTAAAATATTACATCGTGACTTAGATTTTAAAATAGACAGTGCAACTAACTGGAGATTTTTGTTGCAGAAATGACAGGATAGTTGGTATTATTCTAAGATAACGCATTTATAATAGAAAATTTAAATTAACTTTGATTATTCCACGTATTGTGTAACTAACTGTGACACGTGTTTCGCCTCTTTCAGAGGCATCTTCAGACTTACTATCGCAAAGTTTGCTTAAGTAATGAAGCAAGATTGATTCTAACATTTTAAAATTATAAAATTACAAAATGGATTGGGTTTTTTTTCCTTTTAAGAGAAGCAAGGAGGGGGGTGTAGAATCGAAATAAAGCAAACAGATAATGATACTAATTATACTAATGAGTTGTAAACAATCAGAATGGGATTTTTCCTTTTTAAGGGAAGCAAAGAGGGGATTATAAAATCGAAACAGTGCAAACAAATTTAATCATACTACTAATGACGTTAAACATTACAAACTATTAAACTAATGAGATGCAGTCAATCAGCTAGGTTTGTGATTACTCTATTAATTGGAAACAATTTGAGTAACGGGGAACCGCCTGTGCTATTAAGAATATTATTTAATAATATTTCTTTTTTGTTAAGAGCTTTATTAATTTCTAAAAATTCTAAACTATTCATCTTTAAACCCTTTTTATTTACTCGGTGGAGTATTTCTAAATTACAAATCTGATTAAAATTATGATTATTTTCTATTAAATGATTGGCAAACTCAGAAAAATTGTTACTTTTTAGACATCTTATATGTTCTTTAATTCTAATATTAAAGTTTCTACCTGTCTGTCCAACATAAGACGCTTGACAGTCTCGAAGATGCCTCTGAAAGAGGCGAAACACGTGTCACAGTTAGTTACACAATACGTGGAATAATCAAAGTTAATTTAAATTTTCTATTAAAATGAACTTCCACAAAGTTACCGCCGAAACCATCGAAAGTATTAACGCATTTATGGTTAGCATTGTATTTTTAGGCCAGAAATGAAAATAACTATACTAATAACACGAATAAATAATATAGAATACCTCGATAGGACGATATAAAATTGCAGCTGCACATTCACCCTGTACTTCCCAAAGATATTCATCATATTATCATCCCGAAAACTTATTTTCTTCTCGAATTATCCAACAATACAACAAATGATCTAGATTTATTTTGTCATGGTTTTAAGTAGGGGGACGATTTATTTCTTTTCACCTTTCGTGTCAGACTTTTGATGAATGTGCAAAAGGTAGTTTTCACCTGGTGTTTGCGTGGCGGAAAAAATCTTTAATCAATTATTTCTTCAACTCCCCAATGTTTAACTTCAAGAAAATATGACGTCGACTATACAATTTGATCTAGAATAAATGCAAGTAGAGCGCGAATATAGTATCCTATTGAAGTTATCTATATTTCATTTCCTCATATTGACATATCTTAAATCATTTTTGTAACCAATTACGTATTGTGAGTGCAACTTCAGCATTAATTCGTACCTAAACATGCTTTGCGAACGAAACCTTTTCTGAGGACGCCTCTGATAGAGGCGAAACACGTGTTACAGCAAGTAGCACAATACGTGGAAATAATCTAAGTTATTTTAAATTTTATATTATTTATTTATTTTTTATATTTAACAAATGCAAAGTTATTTTGTATTATTTATTTATTGTTAAAAATTAAATACAGTACATGACATAACAGCTGACGCCAATTCGCCATGCACTTGAAAAATATAATAAGACAAAATATAAAATAAAAATACACAGTACATCAAATTCAACATAAAAAATCAAGAAATACAAAAGAAAAATTTATCAAACAGTTCACAAATATCATCACCAAAAATGTCCACTTCTCTAGTCAATGCATTGATTAGTCGAACGGCCCTTGGAACTGGTGACTCATACCTCCTAAGCGAGGTATAAGTTTTTAGAAATAAAAGTTTTTGCTCATTGTTTCGTCCACGTAAGAAAAAATTGGGAGCATGTAAATTTTAATCTTAATGGCTTATGTGAATTTATTCTATATTAGCTATATTTAAATAAAGGCAATCCCAAAAACGCGTGGTTGCATTGTTTTTATTAAAAATTAAATTATTATTAATTCAGCATATTTTATCAACATAACAATCAGATAAAATTTTACAATGTACGTATCATATACGTTTTATATCTTTATTGAAAAAATATTTACCAATACAAACCTCTCGTAAAAGGAGTAAAACAAAGCTGTAGCTATTATTTGTCTGTATAATTTCAAGGGGTAGTAATATATCTTTAATGAGATCATTGTATCATTACAATATTAAACCCTTCCTATTAGGGTTTGTTCTTAAATTGAGGGCACATTAAAGCGATTGTCTATTAAACAGTTGGAAATGTTTCTCTTCATCTCTTTCTTTTAACCGTAAATATGATTGCAACAGTCATTAGAATTCTCGGTATATAATCATATTATTTTAACCATTCCTGTCCATAAGAATTTAGATTGTAGGGTATATGAATGGTTTGATTTTTCTCCATTGCTCAATAAACAAAACTGTTTTCAGTGGATGACCTTTTTAGGTAAGATGTTTATGCGTATCTTTTGCAAAAATGACTAATCGATGAAAACATCACAGACAGTCAGTTTTCTGATCTTCATACAATAATATCGATCAGAAGATCAATATCGTTGATAATTAAATCAATTAATTTTTTTTTATCTCAATCTACTACAGAAAAAATATGCACAAATTAAAAATTATGGTCATGTTCAAAATCGTTTCATATCTTATTTTGCGAATAAAGATTAGAAGTAAAATACAAGTTAATTACATTTATCATTATTATTATTGTTTTCAATTGAATTTGGCATATTATGAAATTTTCACTGTTAAATCGAATGAATTAATAAAAACAATAATCCTTTGTACTTCATTCCACTTTATTTAATATGTCAGGACCGGTTTCGCTCATTGCGAGCATTGTCAACTGATAAGAAATATAATTTAACAATGCTATTTATACAAAATTGAAAAGTTATACACAACAGTTGGCATTGAAAAGAAATTGCCAATTACATTAAAGTGATTCTAAAATAACACAAAATTAAAATGTTCTGACATATTAAATAAAGTGGAATGAAGTACAAAGGATTATTGTTTTTATTAATATAATGCCTTTCCACCAAGTATTGACAGTGAACACCCTAAAAGTGAAATCGAATGAAATTTACTTTTATTTTGCTTTACGCCGCCTGTGTGGTCGTGTGGTCAACGTTGTTGGCTTCGGCTACGGAGGGCCCGGGTTCAAATCCCGGTACAAAGAGTTTTATAAATTGATTTTTCAATCGATTTATGAATTTATGTTCAAAGGCATGGATGTATGTGATGTCTTGAATTCCTCGCTCTCACCCATCCTATCCTATGAACGGGGCGTATCGTAAGCGATTAGCTTACCACTAATCCTGTCCTAGCCCTATTTAGGAAAAAGAGAGGTTTAGCAACTGAGTAACAAGCAGTTCTCGTAGAAACACTTCTGTTAAGATGAACTCCATTAGGAGTCCATATGCTCCACATTGGAAGCGGAAATGGTTTTGCTTTACAGTCTACATATATTCTTATATATATATTATATATATTCGGTATATTCTTCTTTGTAAGCTCAGTCCATAAAATATTGTATGCTTAACCAAATAACGATATATTATACAATCGACTATGGCGATCTGTATAAAAAAATAATGGTCTGCTAATGATACTATTCATATTATTTTTAATTATAAATTATAAAAATTAAAATGCGTACGAATGCCACAATTTGCATTTGAAATAATTTAGCTCAAAAAGGTATATTTTATTAAGCCATATGTGTATATTTATTGATCACCTATTCAAACTATAAATTTCAAACTGTAATACTGAGGATCCTAGAACTTACAGTGTTCATAAATGTCATATGAAATTTATGATACTGTGTTCATAATATCAAATAAATTTACACAACAAAATAGTGTCAGATACCAGTAAAAAAAGGAATGTCAAATGCTCTATAAATACTTTCGAATTGTTTATTGTTTTCAATCGATTTAAAAATGCGTATCGCGGAACGTGTATATGAAATTCTATCGGCAATATCAGCATTGCGGTAAAGCGGTAAAATGCATTCGTAGCTACACGGTAGCAGAATATGCTTTAGTTTGCGGAAAAACTTTGAAGTTACGTGCTACAAGGGCTTGTTAAAAAGTTTAAGCTGGCTACCATTATTGAAAAATTAAAATTTGCACGTTTTGGTGCATTATATTGTTATTAAAATCTTGTTTAATTATATAAATCAAACATTTCTCCCTATTTTTACTGATGCTTAAAAAACATAAGAGATCATTTATATCATTTGTGACCTGATGGATAAAGCAATAAAATTTTGTTTACAAATAAACATAAAAAGAAAACCGAAACGTAGAATGGTAAAATCAGAGAGTTACAAACTCGGTCTCCTTAATTCAGACATAACAAATTGTACAGCATTTGTTACACAGATAATTAAAAAAATATATCCGACGTTAATTGCACAAACTGTATCGGGTTGTATCGTGATTCGTGAACATAATATTATCGTTTCCTAGCAGATTTTTGCTAAACTAATATTTTATATGTACTGTAACCTACACTAAATTCATGTGATCTAGCGGCAGATTTTATTTAAATTAAATTGCATTTTTACTTCTCCCGCACAATGTTTTTACAGTGGTCGTTAAGGTATTGGTTTAGTGACTAGTATAGCCTCCATACTTTTGATGGATTCGGCGGTAATATATCAGAATAGAAAAATCAAAATCATTCGTACTTAAACAAACATTTGTGAAAGTAAGATTATCTGAGTTTATAGCACAATACGTGGAATAGTCTAAGTTATTTTATATTTCATATTAGTAGGGCCTCCAATTCCGGGATCTAGATCAACTTTTCGATCCCGTGATCCCGGGATTGTCTTATTGTAGAATCTGTCAATTTAGAAGATTTTCAAAGGATGGAGATAAAAAAAAAAGTCTTCTGACTTTTCAATTATTGTGAAATCTGTCAATTAGTCACTTCGGATTGACAAAAAATCTGGATTCTTTTAACCACCCACTTTTTTCGACAATGATTTCTAGTGGCATGATGATCAATCCCGAAACGCCCGGATTGAAAAACTGAATCCTGAAATCCCGACATCACAAAAAGGATCCGGGATTGGATGCTTTAGTGGCTAGTTATATCAACTTCACCAGACTATTCATAATCGCTTGAAAAAAAATAATGTATATCTTAATATCACGTTCTGTTATAGTACTTTATGGTTTCGTAAAATAGCTGCCAGGATTGTGAAAACGCATCAAGGCGACAATTTTTAATGACCCTAACGATATGGAGCCACGGGGCTGTCAAGATCTTTGTCTATGCAAATTATTCTATCCACCGCGACTCGCGACCACCGCAAGCAGATGGCATGAGCCTTAGTTCTGTGGTAGATTTATATATACGGTGTTTTGTTCTATTCCAAGCAATATCATGGAATATTCAAGTCTAGGTGTTAATGTTTTTCTATACTCTAGTGAAATATATTATCAGCAACAGTATTTCTTTTAGCTGTTTTTACTCATGGCCATAATTCATGTAAAATAATTTACTCCACCTTGCTACCCAGTTGCTTTCTATAATTTCACATCTTTGACATTTCAAATAATATATTTTTTTAAAATAACAAAATGGGTTGTCTTAACAAACAAGTATCTTAAAACAACGCATTTTTAAAAAAAATACATGTCTGCTCCCAATGTGGAGCATATGGTCTCCTAGTGGAGGTATCGCAACATAACTCTTTCTACGAGAACTCTTTGTTAGTTAATCGTTCAAATTCTCTTTTTCGAAGAGAGTAGTAGGGATAGACTGATAAGGCTAGGAAAGGATTAGTAGTTAACTAATCGCTCTCGCAACGCCAACTTATTGAAGGATCAGAAAGGTGGGAGGGAATTTTAAGACATCACAAACACCCATGCCTTCGAGCGAAAATCGATAAATTGATCAAAAAAATTATGCTCGTACTGGGACTCGAACCCGTGAGATCCGGCACGGAAGCCAACAACGCTAACCACTGCGCCATAGGAACCGAAAATAATATAATTATTAAATAAAAAAAAAATGAATATTTTTTACAAGTATCGTGAATTAACACATTTGTTTATTTAAATAATAATCGGGATATATATTTATAAACGACTAAGTTTTATTTAGAAATGAATTTATATAATATTGTCGTTTCATTTGAGGGAGAAAACTAAGCCATATTATTTTTATTTTGTCCTCATTTTACAGGTCTGTCATATGCTAAGATGCTAGTTATAAACCCTTTTTGGCTGATCAATGTATTGCTTATACAAATTGATATAAGTATTCAACGATGAGTTTTTTTTATCAATTTTACTTGATAGTATTGTTTCTACTATGTATTGTCAAATACATTGACAATTAGCATTTACTACAATGCTATTTATTACAACACCTGTACTTGATTGAAATTAATAATTAAAAATACAACGCTTTCATTTGTCACATTCCTCTTTCAATAAAAACTATTTTTGGCAGTTGGTAGACTTTTTTGTGAAATTATAAATTAATTACAAAAACAATAAATTAAGCAACCTGTAGTACAACAGTGCGTGGTTTACACCGCCTCTTATCAACCACATATGTTTCTGTCCACAGGAATATATTAATATTCGAATAAAATTTAAATAAACAGCTGAAATTTTAACAAAACACTGTCAAGTGTAATGTAACACAAGTATTTTTTTAGGGAAATTCAACTTAAATCATTAATTATTTATTATTGTCTAATTCTATGTGTGCTTAAGTTTTTATATTTTCTTAAATAAAGATTCATAATATCAGATTATTCAATTGACATTCAGATATTGTTTCACATCGAAATTTTATGGATAATGTTTAATTAGTATTATAAAGGTTAATTAAACATTTATAATTATTGGCAAAAATGCATTATAGTAAATGAATATAGTACTATTTTATACTGATTCTACCTTTATTCATTTAAATAACGATCGGCTTGGCTCATCACGAGCTGAACCCTTTTCGAAGATCACCGTCTAAAAAAGATACAGTTCATATAAAAAATGAGAGAGAGTTCCGTTAATTAAACAATTTAATTTTTTTCTTTCGTAAATAATTATCAACGACAACAGTTTATATCGTGTTTTATTTTATTTAAACTAAGAATTGAAATGTGTATTATAATTTTCTGTGTTGTTTTCAACCACTTCTACACATTTGGTTCTAAAATAAAATATCAATATCGATACAATAACCAAAGTTCTTATCAAATGAAACTTAATTTGATAATTTAGTTATTCCACTTGTTGAACAACAAATGAAATAAAGAAGACATCAAATTTAATTTATATTAAAATTGAACATCGACAAATATGTTCTTTTTATTTACCAATATCTTTATTATCTCTAACGATTAGTTATAGTAATAGATTCTTGTTAAACTACTGTTTTCTTAATTTACTCCATTCTATATGAGTAAAAGATAATATGATGAATTGTATGTTTTTATTTCTTCAAAAGGAAATATCGGTTTTTAAAAAACACGCTTGTTTTCTTTGACACTGTTTAAATGACAAGTAAAAAGATTATCAGATATTGCATTTGTATCACAGTTACCGTCATCCAATATGTTGATATATTTTAATAGCAACAAAAAATTTAAGAGCGAATATTTATGAGAAAATTTATATAGAAAGCTGTACAATACCACCCCTAAACATCGACCACATTTCACTGTCCGATTTGTGGCTTTTTGAACTGCTCATGAATAATTCACGAAGGCATTGCGCACGCGCGTCCCAGCTAGCGGAACTTTCCGATTGTGCGGAAGGCATAGAGCGCTTTCCTTCTGCCACGCGTTACCGGTATTATTCAAATTTTTCATAACCGACATGATCACCTGACGTCACTTGTCCATGCTATTAGCATTGACATGTAATTATTAAAACAAGGTGTCCAATGCAAGGCCCAACACCACCACCTGTGTTCATACTGCCGCCGAATTTTAGAAAGAATCAATGTTTAGGAAATAATATCAATAAAAAAACAAATAATAACTAAAAATGCATCAATGATTTTGAAATTTTAAATTACACAAGAAGAGCTCAATGTGAAATGACA
This sequence comes from Himalopsyche tibetana, assembly GCA_030503985.1. Taxonomy (NCBI): domain Eukaryota; kingdom Metazoa; phylum Arthropoda; class Insecta; order Trichoptera; family Rhyacophilidae; genus Himalopsyche; species Himalopsyche tibetana. The sequence goes on along the minus strand of JAPJYX010000014.1, from coordinate 37,086,470 downwards.
TCAGAAATAGGGCCTCCAACTCTGGTATCCCGGGAACGTGATAGTGTTAATCCCGAAATTTTGGGATTGAGGATAAGTAATCCAAAATTCTCGAAAACTTTTTGAAAATAGTTAAATATTAGAAACCTGCGAGAGTTTAAAAAAAGCTTCTAAATTTCAAAATATTCGGAAATCCGCAAGTTATTTGGTTTTAGAAATTGGTAGGCAGAGAATTTTTTTGAAACCTGTGCGAGACCTAAAAAAAGGTCTTAAATATGCTAATTCCCAGGATTTGAAAATTGGAGAACAACAAATTTTTTAAATCACGAATCCTGAATTCCTCCATTTGATTTTATGGTAAGTGTTTAATCCTGGAATTACAAAAAGGTTCTGAGATTGAATGCCTTAATCAGTAACACTGATACACAAAATCTTAAATATAGCATTTATATTGCCGGGACATGAACCAAGATCTGATCGATTGACTAATAGACGTCAACGATCACGTGCCATGTTAGTAAATTTTGCGAAGTAGATAAATATGTTGATATAAACTTTACCTTGGATAACGACTGTTTTAAAGTTTCTCACTCTGATGTGTTATAAAGTACGCTTTCAAAGATTGAACATCTTTGGTGAGTGGTGGTGAGTCGTAAGAAAATATGTATCGTATAGCTCTTTCAATATATGTACACAATAATGATTAAAATATATATATATATTTAAGTATTATTTGATCCAAATGTAAAGTATTTTCAATCTTTATTTAAATTTTACTTAAAATCCATGCTTATAATGAATCAAGCGTGCTGCTAAAATATCAAATTAGATTTTCGTTAATACATTTTGAGATAGTTATATCGTCGGCATGCTGGAAGAAAGCGTAAAGTCAAAAAGCGGCAGGTTTGAGTTATAACCCACGATACACGTTACATCTTTTGTAAAAACAAATTCATCTATATTCTATGTGTTTTTGAGTCATTTGAAGAAGTTTTATCCGTCAAGTCAATTCCGTTAAATTCTATTCGTGAGAAAATAACAGTAAATATGTAAATTGTAAATCATTATCCATTTTTTAAGTGATTATAATGATAAGTAGGAATTATAGTCAGTGGCGGATTAAGCACACACTCAGGCGCAATAAATTTTGGAGGCTCAGCTTTTCGAATAACATAAGAACGTTAGAAAAATCCATGTAAAATAATAAAAGTAATTTTTGAGGCCCCTAAGATTCTTAGATCAGCCACTGGATATAGTGAATAACTAAAGTTTTTTTTTGATTTAACGCTTTATGCCATAATATCTACGATATGTTTCGATATAATTAAGTATTTAACAAAACCAATATGAATATTTAATACGAGTTTTACTTCCAGAGCACAACTCGATATAACGTTGGCGGTTTCTCGGCTATTCTTGTAGTTATACTAAAACTATAATACTTATCAAATTTTCTGTTGTATATTCTGGTGTTTCGTAGCATACTTGGCGTATTTTTGCCAAATTCAAATCAACAGCAATACAGTAAAACCTCGATATTACAGATGGTATACGAGAGAGCGGTGGTTCAATACACCTGAAAGCTCGTTCTATAAAGTAGGTAAACCATAAGAAAGCCCTACGCCTTTGGAACAAATAATGTTCTACGTTTTCTCTGAATATTTTTCACACACATTTATAAATTATTTATACTACTCTATGACGTAACCATAATATTCGTGGCACCAAAAAGTATCATGAAAATAATTTTAAACGAAAAAAATACGAATCCAATATTCATGCTTTACTGTATAGATCTATATCTAGATACGCTTGAGCTAAAGCAAAACAAAGCTTTCAATTAACTTTCAGCGACCCCTATGCAAAATTCAAACTTTATGTTTGCATTACTTACGTCATATCTGATAAAACAATGTTGCGTCACTTCGGAAGGGGTTGTCAAATATTACGTATATGAAAGCTTAACTTTGTATTATTGAAAGCGATAACCAACCACGATTCTCTGTGCTTAACAAATTAGTAGAGCGGGCTTGAAACGCAATATTCTAAATTATGTATGATATTGAAATGCGTTAGCAATAGTCTTATATAAATCGGATTGTTTTATTACATAATATTCATTATATATCACATATAGCTAATCAGATTTAATGTGCATAAACCATCCTAATTATTTTATTTTTTATTTCTTAAATTTAATCTCATTCGCTAGGAACTCAGATATTAGGAAACATATTAGACAAAGCCTTGCTACGCCAGTGGTCATAGAAAAACTTTGGAACTGGCTGGGTTACGTGATGCGAATGCCTCTGGAGATCCTTAATTCTGCTTGTTTCGTATGTCGACTGGTAGGATTTTGGTGTCTTGTAGAACCGTCGGGTACTATCCTTAGAATAAATTCAGCAGAATTTAGATACGGATAAGAGGGAGCAAAGCAAATCGCAGGAGAAAAGGAATCATATAAAGGCATCTTGGTGGCTTTATGCTCCACGTATAGAGCGAATATGTCCAAAGAAAGAAGGTCAGGTCTTAACTGAGTGAACTACTTAAAATATTAACATCAATATCACTAAACGAAATGCAAATATTTGCAGATTTGAATTAGCATAATCGTATTTTTTGTCGCACATGCTTATTAAAAGCTCAACGACTCGTACGTCTATATAAAACCTGTGTCACAAATTTCACTCTAAGCAATATGTATTATAAATATAAAAAGTTTCCCATAATTATTTCAACAATAGAAAGCAAGTTTGAATGAAAAAAAACATATTGTTTGTTTAATTATGTAAAACATAGCGTTTAACCAAAATTATGAAATGCTTTTAACCTTGCGATATTTCAAAATTATTGTTAAAATAATATATAATATTTCTAGCTCGTTAATTAAAATTTAATAATACAATGAAGAAGAAGAAGATAAATAATTACATACATCAATAAAACCATCAAATCTCAATTCAAGTTCATCAGGGCTGTGGAGTCGGAAAATCGGAGAAAAATAATTGAAGGATATTGAAAATGTTTTAGTCTATTCATCATATTTATCTGTAAAGCATATAATTATTCTAGTAAGTATAATAGAATGATCGGACGGTAAACAGATATGATAGTTAAACGGAAATATTTAAATTAAACAAAAACAATTCGGTTATTTTTTTTTATTTAAAGCCAGAGTCGCAGTCAGCATCATCTTCTTTATGCCCGAGTCCACAGCCCTGGTTTATATTATTCTCTTATTATGATAATAAAAAAATACTTTGAATTTTATTGAAAACGAATTTAAAAACTATTTTAGTAAATAAAACTCCTGCAATATTTTTTTTGTTATGATAATTCACGTTATAAAATACCTAAATATTTCTCTAGCAATTTTATATTATTTTGAAAACATTCTTCGTATGGAATATAATGCAAAGTAATTCAATTAAAACTGCATTTAGCCTTATGCACAATTACATTTATTTTATGGGGCGTGATAAACTATGAACGCTATATTATAGTGGTTCTCAAAATATGTAACTATGACAAAAGCATCCTGAAATGATAAAATCCTGCCCTTACCGCCGATACAAATTTCTCGCGCGTCGGTGATATTATGAGACGTTGGTTGAAAGGAATGCATTGGATGATGGCAGATATGGAAAATTCAACAATGAGCGTGATATATTATTTTCCTTGATACTATGACAAGTTCTATAAATTTTATTAAGGACAGCTTCAAATATTGATTATTCAGTCATGCAATGAATTTCTGTGAAGTCTCATCCGATTATAAAAGAAGCAAGATCGAAATGCCAACCACTTACCCTGCGCTTGCGCTATTCTTCTTTCCTCACTGTCTTCGATAAAATTAAAGGTTGAGCAACTGAGTAACTTTGTGGAAGTTCATTTTTAGCATGAAATTAAATTTGATAACATTGTTATTCCACTTGTGTTACCAATAATTGTGGCAATTGTTTCAATTGTGAGAAGACTTTCATTTTGTAACTTATAACGTAATAATTATAGTCACTTTTCAGCTAATTTTTAATACTCTAACATCTGATACTCTGACAAGTAAAGTAACATTTTATTCAATTAACTGACATATAATATGATTAATTAATTAGATAAATTTCTGTTGATTATCAACACACTACTCTGGAATTTTCTAAACATCTCGTTTCATTTTGTTTTACTTGTTGTTAATGATACTGGTACTGTCATTCAAGAATCAAAGATGCTCCTTTTTTGCTGCAATTGATAGTATTCGTTTCAGTTTTATATTGGGTCTTCAACAATATCATTTTCAACTCCAAATATAAAAATAGTGCTATGCTATAAAATGTAAATGTGCATATATAATACGTTATTAATTAAAGAAACGCACAAATAAAAGCTTTGTTTCACTGATTAGAGTTACCATGATTTTAATTATAATAAGAATAATAAATACTAAATGCCTGATGATAAAGATGAAAACTCTAGCCTTCAATACCATGTCAAAATCATTGCCTACAGTGTATGAAAAAAGCACAAATTTAAAACATTTTCTTTCACTTGGTCGTCACCGTTTAAGAACCTCTTCGAAGCTGCGAATAATGGCATGCCTTATACCGAGCGAAAAGTCAACGAGGGGAGTCGAACCGGCGACTGTTTGCTCGCACCGAGCACTTAGCACTTAACGAACGAGTGGGCATGACTTTACTTTGCGTTTAACCCTATTTGCAATAATTATTATTAGTCTACTTCTTGGCACTTTGAAATACACACCATCACTCGTAAGTTTTGTTACGGTGACTAATATCAAATATACAGATGACATTATTCGAGAAATATGACAACTTGATTGGACGATATATAAAATATTTATTTTGATAACAACTCCTTTTGCTAAACTTGATTTTGACGGATGGTATAATGAGAAGATTACGTGATTATCAATAATGGGCTGAACTTTATCTTTTCATGAAGTTGGATATGTGGGTAATAATGGAAATCTGAAAGCATCAGTGACACAAAAGTGCTGATACTTTCACTTCACAAATGAAATTTAACATTTTATCTAATATAAAAAAATCAATGTTTGTTTGTTTGTTCGTATTTTATGCGTTGCCACACCCTTCATCCGATTGCAATAAAACTTTAACAATCTTTTTGCTTGCATTTGCTTGAAGGTTATAGGAATAGTAAAATTGACTTACAGTTGGTCTTATATATAAAAACAATGTTTGTATGTCTGCCGTTCATTTTTTCAACGTATGCTTGCACTTGCGCGAAGGTTATAGTGCAATTAACTTACAGTAAGAAGCGCGTGTGTCGTAACATAGACAGTCGACAGTAAACGTCAAACGTCAAACAGACAGAAAAAGAAAATATATTGTGTATCCAAAAACACTTCAATAAACACAATTAAAACACAAACAATTTCTTTCTTTGAGTGGCATTGCAATTTGCAGCGCTTACCGGGTACCGGCTAGTTTATAATAAAAAATCTTTAAAGGTTTCTTTACATATTTGTTACTTTAATAAAGAGCTTAACCAAAACGCTTTCGCAATCAAAATTATATGACAGAAAAATGTGTAACGGTATTTCATGTACACATTTCAAACATAATTTATCTGACGTCAGATGGTCACCTAATGAAAAATTTCATTTCATATATTCCAGTTACAAAAAAAACCAGATCGATAATAAATCTAAATGCCTATTACAGGTGGTAAAGGCGCCATGCTTTCTCCCCCCGCAACATAAATATCCAACCCTCGCAATGAATATAATTGGATCGAGCTCTCCTTCTGGCCCATAAAACGTTTTTTAATAATTTCGTTTTTTTGATTTTGACACTAAATTAACACCCCCCGCGGACGTCCGTGCAATGCGGTGTCAGATAAAGGGTATTCGTTCTGTTAACATCATGACACCCGGTCGCACAAATTCAAAAATTACAACCAAGTAATTATTATACGACAAAAAATGATGTATTTTGATTTTCTATATATTTGTAAATATAAATATGATTGTAATGTGACAAACATATTTTTTCATAGAAAAACTACAAAAATCAAACACGTTTTTGTGGTAAAATAATCATTTTTATTCATAAAATAATAAATGGATTGATATGATATTTTTGGTGATTTTTTTTTATAAAATTGTACATGACTATGTCGAATTTTTTTTTTCTATAGTTATTCAACACTTCTTCACAAAGTTTTTTTTTTAATAATAATACTGTTTTTTCTATTATTTGTAATAAATAATATTAATAATAATAAATAAAAAATAATATTGTAATACAAATTAATAATAATAACTATAAATTAAGGTAAAAATAACTTACTGAATACGTGGAATAATCTAAGTATTTTATATTAAAATGAACTTCCACAAAGTTATCACTGAGTCCATCGAAAGTATAAATTAATTTGTTTTTCTACAATAATAATGAAAAGAGCGTTTTGAGTAACACTACACTATGTTAATATCTCGATTTGGCCAAAAATCTACCTCTTATGTGCAGATTACGAATATATTGTAATTCATATATTTTTTATTTATTGATACACACTTGTAACTGTGTAATATTAGATATTTAGGTCTTAATTTTTATTTTTGAGTCTTATTTTTTTTTAATTTCTATTAAATTTGACACTAACTTGGGTTTCATATGTCGGCATCTTCAGACACTCCCCACTAAATGCCTAAAAATAAAGAACAGCAAAAACTGGGTTATTAAATTTGAAAGATTCAAATTTTATCAATAATATAACATTGAAATAAATATCATGTTTTAAGCTCCTAGTAAAAGAGTAAATATTTGGATAGTGGATTTAATATAATATAACACGCTGTGATAACAGCTTAACGACCGTGGACGCGTATTTGAGTCTTTGAAAAACAAAGGTTGCTGGCCGGCGAACTCATATATGCGTATAGGCGAAGTATCTGGAAGCTAAGAAAATTAAATTTTGTAAAGATATCTCAATTTGTTTACAAATTATAGTGAATTTAGTAAAATTACAATTTTTCGCAAAATTTTATTTCGCCAGGTGAAATTTTATAAAAAAAAAAAACGTACGGTCGTTAAGCTGTTTTAAAAATCATGAACCAAAACAGTTTCTCACAAAACCATATTTCTACGGAAAAAAAACTCCGATAAAAAAACTTACAGTTATTTTAATGTCTGGACTTAAGTAAATTGTTGAAGCGTAATCCTGCAATAAGACGACAGGAAATGATAATTAAGAACTAAATTTAATTGCAGTATGATGGCTTATTATATTATTGTATAAGATATGTTTTTATTATATATATTAAAACGTTTCGAATAATAAAATACCGACCAAAGTGCGATAATTGGCCAATGGATCACCTTTATCTCCGCAACCGTCACATTTGGAATAACACGTCGGCCGGTTTCAACCGGTTAAATAAATAAAATTAATTTAATTTAGCGGGGGCACAAACCCGCACGCGATTTCGAATATCCGGATTCGTTACGGCAAAGATTTTAACGGATTTCGAAATTAATTTCCTGCCCCCTGTCGGATTTTTAACAACGTGATATCGATCATAGTGTTATCTGCTAATGGCGATTTCAAAAAGGGACACTTGACGCTATTCCGTGACATTAGTTTGACATTTTTTGATTGAATTTTGACACCTGCTGTCCATTAAAATAGCGTTACGTGATTATATTATATGTACACAATAAATAATTGAACTATGTCCAATGTCAAAGACAATTTTTTGATCGATAATAGATTAAGATATAAAGAAATACCGTATCACCATTTTTCTTTCGTTATGCCATATTTTTTGCTGTTAATACCAGGGGTGGCTGGGTAGGAGTCGATTGGGCTCGCGCTAGCTCCTTGTTGAATTAAGAAAGAAAAATAATATTCTCATATCAACTGTGTAAACATGCATTATAATTAAATTAAATAACGCAGTTATGTACATTTGGCGTTTCTAACATATATATTATCAACTACAGTTTAATTAAAACGTTTGAAACGTGGAATTGAAACTAAAAGAATATAACCCATTTCGCTCTTGTATCTAATGTAAGTAAATACTAAATATAAAACATTTTTCGGCTATTTACATTAATTAAATCACGAAACACCATCATTCCATTCCCACAGAACACTGCGAATAGCTTTAAGATTAAACTTATTGACAGCCCACTGCTGGTTGATATCAATATCTTTTGAGCTTTCTTCAAAGCATCCACCAACGCAAAACAAGAGATAATTAAAAACCAATTGTTTATAATTTCTTTTTTCAGATAGAGCTATAGACATATTGAATTAGGAAGGAAGTTATAAGAAATAAAAAGCTTTTGGCCTTACTATATATTCCTTTTTCGTAATATTAAAGAATGGGAGATAAAAGATGACAGCATACCTGATATAAATCTATTCAGTGATCATTATACTCGATTGCGGTATTGTATATGACAAAGGTCTACTGAACACGGTAACGAGAATATCAGTAGTTAACAATCAAACTGGACATATCTCACGTATATACAAACACAATTATTAGCGAAAGATAATTTAATTACTAAGAACACAAATTTTGGGCACTAATAGTGGTAACCAAAAACGTATGTTATTTATTTAAAAGAGACTTGAGGGAGAGAGAAGAGAATCACTTTCGATTGCTGCCAAGTGTACCAATAAATTTGGAAATATATCGACTGTGGAAAGGAAAAAGGGCGTAACCCACAGTTTTTTCAAAGCAGCTTTTTTCAATAATCACAGTGTATCTTACTTGATACACGTAAAAGGATGTTAGCTGCAAATGCCGAATTAATATCTAAATTTAGCTTTTAAGTTTGAAAAAAGGTAAGCTTGTGAAAATTGAAACCAAGAAAAAGGCCTGAAACAAGGTTTTTCTTAAACAACTTCTTAAATTATTATTAGATTATGTCAATTAACCACCAGTATAGAAGTCTCCGTGCACTTCAAGATTGTGTTTATTTCATAATTTGCATATGGCCGAAAATCATCAAAACACGTTTTTGTGCCTTCTGTAAAATTTGCTATGTGTGAGTTACCTTCTTTTTCCTTTCCAAAGTCGATATATTTCCAAATTTCTTGGTACACTTGGCAGTAATGTCAAAACTTGAACGACGAAATAAAGACGTGGCAGTAACACAAAACAAAAATATTTATATATCATGTAACCGATTCTAAATTTAATCTCGCTTAATTCGACATTTACTGTTTCAATTACTTACAATATAACATAAAGCCATTATATTCATAACACCATAAAATTAACTAGGTGTGTTTTTTGTTTCTATATTTATTGTTCTCGCTCTTTCTTGTTCTAGTGTTATTTTTTAAATAAAGTTGGCAGGTGTACTTAATAAAAAATAAAAAAATAATGATAGGGTCGAAAAAGGTCACTTCTTTGAGACAAGACGTAAAACAACCTGCACATAATTGCTTTTGCCTGTCGGGGAACTAAACACTTGTTATGTTATTTACAGGCGAGGTGCGTGCGCTTAATTAATTCTCAATAATATTACAATTTCAAAATAGTCAATAAGTTCAATAAAATTTCATTATTAATATAATATTCTCTTCCAATAATAAATATGAACACAATTGATCGAAAACTTTAACAGTTAATATCATGTGACGAATAATTGTTTGACAAAAGATTATGTAATGATCCTCGCCCCCTCTTTATAATATTACTCTGTCCAAAAAGATAGATCGACCAATTGAATTATTATCGGTAGGAAGCTCAAATTCTATTTAAATGTCTCCATTAGGAAAGTGGTGAAGTAGGAATAGTGAATAAACTGAATTCGTCAAAATCTACATAGTTGTGAGCAGTGTTCCCCTAAGCTGTGCCCGTGTGCGCGCGCACACAACTCGCCGAACGCGCGCTCATGTAATGAACAGAGCGCACAAAAGTCACACCAGCTATACCACCACCAGAATAAATTAATTGTCATCATATATGTTATATGTGTTGATTATTATTTTCATTATAAAAAATAACCATTTCGTTAAGTAGGTCTAAATACCGTTATGTGGCGCACATTTTTTTTTAATTTCCTTTCAAAGTTGCACAGCCAATGTATTTTTCGCATATAACCTTCGAAAAATTAGAGGGAACATTGGTTGTTGAGGCTTAAATTTGTATTAAAACAGCTTAACGACCGCACGTTTTTTTATAAAATTTCACCTGGCGAAATAAAATTTTGCGAAAAATTCACAAGCATTATAATTTTACTAAATTCAATATGATTTTTGTAAGCAAATTGAGATATCTTTACAAAATTCAATTTTCTTAGCTTCCAGATACTTCGCCTATACGCAAATATGTGTCCGCCGGCCAGCAACCTTTGTTATTCAAAGACTCAAATACGCGTCCACGGTCGTTAAGTTGTTAAAAATATATTTACTTATCACATATTAAAATGTATTTATATTAAGTTTTCTTATGTTTTTTTAACGTATAAAATTTTACAATCAATAACGTAAACGTGACTTCTTAATTCAACGTTATATAATATGTTGAAACGCGATCGATATAGTATATCTCCACCAAATCATTAACGAAAAGTTCTTTAATATTTAAAATAATTTATTGAATGCTCCTTTCATTATAAGATGCACTTTGTAATAAATATCGCCTTGCATTTCCGGTTCAATTTTGTAGTACATACGTTAATTTAATAGGGGGCAGATAATCACATTATATGTAATATTGAAAGAATACTTGGACTATTTCTACGAATCAAATTTTCACCAACAATTTGACCTCCAATTTATGTCATTATTTTTTAGATCTGCTTAAAGTTCATGTTATAATAACAGACTTATTTATCATCACAATATCATCTGTTTCTGAATCACAATATTATTCATATGTCTTATTTTATTCTGCACCATTCAGCATCGCATTAGTACTAGAATCTACGTGAATAAATGTGGCTCAGCCAAATGAATGTTTATTTTTTCGTACTCTATGGGCTGCCAAGCCGCTGATCCGATTGCAATTAACTTTGACTAACTTTTTTCGTGCACTTCCTTAATTAAACTTCCAGTAGGTCTTATATATAAAAATCAATGTTTGTATGCCCGCCGTACGGCTCATTTTGACAACGTATGCTTGCACTTGCGCGAAGATTATAATATAAATATGAATACCGGGATAACAAAATAATGTTTAAATAAAGCAACAAAAATTGTGATCACAATACCGGACGACCAAATCAAAATCGATATTTTATTTCCGTCATTAAAAATATAGCATACTCATATATGGGTGATTGTTTTTTTTGTATATATAGTAGAAAGTACATCATCGAAATCATCATAAATTCTGAAACCTTTCAATATTGATGCAACTTTTATCAGATTCAAAATATTTCAATTCAACGTTAAAAATTTAAGAAATCTGTTGGTTTTTTACATTCATCTTCTGATTTGGGGTAATTTTCAATACCGACGTAGTGGTATTTTTGCATTTTATAACAACACGAATATCGGGATTTTATTATCGGGTATTGATAAACTCTAGTTCCCAATATGCAGCCCAAAGGTTTAAAATGTAGAATCTAAGCACAACCTTTTAAAAAATATATTTGGGTGTCACTTAGTTGCTTCACTTCTCTCTTTGTGGATGATAGCAGAAAGAAGGATAGAAGTACAAAAAGATGCTAGTAGTCATTTAGTCGCTCTGCTTAGAGCATAATAAAGAAGGCAGATGAGGAGGATATGGAAATATCACAAACTAATTCTATCATGCTATTCGAAGCTGCAACCTTACAACTGAAAAGCTAAAAACGTTGACTGCTCAACTGACTGACTTGAAAGCATTATAAATTTTTAAAAATACCAATTTGTCACTACCTATAAAAAATCATAATAAATATATTATTTATACTCTGATAAAATAACATTCTAATTTACATTATTATGCTGGTATTGTTTACTACAAAGGTGTAATAATCCTTTTTACAAACACAGGTGTTTGATTGATTTTTGTTTTTATTGAGGGGCGTTCGGTTCGTTGTCAGTGGATTCAATTGTAATTTAAAAGCACTATAATGACTATTGAAACGTAACTAATCGCGTGTATACAGTATATTATACAACAAAAGGGGTAACAAAATCCTCGTAAAAGTGTTTTCCTACAACAAATTTGTTTCTACTAAAATATCAGACTCTATTTTTTTTATACTTCTAATACTTGGCAAAAACTTACAGACCCTATTATACTCATTATATTAAAACGTTGCCAGAGAAGACATCATCCTAACCAAATAGTTTGTTTGAAAAAAATGTGCACGTGCCCTTCTTCCCACTTTGTTTTGTTTTCATTAAAGTCCCATTTTTTAGAATTTAGCGTACCAGGGATAGCAACATTAACTCAATTTCTGATAATTTCCAATTTTATAATGCATTAAATGATTTGAATTGTTTGAATTTTGTACTTTTCCATGAGTTTTGTCGCTAACGACCCGGGTTTCGCCTTTCGGCATCTTCAGGCATTCCAAGTGCACGGATGTACTTGAATTGACGCGTAGTAAACAGTTTATATCGTTTATAAACAAAAATATAAGTAGATCACTAAGTTAAAAGGCTATTAAAATGTAAATTAGCGAAAATTGAATGTATACAATTTTTTAATGAATTAAGTGGGTTTGTTATAATTATGGGGATTTTTTGAAAATACTAATGACCAGATAATAACATAGGAATGTTTAAAATAAATCTAGGGTTTTATCCGACCTATTATTAATGAGTTGATTTGTTTACTTTTTAGCCTTTTAACTTAGTGATCTACATATATTTTTGTTTATAAACGATACAAACTGTTTACTACGCGTCAATTCAAGTACATCCGTGCACTTGAAATGCCTGAAGATGCCGAAAGGCGAAACCCGGGTCGTTAGCGACAAAACTCATGGAAAAGTACAAAATTCAAACAATTCAAATTTAATATTGAAATTCCATCAAGCACCCTCAGTCGAAATACTTAATTATTGCATTAAATGATTTCGTATTATCTTCTATGTCAGGGTTTCCCAAACTTATCGTGCAATGGAACACTTCTCAAATCTGGAAATGATTCCGAAACACAGCTTATTTTTTAGGTCGGGTAATTCATAATAGTAAAAATATTGATATTTATATATGTATGTTATTGAATCACTTATTTTTTTAACTTGTAACATAAAATTTCTGCCTGTAATTAGATATTTGACGTTTTAAACATCAGTGAAAATTGACTATCACTCGAATTTTAGTATGAAATAGAAGACGCTTAAATGTGTTGCAGCGAATATTACCATCCCAAACACCAGTGTACCGCGAAACATATTTAGGGAAACCTTGTTCTAGATGAACCTAATAGTATATCGTATCGCTTGGTATAATGACAGAATCATATTACGTGACAGACCAAATAATTCAACTTATTTAAATACGATACAAATGATACAAATTTTCGGTTCATGAAGAGCTATCTACATGAAATATTACATTTATTATTGTAGAAATGTTTCTGTCAAATAAATTTCATATATTTTTTTATAGAATCAACAATCTATACAAGTGTTGACATCAAATTACATTATATTGTATTATTTTGAAATGGTTTGCCATCCCAATTTGTAGAGACAGGTTGCAAGCGTCAGATGCCAGCAATGAATCATCCCCAGTGCTTTTTGTATTTTAATATACATATGTGTTCGCCGCCGTTTCTAAAAGAGCAGTCTATCCTAAATCAAGTAAATATAATACTTTGTAACATCACTCTTATCAGTCTGTTTTAAAACTTTAGTTTTAAAATATACGGCTGAATGCATAAAAAACATTTTTTTAAACTAAAATATCACAAGAGAAATTGACATACGGAAGTAAAAATAAATATGATTTTTTCAACGCCCACTGTCTATATTTAGTTAGACACAGATTTAAATTTAAAGTGATTTACTTCTCAAGGTTGTTTTATCCATGTCCGCTCCCAATGTGGAGCATATGGCTCGAGAACTGTTTCTAACACAGTCGTTTAACCCATATTATTCATAGAGAGTAGTAAGGATAGAAGGATAATGCTAGGGTAGGACTATTGATTAGCTAATCACTCCTAATGGATGCATCTCAACACAAGTTTTTCTACGAGAACTTTTTGTCACACAGTCGCTTAACCTATTTTATTCAAAGAGAGTAGTAAGGATAAGGCTACGAGAGGACTATTGGTTAGCTAATCGCTCTCGCTACACCCAATTATTAAAAGATCGGAAAGGGTGGGAGGGAATTTTTAGACATCACATACACCCATACCTTCGAACGGAAAGATCGAAAAAATACTGTTCGTGCTGGGACTCGAACCCGTGCAGTCCGGCTAGGATGCGCAACACGCTCTGCGCCATAGGACCTGACGAAGGTATCGGCTCGATGCAAATCTGGTCTGCACATCAGCAGCTTAGCATTTCACTAGTCACACAACGTTCCCGCTAAGGTGTGCGCGTGTGCGCGCGCATAACTCATAAAATGTGCCCGCACATATTTCTCCATCCCCGCACAAGGCCGCGCACAGAAATATTGTAAAAATAAGTCTGTTTCACCAAACTTTTATATTTGTGCACATTTTTTATTTTGCTGAAAATTAGAGGGAACGTTGGTCACTAAAATGCATTAAATATTACGGCAAATAAAAAGCAATCTGAATTATTTTTGTATTTCTTAATTAACATTGTATGCATATTAAAGATTCTATGAAACCAGAGGGTGAGGCAATACAATATTTTATAGATCGCAAGTGGCTTCTACAATTAAAAAAAACATTTATCTTAAAAAATTTCAAAGTCTCTCAATGTTTCATAATGAATATTTGAGTAAACAGTTAGTACTTGTGATAACAATCATTGTGATGAAAATATTTCAGCTATGGCTATTTACTACAGTGGCTGAGAAACATAAGCACACGCATTGCAGTGGTAGAAGACCGGCGGTAGTGGAGCCATTAGACGGCAGCCTATCCACTTAGCGTGCGGTAATAAAAATTGATTGATGACCGACAGACATATCTAGTATCTACTTTAGCTTTTCACAAGCTTTTGAACACATCACACTAGTTAAGTTTTTTATCGTTGCCATTTATAAAGTGTACCTTTAAGCTTATGTTACTAAGCAAATACTTTCAAGTTTATAGTAGGTTAAGCATTAGCAATATAAGTTTTTACAAAACTTTGATGTTTATTATAAGAAAAAATAAGCAAGTTCAAAAACTATTGAATCACTTCATCAATACAACGGTAGAAAAATCGACAAAAATATGCTTTGAGCTATGAATGCCATTATAGGCATTAAATACATTATGATGAATTCTATGCAATTGATGGATGTACTGAAATTTTAAAATAAGGCTCACACAAATATAATCGTACAGTGAGACTTAGAAAAATATGAATATACTTTCAATGCAAGAGTAAGACAACACATTATTTTATTATTTATCCATGTCCGCATCTGACATATAGCATATGGGCACGTAATGAAGTCTTTCTTAACAGAAGTGTTTCTAAGAGAACTGCCCGTTGCTTTGTTGCTCAACCTCTTTTTCCACAGAGATAAGAAATATAATGATAAGGCTAGGACAGGACTAGTGGTAAACTAGTTGCTCTCACTATGCCTCATTTTTAGAATAGGATAGGTGGGAGAGGGAATTTAATACATTCATGCCTTCCAACAGAAATCTATAAATCCTAAAAATCAAATTATAAAACTGTCCGTACGGGGTATTCGAACCAGTGATCTCCGCAACCAAAGCCAACGACGTTCACCACTCAACTACGCAGGCAGAATACTATTATAGAATAATTAATATGTATACCCAAATATTATATAGTTTTTTTGTTGTAGATACAAAAACGTCTCTTTGCTCTAGTGCAGTGTTACATATTATGGAGAAAAATACCAGCCAGAAATTAACACTACTCTTCTAAAATTACATGTAGTGAAAACGTATTAAGTCATGCAAAATATTAAGCTGTCATTATCTCGAAACTAAGATTTTCAGATTGTCCTACTGGCCTACTGTTGTTAATAATTGGTGGAAAGTGTTTCAGAAATCAACATGTTTTTCATAATAGTTCGAATGGCTAAGAAAAACATTTAGTTTTTGTTTGGTATCTTAGTTCCAATGTTGAAGCTAAGGCGATTTTCCTGTCAGCTATATTCAGATTTCTCGTAGATCAACATTATTTACATCTATTAACTTTTGTGTTATGAAGTTTCAATCCAATCAATATCATCGAACCGTTGCACAATGTTTCGAAAGTAATTTGTTTATATCTCAACCTGTCCTAGTTAAACAGACTAAAAATAACAAAGTATTTTAGTTCTACAGTTTTTAATAATTTTATTCGTTGATAGCTATTTCGGCTTGCACCATCGTCAGAACAATGTTTAAACTAATATTTTGCTCAGCTATATATACTGGCTCTGAAGAGATACACAATGCATCAAGTTATTCACTCTAACATCCTAATTATAATTACAATATTACACTTATCACATGTGATTCTAGTTTTTCAAAGAACGATTAACAATCTGGGTTTATTTCTTAAAACATTAATTAGGATAAAATTAAAATGATATTTATTATTAATGACATTACATCAAATTTATTAACAATGGCTTTATTGTTTCGAACAACAATAAGCAATATGGGATTTTTCAAAGTAAATTAGGATAAATTATACTAATATTTATTATTAATTACAATAGGGGTTTTAGTCCTAGTTATTTTAGCGATAAAATCCTGCATGCTCTCATAGTCTCTGGATCAAACGTCCCTATAAGGTTTACCACGAAATGGTATATCGTAAGTCGCCAGTGGGCAAGAATGTTTTAATTCAAAAATAAAAACAATGCAGACGACATCACTGTCAGTACGTAAAAAAGTATTAAAAAAACCTTCTTTCTCTTCGGTATGTTGCTATCGCAAATAGTAATTAAGTTGCTCAGCGTGAAAGTTTGTCATTTATAAAATCCATTAATTTCGTCTGGGGAGTGGATGTTTAAAAACGAGAGTTATTTCAACAAATTAATGAAAACGAAACGGACCGTTTTCGTAGCTTAATTATTCATTTAATGGTAACTGTAATATTGAGGTAACGAGAAAGCTTCGTTATGTGTTCAAATAAGAGCGCGCAAAAGCTCCAGTCGGTGCTTGCTCCAAAGCGCCGAATTAAATTAATTATATTTCATTACGTCGGGCGCAGGCCGGATGCGGAGGCGGACGAAATGCAATAAGCGCCATTTTAGAAATTTCTAACACTGCTATTTCATTTATTTCGACATAACAAGTGTTCAGCGAAACATTTATTCAAACGGACAAACACTTTTCAAACACCTGCAAACGTGTAAGCGCTTCCAGTGACGGTTTTAATGCATTTTAAATACTATTATTATACACTTTAAATTCTTCACTAAGTAGGTATATTATAATTAAATACCACTCTATCATTGCGTTTTTTATTTTAAATTTAGAGCCCAGCTTTTCAATGAAACGACAGTAATAAAATTTAACACTTCATTCTACACTATATTCTTTTTTACACGTTTTTGAAATAATACGATCAACTAAAAATAACAAACTCTAACATTATTTTCTATACAAATAACAAAAAATCCAACAACACTACACAATAATAACAAACAAATACATTAGATACAAACACATTAAACGTGTCAGAAGTTTCTAGCGATAGAAGGGATTTATGTCCAGTCGCATATAATCAAGAAGCGAATAAAAGCATTTTTTTTTTAAATAAAATACATACTTTGAATAATACTTAGTGTAATGTACTTACTAGGTCTTCATTATTATCCTTTTTTATACGATTTTCTCTACAACAAAGTTCTTCTTTTAGCAAGTAACACGGTTTTTTTAATTCAGGAAACCAATCATCAATTTTTATATGAATTCTATCATTTTTGTACACGGTTTTTTTTGTGAAACGTATTTACCGGATACAAAAAGAGATGAGTGTGCTAAATTCTTTAAGCCTATTGAATTTTATAAGATATTTTGGGTTTTTAATGGTGTTGTACAAAATTATTGATCTTTTAATGTGGAATAAATCTAGAACGCGTATTACCACATTGTTAAGGTAAAAGTTTTGCTAAAGTTTTAGATAATAGCTAAAGAAAATAATACACCAATAATATTATGTTTTTAATTCGATTGACATGACAAAAGATACAGTTAAAAAAACATTGAAGAATAATTAATCTATTTGGTATTTAATTTATACTAAATGCCAAAGATGTATGAGTGTCGTCAATAGAGATAGTTATAAAATCACTTTTCATTTTTAAAAAAATCAATAGTTTCAATTTATAAAAACACTTTATTAAATAAACCATTCGCGCATTGATGAATCTACATAATGCTCAAGTCAATCATACTATTCAAAATCTCATCTCAACAAAAATGAAAATTTCCATTTTGGAGTGTCATTTTATATTATTTGATCTTTTTTTTCTTTTATGAGCTTTTCTTGATGGCATTTTTTTCATATGAAAAAATCGACTGAACGCAAATGCCATGAAAAACGAATTTCAAAATCGGATTGATATTCAAATACTTCTCTCTCAACATCGATATATTTTCACTTAAATATTCAGACTTTTGCAATGCTTCGGAATCCGTGGGTTGTCGCCGTGTGTTATTTGTTTGTGAATTCAATGATTTGAAAGTAACACAATTACAAACGTATGTATATATTGGTTTGTGACGCGTTCGTTGTATCGCATTAAAAAAATATACTATGTATGTAATGTTACTATTTATACTTTCGTCTGTCGATATTAACAGCCCTTATTCGATACTGTAATGATACATTCATCATATACCTGATCCGACACTTACATGTACTTAGAAAATTTATTAGACTCAATATATAAATCATTTTATTTTCTTTAATCCAAATCAGCTCCTAATGTGGAGCATATGGCCTCCCAGTGGAGGTTTCTTAACAGATTTTTTTTCTACGAGAACTATTTGTTACTCAGTCGCTCAACTTCACTTTTTTCAAAGTGAGTAGTAGGGAAGGAAGGTATAGACTAGAACAGGACTAGTGGTTGACTAATCGCTATCGCTCACCCAGTTATTAAAGTATCAGAAGGATTGGAGGTGAGGAAATGTAATGTAAATTGATATTACAGCACCCAGTCTTCGATCACAACTTTGAATTGAATAATTCTCAAATTCAATGTGATCTGATCGGGAATCAAACCCAGACCTGCGTGATCGGTAGAGCAAGCTCTAACCAACTGGGCCACAGCAGACAACAACAAATCTATTTTTAATTGATTAAGAATGTCTTTTAATTTAAATATAAATTGATTTGTCACCTAAGAAATTAAATTCATTTTAGTATAAATTCAAAGACACATTTTGTGTAAAAAATGTAACACGAGGAGCATATCCGGTTCAACTATAGTAATATTATTTTACTAATAAATAAAAACTTGATTATAATTCTTAACTTATAGATAACAACATTGAAGATGAGACTTTTCTTTTCCATTGGACGCAAGGAGGGGTAAAATACAAACACATATAGTAATTATTACAAATAAATTAATTATATCATATAGAAAGAAATTTCGTAATGGTACGCCGCATGTCTTATTTGAAATGTTTCATTTCTATAATTGATTTTACAAATTTTCATAGCTAATATGTTCTTTTTATTAAGTAAATTTGAATATTATTTGTTTGAATTGTTTGAATTTTGTACTTTTCCATGAGTTTTGTCGCTAACGACCCGGGTTTCGCCTTTCGGCATCTTCAGGCATTCCAAGTGCACGGATGTAAACAGTTTTTATCGTTTATATACAAAAATATAAGTAGATCACTAAGTTAAAAGGATATTAAAATGTAAATTAGCGAAAATTGGATGTATACAATTTTCAATGAATTAAGTGGGTTTGTTATAATTATGGGGATTTTTTCAAAATATTAATGACCAGATAATAACATAGGAATGTTTAAAATAAATCTAGGGTTTTATCCGACCTATTATTAATGAGTTGATTTGTTTTTAAGCCTTTGAATGATAGCAAGTTCTTGAATTATTAATAAAATGACAATTATTCTAAACGTTTTATCACAATCATTTTAAACGAGCAATTTTATCTACCAAATTCTCCATTGAGGACCCTCAGTCGAAATACTTAATTATTATTTGTTTAATTCAATTAATAATTGTACGAGATTGCTAGAGGACTTTTTTAATTTTTTTAAAAACAATAATGTTTTTCTTATATATCAAAAATAAGAAGCAACAAAAATTTTAATATATAAATATTTAACAAACGTGCACTAGAACTAGACAATACCAGCTCTTTTCTTAATACGGACTAGAAACTGAACAAAACAAGCTTAAATTCATAATCCTTGCGGGAATCGCGTGTTAATTGTTATCACACCTTGTAGTTATTTTTACTGAGCGTTGCATTTAGAGCAACTTCGGAAAGATGAACTATCACAACACATATAAGGGAAGCAGTTGAGCTTACAGCATTACGAATAAAAAAATAATATAACCAATAAATAAAATGGTTAATTTTAATAAATAAAACTATTTGGTAAGTATTAAAAACGAAAGAGTAAAATCTGGCAAAAACGTAATATATTTTAATAAAATTTACAAAACTGATGAGTCAAAATGTATCAATTGTTTTATAAATCAATTATTATTTCGTCGGGTCTTATGGCGCAGCGTTTAGCGTTGTAGGCTTCCGTGCCAGACCTCACGGGTTCGAGAATTAACATTTTTCGATTTCTGTTCGAAGGCATGGGTGTTTTTGATGTCCCTCTCATCATTTCCGTCCCTTTAACAACTGGGCGTAGCGATAGAGATTAGCTAACCACTAGTCTTGTCTTAGCCTTATCTTTACTACTCTCTTTGAATAAGAGAGATTATGCTACTGAGTAAGAAACAGGTCTCGTAGAAAAACTTCTGTTAAGATATCTCCATTAGGAAGCCATATGTTCCACAGGGGACATGGATAAAAAAAATCCTCCAAACCAATCATTCTGTATACTTGTTTATTATATTAAGTAAATACATGATTAATCAAAGTGTTGATTTTATTATACGATCAATTCATAATTAATTAAATTAGCTTCATTTAATTATTTGAATATTGTATAATAACCAAAATTATACTATATAATAATTATGTATCTGTCTATTTTTTTTCAATACACATCGAAAGGGGAAAGGAAAAAGGACGGAACCCACACATATAAAATTTTACAGGAGGCGCAAAAAACATGTTTTGATGATTTTGAGCCATACGCAAATTATAAATTATACACAACCTTGAAGTGCATGAAGACTTCTATACTGGTGTTTAATTGACATAATATAATAATAATTAAAGAAGTTGTCTACGGAAAACCTTTATTTCAGTCTTTTTTATTGGTTTTCATTTTTTACAAGGTCATCTTTTTCAAACTTAAAATCTAAATATAGATACTAATTTGGCATTTGCAGCTTGCATCCTCTTTATAGAACGTGTATCAAGTTTAATTCATTGTGATTATCGAAAAAAACCTGTCTTTTTTCCATTCCACAGTCGACACAATTATGTAATAAAACTGAACAATCGCTCACATTTCGTTGACTGTGAAGCATAGAAGATAATGTGCCCCCTCTTTTAACAAATAAATGCGAGGAATAACTCTTTTGACATAATTTACGTTGCTAATTGGATGAGCATGAGCTAATTGAAGTCTTTCACACGGGTTCGACGTCGTGCTAGGCGATATTTTTCGGAAGCTCGGTAATGATTTTATTATTTAATAGTTCATTATATTATATTATATTTATAATAACAAGAATAGAGGGATGTTTCCGGTACGGATACTCAAACATACTTTGTCATTTGCGTTATTCGTTATACAACAAATAAAACTATATTTACGTATTTTTTAAAGAAGGGTAAACAAGCAAATAGGTTTCCTATTGTATGAAAAATTGCTTCGTTGTTAGTGTCGTACAAGTATTAGAATGCGTTGGTTTACTTAAATTTGACTAGTTTCTAAAGTCTGTGATAAGTGTTCAAAAGTAAGAATTTTTTAAAAATAAAATACTCATTTGTTCTAATTTCACTTTTATTTAATATTATCAGAACCGGTTTCGCTCATTACGAGCATTATCAACTTACAATAAATAAAATATTACAGTGTTATGTTTATCATCTACTAACAGTGAACACACTAAAAGTGAATAAATCTTGCTAACAGAAACCGCTTCAGATAATATTTAAAGCGTGAAATTTCTAATCTTAAAATAAATTTACTTTTAATCCTATATTTTTTAATGTTCTGGGAAACACATAAAGTCCATTTATAACATTTAATACAGCATTTTTAATAAAATATAAGTAAGGGTATTATAATACATCAGGTTTTTTTTTGCGTATCTCTTCTATGCTAGTACATATAGTTAATGTAATTTTAAACATAGTTATGACGAGGGCGTAAGCCCAAATAGCTATCAACTATAAATAAAATAACAATTGCAGTCCTTAAATATATTGATATTTTTTTTAACTTATAATAATGAAGTTCTACCAATTAAATAAAATTGCAATCAATAAACATAATTGACAATTGACAACGTTCAAGTGATATGCTTGGTGAATTTATCAGAAAGAGTTTTAATATCCTTTAAACTAACTGTGATTTTTTTAACAGTTAGTTAGCTCTTGCTCTAGCGATCACGCAGGTCTGGTTTCGATTCCCGGTAAGATCACAGTGAATTTGATAATTATTCAATTCAAAGTTGTGATCAAAGTCTGGGTGTTTGTGATGTCAATTCACATTATTTCCTCTCCTCCCATCCTTATGATCCCTTAATAACTGGGTGTAGCAATAGCGACTACTTAATCACTAGTCCGGTCTTAGCCTTATCCTTTATTATCTACCACTCACTTTGAAAAAAAGTGAGGTTGAGTAACAAACGGTTCTCGTAGAAAAACTTATGTTGAGATACCTCCATTACGAGGCCATATGCTCCACATTAGGAGTGGATATAGGTAAAAAATATACATTAAAGATCTTATTCTAGAGAGTGTCTAGTAAAAAAGTTTTTATAATCGATCTAGAATTATTTCCGAAGCTTTTACGATTTGAAAGCTGTAAGTGAAAGTTAACAATCCAACAATTTCCTGCAAGAAATAAAACAAAAGTTTTTCAACTGATGGATATCTTCAAAGTAACAATTCGGATGTCGATGTTTTAGAAAATGATGTAATTTTATTCGAGGCGTCGTAAAAATGTCTGAAAGCGAACATTAACCCTTGCACACCGGACGGCGAATAACATTTTGAAAACAAAACAAAATTTACTTCTCTCGGATTAGTTATATATGATACAATGTTACTATGGTTGGTAAAATATAGCACACCGTGTTGAACACAACTATGTTACCTATAAGGATATACATTGTAATGAAATGTAGTATAAGATCCTTCTTTTAGTCATTTTTGAAAAGGTTAAAAATAATTGCACTTGTGGATTGGATGGTTTTCACTTGAACAAGTGAACTTGATTTTTGATTTTGTTGGAAATATAACAAAATACATATTTAATGTAGATTTTTTATATTTTAAATTTGTTATCACAACCATCCGTGCACATTATATTTTATTTTAATTCAAAAATAAAATATTATATGTTCTATGGAGAGCTACACTATAAGTGCAAATAATCTAACCGAAAGTTAATTTAATTCTAAGCCTTTTTAAAATACCCATATTGATGACATGCAGCAATTTAATATTCGATAATGTCTGTTCATATAATTAATAAAATTAAATTACTTTATTTGGTGAAATCGACTGTTTTTTCATTTATTTAATTATTATAATACTATGTTAATGTTCGGCTATCGCGTAGTCGCTAGCGTTGTTGGCTACCGTGCCGGATCTCACGGGTTCAAGTCCCAGTTACGAACAGTTATCGATTTCTGTTCGAAGGCATATGTGTTTGTGATATCTAGATATTCTCTCTCACCCGATTCTTCAATAACTAGGCGTAGAAATAGCAATAATTTAACCGCTATTCATGACCTGGCCTTATCTTTCTTTACCTACTACTCTTTCTAAAAAGGAGTGGTTAAACGACTGAGTAACAACCAGTTCTTGTAGAAAAACTTCTTATGAGATACCTTCATTAGAAGGTCATATTATTACCACATTAGGAGCAGACATGGATTAAAAATATATATTTCTAACACTACCGGGTTGATTTTTAATTCGTATTGTCGTTTTTAAAACATTCAAATTCCGCAGATACTAGCCTCAAAGCAACACGTATGTTGTGTACTTCATATTTATTTAAACACGCTTTATATTTTTCTTTGAGGGCGCGTTTTTGCTTCTTCGATGGAAAACAAAAGATTCTTCATTACTATACCATCGATAATCTTAACTTAATAGATATCATGTTTTGTCAATGTGTAAATTTTGCTAATATCATCATATTTGTTTGTTTCTGAACTTTGTCCGAAATATCTACATATTATCCGTTCAGTTCACTACTGTCTTCTACGTCTAAACATACTCAAACGTTGTTTTCCGCAATTTGACAGCAATCAAAATTCAGAAATGGCTGACAAGGAAAACAGGATCTGTCATAAGTAATGGAATAACTTCTCCAGATGCAGTCTTTGACATTTTGATTGCATCGTTATTGATCCAAGATGTTACTTTGTTTGAATGGTCAATAGATCCGACTGATGGTTGTTTGCATCATGGTGATATATCTAAACATTCTTAATGGATTGTCGCATTGTTACATCCAAAAATAATCAAACATTTGTAATGATTCTTTCGGTTTCAATGGTAATTAATTAACTTTAAATTTCCATGACTGTGTGTTGTCTCGCCACTTGCATAGTGATAATTTCCAGCATACATTATGTACATATACGTAACAATTTTGTTGTAAAAATAGAACTATGTAATCAATAGTTACGAAGTACAAAGTTTACCATTTGAGAGACACTTTTCGTGGCATGCAACATGACAGACCCTTCCTTTCCCTGCACTGACTCTTCTCACGCGATGATGTCGTGTAAATCCCAATGAAATTATTTCCCCTCACACGCGATCCTTACAGCTATCACTGAATATATTGTGGAATTCTCATAAATATTGTAAAAAACCTGAGCTGAGTTATGTATAGACGAAGTTTTTCATGGAATAACGCTTTTGATAGTACATTAGAGTCCTATTTCACATTACTCATAAAATTGTATATAATTCAACAATAACATATTGCTATCGTTAAGTCATCGTTTTATTTATTTATTTTTGTTTGTTGGAATTTATCGACTTTTAGTTGACATTTAAAATAAGCGTATTAATGAAATTTTACTATCAAATTATTTATACAGAAGGAATGTTTTGGTATATATTCGCTCTACGTTTCATTTCAAGATTCTGTGATTTATGTCATCATTCGAATGTCATATTCATGCGTATAACTGCTCATTTTTTAATGGTTAAAAAAAAACAGATGTTAACATAATAATTGAGGTATTCAAAGACTTGTTTACAACCCTCACCACCACCTCTTGAACACGGAAATGACATAACCATTGCGTACATAACCAGTTCTGATTATAGCATTGACTGAGTTCACAAAAATATGTCACATTTAAATTTACACTTTTTCAATTATGAAAATATTTTTTCCAGGTAAACTCTTCGCAACCATGCTGAAGTGGGCCGTCAATTCAAGAAGAGGTGAAGGGCAAACATCGTCCAGACTGTCTCTCGACGCTGGGGCACCGTGCCGCAGGAGAAATAGGCGAGACAAAGAAAACATGAATCGTGTTGGAAGAACCCAATCTTTACGCAAGGAATCTACACCTCACTACAGAAAATTTGAAAGCACAACTATTGGAGCACTTAAGGATGTCAGCAACATCACTCCAAAAAGCTTGAGTCCGATTAAGAGAAGAATCTCGAAGAACAATAATGACTCAGCTCCAAGTGAACCACATTTTTGTCCTGTAATTGACAACAACTATAGAGATCCTTCTTCTGTCTTTGCGATGACGCCTACGTCGTGTGCTCCCAGAAACATAGTTCCTATTCAACCGTTTTTAAAGAAACGAAGAATTTTGTTAGATACAGATATTTATGTTGATGTAGTCGATAGTAATAATGATCAAGTAAATTATATTGATCCACTCAGTGTGCAGTATTGTGTGAATAATGATAATTTAATTAAATTCAATAGCATGCGAAGATCTAGTCAAAACAAAGATGAAAAAGACACTGAAAAAATTATCACCCCAAAATCTCTACCTAATAGTGAAATCATGAACACAGACGAGAACAAAAGACTATCGGAAGAAACTGATAGTAAATTTTATATGGAAAAGCATTTCTCAAATGATTCAGGTATAGCAAAAAGTATAATTCACGCTGAGAGCTTGCCGACTTTTGAAATTGAATATTCGCCTTGCATTTTAGGTGGCACACTAAAGCCCAATGATAGTTGCGATGTTCTCGACGAAGCAAACAATTCCACGTGTTTGAGTACATTACCAGTTATTGGATCGAGAATATTTATCAAAAATCCTTTATATTTCAATATGGAAGACTTCCAGTCGAAAGTAGCTGTCACTCCAAATAAAAAACCTAAACTAGATATGGTAGAAAATTTTAGCTCTCTTATTAACAAATTATCTCCTTTATCGGCACTCAGACAAAATGGCTGCAAGCAAAGGACAAGAATATGTTCGGAAGTGTCACCGTTGGCTAAAAAGTTAGCTTCGCTGTGTTTTAAAAAAAGTAACTTGGAAGATCATTCTACAGATTCGGGTCATATTTCTAATCGAAAAATTATCACTCCGACTAAACTGAAGAAGCGGAGGGCTTTAATTGCGCATAAAGATGATGAAGTATCTATTGAGATGGAAACTAAAATGATTAGCGATAAAGTTGCTCTTTCAGATGATTCAACAATAACTGATTCTAAAATGGGTGACGTTACACTAGAAAAAATGATTGAGGATATTTTAAAAAGTACTAAAAAGGTTCGACGTGCAAGAAAGGTGAAGTTAAATACAAATCACGCTGAAATCAAAGATACATCACTGGAAGAATCCTGCTCAGAAAATTTGATGGCAAATGATTCGAGTATTGATAAAATTCCTTCAAAGAGGCTAAATATTGTCAGGTTTCAAACAACGTCAGAATCAGAAATATATGGTGAAAATAAAAGACATTTAAAAAATACTTGTCTATTGAAATCAGGCAATCAAAATGTAGATAGTTTTGGAGTGTTGCCAGAAGAAGAAAAGACGTATATTATGTATGATTCATTAAATTTTAATGAAAGAGAAGTCAAGACACCTGAAAATAAACTATCTTCCAACGAAAATATAGGATTTGAAACAATGTTAAAAGGTCGCTTAGAAAACTGTTCGCTTTCGTCTACAAGTCGAAAGAATAGCAGAAAAAGATCTAATTCATTGGATTTCACTCCAGCTCATAATTCAAGTACAAACAGGGACTGTGATTTTAACCTAAAACGTCAAAGGTGTGTTCGTAGAAAACGCAATTGTCAAAGGGTAGAAGAAACAATAATTGTAAATAAAGAAAAGGAATCAGGATTAACCCTACAAACAGGAATTCCGAGTCCATTCACACCGGAAAACAAGTCAATTAGTCGCCTGTTAGAAAGCAATTCTTACAATTCAGTAACAGGTTATCCGTTTTTTGGAAATGTTAGACAACCTTCCACTAAAAGTAGAATCTATTTAGAAGAAAACAGCTGTCCCGGTGCCATCGGTCAAACATCTAGTCCAACTCTAAATTATTTACATTTCAAAGATGCACCTCCTACGAACGTGTCAAACAGTAGTTTTATGCTCGGTCAATACTCAGCAGAAAAGAAACCGTCTCTCCACAGAAATCGTACGAAAATGTTTGGGCTTACTTTAGAATGTGGGATTCCTAGTCCATCATCTCCATTCGCAAGTGACTTCGGTTTGAATGATTTTGATTTAAATACTCCGGGGTTTTATTCTTCTTCTTTAAACGACAGTTCTGTTCATAAAGTGATTGATGATTCAGTGGATATTGTTAGTGAGCCAGTCACTCCTGTAGCTGAATTCCGTTCTTCGAGAAGATGTCTTACTTACTCTCCTGACGAAGCGGATCTCATGGCAGTTGAAGACAGTGGAATTGTATCTGCCCCAAGAAGCAGAAATACCATTGGACAGTATCCAGTTTCCAGTGGTATAATCGACTTGGCCATTCAATGCAGAGACAATCAGATTACCGTGCATAGTGAGTATGATCATTTCGCTTTTCTTATTTTTTATATATTTTACAAGTTTTTTAAAGTTTCGTATAATTAACTAAAACAAATTTTCATATTATATTCAAAATTTAAACAGTCGTAATAACGGTAAATTCTCGATATTTTAAACAATAGAACAAATAATTTAAAAAAGAGGGAAAATATAAATACTAATATATAATTTCAATCATTTTTAGTAAGCAAAGATAATAAATTACATATTTGCCTTTTATTTAGACTTTTTTTTAGAAGTACTTAACGTTAGTTTCATGCTTTTCAATTTTAAGCTGCATTTAATTTGGATATTTCGCAAACAAAAACGAAGTATAATTTTGCCAGTTTCTGCTTGGAAATGGCAAAAACTTTATTAATGGAGAGTAATCCCGTTCAATATTTTATAATATTAATAAAATTACTTTAAATGAAGGTTACGTCATTTAATATAATTAACTTTCCAATAATATTCAGTTACTTGTGTTTTATTAAATCGTTTGAAATCAAACCCCGTAATGAAAGATAATATTACGACAAAAATATAATGACAGTTGGTTTTAAATGACATTATAAGTAGACATCTAACTATTTATTCCGGGATTTCGTGATTCACTACAGTACTTAAAAATCTCTAAGTATAGCTAAAGAAAAAAAAATACACTTATTAATAATTGTAGAAACTCTTAATTACACACTTTTGTCGGCAATGATATCAATCAATATAATAATATTATGTTTTGGCGAATGATCAATCCGGGTAGTCATAAAAGATTCCAGGATTGGATGCCCTAATTGCAAGAGACATTTAAAAAACAGTTTTTATAGTGTCATTTGACTTAAATCTAAAATTGGTTTTTTTATTTACATATTTTATTAACACATCAATTATTTTTCCAGTTATTCGCTGCCGCAATTTAAGAAAACCAAGTGGAAGTGCGAAACAGATAAACGCGTATGTAAAGGTAAGCCTTATTTTCTTATTAGCACTGTAATAAGTCCATAATGCCTCCTGAATATTTATGTACGCCTTTCGCATACTAAATTAATGACCCCGGATATTATGTCAGTATCAAGTTGGGAAAGTGCTGGGAAATAAAATTTTTAGACAGTAACTAACTGATATGTTAATTTGTGTTAAGGTCAACAAATAATTTTCATAACATTATTTTTTCGTGTATAAAAACGTAAGAATACTATTATATATTTTTTTAGAAAAACCTGAAAGATCTAAAAAATAAAAATAAAAATTTATCGATTAATAATAAGTATTTTCATGGTTATTATAAAGGCCTTACCAATTTTTTCATCGCTATTTATTTTAGGCATATTTCGTGACCTTAAAGCACATCATTAGAAAGGATTTTAGGGGACGCTACAAAGCATAAAAATTCTAGTTTATTAAGACTATATAATGTATTATAATTAACTTACCACTAGTTCAGTTCTAGTCTTACCCTTCTATAGCTACTCTTTTTTAAAAAGAAAAGTTCTGCAACTGACTAATAAGCAGTTCTCGTAGAAAACTCTATGTTGATATACCTCAATTAGAAGGTCATATGTTCAAAAAAAAATCATAATCACTGATATTCTTTAATTCTGACTATTTTAAGTATTCAACACGTGTATTGTTATTTGAATATTTTTAATCAAAAAATTCTAAAATAAGCACATCAGTCTTATCGTTATTAAATCTCTAATATTAATAATCAATTCTGTTATGAATTTATGATTCCATTTCAACCTGCGTTCTGTATATTGTGCAATGTGATAAAATCTCTTTCGCTTATAAACTGGGTCACATGGCACTCTTCCAAGGGTGCCCGTGACGTCAGACCCTCCCCGTGACGTAATAGCCTCCCACCAGCGTCCCCTAGGGGCATTCGGGTTGAACCATTTGTAGTAATGCTCCCAGCGGAATTTTCTCTATTTTCCGGCGGTATTTTTTTGGTCTTTATTTATTTAAAAGAAGACACATAAATATTATCATGCAAGGAATAGCATAACGAAGCATTTAACAGTAAAGAGAAAATAATACAATGGCGATAAACAGAGAATCCTCGCGGGTAATCAAAATTGAGCAAATACGTAAAAGTAAACAGCTTAGGTAAATTGTCAGTAGTTTCAGTGATGTATAACATTTTCAAAGCACCTGAACTGATATAATTAAAAGATTTTTTTTTAAAATATCCATAATTGTGTTTCTTAAATATAACTTGTATGTTTGCTGTACGTCAAATGAAGTATTATTTTGATTACAACACTACCAGAAAAAAATATATTTATGACATTAGATATCATCTTACAAAACACAGTCAACCACCATATAGCTTGGAGATTGGGACTACTCTATAGAAATGGTACGTTATAGAAGACTAGGTATCCATACAAAATTTGAGGTTAGGTTCTTTAAATTGTATTTTGTCAATTAAACGAATCAAAAAATTATCTCATATTTTAAATTTAAATAATTCATAAAAATTTAAATATATTTTACGCGATTTTAAATTTACGCGTTTTTTTCGGACGGCACTGTTTTTTCATACATTTAAGATGCTTTTTTACGCGGATTCGGAACAAATTTATCAAATTATATGAAATGAGGTTTTTTTTACGCACCACTTTCTGGTACCAATGTATCGCCTATAAAATATATTGGGTGTATATGTGTGTATTTACAATGTAATAAGTAAATATAGGACTTTCTAATTTGCCCTTGAAAATTTTGTGTTTTGAAAAAAAAACGCAATAAGGGAGGGCGTTATACGGGGGACTGCAGCATACCCTATCTATAGGAAACATCTCTATGCGGGCAAAAGCGACAACGGACTTGGATTTGGCCTTGGCTTTCTGCGGTTACTCAGATGGTATCTAGATCTTGTCTGTCTCGTTTACCAACCGAATGGATCTTACGCCGTGGAAATCCACTGATGACCATCAATAGAACGTAATCGGTAGCTGCAAATAGAATATTAGGAGACGGAGAATGTTGGAGGTATTGTGTGAGGGCCATATGCTCCGACAAATATGGTTTATATATATTATTTTATATGTATATATACCCAAAGTCAACCGTTTGCATCCGCTGTAAATTCTCTCGGTTAGATAATGGCTTAACCAAAGTGAAAAAAATGATGATTGTTATTTTTATTAGGTATAATAATTTCGTATTCGAGGTAATAATAATTGTACTTTCGTGGTTGGAGAAAGCAGTGTTATTGAACCGTTTTATTTGAGGACACCCCGGCCATTTTTCAATCTCAAAGAAGTGTCGGAGCGACTAGGAAGCAGCCAGCATCAGACCCCTGGGTCTGGTCACAGAGTAAGTCTATGGACCTGGTATTTTTGAACATTACATTCAAAGGGGACCTTAAATAGGAAAAAAAACAGTTCTTAAAACAATATTAAATTAAAATTGATTTGGAAAAGGTGCCAGAACGCCGTTCCACCGCGTTACATGGAAAGTATAGCACTGTTGATACATATCTTTCAGTACTTGTAACTAAGAGTGAACCCTAATGAGTTGATAACACTATTATGATTCATGCTCGAGTCGGTGCTGTTGTCTACAAAAAGGATTTGAAATGAACAGCGTAAAAAAGCATTTTTTTCCGGATTTTTTATCGTTTCTATTCTCGTAATTCTTGAAAAATGACATTATCTCAACAACGCATTTTATTTACGACTATAATAAACGTTTTATAAATACATCAAGTTACGCGAGCAGTTAAATTACTTGTATACACAGACTTATTTGATCGATCATCTGCTACGATTCTTTTAATATCTTTTACGATTCTTTTAAGATTTGTCTAAGTATTATATATTCACAAACCTAAGACAGTATTTTTTTTCTTATTTCAACAATAATTTAGTTCTGTTTGTATCATTATTTTTGATAAAGCGCGTGTAATATTAAATCAAATTGTGTGATAACCATTCCGCGGTGAACGGTTTATTATCCGTGAACAGCCTATCCAGCGCTTGAAACTTTGCCAAAAGAAGAAATCTTCTCCAATATTTATTGACCTGTCGATATATGAAAGTAAATGTTTGAATTACTCGGTGTAACGTATCAGCTATTGATTTTGTAAAGCCTCACAGATATATGTTTTAAACTTCATTCTACTATTTAAATACTAAGCAGCATTTCAATTAATTCATTTACAAAGCTTTGACTGAAATCAAATATTTTTTAACGATTTTATATTTCCAAACACGATCATATTTTTTTGTTGTTGAGAAAACAAAATAATTAAATATTAGGTTAATAATAGCGGTAAAGTATTTATTGAAATATGTATATAATATTGAATTGGCGTTTACTTGGCAGAACTCCACTGTAATAAAGAAAAAATTCAAATAATTTTTATTTCATAAATATTATTATATCGACTGTGGAATGAAAAAATGACGTATCTCACACAATTTTACAGGAGACACAAACACGTTTTTTGATAATTATTTAATATATATATATCGAAAAAGAGCTGTTTTGAAAAATCGGTGGGTTTCGTCCTCCACAGTCGATATGGTTGACAGCTATCAACCATATAATATTTGTTGAAAGCAAATACTTACTGATATTTGTTCACTTTATTATAATGTTTAAATATT
Source organism: Himalopsyche tibetana (assembly GCA_030503985.1). Lineage (NCBI taxonomy): Eukaryota > Metazoa > Arthropoda > Insecta > Trichoptera > Rhyacophilidae > Himalopsyche > Himalopsyche tibetana. The sequence goes on along the minus strand of JAPJYX010000014.1, from coordinate 37,053,508 downwards.
TTTTAGATAAAAATCATAATAACTGCATAATATACTAATTATGAAGTCAGATAAGATAGGATTTTATCAAATGGATTTGATTGTAAAGTACTAAATATTTTTAAAACTTTACCATATGGAGCTCAATAAAATGCATTCGGTTGAGCGAATTTTATTCAGTTTCATTTCTTTTCTCAATATATTTCTCGTAAAGATGCGAAGTTTTCAAGTTAAAACGGCGTTATTGACATCTGGATTTTTCGTGCTCTCGTTTTGCGTCATTCCAACCCTAATACACTAGGTTCCGGGAATGAAAATCTACCGTGGTCGGTGTGACGTCTTTTCAAATTCTACTTTCATGATCATTAAGATAGTGTTTACAACGATGAAAAATGTATTTTCGAGCTGGACAACAGTGATATTTAAAATTTTCATTCTTTTTTTTTTACCGATATGTACTGTCAATCTATCTAGTGCAGGTATGCATCGGCTCGATCTTTTGTCAAAATATAACCAAGTATAAACATTTAATGTGATGAAAATCGTCAAACTGATTAGTTAGATATAACTACAGCCCAATAGAATTCAATTTTTTCAAAAATTATAACCAATTTGTATACCCAATATAACACACATATAATCTTCAGATTAAAATACCATCAACATATGAGGGGCTCAAGGAACAAACGGTAATAGCTCAAAATCAGAGTTTTTGCGTAAATTCAATTTTAACTATACATGTTTTACTACTTCTAATCAAACACAAAAAGCTATAATATTGAAGATTTTTACTCTTTTGACTCGGAAGGTTTTGAGAAATCTGTCAAGCTGTCAAACAAAAAAACATAAATGACCAAAGCCATGTAGGTCATTTATAAAATAACAGAAAAATGGCGCAACGGCGCATGTGCTTGAAATTATAACACGTTATGTATGTATAAAATAACTTAGGTTATTTTTCCACTTATCAAATGCTTATTTAAGAATTCAAATGTGTATCGGAGAACCATAAAAAACGAAAAATGTGAATTGGACCGATTGTTCTTTGAGCCCCTCATATCGACTCAGTAGCTTTCTCTCAGACAGTGACAGGAAAACAATCAATAATAAACGATCATGTAGTGACGTTTAATATAAATAAAACAAGCTTTTTAATCATATTAAAATATATTTTAATTTGTTATAGTTCTATTAAATTAACACTTTACACCGCCGATGAAAATTTATGTTAGAACGATTAATTTATTCTGCTTATTTTACTATATTACTATATCTGGCAGACTTTAGTATTTTTAAGTGATTCTTTGTACTGTTCTGCCAAATTTACTGAGAATTGTCGTGTAAGTAAAAACATTTAAACACTGTAATTTCTATGCGGTGTTAATTCAGAAAGTTACTCTGGCTTTTGAGTCGGAAAATTCGATGGTATCTCTTCGCCAGTATCCCCAGCGGACGATTATGGTAACTGCAATAGGCTTAGAAAGTTTTTCTTTTATTGTACTCGACCAACTTCTATATAACTTTACCATAGAAGTTGCTTAAGCTTCACAATGGGGACTTGCTTCGTATTGTATTTTGTTTTTGTTGTATTTGTTATATTTTATCAGAGGTAACCATTGACATTATCTACGGTAAAAAAACTTCAAATTACATCAACGTAGACTATACAGTAAATCTTATGTGTCGTAAAATCCAATAAATTTTGTTATAAAAGTAATTGAACATTTAATGGTTAAAGTTGTGAGAATGCGTCTATATGTCCCGTTTAAAGAAGTAGATATTATGAGAAGATTTACAAACATCCAATTGTTCAAATAAAAGAATAATTTTCATTGAAATATTCTGTTCCGAGATTTAAGTCTAGAATATATGCTTGAAGTTTCTTTACACTCATCCACAGTATAAGCATTATTATTTGTCAAAAAATACTCTTTTTAACTCTGAAATAGAAGTGTTTTTTTTCTATGCAACTCGGTGAAACGGCGTTCCAGCACCTTTTCATTTGTATTTTTAATGTTTCAAATTTACAAAAAATATTTTGCTATGAAAATTTATGTTTTTATTCTTGGAAACCATTGGCTATTTCTCCTTATCTAATGTTCCATTTGAATGTTATGTGACGGGTAATGTAACAATTATAAGTTATTGTCATAATAAAAAAGAATACCAGGCCATAGACTTACTCTATGACCAGAATCCAATGTTTGATATATTATTTAAAAAAGAGAAGTTGAGTGACAAACAGTTCTCGTAAAAAAAAAATCCTTCAAGAAACTTACATTAAGAAGCTATATGATCTACATTGTTAACGGACATGGATTAGAAGAAATCGTTAGTTAAAAGCTTTTCAAGAAGTGAGTTCTAGCACCTTTTTTTTCAAAAAAAGCACTGTTTGTTATAAATAAATACTGTATTTTTATCAATACTGTATTTTGATATAAATTTTCGCTCTTTCATTTTCTAAGAGACGGCAGAAGTTGTTTAGAATCAGAACTTTAGCACCGGCTGACCAGTGAACTTTATTGAATCACAGGGCAATTATGCAGTCAGTGAACTCTCCGAGATAGACTCTTCGATTCTCTTTTATATATTGTAGACACCTTACATAGAGATATTAATTATGTTAGCTATCGTTTTTTTCAGTAGTTTCCTACAGATCATTTTCGGATAATGGATTTGTATATTTTTATTCTAGTATTTAATTAAAAATAAATATTCATAAAAATCATATTTGATTTTAATTCGATGATTAATATTTTTTAACATTCGACTGCACGACGACTGCCGCCTTTGCCTTTAATTTACAAATAAAAATTATTCTATAAAATTTTCTCATTCTTGAATAAATAAATAAACTTTTCACATTGCTGTAATATTAATTTACATTACTTAGTATCTATACAGCATTCAATGTATCTTATAACCCTAAATAAAGTCTTTAGGGGCTAATAACCGACCGAGGGTATAGCTTATTTTGCTACCCTCTCCTAGCTTGCGAGGTATTATAGAATTCAACCCCCAAAGTGCGTCGGTACTCGCTCGCCGCTGGAACGTGGGAGTACTCGATTTATCAAAGGTCAATCGGATTACTTTCAAACACCGACCAAATTCCTACATGCCTATAACACATATTTTTATTTTGTTTGCCTGGCGTAACGGAATCATTTATTATTTGAAGTCAATTCTAACATGTAAAACTTATTCAGTGATATTTAGGTTTTTTTTATTGACTCAAATTAATTTACTGTAATAAGTACGTTTAATCGATTGGCAACCATTCTACCAGAGATATACATACGCCCGCTGTGGTCTAGTTGGTTAGAGCTTGCTTTACCGACCAGGTGGGTCTAGGTTCGAATCCCGGTAAGGTCAATGTCAAAATTGATTTTTTTCAATTTAAATTTGAGATCTAAGACATGGGTGTTTGTGAAGTCAATTCTCCTTGAGTTTATCTCATGTGACTTTTAAAAATTCTCATCGAGTATATCTCGTATGATCTTTCAACTTAAAAGTATTTGACGCATTGGCGTAAGCTGTAATGTCAAATATTTTTTTTTAATTAAAAAAATATAAAAAAATATAATTGTTAAAATAATTTTCCGTTTTTTTAGGTTAGCGCAACTGGCACCCCAGGATACAGAAGGACACCGGTCAGGCGAGACTCGTCGAGCCCCCAATACGACAGAGATCTTGTCGTCCCGCTGGCCACTCATAAGGTCGCCAAAGGTGGAACATTATCTTCTGGCAGGCTCAACTTTTCTGTTTGGCATCGAGACAGCAGTAAAAGGTTGGTCGATGTAGTCAACAGTACCATTATTGCACCATTATAGTATCGAAAGCTTAGGCGTATTACTTTTTTAAATATGTTTATTTGAATGGAGAAATACAATTGTATATTTCATATAAAATTTTATTAAAGATACATATAATACGGTGCGTTTTTTTCACTTTTCAATTTGTTTCTTTTTGAAGTTATACTTCTTTAGGCGCTTTACACAAAAATGATGAGAGTGAAATATTAAGATTTGCGCGCATCATCGTCACACAAAATTCACCAGTTGGACAGTATTCGAGTATTCAGTATTATAAAACAGTATACGGAAACTGATCTAAAAAATATTGTGATAAAACGAATTTATACATTACGGTTTTATACAAGCTGCAATAATAGTGAGATCAAGAGTACAAAACCGTATACGTAACGGCTGTAACAAACGGCGTTGATTATGAAATTATTTATATCGTACTGTTATAAACAATCGATAGATTTCGCAAACAGAATATTATTTGAAAAGTGAACGGAATATCAAACATGGCGTAGATATACTTTGTATCTGACATTTGAAAGGAAAGAACAAAAACAACGAAAAATATACTTTTAATTAACACTTTAAATAGAAAATATGTTTTATATTGTTGAATATTATTGAAGTTATACTTGTATAGTACTATTAATAGTACTACTCAATTTTTATTCCAGTTTTTAAGATGGGTAAAACAAATGAAATTAAAAATTGTTTTTTAATGATGCCAAAGAAGTATAACTTCTGACGCGCGTATATAAGTACACGCACCCATTTTTTTTGTTACTTAACACTGAAAATGGATTACCATAAAGTAATCAATGAAAAATCAATCAAAAATGTTACGCTGTTTTACATAGTTGCCAAAAAGATATTATGTCTCCGATACAAGATAACTTTTCACGGTTTTCGGTAATTTCATGAACAGCCAGTATACTGATCACAATAATTGTACATCTAAAAAACAAAAACGTCTTAGACTACATATTTCATCACCCTTATCCGAGGAAACATAGTGTCGCGTGACTGAAGCCCTTCCTTTACGTTGACGGAACAGTTTTGTTCGAGATTTTAAGTTAAAGATATGCGACAAAATTTTCTTTATCGTCACTAATTATATCAAGAAACCGAGCAACGGCCGTTCCCACACTCACTGAGAGGAGTGTCATTACTATTGTGATCGTTGTTTTTTTTATCCATGTGCTGTTAATATTACTACTGTTTTAAAAAGTCTCTTACTTGACCAGTACACGAAAGTGCGTAACCCTAATTAGTGCGCCATATAATTTTTCTTCACGTTTATAGACAGAGTTGAACTTGTTCTGATAGTAAATGAAAAAAATACCACCATATAAATAGTATTAGATATAAACAACAGTAAAAATTTAGGACTTAAAGAAAATAATAAAAATCTATATTTGATACTGACTGCTACCCAACATATTTATACTGTTAAAAAAGTACTTCATATTATTCTCGATCACGTCATGAAGCTGTCGAAAAAATTTTACTGTGACATGACGGACCACCCAAACGACACCACCAAAGCCCTACTCAACGACTACGTTGAGTACCCCCACACTGACATAGCGCGGCGAAGGAAAGTCCTCCTGCTAAAACCGCCCTAGCTCCCCTCCGATCCCACCACTGACATGCCTGGTTGCCGCAATCACACGGCTGGTGGAAAAAAAACACATCGGATTACCCTATTCTTAATTGTTATCTTTGCTCTCTTCCCTCCACTTTTTTCCTATATATGTTACCTTTTCTCTTTCTTTCCCCATTCTTTTCTTTTTCTTAATCAAATGTAAAAAAAAAAAAACTACAGAAAAACCCAAAGCATTCTAAAAAAAAGTAAATAGAATAAATTAAATGAAATGGGCCCACAACATCTAAATTAGAAAAAAATATATATTTAACTTTAGATGAAAGGGAGATTGGAGCTCGGCTCCATAGTTCCCCGTATAAAGATGAAATGACACTGATGATGACTTCATATTATTAAGATCGATTTCTATACACATTTAAGATGTTAACGGAAACTCTGATACTTCATAAAATAGAATCTTAAACTATTTGAAAAGTCATCTTTCAGTAAATTATACAAAAGAAATTTGCTTGGTGGAATTTTGATATTTATTTTAATCGTTCAAATTTAATTTTGGTTATTGACAAAACGTATGAAAATGTATATTACAAAATTTAAACATGGATATAGTGTTTATTTTTCGTTTACTATAAAATTAGTTCGAAATGGCTGTTTTATCATTCGATAACAAAACAATTATAAACTGAGGATAATTATTGACACTAATCAACAAAATTAACCGAAATGTCAGGAATGAATATGACCTATAAAATACGGTTATAAATAAAATATAAGTCGCCCGCTGTGGCCCAGTTGGATAGAGCTTGCTTTACCGATCACGCATGTTTGGGTTTGATTCCCGGTCAGATCACAGTGAATTTGAGAATTATTCAATTCAAATTTGTGATCGGAGACTGGGTGTTTGTGATGTAATTCACATTATTTCCTTTCCTCCAATCCTTCTGATCCTTTAATAACTGGCTGTAGCAATAGCAATAAGTCACCCACTAGTCCTGTTCTAGCCTTATCCTTCTTTCTATACTATTTTGAAAAAAAGTGAGGCTGAGCGACTGAGTAATAAACAGTTATTGTAGAAAGCAAAACTTAGATAGCTCTATGCTATACATTGAGATTGAACATGGATTCAAAAAAGTAGAAAGTTTCTTGGGTGTTTCAGCAATATATATATTGTTTAACATAAATTGTAACAGTTTTTTTAATATTTATTTTATAAAAGCTATTATAAAATAAATTTGTTTAAACATTAAAATAGTAGTGCTTATTTTTTTTACTATTTAAAATACATCACTTTTAAGGTGTTTACTGTCAATACTTGGTGGAAAGGCATTATAATAAAAATAATAAAAGATTGTTGATAATGCTCGCGATGAGCGAAACCGGTCCTGATCTAATAAATTTTATGTGGAAAAAGTACTAAAAACCTTTTATTATTTTTATTATTCAAAATACAATAAATACTAGTTTACCTCTGCTCAAGTAATATCAATTAGGCAAAGTTTCAATCAACTTTTGACCCCTTAACAGAAGTCTAGCATGACCAGTGTCAACATTTATGGTCTAAGAAATGAACACTGATAATTAAAGACATATTTTCGGTAATGGTGGTCACCTAGCCAAAAGAAATAGTGACTATTTTTCTCGGTCTGCTGGTTAGGGGGAAACGTATCTAAGATAGTTTACCAAATAAGTTATACCACCGACGACTGTCGAAGCGTGAAATACCGATATTATACAACTATTTGAGGTCAACCATATGGTTTTTTGTTAATGTTTTAAAAAGCCACAGAGATGTTCACTGTTTATTTGAAAAGTTTGTTTTTATGATATGTTAAATAAAATAATGATTTGTTTATATGACAATGTTTTTAGAGTTAATAATTTTATAGATTAAAAAACTATTAAAATTAAGATCTTTTAATGCAGTCACAGTAGCTGAGTTGCAATAATATATTTTAGTTTCTATATCAGTAATGTATAACCGCGATCCGTGGGTTACAAAAACCTTACAATGATATTTCAGTATTACGACTTATATACCATTTTGTGTAAAACGACTTGTTTTCGATATTAATCAGTGAGAAATTTACTATTATAAGTCGATTTTAACTGTAATCAAAATTCTTAAGAACGAAAAAACGTTTAATTGTATCTGCATTGTGTATATTTTTATTCAATTTTTCTTTTTTATAAAACATATTTAGGTGTAATTTAAGATTTCGACTGAAGGTGCTTGGTGGAATTTCAATATTAAATTTTAATCGTTCAAACTATGTACATTCTCACAGGTTTTGTCACTAACGACCCGGGTTTCGCCTTTCGGCATCTTCAGGCATTCAAGTGCACGGATGAACTTGAACTGACGCTTAGCAAATGAAAGTTTCGTGTTTATATAAGATATAAGACGTGTTCAATCAGGAACAAAGGATAAAAATGTTACACCCAAATACGGACAGTCATAAGCTCTTTTTCCAAGAAATTTTAGAAATCAACAAAGCACAACTGCAAAGTCTTCCGATTTTAAATGAAATATCAAACTTTCCCACATCTCCACTTCTATACCCTATATAATCATAAAATCATATAATCATAAAACCTTTGCCGACAAACAAATTATATAATTCTTGAAATTGCTCACTACTCAAATCTGTTGGCATTCCCATGGGCTCATCCTTTTGGCCAGCAATGGCTTTGGACTCAGTGATGCATTTATATCTTACTAGCTGACCCGACGAACTTCGTACCGCCTCAGAATCAATAAATGTTGTAATAAAAATAATAAAACATTTTTAGTACTTTTCCCACTAAATAAAATTTATTTGATCAGGACCGGTTTCGCTCATCGCGAGCATTATCAACTGAGTTATTATCATCTGAGCATTATCATCAGTTAATAAGTAAATTGCGCGGTGGCAAGCCAGGCAGATCCAATAAGTTTAAAAATTAAGTTGGATAGTTGGTTGCTTCGTCTTCGTTTGTTACACGGTCGATAGATTTAAAGGAATGCAGTGGACCAACGATTTGATTTTGAATTGTGAAGTTTAAATGATCCACATCTTTGTTCTTTGCCGCAAGAATTGCTCGTTCATTCAACCAATTGTGATTTTTGTGATTAGATGTTCGGGAACATTTTGTTGAATGAAGTGAAATTGTTAAAATTCGGCGGAAACGAAATCAATCCGTTCGATTCGTCGACAGGAACACCTCCGTTACCGATAGTCAGCAATTGCTTCGGCAGATAGATCGTTTAGCAATGCAACTCGCATGTTTGTCGTCAGCTGAAGATTCTTTACATAGCGCCAGAGTCGTGATTTGAGGTAAGCGTTTATTTCATCGGAAGCGGTAAATCTTGGAATGACTGGTAGTGTTTGGTGGAAATCGCCAGATAGTAGAATCATTGCGCCTATAAAACATCTTGAGTCATTGCACAGATATTTCATACTTTGATTGAGTGCTTCCAATGCGCATTTGTGCGCCATTGTTCATTCATCCCAGGTGATGATTTTACTTGCTACCAAAACTTTGGTCATTGGTGAGTGTTTCGCAATATTGCATGTCAGTTTTTCAGTCGTTTAAAGCAGTGCTCCGCAAGCGGTGTGCCGCGAGGCGATGCTGGGTGTGCTGCGGCGCGAATCTCTAATAAACGAAAAAAAAATAGTTTGGTCGATACTACAAACTATTTCTGATGACACTATCATAGAGAAGCAGAAATAATTATTTTTTGGTTGAAAGAATATGTTATATGTACAGTCTGCGCAAGAATGTTTCGCGCACCTTGCAAAAGTTCGCTAGATTTGAAGGAATGTAGTGGACCAACGATTTGATTTTGAATTGTGAATTTTAAATGATCCACATCTTTGTTCTTTGCCGCAAGAATTACTCATTCAATCAACCAATTGTGATTTTTGTGATTAGACGTTTGGGAACATTTTTTTGATGAAGCCGTCCTTCGTTGAGACGAAATTGTTAAAATTCGGCGGAAACGAAATCAATCTGTTCGATTTGTCAACAGGAACACGGTCGTTACCGACGATAGTCGAAGATCGTTTTCAAGCTTAAATCATTTTTCTCTTCTCCTTCGGGGCCGAGTTAATAATCCTCAAATTCTCATGACTATTAATTTACATGCTCCCAATTTATTCTTACGTGGGCGTAACTATGAGCAAAAACTTTTATTTCTAAAAACTTATACCTCGCTTAAGAGGTTTAAATCACCAGTTCCAAGGGCCGTTAGATTGATCAACGCATTGCCTAGAGAAGTGGACATTTTTAGTGATAGTATTTGTGAACTGTTTGTAAAATTTCACTATTTTATTTCTTGATTTTTTATGTTGATTTTGATTCTGATATATTATGTAGTTTTATTTTATATTTTGTCTTATTATATTTTTCAAGTACATGGCGAATTGGCGTCAGCTGTTATTTCATGTACTGTGATTTTAATTTTGAACAATGAATAAATAGATAGTCAGCAATTGCTTGGAGAAATCTTCGGCAGATGGATCGTTTAGCAATGCAACTCGCATGTTTGTCAATTATTTGAGGCAAGCGTTTATTTCATCGGCAGCGGTTGATCTATCTACGTGGCTGCTATTCCAGAAGAAGAAACTGCTACAGCAATTTTTTTATCTCGCATGAACAGTGGCCATAATCAATGACATGAAGAATGTCTTCCCAGCTCCACCGGGCGCATCGAGGAAAAATAAGCCACCATTTCCATCATAAATTACCTTCATTAACGTATCGCTAATTTCCTTCTGTTGAGGGTTCAACAGTGGTACATTCGTTCAAACTGATTGGTTCAATGCATCTCGATCATATTCACGTTCACGTTCCAATTCTCGATTGAAAGCGTCGTTCATTCCATGATCTGGCGTTGGCATTCCTAACTTGACTACCAAACTGCCGCACATGAGGTAACACATGTCTTCGATCTAAAGCAAAGCCTGGTTATGTATCTCTTCATTCACCTCGAGATCGGGATTCCCCAAACTGACACGAATTCGATGCAAAATGAATTCGGACATGTCATCCTTGTACTTGTTCCACAGTTCACGGGGATTCGATGGGAAGCATGTCAAAATAATGATAGAAAATAATGTGCGTATCTGACATGGAGATTCAGAAACAATTTCTTCAGCGATTGTCGTGTCCCAATGAGTATCATTTTCAAGCAAATTGAGCTGTTGACATGCAAGTAGAAGCATTCGTCATTTTTCGGATGAACTGTGTACACACAACCAAGAGCATCAGTAGTCATTCGGATGAGCAGGAACCGCATCGCCTTGCTTTCGACGTTAAAATTTCTTCGATGTAGCTTTTCAAGTGTAATAACGTGGCATCTCAAAGTAGAGCAACGTTCGTGCAAACAGCGTAATATTTTTGTCAAAAAAATTATCATACCTAATTAAAAACATAACCTTATTTCAACATTATCCGATTTTCTTTCGTTTTCATTTTATATCATCGATTTGTTTTATTCTAATCCATACTCTAAATTTAAAATTATTTAGAAGTCAATCGTATGCAAAAGAAGCAAAAACAAATGAATTTTGGAAAAATTGCCACCTAGCGGATGAAATCTGCATACAAACGACATTTTCATTATTTCAAGGTGTTCGCCATTTGAAAAGTATGAGAATATTAATTCTGTATGAGAATATTAATTTTCTTCATAATTTCTTTGCCGTGATATTTTTCCGATGTTTTAATGCTTATTCTGCTATTCTAGGCGGATACGAATTTAATAAAACAAAGATCATTAAAATCCGAGCTGTTATTCTCGAGATATACGTGGTGTAACAAACCCCACTTTCTTTTATATATATAGATATAAACACGAAACTTTCATTTGCTAAGCGTCAGTTCAAGTTCATCCGTGCACTTGAATGCCTGAAGATGCCGAAAGGCGAAACCCGGGTCGTTAGTGACAAAATCTGTGAGAATGTACATAGTTTGAACGATTCAAATTTCGTATTTAGGTGCTTTTTTCGCAAAATTGTGCGATTTATGGAATTCATTTGTTAAGCGATTATCTTTATTTTACTTACATATTGGAAGTCTGCAAACAATACTCAGTAAAATACTATTTTTAATCATTTCACTTTCATTGAATATGATCACGCTCGTGACGAACATTATGAACTGATAAGAGAAGATAATAAATATTACAGAATTATATATACGAAACTAAATTAAATTAATAAGGAGTAACAAACAATTTAACAAATAAAGGTAAAACATATGAATAAGTGACACTAAATTGACTAAAATTAAAACGATTATTACTTCTTTAATATAATAACAAAACTCATCAAAGAATTAAATTACTAGAAAAACTCATTAAATAAAAGTGGAATTAGTACTAATGAGTATATTATTTTTTTAATATAACACCTTTCCACCAATTATTGACAGCAAACACACTAAAAGTGATAAATTAGAGTATTATTTATAAATATGAACGTATAAGCATGGTCAAACATATATTATTATTTTTCTGTATTCACAGTCTATAATGTTACTTTAATTGATTTTACTACGCGAATTAATTCAAATCATTATCTTTAAAACAAACTGAAAGAGCAGTATATATATCACGAAAGTATTTTTATCACAAAACTACAATATAGACTTTTTAAATAACATGCTTCAATTATTTTCTTTAGCAGCGCCTTTTTATGTATTTTGTATTGCTAACACAAACTTTAGAATTGTACACAAACTATAAATTGACATCAAGGTCAGCCAATGTATTAATTTAATTTGACGTAATTTCTACTTTTACAGTTTCAATTTATTTCAGAAATAACACAATAAAAATAAAACAAAACCTCACGCATGCACAATAACCCCAAAGCTGTTCAGGTTACTTTGTTAACGTAGAGGGCGCAGTTTTTTCATGCCACTGTGTAATTGATTTGAATTTAATTACATTAAAAACCACCCCTACACACAATAAACCAATTTCTTTATTTTCATACATGCTCAGAAACTTTCCAAGACTGTACTACCATCAGATAAATTGTTGATTGAAATGTTTCTGCGACACTTAATTAATCATTCTTTTTACTTTTGTATTTATTTTTATACAATGTTGCTATATTTATTAATGATAAGATTTTCAGCTAAAAATCATGTACATTGTTTCTAATGATTTTGTAATTTGCTTCGTTATTTGTTAACACACTTGGCTCGTTATTAAAGCCTCATTTTTTCAAAATCTTCTCGACGACCCTCTCAGCACGAATCTGTACTCGACGTAAAAATAAAAATTCATGAAGTATGCTGTATTTTTTATCGCTCGTTTTCGTATTGAGTTCGGTACTATAACGATTAAATCATCAGATACCCATTCCTAGTGCTTTTTCCCATCTTACGCGGTAGAACGGGGTTCCGGCACCATTCTTCGCTACATTTTTAATGTTAAAACCAATATACGCAAAACAATATTTTTATTCAGCTTTGAAAACTTTTGATTTTCGGATATTGTCTTGATGTGTTACGCTTTCCGAGAACTGTCAGAACTAAATTTAGACCTACAATATCTGAACTGTGATTTCAATGTAAGCCTTTACATCAAAAAAAAATGCAATAGTTTTTCAACAGAGGTAAAATAATTTGAACTCTTTTACAAATATGCTGCAGCTGCTGTAGGCAATCTGCGTTTTCGTGGAGTTACACTTCATGAGACAAAAGATAGTTTGAACAACTAGGTAAACACCAGTTCTCGTAAAAAAGCCCACTGTTGAAATAAATCCATTAGGAACCCATATGCACCACATAAGGGTCAGACATGGATTAAAAAAAACTAACACGAAGTGAGTTCCGCCATTTTTTTTTTTGAAAAAAAGCTCTGCCCAATACAATATAAAAACATATTATTATTAATATTAAATAATTATCAGTCGATAAATCGCTGAAAATCAATCTTGCTTATTTCCACAAATACTACACGTTTACTAAAATAAGGAAAGCATAGCCTTATATTTACCCTAAGAAAAAATTTCCGTATTATTGAATATATTATAATTATACTATTTTTATACCAACCAGTTTGATCGGTTAATATTATTCACACTGAAGAATACGTACAAGTTTTTTCTTTGTATCAATTGCAAGTACACGCAAAAGAGTTCAATCTCGTTTGACAGAGAAAAAAAAACTTTTGTCACCGTATAAAAAGTTAGCAAGAAATCCTCGAGTGCCTTTTTAAATATTCATTTCAACAAGTAAGATCAATCAATCGTTAATGGCAGCAGTGCCAGCTAGAAGACAACTTCGAAACAGCCCAATTCGGCAAAATTATTTCACGACTGTGAATAAGTACACAAGTTTATTTAACGAATATTTATTCACAAGTTGATTGACTTAAAAGAACAGTTTTAATCAGGGGAATTGGTTTATCTCGCTAATATGGCACAACATACCAATTTTATTTTGACCGTAATTACTAGCTTATGGATATGTACGTTAAAAGTCGCCAATCGCTTATTGCATTGAAGCATAATTCTATGCGATTTTTATACAAACTATAATATAACTTCACACTAGGGCTCCCAATTCTGAGATCCCGACCAATTTGGCAATCCCGTAATTCAGGGATCGTCTTAGTACCAATTCCGGGATTTTGGGATTCACTTTAACACGTAAATATCTTCAATACAGTTTTAAAAAAGCTGTAACACTCACTGGCAGACGTAATTTTTTCCAATGATGAAACTAAAAAAAAAGCCTCTGAGTTCAGAATAATTCTGGAATCTGTCAATTCGACAACTTTTCAAATGATTCTAGAATCACTTAATCACATACAAATTTTGAGATTCACGTAACACGTAATAATTCTTAAATAGAGTTTTAAAAAAGCTGTAACACTCACTGGCAGACGTAATTTTTTCCAATGATGAAACTAAAAAAAAAGCCTCTGAGTTCAGAATAATTCTGGAATCTGTCAATTCGACAACTTTTCAAATGATTCTAGAATCACTTAATCACATACAAATTTTGAGATTCACGTAACACGTAATAATTCTTAAATAGAGTTTAAAAAAAGCTGTAACACTCACTGGCAGACGTAACTTTTTCCAATGATGAAACTAAAAAAAGATGCCTCTGAAAGAGGCGATCACGTGTTACAGTTAGTAACACAATACGTGGAATAATCAAAGTTATTTTAAAATAATAAAAATAATAAAACATTTTTAGTACTTTTTCCACATAAAATTTATTAGATCAGGACCGGTTTCGCTCATCGCGAGCATTATCAACTGATAAGAAAAATACATAAACAGTGATATTTATACAAATTTAAATTGAAATAAAAAGGTGTAAGCAACTATTAACAATTTAAAGGATTAATTGTTAATAGTTGCTTACACCTTTTTATTTCAATTTAAATTTGTATAAATATCACTGTTTATGTATTTTTCTTATCAGTTGATAATGCTCGCGATGAGCGAAACCGGTCCTGATCTAATAAATTTTATGTGGAAAAAGTACTAAAAATGTTTTATTATTTTTATTATAATGCCATTCCACCAAGTATTGACAGTGAACACCTTAAAAGTGATGAAAGTTATTTTAAATTTTATATTAAAAAAAGGGTCTCTGAGTTCAGAATAATTCTGGAATCTGTCAATTCGACAACTTTTCAAATGATTCTAGAATCACCTAATCACACTTTTTCGGCAATGATCTCAACCTGTGTTATATGAAAAATAAACATATTGCCATGGCCGTCAACCGTAATGTCAGTTATTTTTTTGTTTTTAAATTGGTGATTTATAAAAAAATCAAAACAAGAAATTATGGTGAAAGACTGTGAATCACGAAATCCCAGGATCACAAAAAAAGTTGGGGATTGGATGCCTCAAGCTATTTCATCGCATCTTTATCCCTATTACTAACATCATATCAACAAACTTCATTCATGGAGTGATATTTCAGATATCAAAATACTTATGTGTATATTGATATATTTTTTTTAAATGACGTCTGATCGCTGATAAATTTTATTTACACCCGATTATATATACGTCACATGTAAAATTACAAAAAATCAATACTCTTCTTCGTGCTTACTTAAATTCTACAAGGTCTTGTACTAATAGCACAAAAAATCATTTTATCAAGATAAACAAGAAAAGATTTCCCGTAGTGTGTTTTTTCGTGTATTATTAATGAATTCTACATAGGCCATTATATGGGTCAGAACGTAAAAAAAAGCCGTCGGCGATGTCGTGTTATTTTTTTCTTTTTTCACTCAAATACGTACTCACTATTCAACAAATTATTTCTTTCACGTGTTCGACCTCTAGTGTTTTGGTCAAATATTCATTAGGACATTTTATGTCTAGGTAATAAATTTCTTAATTAAAAATAGATTTCTACGTATACAAGCATTTATTTTTATTTTTTTTAATAATATATATGAGAAGCTTGAAATATAACTCACAACATTGGAGCACTATTTTTTGTAGATGTTAATTCATATTATAACTATTTATGCCGAGTTAAAAGTAGGAATTATTCATTCAAAATATACTTTTAAACTATAAAAAATACAGATCGCCGATTGGTTCATTTTAAAATCTCATTTTATTCATTTTAAAATGTGACTTCGATGGTTTTAATATTGTTTGAAGTATTTTTTAAAACACAACTTTTTTTTGTATACATGTATTGATGGATTTTGATTCATTTGGCATACTATATATAGATATAAAAAATGATAAAAATGCAATATGTTAATTTTGATTTTAAGCGCTACGTGTGAGGATCAAACATTCAAAAAGTGATTAGTCACAAACTTAAAAAAATGCCGTTTAATATCAGTTCTGATAGTCCATAATAAAATTTATGAATGGAAATCACAATTAGTGTTCAAAAAAGGTTTTTCTATAAAAATTAAATCATAAAATTGACACATTCAAGGAATCCATGATTTGGAACACTCAAATCATCATTTCCCAAGCTCTGTGTTTGTGTGACAAATCACTTTTTGAATGTTTGCTTCTCATGTATGTAAGTGAATTACAAACGCTACAAATTATGATTTTATTGCTTTTGCAATGTGTTAAAAAGATTGAAACATTGGAATTTAGCAAGGAAATATTTTCAATAAAATATATAGCAATCGAAATATTTTTCTTAAAAAAATAATCTTGTCCGACTCACTGCCACGCGAAATATATCGACATCCAAAGCAATACCGGTTAATATTGTAAAGACTTTCCTCATTGGTATTTCTTGTGACAAGCTGGTTGTGCACATTTGAAGAAGAAACAAATTATTTCCACGATTCCTCAAAAAAACACCAGGAACAGAAAGATCTGAGTTCTCATTTTGACCTTGTACAAGCCAAAATAAATACCGCATTTTTCTCCAGGCGTTCAAACTATTAAACGTATGCATTCATAAGAGAAAGTAATTTGGATAAATCTATTAGTAATAT
This sequence comes from Himalopsyche tibetana, assembly GCA_030503985.1. Lineage (NCBI taxonomy): Eukaryota > Metazoa > Arthropoda > Insecta > Trichoptera > Rhyacophilidae > Himalopsyche > Himalopsyche tibetana. Next base: position 37,036,668 of record JAPJYX010000014.1, on the reverse strand, counting down.
CCGTGTGCCTTCAAATAAAGATGTATTAAAATTGTATTCTGTACCTTCTCCAACGAAACTGTATATTTCGAACTTCTCAGTGCCCAAGACGGTATATGTACATTGCTGTCAGATCAGTATGCGTGTAATCAATGAATGCTCTTTAGCGTTTATCCTACTTCAATGATTTCGATTCTTTCTAGTAAATACATACTTTCATGAATATATTTTCCAATCGATATCACTATATTTACACTACCTCCCGCCGATTTGATTTTAAATAAAGAGGCAGGGGGATTAGCAATTTGCTTATTACTTTCCCGTTGCCACCCCTATCTTTCTTTCCATGCCCTCTTTAAAAGAGTGGTTGAGCGACTTAAACATATAATACAGCACTCATCAGTCTGAAGATGTTTTTCAAATAAGCGAAACACGTGCCATAATTTGTAACGCAATCGATGAAGTCAAATTCAATTTTATAATTCTATAAATTTCATCAAACAGAAGTATAAATGTTCCATATTTTTGTAAAATGTGTTTTCTATTTGCTATTTTCATGTATGTTTATGATATAAGTTATATAATTTCTGTGGCAAATAAAATGAAACTAGAATATTCCGTGAAATAACAGGATACGCAAAGAGAAATACAAACTGCTCCAGAAACGTTCCAGAGTAAGAAGTTGTTTGTTCCAACAAACGTTATGTATATCCGAAGAGAAATTCTGGAAGTTTTCAACAGAATGTTATAACATTGACTATGGTCAATGGTGATAATAAACAAATGTAATAACAAACTGCGTAGGGGACAAATTGTTCTTTTCTTTGTAAGAAAAAAATAATATTATACTCAAATTACTTCTGTGTATCTACAATAAAATTTAAAACGCGGCATTATTACTACCCATGTTATATAAATATAGTAATGCTTGATGTCTTTTAACAACTTTAAGACTGGATTAAAATGAGCTTACTATTCTATTACTTATAGTGAAATATATTTAATTACTATTAATAATATATCAATAATTGATAATAAGCATCATACAAGTCTTAAATATTATATATGGTTATGTCAACATTTTTTTCCCACACAATAAATAAAACTTCAATCCAAAAAAATAGCTTAAGCAAATATTCAACCGACCTACGTAGATATTTGTATCCATAAAAATCATTATATTTTGTATATTTATATTAGGTTTTACGCGTTGTCAATTTAACTATTACAAAAATATAAACTTTTGTGATTTCTCCGTTTTTAAGATCAAGGAAAGAGCATGAAAAATAATTAATTTAATTTAAAAATTAATCTATTGCAATAATAACGTTAATTACAAGTATTGTATTATCAAATTATTATGAGTCACTATGAGGGTCATTTTGTAAAACTGATGTAAATACATAAACCAAACATTCGCACGTCAAGTTCTTATCAATATTTGGTGGAAATGGATTATGTTAAAAAAAATTAAACACATTTTTTTATTAATTTCATTTTTATTTAATATGATCAGAAGCGGTTCGCTCACCACGAGCATTTTCAACTGAAAATTAACTCATTTTTCCGTTGAAAATTGTCTTCCTGATCACATTAAAAAAAAGTGGAATCAATACAATATAGTGTTTTATTTTTTACAAAATCGAAATATTATCTATTTACTACTTTCATCGTAATCTTATTTATATTATTTTACATCATAATCTCAAAAAAAAAAGCTTTTACAAATGTTTACATTTTATTATAAATATAGACACTATTATAATAAGTATTCACTTGCCTATCGCATTACAAAACATCCGTTCCGAAAGGCATTGGGCGTTGTTATTACGAGACCAAAATACATATACACAAAACTGTGAGCTTTTCTTCCCTTACAGCAAACAAAAGAGGCTCAGAGGAGTGAGAGGGCAAGGCGAGCTTTATCGCGTAGCTGTAGGGTAGTGCTAATGGGTAGTGGCGTCCCGAATTACGGCTTTTTGCAGGGTAAAAGTTATACTACCCTTAACATATCACTGTGCCACTTCAACAATAAAACTACTGCAACTATTTTAGACTAGGCATGTTATTCACTGAAAATAGTTGTGAAGTTACTGGACGTTATTTTGTGAAAAAAACCTGAACACAATATTGTGTATGGTAATAAAATATCACTGTTTTTAGTTACTGTAGAATTATATTGTATAGTTAATATTTTTTGACTGTAGTGAAGTAATACTATCGTTTATGTTTTTGAGGACGTGTTCCCTATTTTTACCTCACTGTAAGGAGTTCCACTAAATGAGTGCTAATTCAACTAAAAAACACAACTAAGTTTATGTATGCATAATTTAGTTTGTAATTCGAATATTTTTTTATAATACAGCATTTTTAGCAATATTACTTTTAAAATCATAAGTTTAAGTAAAAACACAATTTTAGTGAAACATTCAAATAAAATGTTCTAAATGGCAGCATTTATAATATCAAAGCAGTTTGATATTATACTTTGCCATAATTTTAAGTAAAAAATACACTTAAGCTACATTTCCAGCAAACTGTCAGTTGTTGTATAATTCACGTGTTCAATTATGCAGCGTGAATTTATAGAAAACAAAAGCATGAAAAGTCATTTTGTTTGTTCGTAATTCGAATGTATAATATTTAAGACTGACGTAAAAAATCAATAAATAAAAAGATATTAATTTATCAAAACTCAAACAAAATCTGATTAAAGTAAAATGGCAGACAGCATCATCAAATAACAATAATTGTTTTTGATTTAAAAAAAATATTTTTTTACATGCCCATTTATAAATATTGAATAAATACAAAAAACTCTACAATATATTTTCAAAATAAAACCGATCCCATTGAAAACTTTGATACATCCACTTCTATGATAATTTTCTTTTAAATATCCCTTCTTATTTACTCGTGGATTTGAAATACTAAAGTGGTATATACTTGCAGGGGTGATCCACTCTTAAAGATACCTTGAAGGGATATTAAGCAAAGGAATGAAAATGGTGGAGGAAAATAATCTCCCTACACCAGATGGGACGAGTTGGATTTTAAATATGAATATTGGATATCGAATTAAGAAGTCCAAAAAAAATATAATTCACCAATTTAGTTTCATTGTAAAGCAAATAATTTTGTCTAAATTGTCAAATAATAATGTCTTAAAAAAGCCACAAAGAATTGACAGTTTTTATTAAAATTGAAAAAAAAGTACATAACTATAATAAGTGTGATAACTATAATAAAACTTTCTACTAATGCTGTAACGCTAAAAAGAGTACGAGTTGTGAATAAAAATTTTCTGTATCAATCGATTTATAAATGTTTTTCTACAAAGGAATATATATTATTAACTAGTTTTCAGACAGCGTTTTTGTGGCTAACAAAAAACGTAATAGAAATTCACATAAGATTACAAGAGAGGAAAGCGCATTTTGAATATTCACAAGATGTCATTGACTTGTACATACAAAATTGTAACAACCGTCAAAAATAAACTCTATTTAATTTCATAATAATTTATTATAATATAAACGATGATAAGTATTTGTGAAATAATAACAGCAAATACGTGCAGTTTTTTTAAGCATTTCTTGTTTTTTATAATGACATTTTAATGACTATCAATATTAAAAAACATTTCCAGTAAAAATAAATGCAAATAATGACTATATAACGAATATTATTTGTGTATAAAAAAAACTTGACATTCAATTCTAATGTATGTTCGGAAATTTTGGCAAGGAAATCATAGAGGCTTATTGTTTGAAATGCTTCCTAGAAGTGAGTCGAAATTCCTGAAAACACATTAATTCTCATTCGGAAATGAACACAGTATTACCAAAGCATAAAATATTATTAATTTGTTTTCAGTCGTGACGCAAGTCTTGTGTGTTAGTCATGAAATATTCAAAAACAAAGGTGTCGCTTAATTCGTGAAAATAATAAATAACAAAAGATGTCGATCATATTTTCAAAAACAATAATTAATTTGTTGCGGGGCACTAAACGTTAATGGTTTTGTGTATTTGCATTACATCTTTATCAGTATTTTTTTTAGCAAAATGATCTTATTCTGGGTTAAGTTCATTCGATTAATTGTAATAAACACGTTATTATAATTCATTCAATCTAACATTGCTTCATTAAGAAGTGAAATAACTCAGTTATTGAAAGACAAACGTTTTAAAATTTATTGTAATTTATTTCACCATTAAAGTGTTCACTGTAACGTTTTTATGGTTTACAAAAAAACGTATGACAATAGCAATTCACATAAGATTACAAAAATGAAAGAGTATTTTGAATATTCATAAGATGTCATTGACTTATACACACAAAGTGATGGATAGGCATTATATAAAAATAATAAAACACCGTTTTGTACTAATTCTACATTTTTTATTAAGATCAGGACCGGTTTCTCTCATAGTGAACTAATGAAATATAAATCAATACAGTTTGTTTGTCAGAACGTATAATTGGTATTACTTAATTTATTACAAATGACACTAAATCGATTTATAATTCATAAGTTAAAATGCTCAAGGTTAACAAAACGGTTTTCTGATCTTATAAATAAAATATTTGATAAATATTGTGGAATTTAAATAAAGCATATTTTGTTTTTTTTAATAAGCTATTTTCTATGACCTCGAGGTTTTTTTTTATATCATTTCATCGATACTTCAAAAGCTTTTTTTAAATATTGTTTGAAACAGATTTTTTAAATTCTGTTATATATTTTTTAAATCAAATGATTTACTGAACTCATAAATGAAGTTTTAATATTCAATGTTATATAACTGAGATGGTTTTCATACTGCGGCTATTTATTTTAGGGAACAAATTAAGTGGTCAGAATTTAAATCAATTTTTGTTCAGAATAAAAATATTACCATTTTGGTTAGGTTAGGTTAGCTTCAATGCCTCGTACTAAGTCAAGAAATTAGCTGCGCAGAAATTTCAAAGGCTGCGCGGGCCAATCAAATATTAATTGAATAGTTGTCATGGAGTGCGCGCCAGCCCGGAATGAGTGCGCGGGGTCTTTCAAACTGCTGCGCGGCCTCAAGCTTAAATGGAACGTTGGTTAGGTTAGGTTTTATTTTCATTTCATTTAAATTAAATTATGACTATTTATTCTGACAGATATATTATGGCCAATGTAATATAAATTCTGACCGTAAAAATACGAGCCTTTATTTTTTTTATACAAATATCAACATGTACGATTTGGTGATTGACACAAACGAGTCGCTCCAATGCCAGCATTATAATATTATACTACATAGTACAAAACGCGAGCGGCAGGGTTGGTTTTCCTCCGTAGATTTATCAAGAGAGAATCGGGAGGGTCGTGCGAGGGAGGCCTCCGCCAGGGTGCGAGGGGAGTTCCTCGCATTAGCCAGGCGCGGCGACTGCGCAGTTGCAGATCGATGCGCGGACCGCGACTCGAGGACATTTTGCCTTACTCCCGGTCCGCCGTCCGGCAAAGACGCAACTCTAAAACTCCGCAAAAAAACAGTTTCAGATATTTCGGGCGTTGCAATCGATTCGATTGACAGCACGCAGGTCGATTGAGCTGCAAACGTAGCACAAGAATTAGTGGAATCGTAAGTGTAATTCAGTTGAAACATTTTCAGTGACGCAGTGGGTGATAAAATTTATAAGAGACATGTTCTGTGTAAATCACGGCGCACGTTTTGTGGAAACATGGAGAGTGGTTTTTTGTGTAGCTAGTGAGAATTGTGAAAAGTGTTTTTCGAATCAAATGTAGATTTTCACAAACATTTGGTATTCAAATCTAAATTTACACAACTTTATAATTATTCGTAACAAATTTTTGACACAAAAATACAAATAAATCTTATTTTAAACTCAAATGAAATATTCATTCACTATCCTAGAAATAAAATACACTACCATTTATATTTTCATTCGTTTACTATAACGTCAATGTAGCCAGAAATTTTACTGGTATTAAAAACAAAAATGTAAAAGCATATCAATATTTAGTGTCATGCATTCGAAATTCTATATTATATTTACAAAATGTCATTCATTACTAAGTTATTACAAAATGTATTAATTTCAAAATAAAATATTCACTATTAAACATGTTTAAATACTATTATTTCTGTATGTGTATATAAATATTCACTATTTGTCAGTGGAGTAAATATTTTATTGAATGCATAAATCAAATATAATCTTATTCGAGTAATTTTATATTTGTTTAAAAGACTAATACTATTTTTATTTTCAGAATTAAGATTCGAAGTTGTGAAAATGTTTTCGATAAAACCATAATCTCTATTTTTATACCGTTAGAATATGATAATATTTTTAAATCTTTGTGTGTTAATATTTCATAAGTGCTTTTCTGAATCTCAATTATAATTCATTGTGATACTAACAAACAAGAAGTGTTCTTTCGTAAATCATTGTTCGTCGGCTGTTCGTTAAATCTGAAGGACGATCAAATAACGGAAGTGTTCTCACGGATCGTAGCGCAGTGCAGCCTCGTCGTAGAGGCTCGTCCATCCGCTATTATCAGGGTAACGGCCGACCTACGACGCTCTACGACAAACCGCAATGCTTTTTCATCGATAACGTTAATTTGATCGTAAAGTGGATTTTAGAGGTGTTTTTTGACGCAGAATATTTTCTTACTATCGTTGGTTTTGTTGTATAAGTATTCTTATAAGAAATATTTTTTTTCCTGGAACTGAAGAACGAATTTTGGCATAGTGAACATCAAGGTAAATAAAAAGTTTTCTTACTAAACAATCTTTAATAGTTTTAATTATTTCATGTTGCAAATTCTCATCGGATCTCATAAATACATGATGTATCCAGTGGAATGGAATTAGGCGTTTCCATTAAATTCCTTTTTTCGTTTTTTTCATTCGCTGCCACTGAAGAGTAACACTAAAACACTATATGTTTAGCAAGATTTTTGTGTTGATAAAAACATCTACCTAGAAAAATTGTTTATATGTTTTTTCAAGATTTCTGTTGGATAAACAACATTGGCAATATTTTTTCTATAGATCGCTTATTTATTTTCACTGTCCCACTAATATGTCTACATCTTTCAAGTAATATTCGCAAATAATATAACATCAAAGGCACATACAATTTTATCTGGGTAACACAGTAGAGCAAGAGTAATTAGAAACATTAATCCAAAATTATATATTTGAAAAAGCCTTTTATCATATTTTTAATAAATTATAATTTTCTTTATTATTAATTATTGTCTATTGGTAGAAAGTTGTTATAAAGATTAAATATTTTCCTTTACATAAATAATTGACAGTTGACATTTTAAAATTAATACCATTGTGTTATTATATTGTATTAATTTGCACCAATATTACATTTGTATTAACAGTTGTATATTAAAACGAGGTTGTCTAATAATAATCTAAATTACTTGATATCGTCAAACTATAAATAAAATATTTCGCTTACCATAGCGAAGTAAATACACTTTAGGACTTCTATATTATTTGGGGTGCGAGATTTTGTATTAACACATCACTTACACATGTTTTTGTATTAACACACATGATTTTGTATTAACACATCACTTACACATGTTGTTTACGTTCAAATTGGATATAGATAAGTTGCCAAATGTATGGACTTCCGTAGAGTTTTTGTCCAGCTCATCCACATTTGTTGATTCTAAGAACATAACTCTTGATAATACCTTAAATGCGATGTAAGGATACCAGTAGAAAATACCTTTTGTTGACAGTCTACATAACACGTATTATTTATGGAGAATGTACACTTTTTTTCAATTGTTTGCGTTAAGCCATCGACCATCGTCTATAATTAAATTTATACTTTCAGACAAAAAATACTAAATATTCAACACATTAATGTTAAAACAGACATTTAATATTCGAATTTCCCTTATCATTCGGTGCACAAATATTACTATCCGTCGACACAATCTTGACATTGTATATTATACCAGTTATTTATGTAGCGGTAATTATCTGTGCAGTAATTTGCACTCCTCTGTAACTGTCTTTAATTTATACTTTCACGCAAAAAAGTACGAAAACTTTTAACGCGTAAATGTTAAAAAAGTCATTAAGTATTCAAATATACCTTATCATTCGGTGCACAAATACTGTTATTCATCGACACGATCTTGAGATTGTACATAATACTTTGATTCAAGGCATTTTGTAGGCTTTGCGAGGCTTTCTGGGTAGAAAACTGACTGCATTCCGTGACACGGGACAATTATTTTCGCCTAGGGTTGGCGTGCCGCTTAACTCCGTTAAAACGGCGGCTAGTTTGCGTCACTTTCGCTTTTACGATTGACTATAACTCTAACTCGTGAGTGTTGGCCATTTTGATAGTCTACAGAAGGTATACGATGCTTATATTCACCATCTGACCGCCAAATAAATGATAAAGATCCATTTTTTTAGAATTTCGACTGAAGGTGCTTGATGGAATTTCAATATCAAATTTGAATTGCTTGGATGCTGTACTCTTCCATTAGTCTTGTCGTTAACGACCTGGGTATCGCCTTTTGGCATCCTCAAGCTTTTCAAGTACACGAATGTACTTGAAATGATGCGCAGAAAGCAGTTTGCATCTTTTATATACAAAAATAAAATTGGATCGCTCAGTAATTGTTGTTCAACTCATTAACATCAAAAAATTCTCGCTATTTGTACGATTACGTAAGGATCATGCATTAATCGTAATTAATGCATAAATAATCATGCATTAATCGTAATTAATGCGTAAATAATCTTTAAATTCTTGTCATATTGATTGTATCAATTATTTGCTACACCGTGTTATTAGTCTTTAACCTTATTTTGCATAGACGAACCTGTATTGATAAATGTATATATAATGTTAAATTAAAATTTGACATTTCGGTCAATGTCAATCCTCCAAGTACTTTTGAAATCGTGGTCAACTTTAAGTAAATCTTAATTTTACTGGGGCTTGAACTTTATTATAACCCAACGATCTCTAATCTCCACAACTATGACGAGACATGTCTGATTGTCTATGTCTGAGAATCATATTAGACCAAGAGCAGTTTTGCTCGACGACCCACCATAGATATTATGTTTCGTCTGAGATTAATAAACTATTTACGAACGAACTTAGTTAGCATCATGAAAGTGACGCTCTTTAGTTGACTTCTTTGTGTACTGTATGTGTATATGTATTTATGCGCATGTGTGCACATAGTGATTTGTGGATATAGTATGAGGGGAAGCATATAGAATGTGATTTGCAAATGAATGCAAATGGAGTCCCCGTGAACTGGCTTCACTAAGGATTTATTACCTCTGTAGCGATCACGCCTTTCCGTCTGCAACGATTGCGAGGGAATACAATTTTTCAAAACATTAGCGATGAAGGAGACTAGAAGAACTTTAACGCCTACGCGTCCTGGTACTTAATGCTACATAAATTTGATATCCAAAAAAAACTGACCTGACTACTAGGGCAAACTTTGTACCAACTAAACTTCAGATTTTTACTGATAATGCTTGTGATAAACGAACCTGGTAGAATATTTAATAAATATTGTGGGAAAAGTACGAAAAAGTGTTTTAATTTGTATATATATTACGGCTTTCCCCCAAAAATATACAGCAAACAAACACCTAATACGTGAAGAATCAGATAATTTAATATAAAATAGGCCAAGACACTTGTATATACCTAATATTTAATCGCTTTTGATTTATATAACGTGTGAGAAGTATCTAGCAAAACGTTTTATGGAGATAACGACCTTGATACAATTCTCTGTCGGCTCTGTAAGTGTGCCAAAAAATTCTTGGCATGAATCTTACCTTTTCTCTTGACTAAGAAGAATACGGTCACCTATTTGCATATCTTATCTTTGAATAGTATACCTAGGTAATGAAGGTCTTCCAACTCTAAACTTTCCATTCTTCTTTGTCCAATTATCTGAATAAGTTATACTTAGTTACAATAACAACCATTTCATCTTTAAAGTAGATTTTTTAACATTTCCCGCAATACAATTAATTCTTTCAAAAATAAGATTCTGACTTTAATGGAATTAGACTATTCTAAACTAAAATTGTATACAAAATAAAACATGTCAATTTTATCATACTCTTATTAAAAACGTGCCAAACTAATACAAAAAGAATTTCTCAGAAAAAAGTATAGACATTTTATCACAGATTTCGTTTTTAAACATATCCAGCGAGTCTAATAAAAAAAAACAAAAAATCTTAAGCTGAACTTTTAGTAATTTTTGCTATTTAAAATTCTAATTTTCTCACTTTTAGGGTGTTGACTGGTGGAAAGGCATTATATTAAGAAAAGCACAATACTCCTTTGTACGTATTTCCATTTTTATTTTACCAGTTTCGCTCATGGAGTGAATTATCAACTGATCCTGTCCTGATCTTGATAAATAAAAGTGGAAATAAGTACAACGGAATATTGTGTTCATCCTTAATTAATTTTGTATTCACTGAAGTTCCAGTTTCGAAAAAAAGTTATTATAAATGGTGAGGTATTAATGAGCTTAATTTTTTTGACGGAAATAAATTTAACTAATAAACAATTTTATGTAATTTATAAAAAAGCAACATTTAATAAAAGCTATAATAAGAAACTGTTTGAAATATATTTAATTAAAAAATACGGTATTTATAAACTTTTATTTGAAGCTTTCTTTTTCATGCTTACCTTTATGCCCACATCCTTTACCATTAGCTCACACCTTTCAAACAGGGTGTATTCCGTGGCATAACAACGTTATTTGTGTTTTAATTTTTCGTCTAGAATAACCAAACAAAAAATCCTCAAATAGAGTCCGTCTTTGGAAGAATTTAAATGAAGTTAAATTCACTCACTCTAAGTGAAGTCATAAGTGCTGTGTTGCTTACTTTAGATGCAATTATTTATGTCGGTACGACTCACATATCCGGCCGATTTTATCATTTTGAGAATTTATCGTCATTCATTATCCAAATTTGGACATTCACGAACGATCTAATTAGCATCATCTTTTTTGATTGTTTAAGCCATGTCCGCTCCCAATGTGGAGCATATGGACTCCTAATGGAGTTTATCTTAACAGAAGTGTTTCTACGAGAAATGCTTGTTACTCAGTTGCTCAACTTCTCTTTTTCCAAAGAGAGTAGGAATAGAAGGATAGGGTTAAGACAGGATTAGTGGTAAGCTAATCGCTCTCGATACGCCCCGTTCATATGATAGGATGGGTGAGAGGGGGGAATTCAAGACATCACATACATCCATGCCTTTGAACAGAAATTCATAAATCGACTGAAAAATCGATTCATAAAACTGTCCGTACCGGGATTTGAACCCGGGCCCTCCGTAGCCGAAGCCAACAACGTTGACCACTCGACCACACAGGCGACTATCATCACATCGGCATCATTTTTTACTAGCTTCTTTACAAACAAAGTATACACGCTAACTCCACAAAATTCCGTTGCGTGGTCTGAAATTTAATCTCCAAATAGAAACTGACGACAGAAATAATCAATTTTCATGGTATTTCAATATGAATTATAAGCAGTAAATAAGCAATTTCTCAATTCTCAGCTGATTTCGCGTTTAGAACTAATCGTAATAATAAAGTTGCGTGCAATATATAGGAGGCATTGAGAACCCTCAGCATACTAAAACATTAACGTCGCGTGTTCATACACTTCACTTTCTAAGATGCTAACTTAAAATTGATTGCATTAAAGTGTTAACCCTTCGACTGATGGGGCTGCAATAGGACACTAATACGTATGTCTTATTTTTTTCACAATTTCAACTATCTCTGAACGGTTGAAACGGATTTGCATAAACTTCTTAGATCTACATTGCTATAAGTTATTTATATTAAAGTATTGACAAGAATTCAAGAATATATATAGATGATAGCTGTTTCGGCTTCACACGATTGTCAGATCTATGAATATTTTGACGATGACATTATACCATTTTATCAACTTTACCCTAATACAAAAAAAATCTTGAAGAACTGAATACTTTTATATAATCTTTTTACGAGTCAAAATTCCAACTGAACGCCTCCAGTGTGGGATCTTTATTTCAAAATTATTTTTTACGAGAGTTAACTGTTAATCATCGCTCAATCTCATTTTTTTATAAAAGATAATGATATTAAAAAATAAAACACTTTTGTAGTATTAAATACATAATTTAACTAATGATAATGAGTGGTTTCGCTCATCACGAGCTTGAATCTATTTATAGAAGCAAATAACATTTTTATTAAAATTAATTTAGTTTTGTTCATTAATAATTTGTTTCAATATTTATATATTTTTTTTTCATGATGTTTTTATCAAATATTTGACACACCTTGTAATAAGTCTTATTCAATTTTGTATAAATAAACCTGTATTAATTTATATTTTCATCAGAGCATGAACATATTTTAACTTCATGTATTTAAATTAAAAATACTGTTCGATCAACGATATTTCAATTTTGAAAGTATTAACAAAAGTGGCATTTATCACAGTTAATTTTTGATTGCTTAAAATTGTCTTTTATTTCTATAAAGGCGATTTGAATATACTATCTGTTCTTATAAATATGTTTCTAATATAAGAAGTAAAGTGTATTCAAAAAACGTATGTAATTGACTCACTTAAAAAGAGTAAGTAAGACAAAAAAACGTTGCAAAAATCACTCACACTTTTCCTTTCAATACGAATTCACACGTTAACAGTATATTTTAATCTATACATTATAATATATGTATGTTAATCTGCAGCTTTTCACGTTCGCATGTATGTTTCCATTCGTCTCCTTGATAGTATTCGTTATTCAAATTTTATTCCGATCCAAAAATATTCTGCGTCAGATTTAATTTGCATTCAAAGATTCGCAAATAGAGAAGTGCTACAAGTGCTACGTTCGCTACGCCGTAGCGCTCTTGGTGTTAGCAGCTCTGTGGCTGTTTCCGCCGCCCGTGAATAATGCAATAATATGGTTTAGCTTTGCAAAGGCTACATCGATCGGCAGCTTACTCCACTAAGCCCATGCTGCCATGACACACTTCTCTATAGCCATGAACTTCGTGACGTCACAACGCGGACCGATATTGGTCTATTTGCTTATGTAAATACACTAATATACTTTCAATGCTGATTGTTTCACTCATTCTTTTAATGTTTTTTCTCTTTTTTTTTAAATTGTTTAAACGTACAAAATAATTGAATAACTTCTCAAAACTATGCGTAGAATGGAAAGGTGGCCAGTCATCTTTACTTCATACTCTTCTAAATATAACTTTGAAACTAGTTAACATATTTTATACGCGATCAGCAAACCTTTATCAAAATATCACATTTAACCATTTTCACGAACATTTCCAACTGATGCTGGTGACGAGATAGTCCGGTCCTGATCATATTAAGTAAACGTGGAGTCAGTACAAAAGAGTGTTTTATTTTTTTAAATATATAGCTTTTCCAACAAGTATTGAACAATCTAAAAAGATTTTTTATTTTACTATCCTATTTTTAGCGGTTTTAAACTAGACATGTTAAATAAATGTAATACTATATTTTTTAAATATAAATCAGGATGTATTGTGAATTTCTTCTAAGCCAGTATATATAGCTGAGTAAGCGTAGGTTTAAACATAGTTCTGATGAAGGCATACGCCCAAATAGCTACTATGAACTGATTTAAAAAAAAATGTAGAACTAATTACTGTGCTATTTTTTACATTATTACAATGGAGTTCTACAAAGTAAATACCAATTCAATCAATCAATGTCTTAAAATTTCATTAAAAAACTTTGCTGTGGTTTGTTCAGATCCTGAATGTTCATTGTCATACATTCATTCTTTAATCGATTTCCAAATGCGTATCTAAACGTATAAAACATCTGCGATATTTTCATATGCTCTAGTGTAAATCGGATTTGAGATAGAAAGATAATATGATATGATTTTAATACAAGCCCTACCCAGACCTTCACACCATAACTGTCTCTAAAGGAAGATTTAGAGGCATATAATCGACAACCAGTCTTAAGCTTACATATTCAATTGAAAAGATTAACATGAAAAAGGGACAAATAATTCAATACACCATATATTCCGGAATTCAACATTTGTGACGAAGAATGGAGCTTACTATCGCAATGTTAACTTCAATAAAATCAACAGGTATATAAGTTTCGTATCATAATGATTTAACCGACCAGTAATAAAATGCTATGAAAATCATATAATTCTTTTGGATGACCGCCATTTTCAAGCAATGGAATATCCAGTAAGGCAGTTCCTAAATTTAATCCTATGGCATGTTGCCACGACTCTGATAGTAGTGTCGGAAAGTGTTTTCAGTATGTTAATCGGAAAAGTTATCGTTTGTTTTTTCAGTAAAATTGCAACTATTACGGTGACATATTCAGTTAAATAATGCTTTTTTTTATTTTTCACTGACATAAACGCTGTATCTCGGAAATAGTTAAAAAAATCATTTCTACAACGTTCAAAAATAATTATATTCAAACCGGTACATAATTTATATACAAAAATCAGAGATGTGGAGTCGAGTAAAAAAAAAAAGAAGACTACGACTTCAAGGATTTTTTTAATCATTTCATTTTAACTTATATAAATATATGTATACCATCAGATCATCTTTAATCAGCACGCAGTGGCAACACTATGGACTATTGTGGTTTGAATACTCATCATTCAATATGTATTTTTCAAATGGGTCTTAGTCGTAAGATTTTTCTGACTCCGTTTAAAACCCTTGGTTAAAGCCCTGAGAAAAAACTGTCTTGAGATGCTTCTCATTAAAATGTGTGTTATATTACATTAAGACGTGAAAGTACAAAGGTTTCAATTTACATATGATACAACTGAGCTCTAAGCACACCGAAAATGTTATCATAAGTTTTTTTTTTATATAGACACCTGATTCCTTAAAAATAATTGCTGCCATAAATTTCACTAGATAACACTAGCGAACGTAAAGCTTTTAGTATTTCTATCGGGAATAAAACTGCTGATTCAGCATATTATTGGCAATTTTCAAATCACCATAAAGATTAAAAGATAACTTCGATATTTCTTCGTAATGTAAGCTTGACGTAATTATTTGTTAATAAAAAAATAAAAGTCGTGTTTATAATATTGTAAGTTTTGTATAAAAGTTTCATATTTTTTTTTATCACGAGTATTACCGGTCAATAACAGTTTCAATTTTTAAATATACTTTATTTCCTTCCTCTAATGACTACACAGATACACAAATTAATGTCTACAGGAAAGTTCAATATGAAAATTCTTTCCAATTTAGTTATTTATGCATTTTAATGTATGAATTATATAATTAATCATAGAGAAGTAAAACATTCAAGAGTAAAGTAAAGAAGCATGCTTATACAGAATAATATGCAAATATTTACGAATAAACTAAAATTTCATTATATTCCTTAAGTTAGAAATTACTAAATGATGGCCTGGGTATTTTTTTTTTATTTATCTCCGCTCCCAATGTGGACTCCCATATGGCCTCCTAATAGAGGTATCTCAACAGATTTTTTTTCTACGAGAACTGTTAGTTACTCAGTCGCTCAACCTCACTTTCTTTTTAAAGTGGGAATGAAGGATACGGCTAGAACAGGACTAGTGTTTGAGCATCAGAAGGATGGGAGGAGGGGAAATAATGTGAATTGACATCACAAACACCCAGTCTTCGATCATAACTTTGAATTGAATAATTCTCAAACTCACTGTGATCTCATCGGGAATCGAACCCAGACCTGCGTGGTCGGTAGAGCAAGATCAACTGGGCCACATCAGGCTACTTTCTTTTTCTAAAAACATTGATTTACACGTGGTCAACGTTTTGAGTGACAAAGCTAACAAATTATATTCTATATTACTTCACAAGATTATTCACGAGAAGTTTATATGATCCAAATTGGGAGTGTACATGGCTAAAAAAATAAGGTGAATGTAATAAAAATGGTAAGCTAATACAGCATTCTTTTTTTCACGACTCCATTTATTTTACGTGGATTATCACGAATCTGGGCATGCCGTACACATCCAAGGTTGTTAAAATGGCGCCCATCCATTAAAAACACATGAATACGACAATCTATTTATTGATGGTTCACGGAACCTGTGTTTTTCAGCACGCTAAGGTTGTTACTACTCCTCCTTGCCTGAGTGACTAATTTTTCCGACTTAGAATATTGTTAGGTTGACCTTTCTGTGGGGTAAATTTTTAATACTGGCGCTTCGTATCTGATAATTCTGACCCAAATTTAGAGACTTCATGAAGGCTTGCCAAGATTTAATCGATTTTGAAGCTTTTATCGTGAAGGTTTCGTAATGCTTTTTCAATTACAGTTTCCTAATTTACATTTAACAATCTTAGTTTTATTATTAATAGTGTTTGATCTTATTACACCGTATTGGATCTGATTAGCGTATATCGATACTATTTTAACATGCCCATAATATACCGATGGTCTAGTTTCACAGAAAGAATGTTCAGAATAGTTTACACTATAGATACGTTCCACAAAAAACCATGTAAAAAAGTGATAGAAATAATAAAAAAATTGACAATTGGTTTCCTGAATTTTAAAAACCGTGCTATTTAAAAAAATACTAATATCGTGGTAAAGGAAATCTTGTAAAAAAAAGCTAATAAGGAAGATCCAACAAGTAAATAATACAAAATATGTAAAAGTACCGGGACTTTTATGAGGGTCTGGACATAAATCGCTTTCATCGCTATAAATATCTGTCACGTCTTTTGTGTTAGGATCTAATGAAGTCTATTGTTTATTATGACTATCTTGTGTCGTTAAATTTATTGTTATTGGAATATAATTTCTTGAAATTTTACTCTGTGGAACTTTTTATAATAAAATACTATTTTTGTATGCCGAGCGGCGTTATTAAATAAACGACTATCATCACTTTTTTACTTAGCTTATTTATTATATGAGTATTTTATAATAAAATATGTATGAGTATTTATGTTAATAAAATCACAATATACAAGATCATTATTACATACTTTTATGGAATATAAAAAAAATAACGTCAGTTTAAACTGTAATTGGTTTTTTTGATCAATTATATTAAATTATACGTCAAATTTGTAAGTATTTATTATTAAAATTTAGAAAGCATTAACTTTGATATAAGCCATGATTATAATTGAAATTAATGAATTTTATATGTTAAGTTATGACGTTAAGAAATTAAACCAAAGCGGAGATTAATTTAAATTTATTCATTGCATGGTTTCAATGAAAGAAGGAGATGAAAGCTCAGAGCGTATAAATTTTATTCAACCATAATATTTTACCAGCTACGCACTGGATATTAATAAACAATTTTTGAATTAAATAAATAATTTTAATTAAATAAAAAAGCATTATTTTATTTTCAAGGACGTTTTTTTTATTTATTTGATATTATTCTACTTAAATAGTGTATTTTAAAAAAATAAGAAACAAATATTTTTAGTACTATTTTTGTGGTAAGAATGTTTAAATATACGAAAAAAAACAATATTTAAAATTAAAAATAAACTAAACTATTTATTTTTATTTTGAAATAATCAGAAAATTTACTGACGTGAAAAATTAAATGCAAACTTATTTATTGAATAAACCAGAAGACCTAAAAGTAATTAATTCTCTAAGTGGATTTTTTTAATAAATTATTTGGATTTTATATTTAGAATTTGCACGTATTTCCATATACAATATAAAGACAAATGAAGCAATAAAACAGTATTCTAAATTCAAAAGAACTTAATTAAGAATACAATATTTCGATTTCAAATTTAAAGAGAGCATGTTTTGCCAATCAATATAAAAACAAACTAAGAAATAAAACATTGTTCCGAATTAAAAATTCACTATATTCCTTAGCTGAATTTAGATTTATATGGTTTTAAAAAAGAATGTCAACCGATGAAATCATATTCCAAATTCAAATCTTTAATATCCACAATTTTCATAATACAGAATATTCCGACCCTTTTGTAAACACGAGAAATAAAAATTCGCCACGGCGGCGGCGTCCAAAGCGCAAGAACCCCACTTTCTCAACAAGAATGTATCAATTTGTCTAAAAAGAAATGGGCTATGGCAAGACACTGGGTTGGGGGGAGGTCGGGATGGCTTGGTAAAAGAAAATGTGCAGAGAAGAAGAAAAAAAAGAGAAAAACTTTAACCGTTTCCTCGTCTTCGTCGTTCCACTCTTTCCCCACTTCAGTGTAGTGGAAAAATAGGGTACAAGATATACCGGTCATTTTATATTTATAATGACCCTTTATTTTGAGACTATTTTTTTATTATAATACCGATACGTTTTGACGTCAGCGGCTATATTGCCACAACCCCGAGAGACTTTGTCATGTCCGACAATATTTTTTTATGAGAGTATGTTGTTGTGACATGCTTTTTAGCAAACCATTTGCCACGCGTTCGTTTTCGTTTTAACGTCTGTTATAATAAATTCGTTGGCTTAATTCTAACATAGCTCAAGTCCGTTTACCTTAAGTGCTCAAGTAAACCTCAAAAAACGTCGAATATATTTGAGTATGTTGATATTAAATTTTAATCGCTGGCGATAATGTAATTTTAGCGTTTTACGTGTTAAGATTAAATTGTACGTATTATGAACTAATGAAAAAAAAAACAACATATCGTCGGCTTAATTCTAACATAGCTTAAGTCAGTTTAAATTAAGAGTGTTCAGGAGACAGTTTAAACTGAATATTTCAACTTACAGAAACAAATTCCTATACATTTGTTTTTTGTGGTAGAATATTTTATTATTCCTAATTATCCTTTTAAAAATATTCATTAATTTGTTTACATACTTAATGTAGAGGACTTAAATAATATTAGAATAAAAGAGAACTATAAGAAGAGATACGTTATAATATGTTCTTTGCTTTTTGACCCTTTCCACCTGCAAATTTGGATATTAACCGAATTAAATACAAATGTTGATATGCCAAACATCACCAAAACATAACATTCTAAAACAGATGACTTACATGATGTTAGAATTAAGCCAACGATATGTTTATTGAGTAACTTCGAATGTCAAATACATTTCATTGCTGTATTATTACTACTGAAGGTAAAAGCTTGGTTCTAAGATAAGGTGGGTCTGGGTTCAATTCACGATAAGGTCACGTGTATTTCGTATGATCTTTCAACTTCAAAATATTTGCTGCATTGACATTAGCTGTAATGCCAATGTAATTTTTTGATTAAATAAAAAAAAATCAAAAACCTATGCTTTAATCACTTTTAGGCTTTTCACTGTCAACACAAAAATATAATACGCATTTGTACTAATTCTACTTTTATTTTAAATGATCAGGCTCGGTTTCGCTCATGATGAGCATTATCACCTGATAAAACAATACAATATTACATTATTTTGTTTTGTATAAATAGCACTGTAATGTTCTCTTATCAGTCGATAATACTCGTTATGAGTGAAACTGGCCGCGATTATTTAATATAAAAGTGAAATTAGTGCAAATTAGTATTTTATTTTTTTAATTAGGTTTTTATGTTAATTGTATTCATAAAGATGGTAACAACTGGGCGTAGCGAGAGCGATTACTTTACCACTTGTCCTTTCCTAGCCTTATCCTTCTATCCCTACTACTGTCTTTGAAAACAAGATAAGTTGAGCGTCTGAGCAACAAACAGTTATTGTAGAAAAACTTCTGTTGATATACCTCTATTAGGAGGCCATATGCTCCACATTGGGAGCGGACGTGAAAAAAATATATAATATAAATCTACACGTAAAATCTGAAGTTTCAAAAAATGCAATGGAATTAAAGAAATAAAAAAAAAATTCGACATACTTATCTTAATTACGGTTTGTTTTAATACACTTTTCAGAATAAGCATTTTCATGTTATCATTATATAAGAACATTTATTTTTAAAAATGTCGATCCGAACTGTATGAAATCTGGTCATGTTTCGTGGTCATAGAAAACATGTGTTCATTATTGAGTATAAAAAAGTAAGGAACACTTTTTTCTCTGAAAACCATTTAATTTTAGATTACATATAACTTCATAAGATCTGTATGTATTTGTTTTTTTATTATTTTAATCCTCTTTCCAAATACATTCGCCCCACAACTGACATGGCGCCTGAATTCTTGCCACCACGTAGTGGTATGTTCTGAAAAGTCTTCCCGTTCCTCGCTGTTCGATACTGAACCGCGTTGTTTCACCATAAACATATAATATTTTAGCACATTCCCCATAGCTATATACATATATATGCTCACCCTTTTTGTGTAATAACACTCCAAGATCTGAATTGAAATATATATCATGAGAGATATTGATGCTAGTTTGGGGAGCTCAATACCAAACCTCGTAGATCAGTGCTCTTCAACCTATGGTCCGCAAGAGTTTTTTGCCGGTCCGCGATAGCTTGTATATTTCGAAAATACTGCACCTCTAATATCTCTTTTGTAATGAAAATAAGAAAATTTGATTTAAAAAAAAACAGTTTTATTAACTTTCATGAATAAAACTTTACATTGACTTGACGTTTCAATTGTTACTTTTTGATTATGCTATCATAAGAAAACATGTACATTTTACAGTCAATCCTCGAATTATAACAGGTTCCATTACGCCACTTTGGACGTAAGTCGAAACGGTCATGAGTATTGCATACAAATAAAAAAATATTTAAACATTTTAAAAAATCTAAAAGCCGGCATTAAAATTAAATATATATATAGCCATAAATACGCCCAATTATGACATTTATATGGTTCACCCGCTGTCAAATATTATTTTATAAAATATTTGAAAGAAACAGGAGAAAAAATACGTTTTATTTATTTATACTTTATTGTTAATCCAAATAGTCGTAAGTCAAGCACTGGCTGTGTGTAAATATGAGTATCCGGTAGAAGCTGATCCGCGAGTGTAAAAAGGTTGAAGAACACTGTTGTAGATCCCTGCAGGGATGATTTTTATTTGACGTTTACTGCAATATCTGCAAATATACATATTTTTCGTATAAGTCTGTAGATG
The DNA here is from genome assembly GCA_030503985.1 of Himalopsyche tibetana. Classification (NCBI taxonomy): domain Eukaryota; kingdom Metazoa; phylum Arthropoda; class Insecta; order Trichoptera; family Rhyacophilidae; genus Himalopsyche; species Himalopsyche tibetana. The sequence goes on along the minus strand of JAPJYX010000014.1, from coordinate 37,015,557 downwards.
TTATTTGAAGAACTTATTGCCTTATATAACTAACGTATAAGCATAATAAAATAAAAACATATTCAACTTATCTTCAGCTCAATCTTGTAATCTTAATCTCATACTAACTTCAATTCTTATAATGTAAATGAAGTTTGATACAAAAGTGCGTGTTCGTAAAATTCAAACATAAAACCTTTTGACTTGTCATAATTAAAATTTGAATTTGGAAATGCACGTCACAACTATTATCCAATACATCAATTTATTGTCAATAACAAACGTGTGTCTATAAATACTTTTCAATCAGATTTTTTGTACCTGATATTGAATTGAAATTACATTATGCGTCGACCTTCATATAAAAACTATAGTGGTTCGATAATTGAATTTGAATTGTTGGAATCCGAAAATTTATGCTTTGCGATTCTTTCTTCTATTTTCACTAATCTAATTTCTTCTCGGCCTTTTAATTCAACACAGTTTAATTGAAACGTTTTTTAATTAAAACTTATAAACCAATGAATACATTCCAGTAATCACTTTCAATTTGACCGTAGTATTTACATTGTATGTACAAGTAAATTATTCATTACCAAATTTAGCAAAACGGATTTAATGCCAACCATTTTATGTCATATCTCGTAATGCTGTTTTCTAATTGGAGAGCTATATTCGATACCACAATCGTGTCGCAGTCCATTAATTAAAAGGTTACAGATATGGTAACTGTCACATGACCCATATAAATTGGTTTAATTGGAAACTGAAACCTAATATCCTATGGGGCTTTGCGGAATAATTGATTACACTTCACGGGTGACTTTCCTACACAGGTATTGCACAGTTTGAAATTTACATTTTGAGTCATGTGTTTCGTATTGTTTCATATATTGATTTCAATATTTACGGAAAACGCGAAATTATTTGCTTGTATATTGCCATGGGACGATTATTGCACAGGTAGTATTTATGATGTATTTTTATGGCTCGTATTTTTCCGGTCAGAATTTATATTAAATGGTCATAATATATCGGTCAGAATAGTCATAATTTAAATGAAATTAAAAAAAAAACCTAACCTTACCAAAATGGTTATAAAGTATTCTGACCGTATAATATTTTTTTATTCTGACCAAAAATTGATTTAAATTCTGACCATTTAATTTGTTCCCTGTTTTTGTTTACTAAATTACATTCACGGTTCATCTTTCACTAATTTTGGAAGGAATCGGGATTATTAATAATGGGTTCATATCAGTGCTTTTTTTGAAAATTAAAGGTATCGTAACTCACTTCTTGACAAGATTTTTTTTATAATCCGTGTCCGTTTTCAACTTGAACTCGAAGCATATGGCTTCCTAATGGGGGTATCTGATCAGAAGCTTTTTTACGAGGACTGTTTGTTACCCAGTTTCTAAACTTCTCTTTTTCCCAAAGAGAGTAAGGATATATGGATATAGTTAACTAACCGCTCTCGCTTTGTTTCGTACGTGAGATTCATCACGAAAGCCAACCACGTTGACCACTGCGCTATGAACCCTACTGTTGCGCTATGAAAAAGTGTCGTAAATAAGAGAATTTGTAAAACAAAACAATATATGAAGCATTAGACCACTGGTTCTGGTCACAGAATAAGTCTATGGATCCGGTATTTTTTTAAACATTACATTCAAAAGGAACCTAAGATAGGAAAAAACATAATGGTTTCCATGAAAAAGCAATAGTCTTAAAGTAAAATAAAAATAAAATACTACGAATATTGATTTGAAACATTAATTATTCAATAGAGAATAGTGCCGGAACGCCGTTCCACCGCACTACATGAAAAAAAAGACCTACGTTTTTATTTACACACAAATATATGTATATGTAATTAATTACAATGAATTAAATTGAAATATTAAAATGATCTTTGTTCGCGAAGTGTCCTGGTGAATCATCAGGGTGTTATCGGGCTTGTCAGTTCTCGCCAGTTTTCTTTTCGTATTTCAGCGTTTCCGTATCATCTTGGATATATATTTTTTTTGTCTTCCAATGTGAGATATTACCTAATTTGAATACGTGTTGCGCCAAATCACTTTGCTTTATTGGCGAAACGCGCCAACAATTTATATAAATTTCTATTACATACGCAAGTGCGTTTTTTATTTTATTACACAAGAAAACATGGAATCCAATGGGAAGAAAACTTCTTTATCCATTTTGGAAACGCCATCTTTTAGTGGTGATTATTATTAATTAAATTTTACAAAAACTTTATTTCCACAGCTTAAATCTCTCTCAATATAACGTTGGCCATGTCAAAGTTAAAATAAATATTAATAATAATAATACAATATAAAATTAAATTTGATTTCTTGATTATTCCACTTGTTGTGTTACAAAATGTGAAACTTATTTTGCCTCTTTGAGGAGCATCGTCAGGCATAACATTGTCATTCTTAACTTTTAAATTACAAAATAAATGTCGGGGTAATTTTCCTTTTTCTACTAGACGCAGGAATAGTGTAACATACAAACATTTATAGTATTAACAATGAATTTCCACTAAGTTAACGTCGAATCCATCGAAAATATAACAATACAGTTTCTACAACCTTCCGCGGGATATATTTTAAAGGCGGTGATTTATTAAAGTTATATTTGAGAAACTTCGATTTGTAGCATTCTGTGTGCTTTTTGACTATTCAATATAATAAGTTGAGTGACAGGGCTTGAATAAGACCGGAAGGGATAGGTTCGTGAAATTCGCGGAGAGTAGCGCGCAGTCTCGTCACAGTATCAGTTCACTCGTGATGGACGAAAACGGTCATGATCTTTAAATTGTCTTAAAATAGTGAAAGTTACACAAAAAAATGTTTTATAATTAGTATAGTGCCTTTCCACCGAGAATCGACTGCTTACCGACAAAAAATATTAGTCCCCCACTGTGGTCTAATTGGTAAGAGTTTGGCTCTACTGATCAGGCGGGACTGAGTTCAGTTTCCGGTAAGGTCAATGTGAAATTTATAGTTCTTCCAATTTCAAAATTTGAAATAAAAAACGCGGGTGTTTGTGATGACAATTTTCGTCGAGTTGATCTCGAGCTACTTACGATTTTTTTAAACTTTAAAATATTTAAATATATATCGACTGTGGAAAGGAAAACGATGTAACCCACAGTTTTTTCAAAATGGGTTTTTTTGATAATCACAATTTATCAATTAAGTATTTCGACTGAGGGTGCTTGATGGAATTTCAATATCAAATTTGAATTGTTTGAATTTTGTACTTTTCCATGAGTTTTGTCGCTAACGACCCGGGTTTCGCCTTTCGGCATCTTCAGACATTCCAAGTGCACGGATGTACTTGAACTGACAACCCGGGTCGTTAGCGACAAAACTCATGGAAAAGTACAAAATTCAAACAATTCAAATTTGACAATTTATCAAACTTGATACACGTTCTATCAAAAGGATGCAAGCTGCAAATGCCGAATTAGTATCTAAATTTATCAAGTTTGAAAAAGATAAACACCAGCATAGAAGTCTGCGTGCACTTCAAAGTTGTGTATAATTTATAATTTGCATATGACCCAAAATCATCAAAACACGTTTTTTACGCCTCCTGTAAAATGTGATTTGTGTGAATTGCGTCCTTTTTCCTTTCCACAGTCGATATATATTAAAAGGAAAACACATTTTTTACCATCCATAATTCGGCTTCGTACTTTTTTCAATCAACTTGTCGTAGAACTGTATTCGAACCCTAGATCTTTAAATGTCTAAAAGTGTAATCTTTAGGCGTTAGCAAGTTAGAATTTGCGGTTTCATTTGCCAAATTAATCAATAAAATTACAAGAATTTTAAATAGTTGAATGAGAAAGAATCACAATAAACAAAAATATTTAATCATTCTAAACGTCAATAAAAATCCGCTTTTGTTGTATATATCTGAATATATGTTTACATGTATGTATGTATCTGCAAAATTTGGTATTCTTATAAAAAGCTGAACAAAGTTACAATATCATACAAACACGAACTTCCTTATTTGTTATTGTCGTATTAAAAAGACGAGATGTTGTGTTATCTATTTTTAGTGCGTCATAAAAAAAAGTTTACAATAAAACCAGGAAGGCAAAATTTTCTTTTCAAAAGTTATATTGAATGAAAGTCGGCGAACAAGAATTGAGCGCAGAATTGATATTTCATCGAGTTTTTACAACTCTGTCATATTTGAAAAAACTATAATTATTTACCTAGCAATCTCCATGGCTACGTATGTATGCAATTTCACGTTTTAATCCACATCTCAAACATTGACCTTCTCAAAAAATATAGTCGAAAATACTTATCTCTATGATGCTTTAACACTTCAACTCAAATAGCCTCCAAAGAAATAGCCAAAAATCTTTTGAATCCACCCGATTTGTACAAAAAAGTGTTAGTGGAAAAGAATCCGAGTAAAGATAACATACTCGAATAACTTTCGATTTCTCAGCGTAAATCGTGTACAAAACACTAACACAGTGTACATATTATATTACCTTTAGTAAATTATTGAAACAACATATCGCACATGAGAAACAATACATCCCACTCCACAACTTTGACAAAAATATTTTGTTTGATATATTAAGCTTCACACTTAAAAAAACGATCTAGCAAAACCTTGAATCAAAAAAGATAGACCAATTGTTTTCTAACTTGAGGTAATACGATTAATCACCTCCATTGTAATTTTTATTTATGCAATATATCTTTTAACACTTAGACAATAAATATGGTTATTATGTTTAGTTAAATGATATGCAATTTTTTTCGTGTGGAATAAGAATAATTGTTTTATCATATTTAATTATGTCTTTGTTTTGAATATTCTATCTCGAGTTTCGTTCTTAGTATATTTATATTATGTACGGCACTGTTTGTATTTCCAATACAACTGGAGGGAAACAAAAATCAAAGTGTACATAAACCGGACAATGTCGTTATTATTTATTGATGGAAAGAATAAAAATACACTTCGTAATGGTAGAATTATACTGTTTTCGTTTTTATCTATGTCGCTTTGGTAACATCAATTGATTCTATTTCTATCTCGAACCTATTGAACGCTTGATACTGATGTATTTACTAGGCTTTGAACCTATATCTTACGATATCACCTATTAAAACTCAATGGTTCTAATCTTCAAAGATTTTTATCTTAGCCAATAATATTTTCTTAATTTTTGCGTCGCATATATAATAACGCTTTATCTTTGACTCAAATTTAATGATGAAAAGCTTCATTTTCTTGTTAAATTCTATGGGTTGTGTTTGTTTTGTTTTCTTAGATTATTAAATATAAAAATGTTTCTGTTTTTACAGGCGGAGCGAATTTCTAGGATGCACCTCCTTCCTTCTGAGACATGTTCTTAGACGCGATATCAACGGGTGTTTCCAGCTCGTACCGCAGGCGGCGGGGCGCTGCAGTCGCGCCCCGCCATTTTGTCGCCCCATAGCCGCCATTTTGACGAACAGCGGTCGTCACGTCAAGATGGCTGCCTCGGGGGAAATTGGTGCGACTTTGACGACTGGAAACGGAAGCGCGAAAGAGCCAGATGATTTCAACAGAGAGCAAGGAGATGCTGGTAAATATTTTTCAAAATTCATTTATCACATCATTGCATTGCCAGACTTTTTTAACCTTCATATTAACGATGTCACAGAATACCAAGACAAGATCTACCGTAGAATACATATATAGCCACTTTTTACAGCGTAATATCGTATTATTATAAATATAAAAATAACAATTTATTTAAGAATTTTGTGATCTAATTAACAGGTATTTCGGCACCACGCCATCGTCATGAGCATAACAAAATCTTTATCAACTATAGTTTATAGTTTTCATTCAGGTCCATTCCTAATAAAGGTATCTCAAAAGAAGTTTTTCCTACGAGAACTTTGCTACTGAGTTGCTCAACCTTTCTTTTTCGAAGAGAGAAGAAGGGATAAAAGGGTTGGGGTAGGACAGAACCATTAACACACATGAATTCAAACAGAAATTTATTGAAAAAGTCTTGCTCGAACTGGAACTTGAACCTGTGAAATCCGTCACGGAAGCCAATGACATTGGCTAGACATCGCCACGGATCCGACTATATTTTATGATTCCTTGGATTTAAATTCTTAATTGACTTATTTTTCCTTTAAAATTTACCAAATAAAGACTTTTCTTTTAGTAACTAATGCACAATTTATAATACTCGACCAAAAAGTTTCATATCAACATATCCCTACCGTAGACATGCTGAAAGTCCGCTTTCATTTTCCAACTGTAAAACTTTCGCAATTCTCCATAAAAATGCACAAAATGGTACCTAACTTACTCGCAATTGCCGTGTATGCTATTCAATTGAATTCGTCTCCACGCGCCTGGCGAGACTCCAGCTAACTTTTTGGTAGTACGTGTTTCATTTTAATTTTCTACTTTGACTGGCAGTTTGTGGACAATGCTTGTTGCCAGAACAATGAACACGAGGCTTTTGTTGCTCGCTACGACCCACCAATAGCAGCATGGAAACATTCATTTTATAACGCACTGATTTTTCCTCTGTTGAGCTTTTCCCTTGCTGCTTTTTTTATTTTTGAAAAAAAGAGCAACACAGCGTTTTTCGGTTTACTCTCTTGGTACGAAATTTAAATTCGTACAATTAAATAACATAAATATACTCTCGATCATTTTTACACTGGGATACGTTCCACGCAAAAAATAAAGTGTAAAAAAGATTGTAAAGAATAAATTTAAGACTTATTCCATAACATAAGACCGTGCAAAAAGTGGATTCGGCATACTTAATGTAACTGTATTGCGTATTTTTATTTCGATACAATTTTGCCACTATTTTCTCTTGTAAAATCTCTTTCTTATTCTACAATGAAATTTGAAATTAAAAATTTAGACTAATGATAATGGATTGCTCGATGGAACACTTATCGAAATGACAAATTAATAATACAGGATCTGTAAGAAATAACATTATTTAAAAATTATGTACTTAATGTTGATTTACAAAATTTGTATAAATGAATTATTTCATATACGTACGAAGTCAGTGACGGATTTACCCATCGGGAAAACCCAAAGGCAATCAAAATTTGGGGCCCTGTTTTTCTACATTTCACTAACCCTTTCGAATTTTGACCAATGTATTTATTATCATCATAATCTGCATCAGAAAGACAAAACATTTCATTTGCATTTTCGATCAAAAATATTTTTTTATAATTTTATATATTCGACCTAACGTGAAACGCAGGCATTTAAAATGTCTCATTGAATAAGTGTTTGTCTACCTAAATTTCCCATTACAATATTTTTTTTTTATTTTTGTAATTTCTAAAGCTTTTGTATCTCGTAAATTAATAAATACTTTGAAAACATTAGGTCAAATACGTAAATTTAAAATTTTGCAATTTCTGCTTATGAGTAAATAAGCATTCGGCATGTTTAGTATTTTCGTAATTATGAAAAAACATCACCAAAGTAAGTCAAGTATACCATGAAAATTACTTTACACTTCGTCCGGTATTGATTTCCTCTACCCACCCAATATTAAATTTAATACCCGTCAAAAATGCACCGCCGGGAGTTTGTCGGTTAATTAATCCGCTCAATAATAAATAATTCCTCTGCCTCATCACTCAATCGATAGGCATTAAAAAATCATTAGTTGTTTTATTTCAAACTACTTTTCTACGTTTATTTATATCACGAAAATTTAGTATTATTAAATTAAGCGAATTCCTAATCAGTATAATGTATTTTTAAAATGTAAAAAAACATTCAAAAAACTTTAATTTAGTTTGTAAATAAAATGGAGTTATTAAACGTAGCTTACAGCGCTTTTAGTGGCAAATAAATGAGGCGTAGCCACCTCATAACAGAGTCGTGCAATTTATAAGGTACCGGTGAAAAGATGCCCTCAAATTTCTACATACTCAATAAAACAAATTAGGTTGAGGGGCCGTGTGTGAAGTTTTCACAAGGGCTCCAAATTTATTGCTACGCCAATGTACATATCTGTTTGTTATCTTAGAGTCTTATATTTAATAACGCTAATTGTTTTCTTTAGGTGTCGGTGGACGGTTAGCTTCACAGCAACGTGAAGCTGATGAGCATCTTTTCTTGAGATATTTGGAGTTGGATCCAGTCGAAGGTCCCGATGCAGCTCCAGCGGCTGTTCAGAGGAAAGCTTCTGGGAACAAAGCTGGGAGGACGCCGTTTACGACCACCAGAAGGTATGAATCTGTGATGATAAAATTTATTCATTTTCAGCTATGATTTCCATAGTTTTCTTTTTATATTCTTACCATAAAATCTCAAATGAGATCGGTTCGCAAGATTAGTTACATCAACAAGACATCCACAATTGTATAAAAAACAAAAGGAAAAGTATGATTGATGTCTTTCTTTTACTGATGAATAAAACAGGAAATGTTTAACTCACCGGTCTTTTGCCAAACTAATTAATTTTGATTTCGAAAAATATTTTACCCGATGTCAGTTTATTGAATTCAAAAGAATTGCGTTAATTCCATTCTACTTGCTTATTAGTTTTTGTGGACCCATAGCTTAGCTGTCAAAATACAACATGGCGACCGATTTCTTGGTTAGTATTTGTGATTTGGATATTTTTTTGACAATCGTGTCTAATGTGAATCTTCATCTTTTTAGATTGGACAGAGGTGGAGATCAGGGCTTTGGTTTCTCTGTTCTATGGACGAGACCTCCTCGTATCGAGAGAGTGGATCCCGGTAGAGCAGCAGACCGAGCTGGTCTACATCCTGGAGATTACATTGTCTTCGTAGACAGGCATAATGTCGTTACGCTTCCTGAGAGTCAAGTTCTGACACTAATTAAGTGAGTATGGATCATTGAACATTCACGATATTACATCAATAAGGTCTCACTTTCAAAACTGCAAGCTCAAATTCTAATTGAGGAGCAAACATTCAAAAAGTGTTTTGTCACACAAATACAAAGCTTGGAAAATGATGATTTAAGTGTTGCAAAAGTGACGGTTTGTATGAATGTGTCAACTTTATGATTTCATTTCAATATGAAAAAAAACCTTTTTGAACACTAATTTTGATTTCTATTCATAGGTTTTATTATGGGCTATCAGAATTGATATAAAACGCCATTTTTCAAAATTTGTGACAAAACACTTTTTGAATGTTTGCTCCTCAATTACTTATAGTTACCAAACGTCACTTTTGAAATTGTCTTCAATATAAAACAAACGAAAACAAGTTTTTATTTGGAATTATGCACTGACTGCACCACTAATTTGAATAAATTGCGATACAGTACAAAAAATCTACGATAAATGAAAATATTAGATAAAATTATTAAAAATAAAAAAGTATTCCGTTAAATTAAATTATTAGTTTTTCTATGTTTCACCGTATACTTTAGCTAAAACTTTACTGTATGTATGAAATATACAAATTAAAAACTACCTGTTTATTTGTGATATAAAGTATTCATTCAATATATTTACTTACTGATTAATTTTTATTTTCCAGATCTAGTGGATCTCAACTAATCCTGGAAACCTTTAGAAGATCAACGCACGGTGGTGAAATCCGAGCTGCAGCCAGAGGCTCGTTAACCTCACACTTAACATTATCAGACGCGGCGCCATGCTCCCCTAGGCCGCTCCTGTCTCTTCATCACCACCTTCAAAATCAACTACAAGCTCAATCGCAAACACAATCACAATCGCAGTCCCAACAATCGGCTGGGAACAGAGATAGCGGAGGAGATTGGTCTCAGGCAAGAGCCGGAAGACCGTCGACCGCCTGTTCCAATAATACTGCAACCAGCGCTGCGAGTAGACGGAGACCCACCCTTCCTCAGGTTGCTTTTACAAGAGAGGTTGGTAAAGGCGTTATTGTGTAGGCTTACTTTATAAACCTCACACATACCAGTAGAGTCTCCCTTAAATCATTTTTAGTTTAACTCTGCAATGCGAAAGCAATACAAATTCACAATTTGATTTTTATAGGATTGAAAACAATTTTCCTTTGCTACATAACATTAATCATCCAGTATTTTTTTATGGACGATATTATTTGAATCGTTTAAATTATGTACATTCATACAAGTTTTGTCGACAATATTATTACATTTCTACTTTAAATCACTACTCATTTATTACAGGAATACTTATAATTGTATGTGTAAATATTTTTTTATTGTAATTAATTGCATTTTGATAGTTCAATGCATTCATGGGGTATAATAGAACGCTTAGAAATACACACAGAAAAGATATTATTTATGGTAAATTTATTATTTTTATCTATTTGTGTGCGATTATTGTTTTTTTAGCTTGCACACTATTGAGTCTGTATTAAACTTTGATTTTTAATTTAATTTCTTATGTATGTACTTATTACATTTATTTTTCATCGCATTATCTTTAATTTTCATTTGTAACCTTTCCTTGTAAATATCCTTTGCTATTTTATTGTATAATATATGAATTTGTTCTGTTTTTGTTTTTAATTGTTATTATAATTAGATACTTGTCCTTATTTATTAAATTTGTATAAATTGATTTTCAAATTTTGTTTTACTCATAAAATTGTATATAGAAGTATTTCACACGTTTTACAAAACATTCATTAATTTATGTTTCAATTTTATTTTTAACAATGTATTTTTTTTATAATCTTATACAAAACTTTGTATAAGTCAATTTATGAATACTGAAAAGGGTCGTACTTTAGTAACTTAATTTTAATTAATTCTTGAAATAGACAATACTTTTTGATAATAATGATTTGGTGCTATTTCACTCAAAAATAATATTATATTCGAATACTTGCACATCTCAGTTTTGTGCGATGTATTGTAGTGATACATTTAATACGTTGAAAAGACTAAAATCACTTTCTGAGATTGAGTAAAGTTCACTCATCAAATATAAAATAAATTAATTAAAAGTGAATGGTTTTTTAGACTTCTTTTAGTTGTCTACTTTCCTACCTATTCCATAGTTTTATGTGTCTGTTATAATTTAAATTATTTTTTAGTTTGATTTCTTTTGCAGCTGTTTTTTTGTCATTATGTTTTTGTTATAAATCATTTTATTTTGTTTAAGCACTTCTTTTTTCTAATTTTATGTTTAGTAATTCACAATAATATTTGTAAGCAGTTAATATTAGCAAATCCAAAATAAACATCCATTTGATATCGTTTCTTAATTTTGGAACATAAATTTATTAAAACAGACCACTTATTTATTCTACAGCCATTCTGATCGAATTCAATTATTGATCTTGGCATATTTTGAGTGTCCTTGTTTCTTTATATAAAAATGATATGTTAAATATTCATAGGTACATACAATTTCATCAAAACATACAAACTTAAATTTACATTATCACTATTAAATATTAGTATATTCGAATATTTTTAGAAGAGAAATTAATAATTTTAACTGCTTTCAGCTTGTATTGTAACATTATAAAACCATACAAGATTGTTAAATAAAAAATAATGAAAATCTTTATACAATAAAATTCAGTGAAAATTATGTATCCATTCAGCAGAATGATGTTTTAAGCTAAATGCTCATCATTCTCTCCCTTATATATATATATTTGAGGAGCAAACATTCAAAAAGTGTTTTGTCACACAAATACAAAGCTTGGAAAATGATGATTTAAGTGTTGCAAAAGTGACGGTTTGTATGAATGTGTCAACTTTATGATTTCATTTTAATATGAAAAAAACCTTTTTGAACACTAATTTTGATTTCCATTCATAGGTTTTATTATGGGCTATCAGAATTGATATAAAACGCCATTTTTCAAAATTTGTGACAAAACACTTTTTGAATGTTTGCTCCTCATTTATATTATTGATAACTATCAATATGTATATTAAGGTTTCCTATTATATTTTAAATATTTTTAATCATTAGGAAAAATTCTTAGTCATGTTTTTTTTGTTTGATAAAGAATTATTAACTTAATTTTAGTGTGGGAGCCATTATTGCGAATTTTACAAAAACTAGGAAAATTTTTAGGAAAAATGTCGAAATTGGGGAAGGAATTCTGAGATCAATGATCTATTAGCTTTTAATGGCTAATAGTTTATAATTTGTGAAATTGATTCGATATCAATTGCATTGACTGATAATACTTTTTATGATTAAATTGGCAGTAATATAATTGTTAGGGGTGAAGCGTAAACATCCCCAGAGGGTTAAAACGTATTCTTTGATATCGTATATTTATTATATATCCCATATTTATTCCGTATAATATTTTACAGTATTGCTCTTTACATTACCGTGGATTATAATGTTGCAAATGAAACAATGACACTTGAATGCTGGCTAGCTACTCCGAAATCATTATGCATTGTGTCTACAAGAATATTTAACGGAAAGCCTTTTATATCTTGTCTGATGGTAGAATATTTTAATTTAACTAGAGGGTACGAGCTATTTTTTTGATTTAAGCTGATAGTAGAGTCCCTAGCATAGCTTGGAAAGCTATACAATACTAACATAAATTCTATTTTTCATTTAACTTTTATTTTCTAGTCTTAGAAAAGATATTTAAATAATAATTGATTGAAATTTGGCCAGTGTCGTTAATTTTTTGTGGTTTATCTTAATTAATTTGCTAGATGAATTTATAGAATATCGTTTGGTTTAATACTATTATATAGTTTGATAATTATTTTTTTTCATATATAATAAGGTCTATCTACTGATTCTTAGGAATTAATAAATGCTATAAAATGTCACGTTTTTCAACAAAATTGTATACCACGAGATAAAATACTTCCAACTTTGAATCTTTTGGAGGTGTAGAATTTAGTCTCTAAACGTGATGATTTTTTCCTGCTTGTCATATTTACAGAAACTATTCAATGGTGAATATGCTTTACAATATACTAACTATTTCTATATTTGTAAATAAATGACAATGCAGCTCTGTGAGAAATTCAATTACAAATAGAAAAGTGTGAAATTATCATACATGGAATCAGGAAAACCAATAATTTACTCGAAATACGAATGTAATATCAGTACGAAAAATTCAACATAATCTATCAAATGGAACTTCTTAAAACAAATCATAGAGCAAATTTGAAATATGGTCAACGAATTTTCGTAAAAATATTTCATAATTCCCATGAGTATTGGTTTCCTTGATTCCAATGTTGGGTTTTTTGATATTTTCGTATCCGCAATTAAGTTTTCCAGAAAATTGCATTGTTTTATTGCCTGACTTAGTAAACTTTCGGCGATCATGTTATAAAGCACATTTATCCATTTAATAATTAAAATCACAGCTACATATTGAATAATTCTAAATAAAACTACGTTTTCTTCTGCTTATTTTTGTTATTTTTTCCCCATTGTAGGATGGTCATAATAAGACATAATTTATTGAAAACAATAATATATGGTTATTCAATCCCTTACAATCATATCCTATTAAATATTGATATTATGTTTTTTGCATCAAACAGCTTCGATAATAATTAGAATTAATAACTAATAAACTATTTGTGAGGTTTTTAGTATTACTTACTTTGTTTTTGTTAATTAGTTTTTATTATTTATCTATAGTACCACGTTTTGTTATCTGTTTTCATTTTTTTAATTTATTGTGTTTTATAATGATTTTGATTTCAAATAAATGTGTAGTAATTTAAACATTTTGTTAATTATTATTTTTCACTTTTTACCCGTTTATTATTTTATCCCACAGTAAAATATGTACAACTCTAAAAAATAGGATGATTCAAAGATTCACTATTGATGCTTGAAAGTGACATGGTAAGTCAAAACAATGTACAACCACAATATTTTGCACATATTACAGCTATTTTAAAGGTTATAATGAAAACCTAATACATCATTTTCCACTTACTGTTGCACAGTTCATTCCCAATCTACAAGCTTCTCAAAAAGTCAAGCCACACTAATATACAATACAAATATCTATTCCCAAATCTCTTCATCACGTCGTGTTATATTTCACTACAGTATGGCAGCACTATACAATGCAAGTGTTTGAGTTCTAGATTCCCATCTGTACTCAACGCTGTATCCACCACAACATGCTACAGCTTCATACTAATCTAACAGAGCATATCCCATAGCGTGACAATGTTATTCTTGCTCAAATATTTGCCAATGTTAATAAAAAAATCTCTAAGACCTCGTTCCGTCCACTGCAATGTGCAGAATGATAAATAAAATAATGACATTAAAAATAAAAAGCTTTTTGAAATTGGGTTCTATTCATTTTCTGCAAGATGCGGTGAACACCTTTAATGCCTTATAATTTACCTAAGATGCAAGCAAGTAAGCATGACCGACAGATCTGAGTGATAATCATATCATCTTAACCAATTTTTCTCCATTCATTGTCCATGTCTAAATACTCCCTCAGAATGCGATCAGCATCCCGAATCATATTCCTGCATTTACATTTTGGACTATTTACTAACCAGCTAAGCTGGAAAAGGCTTGGCAGCAAAGTGACCGTGGCGGTTCGAGTTTTAGCAGTAAATTTAAGGCCCAATGCCGACTCCATCCTCGAGTGGACAACATCGTTGGTTTCAGTTGCGTAGCTCACGGGCTTGAATCCCAGTACGGATAGATTTGTCATTCGATTTATGGATTTCTGTTTGAAGGCACGGATGTCTGATTCCCTCCCACCACCTATGCAATCTTAAAAATTGGACGTAGCAAAAATGATAAGCTAGCCACTTGTACTCTTCTAGCCCTTACTTTTATCCCTACTCTCTTAAAAAACGAGAGGTAGACCAATTGAGTAAGAAGCAGTTTTCAAAGAAACCCATCTGTTGAGATAAACTCCGTTGGGAGTCCATATCAACCAGTAATCGGCAGAACAGCGGAAGCGACAATTCATTATTGTTTTAGGAATGGTCAGGTTGTAATCATAACAGAAGGTTTTATTAACTCCTCTCGTAATAAGTTGCCAAAAATAGTTTCTTAAATCCGGTTAGTAATATTTGGTTAATTAAAGTTTCTTTTTGCGAGCTTATTACGAGAGGAAGTTAAAAAACAACTGTCTCCTAAAGAATTTACGAATTGTCGCTAATGACTTTCTGCCGATTACGAGCCGATATTCCGTACATTAAGAGCAGAAATAGTATTAAAAAAAACAAAAAAGTCTAATAGCCAACATCACAATCTTCAATTGCGGTGTTCACTGACTGAAATCGCAGTATGGACATGTCTATTTCAAAATGTCAAAACATTTTTTAACTGATTCATGGATTTTGCCAAGAAACAGATTTTCGTGATGACTTCATTCTCTTCCATATATTCAGCACTAAAATTAGGGCATAGAGAGAGCGATTAGCCAACAACTAATCTTGTAATAGCACCATCCTTCTACTGTTAAGTGACTGAATAACAACTTGATCTCTTCATATACTCTATATTGCAACAAATGTATGGTTTTTGGATTTGAAATTATTTGTTTCTTTATTCTTTCTGAAACATCAGAATGATATGAATGTGGAATCGTCAGAGTATAAAAATAAATAGGCAATTTTTTTTTACCTATTGTTATTGAAAATATTGTTATTTTTTTATAGAGTATGACAGCTCTTGGAAGCACTTGCGGAGGAACAGGTATCGGAAGTGGCGAAAGAGTGAGAGCTCTTCAGGCAGTTGTGGCACGAGAACAGATCTATTTGCAGGCTCTTCAGTTTGGTGTGGAGAGATACGTAGCTCCACTTTCCAGTAGAAGTGACATTATAACACCCGCTGAACATGCATTACTATTTCAGAATTGTGAAGAGGTAACCAATTTATAGATAATTTTATATACAAGCTATTGAATATGTTTGCGTGTCTTAAAAATATACATCTTTTTGGATGTTCAATCATTTAGATTCAACAATTAAGATTATGGCTCATCCATAAATAATATAAAAAATATTTGAAATTACAGCTAATATCAATGCGCCAAATATTTTGAATTTTAAAGATCATTTGAGATTAACTTGATGAGAATTTTTTTGTAAGACACTCGAGATCAACTCGAGGAGAATTGACGTCACAAACACCCATGTCTTAGATCAACAATTTTATATAAAATTAAACTTAGTTGGGTCCTATGGCGCAGCGGTTTGCGTTGTTGGCTTCCGCGTCGTATCTCACAGGTTCGAGCCCAAGTACGAACAGCATATTTCGATCGATTTATCAATTTCTGTTCGAAAGCATGGGTGTTTGTGATGTCTTAAAATTCCCTCCCACCCATTCCGATCCTTCAATAACTGGGTGTAGCAAGAGCGATTAGTTAACCACTAGTCCTGTCCTAACCTTATCCTTCTATTCTTACTACTCTTTTTGGAAAAGCGAGTTCGGGCGACTGGGTAGCAAAGAGATATCTCCATCAACTTAGGTTCTGATGTAATACAATGAAGACATACATACATTGTAATCCCTCCGTTGCCAGATATATTTTAATTCTATATGAGTTCTACAAAATTAATTTTACTTTTCTTCTTATTACAGCTTCTGAGGTTATCGGAAGATATTTTAGAACAGCTAGTTTCCGAAGAAGGAGAAGTCCAAATCCACTTAGTAGCAAGCGTCTACTTAGCAAAGATGCCGACAATCATTTCATTATACAAGACATACTGCAATGGCCTTAAAAGAGCTGATTGTGTTTTGGTAAAAAAATTTAATCTTTCTTATCTACATATACTATTGAAAAGCTTACAATCGACCATTTAAACATTAATCTAACAATTCAATATTATGATTTAAATAATTATAATTCAAAATGGCTTGTCACATTTAATAACTGTTATGAGAAAATTTTCATTTGCATTATGGCAGCAAATTGATGTTATTATAATAAACACGTTTAGGTTCAAAAATCAAGGCAACAAGGAGGAGGCTTTGTCAGAAGTGTTACAGAGCCTGCAGTCCCTAGGAGAAGGCCAGATGTGACCCAGCTGGTTCACAAGCCCCTCGAGCAATTCCGGGAGCTTTTAAGACTTCTCAGAGCGGCAAGAGCGGCAGTTCCTGCATCACATTCTGATCACCCAGCACTAGCGAGACTTGTCAATGACCTACAGGTAAAAAACTGCTACATTTCAAGCCAAGATTTCAGAATTTATTATATTTATTCAAAATATCAACATCAAGAGAATGAAATATACATGTATATTGATTTAGAATTCTAGTGCAATTATATGAATGAGAAATATTAGTATCGTTATATATTTCGACATTATTACACTATTAGAATATTTTTGGAAACTCAATACAGAGGCCAAAGAATTCATTAAAAATTGAATTGAATAACTTTTAATATTATTTAAATCCTCTTTTAGAATGCATACCACGAAGTTACTGCGAGTGCTGGACTAATGGGACCTCTTGGCGAAGGAAGACCATTATTATCAGTGGCAGACCTTGAAAGCAGACTGGTTTTTACGAGATGTAAAGTAAGTTAAAACCATTTCACGAATGAATATTTGATATTTTATACACTTATTTATGCAAGACCAATAATCAAACCGTACGTCACAATGTTTCAGCCTTTCGTCTTATCGAAACCTGGACGACAATGGATCTTCGGTGGTGACTTAGGCAGAGTCGAAGGTCGAACAGTGAGACCTTTCTGGGGTCTTCTCTTCACGGATCTTTTACTTTTTGCAACCGTTTCTAGAGATCGAGTTTTATTCATCACTGAAGAACCCCTGGCAATTGCTAACATCACAGAGACGTGTTTTAATATTAGAAAAAGAAGTAAACACATAACCCTACTTATTTACTTCTTTTGCATATAAGATGAGATTAAAAAATGTCTTTGAATTCATAAAATTAAATGATTATTGAATTCCGCAAATTTATCATAAGAGAATATCAATATAGGAAACACGATAAAAGTACATAAAGACTATTTTTTAAGCAATTCCTACAAGTGACAAATGACAGACCTTTTATTTGATATTGTTGTTGATAACTTAAGTTAATGGTCTTTCAATTTATGTCTGAATGAACATAACCAAATAACATACTTCTTAAATATTTACCATAATATAAATCGGAATTTTGAATGTTGAATTAAATTTAGTCACTAGAATAATTTAAAAGCCCTAATTTGATATTGAAGTTTCATCCTCAGTTAATTTCATAAATTAATTAGTCACCTGAATAAATGAAATCAATACATGATTATAATTGTCATTTCAGCAAATGAATTTCGATTGGGTGTCGGAGCTGGCAGAGCAGGTAGCCCAACAGCGCGCTGTGGCCCTCCCGCTAGAACGAGAGCGAGAACTCTTGCTCTTCGAGCGCCATCAGCTGACCTCAAAGCTGTTTGGCAAAGCTTACTGCTGAGACAGATGTGAGTTGACTTTTATAAATATATAATAGAATTTATGAATTTGACATTTTGAACCCGTGATAAATATTATGTATTGACCTTTTTTGTATTTACCTTTTGTCGGGTTCTATGACGCAGCGGTTAGCGTTGTGGCCTTCCGTTTCGGACCTCACGGGCTTGAGTCCCAGTACGAAGAGCACTTTTCGATCGATTTCTGCTCGAAGACATGGGTGTTTGTGATGTCTTAAAACTCCCTCCCACCCTTTCCGATCCTGTAATAACTGGGCATAGTGAGAGCGTCCTGTCCTAGCCTTATCCTTTTATCCCTACTACTCTCTTTGAAAAAGAAAAGTTGAATGAGTGAGTAACAAACAGTTCTCGTAGAAAAAAATTCTGTTGAGATACCTCCGGAGGCCATATGCTCCACATTGGGAGCGGACATGGATAAAAAAAAGCTTTTGCACTTTGATCCATTTTCAATATAATCAATTTTCATTTTTGCAGAAACACAACTTTGTTCCAGATTAAATAATTTACCATTGTGGGTCTTCTAAAATGAGTTTTGTTTGGGAAAATGGGGATGGGGAAATGTTTCAATTATTCCTTTTTAATTACAGTTGCCGAGTGAACTCGTCGACGGGTACTCCCCTCAGCTCCCCGATGGAATCGCCTGCTCCGCTAGGCTGCTATTCGGAAGTCACTCTCGATTCTCAGCAAAGACAGGTACCCTTAGCGTCAGCTCTGGGCCCCAGAAGCCGTCTTACTTCTGCTCATTCGAATAGAAATTTAGAAAACAATCCGAGCGAAACTAGACACCACTCAGTAAGTTTCGCATCAACCGGTGCAGTATACGACTCAATATCCAGACTGTCAGGTATCACTTTTCCGTGTTCGAATAACAGAACGGTTCACAAAGACGAATTCGGGGGCAACGCTGCTCAGGTTAGGTCTTTTGAAATGCTCAATGATAGAATCAGTGAAGAGGTTACGGACGCTAACTCCAACGGACAAAATATTTCAATGCAGACAGAATATCAAAATCAAAACATCGACGCGCAAAACGGAGCTAAAACTCCGGACACCCCTCCGCCGAATGTTTCTCCCGGAGAATCGTCGAAAAATTCTCAAACATTTTCATCTCACTTCGTATCGTTAACGAGTCTCGACAGAGGCAATTCCGAGGACAACAATTATTCTCCTCGCAAGAGGATGTTAGGATACTCCGATACCCCGTCTTCTCCAAGCGCAGTGCTCACCCCGTCGACGACCGACTTCGGTCTCGATTGCCGAAAGCATGACCATTTCGGGGAACATTGCATTTTAGATGCGGAAGACCCGGAAATCTGGGACACGGATGCGCTGTGTCGGTGGGAATCTTTCGAGGCCGACCTCGCTCTCGCGGATTTAAATATGGACCCCTGTTTTAAGACAGACGTCGAGGAGAATATTTACTTCCGCGATGACTTCTTTTCGCCGTCAAAATCAAATAGAAGAGTACAAGATAGTAAAAACACACCCCAATCTTTGGATCTCTGATCCACGCGAGAAATTTTAATTAAACACATACTTTATGAATAATACATATTGTTTGTGTTGTCTGTTGCATATAAAAATACCTTATTTTTTGTACAATATGAGAAAAGTGCTTATTCTGATTAAAAGATTTAAGACTGTTCTTTGAAAATCTTTTAATTTTTTAAACTTAATTTTCTAGATAATTTATGATCTCTGATTTAACATCTCATAATGGCGAATTAAATTTTATTTCAATGTTAGCAAATGTTTCACTCAACAACATGACAGTATTTTGTCAAACCTATGTCATGTATTTATACAATAGTAATGTAGTTATGAAAATATCAACTACTTTCTCCATTTACAAATGAATATATCTATCGTTCTTTAATAACCTTAGCAATTACCAGACATTCATAAAATGAAGTGACGTCACTCTAAATTTCAACTTTTTAGATTTTTATAACAAACCAGACCAACACCATTTTTCAGTCTTAAATGAGAAAATAAGTCAATACTAATATGTATGATTTTTCTATATCACTGTAAAGAATAACTCCCACCTTTAGAATGTAATAATTGAAGCTACATCAAACTTTGGTCGTAAGTCTAGCGACTACCATGAGTTCAATCCAAATTTAGTTCATATGTGCCAAACCAGCCAAATTTATGCCAATACATTCACGATTCATCTCAACTGACATACATTTCAACATCTATGAATCATACACATTTATAAACAAAATAATTTAGGGAAATATGCTTTACTACATGCTACAATAACAGTACAGCTCTACAGGTAATTTAATTCCAAATAGATTTTTTTTAACTATCATACATGTGAATCACAAAAACCGATAATTTACTCGAAATATGAATATAATATCAGTATAAAACAGTCAACATAGCATGTCAAATGGAACTTTTTAGATCAAACCATAGAGAAAATTTTAAATATGGTGACTTTCAGTTTCCTAATTCCAAAGTCATTTTTTTATATGTTTTCGTATTCGCAATTAAGGTTTCAAGAGAATTGCATTGGTTTCTGAGGGATTAAGTAAACTTTCCGGGAATCAAAGAGTAGCATGTTGTAAAGCATATTTACCATAATTTAAATTGAGGGTAAAAATGTAGCATACTGCGGTCATTTTCAATTTGAAAAAAGAAGGTTGAAAACATCATCCTAAAGCCATTAATTTCAACATTTAAATATAAAACTGTGTTGTTAGAAAAGAAAGTCTTTTTTTTATTGTTTTAATTTTTTTTACAAATATCACGATTAACATATTTTTGATAAATTAAGTAAGGTTTCCACACCAAATGTGAATGAGAGAAAAAAAATTGCAGTGCATACAATCTGTGGGGATTTCAGTAGGGAAATGACACACGAAATATGTATTTGTTGTTTTCAACTCAGTCAATGTATGTACATGTAAAGGAGTATTAAATTATAAAAGTTACCTGTTTGAATTTGTGTATATTTTTCTTTTAGATTGCCAAGATTCAGATTTATCTGTATTTCAAAATTAGTTAATTCAGTATTGTGCTTTAAAAGAAGCAGTTTTATGTGAAAATTTTCATGTATGGTTTTAATATCATTAGGAGCTGTTATCATTTTTTTGTACGACTACGGTATTCTACAGTTTTACTCAATTAAAATAAAAGTTTGCATCGACTTGGTCAATATTAAAGAGAAAGAAATCATTTTGCCTAACTGTTAATTATTATCAGTCTTTTTCGAAAATACTGCCCAAATTAATGGAGACCTATAACAATTAAATATTTAAAAAGAGAAAAAAAACCACCTACCTCTTCCGAATATTAAAGAAAATTATAAATCATGCCAAATTAGCGAATATAACGTTGCAATATTATCAAAACTGTAATCTTAGGATGTTTATGAAATATTGACTAAAACTTCTTAATAAACTTTGTGATGAAAACCAAGTAAAATTATTTTTTAAAGAAAACTTAACTCTATAATATTTCATAATTGATGTTAAAGAAAATTATTGTTAAAAAAAATTGAGTGATGTACAGTTTTTCATATACATTGAGCTGCTATCATGAACAGAAGCTGATAGCTAATTTTTGCACCATATCATCGTTGACTGTGCATGAATAAGAAATATTAAAACACAATTCTTTAACAACACCTCATTATCTATATCAAAAACCTTAAACAATATTCTGTTTGTCAAAACAACAAACTAATTTGTATCATTGGAAGTATACTCATTGCTTTTTACAACTTCGATGTGCAACAAAACCATTTATAAAACAGCACAAATTAGCAAACATCAAATCAATAATGTGTGAACACATTGGTAACTCATGACCCTTAAATAATATACTTTAAATCTACTAGACAACACTTTGTTTGCCTACGATACAAGACAGTAGTTCAATATGAATATTGTACTGAAAAATTCCCACCATTTGGGTTTAGCTTACTTACATATAAGACTTATTTTAAAAGCTAAAAGTATATTTTCTTGGCAATTTTTTGAAGCAAACTGAGCTCTTACACAGCAGGGTATATAAAATTTTCTATTTGAAACGTTTCTAAGCATGCCTTTAACATTTGCATTTAAGTTAGGCTTACACTTATTCACATAATATTTTATACTTCAAAGCTCTTATTTTCATACGAAAAACAAACATTTAATTTGGAAAAAATATTTTGTATCTTGGCTAATCCATACGACTACTAAATATTATCAATCATTATAAAAAAATATTTGAGAATTATCAATTTTCAATATATCACACAGTGACATCTACATCTGCTGTGAGATAAATAAACTTTTCACTACTGTTCTCATTATAGAAATCAACCGACACCATCTCTATTTTAACGTAATTAGTTGAAAAGGCATTATTATATTTTTCTTAACCTTTGAGCTCTGAGCGGGGTCATTCACATTGAAGAATTCTTATTATTTCAATCATTGGCTGAATACTAAATATATTTAGATGATACTTATTGTAATCTTCAATGACACCTGAATAAATTCAAGGCAACTATTACTCAAATTTGTCTATCGTCACTTTGTACCTTGTCGCTTCTCGATCCTATATTAAATTTTGGTACACGAAGTGTTAAATAAAATGCGAATTTTTGTATTATATTTACACTTTATTAAATAATCTGGATAAATCTCATTGTAAGCATTTATAACTGACAGTATCTGCTCCTGGGTGGAGTGATTCATCAAGACACGATACCTTCATAATTTCCATGTTATGAGAGCATCTTTTAGTTTTGCCAAAACAATCCAATAGGTCCCGTTCAATGATCAACCAGAAAATGTGTCCTGGCCAGTTCTAACTTCACCGAATTACTTTTACTGAAGTCACATTTATATTAATCGTGACCGATAGAATGTGTGAGGGAAATCTTACAATAGTTATATAGATATTTGATAGGCTATGCAAATTTAAAGTAACAACACTATACGACTCTAATGGTTATTCCGAAGTACCTTTTCAGATAAGCAATCGTTATTTTTTATTAAGCGGTAAAGAGATATTTTTGTATTCATACTGTGAAAGTAGGATTCAACGCAATATTTTAAATACATCTTCTATCAGTTCTATTACAATAAAGAAATGACAGATGTTATTATGCTTGTAAAAAAGGTTGGGAAACAGTTACTTTAAATATACACACAGTATGTTACAAATCCCACTGTATTCAAATTTCATGACATCTATGTGTCATCGATTATTAGCTTATGCAATCAATACGATAAAATTTTTGATAATTTTTACAAATTATAGTAAGAAGCGCAGACACCAAAATGCGGAATTCGTGTCTGTTAGGTTACATTAATCAATGTGTATGTGTGTGAGTTGTTTATGAATGTGAATAAGATTGGTGGCGTAACTAATTTAGAGTAAATAATTAATATTTTTTATTTGTAACATTGTCTGCAATACAATACTATTTTTTTATGACAATCATTTAGCAATATATTTACTTTAAAATAAAAATTGTTGTTGAACCACTGAATAAGCTATTTTATGATTCTGAACAGAATGCAGATCTTAGAAAAAATCCAAGAATGTTGCAAATTACGATTTGTTTTTAAGAATCCAATTTTCTTACCCAAAGGGCTCTGACTAAAATTTTTATATATTAAAAATTAATATCAATATCATGGTAATTTGTGTTTTACATCTGCATTTTTTAAGTATCAATATAGTTTCTTAGGGTCAATAGTTGTGGATATCGAATTTTTTTCTTTTTTAGATTCATTTTTTATTTCACTTATATATTTTTCTGTATTCGAGGATAGTAAACACAGGCTCCAATAACCACCTCATTAGCAAGTATAGCTACATCTTCTACATTATTGAGAAAGACTTTAATAAGACTTACGGCAACCTGACTTTAATAATCCCCAAACATGTAATTAATTGTCAATGTAGTATTTTTTTTGACTAGATAGTAAAAAAATATAAAAATTATTTAATGTTATATTTCAGGTAACACACAATAGAATAACAGTTATTTTTATAGATTCAATGTTTGCTGAAAGTGATTAATCAATTTTAACCATTGCGATACCATCTTAATTAAGAAGGGCACAGTGCTAATGTTTGCCCTTTGAGGTCATATAATTTTCAACATTCCATGAAATGAGCCAAAAGAGGTTTCAGCCAATATCTTTTACTCCATCGACCTATTATCAAGTCACGTTATTATGTGAAAATATCAAAAAGGAAACCATAAAATTTTAATCAACAGATGATTAACTTAATTATCGTTTCTTAAGGAGATATATGGTTATGGTAACGGCAGATCTCAGGTAATGGTTTGAGTTATTAGATTCAAAATATTAAATGAAGTTTTTTAAAAATTAAATAAATGAAAATGACTTCAATCTGATGCTAATAATGTCTAATGAGTTAAGTATATTGTAACAGCTTTGGTTTTCCAAGATTGTATCGATTAGCTGACAATATAAGTGAAACATTTATTCTCCTTTTGATCAAATTCAGTGTTAATCAGAATTCATTGATATAAAAATTAGACATGTTGATAGGTGTTATTTTTAAATATTATAGATCTGGTTTTTTAACTAATACTTTGAAACACCCTAGTGAATGATGTATCTTTGAAAAGAAAAAAAATCATCATAGAATATCTGTTGAAATATATTATTTTCTGATGTGTAAATAGAATAGCTTTTTCACTGCCATTGTGGTTTACAGTTATGTACAATATTTTCATAAACTGAATGTGTACAAAGCAAACTAAACGATAGTTACGGTAGCCCATAATAATATAACTAACCCCGTAGTGTTGCCAACAAAACTTTATCAAATGCCAACTTAATTATAACAAAGTATTCTTAATAATCTTCATATCTCAAAATCAGTGAATAAAATTTTTACATCAAATCTATTTAGAGTTACATAGTTTTGTTAAATTAATTTCATAGCATCAACATCACATTTTATTTATCACACACTGTCAAACAAATTATGAGTGCTTTCAGAAATAAAAATGAAAACACATTAGCCGTAAACTTATAATCAGTTATGCCATATTTTTTTACTTTGACAGCAAAATTGAACAGAATAAACGAAAGGAACTTGTTTGGTTATTCAAATACAAAGCACTTCTGTTTGTTTACAACTACAGTATGAAGAGAACACTTTTTAATTCATAGTAAAAATCCAGGACAATCACTAGCTAATCAATAAGATAGTTAGAAGATTTTAACATACATAATGTTTATATTTCAAAAATATTATCTTCAAGTTATCACTTTTTACACTGTATAAAATGCTTGATAGTGTATAGATGCATTTACAAAAAAACAATTACCCATGATATTTTTGTAGTTGATGATTTGATTTAACATGCAGACGTGTTTGCTGATTTTGAGATACGAAAATAACCGAATGAACTGCAGTTCTTCTAGACACTATGTAAGTTTTTTAAATACTATTATTACTTTTTTACTCTTAGATTTGGATAACTATACTATTTCTATTCCTTATAACCCACTAATGCAAACCGATTAACGGTGGAATCGGGTGGTTATTTTGGGAAGGAAATAGGGATTGTTATTCTTTGTAGACTTGTTAAAGACTAGGTGGATATTTTGCGACGCTAACGTCGATTTTTTCTCAATCTGTTATCCGAGCCACTTGCACGACTAGTAAATGATTACAAAATCAATTATTTCGACACTGCCATTTTGTAAATAGATTCAATTAAAATGGCCGCATTCAGACACAGAGCAAATGATTAGTTTCACTGTATATAATGGTTTTTGTCTCTTTTATTTACTACTTTTACTCATTCAAAGTCTTGACATACCTATATGAAAATTTTTGACAGATAATAAATAACAACCTTCATTATTTTAATTTTATTTTAATCAAAATATTGATTGTCATGTGGAATATCAATCCTCTTAACCAAATAAAATAATTTCAGTAGGGCTCGGTCATTATAATTCACTCTGATTCACTTTCATTTGAAATCATAGATTCTTTGCTAAGGGCACACATTTAAAAAAAACAACATGAAATAAACTCATTTTTTTGTGGCATCTGTTGATAATAATTATAATTAAATATACAATATTATAACTTTAAAACTAGCTTTAGCATATTGTGTTCTCTTCAATCATTTCTAAACGAAACTGACAAAACCAATCATTTATGTACAAATCATCTGGTCTGTCGCATTTTATATAAAACACAAAATGCATGCTTAGCTTATTTTCCTTCTAAATAGCTTAAAATGGTATTTTTTCTTTGAAACCTATACTCAAATTAACCTGTTCAAGTCGTCGCTAGCATCGCACATATTCACTTAATCTTATTTAACCCCTTAAGGAACGATGTTGTTGATTAATTGATTAATAAATTACCTTGTATGTATTTTATAAAATAGACATCTGTTTTTTCTAGAAAGAAACTTGACTATTGAAAAGAGTGATGAATTTTAAATTAAATAAATTTATTTCTTGTAAGAGTTGATGTGTTTTATTTTTCCCACCATTGTTTTAAATATTTAGATTTCATTAATTGAACACACTTATGAATAAAATTAATGTGAATTTGCGATACTAGCGACTTAAAGTTTGAGTAAAATATCAGAGTAATTTTAACATTTAAACTACATGCAGGTTTATTAAACGAACACAACAGTAGTGGTAACCATTCAAAGAAAACGAGATGAGCAAGGATAATAATAATAATCTATAGGACTGTATGAATAAGGTAAAGTGATGTGAGGCGGAAAAATTCCTTGATTGTTTTATGACATTCTGCAAAACACATATTTATGTGTGTACATAGACTTAAATTTGTTGACAAACAACGACAAATAACATTGAAACAAGTAATTTCCAATATTCTGCATTTTTTTTCCGAATTTTACCTGTTTTTTCCCAGTCTTTCAGGTTTATTTTCTGCCATTTAAAAACTCTCACGTTTTTTGCATCTCTAATTAGATTCTTATGTTTTTTAATATTTTCTAACATTATAACAATCACAAGCACAATGTAATGGCAACATAGACAGCGGCAGCGGTGCTGTATAGTCAAATGATGGTTTCTTCTTTTTTTAACCTTAAAAGTAGTAAGTTTTTTTTTATTATTTAATTAGGCTTTTTAGTATATTTTGATTATTTTAACTATTACTTCACACAAAAATATAAATTCCTTTTTTTGTCTGGTTATGGGTCAATCTGGGAAGAAATTATTTAAATAGTAAATACATTTTTAGAATTTTATAAGGCATAGCTAAAATTGTAAAAATGAACAAAATGATTATTGCTATCAAAAAAACTTTCTAGCAGTAATAACTTCAAATTCAGGCATAGATCTAGATTGCGTTCATCTGTGGGCTTGTGGTTTTCTACAGACATTGATTCCAGAAAGAGAATGGAGCCAAAATGGAAATATTCACTTAAGATTATATAAATACCAATTTGATTACAAAACTATTTTGTTCATTTGTTACAAAATAATTGTGACTACCAAAAATCACCGATGTGTGTAGTATCCATATCTAAAGAAATAATAATAATTCAATAAAAAATATGAGAATGGCAATAGACATCAAATGACAAAATACTTATTTGTAGTATATGTCTATACTACGGCGAGACTAATTAAAGGGTTAAACCTAAAATAAAAATCTAAATAATTTGTTGAAATTATTTTCAGTAAGTTTACATATTAACACACTATAAGCGGGCTCTGCTAATTACTAACTGGTATGTAACGCGGGCGAAAATCAGCGGCAGGTGAAAAAAAATCAAATTTTGCAATAATCGCTCTATCTTCCAAACCAGTGGTTATTTTTTAATGAATATTGAATGCATACTAACCACATGTAGCTGATTACTTTTGAATTTATTTTTCAACGAATAATTTAAGGTTTAATCTTCACCGGAATATTCAGATAAATTATCGGTGAATATTTCGTCATGACTTTCATAATTGTCTGAAGCCATTTTTTAAGGTTCAAAAAATGTGTAAATAAAACACAAACGAATTATAAAGATGTATTTCAAAACTAAATTTAAATCGGAGTGGTTTCAAATTCGATACACACATGTTATGTTTTTTTCTACACGCACATGTGAAATGGGCTATCCATAATACAAATGCATACGCTTCAAATGCATTTTAATGGTAGTATTATTATTTTTTTGTTGATGTATGTGTAAGCTGTAAATGTCCTCAAGAGATTGGTATATAATAACCATATAAAATAGTCGAGTAGATATACGTAATCCAGCTTTAAAGCGGATCCGGCACAAAAGGTAGAACTACCTTTCCTGCCGTTAAGCAGCAGTCGAGCTAGCGGGTAGAACTACCTTTCCCGCTCAATGTGTGTTAATAATAAAAATTAATACCACAACATTTTTTTAAGGCCAAAATTTTTAACCATCTATTTAAAACAGCATGATTGAAGTTGAATACGTGCTAACATTATGTTTTCAAATCTATTTTGTTTGATCTTCCATAAGGCTTAAAATTCTTAAATAACATATCATTGTTTAGTTTCATCATATTTACATCTAAAATAAGAGTATCAAACTTATTGATTGAATTGGCTTGTACTTTGTAATACTCCATTATAATTAGATCAAAAATATATCAATGTACATAGGTTAGATCTACGATTATTATTTGTTTACCTTTTCAGTTGATAGCTATTTCTGCTTTACGCACTCGTCAGAACTATTTTTAGGCTTACATTAACATAGCTATATATAATGGCTTAGAAGAGATACACAATTCTGCTTCTCAACTATTGTACGGTCCTAACTTATATTGAAAAATTTTGTTTTCCGGTAACTGTGACAAAAATAGGTTTATTATGCAGTCTTCAAAGCAAATTTGTTTATATTCAAATGATTATGTATAATAACATTAACTTCTTGTGATGTTTTTAGTAAAAGTGGTGGATTAATATTTGTTTTATCATTAAGAATGTCATCATTGGCTTGATTATATCTATCAATTTATAGTCGCTCTAGTGCCTAACATGGGATCTTTTTTTACAGGGATGTTAAAATATCAGTACTAGATTAAAAGTTATCCTATGTTATTTATGAGGTGGTCTGCAAATTGAGAGTCTGTCTTTGTATTGATATATGTTCTTTAGTGGATATACTCTTTTCTGTCTGTCCTATGTCTATCAAATTGCACAATCAACAGGACATTTTACAGTACCATTTCTCTCTAGTATATTAATTTTTAAAACAAAATTAATGAACTTGATATTTTTTTCACCTTAGTATAAGACTAATTAATTTATAAATCTGTGGGATTTGGATTTTATAATGAGTAGCATGAAAGCATTTTATTCTTTTTAATAAACGACTTAAACACAAATTCATCTATTTGTAGTGAAGAAACAATAGTGAAGAGATAGTTGTGAACTATCAACCGAAGCTAACTTTGGCTAAAATTATGTTGATTAAGTTGGTCTATTAAGTTAATTTATCGTCTTATACTTACTAAACTTATAATCATCCAAAACATACAACTACTTATATATTTGGTATTGGAAGGAAGGTTTGTAAAGGTGAGTGCACTCAATTTAAAATATTCACGAATAATAAGTACGTAAGTCTTTCTTCCCTACTATGATGGCAAGATTTACTGATTTGAACAATAAAATTATTATGCAACGTATATTGTATGTAAGTATAAAGATCATATTATGATACTTTCGATGGTTTCCGCGGTAACTTTGTGGAAGTTTATTTTAATATAAAATTTAAAATAACTTTGATTATTCCACGTATTGTGCTACTAACTGTGACACTTGTTTCGCCTCTTTCAGAGGCATCTTCTTAAAATCTTAAAAGAGAAATATTATTAAATAACATTCTTAATAGAGCAGGTTGCTCGCTATTACTTACATTGTTTCCAATTAATAGAGTAATCACCAACCTATCTGATTGATTGCAGCTCATTAGTTTAATAGTTTGTAATGTTTAACGTCATTATTAGTATGATTATATTTGTTTGCTTTGTTTCGATTCTATAACCCTCTCCTTGCTTCCCTTAAAAGGGAAAAATCCCAATCTGATTGATTGCAGCTCATTAGTATCATTATTTTTTTGCTTTATTTCGATTCTATCACCCCCTCCTTGCTTCCCTTAAAAGGAAAAAAAAAATTCTCCATTTTGTAATTTCATAATTTAAAATGTTAGAATCAATCTTGCTTCATTACTTAAGCAAACTTTGCGATAGTAAGCCTGAAGATGCCTCTGAAAGAGGCGAAACACATGTCACAGTTAGTAGCACAATACGTGGAATAATCAAACTTATTTTAAATTTTATATCATATTATGATGTTGCAATAGCCAAGTACCAATACTCTTGGACATCCTGTCTCGTCTCGACACAAAGCCAGGCAATTGTAATTTTTATCTTGAATAATGTTTATGAAGATTCATCATTTTGCAATTCTAAGAGTTCGCCTATCTATTGTATTCAGATCAATCTAGCGGAACGAGAAGTAACCGCTAGAAATGAAACTGGCGTGTGCGCTGCTAATAGAGCTTCTCGGCAACCATGCAAAGGAGCAGCTCTACATCTCGCAAGGTGGATGAGGTCACATCCGGGAAGTGGGCCCTTAGAGCCTGAACCAGAGGTATTATGATAAATAAATATATTCGTATTGATTTGTCAGTTTGTCTCTAATGCTTCAATATAGATAGTAATAGACACGGAGAGAGTATGCATGTGAATGTGAGTGTTGTGCGATATAATAATTGAATATTACACTAAGAGCTGCAATCCAGATAACTTTGTTAATAGACACCATAATTTATTTATTCTTACCATGTCCTACATATGGACTCCTAATGGACTTTATCTCAATAGAAGTGTTTCTATGAAAACTGCTTGTTAGTCAGTTGCTCAACATATCTATTTTTCAAAGAGAGTAGGAATTGAAGGATAGAGCTAGGCAAGGGCTAGTGGATAGCTAATCGCTCTTGCCTTACTCGTCTTCAGTATAGGATGGGAGGATGGGAATATAAAACATCACATATATCCATGCCTTCGTACAAAATTCTATAAATCGACTTTTTCTATTATTTTTTATTTTTGTCCATCAAAATACTCTCATTTCTTGTCGATGATGTTTCAAAGCCATTATCGTTTTGATGATAGAATTATGAAGAATACATGAATGTATGTTGATAAACACTGTGAGTGATAATTAGTTCTGGGAGCAGCGATTGATCATAATTCCATCATTCAGACCTCTGAAGATACAGTTTGTAACCGTTTCGAAACGTTGACCACTAACCATAACGATGTATTTCCGAGATAAAGTGAAAGTCTAAATATACAACCATTTATTATTATGTAAATGATTTGTAACTTTTTCCTATTTCAGATATGGAGTACAGAGCAACTGAGAAAAAGATCAAGAGAATTAAGGCTTATAGATATTGCAAATTTGGCAGAAGTAAAAAGCCCCCCAAATACAATTCCCGCACCCGCCCATATTGAAAAATCCCCTTCTGAACAGAGCCCTTCTAGGAGTACAAATTCAGATAGCCAGGTTTTTATACAGTCACCTTTATATAAAAATAGTTTGTAGGCAAATAGTCCAGTCGTTTTTTTTAAATAAGAAAATATATAATGAAATCTAGGAAAATCTGTATGCCCAGTTTTCTTTTTGTACAGTTTATAATATGTTCAAGTGAGCATATATTGAACATAGAAAATAAGAGTAATATATGTTCCATTGTTTAGTGCACGGGTTCCCAACCTGGGGGTCGCGACGGGTTTTCTGGGGGTCGCCAACTTTTTTCGATTTTGGATTTCGGAAGGAGTTTCGGAGACAATCTGGGGAAAAAGTGTAGCAAATTGAGGATTTTAAATTCCCCGGTGAGCTTAAAAAAAATAAAAGGAGTTTCGTAGATAATCTGGGGAAAAAGTATAGCAAATCGAGTATCTCAAATTCCTCGGTGAGCTAAAAAAAAAATGACGCGCCAAAACTTTCAAATTACACACGATTTCACGTAGATTTCCCAATCCCGAGGTCCCCTAGTCACATGGCTTTTATAAAAAGGGGTCGCCACCCGAAAAAGGTTGGTTTAGTGAAAAGGTTCAGATTTTACAACAGTGACATCTATTGAGGAAAATTGTTAAAATATTTCTTAGAAACAGTCCTGGAATTGATAGAACCTAGCAATCTAGGATTTCTAAAATATCTCTGTTGATTACGGCATTCCTCACAATACTATTCCACTGGGTGGAGTAGATGGTCAGATTTTTCAATAAATTTATTCATCTGAATTAAAATGCAATATCAAATTTTGTACATATCCATCCGCTTTATTGAATGGTATGTTGGAAAAATTAGTGAATATTTGAAATGCCTGCTTAAAAATGTGAATCAAATGATTGATTGTTATTTTCAAAGCTTTCCCTTCTAATTTGGACATAGATCAAATTCATCTGAGCATGTGGTTCTCTATTAACATTGGTTATTTGAAGATAATTGAATAGAACAACATTTCTATTGATATTTTGTTGTAAAGGGTTGCTTTAAAAATAATGGTACACTTAATTACATGAACAACAACTTCAAATAAATTATATATAAGAGAATACTACTTACGCGGTTTATAATCTATATTGTTTTCAGATTACAGTAAGATCGAGTCCAGTAGTTCCTGAAACAGTAGCTGTATGTCGTCAATGTCACAAAAGATGTTTTTCAAAGCCTGGAAGTCCTCAGATATCTGCAAAAACACCGATAGCTGAAGAAAAGCCAAATAATAACTCATCGCCCGTAAATAATTCCCTTTTACATTCAACATACTCCTGCCAGAAAAAATCGCCTGTTGAAGAACTGAAACAGTGCATCAACAACTGTGCGAACAATAATTGTGTAGTAGAAAATAAAGTTAAAGAAGTTTCTCCTGAGAGAAACAAGAGCCAAAATACTAGTGATGTAGAAACGGAAAGAAAAAGTCCAAGCATAGCCATCCGAAAGAGTAGAGAAGAATTTTTCAAAATGGCAACCGCAAAAGAACCGTGTTCCAGTCCCTTCGATCGATCATTCAAAAGTCCGTCGCCTAGGAGTCCCTGCTCCCAAAGAAGTGACAGCTCTCGGTCGACCCATTTCAGCACAAATAGTCCACTGTCTTACGCGCACACGACCTGCAGTTCGATGGCGTTGAGCACGTCGACTAGTAAAAAGTCCCAAAGCCCCGGTAGAGATTCAAACGCTTCCGGAAGTAGCGGCCGAGAAGAGATCGTCCAGTGTGTTATAGCGCAAGAAAAGTACCTGAACGAAGTGAAGTGCGTGGAGAACATTATGCTTTCAAAAAACAGTGCTTATCGAAACAAGCTTAAAGACTTCGGCAAACTCTACCAAGATACGAGCAAAGGTGGAGACGATAAAAAGTTCAGTGCCTCAATGACAGGAAAACAGTGCTTAGTGGGTGATTCTATTGGTTACACAGATAGGGTAAATAGTTCCTTCACAACGTCGCATGCAGATTTTTTTTCCGGTGCAGTGAAAACGACTGTTAATGGACATTTGAATATAGATGACGACAGAGACTCCTTGGGTGGAAAGAACGCTTCAGATATGTCTTGGGGACCACTGATGCTGATGGGTATTTAATTTAATTATTTGTTACGACTTATGTATCTTAATTGAGTTTTTTTTTATACTATGTAATGTGAATCTTATAGACTCCTAATGGAGACTATTTCAACGGATTTTTTTCTACAAGAACTACTTGCTACTAAAATGCTCGGCCTCTCTTTTTATGAAAGTTGGCACAGGAGAATAGAGCTAAGGCAGGACAAACGGTTTGCTGATTGCTCTCGCTACGCCCCGTTTTAGGGATCGGTTGGGTAGGAGTTAATTTTATACATCGCAAACATCTGTGCCTTTAAACAGAAATCTATTGATCAATTGAAAAAACGAAACTGCCCGTGCTGGACTTCCAACCTGTAAGCATTGCGAACGAAGCCAGCGACGTTGAACACTGGATCATGGAAACGAACAATCACACACCGAAAACTATTTTCTATTGTTTATTTTTTATCATGTTGATCCTAAACATTTTTTCTTCTTTTGATTACAAGGGACTCACTTATTTGCTTATTTTGAGAATATTGTGATTATTGAACACTAAAATTTGGTACAGTGGGGTAACCATTTTATCAAATACTATTTCATAATATGTAATTAAAAATACTCCTTCCTAATTGAATTGTATATTGTATCGATTATACGACACCATGCCACCAAAAGACTATGGTTCATAAGATTCCATTACAACATAATTAGTCATCTCTGCTGTAAGTATTGAATCAAAAACCTCTATAATATTTTATAGTAGAGCGATGTGTTTTCAGGATTATCAGCTATGAATCCTGCCGCTCATCTCCTTGCATTAGATCGACGCCCAGTATCCGCCCGGGGATCTCCATATCATTCTACCGCGTCCAACACAACAACAACAACAGTAGGATCATCGCAGGTTCCCAACATTGCCGTTGTACCGCCCACTCCTGATTATAAGTCTGATTCTCATATTTTGACCACGGTAAGTGAATTTTTCCAAAAAATGTCAGAACGACTACATTTTAAATGCCAAATTTACTCGTAGAACATATACATACATGTTAAGATTTTGAAATTATACATTTAAGGACTTATTTAATTTTACAGCAACACACGCTTGAAGATTCCCCTGATGATTCACCTTTAGCTGAAGAACCCCCTTACCTCGCTTTGAAAAGGTAGCCTTGCGAATAATATAGTAAAATTTGATTAGAAAAATATAAATTATGTTTCAATCTTGTTCAAATTCATGGTCAGTCAACAAAAAGGCTGTACCATTAACACAAAAACGTGGTTGATTTTTTTTAAATTTATCTTTGTTTAATATACAATTTTGTGTAATAACTTAAATCGAATAGTCGAAACATTCACATTATAATAAATGTTGCTTTTAAAGGTATGGAACAATGTCAAGTCTTGAAAGATTACCATCAGATGAAATAGATGATGCAACCATCGAAGTGGAAACCGTGGAAAAAGGTATTTCATTAATCATTTTGGATTATTTATTTTCATTTTAAATAGAATCAGTCTGTTGTAGAAATGACAAATCTAATTAACTACTCGCACGCCAACTACTCACCGGTGCGTCAATCACTTACTGACTCTAAATGCCAACGACGCGCCAGTGTGTCAAGATGTTTTCTCATAGAAAATAAATGTTTTTTCAATATCTAAAAATTATTGTACTAGCGACATCTATTAATGAACCAAATAATAGCTAAACATTGAAAATTATCTTAGTTTATCCATATTATTTTTTAATTAATTCAACAGATCTTGCAAGGGCTGCCTACCGATCATTGTATGCGGTATTTGTAAAAGTATTGAAACTTTAATTTATTGGTGAATTTTATAAACAGCTTCGGGTTTATCAAATAGATCAATATATTATAATTTTCATAATCTATATATATAAAAGAAAGTGGGGTTTGTTACACCACGTATATCTCGAGAATTACAGCTCGGATTTCAATGATCTTTGTTTTATTAAATTCGTATCCGCCTAGAATAGCAGAATAAGCATTAAAACATCGGAAAAATATCACGGGAAAGAAATTATGAATAAAATAAATGTTTTCATACATTTTGTTTATTTGAAATTTCCAAATCGAACGCGGAACATGATTTTGTATGCTGTTTACGGTTAATGCACTAGGTGGCGTTGGTTGCATTATACCATAGACTGATGATATTGACAGTTGACTTGACGTCAATCGCGATGTAAGTATACGCATAACGTTTTAAACATTATTATTTCATTGATTTGAATAGAGTACACCAACTTGGGTTGCGATAAAAATACACTGAACTACATTTTAAAACGATTTCGAAATAATACGGTGCAAAAAAAGAGGAAAATCGACCATTCATTTAAAAACTTGGACAGAATATTACACGGGAACTGGATATCTCAAGAGATCAAAGCGATGTCGTACAAAATATGCGTAAACGGTTTCGTCTATTGTCTCATAGTGTGGTGAATGTTTTTTGCTACCTTTGATTTTTTTATTTTTTTTTTAAATAAAATTAAGATACAATAACCAATAATGAATTTAATTTAAAATAACTTTGATTAATTACATTTTATATTTAAATGAACTTCCACAAAGTTACCGCCGAAACCATCGAAAGTAATAATGAATTTTATTTTTTGATATCCTGAATTGATTTTTATGCAAGGAAATCTATTTACCATTTTTTTTTATCTTCTTTTATATATATAAAAATCTCGTGTCACGGTGTTTGTCGCCAAACTCTTACGAAATAGCTTGACCGATTTTGATGATTTTTTTTATATGTATAGATATGAGAATAGAATGTAAACTATATTTCATCCCGCTAGGTGAAGGGTGTCCCGATCCAGATTTTTTTTTCAATATTCCTGACAAGTCATCGTTCCAATTTAAAACAATTGAAATGGACGTCTTTAAATTCAAATTTCCTGGCTTAGAACTGAAGCATCGTAATAATATTGAGAGAACTTTATTTTAAAGTTTGCATCGCTACGACGTTTTTTAAATAATCGAATATACTGATTCGATTTTTTGAAGCTATAATTATAGGGCTGGGAGCTGATTTGACAGATTTTGTTCAGTGACGTCATTGATTCGATTATTGGCGGTATGGTTATATTTTGCATCCTGCCTTGAAAATCTTTTTTATTTCTTACATGACATATAGATAGGAATATTCTAATGACAGTATGGATATTTTATTGAACTATATTTCGACTTTTATTTTTAAATCTTCTACTACGAAAAATGATTGTTAGCAAACTTAAACATTATTCCAATAATTAAATAATTTACAATTTAAATACTACAGGGCTGTCGATATACGCCACGTGGTCTATTTCTGCTACTACGAAAAATGATTGTTAGCAAACTTTAACATTATTCCAAAAATTAAATAATTTACAATTTAAATATTGCAGGGTTGTCGATATACGCCACGAGGTCTATTTCTACTACTACAAAAAATGATTGTTAGAAAATTTAAACATTATTCCAAAAATTAAATGATTTACAATTTAAATACTGCAGGGCTGTCGATATATCCCCTGAGGTCTATTTCTGCTACTACGAAAAATTATTGTTAGCAAACTTAAACATTTTTCCAAAAATTAAATAATTTACAATTTAAATACTGCAGGGCTGTCAATATATGTCCCGAGGTCTATTTATGCTACTACGAAAAATGATTGTTAGAAAATTTAAACATTACTCCAAAAAATAAATAATTTACAATTTAAATACTGCAGGGCAGTCGATATATGCCCCGAATTTTATTTTTTTAGTACGAAATATATTTTTAGACTTTTTATTAATCTAAAAATTATATTATTTACAATTAAAATACTGCAAGGCTGTCAATATATTATGTCCCGAGATCTACTTCTTCTTCTACGAAATATATTTGTTAGCAAACTTAAAACATTTCAAATATTCTAAAAAATATATTATTTACAATTTAAATACTGAATGACTATCGTTATATATCCCAAGACCTTTTTCTTTTTCTACGAAATAAATTTGTTAGCAAACTTAAACATTTCAATTATTCTATCTCTATTCTAAAAATTATCTCTATCTCTATATAGACTCGACCGATTTTTATGATATTTTTATTGTATATTTGTTAGATAGTAGAATAGGTTTTAAAGTATATTTCATCCCGCTAGGTGAAGGATATCCCTATTCCAATTTTTTTTTCAATATTTTTGACGTCCGTCGTTCGTATTTCAAACAGAACGAAATTATTTATGATGTTGAATGACAGATGGCGCTAAGTGCGCAGCAACTTAAGTCTTTTTAAGTTTGATACGTGCCATGGTTACGTCAAACAATCAAAGGGTATTGTAAACAATTATCAAGTGAATTTTTAATAGTCGTCACAAAGCATTTCTTTCGCTGTCAAAAAATTATGCCACCTAAAAGACTTGCTATTAGTTGATCTAGACCTCAAGCACGAAAGAAAACGGCATCACGAGCTTCAGAAACAGACGAGCAAGTTTGGAAACCGTTCGAGCTCTCACTGCTCAAGCCCGATCGTCTGATACAATGATATGCAAACAACCCTTTTGACCGTGATTAGGAACGAAAAACACAATTTGATATCTACAAATTGGGTACATTCGTTCAAACAAATCTTCCGAAATTGGTCCCAGAACAACGCATAGCGTAAGACAGAATTATGCATGCAATCAAACACAAGCCAAAACGTTGAATCACGAAACAATATTGTTGGCAATCGCTTCATCTGCAATTGCAGCAAATCTTTTGGATGGTGGTCAAACAGCGCATTCAGCAAAGAAATTGCCTTTGAACACCAACATGCAATATCAAAAAAAAATCATGATTGATGAAGTACTTTAATCATATCAACTCATTAAATGGGACGAATTTACTATGGCGCACAAAAAGGCATTGGAAAATCTTCACTATATGTACACTAAAAGATTTGAGAGGAAATGAACAGGTCTTTGGTGGCGAACCTTTTTTATTGTCTGGTGTTTTTCGACAAACTCTACCAGTTATACCACGTTCAACAGCTGCTGATGAATCAAGTGCATGTCTCAAATCATCAGTTTTATTGTGACATGTGCAGAAATTGACTTTGAAAGCTAATTTGCGTGTAAAATTACAATATGATGCATCCGCTGAACGTTTCAAAAAAAAATTGTCAGATATTGGTAATGAAAAATAGAAATCGATGAATCCACACATTACCACCAAGCTTCTGTAAAATTACAGGAACCGTAAGCGAATTGATGCACAAAGTTTTCCCAAATGTCGCAAAGAATTACAAAAGTCATCAGTGGCTTAGTGAATGTGTTATATTAGCAGTCAAAAACAACGATGGTAATGCCATCAACTTCAGGATTCCAAACGAAATACCAGGCAAAGAAACAACGTATAAGTCCATCGATACTATAAATTGATCAAGACGAAGTTGTCAATTAGCCAACTGAATTCTTAAACTCACTTGATTTGCCAGGCATGCTACCGCACATTTTAACACTGAAAAATGGCGTACCTATTATTCTTCTCCGAAATATTAATCCACCACGACTTTCCAACGGTACCAGGCTTTCAGTGAAAAATTAATGAGCAGTATCGTCTAAGCTTCAATTTTAAATGGAAAAATTAAAGGAAACGATGTACTGTTGCCAAGCATTCCAATAATTCCGACAGATAAGCCATTAAAATTTAAATGTTTGCAGTTTCCAATGCGACTCGCATTTGGACAATCGCTACAAGTGTGTGGACTTAATTTTAAAAATCCATGCTTCTCATATGGACAGCTGTATCTGGCCTGATCACGCGTTGGAAAACCTTAAAATCTATTCATATACGCACCAGACAAAAAAACAAAATATATCCAAAAGCACTTCAATAAACATAATTAAAACACAAACACTTTCTTTCTTTGAGTGGCATTGCAACGCATGTCGGGTCAGCTAGTCTATATATATAAAAGAAAGTGGGGTTTGTTACACCACGTATATCTCGAGAATAACAGCTCGGATTTTAATGATCTTTGTCTTATTAAATTCGTATCCGCCTAGAATAGCAGAATAAGCATTTAAACATCGGAAAAATATCACGGCAAAGAAATTATGAAGAAAATTAATATTCCCATACAGTTTTCAAATGGCGAACACCTTGAAATAATGAAAATGTCGTTTGTATGCAGATTTCATCCGCTAGGTGGCAATTTTTCCAAAATTCATTTGTTTTTGCTTCTTTTGCATACGATTGACTTCTAAATAATTTTAAATTTAGAGTATGGATTAGAATAAAACAAATCGATGATATAAAATGAAAACGAAATAAAATCGGATAATGTTGAAATAAGGTTATGTTTTTAATTAGGTATGATAATTTTTTTGACAAAAATATTACGCTGTTTGCACGAACGTTGCTCTACTTTTAGATGCCACGTTATTACACTTGGAAAGCTACATCGAATAAATTTTAACGTCGAAAGCACGGCGATGCGGTTCCTGCTCATCCGAATGACTACTGATGCTCTTGGTCGCATGTACACAGTTCATCCGAAAAATGACGAATGCTTCTACTTGCATGTCAACAACTCAATTTGCTTGAAAATGATACTCATTACAATCGCTGAAGAAATTGTTTCTGAATCTCCAAGTCAGATACGCACATTATTTTCTATCATTATTTTGACATGCTTCCCATCGAATCCCCGTGAACTGTGGAACAAGTACAAGGATGACATGTCCGAATACATTTTGCATCGAATTCGTGTCAGTTTGGGGAATCCCGATCTCGAGGTGAATGAAGAGATACATAACCAGGCTTTGCTTTAGATCGAAGACATGTGTTAGCTCATGTGCGTCAGTTTGGTAGTCAAGTTAGGAATGCCAACGCCAGATCGTGGAATGAACGACGCTTTCAATCGAGAATTGGAACGTGAACGTGAATGTGATCGAGATGCATTGAACCAATCAGTTTGAACGAATGTACCACTGTTGAACCCTCAACAGAAGGAAATTAGCGATACGTTAATGAAGGTAATTGATGATGGAAATGGTTCTGTTCTTGCGAGATAAATAATTGCTGTAGCAGTTTCTTCTTCTGGAATAGCAGCCACGTAGATAGATCAACCGCTGCCGATGAAATAAACGCTTGCCTCAAATAATTGACAAACATGCGAGTTGCATTGCTAAACGATCCATCTGCCGAAGATTTCTGTCCACTTAATTTCCACTTCTAAAGGCAATACGTTGATCAATCTAACGGCCCTTGGAACTATTGACTCATACCTCTTAAGCGAGGTATAAGTTTTTAGAAATAAAAAGTTTTTGCTCATAGTTACGCCCACGTAAGAATAAATTGGGAGCATGTAAATTAATAGTCATGAGAATTTGAGGATTATTAACTCGGCCCCGAAGGAGAAGAGAAAAATGATTTAAGCTTGAAAACGATCGTCGGTAACGACCGTGTTCCTGTTGACAAATCGAACAGATTGATTTCGTTTCCGCAAAATTTTAACAATTTCGTCTCAACGAAGGACGGCTTCATCAAAAAAATGTTCCCAAACGTCTAATCACAAAAATCACAATTGGTTGATTGAATGAGTAATTCTTGCGGCGAAGAACAAAGATGTGAATCATTTAAACTTCACAATTCAAAATCAAATCGTTGGTCCACTACATTCCTTCAAATCTAGCGAACTTTCGCAAGGTGCGCGAAACATTCTTGCGCAGACTGTACATACTGAAAAGACTGAAAAACTGACATGCAATATTGCGAAACACTCACCAATGACCAAAGTTTTGGTAGCAAGTAAAATCATCACCTGGGATGAATGGACAATGGCGCACAAATGCGCATTGGAAGCACTCAATCAAAGTATGAAATATCTGTGCAATGACTCAAGATGTTTTATAGGCGCAATGATTCTACTATCTGGCGATTTCCACCAAACACTACCAGTCATTCCAAGATTTACCGCTTCCGATGAAATAAACGCTTACCTCAAATCACGACTCTGGCGCTATGTAAAGAATCTTCAGCTGACGACAAACATGCGAGTTGCATTGCTAAACGATCTGTCTGCCGAAGCAATTGCTGACTATCGGTAACGGGGGTGTTCCTGTCGACGAATCGAACGGATTGATTTTGTTTCCGCCGATTTTTTGCAATTTCACTTCATTCAACAAAATGTTCCCGAACATCTAATCACAAAAATCACAATTGGTTGAATGAACGAGCAATTCTTGCGGCAAAGAACAAAGATGTGGATCATTTAAACTTCACAATTCAAAATCAAATCGTTGGTCCACTGCATTCCTTTAAATCTATCGACCGTGTAACAAACGAAGACGAAGCAACCAACTATCCAACTCAATTTTTAAACTTATTGGATCTGCCTGACTTGCCACCGCGCAATTTACAACTGAAGGTTGACTCGGTAGTCATCATGCTTCAAGTTATCAAGTTAACAGAACATTTATTCACTTTTAAGGTGTTCACTGTCAATACTTGGTGGAATGGCAATATAATAATAATAATACATTTTTAGTACTTTTTCCACATAAAATTTATTTGATCAGGACCGGTTTCGCTCATCGCGAGCATTATTAACTGATGATAATGCTCAGATGATAATAACTCAGTTGATAATGCTCGCGATGAGC
The DNA here is from genome assembly GCA_030503985.1 of Himalopsyche tibetana. Classification (NCBI taxonomy): domain Eukaryota; kingdom Metazoa; phylum Arthropoda; class Insecta; order Trichoptera; family Rhyacophilidae; genus Himalopsyche; species Himalopsyche tibetana. Next base: position 36,972,897 of record JAPJYX010000014.1, on the reverse strand, counting down.
GAAACCGGTCCTAATCAAATAAATTTTATTTAGTGGGAAAAGTACTAAAAATGTTTTATTATTTTTATTACAACATTTATTGATTCTGAGGCGGTACAAAGTTCGTCGGGTCAGCTAGTCTAATAATAACAAATATATGCATTGTGACAACCCTGAACAAAGAATCGATTTTTAATGACGAGTTTTCATTCTGTGTACATAATATTGACTAAAAATAAATGTTTATCATGTGCTGAGAAAACAAATTTTGCAAATTAAATATTTTTTTATACAATTTCAAATGGTTCTAAAACCTCTGGCGTGGAGGACTAAATCAAATATTTCACGCTGACATTTAAATGGTAAAGGTAATAAAAGATCGTGTTATCTGATTCAGGCAGTTAAGGTGCTCCTCTATTTTTTGTGCATTGTTTGCATACATATATTGTACATATCAATCAACACTAATAACAAGCATTATGTGCATGGTATGAATAACCGTAAAGTAAATCATTACTTACATTTTTTCAATATTACCATAAGCTAGCAATAAAAAATCTAGAGAAATGTATATCCCAACCAATTCTAAGACCATTTAAGTGTAATGTGAATTCTTAATCTTTTCTTAGACGTTGATACAAGCCAAGGTCTTTTGGGATGGACAGCGAGAGCTGGCAGTTACGTTGCTGAAAAGATGGCGCTACTAAATAGCTTGGCTGAATCTGGTGTGGCATCCACAGGGGGTTCATTTTTAGAAAGGTATTATGGTATTAAGATAAAATTATAATTGATTATAATGATTACTAGCTGTTCAGTAATCCCCTCAACGAGATCACATCACCTTGTTCAGCTGTTCAAATGTTATCAGTATTCACTTCTATTTCAGATATCTTGGTGCTGGTGAATGGAGATCTGTACGTGGAGTAAGCATATCCGGTGGTGAAACTGAGCCCGGTGAAGGGTCAGGTGCGTCCGGTGAAGAAGCCTGGGGTACTCCATCTTCAGGAGATCTAAGTGATCATGCTTTCCCTGATTCTGATCATGCCACTTTATCAGTAAGAAATAAAGAAATGTACAACAATTATTATAGGGAACTTAATCTTAATCTTTTGAACATTTGTGAACGCATGACCAAAGCCAAAAACCAAATGGAATCCTCAATTTCAATGGGTGGATTATTTGAGCCGTATCACATATTATATTACAGTAATTAGCACCATTTCCTTTATGAGAATTCCGCTTTTATAAATGAGAAACATTTTTAACAAGTATTTGTTGTAATTTAGGTAATAAATGATGACTTTCCTAAATCTTCATTTACTTTACTGATGAAGACTTACATTGAATAGTTAAATGAGCTCTCGACATAAACGAGCTCATCAAAATCAAGATAGTCTCAGCCATGACTTTAAAGTAATCCCATTCGGAGTACTATTCTATACAGAGCTTAATCACTATTTATGTTTTAAATGTTTCTATGAAAAATACAAATAACTTCTCTTTGTTTGTTCCAGTCCCCGACAAAATCTTCTTCTTCTTGTCCTGGTGATGAAGATACAGAACTGATGATGGATGAACTCTTAATGACTCCACCGATAGCAGGCCCCTCACTCAGACCTCTTTTACCAAGGTACATAAATAATCATGAGGTCTTTATATGTTTACAGTATGATGAAGAGCTATAAACATAATTATTTATTTTATACATTATTGATAAACAGCATACATCATTAACGGCGATATATCGATATATTTTGCAACCAAGGAAATTAATATACTCTCTACAATATTATTAATCATTTCGTATTTCAAATTAATTTACAGAAGAAGATTAGAACCACTTTTGGAAGAAGACGGTTCAGACGCCACATCGAATAGCAGCGGAGACACTACCTCTGAAATAACAACGAGCCCTACAAAAGACCAGGTACTCTTGCGATCCTACCAAACCCGATTTATAATTCTCGAAAATAGTTCCAATAAAATGTTGAGAAATTTTATAGTGAGTGTGTCATGCTTCTATTGAAAAATTTTGACCATTAACTTTCATTAGGCCGCCATCTTTTATAACAGACTGTTGAGTAGTGAACCAAACTCACTCTAAATATTCATTGGCCTAGTAGGAAAATAGATTCTATCATCTAACTTGTATCTACCAAAATTTTCAGTTTTCTCTGCGGCCAAAATGGAAAACAGTGGCGCTGTACTGAAAAATATTTCGTATTTCGCATAATTTATCAGTGTTCTTCGTAATAATGTGTGGTTTTAACACGATTATCAAGTTCTCAAAAAATAACTTTAAATCGTGGCGTTGTTTTTAGCGTAGTTGTGAAGTTTTGCGCCGCATTAGTCGACGAGCTACTATATGCCATATTTACCAACAAAAGTTGAGTTAACAAAAAGCATTTCAAAATTCACGTTCAAAGTCACTCTTTACATAATTTACTATACTTTAAAAATACTTAATATTGAATTTCAATGAAATTAAAGTAAGGTCATTCGTGAGCCGTATTTTGCAACTTACTTAATTTGACCGTCAATTCTTAAACTATAGCCATCGGCACTTAGACAGATCCAAACAATGTAGCAAAAAAGAAAAGATTCATATTAAGACAACTGACTGTTTATATTATATAATACATTCCGTCACTGTTCTGGCAGAAGCTGGTAAGTAGCAGATCGATAGTCCAATTGAATAATTTTACCTTTTAGGATATTTTATGTTATATAGATAATTATAACATCAAGATAGATGCATTAATGGTGATCTGACACAAATAAGAGTTTAGAATAAATAGACAGGGACAATTACAAATCCGCTCCCAATGTGTAGTATATGGCATACAAATGGATGTATCTCAACAGAATAGGTAGCCAATTGCTAAGCCTCTCTTCTCTTTGAAGAGAGTAGAGATAGTGAGGATAGGCCATGGACAGAACTACTGGTAAGGTAATCGCTCTCGCTATGTCTCATTATTTAAGGATTGGAAGGGTCGGAGGGAATTTTTTGACATCAGGAACATCCATGTTTGAACAGAAATCGATATATCGATTGAAAAAATGCTATTTGGACTGGGATTAAAATCCGTCAAGTCCGGCATAGAAGCCAATGACGTTGACCACAGTGCCATAAGCCTTTAATAAGATAATTGTCTATAAAAATAAATGTTTTTTTTTGCAAATTGGTATAATCAATGCACCAACTAAGTTATTCCTGACAAATAGTTTATATCAAAGAATGTCTTTGTATACTTATGTTACTCACCAATTTCTGCTAGAAAATTGACGATTTGTGAAAACAAACCAAATTTTCATCAACCATGATGATCAAAGTGATATTTTAGTTATTAATAAACTGGATAAATTGAAAAATCATGATTTCTATAGTGCTATCTCGCATGAGCTTATCTAAATGTCTTAATTACCGTAAGCATTCCTATGCATTTACTCAATTGTGCATCACTGTTTTCAATTCTTAATTATTTAGAGTACCTATACCAGCCAAGATATAATTTTCTGTTACAAATTTAAAATCATCGTACTACAGTTAAATTAATCAAATTGATATCATGATTTTGTTAGTTATTGGAGAATGCATTCTATCCATTTTAAATATTTTATTTCAATGCCACTCCCACACAGATTTTCATTTGTATTGCTTGGATTATTTTTCTTTTGTTTATAAACTATTTGGTACATAAAGCTTACCATAAATTGTGTAGATAAATATTTCCACCAATTGAATTTGAGTATAATTATTAAAGGACATATGTCACAGAAAGGCCAAACTTAAATAAATTGTAAAACTTCTGAAATGAACACTAATGTATAAAGCGTGAATGTCTACTTAATGTCTTATACCATGGGTGTCCAACCGGTAGATCGCGATCGACCGGTCGATCCTAAAGCAAAATTTGGTCGATCCTGGAAGCTTCCGTGAATTTCGAAAAATTGTATAATTTAAATATAAAATGTACAAAAATACTAAAATTGAATTATTTTGTAAACACATACCTATCTAATGATGTGTATTTCGCATTTAAAATAAACATTTCTAAGCTTGAAGAAGGGAAAAAACCTTAAATAAAATTTCTTAGAAGAATCAGCAAGAAGCAGCTCGATTTAACTATTTTTTGACATTGGTCCTTTTAGTCTATCTGTGATATCACTATGAAATATCTTCATACTATAATCATATATCCAGATATTGATTAATTTTTATTAAAAAAAAACAAAATATTGCCAAACAGCTAGATGTTTTTAATTTCAAACAATTTGAGAATCAAACAAAATCGCTCAAGATCAATTCAAGAAGAAAAATATTAAGTAAAAAACACCTCATTTCCGACCTAGCCAAGAATTGAGACTCGAACTTTCTTATCGCTCAATGGAGCTGTGACTCCTAGGCTATAGATTAAACGATGTTGTTGTTTATGTAAATCAAAAATGCTGCCAAGATTTTGCATAATAAGCTTTTGATTTTGGTAAAATTTGGCAATATTTTACAATAGTTGAGAGTTTTAATAGGATGATACAATTACACTGTTACATCATTTCCCCAATCCCAAGTATAGATTGTAGTAATGTAGCGTATGCCGGTTTGTTTGTGTGTGTGTGTTTTGGCGTGTCGGTGTTGGCGGCAGGGCAGCACAAGCGGCGTTGGCAGTGGTGGTGACGAGCGGGCCGCGGCCGGATGGGGGACCTCGCCCGACCGCACGCCCACCAATCACACCGCACATCCGCCAAGTGAGTTTCAACAGACTTCATCTAAGATCGTCTCTGACGACTAAATTTTGCAAATCGCGTTGACGCCTTGCATCGCCGCTAGCTATATATTTTCCATTTAAAGATACATTACCTAATTATCAAACCTTTTACTAGCTCACTTCTTCTTAAATCAAGTTGATTTTGGTTCATGAAGCCATCGGTTAATGGGATCAACTGAATATTCAATAATACAATCAATTACGTTGGTGTGATCTTACCCTTAAAATATGGAAAAACTGAAAAAAATTATATAACGTAAAAACTTGAAGTCATACAAGTCACAATCTGAAGTGTGTACAAAATTTGAACCATTCAAATTTAATATGTAATTAATGTAAAATAAGTACTTATAAAAACAGGCCCTTTTGAATCCCTCGGCTAGTGCTGTACCCTGATGTGCTCATATTAACTTGAATCTACCGTATAGTGTCTTTTTTAAGTATCAAACCTGAGTTCATTGCAATGAAAGTTATAAATTACAAAACAACAGCAAATATTTCAGTTTTTGTTTAATATTACAATATATTAAGCCTTGTCAAAATTGTTGTCAGAAGAAAATTTCAACATAAGGACCAATAATTCTAGCAACCGCTTCTCACTGCTTTCCGCCACCACCATAATAATTAGCATTCTGAACTTTATTAGAAACCTATTATTTAAAGAATGTTTTTCTTTTGCTTTTGTTCATTTCTTTGAAGAGTTTCTTACTAAACAAATAATGCTATTTGTGTTGCTTGCCTATTCTTTAGTATAGATACTAAGCAAACTAACCTTATGAAAAATGACTACATAATCCATGTTTTTGTACTGAACCAAACCATTAGTCTATTTTTATTCATCCGCCACTACTTCAAATACTTTTTTATAACCTCGTGTGATGATAAACCATATTAGGTACGGAGTCGGTAGACAGCTGTCAAAGCTTTAACAGCCTCACTACATAGAATCAAATGTATTTTATCTATATTTTTTATTCATTCACGTCAATATTTTGTCCAAATGCTCCTTTCTTCCAAACAAATAGAGTAAAAAGAATGAAAATAGAGAATTTCATAAGAAATCTTTATGATTATGAAGTATGAAATATAATTTATTAGACACAGTTTTATTATGAAAAAGATATGTTTAATATATACTGTATGTAATTTGTAGAAAATCTAATAGTAGGCCTTTGAAATTCATAGTTCTAGTAAGTACAGTTTTAAGAGGATCGCCGCAGCTTTCGTCGGGCGGCGGCAGTCCTTCCAGTTCGACTCTCAGCGGAGACACACCCCTTCCCCCCCTGCTGGGTTCAATGGATCCTCTCACCCCTCTCTCCACACCCCACTCTTCACTTCCGCCCTCGCCCGCTGTTCTTCGTGCTGCATTGGGGGCTGCGGCAGAGGCAGCGCAAAACCAACAAGAAACTCCGACATCCCGCTTAAGTCCCCGAATGGAGATGAGACTGGCGCTCAGCGAAGGAAGGGATATACTGGCCGAACAGGACCAGCTATGGGTGTGTAAGCTTTCTTCCAAAACGTTTATTTAAAGCAGATGTCTTCACTGTGATTAAAATACTTCTCTGCAAAAATAAGTGCACTCTATCACCACCTGATCACAGAAAAGGATGTATAAAAAGGCTCACCTAAAAATACCCACAATGGAAATTAGTGTAACATTTTAGTGAAAGCTATCAAAAAATGACATTTCAAATTTTAGCCATAGACATTTTGAAAGTCAAACATATGGACATTTAATGGATTATTTAAACTGATGTTATTATCAAATATTATATAATTTCAGGATCAAGTGAGCGGCCGTTGCGGGTGGGTGAGACGTCCTATGGCCATAGCAGCAGCACCGCGCCCTTGCCCACGCCCGCGTTCCCTCGTCGCCCACCAAAATACTACTTTGAGCAATTCTGTGTCTGCTCACCAAGGTAAAAATTTTCACTTTGCTGCAAACTTAACACTTAAGTACCGAAACGTCGAAAATAGAATCGAGGAGCGATGGGGTACAAAGTGCATTTATTTCATTGCATTTATTGAGTAATAGTTAAAGATTATAATAAATATTATTAGTATTTGCAATGTGAATGCACCCCATCGGAACTCGAAGGTTAATAAAAACAAAACACAATACGCCACATCACCAAAAGAAACATTTTTCTATATCTGCATATACGATTGTTGTAAATATGTATCAGGGGGACCGAAGGTGACAGCGATGGAGCGGCTAGCCTTACTGGAGGCAAGGGGGGCTCGCCGAGGGGGTCGCCGCCCCCGACCTAGCGCCAGACTGTAAGTTTTAATCAAATTTAATAACACAGTTACACATTTAGCGTTGTGTTTATGCTTGTGTGTTTGTTAAATTGAAAGAATTAAAATGAAGAGCCATCTTACCTTTTAAATTTTATTGAATACATCATTAAATATCAACAATAAATTTGTATCCAACCATTCTCCACACACGGAGTCACAGGGCCTATATGGAGTCAGATGCTAGTAAGTTCTTACCCATACTGTATATATGCATATATCACCGGTGTGCAGTGGATTTTTCTCTATCTACATCACACAGTTTCAATCGCGTATGAGCAGACCCTTTTATTTTTGGAGTAATAAACAAAGGAATATATTAAAAGTACCTTTTGTTTTTAAGGCTAGTAAAGTGTGCTAGGTAAAGACGTACTTTTTTATAAAGCAGCCAAAAGGTTAAGTGAGCCCAATTAATACATGTTGGATAAATATCTGTCAAAAGAATGCAACTATTACTTATAGTAAGTTTTCAAAGTAACTAATTATGTTTTTAAGTTCATCAGATAACCTGTCAGTAATTAGATTTGAATGTCTGTTAAATTTTTAAATAAGAATTCAAAAACTTCATTCAAAGTTACTTTTACCTGCTAAACTTATGTCTGTAATTATCAGACCTGTACCGTGTTTTTCTTTCACTCATCGAACAACACAAATCTCACACGATTTTTACCTCTTACACCCTGCAGCTAACAACAACAAAATTCTTGCCTTCTTTCACCATCTTTACACGGAATATATAAAAACCCTCATATGCATAAGCTTGCCAATAATAACACCCTATGACCTAGTGCTGTAGTAATATGGTAAGCAACCTAGACAATTATCTATGGCACCATATACTGGCATCTGGTCATATGCACTGTGACTGTATGTATTAATTTGTCTATATATTCTATGTCAATTAAACATTTGTAAACTTTGCTATCAACCACCAACATACATGGTGCCGGATTCAAAATTTTCTTCGAGCGCCGAAAATTGTCACAACTGTACTTTTAACAACTGAATGAGATATATCCATTGGTCAAACATTTTTTTTGCTAAATCCACTATTTCATATGTGTAGTAACATAATGAAATTAACAATTGTATACTCATAATATAAAAACATGCATTTGCAGTCTTCTTGTTTTTACTATGTTTGCGTTTTGAAAACCTTCACAAACATTCTTTCAAATTACCATACTTATCATACTTTTTCACGGGCATATTATGAAACCTTCAATCGATTAATAGTTGAGTTTCAAAAATTAGTTACAAACATTAAAAATTGCTGAAGAAAATTAAATCTGCAAAGGTGCTTGAATACGTAAAGGCAGATTAAATGCCTATAGATAATTTTCAGTCAAACATACCCTTAAATTATCTTTACTTATAACCAGGATATGGTAACCACATACATACTAAGTGTTTTTTTTAATATCAATAATACACACCAGTCTTTTGAATTATTTTGATTAAAATTCCCCCAATATATATTTAAAAGATTAAAAACATGCAACAAATAAAGGTATATTAAACATTTAAAATCAAAAATCATTTAATTTATTTTCTCACGACGATGCAGAGGGATATTTCTTTCATATAGCTAGTCTGAGCAATACTAATTGCTACGGCAATGCTTTTAGGATGGGTCTAGTGAGAAGAAGGGCATCATCAGACAGTCCTGAAAGAAGGCCTTATTCTCCGCGAAGACAGCCACCGCACGTGAGCAACCAAGGCTACTACAAGATCTGCTTTGTTAACGGCTTCGTCTAGAAACACATCATTTTTTTTTTTTATTCTTTCTTGAAAGTTAATCTTTCATTCTTGACCACCAACACTAATTTTTAGCTACAAAAATCTTACAAATCAAGTTTGGTTACAGATCTGGTCCATTCTACGGATTCAAGATTTCTTTTGTTATCTCAATCTGTTGTACTCACAAACTTATGTTTCGATACTAAAGTTGCTATTTTTAGCCTCAGATTTACCTATGAATTGCGGTCTACCAATATTTATTCATTTGCTTTATGGAATTAAATGGAAGTATTACTATTATTACCATATATACTTGTCGTATATCTTTCAGAAATGTCAGAAACAAGTCATCTTCTTTCTTTTTTCTAACCTAATCTAACCAAACCTACCAAAATTGTTATTTTCAATAAATGTGATTAAGGTGTGATTGAATGAGAACACCTCTTTCTTTCTCCAGAATAAAAATTTTGGTGGATTAAGTTAATAAAATTATGGAAGAGAGCGGCAGAGAAAATATTTTACAATAAAAAGTTTGTTGCTTTACATTTAAAACAAATGAATAAATATCAATAGACCGAATGCTAGTTGCAACGTACAGAAAAAGTTACAAGCCAAATATTGATTGAAAGGTTTTTTTTATGTCAGATTGCTTAACTTTACTTATAATTGTGCCAAATATAATTAATTGAATATTTTGGAACACTGAAATCATAACTACAAAAAATTTTGATTCAATTTTCTCAGACACCCTCTTTCACTCACAACAATGGAGCAATTTTGCATGTAAATCATGAGACAAAATTGAATTATTAACAAATTATGCTATGAAATGATAATTAAAATCTTGCGGTCAAATGACAGAGTAGCTTCTAAATATTTTTTATTTCGGTTTCGTGTTTTGTAGTTTCGGTTACATCACGAATAATTCTCGCTTCATGCTAATTTATTTTCTTCTTCAAATAATGTAATATTATTTGCCTGTTAAAATTTTCTTCCAACTTTTATAATTTACCTTTCATCTGAGATTAACTCAAAATGCATATATTTATCCCACTGAGCCCCGAAAGTCTCAAATTGATGCAGGCGTTGAATGCTTTATTCCTCTTTGAAAATCATTCATTTGCTTTTATATTAGTGCAAAAATAAATTATTTCATCTGGTACATTTTTGTACACTGAGTTATAATTATATTTGGTGCAAAAATTTTCAAATTTTTCAAAACAATTCAGGTCTCAGTGGGCTCAATAAGTAGACACACCTTAAGCTTAATATTATATGAATAAAAGAAATCCAAGGTACTTTTTTGGACTGATTTAAGTTAAGTCTTTATTTATTTTTTTACAGAATAATTAATACTAAATCAGATATATTTTTTTACTGTTTTGATATGCGTGTAATCATTTGATATTTTTCAACTTATATTTTTGTATACTTTACCCTTTCTATGTAGGTATTCAGCAACGCAACATGAATAATGGCCGCAACTGTAATTTTTCATTGGATATCATTATTTCTTCTTTCAACTTCACTAAAATTTGTGCTTCCACAAACCGCCTGTCAGTTGCCTTTTCGCTTGATTTATCATCCAACCTATAAATGTTGTTCGACATCTCTAAACGGTAAGTGAGTATGACAATACGCCCAGAAATAACGGAACGATCGCACAGTGATCGAGTACATTTCTTTTTTTTATATTGAATTGGCATTTAAGTGACTATTTTATTTAATAATTGACTCAGCAAACTGCCAAGGTTTTTTTTAATACTGTCACTACATAATGTCACACAATCTGTGAAGTGTATTATTATATATTGACTTTGGGTGGGTCGTGTAGCATGCCGCGAAAGAAGGGATAATAAGTAAAATAGCATTTCATATTGCCTCAGCATGGGCAGCAGGATTAGAAGAAGGTTACATTTACAATATCTTGAAATGAAATAGTAAAATTCTCTGATCCCCTTTTTTTATATCGGTTTGAATTTGTTACAAATACTGCAGTGTCAATATATAATTGGATACAGACATTTCAATTTCAATTTTATTTTAAGACTTTCTTCATAATTATTGAATCCCAATGTTTATCAGACGTGTTTTGAATCTTAATTATTTTTAATTGTAAAGATTATCGTACTTAGTTTAAATTATCACTGAACTTCTTGAGATCCTTTGTTGTTATTCTGAGTCTCAAAAATCAAATATTTTATCTATCCACACCGTGCACATGCATGACAAAACATCGACGGCATAATCAATAGCTATGTGTCATCATGTTTTGGTTTGTCATGCAATATTTTCACTAACCAAGGAATGTTTAAAGCCACATCATGACCACAAAGGATTCACATCGCAAACCGATAAAAAGATTGGACCGCATTCCGATGCTTATTCATTACATATTGGTCAACTAAGTAATGGAAAGAAACATTTTATTGTGATTCGCACGTATATCGGTAACATGTGAAATAACAAGATTCGAGACACGCTAAAAACCTCCTTGGTATCTATTGCTGCTCAAAATATTAATAACTTTATTATACAATAATTTAGACACTTAACTAATTAAAATTTCATTTAACATTACAAATTCGATTAAAATTATGAAATTCCCTTATTTCTCAGCTATTCCTCAATCACACGTTGATGAAAATCTATGCTTTCATCATATTTGAAGAATGGCTTTCGGTACTGTCAACTTAAAGCTATTTTTCATTAAAAGAATAGCTTTTAATAACATTTGAAGCATGTAGAAAATTTAATAGTTTGCACATGTATTTCATTACTATCGACTGTTTGATGATATTTATCAATATTTTTTTAAAAATATAAATATGATTATCTTTTTTGGCTGTTGAAATGATGTTTACATGTATTTTTATAGAGTTGATGCTAGTCATACACTCAAATTGTAATCAGACTGATGTGAAACTCTGAGTAATCAAAATTTCCAATATTTGCCATGTTTTATTACGATTAGAAATACACTTATGGATGATTCATATCTATATAAATAAATGTAATGAGAAAACATTTTCTTTCTCATGCTCATTCTTTAATGCAGGCGTGATGTGGATCATCACATAATCAACAAATAGTTTTAACTGTTATACATATCTGTAGTAGGTATGACCGCTATTTATTTTTGAACACAATATGAATTTTATTACAAAAATAAGTCCAAAGATGACACCGAATTCAATTGTATTGAATGTCAATTGACAAATAAAATTTCCAATAAGTTTCTCTCGAGCTTTCAATAAATTATGTCAAAAAAATCATTCTAGATATCATAAAATACAAAACATACTTCACTGCTTATTTAAATTCTGCAGTAATCAATTTATTCACTTTAATGTTTCAAATGCCGATTCAATATATAAGAAGTGTATGATTTCCAAATATCTCCTTTTTCAATTTGCGATATTTCAGGAAAAGCAACTGGACAAACGGTTTTGGAAGCAGTTGAGGAGGAGATCCGGAGGAGCTTTGCCAAATATTCCAACTTAAAATAAAACTAGCTCTAGTTATATATTGTATTTTCACACTGTTAAGATAATTTATTCAATACGGCTTGAGAACGAAAGTTTAATTACAAAAAGAATTGTAGAAATAATATATTTTATAATACTGTCAGTTGAATAATTCGGAATATTATCCTATTTTACGCCTGATTACTAACTAATCAATCAGGCGTGTGGAATGTTGAAAACAAAACAACCTAAAAATAAGTAATTAATGAAATTCAAATGTTTGGTGAATACTTAAATTTTGCTGTAAAAAAACAACAATGTTTTTTCTCAATTATCTGGTTTGCGGTTAAATAAAAATTCGATTACTTTTTTGAAATTTCGAAATCAATTTTCGACACCCTGAATATGCAATTATGAACGGTGATATATTATATGAACGAAATGATAAGGAACATGCAAAATTATTATATTTCTTCATTTATTATGCATAATATTTTAAAAGAAAATTAAAATAATTTGTTCAGCTTATCAAATACTTCTCCTTCTCCTTTTCATTATCAAGCCAGATAATTAAAACTATACTGCATCTGGTTTGGTTGCATTCATTTGTTTGAAAAAATATTTTGAAAAGAAATTGTGATGTTTTGTAGCAATATAATTTTTAATCACGACGATGTACGACTGTTGTGCGTTTTATTCTGTTATCGCAAAAATTGTTGCATTAAATTTGATAAGTTTATATGTTTCAGCCTCTCTAAGTACACTGATATCAGATGGTAAAACACCTTTTTCAAAAATAATATCACCTTTTCAAAGCGATACATTGAACGAACGACAGCACTCTATTTTTGTTTCCATTTTGTGTTTTTTAAGTCTCGGATACTACCGCCGCAATAATCAGGTAACAAATCAAAAATTAATAATATAAATTAGTCACATAAAAAGTAATAAAAGAGTGTCATCTTACATTAAACATTTGGAAGTAAATTCTAGTTTTTTTTATATATTTTATAGTGTGTATGTAGATATTGAACTGTCCCGGAGTTAGTGTCCTATTCATTTTAGCATTAGATGTACGTCGACGATACAAATATAATTTGTTACTGTTTCAATGCAATATTAATTTTAGATCTTCGTATTATAATTCATTGTTTTATCTAAAGAAAGGAAGGGCCTTCAATCTCCATCATTTTCAGCACAATTTAAATACGGAATCATTCTTAATGTCTACGGTGAGGTGAGCTTTATCAGTATCGATAAATATTTTAATACAGTGAACATTTTATTCCTAATAATGGAATTATTAACACCAATAAAATAATCGACCGCTTCAAATACTTTTTTATTATCAAATATTGCTTACATAATTGTTATTGAATATAGAAAGTAATAGTTGTCTTGAGTTTTTTTAGGTGTGTACAATAAATAACATTTCAACAATTTTACTATGGAGAAAACGTAAAATTTATCTGTTTATTTTATTTTTTCAATATACGATTTAAGATATACCAACCTATAGATGTGTCATTGTGAAAGAGGATTTATTTTTGCAATAAATTTAAACATTTTACACTAATTATTAAATGTGTAGATACTTTCCACGGTAACATTATTAATTAGCCACTTAGTGGTAATTTTTATTATGTAATAGTTTTAGCATACATAATGATTTAAAATGATTAAGCCTTAATTCAAAGCATTGCTAATTTCAAATATTTCCTAGAAGTGATTTATTGTGATTAGCGTTAGTATATAATGTTATAAATTGCCTAAACTATTTTTACATTTTTTGTAATATATCAAAGAGTTTCGTCCGTTCGATTTTATGACACTCGGCAGAGAAGCGATCGGAAACTCGTTTGATTTATTACACTCGGTGTAACTTGTCCATCACTTACAAATTGTTCAACTAATTTCTAACTAGTTAGTCGTAATTTTATAATAATATTATCCAATTATTAACTATGTAGCGTATTTATAAAACATTCATTAATTAATCGCGTTGTGATCAATGATTCATTATACATTTTTCTAGATTTAGGCTAGATACTTCTAATGTACATTATTAAATTTATGCCTGCCAACTACTGAACGAAACTATATTGAAATAATGATTTTTAAAGTTTTAACCTAGCGTAAAAGAAATAGTGATAATTGTTACTATCAATATTATTGGTTTTTCTCATAGTGAGAATTTAGCTGTGGTATCTAGACATCACGAGATAAGCTCTGAATATTATAAAAAGAATGTGATTTTGCTACCCTGAACTTGGTGTTTGACTATTTCAATAAATTTAGTAATTCTACATAATGCTTATGTATAAAAATTGTCCATCAGCCAAGAATACTCAGATATAAAGCATTATTTCTAATATTTGAACTTCATTATAGCAGAAACAATATAGAGAAAGAGGGTTGTCTTTATTTAAAGCGACCGAAAACTGTCGAATAGAATAAAACTTTTAGACACAACCGCCTTTTAAAAAAATGGACTATTTCAAATCTGAATGATTCAGTGGTATTCTCAATAGACTGCAGATCACCAAATTGTTATTTAGCATAACAAAAAAATCTTTTTTGTTTAATGGCCAAGATAGGGTTTAAAAATAGAAACTGAAAAACAGCATAGCTGTCAAAACGAAAACTGGTACTTTTTTAATAATTTGCAATGATTCTTTTTAATTAAATAAATATTCGAGCTTATTCCATTAGTCAATTGATTCAGCTGTGTCAAGGAAATTAACATGAAATTTCTTACGTGTTCTTTTTCAAATTGAAAGATTTATTAAAGAAATATATATATTACAAAAAAAATATTGACTTTTATTACCTTCTTTTGTTATTAAAATTATCTTGTCAGTATTCATTTGTCTTGCAGCATTTTCGATAGCTTCTCGTCAGTCTGTGCTTATTGCGGTCGATCCAACATTCTATTCCAAGGATAGCAAACGATGTCACATAACTACAAGCGAGCATCAAAAAAACCAAACCTGTCTCTGGCAAAGCAACGCTGACCGGTTTGCTCGCCCCTGTTAGGGAGCATTTAGGTTTTGGATGATGCCACACAGCTCTGTGGTATTGTAAGATGCCACGCTCATGAATTTTACGAAGGCTGAAACAATAATTTTATAAATTCAATCCAGTATGTATCTGCTAGAAATTTCATAAATTAAAATAAAATTATTGAACAATGTTGAACGTACAAAATGCCACAATTCAATAAAAAAATACTTTTGATGGAATTAATATCTTCTATCTATTTTTATTCAATAAAATATCTTAATATCACATAATATTTTATTCTCAATTTTCAAGAATGAACAAATAGAAGATTTTGCAATTTCTTCTTCGTGTCATAACTACCTGCCTAGACATAGCTATGACCACTTTGCGATCATATCTTCCGAGACATCATGGCTGTATCCTGTAACTCCATTGCATACATCAGTGAATGGTCAATATCCTAGATAACTGAATCCATCCAGATGAAAGAATAGGCAGGCAGAATTTAAGCCTCTCTAATATACATGCGACAAAAGGTGAATTTAAAGTTATTTCGGTCATTTATTTTTCTAAGCCCTCTGGCTACAGTTTTTTATTTTAGGATTAAAAAAGTGATTTCTAACGGAACTCGACAAATCGATTAATATCTGCTCCCATTGTGGAGTTTGTCTCAACAGAAGTGTTTATATGAGAACTACTCGTTACTCAGTTGCTTAACCTACCTTTTTTTAATAAAGTAGGCATAGATGGATAGGATAAAGACAGAACAAGTAATTAGCATATCTCTCTCGCTGAGCATCATTTTTAGGATTAGATGAATGGGAGGGAATTTTAGGTACTACAGATATTCAAGTCTTCGAAAAGATATCTATAAATATATCAATTTTAATTAGATTTTACCCAAGTGAAATCATTTGTCGATACGGAGATCCTTTTCTCACAAGAATGATTGTAGGTTTTGGCGGGAAAAGTTGTATCTCTGATAAATCACAGATGGACTGCTCTTCGAAAGTCTCTGGAATTAGTTTGTATGCAGTGGCAATATCAACCTAGAAGCAAATTTTACACGCAGCATACATATTCGGTACGAGATAATTGATTGTGTCCCTTTGTAAATATGTATAATAGAAACAACAGTGGCAAAGAGGAGTGAAGGGATGTACGCATTGTGTAAAAGAAAAAAATAAACAACATTTCAAAAATGGCTATGGATAGATATAATTGTGTGTAACACTGTTTATTCATTCATATCAAGAAGCCATTATATTGTAAATATTAGGATTGCTTGTATTATGTATGATTGATAAATCATTACACACTTTTTGTGGCTGTAGCATATTACATCAAATGAATGTTTTTTTTCATGAAATAAAAAAAATAAGTGAGCAATGTCAACTGAGTTTTACTAAGCCACGCAATGGAATGAAATAAAATTTCTACAAAAGTCTAACTTTTCTGAAGAGCCAAAATATTTTTTTTGTATCTTTATTATTTTGTATTATTTTTGTACCTTTTTATTATTTTGTATCTTTACAGATGTTAATTTAAACCTAATGTTCAAATAATATAATTTATTGTGTGCTGTATATTGCTCATGGTGATGCTAATTTTTTTAGTTATAAGTTTAAAAAATTGAAAACAGGACTAATGTATGTTATCCCTAAACTTAAACAATGGGGATTTAAAAAGAAACTAGAATAGTTTCAAATGACGTTATTTGACAATCTTAAAGCTGATAATTAAAAATAACGTTATCAACAAAAATAGAACGAAAAATACTTTTTTATAGATAATGTTGTTTGACTTTAAGCCCTCAAATTACAATCTCATTTTACCGATGACATTTATGACATATTATATCTATGTGCAAAAGGAAAAAGCGTTAATTCTTAGAAATTGAAAAATGAGTTAACTATCCCATAATTGTTACAATACAAATCAGCATTGACCTTGACCTTGTTGACGTTGATGTTAAATGTTTCATTCGTCATATTTTACATCTAAGTTTTTATAAAACATAAATCTTGTTTTGGCTCTTCTTAAAAGTACAGCTTTAAAACATAACATTTTTTTCCTATTACACACAGATGTATCATATCTTTGTTCTATATTGACAAATATTAACAGTATGAGAAATAAATTTATCTTACATGAAATGCATATCCTCCTTCCTTAACTTTTGGAAGTCCATATTCTGGCATTACATAATTGTCAGTCTTTCCATTTTTGATTACTTTTTCTTTGTATAATTTTATTGCTAAAGGATCGGTAGTTGACTGAAAATTAGAAACCAATAGTTATAATCAATGATTGCCGACTGTAATGACTATGAATGATGTGGGGTTTTCTTCCTGCTCGGCAGCCTGTTCAAGAATTTAATCCCCAAACGGTAATTATCATTTTTTAAAAACTGTGATTACTCTTAATATGGAGCTTAACTCGGATTGGTTCAACTGGAGTTTAACACAACAGAATCTTTCTACAATTACTTCTCGCTACTCAGTTGCTTAACCTGTTTTTTTCCTATATAAATTCCCAAATATGGATTCCAAGCCCAACAAGAAGATCATGTGCTTCAGTGAGGCCCGGTAGTTGGCAGCCAGTTTAACGTTACCTTATTACCAGCTATCTCTTGTCGACAAACTTACAAATCATGAACGTACTTACTTCAAAAAAGTCCCACATGTACGGTATATCCTCAATCAGCAATTTAAGGTTGCTTTCCAATAAAGCTTTTAATGAATTGATTTTTCGGGGAGGCTCTGACAGCAGCGAAGATACTATTGACGCAGAATAGAATTGGAAAAGCAAGAATGTAAATACCAATGATAGGAATATCATGCTGCGACCGCTGAACATATTCGGAGTGTGAGCAAAGCCTGCGGAGACGATAAGAGTTATTTCATTATTGCATAAACAAAAAGAAAACAGCTATTTAAATTTTTATAAGAATCTAATCTCTCCGAAACGGACAAGATGAATTATTTTAAAAACATGGGGGACGGACAAAAAATATTCTTGTACAATGTGCTCTTTACAAACATTGAAATATAACTGAATATGTTCGATTGTGATTATTTGAACTTTTATTTTGCCTGCACTACTTTCTTAGAATATCAATAAATGACGACATTACCTGAGAAAAAAGTAAAGAAACATCTGGTCATCTCAAATAATATGGCATCCAATTAACAAAACAAAAATACAAACAGGTTTTCAGTTTTTTTTAAATAAAATAACCAAGCATTTAAGATATTTTCAAAAAATCAATTTTAGTATCACACTAACCAATAATTAAAACAAAGAAAAAGATAAAGGCATTTTGCTTACATAGATATAAGCTTATATGTATGTGCATACTGTAAATAAAGTAGATAAACATTTTTTTAATCATGCCCGCTCGCATTGTGGAGCATGTGGACTGCTGATGAAGTTTTTCTCAACAAAAGATTTTCTAGAATTATTATTAAATTTCCATAAAGCACCTTAAGTCGAAATTTTAAATTATTAAAGATTTTCTACGAAAATTGTTTTTACTCGGCTACCTCTCTTTTTCGAAGAAAAAAGTAATAGGAAGCTGACTTTAATTAGACCAGCTATACTCCGTTTTAGGGATCGAAAAGGTTTGAGAAAATTTAGTGCATGGCAAACATCCATGCTTTGAGACAGAAGTCAATTCGTCTTATGAAAAATGAATTATTTTGAATAATGTTATGTATACAGAAGGGGAAAGATTTTGTGACGATGTGTGAAAAAAGTGGAAAGTGGAAGTGGTCAAATGTCCCACAACATTTCGGGGGTTTAAACCTAAGCCGAGGGCGAAACTACAAAAAAATAAATGTTTGCTGTCTATTTTGCTGACTACCGTTTATTTTATTACAATATTTTATATTGGTGTATTATATTTTTATCGAAACAACATTATTATTAAGGCAGGCGTTTATATTTTTTGTTGTTAAACATAATATGTCTTAAATAATAAAATATTTAGACAAAAATTTGTTTTTTCAGTTTCCTTAGCCTCGATATATAATTGGCTTTCAATCCATAAGTATGTGATAAGCTTACCTTGTTGACAAAAAACACCTGCTAGAGCTACTAATATTGTATAACTCCAAGAATTATCCTCCTCCGCGTCTAGCGAATACTGAAGATCATCAGATGTCGACGCTCTTGCCTATAATATACAGATTTCAATTCATCTGTAAATTTTTTTTTAAATCATATAATATGACAACAGCTTCTATATTTTTAATTAAAAGTTTTAACCTGTTTGCTGCCCGTCTCATATCGACTGTGGAAAGGAAAAAGGACGTAACCCTCAATTTTCCAAAACAGCTTTTTTTCGATAATCACTATGTATACTACTTGACACACATTCTATCAAATGGATGGAAGCTGCAAATGCCAAATTAGTATCTAAATTTAGCTTTTAAGTTTGAAAAAAGATTGAGCTAGTGAAAATTGAAACCAAGAAAAAAGACTGAAAAAAAGGTTTTTTCCAGAAAGTTTCTTCAATTAATATTAGATTATGTCAATTAAACACCAGCTTAGAAGTTTCCGTGCACTTCAAGATTGTGTATAATTCATAATTTGCATATGTCACAAAATTATCAAAACACGTTTTTAGCGCCTCCTGTAAAATTTTATATGTGTGGGTTACGTCCTTTTTCCTTTCCACAGTCGATATATATACAGAATCAAGAGTCAGATCTCTCAGCCCTACGTAATATACATACACATCACACAATATTGGGCGTATGTATGAATATTCAAATAATATTGCATTCTATTTTCATATTTCATGGTGTCACTGTAAATTCTATTTTAATGTTATCACTAACTTATTAATCTTTAAAATTTGGGCATGAGAAGCTATATTGTGTTTGGCGACTAAGCAGGGAAATAGTTTAAAAAAAAAACTAACTCTGGGAGTTAGATGTTAATGAGTGTTGACAAAGGACTAAATTACCTCTTGTTGTAATGCCAACCGAAGAGCAACGGCAATTCCAACAAAGATTGCCAACGTAGCCCACCATACAGTTGGCGCTAGTGGCTTGGTAAAGCCAGATCTCAGACCTGCATTTCTAGGGTGCCTGAATATAAAACATGGTCTGCAAAAAATAATTACATATGTAAATAAATAGGCTGACAATTATTCTTTTACGCAAAATACACATTAAAAAATTATCATTTTTACTGGAAATTATATAGATAGGGTACATAACAGAACTAATCCTTCTTTATAGTTTCCTGTTACTACAAATAATAATATTTTTACAACTGAATAATAAAAATGGCAAAAACCATAATTGAGAATGTTTTAAAGAACCTTGCCAGCCATGTCACAGCTGTTTGATCTGCAATGTCCACTCTCTCAGTTTTAAACTGAGTCGGTGTAATTGAGATCTCCGCTTGTCGTCTCACAAGGGCACCTATAACCCCTGTCCATGAACCGTTTTTTATAACGCCCCAAGAATCTGTGCGGATGACTTTCATTCTAGAATAAAAACAGAAAGTGATTAAGATGCCTCCGAATATAACATAAAACAATGATGACCACTTTTTTTTTTAAACACAATTGTAAATAATACCATTTGAAGTAGGTTTACTCACAATATGATCTCTTTTCTCCTCCTTATGACCTCTTACCTCCAAAACAGCAGTCGTCAACCAGTGGTCCACAAACTTATTGCAAAAGCGTAGTTAGAGTCAAAATACCATACACTTATTTTAAGCATGCAGCAGCAAATTAATATTGCTTTAATTGATATGCTATAATCTAACAAAAGTTGACACATCACTGTCATTGTTTTATAAATGTTTGAACCTTTTTTATGTTTTTACTCGGGATATTAGTGATCCACGGAACACAATATTGTGAGTTTAGTGATTGTGAAGTCGACAAGGTTGACAACTGCTGCTCTAGAATTATTAGCCGCTCGCAGATTACAATATTGTAAGTTTAGTGGTCTGTGAAGTTGACAAGGTTGATGACCGCTGCTCTAGAATTACTAGCGGCTAGCAGATTTCATTACTGTGAGTTTAGTGGTCTGTGAAGTTGACAAAGTACCGTTGAATCAGTGGCGGCTGATAATAATTTTTAGTGATGGGGCTGCAGTAATTAAAATTAAAAACAACTGGGCGTTGATGCCTAGCAGTGCGTATTCATGAAGATAGATTCAAGTCCTTGCTTCATCATATCACATCAACATAACTCTTACTGATGATAAAACAATAACATAATTGGGAATAAAAATTGTGATAAAATTACTCAGTTGTTTTTATTATACCAGTATTCCAAAATAACATTTATTTGCATAGGCAATTGTCCCTATCGAATCGGCATTATTGCATCTACATATATTTTGGTATAATAATTATCTATGTAACAAACAATATCGATGCTAGAAGCTTTATCCTAAAAGCTGATATTTGTCATTTGCTGTTTACTCGGAACTTTCAATCTATCACTTGCCGAATTCTGCCAAAACATTGATACAACATCTAACTAAAAGTCTTAATTGTTTATATGTGTAAAGCTCAGGATCAAAAAGCCTTCTGGTTAATAATTAAATTTTAAAATTACTTATAATATTATTTTTTTAATCCATGTCATATTTAAGAAAAGGTCTAAACATTAACCACTGCAGGATAGACCTGACAAATGGATTATTCACTTTTAAGGTGTTCACTGTCAATACTTGGTGGAATGGCATTATAATAAAAATAATAAAACATTTTTAGTACTTTTTCCACATAAAATTTATTAGATCAGGACCGGTTTCGCTCATCGCGAGCAGTGATTATGTAACAAAAATGAATGATGTTTTGTCAGGCCCTTCTTTCGTTATCTTAAAACGTGATCCCACTGCATCAAGTGCTGAGAAGGTTAAAACTGTTATCGATGAGGCCAATGCGTGTTTCCCGACAGAACGTATGAAAAAAATGTACAAACTTATGAACCCCCAGTGTCCTAGACTTTATGGTTTGCCTAAAATTCACAAAATTAATACTCCCTTAAGGCCAGTAGTTTCATTCAATTCAGCACCTTCCTATAAACTAGCTAAAAATGCGAACCTACTTTTTAAATATAAATTAAATTTCAGTCCTAAATTTAGTATTAAAAATTCGATTGAGTTAGTAAATAAAATTAAAGATATCTCAGTTCCTTTAAATTCTAAGCTTGTTTCTTTTGATGTAGTAAGTTTATTTACGAGTGTCCCTATACCTGAGTTAAAGTTAGCTTTTTTAGACTTTATAGATAGTAAAAATCTTAATCCCTTGTTAGTTAATGATATTAAATCTATTGTCAATTGTTGTATTGACCAAAACTTCTTTAAATTCAATGATAAAATTTACCAACAGTTGAATGGGTTGGCAATGGGTAGCCCTTTGTCTCCTATTTTAGCTGATTTTTTCATGGATTTTTTAGAATCTAAAATCAGTAATTTTGATCTCTTTAGAAATGTCATTTACTGGTATAGATACGTAGATGACATCTTAGTACTTTGGGGAGGTACAGAGAGACAACTTAACCAATTCTTAAAACTTATAAATAACGTTAACCCGCATATTCAATTTACAATGGAGTTGGGGTTGAATAAAATAAACTTTTTGGATTTAACGATCGAGATTATTAATAATCGGCATTGTTTCAGTATATTTAGAAAAGATTCATACAGCGATAACATCATTAACAATTCTTCCAGACATCATATCTCGCATAAATTAGCAACCTTTCATTGCTTTATTCATCGTCTCTTGTTGATTCCGATGACTAAAGCTAGTTATGATCTTGAGTTAAATACGATAAAACAAATTGCAATGAATAATGGTTATGATTCGGATTTAATAGATCGTCTTTTATTTAAAAAACACAAAAAACTAGCTTTGATAAATGTAAGCTCTAGTTTGGTGATTAATGCACCAGTTGTTGAGAAACAATGGGTGAAATTGAGCTACTTGGGTAGTGTTTCAGAAAAGATTTCAAGGAAATTCAACAAAAACCTTTTTAATGTCACTTTTTATAATTCTTTTAACTTACAACGCATTTTAGTAAATTCTAAAGATAAACTCAACATTCTTAACCAAAGTGGCATATATTTAATTGATTGTGATTCTTGTGGAGCCAGGTATATTGGTCAAACGGGAAGAGCTTTTAATATCAGATTTAAAGAACATTTAGCCTGCTCACGTAAAGGGAATGAATTATCTTCATTTGGGAACCATTTGTTCCTAAATAAGCATACATTTGATATCTCTAAAAACTTTAAAATCCTGCATGTTAACAATAAATCTTTAAAACTTGATAAACAAGAGATCTTAGAAATCAATAGACATAAATTCTTGCCGAACTCTAATTTATTAAACGAACAGCTTGTATTTGCATCATCACCTTTGTTATATCCGTTTCATTAACCTAATTCTAGCCTATTATATTTCCATTTTTGTACTGTTTTATTTCTTTAGAATTTTAATTTTCTTAGTTTGTTTTTATTTTGTAAGAATTGATATTGCCTTTATTCTTTTCGCAGGATTCAATTTGGCTGGATTGAGCTCTACTGGTTTTTCCAAACTCAATTTTGAATCTTCATTACTGCTGATTTTGTTGCTTGTACATCATTGATTGGAAGCGGGAAAAACACCAAATCATCATTAGGATATTTACTTTGCTTAAATATTTCCCAAATTTTAATTGTGTTCATAATTGACATCGTTTGCCACTTAGATTTATTATTCTTTGATGATGATTTTTTAATTGTTATGGGTGTTAAGCATTTTAATCTTGTGTAATTATAATGTAATTTGTTAATCCTTTAAATTGTTAATAGTTGCTTACACCTTTTTATTTCAATTTAAATTTGTATAAATATCACTGTTTATGTATTTTTCTTATCAGTTGATAATGCTCGCGATGAGCGAAACCGGTCCTGATCTAATAAATTTTATGTGGAAAAAGTACTAAAAATGTTTTATTATTTTTATTAAAATGGATTATTCTTCATAGAATCAAAATTATATATAATTTAGCATAATTAATTAGATAATATAAGTTTTTTGCTTGGTGATAATAAATACTCACCGGAAATTAAAAATATCCATTAAGATAACAAACATGGCATAACCATGACGATGCATTGTATCCTTGCTGACATCTGTAGCTGTGGAAATATACTTCATAAACCCACCTTTTGGAGGCTTGAATGTTATCTAAAAATAATTTTATAATTGAGTTTTTGATTATTCTCTATAACATTTCAATGGATTTGAAGATATGCAGTTGCATAAGATAAATAAATAAATATTTTTTTATTTTAAGAAAATTCGGGATTTCCCCATTGTATTTATATACTAGTGGATGTGTAGATATCGTTTAAAATACGTGAATTCCCCATCAATTTTGTGCAATTTTATTATGTGGTTTTCAGTGGAACGTATCTATAGCATAAATACTTCACTGTATTTCAAATATGTCATAATATATTGTCTTTCTTATCGTAAAAAATCTTTTCAAATGTCTACTTATAACTTTTACTGTAACTTTCTTTATAGTAATATCATATTTTAGGACACAATCTAGCTTGAAATAGAGCATTATTTACTATACATCCATGAACATAAATTTATTTGTACATTATGAGAAATGATAGTAAAACCTTTAACTTAGTTCCTTCAAACAGTGACGCAGCGTCCTTCGCAGCTCCTCCCCTCTCCAGGAGAGGAGAGGAGCATTTACGAAATTAAAAACTAGGAATTCCAAACGTAGTAAAGAAATTCGTACACAGAATCAATCCAAACACTTAACTTAATAAAATAGGTCATTCACATATAGATTTTTCGACGTATTTTAAAAACATCTCTTTGACTTGATTCTTCAATATCAATTACAAAATATAACATTTGTAAATGTAAAAATATTGCATTTTCAAAAAATATATTTAAGTTAAAAAAAAAATGCATCACCTGCGGCTCAATCTTGCGGTTCATAAAGTTGATGGTTAAAAAATACTTGGCAAAACTTCTTGCTACCCCACTAACCTCAGGGGAATATTTAATATTTTTAAAATATGATTCATAAGCCGTTTAAAAGAACTCTCCTTACCTCATTCACTTAGCAATAAAATACGCCAACATTGATGTTGGGTATATTATAGTACCTTTTTAGTTCAATAAACACTGATACAACTCGAAACAACCTAACTGTATGAACTTCGTAGTAGTACTACCTGATGGAATGTGCCAGTGGCGCTAATATTGTTATGTTTAACTAAAACTATTTTAAGATGTGTCCATACCATATATTATGAGAGCATCTCTAGAGAAATACTGTGTTGATTCAGTAACCTTGAGCTGCAATGAATTGGGGTTATGCTTATCTGTCACCAGTGTCACATGTAATGCCTACGAATGAGAACTAATACCACCACAAAAACCAAAGACCACGCACCCGCCTACGCCCAGGTAAATCCAGAACGCTAAGCGGGAAAATCAACATCAAAATACATCAGATGAAAGGGAAATTGGAGCTCGGCTCCACCAGCCCCAGAATTTGATGTATAGATATCAATCAATCAATACTGTGTACGGTGCCAAGAATCAATTTGTTAATCTTTTTATTTTGAAACAAGTCTGGCTTTAATAGTCGTAAAGAGCCTTGATAACATAACCTTTGCTGGTAGATTCGTGCAGGTTAGATTTATCAAAAAACTCTCACTGCTATTGTTGCATCAATCACTAAGCGCTGCAAATTTCCTCTTCTTTCAATTTTATCTTGTATCAAATAGACTCTCCAATTACCAATTTTATTACAGTCTTCATGGTGTATTTTCAAAATCGTTCTTATGAGATAGTTGCATGCTGAAACAATATCAAATATTAATCTATCGCAGTATTGATGCGTTGACCGCAATAATATACTTTTTGGATTTTTTTATTACATTGATTTGTAGATCGAACTTTGAAATTACATGAGTCAGATGCAGTCGAGTCATAACATAAAACTTTGCCTGCTCCAATAGCAATCAATTTAAAATGGAGAAAACATAAGAAATCATTGAAAACAATTCTTCTCATTTTGACAAAATATCTGCATATTGAATGATTATGTTAGCATAAAAAATAGGTGCATAATACTATGACATTGAAACATTTTACTAAATTATTCTTTTGTATAAATCAGTTATGAAATCAATTTTTCATGCTTGAGTTTTGTAAGTATGACATTTTAATATATAAATGTGTTAAGCACATCCAGGAGATTATCGACAGGCTAGGAACTAAGTCATGTCGAATTGGCCCGAAAATAAATACAAGTTAGACCAATGTGATGTGTAACCAAGCCTATCATGGCTCCGATTGGACCCTGACCAGCGCGGGACAGATCATCGAGAAGGTCAACAGCTTCAGACACCTCACCTTGGCGGACATATCCCGGAAGGGAGTAGCACAAAGAAAGAGCTTGCCATTTGCTTAGGAATAGCTGGATCCACATTTAATTCAATGCGCACTGTCTGGGACCCACCTGTACACAATTAAATACAAATGCCATTTGTTCAACTCTTTCAATCTAGTAGAGGTGCTTTACGGTTACGAATCATAGCACCTAATGAAAACTCACACAAACTGTATACTGAGGTTCGAGAACAGATGCATGCGTCGGATCATGTCAGTGAGGTGGTTTGATTTTGTGAGGAACTCGGAGATTAGGTAACGTACAATACAGCGCTTTATCATGTCAATGGTCATGGAGAGATGTTGGAACTTGCTAGGTTATGTGCTATGGATGCCTCCAGAGGACCTTAATCCTGAATGTCTCTTCTTTTAACTGTTGGTATTTTTAATCCTATGTTTTTGTACGGAAAATACTATAAGACACTATCATCCGTAGATAATTTATGATTGATGTGTTCAATAAAGTTACTATCCCAACATTTACCTGTAACGAATGTGTCATCCATATTGTAAAAAGTCATTGATGAAGTTTTATCTAATGTTGCAAGAGAATTTTCACAATCAATTAAATCTGCAATCCCTGCAGAGGAGGTAATCATAAAATTTTTTGAAGGCTTCCATAAACCGTAAAATGTAAAATTTATTTTCCCTCCAATCTCAAATCCTGGATTATGGAGATCATAGACAATCCAAGGATCTGAAAAAATATCATTTTAACCCAATGTGTTATTTATTTCAGTACTAGCTGGCCCGACGAACTTCGTACCGCCTTAGAATCAATAAATGTTGTGTCAATTTATTGGCTGAATTAAATTCAGTTTAAATGAATACTCAAAATGAATTAAGTTCAATAAATGTGCAAAATTCAAAATGAAAAGTATTTTAATTACATTGAAATGATGTAATTCACGTGGCACAGTCGATAGATTTAACCCTTAGACCACGGTTGACTGCTATAGCAGCCCAATCTGAACCGATCTGGATCCGAGCCGCGGTCAAAAGGTTAAAGGAATGCAGTAGATTAACGATTTGATTTTGAATTGTGAAGTTTAAATGATCCACATCTTTTTTCTTAGCCACAAGAATTGCTCGTTCACTCGACTAATTGTGATTTTTGTGATTAGATGTTCGGGAAAATTTTGTTGATGAAGTCGTCCTTCGTTGAGACGAAATTGCAAAAATTCGGCTGAAACGAAATTAATCCGTTCGATTCGTCAACATGAACACGGCCGTTACAATTTGTTACTTTGAATGACTGGTAGTGTTTGGCGGAAATCGCCAGATAGTAGAATCATTTGCCTCCAAAACATCCTTGAGTCATTGCGCTGATCTTTCATAGTTCGGTTGAGTGCTTCCAATGCGGAGAAAAAATAAGCCACCATTTCCATCATCGATTGCCTTCATTAACATATCGCACACTTCTTTCTGTTGGAGGTTCAACAATGGTACATTCGTTCGAATTGATTGGTTCAATGCATCTCGATCATATTCACGTTCACGTTTCAATTCTCGATTGAAAGCGTCGTTAATTCCACAATCTGGCGGCGCATCATGCAGCGCATGAGGTAACACATGTCTTCAAAAGCAAAGTCTGGTTATGTATCTCTTCATTCACCTCGAGATCGGGATTCCCTGAACTGACAGGAATTCGGTGTAAAATGTCTTCGAACATGTCATCCTTGTACTTGTTCCACAGTTCACGTGGATTCGATGGGAAGCATGTCGAAATAATGAAAGCAAATAATGTGCGTATCTGACTTGGAGATGCAGAAAAAATTGCTTCGGCGATTGTCATGTTCCAATGAGTATCATTTTCAAGCAAATTGAGCTGTTGACATGCGGCACGAAATGTTGGGCACACTACGCCATTGACATTTCGAAGTAATTCAAATGATGTCGACCCACAAACATTCACCAGCAACAACCGCAAGTAGAAGCATTCGTCATTCTTCAGATGAACTGTGTAAATGCGACCAAAAGCATCAGTAGAACGCACATCCGGATGATCAGGAACCGCATCACCTTGCTTCAGACGAAGAAATTTCTTCGATGAAGCGTTCCAAGTGTAATAACATGGCATCTCAGAGTAGAGCAACATTCGTGCAAACGGATCGCTTTGGCAAATTGAAAAGAAACTGGTCAATGTTGTCGTTGAAGGTGTTGCTAGAGGAAATTTTTGTGCTGTTATTTACCAGAATTCAGATTCAAAAAACAGTGATTTTAACATTAAAATTTAATTAAGTAACAAACCCGTGCCCGAACCCTGCCCGACCCGCTGGCCAGGTTTGGGCAGATAGGCACAATTGAGATTCGGGCTCAGGCCGGGCCCGGGTAAGGAAATTATTTTTTCATAAAAATATTTCAGCCTATGTTCATGCCATAAGTCAGCCATGAAGATTTTAATTATTACCAGTGCTATATAGAATTGTAAATTGTATTAAATTTGTAAAAAACGAGGTTTTTTCGGCATGAGGAGTATAAATCTGGGCTTCGGGTCTGTTTCGGGTAACAAGTGTGGTATTAGACTAGGGCCCTCGTCTTTCGGGCTCAGACCAGGTAATTTTGTAAAATTTCGGCCCGTGCAGACCTCTAGTAAGCAGTATTCAATCAAAATACTTACCATTGTTGAAGATATTCTTTATTGCTAGAAAAACTTCACTATCCAATCTGAAATTCATCGGTGATAGAATGTCAAAGGCGTCTTTAAAATTTTTTGCTATCAACAGCCATGGATGTATTTCATCAAAAAGTTCTAAATCAGAAGCCTGCAAGCAATTGAGAATTTTTTTTTAATTTTTTAATTGATTGGTTTTTAAAATAGGACACTTAAAATAGGATACAACTATAATTATGCTTATTTAGAATTAATTTTGTTCACAACACCTCCATCAAGCAAAATCAAGCCATAGTGCACTTTGTCATAAGCTAGTCAGGCACGCATTTGTATTTGCATTTGTGCGCGGTGTTTACGCATTTAAACCTGGCGATGAAATATTATTGAAAAGTCTCATAGCTAAAAAGTAAATAATAATTTTAACAACTTACTGCCTCTATTATATGATGTGATGTATTGCAATTCATATCCAACACATTTCCAATCCTGAATGTAGGAATATCATTTAAAATTCTGTGAACAGTGTTTTTAGAATTATTATATGCATTAAATTCAGAAGTGTTCAGGTTTTTGAAGGCAATACTGATTCCAAAAGACTTCGACAGCTCCTTTGCTGAAGTAACCATTTCTATAATTTCAAATTTAAGATCAATAAAGAACTCACCACTAACTTTGACGAAGGAAATCATTAAATATTTCAATCAATTATTGTAATTGTTATCAACCTACCAAAATGTGATCCACAACCAAAAACAGTGCCATGGTGTATATTTTTTAAACTGAAAAAATCTCCTATGAGTAAAATTTCTTGATATCCAAAATATGTTGCAGAAACATCTAGACATTTTGAAAAATGTATCATAGAAAATATTAAAACTGTTTTGAAAGACATGGCTGTCGACTTTTAAATAAAATGGTAATATAATGGAAACAGAAAGAATTTGAAGTCATTATCATGTCACTGCATAAATAAATGTTTGATCTATTTTATCAAAGGGCATAATGATATTAGATTATTGTCAACACAGAATTTTCATGACAGTAAATCGAAGCAAAAACTAATTTAATATACATCAAAGTATTGTAGAAAATGATGAGCATAAATATTTTATGTCATACAATATTAAGATTGAGCCCTTAACTACATGTCTACTGTACTTATTATAGCATATTGATAAATTTAATTTACAGGACATTTAATAAATAAGCGGATTTTTTTACCCTAACATAGAAATCTTGAGCTGATTTTTTTGAATATATTATAATAGTTCAGAAACATTCTCAATCCATTACAAGATCTTTCGTTTACAACACTACTTCTCTATTTTTGCAGCTGAACTCTGTCACGTATTGCTATTGCTTCTTGAACACCTTTAGGTCATTTAATTCGATTGCACAATAACAGCCCATAGCCTGCTTTTTAAACCTCTGAACCTGTCGAAGTATCTATTTCATCAAAAAAACCAAATATGAAGCATTATATGAGTCGTAGTCGAAAAGCAGTTCTGCTTTTGATACCAGACGACTCATATATTACATCATTTGACAGAGGTATAATGCTGAGCTCTACAGTTTGTACGAAGATTGAAGGACCGTCCGTTCAATTTAGATTGGAAGGCCAGCTAGGTCACGTACATAGTCTGAACGAAAATGAGACAGCAAAAAGGGTGATTTACAATAATCTAATAGAGTGCAGAAATAGAGGCGAGTTAAGGATTTGATGACTGTACCAAGCTATAAGTGACTGTAATATCCTTGGGAGCCAAGCTAGAATGTCCAATTTGTATTTAGACACAAATTTCAATCTATTTGCTTTTACGATTAAGTTACATCCCTTTTTATGTTCCTATTCCTAGAACACCTCAAACTAAAAGTATAACACTGAATAATTTATGTTTAAATACGATTTAGTATGATAGAGTAAGTAAGATTATAAAGTGTCTATCTCTTCTATCCCAGTATAGATAGATAAACTTAAATTAGTTTAACCCTTTGCTAACCAAGCTGTGATTTATCACCACTGATTTAGGACTCACATTGATGCAATATAAAATTACCTATGGAAAGATATCGAACTAGTAATTATTCTAATATAACAGTCAACACTCTTTTCTGTCTATTTTAGTAAAAATATATTTTTTTACATAGTTTTATTATTGTTGTAACATCAATATAAATACTATATTTATTTAGGGATTAAGCATTAACATTTCAATTGATATTTTTGTCTCCGGTAAAATATGTCTTGTTCTCTTGGAGTTAATTTCATAAGGCGTTCATTTTTAAGTATAACCCTCATAAATTATAATTATTTTAAAACGGGAATCGAAAAGTAATCCGCATTTCATGAGCGCTCAATGTCAACCAATGAATAATATCAATCTTTAGTACTCTTTGAATCCTATATCGCAGGGTTTCTCAAACTATGTTCTGTGGGACCTAAATAAGTGTTCCGCGAACATTTGGAATGGTAATATACTCTGCAACACACTTAAGCATCTTCTACATCATATTAAAAATCAAGTGATGATAAATCTCCACTGAAGTTTATAACGTCAAATATATAGGTACGGGAGGAGATTTTGAATTGCTAAGAGTTTTAGTTTGATTTATATTTACTCATATTTTTATGTAACATATTTTAAAAATAATTTATTAATAAATAACAAGTGATTTAATAACATATTTTTTTTTTTTTAATATTTTTACTATTATGAATTACCCGATCTAAAAAATAAGCTGTGTTCCGTTAACATTTTCAGATTTACGAATTTAAGCTGTGACAATTTTTTTTTCGACTTATTTAAAAAAT
Organism: Himalopsyche tibetana; assembly: GCA_030503985.1. Classification (NCBI taxonomy): domain Eukaryota; kingdom Metazoa; phylum Arthropoda; class Insecta; order Trichoptera; family Rhyacophilidae; genus Himalopsyche; species Himalopsyche tibetana. The sequence goes on along the minus strand of JAPJYX010000014.1, from coordinate 36,940,764 downwards.
GGAGAACACATGATCTTGCTCCCGACACATTAGAAATCGACAATAAAACCCCTCAGTAAGCAAAGGGTTAAAATAGTTCTGATGATGACGTAAATCTAAAAAAAATAACAACCGCTTCCTATAATATTTGTAGAAATAAATAATCTGAGGTGGGCTCCCTCGCAAAGCAATTCTCAGTGTTCTGGAAAAGGAGTGAATTTTTATTACTCCTATGCATTTATATGCAATACTTAAATAAGCAATCGATTGTTACATAATAGCTCTCCTGTATATACACTGAAGCTGTTGTAGATAATATATAATTTGGACATTTCTGTTATATACTAATGTGATCTGAGAGTATTGTTTTTTCTTAAATTAACAAGGGCTCGCCAGTAATATTTTGCCTAAGTATAATTTTACAAGAGGCTTGCACGAGCCCCTCTGAGCCCCTTCCAGCCCACCCCTGTATCACACCCATTGTTAATGGCAATTTGTTTAACCCTTTCTTTACTATGCAAAAAAAAACACGCGCTCCTGAGCTGTGTATCCGTTACACATAGAGGCAAACGTGAGTGAATCATGACATATATATACAACACTACCACAATACTTCTATTATTGCATTACTCAATGCATAAATGTATAAGGGAGGAATACCTGAATTTTAGGCCGAGTATTTATTATATATACAGAGAAATGTAAATGATTAAAAGGTATGTGTACTATTTACACATTTTAGTTAAGAAAGGGTTAATACTATTTAGTTTGATTTATATGTGTCTTAATTTCTGAATTAAATGCCGGTAATTTACCACTCAAAATGTTTTTTCCTCCTTCTTGCAATTACCAAAAATATAAATATGAGAAGTCACTTAGGATTTAGTAACCATATAACTGTTATATCCCAATAATTTTCATTAAAAAAATAGTAGTGATGTAATTAAAAGACATCATGATAAGGCACATTAAAAATAATCTTTTCCTGCTAAAATAATTTTAAACTGATAAGAGACAAAACACTTAAAAACATAACCGCAATATTTATCATTGGGTCATTAAAATTTGTTTCCTTCACAATATACCTACTGCAGATAATCTATTGATATCATATTATTATATGTCATGAAAATGTGGTGTGCGATTATTGTATCTATTTTGCATAAATAAAATTAAACAGTCGTTGCAACGGAAGTTAAAAACCCGATGTGTCACTTTTTGATTATTTTACATTTCAGAACGCGTCGTCCGTTGTTTAGTTTAACTAACGTATCACAGTGAAAAGTTGTGCAGTACTAAACTCCAGCAATTAACTAAAATAACAATGTGAACAAATAAGAAAATCCATCTGTCATAATAATGTCATATTAAGTGATTATTAATTCAGTATTACACACTTAAAAACACTGATAAACACTTAGTTAAAAAAGAAGTTAAATGGATACAGTTGCTAAATATTATGTTGGTATGTTTTTTTTTTATTTCTCTGTTGGCTTAATGTATTTTTTTCAAATATGAGAGATCATTGCTCATCTTTTGACTGATTTATGTTTTATTTTAATGTTATCCAAAGTGACAGTTAATTTATAATATTATTTACACACCTCAACAAAAGAAAACTTACTTTTTGTCATTATGCAGGAGAGATGCAATTTTGAAAAATTGTCAATAAAAAATTAATAGAATGATATTAATGAAAATCTTAAAATAATTCAACTATCCGCTCATCGCAACTATCAACTCGCTTCCCAGTTGGAGCATATAGCAACCACATCGACTGTGGAAAGGAAAAAGGACGTTTCCCACACATACCAAATTTCACGGGAGGGACAAATAACATGTTTTGATGATTATTGCAAAAAAATATTTTGCAATAAACCCAAAATTTGTGTAGACAAACAAAACTTGGGGAGAGGAGAATGCTCTGTTTCCTAATCTTTCAAAATTGGAAAAGCGAAGTGAAGATTTGCTTGCTTAATGTGAACACTTAGCGGCTCTTCATTCTGATCTCAGCCGAAGATTTGAAGACATTCTTCACTTAGTTATCCCAGATCGGGTGCTGGACCCTTTTACAAATAGAACTACAAACTATGATGAATCTATATTGTTACAGGAGCAATTAATTGAATTATCTACAAATGAGGAACTTAAACCAATGTTTTTACAAGGCTACCACAAATTCTGATTGCAAAAACAGATACAAATTTTATATCCTGCTTTATGGGGCATTGTACAGAAGCTGTTGATTGCTTTCTCGTCCTCTTATTTAGTAAAACGTGGATTTAGTGCTGTTATGAACCTTATTACAAGAAAAAGAATCTCACTGGAAATTAGTGCTCATGGAGACTTACGATTGATACTATCAAACAGAGCCAAACATAAATGATTTGATATCATCTCACCAGATTCACCCGTCGCATTGAGTTTCGAAAAAATATTTATTGTTATAAATACTAATTTAAATATCAAAATGTTTTATTTATATTTTATTAACACCATTTACCATTCAAGGTATCAACATAAAATTTATATTTTTTTTTCTTATGAAATTATGTAGAGTTATTTCACTTGGGTGTCCGTGGTCAAATTTTTCTCCATGAAGGGGTCCAAGAGCATAATAAGTTTGGGAATCACTGCTATAGATGGTCATCAGTGGCCTTCCACGACGGCGAAATCCATCCGGTTGGTAGAAGAGACAACCAGAATTCAGGCTTTCTTGAGGCATCCACAAAATTATACTAAATGTATTTTTTTTTCATTGTAAAATTCATTCTTCTTTTTTTTTATTGCTTCTGTCTTCTGTCTTTTATATCCCTAATTATAACATCGCACATATTTGTGGCTTACTAAGACTGAGATGAAGACAATTCGCTATAGGAATCTCGTATTTGTATAATGGCATTGTAATTTTTTTAAAGTTTTCTTTAGCCTTTTAGCTGCCGTAGAAAAAAATACGTAATTACCTAGCACCCTGGCTATGATTCGCAATTATTAATTTAATTCGTTTTTACCGAGTTAACTTGTCACTGGCGTGTTGAGCACAAACAATTTTACGAGATGTCTCGTCTGTGGCAGCCATCGAGTCAATTGAAAATGCATTGATATAATTTGATTGTATATAATTTCTACATGAGGCATCAATAACTTGTGAAAAAGTTCTAACCAAAATAAAAAAATTTCGCGCGCACGCTCACTGCACCAATCGCTCGCCACAGCTCGCGCCGATCTTGTACTGCCGGTACTGCTAGACTGGCAGTAAAAGACCAAGCTCCTCCTCATGCCCCTTCTTCGATCTGTCTAAATCTGTCATTTATAAAAAAATAAATACGTCATATGCAATGTTCTCGCTAAGGTGTTTGCGTGTGCGCTCGCACACCTCTCAAAATGTGCCCGCACACATTTTTCCATCCTCGCACAATTCCACACACAGAAATATTGTAAAAATAAGTTTGTTTCACCAAATTGTTATATTTGCGTACATTTTTTATTTTGTTGAAAATTTACTGCTCACTGATGTTGATGGTCGGCACACACAATAGAAAAATAAAAGGGAACTTTGGTCATATGTTAAATGCCACGCCTAGTAATGCCTCCAGTAAAATGACAGTTTATCAATGTTATAAAATATATTGAATATAAATGACATCAAAGTTCGTACCAAATCCACTGTACTAATAAGATTAAGTCTATAGTATAATGTAATAGTATTTTTATATTTAATTCAGTGTTAAATACAAAAAACTAAGAATATTTTTTTGATATTTCCCTGTGCAATATCAACCAAAATTATTATTTTGTATTAAATCGCTGTAATATTGCAAAACCACACGAAAAGATAGAAAAGAAGACTTAAATTTAAACCACAATATTAAACCACACACATGCAAGTAATCAGAGAATTCCCACATGTTTTTCAAGTAGGTGTTTTGAAAATGCTATAAATATGTAAAAAAGTCTTACATATAAAAATAATATCCACGGAATTAGTTTGTCATGTGAGATAAATAATAACTCCTATCATTTTTTTTCAATATGCGCACAATAGTATACATAGTTGTATGATTCAACTCTTACAATCCCCTCGTGATACATATGACGTAACTCCTCTGCAGAATATTGGTTTTATCTCACAGTTTGTCATTTGCTTATCACCAAATAAAATGACCAGAGAAATATAGCATATTTTACAGAAATTCCCTAAAATAGATTCATAATATTTTTTGAAACTTAGTTTTAGACCTGATTATTCTGAACATATTTCCTTGTGACAAAAGCAGGAAACCAATCGAACTTTTACCTGGCACTGTACTGGTGTCATCGTCATCTCAAATCATCATGTTATTTTTATAAAAATAAAATACACCAAATCTACAATTTTATTTAATGATCCTGAGCGGTTTTCCTCATCACCATTATTTATTTTTACAAATGTAGGTAATTTTTTTCTGCCCAGTGGGTCAAGAATTTAAATGGTAAAACTTTTCTATTCGAGTACAATCACCCCTTTACTTAGTGTTTTGGTGGATTAAATATTTTATTTTAGAGAGATAACAGTATTGCAGTGTGTATTTACTGCCTTCAACTTTCAATGCCTCAATTGACAGTTGACACCTTAAAAGTGATTTATAATTTTCATTTCTATTTTAAACAAATTTTCTTAGTTTTTTCAAATAATATTATCGTAAGCTCCTCTAAAGATGATGCGCTAGTGATATAAAGTGATGAATATTACCTATTGTATCATACTTTTGATAATGTTATGATGATTATGATTTAAATTAATCTTTTTCAGGTGAAGGCAGAATATTAAATTTACAATTTTAAATTTGGTTATTATTCGAGGATACTGGAAAATACTAATACAGTATGAAGCCACAAAAAAGGGGAGATACGTTACCTAATGACACCACGTAATATTTTTTTGAATAATTGTTATAATTAATAATATTGACTGAGATTTTAAGATTATTCTTTATTTCAGTTTAATGGCAATATATTTAAGCAATAATAATCTTTAATTGCCTGCAAAAATATTTATTCTAAGCTGCCTTTTGCTTGGAGAATAAATTAATAAATTGTTATGCTCTAAAACAGGGTTTGGAAAAACTTCACGAGTGAAGGGCGACATTCACGATTTCAAAATGAACAATGGGCCAGAAGAAAGATACTTTCATGATTAAATTTCTTTTTCACAATAAACAAATAATTGCTGTTTATTGTAATAAAGAAAAGAGCAATACATGACATTACAGCTGAAGGCAATATACCATGCATTTGACAAATATAATAAAAAAAGTTATTACATATGACATAAAATAGCGATAATATTTAAAGAATATATTTTTTTGAATTAATAAAATAGAAAATAATGTATATCTAAAAACAGTATTTCACTTGAGGCCCGCCATTCTTTTTAAATTCCCAATGCGGCCCTTTAGCCCAAACAATTGCCACGCCTGTTGCGCCGTGTACTTTATTGCCACCTTTACATTATAAGCTAGAAGAGTTTTTTACTGATGTCTCTTTGATCAGTTATGAATTGGCTGGTGTTAAAATTTAGAATCAGAACATAATCTCCCTGCATTACATGAGGGAATTTTTCACTTGGCTTTTTTACATTTGTCAATACCTGATTTATCAAATTGTTAAACAAAGAAATCTTTAGAGTGAATTTAATTCCTTACACCGAAATCAATAGTGATAATTGCAGTTGTATAATATTTACCCAGTGTAACCAGCAAACACGGCTTTGTTTAATTAGTATCAACTTATAATTAAATAGCATAAAAATTGTTGATTAACAAATAATTCATTTGCAATGGAAGGGATTAATAGTTTTATTATTTTCACTGAACTAATTATGAATAAAACATATATATTTTCTTTGTTTCACGACTAAGGTCCTCTGGAACCAATGCTTCAACAGAAAATGAGGCTGAAAATTCCAAATCTACATACTTAATATCATTTCTAGATTCAACAGACCGCAAGGTAATTAATTATGCATTTCATTCTAAGTACTATTTTATAGCAATACCTTATATAGTTCTTCTAAACATACCTCTACTTATAGTTCAAATACCACTAATAATTCATGGTACAGTAAACTCACAATTATTCAAGCTTATAATTGGTATATTATACATATTGAACTATTGATTTTTATGTTGCTTTGAAATATAGTACTATGAGTGGAAGTAAAAAGCTGTGACATCTTTTAATGAGAAAAATATTGAAGTGTTTCTTTGCTAACATTCATGTGATTGATAAAATCTAGTTATTAGAATTTTGAAAACTTTTCAGTTGATGAAAGTTTTCATTATAATGCTATCCCGCTAAAAATTTAACGAACATTGAGATTCAAACAGTGACCTAATATTATTTTTAAGTGAATTAATTCGTCTCAACTAAAATGCAATGTTTAAATTTGAAAATATTATTTAACATCGACGAAAAGAAATAATTTGATGTCTCTGAATCTCTGTATAAAATTAACAAAGCTCCATTTAACAGTTGTTATTTCAACAATTTATTACCCATCGATGAATGTCTAATAGAAACATAAAAAACAATAAAATAAAGGGCCTCATAGCGAGTGCAACTTGCTAACCGCTACTCCTTTCCTAGCCCTATTCTTTCTAACCCTAATCTCTTCAAAAAAAGAGAGATTGAGTTCTCGAGACATTTCTCGTAAAAAACTTCTGTTAAGATGTTAATCATTTATAACTCTGTGGACGACTTATTACTGAAATCAGTTATAGCGGTCTATTAACACTGTATGTGCTAACAATTCATGTTTCAAAGCATCAAGCGGATGACTAGGAATGGCTTGACGGATGACGTCTTGGCCACCGCTGGTTTATATAATATAACTAATGTTAAATTACATAACAATCTGGACCGAACAGTAATGGTACAAACTCTAGACTCATTTCTAATCTCAAACTCTGTATGGTAAAGGATTTTTCTGGAATGTTTTCTGCACTAATTATAAATAATTTTAATTCTAGATTCGATGTGAATTAAAACATTTACGGGATGTGATTGCGAAAAATAAACTAGAAATGCTGCAAGATAATGGTTCAATTGTTTTCGACAGCATTATAAGGATATGTTCAGGTGCTTTTTTTATTGAAATCATTTATTATAGTATCTATGATACTGCACAATCACAATATACTATCTATAAAATTTGAATTCGACATTTTGCTTTTGACAACAATCAAATATTTAGTTTTTCCTTGAAATGAATAAAAGAAGAATTTTTTATTATAACTTTCTCGGTTGTTGAATGTTATCAAAACAATTTTGTGCATTTTCTTTGATACTGTACACTGGAGTTTGAGACGTAAAACTATTTTATAACAATAGAACAAACCAACCATATCCATAACTTGGCCTTAAGACTGGCTTGTTTACAGACATAACAATATTACTTTTTAAATTTATTGTGTTACCTGTTTGTCACTCTAATAAATATTGTTTTAGTGATCAGACCATATATTTCTCCATTTGAAAAGTATCCATCGATACATCTTCGGTTTGCGCTGACCAATCTTTGCCAGGCTCTCGCCAATTTGATCGAGCTGTGCGATGCGGTGATGCTCACGGAAGACACACGGGACGTGTTGAGTCAACACAATGTAGAATGTATCACCAAAAAACTACACCAAGCAGTAAAGGTATGCTTTAAATACACCACTGATTAACCCATTGCATATTTTGCAACTGTATCTTTATTAGATACCACCGGTGCTTTTGAACTCAATTCTTGTCAATCTTTTTTTTCTTCTAATTCATCTTCGTTCTAAATGTTGCGGATATGGCTTCCTAATGGAGGTGTCTCAATAGAGTTTTTTACGAGAACTGCTTGTTAGTCAGTTGCTCAACCTACCTTTGTCAAAGAGAGTAAGGATAGAAAGATAGGGCTGGTACAGGACTAGTGGTTAACCAATCGCTCTTGCTTTGCCCTGTTAATTTAAGGATTGAAAGAGTGGAAGGGATAGATAACACAAATACCAACTCCTTCAAACAGAAATTGATTTTGTACGAATAATGATAGTTTTGATAATTCCTTTTTTACTTTTATTACTTTTACAAGAGATCATAATTTAAAAAAATGTTTTCAAACGCCTTTTGGCATAAAAAATCAAAATTTTTCAAAGGAAAACAAATTCGAATATTGATTAGGAACATTAAAAATGTCAAAAAAAGGTGCCAGAACGCCGGTCCACCCCGTTACATTGGAAAAAAAACACTGGATACAACCATACAAAAATGTTGAGAATTGTTAAACTCTTGAATGGTAGTATGAATTTTGGGATCGACGGGCATTTAAAAGTTAAATAATACCGTTGTATTCATCACCACTATCACTTAAATCACTACCCGATGAAATAAAATCTTCAGAATTCAAAGACTAAGATGTTTTCAGTCTCTATTCCTCTATTCGAGTCGTCTATAATGGAAGGTTTTATTGATAGCACAGTCTAAATGAGGTTGAGTGTGGCTATTATTTAAATTTGTCAGATTGAAAATTTGAATTATCCCAGATATGAATATTATGCAAGTGCAACTTGACCTAAGACTAAACTAAAACGTGTAATGAACTGTCAGCAGATCATTTAATGGAAGACAGTTTGGAAGCATGCATCAAATTTATATAATAGTTTTATTTCAGTGGCAGATGAACTGTCCGATACTTAATACCAAATATTAAGTGGAACTTAATGGAATATAGGTTTTCAATTGTTGCTCTAGTCGGATAGTATATAAACTCTCTGGATATGTTACAAATTTCAGAAGGTGACTTCCACGCTACAGAAAAAATTGATAGATGAAGAGAACGAGGAATCACGCACTGAACAGTCTGTAACAAAGTACATAAAATCTCGCCGTAGCTATACACTTCCAAGTAAGAGAGACGTTTGATATAATAATTGTCTTGTGATAGTGATATTCAATTATTTGTTGTAGTCTCCGTAATAAATTGGAATGAAATACAAAATCTCAATAGCATATGTCAAGACTGGATGCATCACTTTGTGACATCACTCATTTCCTAAGTACATTTCAGTCTTACATTTCTCTTATCAACTTAAAATATTCTCAAATTTTTTTCTAAATAATCTAACAAAATTATCAATAATGAGGTTTATGATGTTATTAATAAATTGGAAACGGTATACCTACATAAAATATTGTTATCCTAACTGTGCCCGCCTTATTTTACATAGTATTATTGAAAATATGACTTATTTATGACACAAGCTTATCATTATCTTTTTAGATCGGGAAAAGGACCACAAAGTAATCTCACTATCAAAGTCTGTCGATTCTCCTGGACTACACAAAACTATCCAACGAAATTCATCTTTCAAAGACACTCTTTTAGAAAAAATTTCTTCCATATCTATCCGAAATTCTAAAGATACAACTGTGGCCAGGTGTTTATGAGAATTTTTAAATAATAAATTATACTATTATAGAAAGTTATACTATTGTAAAAAGTAAAAGAAAGTTTCTTGATGTGGAATCATTGCAACAGAAATATATTATTGTTTCATTCTATAAGAATTCTATGAAAATAAGAATAAAAAGAATGTTTTAACAACTATACAATGATAAATAAAATGCAGTAAATTTTTTGACTATGCTTCATCTGGCTTAATTTTTTTGCTCTTTAATATTATAAAATATTATTTAACCCTGTGTTGGATACTTCATATTCCATTTGAGGTGTTAATGTTATACATGAAATATGACATGGCTTAATGTCCATGCTGAATTTCAAAATTTAACCTTTATTTTTATCCATTCAATTCTTTTTCTTTTAATATGAACTTGTCAATGTCAAAATGTTCATGTGGCGTGACACGAGAGTACAAATGTAATTCGTTCATGAAATTCACAACGTCTATGGGCGTTGTGGCAAAATATAATAAAAAATATAATAAAGCGTGTATAGACACTGTGTCAATGATTTCTAAACGTCATGTCCATGGAAGTGATCAGAAATTGTTTCACTTTACTTTGGAAAAATTCTTACTACAGAAATGAAGCTTGAAAACATAAATAAAAAAATATATGTACAAGAAACGTATGTAAAAAGAATTAATACTATATTATTAAAGGAATTATTTGTTCTGCCACGATTCCCAAAGGCAATAATGGCAAATAACATAGAAGCCTTTAACGAATGTCCTACTAACAAGAAATACATCAACAGTAAAAACAACATTAAAAGATCCTAACGCGTTAGATGTGTCAGAAATTTCTAGCAGTGAAAACGGTTTATGTTAAGTTTCTCATAAATCAAGTAACAACGAATAATGCTATTTAAATAACTTATTAAATTAACTCCCAATCAACTCCCAATTAAATTAACTCCCAATTAAAATCCATATAATGAATAACAGTTTGTGTAATTTACTTATTGGTTCTTCATTATTACTGTTTTTTTTTACACAATTTTCCATACCACAATGTTGTTTTTTTTTCGACCAACACAGTTTTTTAAATTCAGGAAACCAATCTTCAATTTTTAGATGAAATGGATTCTATCACATTTTTTAAACACAGTGTTTTGTGGAATGTATCTACCCCGTAAAAAAAGAGTTGGGCTTATATTATATTTATACTATGCGTAAGCTGAGTTGTTATTTACTTCAATAAATTTGATAATTTTTATATTCAGTCTAAAGTTCTGGGATAATCTGGAGGAAAAATACTATGCGGTTAATCCTGCTGTTGACTTGGAAGTACTTATAAATCAGGTAAATATAGTAATTGAACTTTTAAGTAAATATATATTAACCCTCCAAGGACGAGCGTCACCATATGGTCACACAAAACACCGTTGTCTATTGATCCCACTATTCATACTTTTTATACCTGAATATCGTTGCTTTTGCTCATATTTGGTTAAGAAGGGTACGGACTACAGTAAGTCATCAGCCGTAGGAACAGGAACGGTCTCCAAAAGCACATGTGGTTTTTTGAATTTCCGTTTTTTTTAATTTACTTTTTGAAACTGTTAGATATTTTTTTATAAAAACATAAAATTATTTACAGTTATTTTGCTAATATATTTGTTTTGAAATTATGTTGATCTAAAGAGGTCAAATTGTAAATATTTTAAAAAAAATTACGTTTAGCTATATTTCAACCCCGAATGTTTGCAAGCCCATACGGTCACTTTTGTCCTTACTACTGTCCGTACTCAATATTACACGGTAATAAAAGGATGAGCATGACCATATAGTCATGCGGGGTTTCTATACAACGACTTTGCGTTTTTTTTTTTTAAATTTTGGATAGGAATAAAAGTTATCCGTGACTTCAATATGGCTTAGAAAATATTTTTTTTATCGGAAAAAAGCTCTCGTCTCTGGAGAGTTAACATAAACATTATAAAGTTATAATAGTAGTATAGTTCAAATAATTGTCAACTTTATTTCATAATTCTTCCGGTTGTTGTCGTACATTACGAAACATATAAATTGTGATAAGAATATCTTGACATTACATTTATTTGTGGAATATTATGTAAATAGGGGACAAGGAAGAATTATTTTTAAATTACCAATTGTGGCTTTGTTTTATAAGATTTTTTGCAAGCCAATATTTACAAGAACAGTTTCTGTCCATTCCCAACATGGAGCATATAAACTCCTGATGGAAGTGTATCCCCCAAGATTTTATAAGTCCCAGTTTTACAACTCTCGCCTCGAGGGGATTAGAAGGGGGTGAAATAAAATGTTTTTCTTATCTGTATTCAAAATATTACCCTTACTTTTGCTACTGGTGATTTCATTGTTCATTATTTAGACCAGTGCTTCCCAACCTGTGGGCCGCGGCCCCTCATGGGGCCGTAGGATTTCTTGCGGGGACCGCGAAATTCAGTAGAAAAATACAAAAATCTATATATTTAAGTCTATCAAATCGGTGTTTCCCATATTGGGGGCTGGGGAATTTCTTAAGGGGGCCGCCGGATTGGATTGGATAGAAATTGGATTCTGGGGGAAAAGTATAGCAAATCGAGAATTTTGAATTCGTCGGTGAGCTAAAAAAACGAGTTTCTGTGACAATCTGAGGAGAAGGTATACCAAATCGCAAATTTCAAATTTCTCGGTGAGCTAAAAAAAAAACGAGTTACGGAGACAATTGAGGAGGACCGCGGATTATTTTTTTTAGATTTAGGGGGCCGTGGAATGAAAAAGGTTGGGAAGCACTGATTTAAGCCACAGGTCGTCCACCTGGTCCATACCACCCACTGGTGGGCGGTAAAGGCTTCCGTGTTGGGCGATTTTTGCTTTACCCCAAAATCTTTAAAGAAATTTTCACCCATATACTGGATTGAAATATAGCGATGTTGGTAAGGAAATTTTACCCTGAAAAAAAAGCAAAAGACCATTTAAAAACTGGTGAAATTGATAATTTACTATGACGTAATTTAGAAAAGATTTTGTGATGTAATATGACAATGGAATATCATTTTCGCACCTATAATTTTTTTTTGATTGCTTAAACTTAAATTGTTTCTTTTATTATTTTACAGGTTCGCTTTGGCTTAAAACATCTTTGTGATGTCATATCAAAGCAAACACTAGACATGTTAAACGAAAACTGCAACATTGTACTGAACACCATAACTAAAATACAAACAGGTAATTGAATATTTCTCTCATGTGAAGTATATCATTTGTTTATTTCCATAAAAAATATCTTGTATTAATATTACAGTGATCGAGCCGTACATCTCAGCATTGGACTACGTTCTTTCATCTGAAAGCCGCCTCTTTCGCGCCACGATAGAGCTCCGGAAAATGTGTGATAATATCAAGGATGACGATTGTAATATTGTTGCCAAAATATTGTCTCCAGAACTGGTGACCCGAGAAGTTCAGCATGCCGTTGAGGTAATATATCATTCGATAACTTGCTCCGGTCGTGATGTCTGTTCTCTCGGCACAAACAAATGGTGCCATTATATAAATAAAAAATAATATAGCCTCACATAGCTCTTACATGAATAGAATCTGAAAATATTATATGTTTGATATTTCAACGGTTTCAGTCTGATAAATCAGATTATCCGTTACAAAAATTAAATCAGAAATGCCGATGATTGATTTAAAAGTAAATTTATGTTTCAGGAGTTAACATCGATTGTGTTTAAGCAAATGGCCAACAGAACCAGAGGAGAATTTCAAGAAAAAACAACTGATTTGAACTTTACATTGACTGCAGGTAGACAAATAAATTTATTAGTAATCTTATATTGTTAATTCTTGTTATATTTGGAAAAGAGCAGACTGAATCTTAAGAATAAAAGTTATTTGGGTCTATTGGTATATAAAATCGCCCGCTGTGGTCTAGTTGGTTAGAGCTTTCATTGTTCAGTATTCATTGTTCAAAGTTGACTTGTTGTTTTGGTGATGCTACAGTTATCAACTATAACAGTCTTACAGTGAATTATTGATAAAAAAAATACTTATCATGGTGTATTTAAATTCACAAATATATTTGTTTTCCAATTATATACATAGATGGCAAATAGTTGTTCTTTATTTTCCGTCTTTATGGTTTATGGGCAGGTGTGAATTTGATTTTCACCAACTCGGTTGTTTTTAGAATACTGATCCAATATATTTTTACTTCACTTTTATCACTTTTAAGGTTTTCACTGTCAATACTTACTTGGTAAAAAGGCATTATTTTCAAAAAATAAAACACTCTTTTGTTTATACTAATTCCACATTTATTTAATATGATCAGGGTTGGTTTCACTCATGATTATCATTTAAATTAATATATTGTTAAGTATAAATATCACTACAGAAGAGTGTTCTAATATAGAGAGATTTAAGAGAGTCTAAATATTCATTAGGACAGCAATTTCCAAGCTGGGAGGCGTGGACTAGTGCAAAGGGAGGCGTGAACATTTTTAAATATTTCTTTTCCCTTTAAAACGTGTCTTTATATGAAATAAAGGATGAGGGGGCGCAAAGATATTTTTTTTCAAAGGGAGGTATAGTAACACATTGCTCGGAAACCACTGCATTAGGATATAAATATTATGATGGTACATCAGTGTGACAATGTTAATTCTCAAGAGATATTATTAATTGATTTCATCGAATGCGTGTAAAGTAATTAATAGCACAATTTTATGACACATAGATTTATCACCTTCTACAACAGCAGATGAAGAGATCAGGAAAGAGATGGTCCCTAAGAATGTGCAGTATAAAAATTGCATCAATGAGATTGCAGAAAATGGTTCTCATTGGAAGCAGAAATGGTAAAGAGTTAAGCACTTAATACACATTTTTCAAAAATAACTAGTAGTAATAGTAAACTCCCCTTAGTGGGATTCCAGCTCGTCAGCATGGTAGCAGAAAACAAGTGCATTACAAAGATTTTTCTCAAAACACGAGAAAAGAGGAGATATAGAAATACTCTTATTCTCAAATATCAGCATACATTCTTTCTCATCGTCATCACAGTGACCAAACAAATTCATAACTTATTCAATAAAATAAACACGTACACTATTTTTATTTATTCTAAATATTTCAATAAATAAGTCAGCGTCACTCAGTTTTTTACGACTTCCACTCTTCTGAATAAATCACAGCTCCTTGACATCGACTCCACAGCCTTGTTTCTTAACCTTTTGCAGTCTTGAAAAAAGGCTCCCGACCAAGATTTTCATCTTCCTTTCATGATTGTTTAAAAGTAATGGAAAAAGTTAGACTAAAATCATTATTGTTGACAAAATGGATGTGTTCTAGTATTATAAAAATCCACACATGTTTCGGATAATTTATAATGCTTACTTAAATAAATTCCTATTATTACATTTATACCCCATTATATCTCTTGTCATAGTTATGATGATATTTTTTCTTTTGTTTAAACAATAACATATAATATGATTTATATACAATTTCTACAGTCACATATAATTTCTTTTCAGTGAGAGACAGAAAATGAGTACACCAGAACTTGAGCCTTACAATGAAATCCTTAGGGAAAATATGGATCGAAATTCGACAAACTCGTCATATTCAACTTCGTCGCAGGCTCTCACCGAATCTGATATAACCAGTATGATTTTTTTTTTGATATACGTTTTATGTTACATTATAAAGTAAAAAAATATTTCAAAAACTAAATCATTCAAGGTGTGCATAGCAACCCGTCAATAGAGAGTTTCGACCATTCAAATGACAATGCTAACTTTTCATCGGATTCAAATAGATTATCACATGACGCTAGCAGCAGTTTATCTCTTGAAGACGATGACTATCCAACAGTAATTGAATTAAAAAACAACAATGATAATGAGTAAGGAAACAAAGTTTATTATTATTTGAATAAATAACTGTTCACAAAGATGAGGGTATTACTTGCAAACCTGGCTCATTCCAAAGTTGTTGAAACACAAACTTTGAATGTAATTTAGGAGATAAAAATAAATTTCGAAAGTGTTTTTAGAAATCAGTCTCAAACATGGCTTGGCAACATTCAAAATATCATTGTTAAGACTAAAAATACTTTTAAAATGTACATTGTTTTTCAAAATGAAATTTCGGAATTAGCCGTGTTTGCAACTAATACCCTCATATATTATTTTAATCCACATGGTCCTGAATTTATTTACGATAAATATGTCACAAAATAAAATAGTGCTTGTCGTTTTATATTTTCTTCTTAATTTAATTATCTCACAGTACCAACGCCACAGCATCACATGATGAAATCGACAATATCAGTACCCAAAATATTAAAACGTCCATGGTAAAACATCTCTCACTACAAGACGGCCAATGCATCACATACAGGTATGTACATATGTAATAATTTGTAAAATGAATCCACGTATGACCTTAACTGTTTACTAGCTACATTCAATTGTGTAATATATATTACAAAGCTTAAGGTAACTCATTATTGTCTTCTCACTATCACTTTCAGAGAACATGATGATAAAGACGAAAAACCTGGACTGTCACCTAGAGCGCAAACATTTGAAGTCTTTACTTTTCCACCACCACCGTTTGAGTCAAAGCAAAGTCAGTATTTTAAAAAAGTTCAACCCCTTTTGATCAATCATTTTTTTTTTGATTTCTATATACCTATGTGGAGCTTATTTTTCATAGATTTTTCTCTCCTGTAAAGATGTCTTTTATCCCATAATAAATATATTTCTACACATAACATTTTCAAACAGATTCATTCAAACATTTTTTCATAATCTTCAACTCTTCAAAACCAGATTAAATGCACAGCATCCCAAAAAAAATTTCTATTTGGATGTACATTTATAATAACAAAAATACACTGATTCAATTCATTATTATAAAGATTAGATTAAAGTTTTGGTTAAATATACTTTACATGTATATAGCTTATAATAAAATAATTCAAAAGGCAATGCAATGTTTGTCTTTGTAAATTTAAAGCTAAATTTATGGAATTCTTTTGAGAATTGTCAACGGTTATTGAATGCAATTATTTTCTAAAACGAAAAATCATTTTTTATATCTATTTAATTGTTCATCTGCTGTTCATCCAGCTATTCATTTGATATGAATCAACCGCTATTCAAAATGTATTCCAGGCATTCATGCCTGAAGGGTTAATATATTCTTCTTGTATTTGTTAGTAAATTAATTATTTTCTTTTTCTCTTGCATGATTTTTCTGAACCGAACCGAAGTGTTAAAAAACACCACACATTCTGGTAAGTAGACAACAAAATTGTTGTTTAAATATTTCATCACACAGTTTACTCTATAATCAATATTAAACAATACATGGCCAGTGCCAAATATCATTTTGACACACATACTGTGACAGAAGTTTGTAGGATGCAAGAGGGGGGGTGGGCATTTTCAAAAATTAACAGAAAATTTTGAAAGTATTAAGGAAATGAAGGTTGATGTGTATCTAGCTATCTCCTTTTCACTATGTTTCCTTCCAGCCATTTTTTCTCTGTGATACTCACTGGCAAAATATATTTTTTTGGAGGCAGCATTTTTCATAAAGAATTGAAATTTTTCGGAGGTAAAAAGAAGTAAAAATTGTTTTGAATACAGAATCAATGCTAGCCATATTTTATACCATTCTTTCTTCCATCATGATGTGTGCTTTATGACTTGCTGATTAAATAAACATTTTTTGGGATAGCGTTTTTAAAAAATAGTAGAAAACTTAGTGGGAAAAGCATATTAAAAAAATGCATAAAGAATCAATCCAAGCGCTAATTCATTCATCACTTTTTCATGCATAATTTTGTTTGTAACTTATGTTTAAAAAATTATATATTTTACTTTTGAAAATCCTAAGGATAATCACGGAGCCTCAATGAAGAGGAAAATAAAAAAATCTTAGTGAACAAACAAAATATGATACTGACATACAGAAATATTTTCTTCACTAGACAAAGTGACAGGTGAAATATTGTTGAGATTTGAATACTTTTCTTAGACCATAGTCATAGAGTCTTTTAAGTAGCAATTATCAGTAAAACACAAATCACGATGACATTGATTGGGAAGAATTTAAAATTTTGTCACGGTCCCTGCTAAGCGGAGAGAGATAGCGAAAGACTCACATTATGCAATATATTCAAAAACATAAATACATGGTACCAACATCCAGTTCTGATTAATATTGCCATACTATTGTATCTTTTCATACAATAATTGTTGTTTGTAGGCTGTGAAAGGAATATTTTGAAATTATATATCACAAGTTCCCAACCTGGGGGTCGGCAACTTTTTTCGATTTTTGATTTGAACAACAAAAGGGGTTTCAGAGACAATCCGGGGAAAAGTATAGCAAATCAAGGATTTCAAATTCCTCGGGGGTCCTCTAGTCATATGGCTTTTATAAAAAGCGGTCGCCGCCCGAAAAAGGTTGGGAACCTATGTTATATATTCTTAAATTGGCCGTAGTCGAGTGGTTGTTGTTGGTTTCAGTTACGTAGGTCACAGTTTTGAATGCCAGTACAGACAGTTTTTATAAATTGATTTATGGATTACTGTCCAATGCATGGATTTATGCGATGCCTTGAATTCCCTCCCACTCATCGTATCCTAAGCACTAATCCTGTCCTCTTCTTCTATCACTATGCTTTTTGAAAAAAACTTGAGGTTGAGCAACTGAGTAACAAACAGTTGTCGTAGAAAAACTTCTGTTGAGATAAACTCCATTAAGAGTGCATATGCTCCACATTGGCAGCGTATGTGGTAAAAAATGTCAAAAACAACTTTTTAAGATCAACAATTAGCAAGTCACCGTTAAAAAATACTTTAAATCAGGGCTGTAGGGTAATAATAAGTTACATGCAGTTCCTATAAGAAAAATGTGATCAAATATTTGATTCAATACAAACATAACATATTGATTAATGATATTATTTTTAGTAACAACATACTTGGACATGTTTGGGAAATTTAATAATTCTTCTTGTGAACCCCTGCGCCATTCTGAACCGGTGTTCAATACAGTGCATTTATCGCTTTGCAAAACTACACCGAATCCTGAAATAGAACTGAAGGATGTTAATGAAGAAAAGACAGTTTCCACCTGTGATAATATTCAAAACAACAAAGTGAATAAAACAAATGCTGAGTCTGATGTAAATACAAATATCCCTGTGTCAAAACGAAGCTTAGAACAATCAATTGATATAAACGAACTCAAATCACTGAATGAAGAAAATACTGACAAAAAAATGTATCCCATGATATCTATAACTGCCACAAAGAATAAAAATAAACTAGCAAACGAGATTACCTATAATTCTGAAAATAGCAGCAGTTTAAATAATAAAGTAGATGAACTCATTCCGAATGATAATGACTTTGATACTGAGGGTGAAATAAAGCATGCAGCAATAACTAGACAAGACGCTTTCGACGATGTTGGATCGAAAGACATCAATGAAGGAACTTTGACTAACATAAAGAGAGATTCCGCACAGTATAATTACAAAAACATGCAGGTGGATCGGAATAAATTAATAGCTCCTGGAAAAGTTGAAGATTCATATATTCGATCACCAAGGTAGAATACTTTTGTAAAGATCATCACGAGGGTTGATTCAAAACAATTCCTGTCAAATAAAAATTTATACCGAGATGTTTATTTGAAAACACTCATTTTCACTAAGATATATTTGACGTTGTTGCAGATTGTAATGCAAAAGATATTTTTTATATAGGGCTAGACTTAAACTCAAATATAATTTAAAATACTCTCACGATATTGACTCTGATTATCACTATACAATTTATTCAGAAATGAATTTGAATGAAAGTAAATATTGTTACACGTGGTATTTTAAGCAAATAAAGTGATAAGTGTTGATTTAAACTTTTTTCCTGCAGACTATCTCCATTGCCCCCGATCAATATGGAAGAATCCCTAAAGCCGAAAGGTATTAATGTATCAAAAATCGCCAGTGAAATTCAAAAACAGATGACCAGCATTAAACGGAAATCAAAAATTCCACCTCCAGTACCCATCAGAAGGTGTCAAATATCAAAGGTAAACAATTTAATGTTCGCTATTCATATAATTATTTCATGTCCGGATGAGAATGTATAGAAAAAATTATAAGATGGAGAGCCGGAAAGCAGATTCAATATTAAAACTGATATCCTAATAACTTGCATAATTAAAGTCGAAAGATAATTTCAGTTAAACCACCTAATAAATATTATCAAAACACAGAGCATTTAGGTATGTAAATAAAGTCACAGTCAAAATACAATACATATATGACATATTAACACTTTGGGCTGCATTGTCGTACTGGTGCTGCAAAGTGCTGTATCATCTATTATAAGTCCCAATTCACGTATTTGATTTATTTCATATTTTATAATCCTTATTTGTCTTTGTAGACCGACAAAAACTTGGACGATCACTCTCCTAATCTGGATGACAGTTGTAATAAATATAAAATGCAGAAGCAGGAAAATTTTTCTGAGAGTCGTGACTTGGATTCACAAAAGGAGGTAAAGTTACTGATATTTTCAAAGTCTTTTAACCTTTGAATTCCTAGCAGGGTCATTTACATTACAAAATTCTTCTTATTTCACTCATTCACATTTCGTCTTTTACTCAAAACTAGAAAAGGCTTCCAGAGTGCTTTTTGCCATTCAATGATTAATATGAAACTTTGCATGATATCTTTGATATTTCACAAGCCAGTAAAATAACTAAGTTATCATTTTTCAATTTATTTTAACGATCTCCCAGCTTCGGAATCAAAATAATAAACCTTATTGCTATCATAACATTTATTAAGTGGCAAAGGCACATCCGTATACCCTGAATACTACTTAATGAACAGATAAGTCTATCTAATCTATATCGACAAAGGAAAAAGGACGTAACCCACACATATCAAATTTTACAGGAGGCGCTAAAAACGTGTTTTGATGATTTTGTGACATATGCAAATTATGAATTATACACAACCCTGAAGTTCACGGAGACTTCTAAACTGGTGTTTAATTGACATAATCTAATATTAATTAAAGAAATTGTCTAGGAAAAACCTTTATTTCAGTCTTTTTTCTTGGTTTTAATTTTTTACAAGGTCATTTTTTGAAACTTAAAAGCTAAATTTAGATACTAATTCGGCATTTGCAGCTTGCATCCTTTTGATAGAATGTGTATCAAGTTTAATACATTGTGATTATCGAAAAAAACCTGTTTTGAAGAAACTGTGGGTTAAGTCCTTTTTCCTTTCCACAGTCGATATATTAATAGTCGATAATGTCCGTCCGTCCGTCTGTATGATGTCCCGATTTCCCCTCCCCCTTCCCCCCTCATCCACAGCCCCGCTGTCGCCATTTTTTTATTCATACTTAAGACATATTTTTCCAATACACTGTTATTTGACGAAACAAATCAAATCGCTGAAAATTCGAATTCTCATACAAAAAAGCACCTCGGTCAGGATTCGAAACAACGACCTTGAATTATGACTTGAGATTGTTACCGCTCGGGTAAACGAACAAGTGTCAGAGTCGATGAAATTAAATTATATACACATATTAAATTGCATTTTCGGAAACTTTTGTTTTTTATTTGAAACACAGCATATATATACTAATTTTTGTATGTTTCTTAATTCCGCTGTACCCGAAAGGCATAGCGCTAGGTTGGTAAGCTGTAGGTCGGTGGTTCGAGTCTAACCTTGAGTGTTTTTTTTGGGTTTATAACTTTTTTTTTTAAACACAGTACATCTTGATCGTATGAAAATAATAAAATCAGATTGATAATCGTAATAAGTTTTTCAAAAAATAAATATCTATATATTAATAGTCGATAAAATAATCACAATTCACAAATAATCAAAAATGTGTCCGTACTGATGTCCTCGGGTATTTTTCTTCTTCTACGAAATGTATTTGTTGGCGTACTTGAAAATTAGTTGAATAAAATATATTTACTACGAAAAATGATTGTTAGCAAACTTTAACATTATTCCAAAAATTTAATAATTTACGAAATTTCTGCTACTGCAGTTAATTTTCTGACTACTTAAAAATGCAACAAAAACACCCCCCGTTGAGGTCAACAGGCTTACAGCTAGTCTTATTAAATAGCCTACATATTATAAAGGCTTCTGGATTTCTTTCAGGCTGCAGTGGAGCTTGATTTGATTGCAGAAATGGATGTATCGCCATGGCTCGTATTTAAAAATATTTCAGAATACGGACCGAATATTAAAGGAGGTCATCCTGACGCCCTCATCGTTTATGGAATGGAATCAACAGAAGGTTATCAATATTTTGTTTTACTTTATGTGAGCAATGATTTGCATAATAAATACCACCGGCAACTCGATATATCTTCATCCAGGTTTTTAAGTAAATAATTCTGTAAAGTATTACAATTCTGACATCAGTGCTACCAATCGTGTTCACTCGATATAACACTCTTCGGATATAATGGAAAACATTTATAGTAAATTGTAAAAATTCATAAAAACAACCTGTCAAATTTAAATTGTTTTGAAATTTTGTATACTTACATAAGTATTGTTATTGTTATAAATATCATAATAATAACATATTTTTAATTCGTAATTCATTCAAAAACTTCAACTCATTATATTGGTTCTAGGTTCTAGACATTATGAAGCATTCCTGACAACCTATTGTACATTTGTAACCCCTGTTAATTTGATTGAGAAAATCATCAGGCGGCATTCAATGCATATATCACACGGCAGAATCTCTATGTCTCGGGAATTGCTGAAGCTGCTTATGAGAGTTATAAAAGAACTTCCGTAAGTTAAATATCTATCTTCACAGTTATAAGGAAATTTAATGTTACTTATTTTTTAATCTTTAATCTTTGGTGGGAGGACAAAAATAATTGAAATGGGATGAACTTTTTTACAGTCTCCTCTTCCAATGTGGAACATAAAATTTTGACTCTTAATAGAAATTTTTTCAACTATATCTGCACCTTTGTGAAGCATATCTCTTTCTACAGAACAATTGGACAACCTAATTTTATATCTATTTTATGTGATGAATGAATGGAACCTAGTTTTTATTCAGATTCATTTAAGTTTACCTTCCCTGTCCCTCACCATTCAATCCTTAATCACGTCTGTCTCAAAATTAAAAGTTGTTTATTAGTCCCATTAACTATCATACTTGCTTATTTTTATTTAATTGTTTTTACTTGTAATTATACCAATTCTTTGCATTTAATTAACGTTTATAATTATCTATATATTTGTAATTATTATTTATTGTTGCCTTTCAAATTGTACCTAAATAAAATGTATCTTAACTGTATCATTGAGGAGATATCATCTTCGGTGTGATGCAGAAAAGAAAAGAAAAAGTTTATCGAATAAAAAAAAAAAAAGTTTTTATTCAGACACAATTGTCTATTGAACTATTGCTAACTATAGTGCTTCCCTAGTCAGAGTTAAGTCTTTAAAATTTCTTCCACTCTGAAACAATAAAATACGATATGTTTAGTCTAATAATGCTTCTCAAAAAGTGATACAAGTGTCGCAATACCAACTTTTAGCCTATCCCCAATTTATTTATTTTCAGATTGGCAGAACTTACGAGTGAGCTTATTCGAATAGTTACCAAGTTCATATACGGTCTTATTTGTTTTGAAGATCTGCTTATGGCCAAAACTCTGAGGCAACTTCTTATCGACAAAAATAAGAAAAAACAACTCGTGGTATGCATTGTTAATTACAAATTAACTCTTGGATGACATTCTTTATAATCTCAATTTGAGCCCCCAAAATCTTAAGGATAAGGGAAACCTTCAGTTTAAGGTGTTTCTGTTCTTTACTGTTAGATATATTTTAAAAACAAAAATTGTTAATTGTGTAAAAACACTATCCTTACGTTATCAGCTCTATACATTATGCAATCAGTGTTAAATGAAATGCTTTAATCAACTAAGATGTTTTTTAAAATCCTAGCTTGACAGATTTTATAAATTACACAAATTAAACCAAACAATTTTTCTTATTAAAAGACGTCATTGTCCAAAAAGTGAAGGTTTTGCCTCATCCTTGATGACATAATGTCTCACTTCATTCTATAAAATATATTTACGTTTTGCAGCAACAATTTCCTGTATTAAATAATGTCGAGTGGAACTTTTTGACACCAAATCGGAAAGATACCGTCCTCGATCACAGTGCAGAAATAATTGCTGAACAGATAACAATGCTGGATGCAGAATTGTTTGCTAAGTTACCGGATTCTGAATTGTTGTACTGGGCAATAAATCAATGTCAATCGAGATGTCCCAATCTGGTTATTTTAACCGAACATTTCAACAAATTGAGTTTTTGGTAAGACATCAAAGCACAAACTTCAATCTCACTGTGGTTATTGGAAATATACGTAATCAAAGATATGATCATACTTTGTTAATCAAAGATTTCGCGGCTCGTTACAACACTGTGCTTCAAATATTTCATAGATAATAATGATATATACCGTCAATCTACTAGCCTTCAACTAGCTTTTAAGTCTTAAAAGAGAGGGGCCTGGGAAATTTTGACTAGGAAAATGATCTTTTGTTTTTCTTAGATAATTTATTCATAACATTAGATTAAGTCGACTTAATACAAATTTATCAGTGTCCGTGCACTTAAAGGTTGTTTATATTTCATAATTTACCTTTGACCCAAAATCATTAAAAAACGTTTTTTGTGCCTCCTATAAAATTTGTTGAGTGGTTTACATCCTTTTTCCTTTCCACAGTCGATTTATGTGTTGCAACTATTTTTACGAAATACTATAATTTTTGTATTTTTGAGGCACAAATGTGATGCACCCATACTAAATGTATTATTATGAATATAGATAGTTTTTCAATCACTATTACTTACAAAAGAAACCAAGAAATGGATTTTTTTTTTTTAAATATTTGTTTGTAATATGTATCGTAAATTTATTTCCTTTATTGATCTTCAGGGTCACATCACGTATACTGGAACAATTTGAGGCTCGCGATCGAGAAAAATACACCCTTAGATTTATACGAATTATGAAGCATCTTCGCAAAATAAATAACTTCAGCTCAATGATAGCCATCTTACTAGCGCTCAACAGCTCCGTCATTGGACGATTAAACTACCAAGACACTATCATGGATGGATTGGAGGAATACAAGGCTCTCATAGACGACAGCTATAATTATAAAGCTTGCAGACAAGCATTGAGTGAAGCACAGCCTCCGTGTATACCTCACATGTAAGTAATTTACTATTGAGTTACATTTTTTTATGCCTATTCAATTTAGAACTGGAAACATTTTTTAGTGTACAGATAAATGTACAAATTTGCTTACTCTCTTGTTTAACGCTGTTTTGATATTTTTGGCAAATACTTATCCGGCAACCGTGTGTAAAAATTGCTTATCTTTACTTTTATTTGTGAGTAGCATTTAATTACTAGTTCTGCTAATGATTTTGTTTCATTTTTTTAGTGCAATGACTCTAAAAGACTTGACAGCGCTGCACAATGGATGTCCAGGCTTCCTATCGGATGAAAAGATTAACTTCTCAAAGCGCTGGCAACAATACATCATTTTGGACAGCATAAAGCGTCTGCGAAAAATGTATGTACTTTTATTATCCAATTGTCTAATGTTTTATAATATACTTAGGGTCAAATTAAGATAAAGAAATACTTATATTTGAAAAGCTCTAATGAGTAGCCTCTCTCGGTTGAGTAGCTAGACCAATCAGCAGTCTTTCAGATCAAAGGATCCAGTTAAAAAATTTACAGGCAAGATTCAGTCTTTCCTGAAGCGTACACTTTGTATACCTATTTCGGGTCTATCATTGTTTTAATTTTGGAGGTTTCAATGGGCTGCCCAATTGAAATCTATAGCAAAAAAGGTATATATGTCCTACATTTTGTCCTGACTAAAATCTCAATTTATATATTTAAAGAATTAATATCGTTTGTCGGTTTACATAGTCTAGCAGGAATAGTCAATTAGCAATCAGAAGTTCTAACAAGATCTAAGTAGATTTTTTTTTTTTTAAATTTCATAATTTGAGGTTGTGTTGTCATTTTTTCTCAATTGATTTTGTTAAAAATACATCTCAGGCCTGTAATTTAATTTTAATTGTTTTGCTGTTCTGGTCACAATAAGCCGCCGTGCCGTGTTGACAAATATTGTTTGACTTTTTTCTAAGAAAGAAACTTAACAAAAAATTTGTTACAGGGAATATACCTACAAAAGAAATGACACTATTATGGCAATATTTACAAACTTCGAGAAGATATTTGATGAAAATACAATGTGGAATATGTCTTATCATATAAAGCCCAGAGGATGAAAAATATAGAAAATGTTCAGCGACAATTGCTGAATCAGAAAATAAAACGAAGTACAAAAAACCAACAATACTTTTTCCGTGAAGGTTTTCAGTAGTTCTTGAAAATCCAGAATTCTTACTTCAGTATAATATACTGAATATTATTCAAATATAAAAAAGCATTGACCGAATGTAACATTCTACAAAATCTATGTTAATTTTGTACGAGAGGTAAGGCTTGAATTTTTTCCTGTCACTCGTTATTCACTTCTCTTCCTGCTATGACATACCGGCATCCTTCAGGTCCACTGAGTTAATTCTATGGATAGTACCCGACGGTCGTCCAGGATGCCAGAACTTCAACGATCAAAAGAAAAGGTATGCAGGGTTGAGGCTCTCCGGAAGAACTCACAATACACCACCCAGCAAGTTTCAATGTCTCTGCAAGACCGCTGATAAATCAGGGCACCGCCTGGTTCATTCTCTAAAATCTTTGATTTTTCAGGAAAACCACACCCCCAATATCCAACGCAAGCTCAGTATACAGTATACAGTAGAGCCCGTGGTTCTGTGATCAACGTCATAGGCTTCCGTGATTAACCTCACGGGTTTAAGTCCCAGTATGAACAGCATTTTTTCAATTTCTGTTTGAAGACATGGGTGTTTGTGATGTCTAAAAATTCCTTTCTACCCTTCCAATCCTAAAATAACAAGGCATGGCAAGAAACTCTCATAGAAAAACTCTCGCAACTCTACTTCTCGTAGAAAAATTCCTGCTGAGATACGTCAATTAGAAGACAAGTTCGCTCCCGTGGAATACTCTACATTGGGAGCGGGCATGGATTCAAAATATATATATATGTACATACACATATTTGTTTTTAATCAGTTGAATACCTTGTATGTGAGATAGACTATGTAGTTATAAGATTATGGAAGTTATAGATTAATAATATTATATTATATCTTGTACACTCTATGTACTGTGATTTTAGTAAACATTCAATTAAACATGTCAAGTTCTTTTTCATTATTTGTACTGATTCATTTTATATTCATCATAACGATAAACATAGAATATTATTTTGCACTTCGCAAACATGCCATTTTATTACATAATTGAAATATGAATCATTTTTGGCCCACTACCATACACGATAGAACCAGCGACGTAGCCACTTTATAGTAGAGTCATGCAGTTCATGAGGGTCCAGTGAAAAGAGGGGCCTGAGTTTCCAGTTTAAATTGGGGGGCTAGCGTGTTGATAATATATGGATATATAAATGTACATTTTATGATCAGTTATTTTTTTATATTGATTATTGACAATGAATTTGGGTCCCCCTTTTCGCTGGGCCCTCATGCATTGCATGACTCTGCTATGAGATGGCTAAAGCATTGAAACAAGTGGAGAAACAGAATGTTGATAATAAGATTTACACCGTTTAGTTGATTGTTTGAAATTTTTAATCTGACCGGAAGATTGATGATAAAAGAATAACTAAATGTCACAGATAAAAATGTTTTTATTTTTGATACAAATAGTGGTACACAAAATATATTTGAGTGCCTCATTAATAATTGAATCAATATAATGCGAAATACAGTAACTATAACTAATCGGGGATTTCCCTAATTACAGCTTTTACAGTAGAAACTTAATAATCATAATATAATATAACTCTAAAATTATTAAAAGGGCAAATTGGTGGTAAATATTTGGAAAAATAAAAGAGAAGTCTGCATAAACAAACTGTGAATAAATGTGAATGTTGCGTATTGCAAACCTAATGGTGTATATCAGCGGTGGCCAAAACGTCGACCACGGTACAATTTACCATTCCAAGTATCCCACCTGTCACTGTACTGGCAGAAGTTGATAGTGATGAAGTATAACATATTGATAGTTCTAAGTAAGTAGCAAATATAAAATATAAACTTTCAGGATAAAGCCTCTAGCCCATAGGTTTCCAACCTTTTTCGGGTGGCGACCCCTTTTTATAAAAGCCACGTGACCCGTAAGCCCCGATTCAATTGAAAAAGGCATTTTTTTTTCAATAAGGTAATTTTAGTTGACTGTAGTTTTAGTTTTGTTGTTCAAATCCAAAATCGAAAAAAAGTTGGCGACCCATAGGTTGGGAACCCGTGTCTAGCCTCTATATTCAATGTTATATAGATATTTATAAAATCAAAAAATAGATGGATTTATGCTTATTTGAGACAAATAAAGTTCCGTGTGGACAGTTTCCTGCCTTTAAATCTGCATTAACACTCAAGAATCGAAACATCGAAAATAGGATCGAGAAGCGATAGGGTACAAAGTGACCCCAGACACATTTGCGTAATATTTGCATTGCATTGATAGAGGTATCATTGTAGATTACAATAAATATCAGATAGATATTATTAGTATTGAGCTAATGGTTGAAATAAGAAGAATATTGCAATGCGAATTGTGCCCCATAGGTACTCGAATGTTAATAATGACCAGTAAAAAAATTGCTGTTTTTACAGACAAAGTATTGCTACCCAAGAATCTCACTGTATACTTGTCTCATTTTCTCAATATTAATTTTTCAACTTACCAACTTCTACCAACACTATAAACGTTTTCTTAACTATTTTATTTTTTACATAATCAAAAGTTTGGATCAGTTCATCAAACCAATGTAAAGTTTGCACAGTATGACAAATCCTAGTGTTTCAGACAGGGTGAAAAAAATACCAAACTTCTTTCTTACACTCCATGTAATAATATAAATAAATACACAATAGAATATTTAGTAACGCCGTTGTACATAAATATAAAAATAAAAGTATTCATTTTTTAGTTGATATTGTAACAATTGAGAAGATGAAAAGTATGATACAAATTTCATTATTTTAAAGTGTGGATTGCATTTTTTGTGCTAAATATATTTAGATATTAAAATGATTATTTTCTACAAATTATTCGAATGAAAAAAACGTATTTGTTTAATTCGAGATTTTGACTGACGGTGCTTGGTGGAATTTCAATATTAAATTTGAATCGTTCAAATTATGTACATTCACACAAATTTTGTCACTAACGACCCGGGTTTCGCATTTCGACATCTTCAAGCGTTTTTAAAGACAAAATTTGTGTGAATGTACATAATTTGAACGATTCAAATTTAACATTTGTTTAAATTGAATGATGACTTACAACTCACTAACTCTTTTAAGATGTCAAGGCCATACTTTCGCAAGATACGGGTAGCATGCAGGTCCTTTCCAGAAGTACGCATGGTACGGACGTTGTATGCACCAATGCGCATAAGGTATTTGTTGGAGAGGATTTTTTCTTCTCGGTCTATGGTTGTGCTGGGTTGTCTATTTTGGTTTCCGGGTGTAGCCAAAATGGATGTCCGAAAATACGTGGAGGAGAATTGAAGAGCGGGCCAGGCTAAAAGGACTGAAGGACAGTGAAGCTGACCCTGAAAAATTTGAAGAACGTCGCGCTGATTATCGTCATCAGTACAAGGTTGTCAAGAAGTCTGCGCGACTTCATAAGTGACGATTCTTGGATCAGCAAATTGAGACAGCTGAGGTGGTAGCCCGCAGAAATGATACCAAGAAGTTATTTAAAATCACGCGCGAGGTCTGCGGAAAGCGACCACCGACTCCCGGGCCCATTCGCGGCCCTGACGGAGCAATAGAATCAAACGCAGAAAGCGTTAAAAAGATTTGGAAGGATCATTTCTGCGCACAGACCCTCTTTGTGGAGGATACTGGATGCCTACGGGATTCCGCCAAAGATTGTGGCCATTATCAAATCCTTACATGAGAATAGTGCATGTTGTGTGAGAATCGGTGACTCAAACACCGAATGGTTCGGGGTCACAACGGAGTGAGACAGGGGTGCATTCTTGCACCGTTCCTGTTTAATATTATCTTTGACTTCATACTTCGCAGGTCAATTCCGCCTGATCGAGGTGTAGCTGTCGGTCCCGGTCTGAAGCTGTGTGACCTTGAATATGCCGATGATGCTGTCATATTCGATAAATCCATTGAGGGCATCCAGGAGACTATTGATGGGTTAGGAACTAACTCAGGTCGCATTGGTCTAAAAATTAATACTAGTCAGACCAATGTGATGTGTAACCAAACCTGTCATGACTCTGATAGGACCCTTACCAGCGCGGGACAGATCATCGAGAGGGTTGACAGCTTCAGATACCTCGGCGTACATATCCCCGAAGACGGTAATACAAAAAACGAGCTCGCCATTCGTTTAGGAATGGCTGGAGCCACATTCAACTCAATGCCAACTGTCTGGGACACACAGCTGTACTCGATTAAAACCAAATGCCACTTGTTCAACGCTTGCATTCTGCCGGTAATGCTTTACGGTTGCAAATCATGGCACCTGACAAGGACTCAGAAAAACCGTATACTGAGCTTCGAGAACAGATGCTTGCGTCGGATAATGGGGGTGAGGTGGTTTGATTTTGTGAGGAATTCAGAGATAAGGGAGTGTACAAGACAGCGTCACGTCAGTGGTTATGGAGAGACGTTGGAACTGGCTGTGTCACGTGCTGCGGATGCCTCCGGAAAGCCTCAATCCTGCCTGCCTCTTCTTTCGACCGGTGGGATTCCGGCGTCCCGGACGTCCGTCGGGTACTATCCATAGGATGTACTCGGCGGAACTGAGGGATGCTGGCATGTCATGGGAGGAAGCAAAGCTATTTGCGGGAAACAGGGAAACATGGAGGTGCCGCGTGGCGGCCATATGCTCCACATAGGGAGCGAACATGGCCAAAGAAGAAGAAGAACTCTTTTAAGTGTTGCAACATATTTCAAAATATGACGGACATCTATGTTACATTAGATATGAAAGTATCCATGCAATTGTTATTGGATTAATGAAAGTTTACAGTGTTGAATAGTTTATAGTCCATATTTAGATATAAATCCTCTTTTACAAATAAATAGTATCTCTAGCGCACACTGGTAGATATTCAGAGAGGGAAAGTATAAAACAATTATAATATGGTAATAATGCCAATCACTTCGAACAATATAGGAGTAAAACAATCTTTGAATAAATAAAAAATCAATTTCATACTACATGGACTAAAAGATACTATCTAAGTATCACCACGAGGTTGTCTATGAATAAATATCGTGCAGAAAATAAATCACTAATGAATATAGCTATATTTGGCCTCATGAAAAAAATTACTTCAACGTTTTTTTCTTCATGTTTCAGCCAATAAGCTATTTGTCGTTAAATTATTTTTTTAACAATAAACCCATTGGCTTAAATAGCCTAAATAAATTCTCATACAATAAAATACAAGAAATCCTATTTATAAAATAACAAAATAATGCTACGATACAAACATTAAATACATTGCATAGATCTCAAGTCACCAGTGGTTAAGACTTCTTGTAAGAGTAATGTTTAATCGAAAACAGTAGTACATATGGAAAATTGTACGTGTTAAAAAACGAGTTGGTGAATCAAAATCATAATCTATATGACGTTACAAAGCAAACATGGTCATTTCCAGTTAATTTAACCAGTGAGTCCATATTGTGCTAATTTACAATCATGGTTTCCATTTATCAATTCGGTTTGAACAATGATTATTAATCAATATTCTTTAGTAAACAAGAAATTTACATTTTTATACTGGAGATAGCCACATAGATAAAAAAAAAATGATTATATTTGAGGATTTGACCAGTTTCGAAATAAATTCTGTTGAACATGACCACTCCTGATAAGTATTGCAATATTTATGTCTAGGTAAATCAATAAAATGGTTGTGCTAAAATAATTTTTCATGATATTTCTTTATTGAATATTTTTTAGCTTACATTTTGCAATCAACATTTTTAGGCAACAATTTAATTTTATATTCAAATAAAACATTCATGTAAACACTCAATGGAGATGACTACGTTTGAAAAATATCACATACATTGTTATTTTTTTTGTATGATAAAATGACAATATAACCATGTTTGAAATAATTATTATGATATAAAACTACTTGAGCAGTCATACCAATCAAAAATCTCGAAAAAAAATAAGCAACTGGATATGACCACATTTGTTTTGTATAGACATAATTATATGTGTGTGAAAAGAAAGGTAAAAAGTTTTTTTTAAATACTTAAACGAAATAATTAATCATGAAGATTTGATGGAATAGTAACATAAAACTATGTAAATATTGTAACCGTGACTAATAATCAAAACATTTTCTTTTTAACTGCAGTAAATCTCTCCATATAGTCGTCATATCCATCTAAGCTCATCAATTGCTTTGAATCGAAAAGGTTTCCATCCAAAGATAGTGTGTGAACCTTTGAATCCTTTAGCAAAGACATATGTATTGCTGACAGTGGCAAACAGTTTTCTTCTAATCTTAAAACCTTTAGTTTTGGACACTCACAAATTTCTTCTGCTATACTGGACACTTGATTTTGATTGATATTCAATTCTGAGACCTGCAACTTTGCAACCGTAGCTGGAATGTATGTTATCTTATTGTGCGATAAT
Organism: Himalopsyche tibetana; assembly: GCA_030503985.1. Classification (NCBI taxonomy): domain Eukaryota; kingdom Metazoa; phylum Arthropoda; class Insecta; order Trichoptera; family Rhyacophilidae; genus Himalopsyche; species Himalopsyche tibetana. The sequence continues at coordinate 36,908,390 of JAPJYX010000014.1, read as the reverse complement.
TCCAAAACATCGAGATGCTTCATCTCGCCGAATTCAACAGGGAACTCCATCAGAAGATTATTGTTTAAATATACTTGTTTAAGATTCTTTAAATTACTTAGTGTTCCAGGTAATTTCGTGATTAAATTAATCCCAGCATTCAAATTTTCAAGCTTCAACAGTTGTCCTATACAAGGCGGCAGATGAACCAATTTGTTCTGACTCATATTGAATATTTTTAACGCTTTGAAGTCACCTATCAAATTAGGCAGCGTTTCGAACTTGTTGTTTGATATGTCTAAATTTCTTAATTCACCAACGAGCTCTTTCAATTCCGGTGGTAGCTCTTTTAGTTTTAAATCTGATATTTTCAATAGTCCAGTTTTAGATGCCGTGGCATAATGTTGCTTTAGTCCGGAATTGCCCATTTTTACACGGCTTCAATTTAAGCGAATTTAAAATTTACAATAACTTCCGACAGCAGTTAAAAACTAACTATTGTTTTAATAAATATTGGTTAATTCAAAACCTACGTATCGATATTATTATTTACTTTTCACATGACATTGACGTTTAGATTTCAGTGAATAGGGCTGCCAGTGGGATAAATTATTATTTTTATTGTCCCTAAAATTTTTATAGTGACTTGTGTTGCTATATATTCTAGTATAGCAACACAAAACTTCAAACAGGAACTAAAAAAATCTAAATTTGACAGGCACACAGCTGATAATAATACGAGTGCCGCGATGATTAAATTATAATGAGTGTTTTAAGTATAATGGATCCCATGAGATATTTCTCAAGTGTTGATGAAAAATATGATAGTTTCGTGCTGCCTTTTTGGGTTTCCCAGGCTGTCGAAGTAATACAAGAAAACCAGGTATGTGTAAAATCGATTTCAAGGCTACCCATGTTTGCCAAGTTTTTACAACGAAAACAACCGCTTCAAAATCCTTGAGGAGAGATTGAATTCTTTTGTGTTATCGTCGTGCGAATTATGCAACGAATCCTATAAATAAATGTGCGAATTTTATTAATAATCTGTAAATGCGCAATTCACCTGCGTTTTCCGTGTTCATTCGTATCGTAAAAGAAAATTGATTCTACCAAATGTGGCTAGACTAGAGTACACAAGTTGACATTCGTAACGTTTTTTTTAAGATTTTCAATTAAAAGTTACTCTTAATGAATTTTCTGATGTGTCAATCGCGGATGTTATGAGTATCATGATAATTGTCGTCAATTTTCTCGTGTAATGTCCGGCCAATAATAGTTGTTGATTATTTTTGTTTGTCTCTATTACGCATGTATTGCGGTAGGTGCTATCATAAAGAATATATCTGTATTTAAAAAATCCTTGACAATCTTAACCCGTGACAGTATTTTTTTAAATTAATATCTAAATTAACCTCACCTTCGTTTCAATAATATAATTCTAAGATTGTAGACAATATGCAATAATCACAAGATTTTTTCAATATAAAATAATATCGAATCCTAAACATGGACAACTGAAATGTTAACTATAAATTCTTTAAACATTTTTAAAAAATATTTAATTTTATTGTATGACAGTTCGACACAATAGGGAACCCAGAAAATGGCCAAGGGGTGATAATGTATTGTTTGTGTACTTACTCTATAGAAAAGGCGTTGCTTACTATAATAACTTGGAAGCTAAGATGCAAAAACAACTTAAATTATTAGCAACAGGATAGAGAAATATGCATCGCAAGGTTCGTTTTTTTCGTAACATTTTACACAATTTAAACCGAATTCCAGCCAGTTAATACTACCCAGCCCATGTAAGTAATATTTACATATAAAAAGGCGGGAAAACATTTAGTATATCCTGTTTAAAGAACAAAAACAAAATTAACGTCCAAAGCGGTGACTATGGTCACTTCTTGGTTTGACATAACATAGTTTTATACAATATCTAATAATAATTACTTTGTGATGGAGAAATATTGGATAAAAAATTGAATCTGTATTATTTTTTGTGCATCAATTCGGGTTTGTTTTATTTATATGGATACAACGGTAAATCTTAAATTTTTGCGGTGAATTTTTGGTGTCAACATAGTGAAATTTCCGACTGCTTTTTGCAGTGTATTTATAAAGTGACATACACTAGACCAGTGGTTCTTAACGGGGGAGGTACCGCCCCCGTTAAGGCGTTTTTATTTTTTCAGAATTTGGGGGGCGCTGTAGGATTGCGAGGGGGCGATTGAGGATTTCACATTTGTGAGCTAAAAAAACGAGTTTCGGAGATATTTTGGGGAAAAAGTATAGGGAATTGAGGATTTCAAATTCCTCGGTGAGAGGGGGACGTTAGATAGTTTTGGATAATTTATTTCTGCAAAAGGGGTCGATTCTTTCAATACGGTTAAGATACACTGCATTAGACCAAGGGTGTCCAACCTTTTTTGCCCTGGGATCGACTTTTCAATCTTAAGTTTTCTCGCGATCTACTTCTAACATGATTCTTATAAGAAAATTTTATTTATGGTTTTTTCCCTTCATCAAACATATAAATGTTTATTTTAAATGCGAAATACATATCATTAGATAGGTATGTGCTCAATTCAATTTTAGTATGTTTGTATATTTTATATTTAAATTATATATGTTTTCGAAATTCACGGAAGCTTTCGGAATCGACCAAATCTTGCTTTGTGATTGACCGATCGATCGCGATCTACTGGTCTGATATACTAAATGACTCGGGTTATTGTTATAACCATGCTGAATTAGATAATATTGTTATTTTGATAAGCAAAAGTCAATACAATATTACTAGGAACAAAGTCCTTATCAATCTACTTGAGCACTATAAAATATATCCACCGACCGTTTAACTTTACATAATTTCACAATCAATAAAGTAATACTTCATTATTGTGTTGTCTTTTCTCCTAGAGTAGATCTCGAGTAGCTTTTAAATCGGCTACGAAATACGTTTATTAATGCTGTTTCGATTTGTACTAATCTGATTTTTTATTGAAATTATTTGTATTTAAAAAAAGGTGTGGTGTGCAATCGTGAAAATAAGAACCCAAAAACGACTTTTAAAAATATGTATTTTTTTATATATTATTTATATAATGTGTTAAAATACATAACTGTCAATGTTTTCATTTAATAAAAAAAGATACGGCTATTTTTACGACTCAGACTAAACAGCCCTGGAAAAATAATTCAAATAGAATATTATGATCAAACATAATACAATTCAAAATTGAAACAATCGTCAAGATTTTGTGTAAATGATAAAAAAAAAACAGTAGGTGTATCTTAAAGGTGTAAGCGTTAATAAAAATATAAGAAATATGACGCGACGCTAACTTTATCTACGTAATTTACTAAATAAATATAAGACAATTTTAAATTATTTTTATCGTCGTCGCTTGCTTATTTGTTATGATTTCTCCCAAGGTCAATAATAATTCATTGTTATCAGCCATAATTGATGAAGTGTTACCAACTAACATAATATATGATGCATCTTTGATATTATCATGTCTGTTTAATTATCGAACGTCATTTTATTTTATCGGTCACTCTTTTACACGAGTGCAATACAACAATTTTTGTATTTTTCAAGATGAATGTAGTTTATTTACACTAACCGGAAGTCAGTTAATTACTATGAGATCCGAACCGCTATCACAAAAAGTCTTTATCTGTATAACTTGCCATCGATGTGCTGTGGTATCTAATTGTATTGTTTATTATTCGAAACAGATACAATATTATGTACATATGTATCTACAAACAATAATCATTGTATGAAATGAAACAAAAGCAAACAATCCACGTTCGTGATTCATGCGATATTGGATCGATGCTATAGAGCCGGCAATTTAAAACAATTTCTAATGTGTCATGAAATACAATTATCGAACATAGCAAATTTGGGTACATTATTATTATCTTAACATTAATAGCCGATAAAATAATCACTTTTCACAAATGTGTGCGTACTGATGTCCACTTCGCCCAATGATAGCGCTTTATTTTGAACACCAAACTTTTTCGGCCAATTGGAATGGACGTCTTTTTATATTCAAAATTCAAATTTCCTGGCTTAGAACTAAAGCATCGTAATAATATTGAGAGAACTTTATTTGAAAGTTTGCATGGCTACGAAGTTTTTTAAATAATCAAATCTACTGATTCGATTTTTTGAAGCTATAATTATACGGCTAGGAGCTGATTTGACAGTGATTTTGTTCAGTGTCATCTTCTATTTATTAATAGTCGATAATGTCCGTTTTGATTGCATGATTGTCACTGATTTCCCCTCCCCCTGAAGACGGTCCCCCTCCCCCCACCTCTCTTGCCCGCTATCGCCATCCGTTCATTTTTCTCTGACGTCTATTAGTGAATATTTGAAGTCATGACAAAACAATTAATTTTCGTACTGACCAAAAATATTCTGTCAAGCCGAGGATCGAACTCATGTCCCTTTTTCATTCTAATCGTTTGAACAAATATCCATTGTTCCACAAAGCGATTAAAATTAGTGAGGTGGAACGTCTATTTATTTCAAAAATTACAATGACATCTGTCGGTGAAGCATTGCACTAAACGAGTTTGAATAATTGAAAAATAGAATATGTCAAATACTTATGAGATATTTTTCTTTTTCTACGAAATATATTTGTTTGGATACTTGAAACATTAGCAGGGCTGTCGATATATGGTCCCAGAGTCTTCATTTTTTTCTAAATATATTTGTTTGCACACTTGAAACCTTAAATTTACAAAATACATTTGTTTCCATACTTGAAACATTTGAATTATTAAATAATCACTCGCTTTTATAAAATATATATACTACAATAAATGGTTGTTAGCAAACATGAACATTATTCCAAATATTAAATAATTTACGAAACTTCTGCTCCTACGAAAAATGGTTGTTAGCAAACATGAACATTATTCCAAATATTAAATAATTTACGAAATTTCTGCTCCTACGAAAAATGGTTGTTAGCAAACTTGAACATTATTCCAAATATTAAATAATTTACGAAATTTCTGCTCCTACGAAAAATGGTTGTTAGCAAACTTGAACATTATTCCAAATATTAAATAATTTACGCAATTTCTGCTCCTACGAAAAATGGTTGTAAGCAAACTTGAACATTATTCCAAATATTAAAAAATTTACGAAATTTCTGCTCCTACGAAAAATGGTTGTTAGCAAACTTAAACATTATTCCAAATATTAAATAATTCACGCAATTTCTGCTCCTACGAAAAATGGTTGTAAGCAAACTTGAACATTATTCCAAATATTAAAAAAATTACGAAATTTCTGCTCCTACGAAAAATGGTTGTTAGCAAACTTAAACATTATTCCAAAAATTAAATAGTTTACGAAATTTCGACTACGACGAAAAATGATTGTTAGCAAACTTAAACATTATTTCAAATATTAAATATTTTACGAAATTTCTACTTCTACGAAAAATGGTTGTTAGCAAACTTGAACATTATTCCAAAAATTAAATATAAACGAAATTTCGGCTACTACAAAAAATGGTTGTTAGCAAACTTGAACATTATTCTAAATATTAAATAATTTACGAAATTTCTGCTCCTACGAAAAAGCGTTGTTAGCAAACTTGAACATTATTCCAAATATTAAATAATTTACGAAATTTCTGCTCCTACGAAAAATGGTTGTTAGCAAACTTGACATTATTCCAAAAAATTAAATAAAATAAAATACCATAAAATAAAATTAAATTAAATACTTTGCAACAAAAATCTCACGTTGCTTAACGGGCTTACAGCTAGTTATTTTAAATTCATAATGAATTTTAATTGATTTGTATGTATTAAAATCGGTATGAAGTTTTGAAAATATAATCGGATAATATAATACATAACGCATTCGAAACGAACGCATTAATTACTAATAAATTATAATAAAAATATTTTTAAAAATAAGCTTTTATTTAAGTGTACTAAAAACTTAAACACTGTTTTTATGAACCGATTTATTCTTCTTCATTGAAGAAAAAGCTTGCTTACATTGATTAAATAAATGTTTTACGTGAAAAAAATATGTTTCAGAAAAATATTTAAGGGCCGCCACAAAAATTAAAAAAGGCCGCATGTGGCCCTCGGGCCGCGTTTTGTACATCACTGGTTTAAATTTTAGCAAAGATGGTGCAACCTTGTCTCATGTTTTTCGTTCATTCAACTAACGTGAGCTTCCACCATATATGAATTGCGGACACTAATCTATCTGTTTGCTGGAATACTTTATTACCCCTTACCGGTGGTTATTGCATTAAATCGCCAAATAGTAATATGTTGATACCACCAAAAAATTCTTCGCTGTTCTTCAATTGTCTAAATCGGGAGTCGATTATGCACAGCATTTCATAAGGAACCAACCATGGAAATCTCATCGATGAACAAAAACCATACAGTTTTCCATTATTGGTTTCTGTTCTTAAATACTTACCAATCTGTATCGATATTACATATATGTATACCGTTTATCCTAAAGTCGAATTTGCCCTCGTCTAAAATTCGGTCAAACTATTTCAGTGATTAGAATTATTCGAATTTTGTAATGTTCCATTGGCAAAACAGATAACTGTTTTATCGACACATGTCACCGCATTTTTGATGTTCAATCGACAGTTAAAGATTCGATATCCTGCACTTATATTACATAATACCTTATCGTTTTAAAGCATAATCTTATAATAGAAATATAGCGCTATAATATTAAATTGTATTGAGACCGATTAATGCTTTCATAAAGGCGTGAGATCATTTCAAAACTACTGACGTTTGCGTTAAATTTTGACATTTCAAAAATCCTGACAGGGTGGGTGGTCACGTCTTGGCGACTAACAGAGCAAGTTAAGAAAAGGCTTATAAAAATACAAAGTATTTTTTACCCATGTCCACTCCTAATTAGTGATGCAAGGCGGGAAAGTTCCCTGGTTTTTGCGTATTTAAACTGGGGAAATTGGGTAGGAATGAACTACTCGACTTGTGGGGGGTGACAAAATCAAAAATCGGGGAGAAAAAATCTTACTACGTCACTGGTCTATATGATCCACATTGGTAGCGGACATAGTAAAAAGAAAATGTTTTACTCTTTTGTGTAAATATTTTTTTTGCTTATTTTATTATTGATAAACAACGCAATATTATAAACAATCTATTCAGGAAATAAAAATACTTGCATCGATTCAACGATCTACTTTGTCCATACTGTCGATAAGAGATTGTTTTGGCACGCTTTGTTTACTATGATAATGTCTACGCACGTTTCTTACGTAGTATTTCAAGGTTGCTCATATCTGTTTACATTTATACACATACTTCATGTTGGAGATGTGCACAGGCAACTTTTCTCGCGGGTTTTTTGAACGGCCCGGCCCGTCTTGCGGACCGAGCTAGGGATTGAAATACCGGACAAATATATCAGTACTGGTATTGCAAAAAAAAATTACAACCAATTGGAATCTCAGTACTCGGCGAGTAAATCAAACTCGGTATTTCATGTAAGATACCGTCAATTAAAAATATAAAAAATCATGATCGCCTGATGTTCATAAACAATTTACGGCTTCTTAAAATTATAATGCACTATTAAAAAATCATCTCTTTGTCTGAAATGATGAATATATAAAAACGGGTCTAGGAAAAGACGCTCTCGTTTCATTTAGTGCTGGGGTAGGCAAACTTTTATGTTAAAAGAACCAAGTTGTCAAGGAAACAGAATAGAAAAGGTATCAGAAAGCCTCACTTATGGATTTTAATGATCAAAAACGTGGTAAGTTCAAGAGTTGATCTCTGAAGAATCGCAAACGGCTATTCAGATAGCTGCACGCGGCTTGCAAGCCGTGGTTTGCCAACCTCTGGTCTATTTTATAACATCGGATTAGTGGGAGGGGATATATAAAAACTTTTGCTATTTAAAATCAATGTGTAAAAAATGAAATATTAAACCTACCGGGATCTCCACTTCTATACCCTATAATCTATATAATCATAAAATCATAAAACCTTTGCCGACAAACAAATAAATATAATTTTTGAAACTACTTACTACTCAAATCTGTTGGCATTCCCATGAGCTTATCCTTTTCGCCAGCAATGGCTTTGGACTCAGTGATGCATTTATTTTATATATAAACACGAAACTTTCATTTACTAAGCGTCAGTTCAAGTTCATCCGTGCACTTGAACGCCTGAAGATGCCGAAAGGCGAAACCTGGGTCGTTAGTGACAAAATCTGTGAGAATGTACATAGTTTGAACGATTCAAATTTAATATTGAAATTCCACCAAGCACCTTCAGTCGAAATCTTAAATTAAACCATTATTACAATATTTTATGCAATCACATTTTATTTAAAATGTAATCAATAAATTTCCCGACATAGTTCGCTGTGGGCAGGCAGACTTAGATAACAATTGTATGTAACGGAAACGTCGGGCCTGGGCTGGAAACTCTGATACAAGTTCGGCCCGTGCATGTCGCTAATTCGTGTACTTAATTGACATACATTAATAGTAATATTATAAGACACGCGATATTTCGCGAATCGTTTCACGATAATATTGTCGATCATCGCTTTTGGTTTGTGATTTTTAGATTAGAACCAGCATTATATGCGTGCTGTAATAAAAACTCTTTTCAAAAGATGTCGTCAGGTGGAGAGTTCGTCCTTGTGATAACTTTCTTCTGTTGGCCTAGCGATATGAAAAACCCAGCCGTGTTTTCCTTTTTTAAAAAATACAGCTTAACGACCGTGGACGCGTATTTGAGTCTTTGAAAAACAAAGGTTGCTGGCCGGCGGACACATATATGCGTATAGGTGAAGTATCTGGAAGCTAAGAAAATTAAATTTTGTAAAGATATCTCAATGTGCTTACAATTTATAGTGAATTTAGTAAAATTATAATTTTTGCGTATTTATCGCAAAATTTTATTTCGCCAGATGAAATTTTGCGTTTTGAAATTTTTGAAAAAAAACATGCGGTCGTTAAGCTGTTAAAATCAGTATTTTGGAAGGCTATATAATTATTTTCTTAACAATAAAAATAGCCGGTACCGGCTAATTGTCTTATTATAATACTAGCACAGAAAAAAAAACTGTTTCGGTATTGTAAAATGAATACCAGTGACGTGCTGTTTTTAAGAATTCATAGATTAAATGATATCCTATGATAATATTATACATTATACCTATGACGTGTATTGCACCTGTAGACATGTGTACTACGGTTTCAGACAATAAAAATAGGTAAGTATATACAATTATTAAAGCCATCATGAATATTACAACATGACAACGCTTAACCGGATATGGTTAAATAAAGAATATATAAAAAATACGCAAAAAAAAAAAATATTACTAAAATACTCGCGTATTAATGTAAGAACTAGCTGTAAGCCCGTTGCCCAGCAACGTGAGATTTTTGTTGCATTGTGTTTAATTTTATTTAGTTTAATTTAATTTTAATTTATTTTATTTTATTTCATTTCATTATCTAAAGTGAAAAGCGAGTGATTATTTTATCGACTTTTAATATATAAATTTAGTATGAATAAAAAAGTGGAGACTGGAAGGTGTGAAATGAGGACTCTCACTCAAACAAACACTCAAACAAACGGACATTATCGGCTATTAATATATAGATTTTGATAATCTCGCTTCATATATAGTTAAAGTAAAAAAAAATGTACTTAGCCAATAAATATATTGCCAATTTTAACCAGTTAGGTTTACACGAGAGAACAAATGAACACTTACTGAGTTCAGTTCGAGTGCATTCGCGCGCTGAGTCGTACCGGAAGATGCCGAGAGGCGAAACCCGGGCCGTGTTCGGCCAAGATTTTTTTGGAAGTGTACATAATGAAAACAACTCTAAATTAACGTTGAATTTCCATCAAGCACCTTCAGTCGAAATTTTAAATTATACACAAACATAGTTAAATTTTTCAAAAACTTAAGAATAGTCATGCGTGCACTCACAGTGTTGCCAACCACTTTCAACCTCAATACATTACCTTTACGTACAGTATGTACCAGTGGCGGTTCCTGACCTGAAATCTTGGGTGGGCTAGAGAAAAGCATAGCATTGTATACTATTTACGAAATTTTGCATGCTTCCACTTCATCTTATACATTAATCTACAAGCAAATTAACAAATACTACGACACTACTGCAAAGCATAAATTACTATATAATACAATCAATGCTAATGTAAGTAAGAAATAATAATACGTGACCTTAAATTTGTCTCTTTCAAAGTGAAATAACAAGTAAAAAAAGCAATACAGAACTGTCACTGAGATTCGATACCTGTCACTTTCATAAAATACAAAGATATTGGTATGTTTGTATGGGCCATGGACTAAATCCAGTTTAGCCCCCGATGAATGACAGAAGCCAGTAAATTTGAAATACAGTCCTGTCTGTTTGATGACGTTTCCGTACATACAAATACAAGCAAAATCGAATCGTGCTAGATTGCGTTCCAGTGTAAAGAAATATTGTCTATGGTTACGGGCTGGAAGCCGTTAGCCCCTGACCAATAGCATCTACATAGGTGTTGCCAGACTGACGTCACGTTGAATGTTCTCTATGAATTATTTATAGGGTTATTGTTTTTTTTATGCCGGCTCAGCTTAAAATTGTAATAAAAAACAATCGAAAATATTATTGTAGGTAGACATGGCATTGTCTTATATTGATAGAGGAAAATTTAAACAAAGATATTATATTCATTTGGGGAAGGTTAGTTACGCTTATAAATGTATTTATTTTGTTCAGCGGCCGAATTGCTGTTCATTTTTATTCAGCCATCTAAAGTTTTGGGTGAAAAATGCAGGTCGGGCTTAGCCCACCTAGCCCAGTACCTAGAACCGCCACTGGTATGTACGATGAACGAAAATATTTAAAACAATAACTTTTGAGCGTTCGGAAAGGTTCACTGGACGCGACACTAGGATACTAGGTTTTAAACCGGTGACAATCGTGATTAATCGGGACGCCTGGCAACAGTGGCATCCCTGCAATATGTCAAATAACCTAATTCAAAAATGTCTTGGAAGATTCAGCGTACATAAACTTTGTATCTATTTTTAGAGTAATATCATAAAGACATTTGTTCCGTGCCAAAATATATTATGTTATCTGATGGTAGGTAATTTCTAAAGAAACTGTTGTCAGCTACAAGTTGAAAAAAAAATGTTTTGTACTTAATATTTATTATTAGCTACAGCTAGGGATGGTAATACCGGTGTTACCGAAACCGGAATTGTGGTATTCATGGTGTTTTTTTCAATACCGAAGTACCGATTTTGAAAATGAAAAAATACCGTTATTTCAAGTACAATCACGTCTTTACTTGGTGCTTTGGTGGTTTGCATATTTTTTTATTTTACGGAGATAACATAATTGAAATGTGTATTAACTGAGACTGCTTCACTTTTACGATACTCTAAGACGTGTAGAATATTACAACTAGGGATTCTGTGTCGAGACATCCCGGGACAAAAGTCCCGGGACTTTTGTGGTTTTTCGCTGTCTTAAGGCCCGGGACTTTGTTGTCTAATGTCCCGGGAATTAAGACTGTGATTTAAAATGTGCTAATAAATTGTACATTTTAATTTTGAAAAAACAATTCCGGTTAAGAAACCCTCAAAAGGACTGATGTGTATTGAATGAAAGCAGGTATAAGAGGGTAGCTCCAAGAAAAACGAATGATTTTTATGATGGGTACAGACATGCAGATATAAAAAAAACTTAGGGCACGTGTTCGCAAAACTATTGTTATAGCATGAGATAACCGCACATAATTCTAAGAAATAATGGAACGCACAGCTATTTCTGGAAAATAGTGCCATATATCATAGCGATTGTAAATGTTTTTATTAACAGCGGTTCAGCTGGGGCTAATAGATTCGTTGAAAAAATCGAAAGGAATACACGAAGGATCAGTTTGTTTCCTGACTTTGAGCAAGATCGTACTTATTTTTTGTATCCAGTCTCTGACGTGTGGCTAACAGAATGTACATATCAACATTTCCAGTAAATTTATCAAAGGCTGTTATTAATTTCACATATCTCGAATTAAATAAGTGGTATCGTTTTATTATATATTATTATTGAAGCCCATAATGGAAATAAATCTAACTGAAGTATGAAAACATTACAAAAAAAAACACTAAAAAAGCACCCGTTGTCCAAAACAAATCACATGCAAATGGTCAAATACAACTGGATTATCGAGGCATCTTGAAAGAGTTCATCACATTATTGAATTAATTTTATATTTTCATAATTAATAAATAAATGTGTTCAAAAATGTATTTTTTAAAATGAACACATACTTTTGGGCCTCAAAAAATTTTACAGGCTTAAGCTGCGCAAAAAAATAGTTTAATTGAAAGAAAACATTTAAAATTTTTGGGAGAAAGATATCTCCATTTATATTATTCGAGATTTGTTTAAAACGATTAATAATCGTATACAAATATATAACTGCAAAAAGAAATTACAAAATATTAAAATAAAATGTTCAAACCTGATGTTGTTTTATTTACAAATGTTTTTCACTATTGCACAAAGTTACCAATGTCTCAATAAGACAAAAAAAGGTATAAAAACTGTATTGTGTTTTGTGAAATAACGGTCATAATTTTACCCAATTCATTGATATTTTTTCAATACATGTACCTTTATCATCCCTTTTTAGTACGTACATAAAAATATTTAATTTTATTAAATTTATAATTTTATTGAAGGGGAAATAAAAGTCCCGGGAAGTCCCGGGACTTTGACTTTATCACGTCTCGAGTCCCGGGACTTTGAAAAACCCGAGACTTCAGAATCTCTAATTACAACGCATCTAACTTATTTTTTCCTAAAATACCACTTGGCTCACTTCACCTCTAATGGACCGAAAATGATTTTTCCAGTTACAAATTCAGTTACAAAATCTATATAAGCAGAGGACCCACTGTACTCATAAAATAATCTTATTTATGGGGCAATTTTAACTATCATTGCATTTTAGATCACTATCTGCAATTCACTTACTATTTGTTGATATATATGAAAAAATGCTCGTAACAAAATCCTCCATAGTTAAAAATAATTGATAAGATGATAATTATCCCTGAAAAGCTCTTATTTTGCGTGTATACTTTAACCAGTAGATCGCGTGGTCGCTCTTCTTTAAAAGTAACTAAAAAGGTCAAGTACCCTTGATCCTGTAAAATTGGAGAAAAGAGGAATTTGACAATACACATCCACATCACAATGAGATCCAAACTGTTACGCGTTGGACATATTTCATAATCACTTGAGTGGATTGGAGGATCCTTTGTTCAAAATAATCCAACGATCCCTAACATCCTACGCTCACCCGACCCGACGTCACTAAATAATTTATAATAAACTTTTACATCCGAGCTTTGACCTCTACTTGGACTTGTCTGGACACAAAAGATGATTTAGTGGGTCTACTCACATCAACCAGAGATTCACAAAATGAGAATTTATTAAGAATTTAAACTTAATAATTAATGTGAACAATAAATATATTATTATCACTATATTGAATATTTATTTCATGTACAGTTTAACCCCGATTCTACGTTTTCCAAGGGACCGTAATAAATCAACGAATAATTCAAATAATACCAAAAAATGTTTAATTTTCAAATAACTTCCAGATGACTTGAATATAACTTAAATACATACTCAGTTGCCTATTTGTAGTTTGGTACTTAAATTTTGACAGCCACCCTTCAAACTCGCGTTAATTTCTAGGTTAACTTCTTTTTTGCTATATACATACATACTTATGTCGACTCGTTTTTCTCATAGATTTTTGTCAACGCCTTGAATTGTTTTCAGTTTCTCAGTTAGAGTTCTAGCCTTCTTCATTGAGGCATTTTAGTTTTGACTTTTGAGTTAGAAAAATTCGCGCAACCAGATGCCATGTAAGACTATTTATGACCGAATAAAGAAATATATGTAACAAAAACGGTCAGTCGGGATAGTCATTGGGGCAGGACGATAATATTTAGATGATAGATCGAGGAAATCGGTAAATCGGTGAATGATTAACATGGAATTATTAAACATTGTTATTACGGGTCTTGGTCGAGTAAAAAATAAACGATCCATGCAATAAAACGAAGATAGCGAGAACGGATGATCGGGATTCCACTAAAAAGAAGGCGAAACGAGATGCGAGGCAAAACTATTTATGAGAAATATTTAACGGAAATGGTCAATCGAGATAATATTTGTGACGGGACCAAAATATTCAAACAATAGATCGAGAAAAACGGTAAATCGGGGAACGATTAATGCGGTTCTTGTTCTTATGCGTGTTTGGCCGGGACTATGAAAAATAAACGAGGGAACGAGGGAAACGGAGGAAGAATGCGAGAAAACGAACAATGCGAGAAGAGGTAGATCGAGGTTCCACTGTAATAGAGACCGTAAACCGACTCAGAAAAACCGTATGCTTAGCTTCGAGAACAGATGCCTGTGTCGGATAATAGGGGTGTGGTGGTTTGATTGTGTGAGGAATTCGGAGATTGAGGAACGTCAAAGCCCCCTATAGTGAAAGCCATGCTATGGAATTGAAAACAGGTACTTTTTTCAGATGAGCGGTCCGGATTCATAATGTTCAAAGTAATATCACATCATTATGAAACCATTTGTTTCTTTTATATTGTAGGAAATACATATTTATATTGTAATTATATATCTTTTCAATTACATCTTTTTCAAAATAAGAAAAAATCACATTTTCTAATGTTTTTAAATATAAATCTCGGAGAACAAAAGCAAACAACGAAGGCAAATCATTTTATTAAAATTATTTTTTTTACAATATTTCAATACAGAATATGAGGTTGGATAGTTCATTAAAAAAATCAACGTCATTTTTGGGATTTTAATGAATTAATAATTAATCTCAAAATTTATTTGTGCACACTGGTTCGTTATTCAATCTTTCCATAGGATTTCTCAAGTCATATCAGTAATCAAAAATCAGTAAGTCAAACTAGGGTAGCACATTTCACTTCATTATTTTTTAAATATTATTATTGATTAAATCATCATTTACTTGGTATATTGCCATTATTATATGATAAGACGCAGCATTTATTTCATAATATCACAATAGGCGTCAAAATCGTATATAATATAATATGAATTCCGCTTATTACTGTTGTTTTATATAATTTATAATTAATGTTTATATAACTGTGATATTTAATAGTGGGAAGTTAAATTTTATTTGTTTTACCACACATCGCATTTCTTGCCATTCGCTATACTTCTTACAATCATTACTTGCATATATGACCCTTCCGATGTATCGTAAATTGTAAATTAATAACACCAAAGAATCACAGAATATCCATACAAGAAGTCTTTCAAACATACATGTTATATTCAACGAAAAATAAGCTCATAAATTGGAATTTAGAGTTGATCTACGTATAACCGCCATACAATTTGTTAGGAGCGGCTGGGATTCAACGGCCCGGTCTTTTTGCTGTTTTTTCTACAACACTGCTTGGAACTTAAGACTGCTATGGGAACGTATAAGACAGTGCCCCGTCACGACCTTTTTTACGACCCGCCACTCGTTTTGAATTTTCAGTGGTGAACCTTCGGCCAAAAATGTTTCCCAGTCCTGATTAGTTACTCATTATTTTTTTAAAAAAACTAGAGGTAACCGGAAATAGTGAAATTCACGAATGCGATTCAAGCGTTTTGTCTCTGGACAACAGAAAATAAAATCAATATACTATATTATAAGCGTGTCATCTTTTTCCCCTTTTTTAGTGGCTACCTTATTACCCAGGTATAATAAAATACTTAGATCTTTTTATAACCTCTTGGCTTATAAGTTAACAAATCGACTTTTGATGCAATGAATTGTGTATTATTATTAATAGTTTTCCAATCCTAATGGGTATGACATCAACGTTGAGCTGTTGTTTACATGAAACTACGTTTTTTTTGAGAATACGTCCTCACCGGAAAAAGCTATATTTCTAATGTCATTTCAATGATAAAATCGAAGAACAAGCCGGGCTAACGATAGTGAAATATCTTTAATATATAATATTAAAACAATAGTTTCCATATCGATAAACAATGCCATAATATTATTGTACTGTTTGCCAATAGAATGTGCCAACATATTAATTCTAATGTGCCAAACAATATTATGTGTTAAGTAAATCCTATGAACGGGGCGTATCGACAGCGATTAGCTTACCACTAATCCTTTCCTAACCCTATCCTTCTATCCCTACTCTCTTTGGAAAAAGAGAGGTTGAGCAACTGAGTAACAAGCAGTTCTCGTAGAAACACTTCTGTTGAGATAAACTCCATTAGGAGTCCATATGCTCCACATTGGGAGCGGACATGGTTAAAAAAAAAAAAAAAATGCAGTGCCTTTTATAACTGACAGAAAACTCGAAACGTCTTGGATTTTCTCAATATCCATTGATTAATATTTCCCGCCGTTTCGCCATTTTACAACGACACGCAGTAAATAAAATTTGCTGATTTATTAACGCTCTCACTGTTACCAAATTGTCTATGAATCACTTTTCTTATTGTTTTTAGCTATTTAATTTTGTTTGCTGAATTTATTTTTGTCAAGCAATCGGCTGGTTTTTTTTAGAGGTTTGTTTTTAGAATAAGCAACACCAACAGCCAGTTTGCCAGCTGACTGCTGATTGTGCTCAGTTTGGTCTGCCATTTCACCGTTAATAGCACATTTATTTTGATATATGATTTCTCTATACCAGACGATTTTTCGAATAAGCATTACTTGTTCTAGCGAAAGCCAATTTCAAACAACTGGCTTGTGCTTAGTTTCGTTTGCCACTACACCATGAATAGTCTTACGACAAAAAAACAAAGCAAACGCTCGCAAATTGTACAAATATATTCTTTAAAAATGATGTTATAGTCAATGGAAAGCGCTTTAGATCCACGATTACTGACATTTTCGTTCTTCAATTTCATGGCATTAATGTGGAAAACTGTAGTTTCAACAACTAGGGCACCCAATCCCGGGATTCGGGATCCCGTTCAATTCTCTGATCCTGAAATCCCGGGATTAATACGGCTGCGATCCCGGGACTTCGGGATTGAGAAATTTTGAGCAAATCCCGAAAATTTACACGAAATTGGCAAATCGAGAATTACAGATTCCTCGGTGAGCTAAAAAAAAAAACGAGGTATTGTGACAATCTGGGAAAAAGTATACCAAATCGAGGACTTCAAATTCCTCGGTGAGCTAAAAAAAAAACGAGGTTTGGAGATAATCCGGGGAAAAAGTATAGCGAATTGAGGATTTCAAATTCCTCGGTGAGCAAATCCCAATCCCGGGATTGAATATTAATCAATCCTGAAATCCCGGGATTGGATATCCTAGGCGCAACATGCCACACAGCACACCCCACGAATTGTCTGTCGATAAAAATACTATTTTTTATGTATTAAAGTAAAGTTCGTCGGAGCTTACTCAGTTGTCTTCCTTGCCATTTTGTTCTACTCTTTTAATATTAAATTGTACTATTTTTTTTTCTTCATTGTAAAAGTTTTTAAATTTATAATTTGTCAATCTTGTGCAATGTAAATTAAATAAATAAATCAATAAAAAAGTGTTCTAAAAAAACACCCTTCTTCTTCCGGCCGGATGGATCCCGGCGTCGTGGAAGGCCACTGATGACCATCCACAGGATGTACTCGGCGGAGTTACGGGACGCTGGGATGACCTGGGAGGAGGCGAGGAGACTGGCTGGAGAAAGAGAATTGTGGAGGAGCTTCGTTGTGACCATATGCTCCGTATAGGGAGCGGATATGGATTAAAAAAAAATATATTAAAAATTAGCATATCTACTAAAAGTATCGATCACCAGCAATGTGAAAAACAATCTGCCCTGTCAAATGTTAAAAAAAACAGCATTGAGACTATTTATACGTTAAATTGGTGAAGGGTTCTGATTGACTTTTAAATTAATTGTATCGTTTTTTATCAAGGTCACGGAATGTTATCGATAAATTATCGTAGTATTATATAATACGAGCCGCATTTGTATTTTTTTCGTTTAATATTGATATCAATATGTCACAAAAGAGCCTTGACAGTGTATTTTTTTCGAGAAAATTATTCAACGCACACAATTCGTTGACAGATTATTATTACCATTTCAAGAATATGTTCAAACATTTTTTCCATGACACTAATCCTAGTTACAATTATTTTTAATGTATAATTAAATGCGCGTACACACTCTTGTTAATACCAAGAACGCTTCAGTAAGGTCGCATTAGAGAGTTCAATTAAAACAATGTCGATAGTATTCGTTGTTTTTTTTAAATAATTGTTTTTTAGAATAAGATGTTTTTTATAGCCAATAAAGCAACAAAATATTCATCGCCACGTGTTACAATATATATTCATTATATAGATCAGTGCTTCTCAAATTGGGGGGGGCGTATGATTTCTCCGGGGGCCACCGCCAAACATGCTTTGTATTGAGGGGGGCCGCGGATTTTTTTGGGAAGCACTGATATAGATAATCATTATATTTCTACCATTGAGCTACATAATATTTAAAAAAAAAAACCTACCCTTGCTATCCCTACTACTCTCATTATAAAGAAAAGTTGAGCGACTAACAAACAGTTCTCGTAGAAAAACTACTGTTAACATTCTTCCATTAGGAGGCCATATACTCTACATTGGGAGCAGACATGTATAAAAAAATATCGATTAACTCGATGGCTGCCACAGACGAGATATCTCGTATTTTTTTTCGTGCTCAACACACGCGAGAGACGAGTTATCTAGTCAATAACTAATTATATTAATAGTTGCAAATTATAGCCGGCGTGCTAGGTAATTACTATTAATCCTCTACGGCAGCTAAAAGGCTAAAGAAGTTACATATTATATTGATTAATTATAAATGAATGAAACTAAATTATAACTAATTACAATTTTATTGGCCTCTTACAAATAAACACTACTAACATCAATCAATCAAAAACTAAACCATATTAAAAATCAATTTGGTAAGAAAAGCTTTACTCTCAGACTTTTACACATGCGCATTATAGCACAAGATAAATTACCAATTCTAAAGAATTAATATAGTCAACATAAACATATTTTAAACGTTATGAACATATTATACAAAATCTTTATTATGCCGTGACTTAACGGGCTTACGTGAATAGTGGTATTTTGTATTGCATTTCTTAATTGAGTAAAATTAACATCAGCAATGTGACATTATGTAGTAATGTGGAATTGATTTTTTCCATCGATGCATTCATCGCCTAACTTCGATGCTTCAATTTTAGATTCGGAAATTATTTCCTGTTGGACGCTTCGTGGTGAACGTTTCTTTTTTTTCTGGGAAACTGATCGCTTCCCATGAGTAAGCTAGCGACAAAGAGTCGTTGAATACATTTTGAATTATTACTCAATACAGTTTCGATCAACGACCTATAAAACCCGTGCATCAGCTGTTCATTAACACTGACTTGGCAAACGAACATTACATATTTATCCGGCAGACCTTTCAAACGCATACATAATAATTATTTTAACAATCGTAAATTTTATGAAGAGGTAATGATAAAATTCGTCAGCGAATACACCGAGCTATCCTGTGAAAATATGTATTTTATTGATGAAGAAAAACAGTTAATAATACAGGTACAATATTGCGTCGGTAAGCTGGTAGGTGGCGTTAACTTAAAAACCGACTGTTAGCTATGAATGTAGATATATAAATTTGAACACAATGTTTCTTCTGTAAAACAAGTTTAGTCATATTCTGTGTATTCTCGAATAATTTAAGCATTAAATAAATTAAGTCAACTCTGTTCAAATTTGTTTTTGGCAACAAAAAAAACTATAAATAAATACTTTACGCTATGTGTATCAAATTTATCAATCATTATATAATTTTATTGAAGTGTTTGGAACGATAAGTAATAGATATAGTGCATACAATTGTATGATTATCGAAAATAACAACACTATCTCAAAACAATGTTTTTTGACCTATCGCCTTCAGTAGACCGACGGATTCGGCGGTTATTTTGTCAACAACAATAATAAATATCTTACTTTTTCTTTTAAAAAAAAATACTCTGTAACAGTGGTGTAGTAGGAAGGAGTCCTGCAGTCCTTGAATTTACCGCCCCCAATATTTCCTCCAATTTTGTTTTTAAATCACTTCTACCATTTTTTGTCTATGAACTAGGAGTTTTTACTACAGGTGACTTAATTTTTTTATGTATAAATATAATTTCTCGAAAAATATTGTATGTATGATTGATGATTTCAATGCCTCCACCAAAAATGTGCCGCCCGGGGCGGTCCGCCTCTGCCGCACCCCCCTTACAACGCCACTGCTGTGTAAGCTCCGATGATATTAATTATTACTATGTAATTCCAACACGTGAAATAAATCTATTTTAGTATATATTTTTCCCAGAACATCTTGAACTGGAGCTTTAACACTTAATTAAATATAATGATTAGATAAAGTATTTATTTAATCTTATATCATTTACCTCAGTAACACAAACATCAAAAATATGTAGATATAACGTTTGCGTGATGCCCCAATATCTATCAATTTTTTTTTTTTAAATACTGTAAATTTGTGCATTGCATCTTTTACCGTGATACATTGTTTAGTTTATTTTAAACCGCAAGAATTCATTTACTTGACAACGCCTGTAAATATAAAATAGAAATACTGCAGTGGCCGACACGTGGATGGTCTATATTTAAACGGACGATCTCGCAAACAAATAATAATATCAACAAAATTGCGCATGCATTATAATCATATTATTATTGAAGGACATAATAAACTATGTGTCTGTTATGCATTTGCTGCGCTGCGCTCGTGTATCGGTCGTCCATTCGAGTATGACAGTTCATACAAAGAAAATGAATCATAGGTGGATAAATCGATTACAGTAATACCCCGCTTTACGCGAGGGATACGTTCCGAAAAAAATCGCGTTAACTGAAATTCGCGTATATCGAGGTTTATAATTAAACATAGTCAAAATTTAATACAAAAAAATACAAATCATTTTAATCAATCACTTTAATTCTAAGAACACTTTATGCAATACATACTCTTATTTTTTACGGAAAAATACATCTATTGTCTTTTGGGTAGCGTTTTGTTTACGTTCTTGTAAAATACGTTCATAACACCCAACACTGTTTTTAATTGTTTGACACACGGTCAAGACACGGTCATCATTATTGTCTATACTCTGCAATATGTCCAAACCTGAATAAATTCGCGTTATAGGGAAACCGCGCTTAACGGGGTCGCGCTAAGCGGGGTATTACTGTATTTGTCTATGGCAGCGGTTTCCAACCTTTTTGCTACTGCGCCTCCCTAAAATAAAAATAAAATGGCCGCGCCTCCCCTACTTTTTATTTTTTAATGAAATATAAGTAGTACAGACACGTTTTAAATAACAATAATTTTATTACAAAAAAATATTAAAAACCATAAGTAACAGTATAATATAAGAACATGCAGTGCTTTTTTTTTAAAAAAAAAGATGCTGGAACTCACTTGTCAATATTTAAAGAAAGTTTTTTTTCTCATCTATGTCCGTTTCTAATGTGGAGCCTATAGCTAAATAATGGAGGTTTCTCAACGGAAGTTGTTTTCCGAGGATTGCTTGTTACCCAACCTCTTTTTTTAAGAATAAAAATGTGAGGATAGAACAGGGCTAGTGATTAACCAATCTCTCTCGCTTTGTCTAGTTTATTTTAGATTTGAAAGGGTGGGAGGAAATGCGTAGATATCACAAACACTCATGCCTTTAAACAGAAATCGATAAATCGATTGAAGAAAATGTTGTTCGTACTGGGACTCGAATCTGTGAGATCCGTCACGAAAGCATTGTCTTCCTTTTAGTGACCACCATTCAACATTTTTTAAAGAATAAAAAAAAGTGTCAAAGTTGCTTCGATGAGTTTAATGAACCAAAGTGACAAAATTGTTTGTTTCACATGGAATACGTGTGACACAAAAGGCTCACTAAATCAAGCATTAAATCCCTGTTTCTGGTCACAGAGTAAGTCTATGGACCTGATATTGTTTTATATTATGACATCAATTTACATTTGAGTTTTGTGATACCCGGTACATTATGTTATATTCAAAAAGAAAAAACAGCTAGTGGTTTTATTTGTTTTTTTCCACTAAAATTTGTTTTGAAACATTAAAAATGCCCAGAAAAGGTGCCGGAACGCCGTTTCACGTTTCGTAAAAAAAAAACCACTGCGAACGTGGACATTTATTTTTTATATTAAATTACAAATCAAACAACTTTAACGCATCAAAATTTAATGCGAGGGATGCTATTGTTTATTGGCCCAAAGTGCATTAAATCTTGAGGGCAATTTGGACAGTGCAACTCATAACTCTTTTTTGGCTATTAATTTTTCTTTTTCAATGTTTTTCAGCTGAAATTCTACGTCTTTACTGTTGATAAATGGATTCTGTATCCACAAGCACATTGAGAAATTAATGTCTTTGAAATAATTTCAAAAATGCAGCAAAAAACCAACCAAGTGAAGTGTTCAGTAAAAATATTTTTCTAATTCTAATTCATTCTTTTGTAAATTTTAATTTCCATAACTTCAGCATTTTAATGAAAGTTTTAACCTTGTCTTTTAGAACATGTAGATGCATTTGTAATCCCTGCATTGATTTAAGCCGCTCAATTTTCCTAAAATTTCAACCAAATAGTTCGTTTTGTGCATTTCCGAACAACATTTTTGCCAAGGCATCATTGTTAAATCTTCCACTCCAGAAAATGCGTTTAATAGGAATTAAAAGTACAGTTAGTGTATATATATAAAAATGTAAGAAAAATAAGATAAACATACACTGAATTGTTATCGTACGTTAAGATATAAAGTTTTATTTATATAAGAAATTATGGTATGAAAATTATTTTATTTAAAAGTTTTGGCGCCTCGCAGGTTGGAAACCGCTGGTCTATGGAATTATTTTTTTGAATATTGCTTCTTATAAAACAACTACCTAATACCTACATATTGCAATTATTTTGCCGACGTTATATTTTCATAATTGACGTACGTATCTATGATTATGAACGATAATTTTATTTGTTTCGTTCGAATTTCGAATGATTTTTCAAGAATCAAAGTACCTAAGTACCTACAACAGAATTGACATGTTAACAAAATGGTGATATGGATTTTGTAAACTGTTTGACATGAAAGTTTCTTCCGACTATTTTTACGATTATTAATGACAAACCTCGAAACCTGTCTAGATATTATCTTAATTAAATCATTGAAACCATAACCTTCGTAACAAAGGCATAATTACACGGCTCTTTCGCATATTTAATAATGTGATTGGATTTCCTAAGTTCCTACATGATTATCACACAAAATTGAAATGTGTATTCATAAATATGGCGTCACAAGCAAGCAATGATTGTTTTGTGAAATGATAACAAATAAACGAATATGTGAGAAGTGTTTGCAAGTCGTATCGCAATATGTATAATATTATTTATTCTAAACATGCGAACGAAAGATAACAGACAACGCGCATGTTTTCGACGTTGACTGTAAATACAGTCAACCCTCATATATCGTAGAGTTCCTAGAAACCACGTTATAGGAGAGTTCCATGTAGGAGGTTAGGTTATTTCAATTATATTTCATGAATTTAACAAAATCACCAAATAAAACATTTTTTTCTATTTTTATATTATGACCTTGTTCTATATTTAGTTTGTTAACAATCGCGCGTGTCAAGAGCGTTGACCCGTTTTTTTTCTTCTATGCACTTATTTTTTCAATTCACGTATTTCAATATTTCGTATTTCTGTAATATATAAAAATAATATAATATATTCTAATTTGACCTTGAAAATTTAGCGTTTTGTAGATAATTATCTATAGGAGGGTCCGCTAATGATTCGCTAATAGAGAGAACGCTATATGAGGATTGACTGTACGCATAGAACAGTACACTTTAACTGTACTACAACTCTCGAACCGCCATTTTTGTATCTATCGTATTATAACTAAAGTGACCATACGTCCCGGTTTTAGGTAGCTTGTCCCGTTTATTAATACATAAAAACTATGAAAAAATACGTGTTTTCTTGAATATACATACAATTACGTAAAAATGACCCGTTTTGAGGACAAAAATAAATGGTCACATTAAGTATGACGTTTGAAATAATATTTTATCCAAGCTTTATTCATTTTATTTCGAGAAATATTACGTATGGCAAAGTATTCAAAAAAATAAAATATGTATTTGTACTAGTTCCCACTTTTATTTAATTATATTATACAACATTTTTTTCATGATGGGTACAAGCAAAACATTAAATTATATGTGTATTCCATATTCGCTTCATATACGAAACATGTGGTCACCACATGGTTCTTCCGAGATCCTATACCCCGCCAGTCTCTTTACTTCCTCCTAGCATCCCAGCGTCCCGTAGCTCCGATGAGTACATCCTATGGGTGGTCATCAGTGGCCTTCCACAACGTCGGGATCCATCCAGATCCATTATATATAAGCTCTGTTCTTCTGCGTACTTCTGACGGTTTGCCGATGGTTTGCAAACTGTTTTCGAATAAGAATCTAAAAGCTTTCAATTCAATTCTGATTCGAAAACAGTTTACAAACCGTCTCGATGCCGAATAAAAAAATTGTGTACGGAATATTCCTTGTCCGAAGTTTTCTATGTACGGTAGTTTCTTTGTGCGTAATAATCGATGTACGGAGAATTCGTGTTCGAAAGAATCTTGTATGGAATCTAACAAAATATCCATATTCAATCAAAACGTTTCAAATCAATTTAAATAAATACTCAAACTACAAAGTCATTGACTTTCTAATATTAAATGTATAATAGTGAAAAAAATTGAATATTCGACTCGAAATTTTATAAATATTACAAAGAAATATTCAAATAAATATCATGTTACACATTCATCCTTGGCATTCTGAATCTAATTCTAATTCAGCTCAGAAAATAAAAATTGTATCCTGCAGAATTATTAAATTGCGATTTAATTTCCTGCCAATCAAGTACGATTTGTTTTGAAATGTATTGCAATTTGAATGCATAGTTTTTTTTTATTATCAATTTGCAAATAAACAATACTGCAATAGGATGTGCAAATTTTAATGACAGCAAAAAAATGTTTTTATCTTTGCCTTATTTCGGCTGCGTGTGCAGATCGATAGTGGCAACATTATTTTTTATTGAAATATGTTCTTATTTTAAAACCGCAGTATTTGTTGCTTTATTACCACTAGACAATTTAAAAACGAAACTTAACAGCTGCACGTTAAAACAATAGTAGCACAGTACGCATTATCAATGTATTTAGATATATCCAATAAAACTAACTACATATGTATATACAATGAATGATAGTTCATAACATTAACTGTAATGTTTACTTTAATTTCTCAACAAATTCCAATCGATCAGCCATTTGTGACAATTTACTCATTTTAAATATTTTTTACTCTTGCCGTAATAATCTTACTCTACGCTTAAGCTACAACTAGAACATCCAATCGCGGACTCTTTTTGTGATCCTGGGATTGATCATTCACCATTAAATCGTGAAATAAGTTTTAAAAAAGTCAGAAATTGAAATATTTTATATTAATCTGCAGAAAGTAGGTGAAACACCTTATTTTTTAGCTCGCTGGCCGATTTCAAACACCTGGAAATTTATGAATTTCCGAAAATGAAAAAACGTGAGACTTTTTTTTTTAGCTCGCTGGCTCGTTTCAAAAAAATTTAGCTCGTTGACCGATATCGAAAACGTTTCGGGAATCTTTCACTTCTTATCACGATCCCAGGATTTCCGGATCAAAAAATCGGACGAGATTCCGGGATTGGAGATCCTAGCTACAACCCAAGTTTAGCCTCTTGTACACTGACAACCATCTAATTCGGCACAGTTTGATGGACCTAAAATATTCTGACTTAAACGTGCAATGCTTACAGATCATTGTTGTACTCTCGTCTGCATCCACAATTGATAGGGTTGAATATAACAACAATAGAATCGTGTTTTACGGAGGGGGAATCGTTCTTTAAGAGATGTTGGTCGCGCTATAAGAAACCGCTCTTTGAGGGGAACGAATTTTATATTCATTATTATTTCTGGTCATTATTATTCTTGCCGTTACAGTCCGCGGTGAACCCTGGCCTCAATCAATACCCTCCACTCCACTTGATACTCTGCCCTCCTACGCCCCTAGTTATATACGCCTAGCACTCGCAGATCCTGTGACACCATCCAACCAGCGAAGTCTCGATCTTCCAATTCTTCGTCTTCCCTCAGGGGTAGTAAATATGAGAGCTGTATTTTGTGTTCAGTATGATAGTAGCTCTGTTCTTCTGCGTACTTCTGACGGTTTGCAAACTGTTTTCTAATAATAATCGAATTGAAAGTTATTATATTCTAGTTCGAAAACCGTCAGAAGAACGCAGAAGAACAGAGCTGTTGATTTATCAAAATGTTTTACATTTACTACTCTTAAGGAAAGATGAAACGTTGGAAAACCGCGACTTCGCTGGATGGATGGTTGTCACTGACGACTCTTACAGATTGTTATATATATACCTACATATGTGCATATTGGGTTTAAGTATCTGAAACGTATTAGCGATTCAAATTTAAATAACGTCACACTTTGGATCCTGTCCTGACGGCAATTTTAAGTCTGACGCGCTTTGCGCGGTTCCCGAAATCCTTCATCACCTTCCAGAGCACCAATCGATTCACACTATCGTGCTTTACTCTAAAGTCCACAAAGGTACGATTAAAACATCAATGCCGATTTCGTGTAATTTTTCGCATCTCGCAAATAAAATTTTGATCAACCATTCATTTACAATGTTTACATTGCGGTGGTTATTTTAATGGCATTTGCGAACACGTTACTGTCCGCCGCTCTTTTGCAGCCAGCCTTCCAATGAAAAATGCAAATGTAGTCATTTTCGTTGTTTATTATTGTTATTTTATAAATTCGTTCTAACGAAAACGCAGGCGATCGTTCGGTCACTGTCGGAATCGCATGGCGGTAATGTTTTTTGAAATCTCCGCCAGTCAGCGAAGAGACGTCATCGCGGAAGCTAGCGTCGCGCGCGTTATCTTTGTGCCATTTTTAAACAAAGCGAAACAGATAATTCTTGCGTAAATCAATACTTTTCTTTATATTGTATAAGTTTGTGTTTTGTGTGAGGTGAAGTTTTTTTGTTTGCCACAGGGCTTGTGTTTACAAAGTTCTTCTGATATAAAAAAGTTTTCATTGAGTCAAGATGTGTTCAAACAAAACCAAAATATAACCTCTGGATGTTTGCTAATAACTAAGTAATTTTGCGAAGTTGGGCTCTTTTTTATAGACTCTTTTTAATGATCTTTATCTTTGAACATCTTTAGATCCATTCTCACACTAAAAGCTGTTTCCATTGAATTGTAAACGATAAAAAATGAAATTAAGCGGCAAACATAGAATTTAACCGCTAAATTTTAATACAAAAATATGTATTACTTATTAGAGCACGTTGTTTTGCAGGCGTTTCTATGCAATACTATCACCAATGGTGATAGTATGCAAAACAGTATGTAAACATTTACATAGTTAATAACATAAGCAACTAAAAACATAAACAAAATAGTACTTAAAGATTTTCTAATGAGAGTTTCGATGGGATAATGGTACTATAATTTGAGGGCTTAGGACATGGGAGTCCAACCGGTCGGTCGGTTTGAAAGAATGTAGTACTTATACATACTACTAAATAAAACAAATAATAGATGATAAAATAGACTTTAAATGGGTATTATTGTTTTGGAGTTTCGTCCTTGTCACTTTAGACCCGATATGATCTGACGAAATATGCTATAGAGGTGGAAAAATGTAATAAACAAATAATAAAGTGACATGATAAAGGTCGTTCGCGCTTCTTGGGGTCTTCTTCTTTTTCTGGTCGTCTGCTAGAGATCCGCTTCTGGCGACGACGAATATAAAGTACCATGTTATGACAAAGGTACCCAAGCTTTTTTCATGCTGGAAACTACTCTTCGTATAAATGTTTCATGGCGATCAACTACGAATAAGAATCTTATAAGATTTTTCTATAGTTAAAAATATTAATTTTAAAACGCTTATTATAGTAAAATACATGCGGAAAACAATTCAATGAATATTTTCGTGGTTTTTCGTAGATATGGAGAAGCAGGAAAGAATTTTAAAAAAGCATTCAGTGTTTTATTAATTCGAAAAATTGTAATTGGTATCAACCAAATCTTGGGTCGCGGTTATGATAACTCATAAAGGTTATAAATTAACTGCATAAAACGTTTTACTGAGTTCGGTAAACAATTGTCATAGGAAATACTCGAGTTATTTACGGATTCGCAGATGTTGTTTTTCATGTCGTAAATTTTGAATCACAGTTATTAGTCATAAGCAGTATTTGATACCTGTTACTGGATGTTATTATAAAAAAACATTTTTCAAAGATAAGCGGACAATATCGATAAGAATAGTATAACCATATAACACTAGCACTACTGTGGCGAGTTTGCAAACACTCTTCCACAGTTTAACCTAGTAAGAATCTAATTGGATAAAAGTATGAAAAATCTAATAATATGCTTATTATGTCAGTAAAGGTTTAGATACAGTGCCGGGGCGAGGTTATTTGACGCCCTAGGCAACGGGTATTGGTGCGCCCCCTTTTTAACAAATCGTCCCATTTTTGTAAAAAATAATGAAAAAAAAACAGTTCAGGATCATTGTATATTTACTTTATATTTCCATGTCCGCTCCATATATGGAGATGATGGCCTCCTAATGGAGGTATCACAATTGGAGTTTTTCTACGTGAACTACTTGTTACTCAGTCGCTCATCCTCTGTTTTTCGAATTATATATAATACGATACATAATTACAACGAACAAATACAAACATCACAATAAAATAAAATGTAAATATTAGAGTACATAAAAATAAGTTGAATACTCCATTTATGCGCCCCCTATTGGTTTGCGTCCTAGGCGGTTGCCTATTTCGCCTGTATGGTGGCGCCGGTCCTGTTTAGATATGTTACCTTAAGTAGGTGCGTTTCAAGACTTTGTTATCATCAACTCTTTGAATTTCATATATAAAAACATTATATGTATATTATTAATAAAAACACAATATTCCTTTCTACTTTATTTCACTTTATTTAAAATGTCAGGACCGGTTTCGCTCAGTGCGAGCATTGTCAAATGATAAGAAATATAATTTAACAGTGCTATTTATACAAAAATAAATTGAAATGAAAAGGTGTAAACAACTTACTTCTTATGTTATTTTTTATAGTATACTAGCCGGTACCCGGCAAGCGTTGCAATGCCACTCGTAGAAAGAAAGTGTTTGTGTTTTAATTGTCGCCCGCTGTGGTCTAATTGGTTAGAGCTTGCTCTACCGATCAGGGGGGTCTGGGCTCGATTCCCGGTAAGGTCAATGGCAAATTGGATTTTTTTTCAATTTTTATTTGAGACATTGGTGTTTGTGAAGTCAATTCTCCTTGAGTTAATCACATGTGACTTTCAAAAATTCTCATCGAGTATATCTCGTATGATCTTTTAACTTCAAAATATTTGACGCTGTAAGCGGCGTAAGCTGTAATGTCAAATGCTTTTTTTTAATTTAAAAAAAATGTGTTTATTGAAGTGCATGCTTTCTTTTTCTGTCTGTTTGACGTTTGCTGCCAATTGTCTATGGTACAACACACGCGCCACCTACTGTAATTTAATTGTACTATAATCTTCGCGCAAGTGTAAGCATACGTTGTCAAAATGAACTGTATGGCAGACATACAAACATTGATTTTTATATATTATATAAGACCTATAACCTTCCCGGATGTGCAAGCAAAAAGTTTGTCAAAGTTTTATTGCAATCGGATGAGCGGTGTGGCAACGCATAAAGTACGAACAAACAAACATTCATTTCCATAACTTTCCACGATTTGTTCCATTCTCTTGCCATCATGCTTGTGTGACTTTCATACGTTCAGTCTTTTTTCGTATTCGAAATTATTGTTCTATGATTACCGTTTCTAAAAGGATGAACCTTACTACAAAACTACATAAAAACAAATTATTAAATAAATATAAATAGTAAAAAACATAAATTAATCATAAATAATGTTAATAGTATTCTTACTATTAATAATCCGTAGTATGTATATGGGAACCTTAAAAATATGAATTCCTGAAAATAAGATATCTTCATCTGCTCTTATATGACTTGACACAGCTAATAGATTATTACCACGTTCAAAAAGCTTAGTCAGTAATAGCAGTGCAACTATTGCTTAATATTGTTTTATATATCACTTTTAATTCTTAGAAGGATTAATGTGTCCTTCTTTTACCTAATCTTACACTTCCGCGTGCCATACTCGCTCGCTAGCAGATTAGTATAATCCAAATATGTTCATTATCGGCCATATTGCAATGCGAAAAGTCGCAAACTCGCTAATAAAAAATCATGTATTATCAACGGTTGACTAATAATTTACGTGGGCAGTGAAGTGGCAATCGGTCATCGGCACTATTTTTTACACAGCAATATATTTTTATGCTCAACTGCAAATATCTCCGAATTGATTTTTTCATTGAAAACTTTGTACTTACAGCGATTTCTAATTTCTTTGTTGTCATAATCAACTTCCTTTTTTTATTTGTTAAACGTGATTCTAACAATTAATTAATATTCACAGTGTTTCCCAATTATATTCAGACGCGGAACCCTTTGCTGTGTAATACGTTTTTGCCTATTTTGACACTACCACTGCGCGTTTCACATCAAAAACATTTTCCAACGTCCAAGCAAATCGAGTTGATGTTCATATTTTTTTCTTTTTGCATAGAAGCAAATCTTCTTCGTCAAAACCATAATTATCTTACTCATCTAGATCACGGTTTCTCAACCGAGGGCCACGGCATGTCCCTAGAAGGCCACAGAGGAAAAAATAATTTAGGGGAGTCGCATCACAGTTTTGGGGCACGGGTAAATCCATGAAATCCCAGGTTTTTGAAATGGGGTAGTGACAAACTATTGTTTTAACTCCGCAAGAGAGGTAATGAAGGTCCCTCATTTTCGGCAATTTCGGGTATTTGAAATTGGAATTACTGAAAGAGCTATAAATAGGTCTCGCGTTCATTTTGGAAAATCCGTAAATCAAAGAATTGAAAACTATTTTGGAATCTTTCAATTTCTCATTTTTTTCCCAGACATCAATCGCAAAATAATTGTGTACCCGAGTTTTCTCGGTATGAAAAGTTGCGTGTAACTTTTTTATTGTGACTAAAATCTTATCCAAAGAGTTATGTAACGTTTATTTGTTTATGGTTTTGTGTTGAAACGGCAAACCGGTATTCATAGATGAAACCTAAATGCATAACATTTTATCAATGCGATTACTGTATTATATAATAAATAAACGCTGACAGATAACTGGATCTGAAAGTAGTTCATGGGGGCCTCTGCGGATACCAACGCTAGCCAGAACTTGATTAAATCAATCAGCTAGACTAAACGTACCGATCGTTTTGATTTTCATTGATGCCGGGGATTAAATTAAATTCTTCGACCCCACGCTTGAGGATCTGTCTCTTTAATAAAACATATATTTATATCAATTTGGAGCAAGTGGAATCTTAATTAATGGCGCATTTCAACCATTCACGCAAACTTTTTTCGAGACTTGAGTATATAGAGAATGTTATAAGGATATAAGTTAACGACTAGTGGGTAGCTCGTCACCTGCTTTATAGTACATCCCCTTTTTCGGATCAGATCCAGGGAGCGGATGAATAGGAATGAAAAAATGTGTTCATGAAAGTGCCCATTAACGGATTCAAACCCCTTAGTGATACTACTCTTCAACAAGACTAGATATCAAAACAAAAACTTTTCTTTTTAACCATGTCCGCTCCCAATTTGGAGCATATAGACTCCTAATGGAGTTTATCTCAACAGTAGTGTTTCTACGCGAACTGCTTTTCACTCAGTTGCTCAACCTCTCTTTTTCCAAAGAGAGTATAGAAGGATAGGGCTAGGACAGGACTAGTGGTTAGCTAATCGCTCTCGATACGCCCCGTTCATATGGTAGGACGGGTGGAAGGGGGGAATTCAAGACATCGCATACATCCATGCCTTCGAAACAGAATTTCATAAATCGATTGAAACATCAATTTATAAAACTGTCCGTCCCGTGGGATTCGAACTCGCGACCTCCGTGGCCGGAGCCAACGACGTTGACCACTCGACCACACAGGCGGCAACTTACGCAGGAATAAAAGTACGTCATTTGGTTGATTTTCCTCGCGAAACCCATTCAAGAACAAAAATGTGAACACTTGCAGATGCACATAATTTTTAAAGGAAGATTACTGTTGGGGTTTTACGCTAACTCTTTACGGACTGCAAAAGTTTCTCCTGACCACCGCTTGAGAAGCACTGTAATATATATTGATGCTTCTTATTTCAAAAAAGTAAAATTTAAATTCTGATCTCTGTTCGTCTTTTTATCTAATAAATATTTCAACCTTGAAATCGTTCATTCTATTTCGATTCCGAATCGCTGTGATACGTCTTTTATTCAGCCCCTCAAGAATGAGTCCGCGATTATTGCTAGTTCTTTGTTGCATTATTATTCCCGTGTGCTTTATATGTATGTCTACTATATTGCGTGTTGGCTGTGCAGACTCGCATGCACCGGTCGTCGCCCTTGCTTCGGCCATTTAGGCTGAATTATTTTATATTATGATTCTAACGACTTCTATCTATATTATGATTTTATGAATTTCTACAGAAAAATATTTCCGCCTCACCAGTAGCACAGTAGCGGCCCGTTGTTGTTATATTTAGGGGTACCGTGATCAATGTTCCCTCTAAGCTGCGTGCGTGCGCGGCCGCGCAGCAGTTAGGAAGCCCCCGCGCACTCATTCCGGATTGGCGCGCACTACAAGACAGTTGTTCAATTAATATTTGATCGGTACGCGCAGCATTTGAAATTTCCGCGCAGCTAACCCTTCGGCTTAGAGGGAACGTTGAGTCCGTGATAGATAAGAAAACAAAAAAGAACATTTCACTCATAATTTATTTAGAATATCAAAAAAAATTAAAAATGTCGACGTGGAATTTGAATACTAGCGTGAACCGAAAAAAAACCGATATTTTTTCGATTCAGTTCCGGTTCCGCCGACCGATTCCGATGCGCCAGCCAACTAATTTATCAATTCGTTAAATACCTAGAATTTTGGATTTCAAATTCTTGTTGAGCTAAAAAAAACAGTTTCGGAGATATTTTGGGGAAAAAGTATAGGGAATTGAGGATTTCAAATTCCTCGGTGAGCTAAAAAGAAAACGAGTTTCCGGTTTTGAGATTTTGAGATTTTGAAAATATGTGGTGCTCGCCGTCCTACCAATATTTTAGATTGCGCTCTAGGGTCCAAAAAGGTTGGTAACCCTTGCTCTACATCATGATAATATTGTCTACCGCTGAATGGAATGTTCTAAAATTTCAAATGATTTCATGCCAAATTCAGAATCAACTATCTACGTTTATGAAAGTTCATATTCAAGGACTTGCTTGCTTTCAATGTACTCTTTAATGTTGTTCACAATAATAATAATCTATTGCATAATACAGCCGCTTAGATTCGGCACCTGTATTTTATTCGCAAATAACTGAGATACTTTATTTCGCAATGGCAATACCATCGAGTCTCGCATAGAATTTAAACAATCTTAAATAACGTTCGTTCTTGTGAATTCAACATACTTAACACATTATATTTTTTGTCAATTTGAAAATCGAATTTCAATATCGCACTAACATAATTGAAACAAAACATGCGAATAGTATTCGAAATTTAAATTTACCTTCAATTAATTTATTACGTAATTATTCATTATCAGTGTTCCCAATTTTAAAAAATAGTTGACCTTTTCCAAAAAATGACATAATTACTATAAAAATCAAACCTATTTAAAGGGAAAGTCAATCAATTCAGCATACTATTATTACGTATATAAATTGACCCATTTAGGTAACCTCAATAGGTTGAACTAAAAATGTATACATTATAGCTATCATCGTTTATTTACGATATTTCAATTAAAAACAAAACCCATTTTCTCATAACCCCAGAATTTATTAATTGAATGGGTTTTGGGACAATTCAATAGCCATAATCAAAATCGCCTTCTTTAAATCTTTATTGCCGTCATAAATAAAATAAAACATTAATTCTATATAAGCAATGTGTTTTTAATTTAAACGAAATTTAAATGCTTGGTTGAATGTAAACTGCAGTCGTGGATTTAAATAATCAATAGATTCTCGAAAAAAATAGTTTTCTATCACGGCACATGGTTTTAAATTATAATAATATATATTTGAGTGTTTTGACAATATTAATTTTAATTCTTGATTTTGGTTAACACAAGATTGTTTTTGTTAGTATCGCATATCTTCTTTAAAAACAGGTTTTAAAGGCCACAACTTTGTATTTACTCTAAATGTTTGACTTACAAAACATTTGGTAATTTTAATATATTGTAGTACTATTTTTCCGTTGTTAGCAGGCTTATACATACTTTTGTGAAATGGATACTCGCACAGAACAACCTTCTCGCTTAAATTCTTAATAAATCTACAGAAATTAACCCCACTTGTAAATTGAATGTTTTTCATGTAACACTCAGTAGTATGTTGAAGGACACCTCTAATGTAATTACTAGGAGAAAGCTCTTTAACAGGATATATCTCTACGAAAAGATCTTTAATATATTAGATACGTCTCTTGGAGTCAGGTTTTTACAGCGATAAAATCATCCGTATACTGCCAGAAAACGTGAAGTCAAAAAAATAGGTGTTTCTAGTTATGAATGCTGATCGATCAAATGCAAAAAAAAACAAGCTGACTCGTGTTATAATATTTGTTTGTTTCGATATTTAAAGAAGTAATACGAACTAAGCACATTTCGTTGGCATTTATTACTGGCAAAACCTTAAATAAAACTTAACGCTCTTTACCTGTACAGATTTCTTATTTCTACAGCTACCCAAAGACGATTAGATTTGATCGTTTTTGAGCTGTAAAAATGTTAGTCAATTTTTGTTTATTTATTTACCGCCTCGCTACATTTCAGTTCGCGTCGTGATATTTGAAAAAGTCGATTATCCCAAAACAAGGTTTTTTGACTTAACTATTTCTGGCATAATACCGACGATATATAAATGTCTTGACAAAGAAACCTACTTAATATTAAACTATGACTAATCGACAATGTATCTTTTATACGATGAAATGTTTCACTCTACTCACTACTGTAATAATACACAATATGTTTTCAGTAAAAATACATTTTTTTTTAATGAACGGCAGTAAGTATAAAATTAAATGTCAGTTGCGGGCTGCAATGTTAGACCATCGATATGCAAATCCTTAATATATTAGGATTTTTTTTCAGTCACTGAATTCAATTGATATTAGGGCATCCAATCCCGGACCTTTTTTGTGATGCCGGAATTTCGGTATTCAAAATTATTTTAGATATGCGTTTTCAGGATCTCGGGATTGATCACTAAGACAAAAGCCTGAATTTGAGAGATTTAAAAATAATCTACAAAACAAGGTGGACAAACTTTTTTTAAGGTCGATGACTACCAAAAATTGCCACTCGCCGGCAGATTTCAAAAACTTGGCTATTTACAAATTTCCTGTTATTAGAAAATGTGAGTTTTTTTCGCTCACTGGTTCATTTAAAAAACAAATGACTAGTTAACTGGCTTCAAAAACATTTAAATATTTTTCCACTTGATATCCTCAATCCCGAATTCTCCGGGATTAGTACTACAACAATCCTGGGATTTCGGGATCGTAAAATTGGACGGGATCCCGGGATTGGAGACCTTTCGAAAAAGTTCGAATGGCGTAGGCCTCATTTTATTTCACGTACTTAAGCTTACTGGACAGTTACTGAACCTCCATTTTCCGAATGAGAAATGATAAGAGGATGAGTTTATGTGGAAGGTATTGTAAGGGAACAATAACAGATCCCTTTAAATCCTGGTTTCAAGGACTGAATAGGGTAGGATTGTTTCGAAACATCACAGAGACTCATGCCCTCGCATAAATAAACCATCATCACCCGGCCACAGCACAAATGAATGCATAAATTATCGCGCCATTCGGTCTATTCACTGATAATCCTTTATTCAGGTTAAGATAATTTCTGCAAAAGCTCTCTTTACAAAACTTCATCATAAATACCCAACTATCTCCAAATTATATGCCATTAGCTGTAAAAAAAGTATTCAAAGTAATTCGATGCATATTTTAGCTCTGCTGACGTTTTAGTCGGGAAAACAGTTACTAGCATGCTAACTTCACGATAAGTCTTCAATACTTAACCGACATTCAATAACCGGTTATCCTAATAAATAAATCAACGTATAAAGCTACCTATATTGAAAGTAAAGTATGTGATTAAAAACTATAATAATAATTTAGATGGATTCGGTGGTTGCCGTTTGAAATTTATTTTAAATCTAAACTGAATCGATGTCTTAAATATATAGGAAAATAAATTATATCGAGTGTATTTATTTAAATACAGTAATTAATGAACGCGCTAGAAAGTTAAGTCTATGCGGTTTGTTATCCCTGACCGATTGTGAAGTAAGATAGAAATCACGGCTTGCATTTGATGTTTTTACAAAATAAAGAGGTACACGAATGACCCCAGTCACATTCAAAACCTTGATAACTAAATCTTAGTAATTCGCGAGAATTGTGTGCTAATACATGCTACATTTATGATTGAAGTTGGCTGTCTTTTCACAAAACTTAATATTTGTGTAATTAAGATTTTTTTGATACATACAAAAATCGATCCAAATAAATTATTCCACTTCTATGCTTTACAATAAATTTAGTTCAATAAAAAAACTCCGCAAAATATTTTCTAGATATTTAACATTGTACCGGTTAATCAATATACCGGTTTTCAGTTACTGCCATCCCTAATGTTATCGCCCATAAATAATTTATAATTTTACAATCGAGTTTATCGTGTCAGTGACTCTACCCAGTCATTAATTTTACAATACTTAGGAGTTACTTATATTGATTTTTATTATTTAATCGCATTATGACTGCTGGATGGATGGGCTGGTTATAAAATATACAACTCGTAGATACATTAGTAATTGATATCACTTTTACGGTGTTCACTGTCAATACTTGGTGGAAAGGCATTATGTATAAGAAAAACACAATATTCGTTCGTACTAATTTCCCACATATCATATATCTTTGTGTTTATTACAGGGCTTCGAACCACTATTTTTTTCGTTCCGGTACAAGTAAAATATATATATATCGGTTCAGCTCGAATACAACAACCCAGGAATTTACCGATTTGCCCAAAATACCAGCGTAATTCGTTTTTACCGATTTGCCAAAAATACCGAAAGAACAAACAACCGGAAAAAACTGATAATTTTTTTCGGTTCGATTCCGGTTTTCGTTCCGGCAAAAATAACGCTTTTTTGTTTTCGGTTCAGTTCCGGTTCGAAGCTCTGGTTTATTACACCTTTTCATTTCAATTTGTTTTTGTATAAATATCACTTTAATCTGTCCTGATCTTGATAAATAAAAGTGGAAATAATTACAAAGGAATATTGTGTTTTTCTTAAAATAAGTCATCAATCATTTTTTGTGATTTCTATAAAAACAATTATTTTATCTAGTATTACTGTACATAAATTTGATAAAAAAAAATAACAGTTACGATTAACACAGAGCTGTTTTTTTACATACCATCTTGAGACAATTTTAGTTTTTGTTCGAAAAAAAAAAAGAAAATGGAAGGAAGTGGTAGCGCATATAGAAAATTATTTTTTAGATTTAAAATGGTTGAATGTCACAGACATTAATATATATTTTTTTTAATGTTAAGTTTGTTTGATTGTATATGGTAGATAGGCGTAATCAAACAGTAACATTTGTAAGTTCAACTAATCTTAATCTTCACTATTGTAATAAAGTTCACTATTGATGTTTAAAAACATAAAAAATATCATTAAAATGAAATTGTCTATTGACATCGATTTTTTTCTAATTTTAACCAAGCCCATATTATATTCTAAAAGCTGAACATTTAATAGTTGCCATTTCGACCCTAAATTAGTAATAAAATCAAAAAATAAATGATTCGTTGTTCGATGACGTACAACCATTACATTTCGGTAATTTTCGATATATTTACGACCTGGATATACAGGCGCTTTCACGCGCAATAGAGAAGTGTGTGTTTCAAAACATGAAAATTTTTTTTTACACAAAAATCTGATTTTAAACTTTTTTACCAGCATTCATACCAACCAATCGCTAGTGTGAATGAATGCGCCTGTGTTGCAGGTCGGTATTAATATGATTGATTACTTTTATAATAAATATGTAGATGTCACTGCTTCAAAATTTAAACCTTTTGACTCATCTTTAGTTTTTTTTTTCAATGTATTCTGTGATTTTATTTATCATAAAACAAAAAAAAAATATCATTCGCTAAACAACGTTTCTTAATAGCTAGATCCCCATGCTTGACAATAATATAAATCGAATTCGATCTAAAAAGTGTGTGACAGTTAACATAGACTAAGTGGACGATAGTGTGACTTCAGTGATAAAATTGAATACATGACGCAGTCTATCTGCTTGTCAATATGCTTGAAGGACTAAAATCATCTGGGACCTGATGATGGACTGCTCGTCGTACAAAGCCACGGCCCTGGTGGCCTACGAGGCCTACCAGTGGGCCCTGGGAGTCTGCGGGGTGAAAAGTCGACTGAGGGCGCTATGGATGTCGGGACTCTTCTTGGCGATTGTAGGTGTTTTGTAGAACGTAGTAATATTATTTTAAATGACACAATTGCATTAATTGTTTTTCTTTTTTCGTTTGTGAAGAGGGGAAAAGAACACAGTATTTCAAGATTTGGCAATAATGAGGTGGAAAAATATATTTTATGTTCAGTAGAATCGAAATAAAACGACGGTCAAACCACGGACCAGAAGCATTAAGTCTTATTAACCGGACATTGCACTATACAGATTTACTTTCATAGTAGTTTGTACGAAAACCAAACTTAAGGTTTTGCATCTTCATCGCTAAAAAAAGGTTGGTCGTTGTAAACAGATTTTACTATAGTTATATATTATATTCTCTAGGAACCTTAGAGTACTGAACTCTATACCCACTACCACTCGCTACAGATTTTCACTATTCTAACAGGGTGTATTCCACAACGTAACAATATTAATTCTGTTATTAATATTTCAAATTCCTTAAAACCTGGATGGTTGATTGTTGGATGCACTGCAGTGTGTAAATTATTGAAAAAGGCCACAAATGAGCTTTTATAAATTAAAATCTATTTGTTTTTCTAATGATGCCGTTAACTCTTTGAAAACCTTGTAATTTGTCCTAGACATAACAAAGTCATCATGGCCAACAGGGCAGACAGATCGAACTGATAGTCGTATCATCTCATTTTTTCATGATTGGAGGTGTGATAAGCATCCTGAATCATATTGCTTCATTTAGATGTTAAACTAGATGTTAACCAACTAAGCTGGATAAAATGCTTGCCGTTCAGCTCAACGGGCCGATTCTTGAAATCTCTTAATTTCCCATTTTCAAACATATTTTTGCATACGTGTGTATATGCAACCTTACATAGTTCTGATTTATTTTTCAATAATCTATTTCACATACATATTTACTGTGAAAGGATCTTATTTTTTTTATTTTTTTTTGTTTTGTTTTTTCAAATGTACATTGATTGTTTTTATCAAAAATAGGATTTTTTCTTTACGTTTGAAAAAAAGAAATATAAGAAAATGTTTGTAAATATAAAGCATATTTTCTGCACTAAATCCACAATTTTAGCAAATGAACAGGACTGGTTGGTCATCGTGAGAATTTTCAAGTGTATATATTTTCCAAAAACAATAGTTGTCCCGTTAAATTGAAAGCTACATAAAGCCTAATATCAAACTAATTCAAATATCAATTGGGCTCCTTAGAGTTGAAGTGAGACAAGTGGTATTTTATAAAAAAAAGTTAGATGCGTTGTAATATTCTACACATCTTAAATTATCATAAAAGTGAAGTAACCTCTTTCGATGGTTTCGGTGGTAACTTTGTGGAAGTTCATTTTAATAGAAAATTTAAATTAACTTTGATTATTCCACGTATTGTGTAACGTTGTGTTACGTCACAGAGTGGTATCTATCGACTCTCTTGTGGAGACTGTCAAGCGTCTTATGTTGGACAGACAGGTAGAAACTTTAATATTAGAATTAAAGAACATATACGATGTCTAAAAAGTAACAATTTCTCTGAGTTTGCCAATCATTTAATAGAAAATAATCATAATTTTAATCAGATTTGTAATTTAGAAATACTCCACCGAGTAAATAAAAAGGGTTTAAAGATGAATAGCTTAGAATTTTTAGAAATTAATAAAACTCTTAACAAAAAAGAAATATTATTAAATAATATTCTTAATAGCACAGGCGGTTCCCCGTTACTCAAATTGTTTCCAATTAATAGAGTAATCACAAACCTAGATGATTGATTGTAGCTCATTAGTTTTAATAGTTTGTAATGTTTAACGTCATTAGTAGTATGATTAAATTTGTTTGCATTTTATAATCCCCTCTTTGCTTCCATTAAAAAGGAAAAATCCCATTCTGATTGTTTACAACTCATTAGTAAAATTAGTATCATTATCTGTTTGCTTTATTTCGATTCTACACCCCCCTCCTTGCTCCTCTTAAAAGAAAAAAAACCCAATCCATTTTGTAATTTTATAATTTTAAAATGTTAGAATCAATCTTGCTTCATTACTTAAGCAAACTTTGCGATAGTAAGTCTGAAGATGCCTCTGAAAGAGGCGAAACACGTGTCACAGTTAGTTACACAATACGTGGAATAATCAAAGTTAATTTAAATTTTCTATTGAAGTAACCTCAGTTAATACACATTGCAATTGTGTTATATCCGTTTACTGGTTGGTTCACTATTAATTACCTCTCGAGAACTCAATTAATCTTTATTTACTCGTACTATAAATTAATAATAATACCGTTGCACTATAAAATTATTATGTAAAATCAAATTCCTGAAGTAAAAAACATGGTTTGTTTTAATAATTTAGCCAAACTTTCACTGAATCATAACATAGTATAGATTTTTCATTTCATCATCAAACTGTTGGTTTCTATCATTTAACAGCAAAAAAAAATGGTCATCCTTTGTTACAAATTTGTATCTGCACTCAACCGATTAAAAACATGCAATGTTTTCCCTGCCTACAGTTGAATGACCGAAAAATATTTTTTGCATGTTTTTCTCTCACAGACCGAATTGAAGATTTGATTGCAAAATTAGTCGCTCCAGTACAATAATAGTTGGTGGGTCAACTGTAAAATTGGTTTGTTTTGCTGAGATATGAATACAATGAGCCAATCATGAACAAACAGATTGAAATGGTTTGCTCTAGTTAAATAGATTCATTATACTACAATAGCAAATACAATCAGAGAGGGAAATTTGATTATCTTCATTATGGCGAAAATCATTCGTTCGGAAATACTGTTGTGTTTGATCACTTAGAATGATTAATAATTGTTATGAATCTTTAATAGTAACACTGATTTTATTTTATATTATTTTGCATCATCCATTTTTTGGCACAATATATGTTGTAAACACTTTTGTCTTTTGCCTATCGATGTAATTTGAATATTTGGGCGCTTTAAATCTTTACCAAAACATTTGTTTTGTTAAAGACAAAAACAACAAGTGAAATTAATTGTCATATCCAATAACACTAACACAGTAATTGCCAAAATAAATAAGCATATGGGAGTTAATTTTAGAATATTTAATTGTACATACAATACTATTTTTACATATCGCTACCCTAAAGCAACAGTGGGATAAGTCAAAAATACTAGA
Organism: Himalopsyche tibetana; assembly: GCA_030503985.1. Classification (NCBI taxonomy): domain Eukaryota; kingdom Metazoa; phylum Arthropoda; class Insecta; order Trichoptera; family Rhyacophilidae; genus Himalopsyche; species Himalopsyche tibetana. Next base: position 36,866,157 of record JAPJYX010000014.1, on the reverse strand, counting down.
TTCAAGATAATTGATCTTAAGGTTTGTGTTGTACTTTTTAAATAGCGAATTATGGTTTTATTTAGTTTCTTTTACGGTTTATGATAAAAGTAGGTTTTTTGTATACTATTTATTATCTGTATCTAGTATTATTTTACTAATCTCGTTGATGTTTTGAGGTCAATAATTTAAATATCAATACAGTAATACCCCGCTTTACGCGAGGGATACGTTCCGAAAAAAATCGCGTTAACTGAAATTCGCGTATGTCGAGGTTTATGATTAAACATAGTCAAAATTTAATACAAAAAAATACAAATCATTTTAATCAATCACTTTAATTCTAAGAACACTTTATGCAATACATACTCTTATTTTTTACGGAAAAATACATCTTTTGTCTTTTGGGTAGCGTTTTGTTTACGTTCTTGTAAAATACGTTCATAACACCCAACACTGTTTTTAATTGTTTGACACACGGTCATCATTATTGTCTTCTCTGCAATATGTCCAAACCTGAATAAATTTTTGAAAGTGCATTTTGTATCTGGCATTTGCATTTGAGCGCGAAATTTGAAATTCGCGTTATCGTGAAACCGTGCTTAACGGGGTCGCGCTAAGCGGGGTATTACTGTAATTGTAAATGTAAGATTTTTCATTTGAATGGACTATTTTCTTTTAAAATTAAAATATTTCAGTGTTTCATTTTGAAGGTTTACATTTCAGCAATCTATTGGCTATACTTATCTTAAAATTAACTTTTTTCACTTTATCTCACTGTTGCTTTATGGTAGCGACATATGGATTACAATACCGGTATAACCGAAACTGGAACCTTAGTATTTTGGCTGTTTTTTTTTTCAATTCAGAAATACCTGTACCGAATTGTTAATAATTATAATTGATTTTTCATTTAACATAGAATGTTGTATGTATGAGCTGCCAGGTGGCCACCACTGTCTCCTTAAGCCTGCCTTCAATCTTGCGTTGGTCCTTGCAAAGTTAGCACACTGGATTTCTGCGTAATTTAACCATTCAATTTTAGACAAAATTACCATTCATAAGAATTTTACAGAATGCTCTTACAATGTTGGTACATGAAATGCAAAGTGTTATAATTCACAAACCAGTATTGAAAGTTGAAAAAAAAAAACAAATTTATGTTACATACAGAGCCAACAAATATTTTATTATTCCCATTTCTCCACACTGTATTCTCTTATTTTTTGATTGTAAACTTAAATGTGATAAATAATTTAAAGTGATTATAAAAAAAAAACCTTAATCATTCTTTAACTAAAACATTATAATGCCATTTAACTCTTCTATGCTGTCTGTCTTTCGTGGTCAGATTATTATAATCAACACCACAATACATACATTGGATTCAGCGTTATTTATTTTTTAAATAGTCTCTTACATATTACTTACTCCGTCACTGAAATTAGCGTTATGTACTTTTTGTAACTAGGCAGCAATATACCCAATGAGAATTAATTAATTCGGCCGTTTCTAAAAATAGAGAGTGTGAAAAGGTTCACCTGTTAATTCTTGATTGCTTCATATATTAAATCCGGGACATACTGAAACCTTGCTTAAAAATGTTATGGTATTACTTTATAAAATTAGTAGGTGAAAAATGTAGGTGCTAAGACTATTTTTTTCTAAATATGAGGTGTAATAGCATTATGTTTTAAAACCACTGAATTAAGTAGTTTTATTCTCAATTTTATGTGTCATTATTTTTGAATAAAAAAATTGTCAAATATTACTAAGAAAATCTGATGTCATTTCCTTTTGTAAAAAATCTTAAGACTTCTGTGCAAAAATCTCATATACCTTGAGGCACACATTTTTTTTTTAATTACTTAGATAAATTCATTTTTTATGACTCATCTCTAATATACTGTAGTATTAATCAAGCATAATTAAAACTCCTTTTATTAATCTAATTTTCATCATATTTACTGATATTTATGTGATCTTTCCACTGTAGCAAAAGCTGTCAAATGTCTGGGGAAATATAGATTTGCAATTGCAGTGGGGCATATTTTCATAACTAAACCTAAAGCCATGGTATCTAATCTATTATGTTTGTCATTATATTAGTCTAAAATAAGTTAATACAGCTTCTGCACAAGAAGTTAATACAATAAAGCATAATAGATACACTTTCTTACGAATTGGAGATGTAGTATGTGTTAAAAACTACGAACACATTGATAAAATATTCAATTCTCAGTTCGCATATATTTCAATTTTAGGGTGTTTGTTCACTGTCAATACTTGCTGGAAAGGCAATATATATTCAAAAAATAAACTTCTCATTTGTACTATGTAACTCCAATTTTATTTAATATGATCTGGACCGGTTGGTTTCGCTTATGACGAGCATTATCAACTAATAAGAGAATACAATATTACAGTGCTATTTATACGTGAAATTAGTACAAATCAAGTGTGGTTTTTCTCTTTTTTTCAGGTGCTATGGTCCGTAATCGGTGGTCTTGTAGCTCTCATCCTCATATTACTGTTCCTATTTTATAGAAGATGGAAGTGCAAAGGTAACTTGAACTCATTGTATATATTTGTTATCAGATACTGTCTATCCTCAATCTGTCCAATCAAAATTTACTCTTCATAATGCGGCATCTGTTAGCTAAAGCTGCCCAGTTAAATATTTGTTTCCTGAAGTTAATTATAACCTGCTTTCGGTTGTTCGCTTAAAACATTGATTCTAACTTCAGCAATAAAATAATTTTCCTCAAGTGATTTTCTCTGATATAGAAAATACAATGGCTATATGTAGATTTCATATCATATACCTGTGTACTAACTGAATAGGCCCTTATTTGAATATAATATTTAATTTCAATACCTCCATCACATTTTTTATTACTCATTCTCGCCTTTTAGAAAATTGAAAATAAATTCATGAAGGTTTACTGGAAATTGAATGTACATAATTTGAACGATTCAAATTTGAAGTTGAGTTTATTAAGTATAGATTATTGTCAAAATTAAAAGTGACAGGATCTTACAGGATATTTTAAATTCCCTTCCAACGACTAAAATTCTCCTATTATTTATACCTATTTTCTATCCTTCAGATGTTATATGTGGGCCGGAAGGAGTGAGCTCGTCTATGATGGGCGAAGGGAACCGCGGCAGGTTTCGAAAGCGGGACAAGATGCTATTCTACGGCCGACGAATGCTAAGAAAGGTCAAATCCATATCGAGCACCGGACAAGGCCGGAAGAGACGAGCCGTGATGAGATTTGCTAGGAAATTGCTTCAGTTGAAAAAAGAGCAAGCGCCTACGCAACTTAAGGTAAAAGTTTGGCATTACGTTGGAAAATCTATCATTATAATGAAATAAATAAGCGTATTTATTACATACCTTGGTCAACGTGTGTTGTTTTTAAGATTAATTAACTTCTAAATTGATTTTTAAAAATGTTTATAAATACTCACATTTTAAATATGTGACCAATAATGATTAATCATCACTAATAAATAAACACAACAATAGAGTCTAAATTATTTAGCTTATCAATGTTTCGGTTCCCAGACATTTAAAATTGATTGTGTTAATTGTTTGTTTTTTGCATTGTTAATCATGTTTCTATAACTAATTGCACTGTGCATAAGTCAATTACATCAAAAATTTTCAATCAAATCATTTCTGAGTAATTTTTCCTCTTTCCAATTGGATTCAATTAAATACTTAAAAGTGTTGAATTAGTGACGCTTGACTATAATTTGCCATTCATTTTTTCAGGTCCTAGAACCGCCTGCAGAGTACTTAGAAGAAGATTTAACGAGCGATGAGAGGGTACCACCCGATGCCTTATACATGTTGCACTCCATCCGAGTATTTGGGCACTTTGAAAAGCCTGTCTTTTTAAAGCTTTGCAAGCACACCGAGATAATCAATTTGTCTGCAGGCAGTTTTCTATTTAGAATAGGTATAACTAATATATCATTTAAATCTAAATTTCGTATCAAGTCAACAAGATCATCTGTCATAAATTTTGCAATGGGCTAATATTAAGAATTCAATAAGCATTTGTTGTACAACATTATCAATGTGTTTTTCAGATCATTAAACTATTAAAAAACATGTTCTCGATTCTCTACACGGATGAGTTACATTACACATATCTCAATTGAATAACATTACATAGTATACAGTTTGATAAAGTTGAGAATCAAACATAATTTTAAGATTACTATTTTAGTAGTTTACTAGTTTATCACGCATAGCCGTAATTGCATCATTAAAAATGGAAATATCATTTGCAGTTTCCGTGTGTCAATCTACAAACCTTAATCATCTTCGTCCATCTAAAATTCTTCAATCATGACTGCAGTAGCAGAGGGTATGTCTCAATTCTTCGAAACATTTCAATAATATCACTTCCAATGTGTAACAAGTTTATATCTTATTCAGGTGATGCAGATGAGAACGTATACGTTGTTCAAACCGGCAAGCTGAATGTTTACATCACATCGGCCGATGGCACTAGTCTCTCACTGAAAGTTGTCAGAGCTGGAGAGAGTGTGACATCACTTCTCAGTTTTACAGATGTTTTGACAGTGAGTTATCTAAACATTCTTAACCATTATGTAAACGTTTTTACTATTACATGTGTTCATTTCATTTTATACGCTGTCTATATGTTTTAAACAATTTAATGCTTCGATATTCATTTACTAAAACATGCTAAATCTTTCTTTTTTAGGGTCATCCGCATCCATATAAAACAGTCAGCGCTAAGGCATTGGAAGATTCGCAAGTAATAAGGCTACCGATGGCTGCATTCCAAGAAGTTTTTCATGAATATCCTGACATATTTGTTCGGGTAATGCAAGTGAGTATCAAAAGCACACAAGACGCGCGCTTGGGGCCTCAAAATAAGATATATTTTATAAAACCCATGTAATGTTTTCAATTCAGAGTAAGTAACTTGAAAAACAGGCCCTCCAAATTTGATTGCCCCTAAGGCCTCCCAATTGCTTAATCCGTCACTGGCCACCAACTGCAACACATTGTTTGGATACATTTCCTCTACGCAGTGAACATATAGACTATATGAAGTTTCTTAAATGCCGTATTACTTTTCAGATTATTATGGTGAGGCTACAGAGGGTGACATTCACAGCTCTGCATCAATATTTGGGACTCAGCGCTGAACTTGTCAATCCTGTAAGTGATACTTCTCATTGCCTATAGCTTTCCAGTCTCTAACTTTATTTGTACAAGTGACTTATAAAATAACTCACAAAATTTGCCAGTTCAGTCAAAACAAATCAACAGTTTAGCTTTTGTTGTAGATGTATTCATAATACTTTTGAACTGTAAATCTTTTGAAAGACATCACAATTAGTGATCTAGATATTGTCTATGGAATTTATTTACAATAAACAACATGACAGACCAAATGCGCTTCTGTAACTAAACCTTTACAACAATTATGATTGATTTTTTTTGTATATAAAATTACATTAGCTATTCCCCTGATTGTTGATGTCTATGTCGTGGTCTTTCATAACTCTCAACATCTCTATGAGAATAAAATGTAAACAATCATTCTTATGGTGACGCATTACTCTATAAGTTTACAAACTTAGGGTCTCTTGGCATTTGAAGATCTTATGATTAGATGGAGATTTTTTTTATTTATACACCTAATATGAAGACTTCCAATAATTTTGAGATGCTTTTTTGATATCTGTCGAATAGGACCTCTAATTTATATTGCTCTCGGGGACACCCAAGTGCATAATCGGACACTGCAATCTTATGTAGAACCCAGATCTAATTACTCTTTGATTCACATTGAAATTTACCATGTTAATATTCAAATTACTTTTAAAAATGACAGTTAAATTTAATGGTAAACGCTAGTGTTGCTATGTCATTATGAGTAATTGTTTATTTTGATTAATCTGGGGTTATATAAATCATTTTGACATGACAATGGACATAAAACTTTATTGTAATAATATTGATTATGTTTTTTATTGTTACTAATGTACAGTCATTCATATTTAATTGTTTCATTGGTATCTAAACATTATCAGTATTTCATTTCACAAGTACTACGTAATAATTTGAAATTTTTCATTTATGTGGACTTTATTTTTGTTATTAAACATGACATCACAGAGTTATTTATTGACTGTTGAAATCATTATTAGTTATGTGTGTAGAGCAGCCATACTCAACCTGCGGCCCAGTAAGCTCTCCAGAGGTGAGCTAAAGGAGTTTTGGAGATATCTGGGGAAAAGGTATAACAAATCGAGGATTTCAAATTCCTCGTTGAGCTAAAAAAAAAAAAGGAGTTTTGGAGATATCTTGGGAAAAAGTATACCAAATCGAGGACTTCAAATTCCTCGTTGAGCTAAAAAAAAAAAAAGGAGCTTTGGAGATATCTTGGGAAAAAGTATACCAAATCGAGGATTTCAAATTTCTCGGTGAGCTAATAAAAAAAGGAGTATACCATAAATATGTTGCGGCCCACGTAGAGAAGCAAATATCGGAATGTGGCCCGGAGGAAAAAAAGGTTGAGTATGGCTGGTTTGGAGTATGGAAATTCCTGGGTTGGCTTTTAGTTTTTCGAGTCCATCATTGGTCATTTTTTTCGTTTCCATTGTGGCTCCAGGGCCGTGACAAAAAGTGCACCTCCATGTTCATGAACTCGCCGCAGAGGGGTCGAGGTAACAGCGGAGGCGGTGGCCTCCGCGACTTGGGCCATCACACGCCCGACACTGGCACATTTTCACCGTCATCCGATTACAGCCCCAGGGACAACGCTCACGGGGTGATCACATACGATTTATTAATTATTCATACCATCACTTGCAGCCTTCTTACAAAAAAATAACAGTAACATTTAATAACCAAATAACAAGAGCTAGTAATTTTTGTATTTTGATATAGCATAGTTAAAATAATTTATTTACCTATAAATAATGCTTTTTTTGTAAATTTTGCACAACTGTAAATTTTGTAATTTTATCTTAATATCTTAGTTTGGAATAATAAATGATACCAGCTGAAATGAACTGTCAATTATTGATGGAAAGGCATTATATATATAAAAATATGACATAATTTCTTTTGTACTAATTTAATTTAAGATTTCGACTGAAGGTGCTTGGTGGAATTTCAATATTAAATTTGAATCGTTCAAACTATGTACATTCTCACAAATTTTGTCAGTTCAAGTTCATCCGTGCACTTGAATGCCTGAAGATGCCGAAAGGCGAAACCCGGGTCGTAAGTGACAAAATTTGTGAGAATGTACATAGTTTGAACGATTCAAATTTTCTTTTGTACTAGACTTTACTAAACTAGACTTTTGTACTGGACAGTTCAGATGAGCAAAAAAACCAGCTCCGATTGCTTCATAAATTTGTGGAATTAGTACAAAGCCTTTCCACCAAAAATTAACAGCTCATATCAGTTGTCATCATGTATTTTTATACCTACCACACCTGTAAATTAAAAATTGCAGAGTTTGAATAATTATTAAACAAATAATAAAATATAACAACAACCTTTTATTAATTTTTGTATTCATGCCGCTGATATTTTTCAGTTTAAATGTTTTAGTAATTCAAAAATTGTAATATATTACATATAAGAAAGGAATTTCCTTTTTCTTTTATCTCTGATTGTGTTATGTATTTATTACCTTCGTTGTTCTCAAATATTTTATCAATTTGTTTTTTGTGGCTTTTATTACTTAATAATATTTTTAAATATCTACTCTATTAGCAATATGCTGGGATTCAATTTGCTTTTTGTATTAATATGAGTCTGCATTTCTTATTTGAATTGCTTCAACTTTAAAATTCAATTTCAATGTTATTGTATTTTCAGGAAGGCGCTCAAATTCTTTACAACACTTCTTGCCCTTCGCAACCGCATGGTTCACTAAAAAGAAGTAAGCAACCAGATATGGTTGCGGACATTACTTCCAGTACTTCACTTGTAAGCTTTTAACATAACCATATAATACAACTATCTTACTCTGCAATCTATCGGTTCTATAATACGTGGTTTTTTCGAAAACTTACCCATAAATTTCTGCAAACAGAAATTTAAAGAAAACTAAAACTAAAAGTATGCTATAAATATATGCATATAAATATATGCATATAAATACCAACTAACAAACAGCTAATGATAAAATTAACAAAGTAATCTGCTGAATTCTTAAATATTTGAAATAATTTTTACCAAAACAAATATATATATCGACTGTGGAAAGGAAAAAGGACTTAACCCACAGTTTCTTCAAAACAGGTTTTTTTCGATAATCACAATGTATCAAACTTGATACACGTTCTATCAAAAGGATGCAAGCTGCAAATGCCGAATTAGTATCTAAATTTAGCTTTTAAGTTTGAAAAAATGACCTTGAAAAAAATTAAAACCAAGTAAAAAGCCTGAAATAAAGATTTTTCCTAGTCAATTTCTTTAATTAATATTAGATTATGTCAATTAACCCTTAGACCGCGGTTGACTGCTATAGCAGCCCAATCTGAACCGATCTGGATCCGAGCCGCGGTCAAAAGGTTAAACACCAGTTTAGAAGTCTCCGTGCACTTAAGGGTTGTGTATAATTCATAATTTGCATATGTCACAAAATCATCAAAACACGTTTTTAGCGCCTCCTGTAAAATTTTATATGTGTGGGTTACGTCTTTTTTCCTTTCCACAGTCGATATGTATATATATATTGATTCAAGAATTTTGTGTATTTTCAGTATGTTTATTTTGTTCTTAAAATCTCATGTCTTCAACAATCAGTGACGTCCCTAGTCTATTTGCCGCCCCTAGGCAGCGTTTAAAATAGCGCCTTTACTATTTTTCGAAATAGATTTTTTGAAATTCAATTACATATAAATTTCTTAAAGCCACAAGAATACATGTGTAATTTTTTTCATTATTTCCCATTATTCTAGGAATACATTTACAAATATAGAAATTTAAATTGTCTACTCGTCTACATACTCAAAAAAAAAATGCCACTTATTGCGTTTTGGTTGCAGATGTTTCATACTATATGTGTACCTTATCAAAGACAAGGAGGAATCATATTTATTCTACGTGTCACAAAAATATTTAGTCATTTAAAAAAATATTATGTGATTATTTGCCGCTCCCTAGAACTTGCCGCCCCTAGACATCTGCCTACTCGCCTATGCCCATGGCACGTCTCTGTCAACAATGTTTATTATTTCACAGGGACGACACAAATAAAGCTTAGTCGAGATTGTAATGTTTGACGCTAGTAGGGTTTAATGAAAAGCATTTGAGCCGCATTAATTTTTCATTTTATATTTGAAAATTGAAATAAACCATTCTTTTACGACATTCTAATATCCTGTTGCTAGTATAAAATAAAAATCACTCTAATTTCTTAATTAATATGCTTATTAATTTAACTGCCCTGTGTTTTGCTTCTTTGAATAGCCTCACATGCATAATATTTACAGATAACATTGAAAAATTGTTTTGATATTTTTGTATTAGTTTCGTACTCGGCAATAAAAGTCTGACTTTTCATAAATAACAAAAGAATAATTAGGTACAGAGTGCAGCAGTATTAAGTTAGTTAATGAGCAAGAAAAATAATCAAGTCATCAACTAAGCATCATGTCTGTTTTTTATTTCCTTCAGTAAATCAGTAGTTACCTTGTAAAAACTTATTTTGTACAAAATATAACGTTTTTCTTCTTTAATATAATTGAACCATTCTAATTTTAACCAGTCATTTATTTATCTATAGAAAGTTGATAAGCGATATTTATTTTTTCACTCAGTTTTGATATTGTAATATGAAGCCAAATACTAAGCTAATACTGATCCAGATAAAAATTCTACAACACGCCAATACACTTTAAGCTAAACTACTACTGAAGTGATCATTATCTATCTGTCGATTTTATGAATTTTTTCATTAACATTGTTCCATTGCAGCATCCTCCGGATGTACACCCGCAACCTATGTCCGGGCCGGGTGCTTCTTCCAGGCCTATGGCTTCAAACAGACGTCGGACATCAGTGACGGCCCCTTGTGACGCTTTAGATGAACTAGCTCTCGTTTCCATAGCGACCGCGGCATTCGTTAAAGAGCTCGGCTTGGAAGACGACTCTCTGCTTCGCGGAGGTAACGTTCAGATCCGAGAGATTCCCGCAGGCACATATCTCATGAAAGAGGAGAGCCACAAGGTGAGCAAACTTACAAAAAACTTTGATGTATATTATCTACCGTGTCAATGATGAAAGGGCCGACTCTGTCAGTCGACGGCAAATCGAATTGAGATAACTTAATTTTAAAAATTATTAACTCTTAACTCTTTAAGCCTGTATGATGTGTACAGCAAAAAAATTAATAGCAAAAGTTCATTGATTTTATTCAAATAACTTGAGTTCTTATAAAGATTATATTGAAATTTTAGTAATAAATACTTTTTCTTGTATTTTTTCAATCCAAAAAAACTGTTGAATGTTACAAAAATTAATAGCATTTGTAATGATAGAGTTCTAGAATTCAACACATTCTCATCCTATGAAGAAATAATTTTATGGCTCTATATTACCAAGTGTTATTTAAAATGGCGAAAATAAAAATGTAATCTAAAATGTAAAACTATGGTCGGAGCCTTCTTAGAGGTACCATTCAGTGCCGATAAAGCACCGATCTGTTAGTAATAAATTTAAATAACAAGCTTGAAAACTGCTAGTGTCAAAATTATTTGCCCAGTATGTCACCAAAAAAGTTTTTGAAAAATAACATCATTTTTTATTTATTTGAATACAGGAAATAAAAAAGCTACTAAGTACCAAAAAAAGTGAGTATGTGTCACATAGAACATTTCTGCATACTCACTTTTTTTTGGTATTTTGTACCTTCTATTACCTGTATTCATTTGTTAATGTGCTAATTATGCTATTCATTGGATATAATAATTTTATAATTTTCTATAATATGCCCTGTGTTAGATAAGTCAAATATTAGTCTGTGCTGTTCAATTTGCTTTCACATTTATATTTTCATTGTTTGTACAGTCAACCCTTCTATAGCGTCAACATAGGGACTACGCTATAGAAAGTTAGGCACCGCAAGCACGAGTGACTAATACGTGAGGGGGCATTGACCTTTCGTATTTTGTCAGGGGAGTTCAACGCGGCAGTTTTTTTTTAGATGTTTTTTAAAATCAGTTATGATATGATGAATAAATAATAAAAAGCTAAATATAAATTATAAAACTTTTTCTGGAATATGTTTTATTTTAGGATACATATTAATCTATTATAAAAAAATTTGTTTGTTCATACTTTATGCGTTGCCACACCGCTCATCCGATTGCAATAAAACTTTTACAAACTGTTTGCTTGCACTTCCGGGAAGTTTATAGGCATAGTAAAATCAACTTACAGTAGGTAATAGTCAATGTTTGTATGTCTGCCATACAGTTCATTTTGACATTGTACGCTTGCACTTGCGCGAAGGTTAGTATAATTATCTTACAGTAGGTGGCGCATGTGTCGTACCATAGACAATCGACAGCAAACGTCAAAAAGAAAAAGGAAGACATGCACTTCAATAAACACAAATAAAACAAAAACACTTTTTTTCTTTGAGTGGCATTGCAACGCTTGCCGGGAACCGGCTGGTATATAATAAAAAATATATTTAAAACAAACAATTTATGTAGAAAGCAAAAAAAAATTGTAAACATCTTAAATTGTGTAATTATGCATTTAATTACTGTCGGTCAGCTAATATCACGTTCCATCGAGTCTTTAAAATACTGTACTTTTAATGTAATAGCAAAATACATTTCTTTTTCAGTCTTTCCTTGGGTCCATTTGACAACATGGCTAAGAAATAAAAATAAATCTATAAATAATTTAATCGTTTTCTTTCACAGTTTGTATTATATAAAAAATTTAAAAACCACAAAGTATTTAATTACAAATTAAAGAAATCAAAACTAACGGGCATAATTATTACAGAGGCCTTATTATGTTATTGGATATAAGATAATACTATTATTAAAATTAATAAATATGCACATATTACATAATCAAATAGTTTTATTATTAAAGAATAGAATGGTTAAAAACCCCTGAAAAGTGTATACATAATGCAATAAAAAAAAGCGTGCATCGATTCACTCGATCATAATTTGTTCCATGGCTAAACGAGTAGAAAAATATGTTCTTACTGTATTGTGATGAATATCTTTGGAATGTTTTTTCGACAGCACCGCGCTGATGCAATGATTTACGCTATAGAAGAGATCGCTATACGAAAAAACTCTTTAGAAGTTGACGCTATAGAAGGGTTGACTGTATATTATAATTTGGTTTGTGACATTTTCGAGCTCGCACTTGAATGTTTTCAGCACGAGACCTTGCTATCAATTACAATTTTGAATTAAAACATAATGATTATTAAAAAATTATGTTGGTTTCATTTTCACGAAAAGTACGCCAGGGACAAAGATTAATCAATTTACTACTATTTTCGGTTCACTACTTGTTCCCCTTAAATCTATTCAATACTATATTAGATAAGGAGAATCTTGAAGGGAAATTTTTAAAAAATCAGTCAATAGAATCTGTAAAATATTTTTTTTTAGAGTATGTTCTTTTCCTGTATTAGGCCATAATTATTCAGCAAGTAAATAACTTTACTAATTAATATTGTTCCACTGTTTTTGAGTTGCCGCTTTGTTTTAATTTATCAGATGTCAGGAACGTGGCCACAACATCCACAATTCGAAAAGGTCAGATTTCATCGTACAACACACGAGGATTGGTGGATTCCAATATGTTTATTGTTTCAAATGCTCTTCCATATTCGTGATGAATCTGTTTCTATCAACTGCATGGTGTTATTGTAGAGGGAATTTATATATTGCTTTGACATATCAGTGATTTTAAAATGTATGATTTGTTTACGGCAATGTCAGTAGTATCAGTGATTAAGCGATTTTTTATCATTATGTTGTTGTCATTTTGGATGAAAAATTAAAATAAAAAACAAAACAGCAGTAATAGCCGATTATTTATGTACGATATTTTCTACAGTAAAAGTTTAAGATGAATGGTAAAAATGTTCAGCAAAATGTTCATAATTGTACTGTTCTGCAACAAGGGTGTCATATTCCAAAGAAATATACGAAGAATAAAATATTTCCTTTGATGTTATACTACTACCAAGCTCCGATTCAATATTCTAAGTATTATGTGTCACTGTCAGTTTAGTAATTTTGAAATAACATCTGTCAAAAAGCATTCCTCAGACATGTAGAATCTCAAATTTGTGCAAGTAGGTCTTCATTTTCAATTTTTTTAAAATATCTTCTAGTTTCACCACAACCAAAGATATTTGTATTTGCTAGAAACATATTTCGTAAAAAATTAACCTTTTGCTTTGTTATTGTAACTGCTCGAAAGGATTTTGAAGCACTTATTGTGGTAGCTCGTGGGAATGATTTAAAAACCACATTATCAGTATACTAATAATGCCGCAAACTTGACAGCTGGACAAGATTCATTGTTTTTGTTTTAATTAGAAATATAATAAATAGTTAGTTGAGGTGAAATGATATTTTTGTATTTGTTTTTCGCGAGTCTACACTACAAAGAGATTTTTATGTATTTTTACAGGAAAATATGAATGTGTTTTGATAGTACTAACATAAACTAGTTAGTTATTATTTACTTTTGAGGTGTTAATTGTTAATTCTTGGTGGAAAGGCATTATACATAGTAATAAATATTATTCCAATTTAAACTGACTTCTTGACCTTAAAGCACAGTATTGCTGCACGGTTGTGTCTGCTCTCATAATTTCTATTCAATTACTTCTTCGGGATTTTGAAAGACTTCAAAGCCCTAATACATATTTATGATCCAGTACTTTCTTATCTCTATTATGCACTTAACTAACAGTTTTCTATTATATTATAGTGACAGTTTTATAAGTATAGTGCTTATAATAAATAACATTTGAAATACTTTATATTATGTTTTATACAAGCTGGTAGTATAACAGTGGCCATTATCTATTTTATTTAATTCAGTTTTAAACAATCGTAAAAAAAAATTCTACATTAAGAGAACTCTGTTAGGTTAAAATTGTTCAGTATTTTACTACCAAGTTTTATTTAAATATTTTTTATTACCGCATCATTCACAATTGTTCTATGTCTCTTTTGCAGGATGTGGCTCTGATTTATCTGCTCTCGGGGACCTTGGTGGTGTCGCAAAAAGTTGCAGAGGGAGACACAGAAGTCCACATGTTTAGTGCATACCCAGGTAACTACATTTTATCAATCATTCACAGCTATTTTAAATTTATTTTATTATAAATAGGTTATTTTAAATACTCCAATATAATGCCTAAATTTTCATTGTCTGCATATTTGTTATTTAAAACGTTTATGTTCGATTTGTGCTCTTCAATTCATATGGTATGCAAAAAAATTATTTACCGTCCTTTTTTATGGTTAATATCAGAAAAAACTAACAATGTCTTAACAAGAATTTCTCCCTAGTTTCCCCTTAATAATTATCAACCAACCTAGTGAGACTTAAACTTCTTTTTTCATATTTTCAGGTTTCTTATTTATTTATTTATTTGCTATAACGTTACAAATTGATATTTTCGATGGATTTGACAGTAACTTGGTGGATGTTTATTTTTAATATCAAATAAGATTTGATAATATTTTCATTCCACTCATTTTGTTTCAAACTGTGACACGTGTTTCTCTTCTTTAAGAAGCACCTTCAGACTAACTATCGTTAGGTTTTTGTGAATAAAGTAAACATTAAGGTAATATAGGCACCGTACAGCCAATGTAAATGTATGCAATTAATTTATGTATTTCTATGTTTATTTATCATATTTACAGGTGAAATCGTCGGTGGATTGGCAGTTTTGACAGGAGAACCGAGCTTCTTCACAATCAGAGCGAAGCACTTTTCTAGAATTGGACTCCTATCGAAGAACACTGTATATAAGTAAGTCCCTATGAACTGTCAACTTGTTAATTGTATTATCAAAATAGGAAAAAATATTTACAGGAATAAAAAATATATTCCCAGAAAGTTTACAGAAGAATAATTCCAAATATTTGAATGGCATATATTCGTAAAATTAATTGTAGAAGGAACATAAAAGTTTTAGAGTTTTTTTAGAGGAGGAAGTACATCACTAATACTACCTCACTTCTCCGTTTCTTATGATGTTTCTTTCCATTTCAGTATCATGAGGGAAAGACCAAAAGTTGTTCTAAACATTGCAGACACGGTTATCAAGAGGCTCTCGCCATTCGTTAGACAAGTTGATTTTGCATTGGATTGGGTAAGTAGATAATTACACATTACCTCGTGACCGTAATCAACTGGAACTATTTTAGTTTTCTTCTATAGTGTTTATCATTTGAATATTTTTCTGCTACGCATAACGACATTAGTTGTTTATTGTTTTATTGTAGGTATTTTTGGAATCTGGTCGTGCTGTTTACAGACAGGGCGAAGAATCGGACTCGACATTCATTGTTTTAAGTGGGCGTTTGAGGTCTGTCATCACGCATCCCAATGGTAAAAAGGAACTTGTCGGAGAGTATGGAAAGGGAGATTTGGTTGGCATAGTGAGCATAATATTTATTTTTTAGTATAAACTAAATATAGAAAACATATATATATCAGGGATCGGCAAACTTCCAAGTGAGAACAGTCGAGTTGTCAAGGATACAGGATAGAAAAGGTATCGGAAAATGTGATAATTTCAAAAGTTGATGTCTGAAAAGGCGCAGTTTACTGACCTCTGTACTAGACAAATATGTTGTTTTTCTTACACTGGTAGATATCCTGAATTATTATTATGTAATTGTCACTATTTTTTTTAATCTAACTAGACAAAAAAATCATTCTTGATGTTCAATAGCTGACCGTCATTAAAATAACATTTACATCATAAATGTCTAGTAGATCCTGCTATTGAAAGACCCATAATATAAATTAAGAGAAATAACATATTTTTCAAATTGCTGGGCATTATATTATAGATTCTAATTTTATTGAAATCTCAAATCACCTGTTAACCGCTCCATGTCATTGTATTGCACTTAAAGAGTCTCAGTTTATCAATAGAAGGTTTTTTTTCCAGTTTTAGAATTGAACATTGAAATTCAAAATAAATCTCTGCTCTGCAGTGGTAATCTTAATATTTTTAAACACAGGTTGAGATGGTCACCCAGACCAAAAGGAGCACAACCGTGATGGCTGTAAGAGATTCTGAATTGGCCAAACTTCCTGAAGGACTGTTCAACGCCATCAAGTTACGATTCCCAGTCGTCGTCACCAGGCTTATTAATTTGCTGGGACATAGAATATTAGGTGAGTGTGCTCCAAATGTGTCAAATCTTAATCTTGTACCACTGCTATTTGACAAAAGATTCAATGGCTTTATTTATAATTAAATCTATGATAGGCGAGTTTACAATTCGTGTTAATGTTTCAGGGTCGTGGCAGAAGCCTAGTCATGGAATAGGTCGAGCGAATCCAGCAGTGGATGCGCGACCTACTCAACTCAATTTCTCCACTGTGGCCATTGTACCTGTCAGCGACGACGTTCCTTTGACTGCGTTCACTTATGAACTATATCATTCACTGTGTGCCATTGGTAACTATCATCCCTTAACTTTCCTCTTGTGATAGAAATAGCATTCCTCCAATATACGTCACCAAGCTTTATTTTAATATCTTCAATGTAGCTATAAGCCCGTCAAATTGACTGATCTGTTAAAATGCATTATTGTTGGCTTGTATAACAAAACACTATTCACTGGGGCAGGCAACATGAATGTCTTGCTTGTGACAAAGAGCATTGTGTCTTAATTTTTCTGGTTGAGGAAAAGAGAGCTTAAATTTTAATTAAAATACACTCATTTAATTGAAACACATTCAAATCTAATATGCTACCTTCACTGCTTTGAGTCATGAGTGATTGGTCGCATTGCTCGAGCAGGACAATAGTACAGCGAGAAATAGAATGGCAATGTCACCAAACGCCTTGGTCTATATATAGATGTTCACTAGAGATTTGTCACAACACACAAATTTAACATTTGTCTAATTTTAATAGAAGTCATTCATTTTTTATAAAAAAAATATTTGCTCCGACAGCAATTTAAATATTAAGCTTCACTTGGATGGACCCGAGCCCTGGACTGCCGCCCACTGGTAGTCGATAACTAAACTTACTTTCTGTTTTCCATTCTTTCAGGGCCTACATTACGCCTGACCTCAGACGTGATAAGAAAGATGTTGGGGGTCAGCATAATGGATCCCAATAATGAGTACAGACTGAGCTCTTGGCTTGCCCAGCAAGAAGATAAACATAAGGTATGGTCATATTCCTGCTTTACATACAGCCACGTGTTGCATTTTGCCTGCTATAATGTTCTGATTCATTTATTTCCAAAGTGGTGGAAATTCCGTAAGGATTTTATGAACGACTATAATTTCTGCTTTGCAGATAAAAAAAATGAATAAAAATAATTATTCCATAGATCACAATTACTGTAAAAATTACTTACCTGATTGTGATTAATAAGTATCACTAATCAATAAATTGTTTTTTGAAAGCCTGCAAATAAGTATTGTTGCAGATTCCTAGTTCTGCACCTGTATATATATTTCGTGATTATTACAATAGCTTTTGTTTTTCTCCAGGTGGCCTTATACCAGTGCGATCCTGGATGCACCCAGTGGACGCAACGGTGTGTGAGACAGGCCGATTGCATTTTGATTGTCGGGCTCGGTGACAAAAAACCCAGTATTGGAAAGGTATTTGTTTATTTATCCAACTGCAAAACAGGCTAACTATTTCGGCAAAGAAAATTGCCGAGACAATTTGCTATAAACAACAATGGTAATAATATTAGAAAAAAAAACAATTATATTTTATAAAAGGAAAAAAAATGTTTTAAATGTAAAGTATTTTTAGAACAAAATTAAAATGAAAACACATTGAGTGGGTTATTATAAATGTCTATATCTATTGGCAGTGAATTGCAAGTTGAAGTTGCAATGCTGCCTAGATATAATAGTGTTCTTGACGGGAAGATGTGAGATTCATCACAAAAATACTATAGAGTTGAATATTCCTGAGAATTTCAGGATTGCAAACTTTGCCTTTTCAAAATTAAAAATATCGCTTAGCTACATACTTCCTTGAAATATAAACTGTTGAATTTTAATGTTAATAATACATTTATTTAATTATTCTGCATTGTTACATGGTGTTACAGATTGAAAAGGAGATTGAGCGTTTGGCGATTCGTACCCAAAAAGAACTGGTGCTTCTCCACCGCGAGGGAGGTCCTAGGCCTCGAGGTACAGTTGACTGGCTTAATATGAGAGCCTGGGTCTCGTCACATCACCACATTCTCTGTCAGAATAGAATGTTCACAAGGAAGAGTCAATATAGAATTGTAAGTCATTTCAGAGTATGCGTATTAATACTTAATCAGGAAATAACCAAAATTCTATTTTTAGTTGTTTAAGCTCTATCGCCTGGCCGTGGAAACTAACCTACTATTAAATAATATTTCTACTAAACAAATGCTTAATACAAACATTACAATTTTGTCATCTTTTATTTATGAATGACTTGCTAGGCGACATTAACACTTCAAGCCAGTACGACATGCACGCATGCGAAAACAATGCTCTGTTTTGATGTCCATTTATAATAGCAAAAGCTCACCAATTTCATTCCAATCACTCGTGATATATAAAGATTGATTTAAATTTCAATTTTTATGAAGATTGTTAATATTTGACATTTCATGCTGTGTAGTTTCATTTTACACATGTACAAAATTTTGATTCTTCTGTTTAATGAATACTATAAGAATATTAAAATATTCTTTTTCAGTGTGAACTCTACAATAAGGTGCTGATGTCGGAAGCATCTGTCCACTCTGACTTCTCTCGACTTGCGAGATGGCTCACCGGCACCTCAGTCGGACTGGTCTTAGGAGGAGGAGGCGCCAGGGGTGCTGCCCACATCGGAATGATCCGAGCCATTCAGGTTAGCTGTCACATAACAACAAATAGTCTGAAAATTGTTAAGCGTTTCAAACAATAAAGAAACTATATATTTCTCACTGTCATTTTGTTTACAGGAAGCTGGTATTCCAATTGATATGGTAGGAGGCGTCAGTATTGGCGCTTTCATGGGAGCCCTCTGGTGCAGCGAAAAAAATATCACCACTGTAACTCAAAAAGCAAGAGAATGGTCAAAGGTTGATATCAATCTATGTCATCTTATTTAATTTTCAATAGTCATAATAATTCAACATACATCATTCTTACTTTCTTGGTTAGATTCGTCGGTAATTTTGTGAAAGTTCATTTTTATATGTAATAAAATTACATTTGATAACTTTGTTGTGTTTATTCGTAAACGTTGCGATGGTCTGATGATGCTTTTCAAAGAAGTGAAACACGTGTCACATTCTGTAACACAACGTGGTATAACAAAGCCATCAAATTTAATAGTATATTTTACAGATTACATTTTTACATTTATTTTAATTTGAAAAAAATATTTGGCATTACAGTTAATGCGCCAAATATTTTAAAGTTGAAAGATCATACGAGAAAAACTCCATGAGAATTTATTGCAAGTCACTCGAGATTGACTCGAGGTAAAATGACATCAAAAACACCCACATCTTAGGTCTCAAATTTTATTTTTCTTAGTACTTTGTCGACCGCTGTGGTCTAGTTACTAGACCACAGCGGTCGACAAAGTTTTGATTTGCGATTCAAAAAGGCAATTCTTATTTTAATTACTGTTCCACACTTTTTCCATTCTTATATTTGTTCTGTAACTCTGAAAAAAAAATAGTTATTGTATTTAGTATATTGTTGTCTCTATTTAATACCTAAATACAACAAGTATGATGAAAATATAACCTCAGTCAATAGACTACGAAAATTTCAAAAATATAAAAACTTTTTGGGCAACGCTACAATGTATATAACTGACTTCATAATAACTTTTTTTTCCTTCAAAACTTACTTACAAAGAGTGACAGTTATTTCATTATACAGCCAAATGGAATTTACTCACTTAGGTCAAGTCTCGCTCTGGCAATCACAAAGACATTTGTGTCATTAATAGAGTCCGAACTGAAAAGACCAGAAAACCTGAACTCTACGTAATTACTCTCAAATGAATTACTTTATCTTATTGCGAAAGCGATTCTTTTAACACTGCCGTTTTAGCAAATTTTTATTTCATTACATTTCAAAAAAAAAATAATTTGACGGGTATACCGTTTTTTTATTTTCCCAGAAAATGACACAATGGGGAAGACAGTTACTCGACCTGACGTACCCCGCGACATCAATGTTCTCAGGCAGACATTTCAACACGACAATAAGGAGTACTTTCGAGGACACGCACATTGAAGATCTGTGGCTTCCGTACTTCACCGTCACCACAGACATCACCGACAGCTGCATGAGAATACATCGCCACGGTAACTATCAAATTTTCATCAGCCTAGAGATTATTTATCAATTTATTCTAAGCTATTTTCAATTTATCACTACATGATGCCTCGTTTGATTTTTTTTCATCAAAATAAGGTTATTGACGTATACACTTCTTTAAAATTATTTTTTCAATTAAGCAATCTGTAGTTTCAATATAAATTTCTTTAGGTTGCACTGAAATAATTGAATAACTGTGGTCTTATTTGTTTTATAACTCAAATCTTTTAGTATCACATTTAAACACCATCTGTGCGGTATTTCTATTTGAAAGTTCTGTCTTTACATTGACTGTGACAGAAATGTTGCCAGTAAATTCAGTTCCTATTTTTCTTATGCATATTTAAAGTTTTTTATGTGATTTGTATTTTATTTGTTGATACATTTCTTTCTATTTAGATTATATGTTGTAAAATTAATGTAAATTAATGGTCTCACATCTCTCAACTAACATAGTAGCATAAACAATAAAACATCAATGAGTCAACAAAAAAAATGATTCCTAGAAAACAAATTTGAATAAGCAGAAACAATTTTGGGTCATTTAGTGGTTCCAAATAATTATAATAAAAATTTAACGTTTATAAAAGTATAAATTCATTGAATAATTATTTTCAAATATTCCCACAGTGATCGTTTACGATTCTCATTTATTTTCATTTAATAATTTACTTCCGTCAGTTAATTGTGATCTCTTGTAATTTTATTCTGCAAGATTGTTTAGAGTGCTATAGAAGATCGCAATAAGCCAGAGATGTTATGTGGACCTAATTACTTTATTATTATCAGTCTGTCTTTGTTGTCAGTGTTGTTGTCTCGTTAAATCGAATGATTTAAAACAAAACAAACAAAAAAACATTTCTTTTTTGCACCCATAATTATTTCTTACATTTCTTCTACTTCCTGTCTTAAACTAATCACTATTACTTCATCTCCATTAACAATCTTCCTATCTACCCTCGGTCATCTCATGAAAGAACATTATCATATGTGAGGGCGTTCACATTAACGTATAAATAGGTGCAATTGTGCACATATTTATATGCTACTGCATAATGTGAAGGGGCGTTGGTTTGAGGCTTAACATTGCCACATTGCATACCTGATACAAATATTGCCAGTTAAAAAAATCATATAAATTTCAATTAAGTAACCTTTTTGTATATACATATTATTTATTCATACTGGCGTATAAGATGCTCATATTTTTTTTATACATTTAGCTCACATCGGCAGTAATAAAAGATGCACATTACTTATTTAATAATTGACTACTAGAGTACTTATATATATATATATATATATATATATGTAATTTTTTTTTCTTTAGAAAATTTTGCTGATTATTTTAATTCATGTTTAATATCTTTCATGAAAGAAACCAATAAAGTTTTGTTTACAAAATTCACTACGGTGTAAATTACAGTTTATGCCTAAAATACTCATCTTCTGTAAGCTATCCCTTTCATTGTATACAGTGAAATATTTAGCCTATATAGTGTTTGAAACATGAGATGTTTTCTTATAATGACAGTATATTTACTAAGCTAAATCATTTTCTGTCATAGCAATTAACAGCTTAACAACCGCGGATGCGTATTTGAGTCTTTGAAAAACAAAGGTTGCTGGCCGGCGGACTCATTTATGTGTATAGGCGTATCTGGGTCTGGAGTATTTGGAAGCTAAGAAAATTAAATTTTGTAAAGATACCTCAATTTGTTTACAAATTATAGTGAATTTAGTAAAATTACAATTTGTGCGAATTTTATTTCGCCAGGTGAAATTTCATAAAAAAAACGTGCGGTCGTTAAGCTGTTAAGTAAATTTAAATAATTATTCATATGTGAAAAATGTTTTATTTATTCCCCAATTACTGCATCTTTCATTATTGTCGACCATGTGGTGACATCTTTTACGCTAAATAAAATTTAAATTGCCTATAGCAGTCTATTGAAGCTTCCATGTGGTTAATCAAATTATATTAACTGCGCTTAAAGTGTTTCCGTCAAAATAAATTATTTATGTTTGCCCGTAAATGCTTCATTAATAAAATCACTGACCTCTTTATTTATAATTGAATATATTACGTAAATATTAGTCTGCTTTTTAGCCGTCTTAAGTGTCTATGTGTATTCATTTTTTTTTAATAGCTAATCGATATTTTATTTTCTATAATAAAACTCAAATTTCACTCACTTTTTAAAGACATAGTTATTCAGTAAAAGCTAATTGATGTATTGATTAGAATTTTAATTAAGAATTTTAAAGTAAAAATAAAATAATGTTTAAATTATGTACGAAGAAAAAAACCTTTTAAAATAGCTTGAAATCGTCCAAATCGAATGAATGACTTTAAGATATTATTTTCAGTGTATTTTACAGTACAATCTTGATTATCCGCCTGAATTTCAGGTGGATGTTTTCCGCATAGCTCTGTATCTTCATATTAGAGCTCGAAGTACTCGTATAAGCATTTGCATTACTTGATGCAAATGCACAACAATTCCATAGCTATATGCTAATTTTACCAGAATATTCAGTTACTTCAAATGCATTAATTTAGTAATAAGTAAATAATATAAACGAAAGTTTAAATAATAAAAGAAGATGTGAGGTCATGAGAAGCCATTGTGTAGTCACTAAATGACCACCTTTCCTAACCGTTGATTATAATCAATATTTGAATTAGAACCTTTCTCTATTTTATACTAATTATTTAGGTACCTAGTGGCTGACATTTATTTGATGTTTATTTCTATTTATATATTTGAAGAGGTCAATGTTCCACGATTAATGAACTATAAAAATATTAAAATAATTGTATAATTTTTAAAAATAAAATAACCCATCATTTACATTATTTTATACACACATTTTAATTCCTACATTATGATATGATCATCTCATTATTTATTCCAAAAATGTCAGAGAAGGCACATTTTCCTATATCCATAGACAAAAAGCATTCTAGGATTTTATGCGGTTTTATCCTCTCAATAATATTCTTCAAAGATTCGAAAGAAGAATCTTACCAAGGAAGGCTATCTACATATTTTTTTTAGTAAAAATCGAAATGGTTTATGATTACTACAGTAACATTAATAAAAAAATTCTCTAAGTATACCACAAATATATACATTTGAGTTTAAACGCACTAGTTTTACCCGTGTTCATATAAGTATAAAATATTTGTTCATGAATGCATTTTTCAAAATGTCATTAAATCATTAAAATAAATTCAAAATAAGAGTGTTCTATCTATGACTGACTTTGTATAATATTATCAGAGGATATAATTTTATTATCATTGTAATGTTTTTTGTCTATCAACGCCATCTCTATTACGAAAACTATTTTTGGTGGATTGTCTCTTTTAACAATTTTTGTTCTCCAATGTTTCCAGCACTATGACTTACCGTTCTGAATATTTTTGTCATCATTCGAAAAAAATACTTTCGCTCGAACTTTACACATACAGTCTGTTCAGTCAAGTTGGTATCTTCACTTTACAGCCATATAAATTTATACATATTGAGTAGTAGTGTTGTTACTGTAAAAAAATTGTTAAATGGAAGATTAAAAAAAAACGAACACGGGAATCGCTTGTGATTGGTTACTTCAGCAAAAATGGTTGATTTTTTTATCTATCAAATTTAGATGTGTGTATAATAAACAATCCTTTTTATATTATATATTTATATCCCTCATTTCCATAGTACTAACAAATAGCCGGTCGGTATGCCGATTTGTTTGTGTGGAACATTTTATTTTCTTCTACATGCCATTCGGTACATTATATCGTTTATGACAAATCTCAAAAGAATGAGAAATTTCAATTTAATTATTGTAGGATGGTAAATGGTATATATCTCATTGATATATAATTTTTATATGCTTTTAATGTGTATTTTTTAATCTATTTTATTTCTCATTTAATACTGTGAACATTTGTTTCAATTTTAATCGTTAATCATATTCGATTAATTGTTAAAAAATATTTTTGGTACAGGAAAATTAACACAATAATAATTGTAGCCACCCACGTATTTAAATTGAATTATATGTAGAAAATATATTAGCATGCATTCAATTTAATTTATGAGCACGTATAGATAGACAAATGTTCACAATAATCAGTATTTATTTTACAAATTATTCTTATTGATTATAATTTATGCATATCAATGTGTTGCTTTGTGGGATTAAATATTTGTGTACATTATGCAAAAAGCACTGCCTTTTTAATGTTTATATGTTTCGACCGCTTTCAATCGCACATAAGCCTTTTTTTTCACCGCCTTCAAGATAAACTGTTCATGAAATGACCTCATGGCACCTTCACAATTAACATTAAACTTTGCATGATCTTAATTCTAACAAGGGTATGCTTTGTATATATTTTTTTCTAATCATTTACAGCTCTATTTTTATTCTACATCATTAAATTCCCATTTAACCACCGTCAACATGTCTGCTCCCTATAGAAGGATACGGATAAGACAGGTCTAGGTGTAAGGTGGTTAGGTTATGTCCCATTTTTAGGATTCGATGGGCGTGACAAAATTTAGACATCGCAGACTTTCACGTATTTGAACAGAAAATGATAAATCAATAAATCAATAAATTTAACTGTCCATACTGGGATTCAAATCCTTGAAAACCTTAACCGAAGCCAACAACGTTGCACCCTTGACTACGGGCCCGGCGATCTGGAATAAATGGAGAAAAATTCATGTTGAGTGAATACCTCAAAATATAATCAAAACCAGTATAAAATTGATATATTTTTTGCTAATTCACTAAATCCATTAATCACAGAGGATATCATCCTACTGTTTAAGGTTGTCTTTTAGTATTTTGATGTAAATAATTAATATATTATTTATGATGGATTCAAGAGCTACTTTTGGAAATTTATTTTAAGTATTTAAAACTTGAACCCCTTTATTATTCAATATATTAGATAACTAAGGGTGGCTCCTCTCTTAACTTTAATACCAAAAGGATTTCACACTAAGTAAATATTAATGCATTCCACACTTGTCATCCAGTCGCCAGAAAACAACCTGACCCATCTTTTTCAAAGGTTTACAATAGTTTCATCGGAGGATAAGTATCTAAGAAACTTAAAGACAATATTAGTAAAATTTTAATTTTATATTAATAGTATTCTTTGAAAATTCCCAAATATACTGCTGATTGGTTATGTGGAAGTCATAATAATATCGACCCATAATTGGCAGAGAAGGGTAAGCAACAATTCATAAATTTTACTGAAGGTTTTTTGAAATACTGTCGTAATAACTCGCGAAAAGAATTCCTGTAATACGATTTGTAATTTTTCGTCAGTTATATTATGAACCGATGCTTACGTTTTTCCACCAATTACGGGTCGATATATACTGTAGAAAACATTTTATAAAAGGAAAATCACTTTTTACTATAAATTAAAAGTGCTATGAAAACTAAAATAATATTTCTTTTCAGTTGTTTTTTTACTAATTGAAATTTTGCAATATATTCCCATGTAAACTTAAAAGATATTGGAATTCAAAAAAAGTAGGCCTATACAAATTATTGTTCTCATGAAATTAAAATTGAAATGATTTCAGTCAGACTTATTAGTTAGATTGCACCATCATAAATAAATTATCTTAATTTGTGTTGACTTTTCGTCAAAAATTGATCATTTTACAGAAAGTATTCTGACAGACTAACAATATTTTCACATAAAGTTAACAAACCTCTGCGCTTTCAATCACGAGTTTCTCTTATTTAATGTCGCTCAATGAAATTGCTAAGTTTACTTAACATGTTCACGAATGCACTCATCATTACACATTTTGAAATAACAAAGATTTTTCTGGCAAAACAGTGGAATTCTAATTTCATAGACAATGGTCTGTCCTTTGTTGTTGAGCATGGTAAAAATAGATTGTGAAGAAATTATGGAACCAAAATCTTTCCATTTTCGTTTCTTTTGTTTTTTTTTTTACTCTTTTTTACTTTTTTTTCGTTTTTTATATGAAATATGATTCAATACTATTAGGAGGCAATTATTATTTATAAAAAAATCTTAGTTTTGTTACAAACGATTCTCAGATTGGAAATATAATTAATTGCACAGTGACGTGAAGAAACTATACTGTATTGTCAGGTTATGTGTACTACATATTATAAAATTGCTAACGAGGGTGACTGATGAAATTTAACTTCAATATAA
This sequence comes from Himalopsyche tibetana, assembly GCA_030503985.1. Classification (NCBI taxonomy): domain Eukaryota; kingdom Metazoa; phylum Arthropoda; class Insecta; order Trichoptera; family Rhyacophilidae; genus Himalopsyche; species Himalopsyche tibetana. The sequence goes on along the minus strand of JAPJYX010000014.1, from coordinate 36,839,341 downwards.
GTTTTGAATCTGTCAAATTGTGTACGTTTTCATCTGTTTTCTTTCCAACAGGCAGGGTTTCACATGACATCTTGTCATTAGTTTCAAAACGTGGAAACATACAAAACTTGAATAATGCTTTTGTCATATATTAAAGTTTATCAGCATTACTCGAAAATTTATTGCATATTATGATCGACCAAAAGCAACAATAAATATATGTTTCTTACCGTAATGATATTGAATCATTTTTTCTGATGTTGAGTTGTTTCTTTTCGATGTTCTCTATTCCATAGATTGTTTACACATATAATAGTTTTTATCAAAAATACTTTAATCAAATCTTACAAAATAACCAAAAACATTAAAATAGTGAAAAATTAAAACCACGTACAAAACTTTCCGCTTTCAATATTTGACTTTATAATGCCTGTCGCTTAACTATCAACCGCAATATAACATATGTCAAAGTAATATATCTTTTTTTGTTTTACAATTCAATTTACGATTGGAATTTCAATACCTGCCGAATTGCAATGACAACTGAGTGTATGAATAAGTAAAAAATAACATAATTGACTTGAATTGTTCAGGCTTTTGCCATAATATTTACAGGTATGTATTATTTGTTTTGTTATTAAGATTCAATATACCGTCACCTTTCTGGTAGAAGTTGGTTAGTTACAAAACTGACAAAAATGATTTAAGTGGAATAACTGCATTGGTTATACCAGTTTGCCAAATAAAACGTTTATTTTTATAGGCAATTATTATTAATTTTGATTTAAAGGCTGGCAATTATCTCTGTCTATTAATTTTAAATTCTTATCTGTCAGATTAGCAATAATGCATCCATATTTTGATATTATAATTATCTATCTAACATAAAATATCGATGCTAGAGGCTTTATTCTAAGGGCTGATATGTTTCATTTGTTGTTTACCCAGAACTGTCAACCTGTCACTTACCAATTTTTGCCATAACAGTGATGATTATTATTGATAGAGATGCGAAAGTAACAATTTTACATAATTAATGTTGTGCTTTAATTTAGAACAAAATGCAGATAATTATTCTGTTTTTTCTCTTGCTTGCTTTTTCACTTGCTTTAAATTGTTATGACCTGGTATTTATATGAACTCAATTAAAAACTTACTCTAGTAGTTATTTTAATGTTTTTGGATACATCACTTTCCTGCAGGATTTTTCTTATAATATAATAGAGAGTAGCGATAAAAATTCAATTATAATATAAATAATTTACACATTATTATATAACATGTTTTAGGTGTAAACTATTAGTTAGTTATGAATCGGAACAACTCAATGGCTTATGATAATCTTTGCACTGTGCTTACTATACATATAAATATATTTAGATTTTTTTTATATTACAACAGTCAAAATCCTCCCCACATCCTCAGAGTATTCATCTTTTTTTTACCACAATCAAACACTTAAAACTGATTAAATAAAAATATAATAAAAGCCTTTCATTTTTGTCAATATTTTCAGCATTGTCAACCACATTGAATGATGTCAGCCATTTTAATAAATTGTTACAGAGAATATCACATACATTACTGTATCTATTTTAGTTGTTTTTTTGTTGGCAAAGTTTAATTACTATGCTTTTTGAAAAATTTAGTATACATGTAGTGGGCAAACATTATAATTACTGATAAGTTTAGATTGGACTTTTTGAAATATTTACTTAGTATTATTAATATATCTAATGTTCTTGAGAAATATACCATTCCCACCTTAAATTCAACTGGATTAAACAAAGAAAGCAATACATATAGTAGCGGACTCTTAATTATTTGTGAATCAATATTTAATAAAACTGTTTAAAGTTAAGACTTTTTTTTGTACTGTCAGTCTTCGCTACTCACATTCCAAATATTTATCAATGGCCAGGGGACTTATTCCCATGTATTTAAACACTGAAAACAACCGGACGGTGGGCATCCATGCAGAATATTAATATTTCTCTGTAAAATGGTTAAATCTTTAGTGGTGCAGATATTTAATTTTATCAATGCAGATATTTAATTTTATCAATGTATATGAATTATATCACCCGCAATCTTTTTAAATCATTGTTATTGTTTAAGAACTTTTCGTACACTCGCCGAAACCGATTCAAACATTAAGTGAGAATATTTTTTACATTTGTTTGAATTAACTTAACCGAGTATAAATAAAATGTGTGTTTATTCTTCGATGCTCCTGCAACCTAATAATCATATGTAAAGTAAATACAATAGATATTTTGTTCCGTGTAGAACTTTACAGTCCGGCTATTTTGAGAGACTTAATTAATGAGAATAAGAACTTATATTAGCCAAAGCAATCTCTGTAAGTAAATAACTGTTGCAAACCCAGAAATAAAAATTGTTCATTGCGAATCTAGGATTAATTATCATCTACTATGTTTGCGAGCAATGTAGCTCAATCGACATCTGTGTCATTGCACTTGAATGCGCCGCTCATGATTTTTATTAATTATTTCTCAGTGAAAATTAATTTTGTCAAATTATTTTAGCCGCTTTGACGCCGTTTAACCGAATCAATAATAACAATTTCCGAAAATGTTTGTCATAAATAATCATGAGTCCCTACAGTGATGTTAAAATCCTCGCTGATTGTTTGTGTACCAAAAATTAAAAAATTCAACCATCTTGTCGATGATGAAATGAAAATAAAATGGCGGCTCGCGTTTGGCAGGGTCTCTCTGGCGCTACATCCGCGCGTCCATGTCCCTCAGCGGCTACATGCCGCCTCTGTGCGACCCCACAGACGGTCACCTGCTATTGGACGGCGGTTATGTCAACAACCTGCCAGGTAAACCAATCACAAGCGAGATCGCCGCTATCTGTCATCGCACGACCTTCACCGGCCGACAGAGACCGATGAGAAAGAAAGGATGGGACAATTGATTCAATCGTGGATGTATAATATATATAAATAATCACAGTAAAGGTTGGCCAGCAATCGACTAGTTTCAGTAAAAATCTATGTATGTCTAATTACTATTTTTATTTTTTTTGTTACATACAAACTCTTTTATAGTCAGCATTGTAGAAAATTCATTGTTTCTAGCTTAAATTATCGATCTGCATGATGCTGAAAAATGTCATTTTTAGAATTTTGTCAGTATGTTCAGGTTTAAAAATCGAACTTTCCTGATTGAATCTGAATAATAACTACATATTTAATCTAATAACGGAAATCAAATTAGAAAAGTGGTTCTGATATGCTGTTTGAAAATATGTGATTTATACTGTGAAACATTATGTATATTCTACACCCATGAATCATTTTTTTTTAATTTATGACTGTTGTGTGATGTACTCTTTTGGATATGCAACGATTGTGTCTTCTTTATATGGTTTTCAAATTATGCTTTTCCTGTAATATTATTTATTTCAGTGTTGATTTTATACATATGGATTATTGAGCAGTAATTTTTTTTTATCTCACCTTTTACATATCTCATCACAAGTATCCGATTCCATTTAATTATAATGACATTTAAATGACACAATTCTTTTTTAAATTTGTGTTGAAACCATTTTTGTTTCAGATTGTATTCCCACAATGATAAAGATACAAGTGTCTTTTATATACGTTGTCAGTAGAAATAAATAGAAAATAATGTTAAGAAATAATCAATGCACATTTGAAATGTACATCATACATCACATTCAATTTTTTTTTATTGCTGAATATACAGGTAAGTAAGTCATAGTGCTGAGTGAATGTCGGATACGGTATAAGCTATTTGAAATATTTTCACTTGTCTTCATAATTTTGTTTTGTTCCAAAGGACAGATAACACTTTGTTTAAATTTTGTCTAGTTATTAGTGAAACAAATGAATCTGATTTCAAATTGCGTAACCGTTCTTTCTGCTTGCGGAAAGGATTGTGTTTGAATGAATGTGTTTTCGAGCGAGAAGTGTTAATTTTAATCAGGTGACTTGTGGCGATACTGCCGGGCTTCGATGAGCATCGCCGGTATATTCCCGCCATTGTGCGATCCAAATGATGGTCATCTTTTATTGGATGGATGTTATGTTAATAATGTGCCAGGTATATTATTTCAATTAACTTAAAACTCATACTATGCCTTTCTCGATTCGCATCAGTAGACAAATCTCAAAAGCCAGGTATTCAAATGAAAATCTTTAAAATTTTACTTGGTATTCCTATTCAGTCAGATAGATAGTCTTAGGCTGCCTTTAAAATATTGTTTATATGGTTTTTTCTGTCTCATTTATTCAAATAATTCTACTTGTTTTCACAAAAGAAATCTTGAATTAGTTTCTGTTGAAAAGTATGAATCTAATGATCGCAATATCAGCTAGTTCTTACATACAGTTGCATCCATTTAAATTTTTCTTATCTTTTTTTGTCATTGAAATTTTTAAATTCAATTCTCAAACTTTTACGGGAATGATTTTATTGAGGAAATCAATATATTTAACCCATCAAAACCATAGCTGTTTTAGACATAGTAAAAGTAACTTCTTTGTCTTCTAAAAGTAGTATCTTTTTCATTTTTTTAAAATTTAGTAAGGTATCCAAATATATTTTTTCATTACTTATATTCAACAAGAAATTAATATGAATATCTTAATGAAGCAATTGGCAATACGAATTGATGGCTGCCAAGATCAAAGGGTTAACAGAAGAACAACTCACTTAATCGTTGCAGACTAATCCAGTCAAAAGAGTATTGTATTTAAAGATTTTTTTGTCACCTGCTGTGGTCTAGTCGGTTAGAACTTGCTCTACCGACCGGGTGGGTCTGGGTTCGATCCCCGGCAAGGTAAATGTCAAATTTAAATATTTAAATTTGAGACCTAAGACGTGGGTGTTTGTGATGTCAATTTACCTCTAAAATTCTCATCGTGTTTTTCTTGTATGATCTTTTAACTTTAAAATATTCGGCGCACCGACATTAGCTGTAATCATATAAAAATTATATTGAACAATAATATGGTACATAAATGTCCAATTTAGCCGACATAATGCGCGCATATGGAGCAAGGCACATCCTTGCCATAGACGTTGGATCGCAGGATGACACGGATCTGACAAATTACGGGGACGACCTCTCAGGTTGGTGGCTGCTTTGGAAGAGGTGGAATCCATTCGCCTCCCCTGTCAAGGTGCCTAATCTTCCTGACATTCAGAGCAGACTCGCCTACGTCTCCTGTGTACGGCAACTTGAGGTAATTATTGCTATAATGCAGCGTTTTCCAATAATATTTTTATATTTCCATCAAGGCGGAACAACCAAAATATTTTCAATGTTTTTTTAGCGCCGTCACTGCACATTTACTACATCTACTTTTACTCTATGTATCCATAAAATCATGGTACAGTTTATGTTCTGATGATTCTGCAAACTTTCTTTTTTCATTTTTCAACTTCTTCGCTAAAACCCTTAGCTTTGTGAAGGTATTCTCACATCAACATGATTTTAAAACATTTTTTTAAATTCCATCAGTCCAAGTTATTTAGGAGATTTTTTACTGATAGTCAATTAATCAATTAATTTAGTTATCCGAACAATTGTGGCATGGACAACGACGATATTAGTTTAATATTCATTTTTGGTTTGTCGGGTGGTTCTTTCCGCAGGAAGTAAAAACTTCAGACTATTGTGAATACATTCGCCCGCCTATCGACAAATACAAAACACTCCAGTTCGGCTCATTCGATGAGATTAAAGACGTCGGATACCAACACGGCCGAGGCTATTTCGAGGGCCAGAGAAGACGGGGCGCTTTACCAGTTTTAAGACAAGACGGCGGAGCGCACAGAGCTCCTCTGCAGCATCATAATGTCAATGAGTAAGCCACACTGTAGATATGTTTATTCACAGTCTCACTGATTTTTTTTTTCAATGGCACATTAAAAATATAATCTTTTGAATGAAGTAAATCGGAATTCTGTTAATTCAATCTCTGCCTTAAAATCGTATGCATTTCTTATTTTCTTAAGAAATAATATAAAACTCTGAAATTTTCCCCCAGATACACATTCACAGACTTGGCTCAAATGGTTTGTCAAGTAGCACCGGGATCTCGGCCTGACGAGAGCTCAGATGAATCTGATGATGACGGCAGAGAAATCTACTATGAAGGCTATGCCTCAGAACCCAGTGCCGGAACCTTGGATGTGAGCGTCATTTTCTGATATCTAAACTTTACTCATAAGTACTTAAAATATTATTTCAAAATAAATCAATGATGTATAGGATGACAAGGTAAAATAATGTAACATAGTTTTTACAGATAGGAAATAGAATTATTCACAAAGATAACTGTGATTAACCTGTGATTAACTCTGTTATAATAATTATGCCTTTTGCGGTAACGGTTCGAATAATATATTGAATGGTTATTAATACCATCTGTCTATAGAAGCTTAATTAAATTGGAAAAAATACAAAATAAGATAAAGTGAAACCACGATTTTACGTTTTTCAAGGGACTGAAAAAACACAACGAAAATTGTGGGAAGCAAAAAATAATAATAAAAAAATCTCACTCGTTTAACAAAAAAAAGTCCTTTATGCTCAGTTGTTTCTTTGCAATTTGACACTTCAATTTTAGCAAAGGCCCGCCGTAAATATCTTGTGGTTCGTACTCTTCAATGATCTCATGTAATCTAGCTATTCATGCTGCGGTCGTGTCATGGTCCACAGCAGCGCTCTGGCCCGCTAGTTTTTAGACCTTGCCGATCTTTAAACCTATCGGTCCATCCGTTCAATGCAGAGAAGTCTGAAATACCTTTTTTCAGCAATTTGCAAAGCTTTTTCTCTGAAATGAGAAATATATATTCAAAAAAACTTCAATCGGGATAATGTTTGTGAAGGGACCAAAATATTTAGACAATAAATCGAGGAAAACGTATAATCAGGGAACGATTAATGCGGGATTATTTAACATTGTTCTTATGGATGTTTGGCTGGGACTATAACAAATGAACGATCCATGCGGGAAAACGAACAATGCGAGAACGGTAGATCGGTGTTCCACTGTAATACTCTCAACATATTCGATGTAAAATGTGAAAAAAAAATAATCATGTACATACCTCAAGTTATAAAATTTTGACAAATTCAATGCAGGAGAGTGATAATTTGAATTGTTTGAATTTTGTACTTTTCCATGAGTTTTGTCGCTAACGACCCGGGTTTCGCCTTTCGGCATCTTCAGGCATTCCAAGTGCACGGATGTACTTGAACTGACGCGTAGTAAACAGTTTGTATCGTTTATATACAAAAATATAAGTAGATCACTATGTTAAAAGGCTATTAAAATGTAAATTATCGAAAATTGAATGTACACAAGTTTCAATGAATTAAGTCCTTAACACAATATAATAACACAATTAATCCTTTAACACAATATAATCTTCAGTCTGGCAAAAATCTTTTCTTTGAAAATGTTCGTTTTGGGCAAAAAACGATGATTAAACATTGAATGCTTCCAGTTAATTACTTCCAATTTACTATTTTTGCATGCAGGTATTTAAGATCATTTGGTGTATAGATCAATCATTATAAGTTGGCCATTTAGAAAGGGCGCTAGTGTCACGGGAGTAATATAATCTTACCTACCTTACCCGTCAGGGCCGCCGCGAGATAACTAATGAAAACAACTTTTATAGTACTCGCAAGCTTACATTCGATATCTACAAGCCCTCTATTGGCTATTTTAGTTCTGACTTCTGCCGGAGGCCATATTATAACTGTAGATCGATACAAATAATGTTTTTGCCAGAACGAAGATGATACCTTTTCTAACAATTTGTTATTGTTACTGTTAAGTGTATATTATGTGGGAACGCAAGTTACTAATATTGGAAATTAGACAAATAACAATGTGTGTTTATCAGATGGGATCCAGCCTCGAAAGTTCTTGGAACAGCGACTCTGAATTATTAGTTGGAACTTATTGAGTGACCGAGCATCCGATGGACTGTGGACTGCTCTGAAACTTTTTCCAACAGCGTATGACTCTTCATAATAATACGGTGGTGGTTCTGGGATATCTTTGACTTACTAATGATTAACCAATCTCTTTGGCTTCTCAGCGCACTTTTTGTTGCTCTTTGCTTCAGCTTGAAAAATTACATTTTCTCCGATAAAAAATTCACTAATAATTATAAAGTTGGATTTGTTTTTTTAGATTTATACAGAAAACATCGATTCGTTGCTGTGTCAATTTTTGTCAATTCAACCGTTAATTTATCTTTAGTGAAGCAACATCTGCATATTAACCCTTTCAATGCAGTTAAGTTTATCTATCTCTCTTTTGGGCTATCGACAATCAAAGTTTAATATTTTGGTATGTTTTCTACATCCCAGTTATGGTTCCGTTGATAATATCTTTTCGTTATCCCTAAGGAGAAAAGATAAATTTTAATAATCTATAACACATCTAACTTTCAAGATTGTTCTTTTCCATTTCCAATATGAAATACTTACCGATTATAATCGTAGAAACATCACATTTAAGGATTGAAGTGCCAATTATTGATGGAAAAGCAAATATATGTTTCACGGAAACAAATTCAAACTGCAAAGCTTTCAACTCGGCCGATATTGGATTAGGAACAATGTTTTAAATATTTCTACTCTTCTGAGAACCTTGACAAGTATCGTAAATTTAATTTCTCTCTATTTTATCCTTTAATTTTTTCGGAAATACAAATTGGGCAAGCTTTTACAGTGCATACGTAATCTTTAATAAAACTGGTTCCGTAGCAAACGAATACGAGTGGTATATGTAAAAAATATCTTGTTCTGCAACATTATGTAAGCTTCTGACAAATGAACTACAGGCAATTTTTCTCTACATTTATAGGACAGTCATCGCGGGAGACGGATGGGAGGATCTCTATCACTCTCTGAAAATGAAATGGACTCTGAAACAGAAATGTATGTGCCAAAGAAAATAATAAACAAACGGTGAACGCGTCAATCCTCCGTCGATCATTGAAGACTGGATACTTTAATGCGAGAAATAGAATAAGGAATTATGCGAAAAGGGTGTCGGTTCTGCCGCACATTTTATGGAACACGATCACAGTAGATGATGTGCATTTCTTCATATAACGAATAAATATTCCTCTATTTTTACAGTATTCTTGTAATTTAACAGAAGACGATGTTTGAAAGCTGATGAATTTTCAGTAGTAAAAATGTTGCCATATTAGCAAAGTTGCTTGTAATAAAATTATATTTTTAGTCATTTAAGAATAATCACTGTGCATCTCTTTCAGTCTTTGAATCGGGAATGCCGAATGTTACTTTATTTTGGCGAGGGTTTGTTAAAAATGAATTCTTTTCATGACGCCTTCCTATTGATTCTTAAAACAGAAAAGAGCCCATCTTCGACCGTGTGTATTTATTTAGAATAGTGGCTGCGTGAACAGTTGCGAAGCTCAAAAAGAAAATTTTGTTTGTATTAAGAGTAGGATGGACAATAGTAATAATAAAATGTATACAGTATTGAAACTCGTACGGTAGCACTCGGTCGATGCATGGCTACCAAACTGAGCTGCCTAACAAATGCTAAATCTAATCATAAAATAATAATTCTAGCGTCTAGAAGTTTTATAGTTGTACAGTATTTTTTTTCCAATAAAAACAACTTCATTTACTCGTCTTTAACATGCACAAAAAATATTTGTCAGTATAATAACGTGTGACATTTTAATGTAAAATCATGTGAATCAAATATATTTTTTGTATCAATGATTTATATCACTTGTAAATATAATCCTTTGAAAATTTTATAAAAACGAATGAGGGTAACCTTTATTTTTATTGAAAATAAAAAATCTTATTTTTGTCTAACTAATCCCAAAAACGTAAAGCTAGTCTATATATTTTTTTAGTATCGTGATAAATGTAATTCACCTACCGATCTATTTATTCAGTCTTTCGACTTTCTCTCGGTTCTCCGAATGCTGAACTATAATGTGAAAACAAAATTTTAAGATGTTTTTTGTTGTATTCAAATTAATAAAGATTTATTTTTAATCGACAACTCGAAAAATTGGAAACTGCAGTCTTAACAGTGTATAGATGTAGAATTAGAGCATAAATTTTATTGTACAGTTCAAACGGTCATCGATTGCATATTTAATAAAATTATTACTATCAAAAATAAAAAGCGGTTAGACTGAAAGTTTTTCCAGCTCTTAAAGGGGCATTCTAAAATGACTATTTTATTTTTAACTAAGGTATTTATAAAGAGATGTATAAAATGTAGTATTTGAAATCATAAATGGTCCATAAATAAGTATTAATTAAACTTGTAGATTAATTTAAATTCATGGAAACATTGTCATTCTCCTGTTACACGAGAAATCGGTGAAGACTCGCACCACTGACCTATTCAATTTCAGGGACATATCTTAAAACAGTGATGACAAAAAATACTAAATCATCTTGTCTTGTGATTGATGAAAAATTACCAAAACATGTTTTTAACTATATTTTTTAATGATACAAATTGAAGAAATAACATTAAAAATGTGATAATAATGTACTAAGCTAATTTATTGCAGAGAAATCATCTTCAATGGTTGTTATATACCTCTAAAGCGAGGGGGCGCAACCTTTTTTAGCGCTGGGATCCACTTCTCAGTCTTAGGTTTTCTCACGATTAACTCCTAACATGATTCTTATAAAAAATATGTTTTGGGGTTTTTTTCCCCTACTTGCAGACTTAATGTTTACTTTAAATGTGAAATATCATTAGATATGTTCTAACAAAATAATTCGATTTCAGTATAGAAAAGATTTTTTTTCGGGTGGAACAAGAAAATAATAGCTGTCGGGATCAACCAAATTTTGCTTCGTGGTCGACGGGTTGCGCACCCCTTCCTTAAATTATATAATATAATTGAAGCGGCATATCATGCGTGGAGTCCAAATTTCATGTAGAAACAGTATCTGCGTTTAACACTGCAGTATAATGGAGCTTTTATTTTATTATGATCACATTGCCTCTGACGTCTTATTATACGTATATTCACTGACCAAACTAATTAAATTTTGGTTGTCATACTATTCCATAGGACAGGCTAAATGTCATAATTAATATTGAACGTGTTTATTTCACTTTACCAATCTCCGAGTCATCAATCACGCTCGCTCGGTCATTACCAAATACGTCTCAATTCTTGGTATCACATTCATATTACTCTTATTGACATCTTGTTTAGAACGTATTTATGTTTTTAGTGAACAGGGGAATATTGTCCGTTAATTTTTTATACCTAAATTCGCAGGTATATAAATCCATAAAGTATAATATGGAAATTCATTATCATTATCAAATTGATAACCGTGTCATTATTAATTTAGTAATTGAACTGAACACAACGTGACTACGATAAATCTTATACTTTTAAATTAATAAATAAAATAATTGAATAACAAAACTTTTAAATAACGTAACTTAAGACAGAGAGAAAGATAAATTGCAGCAAATCAAGGTGAGAAAAATCACTAAAATATAGAAACTCTTTGACAGGTAACTTCTGCTGGTATTCTTCAATATTTACATTCAATGAATGTGTTAAGAATTAGAACATTTGTTTTCTAGACAATGAAGTTTTCTCCTGCCATATTGACTTCACATGTAAATATTACTGCGAGCAGCGAGTCTTCTCCCTCTCATTTAAACATTAAATAATGAAGGATTTAAAATATTTTGAATAAATACCTAACACAGTAAATTGTATGATTCGGTTTCTGCAGAATGCTTTTCAAAAGCAAATGACATTACATGAATAATGGTAAAGTTATCAATTTTATTGTTTATTATATTTCAGGTAGTGATTTTTAAAATTATTTCTATTAATTTATTTTGGTCTCCAATTTGTAAACAATATTTTGAGAAAATAAAAGTAGTCAAAATAACTCATTTTTTCTCTGATACAGATGTGCGATTATTAAAACATATTATCGATCTTCCAACTCTTTCTATAATCCACAAAATTATTTTATAATGGCCTGATCTAAAATTTAAATATTTTGTGATATCGCTGTTAATTCTAAATTATTTATATTGGGAAACTCAAAACCTTAGTCGAGTCTATTTGTTGTTGATTAATTTTTATTAGTGAATTATAATTTTCTCAATGTAAAATGTCAATAAGTCAGTCATTAAACAATATCAAAAGGTTTCAGTAACTGACACAGGTTGATAAGTTGCAGGATTTAATTTTTTAATGCTTTTAAAATGTTTTCTATTGGCAACAGTGTGTATTTAAAAAAATCTATCATATTTGTTTGTAGATTACAACGGGTATATATTATCTCAAATGTATATAGAAGTCAACTTAATTTTATTGTTAGTGTAATAATTTAAAGTTAGCTTAGAACCAAAAGTACAGGAAGTGATATATACATAATATTAATACCTGGAAGGATAGTAAATTCATGACCATTACCTTTAAGATCTCTGAAAACATTGTTACTTATAATTTTAGTAATAATTTAAGTCAATACTCGATATCAAAATATTTTGCATACATTCATCACATCCGCGTGCTGTCAGTGTTTCAAGTGTCTAGTAGAAAGCTTTCTATTAAACAAATATTGATGTCTGTCACACAAACAAATTTCTGGAAGTACTTTTTCGATTGCTTTCTACACTGTTTCATTTATATCATTTAAGTCCATAAATATAATTAATTAGTTCATAAATCATGTGACAGCGTGTTTTATAAATTGTGATGTTTTTATACAAATGTTGTTGTCAATATTCTTAAAAAATAAACAAATGAATGAGATATTGCAGTTTGTGTTCCGAAAACCCTATATATTTATAATTATCTTTCCAAATGTCTCTGTATGAAGTATCCAAGAATGGTGTTATCCGAGACACAATTGATATTATTGAAAACAGGAAGAAAATTAGCAGCACCTGCAGTGCCATCCACGAGCAGCTGTGTTTGCAAGTGACATGCAGAGGTAATTGTCATCAGGTATTTAATAAGCGATGACCATTGAGATGTGCAACTACACGTATCGTACGACACATGGATAAGTAATCAAAAATGTTTCCTGCAATATTACTAACAAGCAGAGTTGCAAAAAAGTAGATATAACCATACATAGTAGTACTCTGTGGGAAAACCTGAGAGTAAGTTAGTAACAAAAATTACAAACAAGTCATATCATAAGGGGAAACGGAAGGTTACAGCTAGCTGAGTTGCTTTGGGGATAAATGTATGCTCACTGTGACCTGAATGTGCATTCAAAATTATTATTTTAAAATATTTTAAATTCAAAACATATATTTAACACCTTAATAATAACTTTTAAGGTGTTTACTGTCAATACTTGGTGGAAAGGCATTATAATAAAAATAATAAAAGATTTTTAGTACTTTTTCCACATGAAATTTATTAGATCAGGACCGGTTTCGCTCATCGCGAGCATTATCAACTGATAAGAAAAATATATAAACAGTGTATAATGTAATTTGCTAATCCTTTAAATTGTTAATAGTTGCTTACACCTTTTTATTTCAATTTAAATTTGTATAAATATCACTGTTTATATATTTTTCTTATCATTTGATAATGCTCGCGATGAGCGAAACCGGTCCTGATCTTATAAATTTTATGTGGAAAAAGCACTAAAAATCTTTTATTATTTTTATTTTTTACCTTAATAATAAAACTATCAAACAATATTTTCTTTTCTATAGTTTTGAATTTAAAGACGTGTCTCAAAAACATCAGTCGATGACCCTAGCCTGTCATTTTCCTTGAAAGGATCGCTTATTATTCTAGCAAATATGCAACGTTTGACATAAATACGATAAAAAAATAAAAATTATCTCTTATTTTATGATTTTATTTTCAATATTATACATATAAGGAAGGATTCAGGTAATTTATCAAGGGATCATTCTTCCTTTTTTGACTGCTTTTTTCATGACTTTCTTCTTCATGTCGTGTTTCCTCTTCTGGATATTAGTTTCTCGTTTCTTTTGCTTGTCGTCTTTAGCTTTTTGGACTCCTTGAATTCTGTCATCCCACTTCTTAGAGCTCTGCTTCTTTTTTTGTTCCTGAGCACACAAAAATATCCATGTTACATTCAATCTTTATCAATCTACATTACAGATCATTTCAACTATAAACAATAATATGATACTGTTTTGACCAGAAAAATGGTCTATCTATATCTTACTTTTGTTGATTTAGACATAAAAAATAATGTATGTTTTTAAAAGGCACAACACATTCATTCATCAGTAATGCAGTAATTATATACCAACGGTAAGGAGCATAATGCAGCGAGTGCAGCTCCGAGATTTTAAAGTTTGACTGGTCCTAATGACAAAACAACAGACAGGCGGCTGGATTAAAATTTCTACTCATCATAAAGAATCCATGACTTACAATTTTCTTCACTGTCTTTTTTAGTAGAATAGGATCATCTTTAATTTTCTGTCCTTCCGCTTTGGCCAAAGCATTTTTCCAAGATATTTTTTCCATCATAACATTAGCTTTATCTTTCTGGCCTGCTTCTCGCAGCTCCTTTACGGTTTCTTTTTGTTTTTGCAAATTCTCTAAGATTCGTTTTGGGTCACGCTCTCCTTTTTTCCTCTCTGGAATAAGATTATTTATTGGAAAATGGACTAGGCATGGTATTACAGCACACACGCATTCAATAATTACAATATTTGTATATACATGCAAATAGTATTTGTTATAACACACATCATATGTCTTAAAAAACATGTTTCAGAATAAATAAGAAGTTATCAATTGTTATTATTAATTACCATCTTAATAATTTGGTCAATATAGTAAATATACGTTGAAGAATTGAAATAAAAAATCATCAGTTTAAATTACGCTCTTTTGTTACATAAGTGGTTTATTTTTCAGCGTATCTGTTATTTAATTATATTAAGGATAAAAACTCATTTAACCTTTTGACCGCGGCTCGGATCCAAATCGGTTCAGATTGGGCTGCTATAGCAGTCATCCGCGGTCAAAGGGTTAATACACAAAATAATTTAATTTAATTAACTCTGGTAAAACTAAATACTGGCAATGCTTTTGTCTCAGGCTTGGTAAAAATATTCAAACAGGTCATACCTTCCGGAACACCTGATTGAGTAAAGTCAAATTTGGAGAACACCATTTTGCCTTGGCTATTAAACACAGGCTTGGTTGGCTTCGCCACTTCTTTCTTTACTGGTGCTTCCGGTTTTTCTGTAACAATCTTTGTTCCTCCGCTGATTCCTTTCTTGATTTTTGATTGTTTCTTTTTGGAACTGCGCTCTTCCTTTTTCGTTTTTTTCTTGAGTCGTCTCGCGAGGCTTTTCTTTAACAGTTTGTTTTTCACGCTGAAGTCCTTTGTGCCTTGCAATTTTTTAAGCCTAGTACTCAACTCTTGGAAGGTTTTAGCTCTATGGATTGACCTCGCCTCTTCTCTGGTAGGAATTTTACTCCCAACATACACATCATCTTGTAATTCATCTAGATCTGAGGGAAATTTCAGAATCAATAAATGGCGGCATAATTAATTCCATAAATTAAAATACTCCAAATCAAAAATCGAGTTTACTATATATATTAACATGATAAAATAATGATAATTACATAATGTAATAACTACAGTAGAACATAGCTCACCCGGATTACTCAAAATAAACTGCTATGCACATATTTACCAATATATCAGGGTGTAATAGAAACATTCAAATGATTACATCAAAAAAATTATAGAAAATGTCTAAATTCGCATTGGGAAGTTCTCAATCCCTCCTCAAATCTTCAAAACGATGTTGGAAAATTCTCAAACTTAACCCGACCCAAATTTTGATAAAAATGTTACATAAATTAATTATTAATTATTAACATAACCTAATTTTGATTTAGCATTTTCTAATTCTCAATAAGATTCCCTATAGAACTGCATTGTTATTAGCCACATTTAGGACATTTTCAGATAGAAAAAGAGTAGCCTGTTGTAAAGCATGGTACATCCAAGCATCCAACATGGTACTTTTTGGTAATTTTGTCATGAGCCATAGCACGGACTATTGGGGCGAAAAACTTCACAGACTAAGCTAAAAACAACGCCACGATGGTAAATATGTCATTTAGTAGCACCTCGACTATTGCCGCGCGCGCGGCCATTACGAATATTGGAGGCGAAGATTTCGTATTTCGTATAATTTATCAGTGTTCTTCTTTTTATCGTGTGGTTTTAACGCGATTATCAAGCCCTAAATAAAATATTTTAAATCGTGGCGTTGTTTTCAGCTTAGTTTGTGAAGTTTTTCGCCGCAATAGTCGGTGCTACTTGGTGCTACTGAATGACATATTTACCAATTTATTTATCAGTGTTCTTCATAATAATGTGTGATTTTAACGTGCTTCCGGGATGCTTCAATGAATATTTAAAATCGTGGCGTTGTTTTTAGCTTAGTCTGTGAAGTTTTTCGCCCCAATAGTCCGTGCTATGGCTCATGACAAAATTACCCAATATTGTTAAATGACATACTTTATAAATTATGTTAGATTTCATGCACATACCGGAATAAAATAAATCATTGACAAGTTAATGTAATTCTCACGAAATACATTGTAATGACTTTTTGCATCAAACCACCGGTATAGCAATTTTGAAAAGCAAATACAAACTATCGGGATTTTTTCTAGGTTAACATTACGCTAACTCACCGTGGCATGGAATGGATACTAAAGCCATTAAATTTCCTATGAATTTACTCTCCTTTTCTAGTCTGGTCCGCACGTCTTGTTTATTGAACTTTTTTTTCTTTTTCTCTTCCATTTTTAGTTGCATATTTATACAAATTATATTCTAAATAACCCTTAGTTTCCAGTTATACACAACAACGCACGTGAACTTTAAATGTCAAAATATACCATAAACCATGCCATAAACTAACTAACAACTGCCACGGTAGAACCATGTTATTTAGAGTTGTCAGCGTACATAATAGCCATAGCGATATATTATTAGCGTACAGTATAATAACTTCGTTACCTAAGTAATATGGACAGTTCCACGAAAATTTGCATTTTCGTTTATTTGGATGTCCCTAGCACTTAACATTTTTGACGTGAATACGTTTTTATGATAACAAAATCGGGAAAAACAGTTTGGTGTTGCAGCTTCATATCTATCATCGCTATCCAAAATTTAATTACACCACTAGAAAGCTAAAGAATCAAAGAATTCATTGGGCCATTTAAGGACTGTGATACATCGCGTTGGGCAGAGGGGAAAGCGCCGCTATTTTGAGGTAATTTTGCTGCGTATCGAGATTTCTATTTCGTATAACTTTTGACTCGGAGAAGTTAAGGTGTTAGTTTAAGTATCAATCGTTATCTCTTGACAAAATCTATCGATTATTAATAAAACATTTGTGTAATATTTTGACTATGACTATAATTAGGTGTGAAAAGATAAAAAAATATATATCAGAAATATATAATCTCGAACTATACGCGTCAAAAAGCCAAATCGAAATATAGAGATCGTATACGGTTGAAAAGGGCTTCTCAAGAGCAATCGAATGGTACCATTAAAACACCATATGACCGAGTCAAGCAGTGCCGGCAACGTAAAAATGGGACGTTATATCATTTATTACGAGACGTATTCACGTACAACACACGGCCGTGTCAATGACACAGCCACACCTCATTTTTTTTGATTAACTGAGCTACCATTGCCATAAAATATCTGTTTCAGGATATTGGAAGACTAGGCAAATTTGGTAAATAATAATGAGGTTAGTATTGTTGCTAATGCTTTATTAAACTCAGACTAAAAATTGACAAAATTAGCTCCCTATACTCTCTTTTAAATTTTACGTCGTGCTAACCATCATTTTCTTTTACAGCCTTGAGTGTGATGATTTTTATTTACAGTTTGGGTGAAGAGCTATCATCAAATGAAATAAAATTTAAGCTAAGTGTGATACCTACATACAAGTCATTGATTTAAATATATTGCCCCTGGAAGTCACTTATACTGACATAGTCCGTGTAGTTATAGTGTTTTATATATTATGATGAAATTTTCACTCAAACTTGTGTATATTTTTGGAGATCACACATTTTGATCAAAAAATACGTATTGCACGTGATACCATTTTAAGTGTTCTAGTCGTCTAGAAGTGAGTTTATCCGTAATTGTGGGGTAGTAAAGTGTGAATTAAACATTAAAATTCTATATATACATATATATATATGGAAAATATCCGTGGGCAAAAAACTCTTTTTTTATAATTAAAATTATGTGCAACTTTTGGTGGAACTGCCCAAATTGTACACATAAGAATGAAAAACATGTTTGCTTTTTTTTCAGTTGATTGCTTCAATAATAATATTCAAGTATATTTTTGTAAATTATTTCTTCTTAAAACATTGCATCATATACGTTTATTTCTAATAAAAAAAATGCCAATGTTTGGAATGAAGATATGATTTTCTATTAATGAGCTGAATATATTATTGTATTCGATAACTTATTTTACAAAGCTATTTTTATGAATGACCCGCGTAACCCCATTATATTGTAATATTCATGAAGCAGCAATATACGATCAACGTGATCTACTTATCCGACATTATTCTCTGTGCAAAGTTGGTCGTCGGCGGTAACTGTCAAAATTATAAAGTTTGTTTTGGTAATTTAAGTTTTAAAAATGATGCAAATAACATGCATTGCGCCTGTCAATATCGCCGTAATAAAATATTGGGGGAAACGAGATGAATCTCTTATCATCCCACTTAACGATTCATTGAGTGCGACTCTCTCCACTGACATAATGCATGCTAAAACAACTGTATTTGCGAGTGCCACGTTAAAAGAGAACAAGTTATGGTTGAATGAAAAAGAAGAATCGTTTCATAATCCACGCTTAGCGAATTGTTTGAAAGAGATTCGAAAACGCGCGCTACAGCAGTCGACGGCGAATTCTGAACAGCTCTCTTGGAATTTACATATTTGTTCCGAGAATAACTTTCCCACCGCCGCAGGATTGGCCTCATCGGCTGCAGGATACGCCTGTTTGGTCGCCACACTAGCCAAACTCTTCAAAGTCGAAGACGATATAAGCAGTATCGCTAGATTGGGATCCGGAAGCGCTTGTCGAAGCGTTTACGGAGGATTTGTGCAATGGCATTCCGGTGTCGAAAAAGACGGCCGAGACTCGATAGCGACTCAACTCTTCCCCGCTGATCATTGGCCGGAAATGAGAATACTAATTCTCGTCGTGAGTGATTCGAAAAAGAAAACGAGTTCCACTAACGGCATGCAGGACAGTGTGGCGACATCTGAATTGCTAAAATTACGAATTCAAAAATGTGTACCAGAACGAATCGAATCTATCAAAGAATCCATCAAAAACAAAGACTTTGAAACGTTTGCCGAAATCACCATGAAAGACAGCAATCAATTTCATTCTATTTGCCTCGATACTTTTCCACCGTGCATTTATATGAATGACATCTCTCACTGTGTCGTCGAGATGGTACACGCTTATAATAAAGCTGCCGGTGCCAACAAAATTGCATATACTTTCGATGCCGGACCGAACGGCTGTCTATATATGCTGGAAGACGAAGTACCAAACGCTATTACGTTGATCAATCACGTATTCCCAACCAATAGAAACAATGGCGTAGAATACATAAAAGGCATTCCGGTTGATACAAATCCTTTACCAGACAATCTAAAAAGTCTACTATCTATTGAACCACGAGAAATGAATTCTCTCAAGTACTTAATTCATACAAAAGTCGGGGATGGTCCCAAACAATTATTAGATGAAAACTCTCACCTGCTGGATGAAGCAGGAACTCCAAAATTTTTATGACGATAATAAGCCCTTGTATTCAAATTATAAATTTTTAAGTTTAAATCAGCTTCCGGGGAAAGAAATATTTGAGAATTCGTATTTAAGGTTAGGTCACAATTCAGTGAAAATATAATATTATCTTTGGATTTTGCATACGACTCAAAACAAGGATTTAAAAAAAAAACACTCCCCTAATTAAGTCACAATAAGAGAAGTAAAAGCCTTAGATTAATAAGTTATTCTGATCGTTTCTCGGGCGTTTATTCAGGGTATATTGCAATAGCATAGTCATTATTCTATTATGATTATTAAAATTTATGTATTAGTAAATAGAGATTATTATTATCAGGGTAAGGGTTAATCAATAAGTTATTAAAATATTTTATTCTAAAACATTTTAAAGTATTAGCATTGAGAATTACATGGCATGTATTTAACATCCTCAAAAAAATGATTGGTTTCCTCAAAGTTATAAATAATTGAACTTTGACTCGCTCTCTCGTCTTCCATTGTTGGTCTTACTTATTTAAATATTTTTCCATAGATAATTATTGATCTTATTTTCATATACGTACCAAATTTAAATATTGTATATATTTAGGTAAGGCTAGTCGGATTTCCAATACAAGATTTTTTATTATTAGCAGACAAATAAAAATCACTTTCATGTGACGTTCCAACTTATTTATGAAATATAAGATTATTTTTTTTACATATATGTTTTCAGTTTGTAAATTGCATGACATGTTAAATTTATATTATTCATCAGTTACGTAAATCTTGATGATGGATGTCTGATTATCATTGTAACTGCAATTTTTGAAATGTTATAAAATCTCGCTTACTTATTGACTTTATCATTATTATAAATTGTACTCTATAATGAAAAAAACCATACTCTTAATAAAGTCTGTATGTCAAATTGGTGCTGAATTGCACTGTCTGAATAATAATAAACCAGGGGTCTCCAAACTTTTTAGCTTAAGGACCACACTGACTGACTGCTACACTAAGTCAAGACCTAACTAGCTCATCATACCAACATACTGTAGTTTTGAATACCGGGCATGACTGCTGCTGCAAGTTGGATTATGGTACTCGCGGGTTGTAGTTCAGAGACCATTGCTGGACTCTGAAGTTGAGTATAATAAATACATGAAGAATTATTAGTATTAATAAATACATGAAGAATTTAAAATGAGTGAATGGTTTAAATATTGTTTTAATATTATTTCATGAAATATAACCGCCCTTGCATATACAAGGGGTGCATTGATCCAATGCCACATTGACCAGCCACCACTGGTAGTAGGGTTTGCAGTGTTATATACTCATAAATTGAAGTAAACAATTTTTACAAAATATTTGTAAAAATTGGTAAACACTGGTAAGAGAGAAATACTCAAAACAACTTCAAATAACAGCCTTGGTCTCATAGCCATATCTATTAAATGATTGCAAGAGCATAGCCGCTCTTACCTGATTGCTAGAGTGATGTTAGTTGTAAATCGAAATTAGTGTATGTTAAGAGCTTGACAATACCAAAATTTAAAAAAAACCCCAATGCACCAATAAACTTTTGAAATCTTATGAATTGTTATAAATGTTTACATGAGTTATGTTTTTATTTAATGATGTATCTTTTGATAAAATATTTTTTTACCACAAAATTGTTTTTTTTTTCTCTGCATACCTTGTCAAACAATACATTTTATAAAATTACCATCACTATAGACTGCAGTGGTGGTTGATTTACGGCGATGGAATCCCAATAAAAAAAATCAATGGGCATCTGAAGTCATAAAGTGTCGTGATGTCAGCTCTCTGACAGATGGACTTTGAAAATATATCTGTTGGATCAAAATTCACATTAGAAATAAAATAAAACAAAATTCAAAGTAAGTACTCATCAATGAAGGTAGTCTCAATTATTTTACTGATCAATGAAGGTAGTCTCAATTAATATGTCATTTTAAGGTCTGCCAACCTGAAAAAAGTATAGCCAATACAAGTGTGAAGGTCTTGCTCATTAGTCTGAACACCTATAAATCTGAGAATGGGATTACATTACAAATTTTTCAATATACATAACTACATTACACTAAATTGGGATAAGGAAGACTGAAAAATGAAGAAGAGAGACCAATAGGATTTAAGCATTTTGTTTTAATTAATGTAAACAACCAGTATGTACAGAAAACACTTTTCATATACATAAATTCATCTATCCATTTTTTAACATCTGGAAACGATCGAGTAAAAAATAATTCGTCTTGATTTAACATGATTCTATACAATATTATTATTACAGGAAACATATTTATAAAAGCGTTCGACAAATCACATAAGAAAAACATTGGAGATCAACTCGAGGAGTTAAACATAAAATACATTTGTACATCAAATTTGAATTGTTTGAATTTTGTACTTTTCCATGAGTTTTGTCGCTAACGACCCGGGTTTCGCCTTTCGGCATCTTCAGGAATTCCAAGTGCACGGATGTACTTGAAATTACGCGTAGTAAACAGTTTGTATCGTTTATAAACAAAAATATAAGTAGATCACTAAGTTAAAAGGATATTAAAATGTAAATTAGCGAAAATTGAATGTATACAATTTTCGCTAATTTACATTTTAATAGCCTCTTAACTTAGTGATCTACTTATATTTTTATTTATAAACGATACAAACTGTTTACTACGCGTCATTTCAAGAACATCCGTGCACTTGGAATGCCTGAAGATGCCGAAAGGCGAAACCCGGGTCGTTAGCGACAAAACTCATGGAAAAGTACAAAATTCAAACAATTCAAATTTGATATTGAAATTCAATCAAGCACCCTCAGTCGAAATACTCAATTACATTTGTATATATTATGAAATTTGGCCTAGACAGGAATCGAGACCAGACCTTGTGAATTGCTATGAGGATTAAAATATCAAGAGGCTTATTCGAGTAGTTAAGCTCAACGAAACAACATATAAGAGCGCAAAAGTGAAATATATAGTTAATTTTTATTTGTTTGATGAAATGTGTTGAGCAGTAGTAATTTGCTGCACAACTGCTAGAGCATCTGTTAAAATCAGTTTCTCGAAAGAACTTAAAATACAATATTCAACAAATTCAGATGAAGCCACAATGCCTTTTTGAACTTGCAACCTTTTTCATACAGCAAACAGATTGTATCATTATGCAGTGTTATTTAAATATATGTATGTTTCATTCTTCATACAATGGAATAAATATTAGATCTTTCATTACCTACTCATAATCTTAACGGCACATATATCATTTTATTTCACATTGACAGTTTTATACATTCAAGTTTTTTATAAACAATTCGAGTCCTTAACAAAAATAAATTACTGGTATACGCATTCAAATTACACTGACATTGAAATATATACATATATTCATTCCGTAAATTAAGATACTTCATCAGTTGAGAATGTCAAGATGATGGCAGGAGACATACATTAGCTGTCGCTTCCTTTTGTTCGGTGAGAGCTCTGGATTCATGAATGATTGCTGCATAAGTTACACCCTAGAAAACGGTAAATATTTATTAAACGAGACTTATTTTCAATAAATCCTACAATTTGTGGGAGTGATTTCAAAAAACTATAGTATTATAGAGCAGAAAGAAAAATTCATATGTAAATTACTTAAAAAATATATACAGTGCTGGCCAATTGATTCTTAATACCGCGAAAAATATATGTATTTCATTTATAAATCAATATTATTTAAGTTTTAAGTGAAATATTTACATTTTTCTATTATAACCACATGCTTACATGCCAATAGATCATTCCTAAAGAATAAAATAAAAAGGTAGACCCCTAGCAGTAGGGTATAAATTTTAATAGAGACCAGTAGGTAAACGGAGCGTTTCACGCCTCACTGAGCTTTAATTGTTTTATGACTAACAAAATATAATGCATTTTGAACCAAACATTCTTTTGTCAGTCTGATTGATAGGGTGTTAATGGACCTTTTAAAAATATTTTCAGACAAATAATACACATGGAATATTTTTTAAAATATTTAAGATTTTGTAGAATCTCCCTTATTCTTTATAACCTCTAGAATTCGTTTAGGCATGGAATCGTATATTTTTTTATAATTTAAATATCAACTACATTGTATCACACATATTGAACCACTTTGATTATCTCCGGAGCCGTTTTAAACGGGTGTTTGTCGAG
The DNA here is from genome assembly GCA_030503985.1 of Himalopsyche tibetana. Lineage (NCBI taxonomy): Eukaryota > Metazoa > Arthropoda > Insecta > Trichoptera > Rhyacophilidae > Himalopsyche > Himalopsyche tibetana. The sequence goes on along the minus strand of JAPJYX010000014.1, from coordinate 36,815,248 downwards.
CTTCTGCTTCATAATAGCCCACAGATTTTCTATTGGATTTTAATCCGGGCTATTCGCTGGCCAGGGAAGTGATGTAATTCCAATTGTTTCTTTGTAATCTGAAGCCTAATGATTGAGTTAATTGATTTGTATAAAAAAATATTTAGAGAAACATGAATTGGACTCGCAATTTTCGCTCTATGGCACGGCGCGGAATCGTCCTGCAATATCGGGTCACTGAACACCCCCGTCATCTCCTCAAAAATCGGTAATACTTTGTCAATAGTTACCGATTTATATTTTATGCTGTTCATCATTCCATTGACAATCACGAAATTACCTACCCCATTGTACGTCATGCACCCTCATACTATTACAAAGGGTGGATAGTTGACAGTCCGCCAAATGCATTTACGACTATTTTTTTCACCACTCTTTCGGCGCTTCACAACGGCCTTGTTGGATAGTGAAGCCTCGAACTTTGACTCATCTGAGAAGATGGTATGTCTCTTATTATCCACAGTTCACGATCTGTGGGCTAATGCCCAATCCATACGCTTTTTCTTCATGGCCGCCGTCAGAAGTGGCTTTCTGAGAGCCCTTCGGCTCTTGAAACCCATCTCCACAAGCCTCATACGAATGGTCCGTTTCGAAATGGTGGCCGAAGATGATTGGCTCTTCTTGAATTTTCGATGACATTTATTTCTCTATAATCTCACACAGTCATGAATTGTTGCCGTCCTCCTAAAGAGGAGGACGGCAACAATTCATGACTGTGTGAGAACTGTTGAGCGCAATCAAAGGATTGCGCTCAATTTAATCAGTTTCTCTGAATTTCTTAAAAAAAAACTAATACAGCTGGAGCACTGTATCCTAAACATTTTGAAATTTCATTAATGAAAATTTTTAGTTCAGCGAAAGCCAAAATTTTTGATTTCGTCGCGAGTGTCATGTGTTTTGGCTTATTCATTTTTTTTTAACCGTATTGACGCAACCGCAATTCCCACAAAACTGGTGAAAAATAAAGAAACGAAACTTGTAACAGTTGAAAGCCAAATATCACTGAACAATAGAAAAAAATAGTAGGGGGTTGTAACCATTGAATTACGAGAAAAAGAGAAACTCAAAGTCGCAATGTCGGGCGGTTACTTGCGATCAACAATCAATTGGCCAGCACTGTATATATATAGGGAAACAATTGTTTGAGCTCTAAGCCTATTGATGAGGTATTTGGTGGATCGGCAATCAGCAATATAATACCAAATATTTTTTCCCATATCCTCTCCCTATACAGAGCATATAGTCACCACATAATTCCTCCTAGAATCTTTGTTCCCGCCATTCTCTTTGCTTCCTCCCAGGTCATCCTACCATTCCGTAGCTCCACTGGAGGCACTTAGTTCTAACCAAGTACAACCGTGAGTCCCAGACTCTCCAATTGAAGTTAAAGGTTGCTCCAGTTATCCACGGATTTAAATATGCACAAGTTAAACTGAGAGATTTTTTTTTTTCTGATCTACAAAATTACATTAAAGAAAGATTGCAGATTGTTTTGGTCACCCCTTGACGAATCAGAATCAAATATGGAATGTAAACTACAAACGCTTTATTTATTTGGAATACTCCTTTGCTTCACCTGGACAGTGGTTGTAGATTGCAATCCTGTATTTGCAGAAATATAATAATTATTGAGTAATAAATTTTATCATTTTACCTGCTGCCTAGCGGCTCGAACAAATCCTTCATTAGCAGAAATTGTCAAAGCTCTTATTCGCTGGCCAAAATTGAAAACAATCTTGGATCGGAGTCTGATTCTACCTCTCACTCTTAAATCAGCACGTTTTGGCTCATCTGGACCTGTAGAATAAGTAGGGTGTAATGTGTTTGTTTTGACCATTCACATTAATAAAACATAAAAACTACGCACTGGAATACAATCTTCTTTGCCGGTCACCGATGATGGCGGTCATCAAAGTGTTGATAATTTAACAGAATGATTTTATATTTGTTTATACTAAGTTACAGGCTTTGAAATATGTTATAATCAATTAAAATTGGACACTCTTATTTTGTTTTTAACCGTTTTAATACCGCGCAAATAAATCATTAATATGTCCCAGAGATACTGCGTTGTTTTGAGAAAAATAATTTTGCCTAATATGTATACACTCAAATTTGATATTTTAAAAACCTATATTGACTCAGTATAGATGGCACTACACATATTCATCAAAATATTGCTTATATTCTATTACAATACAAGTATTTGATTTTTAAATGTCTTGGACACCCATCTTCGCTTACATATGTTCCGGACACCTGTGTCCACTTGGGATCCAAGTGGTTAAATAAAACTTGTTAAATAAGCAAGATTCGTCATGAAAATTAAGCAGAAGATTCAGAAATATAATGATATGGGTTAAACATAAAATTGTACAGTTCAAAATTAGTATGTAGCACTGCATAATAATAAAAATAATAAGTATTTCTTAACTGAACACAAGAGGATTACGACAAGCAGGCAAATGATAAATGTTATTTAATTTATTAAATAACAATTAAAATCAATGTTTACTTTATTAATAAATAACCTTACAATAGTAAGTCTAAAGATGCTTTTCAAAGAAGCGCATTTGTTATACAATCAGAGGAATAACAATGTTATCAAATTTTATTTGAGGATAAACGCTAGGTTTAGAGATTCCTATTCGTCTATTCGTCATTCGTCATTTTCAACTATCCGGATATCGAATAGTAAAACTGAAACTATCCGGATATATCCGGATAGTTTCAGTAAGTATGAAAATAACAAAACATTACTACATATATAAATTGATGTACTAAAATAATACATTAAAAACGAGTTCATTTGTAATACAAGTCATTTAATCATATTTTAAAAGTAAGAGAGCATTAAATGTATTATATTTTAAATTTGATCTTAATTTAGTTTTAATTTGTCCTGCTATTGAAAATACTCGTTCCGTTGCTGTTAATGTTGGTTTTATTGTTAGAGAAGTGTTTTAAACAACACGTCCAACTTTTCCGTTCTTTTTTTTAAATTGATCTAAGTATTTAAAATCATTTTTCAGATTATTTGTATTGGTGTCAGTTTCCGCGAGAGATAAAATAGAATTACGCATTTCATGTTGCAAGTTGCATTTATTATCTTTTCTCATAAAATGAGTCCATACTTCCGAACGTCTTTACATGGCTAAAATTTTATACAAAATTATTAAAATTTTAATATGTAGACAGTGGTCTCGATTCCTTGCTTTTCAGTGATGAATTGTAGAACTCGCACGCAAATGATGATGTTTCACGATCAACTGATCCTGACTAAATCCTTTCCCACTTCTGTAATGCCTGAGATAGAGACAATACACATTTCAATACTATTCCATCATATTAAAATATTGAAAATTTGCAGCTGCATTAGATTACTGCAACAGCATTTCTTCAATGAATGAAATTTCGGCATTAAAGCTTTTTTTTTTGCCTCGAGTCTGAACCGATTCGTCGAACTTTTAAGTATTAACAGCTTAACGACCGTGGACGCGTATTTGGGTCTTTGAAAAACAAAAGTTGCTGGCCGGCGGACACATATATGCGTATAGGCGAAGTATCTCGAAGCTAAGAAAATTGAATTTTGTAAAGATATCTCAATTTGCTTACAAATTATATTGAATTTAGTAAAATTATAATGTTTGCGAATTTTTCGCAAAATTTTATTTCGCCAGGTGAAATTTTATAAAAAAAACGTCCGGTCGTTAAGCTGTTAAGATAAGATATTCATAATATCAAAGATTGGGGAAGGTAATAAAAAAACACTACTCCTAAGTAACGGTTTCTCCCAGGTAGTAAATACCTCAGTATTCATATCATCTTTCGTCGATTTTGTAAAATATTTCATTAAAAATTATAACAAATACTATCCGGATATTTCCCCAAATATCCGGATATCGAATAGTTAAAAATGGCCGGATATCCGAGTTGGAATCCCTATCTAGGTTGGAAAGATTATCTAATATCAGTATCGCTCAAATCCTTTCGCATATGTGATGGGATATAGAGTTTTCAAGATTATACAAACCGTTTTCATCATCTGGCATAACAGTAAGTCTCGCTTTAAGATCGGCCGCCCTTCGCTTTTCTTGTGGCCCTCCCAGAACATCTACAATTTTTTTGAAATCATCCCAAGCTGCTTCACAACACACTAAACATTTTTCTACAAAAAAGAGAGTATACAAAAGCTATTTAATTATTGAACAAGGTGACTTAATACATGTTAAACTTGTAAACATCTATGGATTACGACACCAATGCCTACACAGGCGATGGGATATTTTTTATTAATTGAAAAAAAAATAAAGACAGTTAACCTTTAAATAATTCATCCAAGATTGGTTTCACAGGTCTCTTCGCTTCCCAAATCGCTTGCTGGCTCAGTAAAGGCTGTTGAAACACAAAATCGTGGCTGCCATTTGTGAGGTTACTTATAAATGCCATCATCGTTGTCACGTCAAGGTTCAACGTGTTCAGTTCAATTAATTCCTTCTGATCACTCGAAATGTCATCCGCGTACGGAGTGTCGAAGGATGTTTTTTCTAGTCCTGACTGAATACTGAAAACATAATTTAATAAATATTAGAATCATCATCAGACATCAAAAACGGTGAATTTATTTAGATTGGTATTTACCGTACCTAATGAAAGTAATTAGTTTATAATTAGTACTATCAAAGTTTGTATCTTACCCCCTTCCTGAGTCCAGTAAAAAAGGACAAACTCTTTTAACAAAGGACTTTTATTTTATAAATTATAACACAGAATTAGAATCTATTTTTAGTTAATTCGTAAACCTTGCGATGTTAAGTCTGATGATGCTTTTCGAAGAGGCGAAATACGTGTCACATTTTGTAAGACAACAAGTGAAATACCAAAGTTATCAAATTTAATTTTATATTAAAAATGAACTTTCACAGAGTTGAATGAATAATAACTTACATAATATTGAATCTTATTAAATTCTTATGAAAATTATTAAATGTGTTCTTAACGCCGTCCTACATCCTCTCTATCACCTGATGGCCAGGGTGTGGGACGGTGAGCGTTGTCCTAGGGACTGGGTGGACGGTGAGGTGTTAGCACTACACAAAAAAAAAAAAAGGTGATCCCCTCATCTGTAACAATTACCGAGGCATAACTCTTCTCAGTATTCCTGGGAAGGTAATGGCACACATTCTCTTGGCGAGAATAAGAGGTCCCATTATGAAAATACTTAAGAAAAATCAAGCGGGCTTCCTCCCCGGAAGGTCGTGAGCGGACCAAATACACAATCTTCGATGTTTCCTCCAGCAGAGCAATGAATTTAACAGTTCTCTTGCTTGTTGTTTCGTCGACTATGAGAAGGCATTTGATAGTCCGCACAGACCCTCTTTGTGGAGGATACTGGATGCCTACGGGATTCCGCCAAAGATTGTGGCCACTATCAAATCCCTACACGAGAATAGTGCATGTTGTGTGAGAATCGGTGACTCAAATACCGAATGGTTCAGGGTCACAACCGGAGTGAGACAGGGGTGCATTCTTGCACCGTTCCTGTTTATTATTATCTTTGACTTCATACTTCGCAGGTCAATTCCGCCTGATCGAGGTGTAGCTGTTGGTCCCGGTCTGAAACTGTGTGACCTTGAATATGCCGATGATGCTGTCATATTCGATAAATCCATTGAGGGCATCCAGGAGACTATTGATGGGTTAGGAACTAGCTCAGGTCGCATTGGTCTAAAAATTAATACTAGTAAGACCAATTTGATGTGTAACCAAACCTGTCATGACTCTGATAGGACCCTCACCAGCGCAGGACAGATCATCGAGAGAATTGACAGCTTCAGATACCTCGGCATACATATCCCCGAAGACGGTAGTATAAAAAACGAGCTCGCCATTCGTTTAGGAATGGCTGGAGCCACATTCAACTTAATGCGGACTGTCTGGGACACACAGCTGTACTCGATTAAAACCAAATGCCACTTGTTCAACGCTTGCATTCTGTCAGTAATGCTTTACGGTTGTGAATCATGGCACCTGACGAAGACTCAGAAAAACTGTATACTGAGCTTCGAGAACAGATGCTTGCGTCGGATAATGGGGGTGAGGTGGTTTGATTTTGTGAGGAATTCAGAGATAAGGGAGCGTACAAGACTGCATCCCGTCACGTCAGTGGTTAAGGAGTGACGTTGGAACTGGCTGAGTCACGTGCTGCGGATACCTCCGGAAAGCCTCAATCCTGCCTGCCTCTTCTTTCAACCGGTGGGATTCCGGCGTCCCAGACGTCCGTCGGGTACTATCCATAGGATGTACTCAGCGGAACTAAGGGGTGCTGGCATGTCATGGGAGGAAGCAAAGCTATTGGCGGGAGACAGGGAAACATGAAGGTGCCGCATGGCGGCCATATGCTCCACATAGGGAGCGAACATGGCCAAAGAAGAAGAATATTGAATCAATACTCGATCAGGTTTTTATGCAATCAAACATTTTTGGAAATAAAAACAAAAATTTTGCATACAATAATATAAAATAAAGAGTAAGCATAAACTTTTCAAGACTAGTAAACAGGATAACATAATATGGGATTAGAGGTTGATGCTCCTATATAATAATGGCAAATCAAATAAAAATTAACTAGCTGTAAGCCCGTTGCCGCCTGTGTGGTCGAGTGGTCAACGTTGTTGGCTTCGGCTACGGAGGGCCCGGGTTCAAATCCCGGTACGGACAGTTTTATAAATTGATTTTTCAATTGATTTATGAATTTCTGTTCAAAGGCATGGATGTATGTGATGTCTTGAATTCCCCCCTCTCACCCATCCTATCCTATGAACGGGGCATATCGAGAGCGATTAGCTTACCACTAATCTTGTCCTAGCCCTATCCTTCTATCCCTACTCTCTTTGGAAAAAGAGAGGTTGAGCAACTGAGTAACAAGCAGTTCTCGTAGAAACACTTCTGTTGAGATAAACTCCATTAGGAGTCCATATGCTCCACATTGGGAGCGGACATGGTTTAAAAAAAAAAAAAAAAGCCCGTTGACGGGGGAAGGGAATTTTTGTTGCATTTTTAAGTAGTCAGAAAATTTACTGGCGTGAAAAATAAATTACAAACCTATTTATTGAATAAGCCAGAAATTCTGATAGTAAAAGAAATATATTTCAGGGCATATATCGACAGCCCTGCCCTGCAGTATTTAAATTGTAAATTATTGAATTTTTGGAATAATGTTTAAGATTGCTAACAACTATTTTTCGGAGTAGCAGAAATAGACCTCGTAAATTACTTAACTTTTGGAATAATGTTTAAGTTTGCTAACAACCATTTTTCGTAGTAGCAGAAATAGTCCTCGTAAATTACTTAATTTTTGGAATAATGTTTAAGTTTGCTAACAACTATTTTTCGTAGTAGCAGAAATTTCGTAAATTATTAAATCTTTGGAATAATGTTCAAGTTTGCTAACAATCATTTTTCGTAGTAGCAGAAATCGACCTCGGCGCATATATCGACAGCCCTGCAGTTTTAGATGATTTATTACAATTGGTTATTTTCATAGCGAGAAGTATTGTGTGTTACCTGGTAATATTTTGAAACTCCTCATCTTCTGAGCTACTACAGTCTGAGTCTGATTCATCTTGAAAGTCGGTATATGTTGGTACGAGCGAACCTTTAATGACTATTCCGAGATCTTGTAGTTTAGCTGCCAAAACATCTTCTATACCGCTGACAAATTCAAATATTACCTGTGAATCATTTCACACTAAATTGATTTTAAAATCTCAAAACAGTGCCTAGGATGGATATTTAATTATAATATCTACATTTTGTATAATATTGCCGAGATATTTTTTTTAATATTTATCTATTATAACAACACTACAAAAGTGATGATTAACAACAAAAGTGATACGCTTTTACGTTAACACTGCCGGGTCTGTGGTTCGGTTGTCAACGTTGTTGGCTTCTGTGACAGATCTCACAGGTTCAAATCCCAGTATGATTAGCATTTTGGAAAGCATGGATCCTGTGATTTTTAAATAATTCCGTCGCACCCTTTCAATCCTAAAATAATGGGGCGTAGCGAGGGTGAATAACTAATCACTTGTCCTGTACTAGCCCCCAACACTTGCTATCCAACTGTCTTCGGAAAAAAAAGAGAGGTTGAGCAACCAAAGTAGTTCTCGTGAAAAAACTTCCGTTGAGATACCATCATTTGAAAGTATATATAAGATCCACATTGGGAGCGGACATGGATTTTTAAAAAATACATCTCTTCTTTTCATAAAAATCAACAGCTATGTGATCTGTTCTAATGTTTCAGATCACCCCATAACATAATTCAATCACGAAAATTAAAAAAAAGATATACCTGTGGTGTTTGGTAAAATGACGGATGTTGTTTGGCACAATCCAAATAGTCTTGTGCCTGGTCTAAAACAGATCTAGCTCCATATGATGCATTTCCGCCACTCAATGCTGAGAGTGATCGGGGATTTCTTGCAATCACTATAAATAATAAAAAAAAATACAAAAATCACACGTGAAGAATAAAAAATAAAATCTCACTTTTCTCTCAATTGGCAATTAACTACTTACTACAAGTAATTAGCTATCCAGCAAATATTTTACTGTTGCAAGCTTTTACAAGCTTTTGACATATTTTAAAAGTATTTAAAAATATTAATTTACGCGCGCCACCGCCACCTACTGTAATTTAATTGTACTACGCCTATAACCTTTCCGGAAGTGCAAGCAAAAAGTTTGTTAAAGTTTTATTGCAATCGAATGAGCGGTGTGGCAGCGCATAAAATACAAACAAACAAACATTCATTTTTATGTATTAGCTTGGTTAAGGATATTTGAAAAATCCATTATCTCAAAAGATCATTTTTAGGCAGTATACTGGCGATTTGTTGTTAACACTTCTTAGGCGGGCCACGACCAAAGTCGTTTTTAGCTGATTGTACGTAGAATGCGGATCACGGCAAAAGTCGTTTTTAGCGTATTGTCGGTAGAATGCGGATCACGGCATAATATGTTTTTTTTATATCGTCGCTTGTTTGCGGGACACATAATATCACGGGTTTGTTTGTCGGCGTTAAATAAAATGCCGCAACTAATTAACATTAGTCCTAATTCTTTGCTAGATTATAATGGTGTAATTACGCTGTAATTTTTACGGCATTAGATTTTACACTTCCAGTGGTAGTCAAGTTGTAGGAATGGCGATTATATATTATAATTATTCATATAATTATAAAATATTGATAAATATGCTATTTTGTTATATAGAATGTTTTGAATATTTAATATTTATAACATGCGGAGTGCTATCTACTAAATTGATAACAGGTTTTATATTCAGCTTTGAAACATAGTGAAATTATGATGATATCGAAATGTTATAATTTTATTTTTAATGATTAGATGTCACGTATGATTTGTTTTTAAATTTCAATCGAAAATATCGTTTGGTTTAGAAGTTGTGTTGATTTTAAGAATGTAATATATTTGTGCGCTAATCACTAAAAAACGCCCGCTACAGGCTTGAGTCTATTTTTTGAAGCGCCCGACTAAGAAGTGTTAAGATGATAAAAAAAAATCAACAACATAATGATGCAATTATAATTTGTTCATTAACATAGACACAGCCGCAATAGAATAAAGTACCTTTGGTCCAAACTTTGCCATTTTCACTGATGACATCAATGCTAACTTTGTTTCCTTCATGAGTCTGCATAACCTTGCTGACAGATATGACTCCTGGCCTCAAAGAACAGTCAACAACTGCTTCAAGGTGTCTCAGGTTGGAACAGGATAGTTGCTCTTTTTTTACATGCTGTGAACTTCGTAGCTATAAATGATACAATTCAGAAGAATTAGTAATGGTTATTTATATATTATTGGAATAAAACTCTAACCCATTATTCTACAGTGCATTATTTACTACGTCAATGATTGGTTTGAGCCTAGGTGATGAACCAAAATAATGATAATAACTTTAATTAATCATTATTGTGTTTCTTTATCGCGGTATTGAATATTTGTTGGGTCCGTGACCAACGTTCCCTATAAGCCGAAGGGTTAGCTGCGCGGAAATTTTAAAGGCTGCGTGGAGGCTGCGCGGAATGATCAAATATTAATTGAGCAACTGTCTTGTAGTCAACCCGGAATAAGTGCGCAGGGGCTTCTCAACTGCTGCGCGGCCGCGCATGCGTGCAGCTTAGTGGGAACGTTGTCCGTGACTGATCTCACAAGTTCGAGTCCCAGTACAAACAGCACATTTTTTTTAATCGATTAATTGATTTCTGTTCGAAGACATGGGTGTTTGTGATGTTTGAAAATTCCTTCCCATCTTACCAATCCTAACCCTATCCGAGAGTTACACTCATCAAAAAAGAGAGGTTGAGCAACTGAGAAACAAACAGTTCTCTTAACCCTCCAAGGACGAGCGTCACCATATGGTCACACAAAACACCGTTGTCTATTGATCCCACTATTCATACTTTTTCTACCTGAATATCGTTGCTTTCGCTCATATTTGGTTAAGAAGGGTACGGACTACAGTTAGTCATCAGCCGTGGGAACAGGAACGGTCTCTAAAAGCACATGTGATTTTTTGAATTTCCGTTTTTTTTAATTTACTTTTTGAAACTGTTAGATATTTTTTTATAAAAACATAAAATTATTTACAGTTATTTTGCTAATATATTTGTTTTGAAATTATGTTGATCTAAAGAGGTCAAATTGTAAATATTTTAAAAAAAATCACGTTTAGCTATATTTCAACCCCGAATGTTTGCAAGCCCATACGGTCACTTTTGTCCTTACTACTGTCCGTACTCAATATTACACGGTAATAAAAGGATGAGCATGACCATATAGTCATGCGGAGTTTCTATACAACGACTTTGCGTTTTTTTTTTTTTTAATTTTGGATAGGAATAAAAGTTATCCGTGACTTCAATATGACTTAGAAAATATTTTTTTTATCGGAAAAAAGCTCTCGTCTCTGGAGGGTTAAGGAAAAAAATACCACCATTAGAAGACCATACACTCTACATTGGGAGAGGGCATGGATTAATAAAAGTCATTACATTGACAAATAAAGATGAGCAAAACATAAGTACAACTAACATGCATATTCACGAAATCGTGAAGACGTGTGCATTTTTTTGGGCAAGTTCAGACAAACATTTCATAAAACTCTATTTGATTTTTATACTTAGAGAAAGAAATAGAAACAACCATTCATTGTTCAAAATCATATTTTTTGGATAAATGTAAGTTAGATTATAATCAACAGATATATGCAATGGCAGTGTATTATACCTTAATTTATAATAATGTTTGAATAGTATTATTTAGAAGGTCATTTCATCACAGAGAGACAGGTTAACTAAGCCAAGGTTGTTACATTTAAATGCATTCTTTTTAGATACAATGAATATTGCTGGTTTACTTAAAAATTCTTGTCTAAATGTAGGCTGATACTTTTTCTTTTATTTATAATTATAATTGAGCTTCCCTCAAAATTTCTTAACAATAACCGTCATGGTCCAGTACCATGTTCCTTTAATATGTTATTATCCCAACTTTAAATACGGAATAAGACAGAATAATTTCCAGAATAAAAATCAACATATATTTATTCTCTAAAAATAAATTGAATACAGAACGATGGATATAATCAAAATAACATTTTATACCTTCTTCAAAAAAATGATTTCTTGCTTTATTTTCCTTTGGAGCTTTGGAACTCCATCTATATGTTGAATTTCAGCTAATTTTTTAATCAATTCTTCACCGAAATGAATTTTTCTCTCGACTTCTTCGAGTAATTCAGCATTTGTCTTCTCCATTTTTAAATGAGTATAATTTTAACAAAATATCAGCTGGAGAGACAGTCCATTTTAGTAATATTTTTGACAGATGTGTCATTTGTTTCGATTACGGAAACACTTGTTGTATGGCAGTGTTAAAAAAAGATTTTTTAAACTAAAATGCTAGCAAGTATTTGTTACTTTCTTATTTCTAAAATTTCCTTTAAGCGTTTCAAAGACGTTTACAATATCAGTGTTCACCCGAAATATTTAAATATATTATTGTAAAAAAGGATTTTTTAAAAGATAGTAATTGACTGTAAAATATATAACCTAGCAGCCGTTTGATAATTCCCGCTGTTTTTATGGATGTTATGTATGTCATGATATCTGTATATGATCTGTGATGTATGTTTAAAATAAAAAAATAATTATAGATGGTTGAAGCGGTAGAGCGGTAGATCAATTTTTGAGAAAATGAACCCCGAACATACACTTCATCTCGCAAAACTATCTATCAAGACTGATTCCGATAAAAATGTGAGCATTTTCTTTCAAAAAATTAAAATTTATTTTAGATTTTTTAGTGACATAAAAAATGCGTTATAACTTTTTTAAGATTTTATATTTTCAGAATGATAGTTTGCAATTGCCAAAATTGAATTTTGTCCAGTGTTATATCCCAAAATTAGTTGTACCAAAGTTTTACAACCTCGACGACAAAAAAAATACAGACCATTCGGACCAGACTAACAAAAATAGTTTTGAAGATGAAGAATACAGCAGTGATCAACCATTGCCGGCAAATGTAATAACAGACAATGGATTGAATAACATAGTTTCATTCAGTCAACAAATACATGCTGACAATAAAGATATATTGGATACCATCCAATGCCGCTGCCTTTCACCTGAAGATTGCAAGAAAATGTTATGTAATAAACAGAACTGTGTGGTTCAACCAATGATTGATGAAACCATTAGTAATATCGCAAGTCAGGAGTCTCGGTCGTCATGTAGCACCAACGACCGAAGTGACCCTTTATCTCAAGACAATAATTACAATGGATTACCTGCAGAAATAGCACAGCAGATTAATGTTAAATATTCTGGTAAGGCATTGTTCCTTTATTTATTTGGAATTAGCTTAAAAGAACACCGTTGTAATAAGGTAAAATAGTAAAGCTTTTGGTTCTAAAGGAATTGAAAGATATAGTTTATAGCTATTATGGTTTCATATCATCTTCAGCAATGCTTTACTATTTTTAGCTTATTAGTTCCTATTATTTCCACTGGCTTCACTGGATATTTGTAATAGGTATTACCAGTGCTTTTTTCCATGTAACGCGGTGGAATGGTTTTCTGGAAAAATTTTCCCGGTATTTGTGATGTTTCAATATTCGCAAAAAAAATATTTTTATTTTATCATTATCTTGCGAAAACGTAATAACAGCAAAAAACAAAATTTGAACAGCATATCAATTAGCAAATAAATCCGATTGAAAGAAAATTACACATTTTGGCTGAAAAATTCGAAAAAAAGAAAGGTTGAGAAACTAAATGACAAGCAGTTCTCGTAAAAAAGCTTCTGTTAAAATACCTCCAAAGTTATCTATATGCTCCACGTTGTGAACGGACATGGATTAGTAAAATGTTTCTTTTGTAAATCTCTCTCTGTAAATCTTTAGTAAAATGCTTGAAAAGAATTAAGTTCTGGCACCCTTTTTTTTCAAAAAAAAACACTGGTATTACGATGATATGATTATATGTAGGCTTGTATCTTCATTATAATTATCGGTTTTTCAATTTATAAATGTTTGTTTATTAACCATAATAATAACAATGTAACTGAGGTTACTTTACTTTTACGATACTTTAAAGTGTATAGAATATTACAATGCGTCTAACTTTTTTTTTCTAAAATATCACTTGGCTCACTTCACCTCTAATGGGCCCATATTATCTGTTACCTTACCCGGTATTTATATAAAGAAGAAAATTTCTGAAACAAAAATATAATGTATTACTTCACATCATTTAATCATTTCAATCCACAGGTCTTAAGGACATTGCTGGATTGGAGGATGTGAAACAGAGCCTCCGCGAAGCTATCATTTATCCTACTAGGTATCCGCAATTATTTACAAGTAAGTTCTCGAAAGTAAAATAAAAGTATTTTGGTATCGATACACAATTTAGGATAAATTGTCAATAGAACTATTTTAATTTATCTAGATGCCTATAACTAAATTGTTTTTAAATTTGATACTTAATTTTGATTTTTGAATACATAAAAGATGGACGAAGCGCGTGGTCACGAGCTTTGTTATTTGGTCCCCCTGGAGTCGGTAAGACTGCACTGGCACATGCAGTAGCTGCCGAAGCCAATCTTCCACTCTACCAAGTCTCAAGCGCTGATTTAACATCTGCTTGGTTAGGGCACACTGAAAAGTAAGTAATTTAACTATCACAGTAAGATTGCTAAATTATTTGTGCTTCATATAGAACATTAATTTATATTCCTGTTTTTTTCAGATTGATTCGCAGGCTTTTCGAGACCTTAGGCAGACGCCGTTGTATCCTTTTATTTGATGAGGTTGACTCATTCTGCAGAAACAGAAATTCTGGCGACTCAGCTCACTCGAGACGCGCAGCCACTGAACTGCTTATACAAATGCAACACTATGAAGTAAATTAAATGAACTTGCAAATTTTAATCAAAGTGAAAAATTCAGAATCATTTATAGAGTAACAAGGAAATTGTTTATTTGTTTGTAGGGTTCTGAAATGTTTCTTCTTTGTGCTACAAATTGTCCGTGGGAAATAGATCCGGCATTTCTACGACGATTCCAGCAAAGAATTTTTGTTCCATTGCCAGAGAGGTAAAAAAACTTTTAATAGTCTCTGGAAAATGTATTGTTATTGTATTCCCAGTTCCACTTACACCACCAATTAGGACGTATAAAAGTATACTTAAAAAGTTAGTTCACTTATTACAGTGAATGCTAAATGTAGGTTTGCTTAAACATAATTTATACGTGAGCCCTTGAAGTGAGCCGTGTGGTATTTTAAGAAAAAATGAGTTATAAGCGTTATAATATTCTACATGTCTTAAAGTATCGTAAAAGTTAAGTGAGCTTAGTAAATACACATTGCAATAGTGTTTTTCCGTAAAATAAAAATATGCAATCCACAAAACACCAAGTAAAGACATGATTGTACTAAAAAGTCCAACAGAAAAGTTTTATCATTTTACTACTTGGTTCACTTTGCTTCTCAGTGGCTCATATATATTATTTTATAATTACAGTAATGCCCGTCAAAAGATCTTACTTGAAAGCATGGGATACTTCCACAAAATCGTTCCTGGAGAAGCTTGGAGTAATTTTTTGAAAGCAACAGAAGGGCTGACAGGATCAGATTTGAAGAATATCACTCGGACCGCCCTGATGCTACCGTTAAGAGAAATGCAAAGTACTACCCATTGGATTGAGACTGCATGTAATTAATGAGACGCTCTTAATATGATTGAAGTGGCAATCTTGATTGCATGCTCAACATACAGAATAGACACGGTCTTATAACATAAAATGCAAAACTAAATTGCATTTGCTTAAATAATATTTTTGTTTTATATCTAAGATATACGGGACGCTAGAGTCTGTTCTCTTCCATTCGGACTTGCTCCTGCCCAAGTACAACTACTCAGCACAAGTCTTAGACTCCTTGAGTTATACATGACTCCAGAAATGCCCAAACAAAGCAAAATGTAGCTTCGAACATCAAAATGTTTCTTTCCATCTTCTTTATTTTTTTACACCCCTCGCACTGGGAATATAATAACTTCAGTAACAAACTACGTATTTAATTTAAAGTAATATAAAAATGAATTAAACAAGCTTTAATTTCCTTTATACGCCCGCGAGATACGACCATGAATGTCACTCACAATTGCAGTGCAAGGAGTTATTCCCAATATCATCTTGTGATACTTTGAAGAAATACTTGTTGATTTCTCGTAATCAATAAATATTTAAGGCAAAAATTTCTCAATAGTGTATAAAATATTTTTTGAATTGGCAAACAAAACTGTTAAATGATTATTTCAGGTGGCAGAATGATGCCAGCAGACAAGTCACACAGTGAGGCAGTTCGTTGCTCTATTGAAGCCATCCCAGACCATAAGGTTTTTTTTAAATTTGACAAATAAATTGCACTTAAATTATCAATCATTCAATCTTTTTTAGTTAGCTACCTTACGTTTTGTCACTGACCATATAAAAGTTCCCTCAAATGATTTCAACATAACTAAACTGGCCATCATTTAAATTTATATAAACACTTTCTTATTAAAGGTATTTTTTAATCAATAAAGAGAACAGAACCGTCAAGAATTTTAAAACGATCAAAAAAATATATTTCCTGAAACTTAGTGATATGATTTATGTAGTTCTTTTATTGATTTCTTGTATTGTTGTCACTATCGATGTCTTAGCATTATAATATTTATTTGATTTATTACTCTTCACAGGTTGGCTGCCGACCTTTGAAAATTGAAGACCTATGGAGTGCACTTGAGAAAACTGACAAAACAGTTCTAAAAGATAGCCTCGAGCCTTTCGAGAAGTTCATGAAAGACCATGTTATAAAATGAAACAGAAATAAAAGTATATTCACATATCAGTCAACTTTTATTTTGTATTCCATATGAAATGAAGCTTTCAGGGAATTTTAACATGTGTCACAATTGTTCATATTACAGATAGTGGTGTATTATTACTGCTTATGTGGTATATCTTTTTATTTACAGTAAATATATAAATAAACCTATTTTTTTAAACAAAAACTACTGCAGTTTCTTTACCAAGAATTAACCTTATCCCAGTGGATGACCGCTACACAATTAATGAGCACTGCATGCAGATTCCAAGATACTATTGCAGTTGTCATAAGAACGCTTATAAAAGAAATTATAGTTACAAGTTACGTTCAGGAATT
The DNA here is from genome assembly GCA_030503985.1 of Himalopsyche tibetana. NCBI lineage: Eukaryota > Metazoa > Arthropoda > Insecta > Trichoptera > Rhyacophilidae > Himalopsyche > Himalopsyche tibetana. The sequence goes on along the minus strand of JAPJYX010000014.1, from coordinate 36,798,398 downwards.
TTTATTATTTAAAAATGAAAAGATGATAATGGCCCCAACTGAAATTTTTGGTAAAGCTGGAACATGTCAGCCAGAACGAGAAGTGCATCCACCATGAGAGATGGTATTCTTATAAGACTCAGTGTGATTAATGCATCAAAATAGAGAATACATTTTCTTATATCCACATTTTTTTTTGTATATACAGCAGATATGAAAACAGAGTTCCATTAAAACACTTATTTTGTATTGATGTGTGTATAGTTTTTTTTTTGCAAGAATATTGAAATCACAGTAAATATTTCATACAGGAAACATTTGCCACACGCTGCCTTTTAGCGATTACATTTGATTATCTCATAATTTAGTAGCTGGCCATATGGTAATATACTTGTCACAAGAATATTAAATATTGACAGTAACATGTATTTGTGAAAAAAAAAACTGAAAAAGATAAGATCGTACTGTTGCACAAAAATTCGCATAATTAAAAGAAAGTTTTAAGTCAATTATTTATTTTTATAATAATTATGATAACAACGTACTTTCGTATAAAGGATAATAATATTGCCCATGCAGTGTTGTCAACAGAATTGTAATCTGCCAGGCTAGCAAACACTTCCAATCTTAAAATTATGTACAGTTAGATTACTATAATGGAATTTATATAATATATTTTTTTTTTCTGAACACATGCTGCCAATGCGGAGCATTTTGACTCCTAATGGAGCATGCATCTCAACAGAAATTGTTTTACAAGAATGGATTGTTATTCAACCACTCGTCTTCCATTTCCGGGGAGGATAAGGGTGGAAGGATAGGGCTAATGAAAGGATGAGTAATTAGTTAATCACTCTCTCCACTTCCCATTTTCTAGATCTGATGAATGGAAGGAAACGCAAACATCACAGATAACCAAACTTTTTCTCAAAAATTAATGCACGACAGTCTGTTCGGGGGATTCGTGGATAGAGAAAACGAAGAGTACAACTCCCCTTCGAGATACCAATAAACTATACTATTTTGTAAACAATCTCAGTTAGCTGTTGTTATCAAGTTAATGGTCATTTAAAAAAAATGAGACAAATTTCTACACTGATCCTCCTTATTACCATTTGATAATTCTATGGCAATTACAATTATTGTAACCTTATTAACTATGACGATAACAGCCATAAAAATATTGAAAAAATTGGATATCAAACCAGGGTAAAAAATAAAAGAACACAAGAAAAAAGAAGATTTTTCATGCATTTCAAAAAAGAATCAATTCATTTGAATTCTGACAATTTGTACTCTTTCGAAAGTAAGACTCGTACGGACTATATAGCCCTACTTATGACATACAAAAGATGCCTTATGCATATTTATTTTATTTACTTTTGTAGTAAAGTTACATTCCCAGCCCTTAAGCTTACACACAAATAAAAGCTTTCTTAATTATTATGAGAAATTCTGATTGTCTTTTTATACAATTAGTTTAGAGTACCACATTTCATTTTGATCATACAATGTTTTTGATATGAAATGTAAATATGATGAAGTGAATCAGATGATAATGTTATTAAGTGTTTAATTTGTGTTTAGATTAAAATACTTGGACAATTTACAGTAACAAACATATTTGATAATGTAGAATATGGCTGAGCAGATACCACTTCACAACAACGCATAAAAACCATCCAAATCAATTGACAACACTGGCTGCGAACAGTCACTTTTGGAAGGAGCATACACCGTTTGCTCACCGAGGCACCTCCTTTTCACTAATTGTTTCTTCATTAATTTATTTATAATATGCGTCAGTAAATATTTGTATCACGTGACGCATCGTTCAGTGGATCATGTTTGACTTTTGCTGCTTTGACGGAGGTCCAGTCGAAGGTCGGCCATCCGAAAGTATTCTCTTCACGCCTGTTGTTTTGCTTTCTGAAATATTAACAAATGAATGATTGTACACCTATTCTCTCTATGCACTGATTTTTTTTGCACAGCCCAATGTAATGGCACGTATTTTTTATTTATCTATGTATGTACACTTCATCTTTTTTTACACGTTTTTTTTGCATGGAACGTATCTCCCTTGCAAAAACTTGTAATACAACGGTGTAGTAATACAATAGATCAGAGCAGAACGATTATATTTATATACAAAAGTGTACCTGTTGAATTAAACTCGTAATAGGCGATTGACAAATCATTGAAAAATACACTTTCAATTTAATAATATTTAACAATACCTTGCAGCCACCTGACTTGAGTGGCGGGTCCGTATCCCTTTTCATTACGCGCGGCGATCCTGAAGATGATGGCCGGCTTAATGGACGAGTCTACGTGCGCATTTGATAATGACGACTGCGCCACAATACAGGTCGTCGATTTGCCGCAGTATACCCTAACGAATGTCAGCTGCGATTTTACTGGCGGCTCCTTTAAATGATGACATAAGGCATTGAATACACATTGGAATTGATTGCAAATTTTTAATATTTTTTATTTACAAAAGTTGCCAAAAGCAAAGTACTTTCTCCTTTTAGTAGGATTAACAATGTTAACCATTTGAAAACCTCTATACATCTCACGTCTTACAATGGAAAAAATCATTATATCAAATGTAAAATGATAATAACTTTTTTGTAATGAACAATAATTTACCTTGGCGGGATTCATAGGTCTAACAGCAAGATAAACAGAATATTCGAAAATGCCTTCAGGAGAAGCCTGCGGAGGTTCCCAGGATAAATGGGCCCCTTCTGCCGACTTGGAAATCTTGATATCTGAAGGGGCACCTGGATAACCAGGAACACAAGTCTTGAAAGCTGATTCCTATAAGTAAATAAATCGTTCATCACTTCAGTATACTTTATATTTCAATTTGCATTAATTCTAATTTTTTACACAACGAAACATAAAGAGTTAACAAAACAGCAGTTGAGTACTAGAAAACTAGAGCTCTTTCTCTATTTCTCTTCTCATGTATTTTAATGTTTTTTTTTATTTTTTTTCTTTCTTCAGTGCCTGTATGATCTGTAACATTAGTTGTGGTCGGTGTTCTCTTCATCTGTCTGGGGTTTGACGTAGTAAACCAGGTAGGTGTGATCGGGAGTAAGGGGGGTCATTTGAGCAAAAGGAATATCAGTGGTCTCGCATTGTACATATAAAAATAGTCTATGCTATTGTCAAGTAATGTTTTTATCGTTGGGTTATGATGATACATCATGTCACTTTAAATTTTGAGTAAGCATGAAAAGAAAATTGACGTTGAGACTTGCATTTGAAAAAATTATTGAACTATTGAATTACTCACTTCACCAAAATCACCTCTCCCGCACGAGTTGATAGCAGCAACTCTAAATTTATATCCTGTCCCTGGATCTAATGGCAACATTGGAAGGCCTGATAAATCCGGAAGATTGTCTATGGAGAGCTTTGAAAGGTCTATGTTTGGGTCTGCTATGTAATTTTGCACCTAAAAGGACAGTAATAATTATTGTTAACGTTAATGAGTGATTACAAAACATTTGAATTAAATACAGATTTTTTTAAAATTGTCGCATCTAAAGCTTTCATTATAATAACAAAAAAGAAAACAGGACGAAAAATAAAGACTATATAGAATCTTAATCTAATTACCGTAAATGAAGTTCCTTTGACGATTCCAACAGTGTACCACGGTTCTTCGTCTTTCTCTTGTTTGATTTCCTAAAAATATTGTAAGGCTATTATTGATACGATTAATTTAAGAACTAAGAGGCAAGAACGTAGCAAAGAAATGCGTTAATTAATTTACATTAGTGCTGTGTTGCCTGTTAAGTGCGGCGCTTGCAAGTGTCGCCAGGGCATCGGCTGCGTCTCGTGTCCCAGCTGAATTCACCGGAGTATTACCGTTACTATTCATTGAAGAAGATACAGCACTTTCATCTGCGCCGGTCATCTCTCCGCATGTCGATGACACTTGGTGTAAAACTGCAATACATAAAGTATTTAAAATTAAGACCATGCACTCCCAATCGAAGAATAACAAAAACATATTTTCGGTCAATATTACCTCCCACAGCAGCATTGCTCGATGAAACTGCAGTGTGCGATATAGTAGAATTGGTAACGAGCGGTCTCGCATACTGCGCCAATTGTCTCGGCGGAGTCGGTGAACGCTGCAATGAAAGAACTTGCACCAGCGGTGGAGCTGAAGTGTCGACATGGCTGTAAAATTAAATAATTGTAGATATTTAATATTTTAAAAAGCAATATTTCCTATAGGAATTATCAAGAATATTATCCTAATTTAAAAATCGCTATCATAACATTTTTTTTCACGACAGCATGCATTAGTCTGTTTCCAGAGTGAAACTTTTAAGTCTCCAGCACAGGTTATTTCAATCTAATTATGGTCGCAGGTGCATTCCAGTTTGCAAAAAGTAGTGGTAGGTGAAAATCCAGATAAATGAGACTATCATAAGTTTGCGACGACTTTTCCTTAGCGAATTATGTGTTAAGTACAAAAGCTGGTTTTATATTTGACCCTTTAACTACGAGATGCTGATATATCGGCATAACACTTTATGTCTCTCAACTACGAGATGCTGATATATAGGCCCGGCCATAGAAAACTGCTTGTACGTTATAGCGATATGGCTCTAAGGTCATCGAGCACGGAACACGTGTCTCTACTTTCCATACATTTAAAATTGGAATCGGTGGCCTTTACTATTTTTTATCGTGTTTTTTGCTGAGGCGTAATGGGACACAGTGTTGATGCAAAACTTTACGACAGGCTACCTAAATTTGAAAAGTATCTCCATTATTTTCGTTCTAAACTATAAGTACTTTTATGGATGGATGTTTTGGAAACAAAATAAATATTTTCAAAAAAATTCAAACGTTTATTTCATGCATTGATAATTTCAAGTCTACATTTTAGTACAAATTATGAACGATATAAATCAATTGACGCATTATATCGAAGGGTACAGTGAATCACACCGTGCTTGACTCAAATATGTTTTTTTATGCAACATAATATAAGTGTGGATATTTACAATATTTTTTTTAATGTATTATTGCAAGTATTTTAAAAGTCAAATAAAAAAGCAAGTTTTCGGGAAAATAAAAGGATATTTTTTTTATTTATATTTTTATGTCAAATTATATGCCTAAAATGACATTTTGCACATACCATATTTATGATACTAGCAAAAATAAATATTCATTAAAAATCAGTTTTATTAAAATAAAACTGTTTTAATTCCTCCAATAGTAATGAAAAAAAAATCTAAAAACTGATATGGGTGTGCATAAATGTATTAAATAATAAAATTGTATTAAACAATAAAAAATCAATACTTTATTTTTTCATGGATTATTGACACTTTTCATTGACTGAAATGACTGAAACTGACTGAAACTTGAATGAAAACTTTCGCCGTAGTTTAAGGGTTAAAGAAAACATACCCTTCCATATGGGCCAATGCGGTTTCGGGGTCTTCGTGCGACTGCGCCACCATCGGCATAGACAAATGATTGAGGGCATCGGCGGCCATAAGATTCGACGTGCTCGGAAGCAGATCTGAAGTTTCAGCATCAGAACTGGAGATTGCTGGGTTGTCTAAATTGTCTAGATTGTCACCTGCGTCTGCTGTACTCGAACTGAAAAAATAGCATCCTTTAGCACCTTTATACTTACATTGGCTTCTTATATAATAATGCATATAGATTATTAAATAGCGCCACGGGTCCATAAGCATTGCACTAGGTATCTGCACCATAATCTATTGTTTGAATTTTTGGTCAGCATACATAGATTTTTCAAATAATAAATCGATAGGTTTGCAGAGCTTTAATCTGTATTTTTCTTCAAATTATTTGAGCGATTGACACTTCAGTCCATTAAAACTTAAAGGTTGTTCAGCAGCAGAAAAAAAATGATTTTTACCTTATCCCTGTAGTTTGGAGAGCATCTACACCACTGGAAACATCTGTTGGAGCAATATCATCACTGCTTGCAACGTCAGCAATCAGCGATAGATCTGATTCCAAGTCATTATCTAAAAAATAGATTACAGTAAATTAAACATGTGATTGGTACTTTGAATAGCAAATGAGAAGTCAAATCAGGGTATTCCATAGCTTCCCTTCCAATGATTTGAAAGTAGCATTGTAACCAAAACTCTTACTGCTAGGCTAAGGCAGGTTGTTCATTTTTTGGTATTATTTCATCAAAGCTATTTGAGAAAATTGATTTTTAATATCAAAATCTACAAAAGACAAATGATATTTAACCCTCCAAAGACGAGCGTGACCATATGATAACAGTAAACATTGTTGTCTATTGATCCCACTATTCATCCTTTTTCTACCTGAATATCGTTGCCTTCACACAATTTTGTTTAAAAAGGATAGACACAACTACCAAAAACACATGCGATTTTTTGAATTTTCGTTTGTATTAAATGAACTTTTTAAAATTGTTAGTTATTATTTTATCAAAATTTTTAATTATTTACACTTCTTTTTACTACAATTTTACTAATATATTTGTTTTAAAATTATGTTGATCTAAAGAGGCCAAATTGTAAATATTTATTAAAATTTCACATTTAGCTATATTTCAACCCCGAATGTTTGTGTGACCATACAGTCACCCTCGTCTTTACTACTGTCCTTACACAATATTACACGTTGCCTATAAGGTTGCCATATAGTCACGCGGGGTTCCCATACAACAACTAGAAACAGAAGTTATCTGTGACTTCAATATGGCTTAAAATTTATTTTTTTATTCAAAAAAACTCATCTCTGGAGGGTTAATGTTTGGGTAAAATAACTATTCTATGACTTAATTTTCTCTACATATTTTGTGTCTCAAATATAATGAGAAACAATAATAGCATTCTTGGTACAGGCGTATAGTGCAATTTATATGAGGAGAGCAACCTTGGTCAGCGTCTGCAGCGACCTGAGCCCCACCAGTTCCCGCTGAAGAGACAGACTGATCAGGCGAATCTCCAATATCATCTCTTCTATCTTGATCTCCTGAACCCTCTAGCACACCTTCTGAATCCGGCTCCACGTCCATCTGTGGAGAGTTTGACTCTGTATTTGTCTGTAATCAATTAAAAGAGACAAATAAACATACGCACTATTAACCCTTTCCGGTCCTATGTCGAATCACATTCGACAGCAATTTTATTCTGGTGGGTCCTATGTCGAACGTCATTCGACATTTTTTTTCATTATTAGTATTGAGATAAAATTAGGTAAAATGTATTGAATATTTTTTTTCTTCACCCTATCTATTACAACGGTATTCTGAGCATAGAATTAAATGGTTTTTAAGAACATTTAAATCTGTAACTGTCTTCCTGCAATGGATACAAAAGGGTCGTTTTAGGGGCTGGCTCGGCCCGCGCAGCATGGGCGTTCTGCATTTTTTTCTCCAACAGTTTCGCTTGCCACGTGCACTCGAAAACTATTACCAAAATTTGCTCTTGTTCAAATAATTCTAACTTTGCGAAAATGCCTAAAATCTCGAAAAAAAGATATTTGATACATTTATTGTATGAAATGTGAGAGAATGCCTGGACTATGAATGTTTTCACTGTTTCACACTTTAGAAGTTTTTAAATTATAAATAATAAGGTCATTATTGTATATATTTCGAAATAAAAAAAATATTGTTAGTCTAAAAAAAAAAAAAATATTAGTAATCCTCTTGTAATACAGTAAATCAATTATGGACCTGATGGAATGTTTTGATTTTTTTTTGTGGACCGGAAAGGGTTAACCAAGACAGTTAGCACTCTATCCTGTAAACTTAAATTATTAGATAAAAAAAAAATACGTTTACTTATCATTTCATGGGGCCGCTTAAACCCTCAAACTCTTATTATCAACAGCAAAAAATGATCTGTTTTGATGTCCATTTATAATAACAACAAAAATTTACTGTCAGTTCAAGTTCATCCGTGCACTTGAATGCCTGAAGATGCCGAAAGGCGAAACCCGGGTCGTTAGTGACAAAATTTGTGAGAATGTACATAGTTTGAACGATTCAAATTTTACTGATTTTATTGAAATGATTTGATTTCTTATATTTATTAGATCGAAGTTTTAGTTATAAATACTTTTTATAATATATTTTTATCTAAACAAAATGTAGAATTTACAGAATCGACCCATTCTAAGCACATATGGAATTATTTTATTAGGTTACATTTCCAAGTGATATTTAAAATTATGAAAAAAATATATATTCGATACTATGTTCAGAGATTGTTAGCATTTCTATATATATTGCCGATAAAGCAAAGGTATGTGAGTAATAAATTAAACTAAAAAACTTGACAACCACTAGTTTTAAAACTATTTGCCCAGAATTTCAACAGAAATGTTTTTCAAGACAAAAATCTTTTTTTTTTCACTTTTATTTATTCATCTCCAGCTCATTCTGCTATTCATTGGATATGAATGGGCCGCTATTCAAAACCTATTTCAGACATAAGTGCCTGAAGAGTTAAGTAAATACATTTTCAATTTAATTTTATATTCCCAACATTTATTTGAAATTTGGAAAACATATATTGCTGGAATACTTCATGGGAACAGCATAACAAAAATAAAGTTTATTTTATACCATACTAGGCAAAGAACCGGTTGTTAACACTTCTTAGTCGGGCGCTTCAAAAAATAGACTCAAGCCTGTAGCGGGCGTTTTTTAGTGATTAGCGCACAAATATATTACATTCTTAAAATCAACACAACTTCTAAACCAAACGATATTTTTGATTGAAATTTAAAAACAAATCATACGTGACATCTAATCATTAAAAATAAAATTATAACATTTCGATATCATCATAATTTCACTATGTTTCAAAGCTGAATATAAAACCTGTTATCAATTTAGTAGATAGCACTCCGCATGTTATAAATATTAAATATTCAAAACATTCTATACAACAAAATAGCATATTTATCAATATTTTATAATTATATGAATAATTATAATATATAATCGCCATTCCTACAACTTGACTACCACTGGAAGTGTAAAATCTAATGCCGTAAAAATTACAGCGTAATTACACCATTATAATCTAGCAAAGAATTAGGACTAATGTTAATTAGTTGCGGCATTTTATTTAACGCCGACAAACAAACCCGTGATATTATGTGTCCCGCAAGCAAGCGACGATATAAAAAAAACATATTATGCCGTGATCCGCATTCTACCGACAATACGCTAAAAACGACTTTTGCCGTGATCCGCATTCTACGTACAATCAGCTAAAAACGACTTTGGTCGTGGCCCGCCTAAGAAGTGTTAATTTGTTAACCTCTATATCCAACCTTTGTCTCTTTGTATACAAGAGGGTAAGGAAAGGACTAGCGGTTAGTTAATTCCTCTCTATACTCACCATTTTGAAGATCAGATAGAGAGCAAAGGGAAGGTGATGAACATCACACATATTCTTTGTATACCAATCCATATGGATTGAAAAATGAATGTATGACATTATCATTAACAAATTCGGTAATTTTGCCGTAACCCGTAGCACGGACTATTGGGGCGAAAAACTTCACAGACTAAGCTAAAAACAACGCCACGATTTAAAATATTCATTGAAGCATCCCGGAATCACGTTAAAATCACACATTATTATAAAGAACACTGATAAATAAATTGGTAAATATGTCATTTAGTAGCACCTCGACTATTGCCGCGCGCGTCCATTACGAATAATGGAGGTGAAGATTTCGTATTTCGTATAATTTATCAGTGTTCTTCTTTTTAACGTGTGGTTTTAACGCGATTATCAAGCCCTCAATAAATTATTTTAAATCGTGGCGTTGTTTTCAGCTTAGTTTGTGAATTTTTTCGCCGCAATAGTCGGTGCTACTTGGTGCTACTGAATGACATATTTACCAATTTATTTATCAGTGTTCTTCATAATAATGTGTGATTTTAACGTGCTTCCGGGATGCTTCAATGAATATTTTAAATCGTGGCGTTGTTTTTAGCTTAGTCTGTGAAGTTTTTCGCCCCAATAGTCCGTGCTAGGGGTTACGGCAAAATTACCACAAATTCGAAAGCAACCGAGAACAAGAGCCTAGTATTATTTAAAACTGCTACAGGAGCGGCAAAATAATATAACTACACATTCATAACTAGATAAAATATATTATTTTAGAAAATAAATACCGGTGTTGAGAGGCAATTATCGCCAACATACGACGAAGCTGTGTCGTCTGCCATTTGCATTCCCGAAGAGTTAAGGGGCTCTTCCAATTCCATGGCATCTCCTCCGCCTTCTCCGAGATCTTCTTCTTGGCCAGAGTTCATTGCCCCCGCTTCAGAATCTAGTCCTGCTATTGCTGGGGTTGCTTCACTTCCGTTAAGACTACCTATACGATAAAAGCATAATCAATCACAAACGGTATTAATTGATTTACTTATTAAATTGTTTAACCTCAATAACAATTCTGGCATAACACATATAATCTTAACTAAGAAAAAATACAGGACTCTTAAAATTAATTAAATAGTATCGTATTCACTAGAATACATCACTAGAATAAATCCTTGTTGGGCAGAATCGCCGAAAGTATGTTCACAGTGAAATGAAAGTATCCTTTAGATTCTGAGTTCAATTAAATGTTGACAAAATCTATGCACAAAGAATACTCAAAAAGAAGAGTTATATTCAAATATTCCTTAGTAATACCTGACACCCCGTTCGCGTGAAGAGAGTCAGCTGGATTATCTAAACTTTCTTCAGACGTTTGGCTAACCATCGGCGGCGGACTCTCTGGCGCGCTTCCCAATAAACCTAGTCTGAACTCATTATCTGACTCCATGTCCCAAATAATACAAAACTAAAAAACTAGGAGCAATAAAATTGAAGGACAAATGGAGATATGAAGAATTGAGCGCTTACTTTTCGAGCGATTATTAAAAATACTTTAATTTTGACAAACACAAACAACCATAGACGTAGCGTCCATTTTTTACATAGAAACCGGCATGGAATAGAAGTGCTACTTTTACATTTATTTTTTGCTGCTTAGTGTCTATGATATCTAAATGTTCAATGTGTATACATACTCTAAAATGGGATCTTGTTAATTTAGCTGAAGCATTGAAATCGTCTCAGCATGTATGCGATGTATGTTCACGGTGTACCTCCCTAGCTATATTATATAACTATCGAGCGATGAAACCGCTTTACAGTTCTCGTTAAATTTCAATTAAATATAAATTCAGATAAACGTGTGTAAATGGACCCAAAATGGAGCAACCATTATATGTACTTCTAAACCTTCAAGTAAGTACTATGACCACTCTTTTAGAATAACAAAAAAAATCAGCAGAACTAAAGACAAACAGTTTTCTACAACGGCCAGCTCAAGGATTTCTGCGCTTGTGCGCTTAGCAAAACTATAACTTAATGAGTGAATTAAACTTTTAGAGCGGCGCTTGTGCCTCTGTATGCGCCCTACGTATACTTGTGTGCTTTTCATACTTTGCACACGCCACGAGCCGGCCCTGGTTAACGGTGATTATTTCATTGCAATTATTTTCTCAAAATATAAATATATTTTAATTTAAAAATCAATTTCAAAAAGGTCACATGCGGCCTGTAAGCCACGTCCAAGTGTATACAATAATAAACTTTGTTTAACCCACCCAAAATAATGAACGCAAAACGAAAGTCACAAAAAGCCACTGATGAAATCTCGATAAACCAATTCTCGAAAATATAGCTTTCTTCTTGAAACTATTGCATCAGTCGAAAATCTTCTTATAAGATGTTGTACATTATAATACCGGTGCGTGTTTTTTATGAATAGGTTTTTGTAGAAAAGACCGTCTTTCATTATTTTTTAATACCTTGCTATATTAATTTATACGTGAATTATTTTAGAAAACTATGAAAAACATAAGTAAATTTACATTCGCAAAAGATAACATATTGTGCTGCACGAAATGCGTTTGCCTAGATTACGTTACGGCGGTAAAACTATGCGACTGCCTAGTTAACAAGTACCGATAATACCGCATAGGGAATTATTTAAGTAAATTTCGATATCTTATTGATTTATTAAATAGCAAAAACTTTTAAGGCTTATAAACTATTACAGTATGCATGTATTTATATTTTTAATTATTGACTATTGATTTACAAGTATTTTTGCATTATGAATATCACATTTTATACTTTGGCAATAAACTTGTACGTCGACGTTTGACATATTGACTGATAATTTGACAGAATACGCAAAATACTATGCACTTGTTGAAGTGAAATGTGAAAGCTGTTTTTATTTTCATTGTATTACATAAATATGCGGCACACTTATATCGATGTAAAATACAAAACTCTATTGAGGCTGTAGTCTTTCGAAAAACTCTGCTTAAATAAGGTACAATAATTTGTTTATTGTGACTGCAAAAATTCCGTTAGCATTACATTATTTTATCGCTTTGACCCTAAGGATGATCTGCTATTATTTTGGTCATAAATTTATGTGCTTATGCGCTTTATCGCTGAACAATGAAGTGCAATTTTATATCATGGAAATATACAAAATATTTAAATTGAAATGTTATTTTATATAGTAGGTATAAATATTCCACTTTCAAATTTAGGCTGCAGAATGTTTTCCGTACTTAGTCGCTTCACTAAGCCTGGAGATGGAAAGAAGTCAAATGCTCCGGCACCAATGTCATCGGCCCTTCAGAAAAAATTCGCACGTGGTGTTAACTATAACAGTAAGTACTTTTTTTTTCTAAAATTTATAATGCTGCCGTGCCTGGCTTGTATAATCCAGAGAATCACAGATTTTTTTTTATTTCGGGTGCTATTTTTTTCTGTACTTTGCACCTCTTAAGTAAGGCTATTGTTTTGGGCATTGCATTATAGAAATTAACTATTCATATATAATTTTAGCTGTTAGGTCGATCAATGTCTTCCCTCAGACTAAAACACAAAATTATTTAATATGATGTATGATTTCATAATTGTGTAATTATTTTCCGTTGTTTCCATTCTTTTTTCAGTGAAAATTTTGATCAAAGGAGACAGAAATGTTGGGAAGTCGTGTCTTTTGCAAAGGTTGCAAGGTGGCCCTTTCATTGAAGAATATAGACCCACTGATCAAATCCAGGTTGGTCCAATACACTGGGCGTATAAGGCGACTGATCACATTGTAAAGGTCAGTGTTCCATTAAGTCTTTTTCATTTTGCGATCAAGCAAATGTCATACTACTTCATACAATCCTCTTCCATAATATATTGTTTCTCAAAGCCTCCTTATTTTTCACAAAAAAAAAACAACAACAATTTTTATAAAATAAACTTATCTGAATAAAGGGTAACTGTGTTCATAAAATGACCTTAAATAAATCTAACATTCGTTGTCTTTGACATATACAATAAATTCATACCCTAGATGTTTGGCAGTATTATTTAAAGTGTGTTCCGTTTATATAGCAACAAAAACCATTTAATGTGAAAATATCGAAAAATATTCCATTTACAACAAAATGGTGTGATATTTTAGCCATACATATGTTTTCATTTAACATGAAACCAAAAAAACACATGTAATGTTACTGATCCCTAGGGAAATAAAAATAATACTGTTCTGTGTTTTTTTATTCTATAAATGAAAGCATTAATTGCTGTTGCTTGCCCGACTGAAACAATACATAATTTTTGACTAATTTGAAGGTAGATAGAAGTCCTAGCCTATTCCTAACATTATTTGAGTCAGATCGGAATAAACCCACACATATTTTGATATTATAATTAATTATGTAACATAAAATATCGAGTTTAAAGGCAACAAATTTTCCATTTGCCGTTTTCTCAGAACTATCAACTTGTTACTTACCAACTCCAGTTGACAATTTGTCAGTTTTCTAAATGTACAAAATCTCATTCCAGTTTTTTTACGAGTTGTATCAAACACAAAAAACGAAAGTGGCTTTAAATATTACACGTTATTCAATATACCTCTTCAGATTTTGATATATTTATCTAAAACAAAATGTTTGGTGACACTTTTTTTCTAAATTACTGAATGAAAAATATTTATGTTTTTACAATTTTTCATCCAAAGATTTGTAAATCACAAGTAGAATTATAACTACTATAAGTACATTTAAAAGAAGCTTTCGATTTTCACATCCGATGGTCTATCTAGGTAGAAGTATGGGAAGTTGTAGACAAAGGGCGCACTAAGAAGAAGGGTCAACTCGGCCTTAAACTTAACAATGCAGCCCTCGGTCCTGCCTCTGATGCCATGGATACGCCACCACTGGATGCAACATTTCTGGACGTTTATAAAAATGCAAACGGAGTTATACTTATGATGGACATTACTAAACCATGGTAAATATATTTAATGGTATTATCTAGCATTTAAGTTTTAATAGCCCATGTTTGAAGCTCTATTTTAAACATTAATTGGTCAAATATCTGTAAATAATGTATACATTATTTGTATGCATATATTAATTGAGAAGACACAGTTTTGTGGTTTGTGGTAATTAACTTACATTTTAAAATTGTCTTTAGAACATTTTAAAAGGCATCATCAATGGACTGAATGAATCATTCTACACTGTCAAATGTTGCACTTCCAAATGATAGTCAATATAAATATAGGAACCTTACGTGGTGCCGAACGAGTGAACCTTGTGCATCTAACTTCAAACTAATGCACCGTACGGTGCGATCGAGCCATTGCTGGAAGTCTCATAGTATTCGAGCGTTGCCCATAATCCTTATTTTGCGATATTGAATTCTTCGACATATAAACGTGGTGTTATTTCTATTTTTAGGACATTTGATTATGTGCAGCGTGAATTGGTCGGTATCCCTGTTGATATACCTGTAATAATCTTAGGAAACCATTGCGATATGCATCACCATCGTCAAGTGCACTCGCATCAAATTCAGCAAATACTTGATACAGCTCGAGAGACAAGGCAAGAAATTCATTATTATTCAATTTTCTATAACCCTTAGTATCAAAATATTTTATGCGAAAGTTCTCAATATCGTAAATTGCAAAGTACTCTCTTGAAAAGTACTGATTTTAGACATAATATTCTTTTCTTTTTGTACACAGAATTTTGTTTTAACTCGTGGTTAATAATTTTCTTTACGTATGTTTTACAGAAGCGGATCGATTAGATATGCAGAAGCGTCAATGAGGAATGGCTTCGGCCTACGTTTACTGCACAGATTTCTGAGCATTCCATTTCTTCAACTTCAAAGAGCTACACTATTAGCACAACTTACTGTCAATCAGCAGGAAACAGATTCTGCTCATTTAGAGCTTGATGAATTCCAGGCAAGAGACATCTAAACGATGTTAAACAAAATTTATATAGTAATGTAGTAATTGTTGAACGTTTATATATAGATCAGGACCAACCTACAGGTATATCGGCTTTTTCGTCTGAAAGTTATTTCTGTTAAATTGCCACTGTAAGGAATATTTTCCATTTCGAAACAAAGATATTCATTATGAAAAGACTTCTCTAGAAAGGAAATGAACCACGTCCCACTCCTTACAAAATGATGAGTAGTTTTTTAAACAAAATTTGATAATTATACAAAAGCAGCACAAAACAAATAATATTAACCTGATCGCTATTATTTTATTTCTTAAATAAGATGTGTAACATTTCAAAGCGTCCGTACATAATATTTCCTCTTCTTATATTCTACACTGCATACCTTTCAGTGGTGTGGCAGAAGATACAAAGTCTCCAACTTCTCTTTGGTTATTATTTAAAAATTAGTAATATCCTACACTAGTTGACAGCGCCACCTGTCAATACATACTTGCTCTCTGTATGATACACATTGTGCGGAGGCAGTGTTGTTGCTGTGTCTTAGAAACTGACGGACATATAAATTAATTTATAAATTAAATTCTATTTTTTTGGATTGAAGATAAGTTTTCCAATTTAAAGTGCACGCTCTCCGCTCGACCGAATAAGTATGCTATCATCCCTGGTATCGACAGATAATGTTTTTTGCATACTGAAGTATCATATATTTATTTTATGTTTGACAGAATTCTGAAGAATCTGACTACACCGCATTCCTGGAGAAGCTGGCTTCCAAGAGGCGCCAGGAAATAACTGGAGCTAGTATGATGCCGAGATTGTCGAGCGACAAGTCCCCTTCGATCGTGCTGGGTGGCGGCAAGCCAATCATTCCTCCTAATGTTAACCCATTAGTAAGCTGCATTTTTACTCATACCAATTCAGATGCTGTTCATTATGATCATCATAGAACATCCGCTTATCTATCAAATAGGTACAATCTAAAGGTCTATAGTTCTAGAAAGTGGCATGATAGAAAATAGTTAAAATATTTCTTACTAGGTGAAGCGTGTCGACTTGGATAATGGGAACGATAAATATTTTTAGGAGATAAAATCGCATCGATTGAATTGGCATTTACTCGGTAGAACTCCATTGTAATAAGGTGAAAAAATATTGCAAGTATTTTAGTCAGTGCTTTGCTAATCCATGTCTGTTCCCAATATGGAGCATATGGCTTTCTATTGGAGGTTTCTCAAAATTTTTTTTAAACAATATATCAAGCATTAGACCCTTGGTTCTGGTCACAAAGTAAGTCTATAGTTCTGGCATTGTTTTGTATTATGATATTAATTTATGAGTGTTTATGGTACCCGTCACATAACATTCAAAAGGAACCTTAGTTGGAGACAAACAGCCGATGGTTTCCAACGCCGTTCCACCGCATTACATGGGAAAAAAGCCCTGATTTTAGCTCTGCAAATATTATTTTATGTATGGTTGATAGCTATTTTGGCTTGCATACACGTATTTTGGTCATTACACTGTAATGACACGTGTAGACAAATATTTTATGTTTTAAAATCTTCCGGGCCGCTGGTTGCCGACGCCTGACTTACATAATGCACCTTCTAATTAATTTATACAAAATCACTTATAACAATTAATTTTTTAACAACCACTGTTTTTATGGATTCAAATATAGCTTCTCATTGGATAGAGAAAAAAAAATATCCAAACTATTTTGATATAATTGAAGTATCCTGAAAATGGACATGATATATCTTATGCCTCCAGATTACAGACATATTATTGCTACGGCGTTCAGGGGGATTCGAAGACTACTTATTAATTAATTACGATTGCTTAATATTCTTTTATCACGTAACAAAATGAATTATAATTCGATAAAGAAAAATGTCCTATTGTTGAAATGTAGTAATACTTTTCTCAGGCTAGTTCACACGCTGGTGTATCACCTAACAAGCCATTCCTCGGCCCGGTCTCGACTCCCCTAAACCCAATCATGCCCACCGAGGTGAAGAGCCCCGTCAATCCCCAGATGAAATCTGCGAAAGCTGCAAACAATCAGCCTTCCCCGGCACAGTCGGAAACATCAGGAGTTCGAAAAAGGTTAGAATGTTTGAAAGAGCATATCATTTTCATTTTGACTGTCATACTTAATTAAAATACAATTGCCATTAATGATTTCAAAAAAATTTTACAAATATCTTACAATGTTTGTTAGATTAAAGAAATTTTATACACAAAATAATTTATATACGTTCGTACTAATTCCCACTTTTATTTAATAAGATCAGGACCGGTTTTTGCTCATGACTAGCATTATGAACTGATCTTTCAGATATTATCAAATAAAAGTGGTAAAAGTGAATTAGTTCAAATGTATATATTTTTTTAAAAAATTAATTGCCTTTCCACCAAGTTATTTACAGTGAACACTCGAAAATTTAAATTTTATGTGTTTTGTTTAATAACAATAAGACTATTTACGAATATAAATCATTTATTTTCACTGCTCCCTTGAATAACAACTTAAATATTCCTTAACATAAGGAGTGACTTTTTGGGTTTCGGATTCAGTTCTACAATCTTACATCACGTATTTCACTTCAAATTTAAAATTCAACTTATATATTGTTCAGAGTCACAAGACCACCTAAGTCTATCCAAACTGTTTTAGTATGTCCACTTCGGCGTCGGCGAGCTCCAAGTTAGACGACGGACTTGAAGATTTTTGTGCCGGCGTTCTCGATCACAGCTTCTTAGATGATCTTTCTCCCGGTGGAAGGAGTCAATCTGAAGAAAACTCTGTGTCAAATTTGACTGACTCCACCAAACAACATAGCTTAGATAGTGACAGGTAACTATAATATATTTTCTATACGAGTTCAACATTTAGCTGTATGTCTATTATTTTTCAACATTTTGATTTTGTAGTGACGGTGAATACAGTGCCAATCCTCTAGTGGTCGGAGTCCAGGACGACCTAGATTCAGCTGACGAAGAAGAAATTCCTTCCAGAACGCAAACTTCTTTGAAGAATAACATCTTTACCTTTAACTCTTCCAAAACTGCCAAAATCCTACAACTAAATGTTCCAAACGTTAATAATACCACAAGTGAGAGTACAAATAATGTGTACACTCCCTCTGAGAAAGTTTTCACACCTTTCAATGAGTTCCAAAATAAGTTACGGCCGGATTTGAAAGAAATCGACGGCAATAGAGATGTCATCGATGCTAATGTTGAACAAAATACTTATCGAATGGAAAAGTTTTCTCTTTACGATGGTAGCATTGGGGACAGACCGTCAGATGATGATGTTTATGATAGTGGCCCTGAAATGATGACCGCGAACGCTTACGGAGTTAATTCGATGTGGCCAATCGACGCCAGCATTAGAAGATCACCAGAAGGTAAAATTCGTGAATTTTGTTCATTAAATGATTTAAACTTGCCACAATATTTTCTTTATTATAGATGTTTTTAAAATATCTGCTTCGTAGGTGGTGAGGATGTTTCTCCAGATGCTGAGGCCAAGAAAGAGAAAAAGGTGCGCATTCAATTCTCTCATCATTTGATTATTACTTTATAAATAATATTCTATCAATTCTCTAAAACTGAGATGGCGACATTATCCGTAAAATCAATATAGTGGAATAAATAGTAATTGGAAGAATCTCGGACCGCATTAGATAAAATTGCAGTAGCATTAAGAAAATTTGACTTATGAGTTATTAAGCAAAAATATATATTCAGTCCTGTTTTGACATACTCAGATATTTGTTTGAAGAATATGAATTATTATTATGAGGGTCGGTGCCAGCTATTTTGCTGTCTGAAACGAAAACGTTTTTATCGACATCAAAATATGCCGCCCTATTAAATTTGCTGCTACAGGCAGTCGCCTGCTGTGCCTGTGCATAACTCTGATACTTATCTGACACCCCCTTAAATTTGATGCTGGCAAGGCTCAACGGACTGAGATCTGGAACATTCCGAGAACCATCGTTCTGAAACGATTCAATTGAATGTTTTTATAAATGATTAATATTCTTTACTCTGTTTATTCAAAACAACTTTTCTTTCTTTATTGTAGTCTAAGGAGGAAAAAAAACATAAGAAAAAAAAGTCCAAGGATAAAGAAAAGGACCGCAGCGGTAGTGACAAAGAGAAAAAGAGCCACAGAGACAAGGACAAAAAGCATAAAGAAAAGAAGTCAAAAAAGAGAGACTCCAATGATTACCTCGAGGAGTTTCTTAACGGCAAAGATGACGGACCCCAGCCTGCACAAGAAGCCTACGAAACATTCTAAACTGTCAATTAAAATATATTCATTTCGTGTTCCGCCTAATAAGTTAAGACTGCGACTGTTCTTCAACTCTATCGGTGTCTTTTAAAAGGCAATACAAATTTCTAAGCTACTTAATAATTACATTCTAAATGTAGTTCAAAAAAATATTTTTTGACAGAGTGTAACGTATCTGATGTGAGCTTGATTCTGACAAACGATTTCTACGGATTTAGTAAGAAATCTAATTTATCATACTATTCAAAAATTCATGCAGTAATATGGCAGTAATGAATTATTCATCCCTTACGATTTTTCATACAATTTACATATACCTGCTGCTTTATGGCATCTAAAGCAAAATCTTTTCTTCATAACTAGAAATCTTGGACTTATTGAAGTGTTTCTTGTAGAAAATTCACTTTTTGTGTGAATTCTTATAACAGGAAAGGCAAACTATTGTCTATTTAATGATTCGGCATTTACTTGGTAGAACTCCATTATAATAGGGTAAAAATATCAATGCATTTGGTTCTACAGTTTTTTATATTTATGAGTTGATAGTTAGTTATATGAGGCGAAAGCCGAAATAGCTATCAACTCATAAATATAAAAAAACTGTAGAACAAAATACATTGATATTTTTACCCTATCAAACTATTGTTAGTTGTGAGACTTTTCCGTCATAAGTTAGTTTGTGTCAGCAAAACAAAAAAAAAACAGACTAATTTGATTTAATTAATATGCATTCATGTCTGGGTTTTATGGCTCTGTAAGAGTTAATATAATAACCTAATGAGACATCAACTTCCTGAGGGAGACCTGTTACTTCACAGTAGTTCGTTCATTCTGTAGCATTTTACTACATAGTCAATTGTTAGGCATTTCTCAAACCCTACTATTTTCATGGAGTACTTATTTCATGAAATTGTTGAGTTACTGTACAATTTGTTATTGAAAAATATTATTATTCATATAGATCACGGGTGGCCAAACTTCTGACCTTTGCGGGTGACCTCATATTTAAATTAGGGCTAGCGGTCCACTAACACCGCCTGTGCTAAGCGGTAATAAGAAGAGTAGGAATTCAAAGCCCAAAATATTTTTTATGAAAGGGAAAACGAATGGATAGATAATAAAAGACACTCAATTCTTATTACACGGACGACTAGGAATAGGTATGCGGGTCGCCGTATCGGCCACCGCTGATATAGATGAATACTAATATTTTTTGATTAAATTATTTTAGTTTAAAATCTCATTGAGGAGTCTGCGGAATTCTTTAACATACCTAATTTAAAATTTGACTCGGTAGTGTCCTGACAATCGATCCGAATGGGTAAGGTATAATATAATGAATATTGAATAATAAGAGAGTATCTTGCAGTCACATCAATGATTTGTCTGATGAATGTAAGTCTTTTAGAGAATGGTATGCTCATAAGTTGAGCAATAATGGAAAAGTTTCCAATTCATACAAAAGACAATAACTTGAAAAGTTTCACATCATTTAAAAAAATATCTCGCCACTTACATATCGACTGTGGAAAGGAAAAAGGACGTAACCCACACATATCAAATTGTACAGGAGGCGCAAAAAACGTGTTTTGATGATTTTCGGCCATATGCAAGTTATGAATTGTACACAACCTTGATGTGCACGGAGACTTCTAAACTGGTGTTTAATTGACATAATCTAATATTAATTGAAGAAATTGTCTAGGAAAAACCTTTATTTCAGTCTTTTTTCTAGGTTTTAATTATTTACAAGGTCATCTTTTTCAAACTTAAAAGCTAAAATTATGTACTAATTCAGCATTTGCAGATTACATCCTTTTGATAGAACGTGTATCATGTTGGATACATTGTGATTATCGAAAAAAACCTGTTTTGAAAAAACTGTGGGTTACGTCCTTTTTCC
The DNA here is from genome assembly GCA_030503985.1 of Himalopsyche tibetana. Lineage (NCBI taxonomy): Eukaryota > Metazoa > Arthropoda > Insecta > Trichoptera > Rhyacophilidae > Himalopsyche > Himalopsyche tibetana. The sequence goes on along the minus strand of JAPJYX010000014.1, from coordinate 36,776,837 downwards.
TTTCTACAGTCGATATCATATAAAACAAATATCTAATTCATAAAAATCGCGTGTTGGATGCAGACTCCTCAATTCTCGTCTTGTGATGGTTGCATTTATGATGTATTATGATAATTATTCATTCCTTGACTGCCAAAGTATTTATATACATCATGCTAAGCTTATTTCGCTTAATTCGTAATAAATAACCTATTTACTACTTTAAATAATATCTTATCGTAACTTCCCGTTTTTGTACATGAATATATTTTTATACAATCTTTTTGTCTACTTGTATTAAATTTAAATCCTTTTAATGTAAATTTAATCATTTTCATAATTGGCTTCTTTTTCATCGCTACAGTCAAATGTTCCATTTTTTTAATGTTACTTCAAGAGATAACGCATAAAAGATTAGACTTCTTATACTGATAATGCTTCAGAATTTCATCATCATACATTGCTGTAACATATATTATGTCTTATTCGACTATAAAGTGAATACCGCATCCCTTACAGTTAATATATTGGTTTAAGTTTTTCAATTAATTTCATTTGACTTTGGGTATTACCCGTGGTGTAGTAGGGCACAGAACACTGGAATGTGTCAAATATTTTGCAAATTGTGGAGTTTATTTTACAGTTCAAAATAAAAAAGCATTCATACCTGTCAGTTCTTTTACTTTCCTCGTGATTAGTTCCGCGCCACTGAATATAATTTTACAGTTTACAATGTTTAGAGAGTAATAAGAGTTTGTGCCTGAGCGTTTTACAGTATTAAGAAAGGATTCTGCATAAGCGCATAATGCCAACGATGTAAAGAATGTTTTCAAAATTAAACGATTAAATTCGATCGATAAGGATACTGATGTGTTTAAAATTAAATAAAAATGCTCGGTCCGTAACTTATTAAATGAAAATTCCATTATTGGAATTCTCAGGAATACATTACCAAATTACAAATAATTCTTGTCTGTGAATGTAAAATTTGTAGGATACCATTCCTTCTCGAGTAATTCCTGCCATTTTTCTCAGTAACATCACCTTTTTTATAACTTGATCAATCATCCAGAAATTCGGAAAAGATAAAATCTATGTCATATTGTATGACTGATGTTCAAAACTTTGATGCTGCTGATAGTATTTTTTACTCATCCTTAAATGTAATTAAAATAATTACTGTAAAATAAGAATCGAGTTATATTCTGGCTAATATAACTTAAAAAATGTGAATGTCATTCTATGCCAAAATAGCTAATGTTGGTCTAACATTATTTGACTTATAGATGGCCACTGAAATTGATCATTAGTAGAGAAATATAAATATCCGTGTTGCAAGAAAAACAAGAGAAATGATTTTTTTAGTATGTAAGATTCAATCATGATAGTATTCCCGATAGAAAATTATTGATTTATTAGTTTTCATTGAATTCATTTTTTAAATAATGTATTAATCGTTGTAGTGTAGATGTACCTGTTAAATTTTCATATGTGATGAGGAATAAATTTATATACTTATTAAAAATGTTGATAAATTTTAATAACGCTGAAAGCAAATGTGTTAAAAAGTATTCAAGTTATTTGAAATTCATTAAAAATGTGTCAAAAGATCAAAATGTGTTTTTTTATATAAATATTTCCACTGATAGATCGACTGGGATTCAAGGGAAGAATTGGTTTTCTAGTATAAAATCCAAACAAACCTACAAAATGGAGTTGTCTTGGCAGTTTATAACTGTAGTTACATACACTTGTTTGTTCCGTATTACGGAAAAATCACTACAGGTGGAGGTGGCCTCATCAGATCAGATTTATTTTTTATCAGTATTATCATATTGCATTTTTTTCAATCAACTTCAAGAGTCAATCCCTGAACCAACGGAAAACACCATTTTATTTATCACGATGCCCAAGGGAAACACAAGGATTGAATTTTTTGTTCAAACCCGAAAACTCCATGGGAGAAAAGAAACAAATTATATGTGTATGATGTGTGTAAGAAAACCCGGACTGGATGTAAGCAAATGTTTCGAAAAATATCCCAAAATGGAAATATATAAATAAGCTTTTATTAGATAAAGATTTAGTTGAAATTAATAAAATATCTAAATATTGTTTTACTCGAAAGATAATAACATTTTTTTTGTAAATTGTCATTTGCTGGAAAAAAAATATTAAAAAATCTGTACTTCAAAGGGATAATGTGAATTGAGCTAGAGGCTTTTTGATACTAGAGATTCCAACTATTCGTCATTTTCAACTATCCGGATATCGAATAGTAAAACTGAAACTATCCGGATAGTTTCATTAAGTATGAAAATAACAAAACATTACTACATATATAAATTGATGTACTAAAATAATACATTTGAAACGAGTTCATTTGTAATATAAGTCATTTATTCAGATTTTAACAATTCATATTTTAAAAATAAGAGAGCATCAAATGTATCAAATTTTAAATATGATCTTAATTAAGTTTTCATTTATCCTGCTGTTGAAAATATTCGTTCCGTTGCTGTTGATGTTGGTTTTATTGTTAGAAGCGTTTTAAACAACACGTCATACTTTTCTGTCCTTTTTTAAAATTGACCTAAGTATTTAAAATCTTTTTTCAGATTATTTATATTGTCGTCAGTTTACGCGAGAGATAAAATAGAATTACGCATTTTATGTTGCAAGTTGCATTTATTATCTTTTCTCATAAAATGAGTCCATACTTCCGAACGTCTTGACATGGCTAAAATTGTATACAAAATTATTAAAATTTTAATATGTAGACAGTGGCCTCGATTGCTTGGTTTTCAATGATGAATTGTAGAACTCGCACGCAAATAGGGATGTTTCACGATCAACTGATCCTGACTAAATCCTTTCCCACTTCTGTAATAGTTAAAAAGGGCCGGATATCGGGGCCTAATACCTAATTGATACCAGGGCCAATATATAAATATATTTTTAGAAATTAATAAGTATCATCTGACAAAAAGAAATACAAAACTGAATATATTTTTAATAATACTTTCGATTGTTTTGGCGGTAACTTTGTGGAAGTTCATTTTAATAGAAAATTTAAATTAACTTTGATTATTCCACGTATTGTGTTACTAACTGTGACACGTGTTTCGCCTCTTTCAGAGGCATCTTCAGACTTACTATCGCAAAGTTTGCTTAAGTAATGAAGCAAGATTGATTCTAACATTTTAAAATTATGAAATTACAAAATGGAGTTTTGGGTTTTTTTTCCTTTTAAGAGGAGCAAGGAGGGGGGTGTAGAATCGAAATAAAGCAAACAAATAATGATACTAATGAGTTGCAATCAATTAGATTGGGATTTTTCCTTTTTAAGGGAAGCAAAGAGGGGATTATAAAATCGAAACATTAGGCCTAGTAGAATCGCAGGGATGTTACTACTTTTTTTGTATACAAAATAGAGACGGTATGACTGATGAGTAGGTCACTTTGTCAAATGCAAGACCTCTGGAACAGTGGTTCTGAAACGAGTCTCGAAAAATTGCAGAAAACTTCTTTAAAAAAGGGTTTAAAATGAAATAGTGAAACTGAGTCTGGTTAGATATATCTATCCAATTAGCATAAGTAATTCAACTGAAGCAAGAATTGACAAATAAGTGTAATTACCATCATATATACTCATCAACCAATAGTGAATGTTCAATTTGCTAAAAAATATAACAATATAGAAACTTAGAATGTGTTATGGATATTTTTTGAAAGCAAATTTTATATTATGATCACTGAAATATGTATTTTTGTAAGACTGTGATGTCACTGATTTTTTTCCTCATTGGGTGTTCATTTATGTGTTAAGATAAAGTTAGGTCACATTCCAAACAGGGGCCCTCGACAAACGTTCTAAAATCCAAAAGGTTTGAGAAGCACCGCATAGTCTACAATAGTAATCTGACACAAAACCAAGCCCCTCTTTCAAAAGCTCTAGAGCAGGGGTCACCAAACTTTTTGAGAAGCGGGCCGGATTGAACTTTTTAAAAACTAAAAAAGCCGGAGCCCAATCAGAATCCTATTTCATTTTATGTGGTTACATAATAATTAGAATGTAAACAAATGTTTGCCCTTAGAATTTCAATATGTAAATGAGAATAATGGAGAAATTTTTGAGTAAACGAACATCTGGTCGTCTCGCCTCTAATTTCTATCCAACTTCCTTCACTTTGAGTCACCTACCAGATAGTTGTATGACAATTGATGATTTGAAATAAATAGTCGTCGTGAATTCACAACTAAATCATGAAAATTTATATTTCTTATATGAATAATTTCTATGCAAAAATTCAGAACTTTTCGCGGGCCGGATCCGGCCCGTAGTTTGGTGACCGCTGCTCTAGAGGAAACAATGCCAGATCGTTCAACGTGTCTTGCTAGAAAGAAAAATCTCAGAATCAAGATGTCCGGCGCAGCCACGGACCCTGATGGTCTTTATCGCCAACTTAGTAATTGTGGTTTGAATGTTGGGTTTATTTCGGTTGCACAAGATAGCTGATATCGCTAATAATTATGTGACAATGAATAGACAAATATCATAATGCAATTGTTTATTAAAATTCAAATTAATATAATAATTACATTAATAATAATAATAAATTGTTAATATTTTTCGATATATTATTTTATATTTATTTATATATATATAGTATATACATTCTCGCATTATTAATAACTATAAAATATGATAAGGATGTTAATCTCTCTTAAACACGTTTCAACTCTTATAAAAATTATAAATTTAGCAAGATACTTTATTATTATTTCATAACACTCACTCGATCGTCATCTTCTAGCACTCTAGAGCGACTGTTTTTGTATTGACGAGTCATTGTAACTCTTCTCTGTGTTGCCAAATAAATAAATAAAAAATCAAACAATTTGTTCAAGTGTGAAAAGATTACGCAGCGGTCTGCGTAGATCGCAGCGGTCTGCATAGATCGCAGCCCGTATCGGATAAAATTATTCCGGCGTGGAAAAACAATCGCAACATTGTCTGTGACTATTGAAGCATAACTCCTATCAGCGGTACAATAATAAATCATAATTTTAATGCAGTATGAAATCCAATTACTTTCGTCACTTTTTAATCGAGAATAAATGTGCACAAGTCAGCAGTCAATAATAACAATTGAATGTAATAGATTAAATGTTTAATAATATAAATGGAAAATTGATTTACTGGAATTAAACAACAGCGGTTGATAGATAACTAATGAGATTATCATCGTATTCAATTGCTTCAGTTTTAGTATTGCAACAATAAATAACAATACGTGGGCATGGGAAACTGAATAATCAATAATCATAAAATTGTAATAACCATCGACAAAATCATTCAATTCAGTCACAATCTATCGTTTGATGTAATACAAAAATTATATTGAAAAAAAATGACGTATAAGAATATTTTGATAATTTTTGTCTGATTCAGGATACAGAAACAATGCATGTTTTCTTAATACTAAAATCATGTTTCTAATCAAATTTGATCCAATTTTATGCTCTGAAACGATAGATCGCAAACGAAATTGAATTTCTGACTTATTAGGTGATATACTTCAATTATTCATCATATAACATTGAACATTAATGTTGTGGGACATTATTCCATACAAAAATTGGCCTGTCCCAAATCGGCAAGCGAAGCAGTCATGTTTCGATTTGACAACACACTGAATCGGTGAGAACCTTTTGGCTAGCAAGAATGTTTTGAGTCTCAAATAAAATCAATAAAAGGGTTTTTTTCAAAAGCAAAAAAAAACACCTCTATACAGCCTTTGTAGTAAATATTTTCCATTCTAGGAACTATATTTACTTTGCACGCTGCAGATTTCTTATCATTGAACTAAAGCGTCACGCGGATTTAAACTTTTACTGGCAATATCCAGTGCCATCATTTTTCATCGTCAGGCGTACTACAAAATAGTCTGCGGCTAACTTCTGCCGAATCATTTCATTTATTTATGATATATTATATTATGATTATAGCCTCACCGTGTAAGATGAATTTTAATTGTTAATTTGTCATAAAGTAATAATTATTTTATCAAATTGACATTGATATTTTTTATTTTTCAGTCTATTGTATTTAACTATATGATTTAGCAAAAATTAGCGTCCGTTGAAAAATATACAAAGCATATTTGACTTTAATGCAATGACAGACCTTGTAGAGTTTAACTATTTATTAACGTATTTCGAACTCATTGTCAAAATAAACTTTAAATTCAAATCATTTTTATTTTATTTCAATTCTGCTAAGGATGGTATTTTATGATTTGGATACAAATAATATTCATATGAATTCTTTAATTTCTAACATTTTGAAGGCCACAGTGAGTTGAAACTGAAACTGTAGCATAGGTGTCGATAATTTGTTTTTGTGATTTTCCACATTTAAAACAAATTGTAATTTCAAAAATTATAGAGATAAATTCATTTGATCAAAAAGGCAGAGGACAACAGGTCCATCAGTTATACTTTCAAAAAGTGAAATTTATGATATTAATCAAAATTTGTCTCGTCACCTTATGCAATGTTAGGTAATGCGCAAAATAAAAAACAGATGGCACTGTACGTCAAAACCAAAACAATATTTTAAAAACAAAACGTTTGCCATTAGGAATAAAAAATAAAACAAAAAAAATATTTGTACATCTTAGGCAATAACCATTTTAAAAATAATGTTTACATAACCTACAAATTAGCAGCTTATACGTAAATATACATAATATCTTGTAGTATTGTTACATGGATGTTTCCCGTTATTCGTATTATTATTGTTATCATATCGCAATATGAACGTAACGTATTCCTTAGAATTTTCATTGACATAAATGTATTGATCTCATTTCTATCATTTAATTATACACAATATTAACTGCACGAATGCGATAGGCCAGAATGAGATAAAATTGACGTGTAATTTTTCGATCCCGCAGACAATTGACTTTTTTTTATTTGCTATATTGCATCATATATGCCAGTAGGCTATTATGTTTTAGTGGAATGATTAGTAGAAGTCGGCGAAGACACATATAGACTGGATTAAGAAAACGGACATTATAAAACATGAAAGAATATGGTACTAATATAATGGAAGTTAGAAGACTATGTACGAAATTTATAACAAAGTCGTGAAAAACAATATGAAATACAATTAGACGTAGAGCTCATCTCACCAGACATTGATCTACGGGAGCTGCTTGTTAATTACTTGCTCAACCTGTCTTTTTCGGAGAATAATGATAGAATGATAATGGCAAGGACAGGATAAGTGGTAAGCTAATCCACAATCCATGCTTTAAATACAAATAAATTTAAGAAACTGTGCATAAATACATGAGAGAAGTTTGGATTTACTCCAATAAATGGTAAGATGTAAGCCAGGAAAAGAATTTTTCAAGGTTCCGGGGGATTTTCTTTCATTCTTTTTAATGTATTATTATAACAAATATTCCATTCCATAATCCTAATTTCTGCAGTGTATAACTCTAAAAAAATTTGACAGTTTCCTACTTTTGGCAGTAACAAATCTTGTGGTAATTATTAAGGATAATTAATATATAAATCAATGCACTTACATAATTCAGTAATATTTTATTAAAAAAGGTAAGCATTCATGTCGTAGCATGTAAAAAAATATCTCCTTGCATTTTATTCTAGAATGAATTATTTCCAATTGCCGGTTAAGCTATGTCGTTTATTACTATTTGTTTCAAATTTACAGAGCACAAATCCCGATTTCTTAATGTCAAATTAATATTTCCACTTCTCTGTTCAAAAAAAATATGTCCACTTCCGAGTCTATTTACATACTTACTAACTTCACCTTTCAAAATGGCCTATCCTATTCATAATCGAACCCTATGAAATAAATGCCAACACAATATAACATAAAACATTTTAATGACGACCACAGAGAAAGAATTCATGTGCGAACTAACAAAATTTACTATTCGTATATCCTGTTCTGTGGAAAGTATCAATTGTACCAAAAAGAATAATGTCAACAAACCTCATTCACACAATTTTTAAATATTTTTAAAGTAAACACCTGCATCGATCAAAAAACTATTTAGAAGAACGACTTATTGCTGTGTTTATGAGAATTTATGCTGGTTTCAGATAAGTTTTGCATTGTTTTAAATTGTTGCTCTGCGGTCAAACATTTAACAACCTTTATGGTTTATTTTCATAAATAAATCGCTACAACACGGCTCATCTTTATAAGTCTGCACTTCACTTATTATGTACACACAAGTTCGAAAGTTCATTCATTTTATATACAAAAATATAGTATTTAACAACAGATAGCATTGACCTAATGGTAACGTGTGGAATTCGCAACGTGCATTATCATCTATCGATCACAGTAGAAACGAATTAGATTTAATCAATAGAACAGTTAAAACGGTGGCAGCAGGAAATCCGGTTAAAATGCGTAAAATCTAATATTGAAAGTATTGCTCATAATTAAACATTTCAGCCGTCTGCACATTGTGTATTTGAATCTCTTATTTTAAATCAAATTCTTTCATATACGTGGAGACCTTTGATATTGAATTAATAGATCTGTAAAAAATATTTCGAGAAGAAATGTATTGCAACACGGCAACAATTGAATCATCAATCAACAGTTCTCAACAGCTAATTACTATCGAAAAAAGTGTAGCAAAATAGTTGCATTAGGCCAATACGATATAAGACATTTTTTGATTGTAACCGATTACTAATTCCATTCACTTGGAAAATAGCAATATAATTGTTCACAGTCAATCCATTGAAAGTATCGAAAAAATCGAGCTTAAACTTTAAAACCAATATAATCTAAAATTTATGAAAATGCAAATATAAATGTATTGATATATATTTTATTTTCGATTAGTTCGGCGGTAATCCCAAAGAGTTACAGTTATACAAAAAAATTAATAAATCCTTCATATTCAACAAGGTAATAAATATCTAAGAGTGTTTCATTTGTGGCTGAATTTCTTAAATTTGGGCTGTCTAAAAATTTGTAAAAAATCATTTTATAAACAACACATGGTTGAACTTGAAATTGAAAAAAAGTCTGTCTTTCCTGGTGGTTTTAATTAATCCTTCAGGTATGTATTACCTGAGATAGATTTTGTATAGCGGCCAATTCATATGCAATGAATAGCAGAATGAGCCATAAGTGAACGAATAAATTAACTGTTGTTTTCTGTTTTGAAAACCATTTCTGGCGACATTCTAGGAAAATAATTTTGACACTAGTGGTTGCCAAGTTATTACTCTCAGATCATTGCTTTATCTGCGCTATATGATAACCCTTAAAAGCTCCGACCATAGTGTTGAATGTTTTGTAAAAATGTAGCCTCATAAAAATAATTACTTACAGGATTACAATGTGCCAAATTGAACACTATTTTTCCACATTATGGATATTAACCCTTCACTATGCAAAAAAGCACAAGCTCCTGAGCTGTGTATCTGCTACACATCAGGCAAACGGGAGTGAATCATGATAATTATATAACACTATTACAGCAGTACTACATAGTAAGGGAAGGGTTAAAAAACTCTCATTCATTTAATATAATAAAAAGTATTTATAATTCAATCTCTTTATAAGAACTAAAGTTACTTGAATATCAAGTGAACTTTTGCTATTATAAATGATTGTCAAAACAGAATGTAATTTTTGGGCGTGTGCTGTGCACGTCATACACACTTGAAGGGTTAAAGGAATGTTTTCTGTAATAGTTTTTGATGTAGAAATCAGTATATGAAGAGGCAAAAACAGAAAAGTTAACTGCATTTATTGTTTTTTTTATCACACGACGGAGAGCAACTGAATTCCCAACATACGCATTAGGTCAACGATATCTTAGTCACAGTTCCTAAGCAATAGTCATTTATCCCATGTAAACATAATAACATTGGTCCTGGTGGACAAACATTGTACTAGAAAGCAAGATAAAATCTTCGACAAGCAAAAAAATATATATACAAAAGTTTGTTTCATTACAATAAATAAAATAAATACACATATCTATTCTGATATAGTAAATTACGTTACAACTTTTCATAATACAAACAATCTGAGTGCAAACACTTCATCGGAAATAAAATATGTATATACAATCGATTTTGATATTTCAGTTTTAGGGTCCACTAAAACGATACATAGAAATTGTCGAACACAATAATATCAACGCGAAGAAGACGCTTTTCCTGTTTAAATCTAGGATTCATATACAATTTCATTATCTTCAAGTACTAATGGCCTCGTTATAATTATAGATTTATTGGTGTAAGAGAAAGGCTCATTCTTCCACCTCTATTAATTGCCAGAACATAAATCTACAATTGACTTCGTATGAACCGTCTCTCTCTTATGAAAGTGGATGAAAAATTGCCACCGTTGCATCATATAAAAATTGATATTGTCATAAGTAAAAAGACACCCGACAAAAAAGGCAAACTCTGAGTAGTGAGATAAAGCTGTGATTTCAACTATCCCACTTTGTTTTACTTAATTATACTGACTATTTCTATTTATGATAATATTGTAATCCAAGGTGATCGATACAATTTTTGTAATATATTTTTTACTATGAAATCATGACTTCTGGTTCACATTTCCAGGTGCCGTTAGTGCCGTTCTACTTATGAGGTCAGTATAGCTAAGATACGTAACGGAATATCAGTAAATTAAATGTTGGCACACTGCAAAGCATGAAAATATGGAAAAAAATCAATTCATATAAGTCTTTTAATTTTAAATATTTAAATAAGGTAAAATATGGCTTTATTTAATTCATGGATTTTAAAAGAAATTTCATGTTACTATTATAGATCAAATTTCCATGATATTTATACATAAATAAATAAAATGATCATAATAATGAACGATTACAAGAATATAAATGATACAGGAGCAAATATGAGATTATTTACAAATTTTATGCTAAATAAGAGAATGTTCAAAATTAACAAGTAACAAATGAGATACAATCTTTCTTTTGTCTGTTCCGTGCAGAACGAACGAAACAAAATGAAAAATATCTTGCCAACGATAATAATTCAGCAATGCTATTAAAACACCCATGAAAACATCCAAAAATAGTCAATTTTACTAATATATTTGTTGAGTACATATATAAGTAATTGAGAAATATTCATTCATTTGTGATTTTCCGGCCAGCAAAAGAACATATTCAGAAAAGTGAAATAACAATTATTGCATTTTTTTGACTGAAATTTCTTGGAAGATTAAAATAAATTTGTGCAATACGGACAAAAGAATTAACTATTATTTATTATTTGCAGCATGGGAAGTTTAAACACGTGTGGGACAGTATGAATATTAACCCTGGCCTGTTTTTATCACAAAATAATTATTAGACATTATGATCAATTCAAATCAATTGCAAAAAGACATTCTGTTGTGCCATCATCAGAAATCGATTTCAACGCTTCATATTTTATCAAATGCGGCATAAACCATTTAATCTTTATAATTGAACGCAATTCTACCATTTTGGGAAACACAAAATCAATAAGCATTAAAGGACACATTGAAATTGGTACCCAAAAAAAGCTGAAGATTCCAGTACATATGCCATATTAGCCTGTATATAATGCTATGTTCTTTACCCAAAATATATTTCTGTAAAAAGCATTCACATGACACGATATACATACTGTATTCTAGAAAGACCCATCAGGTGCATTCGGGTAAAGTTTTTTGTCTTAGTTTTATTGTTTAGCCACTCACAATTTTAGAAAAATTAAGTTGAAAAAAAGCAGATTGACCAGTGTTGTTGGCTTAGATTACGGTGCACATGGGTTCAAATACCAGTGACAGTTTCATAATTGATTTTTCATCAATTCATAGATTTGTGTTCAAAGGGATGGATGTATTGCGAAAGTGCAAAAGTAAAGACTAAAATCTTCTCCCACCCATCTGATTCTTAAAACCGGGTCTATTGAGAGCAATTCGGTTTCTACTAGTCTTTTCTGAGCCCAATCTTTCTACCCTTAACTCTTTTCAAAGAGAGGTTGAGCGAGAGAAGTGACGACTGTTTCTTATAAAAAAACGTCTGTCGAGATGAGTTTCGTTAAGAGTCCATATCCTTCACATTGGCAGCGGACAGTTATTTAAAATAAAATAATCAACAAACACTCAAATCAATTTAGGTAATCAAAGATAATACAATATGAAATTCAAAGCGACAGTAAGTAGGTAGAGAAAGTTGAGACAGCAACTTTCATATTGTATTTGAATGATTATATTCAATCCTGCTTGAATAAGCAGGTCGCTTTATATTCGGGCTAATAGGGTAATTTATTATCAATGATCGGTAGCATTTACTCATTTCTGATGTTGGAAAGAAACATTTTTAATTATTATCAAAAAATATCACATTTTGTAGAATTTCAATTGAATTGATTTGTCCCCGTAATTATTAATAAAAAGGTATCATAGCCTGCGACAACTAGATTGCTTCAAATTTTGTACTCGAGTCAAGTCACACACTATTACTCAAAACACCAAGCGATATATTGTCTTGAAATGACAAACCACATATTAACATACAAACAAAATTTGCCTACTGACAGTTACTTTTCATATACATGTCACACACAAGACATTCCGCATTAGACGTGTAATTATTATCTCACATTGCCTGCAATACTTTATGAGGCTATTTCAATGCAGTACTACCACTTCAATAATAAGAATCGACGAAGACTTAACTTTGATATAAATTAAATGGAGGTGCATATTATGCAAGCTTCAATTATATTTTAACTGCAATACCGCAGAAAAGTACCAAACATTTAGTTATTATTGATGTTGATATATACGGAGAAATAAACATTGGGTAAAACGTATGAATGCAACCTTAAAATTTTCAGATTGTTTTCTCGATTAGAGTTGTGATAAAGAATATTTTTTTTTTAAGAAGAACAACATTCAATTGAGGGATGATTTTAAATATAATTTGCAGTTGGTTTCGTACCGTTGAGAAATAAATTAGATATTAAATCACAATCATATGCCAATGCAAGCAATATGAAAATTCAAGAGTCCCTTACGATATTTTATGAAAAGTGTAGTTATCCATCTCAGTTTAGGGATCGTATTTCACAGAACGAAATATGCATGTTCATAAAAGATAGTGAATTATAAATGCATAAATTGTAAACAATAATAGAATGTACATAAAGAAATTTCATGATATCGATTGGAGCAATTTGTTCGCGCCCGACTGACGACACAACATTTACACACCGGTTGAGTTCATAAACTGCCGATGAATAATTTTCCATACACGCAGTGTCCGGAATTGTACAATATGCTCCATGAAAAGAATTAATGTTTAGTGCCCGCATAAGAAAATTTATCATGATTTCTTTGAATTGTTTACAAAAATAACATACATTCAATTAGATTTTAAACGTAAAATTATATAAACAAAAAGCTTTTAATTAAGTACATGAATAAAAAAAAGAGTAAAAAAACCTTTTTTCAGATATTAAAATCGAAACTTTTTTCTTCAATGACAATTTATATTTTGTATTAAGCCATTCTTATTGCGATTTGTTCGATGTTTGGATATATATGATGTATTTCCAGCAGCTTTAATCAATGCGGCAGAGTAAAATAAATAGCGGAATAAATAATAGTAAATAGTAAAAAGTTTATAAACATGTAGTTACACAACCGATGCAATAATGATTTAATCTTCACTGTACAAATATTGTCCTCGACAAACTTCAACAACATTTACCTAAATGCAACAAAAACAACAAATAATTTATATAAAAAAGCCACTGGGATGTCCATATTATGCAATATTAACATAATAATTAGTATTACGCTCATAAAAAAAACAACCACTCCTAAACATCTAAACAGCATTTTCCAGTTCGTAAGGTAAAACACTAATATTACAAATATATATATAAATATATATGAAACAACATTCAATAAGTGTCTCGATTTGAAGCCACCGCTGTGTGCGACTCACGACTGTCGTTAATTCATTATTTAAATCGAAGCCTAGAAAAATGTTCAGCTTTCACGTTCGCTTATTCTGCCCGCAATTTCTGGGGAACAATATTTTCAGGGCGACATTGTCTCTTAGCTTTTCGATCACTGAAAAAACTTAAACGATAACAAGCACAAACCCGCAACAATTTTCACTTTTCAACACCGTTTGAGTTCGATCATTCGACCCCGGGATTATAGTTCAAGAGCGGATCTCTGTAACCGGTGAACACCGTCTGATCGGCGGAGGAACAATAAGTGGTGGTGCTGACTCGGTCGCCGTTTCCCAGAGCATCTATACCCGTCCGACTTCCGTCTCCTTTGCCTCCCCCTGAAATATCACCACCCGACTGCCCGCTCCCTTGGAGGCGACCGCACCGGTTGTCGGTCGCCCCCCACATGTTAACTATCGGATCGTTTTGGTTTTTCTGAAAATTACTGGAACTGTCAACTTTTGGCATGGGGCTGAATTGTCCCAGATTCCAACCCCCCGGCGCGGACTCGGAGGGACCGGGACCAGGCCGACCTCCAGGGGAAGCGGGACTAAAATGGCCGAGTGCCCAGGCTCGACCGGGGATAGGTGCGGCGGTTTCAGGGCTAGGAACCGGAGCAGGTGACGCCTCGGCCCGCGCCATCGGGCTGAAACGGTCCAGGTTCCACTGGCCACAAGGCTTGCCGCCAGAGGATGTGACCCGGCCGGAGTCGGGGCTGGGCATCATCGCTCCGGAGCCGGGCGCCGGACCGAATCTCTCCAGGTTCCATCCGTTGCCTGAGCGTGACGCTGCGCCGGGCCCGCCACCTTCCGGGCTGAATCGGTCCTGGTCCCGTCCACCCCGAGGAAGCGGAGTCGGCTCGCCTGTCACTGTGGATTGCGGAACATCCGGAGGGCTCTTGCGCGAAGACTGAGGGCTTTCCTGTCTGAGCGTCGAAGGACTGAAGTGTTCCCGTCTCACAGACAGGGCTGCGTCAGGGCTAGGCTGAGAGGACGACAGACTTTCATCTTTAGCGAAAGGACTACGTTGATCTGTCAATCGACCTCCGGAAGATCCTGAAGGGTCCCGACAAGAATCTGGATCGATCGGATTGGAAGCGCTGACCGCCTCCCGGCCGAAGTCATGCAGATTGCCAGGTGGTGTGGAAACAGCACTCTGCTGCGGAGAAAACGGGTCATGCATAGAAGCTGAAGCACTTTTAGGAGCGGGGCTGAACGTCCGAGGAGAAGGCGCAAGCGGAGAGAAGTCCTGTCCTGAAGTAACGCCGGGACTGGCCGTTACGGCAGCGGGACTACTCATACATGAGTTGGGACTCTTCCCTTTGATATCATCCTCTTTGTCTTCTTTGGAGACATCATTGGGCCCATCCGATGACGTTTTTTCTGCGACAGATTTCTTTGATTCTTCCAGTCTCTTCTTGGTTTCCTCCTGTTTCAGCTTGGCCTCCTCTTGCGCTTTTTTCTTTTGCTCTTTGGCGATTCTCTCCCTCTCCTCTTTTTCTTTCTTCTTTACGGGATCGAGGCTATCGCGGAGATCATCCAGCTCCTTTCCCATATAGTGGCGCTTCATCCCTCTAGGTAAAGCACGACAGGAAGCGAGATTTACCGAGTCTAAGTTGGGACACTTTAGAAGGATCCGTTTCACCGGTTCGAATGACACTGACGAACCGCACAAATTCAATATCCTGCAAAGATTAAATATACTTTAGCATTGAAAGACTCCGATTTAAAAAACAGGCGAAGAATAATTCTACCTTTTCTAAGAAATATGGTAATAAATAACAACGAACCTGAGTTTACTATCCGTTCCTTTCTCTGATAGAGCCTCGATGGCGGCATCTAAAGGATAAGTCGCAGTCGACCAGGCGAGATCCACTTCAAGAAGACTATGAGACCATTTCTCGCAAATCAACTCTAAGCAAGAAGTCGACTGACGAGTGACACAACAACCTGCAATGATAATAATAATTCAAGGTTAAGAAAAATTGATACCCCATGTTTGAATTGATAAAAAGATTCGTACAATTCTATACATTTCATGGGGAAGAATAATTTTTATTTCATGCAATATAATATACTGGTTTGAATTTAGAATGGAAAAGCATAAGTTAGCTTTTATTATGCCGAAATATACAACAATTCATTACATTATTGAAAATACCAAAATACCAAAATGTAAATTTACAACATTTTGAGAATTTATAGATAATATTGAAGATCCCTTGAGCACCCTCAGTCAATCGTATCAAGTATCAACAATTCACTTGATTAAACTATTCGTTTTAAAAGATATTCTTTCAAAATGAAATAAGATTTTTATAATTGTTTTTACTTTTAATGGTAGATAAATTCAAAATTTTATTTAATGTCCATTTTCCCAAATATATTCCTATTTGAACACTCACCGCTTAAAAACAAATGCTGTAGATCCCAAGCGGGAACTTTTATAAGACCAGAGTCAGTTATTCTAATGCAGCCTCTGACGTCCAGCAATCGCAGAGAGGTGGACGCCTTCAACAGTCGACCGAGTGCATCGTCATCCACCAATTTGTAATCTGTTGAAGGACAAGCCACCGACAACTCTTCCAGTAGGGGAAATCCGGGTGACTCCATCTGAAGTGAACGCAGAAACAATATAAACAGTTTTCTTTTTTGTGTCGCTTATAACCAGGGCTGCGGAGTCGGGGGTTTTGTCCAGAGTTGGTGTCAGATTCGGAAAAATCTTATGACTCAAACCCATTTAAAAAAAAAATAGAATGATGTGTTCAAACCACAATAGTCCATAGTGTTTCCACTGCATGCTAGGCTGACCAAAGATTATCTGCTGTTATACAAATATATAAGTTAAATTTGATTGAAAAATTTCTTTGAAATCAGAGTCTGAGTCGTCTTTTTTTCCATGACTCCACAACCCTGCTTATAACATGAGACATCACTGCACAATAACACGTCATTTCAACAGGTCGAGTAGCTAAATTAGCCAGTAAAATATTAGCCCAAGTATTTGAGCCAGTCAAGCGAGTAGAATTTGCTTCAGAGTCTTTTATAGAAAATCACAAATAAAAACCTCAATCTGACTGAAAGGTTTAAATTCTAGATTTTACTAGTTTCAATTAGCAAAATTAATGTGAACATGTTCCAAAATTTCCAATTTGGTAATAATTAATTATTTTTTTACAATAAACCATAAAAATACACCTTTTGATGGCTTCCTGCTTGCTGATTATGTTTCATCATCAGCCTCATGTAAATGTGACTGTCTAATTATTGCCTATGGTGAAAACTTGGTTTTGTCACTAGGTCAAATAGTCTTAGATTTGTTTTTGTAGAATCAGAAGACATACCTGTTCTTGGGTGGTTGCCTGTGCGAGCACGACTTGGGAGTTGGTAATTCTCAGTACTCGAAGACAAGGACATCCCTTCTGCAATCGCTCCAAAGGGATTATGGCGGGGTGGCTGACTGCAGCCAGATTTGACAGATCTAAGAGTTCCAACTTTGGACAGTGTGCCTGTATGACAAATTCAAATAATTACATTAAATATTCGTCACTTCTGCAGAAAAATTAATACTTTCAAAAATAGTTAAGCTAACCTATTTAATTATTCAAATAATAAGGAGCAATTTGAGCACATAACCATTTCTGAGTTCTGCAATTTCATGAAATCAAGATCTATTGATTCCAAAAACTTTTTTTTATTATCTGATTTTAGAATATCAGGCAGGAGAATTTTTTTTTATTCTCTTTAGAGGGCACACAGATTTTATTAAGAATTTGTTTTCACTGCTTTCTTGGTGATATCAAGTGATAAAGTTTTTGTAAATGCCACTCTATTAATCCATTGAAAGTTTACAGTTATTGCTAGCCAGGAATGAATGCTGTAATATTATTTATACAAAAAACTTACAAGACAAACCATACAACACGAAAGAAAGATGTTTTTAGTACGTTTTCCTATAGCGTAACGGAAACAATATATAAACATTAATGATCCTCTTACCGCTAAAGCGTTAAGTATCATGGGCAGGCCGGTGAGTTTGTTGTTGGCCAGGGTGAGGTGGGTCAGTCTGTCGGCCATCGTCTGCGTCACTTGCGAGAAACTGGCCACAGATAAACAACTGCCTGATGATCCGGTCTCCGACTGAAATGAGTAATATCATATTGACTGTATCGTTAAATGATGAATGTATGATAAAAAATATGATGTATTCAATTAAGCCTGAAGCCTTCAGTTAATGAAAATGCAAATCATGATTGTCAAATGCTTTTACCAATAATAATCAATATTTAGAATATTTATCAAAATAATATTATTTTTCTCCCAGATAAGAGTAACCAGTAGATTTTGAAAATTTATATACTTTTCTGAGAACCTGAGATGATAAAAGACAAAATAGATATAAAAATACTCTTTTTTTATTATCGAGTTTCAGCAATCTACTGCACAGAGGTTCGAGATTCTGCTGAATTGTACTGGTTTCTATTAATGTAATCACCATTTCAATAGATTAAGCTTCAAAATGAATCTGATTGTGCCTGGGTTTTAAATTGATTCAGTGTAATTACCAGACATTATTAATTTTTTCACTGAAGACTAATTATAAAACACTTATAATATATAATACTGACCGTGCAACTGAGGTCAAGTCTTGCAAGTTTCTCAAGTCCCGCCGCGAGCTCCTTGAGTTGATCCCCTGACAGTCTTTTCCAGCCCGTCAAGTTAAGTTCCCGCAGACCGGGACAACATTCTACTAAACTGGCTATCACCCATGCCAAATTTGATACTTTCCAATTGCCTGCAAAGTCACCGTTCATAATATTACAATCATATTGAACATGCCAGTGTAAAATTAGTTTTATAAAGACGTACCAAATTGTGACAATTGTCAGGTGGAACGTTTAGGAATTTGAATGGCACGCGAACAATTTCAAAGTTATTTTTTTTTATTTTTAAGTTTCAAAAATGAAAATTTTGGTTAAATAATCCGTGAATTATTAATTTTCAAATGTTTCCAAGATAAACGACAATCGTTTACAAAATTCACTTTTTATTTTTTCTATTTTGTTAATTTTTTTGCTGCTTAGGCACGCCACACAATCGAGAAAAAATATTTGAAGATTGTTGGCACGCGGACCCAAAAAGGTTCGCCATCCCTGACCTAGTATATGCCCATAACTTGGGTAATAAAAAGACACTGGTGACATTAAAATGGTTATACAGTGATGAAATGGAAATAGAGAAAATTATTTAAACACTGAACATCAGGAGATGAATATATATATAGGGTAGGCGTGTGATATCCAACTCTTGATCATGTATATATTATACATAGTGGGTAGAAAAAAGGTTAAAAGAAATTATATGAACCAAGTTGAATTTGTTTTTGCAGCAAATTTCAATTTAAGTATGATTCGAGGATTGCCTGTCGGGAGTTAAACTAAAAGAGATTCAATATAATAACCAATTATATATATTTAACATAATAAATACGAAAAATATTAGAATTTCTTTTAATAGTTGAATAAAATTTTTTTACTCACTCAAATTTAAATGATGACACATTGTGAGTCTATTTTCTAAGAGCCAAACCAGCCGATGGTCCGTCTTCCATTTGTCTTTGGTGTTATGCGAGAGCTCGACGCTTCCCCAGAGAGCAGCCAATGTGCTCGCTCCATGCCACGACTTGCACACTTCACCCATCCTAACAAGTTCAATCATTAATAAAAGATTTATAAGACATTCGGAGTATCTTATATATCAGTGGTGCACACCATTTTTAGGCCAAGTGCCTCTCATTAGAAAAGTAAATTTTTGAACAATTTCTTACTTATTTGTATTAACAAGTTCAACAGTATTGGTAAAATTAAGTAACAGAAAAGATATACTCAATTATAAACAATAAAAATATGTACAGTTTATATAGGTTAGGATGCGGATGACCTGTGGCAGCGAGCTTGAAACTAAATTTAGAGAGGCTCCCTTCATAACAAAGACACTGTAAATATATTTGTTTCTATCAATTTCTATAGAATAATTTATTAGTTTGCTATCAATTTAATAAAATTCACAACAGCAGAAAAACTTATTATTTTTGAATATATCGTTTTTACATTCTCAAAAAGCTCAGTGCCACCGGGAGATGCTTTGAGTGGCACTCAAAGTCCCTCATGCATAACCTATATATAATCTAAATATATACCCAAAGATATATATATTAATCTATATTTTTGCATGCCATATAGCAGATTTTTATCAGTTTATCTGTTATTAGAAGACAACATTGAAGATGATTCAATTCATAAAAAGGAATTTGGAAACTTCACAATATATAGCAACATTCTTTGTATCCAATCAGTCTTGTTTTTCATTACATTCTTTTAATTTTGATTCTACAGGTATATAAGAATCATATATGGGTTGAAAAGCCACCGATAGACCAAGAAGAGACTCCCCAAAGAAGTCTTAGGTCAGCCAAAATATGTAATAGCGAAAGCCACAGATCTCCTAGCCAGGACAACCAGTTGCAATCGCACATCTTCAAGCATCATCACCTCAACACAATACCGATGACAGCCATCTAATCGTAAGTGCAAAGTCACTCTGAACACACATAACTCAGATGGCGCGACATATATTAATATTGGCACTAATGACAACCCACACACATAATATGTAAATTAAAATCTATTTATATATGTATAAAATATCATCTTTTATCCACCAATTGAATGGGTAGTGGAGTGTGATCCTCACCTGATAAGCGAGGGAAGGGTTCCTTCGAGAGTTGTCACATGTTTGAATATCTCAGCGAGGATTTCTTCAGGTATTCTGGCTCCCCAGGCAGTCTGCAGCACGGCAGGTTTCGACTTGACGGGTGACGGAACCTGCTCTGTCCGCAGAGCAGTCGATTCCGCCGCTGGGGTCGCTTTACTCGCTGAAAATAATAAATAAAGCTCAACCCTGATTCAATGTTCTTAGAATTGCCACATAGGTTGATGACTAATTTTTTTATTTTTTTGAATTTAAAAATCAATTTAACGTCCTTGAAGCCTTAATATCAAAATTTGTTGGCTCATGGGCACATATGATTATTTATAATATTATCATACAGCAATTATCGAAAATAATAGTCTACGAGAATCTGCTCAGAAGTCATTATTACATTGGTATAAAGTTCGGTTGATTATAAACAATATTCCTGATAGATACCCTTGGCGTGCGAAGTTTTGGCATTGTGCGTCGTCGTCCTTTGCCTTGGAGCAGTCACAGCCGCTCCGACAGCAGAGGCGGAGACAGCGATGACAGCACTGCCTCCTCCCCCTCCCGGGTTGTATTCCTCTCCTGAACTGCAGCTGTTCTCGCCGCTCGCGGGGGTCGCGGCTCGTCTCCGTCTTCTGCCACCAGCGGCAGCAGCAGCGCGTCTCGGTTGCGACGCGTGAAGCCAGGACGCTTGCTGCTTTGCCTACAAACAAATAGAGATTAGTAGACAGTATTATTCAATTGAGAAGCAAAAACCTTTTGGCCCCCACACTGCCAGAAGCACCGTGCTCTCAGCTAAAATATATTTCCTTTCTAAATTATTCAAGAGTTTGTTAAAATAAAATTGATACATCATAAATTCTTTAGTTCTATTAAAATTTCTCATTTTATTATGAAGGATCTTTATTTTCAAATTGAATCCATTATTTTTTGGATCCGCCAGTGGTAATGTTAGATGAGGGATGATTAAAAATGGTAATATATCTTTACAATACATCAATGCTTTTGATTAATAATATTTGTCTATCTGATGAAAGATAATCATTGACAAATACAAATATGTTACGGTTATAAATCTTCAGATACACACAGAAGCAGTAATTTAGGTTCTTTCACAGAATAGAGGTTATAAATAAAATATTTGACATTACGGCAAATGCGTCAGGTATTTTCGATCCGCAAGGCTTACTCAGGGAGATTAAAACTGAGACCGAGAAGAAAAGTCTTGCCAATATCACATGCCTTAGATCTAAACTCATATCCAAAAAATTTACATTAGACTTTGCCACAGAATGAGACTTTTGATCAGAGCCTAGGTTACTACAGCTGCGAAACAAAGATTAAAATCAGATATCCGTAGTGCTACACATATTATACAATATTTATCCACCGTGAATCCAACAGTCAACGCCGTTGAAATATCATTAAAAAAGTATGCAGAATTTTATGAATGTGTAAAACTGCAGTGAAACCCTGATTATCCGGTTGAAATTATGATAAGCATGGTCTTTACAGCCGAATATCTGAGTGATTGACGAGTTGTTTACACAAATACAACTTCATTTAACATATTTTTATTGAAGTAATGAACGCACTAGAATCATATTTTTCAAGCTTCTCATACAAGCAGCAAAGTTTTGAGTAAAATGTTGCGTATTTCCTTTATCAAAATAAGATGAGGGGGCATTAAAAAATTCATTTGGAATTTTAGACAACGACGATATTGTATCGCAATTGTGGAAGAAACTACAATTGAAAGAAAGCAATGACAAATTGGAAATTGGTTTTTATCAGAAGAATTCCTTAGTGCAAGGGTCGGCAACCTTTTGTTGAAAAAGTGACAAATATTTTACGTGGGGATTAGTGCGGGTCGCACTTGGGTATATTAGGTAGGACAAATATTTTAATCTAGAGAACCTTGCGGGCCGCAGGTTGCCGACCCCTGCTTTAGTTTGGCGAAAAGTATTACATTATTATATATAGATAAATGTTAATAATGTTTGATATTTATTTTACAATCCTTACTTCAATTAGTACTGAAAGTTATTCACACACAGAAATATTATCAGGATCGAATTCACTGTTTTGTTTTTATATTAAATTTGCGGCCTGCCTTAAAATCTTCTGAGGTTCTCCGGTTGAGATTCACTGCTATTTGTCTCCTCTGCAGTTCATTTAGATATGACTGTGTGTATACTAGAGGTCTGCACGGGCCCGGGCCTGGCCTGTGGGCTCTTACGTGGGTAAGCGCAATTGAGATTCGGGCTCGGGTAAGGAATTTATTCTTCTGAAAAGTATTTTAGACTATGTTCGTGTCATAACTCAGCCATGATGATTTTAATTATTACTAGTTCTATAGTGAATCGTAAATTTGTAAAAAAACGGGTTTCTTTTCGGTTTGAGTATAAATCCGGGCTTCGGGTCGGGTTCGGGTAACAATTGTGGTATTAGACTCGGGCCCGGGCCGGGTCGGGTCCGAGTCTTTCCGGCTCGGACCGGGAATTTTGTAAAATTTCGGCCCGTGCAGACCTTTAGTGTATACACATATAAATAAAAAGTTACCCTCTTCAGTCCTCATTAGATACAATTCAATAAGATAGATCACACCAGCATTTAAGCATGCTATGTGTGTCCATTTCCTTACGATATTTTCTCACTCAACTATTGGGTGTTTTATCACGTTGATATAATTTGTTTAGATCGTTAGCTCCGTTCCTGGAAGGCATTATCCTGAGCAGTCGGATGTTTAGTGAAATGATACATTAAGGATGAAGATGTCACTGGTGTGATTGGTGAGTAAGTTATTACATGGTGAATAATTCAGGGTCCTGCATAGACAATTATGTATAAAATTTAATAATGTCCATACATTTTTTTTTAATGTATGAATAATTTAAGAAAGCATCTTTGAAAAAGATCATTATAGTGTACCTCATTCATTTTAATAAAGACTGTCAATATGCTATTTATATATTGATGAAATTTTATCCAAATACAAATAGATAAGAATCTGGCGACTGATTTAATTTGGCAATGCTCGACACTTTCTAATGACATCCAATACAAACAAACAACCAAAATTAGCTAGATAAAGTTGGATAAAATTTTCAGAAGCATTTTAAACCATTTTAGTTTAGTAACATTAAATACCAAAAATATATATTCTATAGTCAAAGACACTTTTGCTAGTACCCTTAGTAACATGTTGAAATATTTTAGAGAATTATAATTGAGTATTTTATATAAAAGAGTCGTATTTAGATCAGTAGAATAACCTTAATCCTCTCTTTATGAGAATACTACTAGTGAGGCCTTCTTCGAAAAAATTGTCCAAATAGACAATCCCAAAGATGAAAACACAGTGAACTGTAAAAAAAGTCATACACCAGAAGGTAAAGGGACGGTGCTCGGACCGTCGGTACCTGAAAACGAGGATGAGAAAGTTCATGAATTTATAGTTTTCTTTATTTATTTACATTGTAAAACTATTTTTAAATATTTTTTTAGGGGTTTTAAGGCCCTAAGCATCAGCCTAGTTAGCTTATAAGTCAATCTAGCCCTGATTTCAACGGAAGGAATTATTATAAGGACTCGTTGCAAGGTAATCTTACACTAACTTTCAATGGTAAAATTGAAGGGATAACATTGGGAAGACGAATCGTTTTTTTTTCTTTGCGTTCCATTGTCAAGAGGATTTTACAGTAAGATGAACATTTTCAGATCAAAATTCATACATTAAAGCCAATATGTCAACGTGTGTCACTTAAATTAAATTTAGGATTAAGTATCCCCAAAATATGATGATTACATTAAAGAGATAAAATCAATTAATCAATATTACTTTTCAATTAAAAAATATCTGACATTTACAATCTATCCAGGATTCGAGCCCAGGACAACAGTAACATTTACAGGAAGAAAATATTAAAAAATCAAAACCCAAGCATATGCCAGCAATACCGTCAACTTTACCATTTATGTACATGTGGCATCTTCTTACCATATCATACAGCAGTCAACTAAATTTGAGCACCCGAAAAGTAAAAAATTTAAAATCAACATTTTACCTTTGTACGGCATCAATTTATTATTTTTAAATGAAGTATCAAGCATAAGATTACTTTAGCATGAAATTTTAAATGATGTCAGGAACATTTGTTATTTCGATCCTATTGATGTATTAAACCATATTAAACGTAATGTTTTATTAATTTATAATAATAAAAAAAATTGTCTACAATGCATGTTATGTTAAATATATTTTCAATTAAAAAAAATAGATGAGATAATAGTGTATGTAGTTAAATGAGCAAGTCGACCTGATTTTCACTTTCACGTTTACAATCTAAGAAGACATCATCTGCCAATGTTGTCATATTTTGAGTGTGATAAGTTGCTTAGGAATGTCCACTACATAAAATAAGATCTCCGAGAACATTTATTACCTGATTCTGTGAGCTGGCTTTCCTAATTTTTAGCTTAATTCTATTTGTGTCCTCCGATATCTGACTGTGATACGTTTCCACGAGAGCTTTATTTCCGCTCTGCTTTTTCTTCTTGCTTCCAGAAGAGCCCATTCCCATCATGCTGCGCGGTTTTCCACTTTTAGGGACTTCGGCCACGCTCCGCGGCTTACCTCGTCTCGGAGGAATCTGACTCATCTGGTGGCTGAATGGTTTTCCTCCCTTTCGAACGCTCGACACTATTTCGGAATCACTATCGTCCACCTCGTCTTCCACTTTAAGGTTCAACATTTCCAAGTTTTTACCACCTTTAATGTGTCTAGTCACTGCACTGTCTTTTTTCACTTTATCTGGCCCCGAGCGCCTATCTTTGGGCGTTGATTTTCTGCGTTTGCTTTCCGGGGGTAGGTAACCGTTCCTCCTAGAGCCGTGAGGCACGACATTAGAGTTAGTGTCCTGCGACCGGCGCTCGTCGGACCTGCGCTTTCGAGAACTCCGGTGCGGAGGGTCCTCTTCCTCCTCATCTTCTTCTTCGCTCGCCCCGTTAGAGACTCGCAACATTTTTTGCGAAGCTATGTCGTCTATGCTCTGTTCGAAATCTGTCTCTAGCTTCACGCAAGAGACATCGGACAAATCGCCGCGCAGAGCGGTGCAGTCGGCGATTGCGGGAATTATTTTGGGAACTTTGATCGCAGGGTAGAGGTCCTTGCGGACGAAGAGTATCTTCTTCGTCACGTCCGGGGACGACGCCTGGGCAGGAGGCGATGCGGCGATTGGCCGACCGTCGTCTTCGCCTTCAGAGGACGAGGCGGTGTCAGCTCCGGCGCTCCACTCCTCGTCACCGCTGTCTGAGAATACCTCCTCTTTGCTCTCCTCCTGAGAAGAATGATCATCGTTGCGCTGAACGCACTCCGACGAATTCTCGCTGACCGAATCTGACATGGTCCAAGAGCGAAGGCGGCCGAGTGGTCCGCTCGCTCGACCTCCAGTCGCCGCTGTCGAACTGTGTATAAACAAATCACTCCCGGATCACATCATAAACAATGTACGTTGACACATCACATCGTCGGAGGAGGCTCGCGCTTCAGCCGATTCTCCCGTCCGCCCTTGCGGGCGATCACATTTTAAATAGTTATATCCCGACGAGGATTCCGGTTTCGGAATCGCACTTTGGTGCGGATTATTTTTTTTCTTCTCGAGATCGCATTTTAGGTCATCCATATTCGTGTAACGATTTCATCGCTGGCGCGGGGCGGCCTCGCGTCAGGATCGCGACACTCCGTGGTCTGGACACTGCGGTATGCCTTTTCGAAGACTTTCTCGGAAAATGGAGTACAGAAACGAAAATAATTAATTATTTTCATCGACATCCGAGTTTACGAAGACTGTTGACCTTGTTTAGAAGCTAATTGTGTTTCAAATTTTAATCAACAGAGTGCACAAGTTCCGTGACACAAGTGAACATGTACACTCTCACTAACTTTGTGTGTGTTGATGAAAAATGTAACATTGAACAAACGTCAATTTCTCGCAAAGTAGTGGGTATATATGCAGGAATCGAATATCAATAAATCAAAATGTTTTTTACAATACGTGTTTTTCAAATCTATGTTCTTGTACTATTTGTATAATAAGTTTATTCTTGTTATACAACTGTAGAATTATATTTTAGTTATTCCAGCAAAATGTATGCATAAAAAGATTTATTAAAAGTGCTAAATCTGTATTTTTCTTCTATTTACTACGATTTATTTTCATTAATCATCAAAGTTTAAACATTATTCATTTCCATAAAGTGTAATAATTCTTTTTACACATTAAAAAGTTCAATGTTATGCTTTTAAGAAAAATTTTAGTTATTAGTATAATAAAATGTAATTTGTGATTACAATCATAAAAAAGGTATATTTTACTGAAAGAAAACAAATTTTAATAGAAACCATTTTACCACCATAAAATTTGGCACTAAAGACATTTTTATTTCTTAATAGTATATTTTATTAAATCATAATACACGAAGTAGCATTACTTTTATTTAGTTATATTCATAACACATTAAAATGGCTGTAAAATGCTTTATAGATTATTAATATATTAAAAATTAAAACTTAAATAAATGCAGAACAAAAAATATCCGTTTTGTTTCAATACCAATCCAATATTTGTATAATTTAATAAGTTTTTTTCCCTTGAATAAAATAATATTAAATGCTTAACAGAAAAATTGCCCTAACTATATTTTTAAAACAATGTTATATTCTTGTTTGTTTTCCAAGTATATAAAAATTTGCTAAGGATTTATCATGTTTTAGGGGAGGCAACCAAAAAATAACGCTTATGTAATGTTGTGTCTACTATTATTTGTTTTTCAAAGAGCATGCTAATGTTACAAAAGTTGAACGCTAGGTGGAGACGCACTGTAATTTACAGAAATTCAATAACCCCTATTCGTATTTTGTTTGACATGATACGTAACTTTAAAATCTCCCCAATAGATGGCAAACTAATTTATTTTTGAAATACGCAATATCTTTCTTGTAAATATTTCTTTTCCGCTCGCTCCAATGAATAACGGCACGTCGTTCAGCTGAAAACTGAAATAACAGTACAGTGTGTATGTGCTGCTTTTAGCGGGACAATAAAATCATATGTCACTTTTCAGTGCTATCTCTAAAAACAGCGTGTTTTTCAAAATCTGAAACGGAATGTCTTGTTTATAGTGGACCGAATATTTTTTTGTTTGTACTGCAGTGCACGCTGTAAAGTTTGTAGCGATGTGTGCGTGTTGAAAATGCATTTTTATCTGTTAGCCGTCTTCTGATAAGTCGTAGCTCAATGCAAACCTTCTTGATAACCCTGTGTTGATAGAATTATTCTGGTGGAAATTAAATTGAAGTACACCGGTGAGTCATATTTATATTTATTTTGTTCGTCCAATCGATGACCTCAGTTTCTCGACGTATTGCCGCACAGTAGAAAGACGGAAAATATGTTTGACGTCCATCATTCGATTAGATTCGCAATTTAAGGCGACTCAGTAGGAATGCAAAACTTTAATTTGACCTACAGCATAAATATTGCACTGACTTAAATAAGTAACCACCACAATACGTATTTTTACAGTATCAAAACAAGCAAAACATTTTTCTATTTCATTACAAAAATAACAATACCACCTAACACACGAATGGGTATTTAGACAGTTATAAAGGTTTTTCATATAAAACAATTTGTATTAATATTAGATATCGACGAAAATCAATAAGTATTTATTTATCTTCATAGCCAAGACTGACAATCTAATTTACTTCCCCAAATATCTGTTGCAACAATTATATGTAACTGAAACTATACGTTAATTATATATTCCTTGAAAATGCTTTATATGAGGTATTGCTACATGTAAGCAACAGTAAGCTATCGTACTAATAAATTAAATCATGAGACGGCTTTTGCTAAAGGTAACAAGAGACGCTAAACAAACCATACAATACAAATTTCTCAAACTTTCTCTTATATATTGAATTAGTTTTTATTTTTAATTTTGTATAACCTATTTTTTATGATATTGATTTGTTATGATATTGATGAATACAGTTTTGAAAAATAATTTTGTTGCATAAAAAAGTTTAAAACATAAAAAATATTGACATAATAAGATTAAAATAGAAAAGTATTTAGTTCTAAAAGAATTATAAGTTGCAATTGATAGTTATTTCTGGTTCGCGCTATAGTTGACCATGAATTTAATCGGAAAATTATCTTAACTATGTCTTATCGTGTGAGACAAAAAACTTCGATATTTTTAAATTATTATATGTTAAGTAATCGTTCTTAACAAATCGATTGAACATGTCGCACAGTGACTTCTTTACATTTTTTATTAATAGCATCTAAAATGTATTGCGGATTCTATTATATATTTCTATTGACCTTTTGAATCTAAGATCCAAAATCTCAGGATGATACATTAGTTCCAGAAAGTGGCGCGTAAAAAAAAGCTCATTTCATATAATTTGATAAATCGGTTTCAAATCCGTGTAAAAAAAGTACCAAAAATGTATGAAAAAACGTAACGGTTTATCCAAAATAATCGAGTAAAAAAAGTATTGGGTGTATATTTTATTGAATGCAAATAGTTTTACTTCAATATTCTATAGTCTAACTCAATAAGGAAGAAACTAAATGAATATTAGACCAGATCAAAAGTAGTCATTCAAATAATTTATATTGAATGCATAGATATATTTGTATTTCTTTATATAATGTTTGAGAACTTTCTTTACTGCCAATTTGCATGTTCGACGACATGCAGGGTTGTGACATATTAACATATTTTCCAATATTTTTTTGTTTCTAATAATAATGTGTTTTTTTTACGTTTATCGACGAACTTTGTTTTTTTAGCGAAAATCTTCCCCATTTGTAAGCGGCATAAAACTTTTGAAACATAGAAATGATTCATAAATACTAATGTAAAAATGCTTTTATTCATCTATTATTACTATTAGATACAAATATCTATAGATAGAATCTCTGTTTAAAAGCATTGCCAAATAATTATTTTAAAATACTTATCCATTAAGCCAGTAGTTTCCAACTTTTGTGTTAATGCGCTTCCCTTTGAAAAAAAATATCTTCGCGCCTCCCCATGCTTTATTTTCATAGAGACACGTTTTAAAGGGTAAATAAATATTTTGGACTGTTCGCGCTTCTTTTTACAATAGTCCACGCTTCCAAGGTTGGAAATCGCTGCATTAAAGGGTGCAAGGGTGTCCAACCTTTTTTTTTTCTTAAGATCGACTTTTCAATCTTAAGTTTTCTCGCGATCGACTTCTACCATGATTCTTGTAACAATTTTTATTTAGTAGGGTTTTTCCCTTCTTCAATCTTAGAAATGTTTATTTTAAATGCGAAATACATACAATTAGATATATTAGACATATATTAGGTATATGCTTACAAATAATTCAATTTTTGTATATTTTATATTTAAATTGTATATTTTTTCCAAATTCACGGAAGCTTTCGGGATCAAACAAATTATGCTTTGGAGTCAACCGGTCGATCGCGATCTACCGGTTGGACATCTTAAGAAGGTCTTTAGAAGCATCGCTAATGAAAAATACATTATTGTATTATAAATAATAATATTACTTGTCAGCGCTTTGGGCAACCCTAACCCCAACCGATATAGCACGTTTTTTTTGGCAGAATAAAAAAACATTGCTTTGATTACCTCTAATATTCGTTGACCAGTGATTTAATATTTTTTAATAAAACATTGGACGCGTCCACTCCATACCACGTACGATCTCAGACTGAAGCTCAAACTGAAGCATAGTAGGTAAGAAAAGGCATCTCCGAAAAATGGTTACCATTTATTGGTATTATCATTATTATTTTTTTTTTTTTGCTTTTAATGTAAACAATAAAATGGTTTTTTATTTCAATTTTTTTTAGAAGTATATATGATACAATTATGCTTTAAAAATCAGTCAGAAAAAGTGGGAAAAATGGTACATTTCAAATGGCTGTATAATCATTATATACGATAAATTAGAAATTCTGCTCAAATCACTTTCTTAAACCAATCTTTATCTGTATTTCTTTCTAAGACTTCAAACTTCGGTATCTTATAATAAACCTTAAAACGATCTTCGCGTAAAGTAGTTGAAAAAAATCCAAGTCAATGTTTTACCGTGTAATCTTGACATTTTTACTATTTTCATAAAAAAAAAAATGCAATAGTGTAAAAAAGCGTTTGGAAAATGTAATTATTGAAAATTTTTTTTTTTTAAGTGAACGGTTCACGAGATTTCGTCGATGGCAAACGATCGATTTACTCTGTTTTCAGGCGTAAAGGTACTATATCCTCTTAAGTACGACAATCTAGAAGCACTATTGACATTCGACAGTTTTGACGTATTGTCAGGTGCTTGTTATTGGTGATCCAACTATTATTATTAGAATCATAAATATTCCGTAGCTTTTTAAAAAACAATTGACACTTTGAACTATTGAAAAAATAACATTTACTACCAGTTATTGAAATAAAGACATATAATCAATAATATGATAAGGTTAGATAAATAATTTGATGATTTCAATGAAAAGAAGTATATATTTCAGACCACTACTAGCGTAATTGAATTAATAATACTACAGCAAATAAATGCTTTAAGTACAAATAATTTTAATGTCGATTTTTAACTTGCATCTCTAGTCATTTTTATTATAATTTCATCAATCAAAATGCATTTGTTATCAAGTTACTAATTACAATGTCTTATCAATAAATATAAACATTTTATTTAATATAATAGTAACAATATTTTTTCTAATCTCGCAGACATAATATGGTGAAGTTGATGATTGATAAACACATTATCTTTAATGTTACGAATTTTAATAATAAAGTCAACAAAATAATACATATGAATATCCAGGATTTTGACATTACACGTAAGTATCTACAATTTTATTTGATTTATTCATGCCAATATTTTATTTTTTTCTAGAGATCACACGGGGCGGATATTTTGCCACAATATTAAAACACAATATAAAATAATTAATGACTCTATTTAAATACATTTAAACAAAACAGATGGCTCCGTGATATTAAATTTATTTCCAATAGGATTCCCTCTAAATACAATTAGTACTGTTTGTAACTTCCTCCTCTTCGGGCTATGTAAAAGAATAAATCTAACTGTTGCTCATAAATTTAAATTGCTCATTTAAACTATAAGTTTAGAATCAGAATCGATGTTTACTTTATATAGTGGAACCCAGATCTACCGTTCTCCCATTTATCGTTTTGATAATCCCGCATTAATCGTTTCCAGATTTACCGATTTACTCGATCTTTCATCTACATATTATAAATCCCATCAGAAATATTTTCTCGATTGACCGTTTTTATTTGAATATTTCCCATTTCACTTATAAAATCGGTCTTGCCTCTCACCTCCACGATTTTTTCTAACTTGAAACAAAAATGAAGAAAACTAGAACTCTAATCAATAAACTGAAAATATTTTATGAAAATAAATCAATAGAAAAACGAATTGTCATAGAAAAGTACGCGAGTTAGAGAGGTCTTTCTTAAAATTGAAGTTACTGCATAATAAGTGAAAAAAATCAATAGATTTTTTATAAACAAACATTCTTGTGATTGTTCGAAAAACGTAGAATCGGGGCTTCACCGTACTAAAAATGACTGCACATGATAGTTCGGACGAATATGCTTCTCAAAGAGACGAAACACTTGTCACAACAATTTTCACAACCAGTCAAATAACAATGTCGTCAATTAAAATGTTTGATAAACTTTTCCCTAGCTTTTTGCGTAGAATTTTGTTTATGACTCATTAATATTAATTAATTTATTACCTTGACTCTTATAAATGAATTCCGATGTTAATTTAAAACAATAGTGATCCCAATCAAATTAAAGATTGGTCTAATTTAGTACATTTTTCTCAAATAGAATTCAAGTACATATTAATTAGTGATTAGGAAAAAACGAGATAGTTGGTTGGTATCTAACACCTAGGTATAACTTTATGAAAATTTAAAACGATTTTTACTACCATCTTTTCGTCAGTAAGTAATAATTTTATTAATTTACTACCTGGGAATCTTTGGACATTCATGCGTGTTTTTAAATTATTTGTCCTTGATGGCCTAAAGATGTCGCAGTGCGAAATATCGGATTAAAGAACAAGCCTACTGAAACATACCAATTTTCAATGATATATAAAAATTAAGCTCCACCAACTATCGATAGTGCTAATTATAAGAAGTTATCTTTCGAAAAGCTATTATACCTACTTTTGGGACAACTTATCGGCGCCTCCAGGATTTCCAATCGCCTTCTAACCTTTTTGTTTTCTCCAGTAACATGCCAGCATCATTCAGTTCCTTCGATTACATCCTACATTGTAATATTGAGGTCGTCCAGTACGCCAAAATCTCATCGGTCGGAAGAAGAGTTTCAGGCTCTACAGGCTTCTTAAATTGTCAAAAATAAACAAAGACTCTTCGTAATACCTTATTTATACACATCACTAATAATTAACCTTCGTAAAATTGTCCACGTACCCATTATTTAAAAAAAAATCATCTAAATTTGATGCATACATACAACAAGGGCATGAGGAGATATCACAAATCTTTCGTGTGAAGCACAATAGAAATCAAAAGAATAATTAAGTTCATCGTGCTTTCCTGCACAAACACAAAATTTGCAATGTGTTGGATCATTACGTATAAACCCATGAAGACGAGGTGGAGAGTGTGGTGAGAATCGGCAGCTGACTTGGATCTTGCGCCAGCCCCCTAAGCCTCAAAACATTTTCTGATATGTTTAGTATTGATAAATAAGTTTTTATTTACACATAATTTCTCCGTCACAAGTCAAAAAATTAAATCTTCAAAAATTCTCATGCCTCGGGCATTACACTTTCTTTGAGGGTCTGCTTATGTGCGGCGTATTTTTTTTGAGGATCAAGAGTAAGTATTTAATTCGTCGTAGAACACTTTCATAATATGCTGCGAGTTTGTATGCTGTACATAGGGAGCAGATGTGTTTAAAAATAAGTACTTCGTTATATGCAAAGTTAGTAATAATATATACCCCCCTCCAGCGTTCCCTCTAAGCTGCGCGCGTGTGCGGCCGCGCAGTAGTTGAGAAGCCCCCGCGCACTCATTCCGGGTTGGCGCGCACTACAAGACTGCTAAATTAATATTTGATCTAATTTAAGATTTCGACTGAAGGTGCTTGGTGGAATTTCAATATTAAATTTGAATCGTTCAAACTATGTACATTCTCACAAATTTTGTCATTAATGACAAAATTTGTGAGAATGTACATAGTTTGAACGATTCAAATTTAATATTTGATCGTTCCGCGCAGCCTTTGAAATTTCCGCGCAGCTAACCCTTCGGCTTAGAGGGAACGTTCGGGCCCCCTCCCCGATCATGTCTCTCGCTGCCATGCCTTTTCATATTTTATAACTTTTGAATATTCTGAATAATCTTGTAAAGTTACATAATTTTATTTATAGTCGTCCCAAGTCTACATCAATCATACTAATGATATTGCTGTATAATCTGACCAAGTATTATTATGTTTTTATAAAAATCTTACGTTCAGTGAAAAAGATATACCCAATAATAATATATATTGTATTAAATACTGGTGACTTTCAAAATTATAGTTGTGAATAATGTATTATCGTTATGATTAGTCAATTTCAATTTCAGAAGTCGGAAATGATTGTACTTCGTTTTGAATTCGGATGAGATAATGATAAAAATGGTGTACAACAAAGCGTTATAATCTGCGCATTTTTAAGAAAAGACATTATGGCTATATTGGCCTAAAGTGGAAAATTGATTTCAGGAGTCACCAGTGACCGTGATTCGATTCATTTCAATTGAATATGCAAATCACGCTCGACTCTTTTGATCCGTTTAAAAACAGCTGTTGTCTAACAGCCATATTGCTTACTGCGCAGGCTCGTTAAATGGACGAGTATGCACTGCAAATAGACAGCGATGCATTTTTATTTGTTTGCTATCGCTTATTTTGTAGTGCAGGGACCGTCAAACATTTTTCACAAACGAACCCATCCAATTAGAAAACATTACTCGCACAATGGTTTTGCTAACCACGTGAAATAAATATAATTATTCTAATCTACTCGGCACTCTATCCATTCAATGTTTGCCGGTGATCTATATTAAACCCCATGAAATAAGATTCAAAGATCGGAAACATCTCAGTCAAAAAATTATAATTTCGATCTAAAAATAATTGTATAAATTAACCATTACAGAATAACAATAAAACTTCAATCCCATTTCCCGCACAACAGACGCATCCATAACTTTATTAATTATTTTCGAACATACAATTAAGCCTTGTTTTCACTAGTCGAGTAGGTTAATGCAGTGAATTAGTCGATTAGAAGCTAATTCCGTGTGAACAGGCAACATAAGGCAAGTATCGTAGTAGAGTCGTTAGTTGCTTCTTTCCATTTAATTCCTTTTTCCGGTTAAGTAAAGCCCCCAAAGGTAGTGTTATTAACTATTACACAACCAACCTAGCCAGCACTAGTTAGTGAAGTTCATTAGCAGGCGCAGACATGTAGTGCCGTTGGAAGATACTACTGTTAAATTTGTTTCGGCATACCGACCGACCTACATGGAAAGTATGATGGACATTACTAATGCACTCTGTGTGAACTCTTTTAAGTTCGACTAACCCAACTATACTAATCTACACGACTAGTGGGAACAAGCCTTTAGTAGCATTTACTCAATCATGTTACTTACATTAACATAAAGATAAATCAAAATAATTTGCAAGGTCCGTAATGCTTGCCGCGAGGGGGTCGACTTGTCGTGTCTTAAATGCAAGAGAACTCTTTTCTGTGTCATTAATTTCTCATTACTTAGAGCTCACCCACTAAAAAATTTAGTAGGTGAACCATCCTCGACGTCGTTGTTTTATTTTATAGTCTTTAATCATTGAAAGACTTGGGTCACTGGTCTAGAATTTAGAATCTGTTCTGGGTATGCAACACTTTTTGTTGATATCTCTTTCGCCCGACAACATCATTATTGCCAACAATGTACTACGGCGACGTCTACGTGAAGCCCTCGTTTACATTCTCTCTTAAGCGCCCACCAAAACCAGAAAAAAAACCAGTCCATCGGTCAAGAAATGATTTGTCAAGACCCATATAAATTATTACAAGGAAAAAAAGAGCTAAAAAAGGTCACAGTGTTCTTAAGTGTACTGAGTACACGGTAGAATACAAATAATCTAATCGCGGTGGCGTTCAGTTCTCGACCTAGCGATCCGACAAGTGATACGAGCGAGCGAGTGAAAAGAAACCGTTTCTACTTCCTCGGCCGAGGGGATTCACCCACCACCTGTATGTAGCACGCCCTCGCACACGTACTCGGCGTGTTGAACAGGCGTTCAATGAGCGTCGAGTGGAGAATTCAGTGACAACACTGTGATTACGCTACATCTGTTTAGCTGCATTTAGAAAATAGTGTCTCCGTAATATCCATTTTTTTGGCCAGATCCGTGATCAAGATAACATCCGTTCTTTCGGGGTGGGGTCTTCAACTAATTTTCTAGTAGCTCTTTCATTGTAGGGATACTTTAATTGACGTATTCCTCGAAAAGTTTTTCATTTTACTATGACTATTTATGTTGGAATAATTCGTTTGTATGCGGCCCGTTGGAAGAAAAGGAGTGTGCATATCTGCTATACACGGAACGATGGAACGTAATTTCAATCGGTACAATATCTACATCTGCTATTTGTAATATTGAGGAGCAAACATTCAAAAAGTGTTTTGTCACACAAATACAAAGCTTGGAAAATGACGATTTAAGTGTTGCAAAAGTGACAGTTTGTATGAATGTGTCAACTTTATGATTTCATTTTAATGTAAAAAAAAACCTTTTTGAACACTAATTTTGATTTCCATTCATAGTTTTTATTATGGGCTATCAGAATTAATATAAAACGCCATTTTTTAAAATTTGTGACAAAACACTTTTTGAATGTTTGCTCCTCATGTATAAATACGTGAAAAAAGGTTTTTACTGAATACAATAAATTTAATAAAACACTCTAAATGACATTGTTTCTAACTGGTTTAATATATGTATTAACAAAAAAAAAATTTTGTTGTTTATTAAAAAAACAATTCCCTACTTATTAATATATTATAATATAATGTTATTAATATTAAATATTATAAAGGCAATCTATAAAGCAGTTTGCAGAGCTCTGGTCAAGTCATGTGGGTGCTATTTTATTTCTGGGTTAATCTGACGATTTATCTTGCTAATCACATATACGTTTTATTCTATTCGCAGATTTGGAATAAGCCTGTATACAATTTTTGTGGCTTACCATAAAAATACACACGACTGTTAGAAGTCTAGTTGATCGTAAATGATTTGACTTCAGCAGGCCGCAGCGTATAACCCAATTCATGCAATAAAATTAGGCCATGCAAATTATACTCGACCGTTCGCTGCTTCTAAAACTTTCGCTACTCTATTTCACGAACTAGTTAGCATAAATATTTTTCACTCACTTTTTGTCAAGATTTTTTTTAATCCATGCCCATTCCCAATATTCAGCATATAACTTATTAATATTAGAGTTATTTCCACAGATTTTTTACGAGAACTGCTTGTTTCTCAGTTGTTAAACCTCTCGTTTTTCGAAGACATTTGTTCAATGTCAAACAATAATTAAAGAAAAAATCTGTCAGCATTTTTTTCATTCATTTTTCAATGTACATAAACATTGATGTTATCTTGTTAGATAATTCGTAAATTCGTGGATACAGTAATAATATTAACAATCCTACAATCACATTCTAATATATCCTCACAACGACTTACTTCACTGATAATCTGTTAGTTTATTGACAAAACATTCACGTGTTTTAAAATTATGTTTCTGACGTAAATTTTTGGTTTTGTTGCAGTGGGCGGAGGGGCGCGGAGCGAGGGCTGAGCGCCCCCCGCCCGCCGCCCTTCAGCGATGATACCGCCCTCCCAACTGCTAAGGTGAGTCAATATTCGTCATTTTCCATTTATATAACTCACTATTTTTATGTATTTTTCAGATTTTTACTCGATTGACTAATATTAGTATGGATTCGGAAGCAACCCGGTAGGGTAATACAGCAAATATCTACGTCTAAAAATGTATATTATTGTCTAATAAACTTGTGTTGTATCATTGTCATACTGGAGATCCGTTTGAAAATACGAACCCGTCATATTCCATTCACATTATAAATTTGTGTATATATTTATGCTACACGTTCGTAAGATGTTAAATAGTTTTTTTTATATATTTTCGTCAAAAATGCACTTGACCACTTTCTCTTGTCTGGCGACTATATGTGGACACGTAAGAGCCACAGTTTGAATGCCCGCGTCTCGGGTGAGCCCGACTTACCAAGAAAACGTGCTACTTTTCCAGGAATTAGCGCTTATCAACCGGCATGCACTCATTTGCCAACGCCGCCTGTCAAACTGTGCATACGTTCGGTGTTAATTTATTTTATGAAAATTACATACCACCGGTTAATCAAACGAAATGGAAATAAAGCAACGCTGGCACAAGAAGACATCTCGCGGCGAACGAAGCATGCAAGATTAATTACAACGTGTATTTGGCACACTTTCAATGGGCTGTATCAACTTTATTTCCACTCGGGGTCTAAATCCTACCCCTGAAAGTTACCGCTCAACAATAAGATGTATCGTATGCCGCTGATGATTATGTCGTTTTGTACTTATTTGGTATCAAGAAAAATTCGGCGAATTTCACGTCGAACGATTTAAAAAATACCGTTATCATAACACGCAAACAGATTTTTAAATTATAGAATAAAATAAATAAAAAGTTAATCATGATGTACCCCTCAAGTTTCGAAGCACATCGAGGCCCAATGAAACATTGAGATTAGAAACGAAGGGCTGATTAAATATATGATAATAAAATGTGAATCAAACTCAACGGCTGAATTGACACCTTAATCGTTATTTTTTTAGTCCCGGTAAATCAGTGAAGTCCCGCATTCATCGTTAAATAAGTTTTCCCGCATTTATTGTTTTTTTTTGTGTTCGAGTTTAAAATATTTAACCGGAGTTCCGCTGTGTATAAATATAGTAAATCGCAAACTGTTTTTTTGAACAAACATCTCATGTCGTCATAGGCAACATATCAAAACATTAATTCACGCACGATTCGATTGTAATGTGTTGTGCGATGCACAGGTTGGGATCCAATGGGTTAAAGGTTTTTTTTTTTATTATTTCAGATTTTTTATCTTTAATAAATAACTCGTTCTTGTCCACATCTACGACTTACGTATCTTTCATCCCGGGTATGATTAATGTTTATTTTTTAAAAGACATTTAATCAAATCTGCCAATTTATTCGTCCAAATTGAATAAAAACGGTTGTGTAGACACGTTTTTTGTTATGGACCATAAATTATTTTGACATATTCGAGATAAAATTTCTTTTTCCTCTACTCATTGCTTTTTTCGTCCTGAGGTGAATGAATAATTCCATTGAG
This sequence comes from Himalopsyche tibetana, assembly GCA_030503985.1. Lineage (NCBI taxonomy): Eukaryota > Metazoa > Arthropoda > Insecta > Trichoptera > Rhyacophilidae > Himalopsyche > Himalopsyche tibetana. The sequence goes on along the minus strand of JAPJYX010000014.1, from coordinate 36,737,431 downwards.
TTGTTTTTCTACACTCTTATTTGATTTTGTTTTCGTGTCGTTTTTACTCAAAAATATTTACTAAAGACAGATTGCAACAGGTTTCATTGAACATGTTGGAATTTCATGTTACAAAATACTTGTTACATGACTAGGTTATAATACAGGTATTTTTTGATAGACCTGTGTAAAATTGGCAATTCTCCGACATTCTTGCCAATGAATTAAAAATATTCATTGTGTTTTGAATAGTGCGTACTATTTTACATTCAAAAAATTAAATAATTATATTTAAATGCGTAAAACACGTTTTTTAAATAACAAAAAAATATTATGTTCACGATTCTACACAACTGTTACCGTCTTTTCCCTAAAATAAGCCTGTTGTTAAATTTTTTCTTTGTTCAAAATTTGTGCTAGGGCTTATTTTCGGGAATGTTTGACTTTTTAAGTACAAGTACATTAAACTTTTTGGAATTTCAATATTTCAATTTCAAATGTGCATGAAGATGCCAAAAGGCGAAACCCGAGTCGTGAGTGACAAAACTTGTGGGAATGTACAGAATTTAAACGGTTCAAATTTAATTATTTTCTCATGGCATGCATGTCTGCGATGTCTAAAATTACTCCCACCTCCTATCCGATCTTTGAAATGGGGCGTAGCGAAAGCCATTAGCTAACCACTGTTTTTTACTGCTGTAGTATCCCAATCCTCATATCCCCTCTATTTTAGAAAAGGGGAAGTCGAGCAATTGAGTAACAGGTATTTCTCGTAGAAAAACATTGAAAGCCGATATGGTTTTAGAAAAATACCTTTTTTAGTGGTGCGTGAAAATATTCAGGTTTTCCGCCAGTGACGTCTATTCATGAGAAAAATATGATTTTATTACCATTCGTGTAGTCGATAAAATTAAACTTACTTGAATTTCGTAAACGTCTCAGTTGATTAAGATATTCCTTATAATAATCATTTCTCTAACTGTCATTCATTATTCAGGGGTTTTCCCGCACCCGTAAGTGAAGCTGTGATGGCAACCCCATGTTAGTTCACCGCCCATGGTCGTGATAGGAAAAACTTAATTCGATATCAACACGAACATTTTCGATTTGCTAATCAATATTGCAGTTCTCAATAAATCATCTAAGAGGTTGTGATTCGTAGGCATGTTGTAATATAAATAATATATTTGACTAATTACCGAGACGTTAGCAACATTCGTAATTATTAACTTGTAATGATTGCAATCTGATAACTTATTATTCAAATGACAGGATTAATTGATTACCATTTATTAATCGTGTAGGTACTTATCGAGTATGCTGTTTCATGCATATGTTAATTAGTTTTATTATTAATTATGCATGTTTCAAGGTGTGGCATGCGTAAATCATCGCTCATCAATTTCAAATTATGGCTTATACGTTTAATGAATAATGAAAAAAAAATCTTTGTTCTAATTGATTTTTTTAGGTCAAAAATGCCTAATTATATATTACATAAGCGGCAAAATTCCCATCGCATGCTGTTATTTTATTTTTAAAAATGGCTCATGGTTATTTGTTTGGCCTAAAGTAACGTTTTAATTTTCGCCTGTTATGCCCATATTATTAATGAAAACTTTTTATTCAAAATAATATTTAAATGGGTAAATTTCGTTGTGCGAAAAAGTCCCCCCTCTCTTTACTCTTTTAATTAATGATCAGTTTCTTCGATTTCTTTCGTTTGAATGTAAATACATTTGTCCGAAACTCGGTTGGGCAATTCTGTTCCTTTAGAACCGGATCAAGAATGTTACATGTTACGTCTTTCTGTGAATACGTGATTCCAGCCCTGTTGAGCTTTTTTTAAAAGGATTCCGAAATCCCGGGATTATTTTTTTACCAAAGCGATCCCGGTATTACGGGATAGCTAAATTGGTCGGGATCCGGGGATTGGAAGCCCTAATCGGCGTGGACAACAAGAATACGAACAAAATTGTGTCTATTTTGTTTTTGACGTATGTATTTGGGATTGCATTTGTTTTAATAGTATACGGAAATGCGGATACAGTCTGGAAACTTCTCTACAATTGACTCAAAAATCGCGGAAGGCCTTAAAATTTAAGTAAAACAAAAACTAGCAAGATAAACTCACAAAGCATTTCGTGATATAACGATTTGCTTAGTTATGTATAAAAAAGTTCAATGTACTCGCTAAATAAAAAAAAAACGCAATCAATTACAAACATGCCGTAGGATGCAGAACCTTGAACTTAAATTTTGTTTTAAAGGGCAACATTATTTTCCGAAAAAATACTGCAGCGGATATTAATGTTATGTGAAAATTTAAATTGATAAAAAACGTTATTGGTAATTCGCTATGAGATAATCGCGTGGCCGAACTTGAGTTGCGTCACGTGTCATCATCCGCGTGCGTAATCGAAATTGATTCGATCAGTGCACGTCATGCGCAACATGAACGCATGGGGTCGTGCTGGGATGCGCCCACCTCTCATGACATGACGTGGAAAAAATAATTACAAATATACATTTCTTAAATATAGCATATTAAATATTTCACTTTGAGAGGGTTTAAAGTCGAATCATTTACGGGAATTGTTTGTAAGTAAGTTACAATAACTAATATATATATTATCGGCCATCTTCGCTGAACATGTTGACTCAAAATGGAGCAGGAACTTAAGGGAAGCTGTTTTTATGAGTATCTAACTTTTTACTGAAGCATCCCAGGCACTCACTCATACCTTGAAACACAAACCATAAATCAATTTATGATTTTTTTCGTACGGAGAACGCCCAAGATTTCTAATCAATGTGCCACGAAATGTAATGATAGATCGATGTATTTATGATACACATAATTATCGACATATGTAACCCACTCAAGGTCTGGATTGTTCCGGAGTTTTGAGGGTAGGGAGTGAAAGAAAATTATCACAAATCAATGCAAAATATCCATTATGAAACTCGGAACAGCATATCTCAAAACGACATTTATACACAGCAAGCCGCAAAGTGTTTCCATTAGACTAGGGCTTCCAATCCCGGGATCTCGATCATTTTTGCTATCCCGTAATCCCGGGAACGCCCTACGATATGAGATTTCTGGATTCACTATAACATGTAAAAAAACAAATTTAAAATCTTAATACTTCTCGATTTATTACCATATTTAGTTATAAAATATTTTCCAACGTATCTCAGATTGTTTATGTGCATATTTTTTGTATAATTTCTACATAGTCAATAAATGAATCGTGGTCTTCGTGCTCTTTCTCATATTTTGTAACAGCCAATACTATCTTTGTCCATATTTAAAAAAAAACAGTTACAAATGTTACAATCGATTCTTTTTTTAGGACAAGATTAGTGACATCCCACCAGTGTAGCTGTTGTCATTAAATTGATATTTTTAATTAAGTTTCCATATAAATATATCCGCAAATAGAATACACAGATTGAATTTGAATTTACATTTTTTTCCGCTTCTGTGTCTGTTACAAAGAGCCACACCATTTCGATCAGGTTTAGGGTTGGGTTAAAGTCTGGAAAAGTTCAACAACAAATAAGATGTTTTCAATTTTATTTTGAGATCTTCAACATCGTGTGATGTATGTGATATCTCTTCTCCTCAAATTGATTTCAAGTAACTGTGTTTTCAAATAAAAAAGGTATTCGCTTTGGCCGTTAGCTGTAATACCATTTTTTATAGTCAAATTATCTATTAATTTTATTAAAAAATGAAAACATGAAATTATGACAGTTAAATGATCAATCCCGGGATTTAAAAAAATGTGAATCCTGAAATTACGCGAATCCGGAATTGGATGCCCTACACTAGAACACGTTCTAGTTGAATTAAGTGAACAATTTTCATAAACTTAGCACAAAAGTGCAAGAGTTCGTTTTTGCTTCATCGATTTCTAAAAAGATTCCAGCGCCCGCTTACCTAATAGAAAACAACCGCACTCTTACTAAGCACATGTATGGAAAATATATTTCGGTGTTAGATATATATAGCTGGAAGATTTTCCTACATCCGCTTATTGAAAACAGATCCTTTGATTTATATGCCTCGTTAAATACTACCAGGAAGTAGGCACTCGTTCCGAGAATAAAATTGCGATTTAAAAAATTATAAAAACAATAAACAGCGCCTTTAGTTTGTTATTTACCGCACGGCGGACTGTTACGATGATTCCAAAACTGGGTGCCGCAAAATATTTAAATGTTATTTAAAGACATTGTATCAACTGCTCCTTATAATATGATAGAACATCTTCATTCGACATTATGAATAAGCGTTTTGACTCAGTCATACGTAATAGACGAATCCAACGGTCTAATTGTCATTCGATAATGTTTTCTGACGTCGTTTCAAAAAAAACATAAGTCTAGTTTTAACATTTCCATACATTGTAAGTATTGTACGAAAAGACATTCCGCTAGCTTTTATAGCCCTTTTCGTTAGTCGGAATACCTATCGTTGTGGCTAAATGGTAACCAGGCAACGCTTTAAAACGTCAGTCCATTTTCGTATCGACGCTAGGTATATTGATATATATCGACTGTGGAAAGGAAAAAGGACGTAACTCACACATAGCAAATTTTACAGGAGGTACAAAAAACGTGGTTTGATGATTTTCGGCCATGTTCAAATTATGAAATAAACACAACCTTGCAAACACAAGTGCACGGAGACTTCTAAACTGGTGTTTAATTGACATAATCTGAATTGTTCAAACTATGTACATTCTCACAGATTTTGTCAATAACGACCCGGGTTTTGCCTTTCGGCATCTTCAGGCGTTCAAGTGCACGGATGAACTTGAACTGACGTTTAGTAAATGAATGTTTCGTGTTTATATAAGAAATAAATGTATCATTGAGTTCAAAGCCTTTCGCCAGCTGAAAAGGCCAGAAGAAAAGGCTGGCTTTTCGCCAGCAATGGCTTTGAACTCAATGATACATTTATTTCTTATATAAACACGAAACATTCATTTACTAAACGTCAGTTCAAGTTCATCCGTGCACTTGAACGCCTGAAGATGCCGAAAGGCGAAACCCGGGTCGTTAGTGACAAAATCTGTGAGAATGTACATAGTTTGAAAAATTCAAATTTAATATTGAAATTCCACCAAGCACCTTCAGTCGAAATCTTAAATTAGACATAATCTAATATTAATTTAAGAAATTGTTTAGGAAAAACTTTTTTTTTCAGTCTCTTTTCTTGGTTTCAATTTTCACAAGCCCATCTTTTTTCAAACTTAAAAGCTAAATTTAGATACTAATTCAACATTTGCAGCTTGCATCCTTTTGATAGAATGTGTATTAAGTTGGATACATTGTGATGATAGAAAAAAATGTGGGTTATGTACATTTTCATTTTCACAGTCGATGTATACTTAAAACAATTTATGAGTTTTCACCCAAAGAATGTTTCATGTCTTTAGTTGCCAAATTCTGAATTTATATGATGCCACATGCTAACAATTAAGAGTCTCCTAATCTATGCGTAAATTTCAAAGTGGGAGAAGATATGGTAAATATAAACAGTTTATAATGGGAAATTCAAATCGTAATAAAGAGAATTTTTTGGCTCGCAGTCTTGAAAGAGTTAAATAATTTTGATAGTGTTTATTTTAGTAAAATAAATGTAGTAGTATGAAGTATGAACTAATCACTATTTTGAATGAAGTGTGTATTTATGATTCAACATGCTTTTATAATCAGCCTAAAATATTTGATCGTGTAATTCTTAAATGATCGATGAAATGAAATGCGTCAATTTCGAAAGTAGGTTGCTACGTAAAAAAGTTTAGAAAGCACCAGGCAATAGAAACGTAAACGATGCCGAGTGTATGATGTCACAGGTGATTAATACTAGCGAAAAATGATGCAATTCGTTGCGAAGGCGTGTGAAGTTAGTAAGTATAATATCACGACTTTTTTGCCGTTGTGTTGTTAGTAGATCAGTGTAATTTAAACCAAACTTCCGGCTACGATAGTTTCAATGTTTTCGAAAAATGTAATATCGCCGGCTTATTAAAAGATTAAACTACAGATCTGCACTAAAATAAAACTAGTATTCAATTCAAGCCTGTCATTGAATTCCACACGTTTAATATTGAAATAATTAGTAGACTTAAAAAAAAATATATTATGTATCTAAAAGTCAATCATATCGACTGTGGAAAGGAAAAAGGACGTAACCCACACATATCAAATTTTACAGGAGGCGCTTAAAACGTGTTTTGATGATTTTGTGACATATGCAAATTATGAATTATACACAACCTTGAAGTGCACGGATACTTCTAAACTGGTGTTTAATTAACATAATCTAATATTAATTAAAGAAATTGTCTAGGAAAAACCTTTATTTCAATGTTTTTCTTGGTTTTATTTTTTTACAATGTCATCTTTTTCAAACCTAAAAGCTAAATTCAGATACTAATTCGGCACTTTCAGCTTCCATCCTTTTGATAGAATGTGTGTCAAGTGTATACATTGTGATTATCGAAAAAAAACTGTTTTGGAAAATTGAGGGTTACGTCCTTTTTCCTTTCCACAGTCGATATGCTTTGTGTAGAAACAGCATCATTGTTTTTCATTTCTCCCTAAATATTTTTCCCAAACGTAGGTTGTAATTAAAACTTATTTAAGTATCTAAATATCTGCAAAAGATGACAAGTTTAATAAAAATAATTTTGTCGCTTTTGATCCTTCATGGAGTGGACCATAGCAGTCTTGAGTTAGCAGTTACTATAGGGGACTTTGGATGAACGCGTAGCCCATATATATACACATAATTTGTCAACAAATTTGAGAACCTGTATTCTATTCGTCTAAAACAGTGATGCACAAACCGCGGCCCTTTTTGAATTTTGTGGCGCCCATCAATCTTTTTCTCTACATATTTTTTCACGTAAAACATTTATTTAATAAATGTAAGCAAACTTTTTCTTCAATGAAGGAGAATAAATCGGTCCATAGAAACAGGCCCTCAAATACTATGTCAGATTAAAAGAAAATCAGACAGAAGACCAAGATCGCATTAACTTTTGAATTAAATATAAATGAAACATAAATATTTCACAATGAAACGATTTTTATTGAGCATGTATAATACTTTTTTTGCATGGCTTATTTATTTTCACGTTTTCGAAATAACACGGCCTAATATTCGTCTAAAACAGTGATGCACAAACCGCGGCCCAAAATAATGTAATGGAACCTATCAATCATTTATCTAAATTCACTTAAATCTTTTTTACACGGTTTTTTTGTCAAGCTGTTTTACATGGAACGTACATATGCTCCGTGTAAAAAGGGACTGAGCTTACTTTAAATATTTTTTTTCTTTTGCGGCCCGAACCCACGAAAATTTGTTTTATGCGGTCCGCTAGAAGGTGAAGGTTGTGGATCACTGGTCTAAAACTACTACACTTACGTTACAATTAAAGTACATACTCCCGGTATTGTCATGCAGTTATATTATACTGTTAACCATACGAATTCAAGTTGGGGAAGTTAAAAATAACCTAACATATCTATTAGGAATTGGTTTTGTGTTTATGGACGTTGATATATCAAAATCGCATAAAAATGACGCTGTAAAATTATTTGCATTGTTAAAAAATACCTTTTTATTGCAATGATGTAATGCTCCGGATAATTAACCTACCTTCTCAGGGCTTGACATCATTTTTAATTTAGTTTTTTTTTGTGGTCAGCCGTGGTGCTGTCGGGAGCTTTACTGCAATTACTATTGCTAATTGTTATTTTGCGGTAGATAGCTAATCTATGCCTTCTAAACCACACCGAACAATAGTATTTTAATTTTCTTTCTACATTGATTTCATTTTTAATTGCGCTTATGTTGTAATGCTGCCTATGAATATCATTATCATTAATTCAACAGTATCCCATTAAATGACAATTATTTAAAAAATCCCCTTTTTTAAAGTGTGAATCATGTTGATAATAAGAGGATAGGCAATAAATACGACATTAATTAAAAGTGAATTTGACGTTGGTCGATTTCCTATGACTACACAGCCTCGATTAAAACAATATTTTTCGGGTCGTCTCCGATTTATGGACAGTAAGATATCCGTGCTATGTCCTAAAGATAACTAGAATACATAAAATCAGTGAAAATACTGAACGGAAACAATGAAGATATTGTTGCTAAGTAGAGTTCACACCCTTCTTAGTGAATTATATTGGTTCAGCTGGTCTGATGATGATATCGTCTTAGACGATTGAAACCCAAGAGATATAATTTAATAACAATGATATTTATTTTATATTAAAAATATAATAACCAGCGTAAAAACTATTCATATTTTAAGTACACGTTGTCAAAACATTCTCCGATTTTTGACACACTAGAAAATATTGCTATCATTTCGAAGAAAAAGTTTCCGCTGAACATTGTTGATTATACATACAGTTTGCTGACTAAGTATCGAATCGTTCATAAGGAACTATCGTGTATACAACGTAATTGAATTACAACGCTATCAATAGAAAAATAAGGAAAACAATTAAAAATTTTCAATAATACTATGTTATGACTTATGACGACTATTTTTCATGACTAAAAATAAATGAATATGTACTATTCTTATCAGTTCAGAAACTTATCAGAACAAGCCCTTTTTATTTGTCGAATGTGATAGATAAATGTGTCGTTCATTTTCCTGTTTTAACTTATTTACATTTGTGTTTCAATACGTTGAGAGGGTTAAAACCTGCTCGTTTATTGCCCAGACTTAAGAGGCGACCCGGAAAATTATAAAATATTAAACTGTTTTTATCGAGGTCGTGGAGTTGGAGTCATAGGAAACCGGCCAACTCCAATTGTTTGTTTTAGTCAATATGATGTAGCATAGGAGGTGGGAATAATATTTTTAAAAAAGATAGCACATTTTTCTCGGTTGTGCCTTTGGTAACAAATTCATAAATCGATATTTATTATGCTTCCCATTCTGAGATGTAAACAACAATACTGATTTAGTAAGGAACGGCTGTGCGATTCACATATGGGCCGGGTCCGTGTTTGGCGTGGTTAACGTCATTGGCTTCAGTCGCTATGTTCACGAGCTCAAACCCGATTTTGGACAGTTTCATAAATTAATTTTAAATCGATTTATGAATTTTTGTTCAAAGGCATGGGGCGTCTGAAAATCTGATCCTAAAAACACATCTTTCTAACCCTACTCTCTTCGAAAAAGAGATGTTGAACAATTAAGTAGCATGAAGTTCCTGTTGATATTTCTTCGGCTGAGATGAACTACATCAAGAGTCCACATGCTCCACGTTGGTATCGGAAATACTAAAAATACCAACGCTTTTCTGTTAAGAGACATCGCTGTTATATTTACCTACGAGTGAGTTCAATTAACCATTTGAATACCGCGCAAATACATAATTAATATGTCCCAGAGATACTGTGTGTTTTTAAGAAAAATAATTTTGCCTAATATACACTCGAATTTGATATTTTAAAAATCTTTATTGACTCATTATAGATAGCACTACACATATTCATCAAAATATTGCTTCTATTTCATAAGAATACCAAGTATTTGCTATTTTAAATGACTTGGACATCCGTGTTCGCTTGCATATGTTCCGGACACCTGAGTCCGCTTGGTATTCAAGTGGTTAATATTTGGTTTAGCTTAACAACCCGGCTAAATATTCGGATTACATTATTCGTGATTTGTCACCGCCAATAAATGACAGCAGACGTTAATCCACCTACTCCGATATTGGCACTGTCAAAGCCACTCGTCACGGTGATGTCGGATAATACCCTCGATGAGATTACTTATTTTCGCCGTCGACACACAGACCTGGTCCCCCGGAGAGAGCGGGCCGCGGACCACGCGCTCGGCAAGAGGGGCTTCCATATATGGAGGCCCTGTGGTGCGCTACGCCCCCGGGGGCCGCGACGATTACGTAATTCAAAATACAAATATTAGCACACCTTGAAATTCACATTCCGTAGTAAAAGTTTTTTTTTCTTTTGATCGTAAAACACCAAAAGCTTTTATTAGTTACTTTCAAATAAATGCGAAGGCTCAAAGCCTAGTTTCAACAAGTGAATTTTAATCAGGGCTGTGCTGTGTGGTTGTAAAAAAAAAATGCGACTCCAACATCGGCATCCACAAATGTTTCGACACCGACTCCTATTTCAAAAAAAAGTATTTTTGCGCTTTCCTTACTTTTTAACAACTACTAAAATGTTTTTAAAAAAATGCATAATTTTTTTAACCGATTTATCGATTTATATTCAAAGGCATGGATGTTTGTGATGTTTGAAAAATCCCTCCCACCCTTCCAATCCTACAATAACGGGTTGTAGCGAGAGCGATTAGCTATAACCACCAGCTATGTCCTTACCACCTTTCTTTCTCAGAAAAACTTCTGTTGAGGTATCTCGATTAGAAGGCTATATGCTCCACATTGGAAGCGGATATGGATTTTGCCAAAATTTGAGTGCTTTATTTCAATTCAAAAAGTACCCCCATTTTTTACATATCCGACTGTCACAGTCATAATTTTAATTGTCCATAGATAAAGGATATTAATATCGATATGAAATAAAATAACTTAGATTATTCCACGTATTGTGCTACGAACTGTGCTACATGTTTCGCCTCTTTCAGAGGCATCTTCGGACAGACTACTTTCACAAATGCTTGCTCAAGTACGAAACATATTATTATCGTTGAAAAAATAGACTCAGTTAAATGTAAGGCGTACTTATAGTCAACAAACCTAACGCAATAATAGTTCTTCTTATGAAATGTACTGATATCAGTATGTTAGCGTGCGACATACTAGATTTTATTTCTAGCTGAGACAGTTGAATACATTACATACTTAGAGTTCGATTACAGAATCTTCGTGATTTTCAATTATTTTCTAATTAAAAGAACACCCATATACTTAACTTATGTGGTGGTAACATTTACTTTGTTTATCACGTATATTAATCAACTCAGTAAAACCCCGTTTTGGTTTAAAGCAGCGATTTCCAACCTGGGTGGCGTTAACTATTACAAAGGGAGGCGCGAACAGTCCAAAATATTTATTTTCCCTTTAAAACGTGTCTTTATTACTATAATTTAAGATTTCGACTGAAGGTGCTTGGTGGAATTTCAATATTAAATTTGAATCGTTCAAACTATGTACATTCTCACAGATTTTGTCACGTCTTTGTCTTTATTACTATATGAATCAGAGGATGGGGAGGCGCGAAGATATTTTTTTCTTCTAAGGGAGGCGCAGTAGCATAAAGGTTGGAAAACACTGGTTTAAATGGTTGCTGACTTACAAGTTATTGTATAGCAGGCATGACAAACTCCGGGCCCGCAGGCATATATTTTTTTATCAAAACTTTAAAGATTACGGGTATACGAAAAACACTTAAATATATTTATTTTACAGCTTTTATGGTGAACACTGACGAGCCCGAAAAATGATATTTTCCCATTAAAAGTTCAGCTCATGCTATAAACCAAGACCATTAAAGTCAAAATCGAGTGAATTATGTTCGTTTGACGACGAAATTTGGATATTCGAAGACGTCAAACGATAATAACTTACCTCTAAATTGCCCCTTTTTAAGTTAATGATGTCACAAACACAGCATGAAATGGTAAAATTACAAAGAAAACAAAACAAATCAAAATGTTTTGCAGAATGACAGGATTTCGAACAGTTCGGAAGTTCACCACGTCCAAATGTAGGTATATGTATATACTTTTTAAAATTAAATAATATGTAGTTTGAATTGCAAGTATATTATAAAACAATATTAAATATACAATTCTAGTACTCTATAATCAAGTTCTAGTAAATCTATTCCATCAGAATTGGACGTATATATTAATAAATATTTGCATAATGCAAAAAGATACAATCATTCTGTGAGTAAATAATTGAAGGTTCAACAGTAAGTTAATCTTAAAAAAATACTTAATTTTATATTGTGTAACGAAGCCGGTCACAATCTTTATTAAAATAATGTGAAATTAGTACATACAAATAATATTTCTTATGAAAACAACAGAAGGTATAACGAACAGACTAGGGCATCCAATCCCGGGATCCCGTTCAATTATCTGATCCCGAAATTCCGGGATTGAGATGGCTGCGATCCCGGGATTTCGGGATTGAGAAATTTTGAGCAAATTCTCGAAATTTACACGAAATTGGCAAATCGGAGATTTCAAATTCCTCGGTGAGCTAAAAAAAAAAAACGAGTTTTTGTGAGATTCTGGGAAAAAGTATACCAAATCGGGGATTTCAAATTCCTCGGTGAGCTAAAAAAAAAAAAAAAACGAGTTTTCGTGAGATTCTGGGAAAAAGTATACCAAATCGGAGATTTCAAATTCCTTTCGGAAAGTTGTAATGCTTTCCGTTAATTTAAATCAATACTAATAATGAACGAGAGCTTTTTGAATAAAGTGTAAATGAAACTCAATAAATTATTGTTCAAAACTACTATACACCAATAATGATCCTACGTGGTCGAGTAGTCAACATCGTTGGCTTAGAATAAGGATGTCACGGGTTATTGATTGATCTTTCAATCAGCTTATGGATTTCTGTACGAAAGCATGAACGTATTCCCCCTACCACTCATACTATTATAAAAAACGGGGCGTATCGAGAGCGATTAGCTATCCACTAATCCTACCATAGGCCTATCTTTCTATCCCTACTATATTTGGAAAAAAAGTGGTCGAGCAACTGAACAACAAACAGTTCTCGAAGAAACTCTTCAGGTGAGATTAACTAAATAAAGAGTCCATATGCTCTACATTGGGAGCGGACATAATTTTAAAAAATCGTGATTAGTAATCATATGATATCAGTTTGATAGGAAATACATTTTTATGTTCAAGCTTTATTTCAACAGAAAATATTTTCATTTCTACTTACTATAATGACTTCGTAATTATCATTTTGACATTACAAATATACCTACATATTTTTGAAACTTAGTTCATACACCAATGGTAATAAATTATTGTCGTCAAAAATAGCGTATTTACAGAATGCAGTCTATAATGCAAACGCCATTTTGTATGCATGTATCCAGTGGCGAATGAAGCAATTGAGGGGCCTCAGGTGCAATATAATTTTAATGACCTTTTCATATGTAAACCGAAAAATAAATGCATTATATTGAAAAATAACAGAACACTATTTTGTGCTTATTTCACAATTAATGTATTTTTATCAGGACTTGTTCAAGTCATCACGAGCATTTTCGACTTGTGACAGTTGAAAATGCTCGCGGTGAAATCTTGAAACCTGTTTTGATTAAGTTTAGAATAAGAACAAAAGAGTGATTCATTATTTTTTAGGGTATTTATTATACCCATACTGTATGAGTTTATATTATGTATGAGCCATACATAATATAAACCAATAATAATGTCTTATGTGCTACTTTACTATAAAAAATGCAGTGGACTTACACTACAAGCTAGGATAAATAATCTTAAAATAAATCGATTTTTTTGTCTAAAAAAATATTAAAACAAATTTGACTCGACACATAATATATTCATAATATTTAATATAACCAATTTTATTTAAGTACACCCCTGGAAGGTAAAAACAATAAGTCATGTAAATGGCGCCAAACAAAACGTAAAATAGCATATTTATGACTGCTGAAGTGTGTTGACATTGCCGATTTTCGCTATTATTTAGGTGAGTTGTCGTATGTAAAATTTATTATTTTTTCAAGGAACAAAACATTTCTTCGAGCTGATTACATATGCTTAATCATAATGGAAAATCAAATAAAATCGAGAAGTCAGCTAATTATATACCTCATCGATCAGAGTAGTTTCACATTTGACTTAAATTTGTATTAAATAATGTCATATAAACAGAAATCTTTAATATAATGTTTAATTATGTATATCAATATCGATTTCAAATGAAACGGGAGCTCAAATGCATGAATTGCAAGAGGATTTAGTAGCAAGAATGTATTTTTCCAAAGATTTCTGCGAATTTAATATAATTTGTATTTCCGAGGTCATCATTGCTGTTTGTTTGCAATTGGAAATAATAATCATGACATTTTGAAACAATCAATGGAACACTTTTGTACTTATTCCGGATATTGTTGTTACTGGAGTGCTATATTTGCAATTTCTAGTCATTGTATTTGAAACTATAATGAAATTTTGGATGTCTCGTGAAATATATTTCAAATAAAACCGCAGTTTTCTCCGACGATGGAAAACATGAAATTGTATAAGCTTCATTCATAACTAAAATTAGCCAAAATGCAGACTACGGCAGTTTACTTATTAAGAGTGTTTTTATTTGGTTACGCGTTGGAATGATGGGTTTCTCTCGTCAATGCGCAAGAAAAATCCTACCATCACCCAAACGATTAAAGTCACATTTAATCGGTTTATTACCCGACAGTTTTGAATTTCGGAATGATCATGAATGGAGACCCTTATACTTTATGCACCACGTTGTACAACATTTGATTCGTTTTTTGTATTTGCAAAATTTGATGTATTAAAAAAATAGTTACTCTCAATTTGTTTTATTATTTTTTTTTTGGGATGCGGGCCGCGGTTTGATGTACGTACATACTTCATTTGGTCCCTGGTGGTGAGCGAGTTTGACATGCCTGTTGTTTAGTAATAACAGGTAGTGTTTTCCGAACGTATATACCATACAATCCAAACATGATCTATCATTCATCCATTTTTAATCTGCCCATTCGTAATACTGTCTAGCTCAGTTTCGATCGAAGCCCTGAGCCCGCGAGCTGCAGAGGCGGCTCGGCAGAGAAACGGCTGCGGTTCGAATCCGAAGTACGTGGGCTAGGACCGGTTCCGCGTTCCGCTTTTGGGGCCCACGCCGTCACCATCGATAGACAATTATTATTGGCCGTCCTCTGTTCTAGAATGATAAGCGAGAAATTTTTACGACAGTCACTTGCTCGGATCGTTAAATTGCCTAACATTGGAACAGCATTTAAACACTCCCGAGTTATGAGGATATTGTGTGATTTTTTTGAAGACCACATAAGAAAATCGGCATCCAATCAAACTGTCTAATATTATCATCAGAAATCGTGTGACGCTCGTTAGATTGGGGTGTGCAGTTCATTAACATGTGAGCTTTTCTTGAGATAACTTAAATCATTTTTTTTTTTTTAATTATTTTTCTCATCATTTCGTGAAATCATTATTGCGTGTAAAATACACCATGCATATATCCATTCCACGTTATAAGCAGTTTTAACCCTCCAGAGACGAGAGCTTTTTTCCGATAAAAAAAATATTTTCTAAGCCATATTGAAGTCACGGATAACTTTTATTCCTATCCAAAATTTAGAAAAAAAAAAAACGCAAAGTCGTTGTATAGAAACCCCGCATGACTATATGGTCATGCTCATCCTTTTATTACCGTGTAATATTGAGTACGGACAGTAGTAAGGACAAAAGTGACCGTATGGGCTTGCAAACATTCGGGGTTGAAATATAGCTAAACGTGATTTTTTTTAAATATTTACAATTTGACCTCTTAAGATCAACATAATTTCAAAACAAATATATTAGCAAAATAACTGTAAATAATTTTATGTTTTTATAAAAAAATATCTAACAGTTTCAAAAAGTAAATTAAAAAAAACGGAAATTTAAAAAATCACATGTGCTTTTGGAGACCGTTCCTGTTCCTACGGCTGATGACTAACTGTAGTCCGTACCCTTCTTAACCAAATATGAGCGAAAGCAACGATATTCAGGTAGAAAAAGTATAAATAGTGGGATCGATAGACAACGGTGTTTTGTGTGACCATATGGTGACGCTCGTCCTTGGAGAGTTAACTTCAGAACAATGTCCCACGGTATTGCTTCGGATGCCGACATATTACGCGTGGACGTGAGCGAGTTCCGACTAGTTTCGACGAGTGCTCGGTTGGCTTCCTTGCCAATTTGCAATATTATCCATTTTATTATTCACTGCGTCTTACTTGTTTTTCGCATTGCAAAAGCAATTGTTATGCATAAATATATATATATATATATATATATATATATCGATTTAATTGGCATTTACTTGGTAGAACTCCATTATAATACGATGAAAACATAGTAGTTGTCAACCATAATTTAATATTTTTTCAACATACGACATATTTAGGTTAATTAAATATTTCACGCAGTACCAGATTACTATACGCAAAATTTGCTGAGAAGCAAATTAAACTTACTTCAGTGTTGGTTATCTAGAGAAAATTATTAAAAGTTGAATTTGATATTCTTTACTCAAAATCAAATCGTTAGGTATTCAAAAATGATCGAGTAATAATCGTTAGCTTAATTTATTTATTACGTCTGATTTATTCAGCGTAATTCAATTAGGTGCGAAAATTCTATTGTGGTGATGGCAGTAGCGTTTATTGAAGTATATATGACCATAATAAAAACAAAGCGTTAATAAAATCATAGCGTCGTTTGACATCATGGTAATGTTAACTGCTGCATTGTGTTGGAACAATTGAGAGTGGGCCGAGGTGAAATGGCGGGCCATACCATTTAATGCGACGGTCAAAAGTGCAATTTATATTCTACAGTGATTGTTTCAAAACACACGACTAGAGATGACACGAAGGCATTGTTTGCGACAAGAATGCACTACACGTCATTTAAACCAGATCACATGCAGTCACGTAGGATTGTAAACGAGAGATTCAACATTCCTCATCTTGTGAATCTTTCTTTCTGTGCTATTGGTTTTTTCAATAAGATTTTGTCGTCGAAAACTATCGGAAAACAAAATGGAATCCATTCCAAATTTAAGCGTAGTGCATCTTTTGGAATAGCTGCTTTATCAATCAATCATTTCCTACTGAAGAACGATTCACATCTACAAACACGTTACGTCAAACACACTTTCACATCTCTTTCACGCAGGAGTAAATAGCAGGACTCTGGAGTCGGACTCCAAAGTCGTGGGTTTTGTCCGGAGTCGGAGATGGAAACATCTTACGACTCAGACTCCTTTAAAAAAATATATTTAATGATCTGTATTCAAACCACAATAGTCCATAGTGTTGCCACTAGGGTATCCAATCCCGGAGCTTTTTTCCCATCCCGGGATTTCGGGATTGATTCATTTTCAATTTTTTTTTTAGCTCACCGAGGAATCTGAAGTCCTTGATTTGCCAATTTCGTGTCAATTTTCGAGATTTCCTCAAAATGTCTCAATCCCGGGATCGCAGCCGTATCAATCCCGGAATTTCGGGATCAGAAAATTGAACGGGATCCTGAATCCCGGGGTTGGATGCCCTAGTTGCCACTGCATGCTAGACTGACTAAAAATGCGCTGATGGTTTACATATTTACAAGTTCAAATAAGTATTATTGAATATATTTAACTGTTCACTGTGGTTTTTTGGAATCGCAAAAATAGTGCACGTTTATTATTTAACTAACATTTATATATATTTTTTTAAATCCACTCGCAATGTGGAAGATATGTTTTCCTAATAAAGGTATCTTAAAGCTGTTAATAATTCTTTTCTACTATAATAAATTTATTACGAGATACCACCTGATTACATTCATTCAAAACGCTTGATTGAACCGATGTGCAGAAAGAGTTCGTATGACCAGACCGCACGGCGTGAATTTCCCCCTATGTCAATTGAGGTGATACGGAAGGTCGATTTAGCCGCTTTTACCAATTGAAATGTATATGCCGGTGATTTAATGTTTCCTTTTTGAGATGAACTGTGGTGATTTCTGCTTTCCTGTTCGGATATGCTCTCATTTTTCTCGGTACTCTACGCCAATGAATCTGACACCGATTCATCAAATTTATTACATTCCATTTTTCATTGTTTTTTGTTCAGAAGTCAAAAGACCTAAAAAATAAAGTGTCACGGCGTCATTTTGGGAAATCCGCAAATTCCTGTGATTTTGGATCCGAAGTTTCTGGATTTTTGAAATCCGAAATATTACGTGAAGACAAAACAGGTATGGGGCCACGAGCCCAAAAAGGTTAAGAAGTAACTGTCTGTTAACTATGAAAGTAAAGTCTGAGTTAGTTGATGATGAGAACTACTTGTCGCAGAAGCTGTGCTGGACGGGCACCAGAGACGTGTACATATCGACAGGCGGGCGACTAAGTAGTTACACATCTACACTTTGGCCACTTCTGCTATATTTGAATATCGTGAAGGTTAATTAACTACGTTTATGTTATGTTTTTACTTCAGATTAAGTTTTGTTTTGATTGAATTTTACATGATAAGTTAGTATGATTATGCTTATTGAGATATTTTTGTTATTGTAATTTTTTCAATACATCCCCACTAAATAGTCGTGTAAATATTCCTTAATTTACTCGTCATCAAGTGTCTACTTTGGAGTCAACATTCCGACATTTATTTTGACATGAAACGTCCATTAATAATATCAATTAGCGAGTACTTCTTTTATTAATTCAATACCATCTCGCAAAAAAATCAATGCTGATGTTTAAAAAACATATTCAGTAACGCTTCAGTGTGCAATTCATCTAACCATATGTGTAAACATGTTTACGTGTGTAATAATAAAAAAATCGATAGATTATAAAATATATAGTATAGTTGTTTGACATCTCTCCATTTTTTCCTTCGCGAAAATAGCGTATTAACAACGCGCCATTATGTTTACGCAAAATTCGAGAATTTTCTAAAAGTTTACCTTTTCTGAATAGTTAAAAAAACATTTCAAACAATGTCGTAACGCGAACACTTCTTTATACATTTTTGTTTGCGCGTAAAAAACATATTTAGAATATATAAATGATCTATGTAGTTCCTTTTCACGTGTTTTCGACATTGATCTAGTACAGGGGTGGGGAACCTTTTCATTTCAAAATGCCACATTCATTTATCTGAATCATCATAAGGCCGCTCTCTTTTCTAATGTTGAAACGCACAGAACGTGGCAAAATACGTAGACTTAATTCATCTTTAAAATGAAAAAGAAAACACATGTTTCGTACAAAACACATTTTTTTGGCGATTGATTCTGACTGATGATATACATAAGGGTATATGTAAAAATAACATTATCCTTCGTTCTCAATTGTGTAATAAATATTGCCACCTCAGTACTGCAGCTAGGCAACTTTGATTTGATCATTGTTTGAACAAATTATTTGACCTTTTCTTTACTGAAGTAATGCGTTGCGGCACACTTAGAATCGCCCCACGGCACACCAGTGTGTCGCGGCATAGCGGTCGCGGAGCAATGATCTACATAATATCCTGCCAGATTTTTACCTATTGTACACTATCCGCTCGAGATAAACCAGGCATATTAGCAGTGCCACCACCATCAAGATCACGACCGCAACACATACAACTATTAGCCAGGGGGAATTGACCCTCTGTTTTGTTTCGGTAAAAATCACCATCCTGAGCAATTTAACTTCAAATCGCCTAAACTATAGACGACATGGATAAACCTTTCTCTCTAGAGTAAAAATCCACAATCAACATGGAAATACTACATTCTATTGTACACTACTACAATATCACCTCAACACACTAACCACTAGTCTCATGCTGCAAGATAAGTATACAGGTAAATAGATTATATTATCAATTTGACTCACAGTAAAGATTTGTCGTCGTTGACAACTAAACTGTTTCAAGAAACTCAATACATACATATTCATTCAGATAATTCTTCGAGTATAGTACATAGTATGTAACATTGTCGAGTCAGTCTCATCGTACCGTCATTATCAACAAACAAATAAATCTGTCTCATATATTCTTCCCATTCACAACTTATTTTAAAATTATTTATTTACTCCTCACAAAATCACAACGTAGCTGTCATAGTCTTAGTTTATTATCTATTTATGTCCACACCTTTAAGCCGTTTGTTTTCATAAAAGCAATACAGTAGCAATCGTGGTCGTTGGCTACAGTGACTGACCTCACGGATTCGAGTTCCTTTACGAACAGCATCAATCGATTTCTGTTTAAACGCATGGGTGTTTGTGATGTCTAAAATATTCCCTCCTACCCTTCCAATCCTTATAAAACAAAGGGGCGTAACGAGAGCGATTAGTTATCTACTAGTCCTGCCCATGTCTTATCCTTCTATTCCTACTATTCTCTTCGAAAAAAGAGTAGCAAACTGTTCTCGTAGAAGAAAATAAAATTTCTTTTGAGACACCTCCATTATATTCCACATTGGGAGCGTACGTGGAATAAAAAAATCTCCTTCCGTCCTTCTTATAAACGTTTAAGGTTAAGATGTCGAGGCAATCTAATATATAAAAATGAATGTTTGTTTGTTCGTATTTTATGCGTTGCCACACCGCTCATCCGATTGCAACAAAACTTAAAAAAAAATTTGCTTGCACTTCCGGAAAGGTTATAGGCATAGTAAAATTAGCTTACAGTATGTCTTATATATAAAAATCAATGTTTGTATGTCTGCCATACAGTTAATTTTGACAACGTATGCTCGCACTTGCGCGAAGGTTATAGTACAAATAACTTACAGTAGGTGGTGCGTGTGTCGTACCATATACAATCGACAGCAAACGTCAAACAGACAGATAATAAAACATGCACTTTAATAAACACAATTAAAACACAAACACTTTCTTTCTTTGAGTGGCATTGGAACACATTGCAACTAGTAATTTATAAATCTGACCTACGCATAAATTAAAATAGTATAAAATTCTGTAGCAACATAATAAAACGTGATATATCGAAAAATAACACATTGAAAAATACATGAATGCTAAAAATCTTAATTGTTTTATTTTTAATTGAAAATTCAAATATGTTAATTCACTAGACGACAAACGTGTTATTATACATATAATATTATTTTTTGCCATAATTTGCAACATACGCGTTAATTCTAATTATAGGCCAACGGTGGGCAAACGTAATTAATATTGTTTTCATCAGCCTATTTATTAATTAAGCTGATTATGTATATTGTATAATATTTATATTTAACATTCTCCAATCTCGCCAATTCCCAAACTGTGTCATCGCGGTTTTCCGTGCCTACTAATTTATCTGGTGTTAGACTTAATTGTAGACAAAAACATTTTATTGCTTCATATTTTGTTCCACACACACGGGTCACATTGGCGGCTGGTCAATGTGGCATTGGATCAATGCACCCCTTGTATATGCAGGCGGTTATATTTCATGAAATAATATTCAAACATAACAATTATACCATCCACTCATTTTAAATTCTTCATGTATTTACTGTCATCGTATATGTATTGCGATTTTTGATTGTTAACTAAAGTGCTGTCCTTCAGAAAATAGGATAGACTACCTAAAACGGGACGTTTATGAAAAAGTTTCATTATTATAACAACAAACTTAAACTTCTACGATATACACTTGAATATTGGCAGGGGTGGCTCAAATATTCGGAAGCGCTGGACAACTTTATAACTTTCCACGATGACTCACCGTATGAGGCGATTTCCTGTTATTTTCCTAAACATTTTTTTATTGTGTTATGTACTAATATTACTGCCTACACAATGTAATCTCAAATCGATAAATTTTGGATAGGCATGTATATCTCAATGCATTGATTTGTTGCCGACCAGTTTCGAGATAAACAAAATTCGTCTCGACCGGAGTGCGAAATGCCAATCGCCAAAGGCAAGTGAAACCGAAATAACGTCGGAAATGTTATTTGTTAAATTATTTCACATACTTTATTTACGGCATGTACGCAAATAAACCCAATTATAGACAATGTCATCACCTTGATCTTGCACTTGTATTCAAATTATTTAAACTCTATCTCCCTTTTGAGTGTACGTTAATTATAAAAGACAGAGTCTGAGTCAATAGAAGCACTGTAAGATGTGTATTCACTAGGGGACAAATCGAGCAACATGTCGCGAGACATGACCATCAACATTAACATCAAAATATGTTGCGGAACAATTTGCGTACACACCAGAAATGTCAGCCGCTGAGGTTATGCGTACCAAAGAATGTTATTTTATTTTATAGGGTGCAAACAGTTCTTGGCGACGAATGACAAAACGATGCCAATTTAAATCAATTTCAAGGATCTTGGATATGTGAATAATTCACCAACAAACAAACAAAAGCATAGTGGTAAAATCTTGATGATACATAAAATATATTATAGATAACGTGATTCAGATGGAAGTAGACTTAATTGTAAACGGCAAACATGATACTCAGTACTCAAAATTATATATTTTATAAAAATTCTGTTCGAGTACATTTAAAATTTCATACTTTAATTTCAACCAATATTTGAGAATTAACGGGGCTAACAAACTGGAGCGAGGCTGGACCATACTTAAAAACGTGCGCTTCTACGCAGATTGATTCAATTAAACGCATGTAAAGATAAATACCGTGAAAAAAATACCTTCTGAACAATAAGGTCAATAAATTTATCTGTAAATAGAAAATCATCTTGGCATTTGTCTGATTACCATATAAAGAGTCCGAGAAAAAAATTGTAACATTTAGTTTTGACGCGCGTCATCTCGGATCGATAATTTCACAAACCTAATTGCTTTTGTAATAGTGTAATCTCCAAATTTAGAATTATTACGTAAGCCGTGTTGTCCGTTTTACAAATGAAATGTATAAAAAAAATATTATTTAATGTCAACTGTCAGTAAATAAAACATTCACTTAAGCCTCGCTGTCACCGTTGGATGATTTATGAAGGCGCCGCTAAGCATCCTTGTTTTCAAGAGATTATAATTATTCATATCACGCTGTCTACGAGGATTAGTGTGTGGTCTTAGTTATTCCTTTTCCTTTATAATATGCAGTTGTGTATACTATTTAGGCGTAGGCGAAGGAGGATCTTGCCTTAGGCTTCTAGCATTCAATAAAAAAAAACAACACTTTGCTTTAGTAATTTGAGAATCTTGTTTATTCATAAATTTTACTAAATATTTATTGAATATTTTATCTTTTATAAGTAAATATTTTGTATTATTACATTTTCCTGTTATTTGAATTATTTTAAGTTTATTGTTTGGTTTTGATAATAATTATAAATGCGATTTTATTTTATGAAAAACACAATATTTCTTTGTACTTCTTTCCACTTTTATTTACCAAGAATAGGACCAGTTTCGCTCATGGCGAGCATTATCGATAATGGTCCTGATCTTTTTTAATGAATGTGGAAATAAGTACTGAGAAATATTGTGTTTTTTCTTAATATAATGCCTTTCCACCAAGTATTGACAGTGAACGCCCTAAAAGTGAGCGATTTTATTTCAATTGAAGTAAAATATTGTATGAAAATAGTAATAATATAATAAAACCATGGTCGATTGATTTCCGCCCTAAAGTTAATGAACACATGCTTGCACTGTTTTTTAATCGGCTTATGCTTTTTTACTTACTATCTCTTTGATGCTTTTATCGGTCCTGGAGCTAAGTGTTCAAACGCTTTTAGGTGCATTCATCTTATTTGGTTGCCTTGTGCGCGGGTTGGAATCCCAATGCAGACAATCCTTCAAATTGATTTTTGAATCTAATTATGTATCTGTTTGAAAAAGCATAGATTGTTTCGATGTTTATATACCATCCCACCCATTCAACCCCAACACGGGGCCTAGCATGTGCGATTAGATAACCTACTAGTCCTTTTCTATCCCACCCTCCCCATCTTTCCATCTTTATTAGCGCATCCGATACCGGATCCTTTTTGTGATCCCGCGATTCCAGGATTGACCATTCACCATAGTAGTTTGAGATCATTGCCGAAAAAAGTGGCTTATTATGACATTCCAGATTTTTTGTCGACCTTAAGGCGACTCAGTAGGATTGCAAAACTTAAATTTGACCTACAGCATAAATATTGCACTGACTTAAATAAGTAACCACCACAATACGTATTTTTACAGTATCAAAACAAGCAAAACATTTGTATATTTCATTACAAAAATAGCAATACCACCTAACACACGGATGGATATTTAGACAGTTATAAGGGTTTTTCATATAAAACAATTTGTTATTGACGAAAATCAGTAAGTACTTTTTTATCTTCGTAGCAAAGACTGACAATCTAATTTACTTCCCCAAATATCTGTTGCAAAAATTATATGTAACTGAAACAATGCGTTAATTATATATACCGTGAAAATGACTTATAATGCTACATATGAGTTATTGATAGCAACAGTAAGCCATCGTATTTAATAAATGTAAATCAGAGACGGTGTTTTGTCAAACGAAATAATAAAAGAAATAAACAAGATAAACCATACAATACAAATTTCTCAAACTTTCTCTAATATATTGAAAGAATTTGTTTTTATTTTTAATTTTGTATAACCTATTTGTTATGATATTGATTTTAATATGAATACAGTTAAAAACATTCTGTTGAATAAAAAATATTGACATAATAAGATTAAAATGGAAAAAGTATTGAGTTCTAAAATAAATATAAATTTCAGTTGATAGTTATTTCTGGTTCACGCCATAGTTCTGACAGTGGATTTTCCGAAAATTATATTAACTATGTCTTATATTTCTTGTTGGACATCTAAGCTATCTTGGAGGATATTTGTAATCATTTTCAAAAAAAAAAAAATACTGAATTCACGGAATAAAAACATGTTTGCTATGAGAAAACTTAGTTATTCCACTGATTACTTAGAATAAAGGTAAATTTCATTAACTAATAATAGCTTTAAGATAGTTGGTATGAAGACGCTTCTCGAAAAAGCCCAAAACGTGTTACAATTTGTAAACAATTAGTGGAATGACAAAGTTTATTTGTTAATTTGTTATAAAATGATTTTGTCTTTAGTGAATGCCGAAACTATCGAAAATATTCATAATCCATGCATGTCTTTAAAGTCATAACCAAATGTTATGATGTGTTTATTTTTACTTCAAGTTTTTATATAGCCTAACACTAATTCAATAAGGAAGAAACTAAATGAATAGTATGCCTGATCAAAAAAAGTTATTTGTATAATTTATATCAATTGCATAAATATATTCGTATTTTTGTATAATGTTTGGGAACTTTTTTTCTCTCGCCAATATACAAGTTCGACATTCAGGGCTGTGACAAAAAAACATAATACTAATAATATTAAAAGTAATTCAAACCATGTGATTGATTTGAATATTAATGTATTGTAGGTATAATATTGTTACATAATTTGGTAAGTTATCGAAAAAATATGGTTTTCAATCATTTAATATAATAGATAAATTAAAGTCGTTAAGTTATATCGGCTGCATCGGACTAACTTTGTTGGGTGGTACAAAAAATGACTTAAATGTATGAATTAATATATTTCACAAGTTTATTATGTATCCATACATATGTATATATATTTGTCATCTATCAATTTCGAATATTTTCTAGCATTCTGTTTTATTCAATTATAACTTAAAAAAAACAAGTTTGACGGTAGAAAAATGTATTCAATTAAAAAAACCAGGGCTGTGGAGTCGGAGTCGCGGTATTTTGGCCGGAGTCGTGAAAAATGAGCGGCTCGATTTTTTTTTGAAAAATATATTTAATGATGTGTATGTAAACAAAATAGTCAAAAGAATTAACATTTCATACTTAGCTGACTAAAGATGATCTGATGGTACACATATATATAAGTTAAAATGAAATTATTGAAAAAATTCCTGATAAAAACTCTACGTTGCAAAAAAACATGGTTTACCATCTGTATAATGATTCTTAAAAAATATTAACTGTTAATATCTTACCTTATCTAATAATTTTCAAGTTTTTTTTCGATTTAGATGACGAACTTTGTTTTTTTAGCAAAAATCTTTTGAAATATAGAAATGATTCAAAACTACTAATGTGAAAAATCTTTTTATTCAACTACTGCTACTATTATATTGAATAGAATCTCTTTTTAAAAGCATTGCCAAATAAATATTTCAAAATGCTTATCCATTAAGCTAAATACTGGTCTTTAAAATAATCGCTATTGGAAAAGACATTATTGTATTATAAATAATAATATTATTTGTAAGCGCATTGAGCAACCCTAACCCTAACCGCTATTTTGCGCAACATCTTTTTTATCGCAAAATAAAAAATACATTTCTTCGATTCATTTGTATGACCAGTGTTTTAAGTTAATGCAGAGTAATATGTGACACGTGCACTCAGTACAAACGTCTTTCTCACACTGACTGGGTCTGCGAAATTTACGGCAAGAAAAACACATCCCCGAAAAATAGTTATTATTTATTGGTATGACAATTTTTTAATTTTTTTTTTGCTTTTAAATGTAAACAATAAAATGTTTTATTATTCCAATTTTTTTTAGAAGTATTTACGATCCAATTATGCTTTAAAAATCAGTCAGAAAAAGTGGGAAAAATGGTACATTTCAAATAGATGTACAATCATTATATTACATAAATTGGAAATTCTGCTCAAATCACTTTCTTAAACAAACCTTTATCTGCATTTCTTTCTAAGACATTAAACTTCGGTATCTTACAATAAATTCTAAAAATGATCAAAACGAAAGCAGTTAAAAAATATTTTGTGAACTTTTTGCCTTTTATTCTTGAAAATATGACTATTTTCATGAAAAAAAAAATGTAATAGTGTAAAAAAGCGTTTGGAAAATGTAATATTTGAAAAAAAAAATTTTTTAAGTGAACGGTTCACGAGATTTCGTCGATGGCAAACGATCGATTTACTCTGTTTTCAGGCGTAAAGGTACTATATCCTCTTAAGCGACGAATTGACAGTTTCCATAGTTCTTGAAAAATGTGAGACCATATTTTTAGGTCCTTCGTCAGAAAAAGTTACGAATTGAAGGAGTCCACAGTTATTGAAAATTGTGAAAACTTTTGTCGATCTCATGATCGGAGGCCCTAATCCATACCCTTTCTGTTTTAAACAGTTAAAACTACCGGGGTAGCATGCTTTAATCCCATGATGTCACACCCCGAGTTTCTGCATCGGTATTTATAGAATAAACATATAATTTTTAATAAAAATCATTTTTTGATTACGTTTATTCAACAAGCTTAGCGGCAACCCAACCGTTGGGTTTTTGGTTTATTTGTGCAACAAAAGCGACTGCAGTGTATGCAACAAGTCGTCATCGCCCGTTCGAGATTCGGTTCGATCATCTCTGCCAATTTACAATGAATATTTATTTCAGCATTCACTTATGTTAGTGCCAAACAAACATGTGCAGGGGATGCATTGGAAACGAATTTAATATCATTTTATTCATTAAAATTTGTAACACTTGGTGCCACTTGTTACTATTCTTACCAGTGAAGTGTTTTGTTCACGTCGACTTTCATCACTGTTGGCTGGCTCGACACCTTGGATGGCCATTGGACTCACTCAGCATAAATCTGCAAACGTGTCTGTTTAAAACAGCATTATTGTCGGATCACATCCGTCTAAACCAGCGATTTCCAATCTGGGAGGCACGAACAGTCCAAAATATTAACTCTTTAAAACGTGTCTTTATTACTATATGATATAAAAGATAGGCGCGAAGATATTTTTTTCTCCAAAGGGAGGCGCAGTACCATAAAGATTGGAAACCACTGGACTAAACATAAAGTATAACGACACTCGGTAGTCGGTTTGGGTTGTTATTGACAGAAGCTGTGATGGTTCGCTTAAAATCTAAAAGCAATTCTCGGTGTACTCGGGAAGGAATACATTTTTTATCACTCCTATGCAGTCATATGCAATACTTAAGTAAGCAATCGATTGTCACTTAATTAATACACCTATAATATGTTACAATGTGCAATTTACCGTAAACTTCAATCAATCAATCTAAATGGCTAAAAATTTACTAACGTGTATACTGAAGCTGTCGTACATAAAAAATAAGTCAGAAATTGCAGCTATATACTAATTTGATCTGAGAATATTTTTTGCTCTTTAATTAACAAGGGGCTCGCCGACCTTAGCACAATTTAACAAAGGGCTCGCGCGAGCCCCTTTGAACCCACCCCTGGATCACGTCCGTCTAAACCATACGCAACCTGCGGCCCAGTAAGCCCTAATGTGCGGCCCAGTAAGCTCTCCATCGGTGAGCTAAAAAAAAAAAGGAGTATACCATAAATATGTTGCGGCCCACGTAGAAAAGCAAATATCGGAATGCGGCCCGGAGGAAGAAAAGATTGAGTATAGCTGGTCTAAACATAAGATCTTCCGGCACTCGGTTGTCGGTTTGGGTTGTCAATGACAGGAGCTGCGGTGGCGCTCGTAGTTCATGTCATTTCCACCTTCTCAAACATGTATCAAGCTTTACACTTGTCCTTGAGAAAGATTAAATTCAAAACTTACTAAATGGTTATGTATTTTGATTAAAATTTGTTGAATTTACTCAAATTTACCATTCTTACCGTATATGCTGTTTGCTTATCCTTGAATTTTCTTTGTTTTTTTTTATACAAAAAATAATGATGACTATGCGGATATGACCGACGTTTCATTTGACGGATCCGATTAAATAAACGAGACGTGTTTATTTTATCTGATACACCAAATAAAACAAATTTAATAACTATGAACTTGGTTATCAAGATTTTATACCGATTATTTCTTCCGTTAATGGTTTTTTTAAACATTAATTATGTGAAATTGGTAATAAGTTTCTGGACGACCGCCGTGGTCTTTTTCAGCGGTGACAAACCGGCGGTTTGTGAGAATTTTTTTAATGTTCCCTATAGTTGCATTAGCGTCGTTGGAGTCGAGAATCTTTTAAAAATATTATCACTCTTCAGGTGTTTGGAAAAAAAGTGGAGTTAAATAGATAAAATCTCATATTTTCAACTGCACTTAATTATTAATTAACTTTTAATTTCTGCACACTGTAGTGCATGCAACCAAGTCTTGAAGAATTTCTTCTCGGGACATTTCTGGCAAAATTTTGAACACGACTAACGTTGTTACGCTACGGAATACACCCTATAAAAAGAGTGTGAAGCCGTAGCGGGTGGTGGTGGGTACAACGTTGAGTACCCTAGGGAATTTAAAAAAAAAAAAAAAAAGGTGTTTACTTTCATTTCTTGGTGGAAAGGCATGCAATTTTATCAAAAAATAAAACTCTTTATGTATTTTTTGTATTTACCGCCTGTGTGGTCGAGTGGTCAACGTCGTTGGCTTCGGTTACGGAGGTCACGGGATCGAATCCCAGTGCGGACAGTTTTACAAATTGATTTATGAATCTCTGTTCGAAGGCATGGATGTATGCGATGTCTTGAATTAAAACCCCCCTCCCACCCATCCTATCCTATGAACGCGGCGTATCGACAGCGATTAGCTAATATCTAGTCCTGTCCTAGCCCTATACTTGTATTCTTTCTCTCGTTGTAAAAAGAGAGGTTGAGAAACTGAGTAACAAGCAGTTCTCGTAGAAACACTTCTGTTGAGATAAACTCTTTTAGAAGTCCATATGCTCCACATTGGGAGCGGACATGGTAAAACATGTTCATTTTTAGTATGGATCACGATCGATTTTGCTCATCGCTAGTATTAACAACTGCAATAAAATTTTCGACATGAAGAAATAAATAATTAAAACAAGCTTTAATACTGCTCTATAGCTGAAAATGTATCGTTTGCGATCGTCATTTTGTATTGTTTGTATCTTTTTTTTTGTGAAAAAAATTTAGTCGTTCGCGGCATTCTAAATTATAAGTTAAGTGGTTTGTGAGCTCCGAGAGGATGGCGACCGCTGGTCTGGTCGACTGGTGCCGTGATAACAACCGGTCCACCTAACGTCATCGTTCTATTCTTATCCCACTACAAAAGACAGTTGAGCCTTATGACAGACCCATAAACAGTCGTTGTCAAATATTTTCTATTCAAATACCCATACTTGATTAGCTCGGCCAATGAATTTTAGAAAACATCCATTATCTGCGATGAGTTGTTAAAGATATCTGCACATTTTCCATAATACTCAGGGGTGGGCAGGAGGGGGTTCGCAGAGGCTAGCGCGAGCCCCTTGTTTATTTAAGAAAAACAAATATTCTCTGAACTTTACGTTATAGATTTTTTTAATATGAATCGTAATTCAATTTTAAGAATGCAGGGACGTGCATTAAGTGTTTCGGAATATATTATTACCTACGACGCTTGAAACATGAAGTTGTAATCTAGAGAAGCTATTGATTTAAATTAAATTACAGTGCGTTGTGTTTTGTTCATAATATATGTATGTATATAAAATAAAATATCATTGATTTTACAATTACTGCATAAGAATGTTGAAAATCACCCCATTCCCGAAAACCACTAATGGCTTTGAGATTGAGCGAAATCCTTGTTAACGTATTGGCAGCCCACCGCTGATAATACTTAGTCTTTTGATCGAAATAATATTGAAATTTAAGATTAATGAAATTGAAAACTATATCGACTGTGGAAAGGAAAACGGACGTAATCAGGGTTGCCAGATTTCTAAAAACACAGATCGGGACATTCACTATCTCGAAGACTTTTATACGTGTATACGTCGGGATTATAGAGGGATTTGTCGATTGAACTCGGGAAAGTCCCGCTCAAATAGGGACGCCTGGCAACCCTGGACGTAATCCACACATATCAAATTTTACAGGAGGCGCAAAAAACGTCTTTTGATGATTTTGGGCCATATGAAAATGAAGAATTATACACAACTTTGAAGTGCACGGAGACTTCTAAACTAGTGTTTAATTGACATAATCTAATATTAATTAAAGAAAATGTCGAAGAAAAACCTTTATTTCGGTATTTTTTCATGGTTTTATTTTTTTACAAGCACATCCTTTTCAATCATAAAAGTTAAATTTAGATAATTATTTAGCATTTGCAGCTTGCACCCTTTTGATAAAACGTGTATCAAGTTCGATACATTGTGATTATTGAAAAAAACCTGTTTTGAAAAAATTGTGGGTTACGTCCTTTTTCCTTTCCACAGTCGATATGATATTTTAGCGGTTAGAAAATAGTTGCAATAATGTTGCTATTATTCACAGTTTGAAATGTTTAAATTAAGAAGAAAATGAGAAAAAAAAACAAGAAAACGTCATACCATGGCGACATTATATCGAAGTGTAGGTATATAGACAAATAAATATTCCACGCCTCACAATTCGCTTGAATTATGCTGATGAATAGAATGATATGACGAGAACGTCATAAAATGTTTTGATTTAGCCAAACAATGACGCTCAACACCTGTGTTTTTTTTTTAATTATATGACAAAGGGTAGGTCACACGCATGGTCGGCGTCTTCTGTTTTAGCCAGAGCTGTGGATTCGGGTAAAAAAATGACGACTTCAAAACTCCAAATATTTTTTTCAATCATTTCATTAAACCTAGCATGCAGTGGCAACACTATGGACTCTAGTGGTTTGAATACACATCATTTAATATATTTTTTTACATTGGGTATGAGTAGTAAGATTTTTCTGACTGACTCCAAAGCCCTGGTTTTTACACTTCAGGCAAGATGATATTTTTACCAAGCCTGTGAAGACGGAGTTGGGAGTCGCGGAATCAAGTGTTTTTTTTTTTCCGTAGGCGTAGTCGAAAAAAGCGGAGAAAAATAATTTAGAAATTATTAGTTTTACATCATATTAATTGATGAAATCGACTAGAATTATTCTAGTAACTAGAATGATCTGCTGCTATACAGATATCGATTGTGGAAGGGAAATGGGACGTAACCCACACATTGCAGGAGGCACAAAAAACGTGTTTTGATGATTTTGGGCCATATGCAAATTATGAAATATACACAACATGGAAGTGCACGGAGACTTTTAAACTGGTGTTTAATTGACATAATCTTATATTAATTAAATAAATTATCTAGAAAACACCTTTTTTCAGTCTTTTTCCTTGGTTTCAATTTTGAAAAGCTCATCCTTTTTAAAACTTAAAAGCTAAATTTAAATACTAATTCGGCATTTGCAGCTTACATCCTTTCGATAGAACGTGTATCAAGTTTGATACATTATGATTATCGAAAAAAAGCTGTTTTGAAAAAACTGTGGGTTACGTCCTTTTTCCTTTCCACATTCGATATGATAGTGAAACGAGAGTTTAAGAAAAATCGATTCGGAGTATAGTAGTCGGTTTCCTATGAAGGTTAGTTACCTCTTTCATTATATTATTCACTTATACACGAATGTCTATTCCCGTCAGATATATGTGCATATTTATAACACTCGCGGGAATTAACTGGTAAAAAGATTTCATTTCAATCATTATTTAATTTAATTTATATAATATATATTTTTAGGTCATATAGAAATTAAATTATGGATAGATTTTAAATTTTCAACGATTGGTGTTTTTAGCCAATAACAATAAAGCCTGCTTTTAAGCGAGTTTATTAATATACACATGCCGTAATAGGTTATTCGCTAGGTGTTTAAATGGACATTGTTAAAATAAAATAGATTAATTAATGACCCAATCATTAACTCGTTAAAATTATCATTTCGACCTACAATGTTTACATAATTTTATTCAAACGAATACTAAGCAATCAACGCATATTAAGAAATTTCTGCCCACTGCACGTTAGCATAAAAAACTATAACCGTAGACATCGAATGAAAATTGAACGCATTTGTATCAAAACCTACCTAAGTCCACAAACCAAATTGTTAGCAAAGTGCAAAAGACTGCTGTGGACTTAACTAATGAACAAATTGATTTTGCTCACTTTTAAGGTGTTCACTGTCAATACTTGGTGGAATGGCATTATAATAAAAATAATAAAACATATTTAGTACTTTTTCCACATAAAATTTATTAGATCGGGACCGGTTTCGCTAATTGTTGGTTGTTACTTTGTTAATGATAATTCATACCTAATTGGTTTTTGTTCTAATAGTTTTCATTGCTAAGTGGTCTTCAACTTTTTATTTATAGTTTATTTTCCTTGTATTTTGCTTCAATTCTTTTGCTAGGTTGTAATACCAATTGTTTTTCTTATCAGTTGACAATGCTCATCATGAGCGAAACCGGTCCTGATCTAATAAATTTTATGTGGAAAAAGTACTAAAAATGTTTTATTATTTTTATTAAATTGATTTTGTTTTGAAACTCAATAGGTTTTTGAAAATGTATGTTATTTATTGTGTAGATATTTGAAATAAGGAACAGTTTGATATCAAAATTTGAAAAATAACCAAAACTTGCTATTAGGTAGGTTTTGAAACTAAGTTCCTCAAATACGAATTGGTAACAGTAATATCGGGCCCGTGCCGCAGCGGTCAACTTCGTTGGCTTCTGTGACAGATCACACGGGCTCAAGTCCCAGTAGGAACAGCACTTTTTCAATCGATTTATTGATTTCTGTTCGTAGAGTTCTTGTAATGTCTAGAATTTCCCCCCACCCTTCCATTCCTAAAATAACGGGACTTAGCGAATGCGATTCGTTGACCACTAAACCTGTCATAGCCTTATCTTTCCATCCCTACTCTCTTAGAATCCTTATCCTGTCCTTCTATTCCTACTCTCTTTGACTTACTAGCTTTTTAGTAACTAGCAGTTTTCGTAGAAACAAATCAATTAAGATACCCCCATTATGAGCCAATATGCTCCACATTGGAAGCGGTAATGGATAATAAAAAAATGGGAACATATTCAATTCCCCATTGCAAAGTATCCAGTGGCGGCCGGTCAATATGACATTGGATCAATGCACCCCTTGTATATGCAGGGGCTGTTATATTTAATGAAATAATATTCAAACATTACATTTAAACCATTCACTCATTTTAAATTCTTCGTGTATTTATCGATAACTAATTAACACGCTTCGATTTCTAAAATATTCATTATAGACAATAAATACATGAAGAATTTAAAATGAGTGAATGGTATAAATGTTATGTTTGAATATTATTTCATGACATATAACCGCCCCTGCATATAAAAGGGGTGCATTGATCCAATGCCACATTGACCGACCGCCATTGAAAGTATCGCACTATCGACAGATAGTTCTGACGCCAAAATATTTACTGTCAATTTTGAATATGTAATTCACACGAAACTAAATAATTTACATTTTTTTCATTTTATCAAATTGAAACCGGTAAAATTCCATTTTTATTCAGTTATAGTCGTTGATGTTGGTACAGGGACAGGTTTTTATTTCTAATGCCCATAAAGATTCCTTATAACATGTACAGATTTTTATCTTATATAAGTTTATTTTCGAAAAAAATCGATATGGTTAACTACGACAGTTGGTCCGATTGGCTTATGTTTGTAGTAGTGACTTGATGTCTGATTTTTATATCCAAGACGATCGATTTTTTTTTCTTTCGTGACTTTACAAATAAATTTCACCCCTCTAAAACTTTTCCCCCTATCTATAGAGAAGTTTCTTACAGCGTACTCCTCCCTACAGCGTAGATTTTTTTACAAAACGCTAAATTTTAAAGTTCAAATTATAATTTCAATAATATGTGCATATAATTAAGGATTTCGACTGAAGGTGCTTGGTGGAATTTCAATATTAAATTTGAATCGTACAAATTATGTACATTCACACAAATCACAAAGTTCATCCGCGGACTTGAACACCTGAAGATGCCGAAAGGCGAAACCCGGGTCGTTAGTGACAAAATTTGTGTGAATGTACATAATTTGAAAGGTTCAAATTTAATATGTACATATTTTATATTTGTACGTCTTAAAAAAATATAGTAGATGTCCCTTGATTTCGCTAGACGTATTTTTTTAAACATATTGAACAATGGAAAAAAAGGGTCTTTGAAATTGGAAATCCTGGAAGAGCTAAAATGAAAAAAAAGGTCTCGCGTCATTCATTTTAGTAAATCCGTAAATTCCCAGTATTTCAAAATCGCCGAGCAAAAGTTTCTCAATCCCGAATTTCTACACGATTTTATGGGGAATATTCAATCCCGGGATTCTGGGATTGAAAAAAGAGTCCGAGATTGGATGACCTAATCGCCATCGACTAAATTCTGTTAAAACCTCTCTTTTAATTCTCCTCGACTGCCAGGTTACTGGGCTGCATCTCATACTGCTCAATGTTGAAGATTTTCCTGACATAAACTCAAATTAAAACATTCCTTTCGGAAACAAAATTCACCCATTATAATATTTCCTCCGCCAACTTATTTAATTATTTATTTTTTGTTATTGTTTTATAATTATAGGATAAATAAAACTGAGGAGTAATAACTACAATATTTAATTGACGGTGATGACTGGCATGCATATTATATTAATAAATAGTTAGTGAAGTCGGGTTACAATGCGTTAATTCGAAAATTTCAAAACCAAACCGAATGTATTGGCGGGCCAATAAAATCATTCATATAAATTTAGTTGTAAGCGAACCGTCGTGGAGTAAGGTTGTACAACTCCGCTGGCGTATTTGTAACGCAAAGTCGTCTGTTTAACTCGCGCGTGTTGAATACAACAGAATATAAACGTTTGTTTCAAAGTTTATAAATGAATATGACAATTAAATGAACATGTGATTTTGACAATCAGTGGCAGTGCCGTACGTGGTTTTCACTATGTTTATAGAATAGTTTTTGTGGTTATTATATTCTCTAATGCTATTTTTTTTTTGTATTGTTCTAAAGATTTTGAATGTAAGTAAATGTTCAAAGTGACATATGTTTTTCACTGTGATTCGAATGAGCAGACGGATTTTCAATAACTATAATACTGGCCATGTTTTTAAAAAAAAATACATTCAGAAGTTCGTTTTTTCTTTGAATACGTTTGTAACATTCTTAATTTGAATGTTGTTAACAATCGGAATCGAATCGCTGTCAGTATAATTTTTGACAAGCATGATAAATCGGCGTAACCATCACAAACTGTTCAAATCATTTTACAAACAGCTACCATAGCATATAGAAAGATTTTTTCAATTTTTCATTCATTCAAAATACTTGTTTTTGTTTGTATTTTTATATTCGAAATCAACATCGAGAAATACGATTCCTTTAAATATGACGATTGCCATCATTGATATTATGATTTAAATTAATAAAATCCTATTATTTTCGTACTTCTGTTCTGGCTCACATTATGTATCTGTTTTTTGTTTCATTCACACCGTTATAATAAAATACACTGCTCCTGGTTCAAAAGTAATTAATTAATATATTTTTTTTTAAATTTAGGCGATAAGAATGGAATATTAATAACTATAGTTTCTTTAGCACCGGTAAGACTTGTTTTTACCAACTATACTGAGAACGAATAGAAACTGAATAAATTAGCATTCGACGGATAAAAAACCTATATTATTAAGTAAGCCACTAAACTACATAAAATAGGTTTTTTTTCAATTGTCAATTAGATTGTGACGAAAAGAGTTCAAGATCACACGAAAATATACAGACTGTCGAAAAGAAATCCCTATCCAAACTCAAAAATTTTAATAAAAAAATACTACTATGAGATAAAATATAAAAGTCTTTTTTGAGACAAGTATGCTAATCGATTGGTGAAATCTAGCTTTATAAATTAATATTGAGATATCATCAATGCATTCGGCGTTAACATTGTGGATGTTCATTTTCAAATTAAAATAAATAATGGGATGTTGATAACAATGTAAATTGAATGCCACATTTGCAAGAAAAATCTCACATTTGAAATTGCCGTGCAATTTCAAAGCATCAGTAGGATTAGGGATTGCAATACCGAACTATATTAATGCCGGTATTACTTAAAAGCTTAAATAAAGTAAAAAACGATGAACAAATTGTTATCCTAAATGAAAATCGGAATTTTGTTTGAATTATCGATTCATTATAAAATATATCGTAATACGATACAGTAAACTTATGCCTACTTAAAATAATTAAATGGCTCATCAATTCCGGAATCTGACATTATTGATACGACACTTAGCAGATTTTAAATATTTAAATACATCGCAAGAATTTTTATAAATTATTCTTTGCATTCAAAATTTGATTTTAGTTAGTCTTAAAAACCGGTATTTTAGTATTTTAAAAAATATATGAATACCGGGATCCCGGTTTTGGTAATACCGGTCATTCTTAAGTAGGATGAGTAGATTAACTACATAGAAACAATAAGTGTATACAAAAAATCTTACTGTTTTTCTCTTGTCATAAACCGCAATAGAAACAATTATAAATAATTCTTGGATCATCTCGAAACTAATATTTTCGATTTTTCTCATCGTCGATTTCAGGTAGCGATGCATATTGTATAGAACATAGGTTCCCAACCTTTTCGGGTGGCGACCCCTTTCTATAAAAGCCGTGACTAGGCGACCCCCCGAGGAATTTGAAATCCTCGATTTGCTATACTTTTTCCCCGGATTGTCCCCGAAACTCTTTTTTTTTTAGCTCACCGGGTAAAGTTGGCGACCCCCCAGAAAACCCTAGGCGACCCCCTTGAGGGTCGCGACCCCCTGGTTGGGAACCCGTGGTATAGAAGGTGTAGCTAAGAAATAATATTATTTTTACGTATTTTTCGATCGTTTCATTTTTTGCTTTGCATTGTGATTCAAATACACAACAGCACAATGTTTACAGCAAAACATTCGACACAATATGAATGAAAAGTCACCGAAAGCTTCGCAAAATACACGCTGACTAAACGAATGTGTAATATTATTATAGCTTTAAAAAAAAACTTGGAACTCAATCAAGCGAGCGTATTTTGAGCAGTTAACAAATTTTAATTTCTAGCCAACAGGATGTAGGAAAGTAATTATGTTACTTGACGACTTCACAAACACCTGCCTGCCAAACTTTTACAATAAGTACAATACGCAGTGCATTCAATGTGCGAAGATCGTAATTGTAAACATGCCGACCACGTGCAAATAAGTTAACTAGTGAAGATCAATTTAGAAGTGAACGACTCCACAGGGGTGGGCTGGAGGGGGCTCGGATGGGCTCGCGCGGGCCGCTTGTTAAATTTCACTAAGGCTGGCGAGCCCCTTGTTAATTTAAGAGAAAATAATATTCCCATATAAAATCAGTGTACAACTGAAATTTATGACTTATATATCATCTACGACAGCTTCAGTACAGAGTGGTAGAGCATTTTAAGCCATTTACATTGATTACTTCACATTCAATTGCATATTTTTACATATCATAGATGTAGACAGTAACAGTCGATTTATTATTTAAGTATTGCATAGGAGTGATAAAACATTTACTCCTCCAGAACACCGATATTACTTTGAGTTTAAGCGAGCCCTTTGTTGACGTATTGGCAGCCCACTTATTCGTTTTGTCTTATATGAAATAAACATTTTATTAAACAGTTACCTCCGTAACCTACAAATAAGAATTATTTTGATAATATTAATAATACTCTATGTAAATTCTGTGTGTAAAAATATGTGGTGCCTGTAAATTCCTGGCTTGTTTATTGAAAGCACGGGGGCAGAGTTGAATCTGTATATCACTTTCATACACGTATTCTATGATTGCATAAATAAATAATACCGATATACACTGACAAGAGTAGGCAAATGGTATGGCAATGGTGGACAAATGGCAAACTTCACATAAATGATGTCTTCGTCTTGTTAGAAGATTTGCGAAATGATTCGAATAGCCTTCTTATTGTGATGAGTCGAGGTGTGTGCCGTTGGATCTTTCCAATGATGAAAAAAGTAAAACTTCATAGAAAAAAAAACAAAAAAAAATAAAGGCTATCGACAGGGGGGGAGGGGGGAAGACAAGAAACACTCTTTACGATTACTGACTGTAATCGTACACCGAATAAAAGTTCCCGATTATCTATTATATTGTCATTTTGGCGTAACGTTGTTGGTTTCCGTTTTGGATCTCACGGTTTCGAGTCCCAGTACTAGGGTATCCAATCCCGAAGCCTTTTTCCAATCCCGGGATTTCGGGATTGATTTATTTTGAATCCCGGGATCCCGGGATTGAGATTTTCTCACCGAGGAATTTGAAATCCTCAATTTGCTATACTTTTCCCGGAATCTCACAGAAACTCGTTTTTTTTTTTTTTAGCTCACCGAAGAATTTGAAATCCCCGATTTGGTATACTTTTTCCCGGAATCTCACAGAAACACGTTTTTTTTTTTTTTAGCTCACCGAGGAATTTGAAATCTTCAATTTGCCAATTTCGAGAATTTGCTCAAAATTTCTCAATCCCGAAATCCCGGGATCGCGGCCATCTCAATCCCGGAATTTCGGGATCAGAAAATTGAACGGGATCCCGGGATTGGATGCCCTACCCAGTACGAATAGCAATTTTTCGACGTTGGGTTTTATGGGTTAGCGTTGTTGGCTTCCTAGCCGGATCTCACGGGTTCGGGTCCCAGTACGAACAGGTTTTTTTTTCGATCGATTTATCGATTTCTGTTTGAAGGCATGGGTGTTTGTGATGTCTAAAAATTCTTTCACACCCTTCCGATAATTGAATAACTGGTAGTACCGAGAGCGATTAGTTAACCACTAGTCTTGTCCACGTTTTATTCTTCTATTCTATTTGGAAAAGAGAAGACAAGCGACTGAATAACAAACAGTTCTCGTATAAAAACTTCTGTTGAAATACTTCAATTAGGAGGCCATATGCTCATTCAAAAACATGTCATTTTAATCCTGAGAAGTTTAATATGACTTGATCAATAATTTTTGATTGGTCATTGCCAAAAATTTATGTTTATTTTAAAAACTCAAACTTTAAAACACGTCTTGATGTAACAATATTGACGGTTATGTATTATTTTATTGTTATACTACATCTACTCGTGTAAGTGAGACAGCCACCACAGGTGAACAAAGCCTTGGATGAGACGTTCAGCTCAAATGCCGTATCCTTGCTTGTTCACAGTGCAGTTTTTCAACCTGCTTGACTTCGAGATGAATTAAATCATCAGAATAAATTGCCTTGGTTTCCCCACACAGCATTATGTCAAATATCTTAATCCCTACTTATTTAAAATCCACTTTGTTGATGTGCGAATGATTAGTATGCAAACAAATCGAGAATTGAAAAGATCAGTCAGTGTGATATAAAACATAAATTACCACAAGAATGTTGCCCACGCGTTCGTTTCTTGTCCAAGTGTTCAAGTTTTTATGCCGTTTTCTATTCTCTTATTCAAAATATGAAACAATTTATTTTATTTATTTGTTCCGTTGGGAGTGTTCGGCTATAATTCAAAATAGTGAAATCATTTTCTTATTACTTACGTAACTACTAGAAGACGTTAATATATTAAACTGTTTCGACGACACAATAAATACTATCGAAAATATTTTTGTTTCTTAATTAAATATGTTCTAAGAAATTTTCATTTGAATCATCTATGACCTATGTACTAAGAAAACCGACTATTTTTTTTAACGCGTTTATAAATAAATATATAACAATTTTTAGTTCCACAAAAAATTGTAAGATACGGTTGATAGCTTATTCGTGTTTCCATGATTCGTCAATACAAGATTCTTCCGAGCAAGACAAGAAGAGGATTAAGCATATGGGAGGCCACAGACGCAATAAAATTTGGATGTCCTGTTTTCCGGATAACAAAAATATGTCAGAAAATTCCACGTAAAATAATAAAAATCTGAACAAAATGTTTATGAGTTATATAATATAAGCCATTTGCGATGCCTCTAAGATTTTGAGGCTCCAAGCGCGCGCCTCATTATGCAATAGTTATGCACTGGATAGTTCAATTATTTTGGAACGGAAATACTTTCAATAAATAAATGACAATTCAATCACCAGTCTATGAATATTTATTGTCAGAATGTAACACTGAAAATTTATTTCCAATGTCTTAACCGTTTCTAATTGATGCAACTCATTAGTTAATCATTTTGTAACGTAAACGTCATTTGTAATATCATAATTGTTTGTTTGTTTTTTCTATCATCCCCTCCTTTCCTTCCGTTTTTATTTTTATTTTTATAATATAAGTATCAGAATGGTAATATTAAAATCATGCGTACTTGAACAAGCATTTGTGAAAGTAAGATTGTCTGATGATGCCTCTGAAGAGGCGAAACACGTCTCACAGTTTGTTGCACAATACGTGGAATAATCTAAGTTATTTTATATTATATTGAAAAATATTCTTGTATTTTCTATTTATGAATAATTGTACATTTCTTAAATCTCATTGAACCTTAATTGAAAATTTTCGCGCTGAGCGTTGTCAGTTCTGGTAATTATGAAAATTGTGAAATTAGTACAAAAAAATGTATTTATACACACAATTTGAGTCGAGTAAATAACTATTACGTTGTGTTGTGACGAGTAAAACTACATTTTTTAAAAATAAAAACAAGTTAATAAAATTGACACGAACGTCATAAGCTGAAACGCACACACAATTTTCTTGATATGGGATATTTAAATATTAGTGTTGCCAGTTAATTTGTCAATATATTTGTTGAAATGTGGACGGCATATATGGTGATACTTGAAAAAAAGCGCGTTGGTCTGAATACAAATATTCCAAGTTTAGCACACGGTTAAATAATTTATAAATAGTTGTGCGTATTCATAACGTAAGTAATTGACAGCTGTCTGCTCACTGTTTGCGAAGTTATTTCTGCGTCAGGCACGCATTTGTGTGACATTTTGGACGTGACAATGCACGGACGGTAGCCATTCGAGATAGAAAGAGATGACATCACTAGATAATAACTGTCGTTGAAATGTTAATAATTGTTGAGGACGAACCGCTTTATACGTAACCTGAAAGAAAACAAACAAACAGCCAGCGGTGGGCTGGCAATACGCTAGCAAGGGGCTCGCTTAATCTCAAAGCAATTCTAAGTGTTCTGGGAAGTAGTCAATTTTTTTATCATTCCTATGCAATGACATACAATACTTTAATAAGCAATCGATTTTTACTTAACACGGTATTAATCGATGGTTAATACACCTATAATATCTAACAATATGCAATTTACCGTATACTTAGCAATGTAAATGGCTTAAAATGTACTACTGTGTATACTGACGCTGTCGCAGACAATATATAATTCAGAAATTGTAGTTATTTACTAACTTGATCTAAGAATATTGTTTTATCTTAAATTAACAAGGGACTCGCCGGCCTTAGTAAAATTTAACAAGTAGCTCGCGCGAGACCCTCCAAGCCCCCTCCATCCCACCCCTGCAAACAGTCATTATACACAACAAGACAGTAATCAGTTAAAATGTAAAATAATAAGGAAACCGCTGTTTAATTTTTGATTGATTCAAAATCTCTCATATGTTGATAATATTTTCAACAGTTAACAGATTCTTCTGTACACGATTTCTCCCTGAAAGATGCCCACTACGTACACCGATTATTCCTGTTGATATTTAAACAATATTAAATTACTTTTACGGTGTTCACTGCCAATACTTGGTGGAAAGGCATTATATTTAAAAAGATCAGTACGCCGAGGTATCTGAAGCTATCGACCCTCTCGATGATCTGTCCCGTGATGGTCAGGGTCCTATCAGAGTCATGGCAGGTTTAACCACACATCACATTGGTCTTACTAGTATTAATTTTTAGACCAATGCGACCTGAGTTAGTTTCTAACCCATCAATAGTCTCCTGCATGCCCTTAATAGATTTGTCGAATATGACAGCATTATCGGCATATTCAAGGTCACTCTGCTTCAGACCGGGACCAACAGCTACACGTCGATCAGGCGGAATTGACCTGCGAAGTATGAACGCTTAATTGATTAAAATTAAAATGTTTAATACCTCTACAATTTAATTACAAAAATCTTCAAAGATTAATTAAGCTAAAGTAGTGATGAATGTATTGTAATTGTATTTTCTTATCATTTGAAAGTTAACGTTACGCCCTTATAACACTAAAACTACGTACGTCTTAGGGCATCAAATCCCGGGATCCGGGATCCCGTTCAATTTTCTGATCCCGATATTCCGGGATTGAGATGGCCGCGATCCCGGGATTGAGAATTTTTGAGCAAATCCCGAAAATTTACACGAAATTGGCAAATTCATTTCAAATTCTTCGGTGAGCTAAAAGAAAAAAAAACGAGTTTCTGTGAGATTCAGGGAAAAAGTATACCAAATCGGGGATTTCAAATTCCTCGGTGAGCTAAAAAAAAAACGAGTTTCCGTGAGATTCTGGGAAAAAGTATACCAAATCGGGGATTTCAAATTCCTCGGTGGGCTAAAAAAAAAAAAACGAGTTTCTGTGAGATTCTGGGAAAAAGTATACCAAATCGAGGATTTTAAATTCCTCTGTGAGCTAAAAAAAAAAACGAGGTTCTGTGAGAAAATCTCAATCCCGGGATCGGATACCCTAGTACGTATATATTTAGGTGCAAAATGAACTGTACGTATTACGTGGACGAAATCAAAGCGAATGCAAAGCGACTCGGTGCGTCAATATCAAATGGTCTCCCCCGCTATAGTGTCCACGTGACAAATCAGTCTGTTTGATATTTTGATTCACTTAAAACCGTGTTCCAATCGCGTTCACAGTGACTTCGCCCACGTAGCGTAAATGTACTTCTGCCATGTGGTTGTTATACCGAGTTTCTGTTTATACCAAAACCTATTGTACCTATAATTTTTAAACCTGCGCTATGAAAATTTAATCCACCATTTATTATGTGCTTTGTGGATTGTCATGTTCTGATGTATACCTACTTACGTGCCTCTAGACCAGCAGTCAGCACAAAGGTCGACTGCCAGGATATGTAAGTCATTCATACAATTAATGACCATTAATTAAAACAATATTAGAAGCAATTTGCCCTCTGGTCAATTAACTTCTCCAGCTACGACGTTTTGCATGGTTACGTCTTTTGATATTGCGTTTTAGATGAAATTGTTTTTTGTTGTCATTATGATAGGCAAGTCGCTGGTTATAAGGTTTTAATATAGTAGAAGATTTTTTTTTAAATATATGTTTATTTCTTATGTTCAAATGATTTCGTTTTAAACTATAGCTCTATTTTCTTCCGTTGCAGATCAGCAACAACAGTCCGTCCAACAGAAAACCCATAAAATGGTCGATGCAAACTTGCATTGTGATACCGAATAATGCTTC
The DNA here is from genome assembly GCA_030503985.1 of Himalopsyche tibetana. NCBI lineage: Eukaryota > Metazoa > Arthropoda > Insecta > Trichoptera > Rhyacophilidae > Himalopsyche > Himalopsyche tibetana. The sequence continues at coordinate 36,693,311 of JAPJYX010000014.1, read as the reverse complement.
CATCATTCATCACTTTTAAAAAGTTCATGATGAGCGAAACTCGTAATCTTCATGTTATTATTGCCAGGCAATTAGGCTTAAGTCTACCAAAGATTGTGTACCTTCCTGAATCCCTATATTTCAAGGGAACAGAACGTTTGCACGGTTTTATCAGTATGGTAGGCGTATCCCATAAACACTACACCCAAATTTTATAACAATTGCCAGGAATGTCTCGGGAGTAATTTCCCATGATTTCATAATACGAATAAACATTGCATCCTGTGATCCGTCTACCAAGTTTTTCGATTTTTAAAACTTTGGCATATTGATATCGATAGTAGTAGATTGTCGTTATATTTAAATGGAAATCATGGAAAAGTACAAAATTCAAACAATTCAAAAAAGTACTTCATTGACATAAAAAGATAATACCAATAAAATAGGCTACTGCGTACGTATTTTTTAAAACTTAGTTATTGGACTTTGAAGGTTTGAAGAGAACATTACTTCCCACACATCCGAACCAGCTCAGTCGCAGCGAGAGCGATTAGTTAACTAACTACTAGTCCTTTCATTTTATCTTGTATTTATCTGAACAAGAGAGGTGGAGTGGCTGATCAACTAGAAGTTTTGTTAAAACAACCTATTTTTAATTTCTTTAACAGCTTAACGACCGCACGTTTTTTTATAAAATTTCACCTGGCGAAATTAAATTTTGCGAAAAATTCGTAAAAATTATAATTTTACTAAATTCACTATAATTTGTAGGAAAATTGAGATATCTTTACAAAATTTAATTTTCTTAGCTTCCAGATACTTCGCCTATACGCATATATGTGTCCGCCGGCCAGCAACCTTTGTTTTTCAAAGACTCAAATACGCGTCCACGGTCGTTAAGCTGTATAAGCTAACATGTTCTGCTTTGCCCTTGTTTTTCTTGAAAATTTTGTATTATATCGAAATTGACGATTATTTTAGTCGATTGGCTGATTAAAAAGTAACCTTGAAATCATATGTACGAAGATTGGCCAGTTTTACTTTGAATTCTTCTTTACTAATTTATCATATTTTTTGTTGTTGTTTGGTGCTGGTTGAAATATATCAGTGCACTTATGAATGTCTGTAAAATAATGCTACTACGGTATTCTTCACCATGTCATGGTCGATCCGTATCGATTCGTACTAGTAACTAGAGTGACCTCCGAGTATGCTGTTTAATTATAACATGTGCCGATTCGCTTTTGGCGGCTAAATATCGATTTGATTTAATGGAGGCTAATAGGAAATAGGAAATGCTGTTTAGATTGCATTACAAATAAAAAAAACAACGGGGCGCTTGCAGCGGTTCCATTCTGTCTGCCAGGATGCGCCGGTAAACTGGGCACCACTACCTTAGCGACTGCATACTACAGTAGTTATTAATAAATTTCTTACCGCACGGGTGAAATCTTGTCTCATTCTCGACTCTTATATCTTGCTAGCTAAAATAAATACACATATTGACAATTATAAAAATTGTGTATTTCTAATAATAATAAAATAACAAGGTAAAATATCTTGCACTGTTTGCTATTTAGGCTCACGTCATCGTCAGATACATGTCTAAACGGATTTTTTTTTGTATAATAATATATAGTCGCTTAGAAGAGATGGACAATATTTGCGCTGACATCCTAAATTTTATTTAAAAATAAATTACGCAATGTAATAATTTCGGTTTTTATTGTTTGAGAAGAAAAGCCATTAACGATATTATTTATTAATTTAAAAAGCACATACAAAAAATAAATAATGATTGTATGTAATTAAGTAAACTTTTTATAGTGGCTTAACACATTCACTGCGGATTAATAATGACACGCTGAAAATATAGCGATTTGCAATGCCCTTACTTAAATATTATAGATTTACTTATGAAATTATTATAGATTTTGTTTTACCAATGTCAATGCAAATCCTTCTCGGTACATAACACATGCTATGTCGCTACACGCGTAATGTATCGTTTGTAGTGACGCGCCAAGCGCGTACTTCGCACGCGTCTCTCTTCAATGTGTGTGCTAACGCGCTAGGCGCGTCTTCATCACCCAACGTTTTAAGTGAAAGCAAAAACCATAGTATGAAAGCGACAGTACGCGGATTCGAACCCGTGGACACCGTAACAGGATAGGAAGCACGCCCAAGAGCGCTTTGTCAATCAATAGTTTACACTATCGGCAATTCAATAACAATGCAAAAATATTCGTATTTTATTACATAATATGTGGATTTATAATTTTATTGGTTTTGCACTAAAATGATAACACTACTAGGCTTTTGTTGTATTCGGTTGTGCGGTCAAATGTTCGCATTATCAAATTACCATTTTCCATTTATATCCAAATGCATTAATTGATTCCATCCATTCTAATCCATCATTCTGATAAAGAGAGGTTCCGATACTGACTGAAAACCAGTTTTCTATTAAAATATTTTCCTCAGTATTAGCGGACATGTTTGAAACACACAATATTTTTTTTCATTAAAGATAAATATCCTTCCCTGTTTTTAAATATTTTTTTCTGGCAGTGAAAGGTATATTTGAATAGATCACTCGAAAAGGATCTTTATACTGAAATTATCATTTGTTATTTATTATTCCACAATAGTTTTTCTCTTTCATCCGGTTCTAGTATTAAAATCATCGATAAATAACGAACGCATTAGCTTGACGAAACGTAAATAATCTGAACGTGACTTCGTTATAGGATTTCATCTTTTTTTTAGTAAATCGGCTGGTTTGAATTTTTAAAAAAGTGAAACCTCAAATTCATTGATACATTTTCGGCCACTCTATTTTTTGTTATTATTTGATGCGTTAAATTAACGCTTTGAATAAAATTAATTTATTATTTCCGTATAGCTTGGCCCAATGCGCCTGCAATTAATCACATTTGAGTGAAACCTTTCTTTGCCAAATATAAGATTTAAAAAAAAAAACGCTTCCCACTCGAATGCTTCCGATGTTCCACAAAAAAAAAGCATTTTTGACGACTCCATTCTTGACACGTGTCAGATTTGTTTGAAAAATAAAATATTTACTGTATATTCGTCTACAAAAAAATATCACTCGGCCCCTTATCAAATAATGTGTGCCAGAAATGCAGGGTAATAAATCAAAACGACCAAGTCCTACTGTTTCCAATATTAATTATTTTTTGTGAGAAGGAATCAACCCATGTTGTTGTCTCTTTACATTGATTATTTGGATTTGATTAACTAAAATAATTAACAATTTTATCTGTTAGTTTGATATTGACAACCATTCGCATAACTGTGGGAAAAAATGTTTTTTTTTTGTCAAATATCAAATCCTATATAAATTTGACTGCAATAAAATGTGTTAATCCACTGGTTGTGTAACGCGGAGTGTCGCGTCATTGGATTTTTTGAGAAGCATGTTTATATTTGTAATTTTAAAAAAACTAACCCTTCCCCACTTTTCTAAGAAAAAAAAACATTCTGATCGGATTAACGTTCATCACGTAATTCACTGTGTTGAATATAAAATAATTTATGTCGTTTTGTGGTAACTATTGTATAATAATATTTAGTATCAAGTCCTTTGATAAAATTTAATGATGAAGAGTTTTTTTAAATTTCTTTTTAGCTCTGCAATTTATTTCTTGCTGCTTTCTATCTTCATCTCATCTTGTATAATTTATTATGCCAATTATGTTTGGGTGTTCAAATCACCTGTGCTGAATATTAATACAATCTTTATATATTTATTTATAAGCGAACATAAAAGCTAGATGCTGTTCTGGGGCATGTATGTGGTCATCGATAGCTGACCACATCGCTGATGCCTACCTAGTAGGTAGATCCATTGTGTCCGGCAATGTAAGAGGCGGAACGAAATGCGTGTTGGCCGCACAGGCGGACTGCCTACGCGGTTCTGGTAGTGAGATCTCCGGCGCCGATATACTTGTATCACAACATTCTTAACTATTTAAATTTTATAGTTTATTAATTGGACAAGTACTTATAAAATTACGTTGTCAGTTTCAAAATCCTCAGGCTAAGATTGTATAGGCGTTACATTCATTCGGTATACATTGTTGGGTATCAGAGTAGAATTGATGCTCTCATTGCCAACAATTTGGGTGCATGTTTGGAGAAAAATCTTTTTCTATCGTTACGAACTGTCTTTCTTCTATATATCTGCTTGTATTATAATATTTTCTTTTTTTTTCCTTTGGCAGATTTAATTTTGATAAACATGCATATCATATTTGTACTATCTATTCTGTGGACGTTTTTGAACAACCGATATATTTGTATCACACCATTCGTTACTATTTAAATTTTATAGTTTATTAATTGGATAACTACTTACAAAATTATGTCGTCAGTTTCTTTCAGATGAATTTAGTACATATGTTCTTAATGCACTGTCATTTATTCTGTAGAAAATGTTGGGTATCGAAGTAAAATTACGGTTTTAATTATAGAAAAATGGGTGACGGCTAAGAGAAAACTTGTTCTTATTCAACATATTATGTTTATAATTATTAATCATTTTCTTTTGAAAAAGTTCATTTCAAACGACAAGTAATAATGATAGTTCAAATAATGTGCATCCAGAAATCGTTTTATGATTTTTTTTTAAATGTCGAGCTATTTTTGGCCTTCTCGTAAAAGATTCCTTTTTGGCTCACGGCTTTGTTCTTGTAGAAATCTATCTTTGTTTTACGGGTTTGCAATGATTAGTGCAATAATTCAACTGAAAATCAGGAGGGATGTTTTTGTACTATCATACGATATTTTGAAGCATATACCATGGCGTGAAGAAAATATGTCATGGGAAATAATAGTACAAACATAACGGAAATGTCTAAAATTAGAAATAAAGATTAAAAAAAAAACGAAAAAACTTTGCGTGCTTTGATAGAAAATTGAGGTTATTGAGAACTTTTTTGTCGACTGGCTTTGTTAGTAGACGACTCTCTGAGAAGCATCTTCAGACGTATATACCATTTTGTTCTTACTTTAATGTCCTTAACCATTCCTAGCGCCGTGACATTGCAATTTTTGTTTATTGAACCATTTAGAAAAACGTTATTCAACGTTACAATTTTTTGATAATGTTGCCCATATCAATATTATGTTTGTTATATTTGAACAATCTTATCAAATTATATGATCTATAATACGATACAAAATTGTTTGTTTCTATTATATTATTAACAATGTCTTAATTAATACACCTATCTACTGCGGAACTTGGAACTCGACCGTCACATATTGAGCAAAGATTTGTCTGCCGCTGACCCAACTCATACATATTATTGTGCACGCAGCCTACTTCACTCTTTTTCGTTAATTTTCTGAATTATTTTGTCTAGTTATTGCTCTTTCGATTATGATATGAAATTTATTTATTATTTCATATTTTCTCAACGCTCGTATTTTTCTTCTTGTTGATTATTTATTTTTCTACGACTATCACCATTTTGGATTCGTGAATAGTATTGTGCGAGTTATCTCACACTAGTAACTAAATTGCACACAAAAAGAGTAAGAAAACAGTTCGTTAAAGAATATTTGTTTTAAAATCGTAATGGACCGAGCATTTTTTGAGATTTTAATAGATACTGATTTATTTAACAAAGAAAAGAAGAATAGATTTGTTTTGATGTCGTTATGCATAATAATACGCTAGGAATAAGGAGCTAAATATCATTTTAGTATTAATTATAAATTACAGCATGTTTGAAATAAACTGTATATAATCCTAATGGGTGAATATGTAAAAGTTCATTGGATCTCAGAAGGTTTGGCTTCGGTTGAGTTTTGAAAACGGATATTATCGAAAATTATTTAATGTCCGTCAAAAAAAAATTATGATTGTGATAAGATCTTCATCATTCGAACAGATATCCAAAAATAATGTAGCCAGAGAGATTTATCGCTAATTAAAACATATTTTGAATGAATCTTTCACCTGCTTGGTTTATCCGATGTTGATAGTTCTATTTTTACTCTTTATTAGTTCACAAAATCTTGTAAGACAGGCTGACGTACCATTGATTTATCAGACAATTTGTTGTTATCTATAAAAAATGTCTTTTGTTGTCCGTTTTTTTTCGTTGTCGACAAAAAAGGTAATGGATTATGAATTGATAATTAGAAATTACTAAAAACTGGTCACCTGCATTGTAATTTATACTTTTATAATGCAATAATTATGCAAACATCGTCGTTGTCAATTTTTAACTAAGGTTGCGAGAGAATTGAGTATTATTCTGCATTACTTATTTAGTTAATAAATACGTTAATTTAATCGGTCTGGTGTTATCTTATCATTGTTTTTTTATCGATTACCTATTATTTTTATTTGATAAGTGTAGAAATAATCATGTATTTTTAATTGGTGTTTCTCTTGTTTCACATTGGCTCATTTCTATACAAATTACATACATAATCTGCGTTACAAGAGGCGTGCTTCCGCTGCCGTCGATTTCAAAATTCTCTATTCAAATAATATTCAAAATCGGAACGTTCCGCGCCGCCGATTGGTTGCCTATGATGACACGGCCGGCCAATCGGGCCGTTCGCACATGTCGTCATAATATTATGTTTCGAAACTGTATTTTTTCCCCGGTAGATTTTGTTTTGTGCGAGATGAGAGAGGACTATATTTTGAAATTCGAACGGTCTCTGGCTTTACGGAATAACTAATTACTATGATCACGTCGGTGAGATTTATGTGAATGCATTATTACGTAATCCATAAATAAATTAAAAATACAATAGTAAATATTTTTACACCTCCGAAATATGAATACGATTAAACACTCATATAGTTCAGTGCATTGACAATACTGTGATTTGTTGACGTTCTTCATCTTTCTTTCTTCGAAAACTGTATCTTTAAATTTGTATTTTTTTTTCAAATTGGCGCATAACACTGTTATTGAGGTTTTCAATTACGGAAATATTTCTTCCTTGACACGTTAGCTAAAACGTTTTTCAAATGAACACCTTTGTTTTATATTTGTTTGTTACACGGTCATGTTTTTGTCATTATTCGAAATTCGAATAAACATAACATTCGATTGGTCATTTTGAACCATAGACTAGAATTATTTGATGATCAGGCGATGGCTATAAAACAAAATAGTTGAGCGTCGAGTAGGTATACAATGAAATTTTGAATAAAGGTTATTTGAAATATTTGCGTAGTGGCGTGGGGATCTAACTGAATAATCAGCAACACTTAACAGCCTTGGTTTATAGTATTGCCACACAGCCGTTATTTTTCGTATTTGGAACAACTGTTACTTGATTACAATAAAAAAATGCAATAATTCAATGTATTCATTTAATTGTAAATCTAACGACTTCCCAATGTCCGCTGGTTAGAACATTCCGGCGATTGAATCTACGATTAAATAATAATAACGATAGTTTAGTTCGCAATGCGAATGTGTAAATAATTATTTTATCTGTTTTTAATCTTTCATGGTCACACGTTTGTTAATCTTAGTAGCGTAACCATTGCTACTTTTGAATATCGAATGAATCAGAAAATTCACCACACTAAATACTTGTTTTATTAATTGATTGACGTTCTAACAATTAAAACCAACTGGCGCTTATCGACGTAATTAAAAATAATTGATTTTATAGATATCTTATTTTATTGTTTTGTGAAATCAATTATTTCACATACCTGCATACTAATATCTAGCATATTTTATACACTTCCATATACCTATTTATGTCACTAACTATCCATGTCAATCATTTTAATTATAGTCAATTTAGTGTTGGTTATTTTATTTTTTATTATCTATATATATATAAAACAAAGTGGGGCTATTTACACCACGTATATCTCGAGATGGCTGCACAGATTTTAATGATCTTTGATTTATTAAATTCGTCTCCGCCTAGAATAGCAGAACAAGTATTAAAACATCGGAAAATAGCACGGGAAAGAAATTATGAAGAAAATTAATATTTTCATAAAGTTTTCAAATGACGAACAGCCTAAATGATAAAATATTGTTTTATGCTGGGTTCAGGTAGATGCCACTAGATGGCACTGTTTCATACATTTTTTTTCTGCTTCTTTTGCATCCGATTCACATTTAAATAATTTTAAACTTAGTGTATGGATTAGAATAAAAAAATCAATGATATGAAATGAAAACGAAAGAAAATCGGATAATATTGAAATAAGGTTGTGTTTATAATTAGGTATGATACATTTTTTGACAACAATATTACGCTGTTTGCACGAACGTTGCTCTACTCTGAGATGCCACGTTATTACACTTGGAACGCTTCATCGAAGAAATTTTATCGTTGAAATCAAGGCGATGCGGTTCCTGATCACCCGAATGACTGATGCTCTTAGTCGCATTTACACAGTTTATCCGAAAAATGACGAATGCTTCTACTTACATGTCAACAGCTCAATTTGCTTGAAAATGATAGTCATTGGGACATGACAATCGCTGAAGAAATTGTTTCTAAATCTCCAAGTCAGATACGCACATTATTTTTACATGCTTCCCATCGAATCCATCCAAACTGTGGAACAAGTACAAGGATGACATGTCGGAAGACATTTTACATCGAATTGTGTCAGTTCAGGGAATCCCGATCTCGAGATGAATGAAGAGATACATAACCAGGCTTTGCTTTTGATCGAAGACTTGTGTTACTTTATGTGCGGCAGTTTGTTAGTCAAGTTAGGAATGCCAACGCCAGATCGTGGAATGAACGACGCTTTCAATCGAGAATCGGACGTGAACGTGAATACGATCGAGATGCATTGAACCAATCAGTTTGAACGAATGTACCACTGTTGAACCCTCAACAGAAGGAAATGTACGACACGTTAATGAAGGCAATTGATAATGTAAATGGTGGATTATTGTTCCTCGATGCGCCCGTTGGAGTTGGGAAGACATTCTCATGTCATTGATTTAACCACTGTTCGTGCGAGATATCAAATTGATGTAGCAGTTTCTTCTTCTGGAATAGCGGCTACGTAGATAGAAGGATGCCGAACGGCTAATTCAGCGTTGAAATTGTCGTTAAACCTTCAAACCACTGAAAAACCGAAATGCAAGATTGCGAAACACTCAGCAATGGCCAAAGTTTTGGTAGCAAATACAATCATCACCTGGGATGAATGGACAATGGCGCACAAATGCGCACTGGAAGCACTCAATCGAACTATTAAAGATCTGTGCAATGACTCAAGATCTTTTGAATGCGCAATGATTCTACTATCTGGCGATTTCCGCCAAACAGTCATTCCAAGATCGACCGCTGCAGATGAAATAAACGCTTGCCTCAAATCATTGACTCTGGCGCTATGTGAAGAAACTTCAGCTGGCGACAAACATGCGAGTTGCATTGCTAAACGATCCATCTGCCGAAGATTTCTCCAAGCAATTGCTGACTATCGTCGGTAACGACCATGTTCCTGTTGAAGAATCGAACGGATTGATTTCGTTTCCGCCGAATTTTAGCAATTTCGTCTCAACGAAAGACGGCTTCATCAACAAAATGTTCCCGAACATCTAATCACAAAACTCACAATTGGTTGAGTGAACAAGCAATTCTTGCGGCGAAGAACAAAGATGTGAATCATTTAAACTTCACAATTCAAAATCAAATCGTTTGTCGATTACATTCCTTCAAATCTATCGACCGTGTAACAAACGAAGACGAAGCAACCAACTATCCAACTGAATTTTTTAACTCATTGGACCTGCCTGGCTTTCCACCGCACAATTTACAACTAAAGGTTGGCTCGGTAGTAAACATGTGTCAATTTATCAAGTTAACACAACACTTATTGATTCTGATGCGGTGCGAAATTCGTTGGGTCAGCTAGTTATTTATAAATAGGAACAAATAAAATGGTCGGAGATTAAATAATTTTTTGGTCTGAACTAACATATGAATGATTTTTATAACCATTTTGGTTAGGTTTTTTTCAATTTCATTTAAATTATGACTATATTTTATATAAATTCTGACCATTAATTATTTATTCGACCGATATATTATGACCATTTAATATAAATTCTGATCAATGTAATATAAATTCAGACCAATGTGATACAAATTATGACCGCAACTGTATTAAAATTCAGACCGGAAAAATACGAGCCTTCATAAATTCATTTCACATTTCTTTTACTAATTGCTTGTCACACCCTTATAAGTCTATATTCGTTTTATATTTTTAACTATGCATTTTTTATCAGCTTAAAATTCTCGCGATGAACGAAACTCATCCAAATACTAATCAATAATTGTAAAATAAGTAAAAAAACTTTTTTTTACTCTCAACACTTGAAAGGTGATTACATACCTTTGATTATTATGTAATTTGTATCAATATCGATACCGAATATTGTTTTATCGCAGCCCTGTGGAATAATATAACAAATATAACTCCCTATGTGTAGTAAAAAAAAGTGTACAGTCTGCACTATCACCGTAATTCTTTCTTATCTAAGCAAGCGGATAGATATTCTATTACAATTTGCACAAACTATCGGCTGAATCTTATCAACCGGCTTCGATTTAGTTTAATTTGTTATCAAATGAGGTCTTCAATTTCAAAACCTACCTTAAGACCAGTTTTTATTTTTTTCAAATTTTAATACGAACTTGTTATCTATTTCAATATCTACACAATCAATAAATTTCCGACTTCAAAACCTCTCTAAATACAGAGAAAACGTGTTTAGTCTCAAAACCTACTGAAATCTAATAAGCCCACAGTAGTTTTTTGCACTTTGCCTTTACTCTGGTTTTTGGAGTTGGGTAGGTTTTGAAACTAAAACGCTCAAATACGCTTTTCCGATTTAGCAAACATAATTTTCGATATGTTACTTTTCATGTCAAGTGCGAAACTGAAATGTGTACCGTATTTCTTAGATTATAAGATACCAACCCTTATTTTTATATACCGATTATAAAAAATATGTAACAGCTTCATCTACTACGCCATACTACTCGAATGAAGTGACTCATATTATGTACATATGTTGGAAAAAAAACATGCGTCTTATAATAGAGCAAATACGTTTTCTACCTATGACTTTTGAATTATCGTGTTTATTTAAATACAGCTTAGAACAAAAGCTTACTCCATTTCCTCCACAAAGCAGTTGGTCATTGCGAATTTACTAGTTGGTAAAGGCATTGGCGGATCCACGCATAAGCCATGCCTCCCCTGAGGAGAATTTATTTTCCATTTTTCCAATTTATTAAAACTCTATTGTGAATTGTGAGCTCTTTAATTGTTTAGTTTACTATGTTTTATGGAATACATACCTAATTATGTATTGACTATTTTTTATATGTATATACTATTTTAAAATCATCTACTGTGTATTATTTTTGTATCATGTTCATTTTTAAATTTAATGCCCCCCTTTTGGGACAACTTATGGATCCGCCACTAGGTAAAGGTAACGTAAACGCTGACGTAATATACGCAGAAGAATCGTGATTACAACAATTACACATTACAAACACATAGCTCTAATTTTGAATTTGGATTTATATATCGATTTGCGCATCGTGGGCATTGAGAGAATTCAGGCAAGTGGCACTGGCACCTGTTTTTTATAATACAAGTCAATTTACTTAGGGGTCGTGAAAAAAGTAACTCTGGTCTTGGTGTAAACTAATACATTTTTTTATGATTTATCATTTTAGATCAGGGCATAAGATACATACTTGTTCATTTTATTTTTATTGCCATCTTGTTGTTACTTTTAAGGAGTTAACTGTCGATATATCTTGGTGGAAAAGTATTATATGAATTTATAATAATAAAACAGAATTTTTGTACATATTATACACAATTTTATAACGCGCAGGGCAGGATTGGATTCGCCCATAGCGAACATGTTTTCATCTAATATTTTAGAAAATCGAAATTTTTAACCTATTTTTTGTATCGATAATTTAAATATATATATATATATAGTATACGTATGATAGTCACATTTCATTGTAGCAAAATACCATTGCTAAGTTGTTTGTGTACGTTGCGAACTTAACTACTATTGACCCGTTTTATTTTGCCAAATTTTTAACTGGCTTAAAGTGTGGCCGTTTGACCTCTTGTCAATTTATCACATCTCTTGCAACGAAAAGTGATAAAGTGCATGCTCTTTGAATCTGACAATCTCCCGACACGTTGCTTGATTGGATCAAGTCAATGGTACGTTATTCTTTTGATTTTTTTTGTTCGACTCGACTTCTTGAACCCATAGTTCGTGATACCGTTGACCCAAATTTACGACACTTACACCGAAGCATCTGCAACACAATACATCACTTTTACGAACAGCAATGTAATCTTAAATATCGCGAAATAATCGCTTTTTGAAATACAATACCTGCGAAGTATTGTCATATGATACAATCAGTTATGTATTGATTATTTTTATTTGGGTCTAGACAAATTGATTTTTCAAGCGTTGTCATTTCAATGCCCTAACCTTGAATTTGATACGTTGACTATGGCAGCGATATTCGATTTATTTGAGCTGCCATTAACAGGAATTTCGCTGACAATTCTGAAATGCGATAAACAAGTAAAAAAAAACCTGATAAGCAATGTCGATAATCTTTCGGTGTTTGTAGTAAAATATTTCGCTGCAAATCCTGACCAAGTAACCTTTCACATTTTTTCTCGCATTGCGCGTCAATTATAATATAATATGATGCCTAATAATGCAGAATACTGATTTTGTCAACAAATACTATTTAATAACGCGTTGGCAATACCGTAAAACCGCCTGCGTTGCATTTTTTACCTTTACTACGGTTTTTTTCAGGGTGTGGAGTAAGAGTCGGAAAAATCTTTTGACTCCGACCCATTAAAAAAATATTCTTGCCGCTGCGTGCTAGATTGACTAAAGATGATACGGTGGTATACATATTGTCGGCTCGATGCAAGGAGTCATCTAGTGACAAAATGTTGATTCTGCGATAATCGACTTTGAAGTTTCAACTACATTTTATCAGTTATATCCAAACTTAAATAATATTAAATTTGAATTGTCTGAATGCCGTACTCTTCCATCAATCGTGTCGCTAACGATCCGGGTTTCGCCTTTCGGCATCTTCAGGCTTTTCAAGTACACGAATGTACTTGAACTGACTTTGATTATTGGAAGAGTACAGCATTCAGACTTTTGAGAATTCAGAGATTTGATATTGAAATTCCATCTAGTCGAAATTCTAAATGAAATAATAGCATTGTCAATAAAATATATCTGGTGACTTGGCTGGTATATTCGTCAACATTTTCTTCAATTCATTTCAATAATACCTACTATGCAACTAATTGTCGCTGGAATTATAATTCTTGAAGCTGCGAACAAATCTGGAATTGTATTCATTGATTACATGATTTATTGAATTTATCGAATCAACGGTAAATTATCAATCATTCTACCCATTCGTTTGGCTCACCGTGAACCCGTTGATAGCTTACTCCTATTAATTTCCACATTCCTTTTAACTGGGTTGGAAAAGATATTTAGTTCATAATTAAACAATTATTAAAGGCACAATCTGTCGAATAAATCAATATATTCCGCTACGGTTTCATGCGGTACGCAAATAATTCTTGAGAAACAATACATTTTAGTCAAGTAAAATTACATTATGGAATTTAAATCATTTTATATAGTCTGTCTGTCTGAAACCTGCTTTTAAGCGATTATGTACACAGGGGTGGGCTCGGAGGGGCTCGGGCATGCCCCTTGTTAATTTTTTACTAAGGCTGGCGAGCCCTTTGTTAATTTAGGAGAAAACAATATTCTCAGATCAAATTAGTATATATTGGTATATAATTGCAATTTTTTACATATATATTATCTACGACAGCTTCATTATCCACATTAGTACATTTTTAGCCATTTAAATTGATAAGTTTACGGTAAATTGAACATTGTTACATAGTTTAATTGTACAGTAAGAATGATTGCCGCCTGTGTGGTCGAGTGGTCAACGTTGTTGGCTTCGGCTACGGAGGGCCCGGGTTTAAATCCCGGTACGGACAGTTTTATAAATTGATTTTTCAATCGATTTATGAATTTCTGTTCAAAGGCATGGATGTATGTGATGTCTTGAATTCCCCCCTCTCACCTATCCTATCCTATAAACGGGGCATATCGAGAGCGATTAGCTTACCACTGATCCTGTCCTAGCCCTATCCTTCTATCCCTACTCTCTTTGAAGAGTAGAAAAGAGAGGTTGAGCAACTGAGTAACAAGCAGTTCTCGTAGAAACACTTCTGTTGAGATAAACTCCATTAGGAGTCCATATGCTCCACGTATTGCATATAATTGTACGGGAATGAAAAATTCACTCCTTTCCCAGAACACCGATAATTGATTTAAGAGTAAGCGAGCCCCTTGTTAGCGTATTGGCAGCCCACCTCTGTATGAACATACTTCTGTTTGAAGGTATGGATGTCTGTAACCTCTTCAATTTTCTTCCACTCGTCCGTCTGATCGTTAAAGGACTAGTCTCTTGTCATATTCTTCTAATCTTACCCTCTTCGATAAAGAGTCAATTGTTAACAAGTCTATAATAAAATAATTATACTCCTATATTGCTTATTGTTTTTCGAAACAATAAAGCCATAGTTAATAAACTTTATGTAATGTAATTAATAATAAATATCATTTTAATTTTATCCTAATTAATGTTTTAAGAAATAAACCCAGATTGTTAATCGTTCTCTGAAACACTAGAATCACATTTGACAAGTGTAATATTGTAATTATAATTAGGATGTTAGAGTGAATAACTTGATGCATTGTGTATCTCTTGAGAGCCAGTATATATAGTTGAGCAAAATGTAAGTTTAAACATAGTTCTGACGATGGCGCAAGCCGAAATAGCTATCAACGCATAGAATTATTAAAAACTGTAGAACTAAAATTGCATTGTGAGTGGACATGAAAAATAAATAAGCGTCAGTAAACCTTCGTTTATTGATTTTTGATTATGTACTTAAAGTATAATTACATTTTGATTGACTGCTCACCTTTAACGCCGCGGTAAATCGGCATGCAATGTTCGCTGTGCCAAAAGAAAATAATCATTGTTATGGCCCTGCAAAGATAATCTGATATTTTTTTCGTCCAGCTGTCTTTTTCACATGCTTCCCACAGATTAACGCCGTTAGTGTTCCCAGCTGGTATAGAGAGTATTACCGTATTGTATAACATAACATACATTTGTTGATAGAAAAATAACAGTTTCGAATTGAATTCATTCAGCGTATTATTAATAATTTAATCGCTTATCTCAACCGGGTGTTTATTTTATAATATTTTTATTGCAACAGTTGACTATGATTACTAATTAGGCGAAAGCGAATTCTGATAATAATTTCATCCTAAGTATTTTAATTTTTATGATTTTAATTTTCTGATGACGGTCTTTGGTGTTTTCACTTTTTTTTTTCTTTATCTATGTAGGTAGATGTATGTGATGTCTTGAATTCCCCCCTCTCACCTATCCTATCCTATAAACGGGGCATATCGAGAGCGATTAGCTTACCACTAATCCTGTCCTAGCCCTATCTTTCTATCCCTACTCTCTTTGGAAAAAGAGAGGTTGAGCAACTGAGTAACAAGCAGTTCTCGTAGAAACACTTCTGTTGAGATAAACTCCATTAGGAGTCCATATGCTCCACATTGGGAGCGGACATGGTTTAAAAAAAATGTAGGTATAACAAAGTGCGACAAAGCGAACGATTGATTAACTTACAGTCATACATAAAGTACACAATGTGATCCAAATTAAATACGACCGATTCTAGCTTTTGAAGCATGAAAAATAGATTTCTAATCGATCCCTGATAATTTGAAATAGATTCATCTCTTATTCGGCGGTAACTTTGTGGTAGTTTATTTTAATTTAAATTTTAAATAACTTAGATTATTCACGTATTGTGACACTGCAAACTGTGACACGTGTTTCAAAAATAGAAACGGGAAGCAAGGAGGGGAGGATAAAAAAAACAAACAATAATGATACTAAAAATGACATATAATAAATACAACCGGTTTTTATTTTTATAATATGTCAGAATAGTAAAATTAAAGTCATTCGAGGATGCCTCTGAAAGAAGCGAAAGACGTGTCACAGTTTGTAGCACAATACGTGGATTCATCTCTTCTTTAGTATTAGATTAGGATTAAACTCCATCACGAATAAGTTCCATTTTTGCGTATTAAACAGTTGCTTTTTCTATTAAAAAAAATCTTTGCTGTTTTTTTAATGTTGCTTCCAGGAACGCGATGTGTCTCCAAAACTCATTTTATGACTTTCTATTTTACTTTGAATGAAAAGATTTCTGTACGTAGTTAGTTATGTTATACGCAGTGCCAAAGTGCATACAAATCGCATCACGAAATGCAGTCACCTTTCCTCGAATCCCTTTGCCGCCGTCATTGTTGCTCTGCACGCCGGAATTGGTATTAAATGTTCTGCACAGAAATAAATCATTTATCCGAAATTATTATTACCATTGGCAAGTCATTGTGATTGTACGCCGCAGCGGTAACTTCTTTATTTGTTTCTCCACCGCCTTTGTATGAGATTAATGCGTTGTTTGCGGTTTGCGTATGCGGTCTTCCGCAACCCGTACGTCAAAACAACGCCCGGCAAACTTCACCTCGATAAAGAGAAAATGCATCGGAGTTATCACCTGCAGCATTTCGCTCATCACCATTGGGCGGCAGGTAGGCGCCACTATTTTATTATGTAACGTTCTCATATTGAGGAGTATGCAGAATTTCGACCTTCCTCAATAACGAGCATTCAATCATCTCGACATTCAAATTGGATAAGCAAATAAACATAACTCACAGAAAAATATGCTGTTCATTTAGTTTTAGATTTATTTTATCATACGCTGAAATATTATGCTTGGAATTTCATGTAATGGTAAAAACAACTACTGTTTCTACATTTTTACTCTATTCCGAATTTCAGGTGTGATTAAATTTGTCAATTTATAATGGGAATTGAAAACTTTTGTGTCAATCACACCTTCATCCAGTGTTATCGCACGGGATATCTGTAAAAACATCGTTGCTGAAAGCTTTCGGATTTCACAATATTTTGCATACTATATTCAACTAGGCGACGTGTAATAAATGTATAATTTATCAAATTATTATTAGATTATATCAATTAAACACCAGTTTACAAGTCTTCGTGCACTCAAAGTTTGTGTATATAGCATAATTTGCCTATGACCCAAAATCATCATACCACGTTTTTTGCGCCTCCTGTAAAATTTGGTATGCGTGGGTTACGTCCAATTTCTTTTCCACAGTCGATATGTATATGAATGATTTGATATGTTCTTACCTGATTCGCAAATTTCGTATAGTTTTAAATTTTAAATATTTTGTACCTAACAACAAAATAATAAACGTGAGTATGATGTTTCCTTAAATATACCATGGACAGGATCAATTAGTACGTACAGCATTATTTATGTTGATTTAGAATATATATATTTATTTTTTTGTGTCAAATGTTCAAACGATGTGGCGGTTCTAAGAATCGTTAATATGATTTCCGAAAAATCTTTGCTGTGGAATCTTCGAGAATACCATCTACGCAGTTGCGATACGTAAATTTTCTTTATAAATCAGGTGACGGTATTCAGAATTTGACCGCGAGTTTAACTTATCTCGTATTAAATGAAGACAACCGCAGATTGGAAACCACTGTCGGCGATCTTCTAAGGATTCAATTCAATATGATAAACTGCTTGACTATCTTTTCTCGGAAAGAATTGGCACTTTGGAATTGTAAAACATGAACACGTTAGTTAAAATGTTGACAACTTAAATCACATGATGTTTGACACAGACTGACAGTTCAAATTCTTAAACAATCCATAAAAAAAGTTGTTATTCTTTCATTTAGGGCTTGAGTCATGTTAACACAATGAGTTTATTTCTTTCATTACACTTTACAGTTTAAGTTTAAGATTCCAACAGAAGGTGCTTGGTGGAATTTCAATATTACATTTGAAGCGTTCAAATTATGTACATTCACACAAGTTTAGTCACTAACGACCCGCTTGAACGCCTGAAGATGCCAAAAAGCGAAACCCGGGTCGTTAGTGACAAAACTTGTGTGAATGTACATAATTTGAACAATTCAAATTTAACGCCTTACAGCAGCGATTTCTAACCTGGGAGGCGTGGACTATTGCAAAGGGAGGCGCGAACAGAACGCCAAAATATTTATTTCCCCTTTAAAACGTGTCTTTATAACTACATATATGAAATAAAAGATGGGGAGGCGCAAAGATATTTTTTTCTTCAAAGGGAGGCGCAGTAACATAAAGGTTAGAAACCACTGCTTTACAGTATTAAATAAAATATACGTATATACAGAACCCCAAACTGTTCGTTATAGGGATTTGAATATCGATTAATAAAACCGTATAGGGCAATATGTTCGAATTATTTATCAAATACATATTCGAATGTCAGGATATAAAAGAGAGCCGAATATATTTAATTATCGAGTACTTAGGTGTTCGCCTGAAAACCCTAGTCCAGAGACGACATGAATGCCCTTGCTAATCATTCTATTGAGCCCAACTGTTGATGCTTAAGGCTATTTCATTTTTAAAACATTTATTGAAAAAAAAATCGCATATTAATTAATCAGCCCGTACGTGACGTTTTTAGCTTGAAACAGGTCAAGATCTAGAAATCCGCATAAAAGCATCCACCCCCTTAGAGTTGTTAACTTAAAATAAATAGTTTGTGCGTCTTATTTAACTTTTTTTTTCAGTCGTGTATTAAGTATTCCTGTCCTAAATCAATATTCCAATTATGAGAAAGCCCAGCGGGCCCAGCGAAAAGGGGGCCCCCGAATTTCTACATATCCAATATTAAAAAATTGCGTGGGAGGCCTTGTGGGACGTTTGCACGAAGGTTCCAAATTTCTAGCTTACGCCACTGTATTAAACAGGAGATAGAAAATTGCTACGAGTGTACGAAAGTGATGTCGAATTTTGGAAAAATTTGCTGCAACTATTATACAAACTATAAAATTGATATTATGGTTCGAGAAAATTATAGCTTTGCAGTTTAGGACAAACATCTTTGTAAAAAATACACATAACGCAAATAAGTAAATAATAAATCCGTAAAAAAGAAGCCATGCTGCCATCGTATGCTAATTTTATTGGTCATAAATAATACTAAGATCTATCAATCAGTTTAACTGATAATGATTTATTGTTTTCTGTCGTATATTACTTCCAAGGCTCGCACTCAATGTGGCATATCGGTTATCAATAAATTTTCCATCATTCTCAATCAATTTAGATGTAAATTATTGTCAATTGCGTAACTGCTTCGTGACCTTAATTTATTAGTGATGAAATCTGGAGTAATGTCATTCTTACTAATTGACGCATTTTTTTAGTACCTTGGCACTGACACGGTTGAGTCTTTTTGTTTTAACAACAATGTTGATTAAACCAAACCATAGATAAAATTGTCGATTTAATATAAACCATTCACAATCCTCGCTTATACCTGAAATGTTGGAACTCTAATCAGTATTCTAATTGCGCCCATATATGTCATGTCAAAGATTTACGGATCAACCGGCAAAAACAATTAACATCAACTAAGGATTAAATGATTTTTATGGTGAGCTTATTTTCGTGTTCGCGTGGGCGCTAGGTACATTTCCCACAATCGCCCATACAAAATGAATGACATCACGATTCTCACTCGCTAGTTCTCAGGCGTTTGAGGCCTACCTATAGTCATATTTTACAGTTCCTATATCATACGTACGTATATTTAGTTAAATATAATCTACTCCGCGAAATGCCAGCCAGTCTGCCAGTGCTTATTAGGTACTCGTTTAAAGCTCGAATGACTTTTGCACCGGTTTAAAAAATATATAAGTGTGATTGTTCGCGAGATAAAAGTTATTAGGCCAGTGACTGGGAAGCTGAGGTTCGAAGTAATGATGATAAATATGTACAGTGTTATCTCAAATAATTGTACCGACACTTCTTGACATTTTCTTTTCTCACTCCTTCAATATCTATTTATAACGATGGTGGAAAAGTCAATACTTACTGTAAATATCATTTTGAGAAATACAAATGAAGTCATCTGAAATTAGCGCATTAGGTCACGTTTTTGACATATGGAAAATCGAAATATATGTACAAATATCTATAACTTAGAAGACAAAATTCATGACACGGTGAAAGAAAATATTTACATACTGTTAAAAAATGAGATAAAATGGATCGTAGTATAAATAAATGTAAATAAAGAAGTTTTTAGAACTAGTTGAAGAAGATGAAGATATTTTCGGTATCATTAATCTGTTTTTTTTTATAAAATATTTTAAGACCAATACACATACAACATTTAGTCGATTATTTATTTCGGCAACGTGTGAATTATGGGATTGTCTTGAAAGTCGTGCTACTTTTGACCAAGTTAGCATTTTTGCAGGTACTAGCAAGAACAACGTGTCATTTTAGCAAGTTACAAACTAGCGGCATTTAAAAAAAATGTCACACATCATTTGTTTCCGTCTGCTTCATAGCAATACGGAAAACTAAATTGATTTTCGAATAGATTGTTTAACGCGTAAAAAACAAAATTAACCTAAAACAATTAATGTTTGGTATGTGGAAAAAAATGCAAAAGTTTATATTTTTATATATTTTTTTTACACTAAATAGTTGAGGCATATTTGGATGTCCCAAAATGTCCTTACAGTACGATGGAAAAGAATATCTGAAACCGGGATAATTCCGCAATATCGGGACGCCTGGTAACTCTCTATACTAGTTGAGTGAACCAGATCCTGGTTTTAAATTAAAATGTAGACTATTTACAATATTTTTATTATTAAATTGTATGGTGTCTTTCCATTGGGATCAGTATTTAATAATAAACGTTGTTTATTTCATTTTTATCCGTGGTTTTTTTAAAAAAAAAATCATAGATGCTTTGAGATGCGTGGGTGTAGTTATATGAATTGTTATCAATCTCATGTTTTTGGCATATTTAATGTAAATTAACACTGTTAAACACGCACTACTCCATTGGGTCGTCGCATTTTATTTGGAAATTTTCTCTGACATCGAATGCTAAATTCAAGCTGGCATTGTTATCGGTTCCGAATTGATTTTTATTGTTTTCTGTTTCCTTGCATATCGACGGCAATCGGCATAATGTTAACCTTTTAGCTCTCCACCTCTCTCTGCCGAGTCGGCTCGGTCTCCCGTGATCGCGTGTTGTTCGCGAATGAACGTGATGTCATCGATGATTTTAAAGCCTCTCTTGCCTTTTAGCGAGCGAGCTGCAGGTGTGGTTTACCTTTCCAACAAATAAAGTTAAAAAAAAAAAATGGAACTTACCTCAGACGTCGGCGGAACGGTCTGTAAGATTAATGATTCTTGAATGAACGCGTTGAAAAGAATGAAATGTTTTTTAATAACTTATCTCATAGCGTTAAAATTGAGTGCAAGTTCAACAACGGTACAGTTGTAAAAAAAAATCAAACATTATTATATGCTAGTGGCCATCATTCTGAAAAAAACAATAATTGTGTAAAATTATTTCAAACTTATCTCATCTCGTTATTTGAAACGGTAGATACGTTCCACAAAAAAGCGTGTAAAAAAGTGATGGAATTCATTCGGAAAATGTAATAATGAAGATCCAATAAGTTAATTACAAAAAAAATATTCATAATATGAATTTTAATCAAGAAAAAATGTGATATTCATCGCTACTAGGGACTCGACATAAATCGCTTTCACCGACAGAAATTTCTGACACGTCTAATGTTTGTTATTACCTTCTTGTGTTGTTGAATTTCTTGTTATAGTTATCCGTTTCTGTTTTTTTTTTTATATTTTTAGGAATCGTGCTAGAACAAAAAACGTGTGAAAATATAGTACATATTCGTTATTTTTAGTGGACCGTGTTATTTAAAAATCGTGTAAAAAGTGTTGAGTGTATCTATTGCTTGATTTTATATACAGTAGATTAATTGCTTAATTTGTACATCGAATACTTGGGATAGTCGGCTGTTTGGGACAAATCCCAATGAACAGAAACCAAACGAAGAAACAAATAATATTATAGTTTGGTTATCTGAGACACCATTCCGTTTCATTATGACAAGAAAATAAAAAAAAAATACCATTCAATTCCCAATTCGTTAGGGTGGAAATGCAGACTTAAGATACAATTGTTGTCATTAAATCAAAGCATTATAAGATACGATAGCATACCATAAGATAAGATAAGATAAGATTAAGAAGTCAATGGTGATAATTTTGATTCCCTTATTAATTTAAGGCAGTATTCTAGTGTAGAAATTTGAAAAAGGTCGATTGTTTTTTTTTTTAATATTTTTCTTAAGTTTAAACATTTGAAAGTATGTCCTCAAAGGATTTTTAAAAAATTCAATTACATATTTTCTGAGTTACAGTGATTTTGGTGACGCAGCAACTAAGCTGGTCCGACCGGAACAGATCGAAACTCAAAACTTTAAACGCGTTTTTCTCAAAACTACTTTTTTCAAACTGACGTACATAATATCTCAAGTTCTACCAAACCGATTTATTTGAAATTTTGTGTGAACCTTCTACATACATTTTTCTAGAGCCCGTAGCAGATTTAAGTCAAAATTATTTTTACTATTTTTAAATTTTATTTTATTTTATTTCTTCGAGGTAGGGGCTCTAGCGACATTTTTATTAATTAATAATCCGTTAAATATTTTTTTTTCAAATGGCCAGAAAGGTTGGAATCGTGTACGTGAGGACACCATCTTTTTTTTGGGCCCCTCCCTTTACCAGCCGATAACTTATAAATAAAAGAATGGTAAAAAAATGGACAGAAAAAAAATCTTTGTTTATTTTTTACAGAGCTCGAAAAAACACTAAAAATTCGTGCCTCTACGCTAGAATACCCCCCTTAAATAAACAGGGGGCAAGAAAAACAGCCGGCTTACAGCGTAATTTTACGCAAGAAGATAATGAAAATAACCTAACCTACACACATAATAATAATTGTACTGATTTTGGCATTATACTTAAACAAATATACTACTACACTTGTTTGTTTTTCTTCAAGAATTTATATTATTAATTATTTTGTTTTACATAATCTCGTGCACATTTATTAATTTTCCATAATATATATTTAAGTATTAAAATAGGTACCTACATGCGTTATAAAAATACACCATTATTTATTTAAAATTCACTTTTTAGAGGCAATAGCTTATTTAGAACAAAATTAATGCGCCAATAGTGACTGAAGATTAATTAATTGAGAGAATTCGTTTGTAGTGATCAGAATCGTTTTCGCCGATTGAATGAGCATTTTCAAATAGTTTGTATTTCTAGTGATGCAAGTTTGTTAACATTAAATCTTTTAATTGAATCAAGTGAAAAAAACATCAAAGTATTTTCGTTCGACAAATATTTGTTGAACTAAATTAAAACTTTGATATTGTTTCACTTTATTACAATGGAGTTCTACCAACTGAATGCCAACTCGAGCAGTAAAATATATTTTTTGTAATTTTTTTGTTGGATGAATCCATAATTCGAACACAGCATACCGGTTCGCCTGGTATGAAAAGTTCTACACTAACATTCAATATAAATTATTTTATAAAATACTGTGCATATAATATTTATTTATTATACATATATAACAGTGTGTTATTTTCGTTTTAGAGAAATACTACATACCTACAATTTTTAAAATAAACTCTTTTTTTCGCTCTCACCCTTATCAACAAATCAAATTTTACCGCATGAAAAGGGTTAATAATTTATAATATTTTTTATGTACCTACCACTGCAATTTACGAAAGAAAGCCTGTATGTGGCGTAGTGATCCAGTGTTTGGCAGAATAGCGGCAGTCATTGCTGTCTTGCGACTAAATTCTTTTACACTTTGTCGTACTGTTTTTAAATTCCATAATATGTAGTTAGGTTCATATCCTTGGGTAAGAATAATACATTATGTATACGATTAAACTGCAGACCGATATTTCGTTTAATCTCGTAAACCATCAGTTTCCCTTATCTGTCTATTACTGCGGCTCATATTATTTATTATACACGCCGATGCATTTTTTTAGCACTTCAAAAGATGACAGAATACCTTTGTTAAAAGAAGAATGTCAAAAAGTCACCGAAACACGCGCCGTTTTAATGTCTCGCTTTCTATTGGATCAATGATTTTTTTTTTGTCAAGCGATCGTTAAGACGATTGTTTACGTCGATGATACTATTCAATAATTAATTGTTAGAGCTTACAGAACCATCTCACGTGTGAATTCGCGAACATTATGACAGTACATACTATTGTGTTATTGGTCTGACCACATCGTTTTTTTAAAGAATATTCTTCGACGGCAAACGTTGATTCCTAATTCTAACCGGTTAAAACAAACTTTTGTTTTCAAAATGTGCATTAAAACACCAAAATTAAGTCTGAACTGTCAGTAACTATATATTATATTTTTATGGTAAAAGTTAATTAAATCTTCAACATAATTTGAGAAAACTAGCATATAATAATATGAATAATGTCACTATGGGTTATTATTATATGGTTTATTTGTGTGATATTTTGCGTCATTATTGTTATATTCAGGGTTGTGGAGTTTGAGTCGGAGTCGTGGTATTTTGGCCGGAGTCAGAGTCGTGAAAAATGAGCGGCTTGAATTTTGAATAAAACATATATTTAATAATTTGTAGCATTGCATGCTTGGCTGACTAAAGATGTTCTGATGTTATACATATATTTAAGTTAAAATAAAATTATTGAAAAAAAAAATCTCGGAGTCGTTAATTATTTTAAAGCTGGAGTCGGAGTCGTCTTTTTTTACACTACTCTACAGCCCTGGTTATATTTTTATAATAAAAGAAAAAAATCTTTCAAATAATATATATAGTTTTTAATTACGTAATGTAATTTCATTGTAGTGTAAATTATTATCGTAGTAACTAGTCAACCGTAAATTTCCATAAACTATCCATATTTATCCGTTCCAAGCTTGTCAAACCAATCAAGCCAAGCCAATCAAATGATTCCATTCGTATTCGGTTCAATTTTTATCGTCTCATATGCATTTAAAAAAAGAATGGAACGTCTACCGAAAAAAGTGCCTTGTATAAAATATAAAGCAAGAATTCATATTTTAATTGAATGCGGGGGTGTGATTTTAACATTTTTTGGGTGTGTTCGTACACCTATTTTATAGCAGCAGACGAAAAATGTGAATATATGTACATACTTCATTATGTGCCTAAACTAGAATCAATTCAGATGATGACCTAATAAAATAACAATAATGATAAATATGATCTTTCAAATCCGGGAGAGTGTATTGTTATGTATTGATAATAATATCAAAGGTGCGGTTTATAAAGCAAGAAAAACTTTATTTGATTTATTACTAGAAACGTATTATACCTAAAATTTGCATTCGATTATTTATATGCCTTTGTTGTTAATATTTATAATGATATAAAATGCAGGTTTTTCATTAGTAGCCAATTATATTTATGAATATATTATTTAATAATCATTCAAAAATATTTCGCGGATTAAAGAGAATAATCGTTTTTCATTATTTAAGTAGTTCAAAATCAAGCTGGCGCGCTCAATGCACGAAAAAGGACGCGGTTTTGCTTCTGAACGTTGAATACAGCTCGATCACGTTGTTAAATATACTTCTACGATACTATGTTAATATTAAATTTTATTATTTTTCACCAATTGATCATGAATTTTTTTTTACTCAGTGTAATTTTTAAATCTAAAGCATGTTGAAGTTTCGATATTTGACTCACAGCATATTTTTTTTGTATTTGTATATGTTAGTTACCCTTGTCAATACTGGAGTTATTTTTAATAATTATACAATACATACATTCAATTTTTTTTCGTTTAGATCAGTGCTTACCAAAAAAATCATACCACGGCCCCCTAAATCTGAAAAAATAATCCGCGGCCCCTCTCAATACAAACATATTCTGCGGCGGCCCCCGGAGAAAACGTGCGCCCCCCCCAATTTGGAAAGCACTGGTTTAGATAACTTATCAATTTTGTAATAAAGTTAGTTCACACTTGGTGTTCAGATGTGCATGAACCATGGTGTGGTTCAACATTTCAATTAGTAATATCAAGTAAAAACAAACGCACGACAATAGTCATAAAACGATTAAAGTTAGCGGCATTGCTTGCTTTTGAGGCATTGACATTTTAAAACGAAAGGCGTGATTCACAATCAGTTGGCGTAGAATAATAATAAAAAAAATATCTGGGTTGTCTATTACTTTTTTTTAAGCCATGTGTCATTAATTACAGGTGTGTGCCAAAAAGAATAGTGCAATTCTACTGTGATATTAATGTGTAATGTTCTAAAAATATCTACTAAGTGTAATAATAATAATAATACAAATAATAAGTACTATGTGTCAATGTGAGTGTGTTTTATTGTAACTCGAGTTGGTAATGATCAGCTATGGCAGAAAATGGAGGCGAATATACAATATTCCGATACGTTATTTTCGTCATGACTGATGTGATGCGTGATTGTATCTAAGTGGTCGTCATCATCAGTACTTCTTTGTCCCGAGTGGACTAAAATTAGTGATGAAATCATCAATAATCTCATGCCACCAGTAAACAATACTTATGCGAACGACGTGGCCAGGAAACATGCAATAAAACATTAGTTTTATCTCTCGTACGATTATAAGTACATATTCAATTCCATGACCAATTTAATTATATATATTAATTTATATAAAAGGGCAATGGGTGATAAGTCTTCTTCAGCACCGATTTAAAAAAAATGTGCAAAATCATTGATATTAATTAAATGAAGTTGAAGTCATGACAGATTTAGTGGGCAATAAAGAATACGTGGCCACTATAAAATATGATAGAGCACAATAAAAAAGATAATTGATAATAATGTCAAAATTATCATAATTTCCTTAACCCGAATAAATCAAATATTTTATACGAGAATAAAAAAGACCAAATTCATGATTGCTTTATTTTTCTTCTCGTGATTGATGTAAAATATTTAGCGAAAGTTGTTTGGTTTGCTGTTTTCCCTGTGCGAAAAACTGCTTCCGGATTTTGGTCGTTATGGACAGCGTCATAATGACCACGCCCGCCTCCGGGAACCGGCTGCGCTCGCGGCTGCGCAGTGGCATGAACGCGATGTGCGCGCGCAATTCAAAACAAATGAACCACCACACGTACCCGAAGATATCTTCATCTCACCACGGCCATCATCCCAACGGCACGGTGAATGGCCACAACGGTGTCAGAAGGGAGTCGGCGCGGCCGGCTTTTCACAAGTCCGAGTCGTTTTCCTCTTCACGGCTGGATGTTGCGCCAATTTGCGACGCTAAGGGAGCGCCGACCGTTTTCGAAAATGGAGGGAAAACGGCGGAAGCGGAAATCGTCAAGAATGCCAGCGCGGGGAGTCGGCTCAATGGCAAGATGTCTAGGTTAGTACTTTGCAACTATGATTTTGGGGTTATGGTCTCTTTCTTTGTTTTTCAGGTTAATTAATATTTTCTTGTTATTGACATAGGTGTTCGAAATTTATATATTTGCTACACTTTTCGGAAGACAAACTTAGTACCAAATGGTCCATTATAAACATCCGCATTGAGAAATCTTTTGCTATAAATATATATTACATATTGTCGCCTGCTGTGGCCCAGTTGGTTAGAGCTTGCTCTACCGATCACGCAGGTCTGGGTTCGATTCCCGATCAGATCACAGTGAATTTAAGAATTATTTAATTCATAGTTGTGATCGAAGACTGGGTTTTTGTGATGTCAATTCACATCATTTCCTCTCCTCCTATCCTTCTGATCCTCTAATAATTGGGTGTAGCAATAGCGATTAGCCAACCACTAGTCCTGTTCTAGCCTTATCCTTCTTTCCCTACTACTCACTTTGAAAAAAGCGACTGAGTAACAAACAGTTCTCGTAGAAAAAACTCCTGTTGTGATACCTCCATTAGGAGACCATATGCTCCAAAGTGGGAGCGGACATGGATTAAAAAAAAAGTTTTCTAGCAGTCATTCAAATATATTTTTTCTGTTAATAAGACATACATATAGGGCTTCCAATTAACCGGACTTTCCAACTAAACGGTTTTCGGTTTTTTTCTGGCAATAAAACCGGTTTAAACCGAAATATAACGTATAACCAAAAAAAAATTTTTTGTGGAAAATTTTGAATATTTGTCCTAAATGCTCCAATTTTGATGAAAAATCGATATTTATCTAATAGATGGAACACAGAAGGCATTATACATATATATAAATATATATATATCAAAAGTGGAAAAAATATTTTATGATAAAATATGTCAAATAAAAAAATAGAACTTGATAATAAAACTCGTCAAAAGGAAGATCTTTAAATAAATGCATTTATTTTTTAAGCATATCGAGTAGACAGGACATCCAATGCTTAGACAAAAATATAGTAGAATACAATAATATTAGCTTATATTATGTCTCCACTCCCACTTTGAAGCATATAGACTCAAACAATTAATTATTAACGAGAACTGCTTGTTACTCAGTTGTTGTTGTTGTTGCAAATTGTTTCCGCTTCTACGCAGTAAATCCATTGTAAAAGATTTTTCTTTTTGAAAAAATAAAATAAGTAAACGAGTATTTTTGATAAAACGTGGTGAAATAAACCGATTTTTGGTTTTTTTCAAACCATGCGATAAACCGGTTAACCGGTTTCGGCTTAAACCGGTTTGGAAGCCCTACATACATACCATCTCCACTGCTGCAAATTGAGAAATTTATCCTCGACTATTTTGAAATCCTGAGATTTTTCAAAGAATTTGCTGTCGGTTTCTAAAACCCAGGAATTTACCGATTTCCCAAAATGAAACACCGTGAGATCTTTTTTATTTTAGATCTTCCAGGATCTGCAATTTGAGAAACCCAAGAATTTAAGTAATTCTCGAAACAAACTAAAATTTGGAATGTTCTTTTTCTCAACTTTCTCTAATTTTCTCAATCCCGAAATCCCGAGATTAGTACTGTCACTATCCCAGAATTTAGAGATCGCAGAATTGAACAGAATTGGAGGCTCTAGTCAGTAAGTACAGTATTCGATGAATACACGAGAAATTCAGAATATACAACACGCTGCCATTGTTTACATATTTCCTTATTTTATTTACATGCAATCTCTATGAGCACAGTGGGTGTACTAACTATTTTGTTTTGAATACTAATTTACGTTCGCTGAGAACTCTCAAATATGGACATGACATGGTAGCAGAGTTCCATATTAGTATAATTTCGGCAAATATTTGCGATACTCATTCCGTAGTATTTAATTATCGGATTTTTTTTTATCAACGAAGCTTTACGTTAAGTATTTGTTATTTTTTCTTCGTATTGTTGCTGAATCCATTTTTATGCCAATGTCATCTTGATTCTGTATAATTTGTAGCATTTTAATTTGGCATACAAATTGTTTTTTTTCCATTATTAGGTCAGTAGCACTTGTGCAGAGCGCATAAATTTGGTGTGGGAGTGACACTTTGTCACCAAATTTAAATGCCTGAACAATAATATCAATTAGTGTTGGAAATAAAAATAAACTTCTAGCATATTTATTGGATAAGAGAATTCTAGCAAGGAACCTCTAAAACATTCGAATATATACATGCTAAAAGAATTTTGCTAATAAAATTATTGTAGAATGGTTTTAGTACCTAGTAATCTTAGTTTGGTTAACCTCAACCAACGTCTTAGGGTTCATTTATAAATACGTTCTCAATAATACAAATGATTGGTATTCTTGTTCCATCTGACGTTTTTTCATATCTTCATGGTCAATGAATCTATTTCTTTCCTGTATTCTGAATGTTTGAAATTGCATGGAGACAGCTTTCGCCGCTTCCCACGTTTTACTTTAATCCTGAAATAACCAGATATTTCTTTTAAAGCTTCTATCCAGTCTTGAATGTTGTCCAAATAGCCTGGACCTGGTTCACATTATGTTCGTAGTGATGAATTTGAGAAATATGTCATTAGTTCTGCCAGCTTCTCGTGCGTGTCGACGTGCTCAAATGATTCTTGAACTCTGTCATTCTTCATGGTGGCCAACTATCCATTATTCTATGCCATTTGAACCGTGAAGTATGTATAAAAAAAAACAATAGAGACAAACCAGTTAAATAGAGATCTATTCCTACACGTTAAACTTAAATGAAGAATCGCAATGATCTAATCTACCATAACGGTTTAGTTAAAATCTTCCAATAGGCGGTTCCATTGTATGCAAAAATAAAACTAACACAATTGTTATTGTTGAAAACTTATCTATTTTGTACAATGCAGGTACACGTGTAACGTATCTTCTTATTTTAGTAGATTTCTTCATACCACTTACTATGTAGTAGGTACAATATTAAACCTGACTGCTTCATAAACATAAAATTAAGAATACTTCGTTTGTTTACAGTTGTTTTTCTTTTTAATTTGTCATTGTAACTTTCCAACTATCATAATATATCTCTTTGAATTATTTATACATATATTTTATATCTGACTGATAAATTGATAGAGTTTTGTCAAATACGGCATTTATAAGATTGGTTTTGTTTTTTATCTGATTCGTCACGTGTAATATACACGTGTGACACGACGTATTTGTTTTCTCTCACTACACGCCTGAATATTTTATTTACACCGAATGCGATTCAATAATTGGTTACTAATTTGATTTAATGGGTCTTATATAAATATCTTCGGTGTGCCAATCACATTTATTCAGGATATTAATCACTCGCGATGCAAATACTTAATCATTAAATTAATGTAATGTTTTGGTTTCAATGAAAAAAAATGTTATCAGCTGAACGCTGTGTGGCATTCAGTTGAAATAAAATAATTAATAATCTGCCATGTCTCTGGCTGGTTGGTGTTTTTGAACCGTCAAGATCAGATACTCTCAGCTGTTATAAATCGTCGGTCTTAAAAATAAAATAGCCAACGAATCGATTTATATTCGTTCAGGTAAAACTTTGAGCTGTGAGTGAGTGAGTGGCTGGACGTTGGACAGTTTTTGTGAAAGTATATGTCAGGAAATTTATTGTTTGTAACGGAAAAAATAACACTGCAATTAATTACATGATATAACATCGAAAACTATTTCGTCGTATGATTTTAAGACGATTCTAAATCTAGATGTTTTCGCCATATTCTGTCTCAAATATGAGTTCGCCTGGAATGAGTGTCTCTAGGTTTGCTAACTGATCCCGACTCAATTATTGAGTTCTCATTTTGTATCCGGCCAGTAAATTTCTCCTTTGATCGAAGCTGATTCTTCAATTGAGAATTTACTCTTCGTACATCCAAGCATACGCGTTTTATGTTTCCTTCGAATTTATCTTCGCTAACATTCTCAAATTTATCTCACAATATTTATAATATATCCAGGAATTCTTTGTTATCTGAGAGTTACTAATCAGTACCGAAAAAATAACCATAATACAATTTATTAAGCGAATCTACTTAAAAGGAGACAAAATTGCCGAAGGGAGAAGGGCAACCGAGTGATACAGGACGATGAGCACGTGGGATTTATACTGACAGTTGATGACTGCGATATTACGCATGTTTATATATTTTATCGTCGATGCATATCCAATATGGTCTATGTGACGAAAGTGCATTCCGAGATAATCGATAAAAACTGTTTAAAAAAATAACGAAACGGAAAATAACACTTCTATCAATGGAGATTGGAAAATTTTCCCAGTTTTTATCGATTATCTCGGAATGCACTTTCGTCACATAGACCATATTTGATATGCATCGACGATAAAATATATAAACATGCGTAATATCGCAGTCATCAACTGTCACTATAAATCCCACGTGCTCATCGTCCTGTATCACTTAGATTTAAATTAATAATGGTAAAAAATATGCCGTTTTCACCAGGGCTGTAGAGTCGTGAAAAGACCGAGAATCCGATTGCGATTTCTTAAATTTATTACTAACAACTAAAATGCACAACTTTTTGCATTTTAATTTAAATTAAAATTATGTCAGAGTCGCTCGTTTTTTCTACGATTTCGACTTCAACCTTCTTCATACTTCAAACTTCAACCCAAACACCTCGGCTCTACGACTCCGACTCTACAGCCCTGGCTTTAAATATTCATTAAGATAAGAGTGACCGTGAAATTGGCGAGCCCTGGCGTCAAGTTGACACCGCTGTCCATAGTTTGACCGTGGTAACATATCATAGTGATAATTGCGCGATCGTTTTTTCATACTACTTACTCTCTCATTATATTTTTTTACACTACGCGGTGACATCATCTACTGGCATATAATATTTTATTAATCTGCATACAAAAGCATACACAACAGTGCTTCCAACATGTTTTCTGTAATGCCAAGTGTGCAAAGAAACAAAACATTTTACGGGATTCGGTGTAAATTTGTATGAGCCTGACGCAGCATATTATAAAAAAATAATTTAATTTTCACTACGGATATAAGTATCGTTGTCAAACGGCCTAGCCAACTCACAGTAGAGTCATGCAATGCATTAGAACCCAGTGCAAGGGGGGGGGGGGGGGCAAATTTATACATAAATACTCAATACATATATGCATGACGTTTGCATGAGAGCCACCAATTTCTAGTTACGTCTCAGGTCGTCGTTTTTCTGTTGAAGTCCGCACTAAATATTCCAGATTCTTCGCTTTGTTGAATCGTCTATTGAATCTTGTAATAAGTTAGGTTAGACCAGTGGTCGGCAAACTCTATTAGTCAGCTGAGCCAAATATCAACTCTACAACGATCGGAACTTCTTTTGAAAGTGATTTTTTTTTAACTTAAACTATGTAATTTAAGATTTTGACTGAATGTGATTGGTGGAATTTCAATATTAAATTTGAATCGTTCAAACTATGTACATGAACCCCTGAAGATGCCGAAAGGCCAAACCCGGGTCGTTAGTGACAAAATCTGTGAGATTGTACATAGTTTGAACGATTCAAAATTAAACTATATAGTTGAGTAAATTGTCATTGACTTGATTAGGCAAAATGCCCTCAATCTGATCGAGGTACGTTTGCTGAGATAGCTGACTTCTGCGCGTGGGACATGTTTCCGGATTTCGGCTGTTGCAATCTCACTGTATGTTATTTGGTATTTTTTAGAAAAGCCGCACTCAAGCGTCCAAAGAGTCACATGTGGCTCGCGAGCCGCAGTTTTCCGATCACTGGGCTAGAAATTATAATTTATTTTCATTCAAACTAATGCGATCGTTGACACTTCAAAAGATAATATCTTTTTAACTGTCATAAATTGCACAAAATAAATTTCATTATTAATTTTTGCTATTATGTGTTATCAATTAACTTCAATTAACCGTTCCTGTTGATATTATATGTATTTACAGTTTACCTTAAATATTCTACCTGGCTATGTGTATTTGGCTTTTTCAAAATTTTTGACGGCATCTAGGTTAAACCAAATAGATAAAATCCTTTTTTTTAACTACTTCCTTTCTGGAATGTTTCGCTAAATTAGAAAATTCTTTCTCTTGTCTTTACTTGTATAAGGAACTAGTATTTTTTTCTCTTTGTCCTTAATAATGGTATGTTGCCCTTCAACGTGCAAATTCATGTAAGTTAATGACGTTTCATTGAAAATTTTCTAGTAATTTCTCGTGTTTTGCGGTCCACAAAAGTCTGTTTTTTCTTGTCTCTTCCTTATCTAATATCACATACTTTTTGCATCAAAAT
This sequence comes from Himalopsyche tibetana, assembly GCA_030503985.1. Taxonomy (NCBI): domain Eukaryota; kingdom Metazoa; phylum Arthropoda; class Insecta; order Trichoptera; family Rhyacophilidae; genus Himalopsyche; species Himalopsyche tibetana. The sequence continues at coordinate 36,659,378 of JAPJYX010000014.1, read as the reverse complement.
CTTTTGCTATTGACATATTGATTGACAATTCATAACGCTGGAGTCTGAATTCTGATTTGTCTGAAGAAAAACGGCAATGTTCTGTATAGACAGTAGTCGTTTTCATAATGGTGATGAAAGACCTCTATCGACCTTCTTCTATTCATCTTTTCATGACGAAGTAGTTTAAATAGTAAATAGTTTCGATGAGCAAAAACACATTTCATACTTAAGTTTTTTTATAGATATTGGGTATTTTTCTTGTAATATGCTATTTTACTATCTGAATTTTTTCACTATGATAGATTTTGACTATTATTAGATATAGGACCACATTTTGAGAAGCACTACAGCTGACCGTTTCAAATAATAATAAAATCAAAAATACAACTCGGACGTGTGTGCGTGTGTTTCGACGGGCCGACGTGACGGTGTGCGTTTCAGAAAATGACGGCCTCGATATATTTAGAATTTGGAAAACGCGCATTTTGCCCGAGTTCGTTACTCGCTTCATTTTGTTTCTATTAAATTAGTGTTTTTATTTTGACAAGATAGCTGCGCGAGTGGCACTCATGTTTATTTGTAACCGGAACGACCCGGGTTCCTTCCCATTGTGTGAAGCGATTTATTTCTGGTACACTAAAGCTGTGCGCAACCCCTCACCTGTTCCCGTACGCGTAAAACAGGGGGTGAAAACCTTTTCGTAACACGCAACGAATCGAAATAATTCATCGAAATATTATAACATTTATGTATCTGATTGCAAGTACGTCATATATATTATCAACTAGGGATTCTGTGTCGAGACGTCCCGGGACAAAAGTCCCGGGACTTTTAAGGTTTTTTGCTGTCTTAAGTCCCGGGACATTTAACAACAAAGTCCCGGGACTTAAGACAGCCAAATTGTACATTTTTAATTTTGAAAAAAACCATTCTAACAAATAAAAATTGGTTGCAAACAATCGCTAATGTGACCTAAAAAGTTAATTTTGATTTAAAATAAAGTTACATTGGTGTCTATCCGCGGGATCAGTTTTGAAAAAAATGCATTATATTTAGGCTAAGGATTAAAGGCCGGGGTTTTAACAAAATTAAGTATGCATATATAACAGGGATCTTATAAAAGAAACAGCTGTTTTGATTTATAATTGTAGAAGTTTCAAATAACATCTATTTATATATTGTAATACGAAACAACCATTTTTAATGGGTAGAGAGACATTCAGAAATACAAAAAAAACTTAGACACGTGTTCGCTTAACTTTTTTTGCAGCATGGGATAATCGCACAGAATTCCAAGAAATAATGGAACCAATAGTTATTTCTAGAAAATTAGGTTATAAATCAAGGCGGCTTATAGATGTTTTATTACCAACCGTTCTCATTCATACCTGATGTTGTTTTATTTACAAATGTTTTTCACTATTTTACAAAGTTTTTAATACAGTTTTTTTCCCTTTTACAAAAAAGGGAAAAAGCTGTATTGTGATTTGTGAAGTAACGGTCATAATTTTACCCAATTCATTTTTATTTTTTCAATACATGAACCGTTATCATCCCTTTTTAGTACATACATACAAATATTTAATTTTAATAAATTCATAATTTTATTGAAGGGGAAATAAAGGTCCCAAGTCCCGGGAAGTCCCGGGACTTTGACTTTATCACGTCTCGTGTCCCGGGACTTTGAAAAACTCGAGACTTCAGAATCCCTATTATCAACGTTATATATAAAGTCTACACTAGAATTCATTCAGTCATGTTTAATATTTCAAATGTTTATATGAAAATAACACAAGAAGTTCTGGTGGAACCAAATCAGGGCTGTGGAGTCGGAGTCGGAAAAATCTTACGGCTAGGACGCACTTAAAAAATATATAATTTAATTTGTATTCAAACCACAATAGTCCACAGTGTTGCTAGGCTGAATAATGTTGATCTGATAGTGTGCATTTATATAAGTTAACATGAAATGATTGAAAAAGTTCTTTAGAGTCAGAGTCGTTTTTCTTTTAAAGCTGGACTCTTGACACGACTCCACAGCCTTGAACCAAAGATATACGTCACTTTTTTTCAATTTTATTATAAGAGAGTTCTACCAATTTCATGTACACATTTATATCATATACATAGCTATTTCGGTATTACACCATCCACAGTATAATTGGTTTTCAATTTTATATTCAATTTAAAATTCTGGTCATTGGCAGTTGTGGTAGATATGTTGGGAAACATAACAAGCACTTGAGTGTAAAATTGTAGAATAAAATAAAATTGGATTTTTCTGTTATGCGCATATGTTCACAGCCATTGCGATTCTTATTATATGTTTCAATCAACGAAGGTGATCGACAAGGTGTCAATTGCTGGTCTTGTTGCCGATCCACTTATTAGTAATCACAATGCTGGTATTCGTTTCGCTTCAACAGTCTAAATACCAAATAGATTCATTATATTGCAGTGTGTAGTAATGTGATATCCTGAGATTCTGTGCATCCAATGAGTCCCACGGAGTGGCTGAACGTATGTTAAATCAATCGTACAGTATAATTGTAATTGCATGTCCAATAATTAATAGCAGACTGACATTTTCCCTGTTTCTTGAAACTAATAGCGTCAATTTTTTTCTGAGAGTGTAGTTTGAACATAATGTATAATATAACCTGTTTGAACGTTTTGAATATGATTGAATTGTATTTACCTGCCGCCATTGCCTGTGTTCTTAATAATATTTGGCTATTTGCATTTTACACAATACATATCATCTGATAGAGCTCAACGAATTATTTCCAATCCCGGGATTGGGATTAGCTCACCGGGGAATTTGAAATCCTCAATTCGCTATACTTTTCCCTCGGATTATCTCCAAACCTCTTTTTTTTTTAACTCACCAAGGAATTTGAAATCCTCGATTTGCCAATTTCGTGTCAATTTTCGGGATTTGCTCAAAATTTCTCAATCAGAAAATTGAACGGGATCCCGGATTCCGGGATTGGATGCCCTAGTTTGAACGTTGGTCTCACATTTATTAAACATTACATTAGATTTCTTTTGCGGCTTATGATAGAGGATAATAAAAAGATTTTTTTAATCATTATTTATATCTAGTTATCCCACTTACACCACTGTTGCTTTGAATATGCAGCTCAATATAAATAAATGTATCGATGATTTTTTGCTTTAATTTTTTATCTATTTTTTTTTAAAATATTTCATTGTTTAATAATGTAGGTCTAGCTCTCAGCAATCGATTGGCATACTTTAAATCTTTTTTTTTAACTTAATCTCACTTATTTTCAGGTAGAATTAACGTACAATAAAGTTCATATCACTTTGAGAAACACACAGTATATGCAGACCTAGGAAACGTGATTATAATTATTGTACTATAATATGATATTGTACTATTATGAAAATATGTGAGCTTACACTCTCATAATTGAACTTCTAATACATGATATTATTAGTAATTTAATTGAGGAATAAATTATTTTAGCTATTAATATTATTACTATTTACACGATGATTTTTTTTTATATCGATTGTATGATAGTATGTATATTTTCGCTCGATTTTCCAATTCATAGTAAGTAGTGTTACCTAATTCAAAAGATATGTCTTATCGTGTAATATGTTTCATATTTTCCATTGTTATTTTTTTCCTTGCAACACTTTTTTAACACGATATATGCATAGATAATTATAAATTAAGAATCGAGTAGCCTTGTTGATTAAATAAGTTGTCGATTCGTATGTAAGTATTTGATTGTTAGGAATCGTTAATGCTTCCTTATTTTCGTTATGAAAGTTGTCATAATAGTGAATAAATGTTAATTTTTTTAAAAATAAATAGAAGTCCTTTGCCGAGTGCCAATAACCGGACGGAAGTCACGCTGGGTGATGTTTGTGCAACTGGGGTGGAGTCTTTTTTACACAAAAAACTGATCTACGTTGTGTGTATGTACATACATATGTACCCCCACAGTAGAGTGTTAGTCTAGGTCTAATTCATTTTTATAAAAGAAATTTGACTTTTATTTTAGAGACACTTCGGTTTCAACCATCACCAACATCAGTTGAAAATGCTCGTGGTGAGCGAAACAGTCTTAGTCCTATTAAATAAATGTGGAATTGGTACAAAGGGTTTTTTTTAAATTATATACACTTATTATCTGTCTCTGAATTCAATATTGATTTGTTATGTAGTCTGTGTTAATTGACACACGCCCCTTCCCAAACCTGCCTTCACCCACCCGATTGTATTATTATGAGTGGCTAGAATTTGATATAGTCCGCCGCCTCTTATTCTAACAGTTCTGATTTAAATGATTAAAAAATGGATCTGGCTATATCGGAAGTGTGCTATGTGTGTAAAAATAGTGATTTTCGTTAACCACCAGACTTCGCAAATAGTGCTAAACTACTCTCTATACTTCCAGTCAAGAAACGTTTATATTAAGACGTTATACAAATATGAATTATTTTCAAAAAGTAAACTATAGTAGAACAGTGGTCGCCAATCCTCGAAGTATATTATATAAAGTACCCGTCACATCTAAAAAGATATTTTGGAATCACGTGGAGTCTTGAAGTTATTGTAAACAAATCTTCATTGAGCTATTCTCTTACTCTCCAATCATGCAGTATCGCTGTACAACTAGAATAGAGCGACAAATGAGTGCATAGGTCACTCATGACTATTGACAGTGTATGTGGTGCATTGTCACTTGATTCTTGCTCGAGGGCCACGAAACGTTACGCTATAAGTCATTTTGTTAATCGCTGCGGACTTTCATACACACATTTTATTGAAGTTTGCAGCATCTAACGAATTCGCTTACGCTACGTTTTACCTGGTCGAAGTCACTGCGAACGCGGCTTAAAGCGAATCAAAATATCAAACAAACTGATTGCGGCGGCGGCGGAGACCATTTGATATTTTCGTGCCGCACCGAGTCGCTTTCTATTCGCTTTGATTACGTCCATGTATGATAGACGGTTAGAGCGTGATGTTTTGTGGCTCTCTGGTAAGGGTACAGCCACAGTGGCTGCGTTGTGTGGCGTCGCGTGCACGGCAACGTTTTTCCAGGTAAACAATGTTGCCGGCCAGTAAAAAGAAAATTATTATCTATATGTACCGTTGTGGTATCGAAGCCTTATCTCACTATAACACTAACATAGGTTCTGTGGAAGCATGGCGACGCAAAGAATAGTGCAATTAGTATTAGAAGAGTTTCATTTGTCTGTAAATCAACAGTCGTTGACAGTAGTTTTATTGAACCGATTTATTCCAGTTATCTATTTCAATGAAAAAACCGCATTTTAAATAAGTCATATATAATTTTGAAATATTCATCTAGTGCGCCTAGCTCCGCCCGTAACTGCACGAATGCATAATGTGTTTTTGGCTCACGAACTATTGTAGAGATTTCGTCGCTGACGTGAGATTTATCAATACACTTTGGCATTTGTTACCATAGATTCGCTCGATTTGTAAAAGAAATTTAAATTTATAATGATAGCCGATTCCAACTTCCTGGCGCCCGGTTTCTTGAAGAGAAATAGAATTAGCGAGTCAAATAAGGGGACAGCCTTAACCATTTTACCTCTTTGATCTGGCGTAGTTGCTTATTCAATGAGTATCGATAGATATTTTGAAGCTATTATTTTGCTTAACACGTTTTGACTTATGGTTTTCTTGGGATTTATCAATGTTATTTCTTTTGGCACTTTTAGAAAGATTACAATTTCAACGTCTTGGAATGGTTTTTGTAGTAACATACAGTAAAACCCCCATTTACACTAAAGTCGGGACAGTGTAATTGGGGGTAGTGTAATTGGGGGTGTGAACCTCATACAAAATTAGGGATTTGGTTTTTTCCGCAAAAAATGCAAAACTTTCCTTAGTTTTGCAAAAAAAAAATACTGACGAAATATTTAGTTACCAAGTGATAAAATGCAAAGCGCGCCAAAATCCCACACATAGACAGTCTTCCGCTATACGTATATAGCCTGGCACGTGTTGAATACACAGACGCTAGCCAATATTTGACTGTATGCCCGGCACCGACGACCGTCTCGTAGTAACGACAATGGATTGCGACCGTGCAATTGGAGGATTTGCGGCGAATATTTCAAGCCAGCGCGTAATTCCGGGTAGTGTAATTGGGGTTTCCACTGTAGTTAAATTGTCCTTTTCAGTGCGCTATTTGTTCAACGGTTCATTCTATTAGTAACACTCAACGGAAGCCCGCCATAACTTCGAAAATACTCGGAAAACCCATTCATTATGCTACGAGAACAGTGATGAATTCGAAAATATGAGATGCGACAGGATAGTTTCGTGTTACGTCCGTGGTCAGAAAGAGACGTTGGGATTGCCTGTACATGTAAATGAATTCTTCCAAGCGGTGGAATTCTGGCACCATTGACAACAGTCAGGTACTATTCACTGAATTTACCCAGCGCAGCTAAGTGGTGATGGTGTTCTACAAGAGAATTTTGAGAACTAAGAGATTTGTGGGTGGCAGGCAATCTTACAAGTGCCGCGTCGTGGATTTGGATTTAGCCATAAAGACGAGACATATGTTTTAAGATACCTGAAGATCTCAGTGTTCACGACACAATAGTGTTCTATTCAAGTTTATAGATAGTAACATCAAAAGAATAACATTCACATTTTTAGAATTATTAGTAGCAATTGGATACTCAAAGATCAAACTAGAGTCACCGTTGAAATAGTATAAGTTAAAGAACAGCATTTAAATCTTCATGAATTTTGCGTTTGCCCTTTCAGAATGCGGATCTTATTAAGCGCTGAGTAATGTATTTTTTCTAATTACAAACGTGTTTATTCTGTCCGTTTCCATTGCATAATAATACATCACTAGCTGTAAGCCCGTTGCCCAGCAACGTGAGATTTTTGTTGCATAGTATTAATTTTAATTTTATTTTATGTTATTTTATTTTATTTTATTTTATTTTATTTTATTTTATTTTATTTTATTTTATTTTATTTTATTTTATTTTATTTTATTTTATTTTATTTTATTTTATTTCATTTCATTTTTATTTATTTTATTTTATTTTTATAGTTAGCAGAAATTTCGTAAATTATTTAATTTTTGGAATAATGTTTATGTTTGCTAACAACCATTTTTCGTAGGAGCAGAAATTTAGTAAATTATTTAATATTTGGAATAATGTTCAAGTTTGCTAACAACCATTTTTCGTAGTAGCAGAAATTTCGTAAATTATTGAATTTTTGGAATAATGTTCAAGTTTGCTAACAACCATTTTTCGTAGAAGCAGAAATTTCGTAAATTATTTAATATTTGGAATAATGTTCAAGTTTGCTAACAACCATTTTTCGTAGGAGTAGAAATTTTGTAAAATATTTAATATTTGAAATAATGTTTAAGTTTGCTAACAACCATTTTTCGTAGTAGCCGAAAATTCGTAAATTATTTAATATTTAGAAAAATGTTCATGTTTGCTAACAACCATTTTTCGTAGGAGTAGAAATTTCGTAAAATATTTAATATTTGAAATAATGTTTAAGTTTGCTAACAACCATTTTTCGTAGTAGCCGAAATATCGTAAATTATTGAATTTTTGGAATAAAGTTTAAGTTTGCTAACAACCATTTTTCGTAGTAGCAGAAATTTCGTGAATTATTGAATTTTTGAAAAAATGTTCAAGTTTGCTATCAATCATTTTTCGTAGTAGCAGAAATTTCGTATATTATTTAAGCTTTGGAATAATGTTTAAGTTTGCTTACAACCATTTTTAGTAGAAGCAGAAATTTCGTAAATTATTTAATATTTGAAATAATGTTTGAGTTTGCTAACAACCATTTTTCGTAGTAGCAGAAATTTCGTAAATTATTTAATATTTGGAATAATGTTCAAGTTTGCTAACAACCATTTTTCGCAGTAACAGAAATTTCGTAAATTATTTAATATTTGGAATAATAATGTTCAAGTTTGCTAACAACCTTTTTTCGTAGAAGCAGAAATTTCGTAAACTATTTAATATTTGAAAAAATATTCAAGTTTGCTAACAACCATTTTTCGTAGTAGCAGAAATTTCGTAAATTGTTGAATTTTTGGAATAATGTTTAAGTTTGCTAACAACCATTTTTCGTAGTAGCAGAAGTTTCGTAAATTATTTAATATTTTGAATAACGTTTAAGTTTGCTAACAACCATTTTTCGTAGTAGCAGAAATAGACGTTGTAAATTTTTTAATTGTGATTATTTTATCGAATATTAATATATAGGTATTTATTTTTTGAAAAACTTATCACGCTAATCAATCGGATTTTATTATTTTCATACGATCAAGATGTACTGTGTTTAAAAAAAAATGTTATAAACAAAAAAAAAAAACGTTTAAGGTTAGACTCGAACCACTGACCATCAGCTTACGAATCTGGCGCTCTGCCTTTTGGGTAGAGCGGAATTAAATCTACGTGCGAAAATTAGAACATATATGTTTTGCTTCAAATAAAAAACAAAAGTTTCAAAATTCGAACGTAATTCAATATATATAATGTTATTTTATCGTATCGTATCGTTGTTTGTTTACCCGAGTGGTAAAGCTCTCAACTCATAATTCAAGGACCGTGTTTCGAATCCAGACCAAGGCGCTTTTTTTGAATGAGAATTCAATTTTTCAGCGATTTGATATGTTCCATCAAATAATAGTATATAATGACGTCATCGAATAGGTAGGAATAAAAAATGGCGATATCGTGGCTGGTGAGGGGGAGGGGGAGGAGGAGAGGAAATCGAGGAAAATCATAAGTAACAGTGTATATTGGAAAAATATGTCTTAAGTATGAATAAAAAGTGACAGCGCGGCTTGGCAGGAGGAGGGGGAGGGGCAGGGGGAGGGGAAATCGAGGACATCTTACACTCAGACGGACATTATCGGCTATTAATATATAGATAGTCGTATGGAGAATGCTTCCGCATCAGATCTGGTTTTGCTTTAACAAGCTGAACTTGAAAAAACGCAATTTGTACAAGGCGACCCAGTCTTCACAATGCATCATACGCGCACATTTTTGCTTCTATTTCAATTAACTGTTTTCTATACGCCTTCTATTATTATTTATTTTCTTCCGCTGGTCATATATTTTACATGTTCGCATGGAGATGTTTATTAAATTTGTTTATCTTAGTCAAGGGCTCTGTTTGTCGTATTATGTTATCATTTGTACGTGTTGTACATAGAGTATTACATAATATGTACATATTAAAAAGATACTTCACTAGATTTTATTTGAGAAGATTTCAGCGGAAATTATATAATTTAATTTAGGATTTTAACTGAAGGTGCTTGGTGGAATTTTAATATTAAATTTGAACCGTTCAAATAATGTACATTCGCACACGTTTTGTCATTAACGACCAGGGATCAACTGACGTTTAGTAAATGAATGTTTCGTGTTTATATTATAACTAAATGTTTACTCACTGAATTTAAAGCTATTGCTGGCGAAATGAATGAACCCATTAATGAATAATGGAAATTATATATTATTTTAATTTTATGTCCGCGCACAATTGTATAGCCTATGACAGGGATGGGAACCTATGGCACGCGTGCCCGAGGTGGCACGTTTGATAAATTGGATGGCACGCGAACGATTTCCAAGTTCAAATAAATTAGTATGTTTAAAAAAATAAAATTTTGATTAAATAATCCGTGAATTATTAATTTATTCCGTTAAATTAATTTTCAAATGTTTCCCAAGATGAACTACAATCGCTTAAAAAAATCATTTTGTTCATTTTTTTACTGCTTGGGCACGCCACACAATCGAGAAATAATATTTGAAGATTTTTGCCACGCGGACCCAAAAAGGTTCGCCATCTCATACCATACTCAGTAGTTCAAACGGGATGAAAAGGATCGGGTTAATACAGGACTAGTGGCTAGGTAATCGTTTGCGCGTTCGTGTCCTCTCAATAAATACAGTATTTTCTACCACATGTATAATTCTTATAATTTGTATATTTTAAGAATATTCACCATCAGTAAAAGAAGGTGCTTTACCGCCAATATTAATCGTTTTACAGCGATGATCATGAGGTGATAACATGTCCTGTTTCAAGACAATATACAAAAGCTTAGATCGTTTTTGCATATGACATTCACTGTTTAATATTAACTAACTTAATCCAACAATTCAACAATTCTTTATACTTAAAAGTTTACTTTTGTAAGTTCACGAACTATTTTGATTAATTAATTACTTAACTAATATTACATTTTTTCTGGATAAGTGACATTCTATACCGAGACGGATTGAAATATCCAGCGTCGGCTATTATCGAAATTTTCTTTAGAATTCCACCGCGATTAACTCGGAAATGCGAGCAATTTGAAAAATTTCACTGATCTCCAATTAATGGCGCATTTGCACATGGTCTCACGCGATCAAAACTCATTTGAAAAGTTTTATGTTGATGTCATAGCTATTAACGGATAACCAACGCGCAGATATACCACTATGATCTGATCTGAGCCATTGTGTGTGACAGTGATAGGCAATTATTTTTTTAAAAAATTGGATTAGAACTACTTTAAAAGAAAATTGCTCAATTATATCAATGTACTCTCACTTCTGGCCACTTTCAGATTGGTTTTGTTGAGGTCTTCAAACATTAGTTTTAAAAATGAAATTTTGATTTAAATAATCTTAGTTATCAAATCCAACACTACAAACGTCATTACAGATTACGTAAAAGAGAGACACATTTTCGGATTGAGTAAATAAATATTCAAACACATATTTCTGTACATTTATTATACTAACATAAACCATTTCTTGGAAGTAAGACTTTAAAGTTTATAGTAAGGTACTTAATAATTAATGTATTTAAGTATTATAAACAGTGGCGGATTACCCTATTAGCGAATGAGGCTCGCGCTTGGGCCCTCCGAATCTAAGGGGCCTCAAACTTATATTATAAAACCCATATACTTTTTGTTAATATTTTAATTATTTTACCTGGAATTTTCTGACGTTTTTATACTATTCGAAAAACGGGGCCTCCAAATTTTATTGCGACTGAGGCCTCCCATGTGCTTAATCCGCCACTGATTTTAATTCGAAATTGTAGAATGGGGTTCTCTTAATATTGTTACATGCGATAATTTTGAAAAATGATATTTCATCTTGATTTACGTGACAATTCACTGGAAATTATTAGAAAAAAATAGAAAAGGCGAAAAAACTGCTTCGCTAATTTGATTAAGAAATAAAAATGTGTGTGGTCTACTATGTATATGCAATGTGTTATCTACATAAAGTTCAAATAAAACATCACATTTTCTCTTTAATCATTTTCCTACATTAATCGTTTAACCGATCCTTTGAAAACAGTAGGAGAACTGTTATTCGTAGAAATTAATGTATACGTGGTTATTTGCAGACAAGCATTACACGTTTGTCACATGTTATGGTTTGTACATCGTCGTGCATATGAATATCCATCTCTACGACAGTAAATAAGTATCGACGTTTTCGCATGAACAACATTCTGTTTTTTTTTTCATAATGTCGGATCCATTGTACAGTGGTCAACGTCGTTAGCTTCCATGCCGAACTTTACGAACCCCAGTGCGAATAAATTTTTTCAAACGATTTTGTCTAAATGTGATGTCTAAAAATCCCCTCCCTCCAAAATTCCAATCATAAAATAACGGGGTGTAGCGAGTGTGATAAGCCAACCACTAGTCCTGTCATGCCCTATCCTTTTTATCCCTACTGCTTCATTCGAAAAAGAGAGGTTGAGCGACTGAGTAAGTTATCATAGAAAAACTCCTGTTGAGATACCTCCATTTAGGAGGCCATATTTTCCACATTGGTAGTGGACATGGATTAAAAATATATTATTTTGGTTATACTGTAATAAATATAGAGTAATAATTTCGTTATAAATATGTACGCAAAGTTTTTTAATTTCTTTTAGGTACATATATGGATATTTTAGTAATTGATGACACACATTATCAATAGCAAAGCAATTTGCATCAAAGGACACCGTTCAATGGTTCTTCACCTCTTTGATTCGAGGATATCCGCGTGCACCACGTGACCACTCATGGGCACTCAATATATTATTATTATTATTTTATTCCATCTCGTCTATTCAGTAAGAAATACAAGTAGGTAATGCGAAATAATAATAATGATTTAATCGCAAGGAATCAGCTGTCCGATTTATGGCGCGCAAATTGCTTGGCGAAATCAAACAAGATGGCGGACCAATTGGCAACAGCTGATCGATGGACGGCAGCGTCGTTTGTCGAGTAAAGATTAATTTAAAATACATAAGAAGCTGCCAGTCACTACTAATGAATGTCATGCTGTTAATAAATATTTACCTATATCAATTATATATATACATTTTTTCTCTTTTATGGATCGGTCTCACATTTTGGCCTTATTCATTTATTTTCTCTTTAATTGTCAAAAGACTTGACAGCCGTAAAGTCTTAAATAAACATACGCATTTCTTGAATTGTACGCATATCAAAATATAAAAATAACCTACTAATGCGTATAAAATAGAATCGCACTTTTTTCGATTATGAAATTTTATATCTTGGCCGGTAATTTAATATGTTTTCATATGTTTCGTGCGTATTTAGACCAGCTCCGGTTTCACTGATCGTGAGCAATATCAACTTAAAAAAATGTAATTTTAATATAATGCCATTCCACCACGAATTGATCGTGTAGACCTTCAAAGTGATACATGGTTTCGTTGAACTGTGTCTTATTACGTCAATAACGATATAATCAAATACTTACAGCATACGGTTTTAAGAACATATGAAGATCGACTCATAGTCATTAAGCCTTGTCATATTAGTTAGTGACATTTGGTTAATACTGTCATAGACGTCGTCTCATATCCTCGTTATCAGAACGACACAATGCTGCATGTTTACTGAATCAGTTTCCTGTTTTTTTTTTTAATTCAACAAAACATTTATCATATATTTGACGAGAATAAATCATCATTCTGAGAAACGTTCAAACAAACGATATAGACAGTTTTCATTACATCTATTATGCACATTTTTTTATCCGCCGCCCTTCAAAATCAAGACAGTTGCGAATCGAGGTATAGGCAATATGACACGTGCACGTATGCTACCAGTTTTAGTGCGGCAATGTATAATTGAATCATCGAGTTACAAAAAGCACTCTGGAAGCCTTTTAAAGTGTTGAGTAAATTACGAAAAACTGCTGTTACCTAACCTAACCTAACATACATTAGATGTATTCTTTTTTAAAATTGTCTTTATGTGTGTTAGCAAATCTGATAAAACTTTAATTCGTACGCAGCTCAGTGGCTTAGTGCTTACAAAAAAAATCTGGAAGCGCTGATTAATTACATTATTTTAATGCATTGGAAGGCTACAACAAAATTTCCAATCAATAAATTTTTACAAATATCATTTTATATAAATACGTAAAAATAAAAAAAATATTGCAAAATTGCCAAATATTTTAAAAAATAAAGTGTGAGAGCGTCGACCCCACGCGCTCCCGCCCCACTATACCATTGATGTAGATAAGGCTTAAATATTTTTTGAAAATTAGTCGCAAACAGTGGTTTTTCACAAATGACAATTTTTTTTGAAATGATTGCCTCACTAGGTAGGATGGACTTTGAAGCTCTCACCCACCCGCCTTACTAGATAGAATTTAAGCCAAAGAAAAAAATGCGTTCACAGCTCTTTTTCTTAAAACATCGTTCTGAATGGATTTGCAACTCGATTATTCAATTAATCTAATCTCTAATTTTTTTCGCTGTATTTTTAATTAGTAGCTAACTAACGTATCGCCCCGTCACGTCAGTGGTTATGGAGAGACGTTGGAACTGGCTGGGTCACGTGCTGCGGATACCTCCGGAAAGCCTCAATCCTGCCTGCCTTTTCTTCCGACCGGTGGGATTCCGGCGCCCCGGACGTCCGTCGTTTACTATCCATTGGATGTACTCGGCGGAACTGAGGGATGCTGGAATGTCATGGGAGGAAGCAATGCAATTGGCGTGAGACAGGGAAACACGGAGGTGCCGCGTGGCTGCCATGTGCTCCACATATGGAGCGAATATGGTCAAAGAAAAAGAAGATCTATAGTATTTAGTTAGGGCATCTGCATAAGTATAAATAGCATTATAAGTTTCTTTTAATCAAATTTGAATAAATTAATTATATGGCGTCATTAAGCATCTTGAGATATACATGATAGTATCATGTACGTAGATATCATTTTATTCCATACACGTTATGCTATCTTATCTTACTTCATAATCAAATTGAACATGAAATTATAATTATTTCTATTTGCATTATGTTTATAAATAAGTTGCATTGTTTGCTAAGAGAAGATTTATGACACTTCATGCATGTTTACTCTTCATGTTGAGCCTTATTTATGTGCCTGTGAAATATTCTTGTACTATATAATTCACTCCATCCAGTTATGTTGTAGATGTCATAATAATTATCAACGTGGAAAATAAACGAAATAGTAGTGCATATTTTCTAGCGGAATATATTCCATCATCGTCCCAGTGCCCCGCATCTCCGCCGAGTACATTCTATAGGTGGTCATCTGCGGCCTTCTACGGGGACGGGATCCATCTGGTTGATAGAAGAGTCAGGCAAGATTCAAGCTCCATTCGGGCATCTGCAGCACGTGCCTAAGCTGGATCCATAGCCGTTTTTTTTTTTAATTTGGACTTAATAAGAGGCTGGTTTGTCCGATTTTTTTATCTTCGAGTTCCTAGTCAAAGTCAAAGGCATCTTACTTCTACTATTCGCCGAAAGAACGTATTTTTAAAGCATATTATTTTTAATTAAAAATAAATATTTGACATCACAGCTTACGCTAATGCGTCAAATATTTTGAAGTTGAAAGATCATACGAGATATACTCGATGTGAATTTTTGTAAGTCACATGAGATTAACTCAAGGAGAATTAACTTCACGAACACCCATGTCTTAGATCTCAAATTAAAATTGAAAAAATCCAATTTGACATTGACCTTACCGGGAATCCAACCCAGGGAATCGAACTGATCGGTAGAGCAAGCTCTTACCAACTAAACCACAGCGGGCGACATGGTTATGTATACGGTTACCTCATGCCTTTGTAATGTGTCACGAATCACAACCGTAAAGCAGCACTCCTTGTCAAGATGTATGCGTCTAACAAGTGGCACGTAGCTATTTCTAATGGAATCACGAGCTTTTTACACAGATTGCCATCTCCTATATGTGATGAGCAGCGGCGAATTATCTTATAAGCGAATGAGGCGCGCGCTTGGGGCCTCCTAATATTAGGAGCCTTGTTCAGATTTTTCTTAATTTACGTGCAATTTTTTGACGTTATTATGTTATCTGAAAAAATAGGGCCTCCAAATGTTATTGCGCCTGGGGCCTCTCTTGTGCTTAATCTGCCACTGGTAATGAGTGAAACCAGTCTTAATCTTCAATACAAAATGTGACATTGGTACAAAAAGTGATCATACGAGATATACTCGATGAGAATTTTTGTAAGTCACATGAGATTAACTCGAGGAGAATTAACTTCACGAACACCCATGTCTTAGATCTCAAATTAAAATTGAAAAAATCCAATTTGACATTGACCTTACCGGGAATCCAACACAGGGAATCGAACTGATCGGTAGAGCAAGCTCTTACCAACTAAACCGCAGCGGGCGACATGGTTATGTATACGGTTACCTCATGCCTTTGTAATGTGTCACGAATCACAACCGTAAAGCAGCACTCCTTGTCAAGATGTATGCGTCTAACAAGTGGCACGTAGCTATTTCTAATGGAATCACGAGCTTTTTACACAGATTGCCATCTCCTATATGTGATGAGCAGCGGCGAATTATCTTATAAGCGAATGAGGCGCGCGCTTGGGGCCTCCTAATATTAGGAGCCTTGTTCAGATTTTTCTTAATTTACGTGCAATTTTTTGACGTTATTATGTTATCTGAAAAAATAGGGCCTCCAAATGTTATTGCGCCTGGGGCCTCTCTTGTGCTTAATCTGCCACTGGTAATGAGTGAAACCAGTCTTAATCTTCAATACAAAATGTGACATTGGTACAAAAAGTGATCATACGAGATATACTCGATGAGAATTTTTGTAAGTCACATGAGATTAACTCGAGGAGAATTAACTTCACGAACACCCATGTCTTAGATCTCAAATTAAAATTGAAAAAATCCAATTTGACATTGACCTTACCGGGAATCCAACACAGGGAATCGAACTGATCGGTAGAGCAAGCTCTTACCAACTAAACCGCAGCGGGCGACATGGTTATGTATACGGTTACCTCATGCCTTTGTAATGTGCCACGAATCACAACCGTAAAGCAGCACTCCTTGTCAAGATGTATGCGTCTAACAAGTGGCACGTAGCTATTTCTAATGAAATCACGAGCTTTTTACACAGATTGCCATCTCCTGTATGTGATGAGCAGCGGCGAATTATCTTATAAGCGAATGAGGCGCGCGCTTGGGGCCTCCTAATATTAGGAGCCTTGTTCAGATTTTTCTTAATTTACTTGCAATTTTTCGACGTTATTCTGTTATCTGAAAAAATAGGGCCTCCAAATGTTATTGCGCCTGGGGCCTCTCTTGTGCTTAATCTGCCACTGGTAATGAGTGAAACCAGTCTTAATCTTCGATACAAAATGTGGCATTGGTACAAAAAGTGTTTTTTTTTTAAATTTGAGCTTGGTATAAATCCCCATAAAGAAAAGTGAGACAACAGCGCCTTCTGCATCCTCCCTCTACTAAAACATTTTTGGTTTTTATTATTTCTCGTCTCTTGCAATTTTTTGTTTGCTTGAGATACGTGCTCGAAGAGACGGTTTTTCGTAATGAAATCAAATTATATTCGAAAAATATTTCAAATTCTTCGACTATGGAATTCCGAAGAAAGTCTATGTTAAACTTCCCGGTATTAATTCTTCAAGTGCCTTAATCATTCGGTAGTTTTTGGCCAAACTAAAGATCAACCGGTTCTCAAACAAAATTGCTCTGGACGTTTATCAGTTTTTATTTTTCATTAGCGCTGATTTATTCGATTTTTATTGAAATTTTAGTCAAATTTATGTGAGCATTAATGTCGCTAGAAACCCATTTAACCTTCCGTGTGTGATGGATGGCCAATATTGCTTAGCGCGCGTTGTCATATTCAAATTAATGTTTAAACGCATACAACTTTTCAATCGGCTTTTTAAATACTTAAAAATGACTCGCAACTCGAAAACATGATACGTTATAATCTCTAATAATAATAAACTTTGATACTTGTTTCGGGATTAAGACTTATTGATGACAGTCCGATATTTGAATGTCAACATAAACATGGGTGTCTATTTAACGTTATCAATATTACTTTTAGGTTAACCGTTTGCATCATTGATATTCTGTTCCGCGCTACCACTACCACATACAGACATACATAAACTTGTTATAATGGATTCAACGGTTTATTGCTTAATATATTATCATTTTTTGTGTTGTATATAATGTGCAGTGTATTGACTTCTTTATAAAGTAAGCTGAAAAAATATATTACCGTTACTAATTCCCTTACAAGACGCAAATGTAACACCAAAGTCAATTTGTTAAATATAACACTATTTTGCAATATAAATAAGAATGTAAAAGTGGATGAGAGGATGTAGGGCCAAATAATATTTTAAATAGCAAATTTATGCAATTATTGATTGAAAATAAATGTGAAACATTTGACATTCTTGTTAACAAGACAGTATATTTACTGGGTCATCAATGTTTTTAATTTTATTTAAAAAAAAAATGGTAAACCTCTAGTTACGAAAAGTAGGTATTCTTCCAAAAAACCCATTAAAATTCATCAAAAAAAGATGTTTTTGTATTTTAAAATTGTTAACTCTTCCGTAATAAATTATGTTTAGAAATAGGTTACTACGTCAATATATTTATTGTAAAAAAATCGTATTTATTTGAATTTATGTAGGTTTTTACCAAAAAAGTAGAATGAATATTTCAAAATAAAGTTTAGTTTTGGCTGAGGGATATAAAATATTGTTTTCTTTTTCAATGCATTATAAGGTAATCAAAAATGATTGTTTTACAAAGTTGAACAGTGTCGTAACCTAAATAATTATTTATTTATGTGTCACAGAAAAGTCATTCGCTTAGATTCCAAAACCATATTTTTTCTTATCGATAAGTCGTTGATTGAAATTTTATTTACAAACCCGAAGCGAATTTTCGATTTTGTATTTCGAACGGTGACGTTCTTTTTTCAATGTCCACTTTACATAAACATTAGTTTGTATAAGATTGCTCACAAGAGATGATCTCTTAGAATAAATATCACATGGTTTATAAAGGTAAATAAATATCTTATTTATTTATCTAAATTTAATACATTTTTTTCCCAGTTGTATTTTTACGTCTCTCTTGTCTAATTATCATGGTTACACTGCATTCATAATGTAATTTATTACTGATCGTATTGGTGTTTTTTTGGCTATATGTATTAAATTTTTATCAACGTTGAACGCTCACCTCTCGTAATATTTTGTTAGCTTTGAATGGAACGCTAGGCCGGGAGAAAGTGAGAAGACAACATCGTCTGATGCTTGTCAAAAATATAAAATGATTAAAAATACACAGAAGCGCGAGATTAAAATGTCACTCGTGTCTCCTCTTTTTAGTCGATCGCTCGCTCTCTCGTTCAGTTATTGGATTGCTAGAAATTATCAAAGAAAACTTGTGTTCAACTTTTTTCTGGAAATATCATTTCATTCGTTTGTCATATTCCTATTTTTTTATTCTAGAAACATTAATTTTTAAGCACGTTAAATTATTTTTACTGCATCCTAGAACATATTCGTATAGCTTCCATTAATTCCACATTTTTAAATAAAGATCATGACCGATATAACGTATCAGGGCATTGCAACTGATGAATCACAGGCATTATTAGGAGTAACTACTTGTACTTTAATAAATGCTCGTGCTGAGCGAAACCGGTCCGGATCATTATTTAGAAATGTGAAATTAGTATGAAAAAGTTTTTAATATTATGCCGTTTTACCTAGAATATTATTTCATGAAATATAACCGCCCCTGCATATACAAGAGGTGAATTGATCGAATGCCACATTGACCGGCCGCCACTGGTCGCGATATATGTGAATACAGGAAATTAATAATGTACTATCAAAAAAATGAAAAAGTACGTATGCAAAAATGTTTTATGTGACATAGAACATTCCTGCATACTCCTGTATTGATCGACAATAAATAAATAGTGCTTATTAGTGGCTGAATGAGACTGCAGAATAGTATTCAGCATTCAACCCCCATTGTAACCACCTCTGGATTTCTGATTGCAATTGTGTATTTATAGAAATGTAGGACTTTAGGAAACCCAACTACCTCTCCACGCCATCACTCTTCTGTCATGATTGGTCCAGATGATCTAAAAGATCTCGAAAATAGAGAACAACACACTATTCTCATTGCTTCTACGTATTAAGATCAACATATTTACTAGACTTTAAAAGTCATGATAATGTAAGAAACTAATTAATTAAAGGTTGAATTTAAATGGGATCTTCATAATATGATTATTAATTTGTATACATACTAGAATTAGGTTGCTTACCTACTAAATACACAATGTGATGTTTTTATTGCGCTTCCTGGCGAAGACAATGGTGATCCTAATACAAGCAATTAGAAATAAATTGTTCGCGAATATCGCTGTTATCTTGAATAGCGTATACATATTGGCACGAGGTCAAAATACTATAAAGCATCTACTGCTTATACAACCGTAAAAAAACTACAACAAAAAATACTAATCCATTGTATATTTTACACTCGAATCTTCGAACGGTGCAGCTGTGCGAAAGAGATGCACAATTGTTTACATATCTCTATTTCACTTTCTTCAGCTTATCGCTTCGAAAGGAGTGGACTCACGAGGCCTGTAAAGCGAGAGAAAGTTATTATCGTATGGGCTTGTCTCGCTCTCTCGCGATGACATCATGGTGTATTTCTGTATACGAAGGTAGATAAACGTGAATCCGTGAATGTTGTACGCCGGCTGTAAAAAAACGTAAACAGCAAGTAGGCTGTGTTAATTCTATGGTCGGTAAACTATAAATTGTATAGGTACGTTACGTTGCTGCTATCACAACAAAGAAATTGAGAATAGTTTTCTCGTTTCGAAAAGATTTTTGTTTAATAATGTTTCTTCATGACCTGATTTAATATTACAATCAATATTTTCGTTAATTTAACCACCCGGTTGAAATACAAAGTACGATTTTATATCTTCCAGGACGCATGGGGTAATAAAATACATTATCATGCCCGAAGCCTCTTAAAATGCTAGATGCCCTATCTAAGGTGACCAGGTGTTGAAAATGTCAAAAGGAGGACACTTTTTTTTAGCTTTTCCAGGGGTTTTAAATCCTTAATCCCAGAAATCTGCGGATTTCAATAAATAACCAGCGTGGGACGTTTTTTTTAGCTCTTCCGGGAATTTCAAATCCTAAATCCCAGAAATTTGTGGATTTCCGCAACGTTCGCCATTATGCTCTTCCCTGTATCGTTTCCTTACGCCTGCGTAGGAAGACAAAGAGGACAATTTTCCCTAGAGGAGGAAACAAATTTTTGAGGAAGACAAAGTTTCCAAAAGGAGGATAATCCTCCTCAAAGGAGGACGTCTGGTCACCTTACCTATCGGAGGCTATCGCAAATATTATAACTTGACTAGTTGAGATGGAATTTTAACTCGAGAAGGTATACATACAAATCGGTTGTCTCACCACCTCCCGTTATGTGTATGTAGCCGGTGTTTCACGTCCACCTTTCATAACGCAATAACAATAAAAAAAGAAACCAATTTTCTCACCATGTTCTTGGACCGCATACAGAGCTGCATGGTTCCGATATTTTTACCTTGCACCATTGTGCACACAATACATTATAAATAAATACCTGCTTATATTTAATTACATATATTTTTTTATGATGCTGAAAAATATATTTTTTTGTGAAGGCAGAACCAATAATTAATTATAAAGGAGTTTTCTCACTTCAACTCTTCATTTTTGTCTGTCTTGAAATTATTGATTTTTATTTAAATATATATTTCTTATTTTATTATGATGTGACTAACTTCTTCCCTGGAAATATGTACATATTTTAGTATCCAGCAGGCTTGGACAAACTACAGCAAGTCGCGTATTTTTGCTACCATTCGGCCAATAGATTTTTTATTAGGCAACACTAATTATTTTCAATACAATTGATTCATTATTCACGATAGAAATTTATTTATGTCTGAAAATAGTGTTTTTGCGGCCCAACGTACTTTTTTTACATTTTTGCGTATGGTTGACATCTTTTGTTTTTTACTCTCAAGTTTCGAAAAAGGAACCGATTTCTTACGCATTTCGTGCACATATTTGTCTCATTAAGTTTTTAAATGACATGTGAAGGTGAATGCCGTCATGTTTCATTTCCTCGGATGACGCTTTCCGTCCACCGTCCACGTGTCTCATTTCCGCAACCACGTGTTTTTTCGCACGAATTTTAAATAAATCCGCGATTCTAAACACACTCTGCCTAGTGCCGATATCAATATCTGACGTCACCGTGTCCTCCTCTTCAGCTATGCTGATGTCATGTCTGTCTGCGTTCAAACCGGACTTTCAACGTATTTTTCTTTAGTTTGTCTCTGTTTATGTTTCATTCAATATGTTATTTCGCATTTCTCATGGGGGTGACAACTGACAACTATGCGTTCGCGTTACAATATCGCCCTTTAGTAAAAACGCCAAATTAAGTTAGCTTTAGCATCATAAGGATAAGGCCGCGGCCTATAATAGGTACTAGGAAGGGATAATGGCCTTTTGCCTCTACGAGCTGTACAACAGGTAGGACAGCAGTTATCAAGTTCGGTTTTGTATACAAAAAATGTACTAACTGTCGTTATCTAACTCATTTAATAGACAAATAACATTTTCTACAGAACATGTGATTATGGATTATAATGTATGACGATAGAAAAGAAAAAAGAAGTAATAGAATTAGAAAGAGAAAAAAGATTAGGACTGTTATGAAACAAGAGTGTTTGAATGGATTGTCAATTTGTCAAAAGAATAGGCACTAAATCTGAGGTCAAGAATTTACATTCCTTTTACGGATAAATATTATCTTTCCCATTGACATTAAAAATACATATTACTGAATAAAGTTATAACATATAATAATGTTTTTAAGAAGTTGCACTGCTGTCAGAATTGTAAAAGGGGGCCAATTGAACAAAAAAGGTAAAGCAACCCTACTCTATAAGAAATCAGCGGAAGGCGATCTCTTACGAAGTACATAACTAATTTTGCTAGTGTTTATTAGTTTTTACAACATTTTAAAATTCGCTTTATTACTAGCATGTCATGTTCTCTTGATAGCTACTGCATATATAAATGATACATCTTTGATTGGGTCATTAAGGTGGTTGTACTATAATAATACTTTATAGGAATTTCTAGAGAGTAGGGCATCCAATTCCGCACCCTTATTTTGATCCAGGGATTTCGGTATTCACATTTTTTTCAGGACCCCGGGATTGATCATTTATCATTGTTTCGGAAAATTCTAGCGAAGAATGTGTTAATTTAACTGATACTACAATAGAATTATTGTCGCCTAAAAGACCTATTTTTTTAGCTCCATTCTCTGAAAAAGTAACGTATGCCGGTGAATAAGTGTTCCAGCCCTGCCGAGTTTTTTTCTCTTTTAAAGTTTTCTTATGTGTTTCCGGGATTGCGGAATCGCCAAATGTTTCGCGATTCCTGATCCTGGGATTGGAGCCCTAATAGAAAGGTAAAAGGACGTTTGTGATTTTCACGCAAATCATTAAATACTAAAATAACGAAGCAAGAATCGTCCAATAATTAAAACGATCAACGAAATGTAACGAATTGCGCCATACGCTCTTTTGGTTTTCAAACGAGATAAGCTGACAGTCTTCCTGTTTGTCACCAATCAAACTATAAATTGATGATAAATGGAATGTTGGTATTCTATTCAACAATAATAAAATGACGTATAGCATATTTGAACTCTGTATTTATGATAACTGGTTCAATTCAGACTGCTGAGTTATGACGTCGCTCAAAGGTCATTGATTTCGATTTCTCGGCATGCTTGTGTTAAACTCAAATTATCTTCAATAGAAGAATACATTTACAAAAATAGTGACCCTTGCTTTTGTATTTTATTTTTGCTTCTTTACAATGTCTGGTTTTATTGCATTTAATTAATTAGATTTTTCTTTCAATGTTGTACATAGCTTAATTATTGAATCTTTATCTTATTTATATAATTATTTTACCCTAGTGTTGTAACATAATAAGGTAAAATCTCGATATTACGAACTACTGCGGCCGAAGGTTGTCATTTTAAATCGATATAAAGTAACCACAAACACTGCCTACACCATTTGTTTTATCACTTTTATTTATATATTATGTATACCAGCGGTGGCCAAGATGTAGCCGTTCCAAGTGGTGCTCCGAAACAATAATTGAGTGTGTATTATCTATGCCAGTGGAGGGGAACCTGCGGCCTTTTGGCTACTCTTTTGACTTGATCAAAATATTTACTTTGATCAAAAAAAATATACGCAAGCGTTTAGAAAAAGAGCGTAATCAACCCGTTATATGTTCGACAGTCGAAAAAAAGGGGCGGCGGTGCTAACGTTTTTTTTTACTGCGGCCTTATGTTGAATCAGATAAATGAATGTGTCCTTTTGAAATCAAAAGGTTCCCCACCCCGATTTATGCATTTTGTTTTTCTTTCATACACATTATATTGTGCTTTTTTTTTTGTATACATACATTGTAATCAAATAAATTCAACGCGACTGTGCTTGGCTAAGGGATCTTTAAATCATTGTCCAACACGCGTTAAAAAGGATGCTACATCATAGTATTATGATCGTAAACTTACTCATGTAATTTTCTATACGATTAAAAGATTTTTTTAAAATTAGAATTATTGTATTTTAGGCATTTATTATCGTATTGTAACAGAACAATAATTCTAATCAAGTTGAAAATAAAATATGTTTTGCTTATGTTAGTAAGTATATTTTTACAAATCATTAATATTCAGTGTAATACCGAAGTTACCAACTTTATTTTTTTATCACACACTGATCATCGATTAAAAAAGCTCACAAATTGAGCGAAGTCAGTCCTGTTTTATTTAATTTAATTTTTAGAATGCGTACGATAATAGTCTACCAATAATTTGTACTCAGAGTCAATATTGATAAATTTATCAATTTTTATTTTATTATTTAAAAAAGTGAATGTCCTTAAAGTTACCACCGAAATCATCGAAAATATCAGGGCTGTAGAGTCGGAGTCGTGGAGTCGCGATGTTTTGGGCGGAGACGGAGTCGTGAAAATCGAGCGACTTAGACCCATTTATAAAAAATATTTAATGATGTGTATTCAAACCACAATAGTCCATACTCCATAGTGTTGACATTGCATGCTTGGCTGACTAAATATGATTTGATGGAATACATATTATGTTAAAATGAAATGACTAAACAATTTCTTCGTAGTCGGAGTCGTTTATTATTTTAAATCTGGAGTCGGAGTCGTCTTTTTTTAATCGACTCCACAGCCCTGGAAAATATAAATAAATTCAATGTGACCAGAACAAATTTGAATAATCTTGAAAATGTTTTTCTTGCATGAAAGTTTTCCGCTAAGAAATTTTCTAAATAATTATTATTTTTTTCTTATATAATAATATTTATTTAAAATTCATTTCTGGGCTAAAGACGACAGTGGCAGTAAGTAGTGTGTAGCAACCATTATGAAATATCCTTAAAGAGTCCATCTACCGAATCAGCTGTTAGTTTATCAAGGATACTACACTAAATATGGAATGTTTGTAATTCCGTAAACATTCTCGTGATAATATGTTGTATATTTAATTAGCATAATGTAAATAAATAATTTAACTACATATTATTTAGTAATCTTAGAATGGATGATTTAGTCATCATTTCAGTAGAAAAAAAATTAACATATGCCATAATAATATGCCACTGTGGTCGAGCATACACTAAGATCATCAATAATGAATGCCAGTCAACGGCGTAATAAAATTAAAAACATTATATTTAAAAAAATGTCAATATCATATTTTTTGTGGTTTTCTATAAACTAATCATTTACTTTGTATTAACTTTCACAAGAATCATAAAGTATCATTGTTGTATATTGCGAAACATTTATCGATTATGACTAATGGAATTCAATGCTATGATTTTTTTTAATCCGTGTCCGCTCCCAGTGTATAACATATGCCTTCCTAATGGAGTTATCTAAACAAAAGTTTTTCTACGATAACTGTTTGTTACTCAATTACATCTCTTTTTTCGAATATTGATAAGGTAGGAAAATCTTATCTTATCAAATTGGATCTCTACCAAGTGAATTTGTATGCAAAGTTTATCACATTAACAAAATAATAACATTAATGTTTTGATAACTTTTCTCACATAATTCAACAGTGAAAATAATCAATTTGACGTGTTGGTAAGATTATCTCATAACTTTGAACCGTACTGTTATTATCTCGACCCATAGTAAGGTTATGACCCCGCAATTTAAAATAAAATGACAGATGTTTCAAAATTATTAAAACTAAAATAATTATTCTTTGCGTGAAATATTTTTTTGCAACTGCGCCTGTTTGTTGTAAAAACTCAGTCCACGTGTTTTTACAAAAAAAAATATATAATTATTAGTATCGTAAAATTTGCATTAAATATCAATCTAATATTATGAATGTATTCAGTTTGAATTATTATATTATAGTAATACTATTTTATTTTCAGTCACAAAAGAAACTTTTACTCGACTTTTATCATTTGTCAAAAATAAATAGATCGACGAAATGTTTGAATGAAAAAAAATCACGACTGTTAGTCATTTTATTTTGAGTGATTGCTACAAACGATCAAGTTTGATAACTAGGAGACTTACAGCAACCATTATCAAAACTGTCAAAAATTAATCTTATTAATGAAAACTTTAAAAAAAAGTTTTTTTTAGATTTAAAAAAAATAATAATTAGAAAATGGAAAATTCAATCTTAAATACTTCTATTACTAATTTGTGTGAAAGCAATTGGCGAAGACAAAGCTTATTTGTCGGAACTTTCTTTTCAAATTATATAAAAATACTTATTTGTACTTATTCTACTTATATTTAATATTATAAGCAATCGCGAAATCGGTCCTGATCATATTAAATATAAGTGGAAATAGTACAAATAAGTATTTTTATAGAATATATTTTTGGTATGTGTAGTGATAGCATTTTCATTTATTTCTGTAATTAAGAAGCTGTTTGACTGATGGATTTTCCTCTCATTATTATATTATATTATATTTATAATCTCTCTTTTTACATTATTTAAAGTCTTTAAAAATTTTTGCCGAATATAAGAATGAGAAAGAACATTTTTTTTGTCGTTTTATTTTTAAATTCGATTGCGATAAACTGAGTAAAATAAAACTCTTATTTGTACTAATTCCAAATGTTTTAAAATATGTAATACACTTTCACCAAGAATTGATAGTAAACCCATTAAAAGTAAACTGAAATAATTTATAATTTTATTTAAAATACCACTTATTATCTGTGTGTGACACACAGGAAATAAGTTGTAAAATATTTTTTATTTGCGTAGCTGAAGTGTCTTTTAGGATTAAATTTAATGTCACGGACCTAGCCGGATCGCCGCCCACACATTGAATCCCCCTGTCAAAAAGTGGTGACGTATGGTTTTGTATGTGTGAGAAGACGTGATTTGCAATTATGTGTTAGTTGCATTATAATTTCACGCCTAAGAAGAGCCAATTACAAAATTTGTCATGGAATATCTTTGTTTTTATTGTGCCGTTAATATCTAGCGCTGTGTGAAGTTTCCCATAGAAAACTTACCGTAAAAATGATTATATCGGTGTTTGAAAAAACCTGCATTAATTTTCTGTACTAACTACTATTGATCCAGTGGTGCAGTTAAACTTTATAATCGAAATTAACTAAACAAATAAATCTGCGATGACTGTTTGTTACTAAGATGCTTAACCTTTCTTTTTCGAAGAAGGTAGGAAGAATGGGTCTAGGGCAGTGGTTAGGTTATTCGTTCCCGCTACGCCCCGTTTTAGGATCGGATATGGTGGAAACAGTGGCGTATTATCCTATAAGCAAACGAGGCGCGCGCTCGGGGCCTCCGAATTTTGGGGGCCTCAAAAATAACTTATTAAATATGGTCCATATACTTTTGGTTCAAATTTTTATATACTTTCACTATTTTATCTGGAATTTTCTGACGTTTTGGTTATCTTAAAGAATAGCGTCGTGAAGCATTAGATGTTTAATCGAAATTGCCGCCAACACAGAAGTCGTTCGTAAATTATTTGTTTTAATTAATTGTACAAATCTAAGAAGCGTTATGATCTTTGATTACTGTAAATGAAAAAAATAAATGTATATTCAATCGTATCTTAACTAAGATGTATAAGTATTTACACATAGCTTCCAATATGAACGATTTCGCGTCGAAATCGGTACGATTGAATATACATTTATTTTTTTCATTTATTCTGACAGTAATCAAAGATCATAACGCTTCTTAGATTTGTACAATTAATTAAAACAAATAATTCACGAACGACTTCTGTGTTGGCGGCAATTTCGATTAAACGTCAAATGCTTCATGACGCTATTCTTTAAGATAACCGACGTTTTTATGTTATCCACAAAACAAGGCCTCCAAATTTTATTGCGCCTGGGGCCTCCCATGTGCTTAATCCGTCACTGGGTGGAAAGGAATTTCAGACATTACATGACATCCATGCCTTCGAACAGAAGTCCATTAATCGATTGACAAATTTATAATTACACTCAATTAAAAAATATACGTATTTATATATATATATTATTTTATAAACTCAAACGCACTAACCAATATTTTTTTACAATTGTTTTTTTACTCAGTCTCTTAAAAGGTTGCCGACCACTGCTGTATACTATTGAATTCCCGATAATTGCGCTGGAAGATATTGTAGCCATTTATTATTACGTCTACACGAGAGTCATTCTACTTTGTGTACCGGAAAAACTAAATCTGTTAACGGTCCACATGTCGGAAATTTGGAATATTTCTGAATCATATTCAAAACACGCATTGCATGACTACGTATAGAATAGATACTTACGGATTGTTTTATAACAGTAAAACTATCATTAACCATAAACGTCTAAATATTAAGAAAACATGTGCATATCTATAAGGTCTTCAAGGCTAAACAAATCACTATGTCTAATTTGATATTAAAAGTGTTTTTTTCATTTGCTTTTGTATAATTAGCATTATCGCCATTTAATAATTAAACAAAATAATTAACATGACAGAATTCATTTTTTTTATAAATATAAAATCAAGAACAAATTAAAAAAAATAAGCAGAATGAAACAAATAATCAGTCGCTATTAAAGTTATTGA
Source organism: Himalopsyche tibetana (assembly GCA_030503985.1). Classification (NCBI taxonomy): domain Eukaryota; kingdom Metazoa; phylum Arthropoda; class Insecta; order Trichoptera; family Rhyacophilidae; genus Himalopsyche; species Himalopsyche tibetana. The sequence continues at coordinate 36,630,720 of JAPJYX010000014.1, read as the reverse complement.
CATGTTTTATAAATTTATTAAAAAAATAGTTTTTCACGTCGCTCCTTACAACTATTTCATATACATACTAAATACTTCATCTTAATCAATTTCTTGTTCTGATAAAAAGTAATATTTATTTGTAATTATATTATCTAAGTGTTCCATTTCTTATTTATGTCGGTTGATTTGGGCTTAGTCAATTTTTAAATTTATTATTTGAATAGTTGTATTAGAGTGCGTTCCAATCCGGGACGTGCGCGCGGGTGTGGTCAAACTGCTGCGCGGCCGCGCGTGCGCATATCTTAGAAGGAACACTGATTGTAACAAAGGTTTTTTAAAACTTTTTTTTATTGTTCTTTCATATTACATTTTTAAAGAATTCGCTAAACTGTAAATCCTTTCATGTGGCAACTTATTAGATTTGCAACTAGGGTATCCAATCCCGGAGCCTTTTTCCAATCCCGGGATTGGGATTAGCTCACCGGGGAATTTGAAATCCCCAATTCGCTATATTTTTTCCCCGGATTATCTCCAAACCTCGTTTTTCTCCTTCAATTTGCCAATTTCGTGTCAATTTTCGGGATTTGCTCAAAATTTCTCAATCCCGGGATCGCAGCCGTGTCAATTGAACGGGATTCCCGGGATTGGATGCCCTAGTGCAACGTAATTTGTTAAAAAGTTATTAAGTGAAGTTACAAAATATGTTAAAAAGATATATCTGCTTAAAATGCTAGGTGACCAAAAACTATGTTTAAAAAAATGTGGTTCATGTAAGAATGTTGAATGTTGAAAAAAAAAAGTGATTCAATAGTAAGTAAGTCGCTGGAAAATAACGAAAGCCAAACAGACTCATGTTTTTGAATACAAATCCATGATTCGATTGAAGATCACAGTATGAAAATTAACTTTCGGGGAATCGAGCCCTTGACCGCTCAAAAAAGTAGAACAAAAGTCCCACCGCTACGGGGCCGGTTAGCTATTTTCGGGATACATATTGATATTCAACTGCAGATGTTTTCCTACTAGTCATAATAATTAATCGAAAATATCCGCGATTCCCGAAACATCCGCGAGAATCCACGTCTCGCTAATCGCCTCTTTCCTCGGAACGTATAGCCGTTTGTCATCTCACGACTAGGAATAAAAAAAATAATCTTTTGAGTATTGACGAAATGTTCGCAAAATTTGGCAGCCGCTTTGGCAAATTGGATGACTCACCTACCGAATTAATTGGGCTTGTAACGAAACCGTTTCGACACATTGTGGGGAAAACGAAATGATTATCTTAATTATTCATTTTAATCTATTCGGCTCATTGATGATCCATAGGAAAGAAATCGTTGACTTTAGACACTCTTTCGGTTTGCCTCGTTTTTATCCCCTGCTTAATTTTTCTTTGGAAATTGTAATTTGGTATGACATGTTATTTTTACTTACGACAGAAGAACACTCTACCACGAAGCCGACAATTATCGCAACGTGACCTTTCATTGTTCCCTCAAAACGGGACGTTGACTTAGTTTTAGTTGATAGTGAGTTTTCTTGAATACACACTATTCAAGAAAACTAATACATCTTAATATTTTTTTTATTTATTAATGAAAATAACGAAAGATTCAAAATGTTCTAGTGCACTTTTTGCGGTGTAATGTAGTTAGAATAAAGGGAATAATCAACAAATACTTCTGAATCTTGATTATAATGTTGTTTTTTGATTTACCGCGATTTTGAATTGTGAATTAGGTTGCCGTCCTTCAGAAAACGGGCCATTTTAAGCTATGCTTGGGCACAACACGATAGACTCCATAAAAACGGGAAGTATGATCACATCTCATATGATGTGACATATTATATGGAAAGGTTTCACCGCCTGGCGTCAAACAAGGAATTATCGCCTTTTCACCAAGTGTTGACAGTGAACATTTTAAAAGTAAAATTGGTTGCGATGGAACTTAAATCGTGTTATTATTAATGCTTCACTATCACTTTAAATGAAATCACCTTTCCTCACTGTTATCTATGATCCACTATTATGTGTTATGACTTATATTCTACTTCGTATTCAATGCTCTTCTTGTACGCCAAGATGCTAGATACATACCTGAATGATAGCTCTACGTAAATGCATCGCTGCAAGAAATGTGTGCATGAGAAAACTGCATATTTTCTCACACTACTACTAGCTCCATTTGTCCAATACTGCAATGCGCCTGCGCTGACCAACCGCTGTCATATCTGATTTTTGAATTGCACGATCAAACTTTAAACACGTCTGAATTGAGTTTTTACGTTTATTTTTTTTAGTTGTCCGTATATTTCGTGATATTTATTAATTCATACAATAAAATATGTGCATTATTGTTATCTAAAACAATGAATAACATATTTATACTGTGGCTTCTGTTTTCAACTTTACTTGTGGCAACCGGTTCTGGGATAGATATTGATACGTAAGTAATCAAAGTAACGAATATCAAGAATAAATTAAAATGTTATGTATCATATTAAATTCGTGTTTCGAAATGAAAAAAATGCCTGACTTTTTGTAGCTCTTTCGGAGATTTTAAAAAAAAATTGCATGCAAAAAGTTTGCATGCCGATTTCCAAAACCCAGGAATTTGCAGATTTCTCGAAATGACAAAAAATCGGACCATTTTGTTTTTAGGTCTCACGCTGATCGAGAATTTTGCTCTTATCCGCAATCGCAAAATCCCGGGATTAATACTGACACGATCCCGGGATCACAAAATTGGACGGGGTTCCGGGGTTGGACGCCCTAGCTTGAGCCCTCGAATAAGTGACAATTGTATCATACATGGCATAAAAAATGTTACGAAATATTTTAATGCTAAGAAGATTACGATTCCATCGAAAATATAAGCAAATAATTCTACTTAACTCATCTATAAAGACGTAGTTCGACTCGGAGCCAGTGATTGTAGTAAGGGGTCCTGCCACCCGGGCGGTTCTTGAATTTTCCGCCCCCGATATTTCCTCTAATTTTGTTACTATTTTTTATCTATGAACTAGAAGTTTTTGCTACAGGTGGCCTAATTTTTTTATGTATAAATATAATTTCTCGAAAAATATTGTATTTATTTTTTAAAACGCCGCCCCCGAAAATATGCCGCACCCCCTTGCTACGCCACTGCTCGGAGCTTTTCAATTTAAATAAAAGGAATAATTTTAATTCGGGCGAAAAGATACGTGTTTTGAACTGTATCACAAACGCTCAAATTCGAATAATCTTGACGGAAATGATTGACGTGAGTCAAAATGAATCATATATTATATTTAAATATAAATCTTTTCACGTGTACAGTAGCGGGTTAAACAGTTTGTAGAAGCGCCTGGAAACATTTCCTGCGGTACAAAATGCAAGGGTAAATAAGATGTGCGAGTCGGAGATTATTCCAGTCGTATGCAGCATCACTATTACAAAGATGGTCGCCCTTGACTCCGCGCATCTGGATTAGTTCTTTGTTTTGTACTCGACAATACAGATTATCCCTCTTACTTACGTTCAAAATACCTAATAACCAGTTTTCAAGACCAAGAAAATAAATGAAATAGTACACCTTGATAAATATTTCATAAAGCGGCATGAGTAATCATTTTTTACAATAAAATCGAATGCTGTCGATTTTTAACAGATTTTTGATTTCGATAACTTATTTGTATTTTTCTTTTTTATTTTAGGGAGGCGCTCCAGGCCTGGTCCGAAAGGGTGGGGCCCCGCGCAAGGCGGGCCCCTGCCGACACTGTTCAGCCCCTATTTAATGATCTTCACTTATATCCTACAAAAATGCAAGGTAATAAAATTATTAATGTTTACATAGTATAGTGGTATATAATTCAATCAATAAATGTTTCATTCATATATGGTTTTATCAAAACATATTGTTATCTTTTGAATATATAGATCAAGCGTGGGTAACCTGCGGCCCTTTGGCTACTAAATTCCTGAGATTTTCAATGTCAAAATCCTTGGAAGACCTTAAAAAAAAAGGTCCTGCGATGGTAATTTTGGGAAATCCGCAAACTTCTGGGCTCTAGAAATTGTTTCCGGACAAATATTCCCTAGTCAATGTTTACTGCGGCCTTATGTCGGATCAGAAAAATGAATGCGGGTTTTAGAGAAGAAAAGGTTCCCCGCCCCTGCTATAGATTCTCACCGTCATTCCAAGAGTACATGCCATGTGAATAAAAAAACATTTAGTGTAGTTTTTAAGAACGAATGAAGGTCAATGTTCAGATCCCGTCGTCATAAAGGGTAACGTCGTAGGAAAATCCAAACGAGGTTATGTCATTCTCTCAACATATCGAAAGCTACCATGTGCTAAGAATCACATTTTTACATACATATAACAAAAATCAATGAACGTAAATTTACTAGCTGGTATTTGTTATCAGAACCATTCGCAAAATACTGGAAAATATCAACAATTCTATGTGTGCTATTTGGTGACTTTCTAGAAATATGTTATAGATAATTAATTATGAAACCTTCCTTATCAGGCTTATCTTTCTTCAATACATCAATAAAATTACTAACAATCTTAAGACGCTTATCTGCATTGATATTAAATTTATCAACGATTTTTTGCCAATGATACATACACTGGGGATTTTTTAAAAATATGCCATGTCTTCAGAAGTCAAACGTTTTGTTAAGTTATGGAGAGACTACTGTAAATCTCAACGTGATTTGTATTAAATAGGTGTACTCTATTGTTTTTGATTGTGCAAATGTCGTAAACGAAAATACAACATGGTTATGCTAACGTTAACGGAAAATACACAAATGGTCGGCAGAGTTATAGAACAAAATGCATCTAGCAGTACAACATTACCGGGTATGGGATTTTTACTAAAATATTATATAAAAAAGCTTTCTTCTAAAAGTTTGTAATGAACTCATTGTTTAAGTATACCAATCGGTTATATTATTTGTGTTTTAGCACTTACTGTTTTCGATGCATTCAACTATACCGACGTAGATTGGGTCTCACTCTCAAGAGACCGATCAATTTCAATTATCGCCTGGCTTTAATCTTTGAATGTTTAAAATACTAGCAACTTACATTATGCTCTCGTATGTTGATAGTTGTATGTATAATCGCCTGGGATTTATTTAAAATATCAAATATTCATATAGGAAATTACTTCTATAAAACTTATATTACGATAGCCCAACGAATTTAACAGGAGCTTACATTTGGTATTGTTTTGTTAGAGCGAAGTTTGAAGAATAAGCGCTTAAATAAAGGTGACTGTTCCTATAGTCAGCCGTGTCCAGTTGTCAGCCTTTTAGCTTAAACATGAATAATAGTGTTTACACTGAAAAAAACAGAATTGTTTAAATATGCGTCTGTAGTTAACCTCTTGAAGATGTATATTTTACTACTAACTAAACCAAACTAAACTGATTTCTAAAAGTTCTGAAAGGCTAACTACTGATTTTTGGTGGCTGAGTACTGATTTTTTTTGGAAAACTGTTCTTATTTAATGTGTGGAACGATATTATCCATTTTTATTTTCACTTGATTACATTATTTGGTACCTGTTTTATAAAATACCAGTGGAAAAAAAATATATTCATTAATTCAATATATCTTTCGAAAAAATACCCGTCCACTGGGACTACTGGAACAATTGCCCTATCGATATAAATTTAAAACCATGTCCTCTCCCAATGTGGAGCATATGGCCTTTTAATGAACGTATCTCAACATAAGTTTTTCTATGAGAATTGCTTGCTCAGCCTTTCTTTTTTTCGAATATAAAGTAGCGGTATCGAAAGGAATAGTGGTCAGATAATCACCGCGTATTTTTAGAATTAGAAATCAATACTATAAGTTAATTATCAATAAATACCATTTTTTTTGTACTACAAGATGATCAAAGGTGAATTAAATACTGGTTTATTGGTTGGTTTCAAAATTCGCAGCACAATATTAAAAGGTGTGGTGACAAAATCCTTTTGATGTTCGTACTTATTTAAAATAATATTGTTTTGCCATAGTTGGTACACATTATTGATTGTGAGTGAGGTATTAGCTATATTGAAAGATTGTATAAATACCCACATTTTAGTATTAGGATATTATTAGATACGTAATACCGGACGAATGAATTTACACCGGAGTTTATTTTTTTATGTTAAATAGTGTGCTTAAAAATATATATTTATAATTTGAATCTAGGTCCACAAAGTTACCGCCGAAACCATCGAAAGTATGAATCTAGGTCCGTTGTTTAAAAAAATCTTTACATCTATCTTTTTTTATTTACGATAAAAAGGCTAATTCGCCAATACTGCTTCGCGGACAATCTTGGTGCAAGTTAGTCCGCTGTAGAAAAAGTCATCTAAGACTTTTAAGTCATTTAATACTTGCACAGAAATATAAGCGGTTATTTTTCATTTGCCAAATCAGTATTTCGGTATTGAAAAAACCGCTGAAATACCGGCATCCCGGGTTCAGTAATACTCATATTACAATCCCTAGTATTAGTCATTATAAAGTGTATTTATTGGCTTTAATCGCACCGATTAAATTAAACGTAACCTTCAAGATAAACTGCTTAACTGCGTTTTCGCGTGACTCACGGCTCTGCTACAGATTGCTACGCCTCGGGGTTAAATTATCTTTACTAACGAGGAAAACCGTATGGTGCTACCGCCGATTTTTGCAGCCATTCATGTCTATTTAGTGCTTATTATTTTTTTAATCCGTACAGTTTGGCTATTAAAAACAATCTTGGTTTTACGCACCGCATTTAATATTTATTAAATCGTGATTTTTTGCAAAAAAAGAAAATTAGTAACATATTAGAGATATAGAGAGAAACCCATAGATTTTTATTAGTTCAAATAAAACATCCGATTCATTGGTGTGATTTATATATTTTTATATTGGTATATAAAAAAATATGAGTGACGCACATTTCGTTGTTCTGATATAATAAGTTATTTTGAAGAAACTTAATGAGACAAAGCAACACTTGCAAGCAGATTATAGCTATGTTCTTCTGCGTACTTCTGACGGTTTGCTGACGGTTTGCAAACCGTTTTCGAATTAGAATCTAAAAGCATCGAATTAGATTATAATTCGAAAACAGTTTGCAAAACGTCAGCAAATCACCAGAAGTACGCAGAAGAACAGAGTTTATGACACACAAAGTATTTATGAAGTAACATCGGCTACAGGATGTGTATTCATGGTGTGCTAGTGTGTGCCGCACACCCGGAAAATCTAGAACATGAAGCTATATGATTAACTCTTTAACTTTAACTCTTAGGTATTTTATAAGAGTATAAAAACATGCTAAATCGCTGTATATAGGATTCTTATATCGAAAATGAATTACCATTCTCGCATGTATGTGGTTTCTTAATTCTCCCATACCCATCCATCAATTAAAACTGGTCGCTAACCAATTCTAGCTATATTTTTCTCTGAAAAAGGTAGATTGTGTGGCTGAATAACAAGCAAAGTAAACCAAAATTACATATCAATTCACTTTTTGCAAAAGTTCTCGTAACTTCTGGCAACCCCATTGTTGACTGTTTTCTTTCACTTTCGGCTTACGTTTCCTCATCTGCATACAGACTTTTACAATCCATATACACAGACAATTCTAGGCATTATTTAATTTTATCAGCCAATTATAATTTATGGTTTGAAAATACAATGAGTCGTTTCCGAAGCGACCTTTTCACGGCGAGGTCACCCGCGCTCTTAAAAATGATCTACAGCCTCCGGTGACACGACTACGCGATAAGAAGTCATTGTTAACATTCGAAACAGTTTATGAGGTCAACAATCTCATAATATTATGAAAACAGTTCCGGTCGTGACCGTCTTGAACCTGTTTGACGGTGTCATTTTTGAAAGAAAACTTTGGATTATTGTGAGTAATTGAAAAGCCTTTGTATACGACACACCAGCGAGGCGGGGCTATTCTCAAATCAATAAGTATTGTATCTAGACACTTATTAAAGGAAGTCTCTAATACTCAACATGATTTTTGTAATTGGTATAACATAAATGAAATAATTGTGGCTATGTTCACTGTTGTTATGATGGAGTAATATTGTTATAGTCCAACCAGACAACCATCTCGGTTGTCGACGGCATTAGGTAAGAGAAACAGAATTTTGTTTGATAATTTCAAATGTTTAATGACAGATGTGTTTACACTTGAATACTGAAACGTCAAAAATAGAATCGAGGAGCGACAGGGTACAAAGTAGAGATTCCAACTATTCGTCATTTTCAACTATCCGGATATCGAATAGTAAAACTGAAACGTTTCAGTAAGTATGAAAATAACAAAACATTACTACATATATAAATTTATGTACTAAAATAATACATTAAAACGAGTTCATTTGTAATATAAATCATTTATTCAGATTTTAACAATTCATATTTTAAAAATAAGAGAGCAATGTTTCATATTTTAAATTTGATCTTAATTTAGTTTTAATTTGTTCTGCTGTCGAAAATACTCGTTCCGTTGCTGTTGATGTTGGTTTTATTGTTAGAAGTGTTTTAAACAACACGTCCAACTTTTCCGTCCTTTTTTTAAATTGATCTAAGTATTTAAAATCTTTTTTCAGATTATGTGTATTGTCATTTGTATTGTCGTCAGTTTCCGCGAGAGATAAAATAGATTTACGCATTTCATGTTGCAAGTTGCATTTATTATCTTTTCTCATAAAATGATTCCATACTTCCGAGCGTCTTGACATGGCTAAAATTTTAAACAAAATTATAAAAAAATTAATATGTAGACAGTGGTCTCGATTGCTTGGTTTTCAGTGATGAATTGTAGAACTCGCACGCAAATGACGATGTTTCACGATCAACTGATCCTGACTAAATCCTTTCCCACTTCTGTAATGCCTTAGATACAGACAATACACATTTCAATACTATTCCATCATATTAAAATATTGAAAATTTGCAGCATTAGATTACTGCAACGGGATTTCTTCAATGAATGAAATTTCGGCATTAAAGGTTTTTTTTTGCCTCGAGTCTGAGCCGATTCGTCGAACTTTTAAGTATTATGATAAGATATTCATAATACCCGAGTTTGGGGAAGGTAATAAAAAACACTACTCCTAAGTAATGGTTTCTCCCAGGTAGTAACTCCCAGGTAATACCCCAGTATTCATATCATCTTTCTTCGATTTTATAAAATATTTCATTAAAAATTATAACGAATACTATCCGGATATTTCCCCAAATATCCGGATATCGAATAGTTAAAAAGGGCCGGATATATCCGGATATCGGATATCCGAGTTGGAATCCCTAGTACAAAGTGACATCAGGAAAATTTGTACAAGTGGACTTGATTTTTGATTTTGATGAAAATATAACAAAATATGTACATATTTAATGAATGTATATTTTTTATATTTCAAATGTGCACATATTTTATTTTAATTAAAAAATAAATGTTGTAGCCAAACAGATTTCTATGGGGAGCTACACTAGAAGTGCAAATCATCTATCCAAAAGTTCATTGAATTCCAAGTCTAAACTATTTACTAAATGATTTAGTTCGAATTCACCCGTGCACTTGAATACTAGAAGATGCCTAAAAGCGAAACCCGGGTTGTGAATGACAACACTTATGAAATTGTTCACAATTTGATGCTGAAATTCTTCCATGCATCCTCATTCGATATCTTAAATTAAAAATATATCGATATAAAAATATATATTTTTTAATTCAAACACGATTATTTTTTTGACTCCAATGAACCCATCAACCTTGCTTTCCGTATATGCTCAAATAGCCATTATTGTGATGAATCCATTTTCCCTTGATTTTAAATGGATAATAAACTTCATACGGGCCGGTCGTCCGATTGTGGCCCTATATGGTCCGAGTCGAGCGTTAAAAGCCTCTCAGTGGCCGTGAATTTGACAAATGCCGCAGGTTAAATGTTGAACTCTTCACGGCCCTTCATGGCAGCGCTGTTAATTGGCTTGATGTTGCGGCATATGATATTAATGATATCATTTCACACGCGGTACAGTGACCACAAAATGATTTCGAAAAGTTATCGTCCATATTATTCTGGTCCATATTTCAATATTATCTTAGTTGTAATTTAGAAACGGGGTTATACATAGTTCGTTACTTTTCTGTCGGTCAAAACTCTGTCCGACTTTTCATTAATTACAAACTGAATGATTTTCATTATTTTTTTGTTTGTAATTAAGAGTTGAAGCATAAACCCATACTTGTGCACTTAAGTGCTAACTGTGAAACAAGAGTGAGCTTTTCGTCGTTAAGCAAAAGGAAGTTTGACCTAAAAGTGGAACAAACCTGAAAGTATCGATTGGTTTAAAAAATATACATAATATTCTAAATGCCCTTTCCTGTATTACTCTAATAATATAAGTTGAAAATACCAAATTGTTACTTTTTATTGTTTGTATGTCAAAATCTGTAGATGAAAAACACATAGGGAAATGCAATTTATCCTAATTTAATTTTCTTTCGTATCTTTACTAAATAATACTTTTATTTGATATGAATTTTATGACTGTTAAAAATACTTCGCTGCTTTTAGTATGGAATCAACAATTCGTTGTGCGATGATAAATAAAAAAAAACGCTTCATTCAATAAATTAAATAAAACTACTATAAAAATGAGTGTATAAACCTTTTTCCTCTTCGACAATTTGTTATTGAACTCATCGAACGATTCAACGAAATTCAACTCGAGAATCAGATAAATATTTGTATTTGTCACATTCGGGCCCTTCTTTCAATCATTAAACCATACTTTAAAAAATAAACAATCCATATAAGGGATTCGTAAATTCATAAAATGTATCAGATGAATAATGAACAGGAAAAAGATAAATTATTCTGTGAAAACACAATTTTACCATCGCATCATTCGTAAATGGAATCATTCATAGATTTATTTACAACCCAAAATATGTATGAATCTTTTTTGTTTATGAAGGATAGTAAGTAGGTTCATAGAAATTGGCTCACTGATGAAAATTTGGATTCGATTGTGAGACTTAATACTACTTAATATTAAGTCAGAATTTGTTTAAAACTTACAAAGACAAAGATCGCATTACCTTTTGAATTAAAAATAGTAAATAAAACATGGATACTAAAATATTTCAAAATAAAACATTTTTTGTAAACAATTACACATAGTTTTTTTACACCATTACGAAATAAAACGGTCAAATGTATATAATGGAACCTATCATTCATTTTTTTTAAATTTAAGATTTCGACTGAAGGTGCTTGGTGGAATTTCAATATTAAATTTGAATCGTTCAAGCTATGTACATTCTCACAGATTTTGTCTGACTTGAACTTGAACTGACGTTTAATTCTTATATAAACACGAAACTTTCATTTACTAAACGTCAGTTCAAGTTCATCCGTGCACTTGAATGCCTGAAGATGCCGAAAGGCGAAACCCGGGTCGTTAGTGACAAAATCTGTAAGAATGTACATAGTTTGAACGATTCAAATTTACTATCATTCAATTATCTATATTCACTTTACAAGATTTTTTGCACGACTGTTTTAAATGGAACGTATCCCCTGCGTAGAAGATGATTTCGTGTACTTTAAATTTATTTTTTCATTGCGGCCCGAACCTATGATAATTTGTTTTTATGTAGCCCTGTAGAAAAAAAGGTTGTGCAGTTTGCCTGGTGTAGAGTGACCGATCCATGAAACCTTGTTTTATTTTACGTTTCCCAAACGAGAAAATAATTTTAAACTACAGTTATCTATGAAAACTCACTACGGACTAAATACACTATAAACATATTTGAATAAAGTTTGATTTAAAATTAGTTTCATGAAAAGTCAACGGTTCGTATGAAATAAAACGGTACTTGCGACCTTCGCCTAGACGCCTCTGTCGTAACCGTTAACGGAAACGTTATTGTGTTTTCCGACGGCGACGTCACGTTCATCTCGGACGCAAACCGGAAACGACGACGCAGGAGACGTCGCGCCATTTTAGCGGGGACGCGTGGGTTTCCAATAATAATGTGACTTAGCTTACACTTTGTTTATTTTTTCCTACGTGACAAAATGCAAATAATAGCACTCGATGCGGGCGGCGCTAGTGTCTATTTACTACGCTTGTACTACGTCAATTTATACGATGTTTTTGTTTACGATCTTGTATAATTAAATGTTGAATAAGGACATTTTTTATACTCTCAAATGTTTGAATTAGTTGTGTGTGGTTTATTTCGAATGGTATTCTTATTTATATATTTGTCAAAAATAATGAATTTTGAATACAATTCTCAGTACATTTATTTTGCATATACCGATAGAGTATTTTTCTACTTTTATTTTTACAAGTTTATCGTATATAGTTTATAGTATAGGAAAGATGAATTATATTCAGTGATTTTTGACAACCTTGCTGCAATTTCTTCTTCAAACGAAATTATATGTTTGTATTAAAAACACATTGCGTACTTGGTATTAATTATTTAGACTGGTTTCACTTGGTGAGACCATATTTTTAACCGTTGATACTCGTCCGTTTTATTATAATTAAATTAGATAGTAAAATTTTATTTCGTATACTTTTATCAGAATTTAAAGAAATTATTCAGTTTGCGTATCAAAATAAAAACGTAATATTTTGAATATTTCATATTACTACATATATGAATGATAGTTATTCACATAACAATATCGTATTGTGCTTATATTCGAACAAATATATTTCTGACAATGGCGTGTCGTCGAAATTACTGTTAAATATATTTTATAATTCTTGCTGAACTTAATAAGTTGCTATTTCTATTATTATACATTTCAAGAATTGAATTTTAAAAATTTAAGATTATGCTGAAGGTACTGGGTGAAATTTCAATGCATTTTGAAATCTTAAAGCGTTTAAGTGCACGAATGAAACCCGGGTAGTTAGTGACAACACGTTTGAAAGTGTACAAGATTTGAACGATTTAATTTTAATTGAATGTCAATACAATCAATTTACTGCCATTACTTCTTATACGATACGTTTTCATCAAATTGAACTGATTCATAAAAATAATAATTGTGCTTCAACTTAAACAAAAATGAATCTTCTAAGAAGTATCAGCGTGATGGGGTAAAACATCAATAAAATATAATGGAGGGTAGCAAAGTCACAAATGTAGCCAGAATCTCAAAAGTGAGTCACATTTATGCGGCATTGCATCCTTGAATGTTATTAATATAGACAAAGAAAATTTATGAATAATGGCCATTGTTCTCATCGCAAACGTCAATCATCATTTCACAACCCTGATGAAATGCTTTAATACGTATTTTTCATATTTTTATACACGCAAATGATTGGCGAAAACAAACGCACATTAATCACACCACGATTGATATTAAACAGACATCATATCATTATCTCCTGTCGTTCGTAATCTACTAATATTAAATTGATTAGCAACATTTTTTTTTCTTATCAGTGTATAAGATTCTGATCTAACAAAGAAATTCAATCAAATTGCTATCACTTCAACAGCCGCACTGTCGTCATAACTAAAAATAATTATTTATATTAGTTTATTATTTACAAAATTTTATCAATCACTTTTAAGGTGTTTACTGTCAATACTTGGTGGAAAGGCATTATAATAAAAATAATAAAAGATTTTTAGTACTTTTTCCACATAAAATTTATCAGATCAGGACCGGTTTCGCTCATCGCGAGCATTATCAACTGATCAACGCTCGCGATGAGCGAAACCGGTCCTGATCTAATAAATTTTATGTGGAAAAAGTACTAAAAATCTTTTATTATTTTTATTTTATCAATCGTTCGATCCACTGCGATAATTATCACGAATCAAAATATATCCAACAACAGTTTTCTTTCCGTTTTTTCAATCTTAGACTCGAACCTTGCAAAAAATATTTTCATATAATTCATTGGCTCTAGGGCAGTGCTTTCAACCTTTTTGGGCCCGTGGGTCCTTTTAAGTGTCTTTGTTTTTCTGTTTTTATTTACTTTTATTTTTAGCTCTTCCAAGAATTTCAAATCCAAAATCATAGGAATTTAGAAATTTGCCCAAATGAACAGCATGGGAGTTTTTTTTATAGTTCTTCCAAGAATTTCTTAAATCCAAGCCCAAAGACACAGCAATTTCGGGATTTCGGAAAATTTGCCCCATAACTGTGCTTTGGCTACCCAAAACAAAAATAAATATCTGGGCCCCGTTGAGAAACACTGCTCTAGGGCATCCAACCCCGCATTATTTATTTGATTCTGGGTTACCTTCATTCAGATTTTTTCAGTATTTAGGATTTAGATATCCCGGGATCGATCACTTACCATTGTTTCGGAATTCAACAGATTCTAAAATTATTGTCGACTCGTAGAACTTTTTTTATCGTTATAAGATTTCAGAATTTTTATCAACTCGGAGATACTAAATCCTGAAATCCCGGGATTGGATGCCCTAATTGGCTCCAAATAGAACATTTAAATGTGATCTCATTTTATCATTTGAGGAAGCCAAAATATAATTAAATCATCGTCAATATCAATTTTAAAGATGACGATAATATTATTAAAACAATTAATATTTTGATGGAAAACAAAAAACATGTATATTATATTTTATTGAGATAAAAGGAGTAAATAATCTAACTCGAGGCTGAAATAACATATAGAATTGCGTGGATGCCAAATAAATCAAACAAAGTAAGGGCCCGGTGATAACGGTAAAATAGAGAAACTATCGACGTTCTAATGAATCTAGAGTTCGACTGGATCGAACCGCGGACAATAAGCGTTCGAAAATTTGTTAAAGAAACACGTTAACATTATAATTATCGAGTGTTTCGGTTCTTGAAAATTCCTTTTTCTAGCCCTGATTATTGTTTTGTATTTTACAAAATAATATTTCATATTTTCAATGGATTTCGCGGTATTTGTGTGTAAATTTGATAATTTTGTTTCTTCAAATGCGGTGTTACAAATGGTGGCACGTGTCGCACCTCTTCAAAATGCATCATCAGAATTATATTCTATAATGAAATTTTAATTCACCGAAAATAAATACTGTTAACATTCATTATAATTGTATTTTTTTCACACAATCTTGTAGTAGAACTTTATCAACAAATCTTTTTAGTGATACGGTATTAAAAAGTAAATAATATTTACATATTTTTCAATATGTACAATATATTGAAATTACCATATCAAAATTTCTCAATAAACAAAAGATTTAATACACCTATTTCATATTAATTTTAATATTTATTCAGTTAGTTTATTAGATATTAACTGATATTTATTGTTGTTGCGGAAATAGTCATCAATCAATCAGGTGTCGATTGATTCCTCACAAGTTGTAACGTAAACACGGTATCGAAACAATGTATATTTGTGTCACACTTAATTAGCTAAGAACTTCCGTCGAATCCATCGAAAATTTTAAAGCTGAACATTACACTAAAAATAAATCAGTCGGATATTTTTCCAGGAAAAAGCGCGTTCCGGACTGCTTCAAAAAGCTCTCCTCAATGTTATTTATGTTTAATATGTACAATCAATTTGATTCACATGAAAATTGAAAAATATGTTGTCCGTTATATTGTCTTCTTTGGGAAATTCTCTTAAGTATTTTGTGACAGTTATTGATACTGCATTTTATTTCATCAATCAATTTTCAGTAGAAAGGCATTATATAATATTTAAAAAAGAAAAACATTGTTTTGTTTTAGTTCTAAATTTTAATTTAAGATCAGAATTTTAATCGTTTTTAATATTTAGATGGAATATATAGAAGGAATTTTATTGTAAAATTTTCCTATTCTCCAATTTTTACATTGTTAATTTTTGATTACCTATTAGAAGTGTTTTATTTGTCAGAGATCCTTAACATTTTAATTATTTATAGACTTAAGAATACTCCTACTTGTATCTATTTTTGATGAGTTGATAACGCTCATTATGAACGAAACCGGTCGTAATATTGCTAAAAATACTGGATCAATTTATCCAGTATTTTTTATGTTGTTAATTGAACATTAAAGATTTTCAAAATTGTTTTAATATAATGTTTTTTTCTTTGTTGCAGTATTTGAAATGCTGGTTTGCGCCCGGCAGTGTGCAAGAAGAAGTGGACTTTCCTTATCGTTTGGAGAGTTCTGCGTTTTTGCCGCTGAACTTCGGCGACGAGCTGGTGGTCGTCGAACGTAAGTTTCACACTGCATTTCTTATTTATTAATATTATGATTTTATATGCAAAAAAACATTAACATGAAAATAAATTATAATTAAACTGGCGAGGAATACATACAGCGATGGTTACTTATCATTTCTGCCAGAGTTGTGATTGTATGTATATTCAAGATCGATTGGATTTTATAGTTATCTGGAATTCATTGTTTATTCTTCCCATTAGGTCATCGTCGAAGGCTGACAATGTTACTGAATCCCCTCTGTTTAAACCTGTTATTCCGAAAGCTGGCGAGCTTTGCAATCAGCTGAAAAACTGCTCGGAAAATGGTGAGTACAAATATTATACTAACTAGTAGCCGCTTTTCTTCCCACTATTTGACTTTTTTTTAGCTATCTTTTCACGTAGGTGTTTGTTTACCGAATAAAGATAAAGCATAAAGTGCAGCGCAGCTCTGGAATAAAATTTGTCTAGACTCTTGAGTCTAGACTAAACCGGGGTTAATCAACCCTAACGGACTTTGGGTTTATTGCAAATTTACAATTTTTTTCCGATAAAGATATAATATACAATTATACGTAAAGAAGATAAAATATAACAAAGTAACGTTATGTCGTAGGTACAAGAAATAAATGTATTATATTTTTTCGAATCCGATTCGAGATCGATTGCATGTTTTCATTAACGGAATACTCTTCAATATTTTTAAATTTAACCATAAACCTGTAAAATTAGCGAAGTATTTAGATCTACATTTTTTTAACATCAGTTGGAAGCTATTTCGGCGTATGCCTATGATGGTTCAACAGAAATAATTTGCTATTTTTTACTTCATTTGTATTCCATTACAATGGAGTTCTACCGAGTAAATGTCAATATAATTACTGTAAATACTTTCATGATAAGAAATCCATCACTCTTTTAATTAAAAAAATGTGTGGCCAAAGACAGCGCTTCCCAACCTGGGGTCCGCAGGCTTTTCCCGGGGGTCCGCGAAAATTTTCATTCTTTCAACATTGCTTGGCATAAAATATGAACATGTGAAATAAAAAAAATTGGGGGTCCGCAGATTATTGTTTTCAGATTTAGGGGTCCGTGCCATGAAAAAGGTTGGGAAGCACTGGACTAAGAGATTTTTAAAATGCACTTTTTTTCAAAAATATGTCACAATTTATCAACCGTGCTATATCGAAAGTGTGTTTTAGAAGTAACATCTTAGTTAAAAAAAACAAATTACGTAACTGAACCAATTATCTGTATGCTGGCACGCACGTGATTTGCACGGTATAATGCATACCGTGCAAAGTGTTGCATGCAGTTTTATGAAATTTAATTATACATAATATTACATTATAAATGCGCAGGAAATTACTTTATTATAAACAATAAATAAAACATTTGATTTATCTACCTTACTATTCTAAGGCCGAATTTGTATTACGTTGTAAATAATTATGAGCTAGTTTTTCATAATAATAGTTGCCGTTCTGAAATCTGAGCTGTTTTATGGCAAAAAAAATTGATTATCTTGTTACCCGAACGCAGTGATATTATATTTCTTTGTTGCCGGTAAATTATTTATGTGTCATAGTTTTCTAGCCGTTTGGAAGTTTCCAGATCAGTGATTACGCACCATTACCTAGCGGACGGTTGTGCCAGGTGGTTTTTTTTTTATGAGATCAGATGTATTGTGTCCGTCACAATGGCATGACGGAATGAACAATCGATAGTCATGCAAAACTCTAATTGGTCAACTCCCAATTATGACAATCAACAGGCGTGGGAAATTTTATTTTTTTAGCCTCAATCTTTGTTTTTTTGTTGCCAATAAAAAAAACATTCGTGAAAATATAATCAGTTCTGAAGACATGTCTTTTTATCATCAGTTTTATGGGATTTACGAGCGTTAGGCAACTAGCGAAGTAAAGTTGATTGAAGATTTCGCCGATTCTTTAACCGGGTGGTAAACGGTTTTGAACCGTGTTCCTATTCGGTTACGGTGTTTACGACCTTAAATCTCAGAGCGTACACGTTCATAAATTATTTTTTAATCGATACATAGATTATCTTTTCAAAGGAAAATAAGTCAATGATGTTTAAACTGTCCCTCACCTATACGATCTTAAAATCGAGGCGTTGCGAAAGTTATAATTACTAATATTATTTCCTCAACTCGTTCTTGTATCCCAACTTCTCCGAAAAAGAAAGACTTGGGGAGTGTAAAAAAAAGGGTTCAAAATAATTTCACTTGTGGATTGGATGGTTTTCACCAGTACAAGTGAACTTGATTTTTGATTTTGTTTAAAATATAACAAACACAAACATCACAAACAATATCACAAACATCTGTGCATATAATATTTTATTTTAATTCAAAAATAAAATATTGTAGCCAACAGAGTTCTATGGGGAGCTACACTGTGCAAATCATCTAACCCAAGGGTTCTTAACCCCGTGCCCGCGGGCGCAAGTGCGCCCGCAGAGCCATTTTTGTGCGCCTCCGGCAAAGTATCAAATAGAATTTAATCACATAATTAAAAAACATATATTTATATTTTTTAATAAAATTATTTATTTAAATCGAAAAAATATAACCATATCCATGTTATTGTACGAATACGCTTTAATTCCACTGTCAGTGAGTTAAAGGGATATATATGCACACTCCTTACTTTGAAAAGTTAGTTAGTTAAGTGCAATGTCAAGGATCGCACTAAATGTGCTTTGTTATTTTTATGATTTTT
This sequence comes from Himalopsyche tibetana, assembly GCA_030503985.1. NCBI lineage: Eukaryota > Metazoa > Arthropoda > Insecta > Trichoptera > Rhyacophilidae > Himalopsyche > Himalopsyche tibetana. The sequence continues at coordinate 36,611,767 of JAPJYX010000014.1, read as the reverse complement.
GTAAATGTAAATATATAGTCACAATGCTCCGATTTATAATAAATAATTTATTTATAATAAGTAATAATGTAATGAATGTAACACGTGTTAAGGGAACAATAATAAAATAAATACATAAATATATACTACTTTTTTACGTAAATCTTGTTTTTTTTAATCTGGCCTGCGCCTGTCACACTTATCCTAAATCGCAATTGCGCCCGTCACCGCAATAAGGTTAAGAACCCCTGATCTAACCGAAAGTTCATTTAATTCTAAGCTTAAAAGCACTACGTCTGTTTATTTAATATCCTTATAAAAAAAACCATTTGCTCCCCATTAGAAGTGGAGATTGTTGAAAAAATTCATTGAAAAATACTACTATGTGTTTCATTGATAAAGTTGATATCAACTTTTGAATGTACGAAAATTGCATTGATTTTTTACATGATTTATGTTCGTTAAGTATTCCCAGTGCAATTTTCGATTGAGAAGTTGAAGCGTGGCTGTAGATTCAATCACAAGGCAAAAGTGATAACCGTTATAATTTCTGTTATTTGCCCTAAAGCTCTACGGAAATTGAGTTTTTTTTTCAAGTTCAATTTGTCCATGATCTATTTTTTAAATTACCACTTACTCGCGTGATTAATGAAACTAGGAAATAAGAAAAGGTTACTTTATTTCCTGACACGCTAGGATCGGAACCGAGCAATTTGATTTGATAGTAAATATGTAACCGCAAAGATAATGGTGTCGATTTTTTCTTTTCCGTGGAGATTTTAATGGACGGTGCCACCCTTTTGTGATGAATTCTATACGGTTTTATATGTATTGTATACAGTCTGTCAAAATACCATTCCCCTTGCACGCAAATCCCAAAATGCTTTCCGTATACTTCTTGGGGTCATCCTCCTTAGTAAACCTTGGATCCACTGTTACTCTCGGATTGATGCACCTATCTTATTGCTGCATTTTATTCATTTCGCATGTATATATAAGTATATAAGTATAGTGAGTCGTTCAAATAAACACTCGAGAAAAAAACTGAAAAAATTAAACGGCAATATGTTTTTGGAAATATTCTGAAAGAAAGATGTCGACGAGATGTTTTTTAAAGCTGCAAATACTCGCTGATTATTTGCAATGTATTTGGATATCTTTGGGTTTTAGCTAGATATGTTTTTTCACGGCTACGTGGCCGAGTGTCAACGCCGTTGAATTAGAACACGGGTACGAATCCCAGTACGGAAAGTTTTTATAGATTGAGTTTTTCAGTCGATTTATGCATTTCTGTCAAAAGACATGGAAGTACATATGTAATGTCTTGAGTTTCTTCCCTCTCATCCTATCCTAAAATGGGCTTAGCGAAAGCGATTAGATAACCACTAATCATGTCCTAGATCTACTCTTTTATCCCTACTCTCTAAAAATAGAGGTTAAGAAGCAACTGACTAACGAACAGTTATTGTGAAAAATATCTGTATAGATACCTCCATTAGGAGGTCATATGCTCCACATTGTGAGCTGGCTTGGATTTTAAAAAAAATGTAAAACTTATGGTTCTATTATTTTTGTTAAATTCACATGATCGAATAATTACTTTTTACTTAAAACCGGTCATAATTAACAATATTTTGTACTACAGTGCCATCGGTTAAATTTGGTCATGGAATTATATTGAAGTTAATAAATGATACAGTAAACACTTTTTTTTTTAAATCGTGTGTTTTGTGGCATTGTCAGACAGTGATAGTGCCAGTACTTCAATATGTATGTTTTACACTAATTTCCGAATAATATATTGGGATTTTTTTTAGTTTTGAAACGTACAATTGACATTTAAATATCGATTATTATAGTTCAAAAAGTTCTTGGAAACACGGGAAGTAGGCTATTCAACATCCGAATAATGATATTGTTTTTGTGCTGTGTTGCAATGTGCGGAAACACTATTTATATACATATTGCTGTTTTTTTTCCCATGTAACGCGGTGAAACGGAGGTCCGGCACCTTTTTCTCGGTATTTTTAATGATTCAATTCAGCTGTTTGTTCTTATTTTAGGTATATTTTGAATTTAATGTACCTGGCATCGTAACACTCATATATTAACGTCATAATACAAAACAAAAACGGGTTCGTAGATTTACTCTGTGACCAGAACCAAAGGGTATAATGCTTGATATAGTGAAATAGTTTTGTCACTTTTTTTCATCAAACACTTTTCTATCCTTCAAAATAAATTGATCAGTAGTCACTCAGAGGAAGACAAGGCTTCCGTGACAAAATTCACAAATTCGACTCAAAGTACGAACAGCGTTTTCATTAAATCGATTTATGTTTGAAATTATGGGTCTTTTTGATATCTTAGAAATATTCTCCCTGCCTTTCAATCCTAAAATTAACGGGGCAAAGCAAGAGTGACTAGTTAACCACTAGTCCTGTCTTATACTTCGGAAAATTGGTCGGGATCCCAGGATTGAAGGCCTTAGTATGCATGCGTAAAGAAAAACCAATGATCCTTTTACCGTATATACTATATTTCTCACGCTTCGTTCTGTAATATATTTCCATGGTGTGACATTTTATATTTCCCACCATATAGAAATCAAGACATCCACATTCTTTGCAGCCGATAATTTACGCAAGTATCGATCGATATTGGCCAACTTCAAGTCGTGTCTTTCTTACACATTAGAATTTTTCTGTAGAGTTTAAAAAACTCTGCACGTTCGGCCATTGTTCTGGAATTTAAAATCTAGAAGAGCGATTTGGTTGGAATTAATTAACGAATTCTACTTAAAATTAAACAGCTATATCTTTAATCTCATTCATTTTACCACCGCTATCGCGTAGTAAACACATCGCGACCGGTTTACCAACATTTTAATTATTTTATTCAAATCATAAAAACATCTCCTCGCGAAGGATACGATTCAGTCGAGCATCGACTACCGAGATGTGAGGCCAGTCATACGAGTTTGGCATTGTGTATATTATTGTAAACAGTGATTATTGAACCTGACAAATTTCGCTATTCTGGTTAAATTTAACTAACCAACGGGAACTGTGAAGTGTGAAGTGTTTATCATCTATATCGATTTGGTGACAATAAGGTTCTATCAAACGTATGAATAATGGTGATCTTATTTGTTAAATGATACAGGAAAAACTGTTCTTAGTAATCCTTAAATCATTATTTATTTCGGCGTACTTGTCACATTCTTTATTTGAGCCTCGCTCTATGAGGGGTGTCGGCTAGTTTGCTAGATAAATCTCTTGTGAAAAGTTTTTTGAATATATTTTTTTACAAACATTGTTGTTATTATCATTTAAAAAAAATTCAAACGTGACAGAGAACAAAACTATTTATTTCATTGCTTCATAACGTTATCAAAACCTTTGTATCTTTGTTATCCTTTAAAATATAATATCGTCATTGTTCGAATGTGAGTTATTTATATTTTGTGAGTTGTATACCAAAAGCTTCCTTTTTTGTCATTATACTTTGCGCATCTGACAACACACTTGTTCATTTAAGCTAAAACTCTCATTTGAAACACATTAAAAACCTGCTGAAAAGCAAAATATATTTTAAGCGAAATGGCAAAGTTCGTTATTTGAATGTAATATTATAATAAGATTCATCTGCATTAAATTTCAACAGATAACGTTCAGCGTAGATTTGCTTAAAAGTTGTATATTATGATATTATTATTTGACGTTTTTTTTTATGACAGATCGTCGACATATTTCGGACACATTTTTTCCACAGTAAAATCATGACGATAATGAGTATCAAAGTTTTATTCATTCTCTTCCAATTACAATCAACTAAAACATACGTTACGAAGTGATAAGCAGAACGAATTTTGGTTTTGTGTTGATATCGCGAAGTTGTATAAATTCGGGGTGGACAATAATCATGGGTTCTTTTTATTCTATAATTAACCGAATCTTCCTTGAATTTTTTCGAATAATCAAAATAATTATTTATATTTGTCGGTACTTGACTGCTTTCTAAGCCTTTAATACTTTTGTGGTTAGGTGAGGATATAATTAAATGATAATATTAATAATGCGGTAATAATGTTATTGTGGTTGGTATTTTTTTCAACAGCTTAATTCGACAGTTCAGTCTTCATTGTAAGACCGGTGAGTGCAGTAAAGTGTTGCGATGTGCGTTTGCGGAAAATCGACATTAAAATTGTGTGTTTTATTTCATTCGTGAAATCTGACATGTGGGAAAATATCAGTGTTCTATTTTGATCGGATTACAGAGAAATGGGCTGCTTAAGAAGAAGTAAGAGACATTTATTATTTTTAATCATTATCTTCCTAATCGCAGGGATTTTATTGAAAGTTGGATCTAATTTCCCTTAATCATTGTTTTATAGTCGGCTTCCAATATATGTGAGAAATGAAGTGAGACAAGATGGTCAGTACAATCATGTCTTACTTGGTTGAAAATTATTAATCTTTGATGATTTTTTAATTGTATTATAGAATCACTTATACTGTAATTTGTAAATTCTTTTCAATGCCAATTGTTTACACCTTTTCATTTCAATTTATTTCTTTATAAATAACACTTCTAAATTAAATTTCGTATCAGTTGACAATGCTCGCAATGAGCGAAACCGGTTCCGACCTTTTAAATAAAGTGGAATAAAATACAAAAGAATATTGTGTTTTCGTTAATATTATATAATGCCTTTCCACCAAGTATTGACAGTGAATACCCTAAAAGTGATCTTACTTAGTGTTTTGGTGGATTGCATATTTTTTATTTTAGGGAGAAAAACAACACTTTTACAGTTAGAATTCAATTAACTTGACTCATTTCGCTTCTCAGTGGCTTCAAATATGGATATCCTAATGCAGTATTTTAACAGAAATTTATATTTAAAGAACGGGTTATAAATTAACTAAGTCATTCAATGTATCTTTACGGTTAAGAATAGGTAGGTTCAAGGATTTGATTTGTATTTCTCTATAAGCATTCGCTACTGTGTTTTATTTTTGTATATTAGGCTATACAATAAGGAATAATATTTTTATATTACACCGATTGTCATTTATTTTCTTGAAAACATTAAAATCGATTAAAATGAGTTGGCATCCATTTAATTAAACGACTACATTATATTAATGCAAAAAAAAAATACTAAACATTGTTGATACAAGGAGTTACGGTTTAACGTAGTTCTTATAATTCAGGCTTAGCCATCGTCGGATCTAAGGATTACAATACCGGACGAATATATCAAGACCGGTTTTCCGATATTTTATATTTTAAAAAGACGCAAAATAATACGGCCAATTGAGATTGCAATACTGGACAAGTAAATCAAAATACAGTAAATATGTATTGAAAGGCTCATCAATTTTTGAATTTAACAAAACTTTTAGCATATTTAAAATATTTTTTAATTCAACACAAACAATTTTATTAACATACACCATGCATTATTAGCATTAAAATTTTACGATTTTGGTTAATTCTCAACATTAAAATACCGGTATTTTGATATTGAAAAAATACCATTAATACCGGAATCCCGGTTTTGGTAATACCGATATTTTAATCGCTAGTCAAAACTAATGTAAATATAATAAAGTATTGTTAGTTTTTTGTCGAATTAAATACAATTAAATACATATCGAATTGATTGAAATATGTGTAAAATATATTTTAACCCTGAAATTGTTTTTTTTTTTTTTTGCACATTTTCCACAGTTTTTATAGTGACCTTTAGCGGTTTCGTTAATCGTTAGAATTTTTAATTGAAACAGTCTGAAAAATCAATCAAGATTTAATATGACTTTATTAAAAGTATCAGTGGAATTAAGTTGCATGATTTCAACAGAACACGATTTGTGGAAGAAAGAAATTTTCAATCGATATTTACCAGGACCGGTTAAGCTAAGCGTACAGGCATCGTCGACAATGATTGTGGTTCATTGGCATCAAGGTGACAGTTGTATTTTCTCGTTGAGCCGAACCGATTCTGATTTTCAAAAATGTCGAAATAATTGTATTGTCACTGAATTAACCGATATATTCCAAATTCATTGACGATTATTAAAAATTAAGCCCATCGAGAAGTGATGTGAGCGAAGTGATATTTAAGGAAAAAATAAGTTACGTTGTAATATTCTATATATCTTAAAGCATTGTAAAAGTGAAGTGAGCTCGTTAAAAACACATGACAATAGTTTTATCTCCCTAAAGTAAAAATATTCAATCCACCAAAACATCAGGTAAAGACGTGATTGTACTTAAAAATCGAATAGAAAAGTTTTATCATTTTACTACTTGGCTCAAATCACTTCTCGAGGGATATTTTGGTCCCGTTAAAAAATAGTGTAACGAAGACTTTATCTTGCATCGTCGAAATATCTCATTTGAAAAAATATATAAATTAACAGTTAAACATTTTTTTTTATTTATACCGCGCACATAATATAAACTTTAAATTTGTTTTAGATTATTTGTTTTACTATTCATGTGATGTTCATGAAAGTAAATGATATATATTAACGATGTTTAAACCTTATTGATAATCTCATATTGACGTTTTTTGAGAAACATTTGTTTATTAGGATACTTATGTATAATATGTTAACAGTCATTTTTAATGTGTTCACTGTCAATACTTGGTGGGAAGGCATTAAATTATTAAAAAAAACACTTGTTTTTTTTCCATAATTATTTATTATGATCAGGGTCTGTTTCTCCCATTACAAGCGAGGTTTCATCCAAATAAATAGTTGTGGAAAAAGTACAAGACAGTTTTATTATTTTTTTAAAACTAGACAGTGTTGTGATTTACGTGCTAGACGTTCAGAATATGTACTGTATTGTATAGCGACTGTGGAAAGAAAAAATAACGTAACCCACACATATCAAATTTTACAGGAGACACAAAAAACGTCTTTTGATGATTTTAGGCTAAAACGCAATTATCATTTTCACAAGCCTTTCTTTTTTCAAACTTAAAAGCTAAATTTAGATACTAATTCGGCATTTTCAGCTTCCATCCTTTTGATAGAACACGTGTCAAGTTGTATACATTGTGATCATCGAAAAAAATCTCTTTTGGAAAAACTGAGGGTTACGTCCTTTTTCCTTTCCACAGCCGATATCTATACATCAAAATAGATGTCCTAAAATGACCTTACACGAAAGTGGGACTTGTTGATCTTCGTTGCCTCATTATAACATTGACAACATATTTTGTCATTATTTTGATCTGATTAAATAACAACTTTACCTCACTACATATTTCATATACAACGAATTTGATTAAACTAATGTTTTGTGATTGGCCAAAAATCATTATAGTGTCACATAATATGTTGAATGGGAAGCTGCTAAGTAGCAAAATATTTTTTAATCTGACATGAATTTAAATTTTCAAAATGTTAATTAACAGCGCCAATGAAATATTTTAGATAACGAAAACCCGATTTATTGTATAATTTTTAAGTTATATTTTGAAACAATGCTGTAACAATCTTTTCGTCTAGATATTTTATTATCCGGATTAATTATTAATTTATTACAAATTAGTTTTTATTAATTTAGAACTTTGACTGGATGTGCTTGATGGAACTTCAATATCAAATTTGAATTATTTTGATTCTTTACTCTTCCATAAGTTTTGTCGATAACGTCTCAGTTCAAGTGCATTCGTGCACTTGATAAAACCTGAAGATGCCGAAAGCCGAAACCCGGGTCACTATTGACAAAACTTACGGAAGAGTACATAATTAAAATAATTCAAATTAGTTTTTATTATTTTTGATTTGGTTTGCCATATCTATAATTTATAATTATTATGAATAATAACATATTCTTTTAAAATATTATTCCCAGAGTGTAAAACGGTAGTAAGTGCAAATTAATTTGGTTATGGTGGAAAATGGACAAATAATATTTTTCGTTGGCCACACTCAAGTCCGTCATCATTTTTTTAAATATAGAACTGTTTTACACTACGATTTGATTTAATATACTCTTTTGTGTTGTGTAAGTGTTTTTTTTTAATTCAGAACTAAATTTACGATTTTTTTCGAATAATTTAGTAAATATAAATTTGTCCTTATTTGGATATCCTGGTGTATTCATGATTAATTTTTAACGTTTTCCCAAAAAAAATGTACATTAATAGTTTTGTGGTTTTCTTTCAATATTATTTAGAAATTGATTATTTTCAATAGCTCTACTTTTGCCGATAGAACTACAATGCAGCCACAATCGCAATTAAATACGTCACGCGAAAATGGCATCGTGCTAGAATAAATAAATAATACACGTTGTTATTATTTATTATACAAAAATGTTCGGCGGATTTTCTAGAAATATAGTAGCAATTCCGAGACGACGCGATTTTTTAACCGATGATTCATTTCAATAAATAATTATTACTATGAATTCCTGCAGGAAACCTATTTATTATTCACGTATCACATTAAAAATCGACCGTTTCGGATGTTGAAATTTGAATATATTTAAGTTTCAATATATAAAGATTCTTTTTTCAAACAGTTTCATCAGAAAAGCAGAAAATTCATTGAAATTATAATTTTCTAGTTTTTTTAAAAAAAATTAAATCTCAAGTAGGTTTCGCGTGGATTCTTTTTTTATTGATATTTGAAAAAAAATATTGTTTGATTGTGTGCGATGGCCGATGTGCAGGAACGTATTATTCAAAATTGATGTACAATATTAATAATTGGAATTTTCGACTGAACATTTGTTGATATTTATCTCTCAGAGAGATTCTCTCTATTTGTAATTCACAACACATACACACATTCTCTCTGCGAATTGATCGAATGTCGACAGTTGACACTGTGACTATTATTTAGAGTTTTTTTAATATTTAAATATTTTAATACATATTTAACTCGTAAAGATGAAAATCAATGCTAGATGAAAAGAATAAATATGAAAGCGGTAAAATTTGTGATTTCAATTATTATAAGGATGCTGCAAAGTACTCTGTGAATTTACTAAGATTTTTTTTATTATTGTTTAGGTACTGGTCCGGAGCCTGCTCATCCTTATGAAGTGTTCCTAGGTGGCTCCTGCAATCCGACAACATGGCGGTGGGATGTCGCCATTCCTACATTAGAAAAAATGGGCATTACATTTTTCAATCCAGTAAGCTATTTCATCAATTAATATATTTATATTATGAAATAAAAATATCATCATGACTTTCGATATTTTAAATAAAGTATAAGAAGAATATACGTTTTTTTATCTACCACAGCACTTCTTAATATTGTAACCACAGCCGCCACTGCTTATATTATAAAAACTTTCAATTTTGATAAGATTAATAGATAAACTTTAAAATAGCCTTCAAAAAATAAACCACTCTTTATATCGCTCTTACAGTAATATTTATATATGTATACTGAATTTTACTTTGTTCAGTATACATAGTAGTATATTACTAAATAAACGTAAATCTTTGAAAATTCTCATCATGAACGAAACCAGTCCTGATCATCTGAATTAAATTTTTAAATTTATTCATTTTCAATTCAATATGACCTTTGTCGTGATTTTTTTTTTTAATTCTTACTGTTTTCTTTCAGCAAGTAGCAGACTGGTCCCTGGAACTGATAGAGATCGAGCACCGTGCCAAACAGTCCGCAAAGGTCCTGTTCTTCGTCCTGGATGCGGAGACGAGGGCTGCTGCGGCAGCAGTCGAGGCAGCTCATCTGGCAGCAAATACCAGGCCCTTGGTTCTAGTTCTACAACCTTATAAAAGAGGGCAGCGAATAGGCGGTGAAGTTGTTTCCGACCAGTATGTTTGAATATTCAATTTTTTTTCTTTTATCATTATTTCAGTAAAAAAGTATAGGTTATAAAAAAGTTGGTCAGTAAAAAAAATGAGGAACAGGAGTTAATCACGTATTGAGATTCTTAGATAACAATTTTTTGTCTAGAATAACTCAGTGTAAGTGCATTCATTTATTGTACCAAATTTGGCAAAAACGGTAACATTTTTTGTCAGTAATTTTTAATAACTCTCCTTCAGAGATGAGACTTTTTCAATAATTTTTGAGCCATATTCACAGATAATTTTTAATAACTTTTTTTTTTTTTTTAAATCCATGTCCGCTCCCAATGTGAAGCATATGGCCTCTTAAGAAAGGTATCCCAACGTAATTTTTTTTTCTACGAGAACTGTTTGTTACTCAGTCGCTCAACCTCACTTTTTTCAAAGTGAGTAGTAGGGAAAGTAGGATAAGGCTAGAACAGGACTAATGGTTGACTAATCGCTATTGCTACACTCAGTTATTAAAGGATCGGAAGGATGGGAAGAGAGTAAGTAATGTGAATTGACATCACAAACACCCAGTCTTCAATCACAAATTTGAATTGAATAATTCTTAAATTTACTGTGAACCCAGACCTGCGTGATCGGTAGAGCAAGCTCTAACCAACTGGACCACAACAGGAGTTTTACTTTTATAATTTACTAGAAATAACTTTTATTTCTAGTAAAAGTATTTAAAAAAAATCATCAAGCTGTGTATAAAAAAGCTGGGTGACCACATGTTCACGCTCGTCCTTATAGGCCCCATGTAATATTGCGTAACGACAGTGGTAAGAACGGACGTACATTCGGGATTGAAATATACCTGAAAGTGAAATATTAAAAAATATTTAAAATTTGTTGACCTCTTTAGATCAACATAATTTCAACACAAATAAATTATTAAAAGTAGTGTAAATAATTCCAAGAAGTCCATTCATTGATAAGAAAAAAATAAATGAAAATTTAAAAAATCGCTTGTGTTTGTGTGTATGTGTTTCCCTGCAGTTGTATCTTTTTTAATTGCAATTGAGTGAAGGCAACGATATTCAGGTAGAAAAAGATAAAGAGTGGGATCAATAGACAACGGTGAGTGTTTACTGTTACCATATGGTCACGCCCGTCCTTGGAGGGTTAATGCAGATTTAAGGGCAGTAAATTGTCTGTCTATTAATTCTATACTTTATTTGCATCAGATCAGCATAAATTCATTTATTGTGATAATTATCTTATTGTGATGATTTACTTTGATAATTATCTAAATAACATTAAAAATTTCGAAGCTAGAGGCTTAATTTTTTATTTTATGTTTACATTTGTTACTTACCTTCTGCCAGTACAGTGACAATATGTATAAAAATAAATCAAATCTTCAAGCATTTATATTTATACAATATGTTTTTTTCAATTTTATAAATAAATTTTGACAAAGCTAGCCAAATTCATCATTAATGAATGGATTTCTACCAGACTTGTAAACAGTCTTATGCTGAAATATTTCACATTTCCAGCATAGTTAGTAGATATTGCACTATCTGAATTTTGAGTTACTTGCATACATTTAAATTGTATTATAATTTATTTATTAATATTTTTTTCTTTCGTGCAGGGAATATCTGGATCTCTCACGAGGCCAGGCTCTGCTCCAAGAAGTGGCAGAACGGCGTGCTCTTCCAGTTTTTACAGAACTTCGAGCAGCTCTTGAGCGGACACAGCATTTACTCAGGGGCGAAACGTTGAAGAGGCCGGCCCAGATTCCTGCGATAGCTAATCATTTAATGTAAGCTGTCGTTGCCCACCATATTGAAAATAATTTATTCCAACCAACCAATTGTGATAAAGTAGCAAATAAAAAATATGAGAGAAACTTTGACAATCTTATTTGTTCATCTAGTAAAATCTAGTTGATAATAAGTATCCTGTGTATAATATGTATACTTGCTAGCCTGTCGTTTTAGACGAGTTTATTGATACTGAATCAAAGTGATTATTTGTTGATGCAAATTTTAATGTTACACTATTCTACAGAAAATTGAAACGTGAATTCGACGCAGCCGATGAACATAAATCGGGTAGCCTGACTCCAAACCAGACCTTAATAGCTATCAAAGCTTTCTCTGGAATGGATCTGACACTTGAAAGACTCGAAGATCTCGTGCAGGCGTGCGCACTATCAAAAGGAAATGAATCGTGGGGTCAAGAAATTCCGAGAAGCGCTTCCGCGACTAACGGTGTGAGCCTAGCGGCATCTTTCAACGGAGAGCAGAGGCAATTGGTCGATTTTGAATTATTCTGTTCGATACTGGCTGAGGTCATGGCGGAAGCTGGATATACCGGAGAGTTGAGTAAGTATTGTTTTCACTGTTCATTTAGTATGGAATGGTGAATGATTTTTACTGGAGTATATTCCTTCTTTATTGATTGGTGTTGGAATGTAGAAATTACGTAGATTGATGTTATAATTCCACTTTTTTTAAATTAATTTTCCAATGCTTAAATGTTTTAAAAGATTACGATGTCATGTCCGTGTTTATTTCACATGTACAATTTTATAGATTATACTTTAAAACCATATATTTAGTCAGTATTATTATTAATGGGGAGTTTAAAAGTTGATTATAAAGAATATTTTTTTTATTGAAAGAATATATTTTACTTGATATAAAGAGGAATCGAGCAAATTTTTGATTTGCTCGATTCCTTTTTTTTCTTATTTACTGCCTTGCATAATTTATGCGTCATTTTTTTTCGCATTCAAATTTTGCATTAATTCTATTATGTTATCTCTACAAATTTCTGCAGTGTAGGCTTGCCAAAAAAATACCTTTTAGAAATTATGAAATGAGACCTGTCAAACGATTTTTCTCATTTCTTTGCCAATATGAATTATAGAAGTTTGCTTCTTGTCAGTCATGTATTAAAAAATAAATTATTGTATAATTGTTTTTGCATTTCCTCAAATATATGTGTAGTTTTTTCTGTAATGTAACAGCTTTATAACAAAGTTTAGTTATTAATAAATATCTTTGTTCATAACAGTTCAACCGTTCGCTTTGATGGATTTGAAAAAATCTACAATTAAATACATTAAGTCTTACAGTCTCGCAGCTGCAATGGAAAATACTATGTTTTGTGATCTGTCGATGTGTAAGATTGGAAATTATGTCCATCTGCTGCCTTTGTTATCCATACCAAAGAGAACATCTTTCAAACATACACACGTTTCAGTCGTCGGTTTCTCTTACTACTTTCCAGCAAAGCCTAGTACACCTATTACCGATTCCGAGCATCGAATAAAAGCGCTAATGCGCTCCGAGGCCAAACATCTTCTCGATTCGTTAGAAACAGAACCGCACGAATCGAGAACACCTTCCCGAGACTTAAGTAACTTTGAAGACGTACGAATTCTCAATTCGCCCGATTGCGACGGAGAACCGATAGAAATCGTCCACTGCGATAACCATTCCAAAGTAGCTGATAATTCGAGGACGAGGTGGCGCGCCGGTTCAGTGAGATGGAGGCAGCTTCTGGGCTGTGTCCACGAAGCCATTTTGGGTCTTGTTTCCAAGATAGGTACCGAATGTCATCGTGTGGATACATATTGTGTAGTGATTGCACTTTAGAATATCGTTCACTTATATCGCTTATTCGATGTTTTCTCTCTTTCTTGCATTTTACATTACGTAGGCTGTGCGTTGTTGATGAAACACGCAATTAAGAAGAATGATAAATTTTTATTGTCCGTTTATTTCGATGACACTCGCACACTTTTGTCTCTATTATGAAGTTGGGAAACGACTTCAGCTTATAATTCACACCACGATACTTGTCTTGACTTTATCGATCACATTTGCTTATAAACAAAATCACAAACCGAACTATTCATTATTTTTTTATAGTAATATCAATGGATAAAATCTAAATTATGCTAAAATTTACTTTCTGTTTACTCAATTGTAATGATTATTTCAAATTATATTTTACACAAGTATTTAAAATATAATTATTTTGTTAATCAATCATATTGTAAATAACTTCATGCTTTTGTCGCTTTGTACATAACAATAAGATATCACGAAAAACGACATATCCCACGTATGAGGAATTTGCACTCGTTAGCTTTCGTATTTTATCTTCCTATGTCTTTCCAACTCAAAGGATTTACAGAAATCGCTATGAAGAGTTATTATGCAGATGTAGTTTTGTTTTCAGAATTGAGACAATTTGTTGGCTGTGTCGATGCTATTATAATTTACTTTTCAGTTTAACTCCAATTCGCTGCACTTTTACTATATTATTTTATTCATCGTTTCTTTGTTGTATTTAAATGTTTTCTTATGTGTATATTAATATTTTTGTATTTCCATTGTACAAAATTCATTCCATGATAGAATTTAATATGTATATTTTTATAAATCTGTATAATATTGATTTAATTTGATGTACATATGATTGTAGATCTATATTATTAATGATAATATTTTATTTAAAGATTTTACATAGTAATGCTTTGTACTTTAAAATTATTTGAACTCTCTAGTAAGCACAAAAGTAATAATGATTTTTAATTGGGTATTTTATTTGGATAAACCATTTCTATTTAAATTTTGGCTTATTTTATTTGCAACAAAGTTTATTGAGAATGAGTTTCTGTACTTTCCATGGAATTGGTAAAAAACAGTATTTTGTAAATAAGTAAATAAATGGATATATTTAAACTTCTAAGTAATAATTTAAAATGCTTTTTTCTGCAGAATTCAACTCCACTTCCAGATCGACAAATCAACCGACAGAATCGGCGAAAAATGGCCACCCGAATCTTTCAACGCAGGCGTCTGTCAAAAATGGCGGAAGCTCATCGCCGACTGTTACCGCAAGCTCCAAAGTTAATGTGACAACGTCGTATTCGCGCAGACGGGAGCAGGATTGGAAATTCAAACAGAACCGCATGTCAACGGAGTCGGCCGAGCAGAGTGACGATAGTTCGCATAGTTCTAAGGAAGGGACTACGCCTACTTCTACATCCAATACTAAACCGGCCAGAAAATTGAGTGTGTTTATTCCTAAGGTATGTTTTTTTGCGTTACATTTTATATCTCATAACGAACATTTTTATTTTACATAATAATTCTGATCGTGGAAACAGTTATAAAAAATTCTATTTTGACATTGTTTTCTCAGTTGACGGTGACAAATGGATCATTCGATTCTTCGGAGAATGATGCCTTGACTCCTCAGACGTCCAAGCGGCTCGATGGTTTGGCTGAGCAGGTCAGAGATGAGCCCGTCGCACTCCGAGATGTCTATTTGGGTGGATCTTGTCCTGTAAGTAAAAATAAAATTTGACTACTGTCCGTGTAAGCTTAAATTAATCATTTTAAATAAAGTTATCATAATTATTGCTCAAGAAGCGAGACTCGTTCTTATATGATTTAATTTTTTGCTAAAATTCCAGATTACCTAACATGCTATTTTTTTAAACAGTTGCGGTCAAACTGGCGTACCGATACGGTGATTCCCCTGCTCCAGAAAAACAACCTTAGCTTCTACGCACCGGCAATGAACGACTACAGTCGAATGTTTTCCGCCCCACCCTACACGCCGGCGTCTGATGCACGGTTCACATTTGAAAATCCCACTTCTCTCAGAACCCCGACAAGATCGCAAGACTTCAACAGCTCGTTAACTTTGAAGAGAGACCCTTCCACGGATCGAGTGATCGGTAGAGAATCTACAGCGGTCTATTCTAGATCGTCAAGCGATGTGAGCACCTTCGCAGCCAGCAACGACCGTCTCAATGAAACTGAAACGAGGCAAAAGTTTCCTGCATTATGTAAAAATATTACAGCGGCAGGAGTCAAAACCGACAGGACTGCGATCGACGCAGGTCGGTTCAAGCATTGGAGCACCCCTTTCAGTCCGGGAACAGTTAATCAAAATATTTCTAACCCGTGGAATACGTTAACGGAGGAAAGAAATAAGCAATCATTAGGTGAATCGAAGGACAATAACGTATCACGAAATATTAACAGATTGCAAAGCTCTGAAGAAAAAAGTAACAATAATTCTCGTTTAATGAAATCAAAGTCGGTGGATGAAGGCAGCTCAATACTAAAAGACAGCACGAGGGAAAACTCTTCCGACGTTTCGTTCTTCAGGTCTCTGCACAAGCATGAAAGATCTCCCGCGCGGGACAACGATCAGCCTGAGAAAAGGCCCAAATATTCGAGTGAATCCGCTGGAGTCACACCGTGTAGAGTCGACGGAAGCAAAGATCTTAACGATGAGGTGGAAATTAGACAGAAGAATGACGGACCGTATTCACTCCAAAGCGGTGGTGATAACAGGCTCAGTGCTTCTGATTTCTACCGTATTCCTGAGAATGCGTCTCCGGCCCCATTCAGAGGTATGTGTTTATTTAAAATAGATTCTTATTTTATTTATATGCAATTAGAAAAACTTAGAATAAAATACTATAAATTCATATCATATCACATTTCATTTTATTGAATTCCAGGAATGTTTGACGACAGGCAAGTGTTGGGAAGCCGTGTGCTGCTATTTGGAGTCACGAGCGATACTCGTTGCTTAGCTCCCATGGTCCTCGCCGCTCACTGCATTGGTTTGAGGAAAAAATCTGTCGTACTATGCGTTCAGTTGCTGCAACAGGCCGAAGGGGTGAGACCGGAGTTTTTAATTTTCTGGAAAAATTACTGAATTACCCTTAGTGTAAAGAAATTTTTTTTTTGACTTCGATTAAAGTAAATGTTTTAAAATACTTTTCCACTTCTATTTACTGATTCACTATGGTTTGCTTAGTCTTTTATATTCTGAAGGCATTGTTTTTGTAGTCAGAGAATTTGTATTTATAATCAACATAACATCATTTGTATTAATATTGGAATGATGTTTATTTTTCTCCTTTTTAATTTGGCTTGACGCCAGCTATATGTATACTGCTATACATTGTATTCGGTTGACTAAGCTTAAAGCTGTCCTCTGGCTGTGGTTAAGTTTTACTTTACTCTTTCATTCTTCAATCTAAGGTTTTTATACGAAAGTAGAAATTAGCCATCCATCCGTGGGAAAAGGGGTTTGAAAAGTTTTCAACCGTTCCTAACCTTCACAATCCCAGGGCGATTGGCAGTCAAGGTTGCCAGGCGTCACTATTTGAGCGGGACTGTCCCGAGTTCAATCGACAAATCCCGAGTCCCGCATTGCAAGTCTCTCTATAATCCCGACGTATACATGTATAAAAGTCTTCGAAATTGTGAATGTCCCGATCTGTGTTTTTAGAAATCTGGCAACCCTGTTGGCAGTCAACCATAATTTTCAAACAACACTCTTCTGTATTTACCCACTTTGGAAGTAATACCTTGACTTTCACCATGAAAAAAACGCATCTAACAAAATCTCACATCACAAACATGATTTTAATCACTTGTTTTCTAACATGAAGCGATATGATTATTTGCCTTTATTGTTACTTTTGCAGTTGCAATATCTCTTTTTTCCACATAAACAGAGCAAGTATGATCATTGTATTATTTTTTTGATTAATGTTAGACTATCTTTTTAATGATGAATAGTGGGAAAAAATGTAAAAATAATTTTTTTTTCGTCTCCTATAAAATTTGTGTTGTGTGGACTATGAGGTTTTGCGCTCCCTTAAGAGTCATGTGATATGTTCAATATTCAAAGTGGACAATTTTGAAAAAGAAGATTTAAATGACTGAAACAATTAAATTCAAATATAAACTTTTTTTTGTTTTTTGCAGTTGTCAGAGAGAGCCGTGAAAGATTACAACAGAGGGCGGCTCTATCTAATAGACTTGGCGAAACGCGAGGGCGTTCCTGTTTTCGACAATCTTGAAGCGGCAACCGAGTGCGTCATCAAGAAACTCCAGGACGGAGATTATTAAACCGCTCCTTAGACAAATTATTTAATATAGATCCATTCGTGTACCTAAAGAAGTCTTAAGCGTGCGGAATCGTAATGCTGCAATGGTGTATGTAATCTCATTATATTGTTTGTTGTATCTGTTGATATTGTAAATATTCTGAATATTTGAGTAACAGCTGTAATTTTTTCCTGTTATTTGAATATTTGATTGATGACATCAAAAGTCTTAGAATCGTGTCTACGAAAGGCATTGTGAAATGAATAAATCATTTTATTTAAATTAATGAATATCTTTACAAATAAAGTCATGAAATAAAAGGCATACGCCAGTGGAAAACCTATATTCATGAATAGTTTGGAATAAACGTGTACTATATATTGTGAAGAAAAATATAGGAAAGATAATTATTTATTAAGGGATTACCTAATATTACTTTATTAATTTTTGAAATGCATCCATTTGCATATGAAAAGCTACCAGTGTTAACATATTTCTTTATCAAGATTTCCGTGAATCGAAATTGACAAGTTTTGTTTCATTATAATTGTGTAACAAACTTTTACCGAGGAATGACAGTAATCATTACAAATAAGTTTACGTAATAAAATAATTATTTCGCTCTCTATGAATGTTGCCCTCCTTTAAATAAATTCTTTTGAAGTTTAATTTAAAATTTATCTCGATTATAATTGATACACTAAGATTGTTATCACAACAAAGAGTATTCAATTAATGTTATGCTTTCCCTATTCGAAAGCGAATAAATATCCTGAGACGCTTAGTAGCTTAATTCTCGGTTAAATAATTGAATGTAAAAAATCTGCAGTTAAGTACTGTATTCATTATTTGGCAGCTTAATTCAATGCCATACTTTTGTAGACAACATAAAAATGATTTTTTTTTTATTCTTATTAACTTAATAATCATACCTTGATTATGCAATTACTCTTTATTTAAATCATTACTTCGTAACAGAGTGTGTTTTCTCAAATTGTTACTTTTTTAAATACACAATCTGTTGAATTTAAACAACGATGAAAGCATGCCGTTTGCATAATTAAAATACCAACAAATTGGGTTTTAAAATTACCAATATTTAATGCTCGCTCTCGATCATACCAATTGTATTACGCATGAATGTATCTGCAAGATTTAAATTCTATGCTTGTTAATATTCTTGCACTACAATAATTCCTATGTCAAAATTAAAATGAAAATTTCTTTGAATGAAATTTTATTAATTCAACCACACTTACTGGTTGAAGTTATTCAATATTGGTATGATGTTTCTGTTTTCAGTCTTCGTTTGTTTAATGGTTATTAAAATCACCCTACTGAGAAGTGAACCAGTAATTAATTCTCAATTTTTTTATAAATATATATTAATGAAATGTCAATAGTAAATACAAAATGTCAGTAAATGCTTTTTTCAAAAACTGTAAGAACTACCGGTATCATTAAAAATATTAATATGGAAAGGTTTTAAAAGTTCTAAAAATTGACTGCAATCTAATATCGTTAGTGTGTTAAATATATATGAAACAGATATAACCCGACTAACTATACAAATTAATTTGGTAATTATATATGTAGAATTGTGTTATAATAATAAATTTTTAGTTTTGGTACGTGTTTAATTAAAGCCCGCTGCGGCTATTGAGAAGTTTTTAAACCTTTTGCACTCGGCAACGCTAATATAAATCCAGGAAATTCCGGAATACAGAACAGTCGTAGTGATATGCAATTCTCAGGATGTAATGATGTATGTGTAAATATTATTTTGTATATAGTAAGGCCACAAATACATTAAAAGACCTCGCAAGGTCTGAGGGAGCTTAGGGAATTAGTTGTATTGTCAATATATTTAGTAACAGAGGAATATTTTTTTATACATTCGATACTATTTTGTGCAGTCTATAAATTTTACTGATTTGTTATTATGTTTTTTTGTTAGTACAATTTTTGTTCTCTCTTATCTCTTCTAATTCTAATTGTAAAAATTGTATTGTTTACTATATTGTACATATATATGTATATATATATATATTCAATTAGATTTTATTTTGTTTATAAAGAATTGATGAAAATTGACCATGGAAAAATAACACTACACTTCTCAAATTCTTTGAATCTTAGCGTGTTATCTAACTATTAACTAACAATGCATTTTGATAGCACTTATTCATGGAAACAATAAAATATTATCGGTGAATCGAATGTAAAAATCCGTTAATTGAAAATATTTCACTTTTACTTTAAGAAGTAGATTTTCTTGATTTAACTGTTGATTAATTATTGAATCGTTTGCTCTTATAAACCAGTTTGTTGTTTTAAATTTTCTATTTATATAAATTAATGTTTTATACCATATTTATTTATGCTTTGCTGCGAAACTACTACGGCAGCATTTCTTAATAGCAAATAGTAAATTTATATAATAATTATATTCTGATGTTATAATAAACAACTCGTATGACTAAAATTAGCAAATTAATCTGATGCTGTTAGATAGAATTTCTAAAAGGATAAATAAATTGTAATTGTAGGTTGGTTACCTTAATTAAAATTGTCAAATTCGATACTAAAGCTTTTTTTTTTTTTTCATTGTGGCCATTATTATTGTGAGAAATGTGGTGTTGTATTTCTACTGATGATATTTTACGGAACTTTTATGCTTGTCCGCGAAGCATGCTTTAACAAATAATATTTATTACATGAAAGTCTTTGATTATTCAGAATCGCATGCACTCAACGCGTGGACGTTGAAACGGTGAAAATTGTCTTTGATTAATATCTAATCACGAATGAACCCAGATGTTCGGTTTGTATATTTGTATGTTAATTTATTGTCTAATAATTAAATTATAGCTAAATTCATGGGTTTTTGTGGATGAATTTGTATATTTGTTTTCTGCATACCGTCGAGTTGATGAACTCTATAATCGCGTTCTATATTTTAATGTCTAATTATATTATGTCGTATTGATTCAAGGGCAACTTTTGATATTATGACTCGACGAGAGTGTTCTCTCCTCGAGTTTGAATAATAATTGAACGCAACTAAATATAGCAAATTTATCAAAGAAAAAATTCGCAAACAGCTGGATATTCTTTTCGTCATTTTCTGTTTTTAATGTAATAGATAATTCGTAGTGTAGTAGTTAGTATTAATATTGCGCTTTACCTTTAAGGCAGCTATTTATCAAAATGTACGATAGAATATAATAATTGCAATTTTAACTTTCTCACTTCGATTACAAATAGTTATTTATTTTCTTTTAGGGTATCGCAGTATCCACGTTTGAAATTTAATAAAGCGGCATACATGACTAAAATAGATCATTTCATCTATCAAAGTTCAGGATTGTTTTTTTTATTTTACGATTGCCGTTCCTCTAAAGATAAAATTAATAAGTAATGTCTTTTTTAATATGGCCTCTCACATTCTCTAACACAGGGGTCTCCAAACTTTTTAACCTAACCTCCTAGAGTCCTAGCTAGCTCATCATACCGAGATACTGTAATTTTGAATACCAGGCATTTCCGGCCTGCGGTAGTTAGTTGATGGCGCTCGCAGTTGAGTCATAGATCGGAGACCCCTGCTCTAACATTTAAAAAAATATTCTAGTTTTAATCCTTATTGACATCATAACATTACTGTCATGTCAAATATTGAAAAATTCCCTTAGGCAATATTATTTGTTTACCATCAATTATTAAAGAAAATAATATAAATACTATATATTACTAATAAATAATACTAGTTAATTTAATTTTGAAGGTGAATTAATTAATAATTATTAGAAATATTGTAGGAACACGTAATATTTTATAAAATGTTTTAGCAAAGGAATTGTACATATATCATAATAATATTATA
Organism: Himalopsyche tibetana; assembly: GCA_030503985.1. NCBI lineage: Eukaryota > Metazoa > Arthropoda > Insecta > Trichoptera > Rhyacophilidae > Himalopsyche > Himalopsyche tibetana. The sequence goes on along the minus strand of JAPJYX010000014.1, from coordinate 36,590,163 downwards.
ACATACGATTCGATTTAAAGTTCTCGATTGATTGTATTTTGAAATATATTGTGCGGGATCGAAGCAGAAGTTTCCTTTCTCCCTGAAGTGGACTAAACAAAAATCATAAATTTGTCTTCATAAAAGTTTGAGACCGAGTATCATTCAGGCATAGTTCAATTTTTAGCCGATCAGCATACTCTTCTTTCTAAATTTTGATTCAATTGATCAATTTCCAAAAATAATCTCATTCAGTTAATCACGTTCAAAGATTGGTTTGAAGGAAACACAAATATTATACAATATTTTTAGTATTGTTATATGACATACTATTATAAAATATTTCTTCATCCTTGGCTGAAATTATTTTATTCAGAATAACCAGAATCATTTGAAAATATAAATTATTGCTATTTCATTCGACCGAGTTATCAACGTGTCTTGAGAACGGGAACATCTGGAACGGGGAGGTTTGAAAAGTACTTAGATCTTTTTTTACGTTTGACAATTTTGTTTATATAATTTTCCAGTGTATATTTTCTTTCTACAAGCCATAAAATATGTCCGAATCAATGTTACATGTGCCTTTTTAGGAATCCATGACATCTTGTACTTCAATAATTAATTTGATATAATAAATTAATAACGCTTTCAGTGATTTAAATAAAATATGTTGGAACCGAAAGGAGATCACTGCTTTCTAATAATTTATAAGCGAATGTTTTTTTACAACAAAAATATATTTGTATTTAAAACTACCAGCTTATTTTTTTCATCGCATCTCCTTATTCCCAATCGGATCGATTTGCAATCCATGCGGATTTCCTTACAGCAGATACGCACAACCTTCATCTTCAAGTGGGCCGCATAAAAACATAAATTTAGTGTACACATAATCTTCTTTTATACTAAGGATATGTTCCATGTAAAACAGCTGTGTAAAAAAGATGAAGTGAGTATAGATAAATAAATGATTGGTTCCATTACATTATTATTATAAAACAATGTATTATTTTTAATTTTGAGAAAAAAACATTTGAGGGCTGCTAAAAATTTCAAAAAGGGATACAGGTTGTGCGGGCATCACTGCCTTACAGTTTAGATATCAAGATCGAGAAGAAACCTAAATACATATAAATTGTGGAGGCGCAAATACAGTTGGCTCTGTGACAGCCTGTGGAAGAATACTTTTGCAAAATAATTAAGAAAAACTGTAATATATTCAGAAATTGATTCAGTATTTATTTCAGTGTTAATCAAACGTAAATATATTTTTTTACAAAGGTACAATAATACTATGCAAGGATATAAATTAAACCAAGTTCATTAAAGAATTAATGCTTTTTAAAAGTGATGACGTCAGTTGATGATAGCTTCAATCCCTTGAGAAGTATTTACTTAGTTTTGAATGTTGTTTTATAAAAACTATTATCATTAAGGAATTAATATTCTTTATAAATATGTATTATTTGTAAGACATTTTAAATCCATCCAAAACACGATATCTTCCCAGCAATTCATACAGATAATATGAGTACTTGAATGTACATATTTTAAAAATTTAGTACACAAGTAATTTTCAATGGAAAAATGCTCTAAAATAGTTGTTTATAAAACCAAATGTTCTCCAAATTGTTACATAAAAATACAGGAATAATGATTGTGATTTTCTTCTAATCTCAATATAATTTCACTTTTCCACGTTTCTGTGAATTACCAGTTTTTTAAGTTTTCACCTTTAAACTCTAAGCGGGAGTGGTGGATTAAGCACATGGGAGACCCCAGGCGCAAAAAAGTTTGCAGGCCCTGTTTTCTGGAAATCTTAATAGTGTCAGAAAATTTCATGTAAAATAATAAAAATATAGAAAAATATGAATAAAAAGTTTATGGGTTACATAATATAAGCTATTCTTTAACCCTTTCCACTCCAAAGGTTTTTCAAAAAAATTCCACCAGCAATTTTTAGTGAATTTGCACATAAACAGTTATTGATGTTATAAATAAATAATACAGTTTTGAAAAAAAAATATGTGGATTTCTTACACATGATGTCAACTTACTAATCTGTCAACAACCAAACCTAAAAAAACTAAAACCATCCACTAGCCCCACAATCTTTGAAAAAATTCAATTTTTTTTTAAAAAAAATTTTCACAAAAAGACAAATAACTTTCAAACCGTTTGACTGAGCAAATCGAAAAATATCACAGCCGGACAACATATTTTTACGTAACCTCGGCGCGAGAACAACTGCCTTTGTTCCGTCGCTGCATTCTTCGCTTGCACCCCCAAAATATTCCATTCTATTGTTTACGCCAGGTAGTTGTCGCAAAGCGTCCCAACTTTCTAACATTCCTAAATTGCTCGACAAATCACGTATTTCGAATGGGTATTCAAGAAAAATATAGAAAAAATTCCTTCACACAAAAATAATCAAATCAAAATATGTAACCGATCATGTCGAGTGACACTCGACATTGGAGTGGAAAGGGTTAAACCCCAAGAGTGCGCCTCATTCGCTTATAGGGTAATCCGCCACTGCTAAGCAGATAGTATGCTTCTCGAAGAATGTGGATATCAAGAAATCTATCATTCATACATAAATACAAGTGTATTAATTAGCTTTCAATTTTGAATATTACATAATTGAAAAAGATTTCAATGTAAAATTCATCAAATATCTGTTTTTAGTTAAGTTTAAAGTTTTTTTTCTAGGGAAATCATATTTACTAAATTACAGCCATGAACTGTTAAGAAATTTTTAAAAAATCTACTTTTTTGACAAATGTTTGAAAACATTGCAATAAGCGATAATGTTGAAAAATTATTAACAAAATACTCTTCAAAAAAGTAGCAATATGATGAAATAATGTTTTTTTTTATGAATGATGACATTTATTTCACTAAGATGTATCATCGAACAGATCCAAAGAAAACTCATGTGTTGGCTAAGATAAGAGCAAATACTTAATTATACAAATTCTTTTGATTGAACACTAATAAAAAAATAGAGTCATTACAGTCATCATGTTAATATTATTGAAACTTAACATTGCCATATTTAGTTATTTACAATTAAAAAAATAAACATTTACCCTTAATTAGTGTTAATTTTCGGCGCCCGTATGACATTACATAGGATTGAAAACTATAATTTTATGTTTCTTATTAAATTCAAACAAATAAATGGCACACAAAGTGCCACTTTGCCAGTGCAAAGCAGTCTCTGTTCATCTATTGGAAGAAATATATTTATATTAAGGAAGTCAAGTAACTTTAGAATTAGATATTAAGGGTTTGTCAAACTGTAGCACATTGATTCGGCTCTACGGCAATTGTTGTATCAAACATATATGATTTTGAATAATTATTAACAATCAATTATAAAGATTATTTTGAGAAGCGAAATAACTATAAAGAATCTGGAGATGCGCCTAAAATGAAAAACTATATATAGTATATCTAAAATTATTTACGTGATCGTTAAGGTGTGCCTGTGCAGTTTGCATTATAAATTTATTGTAAAACTGAATAAATTTACTAAGGTCAATTGAAAGAACAATTTTTTTTTATATAAATTTTCAGTAAATCTATTCTTTTTAAAATATATTAATGCCTATCGAAAAAAAAAAAACACTGCTACTCATATATGGCTTTTTTGGAAAAGAGTTGGACAAACCCTAGGCAGTGAATTGTAGACAGTTTTATGAATACTTAGATAGCTTCATATATATCATGATGGTAGACAACATACATATATTATATAACCTCATTTGTAAAATTGTTTTCTAATGCAGGTGCTCTTAACGTTTTTCTATTAATATCCAATAATTTTTGTGAAAATATTGATAAAATTTAGATTGAATGTTTACAAAAAACTGAATATTCTTCTATATATTCTTGAAAAATATTTCAAATTTGGAAAGGTACTCCAATATTTCATGTCAGCTTTATCTTTCTATTGATGTCCAACTTTTGATGTAATTCCTTAGTAAAATGGATCCACAATTAATTCACAATATGTACACAAGGAATCAATAATTACTTAAGTTCAGATATTAAATTCGAATAGCTATACCATTTTTTGCCTTAACAATGATATTAAAAATATCTCATTTATGCATATTTAATGATTTATGGCTCGAATTCAATAGTTAATTAAAATGAATACAAAAAACCTTTTCACAAATAACAAAATGTTGATCAGAAAATACCCAATGTTAGCATAGAAAAATTAAGCTTAGGTATGCTGAAAAACATCTTGGAAATATTATCTAAACATATTCTTCGGGAAAAGACAAAATTTTTGGTTGTACCGTTTACAAAAGTGTATATAAATTTTGTCTGCTGCGTGGTCCAGTGTCAAATTGCAATGCAGCATAGTGAATTTTACTTGGTTACTTTACTCAGCGACTTAATATGTACCCTGATGATGGGCAGTAAAAATAATTTGTAGTTGATAAGCATATAATAAGTAGAGCAAAACGTCTCAGACCACCACCAACTAATGTAAGAATGAGATCTTAAAAAAAATTGTAATAACAACAAAAGAATATCAGGTAAGGATGGAGATAGATGCCTTTTGATGGATCCATTTACATTGGCTACTAATCATGCCAGGTCTTGCAGTTACTTCTGAGGTATTCCCATGCACAAATATCTGTAGAAATGCTTAGTGTTTGAAACATAACAAAGGTGAACATATTGTCCGCCAACACTGCAAGAACACTTATCTCGTCGAATTAGGGTAAATTTGACACGAGACAAAAACGATGTTTCTGCAAAAATAAAAACTTTTTACTTACCCATGGTATTGCAAAAACTAATTAATGCGTTTCGCGTTGAAAATAAAGATGTATAAATACAAAAATGTGTCCATTATAGAATAGATTGAAACAAATAAAAAAGTACCTTTACCCAAAAAATGAGTTTCGTGTTTTTACAATATTGGCGACGATATTATCATAGATAATTATTGGAAACCTTCAAGTTTAAATAAACTGTCCAACGCAAGACATTTCTACATTTTTGCAGTGAACAGATATCAAAAACTATATTAATAAAAACTACTAGGAGTCTCTTCAAGATTGATTTATAGAAAATTCACAACATATTATAAGATTTTTGAGTTAAAACTCTATCACTGTTAAATAAATTAAATAGAACATTCAAATTAAACCAACACAGCACTGTGAAAAATAATGAAACTATAGTAATATTTATAATTAATTTCGGAAGGTTTCTAATGAACGTAGAGAGGGGGGGGAGGGAGTAAAATAATAATAAAAAACATACTGAATGAAAGAAAACAAAAATAAATCATTTTTTCATCTGGAACTAGTTTAATAATAATTCAAATCACAAAATGAACAAAACAAACAAACATAAAATTGGTGCAACTTTATTATTAAGATGCAATGTTTAAATGGCGACAGTTTCCAGTTTTAGTAAGAGGTTCATACAATCTTACTTAGAGAAATGCGGTTAGTATCTGCGAGACCTTCATATGATCAGCATTAAAATTATACACACAGATATGAATTCTCACAACAAAGAATCATGAAACAGTACAATCGACACCTTAAAAATAGGATAAAAACTTATATTATCTATTATTTTATTATAGTAGTATGTACATTACAAGTGTATTATTAGCTATACATAGATTTTTTAAAACTAAAAATATATACATAAAATAGAAAAGCATCATGTTTAACCCTTTGATTAGTAATGCTATATACGTATGTCCAAGTATTTTTACATCTGCTTTTATCATAATTTTAATTAAATTATTATTTCTTCAGATTGAAATAACACATCAGTGATTTTTGGCAGTCATTTTTGATGCAAAAGAACCAAGAGTTTTGAAAACAAATCGGTTGCCGTATATCAAGCATAAAATTACATTTTGGCTCAAGTTCCCTTTCTGGTATCAACGTCGGCAGCCGCATGCCCACAAATGAACACAATAAAGGCCTAGGCCCAAATTGGAAGAAAAAGTTTTTAGAAAATTATTTAAAATTAATAACAATATTTAAGTAATATTGTTGTCAGATTGTCACAATTTTTTTTTTTAAATATTTTCGTGTGCAGTAATAGTAAAAATAAAAAATAGCTCACAACTCAAAGGGTTAAGGTACACAAAATAAGGACTACATGGCAGTTAATTTGCTACAAACTACCGCTATATTTTTACGCTAGTGTATAAGATAAATGAGAATGTTGCACGAACAACAATAAGTAGCAAACACAAGGTAAAGCGAAATGATAAATATGCCATAGCACATAAAACAAACGCTTTCCTTTAATAACCATTTTTATTTGTAAAGCCAAACAGCGGATCAGTGTTCGAATCATCATAAATCCGCTTTTTTTTTATTTACAAATTTGTGGCCGAAGGCATGAATTACCTGTTGCCCAATCCCATACTAAAAAAAGTGGGAGCTGTGATCTTATCCTATATTGAAAATCAGATGCACACATAACCTTACCAACTTATAAAAACTGTCGCCATATTAAAGTAACATACCATATCATACATACCATTAAAAAAAACAGTATTCATGAAGAAATGCAATGAATAATAATTTTTAGTTCAAAACATTTCAAACTGAATTGAATATGGACAAAATTATGAAATTTCAACCAATAACCTTCTATTATATTAGTCCCTCATATTAACCTGTTTACTTTGCTGCTCTTCTCATATATATCACCCGATATTATGAATAACATTTTATTCTATTTTCATATTATCACTGCTGAATTAATTCTTGAAATTTATAAATGTCTCATTTGGTGTCCGGGCAGTATTATGCAAGGTTGATAGCACATATCGATCGTCCAGTTCATTAATCAGACCGCCTTGAGAAGATGGGATAGCAATGTTTAAATTGGCCACTGTAAATACAGTATTATTATTCAGTGTCCGAGATTTATCGATGTTATCAAGAGGTGTTTACTGATTAGGAACTTATGTCGGGTTCAATAGTAAGACATTAACCACTTTCCGGTCCAATTGATTTAAGTAGATGTTCTAAAAAGATCACATATTTCTTATTATGCTTAACACCAAACACATGTGTTATATTTATAAAACATGCATATTTAGTGAAAGAATTCATCGTTTTTTTTTTGTGGAATTTGTCCGAGTTTTCTTGTGGTGTACATTTTGACGACTTTCAATACCCGAGTATACTCGGGCGTCACCGGGAAGAGGTTAAGGAATATTCGTGAAATGACCCAGACACAATACCATTGTGATTGTTTATTAATATTTATCGGCATTGGTATTATTGGTGTAATAATCATAAGATTGCGAAAAGAGAGGTCGAGACACTAAATTCCAATTATTTCTCACATTACAATGACTGATTTTTTACAAGCTGGTGGAAAATGAAGACTGAGGAGGCGAGTAAAATATGCACAGTAAAAAAGGTCTGCTGGAGGGGTCCAAATTGGTTTCCAAGTCACTGGTTAAGACCTATCAATTACAAGATACTGAAATTTCATATTTACTGCACGGTAGTGTGTACAGTGACGGATAAAGCACGTGAGAGGCCATAGGACCAACCAAATTTGGAGGCCGTTTTTCGAATGGCTAAAACTGAACTGAAAATATTAAACGGGTTTCATAAGATATATGCTATTTTGAGGACTCGTGCGCTTGTGGGGTAATCCGCCACAGTGTGAATAATATATACTTTCTACGTTTGTACTCGACAAACTATTTTAAGATGCCAACGGAATGTTGTGAACTTATTGTATATCATATACATCGCACGACACCTTTGGGAAAGGATGAATACCCTTTAGTATACAATAAGATCTAGTACAAAAGTTCCGCCCGGTCCCAATCGGAAATAAATCGATGAATAAAACCAAAAACTTCCATTTAACTATTCAATACAATAAAATCTTCGAGCCACTAATTTTGACCCGCAATCAAATAACCGTGCACACAAAATAAAGTATGTACTCTTGTCACCCGCAAATCGCGTTCAATCTTTGTTTGCATTCACTTATCAGTATCACAAGGTTCTTCTTTAAACGATTTACCCGATTAACTTTTTATTAATAAAATAACTTCCTTTATCAAAGTTTCGATCTACACAACCTACTTCGTCATATATCATAAATAGCAAATGATGCACAATGTCACACATGCAGACTGCACATTTGATTGGTATTTAAAAAGTGTTTTTTTATCAGTAACTTAAAAGTAAACAAAAACAAAAAATATTATTGTTATACGAGTAACCTATAATCGTTTCAGTTTGAGGTTCACATGCCGGTTGCTAATTATTGATATTGAATAAGAAAAGGTGGTCAACAATTCTAATATAAATCTCTTTCCAGCTGTTGAATAGTCGGGGTAACTTCTGAGAAACAACCGAGCAAGTAAATGATTCACAGGAACTGGTAATAGTAGTAACCGTTAAGTTTACGGCTGTCGGTGTCATGACACTGTACGTCGAGGTTGCTTTTAAGTCACAGCTACATTTATGACTGGCTTTCACCGTCACACAGGATAAAACTATTAGATAAACACACTTTGTCTGCGAGCGCAACGCAGGTAGATAATAGGCAATTATCTGTTAAATATTGACAGACTCATCCAACATAGGAGGCATCTTTTGTAGGGTTAAAAATATAGATTAGATGTTATTTGATTTGTATCCGACGACAGCAGAGACGGTCACCGTTCAAACAGTCCCGATCGTCTGTCTCGTTTGGCTGCATCGCGAGCGTTCTCATCCCAAAGTGTGGTCACAGATCGGGACGGCTTACGTGTCGCTCTTCCACAGTTTGATGGTTTTGTCATTTTCGAGCGCCGCCGACGCGATGATGTTCTCTGTGGGGTGGCAAGCGGTGCAGAGAACGGTATCGGTGTGGCCGGCGAGCCTCTGAACGATTTCTTTCGATTGCAGGTTCCAGATATACACCTGGTTGTCTTCGGACCCGGACACAATCCACTGAAAATTAACAGATCATTGAAATACTCAAACTACTATATTTAGTATAATTGCTGGCTACAGTGAAACTTAAATTGTATCTTTTTCTTTCAATTAAAAATACAAACTACAATTTCCTAGAGTTTAATATTTTAATTGATCGGTCATTAACACAAAAACATATTTACAAATCGGCAAGTTATCAGAAAAACAAGATTTATTTGAGTCTAATTGAATTATAATTATACGCATAAATGTGTACTAACCTGCCAATAGGCATACCGTAACACACAAAAATGTACAAGTGCATAAGTTGCTTTTATATTTTACAATTAAGTCATGAGATATATTTTAATATATTCAGAGTGGGAATTAATTTAATATAAAATTGTATTTGATAGCATTTCTATTCCACCGCCTGGGTTAAAAATTGTGACACTTGTTTCGCTTCTTCAGATAGTTTTATGATTATTTGATTACCCGTAGTTCTTGCAGGAGATACATCTTTATGTAATGGATAAAACCGACTGCGGTGAATAATTAATCGTATTTATTTTATTAATGCAGTTGCAGTATTTATAAATTTATGGACGTAAAGGAGGCAATAGGATACTTGCACATTAATATAACTTAATATACATAAATAATATCAATCAACTATGTTGTACGAACCTTTCCTCCGGTTACGCTGAAATTAGCGAAAATGCAGTATTTTTCATTTTTATGGCCAGTGTAAGTCTTGAGGCATTTTCCCCGACTGTAATCCCACAGCTTTAGGGTGTTGTCGAGTGTAGCTGCCAAGATATATTTACCGTTAGGGCTGAACTTGACAAAGGAAACTGGCGGGTTATCTTCATCTATCAAGGTTTTTAAACACTGTCCAGACGCCGTGTCCCAAATACGACTGCAAAAACAACAACAACAAAATATGATAAACATTACAATCTTTCCGTGATGACACACGTCAGTTTGATGAAGTGTATTTATAAATATTACTAGATTATTTCTCACCACAACCCGTCGTAGCTTGACGACACTATTAAAGATCCGTCTCTGTTGAAGTGAACAGCTGATACTGGGTCCGAGTGAGCTGGGAGGGTTTTTAGACATTTTCCTAAAAGAAAACATTAAATTTTACCATTTTTATATAATTAAAATATACTCACCTGCTTCTTCATAATTATGTCATTACTTTATTACTTTTGCTGTGCTAAGCGTAAACTGAGAATAGTTCTGCTTCTCATTAGAATGTTAGAAGAAATTATGTTTCAAGCGATTGTTAGAAAAATGACAGACGTACTTTTTTGCAAAGTGAATATACCGTTTTATATTAGCACTTTGTTGCTGATACGGTTTTTGTGGTGGTTCAACAAGTCAATGAGACTTTGTCTATTAGCTCTATAAAGGTATATTATTTTGATAAACTATTCTATTGCCAGTGTGGACTATCTAACAAAAACCTAAGCCTAAAATAACTTGGTTTCATACTTCATAAATACCGACAATGACTAAATCGGTTAAGTTTTTACATCGTACATCAGGGAAATATGCTGAATTAGTATTCATTTGTTTACCGATAAAGATGGAGTATAATAGAAACAGTACGTGTATAAAGGCAGGTTGTATGTAGACTATAAGGTTGTGAGAAAGATACAATTTTGAAGAAAAAATTTACCAGTTCTGACATCCCATATCCTGACACTTTCATCAAAACTTCCAGATACGATGAGATTGCTTTGCGGGTTGAAATTACAACAGAATACATAGTTACTGTGACCTTTCAAAGTTTTTAGACATTTTCCAGAGCTGAGTTCCCACACCTAAAATTATAAAACAGTCAGTTACTGGGATTCTATTGCAGGAAAAATTCTATACAATAATATTATGTTTAGAGTGGTGGAGGGGAACCTGCGGTTTTTTGACGTGATCAAAATAGTCACTTTGATTAAAAATTATACGAAAGTGTTTGGAAAAAGAGCGTTATCAATCCATTGTATGTTCGACAGTCGAAAAAACGGGGGGGGGGGGGGGTATGTCAAAGTTTTCTTTACTGCGGCCTTATGTTGATCAGATAAATGAAACGGTTCCCCACCCCTGGTCTAGAGCTTTGCACCCAACAAAGTGTACACCTGTTCCTTAAGCATTTTTTCATAAGAATGTTAACAACTATTTAGCAGGTCATGGAAAATTCCATGTTATAAGCCAGGGGGGGCAAACTTTTCGGATGAAGGGCCAAATTCGGGAATTCAAAATGCGCGGCGGTAAAAGTAAAATACCATTTTATATGTACACCATTTATTAAATTGGTAGTTGAGATTCTTCAAACTGCTTGCAAATGTTCTTCGGTGATGTTTGATCGTAAAGAGGTTCATGATTGAAAATGTTTGTTCACATATATAGGTTGATCCAAAAATAACGATTATTATATTTATTTTCAATCTTTTTTAAAATGGCGTTAAAGATAAAAACGTGAATCTTTGACAAAAATATAATATTGCTCGCGGGCCGCGGTTTGCCTGTGCCTGTTTTAAGCCATATATCGGCAGGCCATGAGTGTTTCAAAATTGAAATCGAGCTAGTGACACCTGTTAAAGAATATTTGTACTAAACTAATGTAAAAAAAACAACATTCAGCACTTTTTTTTATAAATGACTTATTTCTACGATGTAAAAAAATAAACAGTTAAACTTTTATTAACTCGATGGCTGCCACAGACAAGATATCTCGTAAAATTAAAATAAAACACACCAGTTACGAGATGACTCAATAACTAATTAAATTAACAATTGCAAATTATAGCCGGCGTGCTAGGTAATTACGAACTTTTTTCTACGGCAGCTAAAAGGTTAAAAGAACAATTTTTCAACCATTATCAATAATTTTAGCACTGATCTTTACATGTATGAATTTTTCAGATAAAGGTGTCACGAAAGAAATATCATTGAAATATGACAGGAGTATAAAATTTCGCAAAATTTGCAGGAGGGTACTAAGTGTTGAAATAATAGGTAGCACACGTTGATGTTGGCTGGTCGTCGGTGATGTAAATGAAATAGCTAATAAATGATGTACTCTTCAGACTTTTAGCATACCTTCAATGTTTTGTCGTCGCTGGCACTGACGATAAGTCTGCTATCGGAAGACCAGGCCACATCGCTGATTCCCATTTTGTGTCCAGGAATGGTCTTTTCGAATTTGCCATCGTAAGCTCCCCATACTTTTATTAATTTGTCAGCAGCTGCAAAATAGAAACGGCAAATTAAAAAACAATAATTGTACATCTACGATGACTCTTGATTTACAGTCGATATACGATACTAAACTAGATAGAAAATCAAAGCCATATCTGGTGACCATTTGGGTGGTTTATTTAACACATTTGCAACAGGATAAATATTCCCCCAAGTACGCGCTAGGGCTGAGTGCGAGGCGGGGTTGTTATTTAAATCATCGCAACCTTTACTCTAGTAGAAAATATTTGTACAAAATCATTATTTAATGAACCGCAACCCCTTGAATATGAAAATATTTTATTTAAGTATTTGCAATACATTTAATTTACAGTGGAACCTCTCATAACGAGCACCTCTAATAACGAGTAATCCGCATAACGAGCAAAACAAATTGTGAAAAAAATGCTCCCTTAACGAGTGACACAGAGTTTTGGAAAGATCACTTTCACATCGTAGCTTACCTCAAGATGATTGACAAGGCGCGGGAAGGGGTTACCAAGAGGACCCTCACTTCTGTTGGGAAGAAGCTTTGGCCAGAGAGCATTGTCGAATGAGATTTTGAGGGGTTTGAAATAGTACCTTTGGAGTCTACAGTCAACGAGATTGTATCTTTGGCATATACCATGGGACTGGAGGTGGATAACAACCATATTGATGAGCTCGTGGAAGAGCACAGTCAAGAGCTGACCACCAAAGAGCTTATGGAGTTGCATTGTTTTTCACAGCAAGAAGTTATGGAGAGTTTGTGAGTGGAGGAGGAGGAAGTAGCAAAGCAACAATCTTCTGGTGGAATAAGAGAAATGCTGAAAGCATGAGAAACTGTTGCATCATACATTGAGAAGAATCACCTTAATAAGGAGGTGGCTATGCATTTTACAAATTTATTCAATGATAACGATGTCACATTTTCAACAAATTTTGAAGCGTCGGGAAAAACAAATGTCTCTATATAAAAAAAAAAAAAAATAGACAGTTTTTTTTAGTAAAAAGAATTAATTATTTGTCATAAATAATAAACTAGTCGATTTTTTAAATTGTTTTTTGCAAATCAAAATCGCACTCCAGGTTGTTATGCTTCTTAACAATTTACAAATATGTAATTTTATTTGAATAAATGTTAAAAATATAAAAAACGATTTTTTTTCCGGCATGGAACGCATTATTGTATTTTACATTGTTTTATATGGGAAAAATTGTTTCGCTTAATGAGTGTTCCACATAACGAGTAAGATTCTGGAACGAATTAGTCTCGCTATCAGAGGTTCCACTGTACTTTTTTTATCTGTCAAAATAGAAACGACTCCCGCACACCCGGAAATGCTTTCTCGCACCCCAGGTTAAGAACCACTGCTCTATATTAGACTTAAGTCGAACTTGGTTATTACAAGGAACATGGGACTGACTGAATTTGCTTGTTATAAGCATTACTCGTTATATCAAAGAATAGGTATTTTGAAATGCTTACAAACATACCCATCACATGAAGACATAGAGCGATCACATAACACAAAAAGTCGCAATTCAAACAGAAATTTTGCAAAGTGAATTAAGTAGAACGATTTTTTAGAATGAAGAATATCATCTCATAGGCTATAAATTGCTTCCACAGAGAACCTTTAACAGTATTGCAACGGTGACTGAGTAACAGTGAAGGAAAGTGAATGATGGTGAATGACAAAGCACTGGTCATAGATCTCCAGGTAGGTGTTAAAAAAATGACAAAAACTGCTATCTATGCTTCTGAGAGTCGAAACATGTGCGACACTTAGTAACACAACTGGTATAGTATGAAAGATTCACTATACGTGAAATAGAACTCTGTAGAACAGATTGTACGGCAAATTTAAAGGTAAAAGTAGAGTATAGCTCGTCATGGATTATTACGGCGAAAAAATTCACTAACTAATTTAAAACAACGCCACGATTTAAAGTTATTTTTTGAGAGCTTTATAATCGCGTTAAAACCACACATTATTACGAAGAACACTGATAAATTATGCGAAATACGAAATATTTTTCAGTACATCGCCTCTGTTTTCCATTATGGCCGCGCGGCGCCGCATTACCAATTTAAAATATGACAACGAATGTTCATAATTCGGTATTTTAATTGTTCATAGTGGCATTTAGTAATGTTCTGGCGGAAAAACAGTAGCATTATGTAAAGTATATTTACGGTATATTCATCAGAGTATCTCATTCATCAACCTACATACCATACCAAATCTAAATTTATATATTTTTATAAAATTAATAAAAAAAGAACTGTAACTTACTTTTACTTAGTAAACTAAGTTTACATTTTTGGACCACAACATTGTGAAAGTATGTTTTAAGTTCCTGCAAATGACTCCAGATTTTTGAGTTGAAAGTTTTGGAAATATAGCAAAAATATGATTGTATTCACCTTCTATTTTTAGGTTTGCATAATATGTAAAAAATGGCCATGAACGAAAATAAGTCAGTGCTGTGATCTATATAATATCATTAACCAAGGACTAAGGTTTGTTTGTGCAATGATGCATAAACTCTAGTGATACAAAAATGTGTGAAGTTTATAGCAACAACGAAGCATCTTCGGCGTCGCCATATTTCTAATACACATTTTACGAGAGTCAATATCGTGATACGCACCAATCGGTCCAAATTATGCTTTTTAGGTATTTTAGAACTTTCAAAAAATATTATTTTACTCACATGAACTGGCTAACCATTCTCCATTTGGACTGAACTTGACCGAAGATACCGCTTTCGTGTGTCCGGCTAGTGTAAATTTCAATGCATAGTTCGACTTCTGAAACAAACAAGGTTTGAATTGATGAAACCAAGAATAGAAGCGTGATGGTGTATTATGTAAATTGTTAACAGCGCGGCCTGATGCAAGGCCCGCGCAATACGAATCGAACTAAGTAAACAATGTTCTTACGGCTCCTGTCAGTTTGGTAGTCGACGGGGGTCCTTGCGACAGGGAGTTTGGACCCGAAGGATTCGAAGAACCGCTGTGAGTCTGGTGAGAGCCAGAGTGGCCTGGCGAGGGTCCCAGCGGCACCATGTTTCACGACTTTGTATCTTTCTATTTGAGTTTCACCATTTACGGCAGACACGTCAAAAAGTAAAACACTGTATTTTTTAACGTTAATAACACAACTTGGAAACCATTCAATTAGTTAAAACTGATATTCTAGCGAAAAACGTAAGCCGATTTTCAAAGTACACCCCGGAGCGTCTCACATGTTACAACTTCGCATATCAGGGGTACCAATTATTAATTACAAAATAAAGCATGTGTTGACGTTTTCGTTATTACGTACTTTACCAAATGCATTTTTTTATCATTGTCTATGTTGATCGATTTGAAAATAATATGTAAAATCAGAATTAATTTTAAGGAGTATTTTGACCCTATCCCACCATCTTTTGAAGTAAATAAATCAATTTAATCATGTATTATCTTCAACTATACATTAATAATGAAATGAGTGCCTATGATTTAGTTTTGTGAGCGTGGTAACAGTTGGAGATGCCAAATATTTGACCTTTCAAATTTGAAGGGTACAGTTGTCACTCAAAATTTGTTCCCTTTTCAGAGTACACGTCAACTTGGTATATTTAAAGAGTAGATTTTATTCCGTAAAAATGACTCTCAATAAGCTTGCAATTGATAGTTTAGACTTGGCTGACAAGAGAATTTTAATGAGGTAAATCTGCAATCATTTAATTTATTCTTAAATTCAAAGTTAATTTACAAAGCTGTGTTTTTGGATAAATACTGTCGGTAGATTTATGTAACTGCTTTTACATTAAAACACCACATTTCATTAAAGGCATCAATCAGTGATATATATTTTGTTATTTTTAAATTATAGTAAAATACCGAGATTTTATATTTTAGGTTAATTTATTATACTTCAGTATTTATGCAGGTCATATTTTTTATTTTTAGTTTTATCGTTTTGCTATTTATCCATGTCAAACCAATCTTTCCTAGTTTTGGTAAAACTTAAAAATAAATAAATTTGTATTGGATATTGGTAATCGTAACACTGTAATCGGGCACAAAAAAAATTTGAACTCGTTAATATCATTTATTTATCCATATCATATGATCCTATAATAAATAATATTTCGTACTTGCAAGTCCAACAACTTTGCAATCACTAGAGATGTGAAATCTGCTCCGTAAAAAATCAAGTCATTCATGACAACAATGTAATAAATTGGTTTTGTTGTAGGTATTAACAATCTGATCTTTTTTCACATTGCAGAGTTGACTTCAATGTCCCACTGAAAGATGGAGTTATAACTAACAACCAAAGAATAGTGGCCGCTCTAGATTCTATCAAATATGCTGTTGACAAAGGTGCAAAGTCCGTGGTACTTATGTCCCATCTGGGTAGACCCGACGGACAGAAGAATCTCAAATACACTCTTAAACCCGTAGCAGAAGAACTGAAAAAGCTTCTAAGCAGGTAAAATTTTATTTCCCTTATTTCCTGTATGATATTTAAATTTATATTGTAATGTTTTGCACAGCTTTTTTGTGTTTCAAATATTTTTTGAACAAAAAATCATGTTATTATTTAATATAATAATATTACATTGTCCTAGAATTGTATTGTATTAGGAAAGTACATCATGCAAGTTAATAACTTTGTTATTCTACTGGTCATGTTACTAGGTGCGACTCGTGTTTTGCTTTCTTTGAGAAGCATCTTCAGACTAACACAGGTTATCACTGAATCCATTGAAAATATTATGTAATATTCCATTATTTTTCTTCAAAAATGTTTGAATGCATTTTCTATTAAGCATCTGCATTCAATGTCTTAAGTGGAAACAGCGCTGGTATAAAATGTTGATGATTGATCTTCTTTCAACTCATTACTCTAGTCCAGGGTAGTTAAATGATTTCTTTTAGACATGCCTGATTTATATATCTGTAATCTAATGGAGTAATATTCAAACAACTTCAATGAGATATACTTTAAAATGTTTGTACATTATTTTGGAAATTAAATCAAAATTTTGATTTAATTTATTTTTATGAGATGGTTTTAACATTCATTCTATTCGTAGTCTATGCGTATTTTATGTCCATTCCAATTGAATCCTTGGTTGTGTGGTCAATGTTGTTAACTTCGGTTGCTGAGCTCACGAGTTCGAATCCCAGTACGGACAGTTTAATGAATTTATTGATTTTCGTTTGAAGGCATGGATGTCTGTAATGTCTAAAAATTTTCTTCCACCCATTCTATCCTAAATACAGGACGTAATAAAAGCAATTAGCTTACCAGTAATCCTGTCCTAGACCTATCCTTCTATCCTTACTCTCATTGATAAAGAAAGGTTGTTATTGAGTAACAATCAGTTATTGTTGATAAACTTCATTAGGAGTCCATATACTACACATTTAGAGTAAACATTTTTAAAAAATAAATCAATGTTCAATTTTTAGAGAAGTTGTATTCCTCCCAGACTGTGTTGGTGCTGAAGTTGAGGCAGCATGTGCCAATCCAGCAACTGGATCCATAATCTTACTCGAAAATGTACGTTTCTATTTGGAAGAAGAAGGCAAAGGTGTTGATGCATCCGGAGCTAAAGTAAGTTCTTAATGCAGCTTTTATTATTGCGTTAGTGCAGAGACTTTTTTTATAAACTTCAAAAAATATCTTAGTTATAATAAAAACATAATCAAAAATTTTTTGTATGATTGTCGGTTTTGTTTTATCGATTGTACTTTGGATTATTTTTTTTATCGATCATTGAGAATTATTTTTGTTTGATTGATTTTTTCTCATATTTCTGTAGAATAAGTAGTGATTTGCATAAATTGTTTTCTGACATTCATCCAATCATTTAGGCTCTCAACTCGTATACATTGACAAGAATTTTTTACATCTTTGATGACATAAATTATGCATCTTAAATATGAAGTCAGCTGTTCACCGTTGTTTCATGTTTGTCCTTTCCTTAATCTGCTTTCGCACTTCATAATGAGATCAGTAGCTGTATACTTATAATGAAATTCAGAAGGATAATCTTCAATGTGGATATTTTTTAGGCCAAGGCAGATCCCGCAAAGGTGACCGAATTCAGAGCCAGTCTTAGGAAGTTGGGAGATCTCTACGTCAATGATGCCTTTGGTAACTTGAATTTACAGTAGATCTTTATAATATAGTGGTAGCTGATCTTCTGCTCGATGATAACCTTGTATTTCTTGGCCAGTTAGTAGATGGATGCTATATGCTTATCACATCTTCTGAGAATGTTGAGAACATCTTAAGACGATACGACTCATAGTCAGATTTATTTCACTAATCGGCCAAACAAACACGGTTGCATATTCTAGAGAAAATTGAAAGGCAATTAAAAATCACAGAAATTTTATAGAGAGAGTAGATAGATAGGCTCTTCTTGAAACTCTTTTCCTTTCCTCACACTGTAATGCATTCAGGTCTTGGGGAATTACCTGGACCATTTCCTGTGCAAACTTTTTGTCACACTTATCTCTGTTACCTTTTAGGATATATCATTAAAAAGTGTCTGCAGTTATGGTGAGTAAGTATAATATTAAAAACCTGAGAGATTTTCGTATCTTCTGTGGGTTTCATCAAAGTTTTCTTAGATTCTAAATTTAGTCCACTTACCTCCGATCCTGAACGTGATCCACTATGATTATATACTATTATAAATGAAAAGAATTTGAATTGCTATTTCAGTAAATAAAATATTCTGTTTTATAGGAACTGCCCATAGAGCACACAGTTCTATGATGGGAGAAGGATTTGACAAAAGAGCAAGTGGATTTTTGCTAAAGAAAGAATTGCAATACTTTGCTAAGGCACTTCATGAACCTGAAAGGTTTGTCATGAATTCATACATAAAAAAATATTTTTTTAATGTTCGAGATTTACATATTTGCGTGTTGTGCTCTTTACAGACCTTTCTTGGCGATTTTGGGAGGTGCTAAGGTTGCCGACAAGATTATGCTGATTGAAAATCTCCTCGACAAGGTTAACGAGATGATCATCGGCGGAGGGATGGCATATACTTTCCTTAACTTTTCCGTTTCTAAGCTCAAGAAATGCGACCCCAATACCAACATTTTCATAAATATCTATTTTAATATGGGTGATACAATGTTTATAATTAAGGTATTCTTATATCATAGTTTTTTGGACCTTTTGTAGTTTATATAAATACGCGATAACGCTTATCAGCTGATTAGCGCCCGCGATAACGATTGTTCGTATGATAATTTGGAACGCTGAGACACTCTTCAGTAGTCAATTCATATGTGTGCTGACATGACGTCTTTTTTGCGCGCAACTTAAAATATGATTATTTATTAAAAAAACCACAGATTTTTATAAAAAAAATTATGAGGAAAGATGCAGAGAGATATTTTAAAGCCCGTAGACTATTTTTTTTTTTGAAATTCATAAGAATAAGGCCAATAATGAGGAAACCACTGGGGTCAAAAAAGACCCCCATCGCCTGCTAAGTATTTTTCTAGTCTCCGAGCCGCGAGAGTTAAAGAGTCTTCGGGAATGAAGGTGTGTATTGTTTTTTGTATACTATTACTGGATGGGATAAATAATTTATAATAATCAAAATGTTACTGCTATTACTCAAACATCTATGACAGTATGTAAACGCGTTGATTTGGGATATCATATTTCTTCAAACTTCTTCCTCGCTCATACCTATTCCTTAGTATTTGTTGCAAATCTCTATTTTTGAAACTGAGTATGAGCTTCAGGATGTTATCATTGGATTTCATGCATTGTATTGATAGCACTACAAGAAGATAGTCAGTTCTTTTCCAATACTATGTTCGCAAATAGGAGTAAGTTGATCTGTTTCCTCACAATATTGTTATGTTCTCGGATTATTGTGTGTAAAACGAAATGCTTTAAGAGTAGAACTAAAACAATGTAACGGGCAATTTAGCAAAGTGGTATGTCACGGGCAGGACCGGTTCGAGGATTTCTGCGCCTGTCTGCGAAGCTAACTAGATACTTAATGAGTTGATACGTAGTACTAAAATCTTAGTGTGGCGTCTGTGCGCCTGTGTGCGTCGTATACTTTGCACACGCCGCGAGCCGATCCTGGTCGTAGGCGACTGATTAAACTAAAATACCGAGCGAATGCGCCTAGGGTTGGAGAATCAAAAAATATATGAGTTGACAATGGTGTGTAAATCGTTTCAGCCGCAAAAATAGGGGTGCTTGATAAATGTTTAAGCACAGATAGAAACTGGGCCAAACCATTATACCCTCTTGTCTTCAATACAAGCATGTACTCTTTAAACTCTGAATATGGTTTTTATGACTTTTTACTATGATTGGCTATTTTTAACTGGCACCAACAGAATGCAGGCTTTGGAAAATTTGCATCAAAATATCTTGATGCTGTATACTGAGAAATTCTTAACTATTTAGACATATCGCTATTAAATGCTAAATAGTACCTGCTATGTTTCTTTTCTAACTGGAATTTTAATTCATGAAGCAGTTAGTGCAAACAATAACTATTGAATGTTTCTACATCAAATGAATGTATTTTTTTCCAGATTGGCAATTCTTTGTATGACCCAGAAGGAGCCAAGATCATCCAACAGCTTTTAGATAAAGCAAAAAAAAATAATGTTCAAATTCATCTTCCAGTTGATTTCGTCACCGCAGACAAATTTGATGAAAATGCACAGGTACACAAACCTTCAATATTATTCAATGAAACCTAAATTAACCTTTTAGTACCGCGATGCATTAAGCTAAAAAACATTCACTCACATACCTACCGCTTTTTTTAAAATAATTTTTGAATAGTCTTAAAAAATAGTACTGAATTTATGAATATTAAAAGTTTACTTATAAAATGATATATATAGTTTAATATTTTCAAATTACATTTGTGTTCTTCAGTGGATTTAAGGTATTCATGTCGTTCGTATGTAGCGGCCACCATTGGCCTTACGGTACTGAAGCGGTTAATATATCGAAAACATTGTGTACATTTAAATGTGTAGAATTGTATTATATAGATTTTGAATTATATTTCAGTCTGGTACTGCTGATGTAGCTTCTGGCATTCCTGACGGCTGGATGGGTCTTGACGTTGGCCCCAAATCACAAGTCCTCTTTGCTGAACCTATCGCCAGAGCTAAAGTTATCGTATGGAATGGGTAAGGTATTATTTGAACATTATATAATATTTTTGTGTTATTGATTTCAGTTGCTTAAAATACATATAGCAGATATTATAAACACTTGTGTATAATATGTTTTATATCTTCCATTATTGGAAACCTTCATAAAAAGAAAACAATGAATATAGTTTTTGTTTGGTTTCATTGAAAGTTTTATACCGCTTATTTTCAGACCTGCCGGAGTGTTTGAATTCGAAAAGTTCGCCGGAGGCACCAGAGCTTTAATGGACGGAGTAGTTGATGCCACTACCAAGGGAGCCATCACCATCATCGGTTAATAATATATATTTAGTAGTTAATATCGAATATAAAATGATACTTGTTTTAAATATGTTTTATGATACCTATTTTTTTTTTCTAGGCGGGGGTGACACTGCGACGTGCTGTGCAAAATGGAATACAGAATCCAAAGTGTCTCATGTTTCTACCGGGGGTGGAGCATCGTTGGAACTTCTCGAAGGTATGTTACATAATTTACATCATATGTTTCAGCTCGGTCACGAACCTCATCTCTTTATCATCTTCGTTGATGACTCGAGGCAATTACTTAAATTCAATCTTATTCCCCATAGATGCTTTTCAGCGAATACGCCCTTACAAGATAATGGAAAATATTAAACTGTCCATGAATAACTAATTCTTTTATTCTTATCCACACTCTCAAAACCTTATCATTAGCCAATACGATTTTTATTGTATTTTATATAAAAACGACTATTGTTTCAATTGGAAACAATATAATTTTCATTTAATTTGTGTAAACTAGTTGGGTTAAACTATACAACAAATGTGTAATTATATTGTTATTGTGTGAATTATATTGTTTACTTGCTTTTATATTTTACATATAAGTGACGTCTACCTGTAAGTTTGACGTTTAGTTGTCGTTAAATACAAATTTCGCCATTCTGGGGTTGGTACGCTTTTCGGTTCTGAGTTGTCAACAAGCAGTCGGCAATTTTAGGGCATGAATCGATTCTGACAATTTGCAAACTGTCCGATGCTAATTTGAGGCCCAAGAACCGCAACCGTTCGCAATACAGTAAATTCAAGCAACTTGAAGCGAGTCATTTTATCAGAAAACAGTCGGCAAACCGTCAGAAGTACGCAGAAGAACAGCACTAAAATTCCCATGTTTTGTTTAATTTCTTTTAGGAAAAGTGTTGCCAGGTGTTGCAGCCCTCACAGACGCGTAGATCTAAATAAGATGTGTCTTCCGGAACAAAATGTTGCTAGTGACCAGTGTAGTGAATAAGAATACCTGTGATTTAAACAACCGTACTGAAATTTACTGTCCTAAATTAATTATTTGTCATAATATTTTGGAAATCATTCAAAGAACTGTTTTATGTTTTAAATTTATGCCAATGTTTTCATTTTGAGCACTATGATAGAATCTTCATAGTATTTATAATGTGATAATAAATGTACCGAAAAATGTCATAATAATATTCTGAAAAGACAATACACTTAAGCTATTAGACTGTGTTCCGCCGTATCGGAAAATATTTGCATAATATTTTTTTACAATATGAACATGTTATTTATGAAATGTCTCATGTGAAATGAAAATTTCCAGCACAAATTTCAGTGAATAAAGAAAATTGCCATAATACGTAATATATTTTATTTCTAAAACTACAACACATCAAAAATACATTATTTACAATTTATTGTATAAATTTAATAAATATACTCGGACTTATTCTAATATGAAAATAAATTAAATGATTGATACTACATTACAATGATAATATATTGTATTTAGATAGTGACCACGTTACGCATAGACGCAAATTTGAATTATAGAAATGCAATTTTTATAACTTGTGTGACAAAATACGATCTTGTCTGGCGTCTTGTATTTAGCAAACACTTTTAGTTAAAAAAAAGAAGTTGAATTAACAAGACGATAAAAGAAAAACTTGAAAATATTTAACAATCAAAATTACTTCTAATAAACAAATTTCTTATTATACAGTTTAAAATCAATCAAAACGCCACATTGGTATGGATACTCCCATGATTAAATAGAAAAATTATTTCTAATTTTATATTAATGCTTGATTTGCCTTGTTGCTTTCATCCACCATTTACCTGAAACAGCATCAAATCTTAACAGAACCTTAACGTTCAACACTTTTTATAGTAACATGCATGTACTATATTTTTGAAATTATATATGAAAAAAAAATCCGCAAATCTACTACATTAAAATCTTAATTTAAAAATAACAATGTTTTGTACTCTATTATTAATATTTTGGTATTAATCATCATAGTCTAACAATAAAATACTAACAAATCTGTACAGAATGTGTTATATTAGTCACCTTTTCGTATTCTAATTAACTTTTTGGTATTAGTTAACTATATTTAATTTCGATCAAACTTATTTGCTAATTCTCAATAATTGGCTTGCATCCAGTCGATGATTTTTTGAAATCGATTAACATTCTGAATCTAAATCGTCAAACAATAATACTGCGTTTGTATTAACTATACAAAATAGAAGATTGATGAAAAATAAACGAGAGTCAATTAAAATTCCGTTTACTTCTTAGGTAAAATAACTAATTTTATGTTAGATATTGACTACAGTTATCCGGTTGTGTCGAAGAATCACGATGAGAACGAAACGATACCAATGACGCCTGATACAATGGCTATTTGAATCGCCGTTAGGAATGGCATGATCCTCGCCTGAGAACCAGATAGTCCGTCTGCTCCAGGAGAACATCCAGGACACGCGCATTTATTATTGATACATTTTCCTTTCTCGTCATTGTCAGTTATGCATTCCTAAAAGAAAGAAACGAGAAGTTTGTCAGTTGAAACATGTTTTTTTATTTAACCCTCATTGTCATTTCACAGCTGCCAAATTTAGTGACAGTTTGAAAAAGAATATAATTTAGCTAGTGACAGTCGGTGAAAATATAATAATATTATGTATTGGTAAAAACGAGCTTCACTAAAACGGCATTAAAAATGTAGTTTCACTTAAAACACACTTTCGCTGTAACATATACAATAAATCTAAATAACCAATTGAATCAACTGTGCCAATTATTATACATGAAATTGACCACATTGTTATTTGATTATGATTGAATACTCAAATAAAAACAAATGCAGTTGAATTTTCAGTTAACTGACCTGATTGGCAATACATCTTTGACCCATACTTCTAGTCATCCAGCATTGCCCGTCTTGCTGGTGAAAATCGTATTTACACTGGCACTGCATTCCTGTGCAGGACGTTCCGTTCATAGAGTACGTGCATTGGGCTTCAATCTCACACATTTCGCTCAGAGTAGTAGCGGCTGTCAAAAGACACGTCATTAATATATTTCATATTAGGACCTCTGCTATTATTACTGTGATAGGCTACTTTCTACAATATCTTCTGATGATATTGCTTGTCAATATCAATTTTCCAGTTTCTCCTTTTGTCTTTTTAAATTCACATTACACATTAAATTGATAGACAAGATGCAATTTTTTTAGACAAACTAATAACATTCATGATGTAATATGTATCTGCGATAAAATCAAATGTCACTGTTAATATGAATTTACTACATCGGGAAGTTTCAATGAGGTTCTTCTGTTTTGTTTTACATAAGGAACATTTATAAGGTTTATCAATTTCAACAGACCTTTAAGACATCTGTTTTCATCAGAATGCAGAACATAGCCGTCATTGCACCTGCAGACATTGTTACAGCGAGTGTTTTCACCTGAGCAGTGTTCGTCGTCTTCGCAAGGATCCCCCATCATGGCATCTTTTAGACACCTGAAAAAAGAAAGAATCATTGATAGCTTCAACGTCTCCTCTATGTTTTTGAACAAGTTGAAATTCAGATATATAGAATTTAGAATTTCGAAAGGTGGTGCTTGATGGTATTTCAATTTAAAAATTGAATTGTCTGAATGATGTACTCTTCCATTAATATTGTCGTTAACGACCCGGGTTTCGCCGTTCGGCATCTACAGGTTTTATCAAGTGCATTCGTTAACGACAAGATTAATAGAAGAGTACATCATTTAGACAATTTAAATCAGATATATACATCGGTTATAGTGGGTTGTATTTACCTGGTGCCTTTGTCTCTTGGGCTGTGCAGCATGGTACATTGACAGAGACCTCTTACGCAGTAAGCTTGGTTGCTGCGAGAGTCGTCATCGCCCAAGTAGCAGTTCTGTGTCACAACACATCGTTGACCAATTACTGAAATTTATTAATGAAATCGTTTATTTAATTATTGTGGTGTGATTTTTTATTCTTCATTATTGGGTTGTGCTTGATTGTCTCTTAACTTGATACTTTGTGCAAAGTACCATTCTGGGTTAATATATTTTTATATCAAATAATTGCAAATTCAATCAATCATAAATTTTTGTCATGTTTCTCAGGAAAAACTGCTTAGTGTGTGCATAATTCAATAGACATATTTTTTTTGAGATGAAAGTTTAAAATCAATTTAAAATATCATCCTTTTTTTAAATTAACACTTAGATTTCAAAGCTTAAAAAATAACAATAAAACATATTTATATCAAAAATATTTTAAATACAATCATGTTCCGGTATTATTCTCATGGGTTAATACTAACATGCAGTTTCATAGCATCGTCCCTCGTCCAAATGTGCTCCTTGTTTACACCGGCACGCCCCTTCGATACATAGTGAGTGCACAGAAAGCTTCGACATGCATTGTATGTCTATTTTGCAGCTGTCCCCCAAATTGGTAGCCTCTGAAAAATACAAATCATTTTAAATAACTATAAATACCGCCTGTGTGGTCGAGTGGTCAACGGTGTTGGCTTCGGCTACGGAGGTCCCGGGTTCAAATTCCGGTACGGGCAGTTTTATAAATTGATTTTTCAATCAATTTATGAATTTCTGTTCAAAGGCATGGACATATGTGATGTTTTGAATTCCCCCCTCTCACCCATCCTATCCTATGAACGGGGCGTATCGAGAGCGATTAGCTTACCACTAATCCTGTCCTAGCCCTATCCTTCTATCCCTACTCTCTTTGGAAAAAGAGAGGTTGAGCAACTGAGTAACAAGCAGTTCTCGTAGAAACACTTCTGTTGAGATAAACTCCATTAGTAGTCCATATGCTCCACATTGCAAGCGGACATGGTTTAAAAAAAAAAATGCATCTGACCGAATCAATATACATCTTTATGTTATTTAACATTTCAAAGAATGAATGTTTATAAATATGCTTATCATCAATGATTCCTGAAGACGAGCATCGAGTGTTTGATCGACAGCAGTCTTGGTCCAACCTCTGCTTAAAAATCGAGGTTTAACTGGTAAGCCTTCATTTTAATACTACATCAGATATCTTTATGCTTTATATTAATATTACATAGATGTTTTAAGCAAAAACAAAAACCTTTAAGGCATTCTCTATGAGTGTTGTTGAATTGCTGTATGAAATGGTTGTCTTTGCACTCGCAGTATCCTTTCAATCCAGTAGTTTTGCAGAATGCATTGTCCGGGCAGTCTGCATCCGTCCCGCAGGTGTTACCAGTTCTCCCTGAGAAATAATAATCATTATATTATATTAAAAAGTAAACATGAAAACAGTTATATAATTTATTATGTATGATATTAAGATATGTTCATAGTAAATATGATATCAATCCAGAGTATAATTTATTCTTTAAAAGAAATCACTATTCGGAAAGAAGCTCATTATCATGATTTTTTTCTTTTAGTAGGTAGGCACTTGAATAATAAGTACAATTTTAGTTATAATTTTCTAGGGCTGTTAGGACTTTTGAACAAACAGTTTTCTAATTCCAATATTTCTTAAAACAGGGTTTAACTAGGTTTGTTAAGTTTCACAAAAAAACACAATTCAATTAAAATATCGAAAAACAGTTTAATTTTTTTAAAACTTTGTTTATTTATTGTATACACAAATTTTATTTGGTGCTTCTATTTGGCGGTGGAATATTTATACTTGCCCTGTATCTGAGTCAAGCTACACAACCAAAATATTTTAAAAAATAGCCTAAATATAATATTTTCAACACATTCATTGATGTATACTGACTACCAAACTACATATTTCATCTTTTTTTATTTGTAATCAAGGCAGTTTGGAGTCAATATATTAACATTTTGAATGATAGATATTGAATCTGGGTTATCAAGTTGTAAAAGTTAGCTATCGAATATTACAAATTTGACTACCTAAAAAACCGAGTTTTCAAACCGGGTTCTTGGAAAATGACAAAATTTACACCAGATCTATCTGATTCTAAAAATGCAGAGAGCGCAATTAGGAATCCATTAGAAGTATATATACAAATCAATCGAAAGTCTATGTGACTGTTATACGTGTCAAATATTTGCATATACGAAAAAGAACATTTGGTTGAAATAGATAAAACAAGTGTTTTTCGAAACATAAATGGTATGAGTTGAAAACAAATATATTTTTTATCAGATAGATTTAGATAACATAATCTGACATTGTTACCAAAATTTAAATTGAGTCCAATAGTACATTGGTCCACGTTTTTGCGAACATTAAATGATTGTCATTATAAATAAGTACAGTCGTTTCTGCTGCTTTTTTATATTCATTCTTACTGAACCAATTCAACCGATAGCGTTTCTTGAAAACTGATTGTAGGTCAGTATTGCAGCCTTACTTCTTAGCGAGGGAACGGATTAGATTTGTAGTATATTTGACAGCATAGCTGTGCAAGACCATTTTTTTTTAAAAGAAAGCCTTAAATAATAAATATTTAGTAGAATAAGTTGTTTATCACTTATACATCCGATAAATAGATGTTTGCTGTAATCTTAAAATTCATGAGTATATTGAAGGCCAATTTTGCAGTATACTAAATAGATAATTCCCCACCTCAAATACCTCTCTGACTGATTTATCAAGTGTTTAAGAGGTTTCCAAACACTTTTGCTATTATTTTGAAATTTAATCAATACCAGATAAAGTATCGCAGATAAGAGAGCATGCTTTTCTACTGAACATTACTGCTCTGCTTTGCTCACTAGTATTAAATCAATATTTTATTGTGATGAAATAATGATGACAGAAATTATGGATATGAATTAAGTCTGTATAGAATTGTTTAATATATATTTTAGCTCATTTTGCAAGTAATTTTGTTGACTAGATGGTTTTATACATATATGTGTGCATTTATTTATTTTTTACCTCGTATATAGTTTATATGTACCTAGTTTATTAGACAGAAGTTTTTCTACTTGGTACTAGGTGCTCAACCTCTCTTTTTCAGAGGATTTCTGTTCAAAGGCATGGGTGATTGTGATGTCTTAAAATCTCCCTCCCACCCTTTCCGATCTTTTAATAACCGGGCGTAGCAAGAGCGACTAGTTAAGCACTAGCTCTGTCCTGGCATCATCCTTCTATCCCTACTACTCTCTTTGAAAAAAGATAGGTTGAGCGATTATAAAGAGCAAGTAATAAACAGTTCTCGTAGGAAAACTTCTGTTGAAATACCTCCATTAGGAAGCCATATGCTCGACATTGGGAGCGGATATGGATAAAAAAAAAAAGAAAGGTGCGTATTGTCAATTATTACATTGTTCCTTCTTTCTAAAATTTATCTTGAATGAAAAAACAAAGCAATGCCAGAGTTACCTTAATTATCTTGAATCCATTTGCTGTAGTCCAAAACAAATACAATATTTACAATTACAATAATTTGTTTTAAAATTAATTTTGATATTATCAATTTCGTAAGACAACAAATGCTTTCTCCATCATATTGCAGTTGAATAGATCCGCTTGATGGGAGAAGGCAGCAAACGTAATGTTTAAATACACATATTTAAACGATTTATCAAACCATAGGTACTTACGTTTAACAATTTCATCAGATTGGCATCGTGGAAGATCTACCAACAGCACCAAAAGAAATGCTCCCAATGCTGACGATACAAGGTGTTGATTCCTGAGTTTCATTTTAGTCCTGAAATTAAAAATAATATTCATGTCATCTAGTACTTAAAACAGCATCGTTTAGCTTTCACAACTATCTATATAATGTGAATCTTGTACTTGGCATTTAATTGAAACTGCATAGTTGGCTGTACGAATTATATTATATTTATCGAATTTATGATAACTACTTAGTTGTGAGATAAAAGAATGTATTTTTCCTTCAATATGAATGCTTTATAATTTTTTTTATATAACTACATACATAAATCACTTAAATACATCAAACCATTGGCGAATCCAAGGGGGAGGCTATGGGGGCCATGCCCCCCCCCTTGGGAAAATTTATTTTCCATTTTTCTAATTTATTAAAACTTTATTTTGAAATAGGCTCTTTAATTGTTTAGTTTACAATGTTTTGTAGAATACATACTTATTTAATTATGTATTGACTATTTTTATATACACCTAATCTTTTTTTACGCGATACATTGGTTCCAGAAAGTGACGCATAAAAAAACCTCACTTTCATATAATTTGATAAATCGGTTCCAAAAATCAAAATATCGCGTAAAAAAGTATCAAAAATGTATGAAAAAGCAAAATTTGTTCTTCAAATTCGCGCAAAAAATATTTTTTACGGTGCCGTCCAAAAAAATCGCGTAAAAAAAGACTTGTATCTATTTTTAATGTATTATTTATATTTATTTTCAAATTGAATGGCCCCCTCCTGGGACAATTTCTGGATCCGCCACTGCATCAAACAGTAGTCAAATGGTAGCCCTTCTGAATCAAAATATTATCAGTTAAAGCAAGTTTTTAGATAGAATACAAAAACTATTTACGTATTGTACAATCGCACAAGTTTTGTCACTAATGACCCGGGCTTTGCTGTTCAACATCTTAAGGCTTTCAAGTGCACGGATGGACTTGAACTGACGCTTGGTAAAGAAGTGTGTCGTTTATATAGATAGAAGAAATACATTTATAAATCATTAAGCTAAAACTATTGATGGCAACATGAATTAATTTTATTGATGATTTGATTTTAATGAAAGTAATGTGGATATGGTCATTTTTGATCCCACGCTCCCCAAATGATCGTAAGTGAATGGTGATGTGATTTGATTATTACAAGTGTGTACGATGCAGGCTCATCTTGGTGACTAGATGACATTTTTCCTCCAATTTTTATTTATACTGAAGGTTCTTCAATGATTCAACATTGATTGACTGGACGACATATTAACTTTTTGCACTATGAATAAATTCTTCAGTAATAAATCATTTTTATTCCATAAAATTCAATTTGATAACTTTGTTACTCCACATGCTGTGTTACAATTTGCGAAACACGTTTTACCTCTTTAAGAAGCATCATCAGGCAGAATATCGCAAGGCTTACAATTAAATTAGCAATTCATTATAATTGGGGAGTGGACTGGATACAAACATTGATAGTAAAATAATTACAAATAAATTACAGTGGAACCCCGATCTACCGTTCTCGCATTCTTAGTTTTCCCGCATGGATCGTTTATTTTTCATAGTCCCGGCCAAACATCCATAAGAACAATGTAAAATAATCCCGCATTAATCGTTTCCCGATTTACCGTTTTCCTCGATCTATCGTTTAAATATTTTGGTCCGGTCACGAATATTATCCTGATTGACCGTTTTCGTTGAATATTTTTCATAAATAGTTTTGCCTCGCATTTCGTCTCGCGTTTTTTTCAGTGGAACCCCGATCTTCCGTTCTTGCTATCTTCGTTTTTTTACATGGATCGTTTATTTTTTACTCGACCAAGACCCCGTCATAACAATATTTAATAATTCCACGTTTTTCTTTCCCCGATTTACTGATTTTCTCGATCTATCATCTAAATATTATCGTCCCGTCCCAATTATTATCCCGATTGACCGTTTTTGTGTAATATTTTTTTTTCGCTCAAATAGTTTTATATCGTATTTAGTTACATAAATAAATAAGTTTTTTTGAAAATTTAACATTTTTTTGGTATTATTTGAAGATTTCCCGCATTATCGGTTTCCCGCATTATTCGTTGAATTATTACGGTCCCTTGGAAAACGTAGAATCGGGGTTTCACTGTACTTATATTAGGGATGGTTAATCCTACAGAAAAGCTATATGAGTTTGCCGGATATTCTCTGCAAATACGACCACAAGAACCGCTCGATATTTCAGTATTAATTTTTTTTTTTAATCCTTGTCCGCTCTCAATGTGGAGCATATGGTCTCTTAATGGTGGTATCTCAACATTAAGCTCAACGTCTCTTTTTCAAAGAGAGTAGTAGAGATAGAAGGATAAGGTTAGGACAGGACTAGTGGTTAACTAATCGTTCTCACGACGCCCAGTTGTTACAGGATTGGAAATGGTGAGAGGGACATCACAAACACCCATGCCTTCGAACAGAAATCGATAAATTGATCGAAAAAATGCTGTTCGTACTGGGACTCAAACCCGTTAGTTCTGACAAGGAAGCCCATAACGTTAACCGCTGTGCCATATGACTCGACTCGAGTGTAAAAGATTAGGGTCCTTAAAAGAATTAAAAGAATTAGCAGGTTCATTTTCAAAAGACTTTCGGCTTGACATACACTCAAGTTAAAAATGAAAGTAAACATCGGTGCAATTAATAACACTTTCTTATATAACGATTTTCCACTCAACATATTATGAGAGAATTCCTCATTGAAACAATATCCTCTTATTTGTCTATTGTGACATAATAAAATTTCATAATCTATGGAGACATGTGAAGTGTATGTTTGCAACCTTCATCTAAACAAGATGTCTTAATATCATATGGAAAGACATCATTATCAGATTACTTCTGTGATAGTTTATATCAAAAAGCAAATACTGTTGATGTTGTTTTAATTTAGCTTAATTGTATAACATAATTAGATCGCATGGAAGATATTGTGTCATATTTAGTAGAAAATCATCTGACTTCAATCTTATCTGGAGTTGGGCCATAAAAATCGTAAAAATAAAAAAACAAGATCACAGTAAATAAAATTTTAACTGACTAGTAACTATTAATTTATTGCCACATTCAATGATACAAGGTGTTGTTTTTAACTCTGGTATGAATTGAATGAAATTATTATACATATTGTATTTTCTAATATATAACTGAATGCCAGTTTGATGCATATTAAAATATTTTCCTCGTTTCTACCCTTCTGGGTAAAACTTTTTTCTTGTACTTTTAAGGACAATCACGTATTTACTTGGTGTTTTGGTGGATTGCATATTCTTATATTACCGAGCTAACACTATTGCAATGTGTATTAACTCAGGTTACTTCACTTTTACGATACTTTAAGACGTGTAGAATATTACAACGCATCTAACTTATTTTATTCTAAAATACTACTTGGCTCACTTCACTTATAATGGGCCCAATTATTGTTGGCGTTAAGTCTAGGTCGCCCCTATAGAACAATGTGCAAAGTAAACTGCAACAATCTCAGTCTTCTTTACCTAGAACTATTATTATAGGCTTGGATTGGCTCCGCTATTGTTTAAAATAATGAGCATATACATATAAAAACGGATATATACTTTTTTAATTTTTCAAGGTACTCAATGTTGTACCCACCACCAGCTTCACAATCTTCTTACGTGGAATATTTGTTACAACGTTATTTGTAAAAAAATTATAGATTTTTTGAGGTAGCCAGAGGAAGATGGACTCATTTACTGCCTTCATTGACCATTACATACTTGTTGTATAGTATATACTCATTATAATGCCTGCCATTCGGTCTGCTACCCCCACCTGCTCCGGTAAGACAGTTGAGTTCATAATTAAGTATGTTACCTCAATCTGGATTGATTGTTTTTTTTCGTCGTCTGTTGATTCATTGGATAATACATTTGATACTGTATTTTTGATTATTTCGGTAAGATTTTTTGCTGACTCCCAAAACTTTTCCGTTTTCAAAGTTATTTTATCGTTTTATACGTGTTGGATTTTTGTGATTTATTTATTTATTTATATCCATATCCAACCTTGATAATCGAATGATGAGTAAAATTATGATTTTTATCCTTATTAATGGCGGTGGTCAATTTAGATTTACACGCGGGCGACCAAACCCCTAGGTGCGGCCCTGCTTACGAGCTTTGCATTCTAAAAATACGATAAAATGTAATTGTATGAGATAAAAAAAAATATAAATGAAATCTCTCGGCCGATAGGTAATAACAATCGACATATTTAATTATGTCGAAAAGTGGGCGAGGTGCTGATTTATTTGAAAATTTAATATTGTAATCAACTATCTATATTTAAATATCGACTCATATGATAATAATATTTTGGTTTTAAAAATATATTTTAGGTCAGTAGGGAAACATTAAATACACCCGCATATTTTATATGAAATACGCAATTATGATTTGAGCAATATACGCAAAAATCTAATTTTTACAAAACGAGCATCATCATAAAAACATACGTAGACTTCGAAAAAAGAACACAAAAATAATGTCATTTTACGTTAAATAATTGAACACTGAATGATAATATTCGAATCTGGAATGCGCGATAGTAAAACGTAATATGCATACATTCACATAAAATGCAACATAAATTATGTGCTGCACTCAATAAAAGTAAAAAATTATCATCATTCGAGATATACACGATGGCACATACACACCTCAATAAAACACTGAGATTATCAAATCACTTTTCTTAAAACAGGTGAGTAATTAAGCGATGAAAGTAATAAAATGCAACCAGCACACACCACTATCGCTAATATTTTGAGGTGAAAAGAAGAACTGATAACTTTACCATTTAATGTATCTAATCAGTATCAGTCGAGATAAGTGTACTATCAAATACATCGGGTTATATAGACTTAGAGTAAGCGAGATAGGAAGTGTGCTAAATGAATGCAGACTGTACTACTAAATAGAATACCTAAATATAATAAGGACAATAGGGTTCTCACAAAATCACTTAATTACCTAATTTATTTAAACCTTACAAGAAATTCAGATAGCATTGTAATTTATGTACATTTGCATGGGGCGATAAACAATAATAATACTTTTATGAAAACTTAGAAAGAATTTGATTTGAAAATATGATAGATGTGCGATAATGTTTTCGTCACTAATCACTACAGCTTAAAATAGTAGGTTGTAAGTTGATAAGTTTTATTTAAAAACAAAGATAACGAATAAATTCTTTACTTTGAACACGCCTTTATTTACACGATTGACAATAGTGCGGAAGTTTATTCATTCAAATACGAACGCATTTTATTCAGTGAAAAATACTACATACCTGAATAATTAATTTGTTTTTACATTTAACTTATGCAACTATTTTATGATATACGTAACATTTATTTATATCTTGCACGACGTAAAAAGTATTTTAGTATAGTTTCCAGGAGTTTATACATTCAGGACCAGCGCCACCATACAGGCTAGATAGGCAACCGCCTAGGGCGCAAACCATAAGAGGGCGCATAAATGGAGGAGTAAAATATTTTTTATAATTTAATAACATTAAATATCTATGCCAGCGATTTCCAACCTGGAAGGCGTGGATTATTGCAAAGGGAGGCGCGAACAGTCCAACATATTTATTTACCCTTTAAAACGTGTCTTTATTACTATATGCAATAAAAGATGGGGAGGTGCGGAGATATTTTTTTCTTCAAAGGGAGGCGCAGTAACATAAAGATTGGAAGTCACTGATCCATGCAGTAAGCTTCAAGCAGTAGCTTGAAAACGTAAAAAAATTTTCGCCATCACAAAAAGTACTGCTCTTTACAGTGAAACAAAATATTGAGCGAGAGCTAGAAAAAAGGTTATTTTTTTTTCATTTTGTGAATTCCGCGAATTCCTGGTTTTTTGAAATTGGAAATTCTGGGAAG
Organism: Himalopsyche tibetana; assembly: GCA_030503985.1. Lineage (NCBI taxonomy): Eukaryota > Metazoa > Arthropoda > Insecta > Trichoptera > Rhyacophilidae > Himalopsyche > Himalopsyche tibetana. The sequence continues at coordinate 36,554,900 of JAPJYX010000014.1, read as the reverse complement.
AGCTATATTTTTTTTGAAAGAGAAAAATTTTGTTTTTGAATCACTTCTACTATTTTTTAACTATAAACTAGAAGTTTTTACTACGAGGTAGCTTATTTTTTATCTATAAATATATTTTCTCGAAAAATATTGTATTTATTATTTAAAATGCCCCTGCCGATCCCCTTTGCTACGCCACTACCTAGGGCGCCAAATAACCTCACGCCGGCACTGTATACAATACATTGATAATAACAGAAATTTAAAATACTTAATATAAATCCAATGTTGAAGAATAATATGGATAATAAAATAAATCTAGGCGTAACAAAATGGTAAATTTCTTCACTTCCTTTGTGCTTACTTAAAAGTATTTACTTACATCAGTGGCGGTTCCTGACCTGAAATCTTGCGTGGGCTAGAGAAAAGCATAGCATTGTATACTATTTACGAAATTTTGCATGCTTCCACTTCATCTTATACATTAATCTACAAGCAAATTAACAAATACTACGACACTACTGCAAAGCATAAATTACTATATAATACCATCAATGCTAATGTAAGTAAGAAATAATAATACGTGACCTTAAATTTGTCTCTTTCAAAGTGAAATAACAAGTAAAAAAAGCAATACAGAACTGTCACTGAGATTCGATACCTGTCACTTTCATAAAATACAAAGATATTGGTATGTTTGTATGGGCCATGGACTAATTCCAGTTTAGCCCCCGATGAATGACAGAAGCCAGTAAATTTGAAATACAGTCCTGGGTGTTTGATGACGTTTCCGTACATACAAATACAAACAAAATCGAATCGTGCTAGATTGCGTTCCAGTGTAAAGAAATATTGTCTATGGTTACGGGCTGGAAGCCGTTAGCCCCTGACCAATAGCATGTACATAGGTGTTGCCAGACTGACGTCACGTTGAATGTTTTCTATGAATTATTTATAGGGTTATTGTTTTTTTTATGCCGGCTCAGCTTAAAATTGTAATAAAAAACAATCGAAAATATTATTGTAGGTAGACATGGCATTGTCTTATATTGATAGAGGAAAATTTAAACAAAGATATTATATTCATTTGGGGAAGGTTAGTTACGCTTATAAATGTATTTATTTTGTTCAGCGGCCGAATTGCTGTTCATTTTTATTCAGCCATCTAAAGTTTTGGGTGAAAAATGCAGGTCGGGCTTAGCCCACCTAGCCCAGTACCTAGAACCGCCACTGACTTACATATCAATAAAATTTACTTAATTTCAAATAACATATTTGAAAAAAAAATCATAAGATAAACCACTCATATTGAACTAGCACTTTCTGCAGTCAAAGGCTTAGTTTCAATTCATTCGTGTCGTCTTTGTAGAAGCTCAGCTTCAGATTTCGGGAATGGTCGGATTTTTTTTCTTAATTTTTCTTTGACTTTAAATAGTTATATTATAACAATAATTTACTGATTTATATTATAAAATATTTAAAATTATTCAAAACTACTAGAATCTAGATTGTAAAAAGTTACATTACCTTCATGAAATTCATTTTTAAGCTACTTAATTTATTTTGTGGTAGCCCTAAAAGGAAGGCATCATTCGAGATGCATCAATTAGCCTAAGGCGATCCTAATTGTGGATAATTAAACCTTCTAATAGCGTGCCAGTTCTTTAACTTTTGCATCCGTTTAATGATAACTGATTCATAGTGGGTGATAGTTATTGACGCAATGGGTTGTTTCGGATCAATATTGCTCAACAAGATTGCGCCAGGAAATGACCTTATACATGAAATATATATTTTATTTTGGACGGCTCATTGATTGTTTTTGATGTAGGGTAACCGAAACAATGATCGGCCACTTTTATCAATGGAAGGAAATCGGTGACAAAGTAAATATAAACTTTTTGTTCAGGTCAGAGAGTTTCTACTAATTGAAAACGACTAGTGATTATTGAAGAAAGACAACTAAAATTGTTCCGTAAACTATTTTGTCTTCCGAAATTGATTAAAGAACTCCTTCTCGATGGGAATAAATTTAAATTGTAATTTGTATTACTGAAACCATAGCGGGTTCGTCGCACGTGGAACTTTTTCCAAGTAGTGGAATAAAAATGTGACGTAATGTGTCCCTTACAAATGATTTTGTGACGAAACGTCCCAACGACGGGAAGGGTTCTAAAAATATTTGATATAGCGTGACATCGTTTACAGACGTGTGAGATTTTCAAATTGTTCAGCATACAGGCAAAATTAAATATATATTTTTTGACGAGAGGGAAAACCAAAAAAAAACTATTTTGATAATATTGTAAATGAAACAAGTGCCACAATAAAAACTGTTTTGATTGTCAGTAATATTATTACAGGTGGCCAAGCTATATTAAGTGTACCTTTATTGTGTATGCTATGTAATGTTAAAGTTTGCCAGCATAAAAAAGAGTTATAAATCTGAATGGATATGATGTTTGGGTGAAATAAATCACGTATACATAAAAAAAAGTTTTTCATGTTTGTGGCATCGATCGGAGACAATATATGAGTTTGCACTGAGTTTTTATAAGTGCATTTATGAATCGTGGTAGGTCATGGCTATACAATACACATTTAGCCGGTGAGAAAATCGATTTTGCCTATGTGAACAGTGACAGCGCAGTGGACAGAGGCTGTGATATAATAAGATTATATCACAGTTACTTAGTAAATTTGAAGTAATTGTATTTTACGATCATAAAAAGACTACTGGCTTATTGTAATTGTAAAATTTACGATAATAATCAACAAAATATATGTTTGTTTCGCGCCCAACCTTCATTGTACAATATTTTAATTGACTTGAACAATGCATTTTTAACAGAATGACAGAAATTAAATAAAAAAAAAACACTTAATTAAAATGAGTATACTAAGAGTTTTTGAGCCGCTGAAAAGCGTGTATTTTGCAGTTCGAGTTGAAAAAAATGAAGGTTAACAACAACTTGCTAAACAAACATTTTTTTCCATACCTTGGGAAATATTTTATATTGAATGTGATTGTACAACTTTTTTTTTAAAATTATCTCATGCATTCTGTAAAATATGAAGAATTTATTATATTAGAAAATGGTTGATTTTTATTTAAGTGCGCAAGGTCAGGCAATGTGTTTTTATTGTTATATGTGGTTTGTTCCATTACTCTCAATGCATGCAAGTATTTAAAATGTTAAAAAAACGTTCGCTAAACACACTTTACTGGTACTTTGTACTTACATACATGCTATTGGTTAATAATATTTTACTTCTACTATAAAAGTAAAAAATATAGGAAAAGTGATACCAAAATCAAACCGAAACATTTATAACATTCAAAATCTTTTTAAGCATGAATTGATTTTCTTTTTCTCAGATAACATTATTATCCGTATAAACGTCGATTCCGTTTAATCGGTTAATCGGATGCTTGAGATAGCCAGCTCTTTGGGAAAAATCCTTTATGAATATAAACCAAATGAGTATGGCTTCGGTTATTTGGGACACAATAAAACTAAGATAATTAAACATGCCAGTAGATAAAAAAAAATTACGAATTTTACGATGAAAATCGTTTAAGTCATTAAATCCAAGAATTTACGATAAGATATAGAAGATGTTGATTCACTTATTCATGTGAATAGCCATTAGGCAATCAAACGGTTCTATGATTAAGCCGAACAGGAAGAAAACCGTACACGTACAAAAACGGACACGGTAAAAACCGTACAAAAAAGAAGTACATATTCACATTAAAAAAATACTAATTTTAAATAACGTCAAATAATATTGTTTAGTATTTACTTTTTTAAAATCCATGTCCGCTCCCAATGTGGAGCATATGTCCTGCTAATGAGGGTATCTCAACAAAAGTTTTTATACGAGAACTGTTTTTTACTCAGTCGCTCAACCTCTCTTTTTCAAAGGGAGTAGTAGGGGTAGAAGGATTTTCTATTAAATGATTTCCAAACTCTTAATAATAATTACTTTTTAGACATCTTACGTATTCTTTAATTACTGCATTAAAGTTTCTACCTGTATTCCCTACATAAACAGTTTGGCAGTCTTGACAATTGTCACTGTTATTTTTTAAATAACGGTTAACTCAATTCAATTGTGATATAAAATTAATAATTTTTGATTCCATACGGCAGTGTTTCTCAAAATATTGACATCTCTGTACCCTGTATATAATTTTCGCAACACCGAGTACCCCTCATCGAAAAAATTGCTTATACTTTAATAACAATCAAAATATATAAACTGCTTGTCGCACCAGGCGCAGTACTCCCACCAATCTCTTCCCGTCCCCCAGGGATAAGCGTACCACACTTTGGGAAACATTGCCCTACGGCATATACCTAATATTTTATGTTATTCAAAAAAATGTTACCTTAAGAAAAAAACAATTTAATTACCATAAGTAAATCCAGAATTAAAATCGGCATTAAATTGAACCAATAAGTTAAGTTTAGTTTATTCATTTAATATTTTCAATGGCATACCTTTTATACAATTTAAACTAAAATCTAAACTTATAACATGAATTAAATCAGTGTTTGAACATAACAGGTGCCGGAACGCCGTTTCACCGCATTACATTGAAAAAAAACACTGAATTAAATAATAATAATTATATAAGCTGAATAAACATCTTACCTATAGTTAAAAATACTGCTCCAGATTATAATGATCTGCTTCGAACGTCAAACACACGACTTCCCTGAGTTGCAGCCTCTGTTCACATGATAATGAGAATATTTCCTACGTCAGAGGTACTCGAAAAACTGATTTTCAAGATGTATAAAGGCTCTTATAGTTGCTATTGTGCTTGTGTGTGATACCTCGTCTTATCTTTCCGCATGTTTGCACATAGAAAATTGTTTTTCGCTGTAAAGAAAAATGGAAATCTGTTAATAATATAATTGTGTGACAAAATAAATTTGGTTACTCTGTTTAATAACATGTTTGCGTCACTGGACGCAATGCAGTGACCCCCATACAGTAAATGTAAAAAACACCGATCACTTAGCAACATGATAATATACTTAGTGAAAGTTTTACATGCAAAGTACAATCATTAAACACTAGATGTCACTTTAAAAATGTTTATTTGGTTAGTTATGGGCAGGGTTGCGAAATCGGAGTCGAGGAATCGGATTATTTCTTCCAGAGTCGATGTCGTTAGTTTTTTTTAACCCTGACTGATTTTTTATTTTTTTTTGTGTGTACAAATCGCTAGTATCAAACGTGGCAACGCTGCATAGCAACGTTCGCTCTAATTTTTATATTCTGTGTGCGGACCATCAAATTCAGCAGAATTAAAAATGTGCGCAAATATGTAGGTCTGTACTCACTGACCTACTCAGTATCGCTAGATGTGGAAGATTTAATTTATTCAATGTTTTCTAAGAACATATTTTCTGAAAAGGAATACCGAATAAAATTTAAGTATTTTTTTGTTATAGTGCTAATAATAAAATACTCCAACTTTGTTTATTTAATCCGGCTTTCAGCTACGATCTCAATAAAGTTGAGAGCCCCTGCCTAATATCATACATTAACAGACATTGGAAATGGTAAACATAATATGATATATAACACAAAAAATTCTATTCCAATATTACTTAACGCACCCTATCTGAAAAGGGAGAATGATTGATTGACTTGTTACAGGTTATCATAAAAAGTACTTGTAATAAAAAAATAAAATAAAAACAACCGAAGAGTGATTGAAATCTTTGACTATTGGATAAAATTGAAAAATAACACGTATTGTTAATATAACGTGTGTATCCACTAGGTCACGGATACTGAAAAATAGTTGGATGTAGATATATCGACTGTGTTTTTTCACAGTTTTTTCTAAGCAGCTTTTTTTCGATAATCACAATGTATCCAACTTGATACACGTTCTATCAAAAGCATGTAAGCTGCAAATGCCGAATTAGTACCTAAATTTAGCTTTTATGTTTGAAAAAAGATGGGTTGTGAAAATTGAAACCAAGAAAAAAAAACGGTAAAAAAAGGTTTTTCCTAGACAATTTCTTAAATTAATATTAGATTATGTCATTTAAGATTTCGACTGAAGGTGCTTGGTGGAATTTCAATATTAAATTTGAATCGTTCAAACTATGTACATTCTCACAAATTTTGTCATTAACGACCCGGGTTTCGCCCTTCGGCATCTTCAGGCATTCAAGTGCACGGATGAACTTGAACTGACGCTTAGTAAATGAAAGTTTCGTGTTTATATAAGATATAAATGCATCACTGAGTCCAAAGCCACTGCTGGCAAAAAGGATAAGCCCATGGGAATGCCAACAGATTTGACTAGTGAGCAGTTTCAAGAATTATATAATTTGTTTGTCGGCAAAGGTTTTATGATTATATGATTTTATGGTTATATAGGGTATAGAAGAGGAGATGTGGGAAAATTTGATATTTCGTTTAAAATCGGAAGATTTTGCAGCTGTGCTTTGTTGATTTCTAACATTTCGTGTTAGATTGAAAAAAGACACGTCTACTTTTGCTAATCACTTAATATCGGAAGGACACGTGTTCAATCAGGAACAAGGGATAAAAATGTTACACCCAAATACGGACAGTCATAAGCTCTTTTTCCAAGAAATGTTAGAAATCAACAAAGCGCAGCTGCAAAATCTTCCGATTTTAAACGAAATATCAAATTTTCCCACATCTCCTCTTCTATACCCTATATAACCATAAAATCATATAATCATAAAACCTTTGCCGACAAACAAATTATATAATTCTTGAAACTGCTCACTAGTCAAATCTGTTGGCATTCCCATGGGCTTATCCTTTTTGCCAGCAGTGGCTTTGGACTCAGTGATGCATTTATATCTTATATAAACACGAAACTTTCATTTACTAAGCGTCAGTTCAAGTTCATCCGTGCACTTGAATGCCTGAAGATGCCGAAGGGCGAAACCCGGGTCGTTAATGACAAAATTTGTGAGAATGTACATAGTTTGAACGATTCAAATTTAGATTATGTCAATTAAACACCAGTTAAGAAGTCTCCGTGCACTTCAAAGTTGTGTTTATTTCATAATTTTCATATGGCCGAAAATCACTAAAACACGTTTTTTGTGCCTCCAGTAAAATTGCTATATGTGAATTAAGTCTTTTTCCCTTTCCACAGTTGATATATAAATTAATAATATTGATATAAACAAATTACAGTCAGAATGATTTGGCCAGACATAAACAGTTTACTTGCAGCAACTCATTGAAGTATAGGTAGATATTCCGAACATATTATAACGGAAAAAAACAAAATTTTGAATACAAAACTTAAATAAATTGATAGTAAAATTATTTCCTGTAACGATTAAACAACGCGTGAGCTATTTATTAACATATTTGATCAAATATATTTATAAATTGATAAGTAACTATGTATTTATATTAAGTAGGTACGTTGGAAAATGCATGCTTAATTATAGATTTAAAATTACAAGACATAAGAAATGTTTCTGAAAACTAGAATTTACTTTCTTTTCTGTCGGTAAAAACATAAACGTTCAGTTAAGTAATTAAAATAAACAGATGCTGCGAAGTTAACAGCCCACGTAGAATGATTTTAACTCAATAAGGGGGTTTATATTGTCATTGTTAGCTATTCAGAAAATTTCATTGTTTAATTTTTTAGTAAGATAAAAATATATATACGTTCTATTTACGCAAATAGTATTATGTTTTGGTAAGTGTTCCTATATTAATTTATTAAAAGTCGATACAATAAAAAAGTCATCTGAGAGCTTATTACAGATAGCACAATGACACCAGAGTCGATTATTACGATAATAATCTTGGTTAGTTACTTTTCGTCATCTATTATAATAGGTGTATCATAATGTAGGCAGCTGAAAGCTAAACCAAACAATTAACTTTTTCATTACAAATATCTGGTATGGTTGACGATTTTCTTTCGACTGACACACTCCTATACTATTTTGGCAGTTCACATTTGTGTGTTTAAAATGTATGCATGTGGTTATATTATACACAAAAATAATCTAAAATTATTTTATTTGTGTGAACTATTTTCGGTTTTGTCACGTCACGTTTATATGGTAGGAAGGAGCAGTAGCGGATTAAGCACACGAGAGGCCTCAAGCGCAATAAAATTTGGAGTTTATGTTTTTCGGATAACAAAAAAATGTCAGAAAATTCCATGTGAAATGGTAAAAATATATAAAATCAAACAATGAGTATATGGGTTATATAATGTAAACTATTTTTGAGGGCCCTAAAATTTGAAGGCCCCGAGCACAGCAGGTGGGCTGGATGGGGGTCGGGGGGTTTCTCGCGCGAGCCCCTTGTTAATTTAAAAAGAAAACAATATTCTCAGATCAAATTAGTATATAACTGCAGTTTATGACATATATATATATTATATTATCTACAACAGCTTCAATATACACAGCAGTGCATTTTTAGCCATTTACATTGACTTTACGGTAAATTGCATCTTGTTACATAATATAAGTGTATTAAGTAACAATTGATAGCTAATTTAAGTATTGCATATGATTGCATAGGAGTGCTAAAAAAATTACGCCTTCACTAGAACAGCGATAATTGCTTTGAGATTAAGCGAGCCCCTTGTTAACGTATTAGCAGCCCACCGCTGCCTAAGCACGCACCTTCATTCGCTTATAGGGTAATCCGCCACTGGGAAGAAGTGAACCTGGTCATATGTACATCTAAAACCAATTAAACCGAATCAAGAATCGAGTGCATTTAATCGCTAAATCTAAGCTTTCTACAAATAGTATAGTGTTCTGAAACAATAACATTATTTTCAAACACAATGAAAAATATCTCAGGAAAACCTCGCAACGAAGTATTACACAATTTCAATATAGCGGGGCAATTTCATTATATAAGAAAATTATTATGTCAGACATTATCTTTTATCGGATGTTCTGTTTTCGCCTTATGAACTCGCGAATGGCGAATAATAATTGAATTATGTATTACGCAAGCCGGCTCCTTACTCCAAGACAGTATAAAATGAGTTTCTAGTTTTTTTTTATGCGTGCGTTTATTGGAATTAAATAAAAATATGTCTTTAATCCAGTAAATAGATTACCGAAGAATATGTATATAAATAAATTATATTTATCACTTAATTATGAAAAAATGTTCTACGTTTCCACATGGTTCTCAAGAAAAGGTGAACCGTATACAATTATACATAACGGTTCGAATAATAATAAAAACATTTTATATGGTAGGGTATTATTTATTTATATCTCAGTATTCTGATCTATTGAAAATGAAACCAGAAACGGCTTAGAAACTTCGGGTGATCAATCAAAGCATGTTGGCTTGGATTAATAATATTTATATACATCACACCCCCACTAAAATACAGTCGTAAGTCAAAAAAAAACATTCTACAAAATGGCTATAAAAAAATAAGCTATAAATATAAAAGAAGTCTGAATACAAAATATGACTTCTTCATGTGTATTTTTATTCTCTTTTTGAAAATAAATAAAACCAAAGGTGGGCTGGAGGGGGCTCGGAAGTACTCGCGCGAGCCCCTTGTTAAATTTGATTTTTTTTTTGATCAAATCGGTACCTAGCTGCAATTTCTGTAGATGGTTTAAATGTACATATTATCAAACGCACAAAAATGTTGCCTTTTTTTAATTTCTCGCAAATAGCATTTATTTCGGGTGCATAACAAAAGATATCGTTTTTGTTAATAGTCTAATAATTTTTAAAAATGGCGATGTTTGATATGCTTTTAGAATCATTTTCAACGAAAAAAAATTGTGGACGATGCTTTGACTGATTATCCTTCATATCACTTGCCCTAAGATAAAGTGAGCCATTTGGTAACGTTTTAGTAGCCCACTTCTGAATAAAAAGGAATTATTTCAGTAAGAGAAGTGCTTTCTCTCTTTTACCATTTGAGATTGTTATGAACATATTTTATAAAATATAAAGCAACTATATTCATGACCTAAAAATCACAATTTCAGACTTACAACACTATTTTACTGCGGGTGCGAAATAAAATAGAAAGCCTAAAAACGTGAAAGGTGGTAAGTGATTGATTTCATAAATAATCGAAAATTATAGAGGTATTTTGTATTATTATTGTATGCGTGCCATTTATACGTTTTTATATTACATCCAAATGCGGTAGAGGAATGAATATTCCAAGCTCAAATCTTTATACCAGATATGTCCAACTCGTGCCCAAATGTGGTCCAATTGAATGTTCTGTGTGGCCTTTTCGAGGTTTATAACTTTTCATACAATAAGAATTTTTTTTATTAACAAATTTTAAAAAACCGGTCCAAATTAACGGTCGACAATGAAAAACTAAATGTTTAAAATATCTTATTTGTGAGTTGAGGTTTGTGACATGATTTCAATTGAAAACCCTTGATCTATACTGTATGGCAGATAATTCATCGAGTTACAAACGATTTGTTTTACTTAAATAACATTGCAAATTTCTTAATAATTTAAAATATCTACGCAATATCAAAATTACAATTTTAATATAATGATTATATTTCCCATTTATGTACAGTAGTAATGTAGATATATCTTGCATCAAATTTAAACAGGTGTTATTTGACAGTAAAAAATAGCTCAAGTGGATTAGACGGGAGTGTACCTTACATGCTAATTGCCACGTATAATATCAACTAATTTGAATATACATATCAATTACCACACAGCGTCAGAAAAGGTTTTTAATGGCTGACATGAAGACCTACATAATATGAGCACACACGCTGTGAATTGCGATGTGTTTAGTAACTACTTATTTTAATAATGAGTCATTTCAGAAACTACCTTTCCATACAAGGTGACCAAAATAAGCAAGTATCCATCAACCTGCACATTGTTTTTTCTTGGGCTCCAAACAACAGAGCTCGGAATGGATATTGTTTTTATGGAAATATTTCTCAACACTATTAATCAAAAATACTTCATTTGTCCTAATAATATGTAACTATATCGACGGTGGAAAGGAAAAAGGACGTAACCTACAGTTTTTTCAAAACACCTTTTTTCGATAATCACAATGTATACAACTTGATGCACGTTCAATCAAAAGGATGTAAGCTGCAAATGCCGAATTACTATCTAAATTTAACATTTTAGTTTGAAAAAAGTTGGACCTGTCAAAATTAAAAACAGTAAAACAGACTTAAAAAAATGTTATTCTTAAATAATTTATTAAATTATTATTAGATTATGTCAATGAAACACCAGTTTATAAGTCTTCGTGCATTTCAAGTATGTGTTTATTACATAATTTGCCTATGGCCCAAAATCATAACAATAGGTTTTTTGTGCCTCTTGTAAAATTTGGTATGTGTGGGTTACTCCCTTTTTCCTTTTCACAGTCGATATGATACTATCTTTATATCCAAACCGGGATGGTTAAAACTTATTCTTTATTTATTATTAGTACAAATCACGCCAACTTTCTACCAAATAACAAACACGTAACTAACAGATTAAAAATATCAAAGTATTTTAGTTATACAGTTTTTAATAATTTTATGCGTTAATAGCTATTTCGGCTTGCGCCATCGTCAGAACTATGATGATGAACTATGATATCTGACGATGGCGCAAGCCGAAATAGCTATCAACGCATAAAATTATTAAAAACTGTGTAACTAAAATACTTTGATATTTTTAATCTGTTATAATGGAGTTCTACCAATTAAATGCCAAATCAATTAATAAACACGTAACTCTTTATAAACCATGCTTTTTTAAAATATAATAAGCAGGTTGACTGCCCAGTTTCGTCCTGGCTGTATTAACTTACAAACACAGAGATTGGTAGTAAAATACTTTTTGTTTTGATGCCTTTAATGTTGTAAGTTGAAAATATCACCGTGGACCATATTCACAGAATATATTTTATCAATAAATAATAATGTCAAACCATAAAAATAAGAGTGCATTTAAATGCCACGGCGTTACTGTTACTGTTTGAGAGGAGTTCTTGTGACAGACAGACATATTAACTATCCGCTGAATATGTAGTCAGCCGAATAAGTACGATCATACAATATTATCTCATACTGCAGTCAGAGCCGGCGCTATCATACGGCAAAATAGGCAACCGCCTAGGGCGCAAATCATTAGGGGTCGCATAAATGGAATATGAAAATTATTTTTATATTCTGTAATAATAATAAATAATAGTAATCTACATTTTTTTTGATGTTGTTCGTTGTAATTATGTATCGTATTCTATATGATTCGAAAAACAGAGGTTGAGCGACTGAGTAACACACAGTTCACGTAGAAAAACTTCTGTCGTGATACTTTCATTAAAAGGCCACATACTCCACGTTCAGAGCGGACATGGATATATATAAAAAAATCTAATGATCCCGATTTTTTTTTTCATTATTTCGAAATAAATGGAACGATTCGTTTAAAAGGGGGCGCGCCAATAACCGTTGCCTAAGGCGCCAAATAATCTTGCGCCGGCACTGATTACAGTTTTAAATGGAAGCTCAAACTTTCTGGATTTTAGATTCGAAGCATCGTTTCGCCCTGCTGAATATGTATGATTCGATGATTTTTTTTTATCTCATATACAATCCATAGCTCACAGTTCATAACATAATAAATACTATTGTATTTAAGTTATGAATAGAAAATTTCTAAGCGTATAACATTGTACCCGTGTCATTACTCATTCATTAGTCATTACATTGTGACACTAATGTCGTAAACGCGGCGATCATGATGTGTCAGACAATGCGAATAGAGGCGTATGTACAAATTGTTCAATCTGTTGTAATGGTCATTTAACCGGAATTCTAACAACGTAATAATAATGCTATATGCCGCTACATAAAGGTTTACATACGAACATAATAATGGCAGTAATAATTGGACTGCGATTCCCATTTACATATACTTTGAATTTATGGCGTTTAAGCCAATTATATATTTAAAAAAGAAAACACCGACATTTATCAACGTCAGCTTAACAAATCAATGTGTCGCACATGCCGGTATCTATGGGAGCGTCAAAAGTGTCACGAATGCATCAGTCATTTTAAAATTAATGACAAATTATAATAATTTAATGTTTTCAAATTATTTAATTATAGGCATGAGAACACGACATATATCATCACACTATAAGCTCTGTTAAGCTTAGGAAATTGTTTTGATTTGGGTCATGTTTCTCGTACCGCTGGAAAGTATGCTTTTGGGGTGAGTTTTTTTTTGTTGTCTCTGGAAAATATTGAAAAACCTTGTGGTAGAAAGATTACTAAGTGTGAAAAGTGTAATATGATATACGTATATTTTATAACGACATTGTGATTAGGGTATCCAATCCCCAAGCCTTTTTTCAATCCCGGGATTTCGGGATCGATTTATTTTGAATCCCGGGATTGAGATTTTCTCACCGAGGAATTTGAAATCCTCAATTTGCTATACTTTTTCCCGGAATCTCACGGAAACTCGTTTTTTGTTTTAGCTCACCGAGGAATTTGAAATCCCCGAATTGGTATACTTTTTCCCAGAATCTCACAGAAACTCGTTTTTTTTTTTTAGCTCACCGAGGAATTTTAAATCTTCAATTTGCCAATTTCGTGTAAATTTCGAGAATTTGTGATAACGCAATGTCCACAATAGTGTAAGTGAGGAAATCAAAAATAGAATAACTGTAAGCAGCAATATATGCTTTATGTATTGCATAAACAATTCAAATCAATCGAAATTCAAAAGTTCGCCTCTACAAAACTCTCATAAGACAAGCCCTGGTGTATGGGTGAAAGACCTGGACGATTACCTTTAAAGATTCTCAAAAGCTTCAAGTGTTTGAGCGAATGATTTTCAGTGTTGTCTTTGAGGATGGCATCTGGAGACGTCGGCACAACCATGAGCTTAATAACCTCAACGGTAAGCCATGCGTTGTCAAATTTGTCAAAACTCAACGTCTACGCTTGGCCTGACATAGATCACGCATGGATGAAATTAAGCCTACGAAATGTCTCACATTTGCTATCGCTGAGGGAAGACGAAGCTTTGGAAGACCGGGAATTCGCTGAATGGATGGGGTGTCATAAGACTTATGAGTGCTGTAGGTCAGCGACTGGCGAAGGAGGGAAGAGGATCGATTGGAGTGGAGAAAATCGATTGAGGAGGCCAATAACTACCCCAGATTGTAGCGCCTAGAAGAATGGTGATAACGTAAGCCCTGTCTTCAAATGTTTACACCAACCAATTCACAATTAGGCGTAGTAGCCTAACAGCCAAATTATTCCAGCTTGAGCTATGTTTTTATGCTTTCTCGTATCTTTAATTGTATAAATTCGAAATTAAAAGCATCGAGCAGCGAATGAATTGAAAGAAAGCAATATAAAAAAAGAATACAATTATTTTATTAATAGGAGGTTGGTAGTATTTATTTAAAAACTATTAAAGTTACTATCTTCACCTTCTTACGTGTAGCATTTTGATTCTAATATCTTTTCAATTACAACTAGGGGTGGGCTGGAGGGAGCTCGGAGGAGTTCGCGTGAGCCCCTTGCTAAATTTTACTAAGTCCGGCGAGCCCCTTGTTAATTTAAAAAAAAAAACGATTCTCATATCAAATTAGTATATTGCTTCAGTATACACATTTTAGTAGTACATTTTTACCCATGTATGTTAATTAAAGTTTACGGTAAATTGAATATCGTTACATATTATAAGTGTATTAAGTAACAATCGATTGCTTATTTAAGTATTGCAAGTAAAAGAAATCAATCCTTTCCCAGAACACCGAGAATTGCTGAGATTAAGCGAGCCCCTTGTTAACGTATTGGCAGCCCACCTCTGATTACAATTCTTATACATATATTTTACATATAAAATACGTAATTATTTAACTTCTGAATCAGCTGAAAAGCTTACTAACTGTATGTAACATAATAAAGTATGCGTTTTCATTATTTTTACAGTGGTAAGTTTACAGTAAATCGATAGCATATCTTGAGGATGGGTTATAAAAAAATAGTGCTAAAATAAGTATCTCAACTCAATATTTTTCGTTCTCTTGAATCGCTTAAAGGGAGAGAAATATAAAAGGTAGAAGCAGTATGTCGCATGATATATGAAATTGAAAATCATAGCCATAACTTAGACCCGACCTTTTCTTGGCTATACTTACTATAAATCCGAGAAAAGTAAAATATATGATAGGCATGTGTGCTCTTTAATAAAAGGGAAATATCAAATTCAAAAAATATTGTACACGTCTTGCTTGAGTATAGTAAAAACACTTTTTTGGTTCATACTTGATCGTCGTTGATAATATGTAAAATAAGTCCAACAAAAACCGAATAACAATTGAATGTTGTTAATAAATACGAGTTTATCTTAGAATTTTATCAGTTCTAAAACTAATATTCAAAGAAATGGTATATCAGTCAAAATGAGCGTATTATTCAAAATAGAGTTCAAGATTTTCCCATAGTTATCGATGCAAATTTTTATAATTTACGACATGGAGTCGAACAACAAAAACATATAAATGAAGCGCTTAAAAATCGCAAGGTTTTCAAAATGTTATTTAAAGACTATTACAAAGTTTTCCACGGGAATTTTTATTAAATGCGTGTATAAAATACAAATTCACTGTGATCTGACCGGGAATCGAAACCAGACCCAGTGGATTTGAGAATTATTCAATTCAATGTTGTGATCGAAGACTGGGTGTTTGTGATGCTACTTCACATTATTTCCTCTCTTCCATCCTTTTGATCTTATAATAACTGGGTGTAGCAATAGAGATTAGTCAACCACTAGTCCTGTTATAGTCTTATCCTTCTTTCCCTACTACTCACTGAAAAAAGTGAGGTTGGGCGACTGAGTAATAAACAGTTCTCGTAGAAAAAATATCTGTTGAGATACCTCCATTAGGAGGGCATATGCTCCAAATTGTGAGCGGACATGAATAAAAAAAATAAAATAAAAAAAAACATGATTGTGTGAATTAAAAAGTGTATACATTATTACTTTGTGGCAATAAAATGAAAATTAAACTTCAGATTCTACATATTATATTCCTTATTCGATATGGGTATGTAATCGTTCATTTACAGGTAGGTAAATTGTTTTTTCTTCGTAGATAGTGTTGAGATTCTACATAAGAGGTTCATATGCCCTACATTGGTAGCGGATATGAAAATAAATGTGTGTGTATATAAATTTATTACACATTATATTTGTATTACTTTCACAATATATTTGATTAAAGCAAGATGACCTCGAAAAATGTTCTGCTTTTAGTGCCTTCGCATTTTTATGCAGAAGGTCATGGAGCTGTTAAGCATGCATGCCCCATGATAAATTTTCTCCAAAAACTCGGGTAGACCAAATTTAGGATTATTGCTATGCATTCATTCTTTATGGCCAATTATCGTTTACTCTGCCATCATAAAGAAGAAGGCATATTATGAGAAACAAAATACATTGCAACAAAAACAAATCGTTTGCCTTGGTATTAAATATCAATATTATAATATTGTATGTACTACAATTACCGAATTGACATTCACGTGTACCATAGACAAACACATTTAAACGTACAAGAAAACAAAAACACGATAGAATTGGATTTTTACCAATAGTTTAAATTAATAAAATATTTTTTGGCTTAGTTATTTTATATGAGCTTAAATTATTTTTGTTAGAGTTGTCGACTTCCGTGCCAGATCTCACGGGTTCGAGTTCCAGTACGAACATAATTTTTTGGATAAATTTATCGATTTCCTATTCGAAGACATGGTTTTTGGTGTCTAAAAAAATCCCATCCACTCTTCCGATTTTTTAAAAACCTGGAGTTGCGCGAGGATTAGTTAGCCACTATTCCTGTACTAGCCTTATCCTTCTATCCCTACTACTCCCTTTTAACCCTTTAGATGCCTTAGAAAAAAAGTACGTATTTACCTTGCACGCCGGCTCTAATTTGCAATTAATAATTTAATTAGTTACTGACGAAATAACTCGTCTCTAGCGTGTTGAGCACGAAAAGATATCTCGTCTGTGGCAGCCAACGAGTTAAAAAGAGAGGTTGAGCTACTGAGTAACAAACAGTTCTCGTAGAAAAAAACTTTTGTTAAGATACCTTCATTAGGAGTCCATATGCTCTCCATTGTGATCGGACATGGATAACAAAAATATTAGAGCAGTATTATACTTAATTTACATGTTAAATGCTTAACAGCTGTCTCAGGTTCTCACCCGAGCGACATTGTTTATTAAATTGAATATTTAGTATAGATTTTTTTATGTATGTTAACTTTTGACTACAATGTGTATTATGTACTTAAAAAATGTCACCTCTGTTCTCATTTCATGTTGGATAGATTTTAATTGACCGTTAAAAATTTGGAAGACCTTAATACGAATATAATATCACTGAAATTAAGACAACAGCTTGAGCATAATATGGGCTTATGATATATAATATTTTCATGATATTATTGCGTGTGTCACATTACAAGTCACGATATTATAATATATTATTATATGTACAAGCATAAAAAGAAACAAAAAAAAGTATGGTAACAAATTAGAAGGCTAATGTCACAGAACTTGATAGTGTAACCAAAACTGTGTAGTTTAAATTAGTACCAACTACTGAATGTTCTGGTTTAATTTTCAATACAAATGCACTTCGTCTGACCTTTTAACATGATTCAAAACACTAACAAAAAGAAACACGTTTCTGATTAATGATCAAATTAGTAAAATCCATTATAATACGATAAAATTCGCCTTATGTGGTCGAATTGGTAAGAAATTTATTTACTCTGGCGATCATGCGGGTCCGGGTTCAAGTCCCAGTAAATTCAATATAAAATTTTGTTTTTTTATTTATTTTAATTTGACATTTTCGACTTATGTGTTTGTATAATTAAGAATTTCGACTGAGGGTGCTTGATGGAATTTCAATACTGACTGACCTCAGTTCAAGTACATCCGTGCACTTGTAATGCCTGAAGATGCCGAAAGGCGAAACCCGGGTCGTTAGCGACAAAACTCATGGAAAAGTACAAAATTCAAACAATTCAAATTTTTTATGTGTTTGTGTTGTCTTTTCTCCTCGAGTTGATCTCGAAGGACTGGAAAAAATTCTCATCGAGTTTATGTCGCTTAATTTCCGATTTCAAAAAGTTTGGCGCGTTGGTATTCGCTGTAATGCCAAATATTTAATGTCGTTGATGTCTATTTCACTAAAAAGCATACAACAATCTATGCGATGTTGAAATATTATAGATGTGAAAAATCTAACATAATTCGTGAGAATTTATAACATAATTATAAACGTTTTTATTATTTTCTATAAAAATAATCGATTGTTTGCTGTATATTATATAATATAATCCAATTATTATTTGGTGCATTATACGAGTAGATCGTTATAAAGTTATCATTTCCAAAGTGGACGGATCGCATACAAAAAAAATATACAATACCGATAAATTACAAACCAATTCAACATAGCTCACCACAGCCGGTACCTTCCGATATAATAATAGGAGTATTTCAATAGTTGATGTTTTATTGAGAACCAGTTGTTAGTCAGCCAACTTCTAAAAGTGTAAGATATGCTGGTTCTATTCCCCCGTTGTTGTAAGTAAGACAGAACGAATAAATATGATGTACAAGGTATATGTTAACATTTTAATATATTACATCGGGTAAAATTCATCTATCGTTTACTATATTATTAATTCCAAACATAAAAGTTTGAGAGAAACTGAAGAAACAAATATTAAAAATATATTATTGTTATTCTTTAAATCGATGTCCAATCAACTATATAAGGTAATGCGGAGATAATAAAGATTATTTTTACATCAAAATAGTTGTAACCAATATCCGAACGATAATGACGTCCGTAAAAACGTGTTTATTTATCAATAAACACAACTTTATTATTTAATAAATTTATTAGTAGTAATAATGTTACCTTGCAATTCTAAAAGAAACGTATAAAAACCATTCTTGATAAATTTGTTATTAAAAAATGTATTTTAACGTCACTTAAATAGAGCAGTCAAAAATTGTTTTTCGCACTTGAAGAACTAAGAAGTTGTTTACTCAACTGCAAAGCAAAAGTGTAAGATATCTATTTGTATAGTGTAGTTTTTTGTTTTTTTAATCACATAATACTTAAACTAAACTTGTAATAATTTTCGCCGCGAATCAAGAGTTCATCTGTCAAATTTGAAAAAAATATGGAACGAATTGTATACAAATACACTGACGTTTATCACTTGTTTCACTTGCATTCGATATTTTAATTCAAATTCGGAACTGTAAATAATAATTTGATTTATTATTTATAATAAACAGTTTTTTATGATCTATATAAAGGTTTCTCACGAATAATTTATCACCACTACAATAGTTTTTCACACGATGATGTACATTTTACGATCAGATACATCTATGCATTTGTTGAATTCCCATTATTACGTTTCTAACAATACTAATTTAGCAGTCACGATTTTTCGATGCGATTTTCCCGGAGCGGAATACGACGACGACTGCCATCTCACGGCGCTTCTAGCAGACTGGAAATTTTACTACCTAAACATGCCGTGGGAACTATTGGAAATTTTACACCGAGTAGGTACAATACTTACTTATACCTACTCGTGCATTGTATTATGCATTCCACTGTCGCTCCGCCCCACTGCGAAATGTGGAAAACGTAACAAATAATAATAGAAAGCAATAATTTTTATATTGTTTACTGAACTCAGAGCGTATAAAGTGGTGTTAAAATACACATGATTAAACATACATGTGCCGACAAAATATTTATTTTATATTGGTTACATATTTTCTAATTTGATTATTTAATATTTGGAACATCTGGAGATTAAAAACGAATTGAATTTAAGGTTCACACATTATAATACTTATCTAATTTATGGAAATTTCTTAAAAAAACTATCAAGGCAAAAAAAGAAAAATATTTAATTTCACGAGAATTTCATTAGTTGATTGATAGCTACTTCGGCTTCTCGACATCATCAGAACTAGGGCATTCCAATCTTGGGATCCGGGATCCCTTAATCCCGAGATCCCGTTCAATTTTCTGATCCCGAAATCCCGGGATTGATACGGCTGCGATCCCGGGCTTTCGGGATTGAGAAATTTTGAGCAAATCCCGAAAATTGACACGAAATTGGCAAATTGAGAATTTCAGATTCCTCGGTGAGCTAAAAAACAAAAAAAACGAGGTTCTGTGACAATCTGGTAAAAAGTATACCAAATCGAGGATTTCAAATTCCTAGGTGAGCTAAAAAAAAGAGGCTTGGAGATAATCCGTGGAAAAAGTATAGCTAATTGAGGATTTCAAATTCCTCGGTGAGTAAATTCCAATCCCGGGATTGAAAATAATTCAAACCCGAAATCCCGGGAGTGGAAAAAGGCTCCGGGATTGGATACCATAATCATAACTAATGGACTTATTTGTGACAGAAACAGCAAAATATTTGGTTCCACGACCATCTTCGTTTTTAAATATATTTTACAATTCTTATTTAACTTTATACATACTTTGCTATTTTATCTTATCTAATCTAATTTAAAAAAAAAATATGTTTTTAAATATGATTTTTCCGTTATTGAGGTAACTCTAGTCTTTTTCAGTATATGCATACGAGCTTCTGGGGTTTTATGCTCATGTATTGGTAATAAGAACTTTCAAAATAACCGGATATTTATGTTCAACACATTCATGCAGGATATAATAGTATTATTTATTGTATTGATTCGCTTCACACATCTTTTTTAGAGGTTTTTACAACGTTAAATAAATCGTGTTGTGATTCGAATATCAAACGTTCAATGGCTACTTACTTCTTCATAACGAAGTTTTTTTTCAATTTTTTAAATATTTAAAATGGATGCTTTTACACAAACTCTCAGTATTTTATGATGAAACCATATCGACTGTGGAAAGGAAAAAGGACGTAACCCTCAATTTTCCAAAACAGGTTTTTTTCGATAATCACAATGTATACAACTTGACACACATTCTATCAAAAGAATGGAAGCTGAAAATGCCGAATTAGTATCTAAATTTAGCTTTTAAGTTTGAAAAAGATGACTTTGTAAAAAATTAAAACTAAGAAAAAAGACTGAAATAAAGGTTTTCCCCTAGAGAATTCTTGAATTAATATTAGATTATGTCAATTAAACGCCAGTTTAGAAGTCTACGTGCACTTCAAGGTTGTGTTTAATTCGTAATTTGCATATGTCACAAAGTCATCAAAACACGTTTTTAGCGCCTCCTGTAAAATTTGATATGTGTGGGTTTCGTCCTTTTTCCTTTCCACAGTCGATATTACGCAGCAAAGGCCATGGGATGCTTACCCGAGTATCAAGTATTTGCAGGGTCGTGCTGTGGGCATAGGCGAGTAGGAAGTAGCCTGAAGTCGGCAAGTTCTAGGGAGCGGCAAACGATCACAGATTTTTTTAAAAATTACTAAATATTTTTGACACACGAATTTTTTTAAAAATAAATATGATGCCTCAAGGTTTTTGAGAAAAATAAAAACGAAAAATACATTTCAAATGGTTATTACATTATGATCAATGGATATACAGAACTTAGCTCAATCTCATTTTTTTTCTTTAATTATAATATTTTCCGATGACGACACTATAGGTGGCAGCTTTGGCATAAATTAATAAAGCTGAGCGTGTTATAAAAAAAAGAAAAAGTATGGGTGGGAATTTTATTTCTAAAAATAGGAAGGGCGCTATTTTAAACTCTGCTTAGGGGCGGCACATACTCTAGATACATCACTGAGTATTTGAGTACGCTATTTATTTTTATTATTGTTTGATAAATAATGAGGTTATGCTATTCTGTATATTTTTTTCTTACATAATTCAAACCTCTGGAACCAGAGTTTCCGAGCATTAATAATACTCGACTACCCAGGGGTATTGTAAATATAAGTTACCAAGACATCCCTGCGCCGGCCTATTGGGAAACTTGCAGACGAATTTAAACTTTTGTTGCTTTTGGATATTTTTATTTAATATTCGCACAAAAAATATTTTTGTAATCAGCCACCGAAACACGGAGCCGATTGAAATAATAGTGAAAGCAGCGATTTGATATTGGCGGAATGCAGCGAAATTTGCCGCCTCTTCATAATAAAATAAATCATCCATTGCAAAACCGGTCTATGACCTGTTCCAAATTCGAAATTCACAAGTAATGAAATCGGTAGGTATTCTAAATTCTTTTGTCTATTTTTAGATTGCACTTAGTGAGCTTATTCTGACCGTTGACGTTTAAATGATAGAATATTATTTTTCCCGCGAAAAAGTATGATGTACCTATTATAACCATTTTTGACTTTAGTTTTGCATCATACACGTTTTGGATTTATGGCTTTTTAGAGGCTTGTTTTTCGAATTAGCAACACTTCTTCCAGCGACAGCCATTACGCATTACAGCATTTGACAGCTGATTTATGCTCAGTTTGGTTTGCCATTTCAAAAAATTGAAGTCGCTTGACCAATGTGTGCGTCGTACGTTCAGTGCGTATGACCCGAAAACAAGATTTCTCGTGATCCTCATTTTGATCACAAAATGTTGTGGAGTGATGATGCTCATTTTTTTTTGAATGGACACATTAATAAGCAAAATTGCCGTAGGTATTTGGAGTGAAGAAAATCCACCAGTCATTATTGAGACGCCATTACGTCTACAAAAAGTTACTGTTTGGTGTGCACGTCAATAGAGAGCGTTATACATCCATGATTACTGAAATTTACGTTTCCCTATAGAATGGAATTAATGTGGAAAAGCTGTGTTTTTAACAAAACGGCGCAAGACACCACACAGAGTACGTCACAATCAATTTATTCAATCAAGAAAACATTCGACGAGTGCATAATTTTGCGTAAAGGACCTCTGAATTCACTTTCAAGGTCGAGTAATTAAACATCTATGGCTTATTTTGTGTTGGAATATGTGATGTCACCAGTCTACGTCGATAAACCCAAACGATAAACTACTTTTAAGACCAACATTAGCCGCGTTATTGCCGACATTCCGTCTCTATCTACTACTACAAAAAGTGGTCGAAAATCGGACTTCCAAATTGCACATTTATCGAGATAGCCGCGGCGAACAGCCCGAAATCATATTTAAACACGAATGACATAAAATTACCTTTTCAATTATTTTTACGGCCAGTATGACGGTTTTTGTCTGCTTTATTTCATTTTAAAGTCATATATCATACAAAACCTGGCACACGCAAAATTTGCTTTGACAGTCTCTGCTATACTGCATAACAGTTCGACTTGCGTAATTAATGATTACAATTTACTTTTTAGAAATCAAACATGCGTATCTTCATAAATCATATACTCGGAAAATAAGAAGGGCTTTGAGTGCACCTGGTTCTCTTTTTGCACTGAGTATACATTTTATGGATCGCCTTGAAAAATAACTGAGGAAAAAATACGATGTGTATTTACAAAATTGAACAAAAGGAAGGTTTAATAACTGACACAAAATTATAACTTAAATATTTTTTTATTTTTTTTGTTACTAAGCTTATGGATATATATGTATGTTACGAAACTAAAATATCAGCAATCCAATTCACCAATTGTTTTTTAGCGTGAGTAAATTGTAACATTCAAAACATTTTTGAAGAATTATTTATCAAATAATATATCATCACTTTTAGAAGAAGAAAAAACTGCATTCTTAATTCAAAATCATATTTGTGGAATGATATTGTATTGAATCCAAATTTTAAACTTGATTATCTATATATTAATAGTCGATAAGGTCCGTACGTCCGTCCGGTGTCCCCGATTTCACACCTTCCAGTCTCCACTTTTTTATTCATACTAAATCTATATATTAATAGTCGATAAAATAATCACTCGCTTTTCACTTTTCACAAATGTGTGCGTACTGATGTCCTCGAGACTTTTTCTTCTTCTACGAAATGTATTTGTTTGCGTACTTGAAAATTAATAGTTAATGAAATAAAATTAAATTAAATAAAATTAAATAAAATTAAACTAAATAAAATTAAACACAATGCAACAAAAATCTCACGTTGCTGGGCAACGGGCTTACAGCTAGTGGTTATAAAACTTCAAAATAATAATAATTTATAAGTGTGGTAAAAAGGGAATATAGAAATACTATGTCAATTTACACCTAAAACACCATACATATTTGGCTGATGTATTTTATCTAGATGAAAATTGTATTTAACTCATTTGAGTCTTCAATAATTTATTGTTGCTAAAGTTTTTTATGGTAAGTAAAATAATTTAACGAGCGAGTAAGGCCAAAACCCACTGTGTACTATATTTGTATTGCTATGTCTGAAGATAGCGTTATTTTTCGTGTATAAAATATATCAATTAACTTTGCATTAATATATTATTACGAAATAGTGTATAAATAATAAAGCTGATTCTAGAGATTTGACCGCTCATGAAACATTGTTACAATTAAGAAACGTTTTAAAAAACATAAACTACAGCGGAATAATATAACATAATGCAGATCTGGCAAGTATATCCAGTAGATAGGGTCAGGGGTGGGCTGGAGGGGGCTCGGAGGGGCTCGCGCGAGCCCCTTGTTAATTTTTACGATGGCTGGCGAGCCCTTTGTTAATTTAAAAGAAAAAAATATTCTCAGATAAAATTAGTATACAACTGCATTTTCTGACTTATATACTATCTACGACAACTTCAGTATACATACATAATAGTACATTTTTAGTAATTTACATTGATAAGTTCACGGTAAATTGCATATTGTTACATAATATAAGTGTATTAAGTATCAACCGATTGCTTATTTAGGTATTGCATATGAATTGCATAGGAGTAATAAAAAAAAATACTCCTTCCCCAGAACACCGAGAATTGCTTTGAGATTAAGCGAGCCCCTTGTTAACGTATTGGCAGCCCACCGCTGGATAGGGTCCGTGGAAAAAAGAAGAAGAGTATTATATGACACAATGAAGTTCGACAAGGTGCTTAAAGAAGGACTCTCACCTGCATACATACATGTATTGTCGCATGACAGTTGAATGTTCACCTTTCACTCATTGGGGTGAAATAATTCGATGATACACGTTTATATATCGACTGTGGAAAGGAAAAAAGAAATAACCCACGATTTTTTCAAAACTGTGGGTTACGTTTTTTTCGATAATCGCAACCTTGATACACGTTCTATTAAAAGGATGTAAGCTAAAAATGTCGAATTAGTATCTAAATTTAGCTTTTAAGTTAAAAAAAAAAAAGAAGGGTATGTGGAAGTTGCGATTAGGGCATCCAATCCCGGGATCCCGTTCAATTTTCTGACCCCGAAATTCCGGGATTGATACGGCTGCGATTTCGGGATTTCAGGATTGAGAATTTTCGAGCAAATCCCGAAAATTGACGCGAAATTGGCAAATCGAGAATTTCATATTACTCGGTGAGCTAACAAAAAAAAAGAGGTTTTGTGATAATCTGGTAAAAAGTATAGCAAATTGAGGATTTCAAATTCCTCGGTGAGAAAATCCCAATCCCGGGATTGAAAATTAATCAATCCCAAAATCCCGGGATTGGAAAAAGGCTTCGAGATTGGATACCCTAGTTGCGATCAGGAAAAAAGAATGAAAAAAGTTTTTTTTTTAAATATTAAATTAATATCAGATAAAATCAATTAAAAACCAGTTTATAAGTCTCCACGCACTTCAAGGTGGTGTATATTTCATGATTTGCCTTTAGCTCAAAATGTTTTAATTCTGATATTATTTTTTAGCCATTTCCTTTCCTAATGTGGAAAAGCAAATGGGCCTCTACTGAAACGTATCTGAACATAAGTAGTTTTACGAGAGCTGTTTGTCACTTTACTTCTGTTTTTCGTAGACAGTATCATAATAAAATTCAATGTTAGTAGTGAGCTTAATAATCATTAAATATAAGTGTTCGTACTGGAATTCAAGCCCATGGGCACTACAGCAATAAAAGACGACACGATTAGTTTAAATATGATATACAGAGCACGCGTATCATGAGCCAAGTTGTGACAAGAATCCATAGGTAATCTTTATAGAAATTACATAGTTGATGACGGTTGGTTTTGATAATGATAATAACAGAAATGTTTTTTATTGTATCACCTCAATGTTGCCGCATTTCAATATTCCTTTTTAATCCATTTTAAAAGCCGACAAATAATCACACTTAAAATAGTTTCTTTTGACCCCTCGCCATGGACCGAAATCGTTTAAGGTAATAAGGCATACGCGTATACGACTAAAAAATACTCGATGAGTATTTTAGAAAATATGATTAGGCCTAGAGTTCATATGCCTGGTGTAATTATCTAGCTATTGAAAAAATAAAATAATCATGGTTGAGAATTCTCGTTATGATTTTAAATGGGTACAAAATTGCTATCGAGTCAATATATAATGCGTAGTATTTTGTTAAAATATCGACTGTGGAAAGGAAAAAGGACGTAACCCACAGTTTTTTCAAAACAGCTTTTTTTCAATAATCAAATGTATCAAACTTGATACACGTTGTATTACAAATATGTAAGTTGCAAATACCGAATAAGTATCTAAATTAGAGCTAGTAAAAATTGAAACCAAGAAAAAAGAAATTTCTTTAATTAATATTAGATTATATCGGTAAAAGTAGAGTATATATAGCTCGTCATGGATTATTACAGCTAAAAACTTCACAAACTAAGCTAAAAATATACTAAAAATACTAAGCTTAAAATTCCATAATGGAAATCAGAGGCGATGTACTGAAAAATATTTCGTATTTCGCATAATTTATCAGTGTTCTTCGTAATAATGTGTGGTTTTAACGCGATTACCAAGCTCTCAAAAAATAATTTTAAATCGTGGCGTTGTTTTTAGCTTAGTTTGTGAAGTTTTTCGCTGTAATAATCCATGACGAGCTATACTCTACAATTACCGATTATATCAATCAAACATCAGTTTAGAAGTCTCCGTGCACTTCAAGGTTGTGTATATTTCATAATTTGCATATATCCCAAAATAATCAAAACACGTGTTTTGTGCCTCCTGTAAAATTTTCGATGTGTGGGCTACGTCGTTTTTCCATTCCACAGTCGATATGTTACTGTGCCTGTAGCCGAGTGCTCGATTTTTGATATTATACTTCGTTTACCGTATTCACGGCTTCAAGTTCCCAAACAAAAACATTCATCAATTGAATAATGGATTTGTATATCTTATTCGATCCTGAAAACAGGATGAAGTGAGAGCTGTTATGTTTTTATTCTCTCCCGAAAAGAGAGATTGGAAGTCTGGATAACGAGCAGTTTTCGTGTAATTTATTTTAAATAGCTCTATTTATTACAAAACCTTAAGCTCAAAATGGGGAGACGACAAAGATTTTAAAAATTGGATCAAAATCAAAAGATTTAATATAAATTTATTGTTGAATTTAATATTGAAAATACGCAACCGCAAAGTAGTCCCAGAAGACAGCGATAATTGACACTACATATTGACAGATTGAGTTCAATATATTATTCATGTTCGTAAAATTCCGAAATGCCAGACAGAATCGATCGGTGCATAAGAATTTGTGTTAATTAATCCACCTGGTTTTATTTATGTGTGTCGATAGAAACGGATAAACCACATTGTATGAAATAAAGCTTCGGCGTATATACATTTAATTAATTGACGCACCACAAATGTCAGATTGAATTAAATTGTAGAGTTGTGTTATATGTTTGTTCTGAATAAGGAATCGCAACACTACTTAGCATTTGTTTTATTCTTTTTTTGAAAATGTTTTTTTTTCTGAAAAACAAAGTAGCAATTGCGTAGATTAAAAATAGAAAATTACGTTTATGGGAAATAATGTGGGGAAATTTTGAAATATTAATCCGAACTATCAAGCAATATAATGTCAACTATGTTATTATATTTTTTACAGCAGTATTGAGTTGTAACTTAAAACCAGGACACATCAGTTAAAGCAGTGTCTGCCAAACTGTGTGCCGCGGCACACTACTGTGTCGCAAGAAGTCTCAGGTGTGCCGCGGAGGAAGACTCTTCAATTTTTTTCATTTTGAATAATGTCTATTCATTTAAATTTTCTTTAATTTTAAATTCATTCAACATCTACGTATTCAAATAAATATTTGTCACGTTCGCATATTTATACATATATAGTGGTCTACTCAAAAATAGAAAAAAAAATCATTTCTATTTGGCGGAACAAATCCCATTCGCCAGTGTGCCACGAAGTAAAAAAGTTTGGCAGACACTGAGTTAAGGCGACGGAAATTTTAAGTACGCCATGTTCATAGAATATTTTATTTGCTTAATTCTGTTTTGGATTTAACATATTACATGCCAGTTAGTCTATAAATGATTCACATAATGTCTTAATATAATTTCTGAAGAAACCTAATCAACTTAGCGATGTATATCAATACAATTATAGCACTAGAAAGGCACTCCGTTCTAGCCGGGTAGCAAACAAAAAAATACAATTTTCATATTTTTTCTGTTTACTAGACCATTACGTGCACGTCTGTTCGTATTTTTTATGTCATTATAATAGACTTGATATTGTTGTTTTTGTCTCAGATGACAAACAACTAAATACAGTAATAATTGATGCGGTAAAAATGACATTATCGATGTAACTCGTCAAGCGTATATTTATTTTATGAACACGGTCGTTTTAGTGTGTGATGCGGTTTTTTATGGCTGTACGCGTTAAGAAAACAGTTCATAAAATGAGGTTGGGTAAAAAATTATAAAATATGTATAAAAATGGACGTTAGTTGATTTGATGTGTATATCCCGCTTTGTGATCAGATTTAAAAAATGAAATTACAATATTATTTATGATGCTGAATCATAATCTTCGATTACACACTTTTAAATTGTTGACTGTCGACTCTCGGTAATGGAAATTTATTATATTAAAATATAACACACTTGTATTGTGATAATTCCACATTTTTTCAGCATCAAGACTGGTTTCGTTCATCACAAGCATTATCGACTGATGAAAATTTTAATCGATACAGGGGTATATTAACATAGCCAAGGCCTCTTTGGATAGAATCAGGGAAGGAAACCTCCCCTAATCCGATCTTCCAGATTTGGCGTAGCCCTGACAGTCTGGTTACATAATTATTTTTTTATAAAAAAGCAAAGATAAACAATAAAAGACTCGGTCTCAGTCAACACGTGTAGTACATTATATAACAATCTTTATTCAATTAAGTACACACAATAATATTTATTAGTAATAATAATATAAGTAAATAAAACAAAATATGTCATTCCTCTTTCTGGGGTTTCAGGGGGCGAATCCACAGTTAAGATACGAAACAATTCGATACAAATATTAAAATCTTTAATTCTAATTGGTTGTCTGTGAATTGGAATAGATTCCGGCTGTTTAGGGACCTCGGATCCAAGGATAAAGCTTAGCGGAGACTCACCTCCTACGCTATGCATACAACCACCCTGATTCCTTCCTGACATCCAGTCAAGAAGCACGGCCTCAACGGAGATGGAGGCTCTATAACAATCATTATTCCCAAGCAAGGCTTCTGGTCCAATTCCACAACCTTCAAACTACAATGGTTACGCTACCAGGTTTATGTTCTAGAGGTATAGGAATGTGACCCAATTTTTGACTCCCGACAGTTGTCAAGGCTGAGGGTCATCTACCGTCCCGAAAGTTCTGCCATTTGAAGTGCAAACATTATCCAATGTTTGCTACGCTTGACAAAGCGTTTGGTTTACTCTATTGTTTTTCCTACTGCATCGGGCTAGGATGCAGTGAAAATGAACTGACCGTATGCAGCGAGATCGCACATACCGATCCCACGGTTTTGGCCTTACGAAACCGATCGCGGTGTTATAACCGTATCCCCAATTGATACGCGCTACGTTGTCACATTTTTATACCTATAGTAAAACGCTCTAACTCCTGTAGGCACATCCTGAAACCTCAGGGTGTCCTACCTACCTTATATTAACATATTATGTATACGAGACACGGCTCATCCCATTGCTAACCCCGCGACCAGGGTCTCTCGAGATACTTCTGCGCATCTAAAGAGTAGAGATGACGGCGCTCTCGTATTCGAAAAAAAATAGAGGTGAAAACACACTCTCCGGTGATTGAATCCGCACTGGTTTACACTTGCACCAGTCCTTACATAAGACCTGTGTCTTACAATCAACCCTCATAGTTGAACAAAATAACATTTCTCAACCCTCTCAGTTGAAAAACAAAATAAAATAATATTTGCGATCACAGATGTAAAGATTCCAATAGAACATTCAACATAAAACACACACGAATAATTACAAATAAATAATAAACAAATAAAACTTTAGCTTTTCAACTTCCGTTGTTTCGTCTTCTTTTTCGCCTGGGACATCAGTGGGTTACCCTTTATACTGTTATTCTTAAACCCGAGTTACTTCAATCCTCGCAAATGTGATAATATTCGGATAAAATATCTCCTGATAGTTATGCAAATTAAATGTCACCAATGGCGCTATTGTACAATTCACTGAGTTTATAAGTGATGTTGATCCCAGGCGAAAAAAAGATTACTCAAACAAACAATCAAACGTGACCTATCTCAATCAATGCCCTTTCTATACTAATTTTCATGCGTAGAAAAACAGCTGAAGATCCGCGTCGTATTTTGTCACTTGGTGTTCTAAATTCAATATATTTCAAATAATCTTAACATTAATAGCCGATAAGGTCTGTCTGTAAGGACGTCCGCAGTAAGGTACAGACCAATGATTTCGATTTATTCTGAACAGCACATTTTTGAAATGTTGTTCTATCCAATGGAAGCGGCTTATTTTAAACAGGGCGTGAATGTTCTGATATCGCCACGTTTGAAAATTTGATATTTCTTGGTGTAGAGCTAAAGTATTGTATCACCATACATCATAATATTCGAATAATCAAAGACTTTAATTCGACTATTGCAAACTATGATTATAGGGCTATCGAAATGAATCGTCTGATCGTGTGAGTCGATGTGAGACTAATATTTTTTGGAGCGGATTTGATCAATTGAATCATAATGATGAATCTTTTCACGTCTGACCTTGAAAATCTGTTAGAATTCTTTAATACATTAAGAATATTCAAATTATGATATGGATATATGATAGAATAATATTTTGCTTTTTTCATACACTTGGACAAAATGTGCAACTGATTTTTTATTGAAAAATTGGATTTGATCTTTTGATTTTTATTGGAAATAATTGTTAAATAATTTAAAATCCGAAAAATAATTGTTGGCAAACTTAAACATTATTCCAAAAATTAAGTAATTTACAAAATTTCTGCTACTACGAAAGATGATTGTTAGCAAACTTTAACATTATTCCAAAAATTAAATAATTTACGAAATTTCTGCTACTACGAAAAATGGTTGTTAGCAAACTTAATCATTATTCCAACAATTAAATAATTTACGTAATTTCTGCTACTACGAAAAATGGTTGTTAGCAAACATAAACTTTATTCCAAAAATTCAATAATTTACGAAATTTCTGCTACTACGAAAAATGGTTGTTAGCAAACTTAAACATTATTCCAAAAAATCAATAATTTACGAAATTTCTGCTACTACGAAAAATGGTTGTTAGCAAACTTAAACATTATTCTAAAAAATCAATAATTTACGAAATTTCTGCTTCTACGAAAAATGGTTGTTAGCAAACTTAAACATTATTCCAAAAATTCAATAATTTCAATAATTTACGAAATTTCTGCTACTACGAAAAATGGTTGTTAGCAAACTTAAACATTATTCTAAAAAATCAATAATTTACGAAATTTCTGCTTCTACGAAAAATGGTTGTTAGCAAACTTAAACATTATTCCAAAAATTCAATAATTTACGAAATTTCTGCTTCTACGAAAAATGATTGTTAGCAAACTTTAACATTATTCCAAAAATTAAATAATTTACGAAATTTCTGCTACTACGAAAAATGGTTGTTAGCAAACTTAATCATTATTCCAACAATTAAATAATTTACGTAATTTCTGCTACTACGAAAAATGGTTGTTAGCAAACATAAACTTTATTCCAAAAATTCAATAATTTACGAAATTTCTGCTTCTACGAAAAATGGTTGTTAGCAAACTTAAACATTATTCCAAAAATTAAGTAATTTAGGAAATTTCTGCTACTACGAAAAATGGTTGTTAGCAAATTTAAACATTATTCCAAAAATTCAATAATTTACGAAATTTCTGCTTCTACGAAAAATGGTTGTTAGCAAACTTAAACATTATTCCAAAAATTAAGTAATTTAGGAAATTTCTGCTACTACGAAAAATGGTTGTTAGCAAATTTAAACATTATTCCAAAAATTCAATAATTTACGAAATTTCTGCTACTACGAAAAATGGTTGTTAGCAAACTTGGACATTATTCCAAATATTAAATAATTTACGAAATTTCTGCTCCAACGAAAAATGGTTGTTAGCAAACTTGAACATTATTCCAAAAATTCAATAATTTACGAAATTTCTGCTACTACGAAAAATGGTTGTTAGCAAACTTAAACTTTATTCCAAAAATTGAATAATTTACTAAATTTCTGTTACTACGAAAAATGGTTGTTAGCAAACTTCAACATTATTCCAAAAATTCAATAATTTACGAAATTTCTGCTACTACGAAAAATGGTTGTTAGCAAACTTAAACTTTATTCCAAAAATTCAATAATTTACGAAATTTCGGCTACTACGAAAATTGGTTGTTAGCAAACTTTAACTTTATTCCAAAAATTAAATATTTCACGAAATTTATGCTACTGCGAAAAATGGTTGTTAGCAAACTTGAACATTATTCCAAATATTAAATAATTTACGAAATTTCTGCTACTACGAAAAATGGTTGTTAGCAAACTTAAACTTTATTCCAAAAAATCAATATTTTACGAAATTTATGCTACTACGAAAAATGGTTGTTAGCAAACTTGAACATTATTCCAAATATTAAATCATTTACGAAATTTCGGCTACTACGAAAAATGGTTGTTATCAAACTTTTTTTTTCCAAAAATTCAATAATTCACGAAATTTCTGCTACTACGAAAAATAGTTGTCAGCAAACTTGAACATTATTCTAAAAATTAAGTAATTTACGAAGTTTCTGCTAATACGAAAAATTGTTGTTAGCAAACTTAAACATTATTCCAAATATTAAATAATTTACGAAATATCTGCTAACTATAAAAATAAAATAAATAAAATAAATAAATAAATAAAATAAATAAAATTCAATAAAATAAAATAAAATAAAATAAAATGAAATGAAATAAAATAAAATAAAATACCATAAAATAAAATAACATAAAATTAAATTAAATTAAATACTATGCAACAAAAATCTCACGTTGCTGGGCAACGGGCTTACAGCTAGTCTTAACATTAATAGCCGATAAGGTCTGTCTGTAAGGACGTCCGCAGTAAGGTACAGACCAATGATTTCGATTTATTCTGAACAGCACATTTTTGAAATGTTGTTCTATCCAATGGGAGCGGCTTATTTTAAGCCGGGCGTGAATGTTCTGATATCGCCACGTTTGAAAATTTGATATTTCTTGGTGTAGAGCTAAAGTATTGTATCACCATACATCATAATATTCGAATAATCAAAGACTTTAATTCGACTATTGCAAACTATGATTATAGGGCTATCGAAATGAATCGTCTGATCGTGTGAGTCGATGTGAGACTAATATTTTTTGGAGCGGATTTGATCAATTGAATCATAATGATGAATCTTTTCACGTCTGACCTTGAAAATCTGTTAGAATTCTTTAATACATTAAGAATATTCAAATTATGATATGGATATATGATAGAATAATATTTTGCTTTTTTCATACACTTGGACAAAATGTGCAACTGATTTTTTATTGAAAAATTGGATTTGATCTTTTGATTTTTATTGGAAATAATTGTTAAATAATTTAAAATCCGAAAAATAATTGTTGGCAAACTTAAACATTATTCCAAAAATTAAGTAATTTACAAAATTTCTGCTACTACGAAAGATGATTGTTAGCAAACTTTAACATTATTCCAAAAATTAAATAATTTACGAAATTTCTGCTACTACGAAAAATGGTTGTTAGCAAACTTAATCATTATTCCAACAATTAAATAATTTACGTAATTTCTGCTACTACGAAAAATGGTTGTTAGCAAACATAAACTTTATTCCAAAAATTCAATAATTTACGAAATTTCTGCTACTACGAAAAATGGTTGTTAGCAAACTTAAACATTATTCCAAAAAATCAATAATTTACGAAATTTCTGCTACTACGAAAAATGGTTGTTAGCAAACTTAAACATTATTCTAAAAAATCAATAATTTACGAAATTTCTGCTTCTACGAAAAATGGTTGTTAGCAAACTTAAACATTATTCCAAAAATTCAATAATTTCAATAATTTACGAAATTTCTGCTACTACGAAAAATGGTTGTTAGCAAACTTAAACATTATTCTAAAAAATCAATAATTTACGAAATTTCTGCTTCTACGAAAAATGGTTGTTAGCAAACTTAAACATTATTCCAAAAATTAAGTAATTTAGGAAATTTCTGCTACTACGAAAAATGGTTGTTAGCAAATTTAAACATTATTCCAAAAATTCAATAATTTACGAAATTTCTGCTTCTACGAAAAATGGTTGTTAGCAAACTTAAACATTATTCCAAAAATTAAGTAATTTAGGAAATTTCTGCTACTACGAAAAATGGTTGTTAGCAAATTTAAACATTATTCCAAAAAATCAATAATTTACGAAATTTCTGCTACTACGAAAAATGGTTGTTAGCAAACTTGGACATTATTCCAAATATTAAATAATTTACGAAATTTCTGCTCCAACGAAAAATGGTTGTTAGCAAACTTGAACATTATTCCAAAAATTCAATAATTTACGAAATTTCTGCTACTACGAAAAATGGTTGTTAGCAAACTTAAACTTTATTCCAAAAATTGAATAATTTACTAAATTTCTGTTACTACGAAAAATGGTTGTTAGCAAACTTCAACATTATTCCAAAAATTAAATAATTTACGAAATTTCTGCTCCTACGAAAAATGGTTGTTAGCAAACTTGGACATTATTCCAAATATTAAATAATTTACGAAATTTCTGCTCCTACGAAAAATGGTTGTTAGCAAACTTAAACATTATTCTAAAAATTAAATATTTTACGAAATTTCTGCTACTACGAAAAATGGTTGTTAGCAAACTTAAACATTATTCCAAATATTAAATAATTTACGAAATTTCTGCTACTACGAAAAATGGCTGTTAGCAAACTTGAACATTATTCCAAAAATTCAATAATTTACGAAATTTCTGCTACTACGAAAAATGGTTGTTAGCAAACTTAAACTTTATTCCAAAAATTCAATAATTTACGAAATTTCGGCTACTACGAAAATTGGTTGTTAGCAAACTTTAACTTTATTCCAAAAATTAAATATTTCACGAAATTTATGCTACTGCGAAAAATGGTTGTTAGCAAACTTGAACATTATTCCAAATATTAAATAATTTACGAAATTTCTGCTACTACGAAAAATGGTTGTTAGCAAACTTAAACTTTATTCCAAAAAATCAATATTTTACGAAATTTATGCTACTACGAAAAATGGTTGTTAGCAAACTTGAACATTATTCCAAATATTAAATCATTTACGAAATTTCGGCTACTACGAAAAATGGTTGTTATCAAACTTTTTTTTTCCAAAAATTCAATAATTCACGAAATTTCTGCTACTACGAAAAATAGTTGTCAGCAAACTTGAACATTATTCTAAAAATTAAGTAATTTACGAAGTTTCTGCTAATACGAAAAATTGTTGTTAGCAAACTTAAACATTATTCCAAATATTAAATAATTTACGAAATATCTGCTAACTATAAAAATAAAATATATTAAAATAAAATATAATTAAATTAAATTAAATTCAATAAAATAAAATAAAATAAAATAAAATAAAATAAAATAAAATAAAATAAAATAAAATAAAATAAAATAAAATAAAATAAAATGAAATGAAATAAAATAAAATAAAATACCATAAAATAAAATAACATAAAATTAAATTAAATTAAATACTATGCAACAAAAATCTCACGTTGCTGGGCAACGGGCTTACAGCTAGTTCTGTTTAATAATCATTAAATTATTATGTTTTTCTTTAATTTCATTAAAAATGAGAAGGTGTCAATATATTTAAGATTGAGTAAGACTAGTTTAAACATGGAACCATATCAAACAGTTGCTACAAGTAATATGTCAAGAATTTATAAATATGTATACAAACTATAAGCAAAATTCTGTTTGGTACAACTGAATACATTTTCTAAAATGCAGAATCATAATTAAAATATGCATGCTTGTTAATTTGACTTAATTTATAATAAGTCGTATGATGAATGGATTTATATATTTTGCGTTACTTAAAATAATTATATTGTAATGATCTAAATTTCAAATCAAAGATGGTCTCAATTCAAATGAGTTATGAAAGTAAAGCGTCTAATAAAGAAGACCACTCAACTCAAAATAAAATATCAGCATATGAAAGTTTTTATAAAAAAATAATGCTCGTTTCTAGCTCGCAGGAATGTGTCTGCAAAAAAACAAAATAACAGCTGGTGTATAGGAAAATACTACGAATTAATCAACTTTTAAAATTTAATTAAATATAATTATATTGAAAAAAAAAACTAATAATATGCACAAAAAATGCTAACGTTAAGCATACGAACCAGTGTATCTACATGTAGATATAAGATGTCGTATTTTTTTTTTATAAAACATTCATTTTTCACAAGAAGAAATTTGAAGGTAAAATAGAAAATTTCAACGCAGGTATTTCATGAGACCGATTATTGAAAACAGATAATAAATTGACCGACAGGATTTTGTCTGTTTTCCAAAAATTTTTAATGATTTTTTTTCATCTTCTACAACCTTATAGAGAAAAATTTAAATGTATATCGATACTGTGTATGTAGAAACTTGTATATAACCATAGAAAATTACTTTGATAAAATGATAACCATACAAAGATTTTATGAAATGTAACATAATTAAAATATACTATATATATATAACAATACACAATTCACGAATGGTCTGTTTTGGGAGACATTTAATATTAATTCTTAAAATTAATTTTGGTAAACTAAATTAAATTGGTAGTGGGGAAGAATGTACATTAACTAAATGAAAACTATTTCAAAATTACCTGAATGCAGGTAACCATCGTTTATCGTTAATCCCACGAATATAGATTCGTATATTATTATGTACAGCAATCAATGTTATTTTATTTGTACTTAATTTATATTGGATTTGACACATAATACGTTCCAGGAACTATCATCGTATCGGATGATTATTTGACGATTATTGTCCAATTTTACATAGCAACGTTGGCTTATGTGATCTAGTTTCATTTATGAAACGCGAAAACGCGTTCGTACTGGGACTCGAACCTGTTATATCTGTCACGGAAGCCGATGACGTTGAACGCTGTGTCACGGA
The DNA here is from genome assembly GCA_030503985.1 of Himalopsyche tibetana. Lineage (NCBI taxonomy): Eukaryota > Metazoa > Arthropoda > Insecta > Trichoptera > Rhyacophilidae > Himalopsyche > Himalopsyche tibetana. Next base: position 36,517,207 of record JAPJYX010000014.1, on the reverse strand, counting down.
CCCGGAAGATATATCACTTACATTCATATTTGTATGACGTATATTTTGTTATTGATATTGTTTGGTATATGAAAAAAGTGTTGTGTCATTTTTTGTTTTTAATTATCCATTGAACGCGAAATGTAAATAACGTATCCTTCTTAATCTACAAGGAGAGGGGGGGGGGGGGGGGTTAAAATACTACCGGGATCATTCATATTATACTAACGATGTTTCGTTGTATTTTTTAACATTGCTTCTTCATTTATCCCGGTGGCTATATGGGACGGCGTTTAGGTAACGGCGGCTAAATCATTTAAGGTCGGGTAATATTTCAATTTAATTTATATAAAAATTGTAACAGGAATGGCGCTTTGTAATAAAAATAATTTTTAATGTATGTTATACTGAAAAACTGTGTAATATTTTTCTGTATAAAATCGTCTACATTTTCGTTTGGGAGTAAGTTGCGTAGTGATTAAAATTAATTGTCATAACAAAGTAAATATGTATGTATGTTCTTTGGAAGAGGCAGTGTGAAATTAATAACACCGAAGATTATTTTAACCTTAAACGCTCGCGCGCTGTGCGCAAAAGAAGCAGAACACTGCCCGAGCATTTTTTCGCAAAATATTCGCGCCACCCGCATTCGTTAAAAAATATATATATATCTCTAAAACAAGTCATTCTATTTGAGTAAAATAAAAAAGCATTATCAAAATAAGAGATTTTTTATAATTTACAAAAAAATGTATTTTTTTACATTGTACAAATTAAAAGAATTAAAATGAATAAAATATTATGATCGATTATATTATTATATCGCAGATATTAAATGTTACTCGTATGACAAAAATGTTTATCGAAACTGAAAATACAATTATGGATCGTTATCTCAAAGACATTATTTATGTTAGCTAATATTCATATCTTGAATAATATTATCATAAATAAGTGTAATCCGATAGCGAAATGAACCATAATCAACGGTTGGGCATTAAACAACGAAAATCCGCGGCCCCGTACGGGACCATTGGGCGTTTAAAGGTTAATAACAACCATTTCATTATTGCTTGTTGAAAGGAAAATTCCTCAAATTTATTTGGCAGTGAACTAAACAATGGTGAATAGAAATAATTATTAATAGATTCTGGGCAGAAAATAGGTCCTCAATAATAAGTGGGTTGATAACGATTATTACATCGTTTATATGCAAATTATTCTGTTGTAGGAATGGTCTCCCTATTGTACACAGTGCCGCGTTGATAGCGAGAGTGGGAACAGAGACAAAGAGAAAATAATAATAGAGAAAAACAAAAAGCGCGGGAACGCGCGCACGACTCTCTTCACTATTCCTTTTTCGAATTCGAACAAATCTAGATGGTCGCTCTTCCATTGTTTAAACACTAATTCGAGATGCATTTTAAATGGCGACGTGATGTAATTAACATGTTTTGCTTTGTTATATTTTGACATTTCCTGTATATATCGTTTTTACACGTCTTTGGGTCTGATGATTTTACATTAAATATTATCTGCTTATGTTATAAATGAAAAATACACACTTAACAGTCAAGCTTTTTATAATACGGATATAGATTACGTGTTTTTGGTATCTGTTTCACGGCAAAAATATATTGAATGGCCAAACCTGAGTTTAGATTTTATAGATGCATTTATTTATAATTTTATCTAAAAGATATCATCTGTGAACTTTATATATTATAAGTAACATATTTTATTAGCACATTTTTTCGGAGAACTCAATGTTGTGATGCGATTGTGTTACAGAAAAAATACCAAAAGTTTTATAGAAATACGTGTTATAGAAGTTTTCACTGTAGCTCTTATTCTAACATATCCTTGGGCTTACGAAATCTTTGAATTTGTTATGGTTGAATTTGGATAAAAGACGGATAATGTTTAAATTCTTTTGACGCATCCGTACAAGATTAACATGTCAATTACAAAGTTTACACAATTTTTCTTTCTGATGTTTTCTAGAAAATTTAAATCTTATCATACACTTTACATAATTAAAGTTTTTTTAATTATCGTTTTGGCATGTGGTATGCTGAAAATGTGAAGTGTTATTTACACTAGTAAAATATTTTGTGACCCCGGGGGTCAGTTTCACCAAAAATTCCTTTAATAACCCCTTACTGCCGCCTTCGTATTCTCATACCATCCCAGCATTTTCTACGAACGCCTGTTTTAGAAAATTAAAAATGTATATCACTAATAAAAACATGTGTTTTACAGTGACAATATACTTTTTAAGTCTCTATAGATTCTATGGGATAATTTTTTTTAAAGACGCACTGGTCGGTCAATCTTATTTCTAGGTTTTTGCGTACCCAATATACACGGGTTTTCAAACGCTGCTTTTTACCTTTGGTACAAGCCTTTGTAGTCTAGTTGTAAAAGCTTTAGCCTAACAATCAGATTAGTTTGAGTTCAAGTTCGAGCAAAGTCAGTATCAAATTTAGATATTTTCAATTTACATTCGAAATTTGAGTATGATTGTTTGTTCTTTTTAACAGAAGTGACTTTTGTATCTCATGTGATTTAAAGACAAATGCAATTACCAGCTGTAATGCTAATATTTAAAAAAAAAATAGGAAAGAAAGTTTATCACTATTAAATTTATTTTACATGGGATTTTTCCTCCAAACATAAGTAATTAATATTTAAAGTAATACTGTTATTCTTTGTTTCGGGAAATAAAATAAATGTTTTTTCTACAAGTTTTATGATAGATTTCGTCTGAAGACGGTTCCGAAACACATGTCACAATTGGTGGAATAACAAATTTATCAGTTTTAATTTTATATTAAAACATATTTTCCTCAAAGCTACCGCCGAATCCGTCGAAAAAAACAGAGCTTAAAATTATTATATTCGATTCAACTAGCAGTAACATATCCCACCTATCTTGACCGTTCTGAAACCTTTAAAATATATGAAACATTGTGCTCTTGTATCATATAGAAGGTTTTTGCTAAGAAATCTTTTTCTACATACTCCTTCTGTATTCGACCAAAATTTGCGTTAATTTGCTTAGGCATTAACAAAGCCAAGAATTAACTTTAATGTTTAAATGTATAAACTGGCGCGGATAGTTTATCATCAGTAAAATAATTTCACATGATAAAAAAGATTTTACATTTGATAAAAAATAGGCAGTACAAATCCTCATCTATTATATTTGTCACCCTTGGGAAAAAAACATAAATAAAACATCTTAAAAACCTACTAAAGAACAAGAGATAAAAGAAAGGGGACGAGCAAAAATATAAAGTCATAACGTATTCTGTCAATCTGTCAATATTTCATAAACAAAATAATGAAGATAACATATGTTTTATCTTGTGTTACCCCTATGATTTAAATAAGAGATTAATTTCTTCACCCTTGGCAGGCATATTTAATAAATGATTCAATTGAAATAATATTTATTTATTTGTTGAAATTCAGCAAAAATATCTGCTTTGTTATCGGAAGTATGAAATTGCTGAAAGGTGAAACCCGGGGCTTGAAGAAATAATATTTTATAAACTATCACGACTTGACAGGCAGGAGAGAAGAGAGTACACGTAAAAGTACAGATGCATAAATTTAAAAATGACAGAATTTAAATTAAATGTATCTGAACTTTGCGAATATATAGGCGTTGCCATTTCTATGCCCGCCAAATGGGCCCGATGACGTTCGCAGTATATTGCAAAACCGGGATTATCATAATATACAAAATTGGAATGATTCCATATGTTCGAAAATAGTATTCAAATTTTTTTTTTTTATTAATACTTGTCAAAGTAATCTAAAATGAATAGCTGCTTTATTTATAATCTGAATTACCAATATAATGGGCAGCAGGCGAAGTGAGACAAATAATTAAGTAAGTGTAACTGTTCCCTCTAAGCCGAAGGGTTAGCTGCGCGTAAATTTCAAAGGCTGCGCGGAGACTGCGCGGACCGATCAAATATTAATTGAACAACTGTCTTGTAGTGCGCCCCAACACGGAATGAGTGCGCGGGGGCTTCCCAACTGCTGCGCGGCCGCGCACGCGCGCAGCTTACAGGGAACGTTGAGTGTAAGTAAGTTTGAAAGCGCTCTTGTGTGCCACAACACTTTGCACGAGGCGGTGCCCATTTGTGAAATAGAAGCCATTAAAATCACTTAATCTAAAAATTGAAATGAAGACTAAAAAAAGAAATTACGTGTTAATTAATGCTGGAATGCATTAATTAACCCGCGGACACTGCAAACTGCATCCAAATTGAAATGCGCTCATGCGTTGACTATTCATCTTCAGCAGTGGTTCCTGTGGACCCCCAGGGGTCCGTGAGACCGCTAAGGGGGTCATTGACAAATGTGAGACAATTTTTTTTTCAAGTGACAAAATATTTTTTGTTACACAAACTTGGAATGCAATATTTTTTTCGACACATTTTCAGAATTTGGGTTGCGATCGATTTTCTCCGAGACATTGTTTTTTTCAAGTGACAAAATATTTTTTGCGACACAAACTTGGAATGCGACTAATATTCCAATTTGGGATGCGATTAATTTCCTAATTTGGGATGCGATCAATTTTCTTGGAGACAATTTTTTTTCTAGTGAAAAAATATTTTTGCGACAAACTTAGAATGCGACCAATATTCCAATTTGGGATGCGATCAATTTTCTTCGAGATAATTTTTTTTCAAAAATTGATCGCATTCATAATTATAATATTGATCGCATCCCAAATAAGTAAGTGTCGTAAAAATCTTATAGCTGTCGAAAAAAATATTGCATTCCAAAAAATTTGGTCTCTTGAAAAAAAAATCCTCTCGGAGAAAATTGATCGCATCCCAAATTGGAATATTGATCGCATTCCAAGTTTGTGTCACAAAAACTATTTTGTCACTTGAAAAAAAGATTGTCTCAATACCTATCCTATCCCTATCCTATTCTTGGAAAAGAGAGTTTGAGCGACTAACTAACAAACAGTTCTCGCAGAAAAACATCTGTTAAGACACCTCCATTAGGAAGCCATTTGCTCCACATTGGAAGCAGGCATGAAAAAATTTTATCATTCTAGTCATTAATTAGCTTTATTATTTCACTCGGGGATCCACGGTAAGGTTTTTGCTATGAAAGGAGTCTGCGAGCATAATAAGTTTGGGAATCACTGATTTAAAGGTATGGCCAAATTTGTAATTTTATGAAGGTATAAATTATAAATAATATTAAATAAAAACTTTTGCTTTATATTTAGTTTGATATCCCTGAACATGATTACTGCTACATAAAAATAGATTTTGATTTCATTTCCTGCTCTCAAGCCTCTGAAATAGAGACATGATAAAATTCTCAAAATTATTACACTTAAATCTGTAATACAAAATGCTTTCATATTGTCATGAATTCAATAGATTATGACATGGTCCCTTAAAGCAAAGGTGTTTTATTTTTTATAAAACGATGACATAAAAGATTGTAAATTGTTGTGAAAATATTTTACATCTTTCAAAAGATAATGTCTACGTGATATTCGGCCACCGGGGTAGATAACAAAAGATATCAAAATGCAATAGGGTGGGTAACATAAGTAGATATATATCACATACAAGTACATACGTAAGGCCTTTTCCCACAGACTTCTCATAACAATCATTGCAGTTTAGATGTCTGTGGCATTGTGAATTGATTGCAAAAAATAAACTAATATATTATTTATTATTATAATTCTAATAGCGTATTTATCATTATGGGGAAATTTTTATATTGACTCCGGATTCTGAGATTTCGATCAATGCACTGTTGTCTCAATGTGAAAATATGAACAAGATTATCTTTGTTATAAGATGAGGGGTGCATAATTATATTTGATTGAAATCATTAATATTGATACAATATTCTTAACAGCGCTTATCAAAAGAGTCATAAATTCATTCCTATCATTAAACATGTTCGATCATAAAGAATTTAATCATGGAAGCTTAAAATTTATCACTGTTTGTTTCGCCATATTGATATTGTATTCTTTACGAAAACTGAGTTTTAGTTACAAGAAAATTGTAGCCATTTAAGCTTTGTGTGAAACAAACGGATTCCTGACAAGGAATTTCGACATTGATATTTCACTGAGACAGGGGTGGGCTCGCAGAGACTCGTGCGAGCCCCTTGTTAAATAATACTCAGGCCGGCGATTCCCTTGTTAAATTAAGAAAAACATTATTCTCAGATCTTTGCTTTGTATAATCTATAAACATGCAATATATTTAAATTAAAAAAGTTTTAATGTACATTTGGGATTTCTGACTTAAATTTTAGCTATTGATATTGATTAAATTAAAAAATATAAGTGTACATAGAAACATTCAATAGCTTCAATAATTATTGCGTATGATTTCATATGAGTGATAAAAAAAATCCCGCCTTCCCCAGAACATCACGAACAGCTATATGATTTAGCGAGCCCCTTGTTACCATATTGGGAGCCCACCGCTGCACTGAGAACTTAATGAACAGAAAAAGCCATTTCACTTAATCTTCACATTGCATGGAATACACGGAGCTATATTATTCAAATAAAACGGTCGGTTAAAATTGAATAATGTAAATGGAAAAATAAATTATTTCGACTTGTTATAAGCTTCATCACTCTTTCTCTGCTCCGTCTTGAATGAGTAGATATGATGTCAAATTTTAATTTGATCTTGCATCTAAATCTATTCGTCTGATGAAAAAACAACAAATACGATTGATACCCTCCAAGGACGAGCGTCACCATATGGTCACACAAAACACCGTTGTCTATTGATCCCACTATTCATACTTTTTCTACCTGAATATCGTTGCTTTTGCTCATATTTGGTTAAGAAGGGTACGGACTACAGTAAGTCATCAGCCGTAGGAACAGGAGCGGTCTCCAAAAGCACATGTGATTTTTTGAATTTCCGTTTTTTTTAATTTACCTTTTGAAACTGTTAGATATTTTTTTATAAAAACATAAAATTATTTACAGTTATTTTGCTAATATATTTGTTTTGAAATTATGTTGATCTAAAGAGGTCAAATTGTAAATATTTTTAAAAAAATCACGTTTAGCTATATTTCAACCCCGAATGTTTGCAAGCCCATACGGTCACTTTTGTCCTTACTACTGTCCGTACTCAATATTACACGGTAATAAAAGGATGAGCATGACCATATAGTCATGCGGGGTTTCTATACAACGACTTTGCGTTTTTTTTTTTAAATTTTGGATAGGAATAAAAGTTATCCGTGACTTCAATATGGCTTAGAAAATATTTTTTTTATCGGAAAAAAGCTCTCGTCTCTGGAGGGTTTTAAGAAACTTTTCTGTCGTGTTTTTAAACAAAATTTTAAATAGTTAAAAAATATTTTGGAATCGCTGCTATTTATTTTTAAATAATGTGTGAGATAGAGACATTAATAGTGATAAAAAAAATGTCATAATTTCTCTGCGGGATACGGGTCAAAATACCCGTCATCTTTTTTTTACTCATCTAAGGGTTGAATTATTGACGTGGGACTAAATTTGTGAAAGGCCGTTGGAGGGTTTTATTGGGGTGTTTAGGTACCAATGAAAAATAAAAGTAATATTTATTTCAATCAAAATGGATCCAATAACCATTAAATTTACTAAAATGAAATGTTTACTTCGACAATTCTTGTCACATCAATATTATCTCCCCTTGTATTGTATTACATTTTACGTCTTGATATTAAAAGGATGTAAGTCTTTGGATTTTCCTCTTATATAATGTCAATAAGAAAGATATAATAATACACCCCTTCACCAGCAAAGTGCGAATAGTTTAGCATTGTCAGCCCACCGTTTCTTACTCCTATATATTAAAATAAATAATTACCTGCATCATAATATACTGTTCAAATTCATAGGGCCTATAGTTTTAGTTGTCCACGTTTCTCGGTTTTACGCGAAACAAAATACCTTGTTGATTTAAAATCTGGTCTCATATTCGCAATACTATTGGCCATCAATCATTTTCACTTGAACGATTATCCTCCCGCTCTAAGAGAAATGTTCAGGCATTATTTCCGAGCAGGGCTGCCACACTTATCATTTTACGGTAGATCATCGATTATCCCACTTATTGCGAGTTAAGGTAGTCCAGATATTAAGTAATCCAGATTCCGGACAATCGAAGAAAACATATCAGTTACAGGTAAAGAAAGCTAAATTTAGTATGAACATGTTTATTTATTTGTCGGGGTCTGTGGTCCAGTGGTCAACGTCGTTGTCGAAAGTTTCATGAACTGATTTTTCGATCAATTTTAGATCTCTTATTTTATCCGAAAAACAGGGCCTTCAAATTTTATTGCGCCTGGGGACTCTCATGTACTTAATCCGCTACTGTCTGTGAGAATAGTGTGAAGTCGTAGCGAGTGGTGGCGAGTTCTAAGTTGAGTAACCAATGGAATCTAAAAAAAATACGTGTATAAGTGTTTGATGACCATTGAGGGTGCCGGTATTCCTTTGTTTGGAAGATGAGCTAAGTGAAGTTCTGTTGTTTAATTAATGGGAAAGTAAGATTTTTCTAAAGCTTTAGTTTTATATTAAATTGATAACCCTGAATGAAAGTCGTTTAATCGTGACTTTATAAAATCCACGCGGTAGAGCATCGATAAGCAACGAATCCTTTGTCTCTGGAATGGCGAGAAACAAGATGGCGACGATGGCACGCACGACACAACAAATTCCCAGACATTAAACACAAATAAACAGGCCCTGCCTAATGGCCGTGTAATTCTCCTGTCAAAGGATGAGGGTACGCAGCATTTCCTTCGCGCCGCGCATGACCGGACATCATGAAAGCTAGCTGCTCGTGTTCTTTTTGTGAATCTCAATTTGGTCAATAAATGAAAAGCGCGGGAATAGTTAGCCATAGACAATAAAGCGGACTGCAATTAATAAATTCTTGTGAAAACGTTTACCGTCTAGCGGTGTCATTATATTGTAATACGATATTATTCAACAACTAACTTCATCGAAGTCCCGCTGTGGTCTATTTGGTAAGAGGTTGCTCTACCAATCAGGCGGGTCTAGATTCGATTGCCGGTAAGGTCAATGTCAAATTCAGATTTTTTAAATTTAAATATGAAACCTAGCACTTTGTTAAACCTAACGCTGTTTGTGAAGTCAATAAAACTCGAGTTGATTCTCATCGAGTTTATTTCGCATGAACTTAAAACTTATCAATATTTGGCGCATTGGCATTGGCAAAGTACTTCAAGCTAAATTTTCATGTGCTTTGTCACAAACGGCCAGTGGTGTAGTGCTAACAAAAAAGTCTGGGAGCTTTGAATAATTATAAAAATTTAATGATCCAATATAAGTTTCCAGCAAAACGTTCTTCCAGTGCAATATTACAAAAATCATTACGTAAAAATTAAAAATTATAGAAAAATTTCCCAGTCAACACTGCACACAACACTGCCAACGACCCGGTATTCAAGTGCACGAACGAACCGACGCTCAGTTAAAAGTTTTTATCGTGTATATATTATAACAATAAAAATATTATCATTGACAGTTTAAAAGTGTGTGGTGGCGATCTGGATTAATTTTACCAATGGCTTGACAAATGACCTTCAATTAATTGAGAAGGTAACCGCATAAACAATTACAATTACTGTAGATCACGGGTTCCCAACCTGGGGGTCGCGACCCCCAAGTGGGTCGCGAGGGGTTTTCAGGGGGTCGCCAACTTTTTTCGATTTTGGATTTGAACAACAAAATAACGAAAAAGTGTACCAAATCGAGGATTTCAAATTCCTCGGGGGGTCGCTTAGTCACATGGCTTTTAAAAAAGGGGTCGCCACCCGTTAAAGGTTGGGAACCTATGCTGTAGATCGTCCTTTGATCATTAGATTCGGCCATCCTAAAAAATAATTCGCAAGGTCATAATATTTATTTATCATGGTCTTCTGATTTTAAAAGGGTTAGCATTGTCAGACATCGTATTACTTCAAAAAATATATAATTTTCATTGCTGGACTGTGCGTTACTAATTTGTCTTGACTGTCGTTATTGGGTGCTTGATGTAATTTAAATCATTCAAATTATGTACATTACCATATGTTTTGTAGCTAAACGACCCATTATTAGCAATTCGGCATATTCGGGCACTCACGCTACGATAAATCTAAAGCTTTTTTTGCAATTATATAAAAATATAAGATTTTCAATAAACTCTTGCTTCGATAAAGATAAAGCGCAATTGTATTAAACGAAAACAAAGACATAATAAAAGACGCTTGCCTGATCATGCGACAAACTTAAAATTGTAACAAAGCAAATTGGTGAACCTAAATCTGAATGATGGTTGTAATTATTATTGAAGTCGTTAAAGCATGAATACTAAAAAAGCTTTGCGCATATTAGTCGGTGAAGATCAAACGAAGATATTTTTACTGTAATATAACAAGAATCTAAATTAAAAATTTTATTAAGAAGTTGCTCTTTTATTTAAACATCACCTTTCACGGAGCAAATATCACAATTATTCTGCTTTACAGCATTTAACGCCAATTCAAGTTCATCCATGCACTTAAATACATGAAGATGCTAAAAAGCGAAATTTGGGCGGTGAAAAAACGTAAGGAAATTAAAAAAAAATGTACAGTTCAAATTTATCTCGACTCTGTTCAATATCAAGATTTTTCCTCGTAAAGAATATTCCTACAACCTTAATACGAACGTTTAAATAAGACTTTTTATATATTTCTTAAAGAAGTGTTGAGAATATGATAAATTTTATTAATTTCTATCAGGATTGAATTATTTTAGTGACCGGTGTATGAATGAAAAAATTGTGAATTCTAACTTATAACACTGCAAGTGACCTGGTTACTTAATACATAATTCAGAAACTTCCAGTTGACCTTTCAATAAATATAGATTATTTTTTACTCGCAAGATAATCCATATATAACAGTTGGGTGGTCAAAATTTTGTTTGTTGTCAGAAAGAACTGGTTCGTCTTTATTAAAGTGAATGTTTTATGCCCGCAGAGAAATAACTTAAACTTGTATCATAGGACGCTCAAAATACTCATACAGTCGCAGAGGCGATATTACATGTTAACACTATTATTGCAATAATAGAGTGTATCATATAATTGTAGTCCGTTTATTTTACATAGAACTTCTTATATCTCGTATGTGGAGCATGTCGCCATCACAGGTTATCTCCAAGATTCCCTGTCACCCACCAATTCTTCTATGTTTCTTCCCTTTTTATATAATACAAGCCAACATATTTTAGCTCTGTCGAGTAAAGCCATGAATAGTAGGCGGTTGTCTAAGAAGCAGTACCGGCGCGAGGTTATTTGGCGCCCTAGGCAACGGTTATTGGCGCGCCCCTCTTTTAGCAAACTGTGGATTATTTTTTTTTAATGCATGTCCGCTCTCAATGTGGATCATATGGCCTTCTAATGGAGATATCTCAACAGAAGTTTTTTACGAGAACTGTTTGTTACTCAATCGCACAACCTCTCTTTTTAGAAGTATATAGAATACGATACATAATTATAACGAACAGATACAAGCATTCAAAAACGTACTATTATTTGTTATTATATTATAAAAAAATAATTTGATTACTCAATTTATGCGCCCCTACTGTTTTGCGCCCTAGGCGATTGCCTATTTCGCCTGTATGGTAGCGCCGGCTCTGCCAAGAAGTCGTAATTTCACAGATCAAAAAAAGGACATTCACGGTTAAGGCTCTCTGAAGGCATCCGTAGTACTAGTCACCGCTAGGGTATCCAATCCCGAAGCCTTTTTCCAATCCCGGGATTTCGGGATTGATTTATTTTGAATCCCGGGATTGAGATTTTCTCACTGAGGAATTTGAAATCCTCAATTTGCTATACTTTTTCCCGGAATCTCACGGAAACTCTTTTTTTTTTTTTAGCTCACCGAAGAATTTGAAATCTCCGATTTGGTATACTTTTTCCCAGAATCTCACGAAAACTCTTTTTTTTTTTTAGCTCACCGAGGAATTTGAAATCTTCAATTTGCCAATTTCGTGTAAATTTCGAGAATTTCCTCAAAATTTCTCAATCCCGAAATCCCGGGATCGCGGCCATCTCAATCCCGGATTTTCGGGATCAGAAAATTGAACGGGATCCCGGGATTGGATGCCCTAGTCACCGCCTATTACAACGTCTCTGACGTAACAAACCCGGCCCGTCCCTTTCTCTATCTCCAGGTTTGTTTCATACGACAATTTTAAACAAAAGCCAACTCAAATTTGAATCGTTCAAATTATGTACATTCACACAGATTTTGTCACTAACGACCCGGGTTTTGCTTCTCAGCATTTTCAGGCGTTCAAGTGCACGGATGAACTTGAACGATTCAAATTTAATATTGAAATTCCACCAAGCACCTTCAATCAAAATCTTAAGCTATAGAGTGTTTAATAGTGCAAAAAAATGACCGTGATTAATAATAACAATTCACCGTGAAAATGTTATATTTCTTCTGATAACTGACTCAATTTTAAATGTCAACAACAGAGTTCTTTGATTTATTGAAGATTTTAATCCAAGCAAATATGCCAGAAGTGACTATAGCGACCATCAAATAATGGTGCACTAATTCAATTTATAATACAAGGAAAAATATAGGACAACATTAGCGTATATATAAAGAGATTCTCTCGTTCTGCTTTACAGCAATTTTGTATCCGGCATTCAATAATAAGTTGAACATATTAAGAATCTGAAATTTAATATCAAAGGATAAATCGAATCTTCACGGGAGATTAGGTACATGGCAGAGTAGATAAAGATATCAAACCAATTCTCTGATATGTATTTATTTTCTGTATCAAGCCAGCCCTCATGTGATTATTGATTCCAGTGAAACAAACACTCAGTACGTATTTTACAAAGAAACCATTGATCGAAGAGGGAAAAAGGTATGGTATAATTATAACTGATATCAATATAATATGACGAGGTCTAGAAAAACTCAATACACTATGAAGTCAAACTTGGATGTGCTACTATATCGATTATATGATGTCTTCACTTGTGATATCCACTTATAACTTTTTGAGTAAGCACTTACACGAACTTCTTTCAAACGTTAAATAATAATAGTAATAAAAAAGTCCTACGCAATCCGAGACCGGCAAAAGAGCCTGGGGTGAAAATGCGTTTTAAATTACATTAATTCCCGCGGTTTAAGCTCAACTTAAACTTTAGTTAAATGGAGAAGTTGCATTAAATATAGCTTATAAATATAGAACCAAGGGATGGGTTGTCTCTGTGAAACTTTGGCATAGATATTTTGTCTAGCCGTGCCCTTATTATGCTATAATAATATATTAAAGAAATAATCACACTTAAAATACTAAAATAGCGCTACTGGGGAATCATATTTATATTTACAGTGACTATCAATAGAAAGCTATCACAAAGCCATAACAAATATCTTTGGAATGACCATATAACTTAGCATTATTATGATATATGTAGTTTTAATCAGGTCTGTGGACTCGTGTAAAAAAAGACGACTCCGACTCCGAAGACAATTTTCAATCATTTCATTTTAACTTATATATATCGACTGTGGAAAGGAAAATGACGTAATCCTCAGTTTTTTCAAAGCAGCTTTTTTCGATAATCACAATGTATACAACTTGAAACATATTCTATCAAAAGGGTGGAAGTTGAAAATGCCGAATAAGTATCTAAATTTAGCTTTTAAGTTTGAAAAAGATGACCTTATAAAATATTAAAACCAAGAAAAAACACTGAAATAAAGGTTTTTCCGTGACAATTTCTTGAATTAATATTAGGTTATGTTAATTAAACACCAGTTTAGAAGTCTTCATGCAATTCAAGGTTGTGTATAATTCATAATTTGCATATGTCACAAACACTTCTGTAAAATTTTATATGTGTGAGTTACGTCCTTTTTCCCTTCCATAGTCGATATATATGTATTCCATCAGATCATCTTTAGTCAGCCAAGTATACAATGTCACCACTATGGACTATTTTGGTTTGAATACACAGCATTAAATATTTATATATATTTTAAATTGAGTCGCTCGTTTTCTACGACTCCAATTTCGGCCAAAACACCTCGACTCCACGACTCCGACTCCATAGCTCTGTTTTCTTTTTACCTTGGCGTTAGGCATTAAGAACGACAGTGTAATTACTAATACGATGATATAGCTACTCATATAAATGTTGCGACAGCGCAATTTGTTTGTTGTATTCGCTACAATATATTTGTTTAATGCATGGCGCATTGGCGTCAACTGTAATCCACAGAAATCACACAAAGCACAAATTAACAATCAGGCGTGAGCCCTCGTGAGTATCTCTTGGTATCTCTTGGTATCTTTCTTCGCTTGGAGAAGTCATAGAACAAGGAAGGTTAAACATCATATGCATATTTAATGATTTATCGATGGGATCTCCTACGCATACATTACAAAACATACTTATTACTGAGACAATGAATTGAATATATTATTTATGTTTTCATAGTTTTAACTATTAGAATACTCATTCAATGTGGATTTCAAAATCCCTTCTTCCTTCTCTTAAACAATACCCACGCTTTAAACAGTGTATAATTCAGGGAATCACAGGGGCCTAACTACAAAAATACGTGTTTTGAGTTAAGCTTGGTTTTACCCGTACTCAAACATACTCATACATATTAGTGACACAAAGATATATCTTGTACATATAACCGTTTACAAGGTACGGTTGGGTATTTCTACAAATGAAATTATAATGTTAGAAGCACAACGGCAAATCACCTGTTAATCTTTTATATCTTAGTGAACTTAAAACTTTGTTAAATTTGAATCGTTCAAATTATGTACATTCTCACAAATTTTGTCACTAACGACCCGGGTTTCGCCTTTCGGCATCTTCAGGCATTTTAAACGAAATATCAAATTTTCCCACATCTCCACTTCTATACCCTATATAATCATAAAATCATATAATCATAAAACCTTTGCCGACAAACAAATTATATAATTCTTGAAACTGCTCACTACTAAAATCTGTTGGCATTCCCATGGGCTCATCCTTTTCGCCAGCAATGGCTTTGGACTCAGTGATGCATTTATATCTTATATAAACACGAAACTTTCATTTGCTAAGCGTCAGTTCAAGTTCATCCGTGCACTTGAATGCCTGAAGATGCCGAAAGGCGAAACCCGGGTCGTTAGTGACAACATTTGTGAGAATGTACATAATTTGAACGATTCAAATTTAATATTGAAATTCCACCAAGCACCTTCAGTCGAAATCTTAAATTAAAACTTTGTTTTTGTAGATAGACCTCTGTGATCCTAAGCCCCTGAATTAATTTGATCACTCGGTGGAATCACTAAAGACCGACGTAGCTTAAGAGAGAGGTTATGGAGGTAAGAACCCGTTATTACATAATTACGTAAAATATGTATTTTTTTAAAATATGATAAATACAAATAAATTGTTTATTCATATTTATTATATTAAAAATAGTTTCATCCGTGCACTCGAACGCCTGAAGATGCCGAAAGGCGAAACCCGGGTTGTTAGTGACATAACTTGTGTGAATGTACACAATTTCAACGATTTAAATGAATACATTGATAGTATTTTTTTCCTAACTCTTCCCAGAGCTGTGGGTTCGGGTAAAAAAGACGACTCTGACTCCGAATTGATTTTTTCAAAGATTGCATTCAATCTAGTAGATTTCACCAATGAATGTAGTGAACAGACTAATATTTTTTCTCCGACTCCACAGCCCTGACCCTTCCATTGAACGAGGTCTGGCCACGTGTACTCTTTAGAAGAATCGAGAAAGCTACCTGAAATCAATGTTGGAGAAACAAAAATCTACGCCTTGTATTAAATTAAAATGTTTAATTAAATAACGGATAGCCCAATTGGTGCTCAACCCCAAAACCAGCTTCTATAGAAACTGAAAATAGTTCCAGTGGATCAAATATCATCAATGTAGGTGTCCAAACATTGATACACGCACAACTGTTGATGATTTACTATTGTATGTAAGATGTAATTTTATTTTTACGCCCATTATGAAGCCCACTATATATTTAAGATACTTTAGAAACGCTGCCCCAAGAGATCATATTTTATTGTTATTAAAACGCCGTCAAATATTTAAATTTAAATCATTCTGTTATTATATTTCCCTCGGGACAAACATCTGTCGTTGAGATTTCGAGATTAAATTTAGGCCCTTTAATTTATTCAAATTATACAATAGTGGTATCATATTTTCTATGGTGAGAGTTGCGTGAGATTTTTTTCAAGATTGAAAAGGATTAGATTAAAACATGGAGTTCCATAAGATATTAATTATTATATCAAATCAAACACATTTTTTTTATGTAACGTCATAAAGTATAATCAGTGGTGAAGTGGTAAATAAATAGGTACCAGGTCGGTCATTAATTTCTTCCCTTTTTTTAGTAAATTAAAAAAAACACAAGTTTTAACAATTCAATAAATAAAAAAACTTGTACTTGAAAATTAAGTTACAAGTCAAATGGTGGTAGGGCGCCTTCTTCATTTTCAGGTGCCACGCCGCCGACCAGGCCCGACCTGGCCCCACTTCACCACTTAGTATAATATATTTTAATCTACATCAATAAAAAATAAAAAAATAGTGACATTGAATTCCACTGGCTGATGTGGTATAACCAATGTACCAGAAATTTAAATAAACAGGCATTGCAGCTAACAACCGACGCTCCAGATATTTTGAAATAATTAACATAATAATAAGAGTAATATCACTTGAGAACAATTCATATAGAAAAGACATCACCAACACTCACTCACGTCCAAGTTTTTTTTTGTTTTGTTCGGCCTTGGCGAGAGTTGAACCCAGTCCTACCCGATTACTAGGGAGACGCTTTTACCACTAGACCACAGAGCCCGACTAAGCAAAGTAATCATTTTTGCTCGCCGAATCCATTAAAAATATGAATGTTTTAATTGATAAAATTGACTGATATAAAAGATGTTTATAAAACTGTCAACCCGAGTTCATTTCTGTATCTGAATGCACGAGGATGTCAAAAAACGAAAAAGGGATCGATAGTGACGAAATATACAATTATGAAAGTGTACAAAATCTGTCGAAAAAAATAAAAACGACTTAAATGTTAAATTAATGCTCTACCAAGCACTTTCAGTCGATAACATTAAAACACATGTATTATTGACTGAATTTGAACTATCACTAAAAAGAGTGGCTAAGCAACTGAGAAGTGATAAGTATTTATCGTATAAGAACTTCTTTTGAGATACCTTTATATTAGTAGGACATAATTTTCTCTAAGCGGGCATAGATTAATTCTTTAAAGCCATACTGTTTCTAAACCAATACCTTAAATTATTATTTGATTTGTGCGGTTGTCAGAATTGTGTAGTCTATTTAATTAGCTCGGATATCGATCCAAAACCCGTTAATACACCTGTGAAAGTAGATTCCGTTTATTTCCTTGTGTAAATCGATTTTAAAATAGTCGTGACCGAAAGACTGGAAGCTGCCGCGGGTACGATGGGAACCTGACACCCATAACTACACGCAAAGCAATAGATGAAGAACCTTCGCCTGTTAGAAGACACAAGAAAACCGTCAGCGTTCATACATACTAAGAGATTGCAATCCGGTATTTCAGTATATTAAAGTCAATTCCGGTCTTACAAAACAAGATTAAGCAAACCAAAAAATACGGCTTATTTGTTCCCAATTGAGATCGCAATACCGGACAAGTAAATCAAAATTCATGCTATATACCGTCATTATCACAAACGTGTGTTTTTCATATGTGGGCCCATAAGAGGTAAAGTGAGTCAAGTAATGTTGTAATTATAAGTTGGATGCCTCGTAATATTTTACACATCTAAGAGTATCGTAAAAGTGAAATAACCTCAGTTCTTGTGTCAGTGCAAATTTGCTTTCGTTATAATAAATGATAATGGGCTATAATATTTTTTGTATCTGACAAATTAATCATTTAATTAGTCACCGTCTTTGGACGAGATGCGTCTATACAGCATACGGTTGGAGAATTATTTACGTTAATTAAATTAGACGTTGCCAACATATTGGTTTATATATATTTTAACAACTTCATTCCAGTGTGGAGAACTGTGATCCCCCAATTATGCGAACCCGATTTACGCGAATTCCAGAAATGTTCCAATTCTAATTGCGCGGACGCATTCTACTATTATTTTGCTGTGCGGGCGTGCGCTTGGCACATTCCCGGCTGTACACATACAGCCGGTCGGCTGTCTGTGTCGTGCATACAGTCAAACGTTGGCGGGCGAAAGCGTTAAGTAAAGTAACTAAATATTTCGTTCATATATTTTTTTTCATTTTTTTTTTAAATTAATTTTTCAGTTTTGCATTTTACGCGAAAAAATCGTAACCTTAGCTTTTCTATAAGCTTCATTATTCCAATAACGCGGTCCTGACATTCGCGTAATTGAGGATCACTGTATATTGATTTCTAACCCAAATACCACGAAACTTAACGCTTTAAGCAAGATTGTTTAAGCCTGCAATCAGTGCAAGCTTTCATACAAAGTTTGTTTGAAAGTTTGCAGCGCTAATCGAACTTGCTTAAAGCGTCAGCCATAAGCACTCGGATAATGGTGTCCATCCAGATGTAATTTTTTTTAATTGAGAAGCTAATGTATCAATATGAATATGAACACGAACAATTTTAATCAGTCTGAAGATATTTCAATACTTATCAAGTAAACAGAAATCTCAACACTCTTTTTGCAATACCCGAAATGTAAAAAATTAAATACACACCAACAAACTGGTTTATATCGCAGATAAATATCGCATTTTGTTTTGTCATAAAGTTCAGCTAAACAAAGAATCAAATAACTTATTTAAGATACAAAATATGGAATGGGAAGAAAACAATTTGAGCGGCTTTTATTACGTCGGTGGGAGTGGTCAGAAGTCGTGGGAATTATGGACGGATAAATGAATCGAGCGGACAAGGTTAATCTTCAACTGTGGGAAACTTAATTTATTGTATTGTTATTAAAATTCGTATTAATATCATTTTTAAGAATCTATTGTCTCTTATTTATCCGGTATTATGCAAGCGAACTGAAACGTTTGTGTTGGTACTCAAATTTATAATATTATTGTAAACATAGCGCGGAAGTACCAAAACTTATAGCAAGCAATCAAATCATATATGATTCGACTGTGGAAAGGAATAAGGACGTAACCCACAGTTTTTTCAAAAACAGCTTTTTTTCAATAATCACAATGCATCCAACTCGATACACATTATATCTAATGGATATAAGCCATGGACAAATGCCGAATTAGTATCTAAATTAAACTTTAAAGTTTGAAAAAAGATGAGCTTGTGAAAATTGAAACCATGAAAAAAGACTAAAAAAACGGTTTTTTTCTAGACAATTTCTTAAATTAATATCAAATTATGTCAATTAAACACCAGTTTAGAAGTCTCCGAGCACTTCAAGGTTGTGTGTATTTCATAATTTGCATATGTCCCAAAATCATCAAAACACGTTTTTCGTGCTTCCTGTAAAATTTTCTATGTGTGGGTTACGTCCATATGATATCATTACAAATACACGATATTTTTTTATGAATTTTTCGGACAACAATACAGTGCTAGGTAACCGCTTCTAGGACATTAATAACAATCGTATGAAAGCGCTTAACGTTGCTGTGTTGCGGAATATACCCAGTAAGGGTTTTTTATCTGCAGTGGGTGGTGGCGGATACGCTGTTGAGTACTATGAGTCGACGGAGAGCCGCTACAGTCTATCATCTTTAATACGAAAAATAGATACAATGATAAATATGAGTGCGCGCGCACAAATTGGTAAACAAGCTCACGCACAAAATTAAATAATAGTTACGTTATTATGATTACACAAATTAAATGACTAAGGTATTCGGTAGAAGCTAGGGATTTAAATATTCGTCAAAAAATGGTTCGAATATCTAATATGAAAATTCGGAAATATTCGAATTATTACGTATATTTTTTTCTTATTAAATGAATATATATAATCAGTTAAAATCAGGTTAGTAGAGAAGAATGGTTTACTTTAAATTGTATAATACCTATACATCATTTAAACACAACAGCGCATTGAGGAACTTTTGCAACAGCAAATAAAATAATTATATTAATATGTAAGCCTTAATACAGTGTCTGCCAAACTTTTTTCCTTTACGGCACAGTGATGAATGGAACTAGTACCGCGGCACACCAAGATTAGGGTATCCTCGATTTGGTATACTTTTTCCCGGATTGTCACAGAGCATCGTTTTTTTTTTTTAGCTCACCGAGGAATTTGAAATCCTCGATTTTGTACCGAATACGCATTATTTAAGATTTACATTTTTAAGGCTTCTTCCACCGCGGCACACCTGGGACTTCTTGCGACACACAGTTTAGCAGACACTGCCTTAATAATACGTAACATAAATACATTAATTTAATCATTAAATTTATTTTTTCATTATATTATATTTCCGGGTAGACGTGTTGTAAATACAGACTCATAAAGATAACATTTGGGTAAAAATAGCCCTAATTAATAATACAACTTCGAATGATATAGTTTTCTTAAGATCTGTAGATTATATTTAACCGAATATTAAAAAAGAGCCTAATATATTCGAAAATTCGATTGGAAGGCCTAGCACTAATGGATACACAATTTATTTTTTTACACTTTGGGAATCATTTAAAGCTAGTGCGTTGAGATTTTACAAAAGGTCAAGAAACTAAATCAACGAAAGGCCTTGGTCGGCCAATATCTTTGAGCGATATGATTTATTCTGAGAACAAAATAAAGATTATGAAAGACGAAGAAAAAAATGTCATGTGTGCTTCGCAGGCTTCTTTACGTCGACGAAGGACCTTGACAACCGCAAACAAGGCTTTATAAATAACAAAAATTTCTCCATTTATTACTGAGTTATCATGAATGATTTTAATTATCGAGAAAGCATTTCTTCGATTCAGTTTTGTCCAAAGCCGATTGTCTTCCTTCATTTTTCAGACTTCAAGGATCAGACATCAGACAGCTATAAACACATTTTGTTTGAGGCCAAACATTTACTGTGCCGTTTTTCGAGTGTCAGTATTTTGAGATGTTGAGTTAGTTTTTAGCCTTTTGGCTGCCGTAGAAAAAAGTACGTTTGTACCTAGCACGCCGGCTGTAATTTGAAATTATTTCCAAAACTCTAACTTTTCAGAAGAGTCAAATACTATAACAAACAACACAAAAAAAACAACATTTGCATAAAAATATGATTTCCATTTTGAAAACGATAGTGTTTTATACATTTTGTATTAAAACTAATAAGACCAGTCGATTCCTTAGGTTTAAAAAACTATATCTGCATACCTAACTTAATATCACTAATTTTGGAAATAGTACGTTTTGCATTATAGCCCCACAATTATTAATATAAGTAGTTATTGACGAGGTAACTCGTCTCTGGCGTGTTGAGCACGAAAAATTTGACAAGATATCTCGTCTGTGGCAACCATCCAGTTAAAGTAGGCACTGCCACCTTATGGTTCCAATCTAACGTGATAAACAACATTGCGGTGCTAAAAACTGTGATGTTTTGGTTTGAGGAGTTTTTTTTAGTCTGGAGATGCTTTACAACAAAAGAAATCGTGTCAGACTTGCACAGCATGTTGAATAGCGAAAACATCAGTTTCAATTTTTAGATTTAATAAATACATTATTTGCATTTTTGGCGGCTTATCAATCATAACTAAACTAATAACGTTTTCATCGCAAACAAAGATAATAAACTCTTTGGTTTAATATAATAGATATCCGTGACTACTTTAGATAATAATATGCGGAGTTTATAAAACAATTCCAAACTTATGATTAGTTTATTCAGTTTCGCCGCAGCATTGAGATGAAGCCCCGTTCTCAAAACATAAATTATTAAATAATAATACGTCGGAAAATAAATGAAAAATATAAAATCATAATAAACATGTCGCGTAAATTGTTTGTTTTTGCATTGTATTGTGTGAATTTGAGTAGTGTTTTGACAAGTAAGAAAAACAAATTTTTCGTGTCAATTTTAAGTGAATATTAAAACATATTATTTTTCTACGCCTACATGACGTTTAGGGATAATGCAAATTAGAAAATTAAAAAAGTTTGAACATGAAATCGTTTCAATACATTGATAGATATCGAAATTTTATAAAACGATATAAAAAAGCCTATTGATTCTAATGTATTTATTGATGTTTCCACTCGATTAAAAACATCAGTTTTTTATATATAAGCCAAGCCAATTTTTAAGCCAAATGCCACTTTTCCAAAGTTGCATTAGTGAAGTGCCACTCATTAGAAAAGTTAATTTTCCAACAATTTCTTACTTATTTTCTGGCCATTTTGTATAAATAAGTTCAACAGCAAAAGTAAAATTATATATCAATATAAAATTTGAATTGTTTGAATTTTGTACTTTTCCATGAGTTTTGTCACTAACGACCTGGTTTCACCTTTCGGCATCTTCAGGCTTTTCAAGTGCACTAATATACTTGAACTGACTATATTGAAATTACATCAAGCACTTTCAGTCAAAATTATATATCAATAGCGGATGACCTGTCGCAGTAAACTCAAAATCCAGACTAAATTTAGAGCGGTTTGCTTTATAATAATGACAATGTAAATAGTATATGCATGTACATGGCAAAAATAAATATTTTTTGATTATAGCAACAATTTTTTATGTACTAGCTATAAATTCTGTGCCAGCTAAAAATGCCGCCTGTGTGGTCGAGTGGTCAACGGTGTTGGCTTCGGCTACAGAGGGCCCGGCTTCAAATCCCGGTACGGACAGTTTTATAAATTGATTTTTCAATCGATTTATGAATTTCTGTTCAAAGGCATGGATGTATGGGATGTCTTGAATTCCCCCCTCTCACCTTTCCTATCCTATGAACGGGGCGTATCGACAGCGATTAGCTTACCACTAATCCTGTCCTAGCCCAATCCTTCTATCCCTACTCTCTTTGGAAAAAGAGAGGTTGAGCAACTGAGTAACAAGCAGTTCTCGTAGAAACACTTCTGTTGAGATAAACTCCATTAGTAGTCCATATGCTCCACATTGGGAGCGGACATGGTTTAAAAAAAATTCTAAGCAAATCAATAACAGCAGATAAAATAAAAAAGAAAAGATATTATTTTTTAAATTATTATAAAGCAGAGTGCCACCGTCAAACGTCTTGAGTGCCACAAGTGGCGCAAATGGTTTTACTATTGTAATTTTTGTTTTTGTTTTATGGTGGTTCTATAACAATAATATGTATGTAGGTATAATCATGACGTTGAAACCAACTTTAACTGTGTTCGAATATTCCTCTAAGCATGTACGAAAATCAAAAATTAAATATATATTGTTATTTCGTATTTGTTTGCGTTTCAGTTTCTCATCACACAATGCACCAAAAAAAATCACATTTGGATGAATTAAAACTACTAGAGACATCTATGAAAGTGAAATCTAATTATGAAGATTTATCCAAGAATCAAACCGATCGTCTAAATTGTCTTCCATATCAAAGTCCGCTGAAGCATAAATTTCCGCGGAATTCGCTAGATGACTATGTGTGTGAACATTACAAAGTGTTTAAAAGGATTGCCAGTTCAGCCGAATCTCCTTCCTATAAAGGAGATAATCCTGGAAGACGTTTTAGTCTCATGGTTATGACAATGGCATTTTCAATATGTGTATTTTTTGTATTTTCCATGTTTTGGATTGAAACATAAAGTGGATTGATAAAAATGTATTACTATTTATTTGTTATATTTATTTGTATTTTATATGTATTTATCAGCTTTATTTTTTAATGTTCTATGGACACAGTATTTAAATAAAAAATAATGAAAAAAATAGTATTTGCAGTAAAATTGTATATTTTGGCCAAAATACAAATTATTATAATCTAAGTTTTAATCATAAAATACAGAATTAATTAATATATACAAAACGAAGGGCCCCATCACACACAAATTATATAAGTCTAAAATTCATAAATACCTAATAATACTTAAGCCGTTATCTTAAAAATATTCACATTTTATTGTAGGACCAGGTGTTTGTACAAAAAAAGCTTATTTTTTATATTATATAGTACTTGTTAAAAAAAGGTTGGATAAAATTGATTTAATGTGATATTTATGGTTAAAATTGTTTAAGAAATTGTCGGTATAATGTAATTAATCATTCGTGATATTTATATATTAATCTAATAGTAATAAATGCACGTTATAATCAACTTTAAAAACATGTTGCTTAAATTAAAATTTAGACAATGTTAAACGCTTTTTTTCAATCTAGTTAAAAATACAAAACTCGAGACTAAGGGAAGCATAATTTGTATTCTTTTTTATTTTTAATACCACTTTATTGATGATTTAATCGTTACCTTATTAGGTTGTTTATGCATGATCAATTGTTTTTTAAGATATTTTTAATAAAGGTCTATTTTTTACTTGTTTTTTTACCCAATTTATAAATGCAATTTATATAAGATTATAGCACGTAATACATAATATATTTTTTATAAATCCGAATCAACAATATTATAAACTTATTTCAACACGAACGTTGCCAGCATTTTAAAATGACATTAAGATAGAATGATGTATTGAGATGTTTAATAGAACTTGTAGTAAACAACAGACAGTTGAGCATTAATTTGTTCAAAACGCTAAGAAAAAAATATACATTTGGCATTGGTAAACATATTTAAAAAACTGGCAACAAAATTTCGTAAAGTTATGCATGGTTCGTTATTTTCTCTCTTTTAAATTATAGGATATCCACAATAAAATTATACGAGAAATCTTTGGCATCCGTTAACAGCACCGCTTGTCATAATTATTGGATAGATCATCTGAAGCAAACTGGTCCGATTTCGAATCCAAAGGCTTGGTTGTGTTTACCGTAGTCAGTTGGCATGAAGTCCACAATGGGCAAGAAGTCTAATTTTTCAGGTCTCAATTCCAGCACAGTGCTGGCTTTTGCCTTTCCACTCTGAAAATAAAATAAGTGCAATGGTTTTAAATGAATATTTATCATTGATTGCAGTAATAAAATACTAAATAAAACTATACCGGGATACTGTTTCTTTTTAATAATTAAAACCTCACTAAGTAAACTTTTCAATATTTAGAATCTAAATATTAAAAAATGTGCTTAACGAAGTTTTAAGTCTAAATTTTAGATGATTCGATGGTAAAAAATCTAATACGTGAAACAGAATAACTACGATTATCGATAGACAAAATACGTAAGATTTTAATTAAGTAATCAATGATGATCGATTATTTTAAAACTATTAGCATCTCAAAAATCATAAAATCTAAATTTTCTTAAATAAATAGTTGTCTTAAAGACATAGATGTGTCTCGAACCAATTGCGTGTAAGAGAATTACCCGACGAAAACTGTTTGAAGAAAATTCAGAGACCGTTCCGGTCTGGGAAAAAAGACATGTACATATCATCATCGTGGTGTAATCCACCCCGATTACGCTTACCTAGTATTCAGGAGTATTTGCCCTTTTTGGTTGTTTTTATTTGAAAAACATGATGACTCTATGAGCAATATAGATAAGATACTTCACAAATAATTTTCAAACTTGCCTTACAACCGTCACTCAACACGGTTGGTTTCATTTTAGGTTTTTCGTGAGAAAATTCGGCAAAACTATGACCTCGTAATTTGATGGCGTGTTCGTATCCAAAAGTTGCACCATTGTACCTATGGAGACGAATAAACATTAGATGAAAGAAAAAAACAGCCAGTATTAATATTATTATGTTAACTAACGTACCTATTCATCATTTGATAATTTTAACGATAGGAAAAACTGCTCATGATCAATTGTAAAAATTGTAGAACTACATAGTCCAAAAACATGCGTTTTTTATTTTAAAAATATAATGACTCGCCGCCAAGAAATTACAGCATATAAAGATAAATCTTTAATATGATGGATTATTACAATTCTGTTCTAATTTTTCTGTATTATAATGCGATGCTAATGACCATGAATGTGTTTACATCACAATTAATCAAATGGTTGTACAATGACTTTAAAAATACTTTCAATCACACCCAAGTATCAGATCTTCATCGATTAACTACAGATTCAGAAATAAATATCCTAGTTGCATTAACATATTCTTCAGTTGACACGTAAGCTATTTAGAAAGTATGTGTATACGAACCATGCAACTGAGTTGACGCAGTTATATGTAAAATTTTGATAGGCTTCTTCAGATAGAAGTCGTAAGAAGTTCATTTGTACAGCTCCTACGGATTCGTAAGTTATCTGAAAAGGAAGCGACAATATATTTGGTTAGAAAAGTTATCAGTAGTTTCAATTACTCACTAGAAAACTTAAATAATAAGTGTCATGTGAATAGGATTATGTGTTAACCTTAAAACCACCACGTAAACTGGAGAACCACTCCTGCCCTCTACTTTTTTGCCAGGGTATATGGTGGATTTGTGCAGCATGGGCATCAGGATAGACACATGTTTGACCTCCTCCAGTCATGTTACAGTATACATAGATAGCGTCTGCCCCCATTCCAAGATTTGGATCGATCCAGTACCAACCTTAAAAGACAAAATATATTATGAATACCATAAAAATTACAGTCGTATACTATGTATAGGTATCATGGATAATATTTACCATCCTTAAATTGCGGATGTCCATAGTGCAGATCCCTACAAGTTCTAACTGGGTTTTCTCTGGTGCCAGAAGGCTTACGCATTTTCTCCAAATCTTGCCTCATTGAATATATCGATCTGTACATGTCCACGAATTTCGGTGAATCGTTATTAGAAACATCTTCATCTGTCTCCATTGATTCGAAGTCCATTTTGTTTAATGGGGCTAGTAGTGTATCTAGGTCTTGTTCGTGGATATCGAACTCCCTGAATTATTAACAATTAAAAGTTAAAATAATTGATAAATCTTGGTTGCGAATTACAAATTATACAGGTTTGAAGAAAACATGGAAAAACATTTGTCTTGTTATTGTAAAGATCCTGAATGAAAATAAAATACTATAAACTCACAAAATAATTGTAATAAATGGTAAGTATGTGTTATGAAATAAAATCAGTTAAGGCTCACTCTTTGTTATCCGCACTTCTCCTTGTTCTTGGACTTCCGTCTCCTCTGAACAGCAACTCTGGTGGTAAAAGTGGCATTTCTGGGGGTGGTCCTGGTGGACCTGGTGCACCGGCTGTTCCAGTTTCTCCACGAGGTCCATCCATTCCTGCGACACCTTTCAATCCAATCGGACCTTCGGGACCCAGGCCACCTACTGGGCCGTCAGATCCTTTAGGACCCGGAGGACCTAGTGGGCCCTAGAAAAAAAAACATTTTATTTAATATTAGTTATATTATTATATATTAGTGTATTTTTTTGCCAGTAACAGATCAATTAAATAATAGTATGTGAGTATGCGTCCTGTCGACACAAGTTTTCTATTCTTTTTGCTTTTGCTTTGAAATTGAAAAAAATACGTTACGTAATTTTTAGAAACTTGGTCTCATCATTTTTATGCAGATACAAATTATTAAATTAAGATTTGAAAGATAAATAAATACTCACTGAATCACCCTTAGGTCCTTCAGGACCTTGTGGTCCAATTAATCCTAATTCACCCTTCTCGCCTATAAAACCAGGTTCGCCAGCAAATCCTATCTCTCCTCGGTGTCCTTTTGGTCCCCTACGGCCTCTGTCTCCTTTTGGTCCTCGTGCACCCGAGTCACCAACTTTTCCTAGTGCTCCGGTAGGTCCAATTTTACCCGACGGGCCAACTTCTCCCTATTAAATACCAAATACACATTCATTGCTTAAAAATAAAAATATTCACTTATGGATGTATACTATGAATACAATAGTCCAAAACGCGGAAATAAAAACTATTTTGTTTAAAAATATCGTACTGCTGGTCCCGTTGCTCCTCGAAGACCCTGAGTGCCAATAGCTCCGATTTCTCCAGCTACACCAGCTGGTCCACGATCTCCCGGAAGACCAGTAAGTCCCAGATCTCCCTTTTCTCCAGGTAATCCAGTACTGCCTTGTATTCCTGCAGGACCTTCAACGCCCTAAAAGTGTAGACAAAATATTTAATACTTAAAACATTTATTGTTATTATACGAAATGTTTTATTTGATTTTTGTATGTGTTATAACCGTTTTTCCTGGTAATCCAGTTTCTCCCTGCTTTCCTGGAGGGCCTTCTACACCTGGAAGTCCAGCATCACCTGTACCACCATCAGCTCCAGCAGGACCAATCTCACCACGAAATCCCACGGATCCTTGTTCACCCTGCAAACCTGGTACCCCCGGTGGACCTGGAGATCCTTTGGGACCTTCAGGGCCGGAAACTCCACGAATGCCGGCTTCTCCTTGAGGCCCTGATAGTCCTTCTTCACCTCGAGGCCCAGTTGCACCACGTTCACCCTTATTTAAAAAATACATTATTAACTCGGCTACATACCATATTTAATTTTATTAAGCATGCCTTTTCAAAATTTTTTGAAACAATCATCAAAATGATTTCGTTAATATGATGTGCTAAATAAATAAAACAAATGATGATATCAATGAACTCTTAAAAGTAAATTCGAAAACCCATTCAGTCATTAATTTCTATGGAAAATAAACTGATAAATTAATACGCCTTACCGGCTTTCCAACTTCTCCAACGGGTCCGGGCGTTCCTGGTGGTCCATCAGCACCTTGCAAACCTCTGGCCCCTTCAGGACCAAGTGGTCCTGGACCACCATCTACTCCTTTGGCTCCACGACGTCCTTGCTCACCAGGAGTTCCGGCAGGACCAATTGGTCCTAAATAACGAGAAAGACCAAACAAAAAATTAACTATATAATTGGACTAACTGATTGTATTGTAAGTCAGTGCTTCCCAACCTTTTTCGTTCCACGGCATCCTAAATCTAAAAAAAATAATCCGCGGCCTCCTTAATTGTCTCCGTAACTCGTTTTTTTTTTAGCTCACCGAGGAATTTGAAATCTGCGATTTGGTATACTTTTTCCTCAGATTTTCACAGAAATTGGTTTTTTTAGCTCACCAAGGAAATCGAAATCTTCGATTTGCTATACTTTTCCCTTAAGAAATTCCGCGGCCCCCAATATGGGAAACACCGATTTGATTGACTTAAATATATAGATTTTTGTACTTTCTACTGAATTTCGCGCCCCCTGCAAGAAATCCTAGGGCCCACAGGTTGGGAAGCACTGTTGTAAGTAATTTATTCAGTAATTGAGGTACATGTCTAATATTGAAAATAAAGAACATATACTAAATCATAATTAAAAATTATACTTGCCCTTAGCTCCTTCGTCGCCAGCCTCTCCTTTACTTCCAGCTGTTCCAGGAAGTCCTTGAGCTCCTGCAGCTCCAGGTGGTCCAGTTGCGCCACGAGGACCCAGTTCACCTTTCCCGCCCTGTCTTCCCGCTTCGCCAGGAGATCCTCGCTCTCCGCTTGGGCCTACAGCACCTGGGGCTCCTCGGGGTCCAGCTGGTCCTAATGATCCTATTGGTCCCTGTTTGTGGATTAAAATAAATACTTGAATGTTTCTGCGTAAAAATAAATTTATTTTGTAAAACTTTGATTGTTGTGAATATATCGTATTATGTAGCTTACTGTTTCACCCCGACCACCTTTGAATCCCTTTTCTCCTGGTGGTCCTACATCACCCTTATCTCCATCTTCTCCTGGAGGACCTAATGGTCCAGGTGGACCAGGTAAGCCTCGAAGGCCGGAGATACCATCCCTTCCGGAGGGACCTTAAAAATTAAAAATTAAAAAAGTTTAGCGTGCTTGTAGTTGTACATGTTGTTATTTTATTTATCCTTGGCTAAGTGTGATAACTTACCCGGTGGTCCATGCTCTCCTCTATCTCCTTTTAATCCAGGGTCTCCTGGCGGACCAATCAGTCCCACCCTTCCTTCAAGTCCTGGTGGACCCTCTTTTCCAGCTTCACCTTGCTGACCCTTATCACCAGCAGCCCCAGCTGGACCAGTTGGTCCTAAGTCTCCCTTTAGACCTGGCATACCCTACAATGTAAAGCTTTACTTGTTGAATGATATTTGATTATTTTAATTTCATTAAAGATTTTAAAAAAACTATGTCTGTATACAAAAAAGATTTTCTATAATTTTTCAATAAATCTTACCGGCAGACCATTGTTTCCCCTCTCTCCTGGAAATCCAGGTAAACCTGATGGTCCAGGAGGTCCCATTCTTCCTTCACCCCCAACGGGTCCTTGGAGTCCAGTTCTTCCTGCATCTCCAGGAGCTCCTTGATCACCAGAAGCTCCTGGAGGACCAGGTGGTCCAGGAGTTCCTGCAGCACCTGCTTCTCCGGTTTGGCCAACTGGGCCTACTACACCAGGAAGTCCAGTTATTCCAACCGGTCCATTTTCACCCTGTTCAAAAGCAAAACGCGTTGAAAATATTTTTTTATCACAACTTTAGTTAAATGAGATAAAAAACAAACTTTTTATATGATTACCGGTGGTCCTCTTTCACCTGAAGGCCCAGGCGTTCCATCTTTTCCAGCTGGGCCGGATGTCCCCTGTAAGCCTAGTAAGCCTTGAGGGCCTTCAGGACCTTGAGTCCCCTGTTCTCCTCTGGGTCCTGAAGCTCCTGGCTGACCAGTATCTCCTTTGGCTCCAGCTGTCCCTTCAGGACCACGACGTCCTCGAGTTCCACGGAAGCCCTAAGAATATTTGTAATATTTTAGTTATACTGAAAACACAAACATCATTTAGAGAGAGAGAATATATAAAAAAAAACGATAACTTTCAATAGTACAGTCAGTAACCTTACCCTTGGTCCAACTTCTCCGCGTTCACCTTGAAGTCCTGGATGGCCCTAAAATTTATTTGAAGCATAATTAGGTATATTGATACAAGAAGTGTATTAATATTTTTTTGTAAAAAAAGAAAAAGGAAGCATACCGGTTCCCCTTTATCTCCATTCGACCCCGTTCGACCATTCGAACCTTTATCTCCTTTATCTCCTGGACCTCCGGGATATCCAACAGGACCTGGTGGACCCGGCTTTCCCTTTTCTCCGGGTGCTCCTAGAGCGCCAGTTTCACCGCGCGGTCCTTCAAAGCCCTAAAAAGAAATACATTATATAAAAAAATATTTTGCGAATGACAAAACTTTAGCGTACCGAAAATTAATCTCTTAAAGTTTCCACGAAATAATAATGTACAAAGATACCTTTGGTCCCTCCGGTCCTTCTACTCCATGAACACCCATGGGACCCAAAGATCCCTTGTCGCCTTTTGATCCCATTTCTCCACGCTCACCATCCATTCCTTAAATTTGAAATGAAGTTTAGATATGTTAAACTTATATAAAAAAAAAAAAATGTTATAATTTGACAAACTATAGCTTAAATATACCTCGTAACCCTCTGTCTCCTTTATCGCCCAACGGACCTCTTGGACCATCATCCCCTTTTGGACCCCTGCCTCCTGGGAAACCAACTGTCCCCTATGTAAAAAATCAAAGATATTTTTCACATATTAACATTCATTATAAGGTAAAGAATAGCAATGTAATTAGCACATAAAATACCTTTATTATTATGTTTGTAGTTTTTTCGAAACACAATATAATAGAAAATAAATCCCAAAACCATTAAATCTAACGAATTCAACTTGAAATAATAAAATATAAGTACTTAAGAAATGTATTCAAAAACTTTTTACCTGGTGTCCACGTTGACCTTCATCCCCCTTTGCACCAGATTGTCCTGGATTACCAGCATTACCAGGAGCACCGTCTGTACCTGGTAGCCCAGGAAGGCCTGGTTTTCCTGGAGGACCCTGAAATATTTTTAGCGCTTTTAATTTTAAATATTTAAGGTTTCATTACAATACAAAAAACCATTTTTTGGAAATGAAGTATTAAATAAATAAATTTTGAAAAGAGTGTTTTGTTTTATTTACCTGAATTCCTGTTGGTCCCAATTGTCCCATAGGACCCGGAGATCCAACAGGGCCTCCTGGCCCATTCTGCCCAGGAGCTCCTGGCTGACCTTGTGGTCCGGGACTTCCTTTAGGACCGACTGGACCTTCTCCACCTGGTATTCCAGGATTTCCTTGCAGACCTGGGAATCCTCTAGGCCCAATGAAACCTCTAGGCCCCTTAAAATGTTATATGAATACCATATTAGGTCTATTTTTCACGATACATAATAATAATTTAATTTAAATATTTATTAAATATGGTAATTTTATCACGTATACGTAGTATTTATTTTATTATATATTTATATGTTTTGAGCCGTTGGATTATATTTGCATATCGATTGAAAGTAGTCAAAAACTTACAAGTTCACCGGGTAATCCTGGTTGTCCTGTAGAACCATCTTCTCCTTGTGGACCTTCATGTCCAGGTTGACCTTGCTCTCCTGATGCACCTTGATAACCTCGCTCTCCCTTCTCACCAGGGAGACCTTCAAATTAAAAATATGCATATACCTAGTGTTAACGCATATTTTATTATTCAGTAAGACAGTAATAATTACCCATCAATCCTGGATATCCAACCTCTCCCTTGTTCCCGGGCATTCCTGTCAAACCTCTCTGTCCATCGCGCCCAGGCTTTCCTCTTCGACCTTCACGACCAAGAAGTCCTTGTGGACCGTGGGGACCCGAAGGACCCTAAAGTTGAATTTAACAATATTTTCGTTTAATACAATAATTAAGATGTATCAAAGCAAATACCGATATGTCCACTATGCAAAGTTAATAAATAGTAAGTGATGTTTTTGACTACTATTTAAATTTTTCCATCCTATTGTATTACTGTTGTCTGTTGTGTACTACGGTAAATCGATCCAGCTATTTTTTAGATGAGTCATCCGCTTATTATATCATAACTTTTGTTCATATAAAAGTGAAATAAAAATGAGCATTGAACGCCATTGAATTTACCGGTTTTTGTCATTTCCATGAGATCCGGGAAAAATATTCATTTTATTGTATGGTATTGGGACGTATTATATTTTGGACAATGTGGACTTAACGGTTTTTGCCGCAATTTCTTGGTGAATTTATTTTTCTTAATTGTAACCAATATTATTGCGGGTGGACTACTAGTGTTATAATATTACGGGCGTCTAATGAAGATGTAAATCGATATGTCCATCTGAAGATGATTTGCAAGTCAGTATGTTAACGTAAATATAGCTTTATTACTGTCTAGTATTTTTATTGACGCTTAAGACAGAAGCTGGAGAAAGGAATTGTATACATTAATGAGGTTTAACACAATTGACACGTTTTCAATTTTTAATAAACGGTTATCATTTTAAAAGTTAAAGCCCAATTGATATATTAATGTTTCTTTGGACCTTTAGAATAAAAAAAAATAGCAAGAACGCATTGTCTAGTTCAAATAAATACCGGTTCTCCCGTATCACCAGACTCTCCCTTGCTGCCATCGGATCCGGAGGGTCCAACAGGTCCTGGTGGCCCAGTTAAACCCATAGGTCCTTGAGCCCCCCTCATTGAACTCTGGAAATACCAAATTATTTAAGTATGTATATAATTAGTTTCATCTGCGCTTAATTTACTTCGAGCTGAATTTTAGTTGCAATCGAGAATCCTTTTGAATGAATTAATTTAAATTATTATTTTCTTTCAATATTGGAGATAATGTAACTTACGATATGTTGTGAAAGCATCTGTTGGAGTGCTTCTGGTTGTCCATCAGGTCCTTTGTCGTTTCCCTGGTGATTCAGCTGTAATAAAAATATTTCACTTTTAATTTAATGATCTATTAATAAAAAATATTTTTTTATTAATAGATCCCTTTTAGATTTTATTAATAAAACCCTTTTGGAACATTGAAATAGAGTCACTTATATTAGAAAAAAAAATATTCCAAATTTGCCTAGAACTGACATATAAAATACTTACCGGTATAAGGAAAACATGCCCTGGCGATCCTTGAACACCGTCACTTCCAGAAAACCCATCTCTTCCGGGATCTCCTCGGGCGCCAGGGGTTCCTGGTGATCCAGGTGGCCCCGGATACCCACGAAGTCCTGTTGGACCCCGTCTGGGGTCTGGAGGACCGTAATATGAAGGGCTCGGTGGTGATGTGGTAGTCGATGTGTTGGTGGACGGACTCGTCGATGATTCAATATCCTTTAAAAAGCATGTGTTTAGTACGAGAGTAGGAGAGATTTGATCGATATGATTACATTTTCTAAAAATATTTGAAAAAAAAAATGTATTATTTCATGAAAGAGTCAATACAGCTTTCCGTGTTTTTAAGCATGTGAAACTTCTTATTGTTCT
Source organism: Himalopsyche tibetana (assembly GCA_030503985.1). Lineage (NCBI taxonomy): Eukaryota > Metazoa > Arthropoda > Insecta > Trichoptera > Rhyacophilidae > Himalopsyche > Himalopsyche tibetana. The sequence continues at coordinate 36,482,727 of JAPJYX010000014.1, read as the reverse complement.
TGCAGTTCAAAGAAAAATATATGTTTGTTTCACATCAAGTTACACAGCCAGTCGACTAAGAATGTTTTCAATGTTTTCTTCTATATTATAAATGAATCGCCAAATCCAAACCAAAAAATACTATGATTTGCAAAGATTAAAAGTAAAATAAATAGTTTTGATTTGTCACGTTTATTCAAACCAAGCTTGAAATACTTTTGTTAAATTATTAGTGAAAAAGTATATTTTCATTAATTTATAATCCAAAATCTTACAATTTCATCAAATGGCCTTGGCGTTATTGGACTGATGACAATAGCGTTTTCGTCATATTCATCAGGCGTAGATATTTCCGGAGTACTGGGCTGAGATGTTGGAGTAGCGACCGTTGCTCCATACTCGGGTCTTGTAGGATAAGATCCCACTGACCCCGGAATTCCGATGCCTGCGTTTTCACTGCCAAAGCGCTGTTTAGAGGACCATAGTAAATGTATTATGTAACTCATAAATAGTGCTCAATATCATATTCAAATATTTTTGTCATGGGTTTTATATTCTTTGCTGAAATTACTTTATTATCTTTGAACATTTTTATAATTTTATTTTTATTTTATTAGTAAAAACTATTTTTATAAGAATACTGAAAAAATACTGTTTTGATTCATATTATTTTTTTAAAATATGATATTATACAGTGATCCCCAATTACGTGAACGCTGGGACCGCGCTATTGGGATTCGCGTAATTGGGGTATCAAAGCTCATACAAAAATTAGGGTTACGTTTTAGCAACGAAAACGGAATGCGTTTGCGCATTTGGAAAAACAGCCGCGAATATTTCTGGAGATCGCGTAATTCGAGTTTGCATACTTGGGGGATCAATGTGTACCAAAATGTGACGTAAAAATAGCCGAGGGAGGAGAAAGAAAGTCGAGTTATTGATAGCTTATAAGAAATCACACAAAATAATAAATTTAACTTAAAATATTTTTTATTTGGATTTTGTCGATTCGCAATCTGCTTTGCACAAACGAAATTATCAAATAGAAAAACTTACTCCAGGGTTGTATGGAGGAGAATATGTTGGGGGCTGAACTGTTGGATCTCTTCGATTCAGAAAATCGTCTTGGTTTCCTATGGTCGAAAGTATTAAAATCAAGAATCAAAAAACCAAAAACGATATTAAAACACAAGGGCGTTTTCATAACTTCATTGCAAATTAGTAATCGATACGTTCCAAGACCACGGTGTTTGACAAATTCAGAAAAAACGACAGATAGACGGTTAATAAATGGTATACATTTTTTTATATTTATGGATTCAATTAAATTCTGAAAACAAAATAAATGTATTCATTGTAATTATCTGACAAAAAATATAAATATAAAATATATTTTTAATGTAACACAAAAACATATTCTCTACCTCTGTAAACAGTTCCACCAACTGATGCCTCCGATCCCGTTCCAATTCCATAGCCACCTCCGCCACTGTAACCGAATCCATTGTCCGAATTATTTTTTACTGGTGTGTCTTCGTAATCAAATTCTTCCTCATCATACGAACCGTAATGCGTATCTTCATCTTCGTCTTCCGCTTCTTCAGTTCCATTATAAAAACCAATTACGTTGGCTCCAGAACTGTATCTATTTCCTGTAGCTTCATATGCTGACCTATTTAATCTTCCGTACGCATACCCCGAAGAAGATCCGGAATAAGCTTGCACTCTATCTCCCATTGAGTTGTTATCTAAATCTTCTGTTAAAGGTTTGTCGTCTGAAGAGACAGTCACCTTTATAGGATTGGGTTCTGAAGGTTGAGAAACTGCAGCATCGCCGCAATTTGGAATTATTGTTTTGCACATATCGTATGCAATGTCTGGGGTGTTGGCAATGCGAACCAATTGAATATCTCCCTGCAATTTTTCAAAGTGAAGTTATTATTATTGTTTATACATTTTTTTTAGTAAAAACATAGAATGGCGTAACTGTAACACTTACTTCGGAACGCCTACTAAATGCGAAGAATTATTAAGAAAAAACTTTCCATTCCCTGAATTGGCATGACATCCATGTATAATTAAATGCAGATCTTCTACTACAAATTTTGCGTGTTAATTTGTATTCAATTAAGCTGTAGAACATATACAGGGGCATATCGAAGCATATCATAGAGATACTGTAAATTTTAAATTAGCTTACACGAATACATCCAACCCCGGAACCTTTTTGTGATCCCGAGATCTCGAGTTTCTCAATCTTTCAATACCGGGATCCCAGGATCCTGGGATTGATCATTTACAATAATTTCATGTTTTGGTTCTTTTAAATATCACTAATTTAACATATTTATATTTCGTAAGCCACAGTTGCTTTAGATCATTGGCGTAAAAAGTGTCTAATTTACAGATTCCAGAATTATTCTCAACTCAAAGATCTTCTTTATTTTAGCTTCATCCTTTCTAAATGTTACGCCTGCCAGTGATTAAGTGTTCTATCCCTGTTTAGTTTTTTTTAGCTCTATTATAATAAATCACGAAATCCCGGGATTGGTACAAAGACGATCCCTGATCCTGGACAGGGATTGGAAGCCCTAGCGTACACATTATGTTCGCACTGCTTCAAGTGTGGACGTTACAGTACAACACCCGGAGCACTTCCATCAAGATGAAAAAAAAATACCGATATAATTTATAATAGATATTATATATTAATGTAGTACATGCCTCCCATAAACGCCCGAATCAACCAATTGTCTAGGACAGGGTTTCCCAACCCGTGATACGCGAAAACAGTAATGGCGGACATGCAGGAATAAAATGGCTCGTATTTTTCCGGTCAGAATTTATTTTAAATTGTCATAATAATATATCGGTCAGTGTAAATAGTCATAATTTAAATAAAATTAAAAAAAACCTAACCTAACCAAAATTGTTAAAAAATATTGTGACCGTACAATATTTTTATTATGACTGTTCATATTTTTATTTTGACCAAAAATTGATTCAAATTCTGACCATTTAATTTGTTCCCATATAAAATTATGGTGATTTAAAATATATATATATATATCGACTGTGGAAAGGAAAAAGGACTTAACCCACACATATCAAATTTTACAGGAGGCGCTTAAAACGAGTTTTGATGATTTTGTGACATATACAAATTATGAATTATACACAACCCTGAAGTGCACAGAGACTTCTAAACTGGTGTTTAATTGACATAATCTAATATTAATCAAAGAAATTGTCTAGGAAAAACCTTTATTTCAGTCTTTTTTCTTGGTTTTAGTTTTTCACAAGGTAATTTTTTCAAACTTAAAAGCTAAATTTAGATACTAATTCGGCATTTGCAGCTTGCATCCTTTTGATAGAACGTGTATCAAGTTTGATACATTGTGATTATCGAAAAAAGCCTGTTTTGAAGAAACTGTGGGTTAAGTCCTTTTTCCTTTCCACAGTCGATATATATATATATATAAGGTGGTACAATTTAGTATAATGTACTACCAAGAGGTACGCGAGTCAAAAAAGGTTGGGAGAACCTGGTCTAGAACTATGTTTTAACATATTTGTCTCACAAAATACAAACTCGGGACATCTTATTTTTATTTTGTTTATTGGAAAATAAATATTCTACCGTGAAAAATTCTTCTTCCGAAAGCTGTTGTCCAATAATCATCAATCCTTTGACGTTAAGTGTGGATGATGGTAGCCTCTGAAGTGCTTTGGTGATAACTTGACGTCCACAATCTAGTACCAACGTCATGGAATCTCCCTTTACACTGAGACCTATACGGTGCCACCTGAAAAATTTTAATTTGCAAAACACTTCAACAGCCGTTCAAAATGGTTACTCAGCGGAAATCGGAATCTTGTAGATCACGTTATTCTAATTCACAGGTGCTCATAACTTAGATTGTGAGACGATTCAAATTAAACCATAAGTTATTACCACATTTTTAACAGCATTGTCAAGAATAATGATTTTTGAAACGATGTTAAGAACATATTAATTGAAGCGCTTAGTTACAAAAAGCGATATACACATACACACTTTGTGAAAATCAAAAAAAAATGTGCGTATTCTACGAGAAAATTTATGCATGTTTCAAACTCAACACAATCGAACCCAGACCCACCCGGTCGGTAGAGCAAGCTCTAACGGTTCCCGGTAAGTTGCTCGAATGGAAATTGCTCGAATAACAAGATAATCAATTTGTTTCCGTTTGTTCTGTCTTCTATGTTTTCTGGAAATATATAGAAACAGTTTGAGTAACTAATTAATAAGCAGTTGTCGTAGAAACACTTCTGCTGAGATAAACTCCATTAAAAGATCACTAGCTGTAAGCCCGTTGCCCAGCAACGTGAGATTTTTGTTGCAAAGTATTTAATTTAATTTTATATTATTTTATGTTATGTTATTTTATTTTATTTTATTTAATTTAATTTTATTTTATTTAATTTTATTTTATTTAATTTTAATTTATTTTATTTTATTTTATTTTATTGTATTTTATTTTTATTTATTTTATTTTTATTAGAAATTTCGTAAATTATTTAATTTTTGGAATAATGTTCAAGTTTGCTAACAACCATTTTTCGTAGTAGCAGAAATTTCGTAAATTATTTAATTTTTGAAATAATGTTTAAGTTTGCTAACAACCATTTTTCGTAGTAGCCGAAATGTCTTAAATTATTTAATTTTTGAAATAATGTTCAAGTTTGCTAACAACCATTTTTCGTAGTAGCAGAAATTTCGTAAATTATTTAATTTTTGAAATAATGTTTAAGTTTGCTAACAACCATTTTTCGTAGGAGCAGAAATTTCGTAAATTATTTAATATTTGGAATAATGTTCAAGTTTGCTAACAACCATTGTTCGTAGGAGCAGAAATTTCGTAAATTATTTAATATTTGGAATAATGTTCAAGTTTGCTAACAACCATTTTTCGTAGGAGCAGAAATTTCGTAAATGATTTAATATTTGGAATAATGTTCAAGTTTGCTAACAACCATTTTTCGTAGGAGCAGAAATTTCGTAAATTATTTAATTTTTGAAATAATGTTCAAGTTTGCTAACAACCATTTTTCGTAGGAGCAGAAATTTCGTAAATTATTTAATATTTGGAATAATGTCCAAGTTTGCTAACAATCATTTTTCGTAGTAGCAGAAATTTCGTAAATTATTTAATATTTGGAATAATGTTCAAGTTTGCTAACAATCATTTTTCGTAGTAGCAGAAATATCGTAAATTATTATATTTTGGAATAATGTTTAAGTTTGCTAACAACCATTTTTCGTAGTAGCAGAAATTTCGTAAATTATTAAATCTTTGGAATAATGTTGAAGTTTGCTAACAACCATTTTTCGTGGTAGCAGAAATTTCGTAAATTATTATATCTTGGAATAATGTTTAAGTTTGCTAACAACCATTTTTCGTAAATTATTAAATCTTTGGAATAATGTTCAAGTTTGCTAACAATCATTTTTCGTAGTACCATAAATCGACCTCGGCGCATATATCGACAGCCCTGCAAAGGTTTCAAGTGTGCAAACAAATATATTTCGTAGAAAAAGAAAAATATCTTGGAATCATTTTTTTTGAATTGGCCACACTAAGTATTTGACATATTCTATTTTTGAATTTTCAATACAAACAAACAATCAAAGTCAAGTTTGAAATAGTTCTTTTTTCGAATGCTTAATATATATAATCTAATTTTGTCGCACCTGAAAGTTTGCCCTTTACCTCAGCGGTAAGACGTTCCGTTCACATTGCAAAGTTCCACGTTTCGAATCCGACCCGCGGCAGAAATAAAATGTGAAATAAAGTTTAGCGTTTTTTCACATTTAAAACTATGTGCTTCTTCAGCGTAATGAAAAAATACTTCTAGTATGAATAAAAAAAATGTCGACAGTCGGGCTGGGGATGAGGAGGGGGAGGGGAAATCGGTGACAATCATATAGAAGATGGATGACACTGAACAAAATCTGTCAAATCAGCTCCTAGCCCTATAATTATAGCTTTAAAAAATCGAATCAGTTCATTTGATTATTTAAAAAACTTCGTAGCCATGCAAATTTTGAAATAAAGTTCTCTCAATATTAATTACGATGCTTTAGTTCTAAGCCAGGAAATTTGAATTTTGAATATAAAAAGACGTCCATTCCAATTGGCCGAAAAATGTGATGTTCAAAATATGTTCAAAATAAATCGCTATCATTGGGCGAAGTGGACATCAGTACGCACACATTTGTGAAAAGTAAAAAGTGAAAAGTGAAAAGTGAAAACTTATTTTATCGGCTATTAATATATAGAATGTTCCGCATTTGGAGCGAACACGGTTAAAATAAATACTTACGAAAATTATTTTTATATATCACTCTCTAAACAAGTGTCGCACAAGATAAAAATTAAATTCGTAGAAAAAGTCGTGAAAAATTGTTTTTGTAGTTAAATAACCAAGCAATTCGAATAATTTGTAATTCGAGCAATTTCCATTCGAGCAATTTACCGGCTCCCAGCTCTAACCAACTAGACCACAGCGGGCGACAACAATTATAACTAATACTTACTGGTTATCATCAATGTTGACTCCGAATGAGATCATATTTCCGTCAGCTGGGTTTCCGTCAATGTCTTCGTAGAATATAGAAATATCAGTTCCAATAGAAACGAAGAATTGTTCATCTCCAGAGTCGGAATAGATCGTCAATAGGGTTGTTTGCCCTCTGCCTATTAATGGTTAAAATAAACAGTAAGAATATAAACGTAGAATACTTTTACATGTACTAACTACTATGTGCGGACTAATCAGAGTGACTCTCAAGCACTATACTTCAATTATACATTTTTATAAATGTACAAATTATTATCTATGTTTTGAAATAATAAATACAAAAAGTATACGTATGTATATACATATATTTATTATTGTATAGTATTAGCTCACCGAGGAATTTGAAATCCCCGATTTGGTATACTTTTTCCCAGATTCTCACAGAAACTCGTTTTTTTTAGCTCACTGAAGAATTTGAAATCTTGAATTTGCCAATTTCGTATGAATTTTCGGGATTTGCTCCAAATTTCTCAATCCCGAAATCCCAGGATCATATTTGAAAAAAATACATACATTTGTACTAATTCCATATTTTATACAATAATGGGGTTCGTTCATGACGAGCATCATCAACTGATAAGAGAAATGTAATATATAGTAATATGAGAATATAATGCTCGTCATGAGGTAAACCGGTCCTGATCTATATAAATAAACGTAGGAATTAGTAAAAAAGTATATAGTATATTTTACTTTTTTATATAATGTCCCACGCTATTTTATTTGGTTTTACAGTTTTCATTGTTATAAAACATCGTCGGAAACATATGCTGTAAAAATAATTTCTCAAAAACAACGTATAAATATATTATTTAAGAAAGAAATGTTAGGCTGGTATTTAAATATTGTACGATTTCTAATTACCTTTGGTGGTTTTCACCACAAGCAGCAAAGAAAAATCAGCCGGAAATCCTCCTGGAAAAGCAACGGTTGACTGGGCAGTCAGTTGCGCCGATTCGGTCAAATGGTAAGCCTTAGTGACGTCTGCATCCCCTAAGGCGGTGGAGTTTCCGCACATTGGCGTAACTAGTGTCACACCGTCGGGAAGCTCCGATATTGATGTCAGCTCCAGAAGATCCACAATAGTACCTAAAAATAATCAACATAAAAATAATGTCTCAAATAGTGACTTAAAATAATACATTACATATTGTGGGAAGGAAAAAGGACGTAGCCTGCAGTTTTTTAAAAACAGATTTTCTTAATAATCACAATATATCAAACTTGATACACGTTCTATCAAAAGGATGCAAGCTGCATATGTCGAATTAGTATCTAATTTTAACTTTTAAGTTTGAAAAAGAGGACCTTGTAAAATTTTAAAACCAAGTAAAAAGACTGAAATAAAAAAAATTCCTAGACAATTTCTTTAATTAATATTAGATTATGTCAATTAAACACCAGTTTAGAAGTCTCCGTGCATTTCAAGGTTGTGTATATTTCATAATTTGCATATGGCCCAAAATCATTAAAACACGTTTTTTGTGCCTCCTGTAAAATTTGCTATGTGTGGGTTACGTCTTTTTTCCTTTACATAGTCGATATAATCGCTTAAAGCCGCCAGAGTGTATTATAAGTGACATGTTTTCATTATTTTCCATTATTCTAAGAATACATACAAAAATATAGAAATAAGTATCCTCTACTCATACTCATGTACGTGCCGATATCGTTAAATTTAAATAAGATTTTTTCCATAACACCCATCGGTCATAATACTATTACCATTGAAGGTGTATTTTTCAGCATTTTTTTCAATCAAAGGTATTGAGGCATTGTATTTTTTCTAAGCCAAATTCGTGTGTCATATTACAGATTTTTTAAGTAATTTTAAAAAATTCTGTATTCATTTGCCGCTCCCTAGGACTTGCCGCCCCTAGTCAACTCCCTACTCGCCTATGCCCACGGGACGCCCCTGGTCTTAAAACACATTATATCGACTGGCATATAATTCACTGACTAAAAGCTTATAATGATAATGGTATTTATTCCACTTGGAGTGATATCTTTTATGATAAGTTATTGCTTATCATCTCAGATTCTGCTTCAAATGAATTCAGGCATACAAATATTAGTATAACCCTAATTCATTCCAGGTAAACCACGGATTTCAGTTAAGAATTAAATAACTAAAGAGATAAGCTTGGTAAAATTACAGTCCTACATAACTATATAGGTATTATAATAATATGAGCTGACAGCAGCGGTGGGTTGCCAATACGTCAACAAAGAGCTCGCTTATTCTCAAAGCATTTCTCGGTGTACTGGGGAAGGAGTAATTTTTTTATTACTCCTATGCAATTATTTGCAATGCTTAAATAAACAATCTATTGCAATTTACCGTAAATTTATAAATCTAAATGGCTAAAAATGTACTACTGTGTATACTGAAGCTGTCGTAGACAATATACATATAAGTTATAAATTGCAGTTATACACTTATTTTATCTGAGAATATTGTTTTCTCTTAAATTAACAAGGGGACCGCCGGCCTAATAAAATTTAACGAGGAGCTCGCGCGAGCCCCTCTGGGCCCCCTCCAATCCACCCCTGGCTGACAATGCTTTTATTGTCTTGGATGAAAAAAATCGCCAATTACGAAAAAGTGTTACAGACTTCAATGTAGATGAATTGCGGTTCATCTCCAAAAAAGAGTATACCAATAATAATTATGTATTTTGTGATAAATAATTACGAATCTTTGTATTCAGAAGGGATGTGATATAATTAAAGGATTGTGCCGAGAAGACTGGTTGTTTTACAATGGTTTTACACCGGTAGAAGTAAGTACTCAAATTAATACTTATGATATTTTTAGTTATTGTTAATGAGTTTCGTATGTTTAGGGTCCCATAAAATGCGCTTCCTTTCGACATTTATATGTGCCTTATTCTTGTACTCTATGATAAAGCGGTAGATAAAAAAATCATGATAACAGTTAAAATTTTGATTTCTTCTCATATAAAAAGAAATAATTGTGCGTAAAAAGCTGTACACATTTGCCGCACGATCAATTTCTTTTTTTAGTTGACCCGTGAAACTGGTTCAAAAAATCTGTCAGTTCCTAGAATCATTCAAGTGACCCTAGTCATTGTCTTTGATAGATGCAGAGGTCGGCAACCTTCGGTTAAGCGAGACGCCCAGCACACAACAATTTACGAGCCATCAAGTCAATTGGCACACGTTCTGTCTTGCCAATACCAATAATTAACGCTGGACTATTTCTCGCTGTAAAAGTACTCTGGTCAATGAGCTTGAATAAAATCTCTCGCATAATCACAAGGAGTAGCAAATCAATGACGCCATTATTACCAATTGTTGTCATACGGAAAAGAAATTAACTATTTCTCCCATCGTTTATTCACGGACACAGTATGCAAAACAGTGTTCTTATTTTTCAAACATGTGGCAATACTGTCGAATACTAGGTACTTGAGCATTTAAAAACAATTGAAAATAGAAGATAATAATACTTCGAGGCTGTCAAAAATATCTAGCATGTTAATATTATTTAGAATCAAGTATAATAATCCCTTAAATATTGCTATCAAATAGATTTAAAAAGTGGAAAAGACAGTAAAAGTTTAATGTAATATATTTGAAAATCTTTTGATTCGAAGTTCATCCAATACTTGGAAACTGATTAAGAAAACTGGCTGTGTAAGCCATAAATATAAATATTAAACAATATGTCACTGTAAAATTGTAATATTATTTATACAATACATCTAATGAAATAAGATTGAACATTTCGGCCACCAATTAAATAGTAATAAACGTCAATATTTGTTATAAATTTAGGACACAGATGGCGCAAATCGATCAACAAAATCAAAACGCTATTGATACATCATGATTCAAAAATGGAACGAATTCCAATAATTAGACGACATCTTATGTGACCCATTTCAAATCTATTAGGTCAAAACATTTAGCTGGTGAACCCATCATCTGTCAAAATGTACTGTCATCTCGACTTGCGTATTGCTCAATAACAATAACTCATTAGGTATCAGATATGATTAATTAAATTACCATTTTGAATGATACATTACTATTGTAACTTTTCTTTTGTGCGAATAACAATGAGTTGTTATAAATATTATATACAGAACAGCGTGAAAACCGCGAAATATAATATATTTGGTTGTAAAGTCTCGCAATGGAATCCGTTGAAGGTTTTTCAATAAAACTTAATAACTATAAATTTGCTTGCTACAAGCCATTTAAAAAAACATATTCTTTCATGTATACGATTAAATTTGACCGCCAAATTTATATACTTTGCAATGAAAATACGCAAACCTCACTAGAGGAAAGTGAGATTTTTCTTCATTAATGTTGATAACAGTTTTCAAAACTAATTATAATTGAGATTAACTGATTTATTGTAAAAAGAGTATGCCACTGCTTAACGATGCTACTGGCGCTAGCTTGTGGCGTGTGCAAAGTTTGCGGCGCACACAAGCGTACAGGCACCGCACTAATATTTTAGTACTACTCATTTAATCCTGCGTAAAAATCCTCGGACCGGCCATGTATCTACTATATTCTGTGAAATATAATCCACTCCATATAATAAATGAGAGGCTTCCAGTATGAAACTCGGCAAAGTCACTTGCACTTTATTTATCGGGAGAGCCGAAAGTTTGTTTAATTACTTTTTAACGAAATTTTAATGCGAATTAATTATAATAACTACGAAAAACCCAGAGATTAAACATTAAGCTTAGAATTATTTTCATTTTGATTTTGTACACTTCCATACAATTCTTGGTAAAACACGGCCCGGGTTTCGCCTCTCGGCATCTTCCGGTGCTTATCAGTGCGCGAATGAACTCGAACTAAGTTAGTATTTTAAACTATTAAAAAAATTATAAACATTAGGCGTTTATTTTTCATGCAAAATACTGAATTAGTCAGCCGATTCAAATCCTGGGATCTAACCCCAGTATGATAACAAGATGCCATTGACTTAGCCACTTAAGCCACTTAGAACATCATTATTCAAAGTTTATTTTCATACACAAGTAGTGTGATTTGAAGCTAGAAATTTAAACTTCTTAAAATGACTTAAATGATTTGACTGTGTGGGATACTGGACGTTTCATGAATATTCAGTAGATGTACAATAAATATAATTTAATTATTATAAGGAATGCCTTAATCATGAATGTTTTAAATTTCAAGCTGGTTAAATTTGATCTAATTATTTTTTACTCACCTTAAGAAAACGTTAAGATGTATTGCGTAATTTTATCTTTAAAATCTCAATATAAAGATGAACGCTAATTTATCATCACCGATATATTTTTTATTCCTGTTAAGTTAGAATAGTTCGCGCTTATTTTAGCATGATTTGAAATAATATCTAAATAATTACTTATTAGAGTTCAAAATTTTAAATTAACAATTTACCGGAATATTTACGCTGCAAGTTAAGATAGTTTATATTATTTTATATGACAGATTGCAATTTTACATTTCGAGCTCTGATATTGAAGTGTATTTATTATAGGACCAGATGAAATATGTCAAATAAAAAAATACTTAGCAAACATTATATAATTAAAATAGATGAATAATATTGAATTTTGGGCAATTAAATATTTTATTTATTTATCAATTTGTTCTCCGTCGCTTGATGTGTTAACACCGCTATCATATAGTTTGACAAATTTGAAAGAATACTGATTATACCTAAAAAATATATTAAATTTATTATACGATATAGTGATTATAATACGATGACTCATGCAGTCTCTTCACTGTCATTATGGAACACAAGAACCACAATCCAATATGTATGAAAAATTATAGACAAGTACTTTCTTTTTTAAGTATAATTTGTTTTGATGAAAAGTTTTATTTTCAATGATTTAAGATCAAACATGTTCTTTAATTTAAAAAAAAATGTCTTACTGGTAATATTAACATTTGTATAGAAGAAAAAACACCCAAATATGTTGCAAACAAACCTTCTTGTTGGGCAGCACTCGTAGCAAAGCACATTGCCATAATGTAAACTCCAGTAAGCAGCCATTTCCCGTTGATTTTTCCGCCATTTTGTCGCACGTTCGACATTATTGCACTTCCGTCTCCCGCCAAAATCCGACCCTTTCGTAATTTTTCGCTCATTGTCGGATTTTCTTTCGGTGCTCTCACGCGGGACCGCACATGTTTCTTGTCATTTCCTATAATGAAAACTATCCATTGATTTATTTTTTATGTTACTTTAAGAACAGCGGTGGGCTGCCAATACGCTAACAATGGGCTCGTTAATCTCAAAGCACTTCTCGGTTTTCTGGGGAAGAAGTGATTTTTTATCACTCTTATGCAATTATAAATGCAATAATTAAATAAACAATTAATTGATACTTAATACACTTATAATATGTAACAATATAAAATTTACCGTAAACTGATCAATTTTTATGGCTAAAAATGTACTACTGTATATACTGAAGCTGTCGTAGATAATATATAAGTCAGAAATTTCAGTTATGTACAAATTTAATCTGAGAATATTGTTTTCTCCTAAATTAACAAGGGGCTCGCCGGCCTTAGTAAAACTTAACAAGTTGATCGCGCAACCTCTCCAGCCCGCCCCTGTTTAAAAATTAAAGCGATAATTATTTACAAATGGTTTCAATTTTAAGAAAAGATTGATTTTTTTTTCAACTCAATTAATTAAAAAATGCTTCTTATTAATGCGATTTCTGTAGTTCTCAAAAAAAAATATTAATTTGATATAACTAATAATATTTCCAAAAAAATAATTTTAAAAAATAAACTATAGAATATAATTATTTAAATTAATCTAAAAACACATTTTACTACATTTCGAAGTTAATACTATTTTAAATGGATACTTGATCAAAAAATCGCAATCAGACTATAAAAAGGGGCAACTAAAAGCGGCACCGCTCACAAAAAATTCGTAAACTACTACAAATGTTTATTTAAAAATCTACAATATTATTATAATTTGTTAACAAACTAAATTGGTATTTCTGCATTGAGATAAATCAAGACACTGAAATGGAATTCGCTTTAGAAAACTGATTTAAAATGCTAACAACGAGGATGCAATAATCTATGACTATTTTTATTTAAACATCAGCATACACAGAGTTACTACGATCAATAATATAGATGAAGTTAAAGCAAACGGTAAGGGGCATTGCTTTTTAAAGTTAGAGAGTATTTATTGAGTAATCGTGACTTAGTTGAGTAATTATGACTGTATCATTATGCCATAGGTGTAACCACCATACAACGGGTCCTATGCGACGCGTAAGAGCCACTGGGCTCAGAGGGGCCCAAATTTATATCCATATTTAAACTAAAAAAATATTATTAATATTTTTTTAAGTCCCTATCAAACGAGTTAATGGTGAGAACTATTTTTTATAATGATTGCCAGCTGAAAATTATCGGAAACGACGTATACTGTCCCTTTACAACTCGAATTCTTCCTTTTTTGCATACATTTTATTTTCGTAACAAAAAAATAGGGACCCTTTAATAACTTTGGGTACATATGAGTTCGGTTTTTATAGTTACGCCAATGCTGATATACTATACCAACTTCTATTTACAATCCAACATACTGAAAAATCCTGCATGTCGCCTTGGCAATATAAAACGTATCAATTACATGATATAGTTAGCACCTTTGAGGATTTTGTCAAATCCTTTGGCCAAAAGTTTAATATAATTAAAATGTTACTTTTAATGTGCTCACTATCAATACTTGGTGGAAAGGCATTATATGTAATTAATAAAACACTCATTTTTACTAATTCCACTTTTATAAATAATTACAATGTATTGAGCACATGCTTATCAAGCACTTTCAACACAATACAATGGTTTAGTTGGTTAGAGCTTGCTCTACCGATCAGACGGGTCTGGGCTTAATTCCCGGTAAGATCAATGGCAAATTAAGATTTTTTCAATTTAAATTTGTGAATTAATATTTGGTTGTTTTTAATGTCAATTATCGTTGAGTTGATTTCGAGTTGATTTCGACTTACAAGAAAATCTCAGTGAGTTTACATAGTATGATCTATTAAAAAAATATTTGGCACGTTGGCATTCGCCGTAATGTAAAATATTTGAGAAAAACTAATAAATTGTAAGTACTTACTCAATGTAAAAAATAAAAAAAAATATTTGTCGTGTAATATTGTGTGATTTTATGAGCATGTAAAAAATGAGCAACTATTGTTTTTAACTTTTAACAATAAAGCGTAGTAAACACTAAGATATATACATATAACAAAAGCGGGATGCGATCCCGTTACCTCGCTTAGCGATGCGAGCGTTCCTCACCCGGCCGCGTCCACTGGCCCACTGAACATAAATTGCGATCCAGAGATCGGTCTCCAGAAGACAATCTGTCATGTATATTTATGGAGTAGTGAACATTTATAGTTTTCGTATAATTTAATTGTTCACTGCAATGTGGTATTGCATAAACTGGAAAGTATGTAAGACTTTGGATGCAGAATTGAAGGCATGATAGCCAGCTTAATAATTATTGGTAACGATTTTTAATATCTTAATTTATCTGTATGCAATTCACACGTCACCAACCATTGAGGAGTGAAAGGTAATTTATATAATATTAAAATACGATTCCTCGTAAGGATATCCTTATATTCGGCTACGTCATAAAAAGGTGCTCGAATGGATGTTTTCATAATTTAAGATTTCGACTGAAGGTGCTTGGTGGAATTTCAATATTAAATTTGAATCGTTCAAACTATGTACCCTCTCACAGATTTTTTCACTAACGACCCGGGTTTCGCCTTTCGGCATCTTCAAGCGTTCAAGTTCATCCGTGCACTTGAACGCCTGAAGATGACGAAAGGCGAAACCCGGGTCGTTAGTGACAAAATCTGTGAGAGTGTACATACATACATAGTTTGAACGATTCAAATTGGATATTTTCATGTGTTTCTTTTTAATCGATTTTTTATTTGTAAGGTAACTCTTGAATATGTTTGATGTTTTTACTTCTTCCTAGACAGTCTAACGGATCCTTATAACAGAGAGTTAATTGAAAGAATAGCTTTTTAATAGTCATACATTCAGTGACGGATTACCCTATAAACGAATTAGACGCGCGCCTGGGGCTTCTGAATCTTAGGGGCCTCAAAATAGCTCATAAGATAAATAACACGTATATTTTTAATTCAGTGCTCTATATAAATTTTTACTTTACATGAAACTTTGCAATGATTTTGAGTTATCTGAAAAACAGCGCCTCCAAATTTTGTTGCGACTGGGTTTTTTATCCGCCATTATACATTTACACAATAGCGAATAAGTTGAAATCAGTTTTCGTTAAATACCAGCCGTTGAAAATTATTATGAAGACTCCATATACTACGCATTTGGAGAGGTAATGGTTTTTTAAAAAATGATGTTATGAATAATAATCGCTGCATAAAATTATCAATGCAACACTGTGTGTATTGTAATTTGTAGTAAACACTCTCACATAAATATATAGTTATATGTCGTCTATCTCCGGTAACCGCGTAAATTTTATATTTTATATAATGTGTTTTTAATCAGTCATTTGAGGAAAACATAGCCTTGATCTTGAACTCAACTTTTTTACGCTTTTCTGGCCATGTGTTGATATACTGTCATGAAAAAACTTTAACTTTTACGCTTAGGCTAACATATTTAATCTAGAGTCGAAAATTGTGAATTCGTAATCGCCATAAATGATAATTATCAACGTTAAAGCTCAATGATCTTATTTAGATATTACACACCAAGCCTTTTATAATCTTCAAATTTATGTCAATCTTTCATTATTGTCGTAATTAATTATCTTTATTACTAGCCGCGGGGTAGTTTTTCTAATAACAAAATGTTTGCGACAGCTGCCTGACTTCGCCCAATCAAAGTGCGTGGCCGCAATCAAATCTGTAGGAAGATTCAATTGGAATGTGACAAACAGTAGCGCTGGTTTTTTAAACATTTTTCTCCCTACTCTTGTATTATAAATATATTTTACACGTATACTATTTTCATAATTAGCTTGATCAAATATATATGCAACTAGCAAGGGTGATTTTTTTTTGTTTAAAAAAGTATGTTCTTAAGAAGGTATAATTATTTAAAAAAAAACTGAGAGTCTCGCGAAAATCAATAAAAAAAATAGTTTTTCAATTCTTATTACCACAGTCACCGTCCACGTCTCAAACTAAACGTAATTACAATTTATCTAATAATTGAATGCATGCGGTTGATAATTCTTATCGTAGTACAAAGCAATGAAGGATTAGGCTTTTTTCATAGAATCACAGCTATCCACTGAAACCTGTCTCTTGATACCTTCTGGTAGCTCTCACACTAAGTAATTTTCAGACATTTTTAAGCTTTAATAATTGTACTTATAACATTTATTCATTGGCTAAGCAGAATATTATGAAAGGGTATTTTAGTTTTGAAACCAGATCTCGATATACAAAATATATCCATATTATATATCCTCCTTGAATCTGCCGTTTGCCGTTTTACCTTATAAACAAGGTTGGCTCGAGGATTTATGCACCTGTGTGCGTGGACCCTTCGACGTCTCTCAAAACTAGAACTAAATTAGTGGATATTGCTTATGAAAGAGTGCGTGAAATCTTAGTGCGGCGCTTTTTCGCTTGTGTACGCCGCACACTTCGCACACGCCCCCCACTTATCGGCCCTGCTTATGAAAGCGAAGTTTGTATGTAAATATTGAAACTATATTTAAAAGACAAATGATATCTCACTGCAATATTTCAAAACCGTTCAGTTTGTTTTAAATAGGAACAGAAAAGTTTATATCAAATGAGTTTTGCTAAAGAACTATATGCAAAGAATCTGTCGTCATATTTAATGTTTTAAGTTAAGTAAAAAAAATACAAAAGTGTATACTTTCTCCGCGTGCGCCAATGCAGATGTAATATAATACATATTTCTTCGCTTATATAAATAATAAAAAAATAATATATATGCCATCCTGAAGACAGCAATGAAGCCTTACGTCATCTGCAACAATTAGTGCTGTAAATGGATTTATTTTCTTCATATCCCTCTTTCACGTCTGTATTGAAATATTTGTCACAGATGTTTTACAATAAATATTATATATTGTTGAGTTGCAATATTAACATAATACAATTTCTTACGCTAATGTATTTTTCAAATAATTAATACAATTTTAAGTTTAATGTAAATTCAATACCAGCTTTGTACTATATAGCTCTTTTAAGAACATGACACACTTTTTGAAAGCATAGTCAATATTTAACAATCAGTGGTGCCTTAAAATAAAACTTCCACGGAGGTGTCTTATCTTCGGCTCCGTGCCAAATTCATTACCGCTCCGCATTTCCGTAGCACTTTTTTGAGCCATGTCCGGTGTAGAGCATACTATTTTTTTTTTAAATAAAAAAAAAAATATTTGACATTACAGCTTACGCCAATGCATCAAATATTTTGAAGTTAAAAGATCATACGAGATATACTCTATGAGAATTTTTGAAAGTCACATGAGATTAACTCAAGAAGAATTGACTTCACAAACACCCATGTCTTAGATCTAAATTAAAATTGAAAAAAATCCAATTTGACATTGAACTTACCGGGAATCGAACCCAGACCCACCTGATCGGTAGAGCAAGCTCTAACCAACTAGACCACAGCGGGCGACTTATGAACTCTTATGGAAGCTTATGCTTCCCAAAGTTGTTCTACAAGAACGGCTTGTTACTCAGACGCTAAACCACTAATTTTCGGAAATATAAAGAATAAAATAGACTTTTAGGAAGAGCGGTTAAGTAATAGCTCTCGCTACCCTCCATTTCTATGATTGAATGGATGAGAATGAATTTAAACATAACATAAATCCATAAATCGATTGAAAATCAGAAAAAAAAATATCCCTCATTAAGAAGCGATGTCTGTTCTGGAATTATGCAAACAATTTTGTGAGTCTGAATGAGAAAATGTAAATTATGCTATTTTGATCAATATTTTTAACCTGTAATCTTCCGCCTGCTTGGTCAAGTGGTCAACGTCGTTGGCTTCGGTTACAGAGGTCATGGGATTGGATCCCAGTATAAACACTGAATTCCCCCTCCCATTTGTTATGTCCTCTAAACGTTGCGTAGCGAGAACGGTTAGCTTACCACAAATCCTTCGCTCTTTAGAAAAATAGAGGTTGGGAAACTGAGTAAAAAGCAGTTCTCGTAGAAAAACTTCTGTTGAGATATCTGCATTATGAGGATATGTTTCACATATTATATGGATTTAAAAAAAAAACGATATAATATATATATATTTTTTTAAAATTTCTAGGTCCCTTTTGAAGCACTGTGAAAATGGTTTATTGTTGTACACATAAGCAATATGCGTAAGTGAATGGAGTGTTGGACATAAATCTCAATATAGAGAATCGGAGGACAGACTCGTATGATGATATGACACTTGATTGTTATAAAACAAATAAATACCACAACTTTCGTGCAGTGCGGTGTACACTGCGCGGACTTCTATCTATGACACATTCGTCATAATATGTTCCTTTGATTGGCAGGAATCCGAGCAAGCAATATGGGGCTTATTGCATAATAAATTATAGCTGAAGCGAAGCTTTGGCGTTTTGGAATTGTAATCATTAAAATGGCACAAACTTTACGACTGTGTCTAATCGAAGTATAATATGTAGTTTAATTTCATCCAAAACCACAAATAAAAACAGCGGACTGGGTATCCGATTTATCTCGTAATCCAAAATAAAGCCATGACAGTCTTCATTAGGTGTGCCTTCCATGGATGCCTCATCATATAGTTTTTTGTGGTTCTTTTTTTAATCAATTAAATTTTGCTGACCCAAATTACTACCAAACCATTTACTGGCTGTATTTTATAAAGACACGAGAGGCTTTTGTGGTTTCAGTGGATTCAATATCGAGTAGCTTGGAGACACGTTAGATAAGATGAGTTTGGAAGCGATCTTCACTAGAAAATAGTAAAAATTAATCACCCTCGGTGTCGAAAAGGCATACGAATTAAGGCAGTGATTTCCAAACTTGGTAGGCGTGGAATATTGCAAAGAGAGGCGCGAACAGTCCAAAATATTTGTTTACTCTTTACAACGTGTCTTTATTACTTTATGAAATAAAGGATGGGGAGGCGCGAAGATTTTTTCTTCTTCAAAGGGAGGCGTAGTAACATAAAGTTTGGAAACTACTGAATTAAGGAATACGTACACTTCACAGATTACCTAAATGACTTCCATAGCTTATGTGATACGTTTCTTTATTTTAAATAAGGTTTAATTGAAAAACTGTGTATTTTAAATCGTAGAAATTTATAACACGTGTAAGTTTTCTCAATAACGACACCTGGTTTTACCTTTCATCTGGTCATCCAAGTGCATGGATTCATCAGTTTCCACTGAGCCTATGCAAATATAATAAAGTCTTGATGATCATGCGTAGTCATTTATCACTATCATGTATGTATAGGGTTGTCAGATTTCTCGCAAGTCGAACCGGGACACCCCCCCCAATTTTTTTTTTTGATTTATGTTATATATATATATCACATGAGATACAAATCTTTGTATTGTTCCCGAAATTCTGTCTCAATTTCAAAAAATATAGCTACCCATTTATCTGCAGTTTTTTTTATTTATTTATTTCAATCTTTTGATTTGCTAATATTCAATGGATTTTTCAACTTCCGGCCATTCTGGTATTTTTTCTAAGGTCATCTAGGAAAACACGGAATATTTTTTCACCGTGCGAAATTCTAGTGTTTTGGGGAAAATATAAATACGCCTGTATATTTTTGTAAACCGGGACTTTTGGGCGTCCCGAAAGGTTTATTCGGGACACCGGGACACGAGACTGGTGACAGTCCCGATTAATCGGGACGTCTGACAACCCTTTGTATGTACCACAAAACGTATATAACACAATAAACGTATATTGCAATATTATGTTCGTTTATAAATGATATTTTTTCAGTCGGCGCCCACATTCTTCTCATCTGTTAATTGAATCAGGAAGCTTGCGTGGGTAAGAGATCATCAACCGACTAAAATGGCC
Source organism: Himalopsyche tibetana (assembly GCA_030503985.1). Taxonomy (NCBI): domain Eukaryota; kingdom Metazoa; phylum Arthropoda; class Insecta; order Trichoptera; family Rhyacophilidae; genus Himalopsyche; species Himalopsyche tibetana. The sequence continues at coordinate 36,462,007 of JAPJYX010000014.1, read as the reverse complement.
AAGTCATTCTAAATATTTTCTAAATTTATAATTACTTTCAATTATTATATGCCTTTTTTATTTTGTCCTTGAAGAACACTTCAGTAAATTTCTTTTAAATTGGCAACATTGTTGCGTGAATAAATTCATATTACATAATGCACACAGTAGTTTTAATTGTTATGCCTACCAACAGAACAAATTAATAGAATAGTAAATTCCAAAAATAAAATGCACTATCGTATGTGTTAGGTTTCTGTCATAAGATTTTCCAGTTTTAAGAATCGTGTCCAGAAAATCTTTACATAGGATAATAATAAAGGTTGCGAGAGCAGGGACGTCCCGACGGCATAGGCGGGTAGGCAATTGCCATGGGGCGGCAAGTCCTAGGGAGCGGCAAATGATCACAGATTTGTTTAAATAACTAAGTATTTTTGACACCACTTTGGCTTACAATAAATATGATGCTTCAGTGTCTTTGATAAACAAAATACCAAATCAAAAATCGATACGCATATAATGTAAGTGCATTTTAAATTTACATTATTTTTATGATATGTAGTGAAGATAATAGCTATTTTTTCATAAATACTGATCAATAATAAAGGCTTTTGGATCATATTTATTCGTGAGGATCTTTGTCAATAAGGAACACTTGTATTATGAATCATCTAAAAGCAAAACGGAATAAGTGACAAAATGTTTGTTACAGTACGTAGGTTAGTTAGAGGACTCGGACTTCTATATTTGAATATGTATTCCTAGAATAATGGAAAATAAGTGAAAAGGCGCTATTTTAAGGCTCTGCCTAGGGGCAACACATAGCCTAGGAACGTCACTGTGCGAGAGGACTTAAAAATCATAATTTTCAAACGTTTTCATTCGAGATCATTTGTATGTAGTATATAATAGTTTCATATAGTTTACAATAGTTTCATATGCGCCAGATTTTTTAAATCAAATGTAATAAATACAATAGGATTTTAAGCCACTCGAAATCGAATAGAGCTCTGAACCATCTAATTGGTAAGTTAAATCTTCTACCTCTAGTCTAGAATCTAGATCAGTGAAGGGGAACCTGCGGCCTTTTGGGTTCTCTGATGCGGCCTTTTGACTTGATCAAAATATTCACTTTGGTCAAAAAATTATTCACAAGCGTTTGAAAAAAGAGCGTAATCAGCCAATTACATATTATAACCAGCAGTGGGTTGCCAAAACGTTAACAAGGGTCTCGCTCAATCTCAAAGCAATTCTCGGTGCTCTGGGGAAGTGAGTGAATTGAGTGAATTGTTTATCAATTTTTTAAATAAGCGATCGATTTTTACTTAATTGTTAGTAAAATTATCAATTTAAATGGCTGAAAATGTACAACTGTGTATACTGAAGCTGTCGTAGATTTAAATTGCAGTTATATACTAATTTGATCTGAGAATATTGTTTTCTCTTAAATAAACAACTCGTGCGACCCCCTCCGAGCCCCCTCCGGCCCACACCTGGTGTCAACTGTCAACGTTTTCTTTACTGCGGCCTTATGTTGAATCAAATAAATAAATGTGGCATTTATAAATTTAAAGGTTCCCCATCGTCAATGTAGATCATAGACGTCAAGTATAATGTTTTATTCGTTCTGAAAGACTTTCAAAACATCCTTCAAAACAGACAGCGATATGTTCCTCGATATTCTTGTATTTGTGATTTAGTTTTTCTCTTTTCTTTTCAGGTCCGCATCAAAGGGTTGGTCACTAACGTGTACATCTGAAAATGCCGCCTTGATAAGCCTACAGCAAGGTTTCTCAAACTCTTCTTGCCCTGAAGACTTTGCAACACCATAATTTATAACGGAACACTTTGATATTTTGAAGAGTAAGCAGTGCCGTAGCCACATCATAGCAGGCATACAATGTATGATAGCCCAGCAAAAAGAGGTGCTTAACCTTCTAACCGCGTTTGACCGCTATGCATGTCCTAGCGAACATATACACATATAGATGTCATGGAAATTTCAAACCCTATATAAGAGCTATCTATTGCGTTAAAATTGTATAACTTGGTTGAAAATATTACTAAATGTATATTTTACCAAATTCAATAGATGGCATTAGTCAAAAAAGATTCAATATAGGCTAAAATAATTTATTTCTGTAACACGTCGTGAACATACGTCACCAATGTAAGATTTTGGATAATGTAAATAAGCGAGCGTATTGGTTTTAAGGTAATAATTTCAAAAATAGTTCACCTTGTTTAGCCCCTGTGAGGTAAGTTAATTTATTTTTAAAAAAATAGCTATTTGCTTGAACAACTACCATTTGGTTTTGAAAGGAGTACAATTTCAAACCTACTTATTATGGATAAATTGGATTCCAATTGCGCATTCACTTGTTATCTGTTATCACTTCTTGACACTAATTGATTTCCCAGCTGTTTTTGTTTATTAATGTCATATAATATTTCACTTATTATCCGCTAGATGCTGTCAGACGAATGATACACTTCAATACAATAAGTAATTTGACAATTCGTAGCGTGTTCCTCACATTTAGGTCCAATTTTTTAAAAATATTAGTCTTTTCATCACTTTGATTGGTGAAATGATGACTATATACTAGAATTATTCTAGTGACTAGAATGATCTAATCAGTGGCGGATCCAGAAATTGTCCCAGGAGATGGCCATTCAATTTGAAAATAAACATGATACATAAAATAGTCAATACATAATTTACTATGTATTCTATAAAACATATTTAAAGGTATTCTAGCATTTACTTTTTGCCAAGCAAGTTTTTTTCATCCATGTCCGTTCTCAAAGCATATGGCTTCCTAATGGAGATAACTCAAGATTTTTTTACGAGAACTGCGTGTATATAAACTCTCCTTTTTCGAAAAAAGGAATGATAGAAAGATAAGGCTAAGACAGGACTAGTGGTTAACTAGTCGCTCTTGCTTTGCCCCGTTAATTTTAGGATTGGAAGGCCATCCATGCTTTCGAATGTAAATTGATAAATCTTCTCCAATAAAATCACCTTCTTTATAAAATGTTTGCCATTGTAAGATTCACAGCAAGGAGAAGATTTCAAAATCGCAAATTATTATGCAAAAAACACATATAAACGAAAGCAAACTTTTAGTACTCAAAATTAATTTGAGATTTTTTTCGCCGAACACTGGAGAGGCGTATTATTAAGCAACCAAGATATTTGTGATGTCTGAATTCTTCCTCGCACTCATCCTATCGTAAAAACGGAGCGTAGTGAGAGCAATTAGCTAACCACTGGTCCTAGCTAGCCCTAGACTTCTTTCTCTATTCTATAAGCATCTGAGTAAAAAGCAGATATCGTAGAAACTCTTCTGTTGAGATAAATTCCACTAGGAGTTCATATGCTCCACATTGGGAGCGGACATGGTAAAAAAAGAAGATATTTCAAGATGTTCCACGTGGGCTTCCGCCATAAGGATTCATATGCCCTTAATACAACTTAATACACGTTCTATCAAAAGGATGTAAGCTTTCAATCAAATTGGTATCTAAATTTATCTTTTATGTTAGACCTGGTAAAATAAACTTAAAAAAAGGTTATTCTTAAATAATTTATTAAATTATTATGTCAATTAAGCACCAGTCTTCGTGCATTTAAAGTATGTGTATATTACATAATTTGCCTATGACCCAAAATCATCATAATAGATTTTTTGCGCATCCTGTAAAATTTGGTATGTGTGGGTTATGTCCTTTTTCCTTTCCACAGTCGATATATATATTATTTTAAACATTTTTTTATATAGCATTTAATACAATTATCGAGTATGTTTCTTTCATTTTTCGTTTATTAAGGCCATACTTACTTACTTTGATTTGGAAATTCTGAAAGAACAAATATAACTGCATAGTTTTGTAAAAAAGATATATAATTTTCCAAAAAAGAACAATTACAAGTATTGTAACAATTTGATGATTTTATACATAAAATTTATATTAGAAAAATATTACACGCTATTAAAAAAAAAGTAGGTGGGTAGATAATTTATAAAGATCGTGTATAGATTTATATAGAAATAACATCAGTCTCTAATATAACAAAAAAAATATGTAGAATTTTATACAATTTATAAAATTAATGCTATCAGATTTTTTCTCAATTTCTTTTAATTCAATGGCATATATATGGCTATCAAGCCTTTAAAAACACTCTTCTTATCTTTATAACCTACTTACCGACATTGATATAAATTTTATCAGAACTATTTCATTAAAAACAATTCTATTATATGTACGTATATATGCACAATAATTGTATAAAAATAATTACTACCATTTATTATCAGCTACACTTATTTTATTTGTTAAAATTTATCACCAAGCATATAATTCGGAGAGAAAATTTATACTTCCACCATAATCACAGTTACTGTATTAAAATTTAAAATAAATGCATAAAATCAACGAAATGGACAGCCCCTCGGCTATATTTTTAAGATTGAGATTAACTGTATCCAAATGCATAAAAAAAATGCTCTTTAGGTAGTAATCAATAATTTTGGTATTTGGTTTTTTTGAAACATTATTACAAAAAGCAAGCATGGGTTACAACCAACGTTCCCTCTAAGCTGCTTCCCGTGGTCTCGCAGCAGTTGGGAAGCCCCAGCGCACTCATTTCGGGTTGGCGCGCACTACAAGACAGTTATTCAATTGATATTTGATCGGTCCGCGCAGCTAACCTCTTGCATTGGTTACAACAATAATAATATTACTATATTAAATACCCCGCCTTTTTATTTTTTTAAATTATCGGTGATTGAATATAAATGTTGGAGTTGAATTGTTGGATCAACATTTTCAAAGCAGCTGAAATATCAACGTTATTGACATATTTCAACATCCAACTTGTGGTATTATTAGGTTGGTTTCAATTCCTTGGAGGACTGTCAGGTTGATTATCTGGATGCGTTAAAAAGAAAGATGGCTCCCTTTCCAATTTATTGCAGACTCTTTCCAGTGTTGGATACTTACTAGTATCCAGGTTATACCTAGAAGTGAAATAAAAAAAGTGATTTGAGTAATGTTGTTCGCCAATCATTAAATATTATACAATTACAGAATGGTTTAAAATTTATGTGGCGGAATTACAGACATTGAAAAATGATTGTTAGTGAAGTGGTACCAGATTCTCTTATTGAACTCGAGAACAAGTAATATTATGTTCCATCACTTGAAGTTGCTTACAATAATTATTGTGTTAATTGAATAGTATTTTTTTCAATTGCTACAAATAAATAGATTTAAAAATTACAGGGTTGTCAATTTCAATTGATTTATCATCATATGTATATGTATTCGTCGACGACTAGTAACACATAGTCGATTTGATCATTATTATGTTTGTAGCAATGTATGAAGTGTATCAGTGTAAAACAGTGGTGTAATAGAGCCAGGGCGAAGTAAAGGAAAGTTCAAACTTTTAAAAGACTTTTTCATTCCGAAATAGTGAAATACATGTATTTACTGTGCAGTTTAACAGTTCAGTATGTCCTTTTTTAAAGAAAATGCCTTCTATTTTATGCAAATCTAGTGATTCAACTCTGTCATGTTTGTGGCTCGAGGAACTGTGAAATTAACCAAAACCTAATTTTAAAATAACTACTCCTACTTACTTTTTGGCATTATACATCTGCGGCAACAAGCAGCAGTCAGCCATTGTGACACTATTCCCAACGCAGAATTCTCCAGCTGTAGTTTTGGCAATAGATTCAATCGCCGAGAAGCCTTTCTTCATCCAGTGATGGGAAAATTTTAGAAAGTCTTTTTCATCGGACAACATTGAGAGTTGCTTCAATCCGATGTTCTGCAATGGCTGGATTCCGGTGACAATAATCTAAACATGTCAAAATAGTTTAATGCAATTCCAGAAACAGGGAAATAAGTAAATGCTGTACAGCTATCAATTTTTTGAGTCGAAGGTTCTCAAGGATCAGATAATATTAGTAAAAAAAAGATTTTGGAAGTCTTCGTGAATTGTCTGTGAAATATTTATTTCTTTGAACGACTTCTTTGAGTGGTTTCAGTGGTCTTTATTCAACAATTCATTTTTCTCTATTCTTATTTCTATTATAAGGTCAAAAACGTTTTATATAAAAAAAGTCATCCTTGAAAATTGTTAATACTGTAAGTATTTCCCCAATTATAAGACCATAGATTATAAGGCATATCCTTGTTTTAAAATACCATTAATAAAAAAAGCCGTTACACAGTGTCATTTAACACGGCATCGATTATTAGATATACCTTGAATTCAGAGACACCGTTATAGGAAACAACGTGCATCCTATAGTTGAGGAAATACAGTTGTGATAAATACAAGCTATAAACTTAATAAATTATAAACCTAATTTACAATAAATAAATAACTTGGGTAAGAAAAAAAATATTAATTTTATTAAATCATAAATAGTACGACTCTTTCCCAAAATTCACTCTTTAAAATTTTTCAGAAATCACGATTTTCTATTACAGACAAATAAAATTGAAATATGCAAAAAGCCCAAATTTTCTTGCATATTTACTAAAAACGACTATTTTCAATTGTTCTTATTTTACTATTAACGTTATAAATCTTATCTACCATGCCAAAATCAGTTTAAAAATTCTTATATTCTAAAACTGACCATTTTTTGGAAAATTTGGGTTTTCTTAAATAACTTATACTGACTAGTCTATTTTTTCAAGGCAAGTGAATACTTGCATTACCTATCATAATACATTTCGCTTATTTCAGAAATTATTATTTAATTTTTAAAAAAGCTCACATATTCGTGTTTTATATCACTCTTATGATTGTTTTTTTCAGATCCCTGCATTAAATTTTGGACCAGAGCCCAAATTGAAATTCTTATTTTAAATGCTATTAACATGTCAGCAGTATCTTCACAAAAAATATTGGAGAATGCTTTATGGTTATAAATAGCTTCTAAAATCTATATATTAATAGCCGATAATGTCCGTTTGTCTGAGTGAGTGAGTGTAAGGTGTCCTCGACCTCCCAGTCTCCACTTTTTTAAATAAAATTAAATTAAATTAAATTAAATTAAATTAAATTAAATTAAACTAAATAAAATAAAACACAATGCAACAAAAATCTCCCGTTGCTGGGCAACGGGCTTACAGCTAGTACATATAAGTTAGCATAAAAATAATTTTGTTTTTTTTAAATATACCTCACTTATCTCTCTTGTTCTAATTCTTTGAATTTTGTCTTCAGGTAACAACGAATACCCTGGAAAATTTTCCTCCAAATAGTACATAATGTTCATAGATTCCACGAATGTGTTATTATCTGTAGAAAAGATATACAATTATCAACAAATAGACTTCAGAATACTGATTAATTTTATTATAGTTATACAATTATATTAAAGTTGTTATCAGTACTGTGGAGTCGGAAAAAAAAACAGGTGCTTTGTCTTCCATTTAAAAAGAAGAAAAACACAAAAACCTATGCATTTTAATAAATGTTACAGAAATTTACACACTGTTACATCTTTTTATATCAGAGTCAGAGTTAAAACATTTGTAAATATCGGAGTTGGAGCTAGAGACTCCAATTACTCGACATCTCAACTACTCAAATGAGGAGCAAACATTCAAAAAGTGTTTTGTCACACAAATACAAAGCTTAGAAAATGATGATTTAAGTGTTGCAAAAGTGACGGTTTGTATGAATGTGTCAACTTTATGATTTCATTTTAATATGAAAATAAAACCTTTTTGAACACTTATTTTGATTTCCATTCATAGGTTTTATTATGGGCTATCAGAATTGATATAAAACGCCATTTTTCAAAATTTGTGACAAAACACTTTTTGAATGTTTGCCCTCAAATATTGAGTAGTAAAATTTTAAAATACTAGTATACTTGAGTAGTTTCAGATGTACCAAAATATATATTATTGATTAAAATTTGTGTATATAAATAGATGATAACTAAATAAATAAGCTTATTTAATTTAATAATTAAGACTCTCGTCATCATAAACTTTTCATTGATAAGATAAGTCAGCAGGACCCAAAGCAAAAGTAACAAAATAAATTCTTGCTTACCATAGTCAACAGCAAAACTGGGCAAAACCATTCAAAAAAAATATTACCTGACAGTAAAATCCACACGCAAGACATAGTTAAACATTATATATAATGTAAATAAGTAAATAAAATTTAGAAATAAATCTTCATTTATAAATTTTTCAAAATACTCGAGTATCGAGTACTTCAAAAATGGACGAGTATTCAATACTCGAATTGGAGTTTCTAGTTGGAGCCATGGCTTTCGTGGCCACCCTTTTAGGGCCCGCTTATTTGTGCTACCCAGATATGTATTTTTAATTTTTATGTTTAAAATATTACCTACCTACTACCAAAGCAGGAACTCTTTGCATAGGATTTATTTTTTTGTATTCCTCATGTAGCTGAACCCTTTTTTTAACAAGGTCCACTGTCCGCAGTTCATAGTCCACTTCTTTCAAATGTAGAGCTATGCGAACCCTCCATGAACATGAGCTCCTCCAAAATGAATATAATATTGGCTGAAAGGTTAATAATGAAAAATTAGCACAACCTGCATGCCTATTAACCCCCCCCCCCCGCCTCCTGAAATACATTAGAAGGGAACGAGGATTAAGTCCCCTCTCTTTGGGCGGCTGTTAAATAATGTTTAAAATTATCAAAATATACAAATAAAACTATTAGAAAATGTTAATGAAAAATATATATTTAACACAATTTAAAAAGCAGAAATGTTTCAAACAAAAAAAATATTTAATCATTATAAAACAAAAGTAATCTTGATGAACATAGGTACTAAAAATATATTATTGCCCAATAGTCTAATGCCGCTGATCACTGTTTTTTAATAACAAGTATCTGTAAGAAATATTATTTATATGAAATTATATCTAATATTTTTTTAAACCATTGTACAACCATTCATACAAGACTGTCATTAGTTTTATTACCTCCAAATCAGGCACCAAAATTGTTGAATATGCGATGAAACATCTATTTTAAACATATATGAGTATCTTAAAAAATTATCTATACTTATAATATAGGGCTGTTGAAATTCTCGATGTACAATAAATTTCATCTATGCACAGTAATAAGATTTCAATTTTTATCTATCGCCAAACCAGGTCATTTAGCCATATCACCAAAAAAAAACATAACAAATCATTTCTTTTGATCCGTCAATACATAACCTCAATTAATCTATTCGTCAGAAATCTTTGCTTGAGACGTCATACAGGTACGTACGCTTTTCGTAATTTGATTAAAATGTTTCTATTTACCTTTGACATTGCGAGATCTCACACAAGATATGATTCGATATTCCCTGTCTTGTATTTTAAAAGTAAACTGTATATAGGTATGAAATTTATAATATATATCGACTGAAGTGCTACGTGCCGTACCGACCGTCGAAATCCGGTTTTAAACAGTGACTGCGGGTACATTCGGATTGTCAATGAATTCATTTATTGACGCTTGAATCTACAATTTTACATTTTCACGTATACATTGCCGTTTGGTCCGATAAGAATTAGAAATACAGTGTCGTCATTTGTGACATTACATCGTAAGGTTAAATGTGTAAATTTCGTTATGTAACTTATTTTTTGACATTTCCTTAGGAAAAATAAAAAAGTGCACTGCACATATCGTGTCATAGTGCTCTTTAAATTTGTGTTATAACTAAAACAATTACTTGAAACAAGGTGCTAACCCAACATTAAATATATTTATGTCATCTATTAATTAACTCGCCTCCTTCCTATAGATAAATAAAATTATTTTACTGCAATATAGTGTTAATATTATTCGATTATAATTCCTGAATTCTTTATTGCTAATAAAGGTAAAAGTAGAGTATAGCTCGTCATGGATTATTACAGCGAAAAACTTCACAAACTAAGCTAAAAACAACGCCACGTTCTAAAATTATTTTTTGAGAGCTTGATAATCGCGTTAAAACCACACATTATTACGAAGAACACTGATAAATTAGGCGAAATACGAAATATTTTTCAGTACATCGCCTCTGATTTCCATTATGGCGGCGCCGCCACTAAAATTAATACCGACCTCTTATCATTGTGATCATTAAGGTCATATATGTAATCTTTTGCTGGTCAAGTGGTCAACGTTGTTGGCTTCAGTTGTGGATTCACAGGTTTGAATCCCAGAACAAACAGATCTTTCAGTAAATTTATGTATTTCTGTTCAAAGGCCTGGATGTCAGCCGTGTTCAAAATTCCCTCTCACTACCTTTACGTTCTTTCGAAGAGACGTAGTGAGAGCGGTTAACTAACCTCTAGTCATATTGCAGCGCCTATCTTTATCGTGAAAGATCTCATGAAACTCCATTTGAAGTTCATATGTTCTACTTGGGAGGAAACTCGGCTTAAAAAAAATGTTAACTTTTTACTGCTTTAAATATATATGATGAATACAATTAATTTTCAGAGTCCTTCACGCAAGTCAATTCTACTTGAATCAATCATGTCTTCGTGGCGCTCAGTCGGCTTGAACTACATCAATTACTCCACAATTGCTGCGAGAGTACTCCGAAGTGCTCTTAAACCTGCCGAACGAGTTGTCGCTGAGAAACGAGGTCTATCTGCAATGCGATTCACCAAATGGGTGGATGGAAAAGCAATCAAGGAAACTGTTCCCAAATAATTAAATAGCAAATTAAAATATTAGACGAATAAAATGATTTTTCACCGATCATTTTTATTTCATTTCGTGCATTTATCAGTTTTTAACAAATGTTGCACCATCTGTATCATATGTCAACATATTAAAAAGCAACTACATTTATTTTGTTATTTTTAAACAATGTTGTATTTCTAGAAAAAGTTCATACTTCTACTCTTTTAGTTCAATTACATCATTCTACAAAGAGCTAGATGTTATTGTCGTTATTTCCAACAAAGAGGCAAGTGTTTGGCTATCTTTATGATTTAGCAATCTTTTAAACAAGTAATTCAATATAAAAAGATGAATGTATAAGAGGTATTGATTATGAAATAGTCTATTGAATTGTCAATATTTCGTGAGTTATTTGTGATATAAATTTGTAACGAGTCATTCCATGAAACATTTCAGTTATTATACTATTATCATTTTATTTTTTAAGGTGATATAATATTTTTTAAAATGTGGTTTTTTAGAATACATATTGTATAAAGAATTACTGATGCTGCTGTGCCTTATTCTTCGTGAAAGGATATTACAATGTTTCAGATATTTATTTCATATATTTTCTAAAACACCACAATGAATAATATAGTGCATTTCATGTTAGAGTTGTGCATTTTATTCCTTAAAAGTCTGTGATGATGTATTAAAAATCATTCCATTGTTCAACAATTTCTTTATAATCGTAAATTAATTATGTCAATATGAATAAAATACATCATTTATAGAAAATACAGTTTTCCAGTCTCTTTCAATTACCCAACCATATACAATAAGTTGTAAGCAGTGTACCCTCTGAGCTGTGCACAAAATTCGCCGAGCGCGCGCACATGCATTAGAACAGAGCGCACAAAAGTTACACCAGTTATACCACCACCAGAATAAATTAATTTTCGTTATATAGTGTTGTTAATTATTGTTATTACAAAAAATAACCATTAAGATAAGTAGGTCTAAATACCGTTATATGGCGCACATTTTTTTAATTTCCTTTCAAAGTTGCACAGCCAATGTATTTTGCGCACATAACCTTCGGAAAATTAGAGGGGACATTGGTTGTAAGTCCAGAGCAACGTTCCCTCTAAGCTGCGCGCGTGCACGGCCGCGCATCAGTTGAGAAGTCCCCGGGCGCTCATTCCGGGTTGGCGCGCACTACAAGACAGTTGCTTAATTGATATTTGATCGGTCCGCGCAGGCTTTGAAATTTCCGCGCATCTAAACCTTCGGCTTAGAGGGAACGTTGGTCCAGAGCCATATTTTTTTTAATAAATCAACGAACTGTAAAGTGAATGGTGATCAAACCAAATACATAAGAATAATATATTGTTGTTATTGGAGAAGAAACGTATGTGTACATGAATATTTTTTTACTTTTGCTTTAAATTGGGAACACAAATCTTGAAAGTAGTGTTTTTAATTTTGTATTCTGTCTGAAAATAAACCGCACTACCAGACTCTTGTAAGAATTTTGAACTCATTAACTATCATGAACGACTACATTATATTGTATCGGAGATGATAGATAAGTGATTAAAATATTGCATGCCATTTTGCTACCGATTGTCACCGGTGTCCTTGAGGTGAGTGGGAGAGTTTACTCGGATTCAAAAAATTAATACTTAAAAGAAAACATAAAATATTAACTGAATAACGTTTCGCAAATGGGCTTATTTGGATTGACAATAGGTTATTCCAGCAACTCTTTTTTGTTTCACAATGATCCCTTTGCCATTTCCTTCTATATGATACACCAAAGTATGGAGTTAACCATTTAAGTTTGTTTATGAAAAAGGTATGAGTAAACAATACACTAACTCGATAATGTTAGTGAAAATTTTAACAAAAGTTGCATCATTTGATGATGGATTGATAAAAAGTTCATAATTCGGATGTGGAAGAAGACTTTATTTTTATTATCTAATGCTTCAAATGACAGTGATAATGCAGTGGTTTCCAAACTTATATGCTCATAAACCCTTTTGAAAGCAAAAACCTGACCATTGGACCCCCAAGTGAAATAATAAATTTAATTTTAATGCCTTGAATGGTGTTTTTTTTATCCATGTCCGCTTCCAATGCGGAGCATATGGCCTCTTAAAGGAGGTATCTCAACAGAAGTTTTACTGCAAGAACTGTTAGTTACTCAGTCGCTCAAACTCTCTTTTCCAACGAGAGTAGTAGGGATCGAAGGATAAGTATAGGACAGGACTAGTGGTTAACTAATCGCTCTCGCTACGCCCAGTTATTGAAGGATCGGAAGGGTGGGGGAGGAGGAATTTTTAGACATCACAAACACCCATGCCTTCGAACAGAAATCAATTGAAAAAATGCTGTTCATACTGGGACTCGAATTGACGAGATCTGGCACGGAAGCCCACAACGCTAACCGCTTCGCCATAGGACCCGATATCATATTTATGCACTTAAAATATTTTTTTACTGACCCATATTTATACATAAATTAAATATAAAAAGTATTTATTCAAAACAGATAAATTAATCTATGTTTTTGATTATCTACTACAGAAAAATAAGCTTATCGCTCTCGCTTTGCCCAGTAGAATGATAGATGGTGATGTATTTTTTTTTAACTTTTCCTGTCCTAACCGCAAGAAATTCGACTCCAAAAGCCACATTATCTTAATTATGTATTTTAATTTTAATTTTATAATTTAGGTATCCTTCTATCATAGTTATTTGGCCTTTTGCAGAAGATAATGCATAGGAAAATATGAATAATAATGATAACCTTGAAGTCTCTAGTGATCTGACACTTCAACAATAAGTCTCTTATTGTATCGTAAAAAAAAAAATATGTCCCCCAGTTTTTTTCTACAGTGTTAAATGAGTTACAGTACCTAATGATTTCATTTTCATGGAAATGATGGCAGATGGTGGGACATACTACTGATACTTTCCATATCGATCTTGATGCCAAGTGGTCAATACTTTGGAGCTTAGTTCTATTGAGTCAATAGGTAAAAGGTTTGAATCTCGATATGGAAATCTTTGTGTGTTGATTTTTCAATCAATTTATAGTTTAGTATCCAAAGGAATAAATGAGGTAAGTATGCAAAGAGATTTGTGGATATACATATATGTTTTTCTGGAATAACTCAGTTGGCGCATTTATTGCACCAGTTTGGCAAAAAAAGCAGTTGTTTATCAGATATGATGAAATTGGTCTTGCTAATAGCTTAAAAATACCATTTTTAAACTAATACCTGGTATTCTGAATCCCCATTCAAAGGACAACAGATTTAGCACAGAATAGTTAAAAACATAAGGTTTGTCACTAGTGTGATATTGCATGCCAAGCAGAGATAATATGCTCCACATCGGGAGCAGACTCCTTCATTATAAATTTACCTCAGTGAAAATAGACAACCTTTTTCGAAGCGAATGTATTTCAATTAAATTTCAATGCACTTCAAGCATTTATTCTATTAAATTTGAAGGCCCTGTTTTTTGAATTACTAAAACTGAATGTAAAATATAATATGGGTTTTATACATTGTAGAATTATGTTATTAATGTTATTTTAAGATCTATAAGATTGGAGGACTCGTGCGTTTATGGGGTAATCCGCCACTGTATTTAAATAATTTAAAGCAAATGGTTGAATAGTTATAATACAAAAACATTTATTTATATTTTTGACAGACTTTTTTATTTGACACAATTAACTTAACCATATTCCTATTAGTAAAAGATACAAAAGCAAACTAATTTTATATAACTATTCCTATAAAAATTCTTAAAAGAATTATAATAAATTCTATTTACAGCACCTCATAAATTATTATCTAAGTGTAAATATGCTTACGAATTACTTACAATATTCACCTGAAATCTCTAATCTATTAATCGCTTGAAGAATAAGAAGTAGGATTAACATATTATATCTAATACACATAATATCAACTATAAGTGGTATGTTATTTTGTATAAAATTGGGTTCTTTTGAATATCTATGGTCGGAAGTTGACTTCTCATAACCCGTAACAATTTTCATTTCCTTACAGAGAACATTAAAACTGAATAAAATGAACACAATGCAAATCCTAAAAATAAAAACAATTGAAAACAATGCAAATCCTAAAAAACACCATGTTGAAATAGTGAAACAATCTTATGACAATCAGAAAATTGTTATGTAATTATTGACAAAGATATACTTTATTACATATTGACTGTGGAAAGGAAAAAGCACGTAACCCACACATAGAAAATTTTACAGGAGGCACAAACAATGTATTTTAATGATTTTGGGCCATATGCAAATTATGAAATATACAGAGCCTGGAAGTGGACAGAGACTTTTTAAAGGTTCTAAAGGGTGGACGGAGACTTCTGGTGTTTAATTGACGTAATCTACTATTTATTAAAGAAACTGTCTAGGAAAAACCTTTTTTTCAGTAATTTTTCTTGGTTTCAATTTTCACAAGCTCCTCTTTTTTCAAATTTAAAAGTTAAATTTAGATACTAATTCGGCATTTGCAGCTTACATCCTTTTGATAGAACGTGTATCAAGTTTGATACATTGTGATTATCAAAAAAAAGCTGCTTTGAAAAAACTGTGGGATGTTCTTTTTCCTTTCCACAGTCGATATAATAGTTACGGGTTGTCAATTTTAACAAGATTCTTGGTGACTAGTACTAAGGTAACTAGACGTCCTCCTTTGAGGAGGAATCTTTTTTCAAAACCTGGTCACTTTACTAGTACTCAACTTTCACCGATATATTTAATTTTTTTTTTTACTGTATAAATAAATTTTACTGATTACTTCAAATAGGAATTCAATACATTATTTAATTTTAAAATGTGTAGATAAAAATGGGGATGAAATAATTATTATTACTCCCAAATAATTATCTGAAAGATTCAACTTCCAATTCGGGCCTAAACCTTTCTTGCAAACATCTTTGAATGTGTGGTTCTCTAAACATTCACATTGGTTCCTCGCAAGGAATCCAACCGAAATAGATTTTTACAATCAATTATTTTTTAAAATATTATTAACCTTTTAACATAATTTTCGTATATTTAAAACATATAATAAGCATAATGTGACTGCCAAAAATCACTGATTAAATTAAAAATATAAGAATCTTAATAGATATAAAATACTCTGAATACTGCTCAAAGACTCCTGTACCTGAATCTCTTGAAATACATCTGTTACCTTACATTAAGCAATGCATTTTAGAAATACATTTCACTTTACAAAAAAACTTACCGTTACCAATAGAATGTAAAAAAAGCCTTATATTATTTTCAATACTCAACTATCCATAAATTAAATATCTATTATTTTATCATTATATATTAAATGTCATAATGGTATCGAAATATTGTTCTCGTCGTATATTTCATCAAAATCCTTATTACAAAATATAAAATTAAAAAGAGTTGTATTTTTGACTAGGGTATTGGTTTTCTTCTTTGCATGTGTTTAAAGCTACAATTATATTTCTAATGTGACCTGTCGTATGCTATTTATCGACTTATATTACCATTAACTTTAGTAAAGTCATGCAATTTTTTTTTTTTTTAAAGCCAGCATTATTCTGTTCAGTTTATTCCTACAGTCAAAGTTATTTGTCTATTGTTTTAATCACTCAATTAATTAGCAATAATACTAATTACTTGTTATCAGATATCAGATTTAGGCAAGCTGAAGCGCAGACTCAGCTATGCTAATGATGAAAATAATGTTTATGTCTTAATTTAGTTTTCATGAGATAACAGAGAATTTATGAATCATTAAAAGCAATACACAGAAAAAAAAATGAAAACTTGACCCCACGAACAATTGTTACTATGTAACTATTATTTGACATGTTTATAATCATCTTACAATGAATGTGTATAACACTTGTTTAAGGGTTGAGCGATATAAGCCCCTATTTTATATTCAAAACAAAAAGATTCCATCACCTGTAGTTGTTTTGCATTTTGTCGCTAAATGTTTTCAAACCAATATTTGCTTATAATATCGACTATGGAAAGGAAAAAGGACGTAACCCACAGTTTTTTCAAAACAGGTATTTTTCGATAATCACAATGTATCAAACTTAATACACGTTCTATCAAAAGGATGTAAGCTGCAGATGCCAAATAAGTATCTAAATTTAGTTTTTAAGTTTGAAAAAGATGACCTTGTAAAAAGTTAAAACCAAGAAAAAAGACTGAAATAATGGTTTTTCCTAGACAATTTATTTAATTAATATTAGATTATGTAAATTAAACACAAGTTTAGAAGTCTCCGTGTACTTCAAAGTTGTGTATAATTCATAATTTGTATATGGCCCAAAATCATCAAAACAGGTTTTTTGCGCCTCCTGTAAAATTTGATATGTGTGCGTTACGTCCTTTTTCCTTTCCACAGTTGATATGCATACAAAATACATTTTGTCAAAACAGTCATTTTTAATTACATAAAAATCTGTAAAAAATTAATTTAGACTCTTGGGATTTCTTATATAAAAAAAATACTGAGGAATCATAGATTTTTTTTTCACATATGATGTGATCGGCTGTTCGACTGATCAACTCATTGCCTAGAGAAGTGGACATTTTCAGTAACAATATTTGTGAACTGTTTGTTACGTTTTACTTTTTTATTTATTGATTTTGTATGTCCAAAATATTAATTAATTATTATTATGTAAGTACTGTTGCATTATATTATTATGTACTGTTTTTTTTTTGTTTTAATTATATTTGTTAAGTACATGGTGAACGGGCGTCAGCTGTAATATCATGTACTATCCTTTTGATTCTAAGCAATAAATTAAAAAAAATAATTGAATCCACTCGTGTTTGAGATACGATTTTATACCGAAAAAAAATAGGAGGTCTCTGCTTAAGCACGCCACTGGCCCCCTGTTCATTTTTTAGAAATAAACTTTATTATATTATGACAATAAGGAATGCTTAACTCAACTGAGATGATTTGAAAATCCTATTAAGCTAAATTCTATGAATTAAACCATTTTTTTGTGTATAAACAATTTAATAATTTCTCTTAAATATAGATGTCTCTGTAGACCGTGACACGTACCCTTGTATAACAAAATATTGTACAATTATTTGTTACGAATGAACTATTTTATTTTGATGCACATTAAATTAATATGGAGAATTTTGATGACAGCGATAATTCTTATTTCTAGAGAAAATTTTACGATTTCTTATAAAAATGTGTTTTATTTTCTGGCCTCCTCCGCTACTCTTCTAAATATTATATAAACGTCATCTACTTCAAACTTCGGCGAATTAAAGTTTGTTTTAGTTTATCGTCATATTCAAAGAGGACAAAACTAATGGTATTTGATTTTGTAACAAGAAATTTCGTAAGCGAAATTTGTAAACACCATTATGTTTTGCTGATATTATGGCTTTATTGAAATACAAAAAAAGGCAATTACGTTGACAGGGTCTACGGCCGATCCTTAAAGCTTTTTTTACTTTGACAATTGAGCTCCGAAGATTCACTTTAAATAAACTTGCTGTCATTGTTATAATATTAATGCATTTTGCATTCCACTTAATATGTCTTTGCTACAATTTTGACTCCTGGCAAGCTTTCATATATATAAAACGCTATGAATATTCTTTGAGATTTATTACCTTTAATCAGTGTTTTTTTCCCCATGTAACGCGGTGGAACGTCGTTTCGGCACTTTTTCTTCTCACAATTGTTAATGCTTTAAATCGATATGGGTAATTATTTTTTTGCTTTAGAAACGGTTGATTTTTTCATTGCCTATTTGTTCATATCTTAATTCCCTTTTGAATGCAATGTTCAAAACAATACCTGATCCATAGACTTACTCTGTGACCAGAACCAGAGGTTCATATATTGTTTTGTTTTGCAAAATTCACTTAAGAACAACACCTTTTCCCAACAGTCGGGTATAGCGCAGTGGTCAAATTCGTTGACTTTCGTGGTAAATCTCACAGGTTTGAATCACAGTACTAAGTCATTACCTTTAAAGAGATGATATTTTATAGATTGTATATCTTCAAAATATACAGCTAAACTAAAATAAGATAAAACATAGTTCTGATGATGAAGCGAAGCCGAAATAAACTTTGTAAGTAGAATAAACGTTTTAGGGGCGCATGAAAATTGCTCCGTGGTCGGACATGCGCCCACGGGCACCGGGTTAAGAAATCCTGCTCTATGTAAGAATCAAAAAATGTATACCTTGATGACAACAGGCCCGCACCTGGGAAGCGTTCTGCAAGTGCAACGCACGCCGGCAGCCAAAGATATGAACATTTCTTTTTAATATAATGCAATTACTTAAAACTTTATAAAACTTGAGTTGCTTACGTATAACCGGTTGGCTTAGATCTTATTTTTCTATCTGTTAAAAGAAGGGTCCGATAAAAATTGTGACCGTCAAGGGCGCCCAAATAGAACGATTTGCAAAGTAAATTGCAGCGATTTCTTTATATTCTTTACCTAGAACTACCATTATAGGATAGGTGCTGCTATTTTTTTAATTTGCCGAATACATTGGTCAGTTCCACAACTCATTAACTTTTTTTATTCACTATTACTAGCTATTTACTTATTATAATTCCTACCATTCGGTCTGTCACACCCGCATCCCCCGGTTAGACAGTTGAGGGTTATTATAGTTTTTAATAATACCAATTTCACACCCTTGTATATGTATAATACATAATTATTGTGAACAAATTAGATTTTTTTTGAATGTCTCTTTATTTCCGTTTTCTGATATATTTTTTGATCTGGTTTTCACGAGCTGAGGTTTCGTGGTGATGGTAGTAAACCCACCAAGGTAATCAATCGATGATGGATGTAATTATTAGGATAAATTGGGATTGTTATACTTATCAATGAGCAGCCATTCCCCAGACGCGGTTCTGACTACAATGCAATGATCATTAACGACGTATTGAGTTTTATGATAAGATCGGTACAATTATTAATGGTTAACATGTAAAATTTATAATTTATTTATAATGCACCCACCAATGAAAATAACGATTATTACTTTCTAACCCCACCTAAGTGGTGTGCCTAACGGTCTTAACATAGCTCTAGTTTCAGCACTTATTAAATTATTATCATTAAGGTATATAATTGGACCATTATTAGGTAATTTTAACCGTCTTGAATTAAAGTAGCCATTTTTTCCTTGATCTAAAGCCGAAAAAAGTCTCAATCTAGTCAGCATAGAAAATCCTCGTTTGGTCTTCGATTTGTATGATAACGCGCCATTTTGTGCGAGAAAATAATTGGTCGGCTGACCGCCATGTTGTTGATTGTTATTTGATGTTTTGGGAACACTAAGCTCTTTTTCGCCTTGGCTGTTTCTTTTTTCGTTCTTGAAACTTTGAAGAATAGTCTGCGCCAAAGTTTGCACTTTGCTTAAATCTCCAGATGAATCTGAAAAATGAAATTTGATAAATCAATAACCAGTGGTGCAACTCAAATGGCTCACAAATATATCGCTGTCCTACAATCTTCCGAATATTGGCGTAGGTTGAAACGATGTTGAGGGTGAGTCTACATGTAAAATTAAAAAAAAATGTTAATGACTTATTTACACACATTCGTGTAATTGATAAAATCTAGCTTAAAAAGATTTTGAAAACATTCTATTCTACTAAGATTTATCTTTTTTTAAAAAGACAAGGAGGCAGTGGAGTGCTACCTGATTATTTTTCAATAAATAATTGAATCTGAACCGAATTGATTTTTTTTAAAATATAGTCAGCTCTAACATTTATTTTAACAGCTCCTTTTTACATTCACAATTCCTACATTTGACAGTTACTATTTCAAAGTTTAATTAGCTATAGATTTTTGATAAAATATGAAAAAATAGTGTGTTAGTGTTAATATTAATATATTTCGAAAATAAATAATTTGTTTTGATTGAGATGAATCTATTTATTAAGAGAATTATTTAACAATTTTCTTTAATACTAGATGTCGCAGAAGACTGTTTCACTCACCTAAAATTTTCTTGTGGAAATGCCTTAAAAGTAATAGGTTATAAAATTTAAAAAAATATTCGAAATATTTTAGTCTTTACTTACGATAAATAAATTATTCTGGAATATATGTACTTATAAGGAACAAAATATATCCGTTAATTTTGAGTTTAAACATAATATGTTATATTATTGACAGTAAATTTCTCTTTCTTTCTATCAGACATAAGTCTTCGATTTTTATTACAAATCAATCATCTTATAACGAAAAAGGTTGTAAAATAAATAAAATAAACCAATCCAAAAAATATTATAGTGATTATACTCAATATAATATTTTATCAAAAAAAAAACATGTATACATACACAATTTTAATGATAAACTATGCAATAAACACGAAATTATTTTCAAGTAAAGAATTTTCTCTTGGACAAATAATAAAAAACAAAAATCATGATAAATATACACATATAATATATAGTTTTTAAGCCGAAAGCCGAAATTGCTATCGACGCATAAAAAATATTTAAAACAGTAGAACTAAAATACTTTAATATTTTTACCCTCTGATAATGGAGTTCTACCAAGTAAATGCCAAATCAACTAATAATATAATATATAGGTAGATATTGCGTATTGGATTGTAACTTCAAAAATAATTTATTGTTACTGGGGTATGAACTGAAAAAAAAATAATTATAAATATGAAAACAATTTCATCAGAATGAGAATTTCATCAATGAATCAGCGAGTTTTTCTGAGAAATAGGTGAGGTAACAGAAAAAGTGTGAAAAACTAAAATAAAAACCTCTGCGATTAAACACGTTCACAAATACTATAAATACATCCAAAACAAATTGAAAAGTTAAATATAAACATCACGGGCTCCCCGATATTTTTTTTAACAATGAAATTTAAAAAGTCACATTCTTTAAACTTGCGCAAGTCATTAAAAATATGAATGAAATATCCAACCAGCAGCATTTGTCTGCAAATTTTAACATAATATTTTGGAGTTTTACGTCAGCTAGGCAAACATTTTTTTTGCAATGTTCTTACTTCTTATTGTTAATTTTCCCTGTTGTGAAATTTGAAATCTTACCTAATAAAAAACTTTTTTAACTAATTTACGCGGGCTTACTAAGCTTCCCACCTTGAATTATATAAATATGTACATATAAAAAATATTATATATATATAGAAAAATATTTTCATCAGTAGAAACTACGTTTAATTTAATGATACAATTAAAATAAAATAATTTGAATTTAACATATCAAACTATGTAGCTTTATGTTTATATATGAAGCCGAAATTTCTTAATCATTAATAAGCCCGAATCATCCTTATGTAATTTGAGTTTTTTTGGCATAGTTGTAGCCCAACTATCCAAATCACTATTTTAATTTTAACCTTTCTTTTCCGAATAGAGTAAGGATTTAAGGACTAAAAAACTGATTGACGGCAAAAACGAGTCAAAAAACAAAAAAATAACAAATTTGGATATTTTATAAGATGTTACTAATTAATAGAACAGTGGACGCTTTATGTTTTTTTTTGATATTTTAATTCTTTTTTTTATTCGATAAACTTGCTTTTTTTACTTTCGGCATCACACCGAAGATGATACCTCCTCAATGATACAGTTAAGATACATTTTATTTAGATACAATTTGATAGGCAACAATAAATAATAATTACAAATATTTAGATATTAATAACGGTTAATTAAATACAAAGAATTGGTATAATTACAAGTAAAAAAAAAACAATTAAAAAATAATAAGCAAGAATGATAGTTAATTTTAATTATAGTATTCATCTTTTGTGAAACTTCGAAACCCGTGATTAAATCGCGTTTTAGGAAATAATGGAATTCGAAAACCGGTTTTTGTAGAAGCCCTACTACACAGACATGTCCACCGTTGTCATAACTCTTAAATACTTTTTTTTCTCTATTTCACATTTTCGAACGACTGAGTTCACGTATTGTTAATGTTCATAGAATACATTACCTGTGAGACTAATCAACCCATCACGCCAATGGACGAATTTTTCTTTGATTCGGTTTTTTCTTCGTGTTAAGCATTGCTCGTCATCGTTGGTATCGCATCTTTTGAAAATTCTCGAAAACAGCCATCTTTTGTTTTCTTGTAACTGTAATCGCTTTCGGCTGCTTAAAGCATGTTCAATCACGCTGTTGGATAAACTTGTTATGGGTATAATCCTATAATTGCTGCGTATTTTTTTTCCACCTTCGGTTCTTCCATATTTAAGCAAAAAATACATCTCAGAAATTGTATTTTGATCGACATAATCTTTGCCAATATTTAAAAAATCTTTTTGTTTGATTGGTCGGTCGTATTGCCGGCTCAAACTATTGCTATTTTCATTATATACCATTCTAGGAATCCAATATTTTTCATCGTTTTCCGAATATAAAGATAATATATCTATCAAATTAATGATATTTCTTTTCGTTTCTGCTTGAAAATCTTTTAGTACATTAGAAAATCTAGCATCAATACTATATTTTCTCTTCGTAGTGACTAAGCCATTTTTAAATATCATATTTGGAATTCTTCTATGAAAAATATTAAGCAAAAATTTAGTCGCAATAATGACGTTTTCTCTATGGTGCATTGAATTCTTGTCAGAACTTTTTAAATTTGGAATATTAATCCTTGTCAAACTGTTCAATCTTCCGTTTGCATATGCAGTCCCGTAAAGTTTTCTTCGTGTTTTCCACAAAGCTTCAATTACTTTTGACGGAAAACCACACAATAAGTCACAAAGCGTTTTTAATTTCAACGCGTATATATGTTTTTCACGTGTCCGCATTTCCGGTAGTCCGTGAGTAAAATAACCTCTGTATATATTTAAATGACAGCAGTCATAATTTGGACCCGGAAACGCGAACGGGAAATATTTTCTACCATATTTCAAAATGTTTGGTACCACGAGGTTCCTGTGCGAATTTTTAAGTAACATATTACATTTATTTGAATGCAATAGGCGTTTCTTTTCAAAATAGTTCTCATTATGTTGTGAAAATTCATATGCTTTGTCCATGAACTCAATAAGTAAGCGTTGCATTAATTTCCATAGTGTATCTTTATTGTATATTGTTTCTAAACTACCTCTTTCATAAACAACATTCTCACTATCATCTTCATTATCTTGTTTATATTTATAAATACTCTTGTTCCTTTTAATATTTTGTCTTACAACACATTCTTCTGTGCTGAAAACTGGAGAAATAGCTAACTGAAGTACAAGTACCAAGTATATTTTCAGGAGCATCTGTAAGAAAATAAAAAAAAACAATTTGAATCGGGTTTCAATAATAATTTATCTGAAGTGAAAACACATGGTCTAATAAGGCATGTCAACAAGAACTAAATTTCAGTTATTTAAGTGTTAACATAAAAGGATAAGATTAAAACAAGACTAGAAGTGAGTGACTAAGGTCTCCAATCCCGGGCTTTCGTCCAATTTTGTAATCCCGAAATCCCCGATTGTGTTGTGGGAACATGTCAAGAGCTTCTTTTTGAATACGTTCAATTAGGTGCTTTTTTCATGACAGAATAAACTTAATAAAACCAAGCTAAATACGTCGTTTTTTAGCTTACGGCAGCGGTTTCCAACCTGGGTGGCGTGGGCTATTTCAAAGTGAGGCGCGAACAGTCCAAAATATTTATTTACCCTTTAAAACTTGTCTTTATTAATATATGAAATAAAGGATGGGGAGGCGCGAAGGTATTTTTTTCTTCAAAGGGAGGCGCAGTAACATAAAGGTTGGAAACCACTGACTGACGGTAAAGCATTTTAATCACTAGTCCAACCGATACAAAAGTAAAGATTAATATGATCTTTTCGTGACACTTCTGCCCCGTTCATATCGTTTTGTAAATTATTGCATACCTATATTTTGTGTTTATTTTCATAGTTATGCATCATTACCCGAATATATACATATAATGAAATCCAGTAACGATTTATGAGCACACAATGAAATAAGTCAATGATTAAAAAAGATGAACTCGCCCAGATTTACCGACAGTCGAAAGGTTCAATCGATAATGACCACGTCGCCAGGTGTTCACGCATGATTGATAATCAGATATTTTACACTCTCGGATTTCGCGAATGATAAGCATATCGGTGCCATACTTAGTTAGGCAAACAGAACTGACCGATCTCTGAAAACTCAAATATTTCATTGAATAAGTTAAAAATACAATATTATCATTCGTGATTCAATATTGCGAAAATAACGTATTTTACCTTGCCTTTTAACTAAAATATGAAATAATAGAGTTCTTTGAATATACTTATGGATTATTGCATACATGATAGTATATATTATTATTGTATAATAATTATTTTGAGTTTCACATGTCTAGTTTATTTTCTCCAATACCGTATTAATTATCTATCTATGTAATGAGATACTTAATGACATGGCAGGGCTGTGGAGTCTAAATCGTGGAGTCACTGTGGAGTGGTGCTACTGCATGTTATTAAACCTTAAAAATATTAGAGATATGAAAACATTAAAAACAGCAGAGGGCTGCCAATGTGTTAACAAGTGGCTCGCTTAATCTGAAAACATCTTTCTCGGTGTTCGGGAAAGGAAAGATTTTTTATCACTCCTATTCAATTATATGCAACACTTATATTATTATAATATAAGCAATCGATTGTTACTAAATATACACAATATGTAACGATATGCAATTTTCCGTAAACTTATCAAGTTAAATGGCTAAAAATGTAATACTGTGTATACTGAAGCTGTCGTAGATAATATATAAATCAGAAGTTGCACTTATAAACTAATTTGATCTGAGAATATTGTTTTCTTTTAAAATAACAAGGGGCTCACCGGTCTCAGTAAAACTTAACAAGGGGCTTGCGCGAGCCCCTCCAAGCCCACCCATGCTCTAAGACCATCCTAATTATCTATATATGTGATGAGATATGATGCTGTGGAGTCGAAATCGTGGAGTCAGACGGTTTTTATCGGAGTCGGAAAAAACTAACGACTTTGACTGTATACAAATCGCTGAAGTCAAAAGTGGTGCCACTGCGTGTTATTAAACCTTAAAAGAGGTACGAACACATTAATAAAAAATATGATTTCTAATAAATAAATAAATAAATAGTATTTTGTAATATTATACAAAATTACGAAATAATTTCTCAATTTTTAATCGAGACAATGATACAAAATACTGATTCACACAAGCCTCTCCCCGCCCCGTTAACCTAAGAAATTGTAATTATAATTAATTATATGCAATATAAGTAAGCCAAATGTATATGAAAATTAGTCTATCACTCGTTTTGATTGGTGAAATAATAACTGTATGTGCATACTAGTAACTAGAAGGAAGATAAATGATTGAAACAATTGCAGACCATTTCAGGGGAGGAAAAAAAGCTAGCGAATTGGGTTTCACCTTTTAGTATCTCCAGACAATCATTACATGGGTGAATTTTAACTCACTCAGTTTAACTTCATCCGTGAGATATATCTGTGAATATATTAAAATTCCATAGAGCACTTTCATTAGAAATCTTAAATTTAAAATAAATGAGTTAATAGATTAAAATATAATAGTATTTAATACGAGAAATAAAATTTCTTAGACTTTTTATTGGCAAGTAAAAAGTTTTCGTTTTTTGCAGTAATATAGTTTTTTGTCTCTTGTCAAATTTACCCAAATTCAAAAGAAGTGCTGTTGCAGTATTGGTGACGAATTACTGCTTGGTACTTACTTGATGTGATGTAAGCCGGAAATATAATTTGACACGTTATTGCAAAATAAAAAAGCTATTAAATCAAAATGCTTTTTTTATAAAGCACGTAAAAGCGAAATGGTTTAATCAAGACAACTCTCTAAGCTCAGATTTTTATCGTTGATTTTCTTTTTGAGATTCGTCATCGGATGTCAAACATGAATAAATCGGATGTCAAACAAAGAAAAATATGGCTTTGTTTGCGAAACTCTCTCTTGCTTCGATATTTAATCTTAGTCGTTACTTAGCGCCACTAAACAATGATCTAGAATCAATAACAGAAAGTTTTACCTCGGTGGGGTGATACGAATTCTTCAGTTGGATTTCTTAGTAAAATATATTTAACGCGTGTTTTAATAAGGCCCAACGACATAAGTGGGTCGAGATGACATTTTCATATTTTAAAAGGAAATGCATTTGCAAAAGTAAAATTGCAATCAGGGAGGGAAATGCAATCTGAGAGTGAAATAGGTTTTAGAGTGACAACTGATTTCATTTGCGGGTACAGCAACTGTGATATCTCTGTTTCAATTTTCTAAGATTAGTTTATGAGCGAGACTAGCTGCGAGGTTCGTGCCGTCGTCAATAAGGTCATAGCTTTATGTAAAGCATAGGTGTACAAATTAACCATATCGATTTTCAACTTTAACATAAAATTCCATGTAATTGTGAAACGTGATTGATAAAAAACTGTTTATGAAAAACCTATTCTTTTGTTATTTTGTTTGTAGACTCTTATGTCATCGCTAATACTGCATCAACAATAATTACCTTGAATTTGGGTAAATTTCACATGAGAGCAAAAAACGGTATTACTGCAAAAAAGAAAACGTTTTACTTAAGCTTGGTATTGCAATAATTAATTTATGCGTTACGCGTTGAAAATAAAGATTTGTGAAATTTAAAAAATGTGCTAATGATATAAAAGATAAAGAGAGAGAAAAGACCTATATATATATTAAATCCATGTCTACTCAAAATGTAGAGTATATGACTTCCTAATGGAGGCGTTCCAATGGAAGTTTTTTCTACGATAACTGTTTATTACTCAGTTTCTCAACCTTTCTTTTTCGGATGATAGGGTTTGGACGTGAATAGTGGTTAACTAATTGCTCTTGCTCCACTTAGTTATTTTAGTATTAAAAGGGTAAAAGGTAGTCTTTAAACATCACAAACACCCATACATTCGAACAGGAATCGACAATACGATTGAATATAATGATGTCCGTACCGGGACTAGAGAACACGTGAGATCCGTTACGAAAGAAAACTAATATAAGCAGTGGCGGATTAAGCAGATGGGAGGCCCCAGGCGCAATAAAACTTGGAGGCCCTGTTTTTCAGATAACATAAAAATTACAGAAAAATATAAGTAAAATAGTAAACATACGTAAAAATCTGAACAAAAAGTATATGGGATATATTATAAACGCTATTTTTGAGGCCCCTAAGATTCGGAGGCCCCAAGCGCGCGCCTCATTTGCTTATAGGATAATTCGCCACTGAATATAAGTATCAATTCTTATTTTAATAACCGTATTACTCTGTTGAAAAAACTGGGTTTAAAATGTAGAAAATTTACATCAAAATAATTAATAACCTAGTGTGAAAATGATTGAATTCAAAACAGATAATTCCTACTACAAGTATTAGACAGTGGCGGATTAATCTATAAGCGAATGAGGGGCTATAAGCGAAGAGCTACACAAAAGTACTCTCTCGGCAGGTTGATGTTTACATATTGAAATAAAAAAATGTTACACAATCTTCTTTCACTTGCATGTATAAAAAAACTCGAAATGGTATTTTATTGTTTTGTCAATGTTTCAAAAAATGTGAATTGAATTGAGATAAATGATTCACTAAAAAGATGCGACAATCAATAATAATAAAAAAAATTACAACTCAGTTTAGATGTGTCAAAACTTTGGTCAGCCATGATATCTCTAAACTACCAATTTCTAGTTGTAGCAATATGGAACTAAGTCATCGATATATGGGGCTCCAAAAATATATTAAATGTAGGTAAAAAGTTTTATCGACGTGTTGTTGTGAATAAAAAAAGATTTCACAAATAATTAATGATATTTTTTTGTGATGCCCCCTCAAACAAAGATAGTGGGGGCACAGCAGATTTTTTTTCTATATTAAACAATAACATTATTTTAAATATTATATGTTATAGATTGTGTATTTACTATTCAACGCGTATTTTTCTAGATTATTTATATAATTTTTACATACAATATACGTCGATTTTTCAAAGGTTTTTAATCCAGCCCAGATGACATTTAAATACATATATATATATATTTTGAATAAACTTACAACACGTGTATTAATATTGCTTATTTTTCTTTCCGGTTCGTTAAACTTTCGTAAAGACTGCGTTTACAATAATTTTATTTACCTTCAAGCCCACTATATCTAGGGTTTCTCTTCCAGCACCCGAGCTCCCGAGATCTCGATAAACCGGTAGTCAATTTTTCCAGGAATTTTTAAAACACGATCCCGGGAAATGAAAAATATGTTTTTTTTTTAATTTATGATGTAATTTTGAACCGAATTATTCCCCCGTTATAATTCGACGTGCATATTGCACCCATTAGAGAAAATAAAGTTTAATAACAGTATTTGACGACAAGTTATTGCCTTCGACAACATTAATATTTTATTAATGTTCCTATTATCACTGCTATACTTTCTGCATCAATTATTTATTTTTGGAATATATATTCATCTAAGGCGACTTATCAAAAAATAGAATTGGAACAACAATAGTAGTACAAATTTCTGCGTCAATCTTGAAACTCTTCACGCTTGCAAGCTGGGGTAGGTAAGTAAAATTTTCAGCAACACATTTATATTACTTAATTATTTTACAGTATATTGAGTATTGTTCCAAAGTATATGTTATACATTTGATTGGCTTAATCGTTATTGCATATTTTTATAAGTAATAAAGTATATAATAATAAAAAAAACCAGCCTCTTCTCCGGAACTCCACGAACGTCTCTGAGATTAAGCGAGCCCCTTTCTAACGTACTAGCAGCAAGTAGCTGATTATATTGTTTTAATATATTTAATAAATACATATTTATTTTACTTAATTAATTTAGTGTTAAATATTTAGCCTTATGATTTTTATCTTTTCCATTCTTATGTGTCTAATTTTACAGTGGAAATCCCGGAATCAGTGAATTTAAGATTTTATGAGAAACCCTAATCATAACGCAATGCCTACACCAGAAAATATTGAAATACATTCAGACTGAATTGTGATCAAACGAAAGTTTGTCTTTGATTCAGTGACGATTTTAAGCTTTACGTACATTAAGAATTTTTCGACAGGAAAGTAAATAATCGCCGAATATCCCGTTCTTAGAATTGTTGTTTTCCCAAAAATTATACAATTGTTCAGGTCACGAAAAAAACTATATGTATGTTTTTTTCTGTACCTACTGATTGTATTTTGGTTTAGTTTAAGTATTTGTGTGCGAAATATGTATGTATGAACTTTTGGTATAAAAATTTTAGTACTTTCCGTCAGCGGTGGGCTGCGGAAATATTAACAAGGGGCTCGATTAATCTCAAAGATATTTTAGGCGATCTGGGGAAGGGGTGATTTTTTTATTACTCTTATACAATTATAATTTATAATGTTACCTAAACAGTTATTTTGAATATCAATATGCAATGTACCGTAAGGCAATGATTAATATCACTAGATAACAAAATGTATTAACCTAAATTACATTGCAAGAGTCTAGACTGTAGAGTAAGAGAGAGACCGATATTTATATTTCTAATCCAATTCCATCTTCAAAAAAATATACTCAAGCCTTCGTAGATTAGTAAATATGTACTGCGTTTTTAAATATAATCATAATGCATATTAATACATGATATTACGTATATATCTGAGAATATTGTTTTTCTTCATTTAACAAGCAGCTCGCCGGCCTTCGTCAAATCTATCAAGGGGCTCGCGCGAGCCTCAGCAAGCCCCCCCCCCCTCCCAGCCCACTCCTGCTTCCAGTGGATTACGTGGTAACTTTGTGTGAGCTCTATATATTCCACATATTGAGTAACAAATTTTGACACGTATCGCTTCTTTGAGAAAAAATCTTCAAGAAAACTATCATTAGATTATTTACGAATTAACTTAAATTAATGCTTATTACCAACATATAAAATACAAATTCAAGATTGAGATTTTTACCTTTCTACGGGAAATTAATTAATTTGACAAATTCAAAATATATTTAATTTGTTTTCTTATACCGTATTCAAGATATGCGTATTATGATGCGCAGACGACGCAGAACAGCACAGTACAGTTTTGACAGATGGAGACAGGCGAAGCAGACATATTAGACGGGTGTATGCTGGATCTATAAAACATATAAAATATGGAATATATAAAACAGATCACCGTCAGTCCCGCTCGGACTACTGGGAAGTAGAGCTTGCAATTTCCCGTCAAATTTCAAGGTAGCTGACACCAGTATGTATACCAAAGCGTGTTTAAATGATAATAGATCAGGGGTGGGGAACCTTTTATTCTCTCTAAAGGCCGCACTAATTTTTCTGATTCGACATAAGGCCGCAGTAAACATTGACTAGTGAATCTTTGGTCGGAAACAGGAATTGACGGTCAGAATATATCAGGAATTTACGAATTTACATACATTTACAGTATTACAGAATCGACCAGAAGGCCGCACTACAGTAGCAGAAAGGCCGCAGGTTCCCCACGCCTGTACTAGATCTTAAAAACAAAACACATTCTGGATTCATATCGGCAATAATCCTTCGTTGTAATATGCCGTAAATGTCCCTGATTCGCGATAAAATAATTTTCAGCAATTACCGACGGTCGGTTTTCTTTGGTTAACCGGTGACGCAAGCCCTACTACAAAGTTATCAGCGAAATGAATTACGAAACTGAATCTGACCCTGAATTTCTGGGTTTTTGAAATTGTTTGAAAGTCCTAAATTGTCGACCAAAGTGCTAGCAGCTTGATAAAATTTTAGCAGCACACCACTGAGTAAGGGTTTTAATAAACGAAGCTACGTGGAATATTGTTCCAAATGGAAATAATATTATGTGAAATTAATTCAAAGATTTCATTTAAAAAATATGCTTAGCCTTTTGCTTGTTTGAAATATATTTTCAATTATTTTCTTTAAGATTTTGTGATGACGTACGAACTTCTATCTACAAAAATTTTGTTAGCTACAAACATTTTTCTGTATTAAAAAATGATTGCGAAGTTACGATTATGTATAAAGTATTTCAGTTGACAGTTCAAGTAACAAAACTTTCTTTGCATTTATAAATAAAACATTACTCTAAGTTTAAAAGGCTGTTGAGAAACCATGAGATCCCATGGCAATAGATGTGGAGTCGGATTCGTGGAGTTAGACTGTTTTTACTGCATTCGTAGTCGGAACAAAAACTAACGGCTCTACGCCAATTTTAAACATTTTGTGTATATAAATCTCTAGCTCCAAAAGTGGCGCCACTGCACGCTACTGAGACTAAAAAAATATTAAAGATCTGAATCATTAAAAAAAATGAAAAAATATATCGTAAATAAATATTATTTTGTGGAATTCAAAAAATCAGGGAAAAAATTATGTATAGTATGTATGCGTAGTGTATAGGGTAACCAATCTCTATTGGACACTTAACATCCCAATTGGGCACTTAACATGAAATCGTGTATAATTTGAGAAAAGTTTTGGTGTCGGAATTTTTCATTATTTCATTTCCAATTTTTAAAAAACCAGGAATTTGCCGTTTTGCCCAAAATGTCACCGTGACTCGTTTTCCCGATTCCGGGATTCGGGATCCCGGGATTGGAAAGCCTAGTAATATGACAAGTATCTTGAAAAAGAACGACACTTCTTGCTATCAAAAAAATCTCCAAATTATATACCGCCTGGGGCCTTCTAATAACACTTAATCTACCATTGATTCAAGTGCTGCTCAATACAAGAGAAGGGCAGCATACATGATACACATATACAGAATGGTACATGATACACATGTACAGAATAGGGCATCCAATCCCGACTCTTTTTGTGATCCCGGGATTTCGGGATTCACCGTAAAATCGTGTAAAAATTGCTTGAGATTTTTTAAGAATTTCGGGATTCACAATTATTTAGGGATGCGGACTTTCAGGATCCCTGGGAATAGTCATAAATTGAGAGATTTTTTAAAAAAATCACGAAAATAAGGTCGAACACGTTTTTTCAGATCGACGACTTCAAAAGCCTGGGAATTTACAGATTTCACAATTATTGAAAAATGTGAGAGCCTTTTTTATTTTTTTCAGCTCGCAAGCTGCCTTTAAAAACTTAAAAATTTAAACATTGCACTATTATTCAAAAATGTAAGAACTTTTTTAAGCTCGCTCCTTCAAAAAAAGTAACGAATATAGGGCACCTTAGAAGAAACAGATAAATATTTAAAAAATGACAATAATTGGCCTTTCATTTCAATTAATATTAATGATTACGGCGATGTTGGCACGGAAACCAACACTCGTTACCACTGTGTCACGAATCCGTGTAAACTGGAAAACCTTTGTAATGATTTGTTGGCATGGGCGTGTAAAGGCGCCTTTAAGAGGGTGAAAATTTTTAGCAACACGTGAACGTAAAATTTCGAATAATGACTGAACGAAATTATTGTAGGCAAAATATTGGTCACCAATGAAAAAAAATTCACGACTGTTTATGTTTATGTAACAAAAACAAAAAAAAATAGAATTTTTTGGTTTACGCAATTCTAATAACGTGAAAAAATATTTTTCTTGACTTGTGATGTTTATCAGTTATAAATTGTTCACTGTCATTTCTCGGTGAAAAGCAGTTACATACATTGAAAAGAAAAGAAAAATATGTGCGAAATTTGTATAAATAATCCTGTATTATATATCGACTGTGGAAAGGAAAAAGGACGTAACCCACACATACCAAATTTTACAGGAGGCGCTAAAAACGTGTTTTGATGATTTTGTGATATATTCAAATTATGAATTATACACAACCCTAAAGTGCACGGAGACTTCTAAACTGGTGTTTAATTGACATAATCTAATATTAATTAAATAAATTTTCTAGGAAAAACCTTTATTTCAGTCTTTTTTCTTGGTTTTAATTTTTTACAAGGTCATTTTGTCAAACTTGAAAGCTAAATTTAGATCAGATTTAAAATATCAAAGTATTTTAGTTCTACAGTTTTTAATGATTTATGTGTTGATAGCTATTTCGGCTTGCGCCATCGTCAGAACTAACTAAATTTAGATACTTATTCATTTGCAGCTTGCATCCTTTTGATAGAACGTGCATCAAGTTTAATACGTTGTGATTATCGAAAAAAACCTGTTTTGAAGAAAAAAGTCCTTTTTCCTTTCCACAGTCGATATATATTTTATATTTTTTTTTTAGTTAAAAACATATATTTGGTATTACAGCTTAAGCCAATGCCTCAAATATTTTAAAGTTAAAAGATAATACGAGAAAAAACTCGATGAGCATTTTAGTAATGTAATTGACATCACAAACATTCATGTCTTAGGTCTCAAATTTAAATTGAAAATTTTAACATAGACCTTACCGGGAATGGAACCCAGACCCACCTGGTTGGCGTGCAAGCTCTAACCAAATATACCACAACTGGCGAATATATTATATTTCATCAGTTGATAATGCTCGCGATTAGTGAAACCGACCCTGGTCTCAATAAATATTGTGAAATATATACAAAAATATTATATTTGTATATGTACCACCCAATTAGCTTATATTTATTAAATAAATATAAATTATTCTTTATGGATTGATTCTTACTATTTATGCTATCATGGGCTCGAATCCCCAAATGAATTTCAATCGATTTGCGAATTTGTACCTAACGGAGTTGGTGTCTTTATTCCTATCTTCCTTAATCAATCTTCAAAAATGGCCCATGATGGGAGCAATTAACATACAACTTCATGTACAGAGAATATATATAGACAAATAGTCTTAAATCAGTTTTCGTAAACAATACCTTCTATTAAAATTACTATTAATAAATAGTCTATGTAAGTATAGGGAGAGGACATTATACGGAAAAAATATTTTATCAATACAGTATTTTAGTTAGAATTTTAACGGTGGAAACATTATATAGAAAGATAAGTGAGATCAAAAATCTAAATAAGTGTCTTGGTTAAAGATAGGGTCTCCAATCCTGGGATCCCGCTTAATTTTGTGATCCAGAAATCCTTGGATTGTGATCATTGCACCATCATTGACGCGTAATATCGAATTCTGTCATTTTTAATTTTCTCTGATATTCAAACCGATTTATTAATTTCCACATCGTATTCTGTATTTACATATGTGGGTCATATGAAGCAATAGAACAGGGTCTCTAACCAGTGGGGAACTCCTCCCTGGGAAGGAATTTCAAACTGCCAGGGGAGGCATAGTTAAATCGGTAGATTCTTGTTTTATATTTATTATTTAAAAGTGATATTTTACATACATGACGAATTCATCAATTATTTTTCATAAAATAATATCACATGCACATGGACGACATTTTTTAATAAAGGAATTTTTGAATTGGCATTCTCTCTGCGTCCCCTTTATTTAGGGTCAGATTGAGGACGAGTTATAAATGCATTATTATTTAATTAAAATACGAACTCTAATAAGATTATCACACTCTGAGCAGGGGTGGGTTTAAGGAGGTTCGGACGAGCTCGCGTGAGCCCTTCGTCAAATTTCCCTTAGCCGGCGAGCCCCTTGTTAACCAAAGAAAAAATAATTCTCAGATCAAATCAGTATCTAACTGTTACTTTTGACATATACATATATTATCTAAAAAATTGAAACATAATTGTAACGATAGTACATATTTCTTTGCATTGCGTTTTGTTACATAATTAGAGCATACCCTCCAAGGACGAGCGTAACCATATGGTAACAGTAAACACCGTTGTCTATTGATCCCACTATTCACCCCTTTTCTACCTGAATATCGTTTCTTTTACTCATATTTGGTTAAGAAGGGTACAGACTTCAGTTAGTCATCAGCTGCGGGGACAGAAACGGCCACCAAAAGCACATACAACTTTTTGAATTTCCGTTTTTTTTAATGGACTTTTTGAAACTGTTAGTTTTTTTTTTATCAAAACATCAAATTGTTTACAGGTCTTTTGCTTATATATTTGTAATGAAATTATGTTGGTCTAAAGAGGTCAAATTGTAAATATTTTTTAAAATTTCACGTTTAGCTATATTTCAACCCCGAATGTTTGCGAGCCCATACGGTCACTTTTGTCCTTACAACTGTCCGTACACAATATTACACGGTATTAAAAGGATGAGCATGGCCATATAGTCGTGCGGGGTTTCTATACAACGACTTTGCGTTTTTTTTTTTAAATTTTTGTTAGGAATAAAAGTTATCCGTGACTTCAATATGATGGTTTAACAAATATTTTTTTATCGGAGAAAAAGCTCTCGTCTCTGGAGGTTTAAGTAACATTCGGTTGGTTAAATAATTGCAACGTATAATTATTGAGGATCTCAGTTTCAAAACCTACCTAAAGACCGTTTTCGATTTTTTCAAATTTTGATGCCAACTTGTTCTCTATTTCGATACACAATCAATAAATTTACAATTTCAAAACCTTTCTAAATACAGAGAAAACGTGTTTAGTCTCAAAACCTACTCAAATCCAAAAAGTCCACAGCAGTTTTTTGCAATTTGTCAACAATTTTGGTTTTTGGAGTAAGGTAGGTTTTGAAACTTAGGAGCTCAATTGTATAAGTGAGTGGAAAAAATCCACCCCCTCCCCAGAACACCCCGAATTGCTTTGAGATTAAGCGAGAACCCTTTTAACGTATTGGCAGCCCACCGCTGACTCTGAATGAATAGAATTTGCACTCTAGAGTCTAGAGCAGGCGCGGGGAACCTTTTAATTTATAAAGGCCACATTCATTTATCTGATTCAACATAAGGCCGCAGTAAAGAAAACGTTGACTCTCTCCCCACTTTTTTTTTCGACTGTCGAACATATAATGGGTTGATTACGCTCTTTTCCCCAAAAGTTTGCGTATAATTTTTTGATTAAAGTGAGTATTTTGATCAAGTCAAAAGGCCGCGTCAGAGTAGCCAAAAGGCCCCAGGTTCCCCTCTACTGGTCTCTATACTGAAGCTTTTATTCTGTACAAGCATCAGTTGTTAGGCCCATGTAAGAGGATTCGCATCTCAAATATGTGTTATTTACAATAGTAACAATTCTTATTTTTTTGTGTTGACAATGATTGACTACAAAATATAGAAAGTTTAACGAATATAAAAGAATATAAATAAATGACTTACCATTTTCGTTTAGTTAAAAAGACAGGATTCAGTTTCCACAATATTATCAACATTTATATGATATTCGATTACACATAATATTGTCAAGCACGTAAGCACTCTTTGCTACTGTTTTTGGTGGTTTCTAATAACGTTATAGTAATAAAACAAGCAAATATAGATATCACTGTTTGAAAAAGATCGCATTTATTTTATCAACTGAAAGCAAGTTAACGTTTTCCCTATCACCCGCACTAGAGCACAGTTTAAAAACTTGTGGTAATATTTTGAACACGTCCATCACTTTAAGAGAAAATGAAGACTTTTAATTCAGTACGCATGCGTATTTAGTTTCCCCTTGCAGCAGTTTAAATCTCACATGAATGATGGGGATTATTAAAGTTTTAAAGATCTTACTGTGATTAATACGACTCTGTTTCTGATACCATGTTATATCAACATTTGAATATTTCTAGACTGTGAACAGTCTCAAATTGATAATTGTCACAATACAAGCTGACAAATAATTCTTTACTGAAGAAAAGAATTATTAGTTATCTTGTATTGCCCCGTTCAGAATTTAATTGTCTTTTTTTTTTAAATATTTAACAAAACAGCTCATACCAAAGTGTCAAATACCTATTTTGAAGTTAAAAGAAAGATCATACGAGATAAGCTCGATGTGAAGTCTTTTGAGATCAATTTGAGGAGAATTGACATAACAAACAACGATATCTGTGATCTCAAGTTTATATTGAAAAAATCGAAATTCACCATTGACTTTACGTAGAGTTGAATCCAGAACCACCTGGTCGGTAGAGCCAATCTATAGCCTATAACCAACTAGACCAAGGTTTCTTAACCTTTTTACATCCGCGGACTACCAAAAAATCAAAAAATGTTTTGCGGACCACCAATATTAGCTTTTATAAACGGACATTAACTGTTTTTGAACTGCATAAAATTGTTGCGGCCCACCCAAAAATCTTTGCGGACCACCAGTGGTCCGTGGAGCACCGGTTAAGAAACATTGAACTAGACCACAACGAGCAATTATATAACAGGGACAGCCATTGTATTTATAGCGAAGGTATTTTTGGTTGATCGAGAATCTATAAAATGGGTTTTTATTGTTCTTTCATGGTATAATTACATCAGTCGATCGTCATCAATATGTATCAACTAAGGCAGGCGTGGGG
Organism: Himalopsyche tibetana; assembly: GCA_030503985.1. Lineage (NCBI taxonomy): Eukaryota > Metazoa > Arthropoda > Insecta > Trichoptera > Rhyacophilidae > Himalopsyche > Himalopsyche tibetana. Next base: position 36,423,915 of record JAPJYX010000014.1, on the reverse strand, counting down.
AACCTGTGGCCTTTTGGCTACCCTGGTGCGGCCTTCTGGCCAATTCTGTAATTCTGTGTTTTTTTTGTAAATTCGTAAATTCCTGAGAATCTGAGAAGTAAATTCGTGAATTCCGTACAAAGATTCCCTAGGCAATGTTTACTGCGGCCTTATGTCGAATCAGAAAAATGAATGCGGCCTTAAGAGAAAAAAAGGTTCCCCATCCCTGAACTAGGGCTTCAAAACCCGGGATTGCGATAGTACTAATACCGTGATTTCGAGATTAAGTACAAGAACTGCGAAATTCTCAAAAAAATGTTGAAATTTTAGGTATTCTAGCGAAAGCTAAAAAAAAATGGAGCCATTTTTTTTCATTTCAGCAATTTCGTAAATTCCTGGGTTTTTGGATTCTGGCAACAACTGAAAGAAATCGGCGAGCAAAAATTTCTCAATTCCAAATCCAGAATTTCTACACGATTTTATGATGAATTTTCATTCCCGGGATCACAAAAAGGGTCCGGGATCGGATGCCCTAGTATCAACAACGCTTCTAGAAAAATAAAATAAACACTAAGCGGTTTTTCATTTTTTACTTGCAATATAGTGTTTATATATTGCAAGTACAAAATTGACGATTTTGCAGACCTGTATATTGTACAGGTCTGTACAATTTGAAACTCAACATATGTGAATACCTACACTTAGTAGAATTATTTTATAACGATATTATTTTTTACCATGTCCGCTCCTAATGTGGAGCATATGGACTCCTAATGGAGTTTATCTCAACAGAAGTGTTTCTACGAGAACTGCTTATTACTCAGTTGCTCAACCTCTCTTTTTCCAAAGAGAGTAGGAATAGAAGGATATGGCTAGGACAGGACTAGTGGTTAGCTAATCTCTCTCGATACGCCCTTTTCATGGGATAGGACGGGTGGGAGGGAGAGATTCAAGACATCACATACATCCATGCCTTCGAACAGAAATTCATAAATCGATTGAAAAATCAATTTATAAAACTGTCCGTACTGGGATTCGAGCCCGTGACCTGCGTAGCCCGAAGCCAACGACGCTGACCACTCGACCACACAGGCGTCAAACGATATTATAATATTATTTATTAATTTTTAGCAATTTTCTTGGTAGACGCAACTTTTTCTAACGAGCTTAAAATCCTGAAATAATCAACTAACAATTTTCTTGTTCTTGCTTTTTATCTACTAAAATCGTCATATTTTTGCGTCGGTCATACGAGACACCAATTTTAAAGACTGTCTGGCTGATCAATGCATTACTTGGACCAGGGTTTCCTAAACTATGTTCCGCGGAACACACGTAACTAAATTAGGTTTTCCGACAATGGCGGGCTTAGCGCTAAGCGGACTAAGTCTAAGACTATCTTGGAATGTAAAATAGAATACGGAAAAAATACGTTTTTGTATAAACTCCTCTCTCCATAGAATGGTTTTCATACACAGTAACAACTAGAGAAGAATTCAAAGTAAATTAATTTTATGTCATACATATGTGATAAGACCAAGGCAGAAATATAGCAAAGAACGGAAACATATGAATTAGTTATAGAGACTTTTCGAATATTTTTTTAATGGAATCTATCAATGGTTGAAAAAAAAATGCGATAAAAAAAGTTAATAGACATTTACAAACAAGACATTGATGTGTGTAGTTTTGAAGATAAATTTGATCATTTTTATATATTTCTACAAAAAAACAATGACACTATACAAACCACACCAGACATCTATCGAACCGCCAAAGAAATGTCGTGTACATTTATAAATGTTGAAAAAGTTGTTTTTTTTTTTTAAATCCTTTATCTAATGTACGGGTTCCCAGCCTGGGGGTCGCCAAGGGTTTTCTGGGGGGTCGCCAACTTTTTTCGATTTCGAAATCGAGGATTTCAAATTCCCCGGTGAGCTAAAAAAAAAAACGAGTTTGGGGGACAATCCGGGGAAAAGTATAGCAAATCGAGGATTTCAAATTCCTCGGGGGGTCGCCTAGTCACATGGCTTTTATAAAAAGGGGTTACCACCCGAAAAAGGTTGAGAACCTATGATCTAATGCGTCAAGTGAAAGATCGTTTTCTGTTTTAAAGCGTGTAACAAAATATTTGAGAAGTACCACGGGAAAAGAAAGATTAAATAGTATAGCCATTTTGTATATAGAGCAAGAAATTTCAAGCCGAATTGACACTGCCAAAACGACTGATAAGTTTGCAAGAAATAAAGCAAGACGAAAATTTATTTTAAAATGTTTTTTTTTATTACTTTTATTATATTCTATGTTAATAAATCGATGAGTTTCTATGTATAATTTATTTTTTTCTAACTTGAGTTTGAGGGCCTCGAAATTTTTATCGCTCGGGGCCTCCACTTGATTTGATCCGCCACTGTGTTCTGAGCACCGACATAACTTGGAAACAACTATTTTGCAATATTTTCCCGAAAACTAGTTAGGATAATTGATGAGTTCCGAATCCATTTTTCGTGACAACTAAACCAGTAGACTTTAGCGCAAGCGATTATTATTTAAGCGCTTAGTTCGTACTGCCACTTCGGCAGTACAAGCGACGGGAGCAGAGCGACGAAAAAGTGACAGACCTTTTTCAAGCAAAAAACGACAGGAGAATGAATTTTAGAATGAAATAAAATTAAATATTAAGTAAAACTTTTGATGTTAAAAATAAAATATAATCCTTTTTCATCTTTAATTTACCGCAGCACCCCCAGATATTTTATCCACGAGCCGCCACTGATTATAACTGTATTTTCTGCAAATTACTAAGTTTCTGGTGACACATCTGTCAAGAAGAGTTGATTGAGAGTATCTTGATTAAAAATGACATTGTTTTAAATTTTTGGACATTAGGAATGGTTTTTAAATAAAACAACACAATTATATTCCTCAACTGCCAATGCAGTATGTATTTCATAGGTAATATACAAATATTTAGTTGAAAAAAGTTTCCAGCAGTGCTATTCTAGCGTGCATAGCACTTATTTTAGACAGTGTGAAATACTCGCAAACAATCATATTGAAATACAAATACAAAAACGTGGTGGGTATTTCAAACCATCCAAAATAGGTGCTATACCCATGGGAATAACACTACAGGTGATACATTTTGAATTGGTATTGCTAGCTAAAATAAAACAATGAAGAAAAAATTAAAATGAAAAGCCCTATACTTCAGTCCCACAGATGTTCAAACAGACACAAATGATTAATTATTTTAAGAAATAAGTGACATCTCTCCATTCATCCAAATAATACATTAAATAAATAACTTACACTGGAGTATGCAAACTTACTTGAATAAAAGAATATTTGGCCAATCAAGGGAATATTTTTTTTCACCTTAGCAAAATAATTCAACAACATACAACAAACTTAATCAGATAAAAATAGAAATACAATTTTTCATTTCCACGAGAGCTTACAAATCAGTCATTTTACAGTAAATAATTTTCCTTTAATAGTAATTGAATTTTGTTACAAAGTATCCAATCATGCTTCATAACATTTCCTCACATTTCTGCGACACACTACGAGTAAACTATAACCCGTATTTTTCAATAAACTAACAATATCAAAGTATTAAGTTTTACAGAGATTTTTTAATATAATTGAGATCTATATCAGCAAACTAGTGTGACGTGGCAGAGCAGTTGCAGAGCACTGTCTTCTCACACTATTCGTACAAAATAAATGATCCTCATTTTTAGTGTGTTCACTGTCAATACTTGGTGGAAAAGCATTAAATTGAAAAAAAAAACCACACAATATTCCTTTGTACTACTTGCACTTTTATTTAAAAAGATCAGGACCGCTTTCGCTCGTGACGAGCATTATCAACAAGTGGTGACTAATAGTAATTTCAAACATAATTATAATCTTGGAAATTTTAACAAAGTAATCATTTCATTAAGACTCGTATTTTTCCGATCTGAATTTTAATACAGTTTCGGTCATAATTTATATTACATTGGTCAGAACTTATATTAAATGGACATAATATATCGGTCACTGTACAGAGAGCAGAATAAATAATTAATGGTCAGAATTTATATAAAATATTTGACCGTATAATATTTCTATTCTGACCAAAAATTGATTTAAGCTCTGACGATTTAATTTGTTCCCTTTCATTATTTATGCTTTGTTAAAATTTCCACTTAAGCTTAATTACTCTGATGATTTTTGTTATCATATTTTAGAGGTATTAAAGATTTTAATTTGAGTCAATTTAGTGTAACTTGTTCATATTTTGTACTGTAATTTGTAAATTCTTTTCAATACAATTGTTTATTACACATTTATTATTTAATTTTGTTTTGCATAAATAACACTGTAAAATTGTATTCTCGTATCAATTGATAATGCTCGTCATGAGCGAAACCAGTCCAGATCTTTTTAAATAAAAGTGGAAGTAGTACAAAGGAATATTGTATTTTTTTTGAAATGATACTCAGTTCAAGTTCTTTCAATTTCAATGTACCAACACGCCACCATGTCAATCCTAGTCGCAGCCAGATTGTATATAGATGGTAGTTTAAACTGCATAAGCCGTCTATAATGAATAAATTTAACCAGAAATTGCAATTACAATATGTAAATATTTAAGAGCTCTTAAACATATTTGTTCGAAAGTCATTTCCTTACAACATTTATTTCTTTTCATTCTGTCTCTACTTCTTTATTATCAGGTATTGTTTCATTAACATTATTCAACTTAGTGGATATGCTCTAGAAGTCGATCCAAATGCTGTCGGTTTTTAGAGACCACGAAGGGGAGACCAGTGTGTTTGTGTAACAATATTAGACTTCGCTATGTTCAAACACTGTGGGGCGACCGTGTTTTAAAAGCACGTCTCCAGTGAAGCGGTTACAGGTTCATGAAACGCTACCGGTTCGCAAAAGTAGATGGATACCAGCCTCTTTGTTGACTCCAGTGATTTTTTTTCCTTTTAAGTCGTTTGATATATTTTGTTGAGATAACTATTGAATGGATCCTTTACACACACCATGTCTTCCTACTACCACATACCTTAATTATTTGATTACACATGATTAAGGCAATAAAAATATTCAGAAAAAGAAGACAAGATACAAAGAGGATATAAAAACATTCAGTCTCTCAAGTTTGAATAGAATTCGCATTGTTAACGCTATTTGTTATTTTATGATAACAGATTAAATATAATAAAGTTGCATATACTTTCCAGTTGCTTCAATTAGTTTATCCCTTTTAACGTATTGCCACGGACACCACAGGGGTGTTTTATAACAAGTGCAACATTAAATTAAGTTAAATATTTGAGAAAGATAATATCCTGATTCTGCAACTGAAAGACATAAACACTTATTGCTTTTGAAGTAAATATTCAAAACGGCATCCATTACCTTTTTTTGTTTAAGAGTATTATTTACGAACTTCTTCAATGTGCTTTCTTTTTCTGTTGTTTTTTTAAAGAGTATTATTAAGTTTTTCAAAGTTGTAACTGACAAGCCCTGAAATTGCCCTGATTGGCTTGTTTCTAACGCAGTACCTTTGTTACGTTGTTTGCTGGCAAAGATTTAATTATATGATAAAATATTGGTTTATTAATAACATTCCAGCTAAGCTTTCTCAAAAAATCAGGTAACTGTTAGAAAACTTTTAGGGTGTTCACTGTCAAAACAATACACTGAGGCGTGGACTATTGTAAAGAGAAGCGCGAACGTGTCTTTATTACTATAAGAAATGAAAGATGGGGAGGCGCGAAGATATTTTTTATAGGCGCAGTAACATAAAGGTTCGAAACCAATGATCTAAATTGAGTATGTATATAATATAAGGATTAATCGTAAGGAACGACATAAAAAACTAAATAAATTAAAAAATATGTTAATAACTCCATTTGTTTCATTCTGCTTATTTTCTTAATCTGAGAATGAGTTAGTAAAAACTGTTTTATAAATTATAAAATGATATTTTTTATGATGCAAATCAAAACAAAAAAATTACTATTTTTTATCAAATATGATAAATTATGCCGCACATTTGTTGAATTGGCCCGAGCAGCTTTTGAATTTTACGCGCAGCTAAGGGAAAATTGATTAAGACAACGGTTTCAGATACCATACTGAATCGGAAGAAGTAACAAATCATTCTTTTCATACATTTGATTATTAGTACTAACGTAAAACTAAATTAAAAACTGAATAAACAAGCTCATCTTTGCCGGATACGCCAGGTAAATATGACCACAGGTGTCACTTGTACAATGGGTTAACTTTAAAAAAGTATTTAGACTGCTTATCTGAAACTACCCTACTTTGCCCTGTTTAATTAAAACCCTGAATGAAAAGAGAGGTGGGAATTTTGAAAATACGAATCGCTCACCAGCCTAATATAATTGAGGAGTCCCCAGTATCAAACGCAGCCAAGTCACTTTGTGTCAGAGTCTAAAGTTTGTTTGACTATTTTGTATCTAAATTTTAATCCAAATCAACTTGAATATCTATGAAAAACCCAGACACGAAATGTCAACACATTAAACATTTACATTTCATACAGAATACTGAATGACATAATGTCAGCTGATTCAAATCCTGGTATTCGATTGGCTCACAATGGCTTGTAACAAGGCGCTTTTGGCTTGGCAACTTTTGATAGTAAAATCATTATTTAAAATTGATTTTTATAAACATTATAAAAAAGTGTACATCAAAAAAAAACATGACAAGACCGGATTATAGTTTGTCAAAACGCTAAGTTAATTTGGTTTGTCTTGTAGTGTGTAGGTAACTGTATATAATTAACTTTGTTATTCCACTGATTGTGGAAGCGCGCAGCTATCACACGATCAGTGGAATAAAAAAGCAATCAAATAAAAATGAATTCCCACCAAGATACTGCTGAATCCAACAAAAACATGTGTCATTCTGTAATATTTGTTGAATTATGTTCATTTTGTTTTGTTTTTTGGTATATTTTGAATAACCTGACAAGTGTTATTTTACCTACAAACTTTTTTGTTTTTGTTAATACAAAACCAATGCACCACTACCAATTTTGGAAGGCTAAACAGGCTGAGCCCGATGTAATTTTGAAAGAAAATGAATAAATTTGTAGGTGAAAACAAATCGGTTAATATCCGTGCACTTGGAATGCCTGAAGATGCCGAAAGGCGAAACCCGGGTCGTTAGCGACAAAACTCATGGAAAAGTACAAAATTCAAACAATTCAAATTTGATATTGAAATTCCATCAAGCACCCTCAGTCGAAATACTTAATTAAATCGGTTAATGTATTCAACAAATATTGTTCACAGAATTTTTATTATTTTAAATAAGTTGTCTCTAATGCATCATAATTCAAAAGCGAAAATGGCAACAGAAAAATAAATAAAGACATTAACAATAGTTAAAGATGGCTTAAGTCTTTGGTTTTAAGAAGGAAACTATTATTGGCCATTCTCAATCACTGTCGCCCACTTCTAAAACTTTACTCATTGAATTACTATCTTCGATAACGTCTACGCCGGACATTGCAGATTCCGGTCGCTTAGTGTTCAGCCTGGGAAAGTTTTCTTCTTTGACTTTCTCAGCGTCAACAATCTCATCGTCACTCGAAGAACTCACTTCAATAAGCGAAGGATTACTGTCAAACGAATCAGAGCTGTCATCGCTGTCGCGAACATTACTTAAAACCTCGTCGGTTGGAATATTTACATCAGATTTACTCGGTGACAATATTGTTGTACGTAAAACTACTTTAGGTTTTTTGTCGAGGGGTGAATTAGTTGTTTTTACATCACTATTATCATTATTTTTATCGAGTGATAGGCCGTCGGCGTCATTATTTTTAAGTGTGTTTGAATTTCCTGCTGAAGTTTCTTGACTTGCTTCGACGACATCGTCGATTGTGTCTGGAAGTTCACCGTCCTCTTCATTTTCGGAATTATCATTTTCATTATTGCTGTCTTCAGACGAACTACTGTCGATATCACCGACGTTTTCAGGCTCCAGTTTCAATCGCACTTGCTTTTCGGCAAATCTAAAAGAAAAAAATACTTAATGACACTCGTGTGGTTAAAATATTGTATGCAATTTTGATAGCGATTACAAGGTGGATTGAAATTGCCTTTGTATGGCTCTCTTATAAACATACTTTTTAAAATATAATATGTAATGTGGCCATATTTCAAAACAGACAATATTAAAGTTGGATTACTGTATAAAATAAAATCAATAGCAATTCATTCTATTTTTAAACGATGTACCTCTTAGCCCACAAGCATCAATAGATAAAATAAACTGAAAAAAAAACGATTTTTATGATTAAAGGTTGTTTCTTTTAAAAACTGCAATTCTTACTAATTTTTTAAAAATCGCATCAATATCAAAATAAAATTACAAAATCACAGTTTCATTTCATTCATTCAAAGGGATTAAAAAATTATAAATCCCGGGACAATAAAAAGGATCCGAGACTAGATGTCCTAGTTTATACGTGATAGTAGAAACAAAAGAAGATCAACAATAAATAAGCAGGTAAATTCACACTTATATGCAAGAGTGCATGACAAATTTTGCATACTTATTAATGACTTCCATCTCCATGTGAGACGATTTCTCTCTGTTCTTTTGAAGAGCTAAGGCCAGAACGGGATCAGATTCGGCCGGGTCGATATTGGTGCCGAGTCTCCAGCTCATGTCTTCATACTCTTGCTGCTGACGGCGCTGCTGAAGCATCGTTCCGATCTCCACAAACAGCAACCTCGCTGATAATAAAAAATAAACACATTTAAGTATTCTTTTTTGAGCACATCTTCTCACAAATTAGTGACTAATGAAGACAATTCGGTGAAGAAAACGGTGGGTAAGATTAAGGAATCTAGGTTTTAGAAAATGTACCCAGAAAAACAGACAAAAAGAGTTTTTATTGTAATATTATAAAATAGCAAAATTTCAAGATGAATATTAGTAAAGTGTAACTGTGATGGGACAAGGACTGTAATTCCTGTTTAGCTAAATTGTTTGATATTGTAATGAATTTTAGCTTGTACCAAAAAATAAAAGTATTGCCTTCATTTGAAAAGTGTTTGTTTCTCAAAAACCATACATTCGATATAACTAAATAATAAAAAATCTTACAATTAAATTTAAAAAATCAAAAACTAAATCAATAAGAAATATTAGAAATACACACTAATTCTTGCATAAAACAAATTATTATATAATATATTAAATGACGAAGTACGCATTTTTGATCATCGCCATTATTATATCTGTTGTAGGTCCTCTAGTTCAGTGTTCCGCAAATTTTAGAGGTACACCAAAGAAAAAGCAATGTTTATTTAATATTTATTTACATATTACTAAAATCAATATACCTAATATGAAAAGATGTTTAGTGAGAAATGTGAGCCTGTTTAACTGAGCACAGGCGATCAAAATTTGCGCGACAACGACGACTGAGGACTAGAGATGAAACGATACGAGTAAATACAAGTACTTGCTCGATACGCATGCGGGCGCGCCACGCGGGGGAGGCTGTCCCGCCCCTCGCCCAACAAAGCGCCTCACTCTTATAGCTCTCAGCTATTTTTAGGTGTATTATCTTAACAAAACCTTGACTTTTTTCCGCGGCACACCAACTGATGACCACGGTACACCAGTGTGCCGCGGCACACGCTTTGCGGAACACTGCTCTAGTTGGTCAGTTTCAAAGTAAATCAGATGAGAATTTAAAATAATCAATTATCTCCGTTTGTTTCATATATCGATTTATATGGATTTTGTAACAGAATTTGTAAATAAAGCATTGGAAGAATGCTTTAATATGATAGAAGGAGGAATGAGTGGCTTAAAACAACAAGATCTTAATACTAATCGATTTACGAAAGTGCGTAAAGCGGTGCAGGATGCAATTGTATGTTATAAACTTTATCAGAAAGAGTTGTCGTACAAACATCACTGGATGAATACTTCAATAAATGAAATAAAAAAAGACACTAATATTTTATCCGTAGAGCCTGAGGATATTATAAATGGAATAGTATGTCTGTACACGCCTGTACGTACGCAGATTACGTCTGTACGTACGCAGATTTAGTTACATTCGCTGTCGGCTTATACAATCTGACACTTCAGTCCGTATTTTCACGGTAATTTGGAGAATAATCCATATTTTTGAGTGTTCACTGTCACGGTGGAAAGACAATATATCAAAAAAATTATACAATATTCATTTGTACTATTTCCACTTTTATTTAAAAAGATCAGAACCGGTTTCGCTCATGACGACCATTATCAACTGATAAGAGAATACAATATTACAGTGTTATTTATACAAAACTAAATGAAATAAAAAAAGGTGTAATAAACAATTGTTATTGAAAAGAACTTACAAATTACAATACAAAATGTGAATAAGCGACACTAAATTAATTAAAATTAAAATGTTTAATACTTCTAAAATGTAATTCCAAAAATCGTCAAAGAGTAAATAAGTTAAAGTGGTGAAAATAAGTTAAAGTGGTGACTAATAAGCTCACATCTTGTTAGCCCTGCTAAGATTTATCTTTCATCGGTTGATAATGCTAGAGATGAGCGATACCATGTCTGGAGACAATTTGAAATTATTACAAAAAAAAATTGTAATTTTATTTAATTTAATAATGAAAATGAATATATACCTTCATTCTGCATCTCGTACGGTCTCATGTCGAGTTTTTGGTCTTTTACACATTTCTCAACACACGCGAGCACTTCTCGATAGTCTGGAAACCAATATGGTTTTTTCGCAGCCATGACCTTCACAGCTTCTGCCAGTTTCGGCAATCGGCTACAGGTCAGAGGCAGTCTCTTGACATCCCGGATGGCAGTTCTTCTTCGTGCAGCGTTCCGTTCTCCGGTCAACGAACACAGCTTTTCGTACACACGTACCAGCCGTGCTTTATACCTTCAGTCAAAAAAATTAAATACATTTAAAAAATCGAAATCGGTTGTTTTTAACAAACAACTTGACAGAATATTTTACTGCCGCGTCCCATAAAACAATAACAAGATATAAATAAAATCTATATTTTTAAGAATTTGCTAACCATTCATCAACTTTTATATATATAGTATATATTATATACTGCCATTTAAGCCCTTTGGGTAATATAAAACATTTTTTTTATGGTTACATAATTCAATCTAAGAATATTACTGAATAATTAATATAAGCATTAAATAATTTTTCATAATTTTAAAAGGCATACAGCGGCACCCTAATCTACAGTTCTTGCATTCATTGTTTTCCCGCATGGACCATTTATTTTGTATAGTCCCAGCCAAAACACCCATAAGAACAATTTGAAATAATCCCACATTAAACGTTCCCTGATTTATCGATTTTTCAATATATCTTTAAATATTATGGAACTAAATACATTAGCTATTTTTTACCGTATTAAGATGGAGTTCTACCAAGTAAATGCCAATCCAATCAATGAAATCTATTGCTTTAAAAAACTTATTACTATTATTTTGGGCCAGTATGTTTTAAGCACACCATATAATTTAAAAAAAGACGCTTACTGCTTTGCTTTCGTAATAGTATATTTCCAAAAATAAGAGTTGGCTGAATCATCGATAATACCTATCAGCTAAGATGTACGAAGAACAATTCTCGTCGTCGTAATCCACTTCTTTCTCTTCCAGCTTCTGAATGGCCTTGTTGAGCTTTATTAAGGCTCTCTCCAGTTTCTCAATATGGCGGCTGATTTTCGAGTCTTCTCCATTTGCCTCATCTTCATTTTCATTGACCACCACTGTGGATGTTGATGCAACATTATCCTTTTCTTGACCTGCAAATCAAAATAATTAATAAATAATTGCTTTTTGTTTAAATAGTTGTGTCAGACATGCCTTTAACCCTTTGACCGCGGTTGACTGCTATAGCAGCCCAATCTGAACCGATTTGGATCCGAGCCGCGGTCAAAAGGTTAATCCAGAAATGCTTTTATGGCCATAAAAAAGCATTTCGGCGAAATAAAAACACTATAGTAACTTGTATGATTTAATATCAATGGCCTAGAAGCAAAATTTAACAATCAAAATATACAAAAAGAAATTTAAATATCACATAAAAAAGATTTTTTACGGGTTTAATAAAAAGAGTATATTTAAAATGAAAAGCAAAACTGTGGAATAAAATTACATTATAAACAATTATCACACTCAAATAAAAAAAAACGAAATTTATTTCAGAGAGTTCGATGTCACTCATAATAACTACTTGTTACATTTTTAAGCTCTTTTGTAATTTCATAGATATGGATATATAGGTTTCCCACTCTTAACCCTAAAAACCCTTAACCTTAAAAAGTAGTACAGTAAAACCCGCATTTATACGATCGTCGGGACCGTACAATTGGGGATAGTGTAATTGGGGGTGTGAATCTCATACAAAACTAAGATTTCTCTTCATTTTTGCAAAAAAAAAATATTGACGCAATATTTAGTTACTAAGTGATAAAATGCAAAGCGCGCGAAAAATCCCGCCAGCTATATGTATTGAATACACAGGCGCTAGCCAACATTTGACTGTATGCGAAGTTTTGCGGTGTGTCAATCTTTTGCACTTGCAGGTAAATACATATTACTAAAAACTTTTTGCTCTATCTATAACATCAAATTAATTTTAAATCTTTAAAAAACTTTACTGACTGCGCGATTTATTATTATATTAAAATATTTTTTCAGTCATGCAAAAAAACAGAATTAAAAAAAAAAGAAAATGCATTTCTATCGAAGAAAAATATACCATTTTAGAAAAACTTGTTATTTCCAAATTTTAGAAAAAAATGTTATTTCCAAAGAATTTAATATAAATGAATCTACAATTCGATCGATTAAAAGAAATTAATGTAAAATAAGACAGTGGGTGTCTATCGGTTCATCTGATAGTATAAAACAAGTTTCATATGTTAAAAACACTCGAATAACAAAAATGGAAAAATGTTTGAAAATATGGATAGAAAATTGTAATAAAGACATATTCCTCTGAATGTCCGAATTATAAAACACAAAGCATTAAAAATATATGCATATTTGAAACAAGGAGAGACTGATGAATCAAATTTGGCAAAATCATTTCGAATTTAAAGCAAGTAATGGCTGGTTTAACCGATTTATCAATCTATTTTCCCTGCGCAGCATTAAAATGAGCGGCGAACGTGCATCTGCCGACGACGAAGGTGCAGAAAAATTTACACAGAAATTTAAAAAAATTTTGATGATGAAGGCTACACACCTGACCAAGTATTCAATGCTGATGAAACAGGCCTTAATTGAAAAGAAATTCCAGAACGCACATTTATTTCCAAAACTGTTAAATCTGCACCTGGATTCAAAGTTGCCAAAGACAGAATAACTGTTCTCAATCATTTTTTAAGCCCACGGGCAATGAAAGGAGTCGATAAGTCTTATTTGCCCGTTTACTGGAGGGCAAATAAAAAAGCGTGGATTACGGGAATTTTATTTCGTGATTGGTTTTTTAACTGCTTTGTTCCAGAAATGGAAAAAATATTGCTTTCAAAATATTATTACTTATTGATAATGCTCCTGGCCATTCTATGGATCTTTAAAATCCATTATTGGAACCGAATATTTTCTGACAGTGAATGATGTATGCTTATTTGTATTTTTTTTATTTTAATCCTAAATTAAGTACTCAATATAAATCTACGTATGGACTATTTCAATAAAATTATGCTAGATTATTACATAAAGACAGTGTAAAATATAAATTAAATAAAACAAGTTAAAAAAAAACTATGCATGTATTTCTTTTCTCGCGGCGCGCATATGTATAAATAAAACCAAAAAAAGTTTCCAAAGCAGTTGCAGTTTTTTACCATTAGTAAATAGTATGCACATAAAATTAAATAGATTCTCTGATTTAAATTTCTGTTAAAAAATAAAGATTGAGTTGAGCTCCCCTGCTGCAGCCGCCCAGACGGACAGCAGCAAGGAACGTAGCAATGGAATGCGACCGTACAATTGGGGGATTTGCGGCGAATATTTCAAGCCAGCGCATAATTGGGGGTAGTGTAATTGGGGGTTCCACTGTATTCCAGATTTCAAATAACAACATGGGTTTTTGTAGACGTCTAGATATTAGAAAAATAACTTACTCTCTCGAGGAGACTCTTTTTTCACCCTGACTCTCCGCACCCTGAGCTCGTCGACGACTGCTTTGATGTAGAGATATACCCCGCTAGGATTGGTGGTCATGTCCTTAATCTTTCCCTCCACCAGTGCACAGAAACTCTTCGAGCCTGTGAAACTTGGATGCACCAACCTATAATACGCTATCACCTTCTTATTGATGATCTCTTTCATATCATCAGATGTGTCCAGCTTCAAACATAGGTCAACAAATTTCTGACAGGATTCGGTGAGCGGTTCATTACATAATTTAGTTCCAAGACTGATTTGTTTTGTATTTTCTATTTTTTTTAATATCTCAGCTATTTCCATATCTTCTTTTGCACCTAACATGACTTTCACTATTACAGGCTTTGGATTTGGTGCTAGCTCAAGAGCATTAGCTATCATATTGATTGTGACAGCATCCGCTTTGAGGTCTTTCTCCAATCCATTGTGAACTTTTAAGCATTCTATATCTGTTTCAAGTTTACTTTCTTTGGTGCTATTTTCAATTTCATCTATGGAATATTTAGTTTCTTCTGTAGTAATTTCCAGGATGTTTTCTGTTAAAATTGTATCAATAATGTCTACAACTGGAGTGTCATTCACCGCTACATCTTCAATAACAGATTCTATTTTTGGCTCTGCAACTGGATCTTGACCATTGGCTATGCCTGTCATTAAATTATCTCCAATCATTCTGTCAGTTTTTGAAGAATCGAGATTCGGTTCAAATTCGATCGGCAAAATTTCATATTGATGTTCCTCATAATCTTCCAAGTCGTAAATCGGTATTGATCTCACATTATCTATTTGGCATAAGCTGGTAACTCTTGGTTTCTTTTTTGCCACAGCATTAGCTGGAGAAAAACCTCTCTTCTGAGAGACTTTATTTCTTCCAGTGGTCCTCGTGATAGTTATACCGGGAGGTAAAGTATTAATCACCTTTTGGGATGCAGACATTCCATTTTGTCTAATGGAGATATTCTGAATTGGACTCTTGAAATGTTGTACATTCTTGCGAAAACTCTTGACTTGAAGGTGAGGCAGGGAGTTATTCAAGATCCTCTGATGCAGAGGAACTGTATTCAGACTGTATTTTTGGTTTTGAAGACTCGGTTTTCTTTTAATTTGAATGCCAGCAGGTAAATTCAGGCCAGAGATATTTTGTGCAGAACTTATTCCTATTGGAAAAGTTTTTTGAGGAATTCTTTTTGGGATTAAATTTGTATTTTTTAACAAATTTTCCAACACAAAGTTGTGATGAGGCTGCGGCATTGATATGGGGAATGGTCCCACAATAGATCGATGTTCATCTTGTCTCATTCTTTTGACTGAACCTGACTTCTGAAATTGATAAAAAAAACTAGACTTTTCAACATCAGGTAACCTGAGGGCCGCATTAAAAAAAATATGTATCCTCGAGCTGCACCAATAATAATACATTTCATTTATTAAACTACTTTAAAAGTCTAATGTTGAGTAAGTTTAGTAAGTACTTATACTAGAAGTAAAGGTTATAGGGTTCATTTATCTATATTGAAGCGTTACAAAGTAAACAATTGTATTTATTTCAATGAGAATTCTACGGCAGATCTGTATCCTTTACTAAAGTATCTATATCAACTTCTATTTTGTTAGTTGCCAAACGCAGCAAAACGATTTATCTGTCAACGAACATCTGTATTTTGATTTAATAATTTCATGGATAAAAAACATGGGTATTGAGCAGTGGCTAAATTTGGCTTTGACTTTTGTAACTTTGAAAAAACTCTTTGGAATGCATCCTGAAAATTAACTATATCAATTCAAATCTTTTTCGAGTTCCACCCTTGTCCTCTCCCAATATGGAGCATATGACCTCTTAAAAGAGGTATCTCAACAGAAGTTTTTTCAACAAGAATTGCTTTTAACTAGGTTGCTTAACCTCTCATTTTTTGGAAAATATGCTTTACTACATGCTACTCTTTTTCTACCTGGAAATTAACTAAATGCCGCTAATAACAATCCAGCTCTGAAGAAAATTGAATTACAAATAGGGAAAACGCAAAAACATCATACATCGGAATGATGCATGATGATACCGATAATTTATGCGAAATACTAATATTATATCAGTATGAAAAAGGCAACATAACGTAAAGTATGGCGATAAATTTTCATAAAAATATTTTGTAATTATTATGAATTAATTATCGATGTCTTTGATAACGTTAGATTTTTTGATTGTTTTGATTTTATCCGCAATTAAACTTTGTAGAAAATTGTGTTACAATTTTAGTTAATCTACGGGAAGAAGAAGAGTAGCATGTAGTGAAGCATATTGACCCGTTTTTTCAAAGAGAGTGGTTATGGAAAGGATAGGTGTAATACAGGACTATTGGTAAGCTAATCTCTTACTACGCCTCAGTATTAAATGATTGGAAGGTAATTTTAGACATAACAATAACCTATGGCTTAAAAATTTGGTGGTGTTTGGTAAATTATCAAAAAGATTTTTTTTTGATTTAGCAGTCACAGCACATGTAAAGTTTTGCGCTCCAAATATTGTTTTACCATGTGCATAATAAGCTTTTCTATATTTCTGCATTCATAGGGTGTTTTTTTTCCGTTTTCTTGAATTGCTTGTTATTTTTGCTTCTATATGTCTCATATAGGTCCTTACCAGCCGGCTGAGCCGGCTTAGAATTTGATCTCATCACTGTCGCAAGAAATTTAGCTGATCTAGGTTTCTTTAGAAACTTGAACTTCCAAAATAATAACATCAAAACTTCATTATAAACAGATAATTTCGCAAATGTGGCCAAAATTAGGTGACAATGTGTATGCGCATACCTTAATATTTGTTGTCTGTGTTTCGTCGTCTGATGAATCTAATGTTATTACATCGTCAGACATTTTTAAACTTTATATTATAAACAAATTTTAAAATTACTTATTATTTATGGCACGTTAGATTATATTTCGCTCTTAAAGTGACATTTTACTAAAACAAGACAACAACCGAATTCATAGACTACTCACTGATCAGAGACAATACTTTACTGATTTTAAAATCATAGACAATGTCAGACTATACCTTAGCGCTTTTTTGCGCGAATAGGTGGTGTATTTTATGGGTAGTGTGCAGAGCTGTCTAACAACGTGATCACCTTGCGTCAACGACTCTTGCCCCATACGCAAGTACCTACTAATGCAAGTTGCTCTTCAGTCTGCACTACTGGTAAAATGAAGATTCGGTAGTGATATGCTCCTTTCTATATTTTGCAATTACCTAATTCAGAAATCCAATCAGAAACGATTACGCCAGTATCTTTTTAATACTACATATTTACTTCACTGTAAAACCATCTCGTGGCTTTTTGAAATATTCGAATGGCTTATCTTTCTTGTCCGTGTGTTAGGTTACCAAATGGTTGGTTATTTTCGTAGATGCATACTGTCTTTAATAAATGTAGTCAAATATATTAAGCTCATGGTTTTCATAATATTATATGGTTATGGAAAATATCTATGGATAAAAAAAATATTTGATGAACAATTGTTAAAATTTGATATTAGTTTCAGTTGTCATGGTTTCCTCTAAATATTATTGAAGAAATAAAAAGAATATTTTCACAGCGACGTATTATTATCATGTCTGAGCATTACTACTCAAGTCATTCATAGTATAGCTTTCGTGAGTGGAAATATTTTAGTAATAAATTTTAGTTAATGTCAATGCCACAAAAGAAACCATACATTTCAGTAAACAAATAAAATACATCACTTAAGCAAAATTGAGATAAAAGGGCTTAAATATCAAGTGCTTAAATATAAATAAATGGCGAATCACGAATTCGATTCAAAATTACAGTAACCATTAACCATAGAGGTTTATTTTTAATTTTTAATAAATATTTCGATTGGAAAGTTTCCTATCCTGCTATGCCACAATCATGCGATGACTTCATTGCGATTAGTCAGTCAGTCGGCCATGTTTCTCGGAGTGAGTGGTGTTGTCTGATGTTTTGACTTGCGTACAAATAAATGCAGTTTTCGTGTGCCTAATTAAATGTGTGTGCCGTTGTGATTAGTGTGATATAGTGCTAAAGTGCGGTGCAAATATCTTTAAAATGAGTTGGGGAACGGAGCTATGGGTAAGTTGTTCGATGTGTTTTTTTTACGCTGGAACCCAGCCTTGATTCTTTTGAGAACGGTTAGAATGTTGCTTCACTCGGTCGCCGCTAAGTCTTTTTGTCTTTCCTTTTACGTGTGTGCACACTCTGAGGAAACTAGTGCTAGTATCCTGCCTCAGGTTGTATGAGATGAATGATCTGGACATGACAAGATGCATTATCTCCGATGGCCGGTTAATATAACATTAACTTCAAACAAGTCGTCGAAAGTCAAAAGGACTCTTGTTTTACTGTAGGTACAGCTCGCATTTATGTAAACGAGGCCCCGGTTGCCTATTTCTTTGCCAGTAACGGATTTATATATATTTATGTCTCGATCTTTAAGATACTGTGATATATATTTATTTCGCTTGTAAATTCTGGCGTTAAAAAACAGTTATGACAGAATTGAAACAAACACGATTTCTAATGTTGGTTATGTTTGTGTACATAGGGTTTTTAAATGAATTATTTTGCCAAGTTTTCTCTGTTAATTGCTCTTTTAGAAATAGGGTATAATACACATCGTAAACTATTTAAAATAAACTCAGATACTTGAAGTTTTAAAACTAAATTAGGACAGTGTTATTTTTAACTAAAATAGCCGTGTCCAATAAGAGAATTGGTATTTTATGTCGAAAAATTTCCGAAAATATGCTTAGTACCACTTTCTCTACGACTTGGAATCCTTCCGTTCAAAGGAATAATTAACTAAAAGTAGCTTTATTAAATTTTCTTATAAGAAATAACTACACCTAGCTTTAAAGATGAATATCCTGTAAAATATTACATTAGTGACATATATCCCTCTCTTTCTCACAACTGATATTATGTATCCATAATTGGGTAAACAAAATGATGCTTTTGAAAACGATACATATTATTAATATTTCTGCTTATTTGATAAAATATGAATAACATTAACTCTTATCTGATAAATATGTTTGTATGAGACTTGCATGATGTTCACTGTCAATAGTCTGGTAACTGGAAAGGCATCATTAAGTACTTATTAAATAAAAATACAATGTATTCAAACTTATGATCAATACCTGTTTCGCGAGCAATTTCTACTGATTAATTAGCTCGAAATGAGTTGTAGAATTTTACAGACAAGTTTTTCTTTAATAATGTTGGTATGCGTGTAGATCCTATCCAGTGAGGTTTCTTTTCAAACATTTGTCTGTCATCAATCTAGTCTCATTATTTCTATTTATCCATAGTTTTCGGGTACACCTCGTTCCCGAGATGCATGATTTGATCGTTCGTATAATATTAAATTTGTCACAATACTAATGTAACATTGTATCCTCATTAAAGGGCATAGAAACTAAAGCTTAGGCTTAAAATCAGCTGAATATGTAAATTAAAAATTCTTTTCGAAAGCATACGGGCTATAATAGAAGGATGTTTCATTACTCCATTTTACGGTGTGTATGTTTATGACGACAGGTGTTGCATTGTATTTCCCCCCTCTTGAATTGTAATAACCCTGGAGGCGTCAGGTACTGCCATGTGCATCTGCAGAATTATTTCAATGGTTCACCAACTGCTAGCTCTGATAACCATGGAAACGTTTTAAAATGTTTTTTTTTTAAATTTATATCGAGTTGTATAACTCAAGCTTGTTTACTTTTTTTAACATTTTCAAGGATAATAACGATACATAAGTATTTAACACTTTCAATGGATATAATTTTAATACCAAATATATACTTACTATCTTAAACATAGGTAATTATATGGCCACATCATGACGTAACTGAGTGAAACGTGAAATCTGAAGACTGGTTGTTATTCAATCACTATATTTCTAGTAATTAGCTGCGGATTTATTCTCAAATTTATTAGGATCTAAACCAGTCGTGGAGAACCTGCGGCCTTTTGACTTGATCGAGCAATTCTACTATTTTTTGTAAATTCCTGGGATTTTGGATTTCAAAATTCTTGGAAGAACTAAAATAGGTCTCACGCTGGTCATTTTGGGAAATTCGTGAATTTATGGGCTTTATAAATTGACATGAAACTGTTTCATAATCGCCGGCCAAAGATTCCCTAGTGTCGATCAATGTTTACTGCGGCCTTATGTTGAATCAGATAAATGAATGTGGCCTTTAAAAATGGTTCCCCACCCCCGATCTAAAGACTTATTAGGGGGTATATAATACTCGACATGATTGTTGTATTAGGTACAATTGAAATGTAAAAATCGCGAAAAAAAATTGTTTTTAGGTCGTAAAATACCACCAATATCAATCTGGAAATTTTCTAACCGTAGGAGATTCAATATAAGAAAATTTCATCATTTATATAAATATACGACACATTTCAATTAGTAGTAATCATCGATACACTGTTTTCTCCATTAGACAGACTATATTTATATATTTTTATCAATTATCGCTGTAATGGTTTAAAAATCGTATAATTTACTCACTAATATTGTATGTACTTTCACGATTACCTGAGTAACAATTAGCGAGTATAATTTTGATTAATGAGTATATAACGTTACCTGATTCCCATGCAGAATATACTTGCTTGTCATTAGCAGGTACCCTGTATTCGTCATATTTATGAGCTAATTCATAATTAGGTTATTGCAGCGATCTGCCAACAAGAAATACCAATTGAGTGCATTTCGAAATTCTATATTGTTATTGGTATACCATTACCGGGGTTCGAAATATGAATTGTTTACAAATGTGTAAAGAATTCACTATTTCCAACACCGTCTGTCGTATAAAATTGAAAGTTTTATCTTTATCCAAGATTTCTATGTCGATTTGTCCCTCAAAGTTGTTGAGTGACCCCTGTTTTTTTTTTAAAATTTAGATCAATTGTATTTTTTCCGTTATCATTTTTTAATATAAAAAGAAAATGTTCATTAGTCCAGTGGTAGCCAACCTTTCGGACTGCACGCATCACTAAACTCACAATTTTGAATATTGCGGATCACTCTGATGATTTGTTTTTGAAACATACCTATATGTTATATAACAATGATCGTAAAAGTTTTTTTTCTTTATAAATAAATGATATTAAGGGTAAGAGTCACGGTCTACATAGACACCTATAATTAAGAGAAAATATGAAATTGATTATTTACAAAAATCGTTTAATAAATAAAATCTAGGTTAATAGGAATTTCCAATCATCGCAGTTGGGATATGCATTCCTTATTATCATACTGTGATGAAGTTTGTTTGTACAAAAATGAACAGGGAGCCAGTACCGTGCTTAAGCAGGGACTTACTATTTTTTCATTTAAAATTCGTATCTCGACCAAAACGCACTATTAACAATTCAACAAATTCTCTGTAGTGTTGCTTTCTGCTGTTGGTTTAAAATATGTTAATGGATGCTTAACTCCAATCACTAATGCAGTGTGGGCTTAATTTTTTCGTGAACCACTAGTTGTCGATCGCTGAATAATACTAAGTATGACATAATTAGTATAAGATACAAAAATATAAAATATTGCATGTACCATCTGCCTCCAAGGTATTCTTGGGGAAACTAGCTAAAATGTTAGGCATGTAGCATATTGTTATATACTACAAAAGAAACAAGTACTTATCATTAAAATCATCGATGTAATAATTTATTTTCTTTCCTCATCGAATGATTGTCAACACATATTCAATTTAATATTATTACTGGTTGAATAGCGTCTAATCAAGCAAGTAACTCGGGGTAACAAATCACAACTCGTTTTGTTGGTGCTAATAATAATGATTCTGTTAAATCTTCATTTCGATTAATTGGACAGGTACCCGGATATGGTTCGTCTGCCACATCGTCGCATACCTGTCGGATGCCGTGTGAATGCACCGCTGTATTCAATGCAGAAGCGTCGCGTATTATTTCTGGTCCAACGTCCTTTCCATACATGACCACATTCCGGAGAGTTGGTAGCCATTGCTGTGCGATTATATTGCGGTAGGTGCGTGCTTAGATTCTTCGTAATCCGCAAATGATGAAGCTCCTCTATTCAAGGGTCTGTTCGGTAAGAGACTTAACGATCGTCTATCAATGTCCAGCGTTCAGGATAAAACGTATTAATTTTGTATTAACGCGTAATTTCTGTTGAATTACTGAATGACGCTAATCATGTGCACATGGCGTGTCCTTTTTTCTTTTTATCCATGTCTGCTCCCAATATGGAGCAAATGGCCTCCCAATGGAGGTATCTCAACAGAGCTTTTTCTACGCGAACTGTTTGTAAACTTAGCCGCTCAACCTCTCTTTTTCAAAGAGAGTAATATGGATAGAATGATAAGGCTAAGACAAAACTAGTGGTTAACTAATCGCTCTCGCTACGCCCAGTTATTAGAGGATCAGAAAAGGTGTGAGAGATTTTTTTGGACATCACAAACACCCATGCTTACGAACAGAGATCGATCGAAAAATGCTGTTCGTACTGGGGCTCGAACCCGTGGAGTCCGGCACGGAAGCCCACAACGCTGCGCCATAGGGCCCGGCATGTCATTTACTTAGCAGTAAATATTTAAAAATAATATTCTAAATACTCACTCGCATAATATATTTAATTTAAACGTTATCTTGTTTTATTTAATGTACAATTTATTATAAGAAGCAAGTAGAAATAATTTGGCGTTGACAAAACTTGAATCCAAATCATCCGATCGCTGAGGCATTTTTAGGTAATGATGGAATGAATGAGTACTCCTTCTTTTATTGTGTACGGTAGTCTCATATTGCCACTTGTCATTATATTGCCTACCATCTCTATAATTTATAGGTTTGTATTTGTTTTCGTATTTTGTCTCAAATGCTCTGGCTGTTCGCAACTCGCACACCCTTCCAAAACGTGAGAATATGAATTCTTTCTGTCGCAAGGCGAGCGGCAATCCAACGCAATACATTTTATTCAGAATTTCATTCAAGTGATTAAGACAATCGTTGAATTTGTTTCGAAACACCGCGGTAGTATTTGACCTAATAGACGCTAGTGCAAACCGATGGTTTGCGGGCGGTTGGCGCTTTGTTTTGTTTTTGTATTAATCGTAACGTAACGTGTAACGTAGTTTTACGATATTATGTAAAAAAATAATATTATCTTGAATGACTAAGGAGACGAGCTGTTTTCAGCTAGCCGGAAAAAAATATCGATCGTCATGAGCCATATGCCACCGACTCTGTGATTGATTGAATTCTTCCTATCTGAACAACTTCATAAAAGGGATTTGATTAACTCGTATACCATCAAGATCGTTGCAGTGTTTCGTAATCTATTAAGAAATGCCTAATATTATCATGTCGAAGATATTATGGGCAATGTTATTTATATTAACAGGTCAAGCGTTTCAATTTGTGTCATTTTTCCATGCTCGCTCCCAATGTGAAACATATTGCCTCCTAATGGAGTCTTTTCTACGAGAACTGTTTATTACTCAGTTGCTCAACCTCTGTTTTTAGAAAAAAGTAGGGGTACAAGTATAGGGCTAGGACAGGACTATTGGTTAACTCTTGTTACTCCCCGTTATTTTAGTGATATGAAAGGTGAGAAGGAATGTTAAGACACCACAAACTCGAATGCTTTCGAATAGAAATCGACCGAAAAAAGTAATTTTATAAATATTAAATAATGTAATATTGACATGAATAATAATTTACCAGAATTATCACAATCTTTGCTATTTTGACTAAAACTAAAACCTACTTTATATTTGCCGATTTGTCCGCACTGCATCGGAGAAAACGTAATTTTGTTGCCCGAGACTTCTTGTCATAACACTTAGCGCATCTACTTATGTGTGTGCGGTTTTTCATACTCGCTGTGCTTTAATATGCACATGGCGTCACCATCGTAAGTATTCGCTCAATTGTTTGAGAATTCGAACGTGCTCTTCGGGAAAGAGATGATAATAATATTATATAAAAAAATGATGCTTCGCTTTTTTACTGCTGATTTTTTCCGTCTATGCTAGAGAAACTTAATTTGCCAGTCGGGTATCGAGACGATTATTATAATAAAGCCACACGTTCTTTTAATAATCTGTTATTATGACATCATTCATGCCTTGGACGTTTCGGGCTGCATTGTAAGATTCGCGTCGAGATGATTTCGATATTAACTAACTTCACACTGCACACGTCACTATCATAAGAAAGCGAAATTTCTATGAAAGAATGTTGCTATAATACTACCGTATGCTTTTATGCTGCTTATAATATACATAGGTACTTTACCGTGAGACTAACATGAAGTATTTTCTCATTATCTCATAAGGAGTAAGCTTTTATGTTTCTTAACTGTATTGCTTAAAAAAAGTGAGGTTGACCTCACTTTTTTTCGAATAGAGTAGGGTAGAAAGTATAAGTAATGGTCGGGTAGATTGGAACAGTTTATAGTAAATGCTGTTCGTACTTGGGTTCGAACCAACGTTCTCTCTAAGCTGCGCGCGCGCGTGTCCGCGCAGCAGCTTGTCTTAGAGAGCATTAATTCGAACCCGTGAGATTATTCACGGAAAATCAACGACCACTGCGCTACGAACCCGACTTGAGTAGGTAAGTAATCAGGCATTAAAACGCATTTCCCTCCAGTTTTTGTTCGAATGAATTCTTTCCACATTAATTTATACATTTTGTATCGGATAAACAACTCGGTACATTTCCACAATCATTACATTGAGAAATGTGGGACGGGAAGATGTTTGTTTTTTATTCTGCGCTGATGCAGGAAATTAAATGAATAAAAAAATATACGCGCGTGATTGTTGTTTTGTTTTTTTACTTTCATCAAAAACTAAAATAGAAGCGGACAACCTCGTGTACCCGAAAATCTTAAGATAACTGTTTATTCACAGATATTTTAAGAATTCTGTAATTTTATTAAATCGTTTTTATATGCACATGTCAGAACGACTGAGAAAATGTAATTTTAATAGTCTGTATTCTAGATTGAATACCCTTTTCGGCAATATAATTTCCTCAATTGCATAAGCCAACGATTCTGCGAAGAGGCAGACAGACGATCGCTGTCTTTAACACAATGTAACGGCACAAGGCTTGCGCAAACATGATATTTCTTTTCGTTACGAATTGTTTTGTGTACATTATTTCATCGCGTATCGTTGTGTATTTTTGTCCTTCTCGAGTCGACATTTAGTGGGATTCACACGCGAAAAACAACCGCACACCACCGCTCTGTCTGCGGAAGCCATCACTGACAATGGTAGCAGTAAAAAATTACACGGGCATGCCGCGACTCGTGCCATTGGCCGTAATAAAAAGTATACTGCGGATTACTTTCTACGTTTATAATAGTTTTCTCCTCTTCTGCATCGCATGTATTTTTACACACTTATATTATGTAAATATGTATAATTTTTATGTTGATTCCCTCCCTGCATTCGTATTCGGTTTCTTGGGTCCTTAGCTCCTCAAAGCACGGTTACACATCTTTACTTTTGTTGATTACGCCATACGGATAGTAAGTAAGTACCTGAACGTCACCTAGTATTTCGAAATTTTACTTAGTGTCATAAGCAAGTTCATGCGTTCGTGCAAGCAAGATTAACCGCTTCCGTGGCTAGATCGTAAATAAAGAGCTATTGCTACAGGCCGTCTGTTTTTAATGTACCAGAATTGTCAAACATCTTATCACAATCACACATTTATTGTTTATAATCTAATTCTACTTCTAATAATTTATTGTTTCTAATATATTCCGCCTAAGCATGGATAGGACTAAACGTTCTTGAACTAATGTCAACTAAAAATATTAATTGTGGAGCCTTTTGAGACCTCAAAGTTGCTCACACGCCCGTGCTTGCAAGGCACTGAACTGGTTAACACTGCTCTTGGACTGCATCCTAGAGAATTAATGCTATTACCAATGGATTATTTTACTTATTTGTTTTCCTTATCCACCAAAAAATTGACGTGTAAATCCATTTAGTTTTCCTCTTAATTAAGTAGTCTTAAGCAACGTTCCCTCTAAGCTGCGCGCGTGCGCGGCCGCGCAGTAGTCGGAAGCCCCCGCGCACTCATTCCGGGTTGGCGCGCATTACAAGAGAGTTGCTCAATTAATATTTGATCGGTCCGCGCAGCCTTTAAATTTCCGCGCAGCTAACCCTTCGGCTTAGAGGGAACGTTGGTCTTAAGTAATATGTATGTGTGTGTAATAATGCATTCAATTTAGTAATTAAACATAAAGCTGGACTAAAAGTATCATTTACTTTGGTGATTTCGTGATTGTGTGTTTTGGTCGTCGTCTGTCTTTATAAGCACGATTAACAACGGCAAGGTCATCATTACAGTTTTCTAGTTTTTATTCATCTTAATGAAGTACAAAGGAATATTGTGTTTTTATTAATATAATGCCTTTCCACCGAGTATTGACAAGTGAGCATCCTAAAAGTTTTATTTATCTATTGCAAATGTTGTACAGCCGTTTCTGGAGTTTCAAAATTCCAGTTGCACTGATAATCCAATCGGAGCATTAAAATATAATTCGACATTTAAGTGGACACTTCGTAAGGTATGCCATAGAAAAGGGTACCATATTTACTGGAAATGATAAACGTCGAGCTGCAAAGTTATGTTAGCATAACCCTAATAATGCATATCTATGTATGTTTAATACGTATATTTTTCGTCACGCATACAACGGAATAGATCTCTTAGACATTACACAAACTAAGCGAGCTATTTTCATATAATCATATGCTAAGTTGTAAGCACTCTTTTCTCTTTCATAAATATGTAAGTAAGCGCTTGATAGTGTTTTTTTTTTTAAATTAATTAAATTTGTTCATACCGATGTTTGCTTGGGTTTTATGTCCACCCGCATGAAAAGCTACTACACTTGAATTATTAATATTTTTGATTGTTCTGGATTGGCGTGTTAATCTTGTAATATCATTACGAATGTAAAATTATTTCAAATCGCCTATAAAACAATATTTTAATTGCCTGTATAGAATGTTTAATAAAAGTTGAGATTACACTTATTATATGTACATTCTTTTGATATAGGATTAGGTCGTGTTATTATCTTCGAACAAGGAGTGGTTGAAATAGTGATTAACAAATAGCTATCGTATAATTACTCCTGTTGAGATGCCTATATAAGTGATCCGCAAACTCCACACTGGGAGTGTACACCTACATACATAGTAAAGATGCTACATTCTACTACCTTTTTTGTGGTGCGCCTGGCATGAAAGTTATTTTAATGAGAAGTGATAACGACACTGTAAAGACTGTTATCTAGTTAATTGTTTCAAGTATGCGGCAAACTTCCTTATCCTGCTACTATTTGTAAATGTTTTTGAAAAATCTGCGATTGCCTTTTATATGACCCACGCATGATTTGAAAGTACCTAATCCGCCCCACATTAATTAATACTCGTACCATTTGTCGATAATGAATTGTGGTAGAAAATGTCTAAAAAATACTTTTTTGTGTGACAAATATTGATTTTATTGTAGATGTGGATTGAGAGCTGGGTAGCCAAATACTCGAAAATATAATTTACTTCTCCCGGATAAATGTATACTAATAGGTGCTTACATCGTTGATGTTATCTAAATTTTTATTATTGTTCGGTATTTATAAAAACCACATTCTTGTTACTCTTTGATTGTATTTTTTTTAAATATTCAATTATGAGCCCGCGTAAAATTTGCATGTTATTTGAAATGATAGAGCCCACATCGCGTGGTTTTCCCGTTTGTTTTGTGGTAAAAAAAATACATATGTTACTTACTGCCATTTTATAATATCGGCGATTGATAAAAAAATAACGTTTAACTTTCAAAGCTGCGGCCCACAAAGTGCAATTATTTTAGTTGTCAATACACTATTTAATACGATAATCACTCGGCATTGTTTTGTTTATGGCTGTTGATGTATGTTATATTTTAATTTGGATTTACATAGTTGCAGTGAATTGTAGGACTCTGGTTTTTAATATATATTTTCCTTCACCGAATTCTGTCGTACACAATGGCTTATTTTGCAGGATGGCAATTATTTTATCTGACTTTTTACGTTGCACAAGTTGAATTTGAATATTTGTTTAGAAATCATTATTTTGGGCAGTCGGAGGAGTAAGTAACAATTTAAGGCTGTTTTGTAATTTGATACGGTTTTTTTGGAACAGATTTCTCTTTGAATTGCTGTGTACAAAATGATTGTTCTACACGTCAATTAAAATAATTTCTTTTCGAATTGGATAGCACAGTATAAATAATGACAATCGTAGTATTGATTCAGTTGACAATGCGAAACAAGTAAGGAAAACTGAGATACATACTTGGGAATCCGGTCCCGGACCCATTTTGTAATCCCGGGATTTCGGGATTGTAAGTCGCTGGCAGATTTAAAAAAATTTTGCTCGCCGATTTTCAAATTCTGAAAATTTGCAGTTTTATCTCAAAACAAAAATTTGGTGCGGCCACGAGACATTTCCATAGGAACGCTAAGAACAGCAAAAAAATACACGAAGAACCACTGATCTAGAGCGAAGTAACACGAGTCAAGATATCTATTTTTTTCACGCGAATTTTGCTTAAAATATGCGGCATTGTTCGTCGATCGCTCTCTTTAAATCTAAATATACATCAACTAAATAATTAAAATGTTGGTCTCCTGTTACACACTGCTGATCTTATTAATTTAGATTCATATGTTCTGCGACCGCTTGCAAGATTGGCAAAGTCAGCTGTCATTGAATACAGAGATAGGCTCGATATTATCTAGTTTTGTTATTAGCATGGCGACCGTACCTCTGGGGTCGGCCGAAACAGGTTTTGTCGCGGTTTGTTGCACCTACTGCATTCTGCATCTATCGCTGTGTGTACAGGCAATCTGCCGTGTCGTGGCAGTTTAGTTCTTGATGATAGAAAATTGCTTGTATTGTTTTGCGATTTTATTCACAAATGATTGAATATATTGAATTTATTCTTGCTTATCGTCAATTTTGCATGCATATATGTTAAGCTTTCATTTTGGTTTAACAAACATTAATTAATATTGTGGCGTCCATGGCGCAGTGGTCAACGTCGTTGGATTCTATCCCGGACCTTACGGTTTCGAATCCTAGGACGAACAGCAGTTTTTTAAAAATCTATTTCTGTTCGAATGTATGGATGTTTATGATGTCTAAAACCCCCTCCCTACCATTCCAATCCCAAAATAACGATATGTAGCGAGAGTGATAAGCCATCCCACTAGTACTGTCCTGCTCTACCCTATCTACATTCACTACTCTCTGGCAAAGAGTTTGAGTGACTGAGTAACAAACAGTTCTTGTATAAAAAATCCTGTTTAGATACCTCCATTAGGAAGCCGTGCGCTCCACATTGGGAGCATCCATGGAAACAATGTTTAAAGCTAGGAATGGCTTCGAAACGTCTGTCAACTGCCATAAATCATAAAACGGAGTGTTCCCAAATGTAATTAATTACTTCATTATTATGTATATATAAATCGAAAAACATATTTTTATGCCACGGTTCGTTAGCCATACTACGATTTGTTATGAATTCTGCAAAAACTGTTCACAATGTCTGCGCAATTTGCCATTATGCAGTTGATTTTCTTTGATACTCTGCAATTACCTCATTGCTATGAATTATGTATGCTCGCCATGCCAATTCTTCATTAATCATTATCATTACTGCTATTGCATTCTTTGTTCGTCATTTTAATAAGGGGGGAGGACCTGGCAAACGGCGAGGCATCATTTGGCCACGGATGACTGTACGTAAGAAAACATCCGTCGTGATTCCGTATTATTTCCTGTGCATCATACTTTTTTTTTTGTATCAGGTGGCAACAGCCACCTGGACAACACTGCCCGAGCAGTCGAATTGATATTGAGACGTCGATTCCAATCAATGGAACGATCCGCTGGTGATTTATTAACTTTCAATTACTTAAATTACATAGCTTGTCGGAGGGAGTCAGATTCAATTAACTGTGCATTGTTAATTATTGTTCATTTAGATCTTTGACCAAAGTGTTGCCCGATAAAAATAAAAGGAACCATTCAATGGTTATTCAATAAAGTCTAAATATAGACCCTTCCAAATAATGGAACGATTCTTTGTTTTTGCAACCCAACCCTATTTTTGTTTTAATTTTTGTTTATGTTCGCTCCCAATGTGGAGCATTTGGACTCATAATGGAGTTTATCTCAACATAACTATTTCTACGAGAACTGCTTGTTACTCAGTTGCTCAACCTCTCTTTTTCCAAAGAGAGTAGGAATATAAGGATAGGGCTAGGACAGGAATAGTGGTTAGCTAATCGCTCTCGATACGCCCCGTTCATAGGATAGGATGGGTGGAAGGGGGGAATTCAAGACATCACATACATCCATGCCTTCAGACAGAAATTCATAAATCAATTTATAAAACTGTCCGTACTGAGATTCGGACCCGTGACCTCCGTAGCCGAAGCCAACGACGTTGACCACTCGACCACACAGGCGACATTTTTTTTTATTTAGTTCTCTTATTTCTTATCATTTTAGTCTCATACAATGTGTAAAATATGTAGTTATTGCATTTATATACTTGCAATCACACAGCTTTTGTTAGTACATTTAACGCATTTTAATGTTTTAAAATATGTACTCTTATCACTGAAAACTCGTGTCATTCAACAATGAATTGTAAATATTGTTCACTTACAATTATGTATACTGGGATAACAATTGATTGGCGATTCCGGTATACATGGTGAATTAAAGTGATGTTTCCTTGTTTGATGACTTATGCTTCCCATTTCAACGATATTGATGACTTCGAAAGCTTTTGTTATGATCGCTTGATGTCGAGTTAATGACGCACGGATCGGATCCTTGATACAACCTGCAAAATCATTAACCAGTTGTGTTAATTCGACGATTCTCCAGTACTAATATTACAACCTTAATTATAGTTGTCTTGCTGTGTTGATAATGTAGAAAAAATAGCCTAAACCATTTGTCGTTTCTGATTTATTTTTATTCTGGACCTAACCTCTTTGCCCTTGATCCGTTGCAGCATTTTTAGTATTGTGACCTTCATCAGCACATCGTTAACCTTCACACTTCGTAATTTCTTGGGTGATGGCTTTGCTTACTTTAGAGCGCGTGGGAAGTCGCCAAACGCCAAGTAACATTGTTTGTCCGATCGAACGCACGAAACCCTATCAACTCTCAATGATTTCAATTGTCGTATTAAACTCAATTTTTTTTGAATCGTTTTCTTCACGGTTGATTGAAAACTAATGAATATTTTATGTGTGTTAATTCTATGATAATATTAGTTCTGTCGGTTAAGCTAAAGTAATTTGAAGTTGATTTTATAATACATAAACGTATTTCGATTCATATAAATTGTTGACTGTGTATTTACTATCGAAGTTGAGTAGGCCCTGCGAGAAGTCCCGCCACGTCGCTGAGTCTCGTCTCATTCGTTTCCTCTAAACATTATATATATTCCGGACATGAGACATAATCAGATCACTCTTAAGGTGTTCACTGTCAATACTTGGTGGAATGGCATTATAATAAAAACTAGCTGTAAGCCCGTTGCCCAGCAACGTGAGATTTTTGTTGCATAGTATTTAATTTAATTTAATTTTATGTTATTTTATTTTATGGTATTTAATTTAATTTAATTTAATTTTATTTTATGTTATTTTATTTTATTTTATTTTATTCCATGTTATTTTATTTTATTTTATTTTATTTTATTTTATGTTATTTTATTTTATTTTATTTTATTTTATTTTAATTTATTTTATTTTTATAGTTAGCAGAAATTTCGTAAATTATTTAATATTTGGAATAATATTTAAGTTTGCTAACAACAATTTTTCGTAGTAGCAGAAACTTCGGAAATTACTTAATTTTTAGAATAATGTTCAAGTTTGCTGACAACTATTTTTCGTAGTAGCAGAAATTTCGTAAATTATTGATTTTTTGGAATAAAGTTTAAGTTTGCTAACAACCATTTTTCGTAGTAGCAGAAATTTCGTAAATTATTGAATTTTTGGAATAATGTTCAAGTTTGCTAACAACCATTTTTCGTAGGAGCAGAAATTTCATAAATTATGTAATATTTGGAATAATGTTCAAGTTTGCTAACAACCATTTTTCGTAGTAGCATA
Source organism: Himalopsyche tibetana (assembly GCA_030503985.1). Taxonomy (NCBI): domain Eukaryota; kingdom Metazoa; phylum Arthropoda; class Insecta; order Trichoptera; family Rhyacophilidae; genus Himalopsyche; species Himalopsyche tibetana. The sequence continues at coordinate 36,391,431 of JAPJYX010000014.1, read as the reverse complement.
AATTTCGTAAAATATTTAATTTTTGGAATAATTTTTATGTTTGCTAACAACCATTTTTCGTAGTAGCATAAATTTCGTAAAATATTGAATTTTTGGAATAAAGTTTAAGTTTGCTAACAACCATTTTTCGTAGTAGCCGAAATTTCGTAAATTATTGAATTTTTGGAATAAAGTTTAAGTTTGCTAACAACCATTTTTCGTAGTAGCAGAAATTTCGTAAATTATTGAATTTTTGGAATAATGTTCAAGTTTGCTAACAACCATTTTTCGTAGGAGCAGAAATTTCGTAAATTATTTAATATTTGGAATAATGTTCAAGTTTGCTAACAACCATTTTTCGTAGTAGCATAAATTTCGTAAAATATTCAATTTTTGGAATAAAGTTTAAGTTTGCTAACAACCATTTTTCGTAGTAGCCGAAATTTCGTAAATTATTGAATTTTTGGAATAATGTTCAAGTTTGCTAACAACCATTTTTCGTAGTAGCATAAATTTCGTAAAATATTTAATTTTTGGAATAATGTTCAAGTTTGCTAACAACCATTTTTCGTAGGAGCAGAAATTTCGTGAATTATTGAATTTTTGGAATAAAAAAAAAGTTTGCTAACAACCATTTTTCGTAGTAGCATAAATTTCGTAAAATATTTAATTTTTGGAATAATTTTTAAGTTTGCTAACAACCATTTTTCGTAGTAGCATAAATTTCGTAAAATGTTGAATTTTTGGAATAAAGTTTAAGTTTGCTAACAACCATTTTTCGTAGTAGCCGAAATTTCGTAAAATATTGAATTTTTGGAATAAAGTTTAAGTTTGCTAACAACCATTTTTCGTAGTAGCAGAAATTTCGTAAATTATTGAATTTTTGGAATAATGTTCAAGTTTGCTAACAACCATTTTTCGTAGGAGCAGAAATTTCGTAAATTATTTAATATTTGGAATAATGTTCAAGTTTGCTAACAACCATTTTTCGTAGTAGCATAAATTTCGTAAAATATTCAATTTTTGGAATAAAGTTTAAGTTTGCTAACAACCATTTTTCGTAGTAGCAGAAATTTCGTAAATTATTGAATTTTTGGAATAATGTTCAAGTTTGCTAACAACCATTTTTCGTAGTAGCAGGAATTTCGTAAATTATTGAATTTTTGGAATAATGTTCAAGTTTGCTAACAACCATTTTTCGTAGGAGCAGAAATTTCGTAAAATATTTAATTTTTGGAATAATTTTTAAGTTTGCTAACAACCATTTTTCGTAGTAGCATAAATTTCGTAAATTATTTAATATTTGGAATAATGTTCAAGTTTGCTAACAACCATTTTTCGTAGTAGCATAAATTTCGTAAAATATTCAATTTTTGGAATAAAGTTTAAGTTTGCTAACAACCATTTTTCGTAGTAGCAGAAATTTCGTAAATTATTGAATTTTTGGAATAATGTTCAAGTTTGCTAACAACCATTTTTCGTAGGAGCAGAAATTTCGTAAATTATTGAATTTTTGGAATAATGTCCAAGTTTGCTAACAACCATTTTTCGTAGTAGCAGAAATTTCGTAAATTATTTAATTTTTGGAATAATGTTGAAGTTTGCTAACAACCATTTTTCGTAGTAGCAGAAATTTCGTAAATTATTGAATTTTTGGAATAATGTTCAAGTTTGCTAACAACCATTTTTCGTTGGAGCAGAAATTTCGTAAATTATTTAATATTTGGAATAATGTCCAAGTTTGCTAACAACCATTTTTCGTAGTAGCAGAAATTTCGTAAATTGTTAAATCTTTGGAATAATGTTCAAGTTTGCTAACAACCATTTTTCGTAGTAGCAGAAATTTCGTAAAATATTTAATTTTTAGAATAATGTTTAAGTTTGCTAACAACCATTTTTCGTAGTAGCATAAATTTCGTAAATTATTTAATATTTGGAATAATGTTCAAGTTTGCTAACAACCATTTTTCGTAGTAGCATAAATTTCGTAAAATATTCAATTTTTGGAATAAAGTTTAAGTTTGCTAACAACCATTTTTCGTAGTAGCAGAAATTTCGTAAATTATTGAATTTTTGGAATAATGTTCAAGTTTGCTAACAACCATTTTTCGTAGGAGCAGAAATTTCGTAAATTATTGAATTTTTGGAATAATGTCCAAGTTTGCTAACAACCATTTTTCGTAGTAGCATAAATTTCGTAAAATATTTAATTTTTGGAATAATGTTCAAGTTTGCTAACAACCATTTTTCGTAGGAGCAGAAATTTCGTGAATTATTGAATTTTTGGAATAAAAAAAAAGTTTGCTAACAACCATTTTTCGTAGTAGCATAAATTTCGTAAAATATTTAATTTTTGGAATAATTTTTAAGTTTGCTAACAACCATTTTTCGTAGGAGCAGAAATTTCGTAAATTATTGAATTTTTGGAATAATGTCCAAGTTTGCTAACAACCATTTTTCGTAGTAGCAGAAATTTCGTAAATTATTTAATTTTTGGAATAATGTTGAAGTTTGCTAACAACCATTTTTCGTAGTAGCAGAAATTTCGTAAATTATTGAATTTTTGGAATAATGTTCAAGTTTGCTAACAACCATTTTTCGTTGGAGCAGAAATTTCGTAAATTATTTAATATTTGGAATAATGTCCAAGTTTGCTAACAACCATTTTTCGTAGTAGCAGAAATTTCGTAAATTGTTAAATCTTTGGAATAATGTCCAAGTTTGCTAACAATCATTTTTCATAGTACCATAAATCGACCTCGGCGCATATATCGACAGCCCTGCAGTTTTTAAATTGCAAATTATTGAATTTTTGGAATAATGTTCACGTTTGCTAACAATCATTTTTCGTAGTATATATATTTTATTCAAATAATTTTTAAATACGCTAACAAATAAATTTCGTAAAAGAAGAAAAAGACCCGATGACATCAGTACGCACACATTTGTGAAAAGTGAAAAGTGATTATTATAGATTTTATTTTATTTAAAAAAGTGGAGACTGGAAGGTCGAGGACGTCCTTACACTCAGACGGACATTATCGGCTATTAATATATAGATAATCAAACATTTTTAGTACTTCTTCCACATAAAATTTATTGGATCAAAACCGGTTTCGCTCATGGTGAGCATTTTCAACTCTTTATACCTATACAGGGCTCGAATTCGTCTGAAGCGGCACACCAGTTCGTGAAATCGATAATAGGAGTGAAACGCCGTCGCGTAATAAAATAAACTAGCTGTAAGCCCGTTGCCCAGCAACGTGAGATTTTTGTTGCATAGTATTTAATTTAATTTAATTTTATGTTATTTTATTTTATGGTATTTTATTTTATTTTATTTCATTTCATTTTATTTTATTTTATTGAATTTAATTTAATTTAATTATATTTTATTTTAATATATTTTATTTTTATAGTTAACAGATATTTCGTAAATTATTTAATATTTGGAATAATGTTTAAGTTTGCTAACAACAATTTTTCGTATTAGCAGAAACTTCGTAAATTACTTAATTTTTAGAATAATGTTCAAGTTTGCTGACAACTATTTTTCGTAGTAGCAGAAATTTCGTGAATTATTGAATTTTTGGAAAAAAAAAGTTTGATAACCATTTTTCGTAGTAGCCGAAATTTCGTAAATGATTTAATATTTGGAATAATGTTCAAGTTTGCTAACAACCATTTTTCGTAGTAGCATAAATTTCGTAAAATATTGATTTTTTTGAATAAAGTTTAAGTTTGCTAACAACCATTTTTCGTAGTAGCAGAAATTTCGTAAATTATTTAATATTTGGAATAATGTTCAAGTTTGCTAACAACCATTTTTCGCAGTAGCATAAATTTCGTGAAATATTTAATTTTTGGAATAAAGTTAAAGTTTGCTAACAACCAATTTTCGTAGTAGCCGAAATTTCGTAAATTATTGAATTTTTGGAATAAAGTTTAAGTTTGCTAACAACCATTTTTCGTAGTAGCAGAAATTTCGTAAATTATTGAATTTTTGGAATAATGTTCAAGTTTGCTAACAGCCATTTTTCGTAGTAGCAGAAATTTCGTAAATTATTTAATATTTGGAATAATGTTTAAGTTTGCTAACAACCATTTTTCGTAGTAGCAGAAATTTCGTAAAATATTTAATTTTTAGAATAATGTTTAAGTTTGCTAACAACCATTTTTCGTAGGAGCAGAAATTTCGTAAATTATTTAATATTTGGAATAATGTCCAAGTTTGCTAACAACCATTTTTCGTAGGAGCAGAAATTTCGTAAATTATTTAATTTTTGGAATAATGTTGAAGTTTGCTAACCATTTTTCGTAGTAACAGAAATTTAGTAAATTATTCAATTTTTGGAATAAAGTTTAAGTTTGCTAACAACCATTTTTCGTAGTAGCAGAAATTTCGTAAATTATTGAATTTTTGGAATAATGTTCAAGTTTGCTAACAACCATTTTTCGCTGGAGCAGAAATTTCGTAAATTATTTAATATTTGGAATAATGTCCAAGTTTGCTAACAACCATTTTTCGTAGTAGCAGAAATTTCGTAAATTATTGAATTTTTGGAATAATGTTTAAATTTGCTAACAACCATTTTTCGTAGTAGCAGAAATTTCCTAAATTACTTAATTTTTGGAATAATGTTTAAGTTTGCTAACAACCATTTTTCGTAGAAGCAGAAATTTCGTAAATTATTGAATTTTTGGAATAATGTTTAAATTTGCTAACAACCATTTTTCGTAGTAGCAGAAATTTCCTAAATTACTTAATTTTTGGAATAATGTTTAAGTTTGCTAACAACCATTTTTCGTAGAAGCAGAAATTTCGTAAATTATTGATTTTTTAGAATAATGTTTAAGTTTGCTAACAACCATTTTTCGTAGTAGCAGAAATTTCGTAAATTATTGATTTTTTGGAATAATGTTTAAGTTTGCTAACAACCATTTTTCGTAGGAGCAGAAATTTCGTAAATTATTGAATTTTTGGAATAATGTCCAAGTTTGCTAACAACCATTTTTCGTAGGAGCAGAAATTTCGTAAATTATTGAATTTTTGGAATAATGTCCAAGTTTGCTAACAACCATTTTTCGTAGTAGCAGAAATTTCGTAAATTATTTAATTTTTGGAATAATGTTGAAGTTTGCTAACAACCATTTTTCGTAGTAGCAGAAATTTTGTAAATTACTTAATTTTTGGAATAATGTTTAAGTTTGCCAACAATTATTTTTCGGATTTTAAATTATTTAACAATTATTTCCAATGAAAATCAAAAGATCAAATCCAATTTTTCAATAAAAAATCAGTTGCACATTTTGTCCAAGTGTATGAAAAAAGCAAAATATTATTCTATCATATATCCATATCATAATTTGAATATTCTTAATGTATTAAAGAATTCTAACAGATTTTCAAGGTCAGACGTGAAAAGATTCATCATTATGATTCAATTGATCAAATCCGCTCCAAAAAATATTAGTCTCACATCGACTCACACGATCAGACGATTCATTTCGATAGCCCTATAATCATAGTTTGCAATAGTCGAATTAAAGTCTTTGATTATTCGAATATTATGATGTATGGTGATACAATACTTTAGCTCTACACCAAGAAATATCAAATTTTCAAACGTGGCGATATCAGAACATTCACGCCCGGTTTAAAATAAGCCGCTCCCATTGGATAGAACAACATTTCAAAAATGTGCTGTTCAGAATAAATCGAAATCATTGGTCTGTACCTTACTGCGGACGTCCTTACAGACAGACCTTATCGGCTATTAATGTTAAGATATTTCCATTCTGGTCTACATTATTAAAAACAGTACTATGATAATTGCTGCGGGAAAAATATCATTTTGATTTTTGCTGTAGAGTTCTTCTGTACGGTTTCCTTCCGTTTCAACTTTTTTTTTTGCGGCCCGTTATTTTAAACCTTTGTCAATTAACCAATACTTTTAACGTCCAACGTTTTATACCTTCGAAATCGAGTTTTGTTACAGTAATTATGCGACAATGTTTGTTTTCTACGGGAACAATCATGCATAATATTACAGTTCCAAACATCTTTGCTTCACGCTCCCAGCATGCATTGTATGTTATGGCATCTCTTTTCTATTGCACTGTTTGTGTACGTAATCTAAATTCTGTCCAGATGAGGTCGCGCCCGTTCCAGCCAGGTAAAAACGAACATTCCTATTCTTTTTTTTTTTTTGCTTCCCGTGATATCCGAAGGTACCCCATGGGCCCAAACCGCAACGCCCACTCACTGGAGTTTTTTTTTCTGTAGTGTGTTTCATTGTTTTGTCATGTTACAATGATTCTCAATTTAATTGTATTTTTTTTTTACAACGCAGTGGAAATCTTTGAAACTGAGTCAAGAACTATTGAAATTAATGACAGTTTTAGAATTCATAATAACGAGTTAAATAATATTATTCGAGAACCTCTAGTTATCCTCTTAATGGTAGGTAGGTGCTCACTGTCAATTCTTGATGGGAAAACATTATATTAAAAAAACAAAACTTTTACTTATCCTACATATTTTTTTTTATATCAGGAACGGTTTTAATGCCACGAGCGATTTTTTTGACCTCTAGTAATATTTAAAAAAAAAACTATTCGTTTGTACTTATTTCCACTTTTTATTTATCAAGATCAGGACCGGTTTCGCTCACGGCGAGCATTAATCTATTGATCAGTTATAAGCAGGGCTGTGGAGTCGCGGAGTCGCGGTATTTTGGCCTGAGTCGGAATCGTGAAAAATGAACGGCTCGATTTTTTTTTGAAACATATATTTAATGATGTGTACAAAATAGTCAAAAGTGTTAACATTTCATGCTTGGCTGACTAAAGATGATCTGATGGTATACATATATATAAGTTAAAATGAAATTATTGAAAAATTTCATCGGAGTCGGAGTCGTGAATTATTTTAAAGCTGGAGTCGGAGTCGTCTTTTTTTAACGCGACTCCACAGCCCTGGTTATAAGTTAATATTCTTTTTCTTAATATAATGTCTTTCAACCAAGTTGTGACAGAGAACACCCTAAAAGTTATTTAGTAATATTCTTTGAAACCATTTCATTCATGGAAATAAGTTAAATAGCATGTACAGAATTTGTTTTAATTTTTTTCTCTTCTAATTATCATTGTCATTATATGACTCAACTTTCCCTTGGGTGCTGTCAATGGACTGGTTTTACTCAGCTACCCACTATAACTCACAGTTTGAGGACATTAAATCCCGTAGGCGGCCAGGGTCCAATTCCGAGACGTTGGGGGTGGGTAATAAAATATGTTTAGAAATACCGTAGCGAATCGGCGCTTTGCGTCCATCTCTATATCGTTACAATATTGTGACGTTAAAATCCTTCGGCCTTTTGTTTTAAATAATTACCCGGCGTTTCCTATGCACCCAATGCATGGGGTGGCCGTGTTACTTTTGTTTATTTTGGGTTGGCTTAGAAAAGCATTATTTATGGGGGTCTTAATATGTTAAAAAAAACACAAAGGGGTTTCGTAAGCCGCAGAGTACTTTTTTCGTGAGTAGGACATATTTTTATTTTCGATTTTTAACGTATTTTAAATTAGTTTTAATACTCAATATTGTTGGTGTTTTTGTTTTTAAATTTTATCTTTGTATTTGTTTTGTATAAAAGTAAAGCAAAAAACTGAACTGATATTGATTGAATTTGATTGATGTAGCATTTTGACAGGTATCCTCGATCGATTAAAAAGTATTCACAGATAGTATTACACATATATGTACGTCATGTCACATGTGTAGTATGATATATCGTAAATCTCTCATCTTGGTATAAAATTTACAAAATAAATGATTAAAAAAACTTATCAATTATTATTTTAATTGATATGTAGTACCATTTTATTTTTTATAAGATAATTTTTGGTACATTCGATAATAAAGCTTGATAAGATTCTTGTCTTGTTATTCAGTATTTTCTATTTGATACTGTGTTCTCACAGAAACTCTGACAACCCGGATAGCGAATATTTTATGTAATACGTATGCGGTGGTTTACGAGACGAATACATTTTGTTTGTTATAAATATTTTGCGTGCGTGAAGAGACACTTCTGTTTCGGGGATTCCTTTTGGAAGGCGGCCAGCATTTCGACACAAACCACTACTCGACTAGCCCTCGTTTTATTGGCAAACAGAGCGTCTTTTGCTGCTTCGGGTCATTGTAACTTACGAAACTGTTGAAATATCACAGATGGACCTGAAAAAAAGCATTGAATGATTGTCTGTTAAGAGTTCCACAACTTTGCGTATCACAGTGACAATTTCTCACATTTTATTTTTTGTATATGACAGAAAAGCAAAATGAACAACAACTTTAAAATCTGCGTTGGAGTTACGTGTTAATATATATTTTATATATCAAATATAACATATAAGTTAATATTGCTCATCATGGGTGAATCCGGAAAGTAAGAATTATAATTAAGCATTTTACTTTTTGTTTATGTACATAGGATCAATTTAAATTTAATTAAAAAAAAAATCGTAACAAATATTTTTCACCGTCAGTCAATAAACGAATCCGTTTACGAACATTTGAGATATCCAGAGCCTGTATAGTATTTATTTTAAAATTTAGGGTTTATAGGAATAAACATCTCTGCGCACAGTACTTGGTAGTAAGTGCATGCAAGGGATGTATCACCGTGTTATTACGAAACCGTGTAAAAAGAGAGTCTATTGTGTGCTCAAATATCATAGTGTGCATGTGCCTGTGTGCGCATTTGTCTATGTTTTTTCGCGTTCCTGGTCGTCGTCAAAAAACACGACCTTGTGACTTTTGTGTTGAGGAATGTTCGGCGGTTATGATTTTTTGCCACGAATGTCTAACCAGGACGTCATAGTGAAACTATCAAACCAGTTTTTTTTGCTTGCGGGTTCAAAGTGCCAAATTATTCAATACAATTCGAACGTTAGCGACAAGACTACGCTGTGAACCTAGTATCAACTACATACATAGAGCATCGATATTTATTTCGGTTTTATTTTCGTTGTTTCGGTTAGTAAATATGATAATAATTATTATATTAAAAAGGAAATGTTGAGTATATATAATATTAAAGGATGAAAACAACATAGTGTGCGTATCTTATGGAAAATCCAGTTTCGTTACTTCTTAAATATATGCGGTTTCCGTGGTTATTGTGTTGGTTGCTAGCTGTCATCGTTTGGGGAAATGCTTAGGTCAATTTTTTTTAGTCATGACGCAATATTAATTTTGGCACGTTCGCAGTTCATCTTCGGTGCATCTTTGGCCTTTCGATTCAACGTTTTTGATCTACCAAACTCTTTGTTGACTGACTTGCTTAACGTCCACTCTCGATTATTTATTTTCGTGGTTATTAATTTACCTACCCTATCGTCGCCTGCTGTGGCCCAGTTGGTTAGAGCTTGCTCTGCCGATCACGCAGGTCTGAGCTCGATTCCCGGTAAGATCACAGTGCATTTGAGAATTATTCAATTAAATGTTGTGATCGAAGACTGGGTGTTTGTGATGTAAATTTACATTATTTCCTCTCCTATCCTTCTGATCGTTCAATAACTGGGTGTAGCAATAGTGATTACTTAACATGGATAAAAAAAATCTACAAACACTTGTATCGTTCTTGCGCCTAATGAGCATTACGTGGATACGTTCTAGCGCTGCATTCGTAAAAATGCAAGAGCACTGGCTCGAGTGTTTCATTTGGAGGCTTGCCAGTGTTTTTTTTCCTTCGTGTTTGCTTCTTTCTTTCTGGGTCAGTAGCCCGATATTGAGCGGGCAGGTTTGTCAGAATTATGTATTCTCTTCCGTGTTTTTCACGCGTTTTTTTTTTGCTATATTTTCGTTCGTGGCAATACCCAATTCAATTACATAAACTAATCTTGCTGTAATACAATTACTGGCTTACAGGGAATGACCGAGTCACCGATGATAAGGTACTCGTGTAAGTGTGTATATAGTTGGCATTTACTGTTTTTTTTTTAAAAATATATATATATGCCTTGTTGCGTTTTCTTTTTCAGTTCGTAATTTTTAAATATGCGACATCTTGTCATTCGATAACTATTATTAACTAAGTACATTCGATATTGCGATACCCCTATAGGAATACTACGTTTTATGGGATTATGCACCCATTCATATTAGGTTCTTTCAATTGCATTTTGTGAATTTAACGAAACCAGCTAATCAAACATTTTTCCTGTCGCGTTCACCTTTTCGTTTCGCCTGTTACAGAATACGTCTAGCGATGTCAGGGGGACAAACATCAACGGACGAATATTTTTCAATGCACGTATATAAAATGTTTATTTATGAAAATTCTAATTTGACCTTGAAAATTTTGGGTTTTGTCAAAAACTTCGCTGTATGAAGGACCGCCATAGGAAACTTCTCTAAATGGGAGTATTCCATATAAAAAAAAACACTGCTGGTATGCCTCTCGCTGAGTGAACATATCTAACGTCGTCTGGTGAACTGTACGATTAGCTCTCACATACCCGGTATGTTATTGTATTCAATTCAATTTTTCCATTTTGTTTTTTGATGGATACATTGTTTTCGTTTGGTCGTCGTGTCGCTAGAACCATCACGTAGAAAGTGACGGTTGAGGGTTATCTGAACGTATTGAACCCTCGTCTGTGGGACTAGACAGATATCAGAGATATAGGTGACTTCGTGACATGATTCGCAGCGTATTAATCAGACCGAAAAATTAATTAGACATATTTTTATAATTATTATTTTTAACATCGAGCAATGCCAGCGGTTGCTTACTTTCATAATATAACATGATAGAAACTTCCGGGTATTGTAACCAGTGGTGTAGTGGTGCCAGGTCGGCGACCTGGCACCTGAAAATAAACCAGGGTGCCGCCCTGCCACCCTTTTGACTTGTAACTTAATTTTCAAGTAATTTTAACGTTTTTTCTATTTATTTAATTGTTAAAACTTGTGTTTTTTTTTTACTTCGGACGGATATAAAAAAAAAAGGGAAGAATTCAATGACCGACCTGGTACCTATTTATTTACCACTACACCACTGATTGTAACCTATTGCTATGTAATCGGAATTTTTGACAGTTTTTTTCAGCATTTTTTCTATTTGGCTTATGGGCAGGGTTAGTGTAGGTGAAAGAAGAGAAAGACTTCGCGAAGATCGGCTATCGGAAGAAGGGTACGCATGAAAACATTATCGAATTCTGTGTCAGATAGTAGTTTATTCCGATCGAAATACGTTCAATTCTGAAAGTAATTTTAATTTCGAGAAAGCAAAAATATTAAGCATAGTTTACAGCCAGTTGTCACCAACGTTCCCTCTAAGCTGCGCGCGTGCGCGGCCGCGCACTCATTTCCAATTGGCGCGCACTACAAGACAGTTGGTCGATTAATATTTGGTCGGTCCGCGCAGCCTTCGCGCATCTTCCGCGCAGCCTTTGAAATTTCCGCGCAGTTAACCTCTTGCCTCAGAGGCAGGGTTGCCAGATTTCTAAAAACACAAATCGGGACATTCACAATTTCGAAGACTTTTATACATGTATACGTCGGGATTATAAAGAGACTTGCAATGCGGGACTCGGGATTTGTCGATTGAACTCGGGACAGTCCCGCTCAAATAGGGACGCCTGGCAACCCTGCTTAGAGGGAACATTGGTTGTCACTGCTCTAAATATTACAAAAAAATCCACTGGAATGCCAAATTTGGTTATGAACTTTGCAGAAACCGTTGACGTAAATTCTGATCGTAATTGAATATCCCTATAGTTTGCCAAGATGATACCCGAAAATCAGTTCATCTTCAGTTCATTTAATCACTCATGATGAGCGAAGCTGGTCCTGATCCTAGATAAATGTGGAATTAATACAAAGAAGTGTTTTATTTTTTAAATATAATGCCATTAAGAAACAGTTAAGTTCTACTATATAGTTAAGTGAATATTGATTTTCATATCGAGTTTCTTACGATACATACAACATCTGTGTTATCTAAAGTTGCGGATTTCCCTATAAACTAATGAGGCGCGCGCTTGGGGGCTCGAAATCTTAGGGGTCTCAAAAATGGCTTAGTATATAATCAATATATTTTTGTTAATATTTTTATTATTATAAATGTTTTTATGTTATCCGAAAAACTGCTCCCAAATTTTATTGCACCTAGGGCCTCTCGTGTGCTTAGTCCGCCGCTGGTTATCTAACATATTTTTAAAAATAGTTCAGATGTTGGAAGAAGGGAGAAAGTAAAAAACATTATTTTTCTAAACACACCATATCACCATATGAAATCATTAGAATTTACGATTTGACTGTGTATTGTGTTTATAACGTCATCGCATTTGAATTGCTCCATCGCTCCAGATATCAGGTCAACAAAACATATCTTGTTGCTATCTTTAGTTGCAGTTTTCCCAGTTGCGTTTGCAATTAATTCAGTTCAATAAAAAGTCTAATTTGACCAGCTGCTTTTATAATGTTGAATGTGTTCGTCTTATTTAGATTTCCTAGAACTTTCCCAACAATAGCGAGAGTAAATAAATTGACCAGATCTCTAATAATAATTAATTTCTAGTGTTATTTGTATCGTGTTATGCAACGTGAAATGAATTTCTGTCCCACATCTTTGCCACTTGATTCCGTATTTTTATCATTGAGTAGATTGTAAATATTAACCACTGTTGCTCTCATATCTCTGTCGCTTTCTCGCTCACCCACTCTCCAAATCTCACATCAGTGAAGTTTATCTGTTATGTTAAGTGTTTCCCAAACTTTATTAGTATAATAAATAGCCGTTATTCATAAATTGTTATCGATACATTTAAGCCAATGTGTCAATTGATATTCGCGCATACTCTTAATACGCAAATGTCTTGTGTTTAAATTATATGCTGGAACGGTCTGTAATGTCAAATACAACTTTGTGGTTAATATTTACACCTTAACCTTTATTCGCCAGTGTAATTTTGAGTTGTTGTTTAACCCTTTGCCCGCGTCACCAAATTTAGCGAACATGCCCTGTACGCGGCTGCTTTTTTGCGGATTTTTTTTATCGCGTTTTTAATATAGGTTATAATATATTTTTTAACTAATCAAATATGTTAATTGCCACCCAAAGTAACCTTTTCAATAATAAAATACAATATATTCCTTGTATTTTCGGTTTAATTCAACAATAATCATTATTCATACAATTGCGGCGTGACGTCGCCATATTGCAAAATACCGCCACGCGCGACCGAAAACACTGCGCCACCACCATACCATGCTTATAATATTAAATTCTCGGAACAATTTCAATTTCACCCGACCTATGTTCACGTCGTGTTCCAGAAATAAATTATTTTAGCCTATATTGAATCTTTTTTTGACTAACGCCATCTATTGAATTTGGTAAAATATACATTTAGTAATATTTTCAACCAAGTTATACAATTTTAACACAATAGATAGCTCTTATATAAGGTTTGAAATTTCCATGACATCTATACGTGTCACGCGCGCTGAGGGCATGTTCGCTAGGGCATGCATAGCGGTCTTACGCGGTAAAAAGGTTAAAGGTACCGAAACTCACTTTTCAAGATTTTTTCCTCTTCCGTTTTTGTTCTTAATGCCAAGCATATGGATTCCTAATGGAGGTATCTAAACTGAAGTGTTTTTACGAGTAAAGTTTCCCAACTTCTCTTTTTTCCGAAGAGAGTAAAGATAGAAGGATTGGGTTAAGACATTACAAGTGGTTAACTAGCCGCTGTCGTTTTGCTTCGTAATGTGATTCGAACCCGTGAGAGTGGTCACGAAAGCCAACTACGTCGACCACTGCGCTATGGACCCGACTGTTGGGAAAAGGTGTTATAAATAAGAGAATTTGAAAAACAAAATATGAAGCATTAGACCCCCGGTTCTGGTCACAGAGTAGTTTACGGGCCTGTCTTTTTTAAACATTGCATTCCAAAGGGACCTTAGATTGGAACAAACATAATGGTTTCAATGAAAAAAAATCAACAGTCTAAAAGCAAAATAAAATATTTGGAATATTGATTTGAAACATTAAAAAATTGCGAGACAAGGGTGCCGGAAAGCCGTCCCACCGCTTTACATTAACAGAAACCACTATTGCTTGGTAACGATCCGTATTACAAATAACCTACATGACCTTTTTAATCCTATTTTATAATGTTATCTGATAATATACTTGGTTTTATGCCACCTGTACCCGATTATCCAGCATATTTGTTTTCCGAATATTAAATTATTTCAAACCTGTGGTCCTGTTTGACGCTAGTTTCCACGTATGTATGCACAAGAGGGAAAGTCACGACAGTTTTCCTGTCGCTTAAGAATTGCTTTTTGTTTTACCGTGTTATCAACGCAATATACTAGTGAAGCCTTATCAGACTTATCACTATTTATCAGTCACATTCTTTCGTTGCGTTATATTTGGAAAATTGACTCTTGTTGCTCATTTTTAAAACATGTTTCAATTTAGCGCTGTACCGATTTCTATAATACAAAACGTATTACATGCGTATATTATAACGGCAGAAATAGCCAATTAATCTAATTACCCAAAACAATTTCAACCGCAATCAAATACATGAATTTAATTTTAATTTATCTGGTGTCCGTGAAAATTTTACCATTCACCTACACAGTTATGACTATCACGGCATCAAAGTAATATGACCGTCATCTTGTATTGTTCGCGGTCTTCTGGTGGTTTAGCGTTATTTTTGAAAGATCCGGTCCAACTGTAAAATATCTATCATACAAAAAAAAAATGCTGAACATCTTGGGGATCAAATTTTTCGTGCCCTTTGGAATTGTTTATGTCTCTGACTATCGTCCGTTTTAAAGATACAATAAAATTACACGGTCCCGACTATAGTGTAATTGGGGGTGTGAATTTCAAACAAAATTAGGGATTTGGTTTTTTTCCGCGGAAAATGCAAAACTAAGATTTTGCAAAAAAAAAAAAAGATGAAATATTTAGTTTTTGTAGTAGTAAATATCCCGCACACAGACAGACTGCCAGCTATACGCTAGCTAACATTTGACTGTTTGCGCGGCACAGACGACCGTCTCGTATTAACGACAATGGAATGCGACCGTGCAATTGGGGGATTTACAGCGAATATTTCAAGCCAGCGCGTAATTCGGGCTAGTGTAATTGGGGGTTCCACTGTATTTCTAAAATTGTAACGATACTATGATGATCCTTTGGTGGATTGTACGATGAAAATTTCAACTTAATAATATTGACATCGCATTTTATCATACTTTAGCAGTCTCTTATTTGTAAAATTACGTTTGCTAATATTAGAGTTAGGTGGGCTACAGGTGCTTGTAAGCATAGGCTGACGCCATCATCCAATTAGGCTCGTTATCATAAAATGATACCAAACAAGAACGATATTTTATTTGGTTGTTATGAGTTGGTATAACAAAATCTAAGTTTATGTCTCATTTATAAAAACATTGACGTCTCTCAATATCACGTTTTTGAACCCTTTGTCGAAGGAGTGTGGCCGCATACGAGCGGCAGAATGTTGTCTAATATTTATTGACATTCTCATGCTTTTAGTTAATTTGTCATTATTTCTTTACATACGGATAAAAAAACATGTTTATATCTGTGATTTTTGGCCGTCGAATTATTTTATTATTATGTGTTACAGATGAAAGCAAAACATGATCTGGGTCCGAATTGGAAGTAATAGCATCTCGAAAATGACTTGTGAAAATGAGTTCGTTTATACACATTGTACATTGTACATTATGCATTGTAAAATTATTAAAAAAATATTTACCCCCTGAAATATTATTCTGTTTTCACCAGGCTGACCAATAAACAAAAAAATATCATGTTTTCTGTGTAATTCAATGGTAAACATAATAAAATATAAAAAAATCCTAATTTTGTAAAAATTAACTCACTTCTCAAAGTGTTAAATGCGATTAAAAAATTAAAAAAGGAACTGTCGTAAAACTTTCTTTCACAATTTTCTACAGCTGTTTGCACGCAGTTTGTATTTTCTCATTAGTTAAAAATACTCCCCGATAATCTTATGAAAATGTGGATTTATAATTATCTGTAAAAAAAGAATGCACATATACACCGGAAACATGCATTCGGTAATCGACATACTTGAAACAACTTTCCAATGTCATTGAACCTATTAACTCCTACGATTTACTTTTAATTAATATTTTGTTTTGTTCAACACAATTTTTCGTTTATTTTTTATAAATTATGGAAATTTAATAGTATGTGAAAAGTAGCACTTTATTAAGATGCGAAATATACTATTACACCACGGGTCGTCAACCTGGTCCGTGCCGTTCATTAGTGGGCGGTAAAGGATTCCGTTGTGGGCGATTTTTGTTTTTACCCCAAAATCTCCTTAATTCCTTCTAGAATTTTTTTCACCCATATACTGAATTGAAATATAGTGGTTTTGGTAGGCGCTAAGGAAATTTTACCATGAAAAATAAGAAAAGCGGGCGGTAGGCATAAAAAGGTTGACGGATCCTTTACATCGGTGTCTGCCAAACTGTGTCCCGCGGCACACTTCTGTGCCGCAAGAAGTCTCAGGTGTGCCGCGGTGGAAGAAGCCTTAAAAATAATGCATATTCATTTGAATTTTCTTCAATTTTAATTAAATTCAACATTACACATTCAAACAAATATTTGTCACGTTCATGCATCGTGGTCAACGCGATCAACTCATTTTCATTTTTACATTTCCTTATTAAAAAAAATTCAAATAAAAATTGGTGTGCCGTGGTACAAATCTTATTCACCAGTGTGCCGTGAAGTAAAAAAGTTTGGCAGACACTGCTTTACATCATAAAAAATACTGATTACCGTTCTTTCTAACCATATCATATTATTTATTTAAAAATGTGAGCTTAGACACCAATAGTTATTGTTTGAAATGGTTTTAACAGCTTTTACCGAATTCCCCTTTGTTGTACCCCCTTTAAATAATTGTCATTTTATTAATAATTCAAGCACTTGCTATCATTAAATATTAATTCAAAGGCTTAAAAACAAATCAACTCATTAATAATAGATCGGATAAAACCCTAGATTTATTTTAAACATTCCTATGTTATTATCTGGTCATTAATATTTTCGAAAAATCCCCATAATTATTACAAACCCACTTAATCCATTGAAAATTGTATACATTCAATTTTCGCTAATTTACATTTTAATAGCCTTATAACTTAGTGATCTACTTATAATTTTGTTTATAAACGATACAAACTGTTTACTACGCGTCAGTTCAAGTACATCCGTGCACTTGGAATGCCTGAAGATGCCGAAAGGCGAAACCCGGGTCGTTAGCGACAAAACTCATGGAAAAGTACAAAATTCAAACAATTCAAATTTGGTTTTAACAGCGTTAAAAATATTTTTGTATACTCAACAATTTTGCATTTACATCACATATCCATTCAGAATTTGTTGACATACTTATCTCAAAAATGGATATTATGAGTTTTACTACCAAGCCCCATATATATTCAAAGAATTCCATTTAATTACGTATTCATTATTAATGTTAGTAAACTCTTTATTTGCCCTGGCTTGCCAGATGGTATACGTAAGGCGAAAATGATCACAGCAAAGTAAACCAAAGGCCTGAATCAAAGTTATTTGGCATTCGGTATAAATGACCCAAATGTATAAAAACAAATCGACCGTTGAAAAAAGCGTAACGCAAAAGTGGGCAGCGATAAATTCGTGTTACCAATTCTCACGGCGAAATATATATCTTACTCACTATTGCATCGATCTATCGGAGAGCATGACCGGATTGCAACACGGATAACTTGTAAAATCGACACAGAAAAAAAAAACGTAAACAGCTGACGGCCGCTGATAGTGAGGCAAATCAGATTCGACTTACCTGTTAATTCGATTTTTCAGGTGTTTGTTGTAACCGCAGTGGTTAAGTTACAATTCAGAATCTGAATGCGCAGGTTAAAACTGAGCTGAAAAATTGCCGTTTTCACTAATTTTGAAACTGCGATTCTTCGATGCTGCATATGCGGGTAAATTTAGTTTACTTTATTATTTTCTTGTGAGTTTGGTTGGCTTGATATTATTTTGGGAAGATATCTGTATTATAAGATACAGCAGTAGTCACGCGTATGTTTTATAACCGTTAGATGTCACACGGTGAAGTTTTTTCAAGCTTGTGAAGAAGCAAAATGCGTCAAAACCCTTGGTCAAATTTCACAAAATAAATTGTTTATGTGATTGATTGTAACAACAATATTAGTAATAATTGTGCTACAGTCAATATGTACAATCAGTGGTGTAGTGGTAAATAAATATGTACCAGGTCAGTCATTGATTTCTTCTCTATTTTTTTTTCTATTCGTCCGAAGTTAAAAAACCACAAGTTTTAACAAATAAATATAAAAAAAACGTTAAAATTACTTGAAAATTAAGAGACGACTCAAAAAGGTGGAGCGGCGCCCTTGCTCATTTTCAGATACCAAGTCGCCGACCTGGCCTGACTTGGCCCCACTTCACCATTGTGTACAATCGAACTGCAATGATTGAGAGAATACTAGTTCTTAATTTAAATATAAATTGAGGTAAAGATATAACTTATTCGTGCCCTTTTCGAGTAAAATAAAGAAAAAGAATTGTAAAGTGTGAAGGGTTTGATGAGAGAATAAATCAATTGTTTCGTTACCATGTTTACCAGAGAGTAAACAAACATAATAAATAAAAAATTACATAAACAATACCAATAAGGGTTAAAGAATTTATTCGTAACAATACAAAGAAACCCATTAATATGAAAATACGTAATATGAAACGATTTAACTATTCATTCGTGTATTTCAGTAATAAAAATTAGAAATTCCCTATTACATTTTATTCTTAGATAGCCATGGCTGTATTCGGGTGTCATGGTACTTGATGTCGTATATAGAAAATTGGCTGCTAGTTTTACGACACTGTTTGCAGATAAACAATACCTATTAGACATTATTATAAAATTATCTTCGTCGGGGCGTGGTGTTGCGCTAGACACTCTTTTGAAAGTTGTTAACCAATTGATTTATTGTAAATTAGCAACTTTACGACTCCGATCATAAAAACGAGTATTTTATGTACGTTATTTATTTATTTATGAACGTATTTTCCCGTCACAATATATCATTGAATCAGTTATAATCGGGTAATTTGTAACCTTCATTTTAAAAATAGATTATTATTGCGTATTTGTATATATGTACTTCTGTTCCTCTCCAAAGAAGACCGCCGTCTAAGCACATGAATGTTTTTTTTTATTACTATTATGGATATATTATAAAATCAATGGTTGTCGGACAGGGCGAGTTTTTAAGTTATTGTCAAGAGTCGCAAGTTTTTTGTCGCCTAAGATATTCACGGCTTCATTTCGTAAAATGGGGGTAGTCGGCGATTTAATTTAGACTAACGGAGAGTTAGTCTTAGCAAATGTCGCATGTCTTTAATGAGCTTTAATGAGAATTGAAAAAATTAAAGTTGCGCGAGGGTTAAAAAAAGGTCCCATTTTTTTTTTAATTTTGGGAATTCCGTAAATTCTTGGGTTTTTCAAATCGATTTTTTTTTTTTGAAAAATTCCAGAATTTTAACATCGCCGAGCAAAAATTTCTCAATCCCGAATTTATACACGATTTTATGGCGAATGTTCAATCCCGATATTGGAAAAATTGTCAATCCCGGGATCAAAAAAAGGGTCCGGGATTGAATGCCCTAATCCTGGCTTTCACTTACGCGTACGTAGATTAATAAATCAATGGACCAATGTTTTTTTTAATTAAATTTTTAATTTTTTAAAAAATGTCAAAAATAAAATCATATTCAATCGACGGTTAAATAAAAATCGAAGCGAATAGTCGATGAAAGGTACAACGACTTATAAATTACCCTGCTTTGTGATAAAATTTCGGATGTGTCTAATGACTTGTGGAGTTGTTCTCTTGTGCAATGATAATTAGTTAGTCATGCCATAATACCTGTTACAAATAATCACGTTTTCATTTTAGTGTTTAGGAATTTCCCCGAACCAGCGCCTGTTGCTTATACATATACTTTATGTATTAAATTTGAATCGTTCAAACTATGTACATTCTCACAAATTTTGTCACTAACGACCCGGGTTTCGCCTTTCGGCATCTTCAGGCATTCAAGTGCACGGATGAACTTGAACTTGAACTGACTCAGTTCAAGTTCATCCGTGCACTTGAATGCCTGAAGATGCCGAAAGGCGAAACCCGGGTCGTTAGTGACAAAATTTGTGAGAATGTACATAGTTTGAACGATTCAAATTTAATATTGAAATTCCACCAAGCACCTTCAGTCGAAATCTTAAATTACTTTATGTATAATTAAAATTAAACAATTTTAGTATTAAATCTTTGATGTAATGATGTAAGACAGTTAGTAAATCTCGTAACACTACAAACTGCAACTTTACACAAGAACGTAAACAAATAATTAGTTATAATGATGAATGCTTTTATATGGTAAACTAATATGTGTTTTTTTCTTTTTATTTTCAGGTAAGCGATATTCTTTGAATCGAACCTCTTCGGCGAAATCAGATCGGTGGAGTGTAATTATTACATTTTTAAAACATTACGTTTCATATTGAGACAGATTATTGTATCTGTCATGTTTTATATAATAAATCTAGTTTCTCTTTATTCTTCATTGCAATTAGCACTTGGATAGCAAATATATTGTTATTAAATACATGTTTTAAATAATAAACACTTCATTTTGTATGGCAATCTTTTCTGATTCTGTCATATGGGTTAATCGTTAGTTATGATTGACTTTATAAAAACCTGTTTTTCCTATACATACTATCTTACACAAACGATAACGATTTGTAGATAAATTACAATTGAATATTAAGTTCGTTTCTATAGAGTTTTTACATACTGATCAAAGTGGAGTATTATGACTAGTAAATAACAAAAAAGACTATCTTTATTCTTTCTCATTTTATGTATAGAATCTAAATGATCTATCTATCGCCCGCGTCTGTGGATCGTATACAAGGTATGTTGTGGACGAATTAAGTGTTTTTTTTTATTTGCCATTAAGGTAAGGAAGAGCCACCTGCGAATACTTCGACTGTGCGGAGACACATAATGTTACGTGCGCATAATATTAATAAACTAGGCAGTGGCTTACCAATGTATCATATTCAATATGCCACACTTTCGTAACGGACATGAGAAAAAAAATCCTTGAATAGCTTCGAGATAGCATATATATTCGAGATGGCATATATAACGTGTAAGTTTTAAAATAATTTAGATTCTCGCAAATTCGATAAGGTTTCCACTAGGTACTGTAAATAATGTCAAACTCGTTCGCCAAATTTAGTACATATTACACATCAATCCACGGTCCGCAATTTACATAACTACTTATTTAATAATCCGTCGATTACAAGAAATGAATTTATAATGTACAAAAACAGTTTAATAAATCAAATCATTTGAATAGTTTTCATTTTTTCCATTTTTAAAAACTTGACAACGTTTTTCGTTGACCTTTATCTTCAAATATCGTAAACAATATATTCTGAGAGTCTGCGTGTTTGTCATATTTCCTTTACAAAATATGAATTGTGAAATGATGTAAAAACGATCTTTGTAATCTGGAAAAAGAAAATGATCGAAGAGTGTGGCATATGCAAAACGAAGAGACAAACGAGTTGCAA
The DNA here is from genome assembly GCA_030503985.1 of Himalopsyche tibetana. Lineage (NCBI taxonomy): Eukaryota > Metazoa > Arthropoda > Insecta > Trichoptera > Rhyacophilidae > Himalopsyche > Himalopsyche tibetana. The sequence continues at coordinate 36,369,684 of JAPJYX010000014.1, read as the reverse complement.
ACGTTATGCAAGTTTCCTTGGCGGCGCCATCTTGCTTCAAAAGAAATGGCATTGGAAGAAGTGCGCTTGCACTCTTCCTCAGATGGTGGGCGTGAATGCTGCCAACGAAACGCAAACACACTTCGCTTCGGCGTTAATTTTTTTCTCGCTTAGCAAGTATTCAGGTGAGGTGATTCACCATCCAAGAATCTTATCTCGATATGGTTGCGCGAGACTGCATTGTTTGTTGGCACTGCGAGCCGAGCGATTGTTATACAGGTATGTACCTAGAATATGGACGTTTGCATTGCTGTAAGGGACGTGAGTAGGGTATCCAATCCCGGGATCCCACATAATTCTTTCACGGAAATCCCGGATTTCGGGATCAAGAAAATGAAACATTGAAGAACTAAAAAAGGTATCGCGCTATTATTTTTGGCATTGCTGTTAGGGATGTGAGAAGGGTATCCAATCCCGAGATCCCGCTAAATTCTGTCCCGAAAATCCCGAAATTTCGGGATTGAAAAAATGAAACATGGGCGAGCTAATAAAAAGTGTCGCGCTGTTATTTTTGTTAAATCAGCATATGTCTGCGTATTTGAAATCGACATCCATATATGAAAAATCCCAAGATTTCAAAATAGGCGACCGAAACTTTTCTCAATCCCGAGTCCCAATTTATACACGATTTTATGCTGTATGTTAATTCCGGGATCCCGGGATTGAAAAATTGTCGATTCCGAAATCCCGGGATCACTAAAAGGGTCCGAGATTGGATACCCTAGACGTGAAGTATTTCTTAAAAATACAGCAGATGAAGGTGTAATATTACTTCATACCAACTCATGATGCTTACTTCAGTTGAAACTCCTGAGATGTTATCAGATCGGGCATGTTTAATCGGTACCACTGTTAAAAACTAATGTGTTATTTTTTGTCAATTATGAATTTATCCTGTATTAATGTATCCTCCTTAAATGTTTTAAATAATGCATTTAATTTTCTCTATTTCGTTATTAAATCTTTGGTAGGCATAATCACCAACGCAAATTATTGTGGTCGCTGTAATCGTTCAGGTGTATTATATGTTTGTGTCTACAGACATTTACAATCTTGTACTTTCGATAATTATTATGTAAAACTTTCTCGCAAACTTTCTTATACGATTTATGTGTCGCTAGGACGATAGACTGGTTTTTAATTATGGCAAGTCCATCAAAAGATTAAATATCTCAATAACTTCACAGATGTTGTAATGTGCGATCGAAAACTGCATCATGTAACATCGGAAGACGGAAGAGATCAGCATTCAAAAGTGAATTTCAGTTTGTAAATTCGATTATTTATTGCAGTAACAGAAGGAAAGTATTGATTAACAACCATGACATAATTCTTATCAAATATTGTAAAATTCAAACAGTTAACACTGGAAAAAAAGTAGTATGTAGATGTTATCTTCTTCATTATATGAGAAAACAAATACTTGTTTTTGTTTCACTTCTTATTCGGGTTCTACACAGTGAATGCGATTTGTAATCGTTGCATTGCAATACGAATCGAATCGAGGACTGCCCCAGCGATTAGTTTCATTGTTATAGCCACTTACTCATACGAGTCTGAAAAGAACACCAACGAAGAATATAAGAAGCATAGTCTCACACACATCAAATGACACCAAAGTAGTGACATTATCTTACGTTTTGAAATACTGTTCTTATAAGTGCTACCCGGTTTAAATCTTTGTTTACGAATTTACTAATCTTTGTTTTTGTCTACGTTTCTACAAGTGTTTATTATATTATCAGTAATATTTATCATTTATCTGAGAGAACAAATTATAATTGATTGTATATTTAAAAAAATTCAAACCTAGTAACAGTGGCGTAACCAGAAAATCTGGGCCCACATAAAGTTATCTAAGGGCGTCATTTTTTTTGTGCAAAGAAAAAGACGACCTCGAGTTGTAAATTCCCAGCTCTCGACGGTTTAGGGACGTTCTAAATCTTTTTCCGAAAGATTTTATAGCCGGGGATAATAAAAAAATGGTCACTTTTATTTCGCACGTACAGACGAAAAATACCCTCACCATTTATTTACACGTTTGGTGAGGACTTATTATTTTTTTAATATTAATTTTCTTATTTAAAAATATGAATACAAAATTGGGCTTCTGAGCTCAACGGCCGGCCCTTTATGCGTTGCATTTGACTCGCTGTATGTTGGTTACGCCACTGCTTAGCAAGTGTGTTGTACTTGGTAAATAATCGCTATCTCGGGTTCATTAATTATTTATCTTATCGCAGTAAAGTAGATAGTTTAAGCGTTTTACATTAATTAATGAAGTGTTTTGAGCCCTATGCAAATATAACGATCAAAGCAGATGAGAAGCCACCAACAAATCTGCAGACTTGACATTAAATTGCGCACTAGTGTAGCGCAGATATCATCGAAATTCGAAACCCAACTAAGATGGTACTTTTTTGAACTTGTTTTCTTTTTCTTGCCTGTCCAAATGTAATGTCTGCGATCGATGTTATGTTACAATAGCTTTTTTACCTGGTATATTATGGTATATGGGATATGAAAATATACAATTTTGAATACTTAGTACACTGTTTATCGGGTACTACGATTAGTCCGTAAAACAGTGATTGAAGCATTTAAATACGAACCTTACAAGACTACTCAGGTGCACGCTGTAACTGGCTTGCCATGGCTGCGTTTTCTTCCAATCGGTGTGATTCCGGCGTCCCGAATTACCGACGTGTAATATGACATGGCCCAAGAGGAAGGAGGCAGAGTGGTTGGTCGACGTTAGCGAATTTACAAAAAATAGCTTCAACGACTGACGTGGCAGAGTACATATAACAGTTGCGAGCAAAAGGATAAATTATTGATAAATAATAAAGATGTTATAGATTATAAAAACAAATCTGGGATTTATAGATTGCAGTGTAGTGATTGTCCCAAATTTTATATTGGTAAAACTGCTAGAACCTTAAATATAAGAGTGGCTGAGCATTTAGCCGATTTTCGCTTACAAAAAGATACTTCCACCTTTGCCAATCGTTTAATTCTTGAAAACCATACGTTTAATTTTGACTCAGGCATTGATTTGTTACATACTAACAGGGGCGAGTTTAAATTATTTTACCAAGAAATCTTAGAGATTAATCGAGCTCAGCTTAACAGTTTGCCAATTTTAAACGAGCAATATTATCTACCAAATTCTCCATTGTTGTACCCCTTTTAAATAATTGTCATTTTATTAATAATTCAAGCACTTGCTATCATTAAATATTAATTCAAAGGCTTAAAAACAAATCAACTCATTAATAATAAGGTCGGATAAAACCCTAGGTTTATTTTAAACATTCCTATGTTATTATCTGGTCATTAATATTTTCAAAAATCCCCATAATTATAACAAACCCACTTAATCCATTGAAAATTGTATACATTCAATTTTCGCTAATTTACATTTTAATAACCTTTTAACTTAGTGATCTACTTATATTTTTGTTTATAAACGATACAAACTGTTTACTACGCGTCAGTTCAAGTACATCCGTGCACTTGGAATGCCTGAAGATGCCGAAAGGCGAAACCCGGGTCGTTAGCGACAAAACTCATGGAAAAGTACAAAATTCAAACAATTCAAATTTGATATTGAAATTCCATCAAGCACCCTTAGGGAAATACTTAATTAAATACTGCAAGTTAAAATGATGATATTCAAAAATTTAAATTTTAAAAAGATTAATAATAACTTGTGACAATATTTATTTTTTTCAAACCATGTCCGCTCCCAATGAGGAGCATATGGACTCCTAATTGAGTTTATCTCAACAGAAGTGTTTCTACGAGAACTGCTTGTTACTCAACCTCTCTTTTTACTAAGCGAGTAGGGATAGAAGGATAGGGCTAGGACAGGATTATTGGTAAGCTAATCGCTCTCGATACGCCCCATTCATAGGATAGGATGGGTGAGAGGGGGGAAAAAAACAACTGCAAAGATTTTTTCAATCATTTCATTTTAATTCATATATGTGTATACCATCAGATCATCTTTAGTCAGCCTAGCATGCAGTAGAAAAACCATAGACTACTGTGGTTTGAATACACTGCATTAAATATATATTTTTTAATGTGCAAGTCGTAAGATTTTTCCGACTCCGGACAAAAACCCCCCGACTCGACTCCACAACCCTGCTTTTAAGATATAAAAGTTTCTCACTTTTGTCCAATCAATTTAATTTATACACCACCGACAGGTATTTTTTTGACATGATTGTATTTTTCCGATGTTTGTGTCCAATCGTCTCTTTGTTATAAATTAACGCTATTTACACATTTCCGATAAATACTAATTAGCATTGTTGTTAATTGATTTATGTATTAATTACCCGTATTTTAATTCTGAGTCTCCAGTGAAAGTGTCGTTCGGTTAACTTTGCCAAACGCCATGTAATGAATGTAACTTGTCGTTCAATACACCAAACACTTGTACACTCTACTTGATGGTTCAAGTCAACCATTTTGCTTGCTTACTTATCTCAATGTCATAATAGCTTATTCGATTAGAGATATGAGGATAAATTTCAGTATCAACGTAAATACAATAGTAGGTTTTTTTGTCCTGTCTTTTTATCTGTGGTATTATTTAGATATTATGCTAAAGGAAAACTTTTAGATTTATTTAAATCATATCGGATGAGTCATCGCTTGTGGAATTCCGGATTTAATGGATATCTTCTGGCGAATCTGAAGATTGCTGGCACCTCTGCACACGCATATCCTATTATTTATTTCGTTACAATATTTCACAATCTTAAATGACACTGTCTGATCATCACACAATCATATAAGCGAACGTTGAATTACTGGGACGCAGTATCGCATCAAAAAATTAAAGTCGAGTTTTTATTATGATTTCACTAGTCGGTATGTACTAGTTTTTTTTCCGGTACTATTCTCGTACGCAATAAATAAAGTAAGTAGCTTTACTTGTGCAATCAATTGATAACGTCACATTATTTTTGGGAAATGTTTTTAACAATAAAACACTGTTTTTTAATTAGACATTTTTTTATTTAAAAGATCGGGATGAGTTTCGCTCATCAGTTTTTAATACCCGTGATGAGCGAATGCGGTCCTGATATTTTGTAAAACTTTGTAATGTCTACAAAAAGTGTGTAATGTTTTGTCTTCCGTTAAAAAAATAAACAATCTTTTGTACTAAATTCAAATTTATTTAATATGATCTGGACCGGGTTCGCTCATCACGAAAATTTTCAACTGATGAGAATATACGTACATACAGGGATATATACAATGATGATGTATTAGTTTTAGTTAAGGACATGTTAAAAGTGAGTAGTACAAATTCATATGTAAATAATAAACTTCGTCAAATATATAGTATAATCCTTGTACTGGCGCGGCGATACTACCGTTTACTATTCTTTGTCACCCGAGCCTGCAGACCGGCCAGTGGAACCGTGTAGCGAGAGAGAAGCTTGCAAAAGCGTCATAAGAGGCAGGACCGGTCCGAAGGCAGCGGCGAAAACAATAAATGCGTCGGCAGAGCCGGCCGGCAACCGGTTCCGCGGCCGTTAATCCCGACTCTCCGGCCGGTGGTGCGGCGGAGGACGCGTGGGCGAGCTCTCTGGTGCCAATTTTCGCCGACATGCCATGCCTATGATAATTATCGACGCCATTTGGGAGGGTGCAAGAAGTACGGCTAGCCTTGATGGATAACTGGCGCACCGGCCGAAATAATCGTCTAATTTTGTAAAGTCTTGAGGGATTCACATATGTCATGCAATAACAAATCAAGTACCTATTGAGTATCATTATTTTGTTAAAAAGCATCGGAACTACTTTTCAATTCTGGGATGGAAACTTTAAAACTATTGTTATAATGGAACTCACTTTTAGTGTGTTCACTGTCAATACTTGGCGGAAAGGCATTATATTAAGAAAAAACACAATATTCCTGTGTACTTTATTCCACTTTATTTACCAAGATCAGGACCAGTTTCGCTGCTGTGGAACTGTTTATAGCAGGGCTATGGAGTCGTGTAAAAAAAAGACGACTCCGACCCCGAGGAAATTTTTCAATAATTTAATTTTAACTGATATCTATGTATTTCATCAGATCATCTTTAGTCGGCCAAGCAAGCAATGTCAATACTTTGGATTATTTTGCTTAATCAAATTCAAAAGAAATCCATTTTTTTTGCATGCCTTGTTTGAGATCAGTTTGTCTCCGGACACCGTGAAGTGAACATCTCTGAGTTTTTTTTCTATAGATCTATTTCTCTGATTTTATTTTTTGTTTTTTACATATTTTTTTATTTGGGGTAAAATGAGCAAGCCTGAAGCAACAAATAAACATTTACGACACTGCATGCTCCTTTTTTTTGATCAAGGCTGAAATCCAAAAAAAACGGCCGAACATCTCATTAGAATTTATGGAGCGGTAATAACACCTAACAGATGTCAGTTTTGGTTTCGGCGATTAAAATCGGGCGACAGAAGCTTGAAAGATTTTCCGAAATCGGGAAGACCCTTGAAATTCGACGATGACATGCTGAAGGGCATAGTGGAATCTGATCCTCGTCTAAGTATCGAGGAATTATCACAAAGTCTCAATATTCCGTGGTCCACAGTGCAAAGACACTTAAAAACAATAGGAAAAGTTAACAGAATGGGAATCGTAAATAAGTGCTTCTTCTTCATGACAACGCACGCCCACACAAGGCATTGGTGACCCGTGAAAAACTTTCTGAACTGAATATTGAAGTTTTAAATCATCCTCCATATTCACCAGATCTCGCGCCATCTGATTATTATCCGTTTAGGTCCTAAGAGCATTCACCAAGGGAAAAAAATTCAATAGTGAAAGATGTAGAAAACCATTAAAATTTGTTTTTTTAATCAAAGCCTTCCAGCTTTTTTAAAAGGGGGATTGAAAAGTTGCCTGAAAAATGGCAAACAGTCCACGTTAATAATGCCGATTATATTTTAGAATTACTATGTGCCTGTAAAAAATATATCAATAAAAATTTATTGTATTTAAAAAAAATGGATTTCTTTTGGGTACCCCTAATATAATTATTCAAAAGCGTGAGAGCTTTTCTTTTTTAAGCTCCACCCTTTCAAAGAGTTACGACTTTCAATGGTTAATTAGCGGATTAAACGGATTTTCACGCTTTATAGTAAATACCGAAATCCCGGGATTGGTACTGACACAATCCCTAGATCACGTGATCGCAAAATTGGTCGTGATCCCGGGATTCGAGACCCTAGCCCTTATCTGTCATCAAACTTGTAAAATGACATCTTATCGAAAATTAGGGCCCGCAATAATACCGTCTCAAACCAATTTCTTTGTGAATAGTATTTTAAGTGTTTGTAAACCGGATACGAACTCGGAGTTAGCCAGTCAACTTTTCCTTGTTACGAAAAGCCATTGAATATTCAAAACTGTGGGAGAATGTGCTGGGAATTATTATTAATTAGTTGCAAATAAATAAATTGATATCGTTTGCGTTTTCCAAATGAAAGCGAAACATAAGCAGGTTGCTGATCCAGTTTCTGTACTAACCAGTCATACGTCCATCCGTAATGATTAACTTACATCTAAAGCGAATTTTTTATTCTATTTTTAACTATAATATTTTGTTGATGATTACGCATTTCGAAAATCGCTCCAACGCTCGAGAGACGATACCTGACAAATCATGATTTTGGATCATGTCATATTTTAACTTTTCCGTTTCTAAGCTCAAGAAATGCGACCCCAATACCAACATTTTCTTAAATATCTATTTTTAATATGGGTGATACAATGTTTATAATTAAGGTATTCTTATATCATAGTTTTTTGGACCTTTTGTAGTTTATATAAATACGCGATAACGCTTATCAGGTGATTAGCGCCCGCGATAACGATTGTTCGTAAGATAACTTAGAACGCTGAGAACACTCGTCAGTAGTCAATTCATATGTGTGCTGGCATGACGTCTTTTTTACGCGCAACTTAAAATATGATTATTTATTAAAAAACCACAGATTTTTATAAAACAATGTATGAGGAATGATGCAAAGAGATATTTTTAAACCCTTGGACTATTCTTTTTTTTGAAATTTATAAGAATAAGGCCAATAATGAGGAAACTACTGGGGTCAAAAAAGACCCCCATCGGCTGACAAGTATTTTTCTAGTCTCCGAGCCGTAAGAGTTAATCTGGTACTATTTTGTCAGATGACTAAAATGAAACACATATTAGTGCCGAACTTTCACCCAACAACAAATACAATTGAATCAAGTATGGATGTGTGTATATAAATATTTGGAAATAAATAAACTCAAATTTTCTGTCAACAATCTTGCAAGACTTAATTTTAACGCTGTGTAAAACTTAATATTATATTATGTCGGGCGCCGTGGTCTAGTGGTACGAATTCTACTGTATAATTAAATTTAATTATGAGATATTCGACGTGTGGTGTATTGATTGTATTCGATGTCCTTACCCCTTGAGTTGATGTCGAGTGATGCTGAAAAGTCTCATCGAGTTTTTCTCGTATGTTTTTACAATTTTTAAAATATATGGTATCGGCATTGGTTGTAATGCCAAATAATTATTCTAAAATTTCAAAATACAAGAGAAGAAAGGGGAAAAAACAAGAGCTTTTCTGTCTGTAAAAGATGAAAGATACCAACCAGTCAGTCAGTGGATGTGTTTATTTAAAAATCTGTCATTCATGAAATCGTCTTGGGCGGTATTGTCCAAAACTGTACAAACGTTCTTTTTATATGTAAAAAATGATGATATTCATCATAACACAAGAAAGGTTTGACGCACTGTCGTAAGGCATGCAATACTTGTACATTAAGTTCTCAGAAATGGCTATTCGGTATATATATTCAATTTTATCTGTAAAGAATTTTTATTCCATAGGTAATTCAGTACCAATCATCGTATGTGATAAGCCGGCAATTTCGTCACACACAACGCGTGACTCAGATTTGATAGTATGTATCGTTGTGCAAATTGTGCAGGAGTCATTCATTCATTGCTGGTGTCATTCAATTTCACCCTCTTCGAACGGTGATTCACGAGAGGATCTGACTGGATATTGTGACAGCTATTCTCATGATTACCTTGCAATGTCGATGATTTTTCAATGTTTAATGAAATAACAAAGCTTCACAAGTTTGCCTCGAATTGTTGTCGCATTTTTTTTTCTACGAGATACATTAAATGCGTTAAATGGAATTATATACATTAAATGGACATATAGAACGGTCAATCAAAAATATCGTTTTTTTTTTATTTAAAAATTAACCCGGAGTATATAAATCTATAGATCAACTGAGATATATTTTTTACACTCAGTTAATTCATATACAGATATTAAAACTTCGTTTTTAGGTTTCAGGACTGTCTTTCGTTTCGTAATGAAAGTGTAGTAATATCAAAAAATTAAATAAAAACAGAAAGCCCTGTGTAATTTGTATTCATTCGTAAAATATCTTCCTTTATATCGCACTGGAGTAATTAAGTACAAACGAAATGTAACTGAGGAAAGCTCAAGTATCCTAATAATTACGTTTTTGTTTATTAGTGTATGCGTATATGTATATATATATTATTATTAAATATAAACAATTCTGTTTTCGGCCATACCTCCGAAATTTTTTCAAAAAGTTTTCTTCTCTTATAAAAATATCAATACCATAATTATTTGTTCGCGATGCACTCATTTATACGATTAAACCCGATGAAGGAGGCGAGGCTAAAGCTGAAAACATTCCGTTTTCTTGGACCCTTCATAAATGTATTGAAAAAAATATATGATTAAGTACAATAACACTGCAGTATAGTTCAACTGACTGACTGGTGTCTTTCATCGTTTCACAGATAGAAGAGCTCTTGCTTTATTTGTCTTTCTTCTCATGTATTTTGATGTTATTTTTTGATTGTTTTTTTTACACTTTCCCTTCAGTGCCTGTATGATCCATATTATTTGGTGTAGTTAAACAACTTCTTGTTTCTATTATATATTGTTTTGATCAGCTGCATTTGTGCACAACTGTGCTATAAAATACCAAACCACATACTTACTTGGTTATTTATTGCGTCACAATGTTTCTCAATGGTAAATCAAATTTCGGTTTTATGCTCGCGTGAGAATAAATTTTCCTATACCGGTTGATTGCTTGATTGGGTGCCGTGCCGTTAAACCCTGTGTCACGATTATGGTAATAATTATTATAAAGTAACACTTAAATGCCACAGCATTAATTTTATGTGCATTACCGGTAGGGTAAGTGATGCTTATTTTGGCCACCGACAAATTTATTAACGGGCTCCCACAGAAAAATACAAGGTTGATGAACGACAGGCTTCTGCCAAAGATCGGTCATCACGGCAAATGATTTCCAGACATGTCGAAATCATACCGATCTATTGGGCTACTGGTTATTTATTATACAGTGGAAATGTTTCTTCCACTCACTACCACGCTGTGAAGTATTTGTTTGGACGTATCACGAAACACTTAGTTTTCACTCAATACTTTCCTCTGTTGTTTTTTGAGCTGTGAGCGGTTTCTGGATTGTAGTTTATAAACAAAATTTCATTAACTCTTATTAACATTACTCTTATTTTCATATTAAGCATTGTTACAAATGAACACGGTTGTATTTAAATTATAAGTGGCGATATGTAGTCCCATTACTAAAAATTCATTGGCAAAATGCCATGATAAACGTATGTATAAAAGAGATGAAAGATGATGTTATATTAAAAAAAATGATTATTTCATTGGTCAGCGAATCCGGCCTGCCATGGTTTTACAATATAATTTGTGATATCAAATCGACTATTGTGGATAATTCTTAATATTATACAATACTATTCAAACGAGTTTTATTTGAGTTTTTGTATGAATTACACCGGTAAATATATAAAATTTAAATGTTATACAATAATGAGAAATCCTGGATTTTTTTTTGGATAGGGGCCAATATTTTCCGATTAAACTCCGCGGTAATATTTAGACAGCGCGTGTGACTGATAATTACTATGCCTGTAAATGAGGATTTTCACTTTGAAACTCTGCATGCCGGCTCGGGGGTAATTGATTAGTTTTATGCCATTGGCAAGCAAGCCGATGCTTTCTAATATTCAATTTATCCTTGTAGAAATTTAAATAATTAGCAGTTTTATGACTGGTTAACGGCAATATTGCTTGATTGGGGGCCACAGAGAACCAGAAGTTCAATTTTTAATGAAGCATGCCTATTTTGTAAAAAAACTTATTAATGCCAACGTTGTAGATATCCACTTGTTATCTAATTGAAGACACAATGCCTTTCCACGAAATATTGACAGTTTAAAAGTAAAAATAATATGTATACCTTAGTTTTTAGCTATTGCCATGTCGTTTTGTTATCACTAGTTATAATCAAACGATTCCATTAGTTATATGTTGAGATTGTTATTCCACATTATTCTCATGTGAATTGACCCGCCGTGAAGGTTCTAGAGTTAAGGAAAATATGTAATCCTTCCGGTCATTATACCATGCACCGAATACCGCGCATAAAATAGCTACACTGGAATTCTAAGAACCTGTTTTGTATAAAGTCAACCTTTTTTTGTTAGACTGTCTATCTAATTGTATCTAACAACATTTTTATCGCCCGCAATAATCTCGATGGTATTGGCTGTTGTCCCCCCGTCTGCCACGTTAATAAACTGAGTAAATTAGGTACACATCAAGTGTGATATTAATTATTGTATTTGTATGCGTGCTAGAGAAAGTTTTTTTTTGGCTCTGTTTTGTTTTTCGGCGGCTCACATCTTGGGCGGATCTCGCAGACTAAATTTAATGAATTGGTTAACAAAAAAAAACACGTAAGTAACCTTGTGTATGCGATATTGACCCCCCTGGCTTTGGTGCTTCGATTTAAATATTAACGAGCCATTAAGATCTAATATCAGATTTAGCGGCATTAAGTAGGTGGTCTACATTTTATTATGGTATACTATCATGTGATTTTATAATTCGCCAAAAGTGAGATTTGCTGGTCGGTGGTTACATTTTGAGAATTTCGTTTGATTGGGAAACTATATCAAAAGACTACTAATATAACAAGGCGAATCTGTGCGAATTAGTGTCGCTGGAATCATTGGCTGGAACCACTAAATTTAGCTAAGTCTATGGATAGTGTGTTTTGTATAATTTAAGTATGTGTGTTTTGTATAAAAAAAATAATAAAACAGACATATGGTAAAAAATATCAAAGTACTTAATTTCACAGGCATCATTTAATACAGTCGATAGCTATTTCGGCATTGGCCTATAGTACAAACTTAAAAATATAAACAGGTCTGACTATGACGTGATGCTGACAGCTTTTTTTGATTCGATAAACTTTTTTTTTTGTATCATAACGAAGATTATAATATCCTCATCCTGGTCATTTTTTTTATACGATAAATTATTTCTGATGATGCTTTTCAATACACGCGTACCACTGTTATCAATTTAAATTTTAGAATCACACAGCGAATTGGGAAGAGTTGTTATGTAGAATTATAAAAATAAGTCTACATGTAACTTAGACAACCCAATCCCGGACTTTTTGTAATCCCGTGGTTTGGGGATTCACATTTTATCAATCGCGGTATTGAACATTCACCATTAAATCGTGGACAAATTCTGGATTACAACAAATTTTAGTCGTTGAAATCATGGAAATTTACAGATTTTCTGAAACGATACCCACAAAATTTCGGGATTAGTACTTTCACAATCCCGGGATCCCGGGATTGGACGCCCTACAATGTAACCACGCGCACATCATAAATTAATCGCGTCTTGAATTTGATGATTTTAAAGCAGTCTGCAACTAGATTTTGCTTTAAATTATTGAACACCATAAATACAGAAACGATAAACACGTCTATTTATGTGCATCCGCTATGATTGCAATAAACTACATTCGATTTACATAATATTCGCTGGTCTGCTTTTATCTCACCTAACATCTGAATCGATTTCTTAAAAACGTTTGACGAATACAATGTTTATCACAGCCATTTATAGTCAGAGCTCAGAAGTGAAGGTTAGCATAGAAATAATTTTATCCCACCATATTGCAAAAATATTCGATCGATAGAAAGATATTGCAACAAATTGTCATTTTGTCTCCAGTTCTTGTGACGTTTTGTATTCTATAATCTAGATGAGTGATACTGCATAGACCGATTCATAGCTCTGTAGAAATTCGGTGATACGCAGCGGTGGATTGCCAACATGTTAACAAGGGACTCGCTTGGTCTCAGAGCCGTTTGAAGTGTTCTGGGGAGCGGGTGGATTTTTTTTTATCGCTCTTACACGCTTATTATTTAAGTAATCAAATGTTTCTTACTATAGTTAAAAAGTCAATATGCCGTAAAATAATTAATACATATAGCTGATAATGTACCACTGTGTACTTTAACCGTCGAAACTTATACTTTTTTGTATAACTTGCCGATAGATTCTGATTTGATCTGAGAATATTAAAAAAAAATTATCAAGAGGCTCACCAGCCTCAGTCAAGTCTAAAAAAGGCATTTCGTTTTCACTCATGTTGTATGACATTATGGTTCATTTCACGCTGTTTCATTATTTGTTATCGTTTTTCATGATTAATTTATATTTTTGACAGAGTGTTTAATAATTCGCTGACACAGTCAGACATGGACAATCATTTTGCCGTTTATTCTTGTCCGATCTCGAAAGTGAATCAATTCCGTATCAGATGATACATATTTTAAGCTTGTGTTTGATTTAACTTCGAAATATATTATATGACATGTATACATGGAACCGAAACTCTTTCATGTTTCTATTGTTAATTTTGAAGATTCCTCAAATTCATTCAGACCAAATATCAAATTGGTATATTGGAAACGAGATCAGAAATGTATATGATTTGAACTTCATCTCTGAAAAGGAATATTTAATAGAAAATTTAAATTAACTTTGATTATTCCACGTATTGTGTTACTAACTGTGACACGTGTTTCGCCTCTTTCAGAGGCATCTTCAGACTTACTATCGCAAAGTTTGCTTAAGTAATGAAGCAAGATTGATTCTAACATTTTAAAATTATGAAATTACAAAATGGAGTTTTGGGTTTTTTTTCCTTTTAAGAGGAGCAAAGAGGGGGGTGTAGAATCTAAATAAAGCAAACAAATAATGATACTAATGAGTTGCAATCAATCAGATTGGGATTTTTCCTTTTTAAGGGAAGCAAAGAGGGGATTATAAAATCGAAACAGAGCAAACAAATTTAACCATACTACTAATGACGTTAAACATTACAAACTATTAAACTAATGAGCTGCAATCAATCAGCTAGGTTGGTGATTACTCCCATACAGATACGAATATTTAATGTATAATTGCATCGATTGACTGCTTATATGTAAGTAAAATTGAAGACCCTCAATATAGAATATTCGTACATTGAACAAATTTCAATGTGACTTCTTTCCAACGGATTGTTCGACTAATAAATGAATGCACTTGCTGTAAAATGTAAGCGCAATGCGGTTAAAAATGCAGTTACACCAAACATGTTGTAGCGGGATATTTCCTCAAAAATGTCTTTTTAAGTACAGATGAATAATATGCATATCTGACAGTTATCTGGGCGGTCTTAACGGCCCGATTAGACCTAGCTCGCTCGCGGCACACTTCGATGTCCCGTTGCGTTTGTTCGCTCGTTTTGTGTGTGTTTTCTTTTAAATATTGTTATCATTGTCTTCTGTATATTTTATTCTTGTCAAGTGTCACTTTCTTTTTTTGCCTAATCTCCAAACGCTTCTCAATGTGGGTGCCGCGCGAGACTTCAACGGTGTCCTCTCGTTCAATTGATTTTTTTCACAATCCACCCATCCGTCTTTATTTTAATTAATTACATTGACGTGATTCGATTTACATGAATGTCTTGAAGAATAGATGTTCCATTCATCGATCTTTTGAATCTTTTATCATTAAATATAAAATAACTATGCATTATGACTTCATAATATTTAATTGTATGTAATGTAATTGCATACAATTACATATTATTGGGTGTTATGGCGCAGCGGTTAGCGTTGTTGGCTTCCGTGCCGTATCTCACGGGCTCGAGTCACAGTACGAAAAGCATTTTTCTATTGATTTATCGACTCCTGTTCGAAGGAACGAGTGTTAGTGATTTTTTAAAATTCCGTCCCACCTTTCAATAACTTCAATAACTGGGCGTAGCGAGAGCGATTAGTTAACCACTTGTCCTGCCCTATCCTTATCCTTCTATCCGAAAAACTATCTTTGGGAAAGATACATAGGTTGAGCGACTGAGTAACAGTTTTCGTACAAAAAGGCAAGGTGTTTGTTTAATATTAATATAAAACATATCATATTATTATTAACGTTTAAAATATTTATTTGTGGCCGATCAGGAACATGCATTATTTTATTTGGCTTTCATTTTGGCATGATTTCAGTTGGGCATCATTGGCCTAGTAGTGGTAAAACACTTATATAGTAGTTGCTAACAACATTACTAAATGTAGAGTTTTCGTTAGAATTTCACTCGCTGTACACTTTGACAACCGCTGTTGGAATGGGAGTAACGCGTAGAATCTGGGTCTCTGGCTCGTTCGGCTGTTAT
This sequence comes from Himalopsyche tibetana, assembly GCA_030503985.1. Classification (NCBI taxonomy): domain Eukaryota; kingdom Metazoa; phylum Arthropoda; class Insecta; order Trichoptera; family Rhyacophilidae; genus Himalopsyche; species Himalopsyche tibetana. Next base: position 36,353,972 of record JAPJYX010000014.1, on the reverse strand, counting down.
GTTTTCGGCTTGGCATGCATGCGATCACTTATTCTACTCCCCGGTGCGCCCCGGGCTCGAGGCGCGTACCTACATACTGTATGTTACCTTAGTCGAAAGTGTGTGCCACATTTGCGTAAAATGTCATTTAATTGCCATTGCATTCGTCAGCCTACGCATGCCGCGGCACTGTGTCAAGTGCCTGCACAACCTCAAAACTGTACGAATGCACTTGAGCTGGATTCGTTCAACAACGAGGGCCTATTGATTCATTTTTTTAAGGAACGCCCTCTACTGAATCATTGTTAAGTCATTCGTTGCGGGCTTGACTCGTGTTCTCTCATTTGAGAGACTTAGTTTAAAAACCTACCTAAATTGTTGGCAAAGTGAAAAAACTGCTGTGGGCTTTTTGGATTTGAGTAGGTTTTGAGACTAAACACGTTTTTAGAATGCGTTTTCTCTCTATTTAGAGAGGTTTTAAAATTGAAAATTTATTGATTTTGTAGACCAGGGGGGGGGGGAAACTTTCAAGGCCACATTCATTTATCTGATTCAACAGATGGCCGCAGTAAAGAAAACGTTGACACCCTCCCAACCGCATAAACTAAATATTTTTAATTCACAATGTAAATTCTTCAAAACACAATTTAAAAATAATCTGTATCTATCTAATCTAAAAAAAATTGGCAAAAGTCAAAAGTCAAAAGTCCGCAGGTCCTCACCACTATTTGGTACCAGAAATTGAAATAGAGACCAAGTTGGCATCAAAATTTGAAAAATCAAAAATGGTTTTTTAGTTAGGTTAGGTTAGTTAATAAGGTTAAAACATCAAAGTATTTATCTGTACATTTTTTTACATAAAATTAGTTTATAACTATTTCGGCGTATGCCATCGTCAGATCTACGATACTAAAATCGTTCTGACGGTGGCATACGCCGAAATAGAATTTTGAGAATTAATTGAAATCTGAATCTAAAAAACATTTCAATGAGCTAATTAGCAATTAATCTCCCATGCATAGTATAGCGTCAAACATTCGTGATACAATACTATTTGGCAATGCAAACACCTCGCCTAATTTAAATGAATCTGTTATTATATTAGATTCATTTTAGTTATCAGTAATATCCAATCCTTATGATTTACCCAACACATCTGTCGTCAGATATTTCTGTTACTGGGCTGATAAAACTTTTGTTAATAATTGGAAAACGTAATCTGGTGATTCGTTATGGCTAATCTACTCGGAACCGATGGATTATCGTCTACGAGTAAGATGCGACTGACCAACCTGGGTGTCCGAGAGTATTACGGCCTTCTACGCATCTTCATATTACACATTATCATCATTCTACTTTCTACAAAATTGTTGGCGTGCCTGTGGTTGCGCCTGTTTTTTGTGTGCATACTTTTGATCCGATGCTATCTAGTGGCTATTTACGAGCTCGGCTTAGATTAGAAAGAGACATTTGGGTATAGTAATAATTATAACGACATTGATGGAATGTTGATTCTAGGGTTTATACAAAAACCAGTTTAAAGAAAGCGTTGACACCCTCCCCCCTTTTTTTCGACTGTCGAACATATAATAATGGGTTGATTACGCTAAGCAATTATACCAAACGCTTGCGTACAATTTTTTGATCTTAGTGAATATTTAGCTCATGTCAAAAGGCCGCAGGTTCCCCACCACTGGTCTAGAGCTTCCAAACCGGTTTATTTTGCTCGGTTAACCAATGTTTATTGAAACTTATCATTCCGCCTTTAATCCAATGGGCTTTTATACAACTATTCATATTCGGGCCTGTGAAAACAGTATTTTTTCATTGAAAGGCATGTGATGCCTAAAATTCCAATCTACCCGTCCAATCCCAAAAATAACGGGACGTAGCGAGAGCGATTAGTTAACCAATTGTTCTGTCTTAGCCATATCCTTATCCCTTTACTCTCTTTGTAAAAAAAGAGGTTGAGCAACTTAGTAAAAACCAGTTCTCGAAGGAAAAAACCTTTGTTTAGACAAAGCGGACATGGTTGAAAAAAAGTCAATCTTCGTATGCCCTATTTATTGTTATTTAGGTAAGCAAAATGCTCTATATTTTTTTTTCAAGTTTTATACCATATGGCAACCACTGGCCCGCCGAGCTATTTTGTCCGGCCCTGATTCATCTCGGTGAGGTATTAGAGAAAGAAATTAGTAGTTCCAGGGAGGGATTAAATAATGGAGATGGCACGGGCGCTGGCAGTGGCAACACTCTACTAGTTCATGATCACCGCCATATACGAAATAACAACTTGTTTTATTTAATTTAATATAACTTTAGTATGTTTAGTAATTTGATCCGGCCCTTGACTCGGAGACAATGATAATTTGGCCTCAGACCTAGGAAAGGTTGCCCATGCCTGTTTTAGACCATTGGTTTGTGTGGTACTAAAATTGGTATTTTTGTAAACAAAAACGTCTGGTTTCAACCGGTTAGCCGGTTTTTTCAATGATTAGTTGTTTTGTATACTTAATTGTATGCCCTACTTAACTCCAATATAATGATCGTGTTGGACGAAATCGGTAGGATAAGGGTCCACGTAAATTATTTTTTTATTAATGTGTGTGCACAGTATGATTTAAAATTCTTGAGACATATTCGTTGGCGACGAAAGTCATTTTTGCGCTCGATATTCAAAATCACTTTAGAAAATCCATTGTCCGATGTGAAGTGGCACTACGAATGGTAAAACGAATTCGTGATTTAGAGTGAAAAGCATTCGGTTCATTAAATTCACATTATGGACAGAGACCGGCCGGCCGAGGATGCTCGGTGCATTTTAATTCGTGGAAGTTCGGCTGAATATCAACGCACCATTTAATTGGATGATTGCATCTAGTTTAATAAATACATCAGCGGAGACATTTCGTTAATTCGACTGTCAAATACGAGCGAATTAATTTTTGACATACAAAGAGAGCGGGGATAAAATCGCAGACACGTTTAGCAATTCAAAACTTTTGTTTACCTACGCTACTATAGTAACCTTGATTTAGTTGTTTTGATTTAATATTATGCATCTCTCTATAATTTTCTTTGTCGGAACACTCACTCCCCACACTGTGAATGTCAATCAATTAGTCTTATTCATTTGCTAATTTGTTTTTTTTTTGTAATTGTTTAAATATTTGCGGTGATTACCGATTAAGTTTGATCACGTATATGAACATTCTTATCACAGGTTTCCCGAACTCTTAAAAATAAAGCCGGTAACGGTTTCGTATCATCGGGTTATAGCCACCAATCAAAACACTGTGTCGTGCCACAATCATACTTATAAATGCAAAAACTGCGTAAGCTTAAAACTGGATACAGTGGATTGGAAATTGGATTTTAGACACTAACTATGATCTCATATTGAATATTTAGAAGAGTTGAGTATTACTTGCTTTGGGGAGAAATTGTCTGATTAGCCAGATATTCTGCCAGATTTTAGCAGAGATCCCTGTTGCGCCAAAAGTCTGTAAGGGAAAGTGCTACTAAAAGATTTTGGCTTACCGTTTTGGAATAGCGTTAAATAATATTCATGTTATGTGTTCGTATAAAGCAGTGTTTGCCAAACTGTGTGCCGCAAGAATTCTCAGGTGTGCCGCGGAGAAAGACGCCCCAAAATTTTTCATTTTTAATAATGCCTATTCATTAAAATTTTCTTCAATTTTAAATTAATTTAACATGAACGTATTTAAATAAATATTTGTCACGTTCGCATATACATACATATAAAGTGGTCGACTCGACACATTTTCCACATTTCCGTTTTTTAAAGTATTTTAATTTGGTGTGCCGCGGAACAAGTCCCATTCAACAGTGCGCCGCGAAGTAAAAAAGTTTGACAGACACTGGGCTAAAGTTACACATTTTACGATATTCGCTGTGATTTCGATTACGTTAAACCCTATCAATAGTTAGACGACAGCTGCTGCTAGTGATAACGATACCTACGCGGAACATAATGTAAACAATTGATATATATTATATATTTGAAAGGTCAGTACTGCCTTCCGTGGGTATAAACAGAGGCGAGGCGCGGTACGTATCAATTCTGATGAGGCTCTTTCACGGTCAAGGGGGCCCACGAGATAGATCGTTGGGGCGTGCGCTAGACATTATTAATAGCTTTAAGGAAGCCCGTTGATTGTTTTCGATAATGTAACATTAACGCTGTGTATTTTTAATATTTTGGAGATGTTGTAGGATGTGTTTTTATATTCGTGACTTCATTTAAGTTCGGCTCAATGTCACGATTTTATTTATGTTAGTGCAATAGTCTGCCGATGATTGTCGAATTTTCAATGTAATTAGACAACCAAGGTTGTGTTGTGTGTCGAAGCTAGTTTCAATATTTGTTTAATAAAAATCATTTCTTGCTTATGCGAGTCGACCTTTTACTTGGTTTCCAAATTTTTAGTATGCCTTCAGAACCATTAGAATTATCAATTACTCGAATTACTTAAAATATGTTATAATTATTATTTATTGTTAAAAATCAAAATTACAGTACATGACATAACAGCTGACGCCAATTCGCCATGCACTTGAAAAATATAATAAGACAAAACATAAAATAAAAATACACAGTACATCAAATTCAACATAAAAAATCAAGAAATACAAAAGAAAAATTTATCAAACAGTTCACAAATACCATCACCAAAAATGTCCACTTCTCTAGGCAATGCGTTGATTAGTCGAACGGCCCTTGGAACTGGTGACTCATACCTCCTAAGCGAGGTATAAGTTTTTAGAAATAAAAGTTTTTGCTCATTGTTTCGCCCACGTAAGAATAAATTGGGAGCATGTAAATTAATAGTCATGAGAATTTCAGGATTATTAACTCGGCCCCGAAGAAGAAGAGAAAAATGCTTTAAGCTTGAAAACGATCTTCGAGCTTCAAGTGAGTGAAATGATAACATTCCTAAAAGAAATTTGGTGGGGTAGTATTCCTTTAAGGAATTATCAAAGGGGAAGAATTTAAATTTTTTGAAATAATAATATCTTAGAAATTTCTTATGGATTCTCTCCAATTTCAGCTTGTATGAACTATGGGTGTTTATCAAAAGAGGGTTCGTATGCTTATTTTTTTTTAACACAATTCATTCAGTTATGTATTGGTAATTTCTTTTATTATTAAACTATTTACAGTGGAATCCCGATCTACTGTTGTCGCATTCTCTTCGTTTTCCCGCACGTAACGCTTAAGTTCCATAGTCCTATTTCACACACATAACATAAATAATTCCCCGTTTCCTCGATCTTTCATTTAAATTTTATATTATACCGATTGACTTTTTTTGTTGAATATTTTCCATTTTGTTTTTAAAGTCAGTCTTGTATCGGAACTCGTTTCGCGAATTTTTCTTACTAATAACGTAAATGCACCCCACGAATAAAACTAGAACATGAGCTGATAAACTGAACATAATTTAATGAAGCTTTCACACATTATCGGTTTCTCGCATTGTCGTTTTTTTATTAGAGTTCATTGAAAAATTAGAATCGGGGTTTCACTGTCTCCAATTTCCACCTAGATAGATACTATCGAAGAAGAAGGATTTATTTCAATAATACAAAATCGATAGACTGTTCAGTTTTTACTTTTTTACACACCTGTCGTATTTACTTTACTTTCAGCCAATCGCCCATTAAAACAATGCAACGCGTCAATTGTTAAAATTCAAGGAGCACTTGTGTACTTATGTTTATTTTGATTTAATGGATCCCATTTTAATACGCGCGGTTATGTTACCTTTTTATTTTTTAGTACTAAGCGCTGTAAGAATATTTTTTTCTGATGAAAGGGTTTGCAGGTGACATGCTTCCGACCGAACCCTTCACATCCGCATACCTTTACAACAGGACCCCCATTACTAAGCTATAAATCATGATATTACTGTTGTGATTTTCGATTCGTCGAAAATATTTACTTACATATTGGTAAATAAGGAAGGGTTACACTAATAATAATAACACGAACCACACGCACATTGATAAGTGTTATTGATAGATTGAGTGTGCGCTGGAATAAAGGAATTTACAAATAAATGTATAAAATAAGGAATAAGCAAAGCTACATTTGCTAAAATTAAATTGACCGCAATCAAATTGTTGCACCGATTACTTGGACGGGACCTCAATCTTTCGGTCTCTCATGTCATCAAATGCACGGACAGCTTTTCCGGATCCGAACCGGAATCGTCTGTTTCGGGAGCCGGCTGGTCCACTTTTTGCCGGTCCGCTTCGGCGGTCGAGTGGTCTCCGTACGCATCGCGAGGCTGTTCACCTTTATATGACCCGGGCCGGCGGTTAGGGAAACAACGCACCGTCGCGCAAGGGCAGATGGGGCGAGCATTGGTTGATTTCTTCGTCGCATTTTTTGTTTTGCATTCATTCCACATGTTTTGAAAGCTAACCGTCCATAAGCCGCACGGTTTTTTCGCATTAATCATTTTATCCACGTGAACGATGTAAAATTTTAATTCAGTGATCGATCGATGGTGCGCTTACGCTATTCTGTACATTACTCTTCGAACGCTCTTTCTTACCTGCCTCCTGCAGAAGAAAGAAACATATATTGGCGGTAGTTTGATTGACACTTGAAGTTAATGCTATTGTATTTGACCAGCTTTAATTGCTAGCTCGCTGGCGTTGCCGTACAACATGTGCAGAATGATAAGTAAAAAAAATAGTGATGTTGAAAATAAAAGCTTTTATCTATTGAATTCAATTATTTTTCCATAAAACGCGGTGAATTCCTCGAAGGCCTTATAATTTGCTTTAGGTGCAACCAAGTCAGCATGACCCGACAGATCCGACAGATAGGCGTATCGTCTTGAGCCATTTTTCTCGTTCGTTATTCAAGTCTAGAGATTCTAGAAGGATGTGATCAACATCCTGAATGATATACCCGCATTTACATGGAGGACTATTTATTAACCGGCCATGCTGGAAGAGCTTGGCAGTGAAGTAACCGTGGCCAGTTATCAATTGGGTGTCCAGAAATTAGCAGTCAAAACTTTGGTTATCTCCATTCGCCACTTTACATTCGGAAAGAATTTAAAAGTTTGCCTGCCTTTGGAGGAATTCTCCCATCATATTTCAACACTATTCTCCCACACAGTTATTGCAAACTACAAATCAAACGAGAATTTTAAAAAAAAATGCTCTGGAGATTCGCTGTGCTATTAACGTTCGCCACCGCGTTAATTAGCCGTAAATAAAAGACCTACCCCCTCGGTTTGTGGTCGCGCCACACTTCGAGTGAATCGCTGCTCGCCAGGACCGCGTCCGGTCCGCGAGCCGACCGTCACATCCTCTGCGGTCTCTGACAGACCGCAGGCCGTTTTTTATTTCAGCGTATTCGAGTGCATTTCTGGGAACGTTGCACTTCAATACAATGCTCGTGCTCGACACACTCGACTGTTCCAGACGTACCGGACTGCGGATTTCAATGGCCTCATTTCTTTTGTTGTCACAATATTCCTCAGGTCTGATGTCACCTTTCAGGGAAGTTTTGTATGTTTGCATCATTATAAATATGTGTCAAGTCCAAATTTCCTGATTATTATTTTATATCCCTCTCAAAATAATTCAAACCGACAAAAATAATCAGCTTATGCTGCTTCCTCTTTTCGTCCAGCCATTTCTTCAGCGTCCTAAATAAGAATAATAAATAACCTGTTGGCTTATTTTAATATTTTATTTGGTGTCTTACCTTTTACGGTATAATATATAATCATAAAATAAAATATGTATACATTTGTAGCAATTTCCACTTGTATTCATTAAGATCTGGACCGTATATGTATATTGTGTTTTTTCTTGATATAATGCCTTTCCACCAAGTATTGACAGCGAACACCCTAAAAGTAAATAATACATAATGTATGTTTTAATATTAAATTGAAATTTTCTTTTGCCAAAATCACTAACTGATTCAATCATCATTTGCTTTCTTATTTAACGGGAAAAAAACATTTAAAAGTCATTCAATATCACTTATTCCATCACTATCACCTGTGTATTTCAGATACTGAGATGTTGGAAAAAATAAACGTCTTTGCCTATTATACACCGATTGAACAGTAAAGAAGTCAATCGTCAGCACTTGTTGTATGACGTAGGACTGTTACTTAATAGTTTCGGAAGGCAATTGGTATCCGCCCAAAGGCTGTGATAGATTAAGAGGAGTATGCAGTGCTCAAGAGTGGGAGCATTCCTCAGAAATGCGACGAAATAGAAAAATACTATGATAAGGAAGTGGAAGGAATAGGTAATTTATTCCCCCCGTAAGCTGTGGGAGTCGACGTCAAATTCGCCAGCCTCTTGTCAATTAGGCAAGTAAAAGGAGAGCCTCGCAGTAACTATTACTGATACTAAAGTTACGCGACCAATTACTGTTTCGCTTTGCAGAAAGAATGTGGCGATTATAATATATATTATATTTTAGTTGCATTGTTTTCAGCTGAGAACTTTCTTTATGAAATTTTCGACGCATTGTTGTTGCCGGCCGCTTCCCACGAAAACCATTACTGCAGAATTAAAATCATTTGCATACCGTGAAAAGCTGCGCTGCGAAAAAAATATTGAATTTTGTATTCTTCAATCGTTTGTAATTTCTTTCTAATAATACTTCGCGAACGAATGATCAATCTTAAATTAATAATTGTTTATAAATTCCACTTACTCATGTTAAGTGTATTAAAGTCGTTTTTTTATTTATTGAACATTAATATCTACCTTCTGGTATTCACTGGCCATCAATCATAACCGACTAATAACAAACACTGACTACATTGAACAATATGTATACTATTTTTTTCTAGTATGAAATCTATTAATGATTTTAGATCATTATAATGTATCGATCTGGCGTAGTGGAGATCATTGCTCACTGCTTTGCTTACTGTTCTGCAATCGTATTAAAATTTTAAGCAAATTTCAGAAATCGAAAAATAATATGTTTGGATATGCCCCATCACACTCATGCGATACAGATTTTTTTTTGGAGGTCTATATCAGTGATTCCTAACCTGGGGTCCGCGAATTTTTTATTTTTTCAAAATTCTTTGTGATTAAAAATATGAATATGTGAATTTTTTTTCGGGGGTCCGCAGATTATTGTTTTCGGATTTAGGGGTTCGTGGCATTAAAAAGGTTGGGAAGCACTGGTCTATATGAGTTATCCCTTCCAACTTGGACGGTGTTATTGTTGCTATTAATTTAATGTTTCCCCTCTATTTCTCAGATGAATAGAATAATCACAATCATATTTTCTGATATTATATTCGAAAAACGGAAGGTTATGTATTAATAAAAGTCTATAAAATCAGTCTGAAAATGGTTTTCAAACATTACAATCCGCAACACTACCACCGCACGACACTAGCAGACATTTTCCGTGACATGCCAACGTTATTGTGCTGAGATTGTCTCGGGAGCAGTTAACCAAGACTCGGCGGCTTGCACTTCGGTGTACTGAAAGTCTCCAGCTTAATCAATGACAGAGTTTCTATCTGTATAGGTTTATACACTCTCCGCATGACACTGCCAATTTGCAAACAACACTATTGCTTGCCTTGTGGGTTCGACATCTAGTTGGACTGACTTGAGTAGCTCTTCCCTCTCGGAGGATATTGTCATCACCACGCATTGCGCCACACGTACATGTTTTTCAAACAGGCAACCCACGTATTACACAACGACTGAAATGTTTATTTTTAAATTGAATATATATTTTTATGAAATATCCGCCGAATCCATCGAAAGCTATTGTTAACCTCACCAACCATATGAGATACGTTTCGGAGATTCGAATGATTGATAATCAGTTAAAACAGGAGAGGTTTTTATCATTTTTAAGGGGGGGTTTAATTTAGGAGGGTGAGCCACACGTTAATTACCATTATATTAACTATGATTTCTCGGTAGTTGATGTCCAAAAATACAAGTCTTATTTTTAGCCATATTGCGGACGATAATCGTGTGGTAAGAGCTCTTTTTGAATGATCGAACAATAATACAACTCCAAGTTGGATTTGGGTTGGTTGAATCGTCCGATAAATTATTATTGTGATTTTTAATAAACCTGGTTGTTGATCTGTTTGAACAGTAATTTTGTAACATTCGTTCGACTTTGATACGGGACACCTGCGTCTGAGAGAAATACCATGTTACAAACTAAAAATTATTACCCAATTGTACAAACATGTGTAATTTGTTTGTAGCAATATGTAATAATACTGTATTGGAAAAAATCTATTACGATGTTAATGTTACACGATAAAAGCAGTTATACGTGGTTAAAAAAAATATCGGCATGAATGTGTAAGGTTTTATTAACCCGTCTCTGTGTAGGACACACAATTTTACCAATTACAAATGTTTTTTTTTATTTTTAATGATAGTTCAAGATGTCGAAAATCGAACACTCGTATCGTTAGTGACAATTTTGTGGAAGTGTACAACGTTTTTAACCTAAGCTTCCAAAACTTTTTCATGAAACGGCCCTCTAAATCTGAAAAAAATAATCCGCGGCCCACCTGAACAAAAAACATGTTCCGCGGGGCGGCCCCTAGTTTGGGAAACACTAGTTTAAATAAATCAAATTTAAATATATGCATGACTGACAGCGTTAGTTCTCAAAAAAATATTTTCGCATTTACTTAATATGAGATCAAAGATCAAGATGGATATATATTACGAATAGTTGAATAGTTATGAAAGGTTAAATTTAAACAAAAAGCAACCAATTGCAAATTTGCAGAATGTAGATATTGAGCTTCAAAGTTTAGACGTATTTTTAGATACTTAATGTAAATGTTGTGACTGTACTTGGTCCTGTTAAAATGTTATTCACCCTCTCATCACCTGTTAATTTAGCATAAAAGATATTTTGTACTTGATGTTTCCTTTTTCATAACAAAAAAGATGTCTTAGAGAAAATGGAAATAATGCAAACAAAGCGGAAACTAGGCCAAATTTCAATTGGATTCCTTTCATTAAATTTAAATTTGTAATATTTTTAACCAAGTTCCCATTAATAACTCAAAATGATAAGAGAGGGTAACAAATATTCACGTGCGCATTCTGTAGGGTAAAAGTGTAGCGTAGATTTAAAAACACATCAATTGATTCGCATGGTGTGCGAGCCACCCGGGCTTTAAGGGTTAATATTCAAGCATCTATTAGTAGCGCCATTCCTACGGCATTCCAATCAAAGTGAAGCTATTAATTTATTGGATTCCTCGGCGGTGAATGAAGCGCTAATATTAATGCCTCGATATCATCATCGCATTGTTATTTCGAAAATCCTCCGCTCGTCGAATAATTAGTATTTCGATTGGGCGAGCCGAATTTCTATATTGAGCACCGAGTGAGATTTTATGGACATGGGTCGTAGTGGAAGTTATTAAGATTATTTTTTCGGAATTTTCGCGAAAATTATTAGCAAAAATTGAGTAACCAGTATCCAAACACCGGCATCGTGGAAGTGACTCCTACTCCGGCATTAAATAAAAAACCGGCTCCGACTCTGAATCGATTTTTTAGACCATTCTAGCTGCTAGAATAATTCTAGTAGATTTCACTTATGAATCACTACGATGAATGACTGCCAGGAACACGGAGGTAAGAGAGCGGAATAAGCTGTCTTATAACGTCCAAAATAAAAAAAGCTTCGGTGGACCTTTCTTGACATGCATCTTTCTTGCCTGTCTCTTCTACCAACCAGATGGATCACTGATGACCATCCACAGGATGTACTCAGCGGAGCTACGTCCGACGCTGGGGTGAAGCGAATAGACTGGCGGGGGATAGAGAATCGTGGAGGAACCATGCGACGACTATATGCTCGGTATAGGGTTGCGGATATGGACGAAAGGTGAATAGTAGATTAGTAATTTTTCAATCTCTAATTTTTTTTCTCCGATTTTTCCGACTCTACAATAACATGTTATTCGTATCATCAAGCGTGACAAAATTATTAGAATCATTCAAATATGTATAGTAAATGCCGGTATTTCCGACTTAATAATAAAGCAATCGGTATATTTTCCTACGCATGTGCGCATTTTTATTTTCCGCTGTTGATATTCATTCCTTGCTCATTTCCAAACCACTTCATAATTACTCCGAAGCTTGATAAATTAAAAATAGCCCTCGGTATTCATCTCGATCACTGACTGGCGCCTGCCCACTTGTATCATACACATGTATATCCACTCTGCTAACTGGGATTAATCCCTTCTTTTATTAGGCTCATCGCTATATGGTTTGGAGAGGGACTCCATGTCCGGCGTTCAATCGTTCAATGGGACGCCTGCGAAATTCCAGAGCCAGCTATTTCGGTAACCCAGCGGTGCGCATTTTAAGGCGTAGGCCGAGGTCACGGGGGATTCACTTGGCCACGTGTTGCTTTGGCCGAAAATAATTTTAGATGTTTTTTTTTATTCCCCGTCACTTACAATCGCGCCCATCTTAAATTGCGCAAGGGTAGGTTCAGTCGTCGTGACTGCAATTGTTTCTTCTTTGTCAATTTATATTTTCTATGGATATAAGATAATCGGTTGAGACAGGTATTCTATGCCGTGAAGAATTAATCTTTGAATGGAACTTAATGCACAAACATTTATGTTGGAGTGAACTCGTTGAAACGAATGGTAGGGAATAAGTTGAAAACGTATCATAATAATAGTTCTGACGAGGTCATAAACCGTTATATATACTTTAATTTAAGATTTCGACTGAAGGTGCTCGGTGGAATTTCAATATTAAATTTGAATCGTTCAAATTATGTACATTCACACAGATTTTGTCACTAACGACCCGGGTTTCGTCTTTCGGCATCTTCAGGCGTTCAAGTGCAAATGAACTTGAACTGACTGAACCAGAATTTGAAATGAACTTGAATAAGGCGAAACCCGGGTCGTTAGTGACAAAATCTGTGTGAATGTACATAATTTGAACGATTCAAATTTAGCGTTATTCATACATTTAAAATAATAAATTAAGATTTAATCTCCTCTAAGATTATTATAATATTTTTCGTTTCCATCGTTGACTATAAAATCACCACATTACATGATTTAGTTTGCTATACACCTGATTCTCTTTTTGCACTGGTTGTTTTACACGGTTATGAAATTGCACGTTCCGATGTAATGGAACGTATCTTTAAATTAGCTACGTACAATTCATCTTTTTACACGATTTTTTTGCACGGCTTTGTCGCATGGAACGTATCCCCCGTGAAGAAAGAAAATTGTATGTATTGTGCTGTCAGTGTTTAACGATTCAAAAAATATTTTACGGGTGATGAAAAAAAACTGTTATATGCAGGTGTAAGTGTAATAGACTAAACCACGCACAGGTGGCTAGTAATAATGATTAATTATTTAGCGCTGATCTGATTCGTTTGCACCACATGCTCTTATCCACGAACCCTCAAACATTGGCAGAGGTATCGTGTTTTGATAATGGAATGGAAATACATATTTTTGATTTAAATACTGGCTATGGTAACTACATTCTAAAAATAAAATAATCTTTGTTACTAATTCCTACTTTTATTTAATAATCAACTGATAATATTGCTAGTCATGAGCGAAACCGGTCATTTTAAATATAATGACTTTTCACCAAGTATTGAAGGTGAACACCCTAAAATTGGTAACTACAGCTTCAATTCAATCTCAAAGGGAATCGAGGTGCCCAGTAATTTCCTATTTCAGATTCTTATGTTGCTTCCTTAAATGGAACACACTGCTAAGTTTTTTTATTCATCTATTTTTTGTAACCTTCTTCACAACATTCAGAAATAATCTGGGTTTTTAGAAAAAGTGTCTTATGCTAAAATTTAGCTACTACGATGAAAACTATGATTGATCTTCGCAACACTGTCATTTTTTTTTAAATATTGTCATTGTAAGTTGGCGAGTTCGCGGACCGGCGTTTGAGAGACCGGGATATAGTCTTTTACATGGCCGGTGTTCTTGACATTCATTCTCAAGGAACAGTCTGGCGTTACTATCCCATTAGTTGCAGCCGTTTGCCCACTTTTATGGCCGGCCATCAATATTGTTTTGACTGAGCGTTAACAATTCGACAGTTTAATCGACCGGCCGATAATTGAATGTGTTACAACTGCCCCCGGGCGGACATCTATTATAATCGACGATAGTTAATAATATTCGTATTGCTCTCGATCGATTTTTATCGGTACCGTATTGCTACATTTGGTCCTCCAATTGACCTCAATTGTTTCTGAACACATTGGAATTATGTGCACTCGTTACTGGACCGCGGACACAATTTTACAGCGGCTTTAAGTAATGTACTGCATATTGTACAACGACTTATTGCGATCGTAGAAACATGTAACCACGCCTCCTGATATTTCACGTATCGTCGCCTGAATTATACTGGTCCATCTAAAAAATAGGTGTTTTGATTTAACAAGAGAGATTCCCTTTTGATACAATTATGTTAAAGCTATGCTGAAATCAATGCTCCCTCTAAGACTTAGCTCCGCGGAAAATTCGAAGGCTGCGCGGGCCAAACCAACAAATGCGCGGCATAATTTGTCATATTTGATATTAAAGTAGTTATTTGTATAAATATATTAAATAAAAAATCGCACGACTCGTTCTTTTTTTATATTAAATATAATAAGCACAAATTAAGAAAATAAGCAGAATGAAACTAATAATTAGTCGCTGATAAATTTACTTACTTATTTTATACATTTATTTATTCCTTCTTTACAACTAATCCTTACATGATATACTCAATTAAGATCAATTTCTTGACCTTATAAAATATAAGAAGTTAATTCTAGTCGAAATAAAAAAAAAACGAATAATGGAAAAAAAAACACGGTTGCGTGATGTATTTATCATGTAACAAAAGAATGAAGTGCTGTCACTTAACCACGTAAGCGAATATTCTTAAATGTGAAACCGTATGCTAAAATCAAACGAGCGAATTCCACATTCATCGATTGATTTGCTTTGTCTTGGTTTTCCAATTAGCAATGAGCTAGAAATAAAAAAAATCACGTATAAGACAATAAGTACCGCTGATTGTGTATTTTTTTCAGTCAAATATCTTATCGCAATTCGATCGGCTTGCCATGCGTGCCGGGCCTGGCTGTATATCGGCCACTCTCGCGTGTTCGTTGATCATTATTTTATATTCGACGCAGAGAGATTGGACCCATTTCGTTTTTGTACCTGCCATTTATTTAGCCATATTTTTAGGGTGCCGCACGAGCTTTCGGCTATAAGTTATTCATCCCTGAAATACATCGGTGACCGGGTGAAAAAATGCTTATCGATATTTTCATGATTTCACAACATGTATGTTATCGGTTATATATCTAACTTTGTTGATTATAACCAGGTAACTATTTTTTTACAAATACCATTGGGACTGATTATTTGTTGATAAGAAACTAACCCCGTTTACACACACACTCACTATCGATAAACATTTAATTCTTAATACAATTTCATCATATGATTATTGTGCTCTATTTGTATGAATAATATAGTGTCTTTCATATCATAATTCAAAATCATAATTTTAATCAGATTTGTAATTTAGAAATACTCCACCGAGTAAATAAAAAGGGTTTAAAGATAAATAGTTAAGAATTTTTAGAAACTAATACAACTCTTAACAAAAAAGAAATATTATTAAATAATATTCTTAATAGCACAGGTGGTTCCCCATTACTTAAATTGTTTCCAATCAATAGAGTAATCACCAACCTAGCTGATTGATTGCAGCTCATTAGTTTGTAATGTTTAACGTCATTAGTAGTATGATTAAATTTGTTTGCTTTTTTTCGATTTTATAATCCCCTCTTTGCTTCCCTTAAAAAGGAACAATCCCAATCTGATTGATTGCAACTCATTAGTATCATTATTTGTTTGCTTTATTTCGATTCTACACCTCCCTCCTTGCTCCTCTTAAAAGGAAAAAAACCCAAAACACCATTTTGTAATTTCATAATTTTAAAATGTTAGAATCAATCTTGCTTCATTACTTAAGCAAACTTTGCGATAGTAAGTCTGAAGATGCCTCTGAAAGAGGCGAAACATTTGTCACAGTTAGTAACACACTACGTGGAATAATCAAAGTTAATTTAAATTTTATATTAGTGTCTTTCCACCGACAGTTAACTCCCGAAAAACACTTAATTGTGCTAAAACCCGTACTCTTCCTCTAAGTTATGCGGTGACGAAAAGAAATCTATAGTTTCGGTTTAACCTGGGTAGAAGTGCTGTTTATTTAATAATATTCAGATACAAGTTATTCGCATATAATATTAAAAAAAAACATCAACAATACTTAATTGTTTTTGAAACCATGTTTTTGTAGACACGGTATGCTCTTATGGGGCTAAAACACTTGAATAATAGTATCATTAACATTTTTTGTCTCGTTGGTATTCTTTCCTGTTAAATAATTATTACATGCAGTTATTTATTTTTAATTCGCCCTCACTTTCGAGAAGAAGTTTGTAATTGTCGGATTCCACGACATCAACAATTATTGGTGTCTGGTTTTGTGCGTGCATATTTTTTCATATAGCCTCAGGTAGGCAGACAGGCGGAGACTCGAGACTTTTTTTCACCTGTGCAATATATGCAATAGCTTCTTTATCTGGATTTGGTCCTTTAACACTTGAACCTAACCTGCCTTTGATATGAATATTTCGAAAAGTGGTCCGCCCACCTAATACGTGCAGTATAGAATCTTTTTTGTTGCTCTAATTATCGTCTGCAGGGGTTCTTGCTGTTTTATCTAACGATATAAAGCTTCTTTTGAAAATTTGGATTCAGGTAACTTTGAGAATATTTTACATCAACAGTTGGATTTGATTTAGCGCATGAGTAACTAATATTGTTTATGCTCAAATTTAATATTATTCATTAACGAATACGTCGTGTGCGTTATCGCATGAGTAATGAATGCATCCAAAGACTAAGAATTGGAAAAAATAAAGCAATGCGCTGGTATTGGAAAAGGTACCAAATGTTACGGATGTATCCATGAATTGGACCCATAATCGACAAAAGAACAATTCGGTTTATTGCGTTTTAACCCAAAAATTGTTCAATATCGCCTAAGGAGACGGTGATAAAAAAAAATTAAAGCGCTATGTTATCTCATTCGCCTAATCTTTTTTTTAGGGCTTGTGCATTTTAGTGTTTTGACCTGTTATCGTTTGTTCCAAATGGACCCCGGATGAGGAGCGCTGTTCTAGAGAACTGAAAGTAGTCATTTTATTATAATATCAGGATAGACATTGACCATATATTACTATTTAATAACCGCACTTAAGAAATTCCTTTTTTGGACTTAATTTAAAAAAAAAACCATCTCGTGTAAAATTTATAAATTGTCGGTGAAGATTTTATGCATATTACGGGTCGATATAACATTTTTCACCGTGACAAAGCTTCTTAACCCTTTGAGTGGTGAGTTCATTTTTACTATATTAGACTTTTTTGTATATTTTGATTAGTTTTACTATTGATACACACAAAAATATAAAAAGAATTTTTTTTTGTTTATTGGTCAGTCTGGGAAGAATATTGAATAATATTTTAGGTGGTAAATCTTTTTTTATAATTTTACAACGCATAATAAGAAATATAAATTTACTTCTCAAAGGGTTAATATTATACGAAGGCAATAACTTTTTTGATAGTGGCGTAAGCATTAAGGCAAGCCCGAGCATTAAGGCAAGCCCGTGCATTTAGGCAACTCTGTTTAAACAATTGAGCGACTAACAAATTATCCATTAGCCAAACATCTCCAGACTAAACATTTTTTGACTGTCAATTTAGCAAAGGAAACTGCTTTATTATCTTGTTCCGTGATATTATACGGTCATTAAATTGGTAGCTCCTCTAATAAGGGGTTTAGCGCAGGTTATTACAACAGACGTGACGTTGTTAAATTTGTAGAAAAAAATCGTCAGAATTGAAAAAAAAATAAGAATGAGTGGCATGCATTCCATCGAATTTGAATCGGCACGATACATATGATATTCTTGTCTCTGGATTTTTTTTTGTATATTGATCTGAACGTCGCTTCAATTACTTTCACTTAGCCGTAATTTTACATACGGCCGCAGTAAAGAAAACGACATCTTTTGACATTTTTTTTGATCAAAGTGGATATATTTCACTTGTATAATTGTGTATTTATTAGAAAAATATTCAGATTTATTAAAAAAAAAAATTGACACATGTCAAAAGACATCAGATTAGCCAAGAGGCCGCACGTTCCCCATCACTGATCTAAAGCAACGTTGTCGTAGTCAATGCCAAAGGGAACTTTTTGAAAAGACTGTCAATAAAATAATAATTGCCATACTTAGGCGAATCGCATGATGATGTATTGTATACATCAGGGGTCACCAAACTTTTTGAGAAGCGGGCCGGATTGAAATTTTTAAAAACTAAGAGGGCCGGACGACAAATAAATTCTTATTGGAACCCAATCAGAATATTATTTCATTTTATGTGATTACATAATTATTATAATGTAAACAAACGCTTGCCCTTCTTAGAATTTCAATAAATGAGAATATTCGAGAAATTTTTGAATAAACGAACATCTGGTCGTCTCGCCTCCAATTTCTATCCAACTTCCTTCACTTTGAGCCCCCTACCAGATAGTTGTATGACAATTGATGATTTGAAATAAATAGTTGTCGTGAATTCATAACTAAATCATGAAAATTTATATTTCTTATATGAATAATTTCTATGCAAAAATCCAGAACTTTTCGCGGACCGGATGAAAATCTTCGGCGGGCCGTAGTTTGGTGACCGCTGGTATACATTATTGCCATAAACCATTTCAAGTGGACTATTGATTGTTTTCTTTATTTAAAATTACCAAGCCTTCATGTAGTTTTTTTTATTTTTTCATGATCTTGTAATGTTCTTCAAATTTTATTGTTTTGGTAAGATATTCATCGGCCATATTGAATGAAGAAAAAATCTTTAAATAACAGTGCTTGTTCCGAATTTATGCGTAGAGGAGTTCTCTGTACGATCGTGGACCACTTTTATTCGTGACACTTAACTTCATTTGTATGATTTATGTATTCGGTATTGCCTTATGCGGCAGCACAATAACGTACATAACTGCCTGACAACTCGTCGCTGCCAAATAATAATGCTAATTTGACCTTTAATCGGACAGCAGAGCATTCGCGATATGCTAGCGAATCGCCAGATGCCTATCCACTCTTGTCTCCATCACGCACATTTTGCACCAAAATCCATCTTCGAATCTTTTCGAATGTGCGCTCTACCCGTACGCATAAAAATTTGGGCTGTTTGTGCTTGAATTGTATCTTCGCATGTGCTAGATGGCCGCCTTCCGGTCATTTGGTTTTCGTGAATTAAAACTGGCTTCCGTTTTATTTTTATTATTGGATAATGTCGACGACCCATTTTTTCTCTCGCTTTTACGCGAGATGTTATCGTGTTTTATGCGTTCCTGATAAGAAATCTGTATTGAATTATTTAAAAATTGCGTGTTTGACTTTACATAATTGAAGTGTATTTTTTTTTTGTTATTTTGTACAGAAGGAAAATGTGTTGATAGAAACAGAATTTTCCGGAGATCATTTCGTATACATATTTGGAGCGTTTAGTTTTTTTTATATCCAAAATTTGTCGCCACCTGACCAAGAGTGTCGTTTTAAATTCGTTATTGTGTTTAGAAGGAGGCCGTGAAATCAACGAGACTATGCTGATTGCGGGACAACCAACTCTTTCAAAATTGATTCAATGTACAATATTTTCTTAAATGAAAATTGAACATATCTTTTTTGACGTGGTGTATTCGACATCTTTGTGACTTGGGCATCCAATCTCAGTACCTTTTTTTTGATCCCGGGATTCAAAACTATTTCGGGATCTGGGCTGTCGGGATTCAGGGATTGATCACTGGCCAAAAAAGTAACGAATTGACATATTCTAAAATAATTCAAAAGCGTGAGACCTTTTTTCTTAAACTCCTTCCTCTGAAAAAGTTACGAATTGACAGATTATTATGCCAGTGAGTTCAGCGCTGTTGAGCTTATTTATTTTTTTAGCTCTCCGTTGGGATTTTTACGTGCTTTAGTAAATCCCGAAATCCCGGGATTAGTTCTAAAACAATTCCGGTATTACAGTATCACATAATTGGTCGGGATCCCGGGATTGGCGGCCCGGCCCTACTTTTGACGTAGTTATGTTTTGGGTTTTTGACACTGATATTATTAATCCTCTTTTTTCTCGACTTATTTTGCACGGTTTCGACCTTGCACGGTCCAATGTATCCATTATATGTCTATCTTTCATCTATCTATATTCATTACATTTTTTTTCCCGAACTGTGTTTCTGTAATTATACAGTGTCAAAATAGTGCGATGAGACTATTCTAAGCAGACATAACTGTAATATAAAAACTCCTGACTTTGCAGTGGGCAAAAATTTAAATGATATCTGTTTTTATGCAATGTTTCAATGCCGGACTAATTGGGAGTTGCGCTATTAGCGAATGCATTCATAAACGGCAAGCGTGAACGATATGCATGACGTCTTTATTATTTTTTGTCTGATTAATTGGACCGAAAGTAGAACATAGATGTACGATTACACTCGGCTATTTATATCGATGTACGCCCGAATATTAATTAATTCAGGCCGTGTTTACATTCGGCGAGTTACTAAAACATGAGAGTTGTAGGTTTACTTTTACTTCACATTATCGACGAGTGCTCTGTGTTCGTTCGCGTACACACTATTTTGATGAAGTTTATTTATTTTTCACCCTGCTAGCTGACTTAATGTAATATATTGACTTATAATAGGGTAATTTATCATGATTATTAAAATCATTGTGCTTCAATTGAAACTGTTTGGAATCGTTGAAGTGATACACTGACGTGCACTGCACAATATGCACCTTTTCAGATTATGCTCCATGTACCAATGACCTGATGGAAATATGTAGACTCTTAACTGCGTCAACCAACAGGTGATTCATAAATGACTAGACGATAATTTGGGTATTTTTAAAACCCCTTCTGCATTGTCAGATTCGTTGCGATATCAGGCAAATTAAGAACCCATTTAAGGTGAATTACACCAGATTCGGTGTGCGTCACTTTAAATTTAAACATACTTGTAATTTCTCATTGGTTATTTGGCTTATTCGTAATACAAAGACTCTTCAAATATATTTTTTTAAATTTTGTCCGTTTCCAATGGCGATTGTCTCGACAAACGTTTTTGTATTAGAAGTGCTTATTACTCAGTTGCTTAACCTGTATTCCTTTCGAAGATAATGAGGATAGGCTGAGGCAAGACTAGTTGTTAGCTTATCGCTCCCACTACGTCTCATTTTAGGATGGGATGGGTGAGAGAGAATTGTTGACACCACATACATCCATGCTTTCTAAACTAAAGCCATCATTTGACTAATAATCTGTAAAACTATGCTGATATTCTATTTGATTATTCTAATCAATGTTAAGGTGTTTACGGTCAATATTTGGTGGAAAGCCATTATATTAAAAAATAAAACACTACTTTGTACTAATTCCACATTTATTTAGTATGATCTATACCGGTCTTGATCATGATGAGGATTATCAACCATTTATACTGAACCAAGAAAAAAATAACACTTTATCAATGTGTATTCTTATCAGTTGAAAATTCTTGTCATGAGCGAAACCGGTCCTGGCGATGTAAAATAAAAGAGGGATTTGTTAAGGAGTGTTTTACTGTCGGATTATACTTAAATTGTGGGTGCATTGCGACATGAATAATCTCATGCAAACGCTTTGGACAGAATTTATATGGGCTTATTGCGACTAAAGCATCCAATCCCGAACCTTTTTTGTGATCAAATCCATCAATTTGCGGATTTCCCGAACAATTAAGAGCGGGGGAGCTTTTTTTTTGTTTTTATCTCTCAAATCCCAGAAATTTACAGATTTCCCAAAAATATCTACATTTTTTTTACACTTCGCTCAATATTCTGTCATTTTCTTAATCCCAAAATCCCGGGATTAGTAACTAATTGCCGTATTTTATTTTGGTCAATTAAATGCCACGAATTTACCCGTCGGAGTATCTATCTACATATAAACTTTTGGGTGGGTTTTGACACGGTCTGCGTATAAGTTCACGCGTGTTTGTTGTAGTTATCTATTATAGGAACGGTTGAAAGTGCATCTATATCTGTATTTATGTCTGGTTAATATATTATTTGTTGATACTGTTAGTCTACTCGCCGCTCGTAGTGTCTAACTGCTTGGGAGTTTGTTTGTTTGCTTTCCCACGTCCGCGGAGGGGTCGCACCGGGCGTCCGAAACGCGTCGGAATCGAAGCTTCGCTCTGGCGCTAACTGAAAGTGGAATACATACCAATGTTCCCTCTAAAGCGCGCGGCCGCGCAGCAGTTGGCAACCCCCCGCACACTCATTCCACGCTGGCACGCACTATAAAGCAGTTGTTCAATTAATATTTGATCATTCCTCGCAGCCTTTGAAATTTCCGCGCAGCTAACCTCTTGTCTCAGAGGGAACATTGATATATAGGTCCCAATGGAATAGGTCAACTTGAAGTTATTGCGTGCTTGATTGGTCTTATACTACGTTATTGGTCTTAACCTTTATAGGAGTGAATAGATCTATACAGACCTTACTTTAATTTACTGCCTTTTCTTAACATGACAATTTTGTGACTTTTTCTCAATGAATGTAAGTAATTCATACTTAAAGCATATATATGCTTACAAACAGACACTCCAGTGTTGAGTTCAAAGTACATACTTCCATACTCATTTACATAAAAATGGCGCCGACGTACATGTGACGTCCATACTCCTCTAAAGGTTAACATTTCCCCTACGGTGCAAAAAAATACTTCCGATATGTTGCCTACCCTTACAGAATCAAGTGAAAAAACATGTTTTAAAACGGTAAGATCATTCACATGCGGCTATGTATCGGGCCAGGTATATGAATATTAATGCTTTCGATGGTTTCGGCGGTAACTTTGTGGAAGTTCATTTTAATAGAAAATTTAAATTAACTTTGATTATTCCACGTATTGTGTTACTAACTGTGACACGTGTTTCGCCTCTTTCAGAGGCATCTTCAGACTTACTATCGCAAAGTTTACTTAAGCAAACTTTGCGATAGTAAGTCTGAAGATGCCTCTGAAAGAGGCGAAACACGTGTCACAGTTAGTAACACAATATGAATATTAAATTATATGATTTAAAAAATGCGTTTTTGAAAGCAGTAGTGAAACAGCGATGCTGGTGGGCAGTGGTAAATGAAAGGCCCCATGCGCAATCAAATTTGTAAAAATTGTATTAAAAAACGGCCGAAGAGCAATGGCCGCCAAAACTCCAGATTGCCTTATCGAATGAAGATTATTATGGTTCACCTATTGAAACAATATGAAGAGTAGATATGTATTGTACCGTTTTCTGTATAAGAGAATAAAAGGTAAAATCGATTCCTGTTTTTTTAAAAATGCAAAACAAAAGTTTGTACTTTTCGTAGTCATCTATGCACTTAAGGGTTAAAAAAAAAAGTTTTTCCTTCTTGAATCGCGTAAGTAAAAATTCACGTAACTCGAGTCGATGACTTACTGTATTTTATCACCACACCCAGTATACATACATATATAGTTATTCCAGCATACAGATTGTATTAATTTTTCGGAGTATCGTAATGTAATATGTTATGTCTAATAATACCGTTATATATCTTTTTTTTTAAACATTCGTAACCTGGTATGCGTTAAAAATATAGATCACGTTACACCTAAATGGTATGATAAAATCACAGGTATAAATACCAGTGTATGGAGTAAAAAAAAACCATCGACTGCGATAATGATAGATAATAGTGTAGTATTATCGTTTTCTGAAAATAAATGATCCGAATTAGTTACCTCTCCCCAAATCAAATATTTAACGAAGATAAAATAGAAAACGCCCAATACGTTGTAAATTATACATACATGTCTCAATACCATTAAAACTGTTCTACTCTCCAGTGGTGTGAAACTGATGGTTCGTGGGCGCGTAGACTGCAAAGAAAAACTCGGAATGGTCGCTTGATCTATCGGGAAATTAACTCGGCGAAGATGCTTTCAGATTATATGATATTTTTTTTCTCGCCGAGTGAAATATGCATCGATGATCTGGTCCTACATTTTTGGAATAAGCGCAACGTTGGTAGCTACACGCTCTCGTCAGACATAACTCGTTATGAGGAAGGCATAAAGCCGAAGTAGCTATCAACATAATGGAACATTTGTGTTATTTTGACGTTATTATATAAGTAAATGACAATCCAATCGATCTACAAGTTATGTTAATTCTTTTGAATATTTAATACAATGCTCGTATAACAAATGAGAATATGTTTATTGACATATTATACTGTTTTATAGCAAATATTCTTCATTGCGAACGCATGCAATAGTTGTTTGTTATATAAAAAATCATATAACCGCTTAAAATGTCATATTGTTTAACACTCTTAGCATTTTTGTTTATGATATAAATATGGCGACAGTAAACACGAAACAGATACGGTGGAGTAATTCCAACATTCAAACTAATGGTGTCATGATTAATTATGTCTGTTATAGTCGTGTTTATAAGTCGACCACTTCTGAGATTATTCTTTGCAAATTCACCCCCGTGGCACAGAGTATTGGCCACCTTTACAGATGGTCGACGGCGCCGACTTTTAATCTCGATTTCAAGTAAACACATCGAGAATCGAAATGTTGTTTGTTTGTTGCATGACAATCCACTTCGTTGAGTAAATATTTATTGACAAACACTAAAATAGAGCTCAAAATAAATATGAACTGACTGATAGCAGTGATCTAACCGTGTCGGCCATATTATACACAGTTACACACTAAACAACTAATAGCTTTGACGCGTAACGTAGTTTTAGACATCATTTTTTACAGCTGTGCGCGTCGTCGCTTATCGCGAAATATTATTTTTTCGTAAATTTTACTCGAAAATAATCGAATGATAATTTTTAAGGTTATTGTTAAGTAAACTTTCGCACGATTGGCCGCTGTAACAAAACAGAAAACGGCTGTATTATGTTCATATATTATATATATATCAAGCCTGTGCTTGCGCAATTTGTGCACAATTGTCTGTCACCTAAATATAAAATACATTGTCAGATTCAAAGTATAAAATAATGAAGTCATTTAATCTGACTGTCTCTGTAATAATAAAATCTAATTAATTAGAACGAATGAAAATCAATGTAAAGAAACGTCATACAAATATATATATATATATATTCAGAGATAATATCATAAATATAGTGTTCGTCACCAAACCTGCAATTTATTTTGTCATGGTATCAACAAAACCAGAAGCAGTGTGTGTGGTGTGTCAAAAATAATCGCGAAATATGCATACACAGCGCATACGAGCTAGGGAAACCCCTTCAATTAAATCAGCGCAAAAATGCGACTGGCTAATTGACAAGAACCTTTTTTTTTTACTTACTAAATAAGTTCAATATTAATACATCAATACACACACACACACACACACCTCACCTAACTACTGAGAATACTGATATTTAATAAATAATGTGGAATTAGTAGACAACTGACATTCGATTAATAATTCTAAACATATATTAAATGTATTCAAATATATGTTTATGTGTTTGTCGGTTGAATGTGTATTTATATTTATTTTCTTTTATTTCAGGTAAGCAATCATTTTCTACTGCATATCTGCATATCTACATTTCCCAGTTTGATGTTTCAATTACCATCTACGCGTGGGTGACATGAATCGACATTCTGATCGATATATCCCAGGTAAAATGAACTGTATTTTTTTTAACTTATGCCGTCAGTTGTACACGAATTCTAAAAAGGTGTATTAGTTATTTCAAAATAACAGTTATAAGCCGTCAATTGTTGCTGGATTTAAGAACGCGGGCACCAGAAAGAGTCGTCTCTCGTTGTATAAATATCCGGTCTGTTATTTTTACCGAAGTGTTAATAAGTATGAAAAAAAATCTTATTCGGTTTTATATTTGAATATATCTAACTAAGTAAGCAAGGATAACAATTCACTCGGGCCTGTCTGGCAATCATATTGTTGGTTGATTGCCGAGTCGTGAAGCGTGTCGTCGACCTTACATCGCAACTGACTGACAGCAATCACCTTACCTCACCAGCTGGCCACTTCACCTTCTCCGTGGCTTGTTACTTTCCTCGGTTTACTTTGACTATTGTCGCCCACTCCATTTTGTTACATGTTCCCCATGTTTCAAAAAATGTTCGCCAGAATAACAATTGAAAAAGGTCGAAAACGTGGCGACAGCAAATAAATCTTTGCATGGCGGAAATTTGTATATCCGATTTCAATCTAACTAGTCCAGTAGTAAAAAATAAATTTTAAATGAGCGATTTAAAACCAACGACACATGGTGATGTAAAAATATTCCATCTTTGTGAGTTTCAGTGCAAAGTTAGTTATTAATTAAAAATACCGTGGTGTAGGTGGAAGTCGTTGCCGTCGTTTTCATTGTCATTTCATAATTTTCAATTATTAGTGTAAAGGTTATATTAAAAAGAACACTACTTAAAAGGTTATACAAATCCTTGGTATAGAAATGGTTTCGAACGTTTTTATTGAAAAAAATATAAATTAATGAATGTGAATCAGTCCGATGTTGTTGCGTGAATTATTTAATTGAACATTTCATTCAGATAGGGCTGCGAAATCATCGTTATTTTGGAAGAGTCGTAGTCACTTAAAATCTGTGCAAATTGATACTTTTCTTTACTGCAACGCCACTCAAAGAAAGAAAATGCATATAATGGCATAGGAGTGACACAAAAAACTCACTGTTTCCCCAGAACACCGAGAATTGCTTTGATATAAAGCGGGCCTCATTGTTAACGCATTGGCAGCCCGCCGCTAGCTGTACTAATTCAGAAATCTTCGCGGGTGTCCGCACAAAACTCTTCGAAATTATTAATTAAGGTATAGGAACGCATAAGGGACAAACAAACAAACAAACATTCATCTATATATCGACTGTGGAAAGGAAAAAGGACGTAACCCACACATCAAATTTTACAGGAGGCGCTAAAAAAGATCATCTTTTTCAAACTTAAAAGCTAAATTTGCATACTTATTCGGCATTTCAGTTTCCATCATTTTGATAGAATGTGTGTCAATTTGTATACATTGTGATTATCGAAAAAAAGCTGTTTTGGAAAATTGAGGGTTACGTCCTTTTTCCTTTCCACAGTCGATATATAGATGAAGGCATATCTCAAAATAAAGTTATTTTATCACTGTTTATTTCACTTATATTTATCAACACGTAACGTTTTTATTTGCCAATACGTAATAAGAACGTTATGAGTGTAGAACCAGAAATTGTTGAAAATCGAAGGGAAACAAATTAATATGAAATAGGTATTTGAAATCGGATTGCGCTACTTATCAACGGCTCCACATTTAAATCTTGCCTACCGGGTGTTATAATTAAGAAAGCTTTACTTCCTTTGAACATGCCAGAAACTCGGCTAATTCGGTAGCCAGTAGTCCTTATATGTATTTTCTTCTTCGCGAGTCTTGCGTAACTAGTGCACGCGTCAGGTTTCCCCCTTAATTCCATTAGGATTACGATAACAACCAAGTTCCAGTCCGATTCGTGGCTTTAAAACAAGCATTACTTACTATGTTTTATTTAAGCGCCTTTTGAAATTATTATTTATATTACGCCAAGTGCGATGATTTATATTGTGAAATTAAATATTCAAATATTCTATGGAAAGTAGTTATGTTTATTGTTATGGCGCATTCGAATTAATAAATATTGTGTATAATTAAAAATAGTTGGATCAGCCTTACATAAAGATAAAGCTGAATACATTTTCGAAGAATAAGACATATGAGTTAATCCACCTGCATGACGCAATGATAGGTGACACCATTAGGCTACGAGATATGAAGCGATTCTCTGAGCTACGTGTGACTCAGCTCTGAAGGCGTTGATAATAATTTTATTTTCAACCTTTGTAGTTTAGAGATGACCATTGGTCATCTATTAATAAGATAAGAATAAAGATCTGATTTTTGAAACTCCCTTAATTTTTGTTATAATATCCCGTGACTTCTCGAAGTGAGACAATTAGTAAAATGGTTAAATTTGAATCGTTCAAACTATGTACATTCTCACAAATTTTGTCACTAACGACCCGGGTTTCGCCTTTCGGCATCTTCAGGCATTCAAGTGCACGGATGAACTTGAACTGACGCTTAGCAAATAAAAGTTTCGTGCTTATATAAGATACAAATGCATCACTGAGTCCAAAGCCATTGCTGGCGAAAAGGATGAGCTCATGGGAATGCCGACAGATTTGTGTAGTGAGCAATTTCAAGAATTATATAATCTGTTTGTCGGCAAAGGTTTTATGATTATATGATTTTATGGTTATATAGGGTATAGAAGAGGAGATGTGGGAAAATTTGTTATTTCGTTTAAAATCGGAAGACTTTGCAACTGTGCTTTATTGATTTCTAAAATTTCTTGGAAAAAGAGCTTATGACTGTCCGTATTTGGGTGTAACATTTTTATCCCTTGTTCCTGATAGAACACGTGTCCTTCCGAAATTAAGTGATTAGCAAAAGTAGACGTGTCTTTTTTCAATCTAAAGGCTGCCATATGTTCTAAAACTCGGATGTTCAATGTTCTTTCTGTTTTGCCGATATAAAACTTTGTACAACAAGAGCATTGCAATCTATAAATCCCGGATTTATTTAAGTAATGTATTTTATCTTTATTATTAATTAATAATTTGCCTAAAGAGTTTTTACAGTAAAAAGCAGGTCTAACACTATCAGCTAGCTGTTTTTTAATTTTGAGACTTGTATTTCCTAAAAAAATGATTCTACGCCAATACCTAGTATGATCTATGTCCTTTGACACTATACCTTTAAATAACATTTTTTCTGCAAGTTTAGCTTGTTTTTTTGATAAAAGATTGTCTATAAGAGACATATCGTATCCATTGTTTATGGCGATTTGTTTGATGATTTTCAATTCAATATTAAAGTTTATTTCGTTTAAAGGAACACTCACAAGTCTATGTATTTCTGCATTGAATTTTGCATTGAATTTTTATGGATTACAGTGTCAGAGAAGGTTGGCTTCCGAAATATTTTAAACTCGTGAGAATGATTTTCAATGTTAATATTTAAGTCAAGAAAGTTAATATTTTTGCCTCCGACTTCTAGAGTAAATTTAATATTTTTATCTAATGAATTTATAAAGTTATGAAAGTGAGTTATTTGTCTATCTGTTCCATAGTGTTAGACCTGCTTTTTACTGTAAAAACTCTTTAGGCAAATTATTAATTAATAATAAAGATAAAATACATTACTTAAATAAATCCGGGATTTATAGATTGCAATGCTCTTGTTGTACAAAGTTTTATATCGGCAAAACAGAAAGAACATTGAACATCCGAGTTTTAGAACATATGGCAGCCTTTAGATTGAAAAAAGACACGTCTACTTTTGCTAATCACTTAATTTCGGAAGGACACGTGTTCAATCAGGAACAAGGGATAAAAATGTTACACCCAAATACGGACAGTCATAAGCTCTTTTTCCAAGAAATTTTAGAAATCAATAAAGCACAGTTGCAAAGTCTTCCGATTTTAAACGAAATAACAAATTTTCCCACATCTCCTCTTCTATACCCTATATAACCATAAAATCATATAATCATAAAACCTTTGCCGACAAACAGATTATATAATTCTTGAAATTGCTCACTACACAAATCTGTCGGCATTCCCATGAGCTCATCCTTTTCGCCAGCAATGGCTTTGGACTCAGTGATGCATTTGTATCTTATATAAGCACGAAACTTTTATTTGCTAAGCGTCAGTTCAAGTTCATCCGTGCACTTGAATGCCTGAAGATGCCGAAAGGCGAAACCCGGGTCGTTAGTGACAAAATTTGTGAGAATGTACATAGTTTGAACGATTCAAATTTAATATTGAAATTCCACCAAGCACCTTCAGTCGAAATCTTAAATTATAAAATGGTTAAACCTTTAAGTATTATACAATCACGTCTTTACTTGGTGTTTTGGTAGATATTTTTATTTTATTGATATACCACTATAACTATTGTAGTGTGTTTTTACAATTCAGTTTTACGATACTTTAAGACACGTAGAATATTATAACGCATCTAACTATTTTTTTTCTTGAAATATCACTTGGATCACTTCACCTATCAGAGAATCATACATTTATTACAATTCAACATATTTTTATCGTGTAGTTCCTGTAACTGAGGCGTCCAGTATCAAACACGTCCAAGTCATGTTTTTGTTAATTCCTGTTGGTAATTTTAATCCATACGATTCAAAATATGTCTAATAATTTGACGTTTAGTGTCTTTCGTAGTTAGTTAATTCGCATTGAAATTTCGTCAACAAGTGGTCAAACAAACTCTCGGCTCTCTTAAAAATTAAGTGAAACTGTCATGGCCTTGCTTGGACGTCTGGACTGTAAGTTTTCTTAAAATAAACACTATTTGAATTAGTATTCTTTGATGAACTCGCAGCAGTTAACATTCTGATCGGCTGTTTCTGTTTTTCACACAGTTGGAATGTTATATCATTGATTTTTTTATAACTTATTACATTACTTTGCGGGCATATTTCGGTAATTTTTGAGCTACGTGCTCTTTTCTAGGTGTACGTGTACATTGGTTGCCATTAAACTTGTGTTAGTGTGCGTTTCACAATGCAGATTATTGTGCCACGAAATAAAGTCATGACTGATTGATTAACGCCGTGAAAACTGTACATTACAAACGAAAAAAAAACAACCGAAAACAAAAAAAAACGCTGTCATTGATGTAAACAGAAAATCGTGTAGTTTCGATTACGCAACGGCATATGAAAATATACTATTTCGCAAAGTTGCCAGAAATTGGTTGTTATTTTATTGATAACTAACGACTCGGGAGTATTTTCCGCCCAAATAAAGTATTCCATACACCGAAGTGATAATTTGTATGTTTATAGGCTCGTCGATGACATTATGGCGTTCTTTACCCAAGTGCAAATTCAAATCGTCTTCAACAAAACAATTAGATATTATATATTGCCTCATAAAATATGTTGGAAAAATTCAATATCATTTATACATCAATTTTTTACTGTTGTTTCCGGATTAGTTTTAATTCTGGATTTATACTTTTAATCGCCTTGAAGTTAGCCTGTAGCCGCGGCTTAAAGCGATAGACTACATCATGGATGTCCAACCGGTAGATCGATCCCGAAAGCTTCCGTGAATTTCGAAAAAATATGTAATTTAGATATAAAATATACAAAAATACTAAAATTGAATTATTTTGTAAGCACGTCATCTAATCTATCATCTATCATCTATCTAATGATATGTATTTCGCATTTAAAATAAACATTTCAAAGTCTGAAGAAGGGAAAAAACCCAAAATAAAATTTCTTATAAGAATCGTGTTAGAACTCGGTCGCGATAAAACTTAAGATTGAAAAGTCGATCCCAGGGCAAAAAAGGTTGGACACCCTTGGACTGCATGGTTATAAAAACTGTAAAAAAAGTGAGATTTTTTAATTAAAAGTATTATTGTTAAAGTATTTTATGTTTTGTGTTATTTTGCGTGGCAACGTGGTATCTCATCACACATTGGAACGACGCATATGTTAAAAATAATAACTTGTTCTTCTGATAATACATACTTTAATTACTTCCTTACCATCGCGTATGTACTGCGATTCGGGTAATACTTTATTTGGTACGCATTACTAGGTACAAGTAACTACCGCAAATAAACTCAGCCCGCTCGCATTTCGGCCCTGACCCGCTTTCGACTGCCGACTCATTTACGGTTTGCAGTATGCAGTCGGTTCCGTTTACTTTATCCGGCGGAAAATTGTTTGTGTTTCGGTGGAATTTGACCGCTCGTATTGTTTTTACGAAATAGCAACATAATCGAAATTGAATATTCGGCGTGAATAATCATAAATAATTAATCAACAGAACTGACCACCTCTAAAAATACAAGAAGTATAACGTTTTTTTAAATTTAATTGCAAGTGTGCAAACCCCGTTTGCTCAAAGCTAATATCGTAATATTTTCATATCGCTGTCGTCCTTACTTTGAATTCTCGCAATTCCAAGGAATGATTTAATAAAGCTAAAATGCACGAATTTTTGAAATGTTTACACGAGAATTAAAAATAAAAATATATCTATAATTTCTGAACATAAATATAAGATATAATCGGCATTCGCCGTTCGATGGCAAATTAAGTTATATACCAATTTTTAAAGCACTCAAAAATCGTATAAATCTAAAGATCGTGGTAATCCGCGTAGCAAAAACAAATCTTCACTAAATTCAAATATTATACTTTTAAATATAAAAAAAATAATAACTTTAGGGGATGCGTCGTATCCACAGCATACATGGACTGCAGGGCACTTATATATATTATATATGGAAATGTTTGACCATCGATGTTTAATTATTACTAGTCGACAGATTTACTTATATGTACTTTACAATTCTTCTTCCAGCTTGGCGAAATTCTTCTTTGTTTTTATCTTCCTAATGTTTAACAATTACCTTATCCCAACTTAAATACAAAATATCAACTGAATCGTTTCAAAATATATAAATCACAAATGAATTCAGTTGGAAAAAATAAAAATGTGATTTTTAGGTCCTCGTCCTTTACAAAATTGTGTGCTGCTGACCATTAGTGTTTCAACAATACATACACGTTATTGTTATTTTATTATTTAATAACTCGCCTGTCAACACATGCGCACTTTTGACAGCTGTCACTTGTCTCGCCGGCCACGTGTACGTTGACAAAGCGGACACAGCTGTTGATTCGCATGAATCTATAACCACCGTGGTTATTGTTTATGCGATAACAGCTGTGACATGCGTTTAGATATATTTATTTATCTCTCTATTGGCATGCACTGCTGGCCATGCTCGTCTGATTACTACGGTTTGAAATACCGTAATGTGTTTTATTGGCGATTATCCAATTGTGATACTATTATATTCATAATATGAATGAAGTCCCCCAAGCCATTCTTCACTGATGCTTACGCCTTGTGATCAGTTCTGCGCCGAGTGCGAGCGGGTTAGATGTTGTATTTTTTACCCTTTGTCGTGTCGACGTGATGTCAGCCTGGCTCGATTCAACTGGTCAATTTTTTCATTAGAATTTTCAATTCGATGCTGTGTTAACCTTTAATGAGCGTTTTATCAGTTTAGTGATTTAAATTACTATACAAAGTATGGAAATTAAATTGCCAAGTCTTATATTTTTAGCTAATGAATACTTTTTGGCGTCAAGTTTCTCACATTTTAAAATTATGTTCAGGTACGATATACATACCTTTTTCCGGAAGTACTGTACGTTGTGTTGATGCAATATTTTTAATCGCTACGTCGATCGCAAATAATTTTTG
Organism: Himalopsyche tibetana; assembly: GCA_030503985.1. Taxonomy (NCBI): domain Eukaryota; kingdom Metazoa; phylum Arthropoda; class Insecta; order Trichoptera; family Rhyacophilidae; genus Himalopsyche; species Himalopsyche tibetana. Next base: position 36,320,337 of record JAPJYX010000014.1, on the reverse strand, counting down.
ACATGTAATCTAGTTGCAATTTCGTCCGGTAGATTTCAACTGCCAACTTAGCGAAGATGCAAATGGCGGTTGGCCTTAATCTCACAAGCTTTCAAATTGATGAATGTGATATTAATTTGTTCAAATATTTTTTTAAAGTTACGCTTATCTCGTTTATGAAATTAACCTACCGAATGTTATTTATTGACTTTGCAGAATATTTTTTTTTATATAGATATCCACGCAAGCACGAGTCGACGAAAGAAACTACATTGCATAATCGATGCTAGTGCAAAAATCAAACTTTAAATGACATAATCGTTTATTGATGTCAAATCACTATAATTTAATTCGACTTTCTACTCGATTTGGTTCCTAACATTTACATTATTGGCGCAGTTTTATTAGCATACATTAATATGTCAGTAACGCGTTCAAGATGTCGTAAATCTTGGATTAAATTCGATTCTGCGCGTGTAGCGTAACGTATGTTTTATTTCGCCTTCCTCTGCGCAGATTGAAAAAAACCTTGTTTATGGGCCCACGCAGTTCGAGTGCGTCCCACGCTTTTCAAAAGACAGAATGCCAAGGCGAAGGGCGACCCGATTCACTCCTGTTCAACAAAAATAAATGGCTGTATACAACAACTTGTTTCATTAAGAATTAAGGTATAAATACAAATATAATGCATACTTAATATACATTCGAATTCCTACTTAAACTTGTGTTGCACTCAGGGTTGCCAGGCGTCCCTATTTGAGCGGGACTGTCCCGAGTTCAATCGACAAATCCCGAGTTCCGCATTGCAAGTCCCTCTATAATCCCGACGTATACATGTATAAAAGTCCTTGAGATAGTGAATGTCCCGATCTGTGTTTTTAGAAATCTGGCAACCATGGTTGTACGTATCAGGAAACAGTGTTTAGTTAATTAAACAATACTAATTCATTATGTCACGTTATATTATTTCAAATTTTCAATTAAATTCAACATTTTTTTTTATCCATGTCCGCTCCCAATGTAGAGCATATGGTCTCCTAATGGAAGTGTCTCAACACGTTTTTTCTAAGAGAACTGTTACTCAGTCGCTCAACATCAAAGTGAGTAGCAGGGAAAGAAGGATAAGGCTACAACAGGACTAGTGGTTGACTAATCGCTATTGCTACACCCAGCTATTAAAGGATCAGAAGGATAGGAGGACAGGAAATTATGTGAATTGACATCACAAACACCCAGTCTTGAATCACAACATTGAATTGAATAATTCTCAAATTCACTGTGATCTTACCGGGAATCGAACCCAGATCTGCGTGATCGGTAGAGCAAGCTCTAACCAACTGCAGTGGCCGGCGACAAATTAAATATTTTAAGATTTCGACTGAAGGTGCTTGGTGGAATTTCAATATTAAATTTGAATCGTTCAATCTATGTAAATTCGGCAATTGTGCTCTATTTATTTACAAAATTTCCTGGAAAAAGAGCTCATGACTGTCCGTATTTGGGTCTAACATTTTTATCTCTTCTTCCCGGTTGAACATGTGTCCTTCCGAAATTAAGTGATTAGCAAAAGTAGACGTGCCTTTTTTCAATCTAAAGGCTGCCATATGTTCTAAAACTCTGATGTTCAGTGTCCTTTCTGTTTTGCCGATGTATATATATATATATATATATATTTTATCGGCAAAATTTAGTCTTCCGATTTTAAATGAAATATTTAACCTACCGGGATCTCCACTTCTATACCCTATATAAATATAATCATAAAACCGTTGCCGACAAACAAATAAATATAATTCTTGAAACTATTTACTACTCAAATCTGTGGGCATTCCCATGAGCTTATCCTTTTCGCCAGCAATGGCTTTAAACTCAATGATACATTTATTTCTTATATAAACACGAAGCTTTCATTTACTAAGCGTCAGTTCAAGTTCATCCGTGCACTTGAACGCCTGAAGATGCCGAAAGGCGAAACCCGGGTCGTTAGTGACAAAATCTGTGAGAATGTACATAGTTTGAACGATTCAAATTTACAATTAAATAATACTCTAAAGTAATTACTAGAATTTTTCTTGAATTATTTAGTCATTTTATGAAATTGCAACTCCATGCAAGCACATGTATATAAAACACAGTGCAATGGCTAAAATTCCGATCAGATGTTATCGACAGATACAGTTTTGGATTGAGCTCGATGCTAGATTATTTCTTAAAGTTTTCTATTTATATAATCATTGTGAACCGGATCACCTGTAGTGCTTTTTAGCAGTAACCAGCTGTCGTTAAATTAACCACTATTTATTTGCTCATAATATTTAGAAAGCGAGCTTAATTGTGCAGTTATAGATCGATCGCGTCACCGCTCACAATCGAATGCGTACATTCTAAAAAAACGATGTTTCGCAACGTTAAGCTATTCTCTCGACGTACGCTTCTAGATAATTGAATTTAATGCAGTGTAACAGATATGTGCCATTATCGTTCCACCGCTGGCGTAATAGAATCGTTTGATTTTTTTTAAACGGCCTATCAATTCTTCGCAATTGCCGCCGAATTTAACGCACTGTCCCACCGTCGGCCGTTATGTAATAGTCTCGTGCTCTATGCACAGAAAAGAAACTGCTAGTTTGGTCACAATATGTAGATTAAGCAGCCTAGGAGTCCATTATCATGTCTGTTTGTATCTTGACCTCCTCCGTGCGTCCAGTAGAAAAAGTACTTTTATTTTGTACACCTTTAGGGAGTTCACTGTCAATAGTTGGTGCTAAGGCATTCAACAAATAAAATGTAAATTTTTACTAATCCCACATTTATTTAAAACTATCAGGACCGGCTTCGCTCATGACAAGCATTATCAACTGATAATAAAATACAATTATACAGAGTTATTTAAACAAATGAAAATGAAATAAAAAAGGTGTGATAAACAATTGGTATTGAAAAGAATTTACAAATAAATATACAAAACATGTATAAGTGACATTAACTGAATTGACTCATAATAAAATGCTTGATACCTCTAAAATGCAATTACAAAATTCGTCAAAGGACATATGATACTCTACAATTGTATTCTCTTATCAGTTGGTAATGCTCGTCATGCATCGAAACCGGCCCTGATCTTTTTCAATAAAAGTGGAATTAGTACAATGGTATATTTTATTTTTTGAATTTTATTTTGTAATTTGGAAAATAAGATTTGAATCTATTTTTAGTTGATCGTTGCGATAGTCTGACGATGCTTTTTAAAGAGGCGATACACGTCACAAGTTGTAGCACTACAAGTGAAATAACAAAGTTACAAATTAAATTTTATATCGATTAGAATTCGCATAAATACAGTGCTATTTTTACTGAACTAAATTTTATTTTATGTTTTCAAAAGTATTAAGAATGTAACAAACAATTGGCAAATGAAATATGAAAGGAATTTGTAGAAAACGATACAAAATATGAATGAGTGACACTAAATTGACAATTGGTATCATTGCGGATACCAATTGATACTTTTTGATCCCACACTAACTCCGTTTTCCTAATGACCAAATACACCCTAACTCCATTCAATTTCTCTAATGTAAAAACAGTTGTTTGATAATAATGTGAGTAGACAAGATATATTACACTCACTCGATCACATCACGACGTCATTTTTTTATGACAAATTCACATTTATTTACATGTATACACATTGTTGAAGGTGTGATGCCAGATTTCGTTATGATTACTGTTAACAGTATGGCCGGTGTAGTAATGCGATGCCATCACATGTATTATTGTGCTGTGACCTCCTTACCGATCACGATCCGAGGCGTCTCTCACTCAGCTGGTCTCTCACTGCCAACTCTTCGTCACGATTGATTATGTCATCGGCAGGCATCTAGGATAGTATGCGAGCACCGGATCGCTGACGATCCGCGTTGCCTAGTCGTTGATGAAGCATCCGCTAATAGGTTTTGATACTCGTATAGGTAAAAAACATTTTTGTTAAGTTACTTACGCTAGATACGCCGTAGATTGATTGGTATGGTTCATGTTTTGTTTTGCATGCTTTCTTACGTAACTTGTCTCTCTGGTAGCGCATGTAGAACTAAATTATTGTTGACTAGGGCTTTCATTTGTATCCCGAAATATCTGGATTGTGATTTGTGAAAGCACTAATACCAGGATTTGGGGATTGAGGACAAGAATTGCAAAGTTGTTGAAAATAGAAAACTAGACTTTTTTTTTGAAATTCGCAAATTCCTGGGTTTTTAAAATTGGCCAGTGACTAAAGGTTTTTGAAATCCCTGGAAGAAGTATAAAAAAAAGGTCCTACATTTTTTCATTTCGGGAATTCTGTAATTTCTTGGTTTTTAGAAATAGTATTTTTTTTAAATACTCGCGAGAGCTAAAAGAAAGTTTCAACATTTTTCCATTTTACGAAATTCGTAAATTCTCAGGATTTCAAAAGCGCAGACCAAAAGTATCTCAATCCCAAATTTCTACTCGACTTTATGGGGATTCCGGAATTGGATGCCCTATTGTTGACGTAAAAAAATGTCCAGTCAAAATCAATATGTGTACAATTTGATTCGTGAACTGTCGTTAAAATACAAACATAAATTATCGATCAAGTCTATTATTCCGTCTGAATGTTTTTTGTTTTTATCTAAGAATATATTATTTCTTAAAAGAACAGCAAACAAATCAATAATGTGTTATTTTGTATAAACAATAAAACAAGGAAGTAGGTTATGATTGATATCCTATTGTTTCGTGATTGCCTTAACCAGTTTTTTTTACATTTTGACTATTATGAGTATTGTCATATTTTAATGGAAGCCGAAAAAACGTCTTGCAAAAATACTACATCAACTCACGTCTCGATTGTACATAGGACTTTTAATGATATATAAATATATTATATAAATAAAAAAATACGACGTAACCCGTTCTCTGCTCACTTATACGGGGTTGGGTGTAGCTTTTGTCCACACCGTATATTATTTATGTACAAGTATCGTGATTCAAAAGATATAGACGACTCGTTGTATGGATTTCCTTGAAATCTTAAGTGTTATTTGCGTTTTATGGCTGGGCAGTTAAAGGTTTTATGATTTTAGTTGTAAATCAATGTAAAATTGTCAGGGCAAGATTTTGCAGAATGCTTTTTATTTAAATACATAGTCCAGCGGTCGGGGAACTTTTTTAACCATTACCCCAAAATATTTTTGCGTAAGTCGATGTTACCCCATCATTTTGAAAAGGAGACAATCAATGTTAATTTAAATGTAATATTTTTTATTGAATTAATTTACACGGAGAAAAGTATGTAATAGACAAACAAAATAAAATTCTCATATTGGAACAAACCAAATTTAATTGAAAACTTTCCCCCTTCAGGTTTTATAAATTATTACCCCCAAAAAATTCATTTTTACCCCATTCGGGGTAATTTACCCCGGTACCCCGACCGCTAACATAGTCGAACACGATTCAATTATCTGCACAATAGATTCTAATCAATTATTAGATATACGGCGATCCTAACATAAATTAGCATCAATATATTGCTATTAAAACCACGGCTTAACAGAATGTATCTGTTTTGTTGACATTATCCATTTTGTTTGTTTCCATCTGTGGAAATTTATTGTTGTGTTATACCATAATACTCAACCAAGCCACGTGCTGACAACTGGTAGTTTCGTTGACAATTAATACATCTCGCCAGAATGATGAAAAAAATGAATATACACGATGAAATGTATACATACCCTAAATCAATGCTGCCCAAACTTTTTCATGCCACGGACACCCCTAAATCTGAAAAAAATATCTGCGGACCCAAGAATTTTTATTTGTTTCACATGTTTATGTTTGATCACGGAGAATGTTCACAAATAAATATTTGTACTTTCTATTTAAAACTTTCGCGGACCCCAGGTTGGGAAGCACTGCTTTAGATCAGTGGAGGAGAACATGCGGCCTCTTGACTACTCTGATGCGGCCTTTTGACTTGATCACTTAATGGAAAAAGAGCGTAATCAACTCATTATATGTTCGGCAGTCGAAAAAAAGGGGGGTGTCAACGTTTTCTTTACTGCGGCCTTATGTTGAATCGGATAAATCTATATGGCCATTATAAATGGAAAGGTTCCCCACCGCTGCTCTAGATACTTCTAATGTTCGGATACTTGAAAGGTTTTTTTAATATTTGTACATTTGAAATCTTTAAGCAGGACTGCTTTTGCGCAGCATATTTGATTGTGTTTACTGGTTCTCATTGCCGTTGAATCTGTTTGCGGTCGACGTTTTCATCGGTGATCTTTTTTTTATTCTGCGCGATCATTATGCCCCTAACGTAGAGTAGGCTTCTGTAAGTGCAATGTTATGCTGTACATAATACTGTAGATAAAGATTACCGATTATGGTCAAATTAATTTGATGCTAATTGCTAATAGTTTTGTCATATGGCTGTATGCAGTAGCTTGCCACTGCGCAGTAAAATTTATCGCATTTTTACGATTACAATAATTATCATCGAGTTATGCACACCGATAAAATAGAGAAATACTCGACTTACCCAGAGACATTTGAAACCGCAGGAGGCAATAACATTTCTTTATTCTTGATATGATTTCCAAATGTTAGCTAATACTTTTATGTACATATTTAATGCGTGGGAAGAGTAAATGCTTTGACATTGGATGAAGCATATTTTTTATCTTAACATTGTAACATAAATAATATAGGTACTCACTCTGAGCATCTTTTTTTTTGATCCCGGGATTTCGGGTTTCACATTTCTTTCGGGATATCGGGATTGATCACTGGCGAAAAAAGCGACGAATTGACAAATCCCAAAATTATTCTCCACTCAGACCTTTTTTGTTTTTGTTTTGCTAGATCATTTAAAAAGTTACATCTACTGCCGACGAAGAACTTTTTTAAGCTAGTTTTAAAATATTTTTTTTTTTTGCATGCTATAATTAATTCCAAAATCCCGATTGGTACTGAGGCGATCCCGGGATTACGGGTTGCCAAATTGATCGGGATCCCGGGATTGGAAGCCCCCTACTCGATGCGGCTTGTATACCAACGTTTATGATAGGCAGGACGAACTAAATACGAAGTGAATATTTTATCCGCTATTAATATATAGATGCATAGACTGATTTTCGAATTACTAATTCTACATATATGTACTTACTGATTTGTATACACACAAAAAAGGAGTCGGGAAAACCCGACACAGCCCTGGATAAATTAAGTAATACACGTGCGTTTCATTAAAATGAACTATCTACTAACAAATATAATTATTACTGCATTTACTACGGAAAATAAACAGATATGATTGTTTTTGTAACGTTGCAAAAGCAGTTTACCGTTTTCGCGCACAGTGTTTTATTAGAGGACAGTAAAAAATGCGCGCAAAAAGAGAATCAGGTATATATTTTTTAATACGAATATAAATATTTAATGAAGATGTCGTTTAATGCTGACTTGTCCATAGTTAATACAATATGTCATTCGACAGACATTTAATGTTAAAACACGCACACGCATCACTGGAGGCACCGCTTTGAACAATCAGTTGCATTTTATTAGTCTGGTGCAGTGGTAGGGAACCTGCGGCCTTTTGACTTGTGTCATTTTTTAGATTAGATAGATAATTAAAAAAATATGAGTTTTGAATAATTTACATTGTGAATTTAACATATTTAGTTTATGCGGGGGAGGGGGGTGTCAACGCTTCCTTTACTGCGGTCTTATGTTAAATAATATAAATGAATGTGCTCTTTAAAAAAGAAACGGTTCCCCACCCCTGTTCTGGTCATTCAAAATGCAGCACACTTATTAAATTCGATTGCATCGATTAATTATTGAGGAAACATGAAGGTGTCAAAATGAGTTTTGTGAAACCAGATATGTTTCAAGAAGTGTTACCAACATTGCGTGTTGTCGTCTTAACTTACAATATACGTATCTACACTTGTAAAATATTTAAGAAGGAAATGAAATGTATAATTTTGAATAATAATCGTAAATTCAAATGCATGGTTTTGTGTAAACAATTCTTTCGGCATTATGCAATCTCCTCTATTATTAGATATATAAGTTATCAATACAGTCAATCAATAGTATTGTAAAAGAGGCCAACGGTGGTTAGAATTTTCAGCATAGGAAGGAATAAAGATTTGCTTTTTTTCGTAATTGTGTAATCTGATTTTTAGCAATGTAATATTTATCAGTGGCAATATAAATTTCTTCAAACAAATCATTGTTTGATTTGACACAATAATAATTGTATTTATATTGCTCCATATAGCTTTTTATATGACGGCAATGGGCAGCAATTTCTCAAATCCACCAATGCGTGTATATCACGCAGGCACTCGACTTTTTTTGCTTGCAATTTAATTGTATGAAATGATAGTAAACGTCGATAAATACCTGATGATACTGCTGCGGTTGTCTGGTGTTAGAGCAAACATTGCACGCACGTCCTGACATCACGTAACAGGCGAATGCCGCTACAGCGTTTCTCCAGTTCGCTTCTTCGAGTATTTCGCGATAAGTGGAGGTGTGTGTTTTGCTCACCTGCCGACCATGACGCACGTAGAAAGTAACTTATTTTTTCTCTTTTCAGCTATCGCAAACATTAAAGAAAATATTCGAATGATGAACAGGTAGTTCGGCACGGTCGTCGAATACATTGAAAATACATCGTCGTATGAATTAAATGTAGCAAAGGTTCTTCATACCTTATTGGCTGAATTGGCATTAACTTGATAAAACTATATTGTTACGGGGTTAAAAAATATCAAAGTATTTTATATAATATGATAAATTGCTATTTCGGCTCATACCCTCGTCAGACCTTCTGTTCAATGGTTCTGATGAGGGCAATTTCACATAATTATTTTTGAAATGTTAATAAATCATTTAACCCAGTGGTTTCCAATATTTAATACGCCTGCCGTTGAAGAAAACATATCTTCGCGCCTCCCCATCTTTTATTTCTTATTGTAATAAAGAATTGTTTTAAATGGTAAATAAATATTTTGGACTGTTCGCGCCTTCCTTTGCAATTGTCCACGACTCCCCAGGGAGGCACGCATCCCAGGTTGGAAATCGCTGATTTAACCCATTTTTATTCAAATTATTAGACAGTAACATTGTGGGAAATTAAATAATTGGTATGCTGAATTATTTCAATGTAAAATTTTTGAAACTCCTTCAAACACATAATGTATAACGGGTAACAGTGGTCAACGTTTTTGGCTTTCATGACAGATCTCGCAGGTTCAAGTCCAAGTACGAATAGCATTTTTTCAACCGTTTTATCGATTTCTGTTCGAAGGCAAAGGTGGTTTTATCGCCTAATAAAAATCCTTTCTACTCTTCCAATCCTTAACTTAAGGGGCTTAACCACTAGTTATGTCCCTAGCCCTAACCTTTCTGTCCATACTCTTCGTGAAAAAAGGATGTTGAGCAAGTTTTCTTCTATTTTGATGGTAAATGCAAATGCTCCACACATAGCGGACATGGATTTAAAAAAAAAATACTAAGAATATCCATGCGGGCCTCTGTCCACGCTTTGTTTCGCAAACCGCAAATGTCCGACGCCATGAAACTAAATCGTTATGGGCAACACTAATGGAATGGTTAATTGCGCCGGCCGGTAGCCGTTAATAAAACATGTGCTGCAATGCAAGCATTTGCTGAGATTTCGCCGAAAAAAAGTTTTCGCATGAAACGATTTCGTATTCCCGCTTGGACGCAGAATGCAAAAACAATGAGAGTTAATGCACGCCCTGCCCTGTTGTTCGTGCTTCTGTTATCTCCGAGCTGTATGGTTTACACCAAAAATGACGCTTCTCCGCGTTCTTCTGCTTCGATTGAGAAGGCAATGCACTCGCATATTTTGGAAGCTCGCAGAACCTAACATTCACACTTTTACATACGAAACTATGAAGTGGGCTCACAGTTTCTGACTCTTGTTTTATTTCTACTGTGGGAGAAGTCTAGGTTTTTAAGGAAGAACCCCTAATTCAGAAAACAAAAGTGTTATATTCTTAATTTTGCTCTTTGAATGTCTTCACCTCCTTTCGAATGGAATTATCGTGGTATATCTTGATCATAACGGCAACATTAAACAAATGGGTAGTTAACACAAAAACGTACACAGAAATCGGGATATTTTCAGAAGGGTGAAGAACGAATTTTCTTCGAGATAATTTGGTCTAAATAAAAACTAGAGATAATAGTGATTTTTTGTAGACTTGGCGGTTATAAAAATATTATCTAATTTTCTTAATTATCACTTTTAGGGTGTTTACTGTCAATACTTGGTGGAATGGCAATATATTAGCATTATAAGACTTTTATTTACCAATATCAGGACCGGTTTCGCTCATAGCGGAAAGGCGGAAACCCTGGTGTTTACTGACATTTTTCATTTTGAAAGTGTTTTAAATATGAAGTAAAAACTAATTACATCAATAATACATAAACCATTAAAGTTTTAGTGCTGCGGTAACTTTTTCTAATGTTACGGAACTTGATTAGTTTAAAACATGAGGTATTATTAAATTCAGCAAGAATTATGTAATACATATTTGATTTTCATTAAAGCTTTCGTTATGCTGATTTATTATGATGACAAAAAAAATCTGTTGTTGGAAAATTGAAAAGTTTAAATGTGCATCAATGGGTACCCGTTTTGCATTATCTTCGGATATATACATATGTTTCAAAACGTCTGTTTTGAAGTATTTGGCAAAGAATCTGATTGAATTTGGGATTTTAAATTTCCTTTTGTGTCGGTATTAGAAAATAATTGCATCAAGTCTACAAGAGTTGTTTCCGTGGTACCTCAAGACATGTGTAATTACAATCTGAATCGACGAAATAAATTAGAATTCTTCCCATGTTCTCCTTGAAAACGATTTTAGTTTTCATTTGACTGCATTGTGTATAAATCTCTAAGTACCAAACTAATTATTTGCATTGTATGTGTTGTCATGTCTATAGACCATTCTGAAAACGACCACAAATACTTCCAGCTGAGATTGGTATGTTACAAAATAATAAATTAACCAACGCTACCGTAATGATACATATTTTCGTGCACCGTTATCGATGCAACGCCCTTCCTATTCCGCCCACCGGGTGAAAGGAAAACCAGCCGTGCTTTTTTCGACGATTGCATGTCGATTATTGTTTCGTGCAGTTGCATTGCGCGCCGCCTTGAGATCTCCCATTGCATTTTTTAAGTGCAACATTGGTTCGGTGGAATTCTGCGGTGCGTGTGCTGCAATATCGGCTCACCAGAACAACGCAGCGCGCCGAGAACTTCATCATGGTTTGAAGAAATCAAACTTTCCAACGGGCTTTGCGCTGAAGGGACCTGTCTTTTTACCATGCGCTATTGTAGTTGAAAAAAGATAAAGTTAGAATGAAAAAAAAGAAGAAAATGTGACTTGCTCAGCCATTTCGTTTAAGTGTTACTAAATATCCTGTTTATCTTTAACCGTACATTTTTTTTTTCATTTTTTTTAGGAGACGCGATTTGCTATTGCAGACACTCATTATCAATGCATTTAAAATAGGGAATGTAAGTTTTTATGTGTCTTAAAACAAATTAGACAAACACATATATTTATTTAAGAAAAACGAAATATTTATTATTGTTTCCACTAAATGGGTAAAAACAATTGCACACAGCAAAATTTTACGACATTCGATCGATTTGGTGAACGATGTACAAAATAACAATCCTGCATACTTAACTCATTTTCGCCAATTTTGAAAATAGTCAGTTTTTAAAAAAGAACCCCACCATTGTATTATAGCCAGTCGGTTTTTGTGGAATATGTACGTCACATTTGTTTCATGTATTTCCACAGTGGGTTATTATTACCGTTAGTAATATTCTGAGATTATCATAACAACTTATTTAGCATGCACGCAGATTCAGTATAGATAGGGAGAAGCAACATTGCCTTACATTTTCAAACTTAACTTATGTTTACATTATACATTGTGTCAGTAGGCAGTGTCCATGTATTCCCACGTTACATAAACTTCAAAGCGACAACTTCTCCACTGTCTCGACTTGCTGTGAGTGCTTCAAAACTTTTTAGACAAACGTTACTTCAACAATCTGTGTAGGCATACAACAGAGGCGTCGCACAAATAGTTACCGGGTGTTCAGTATTCCGTTGGATTTTTGCGATAGTTACGCAGATTCGTCTACATTTAAAATCATCGCATTCGTTTAATCATGCATTGATTTTTTCACTTCTATCTGTATATATTTAAATAACGGCATTGGGTGAAATAATATATTAATTCCTAATGTAGCGTCACTACTGAGTAATTACGAAAACCGCCTGTAAACCGATCCCGCTTGTACAGTAAAAAAGGGGGATGGTATAAGGCAGGGCTGGTAGTTGACTAATGTCTCCTGTAACTAAGTAACTTGTTTTCGGGATCGGGTACGGAGTGGCGGGGAAGCTATGTAGCACACAATCGACAGATTAAGCATATTATCAAAGATAGAGTCGGTGATGATTATAATTATTAATCACTTGAAGGGTTTAACTGGCAATACTCTGTGGAAAAGCATTATAATAAAAAAACGCAATATTCCTCTGTACTTATTTCCACCATTATTTATCAAGATCAGGACCGGTTTCGTTCATGGCGATCAATTGACAGTGCTCGCCATGAGCGAAACCAGTCCTGATCTTAATAAATAAAAGTGGAAATAAGTACAAATTAATATTGTGTTTTTCTTAATATGATGATGATTTCTACAATGTCGCATTTGTTAGTTTCAGTGTCGCGAATATTCTACTTTTTGTCGAAGAAGTATAGCTGTAGAGGTAAACGACTTTTTCTAGAAATTTTCCAAGTTACATTATCTGTTAAGCCTTGAGTTTCGAATCTCCGATGATTTTACTGAGAGTTATATGAAACATCATTGACTTTTTTATGCCCCAGTGCACGGTTAATAATAATAGTTAGTCTAGTGCTGTTGTGGGTGTGTTTTTCAGACAGTTTTGCTGCAAATCCCGCTTCCGTATCAAAGCGAAACGTTATTTTATCATTAGCCGTTGGCTGCGTTTTGCGGAATGTGAAACGTTATGCGAATGAATGAATACATGAATGGGCGATTGCGACGTCTTCCACCATGCTTCGCCGACTCCTCTCGTCGGACCTCTCAAATCCGTCAAATTAGATACACACTTGCGTGGCGGTACTAGTGTTAATTATTTCTGTATCACCGACGAGTAGGGCCTCCAACCCGGTCTATTGGCTGTTTTAATGGAAACCGGTTTATTTTGCACGGTTGACCGGGGTATATCGAAAACATCTTTTCGCCTTAAGTACAATGGACTTTTTAACAACTATTCATATGTAGAATACGTGGAGCAGTGAGTTGGCTTCCGTGGCGGACTTAACAGACTCAAGTGCCTGTAAAAACAGCATGATAATTAAATTTGAATCGTTCAAACTATGAACATTCTCACAAATTTTGTCACTATCTACCCGGGTTTCGCCTTTCGGCATCTTCTGAAGATGCCGAAAGGAAGGATTGGGGAGCCATTTTGATTGGAAAGATCAGGCAATCTGCATGAGAAAAAAGACTATGCATTCTGGACTTCTGATCATCGTCTTGGTGACAAATCTCATTAGAAAAACGTGAAACATCTTTTAACTTTGTTGTTTGGCTTTTAGTTGTTTAACAACGGACGACAGCGTGGCGTCGGCTTATACGATATGATTTTATGGAATAACATTAATTTCATGAAGAGACACACCGTAAAGGAGGTCAGGAATAAAACAGATATGGTAACATTCTACCCTAAAAAATATATTGAATATTAGTACAAAAAAATATACGGTTTGATAATTTGTCCAATGGAAATTTTACGTAACATATATCTATCTTAATAAGCAGTGCAAACAAATAATAAGTATTCATCACGCTGTTGACTCAAAGGGTCGGGTCATTCAGTTTTGTACAATTGCAAATAACGGATTGGCGTTATCGATTCGGAAAATCGGTAAACTTCGCAGTCTCTTGCCGCCGCGGGGCTTTTCGGGTATCGTGACTCACTGCGATAACGTTGGCCTGCTTTATTGGAAATAATAACATCAACCGAGAGGGTGGATTTGGCAGGTTTTTCATTTTCGCTCAAGTGAATGTCGATCGGTTTTACGGTTGGCAGTATCGTAAACGGATTTTAGTGTAGTCTATTTGTATACAATACATGCACATTTAAAAAAAAACTTTTTCTTTCGATGTTGACTTCAATTGCTACGGATTTGCTGCACGTCGTACTACATATTCTTTGTACAAGGAAACATAGTTTTCTGTCATTTTTGTTGTGATGAGTTAATATCATTATTTTTCGGCATCAACTCAACTACGTTTAATTGAAGCTAAATATAATATTTTCTGCCGCCTGCTGTGGCTCAGTTGGTTAGAGCTTGCTCTACCGATCACGCAGGTCTGGGCTCAATTCCCGGTAAGATCGCAGTGAATTCGAGAATAATTCAATTCAAAGTTGTGATCGAAGACTGGGTGTTTGTGATGTCAATTCATATTATTTCCTCTCCTAACATCCATCTGATACTTTAATAACTGGATGTAGCAATATCGATTTGTCAACCACTTGTTCGTTCTAGCCTTATCCTTCTTTCCCTACTACTCACTTTGAAAAAAATGTGAGGTTGAGCGACTGACTAACAAACAGTTCTCGTAGAAACAAACTTCTGGTGAGATACCTCTATTAGGTCTAGTTGGTTAGAGCTTGGTCTACCGATCAGGTGGGTCTGGGTTCGATTTCCGGTAAGGTCATTGTAAAATTGGATGTTTTCAATTTAAATTTGAGATCTAAGACATGGGTGTTCTGACTTCAATTCTCCTTGAGTTAATCTCTGTTTCGATTTTATAATCCCCTCTTTGCTTCCCTTAAAAAGGAAAAATCCCAATCTGATTGATTACAACTCATTAGTATCATTATTTTTTTGCTTTATTTCGATTCTACACCCCCCTCCTTGCTCCTCTTAAAAGGAAAAAAACCCAAAACATGTAATTTCATAATTTTAAAATGTTAGAATCAATCTTGCTTCATTACTTAAGCAAACTTTGCGATAGTAAGTCTGAAGATGCTTCTGAAAGAGGCGAAACACGTGTCACAGTTAGTAACACAATACGTGGAATAATCAAAGTTAATTATAATTTTCTATTAAAATGAACTTCCACAAAGTTACCGCCGAAACCATCGAGAGTATTTATCTCATGTGACTTACAAATATTCTCCTCGAGTATATCACGTATGATCTTTCAACTTGCATTTGATGCATTGGCGTGAGCTGTAGTGTCAAATATTTTTGATCATTCTATCATTGGGAGCGGACATGGATAAAAATTAATAATAATATTTTTATTAACAGGCGAGACATATAATCTCGTCTACTGTTATCGTTACTTTGCTTGATATCGGATAATGTATTTCAAGGGTCGGCAACATTTTGTTGTAAAAGTGCCGAATATTTTACGTGCGCATCAGTGGCTGCCGCACTCGGGTCACATGTCAATACACTGTTATGACATGTGTAGACAAATATTTTACCTCTGGTTACCTACGCTACGCCTGATGTATTTTATCGATTCAGACCAAGACTGCATTTGTGAACAGCTTAATCGAATCACGTATGGCACCAATAAAAGATTTGAAATTGTGTATTTGGTCTATTATTTAAACCAGAAGATATGTAGACAATACATATGTTATGATTTATAATTGTACGTATTTGATCGTTTGTTAAGTGGGATGCAACGCGGAGACATTTTTTTCCTTTCGATCTTGACAGCGTTCTCTCAGCTAATTTTACCTCATGAATTTATGAGAATAACCTCACACCACTCGCTCTTTTAATGACTTGAAATTAACCCCGTGATATAAAAATTCCTTGTCACGGTCGACATTCGTAAAATTGATTGTATTTAAATTATCCTCTCCGAAAATAGACAGAGCGTGGTTCATGAGCTTCTCGCCCAGCCTTGGCGCGAGCGAATTGAAAACAATTATCGAATATGGTGTAAAGAAATGGTGTCAATTACCATATATTTTCTGCAAATTTTTAGATCATAGCGAGGGAAGGACATCAATCCATGTAATTAACGCGTAAAGCCTCATTTGATTGTTTATAAGAGTAAATATACATGCATACATAATGCATGCTACCGATGTGTGTCTAAGATTGTTTTTTTTACTGATTTAATCAAATAAAGTAATTCATTCCGATGTATTCTGTAGGCAGAGTTTTTTTTGTTGTCGTTGAGATCGTTATCAAATTGAAAGATAACTTACTCGTAAACAAAACCGCGTTGTCGGATTGCAATATCGAAAGGGTGTTTGTTATTCAAATGAATATTTTTTAAAAAACACTCTATTCCTTGCTATAGATTTGCATGTTGAATGCGATTTAACGTATGTTTTTAAACAGCCTGGCGAACTGTCAGTGTGATAGATATCTATTTTAACAACCATGCGACGTTTGTAAGAGTTTTGTTTTTGTCTGACTACCGTGTCGCATTTGATTCTCCAGTTCGTCACCATTCTATGACGTATTCCGAGTGTATTCTGATTAAACAATGATTGTCATTTGTTTAATATTTTTTCACTCTATATTGCATTATGTTTTTTCCTAATGTTTTATCGCGAAAATAAAATACTGATTTGTTATAATTCCACTTTTATTTTAAATGATCAGGACAGGCATAGTTCATGACGAGCACTATCATCGGTAGATAATGCTCGTCATGAGCGATACCGGTCCTGATCGTTTAAATTAAAGTGGAATTAATACAAATGAGTATTATTTTTTTAATGCCACCAAGTATTGACCGTGATCACCTTTAAAGTGATTTATTGAGAAGTATATGTGCTGATACTTGTTGGACTTGGTGGACTTGGTGTAAGAGTTTTCAAAATATATCGTCGGTGTAGGTACTGCCAGAAAACGGTATGTCGATATATTTAAACACGCTTTATGGTCTGAAGAAACAAGCTGACTGATTGTTAAATTCATTTGAAGAAATAATACGTACAAAGTATATTTTGTTTGTTGTTATTACTGGCAGATAACTTAACATTTTTTAGCTGTAAAATTTATTATTTCTACAGCTACCCAAAGACGATTATACGCTTAATCGTTTTTGAGCTGTAACAAATTTGGTCAATTGTTTTTTATTTATTTGACTTATTGTCTACCGCCTTGCTACATTTCAGTTCGCTTGATGATATTTAAATAAGTCAATTATTTCAAAACATGGTTGTTTGATGATGCCATTCCCTACATACATGGAGAAGTATGAAGAGTATGTACGTATATTATCAAAAAAATGTCGCAGATACAGTCACATTGACAGACGAACATGCAATGGTTTTTTGTTTATTCCTCACTCGCTTATTTTATTTATGCAGATTGTTAAAATGTATCGCCGCAATCCTTTGTCAAGAATCCATATTAGCAAATAACAATAACGATATTACAATATTTAGTCCCGCGTGGATCGGAAGATGGACGGCGAGCGTCCGACTGACCGGCTGACCTTCGCGGAAATATGTTTTGATTTTAATTGACGACGTACGAAGGTAAGAAGGCGGAATCACGGCGATTCCCGTGGGCGGGAAAATACGTTAGTGCATGACGGTATTTGCAAAAGAACAACGAAATGCTTTTGTGTAAAGTTAGTCTATTTTATTATATTAAAACAACAAAAAGTGCTTTTCGGCTTTCAAAAACCGTTTTGCGAAATTAACGACACATTCGAAAGCCGGTTTTATCAAATTGGCAAATATTTTTTCTTTACATAAAAAAATATTGATAATGGTTAATATTTGGTGATTTGAAACTGCCATAGTTTCAAACAAAACGAGATGAAATATATTGTAATGTTATATTTCACACATGTTTGTAGCATAAGAATCTTCTATTTAATGCCTTAATTCAGGCATGGGCAACCTTTCCTAGGTCTGGGGCCAATTTATCAGTGAAGTCAAGTCAAGAGTCGAGGGCCGGACCAAATTGTTGAACATTATAAAGTAATATTAAATTAAATAAAACACGTTGCTACTTCTTATATATCGTCCAAGCGGTGGTGATCATAATCTAGTAGAGTGGAGCCACTGCAAGCGCCCGTGTCATCTCCATTATTTAATCCCTCTCTGGAACTATTAATTTCTTTCTCTATAACTTCGCCGAGATGAATCAGGGCCGGACAAAATAGCTCGGCGGGCCGGTGGTTGCCCACGTATGCCTTAAATACTATCGCCTTACTTAATTACCCGGTGAAAAAGTATTTTCTAATTAAGTTATAGATCAGTGGACGTTGTGTTTTCTTAAAACATATTTTCCAAGAGGAACACAGAATAAATGTTAGTAAATTTTTGTTGTTGTTGTCATTGTTTATGTAATAATTAAGAAACGTTTTATTTTTTCACCATTTTCTTGCTATTTTAATTGAGCTTCTTGCGAAAGTCGCAAACCGGTCTGGTAAGCCCTAACTGGACAATATCGTATTATTTTAGAGAGAAATTGAGTCGTCCATTTCCAAAATTCACGTTGTCCATTTTAATTTTATTAAAAATACTTACAAAAGAATGTGTACCTCTTATGTTTATTGCAAAACACAACCATATTTATTTGAATCAAATTGAAAGTTATATTATTTATTTAAAATTGATTCAAGAAAATATGGCTTCTTGTGGTTATTGGTTGGTTCGGCATACAACTATCATCGTATCTATATCATTTCAGCTTAAGCCTACTTAAGCTATCACGTTGGCGAGTAAATATTGTCAACCCCCTGAATCTAATCGATTCAGTGCGACGTAGACAAACTAATATCCCGATAAACATTTCAATTGCTGATCTCACCTCCCACATTGTTTGGTTTGGTGGGTAGGCTTCATTGTCTGTAGGTATGGATCGCTCGTGCCGACGTCACGAGACGCCGGTTCGGATTATTCAGCTGTGGGGAACCACCGGCAGCGGTGTACGGCAGTGGCAGTTTTTCATCATTTTCTATACAATTATTCTCAAACTATGAACGAAAATTACATACCACTGCTTAATACTGTCCTTTTGAATTGTTATAATTCTTCCTCTATGATTAAAACTCAATAATTAAAATCTGGTAACTTCCCCGTCTATTAATTGAATATAATATAAAATATTCTTTATTCGAATGATATGCACATTTTAAAACGAATTGTAAGATGAATTTATATATCAGCTTTACAATTGTTTACTCATACAACTTTTAAAGGTGTTCACTGTTAATTATTGGTGTAAAAACATTACATTTTTACAAAAAAAAAAAAAACGGTTTTTTTCTTACGAAATTCACATTTTTTTAAAAAATATATGCCAGGAAACAGGAAAATCACGAGATTTTTATCAATCAGTTGATAATGCATGTAATATGAGTGTACGTTATTGAAAAATCTGTACAAAAAGTCTTTCATTTTGTCCATACTTACTTGTACATTATTATGTATATGGCAATTCTAACGAACTCCAAGTAGATTTATAATTCACTGTTCCTTTTTGATCTTATATTATTTTTTACCTTTTTTAATATCGCGTTCTCATTTGTTCTTCTCTTTATTTTCAGGTAAGGGATTATCATTGAATTCTTTGATTACTACAATGTCGGGAGGAGAGAATCTCTACTACTCCGATTCCGGTCGAATGCGAGATAAGTAAATACAATATTTTAAAAGAGTAACAAGTGTCGAGTCATTTTAATACGAAAAAATGTATGTACAGTGACTGATTAAATGTTTTAATGATAATGGTTAGTCTTGTAAAGGTTCGCCGTCCCTCAGACAAGCTCAGGCGTCGCATGCGTCACGGGGCGTCGCCGTCGGTTTAAGTACGGCGTGCGGCATACTACTACTATTGAGCCAGACTGAAATAATGGGAAAAGGAAACATCGACGCTTGCGAGGGAGGGGGGCCGGGAAGTACGTCGCGACGCTCCGGCAGCGGGGATGGAGTGAGGTTAGGGAAGGTCGCGCGATTAACTTGGCCTCTTCTTCTTCTTCTCTTGCACGAATACGTGGGTCGGCATTCGTTTAGTTATTGATGAAAATCGTTGACCTTTTGCATGCTTGCGATCGATGGCATGCGATTTGAACGGGTACAATTCGTTCCTATATTTTTGCTACGAGATCTGATAAGCGATTTTTTCTTTGGTATTTTGCATACCTTTAATGCCGGTCGGGTGATAATCAATATGCTCTTTATGATAATTTAGTTTTTTTTAAAATATCTAATAGGTCAACACATTGTTAACGGTTTTACAGTAATAATGAAAACAAGTCGTATCAGTTTTTATTTTAGTATTTCAATACTTTCAGCCGTCAATATTTCAACGGGGAATCGAATTTCAAGTTTTTTTTTATTTATTAAAAACCGTTTTTTTTAATTGTCACTGTTATTGGTTCTCTGGTTTGAGACAAGTAAAACAAAGTTGAGCTCATAACGAGAGTTAGCAATCGGATAATAATGCTTATGTATATTTTCGTATGTTATTTATGTACACGTTGTTCTCGTAGAAAAAATCTTTTGAGATATCTCCATTAGGAGGCCATGTGCACCACGCTGGGAGATGAAATCAATGAAAAAATAATTATTTTAGGCCTTTAATATGTTAATTTATTAAAATAACATATTTAAAGCATTCATGCGACAGTTACGCACAGCTAAAATTAATAATAAACTTACTCACATAACGTTAGACAGCAAGATTAACTAAATTAATTAATTTAAGATTTCGACTGAAGGTGCTTGGTGGAATTTCAATATTAGAAAGTGACAAAATCTGTGTGAATGTACATAATTTGAACGATTCAAATTTGAATTAATATATCTAAATATTTTATAAAAGTGTTTTCTTATTTGATGCTAACTAAAATTTTGATTTATCCTATCGATACAATTTCGCTATTACAGCACGGTGCATGATTTATCGTGATATAACACTGTGGATATAATAACGACGATGAAATTAATTATTTTCGTTGCACATACATACTGTGCCTGAGTAAATTCGATTTTTTTGAGTGCTGTTTTCGATAATGCTGCGAAGATTTGTTTATCCGACATGTGTGCCGTGCCGGTTCTCGGTGGCATGGCTGAAGAATAGCAAAAACATATTATAATAACATCTCTACATCATGACAGCATCCATTATGCAAATAATCTGTTTGACATTTACGAGGAACTGGTTGGTTACGTTATTTTAAGTTTCGGCTGTGAGAAGTCGACGATTAGTATTATCCATACTTATATAGTAGTAGTAGTCGATTTTGCTATACAATGCTGTGTCGATCTATTCAGATAACTTAAATTCACAATGCTGTTTTTTGTGTCTGAATATTGCAACACTGGTATTTATTACCTCAATCGGGATCACGCTATATCGGCTGTATTTTCTATGCCGAAAAATCGAATTTTCAATGCAATATGAATCCACCACATACTTACTTGAATTTGTTCGACGTCGGAAAGATTTGTGTCAACATTGACGGATCTCATCGTTTAAGAACATCACTTTTAAGGTGCTCACTGTCAATACTTGGTGGAAAAGCATTATATACAAAAAAATAAACACGCATTCGTACCAACTCCCACTTTTATTTAATGATACCAGGACGGGTTTCGCTCATGACGAGCAATTATCATGATTGTCGGATTTTTTTTAAAAATTAAAAAAGAAAAATCCGAAGTTATACTTATGTCCGAAGTTACCCTTGAAGGTATCTTTGATTAATTTTGTAATTACATTTTTAGACGTATTAAACATTTTAATATGAGTCAATTTAGTGTCGCTTTTTCATATTTTGTACCTTTGTCAATTCCCTTTCAATACCAATTGTTTATTATTAATTTTATTTTAGTTTTTATAAATAACACTAACGTTGTATTCTTTTATCAGTTGATAATGCTCGTCATGAGCGAAACCTGTCCCGATCTTATTATATATTTGTACAAATTAGTATTTTATTTGTCTGTTTTGATGTACAGTAATACCCCGCTTTACGCGAGGGATACGTTCCGAAAAATATCGCGTTAACTGAAATTCGCGTATATCGAGGTTTATGATTAAACAGTCAAAATTTAATACAAAAAAATACAAATCATTTTAATCAATCACTTTAATTCTAAGAACACTTTATGCAATACATACTCTTATTTTTTACTCTCTTCCAACAATTGTTTCTTTGCCTCCATTTTCCATTCTTCTAAACACTTTCATCTTTAATTCCAAAGTGACGCTTTTACGCTCTTTTTTCTTTACAGGCGGGATTTTAACGTAGGGTTAAATTATGTATGTATCTCCAATAAATGTTAAAACAAAACTGCCAGCCGACCGAACTAACATTACGGAACAAATGAACACACGAAATGAACGAGGAAATCCCCATAGAACAAAGTCGAAGGACGGGGAATTCCCAATTCTTCAAAGAGAATATTCAGAGAAAGCGGGGATCCCGCGACCATAGAGAAGTTAATGACTAAATATGTTTATACGCACTCTTTCGTGTAATGCGAGGCATTTGAGCGCGAAATTTGAAATTCGCGTTATAGTGAAACCGCGCTTAACGGGGTCGCGCTAAGCGGGGTATTACTGTATTTAACTCGAAAGATACAGTTATTTAAATGTATGTATGCAATTCAGCCTTGATTTGTCGACAAATCAAAATTGATTTATTTATCCAGTAGTATTGCGATGCTCATTGACCGTATTTTATTTTTTCGAAATTATCAGTTATTTTGACTCAGGTATTGATTTGTTACATACTAATAGGGGCGAGTTTAAATTATTTTACCAAGAAATCTTAGAGATTAATCGAGCTCAGCTCAACAGTTTGCCAATTTTAAACGAGCAATATTATCTACCAAATTCTCCATTGTTGTACCCCTTTTAAATAATTGTCATTTTATTAATAATTCAAGCACTTGCTATCATTAAATATTAATTCAAAGGCTTAAAAATAAATCAACACATTAATAATAGGTCGGATAAAACCCTAGATTTATTTTAAACATTCCTATGTGATTATCTGGTCATTAATATTTTCAAAAAATCCCCATAATTATAACAAACCCACTTAATCCATTGAAAATTTTATACATTCAATTTTCGCTAATTTACATTTTAATAGCCTTTTAACTTAGTGATCTACTTATATTTTTGTTTATAAACGATACAAACTGTTTACTACGCGTCAGTTCAAGTACATCCGTGCACTTGGAATGCCTGAAGATGCCGAAAGGCGAAACCCGGGTCGTTAGCGACAAAACTCATGGAAAAGTACAAAATTCAAACAATTCAAAAAAAAAATAGTAATAAACTATGTTTAAACTTCAATGTGACTTCTTTAAATGTTTGGTTAAAAGAAAAACAGACGAATGGGTAAAAAAGCGATTTCGTCTAAAATAAAAACTAAAATATATATCACTCGTTATGGCTCTTAAGCAATCAAATATTTTACTATTTAACCTTTTTTAAAAGATCCATCAAGTAAATGTCAATTCAATCAATACGCCTTATTATTTTTTTATAAATCTCCGTTGCGCAACGAAGGGCACGATTTTTTAATAATCTTAAGATCGCTTTCTGAAAAAGGTTCGTGCGTTTATTTTAGAAATTAGCATCTACAATTTATAAACTTTTCTTACACCATTCATATCGATGGAACAAAAAAAACTTTCTTGTTTAATCGTCTGCATCAATAACTGCTTGATTAAATTTCCAACAGCGTAGTTGGACGGCCCTTTTGAGTGTTTTCTAATACTCTTTAACTAAAACCAGCCCGGTAATTTAAAAACATTATATTGCATTTTTGGTTAGTTACCTTGCAGACATTATTAAATCACTGATAATTAAAAAGTATGAATACAGTGGATGAAACCATTAAAACATGGACGACGATATCAGCTGAAATTATCAGCTAAAGCTTTTGCTAATCACTTAATTTCGGAAGGACACGTGTTCAATCAGGAACAGGGATACAAATGTTACACCCAAATACGGACGGTCATAAACTCTTTTACCAGGAAACTTTGGAAATAAACAGAGTACAACTGCATCGCCTTTCGATTTTAAATGAAATATTAAATATGCCGGGGTCCCCACTCCTATACCCTAATATAAATATAGTCATAAAACCTTTTCCGACAAACAAATAAATATAATTCTTAAAACCTCTCCACTACTCAAATCTGTGGGCTTATCCTTTTCGCCAGCAATGGCTTTAAACTCAATGATACATTTTTTTTTTATATAAACACGAAACATTCATTTACTAAGCGCCAGTTCAAGTTCATCCGTGCACTTGAACGCCCGAAGATGCCGAAAGGCGAAACCCGGGTCGTAAGTGATAAAATCTGTGAGAAATGAGAATGTACATAATTTGAACGATTCAAATTTGAAATTATTACTTTAGCACATGAACTTAAAGGAGATGGGCATGATACCTTTAGCGAAAATGATATCGACGAATTACTTATTGATAATACTATAAGTGACGATGATATCATTAGTTTAACTTTAACTATTGACAAAGAACCAGAAAACGATGACGAAGTGGAAGAAATTCAAGAAGGTTACCACTCCGGGTAACACAGGTTACTCCAACTTTGCAGTTAATTTTTTAATCAATTTAATTCTAAACGATTCAAATTCTGAACACGCATTTAAGTTTCATCAATAAAAAAAGTATTTTTTACGCCGTGTTTTCCCCTTAATTTTCCTTTTTATGCGAGTCTGGGTATATCGCTGTTTCAGAGTAATGCGGATTTTAAAATTCATGAAACGTATCCCCACTTTTTGTATGGAAGTCAAGTCTTTTTTTATGCGATATATCGTGGAACGCATCTACCGCATAAAAAGACGATTGATTGTATATATGTAGCTGGTACTTGTGTATATAGTATTGTGAATAGTAGCCAGCTGGTATTAGTGGGCTCCTTACCTTCAAAGACTTAACAATTGTTGTAAGTATTAAACTACAACTAATTTGAATACAAGACCTTGTAGCGACCGTATGGTTGGTTAGTAATAATATTATACATATTTTTATAACGTTGACCGTTAAAAATGAAATCATCGTGTAAACAGGTTTTTTTTCGCGGAATTTTGTATGTATTTATATGTGGATACTAAAAATGTCCATAAAAGCGGTAATGTTAACTTGTTTTGGATTATATTACTGGAAACGGTGAATAAAATAAATAAATTGTTACGAAACTATGCAGCAATGTAGCGAGGAGCTTTTTTTTGGCTGGAGACTTTATCGTGATTGCTGTTTTTTTTTTCATTGCTTTCATTAAATATAATATTACTTCTTCATTATCAGTTGATTGTTAATTCGGAGAATTCAAAATATCACGTCATTCATTTGTAAAATGACGTTGTAAAAACTAAAACTTAATTTCCTTTTTTTAATAATTCATTGTAGATTTTTAAACTAGTTAATCGGGGAAGTTCAAGTCAACAGATGGATAAAAAGTCAACATCTGCGATCAGGCGGGTCTGAGTTCAAGTCTCGGCAAGGTCGATATCTAATTTACATTTTAAAAAAAATAGATTTCGTACACGTGTTCATGTAACTAGTGACGTAAAAAATCTTGTCAAGCTTATATCGCATAGGTTCCCAACCTTTTTCTGGTGGCGACCCCTTTTTATAAAGCCATGTGACTAGGGGACCCCCGAGGAATTTGAAATCTTCGATTTGCTATACTTTTTCCCCAGATTGTCTCCGAAACTACTTTTGTTGTTCAAATCCATAATCGAAAAATGTTCCCCCAGAAAACTCTTCACGACCCCCAGGTTGGGAACCCGTGTTATATCGTATGAATTTTAAATATCAAATTATTTGGCGCATAGCCGTAATGCTAAATATTACAAAAAACCTTTTCAGTAACATGTTGATGTTAGAAAAAAAATGTTGAAGCCAATCGAGAAGGGAGTTATTCGTCTTCAATTTCCTCTTATTTTTTATTGTACGCAGACGATCTGTATTAGTTTTATACATTGCTTTACGTTTTTTCCCCAGAGCCATTGTAGTTAATGTTTCGATTAAACGCTTGGAAAGTGGCGATTGGCTTACAAAGGTTCTCCTGAAGTATCTACCGTGGCAATACTTGAATATGGTTATATATTCTCCTATTACATTTCGAGATCGGGCGTGATTTAAATGTATAATCATGTATTTGATGAAAGAGACATGATATTTACAAGGTCTTTATTATAATAATATGTAGTCATCTGGGGTGAAAATGGCAGTGGTGTTAATACTATGATACATCTACTTTTGCTTTTTATAAAGCCAGTATTTATAATATGGATTTGGAAATTATTACACCATAAATGATTGCTCATTGCTCCATAATATAATATACAATGTTTTGCTTAGCATGTTTACCGTGGTCTATACATATAGGGTAAGATCATATGCTCAACTCTTAAAATAACATTAGTGCCGCAGAAGAAAACGCTAACATTACGAAGTTAAAATAATGTACATTACGTAATCCCACATATATACATCATACTTATTCATGGAGGTAGGAGTTTTCCATCTTACTGTGAAATTGTACTTGGGTATTTTTTTAATGCACCATAACGTATGAAATTTATGTGCCTCTTTTGTGATATGAACACATATATTTCAGTTGTGATCTTGAAACTTGGCTTGTTATTTTGTTGGTAAGACCACGCATGCGCGAGTACTCACTCGTGCAAGGCCACCAGTAAATCTTGAGCCGCCCCTGCACTGCACACTCCACTCCCTAACGGCATAAACTCTCAACCCGGGGTCGAGACCCGACCGAGAAGATGGATCTCGTAGCAGACGTATTGTGATGAATATTATCGTGTTACTCATTGAACTTGTGTTAGGTTTGCCCTTCGAGATGGAATTGGTCATGGGGTTTTTCGAATCGCTTAATAGACGAGTTATTGCCATAGATTTTTACGTCATGGTTTTGAGAAGGTCTATAATATGAGATTAAAGCTGACTGGTCGGATTGGAATTTTAAATGACGATATCATCTAGTGGTTTTATGGTTGTATTATTTAACTCATTATTAGCTGATTTTCATACTATAATACAATTTTCTGTCTAACGGTTTTTAATTAAAATATTTCTGAATGTTTCTTGCCGTTTCAGAACCTGTCAATATTAATATAAGGTTCGTATTTTTATGGTCAGAATTTATATTAAAAGGTCATAATATATCGGTCAGATTAAATAGTCATATTAAGATGATATTAAAAAAAAAACCTAACCTCACCTAACCTACTAACCAAAATTGTTTTAAAATATTCTGACCTTATAATATTTTTATTCTTACCGTTCTTATTTTTTATTCTGACCAAATATTGATTTAAATTCTGACCATTTAATCTGTTCTTTTAATATAACTCGAGAGGCTGATTTAAAATATTTTTAATTCATTGCGAACAATTTTATGAAAATATGCGATGGCTTTTTGTACGTTCAGAATTCGGTTTTGGTTAATTTTCATAAACGGTACTTTGCATTTTTAAAACAAGTATTTCGGTCGACACCATGAATACCGGGATCCCGTTTTCAGTAATACCGATATTACAATCCCTTGTAACAAATGATTTGATTTGTGTTTGCTTAGTCGTTAATTGTTTGAAAATGTGTTCTTTGTTTATGTGATGTGATTGGCAGCTCACAAATACGATTAATTAAATAGTCAATATTGATTTTATCCAGACTGGTTATTCCCGGATAGAGTTTTTTTGGCAGTATTCCTAAACATAACTATTTAAATTTTGTGACTGAATCGTAAATGTATCGGTATTTTAATCAAATATCTTCAAATGATTAAACTTAAAATAATACAACAGTATAAGAAGTAAAGAGTTGATTAAGTAATTGTTATTTTAATCGAACTTGAACAGACATATGTTAAGCGCCAGGTCGATTTTGTATTGCTTTGTACAATGTTATGCAACCCTATGATATTATATGATACATACCACTCAACCATTTTCGCACGCAATTTAAAAAAACGGGATTATTGCTATCTTTACATTATATGAATACATATTAAACATCCACCCCTTAGATGCCTTCAAAGATTTCAAGGACCTCCACCGGTGTTGGCCTTGCGCTTTCCTGCCCCCTCCTCCACGCGGCCTTGCCTCCCGGGTGAGCGAGGGAGGTTTTCACTGACGGGGTTGCATGACTCAGATGGCTGTGAAAACTGGGGACGCCAGGGTGAGGGAGGCAGCCGGCGCGTGACGTCACTTATAGGGATGTTGGTTTTGTGAGTCATCTGGGTCGGTGGGAAGTTTTCTAGCATCCGGGCTTGTGAAAAATCGTGAATCTCTGTGTATGAAATAAATATTTACCGTGACTCAGACAGTTTTGATATTATTATTACGCATCTGTTAAATTGGAAAGATTTAGTCATTTTTGTTTTATTGAAGACATAAACATCAATATAAGGCTCGCATTGGACGTTAGTGTTTTTATTGTTGGGTAGGATTGCGCACCCTACCCATAATGGCATACGTTTTCTCTGTTTTTTTTCCATCTGATCGATAATATGTTGAATTCAGTTCTTGTAAATTTCGGCTCAAATTTATTGAAACTAATATTAATCGGAATTAAGCGGGTACAGGTTTGTTAGATCACCTTCGTGTTGATAGGCGAAAAACGCAGTTGTTGGAAGCCGAGCCCCACCCTGGGTCAATCCATTTATGATGATGGCGCATATTATGTAGCTTTCAAGTAATTGAACTTTTGTATATTTTTTATAAATAAGTGCATAGCAACAAGTCTTTGATATCAGTCAAGTACTGCTTGTTATATTGTGTAAATTATATTGCGATGTATATCTGTAACGCACGAGGGTTGCGTCAAGTACAAGTAAGCATAGATGTGCTGCCAATACGTTAACAAGGGGGCTCGCTATATACCAAAGCAATTCTCGGTGTTCTGGGGAAGCAGTGAGTTTTTGTTATCACTCCGATGGAATTATATGCAATACTTAACGTCCTAACCGAGTTATTAAGTTTTGCGTATCTTAAACAGTGTGTATGTGCAACGGGTAATTAAATCTATAGTATTACGGACTATTTCGTCACGCCCAAAGTAAACATAGCAGTGACGAAATATGTCGTCACGCCCATAGTAAACACTTGATGAAACGTTTCGTCGTTCGCCATGTGCAGAACTTTTGTCAATAAGAGGGTGAAAAAATAAAAACATAAAAATCAGCGCTGAACGAAGTGTCAATGTATTGTACATGTGATACCCAAACAAAATAAACGGTAGATCGCCACGCCCGCTAGAGGACGATATTTGAAATGTCTTGACGGAATATGTCGTCATACCCGGTTAACAGGTTAAATAAGCAATCGATTGTTACTTATGGTATTTAACAATATGCAATTTACCGTAAACTTATCTATATATTAATAGTCGATAAGGTCCGTCTGTAAGGTGTCCTCGTCAATGTAAATGGCCAAAAATGTACTACTTTGTATACTGAAGTTGTTCTAGATGATATGTAACTCAGAAATTGCAGTTATGTACTCATTTGATCGGAGAATATTGTTTTCTCTTAAATTAACAAGGGGCTCTCCGACCTTAGTAAAATTTAACAAGGGGCTCGCGCGAGCTCTTTTTAGCCCACCTCTGCAAGTAAGGTACTATAAAAATGAATAGCAGCTGCTGTAATCAATAGCTTTGGATACAACAACTTTGTCTTCAATACAACATATTTGAGACTTGCAAAATAAATATTCCAATGGCATCCCTACTGGAGTGGAAAGTTTTACTGCCAGTTGTTCCGACCGAAACCTTTCTGGGAGAGCAGTGCCAGCAGACAAGAGGAGCGGATGCCATGCCCCCTTATCGCCGGACGCGTGGTCGCGACGATATCGTTCGCCCACCCATTCATTCTAACGCCGGCCGGTCATCGTCTGCCGTATTGTGAAAATGAACCCAGTTTTTTTTTCATTTGTAAGCCGAATGAGGCTTCACATTTCGAAATGTAGATTATCTGGGTTTCAATGTTGCGACAAATCACCCACGGAGGTTCGTCCGTCATAGGGGTTTATAGTAATATATTGAGTATATATTTAGACTAGACCAGCGGTTGGCAAACTTTTTGGAGTGGTCCGTGACACTAAATTCACTATTTTAATTACAGCGGACCACTAACTGGACTTTTGTGTTAAATATTATTTATTGAAATAAAAGTGATCAAGTGCGCTTAAAAATGCACCTAGTTCATATAATAAAACTATCATTTATAATTAAATTATAAAAAGAATTTTTAATTTGATGGGTGTTCCTGGATATTTGAAATGATGACATTTATATTTGGCTCCAATGATGTAACTCCAGACCGAATATATTTCAAGCCGAGATCGATACCGTGTTTTGATTACTGTGACGGATGAAAAGGCCTTTTCGCGTAGATATGTTATTTATTTATTGTTAAAAATTAAAATTATAGTACATGACATAACAGCTGACGCCAAATCGCCATGTACTTGATAAATATAAAGAGACAAAATATAAAATAAAACTACATAATACGTCAAAATCGAGAAATAAATAGTAAAATTGAACAAACAGTTCACAAATACTATCACTAAAAATGTCCACTTCTCTTGGCAATGAATTGATCAATCGAACGGCCCTAGGAACTGGTGACTCATATCTCCTAAGCGAGGTATAAGTTTTTAGAAATAAAAGTTTAATAAATTTTAAATAAAGTTTAATAAATGTTATGGATAATTAAATTAGAATTTTCATCGACTCTTCATTAAGCAAAAAGTATTCACTTTTTTTAGAAAGCCAAAACTGAGGTCTTGATAAGGATGAATGAAACTTTCAGAGTGTCGTCGAATGAAAGATCGATAAGGCTTTCTTTTAGCTCCATGCATAAATTAGTATCTTGAATGTTCGCTCCAAATGGAGCTAGTAAATCTATTATCCACATATTACAGTGTCTAGGATTTTTTTTCTGGTGGTAGGATTAGAACATTAAAATAATGTCAGATTTCTCTGCGGACCACCAAAATTTTCTCTCGGACCACACTTTGCCGACCGCTAAACTAGATTACTTAAAGAGCACAGATTATTTGATTTTATCACTTTTAAGGTGTTCACTGTCAATACTTGGTGGAATGGCATTATAATAAAAATAATAAAACATTTTTAGTACTTTTTCCACATACAATTTATTAGATCAGGACCGGTTTCGCTCATGATGAGCATTGTCAACTGATAAGAAAAACAATAAAACAGTGATATTTATACAAAAGTTAAGTGATAAAAACAAGGTATGACAAAAAACTCAATTTGGTTGACAGACATCAAGATTTATTTATTATATACACTAATTGTTGGTTTTTACTTTGGTAATGATAATTCATACCTAATTGGTTTTTGTCATAATAGTTTCATTGCTAAGTGGTCTTAAACTTTTTATTTATAGTTTATTTTCCTTGTATTTTACTTCAATTCTTTTGCTAGGTTGTAATACCAATTGTTTGTCATACCTTGTTTTTATCACTTAACTTTTGTATAAATATCACTGTTTTATTGTTTTTCTTATCAGTTGACAATGCTCATCATGAGCGAAACCGGTCCTGATCTAATAAATTTTATGTGGAAAAAGTACTAAAAATGTTTTATTATTTTTATTATTTGATTTTAATAAAATGTTCCCGAGGCAATCATGCTTCTCGTGTTCATTCGTTTGCCTCGGAGGTCTAGTGGTATGAGCTGCATCATAGCGATAAGAAGAGTTAAATTCCAATATGTCCAATATGTTTTCATGTCTGTTCGGGTTCGTTTCCATCTGAATTAAGATTTTAACGATCACTCATTATCACTAACGAATGGTAAATTTACCACTATTATGGTGAGTGGAAAGTGACATTACGATGGCTGGTCAAGACGTTTTCTTATGTTCTGTGGATACAGCTCAATCCATCCGACGTAAATATCTGTCCGCTTTACATATGTCGCGTCTGTATAACGTAACTGGTTAGTTCGTGATTTATATACAGGCGGACCTCTACTTTCGAACATTCTACTTTCGCACAATTCGCTATTTCGCACATTTTTTATAAAATCGTTCTTTCTAGATTTTTTGGCGATAATGCACAAATGTGTTGTTTCTGCAAGTAACGACTGGTTTGCCAAATTTAAAATGAGGTATTATTATTATTTACATAATATGAAATTCATTTGAGAATTGGCTGATGCGGAAAAGACTTTATTTCCTCATTGTCCAAAATTATTGAAGATGGAGAGTATACCCCATGTCAAATTTTCAATGTAGATGAGACTGGTTTATTTTGGAAGAAAATGCTTAATCTTACATTCTTATCAAAGGAAAAATCAGTTGCCCCTGGGCACCAACCTTCTACAAACCGATTGACATTGCTTCTTGGTGGAAATTTAGCTGGTGATTTAAAATTGATGCTAGTTTATCAAACAGAAAATTCTAGAACATTAAAAGGGAAAGATAAATACAACTAACTTTTGACAAGTTTATAAAAAAACATAATTTTTATCAAATATATAAGTCAATTTTGATAAATAAAATTTTTAAAGGACAATTTTTGGTGTTTTTTTTTTACATTACTCTACTTTCGAACATTCAACACGTTTTCAGGAACCAATTGTGCGAAATTATAAGCTGCTTGTACATGGCGAGCGGTGGAGGGTCCGCAAACTTGATTCATATATAATGTGATGTTGATTTTACGTTCGGCTATTTTTTCGTTGGGTCTGCGCGTGTACACCGTAAAATGTGGACTGCCCCAACAGGGTTACGACTGTTTTTAGTGTGCCGATAGTGCAATTACGTGACGTGAGTCCCTAAATAATTTTCAATTTCTGTGCAGCCCACATGACTAGCAATATTCCAACGATACAACATATCAAGTTTATTGATTACTTATAATTGGATTATAGAATTGTAAGTTACTAGCCGGTACCCGTTAAGCGTTGCAATCTCACTCACAGAAAGAAAGTGTTTGCGTTTTAATTGTGTTTATTGAAGTGCTTTTGGATACACAATTTGTTTTCTTTTTCTGTCTGGTGCATATGCGAATAAATCAGAAGCTACTCGTACTTAACCCTCCAAGGACGAGCGTCACCATATGGTCACAGTAAACACCGTTGTCTATTGATCCAACTATTCATCCTTTTTCTACCTGAATATCGTTGCTTTTGCTCATATTTGGTTAAGAAGGGTACATACTACAGTTAGTCATCAGCCGTGGGGACAGAAACGGCCTCCAAAAGCACATGTGATTTTTTGAATTTCCGTTTTTTTTGATTTACTTTTTGAAACTGTTATTTATTTTTTTACAAAAACATCAAATTATTTACAGTTATTTTGCTAATATATTTATATTGAATATATGTTGATCTAAAGAGGTCAAATTGTAAATATTTAAAAAAAATCACGTTTAGCTATATTTCAACCCCGAACGTTTGCGAGCCCATACAGTCACTTTTGTCCTTACTACTGTCCGTAATCAATATAACACGGTAATAAAAGGATGAGCATGACCATATAGTCATGCGGGGTTTCTATACAACGACTTTGCGTTTTTTTTTTAAATTTTGTTTGGAATATAAGTTATCCGTGACTTCAATATGGCTTAGAAAATATTTTTTTTATCGGGAAAATGATCTCGTCTCTGAAGGGTTAAACAAGCATTTGCGAAAGTAAATTGTCTGAGGATGTCTCTGAAAGAGGCGAAACACGTGTGACAGTGTTTAGCACAATACGTGGAATAATCTAAGCTATTTTTATATTTTATATTAAAATGAACTTCCACAAAGTTACCGCCGAATCCATCGAAAGAATTAGATGTTAACCCCTGTTAAAATAATACTGTTTGACCTTCGTGTACCTATGGGGTGAATTCGCATTGCAAAATTATTCTTCTTTCAACCATTCGCTAATTACCAACAATATCTAGCTGATATTTATTGTATTCTACAATTGTACCTCTATCTCTATCAATACAATGCAAATTGACCGGGGTCACTGTATACCCCATCGGTTCTCGATTCTATTTTTGACATTTTGGTACTCGATTGTTAAAGCAGTGACACACAATCTATTTTACAGTAGGGCTAATTTATTCATTTTCTAATAATCATAACAATTATTGTTCACAGGGCGCTTTTAACCTATGTTAAAAGTAAAACCCTGTTGTGATAAAACACACAAACATTCAAAAGGGATTCAAAAAAATATTTTTGTTGTTGCCGGACGACAGCGAATTGCATTGTTTGAATCTATTTTCAATGACGAATACATTGCTTCGAATGGACGGTGCATATTGTAATTGTTATTCTAAGTCAGTCAGTCGATGTCGATGTGAGACCATCTCGTTGGTATGTTAATGAGTTTTATTGCATACGTATGGTCAACTTACATATTATTGTTCGGGTCAAAGTCAAGGGGAAATAGCGAATTTAACCGAACGTGTTGTTAAAGACAATGTTGATAGATTTTCGACCTAGTTGGGTCTACGCACGTGTAAGTATGGTTTTAAATATCACGTTACGACATTTACATACAATTGATCTGAGCATATGAAGAAGTGTTTCATTAAGTTTGTGTATTTTTTATTAATCTTAAATCGAAATGAAGACACTGGTTCTCGACGTTTTGTTGCATCCATCCGTTTATAATCAGCGAATTTATACATTCAACTAGCGTTCGTTAATGCCAAATATCATGAGGAATGCTCAAGTGTGCTCGAAAATGATGTGACATAGCATAGTTATGCAAAAGGCAGATCGTCCACATAAACTACCAACAGAAATATAATCACTTTTGTGTTTCGTTGTACCAAAATTTTTTGTAAAAAAATAAATGCAGAAACAGCTCAAGTGACTGTGGCTTTCTTGTAGAGTGCGTGCTTACGATAATAGTTAAACATTCGTGATTTTGATGTTGTTTGGTTGATTTCTGAAATTCAAAGGTTACTTACTCGTCAAACTGCGAGATTTTTGTGAAGTATTTGTAAACCATTTAATGCGACATCAACCTAGCCGAGATATCCAGAATGTAGAACCAACATGTTGTTGTTTTACAAAATTTGGACTGTATGATTTCTCCACAAATACGATCAATTGAAAATTTATACTGGGAAAATCAATATATTTCTTTGATATGTTGTTTGATATAAATTGGTTATTCAATTGTGTTTTCAGCTTAATTGATTGAATTTATTGATGGTTCTTGATAGAGCTTGATACAAATTGCGTAGAATTAAAATACGTTGCTTTTTTTTTCTTTATTTTTAGCATTATATTCTGAAAATTTGTGTTGAAACGGGCGTATGGTCATATGAGGCTTTCGTAACACTTTGAAATTTGCAATCACTTGAAAATTTACATTTACGATCCATCATCATCTGTGTACAGATAAGATATACAGGCAAAATAATTCAAATTACATGATAAAATCAATATTATCCAATATGGACATACTGTCCAGCTGTGCTTGAGCCATCGATGTTAAGTGTTGTGATTATTTAATGTTGTTTAAGTAGACGATAATGCGGCTTTAATGATCCCCCACTTGTGATGTAATAAATAAATTATGCTGCGGAAATAATTAC
Source organism: Himalopsyche tibetana (assembly GCA_030503985.1). Classification (NCBI taxonomy): domain Eukaryota; kingdom Metazoa; phylum Arthropoda; class Insecta; order Trichoptera; family Rhyacophilidae; genus Himalopsyche; species Himalopsyche tibetana. The sequence continues at coordinate 36,284,610 of JAPJYX010000014.1, read as the reverse complement.
TGGAGCATTGTAATCTTTTTTCTCACGTTTTTCATTGTGAACCTATTGTTACGTTACTGCATCGAAAAACATAGATATACCGACATTACTGTGCAGTTAAATCTCTCTAAAAATACTTAACGATGACAATAAAGAATCACGTATATTTCCGTTATTATTTTATTGTTAGTTATCATACTTGCTAATTAATACCAAGTTCCCTTGGATTTATTAACTCTTTCGCGGTTTGTTTTTTCATGTTAATATTCTGAAAGAATATTGGTGAAAATTGATGTGACACTTAATTTAATTTAACATACTTTAAAATACGCAAAATCTTCACCGACGAATATGGTAGGAGAGAAAGGAGATTTCTTCGCTGAACCCCCTTTATATGGGAAACAACAGTATTTGAAATACTTTCAGTTATCAGGTAAGAAATCGTATTGCCGGCAAAATATTTGTTTCAAATTTAAATAAATGTCCAATCTCATACATGAAAGCATTGATTAAAGCAACTCTTCTTCAATTCCCGTGATATCGTACTCGCGTCTATCGACGCATTCTACAACTTTACATGTTTAAAAACATCGTAAATTATTTTACTTTCGTCTCTCAAGGGTTCATTTGGGAAACGCTGTTCTGGATTAATAATTTAAAAACTGTATTTTCTGAATCGGATATTTCATTGAAAAAAACTGAACTTTCGATTATGCGTGCAAATATGATATCGTGCTCGAAGATGGAACTTGTAAGCGTTTTTAAATCTCAGCGAGCCGGCACGCATGTCTCAAGTCAGCGATTTCTTCGTTCTTAAGTGTTTATTGTTTAATTGAAATCCAGTGTTATAGATAGCCACTTTTCTTTACAATACACACCTTATGTGCTTTCTCGAATCACTTTCTGTCTTTCCTCATCTGAAAATGTGGTGTATTAAATCAATTATAATAGTAAGAAATTATGCTTTCATTCATTCATTCATTCACTTATATTATTGTTATTATATAACCATTTTAATTTCACTCAGCGGAAACTATTTCTCGATATCATTTCCTAAATGTCGTTGTTAATATTTATAGGTATTGCACTGCTACATCGCATAATAACACGTTATAAAGGAATTATTTATTATGATATTAAATAGAATGGAACATTTTTTATGCATGCGATTCGCCATTCTGCCGCCAAGTGAAAGAAATATACTGATTGTAAAACACAATAATATTATGTTCTTGGCAACCAAGCATGAGATTTCAAACTGGTATTATTTATTATTAATATTTACCTTGACCGCTCCCAATGTGGACCACATGGACTCCTAATCGAGTTTATCTCAACAGACGAGTTTCTACGAGAAGTGCTCGTCACTCAGTTGACCAACCTCTCTTGGGACAGAAGTATAGGACTAGAACAGGACTAGTGGTTAGCTAATCGCTCTCACTAAGACCCGTTTTTTTAGGATAGGATTGGTGGTAAGGGGAGTTTAAGACATCACATACATCTATGCATTCGAATAGAAATTCATAAATCGATTTCCATAATCAATCCATAAAAACTGTCCGTACTGGGATTTGAACCGTGTTCTCTAAGCCAACGACGTTGACATTTGACCGCGCAGCCGGCAATTATTTATTATTACGAAATGTTATTTCGAATCGAAGCTATCAATTAAATCTCCGTTAAGAGGAATCTTGTTATCTTGACCGAATAAATTGTAAAACTTGTCGACCATGCTGTATTGCATAAAGTGTGGTCCGCGAAGCTTTTGGAGAGTACGCTGTCGGATTGTTGACTGTAAATCAAGTACCGAAAGTTCAATTAAAAAATATGTGAAATCATTCCGAATACGATATCATATTAAGTATTGTTTTTAAATTATGTTTGTATTTATATAATTTTTTTTTGCTTGCAGGATCAGTACGACAACCTAGCCGTGCACACGCAGAAGGGCATCGACTTCTTGGAGAAGTACAACCACTTCATCAAGGATCGATGCGCCATAGAGACAGAATATGCAGGAAAACTCAGGTGAGCTTATATCATATTGTTTGGTTTCTTTATCAGTGTGTATGGTGTATATCTACTGTCGCATAACGCACCGAAGTCCCATAATTACATTTTCTGAATGTCTGACAGATTATACTGATCTCCAACTTCGTGATTTTTAACACGCTGTCTGAGTGTCAATAAGACAGAAAATCTAAATCACACCGGGGTTTAATATTTTTCACTTCGGATACAGAATTTTTTGAAAATAACACACCTTATCAAAAATACTCGTGACGTTATGTTTGTTTATGTGCATCTTCTTTATGACTATGACTAAATCGAGAGTTTTGTACCCAATCTCTTGTTTACAGTTGACAATATTCTAAGAAATCTAACAGGTAATTAACCGTAAAAAAACACACATATTTTCTTATTCTTTACCTGTCCCTTCTTTTACAATAATGCTAAGAATATTTTGTTAGTAGTCGAGTAAAATATTGATGGATCGGTTTTGTATTCACATGTTAAATGAAGTTTAAAAAAAAATGCTATTTTTTAGATTATAATTGTTCCTTCTTTTTCACAGGAGGCTAGTAAAAAATTATCAACCCAAGAAAAAGGAAGAAGATGACTACCAGTAAGTTTCAATTATTGTATATTTTTTTCGATTTAAGATATAAAATAACAAAAATAAAAAATAATAAACTCACAATGTTTGTTGGCCTAATTCGAAACAATAATGTGAAATTGAAATATAAAAGTAAACCGGTACCGGGTCTTGCGCGTCAGTCACAGGTGGTTTACGCTTTTTACTTACACGTGACCCCTCACCCGTACAGACCTCGCGGTACTGTCTTATTCTTCCGCGTGTGCCATCTGCCGATAGTTTTGTTTACTAGTTGGTATCACTAGAGGACAGATTTCTTGAGAAATTTCTAGCCTAGCCTCTCATCTGCGATTGATTGGCTCTTAATCTATAGATGAATGTGTTCAATAAATAACCTGACTGTATTATCTTACTGGAGCGCGTATAATAATTAACAGTATATTTACAACATTATCAGACTTCAAAGTGGCACTGGACTTAAATGATGGACTGGTTCGAAAAATGGTTTCATGAAATTTGCTGACCGTTATTTTGCCCGTGGGAATGTATACAGCAGCGGTTCCTAACCTATTATTGAAATTGGGTCGATTGGCATATTTAGTGGGTCGCGAAATATTCTCAACAGTGCAATATTGATCCAATGCCACATTGACCGGGCGCTACTGATTGTCTGGCTACTTTCAGTTATCTAGATCAGCGTTTCTCGACCGGGGTACACGTGGAACAAACGATAACAAGTCAAAACACTAAAATGCGCAGACCATAAAAAAGATCAGACGAATGAGATAACGCTCCAAAAATTTTGTCACTCACGACTGAAGCCTATATTGAACAATTATTGGCTTAAAACGCAATTTACCGAATTAGGTCGCTTAAGGTCTTTTGCCGATTATGGGTCGACTTATTGGCTAATTAGTATAACACCAAGATTTGATGATCTCTTAGATTATCCAAAGCCATTGTATTTCGTATTATTAAAATAAAATTAATTTAACTTTAAATTAATTTAAAACTTGTGTCGCGATAATCCCCCCCCCCCCGATTTGTGTCGCAGATGAAAAAAATGGGAAACGCTGGTACACAGATTGTATGCTCACTTGTTTGTATACGAATCCAAGGTTTCCGATTGATTTTTATACACTAAAAATAAAGGAAAATGATCTGATAAGTTTTCTTTGAGCTGTCGATAAACATTTATAATTTATACCGGCTTCAAGGGTTTCAGATGTTAGTAATTACACTCGGATGTCGGATCTAATATAAATCAAATACAAAGCCTAAAAAAATATTACACATGCGTTTGTATTGGAATTTATAATTTGTATACATAAATTGGTGAATGCAAATTTGTTCATACGACTAGATACTTGTTGGAAATTACGTTTTTTTTTATATCGTACTACCAATTAATGATCGGATCGCTGATTTTCAGAGTAGGTCAAGTTCTTCTCAACCTTATTTTAAATATGGTAGATAATTAATCAGCTGTCGTTGCATTACCCGTGCTTACATTAAATATTAACTGATCAAGGTATTTTCATACTAACAGCTACCAACTTACCGGCTGTGTGTTGCCAGTTAACCTTACAATTAATGTGTCTCGTTTTTAACCAATTTGCATCGGAAATTGATATAATATCCTTTCAAGCCGCACGGCCATACAATATTTCTCAATATTATTGGGTCAACATAATTGCATTTTAATAGATATCTAAATAAGTGATTTATTTTCTAATCTAAATGAGTATGATAGTTATACATAAGGCGTTTTTTTTAGATTGCATGCACTAACCAGTACCAATTTATTATCGAATAATGATAATACGTTTACTGTGTACAAATTGGTTTATTTATTCTGAATAGGGTCATTAGGGAAAGGGCGTTTTCGTATTGGTAGCCCTCAATCACGACGACACTTCAGCGAGATAATGTCCAAAATAAAAATACATTTTTGTTCTACATTTTTTTTTCATTGTGTTAGCTGTTCTGGCGAGGGGGCAAAGCCGACTATCAACAATCCATTTTTTTTTGTAGAAATAAAATACATTTTATTTTTGACCTTTGTATAATGGAGCTCTACCAAGTACATGCCAATTCGATGAGGTAATATAAAATGTATCTAAATTATTATTAACGAAATTAAAACATTTGCCACAGCCAAAAGGCAGCAATTGAGGACTATAAAATCGTAATGTCCCCGCCTCTAGCACATACTGTGTTCATGTAACTCATAGTTTCTCAACTTTTTGGACCCGTGGCCCTTTTTGAGTCTCATTTTTTCCGTGCCCCCCCCCATACCATTAATAATAAGTTTTTCGAGACTCGAGTGTTGAAAGATTCCAAAATAGTTTTAAAAAAAAAAATATCCTGGAATTTACGGAATTTCCAAAATGAACACACGCGAGACCCTTTTTTAAGCTGTTCCCCGCGGCCCTCCAAAACTGTACTGTGGCTCTCCTAAAATTATTTTTTCCCTGTGGCCTCCTTAGAACATGCTTAGGCCCCCGGTTGAGAATCCGTGATGTAACTAATTATTTATGCTTGCTCAATTTGGAAAACAAGATTCGTTAAAATCGGAAAAAAATGATAAAATGTAGAAAGTATAATTTATTTTAAACATGTCCACTCTACGACAGAAAATCACATCTTTTGTTTTTGGTGAAAAAAAAAATAGCCATGCCATTCCATGGTCTCGTGGCTTCTTTATTATTAGCATTGCCTTGCCACCGTTCTTGCGATGTGATCAGTTAACAGTGAATTGACCATTATTATGTATGCATTTGTATTGTGTTTGCATAATATTAATTTAGAATAAGGCCTGCAGCGTATCTGCAAGTGCATGACACACATGCAGCGATAACGAGCCGGCTTAGTTAACTATGGGTCTATTCAATTGCATGCGCTTTATACGCGGGTAGCAATAAATCATCTCATTCTTCGTGATATGCTAAGTATGCGGTAAATAGGAAATCTGGCGTAATGGAATGTCGTCAGGCATAGCGCAGTGCAAATGTATAAATTCTACTTTTAAAATACAGTCGATTCTATCAACGCGGTTTTATACACGATTTTGAGACAACGCGGTCCACTACGATTACTATATTTTCACTCGAATTATTTGTTCTAACACGATTCCCAATACAGAAAAAAAACACAAACGGATAACGGATTTCTTAAGAAATTTAGCCCTTTGCCCGCGTCACCAAATTTACCGAGCATGCCCTGTACGCGGCTGCTTTTTTGCGGATTTTTTTTTATCGCGTTTTCGACTATAAATGTAGGTTGTAATATTTTTTCAACTAATCAAATATGTTAATTGCCACCCAAAGTAACTTTTTCCATAATACAATACAATATATTTCTTGTATTTTCGGTTTAATTCAACAATAATCATTCTTCATACAATTGCGGCGTGACGTCGCCATATTGTAAAATACCGCCACGCGCGACCGAGAACACTGCGCCACCACCATACCATGCATATACTATTATATTCTCGGAACAATTTCAATTTCACCCGCACTCGATCGCTTATTTACATTATCCAAAATCTTGCATTGGTGACGTATGTTCACGGCGTGTTCCAGAAATGACATCTATTGAATTTTGTGAAATATACATTTAGTCATATTTTCAACCAAGTTATACAATTTTAACACAATAGATAGCTCTTATATAGGGTTTGGAATTTCCATGACATCTATACGTCTCACGCGCGCTGAGGGCATGTTCGCTAGGACATGAATAGATGTCATACGCGGTGAGAAGGTTAACGACACAAAACAGTGATAACAAACAAAAGGCTTCATTATATCCCAACACATTAGGCGTGTCAGACATATCTAGTGATGAAAGCGATTTTTATCCAGTCCCTTATGAACGTCCCCGTATATAATCAAGAACCGATGAATATGTATATATTTTTTTTATCTCAAATTTTTCTACGGGAACTGTTTGTTGCTCAGTTAATTAAACTCATTTACAAAGAGGGTGGTTAGGTAATCACTTTTGCTACACCCCGTTATTTTATGATTAGAAAGGTGGGAAAGAGTTTGTAGACATAACTTGTAGACATAACTTGTAGACATAACATAAAAAATGCTTCAATTTCAATGTTCTTCTATTTTTTACGACTTAAAGATCTTGCATTACAAATAACAATATAATATGTATGTATGTATATTATTATTTATCCCATTGAGTCTAGCAATTAATTACATAATAAAATTACACAACTCAATGCCTGATATCATTGATAATTATAAGTCGTCGAGTTTAGTGCCCCTGTCAATGTGACAAGGTGAATTTTATTGTCCACAAACAATTAACGTATTATAATGGTAATGATTTTTAACATTTCTGACGTAAAATTTGACCTATATTTATCAAACGATGATAAATTTCTTGCTTTTTGCATTAATCTAAAAAAAACGTAATCCGATTTTTATGGGTACTAAACCCCAATAGATACGTTTTCGATTTGCACGGAGCTACCGTTTTAATCTGGGGGTTAATTGTATAAAAGAATCCAACTAGCACCAGGCCTAAAATAAAATCACAAAAATGTTTACGTGAGGCGTCTACACATACTAACAATAAAACATAAAAACGTTGTACAACAGTCTACAGTATTTTTTCCATTATTACGTAAATAGCAATCCCATCAAATCATCATAGTTTCTTCAGCATTACAGGTGTGGCAGGCAGTATAATTCTCGGGTGTATTGAGTAATACGATAACCCGTTGTTATTGCTATTTTTTTTTTTTTTACCTTACTAGGTTGGGCTTATATTAATTATTCCAGATAACTATCAAATTACGTCCGTTTACTGTAGTAACGGGAGGTTTTGAGTAATGGTTATTTTACTACGTAATTCTAATTTCTCAAAATTTTACGTATTAAGTGAATTAATTTGACAGAAGTCTGCGAATAGGCTGGTTTTTACTGTTACTAAGGGATGATAACATATTTGTTTAGCGATTGGCTAGCAATCAATACTTCTCTCGCCTTTGTTTTTTTTTGTGTGAATGGTTTATTAAATCCTCCTATTGCTTTTTTTTTTGATGGTGTATGGGCTCCAAAAAGATTTCAACAGAAATGATTGTTCCTCAGTTGCTCAAACTTTGTATGTATTGTGAGTTTAGAAAAATGAAGATGATCTAGTTTACTGTTTACAGGAATTGCGAACGTAAATCTCTGTTTTTTTTTAATTTAAAAAATACAAAATTATGTAGATTTTTATAACTATTTTTATTTTGACCAGTCCTTTTCTTTTGAATATGCTGTAGGTACAAATCATAGTTGTATCATTATATCGAAAAAAGTTATGGTTTGTAAATTATTTTTTATCTACCAAATTATGATATTACGTAAATGACTTCAATTTAGATGATTCATTCAGATTATTGTGCGTGCTATCATCGTTTTTAAGGCATACAGAAAAAAAAACATGCAAATGGAATACAAAGGGCTCGGGTTTTTATTTTTTATTTATGTGTAATAGCGAAAGTGTTTTTTAATTTTCACAGGTGTTATGGTGAAATCCTGTGCAAGCATATTTATTTCTACCATTGAAAATAGATTTTCACAGACAGTCACTATTAAAATTATATTCCTATTCAAACTGTGGTTGAAACTAAATTTGACAGTTGTGAAATGACAAATGAAATCTTACGATCTGATGAAATATTCAATCGCTATGTTCAGGCCGATTTTTTTTGTGCTGAATTAATTTTTTACAATTAAATTTCGTAAAACCTTGACCTTACCCAACAGACGGTATATTAGGAATTGACTGAAGTGGTAATTGCTTTTCAAGCATGTGTTCTCGATTTTATGACAGACCAGATTGGGATCTAAATTTTATTTCCCCTTATCCCATTTATTTCACCGTCTCTTGTTCCCAGTCAAAAGTATCCCTCTTCTGTATTAGGAACAAAGGACAAAAGAAGAATACAATACATGTTTTTTTGCTATGTACTTTTGTAAATATCAAAGAACTGTATTCTGATGTTATATTATTCTGTTTACCTTTTCAGATACACACCCTGCAAGGCATTCAAGCTGATGATGAATGAAATCAACGACTTGGCAGGGCAGCACGAGGTTATAGCTGAAAACCTGCTCGGCAACGTTGTAAGAGATCTCGGGTTTTTAACCAAGGAAATCAAAGACGAGAGAAAGGTGACTTTCATTGTTCATATATTGGTTTTAATACCTTATATTACATTCTTTAATTCTTTACAAGTGTATTATTTAGCTTAGAAACAGACAAGACAATTTCAAAGTCCTTAGTTTTTTTTTTCGCCTAGTTAGTTGAAAAGTATAGTTGTATTGATTGTGCTTGAGAAATAAACAAATTTAGTTAAATGTAGTCACGAAATTATAAAAGGTAAAAGAATGCCAAAGATTAACCAATTCATTGATGTTTATTAACAAGCTTTTATGGTATAATTTTTTATGGAATTATTTTTCAATAAAAAAATCATTTGAGATAGTCCCAATGAGATTTGTATAAGTCACTCAAGGTTAACTCAATGAGAAATAACATGGCATACACAGTTGTCCGAGATCTCAAATTAAAATTGATTTTTTTAAGCCTGACGAAGTAGTTTCTCTACAGAACCCATTTTTTAGTTTTGACCGTTATAAATCTTTCGGCTCGGGCTTCAATACTACATAATTGAGTTCTAGAAATTTAAGCTTTTTTTCTTTCAATAACTGTGAATTTGTATTGTGTGTAAGATAAATTTTGTCACTCTGCGACATTGACGCAAAGAGAAAGTAAAATGAAAAAAATATATACAAAACAAGGAGTGCGATGAGTTGACACTAAATAACCTCTTTTACAAAATGTTCTCTCTCCACAGAAACAATTAAATGAAGGGGCCAAGATGTCCAGCGGTCTCCAAATACAGGAAGTAGCATTAGAACGAGCGCGGAGGAATTATGAAAAAACATTTAGAGAAACGGAAAGAGCTCTGGATCACTTCCAAAGAGCTGACGCAGACTACAACCTTAGCAGAGCAGAGGTTTTTATTTTATTTTTTGTGTTATTTCTCCAGTTACTGTTTTAGATATCTCTATTTATTTGCAGGCCAATGAAAATCATGAATGCCTCTGTTTTGTCCGAGGATATTTCACTAAAATCAGCAAAATCAAGACTTTAAAGAAAGCACGAAAAACTGCTTATGTTCTATAAAAAGATACATCATACACACGGAAAGCTCAATTGTATGTTCTTAAAATTATACTCGCCTGCAATATGAAGCATTAATGAGGTAATCTTCCAAACCGAATATCTTAGCAGTAGTTGTTTTAATGACCACTGGTTGTAAGTCAGTCACTAATTCTTTATCGTCATTAATGAAGAGCGTTGACCACTTGGTTATAGGACCGACTTACAATAAATCTTATTAATCTTACTCTTCTAACCTTACTATATAATTGGGGATTTGCTGACACACTCAAAGTTATTTTCAAATACATTTTGTTAAAACACTATACATGCCAATTGTTGAGAGCGTCCATGTGAAAAGGAAAAGAAAGAATTTAGATTAATCGTCATATCAACACATTAAATCATAACCGAGAGATATCTTTTAGTCATTTTGATTTGAATGAAGAATGCAATAACATGATAAAAAATAGATTTACAATGATAAGATTATTTTTCTAGTTCTCAAATGCCCTTGCTTTTATTCCAGGTGGACAAACAGAAACAAAACCTCGCCACTAAATCACAGCAATGCGAGGAAGCCAAGACAGAGTACGCTAATCAGCTACAAAAGACTAATGAGCTCAGAAGATCACACTTTACCATATCCCTTCCCGAAGTCTTCAGACAATTACAGGTACCAAGGGATTTCTCATCAAATATTTTTTTTTATCGAGCATACCTACCTATATAGAATTATTCACAAGCCGTCACGTACAATAGTGTGTGTGAAATTTTATTTTCCAAATATTTTGTGATGGTTTTTTGGTGACTTCTGTGCGATATAACATATTATGTATCTGGAAGAGTCTTAACCTTTTGAGTGCCACAAGGTATTAGTTTCGCAGTACCCAACAGGCCGTGAATTTCTTCAATACAACCTACTAAACATATTGAAAATTTACCATAAAGACTTACCAAATATATACACAGCGTGTCATTTGTGGCTCCATGATCATGGAAAATTCGCAAACTTTTAATCATTTATAAAACGTAATTGCATACGTAAGTTTTATTTTAAAGTATATTGTTGATGCATATCAAATATGGTCTATGTGACGAAAGTGCATTCCGAGATAATCGATAAAAACTGTTTAAAAAAATAACGAAACGGAAAATAACACTTCTATCAATGGGAAAAATTTTCCAATCTCCATTGATAAAAGTGTTATTTTCCGTTTCGTTTTTTTAAACAGTTTTTATCGATTATCTCGGAATACACTTTCGTCACATAGACCATATTTGATATGTTAATTGATTTGGCATTTACTTGGTAGAACTCCATTTATAACAGATTAAAATAACAAAGTATTTTAGCTCTACAGTTTTTAATAATTTTATTCGTTGAGCAAGCCAAGCAAGCCAGCAAGCCAAGCAAGCAAGCCGAAATAGCTATCAACGAATAAAATTATTAAAAACTGTAGAGCTAAAATACTTTGTTATTTTAATCTGTTATATTTGATATGCATCGACAATATAAAATCACAACGAAATTTCGAAAATCGTGACTTAATTAAAAGGGGATTCCAACGTATCCCAAAATACTATATTGTCTACAAGCAGTGATGCATTTCCCAACTGATTCATACAAAGCTTTTTATCAAATCAATTGTAATATTGGTAATGTTTATAATTGGTCACTTCTAAGTATTTCACTATCATCCTAAGAGACTGTGTGAAATTATATTTTTTAATAATCGACTTTGGCTTGATATGAGGGTTAAGTCGAGCGTCTTAACACTCATTTAGTATGGTTGGCCCTGAGGGCACGGAATCATAGAGCGTGTTGACATGCTTATGGCAGTCATCTGGTTAAAAATAGAAGGAGAATAGCTAATGTTGAATGTCTTGCAAAGATATAGATTTTTTTGAGTATTGAGATAATGTGCCTTTGTAATTAGTGTCTATTGATACTTTTACCATACGAATCAATAAAAACATTTTCAAAATTCATGTTGAAATTGAGATCTGTAAATAAAATATAACTGTTTTAATTTCATTCATTATTGGGCATGCAAAGTATCTTTTTGTTTCACAATAATATTATTTGACTGTTGTATGAATAAATTTGATTAAGCATTTGAACAACTGGAATTTTTCTACATGATTTGAATGTTGTATAAATAACTTTATATTCGTACAAGTTTCCATTTTACCAATTAGCTTCTCGGTCGACTGCTACTAGTGCTTGTCGGACATGGATTGTATTGTTAAATAATACAACAAGGTGTTAATAATTATTTTTTTTATGCCCATTTCACTCATATTAGATTATACTTGCTTATCAGCATTCTTGTGTTTGTAACTATAAATGTGTGTCACAAACTCTTGATTATTTCGAAAAGAAAATATGCTTTGTTTATGTTTTAGAATTGATTAGATTTGTAATGTACAGATATATATGTTTGGAACAGAAACAATCGCCAGCTGTGAAGGTTTTCTCAACTTTATTTATTTTAATTCATTCATTTTATGTATTCTTTCATGGAATTTGTAAAATGACTTTCCCATTGTTTCTGTGCATGTTTATTTATTGACATTTCAAATAAGCTGAGAATTTTGTGCATAAGGAATCACTCTCCGGCTTTGTTTACACATTCTGATGCCATATTGCCCGTCCGATTTGTTATCAGAAGACTTCTTTATTTGTGTAGCATTTTTTTACGGAAAATTCTTTAAATTGCTGTCAATTTATTTTGTCAAAGATGATAACAAATTTTTACAAAATAATAAATATCTGCTGTGGCAGAGACATGTGGCTATACACATATCTGCTGTGGCAGAGACAAATCGCTGAATTAACACTCACTTGATTTCTCTGTTGGGTTTTTATTGCTGACATAGTTGAAAAAGTCTTTTCATCAAAATAGAAAGTCAAGACAATGACCTACAAAAAGCCTTATAACTCGAGGGATATTTTATATTGAGAAATATCCAAAATAGTATAATGATTGTATTTTATGTTTGGACGCCAAAGTGACATCTGAAGACGATTCGATCAGCTTTTCTTTTTCACGAGGATTGAGCACCATAAGAGCGCACAATTTTGTATCTTCCAAAGAGGGATTATTAATCCTGAAATCACCCTAATATGGATCTTCATTTTCAGGGAAATGATTAATAATGTTTTCAACTGATGATCAATGGTAAATACGAGTTCCTAGTTGATAACATGCGACCATGCCAAAGAATCAGTTTCTTTTTAAGCGCATCCATTTTTTTCTTCTCGGAATCGTTTAGCGGTGAAATTTTTCACGAGCGGGCAAGAAATTCTTGCCGCAAGCCACTGCTTTACATGATATTTTGTTGTACTGGTAAATGTGTAATTTCATTCTGATAATTATTTATATTTTCATTTCAGGAATTAGACGAAAGGAGAATAAAAAATATAAAGGGCTTTATACACAATTCTGTAAATATTGAGAGAAATGTTTTCCCAATTATTTCACAATGCCTCGACGGAATCGTGAGAGCCGGCGACCTTATCGACGAAAAAGAGGTAATTTGATTCATTTAGTTTGTAAATATTTTCATTAGTATCATTGTAATGATTATAATCTTGATCTGAGAATATTCATCACATTGAATGTTGGAGACGCACGTTACTTACACATCGACAATGGTAGTGATCAAATTCTAACTACATTTTTACACGGTTTCAAAATAACACGATACTACAGCCCTTGCATGTACTTAGTACCCAGTTCAGTTTAGTAACGAGAATTATCGCAACATGACATTTGCTTATGTTCAGTTATAAAAACTTTTACTTGCTGATGATTTGTTTTATTATTCAAATTCTGTTAGTATATCTCTGTGTGAAATATGCCCGTTTCTAAATTGAATGTATTGTTCCAAAGGACACATCGATGGTAATAGAACGTTATAAATCTGGCTTCTTACCACCCGGAGATCATCCGTTTGAAGACTTGTCGAAAGGGTCTTCGCACGGACCTCACAGTGGAGTCACCGTAGTGGGAAGCGGTAACACGCCGGGAGGCGACTCCACAGACGGAATCCGAGCCGGTTCGGTGGATCCGGCCGCTCCGAGGTACCAGCACACGGCGAGAGGTACCGTTTCCGGAGGTAAACTCAAGAAAAGAGTTAACCTTTTCGGTATCTTTAGCTCCAATAAGGTGAGATTGTCTTTCGATTGTTTATTATTATTTAGGGTACAAATAAAATTAGTCTACGTTGGGTTTATTTACAAGTAGCTTAAATGTAATTATGTTTGGTACATCTTGGCCGTTTAGTATATTTTCTGAGTTAACACACCGACTTTATTTTACGAGTTTGTTTTGCGACTTGCCATTGCAAATCTCTCTTTGAAGCTTCCAACCTGCTATAATGTCGACCTCTGTTGTCTAGCGGTAAGAATTTTACCATAGAAATCAGATGGCTCTGGGCTCTCCAGTCCCAGCGAGATCAGTATCAAATTTAACATTTGAGATCTTGGACATGGTTTTTCATGTTTTTTTTCCTCAACTAGATTTCTAGTGGCTTATAAAAATTCTCATTTAAGCTTTAGAAATATTTAGCGCATTGGCAATTATTTGCGTTAATGTCAAATCATGTTTTAATTCTTTTCTAAACCGAAATTTGGTATTTTTAAATGTCAAATATATTTCATTTGCAATCCCTTAGTTTGTATAAAGATAGTGACCTTTGTTAATGGACGCCAAGAGTCACGTAAAACTATTGAATCAGTCCAACATTATCCTAAAGAACAAATGTTAAGTTATGACAAAAAATATGAATTCTAAATTTGTCAACAGGAACATGCCAACGTTGTTCTGCTTAACAAATCAGTACCTTTCTTATCTTCGATAGAATCGGTGCTTGGTGTTTTTGCGATGGTCTGATGATGTTTCTCAAAGAAGCGAAACCCACCACGTTCTGTAACACAACAAAGTGGAATAACAAAGTTGTCAAATATAATTTTATTGTACCATTCTTAATTATGTTTTCATTTTGTCAAATTTAAACCTGTGCTCACAAATAATGAGAAAATTAATTAAGTATTTCGACTGAGGGTGCTTGATGGAATTTCAATATCAAATTTGAATTGTTTGAATTTTGTACTTTTTCATGAGTTTTGTCGCTTACGACCCGGGTTTCGCCTTTCGGCATCTTCAGGCATTCCAAATGCACGGATGTACTTGAACTGACTTGAACTGTCAGTTCAAGTACATCCGTGCACTTGGAATGCCTGAAGATGCCGAAAGGCGAAACCCGGGTCGTTAGCGACAAAACTCATGGAAAAGTACAAAATTCAAACAATTCAAAAAAAAAATGAGAAGATGTTTGTGTGGGGGATAAATCTATATCATTATTGTCATTTTTATTGTGTGTACCTTAAATATCATTGTTAAAAACTGCAAATTGCCTAATACAAAGAGGTATTTTTCTTTTTGAATAGGGTGTGTTTCTTCATGTTTGTTATCATTTTAAAACATTTCTTTATTTGTAATTAACATCCTTACTGGTGGTATAATATATGTTTATTGGTGGTGGAAAAGTAATTTGCCAGGAATGAATTTGGTTCGTCAGGTTGATTATGTGCATGGTAGAAGTTTATGACATCTTTAAAAAGTAGTTTCTACTGTTGATTTAATTGAAATGTGACATTGTTGTTATGCATTTGATAATTGTTTCATTAAGAATGTGATGTTTTCAAGAACATTTAGAAAATTCAGCGACTAAAAGGTATCAAAAAATGATTTGTATAGAATTATTTCAATGGTTTTTTTTCTTCAAAAAGTGACAAGAAAGAGTGAATCGTATTCTACATTATAAATTGAAAGTTTTGCTTTATGTAGAGTGCAGTTTATTATTATATATTTTTTTATAGATATTTGAATCGATAGCTTTATTTATTATTACAAGATTTTAATTGAATTTCTTCTGTTCATTTCTCCTTTCCTAACCTGCCCTTCTGAACATCTACAATCTCTGATTCTCCTATTGCCCTCTCTTTATTTCTCACATACCGATCCAATGATGATGGACTTCATCACTATCTATCTGTCTCAATTATTTCTCGATGCCGGCGGTCAATATGGCAAATATCCAACTGAATTAAAAACGGAAATGTAAGTAGGATAGTGTTTTTGAAAATGGAATTCTAGCCTTTGTGTTGCCAGTTTGTTTTTGTTTGCCAGTTTATTTTTGTTTTTTTTTGTTGCATGATTGTGTTTGCATATCTTTTCGGCTACTCATTTCTCTATGGTTTTAAATCTCAGCAATTTTGTCTATGTCTACACTAACACTCTTTTATGGCATGTTTTTTCACAAAAATGTTCAGTATTCACTGTGAATTGCATTCTTTGCGAATGGTTAGAAAAAAAACAGATTAAAAAAAAAATAGAAAAATTATTCATCAATTGTGAATATAGTTGTGTACAATAATGAATATGGATGTTGAGCGAATGACCATTTACTAGTCCTTACAACAAATCCAATGTGACACTTGTTAGGCTCCACATACGAAACTCATATGATGTCCTTTTTGTGGCTGTATGCTCTGTATCATGAATATGAAATCAATGGGGAATGTTGCTTAATTTGTATATATATATGATATGTATATTTCGTCATACCGTAATTTTTTCGAACCAAGCAATGTTTGATGCAGATTCAGATTCAAAGTAAATTTGAAATAAAATTAGAACTAAAATAGTCAATCTAAGGCTTGTAGCTATCAAACGTACGATCGGAACTTGATATTGACAATACTCGTGGTATACCAAACCGTTCCTTAAAAGTATTACACATTGTTTTATAATTATAATGGTTTTATACCAAAAATGGACAATTGTCTCCTTAACTGGATGGCTGTCACAGACGAGATCTTGTCAAATTTTTCATGCTCAACACGCCAGAGACGAGTTAACAATTGCAAATTATAGCCAGCGTGCTAGGTAGACGAACTTCTCTCAACGGCAGCCAAAAGGTTAAAAATGGTTGCTTTTAGGGTGTTCACTGTCAATACTTGGTGGAAAGGCATTATAGTAAGAAAAACATAATATTCCTTTGTATTTATTTCCACTTTTATTTGTCAAGATCAGGACCGGATTCGCTCACGGCGAGCATTATCAACTGATGTTAAACATTTTAATTTGTGTTATTTCACACTTATTCAGAATTTGTACTGCGATTTGTAAATTCTTTTCCATGCCAATTGTTTTTACACTATTTTATTTCAATTTGTTTTACACTGCTAAATTCTATTTCTTATCAGTTGATAATGCCCGCCACGAGTGAAATAGGTCCTGATCTTAGTTAATAAAAGTGAAAATAAGTACAAAAGAGTATCGTGTTTTTCTTAATCAAATGTGGTTATTCTATAATTATGACAGTTCTGTGAAGACAACAAGAAATATACTTTGATTACACTAACGCTCTCTCTAAACGGACTTCTAATTTTTGATCTACAACAGTTTTAGTTTTTGGTGGCTTTCGATTCTTGTTTTGATGTTTGGACTGAGCCCTGTATGTAGATTCATTACTTATATACTATTTTTGGTTTGTTTTCAAACTGGAGCAAATCACTTGCCGACTTGTGATTAATTTGAGGGTCGCAACATATGTAATACTTACTTCCTTAATTATTTGAATCAATGTGTTTCGAACATTCTGAATCTTTTTTCTTGGAAGAGATGAATTCTTCTTAGTTCAAATAATTGTTGTATGACGATTTTTTGTAATAAATATTATAGGTGAATTTATTCTGTGTAAAGTTAGTTTTATTTTATTTCCATGCTTTCCTTCTTGCTATAACACTCCCGCTTTCGGACTGAATCAGAAGTTGATTGAAACCTGTAATTCCATCAAGGTATGTGGCTTATGAACGCTTTGTTGCTTTATAGATTTACTGTAATGCTTTGTTTTAAACAAAATAAAATACACTCGTCTTGGAAAATAGTAAGGCAATATTTTGCGTAAAACCGGAAACCATATTGAAACATAGCAAACCTGCTAACATGATAATGCAGAAACCAGCTGTTTATTTACCATGAATTTATATATTGGCAAAAAATCCAAATGGGCTTAATGTTGAACATACCAAATTATCCACCTTTACGTTTGTAAAATTGTTGATAAACAATCAGTTCAGTTCGACCACAGTAGCCAATTACTGACTTTACTGGTATAAATAATGTGAAACAAATGCAAATGTTTTTTTTTAATTACAGAAAACATAGACAAAATATTGTGGTTTATTTTTTGAATTAGCCCTTTGAGGAGTATCATTCACGCGTTACATTATTTTTATTTGTTGCAAAAAACAAAATAATTTTTTAAAAAGGTTCATATTTCTACACAAATCGGTAGCCATATAATATTGAGCGTGGAATTACATTTCACCGCAATTCCCTTTCTGGAATAAATGTCAGTAGAGTGCGACAGGCCCACAAATGAAAGCAACAAATATTTATGTCCGAATTGGAAGTATTAGCTTCTAATTAACTTAAATAATATTCTTTTCAGATTGATCTGTAACAAAATAAAATGTTTTTATATTTGTAGCAATAGTAAAAATAATCAAAAATAAACGAAATAACTAATTTAGTTAAACAATAACTCACTACTCAAAGGGTTGAGTCATACATGTAAAGTACAATTTCTCTTCATCTTCTCAAAAATAATACTGTATGTTTTTTTTTAGAATTTTTTATATAATGTTTACGATACCTAAAAAGAAAAAAAAACGGCAACAAAATAAATGGTCGGAATTTAATTCAATTTCTGGTCAGAAGTTAAATCATCTTTTGGTCATAATAAAATTCAATTTTTGGTCAGAATACAAATGTTAACGGTCAGAATAAAAATACTTACAGTCAGAATAAAATTATTATTCTGCCCTCTGTAATTCTGACCATTTAATATAAATTCTGACCGATTTATTAAAAATTCTGACCATTTAAATACGAGCCAAAAAAAACTATCAGCAGTATCTAACAATTTGGTCTGTCCTGAATAGTTACTAAAATTTGACATGCGATTTTAGAATTGTCAGGTATTCATATATATATATATATTCAAACAACGATAAATTGCTTGGGTTGCTTGTTGATGTATAAAAATATAATTTATTGAACTTCTTATATGACCTCAATAATAACACTAACACGTGTGCAAACTGTCACAAACACAGAGCACATTGATACTCTTACTGGTGCATGAATGGAACTAATGAATAACAGTTTACTGTTGAAACTATGCATAGCTTAATATATTCTTATAGAGCAAGTTTTTTTGTTGATAGTAATAATATAGCAAGATTTTTTTTAATTACATTTTTTTTATCATGGATTGAATGAATGTCAGATTTATTTTTGATTTGATAAAATGTTTTAAAACACATTTACCTAAAAAGCGATGACTTTTATAATATTATTCTTTTAACACTCGTCAGCCTGCAATAATTCACTTGCAATGTTTTGCAACCTTCACTAGCAGTGCACTTTTCTTAATAATTATAATACGATCCTAAGGTTTGCAAATTTATTGTATGCACTTTTTTTTTAAAATTTTAGTACTGCGTTGATTTTTGTTGGAAATTGTTTAAATTTTTCTTAATTTTTCGACAGAATAATATATCAATGGACGGAAAGGAGGACTATGCTGACCTACCGCCTAACCAGCGACGGAAAAAGCTTGCAGCTAAGGTACAAGAACTCAAAAAACAGGTTGGTTCGCATTCCCTATCGTAGTAACATTTGAAATTAATTAATTGTTTATACTTATGTATTTCAAGCGTCTGATTTGATGATACAAACTCAAGATCCTTATCAATTTATTTAACAAATCTGTTAGCAATAGTTAAATAAGCTGACTAATGTCTCTTCACAGTTCTTCACTGCTGATATAGATTTATTTTACGAATAAACATGGACTGTTATTATCATTGCCGGCGTCTGTGATTACATTGTTGGGAATAACACTAATTGATACTTGCACGATTTTTTAGGTTAATCAAGAACAAGCCGCCATGGATGGACTCATGAAAATGAAAGGCGTATACGAAACTAATCCCGCTCTAGGAGACCCGATGACTGTTGAAGGTACAGATTTTGTATTCCTCAGCTTTTTGATCCTGACAATTATTTTATTTTATATTGTTAGCATTGCAGTTTATAAACATGCAGAAAATTATGAATTTTTCAATGGTATCTATTTAAGTTTAGGTGTAGTAATATACATACAATAATTCACCAAATAATTGATGTTTTAAAATGACATCATTTTGTACATCAAACATTTATTTCTGTTTGATATAAAAATACCCTATAACTATTTTAAAATAACCTAACTTTACGCGTAAAATACCAGACATATTGTTGTTTTTGGACAGCTTATTTTTTTTTATCATAGTGAAGTTTTTGAAACAAATGTATCTTTGTACACTGTAAGGTTTCATATGTTTTTTTTATCTTATCTTTAAGGTCAATTAAACGAATGCAGTCACAAACTGGAGAAGCTTCGAGCGGAACTGGTGAAGTACGGAAATTGGTTAGAAGCTGCATCCGGAGAGAGCGGAGGACCGGGGACTGGAGGAGCGCCTCCTACTTCACATGCGAGACTTAACGGAGGGGGGCATAGGTATGTTGTTCTATTTCCCCTTTGACAATTTATTGATCCGGCTAGAAGACACAAGCGAGATTTAGGCTTCCGGGGTAACACGTGCAGCATGTGTCCATGCCAGGCCTATCGCTGCCTTTTAATTTTTGGACATTCTAAGGGGCTGCTCAAACCATACTGTAATACGTGAATTCCTGATGAAATTGCATACCCCAAGTATTAGAAACAAGCATCTGTTTTCTGCATCTAAATTTTTGTGAAGTTACTTGGTTTCCAATTGAAGGACAGAAAAGTTAGAATGCAAGCATTCAATAAGTGGCACTTGGTTCTAGAGTACAATACAGAGCTCCAGTCATTCCACACTGTTTTATAAAAATACTATTATCCTTTTTAAGTATGTTTTAATGATTGATCCTTTATTTTTTATAGACATTCCATTGGCAGTAATGAAGAATCATTATCAAGATCAGCCAGCGATAGCAGCGTGAGCGCTGTCAAACACTCGGCACCCAACACACCACAACCCCATCACGGGTTAGCAGAGCATTTTTTTTAGTAACATTTCTTACAAAATAAAAGAAAAAGAGGTCTCTTTCATTTGCCATCAACAGATAATGTTGTATTCTTGATATGTCATTTCTATTGAAATAAAAGATTGTAATTAATTTAACTGATTACCCTTTCAGCTCCGGAGGCAGTCCCGAATCAGGACTCGGCACGTCCCACAACAGTTTGGGCGTGAACAACAACAACAATGGACAACTTGGCAACAATATGGTTGCTGCTGCCGGACAAGGTGGCGTAGAGATGGACGGAGGGGACGGTGACGACGGAGAGTTCTACGAACCTGAACCTCTTGCACCGCTCGGAACGTGTAGAGCTCTATATCCGTTTGACGGTAAGTAATATTAACTAACGGGGATGGTGCAGTTGTATGTTTCTAGTTTCCATCATTCAGAATACATCGCACTGGTGCACA
Organism: Himalopsyche tibetana; assembly: GCA_030503985.1. Taxonomy (NCBI): domain Eukaryota; kingdom Metazoa; phylum Arthropoda; class Insecta; order Trichoptera; family Rhyacophilidae; genus Himalopsyche; species Himalopsyche tibetana. The sequence continues at coordinate 36,263,254 of JAPJYX010000014.1, read as the reverse complement.
AACTAATTTTAACAAAACTATTCTTCCCATTTTAATTTTTAAACATCATTCTATTCCAGCAACGTCTGAAGGGTCGATGGGAATGCAAGAAGGAGAGGAGCTTCTTCTGGTCGAATTGGATCAAGGAGACGGATGGACGAGGGTCAGAAGAACAGATCATCGACAAGAAGGATTCGTGCCCACCTCTTATATACAGTGCACGATATTTGCATAGGACGGGTAAAGACAATTAATTCTAGTTTATAAATTATCACACATGTTATCTCTGCTCTGTTTCAAGGAGGAAACAGTGAATATTAAATCGTGATAGTGATAGGAAGTGTTATTAGTGATAGGAAGGAGTGTTCAATTTATTTTAACCCTTTGCTTACCAAGCGGGGATTTATCACCGATCAGATTTGATTTGAAAGAGACCGCTGCGGTGATTTATGGCTGCTTATTTAAGACTCGTGTCGATGCGATATAAAATTGTCTTCGGAAAAATACTATACTAGTTATTGTTCTAATATGACAGTTAACACTCTTATTTGTCATATAAAATAACTTAGATTATTCCACGTATTGTGCTACCAACTGTGACACGTGTTTCGCCTCTTTCAGAGGCATCCTCGGTCAGACTACTTTCACAAATGCTTGCTTAAGTACGAATGATTTTAATTTCTGATTCAGAAATTCCGACATATCAGAAAATGGCAAAAAAACCTTTGGTATATTTGCCACCTATTTTGGCAAATATCTTGGTAAGCAAAGGATTAAATAAATGTCTTTGGCCGAAGTTGCGATATTGTTTTCGTAATTAATTGTCTTGCACTATCCTCCACAAAATTTATCTACAAAATAATCACATTTCCAGTGTTATGTTACATTGACTTAATATTGAATAATTGCTTTTCAGAGAGTCTTGGCCGACCTGCCAAATATGTTAAGCCATTAATAAGTCCTTTGGTGCTGTGTTGACGCAGGGCTGCTGAGAGTGAACAGTGAAATGTTGAGCGAGACTTTATAGGTTGATGATGATTTCCACCAGAGGGAAGCGGTAGACATTTCCTAGATTGAGATGCGAAGTCCTGTCTGCGGTGACATGTTGTGCGTATAATAATAAGTGAATTTTATCATCCATTACGAAGATTTCATTCTGGTTAGACTGTCTTTTATGTTCAAAAATACTTGCTTATATTTTGTACGTGTCATTTAAATCAATATAAACTAATATGTTGTAAGATTTTTTAAAGAATACATACAATATGTGCCTGGTCTCGATTACTCATAAGACTACAAGTCATAAGTTGGATTGAGTGGGAGTTTTTGATCCTTTAAACTGTTTTTCTTTATTGTTTTACAGCAATATTACTGGAAGCAATGAATTTACTTTATATTGCTTAGTTTTAATATGGCTTATTTCCACAGAAAATATTAATTAGTTGTTTGTTTAAACGTAAAATAATTTTTATCTCAAGGTTATTGCCCTGCTAGTTTGAACAATGACTTTTAAATAATAAGCTGGTATTATTGCCTTATCGATTGAATAGTCATCAGTTTTTTTTATTTTAATAATTATTTAAATAATCCAATAAAGGTTTATATAAATTACGTCAGTACTTTTGGATGACATAAAAATACGGTCTAACCCGAATCGTTTGTGATAAGTGCTTCATTAAAATAATTATAAATTAAACTTCCCATTGTAGATTTTTTGTCTAATGATGTCTTATGTGCCGCCGTGTCGCATTATTAGAACTGAAATAAATATTATCACTGTTGTTTATTGCCGTAGCAACATTGGTGCTCGCGGCATCGATAATCAAAAAATATTTGATCGATAAGTGCGGCGGGATTGTTGTAAAAATGCTCAATGTAACAGTGTAAGTGCTTCTAAGCTTGTGTAATAAGGGAAAATTAATTTTCCCCCATCTTAGGTATATTTTTTTTGATGTCGGCTAAATATGAAAAACCAACACGCCCCGTGAAGCGTTTGCAATATTTATGTTTAATTTTGATGCTAGCCAGACATCTGAGAATAAATTAATGTCAATTTAAATAAAAATTCCTAATTTAATTTCTAATGAATAAATTCTGTGCGAGGACTGAAGATAATTTAGTATAATGTATTTTATTTGTATTAAACGTTTTCTTGCTGACCTAAAACTATTGTTTGGTTGTACTAATCGGATATGTATATATTGATTTTATTCTACTTTGACAAAAAGATGATTTTTATTTTAAATCATATTGAATTTATGTAATGCTACTTATTGGACCCTCTTTAAACTTTAATTACATCTTTAATTCGTATAATTTTACTGGCATAATAAATAAAAAGTAATTCTTATCATAAATGTTTGATTCATTGTGATATGAATTAAATTTAATAGGTTTGGAGGTCCGAAATGTACGTACAGGTTTATTCTTTGACTTGCGATTGAGATACGTTCTTGAATTTCGATTGTATAAATGTTTCGATAAAATCAGCTGTCTCTCAATCGGGACTATCTGCCTCTCCACGTATAAAAACTTTTGATTATGTAATCATATTTTGACCCTTAATTGCATCGGAACTACGAGGTTTTTAGCAACGTTAAAAATTAAATTCTGTTCTTTTGAATCAGTTCTCAGATAATATAGCGATATCTCATTTTTTTTCTCTCAAAACTGAATTTGGGTGTGTTTGATCCCAAGCTCCACATATAATTTATACTAAAATATCAATCAGAAATTATCAGTACTCGTCTAAAAATATATTATATTTTGCAAAACACTTAACTGTCATTCTCTCTGAAACAAAGATTTTCGGGTTGTCTGACTGTTTTATTGATGTAGAGATATTTTCACTTTCTAATAATCTGCCTGTTTTTTTAAGTGCTGTCTGCCTGTTTTTTGGTTGAAGTGCGAAATGTCGTACGTCGAAGACTATACCTGTATTGAAAAATGTATAAATTGAATGACACAAAATTGGGGCATTTCTTGAAAGATCTTATTTTATAAGTCATTCGACTTTCATCATCTTGAAGACATTTGTAATGCCCCATTTTTAAAGTATCAATTCTTTATTAAGAACACTTGATTCTTCATGCATTCCATTATTACTTTGTAAAGTTTCGAGTGAGTAATCTTTCAATGAACATGCATTATATATATTTATACGTCATTATTTGTTTAAAGTGCTTGTGACAATACACTTTGACAGTTTATGTTAAAACAGGTGCAGTGACCGCAAAGTTGTTAAATAATTTGGAAAAATTAACCGTGTCATATTTTCTTAATAACTCGCATTCGTAGTTGATTCATGCTGGTAAAAGATCGATCGATTCATGTTATCTATTAATTATATTTTCTAATAATTTCATTATAGTGCAGTTTAATTATATTTTTTAATGCTTTAATTTCACTAGGGAATGGAATGACAGAAATGAATCTTACAAATATATGTAGTATCGAATGACATTTCACAGTTTGTGACGGTAAAAAATGAACCATTCCTTGAATTATGAATAGATATTGATCGATTTGGAATATGTTGTAAAGCAGTCCTTCAGTTCATTTGCTTAGTTATACTGTTTGGTAATGCACCTCTTTTTAACTGTCAATGCGTATATGGCCAATGAATTCCATTGAACAGTTTTGTTTTATCATTTCAAGCCGGTCACCCTGCAATATAAATTAGTTTTATTGTTTACTGGCAATTATGATGTCCTCTACCTTTGTCTTATTAGAGTAATACATAGTTTAAAAATATATTAATTTAAACTGTATTAATAATATTGTATTTGTCATATTGATACATGCCATCTTATTTGATAAAATTGATGATACGTTTGAACTAATTTCCCGCGAGGGGAAATATAGGCGAATGTGTTTATTTTTATGAGAGCTAATGTATATTTTAATGCCTGTACAGTAATCATTTAGTAATAATTAATATCTATGTTATTATAATCATAAATTGAAACGAAAAAATGTATTTTCTTTGTGTACGACCGCTTAAATGTATATAATATAATGCTAGAATTAATCGCCATATTTGATATTGCATTATGTGGTAAATGGTCTACGATCAATATAATATTAATCACTAGTGACGATGCACTGCGTCGGGTCAATTATTCTCCGCGGTCCGCACGCTAAATATAATTGAATGAATCGATTTTTGTGATTATTTATTGTCGGCTTCGAAACTGTATTGTATTTATTCCGTCGCTCGATGCGTATACTATTTAAACAAAAATTTAAACAATTTACCCGCGCAGTAGTATCATCGATGTCATAATATACCTATGTAATTATTTTTAAAAATCACTGACCGATAATCCATTATATCTTTTGAGAAATATATTGAAAATGTATAGATGGTCTAATGCTAACAGATCTTTAGTAATATTTCCAAATTCTACTAGCGACTTTGATAGATATCGACACGCGCTGCAACCCAATGTAGTTTTTGCCTCACGATAAAGAAGAAACATTTCCATTTTTCTCCGTCGATTTTTCCATAAATTCATCACCGTATCTACCTATACAGTGCAAACATTTTACTTACGATTGCCTGACCCTCTTTTCTCTTCCGATGTATTGAAGAGCAGCACTTGTATGCGAAACAATTGAATGATAAATGTACAATCGGAGAGTTTGTATCATTCTTATATCGATAGCCTAGTTCCATAGAAAAATCAGTCAAAAATTTGATGTTTGAGTCCATATTACACATTATATTCAAATACTTCTCTTCTATAGCTTCGCAAAAGTACAACTATGAATAATGACTAGCTTTTTCTCAGTAGACAGATGTTGTTATATGAAAATAAAGAAATAGAAACAATCTTCTACCAATTTCTATTTGTAGTACTATGGAACTAAGTCATCGATATATCGTGTTCACTTGTATAACCGAAGGCCTCTCTCCAATATCTTCCTTTCATTTAAGTATGTCCAGCTTCCTCGTAGCCTTTTTGATAACTGTTATTTACACAAACATAAAATAGTCTGCAGTACGCACGAAGGAAAATCAGTCAAAACGTCTTTAAGCCTTTATCATCGTTTCTAATAGAATTTGAAATAATAATAGCTTTTTGCGTTACGCCATGAATATAACGAATTCACTGTTGTAAGATCTTTACTGCTTTTATCAAAACAATACTGACTTGTCCATCGATATACGAGTTTTATCTGTTTAGTCAATAGTAATGTGTTTATCATCTTAGATATTCAATAATATGAAAAAAATATTACATTTTAATGTTATAAATCGTTTCAATTGCTAATTACTCGTTGACCAACAAAATGATTTCTTGTTGTTATCGGGGCGTCAAAGAATCGCCTAAATATTGTGTACTTTGTTTGTTTCATACAGAGCATAGAATCAAAAGTAAATGTTTGTAATATTTCTATTTGAATCTAATACAAATGATTTTGTGTGTTTAAACTATCATTTATCTCAATTTCGAAGCTTTGGTAGATTATTATCTTCTTAAAAACGATATTATAGATACTTAATCAAATAAATTTGCCTATTACTCATATAACTTCTTCTTCCATTTGTCATTTTTCAGTATTAATGCAGTAGTTGTACATTGCAGTTATTTTTTAACAGCTTTTTATTTCATTAAGAATCAATCTAATTGATTATCCAAGTTCTAATCATGAAGGGCAACTGTTGCAGGTATGAACAATAAGATATCAAATTATTCGGTAGTAATTCTTCAATCACATGTTTAAGATTGATCTAGTATCTTTTTTTTTTTACTCAATCTAGCCATGAAAACTAAACTAAATTAATCGGTGTTCACGATATTTACATGTCTCTGCATCCTTTAAAACATATCTCATTTTAAATAGGTAATGATGCAAGAAATTAAGATTTTATCACAATTTCCTGAATGTGCTTAAAAAAACAGCCTTTGGCAGTAGGACAGTGAGAATATTAATATTATTTTGCTAAACTTATATTTCGTTATTTACATAGCAAAGTAACCTTGGAAGTGCAGTTGAGTTCTTTTCTAACAGCATAAATTTTTATTAACTGCTTTTTAAATTATAAAACACTGCAAATTTAAAATATTAATAAGCCAAGAAATAAATAATAGCTAATTATTTTTTTACTTTATTATTTTGTCTGTAATATTTAACTTACGTAAATGATCATTTGATGTATTTGCTTGTCCATATTTGACTTGGATTATCAGACTTCTTTAAGATTACACTGGCATTTTTACTCTTTCGATAAATATTGGCACTTCTTTCGAAACATGGTTGCGCTCATTTTATATTACACTTTCATATAATATACCATTGCATAATAATATTACGGTATCCTCATACATAGCTGCCTATGTAATTATATCTATGAAATTTAATCTTTCGAGATTATTATATTTTACTATCATTGAAAACTTTATCCTTATATAATTTTGAAGACCTTTAAATGAATTATAATATTAAAATAATGATTGTAAATAAACCTGTGTGCTGAAATTTCAGAGGAAATATGATTTTTTATAACTATTATGTTTTTATTTTCATATTAAAGATTATTTCTTTTTTAATTTTTGTTTTGTTTTATTTTATGTTTGTTTTTAAATTTGCCTCCATGACAATCAGCAGAACAGGATTATTTTTAATTTCTGTTGACTTACTACGTACGTCTATACGTTCTATAACAGATCAATGAAAGTTTGCGGTTATGTATCGATACTGAGTTTTATTAGTCACCATCAAGACAGTCTCGTTGCGTGGATAAGTCAAGGCTCTGAACTCAAAGGTTTTATTACACTTAATGATAATTGTGTCTTCTGCTAATGAATTGTCTCTCCGAGTGTCCATATTGCATCTCTAATTTTAATTTTAAATCATTAAATCCTGTATTGAAAAAAACTATTACAGTTATATTATATTCAATGCATTCTTTTGTTTAAAAAATCTACCAAAAATTACATTGTTTCAATAATTTATCTACGGTTTAGCTGCGCAGTAATTTCAAAGGCTTGCGTTGAGGCTGCGCGGACCGATCAAATATTAATTGAGCAACTGTCTTGTAGTGCACGCTAACCCGGAATGAGTGTGCCGGGGATTCCCAACTGCTGCGCTGCCGCGCATGCGCGCAGCTTAGGTGACGTTGAAATGGACTCATGGTGTTTCTATGAAAACTATTTGTTACATAGTTGCTCAACCTCTTTGTTTACAAAGAGAGTAGGAATATAAGGTTAGGGCTAGAACAGAACTAATGGTTAGCTAATCGCTCTCTACATTCCGTTTTTGGATAGGATGGGTGGAAAGAGGGAATCAAGTCATCACAAACATCCATGCCTTCGAGTAGGAATTTACAAATCGATTGAAAAATCGAATTATAACACTGAAATACATGGATGATAATATTTGAGCCCTCAAGTGGCGACGTGAGCCAACTAGTAAAATGGTAAACCTTTTTTCTTTGACTTCTAAGTACAATCACATCTTTACTTGGTGTTTTGATGAATTGCGTATTTTTATTTTCCGGAGATAACACTATTGCAATGTGTATTAACTGGGGCTACTTCACTTTTACGATACTTTAAGACGCGTAGAATATAACAACGAATCTAACTTATTTTGTTCTAAAATACTGCTTGGCTTACTTCTGATATGACTTTATAAATACCCATCCCATTTGCAGATGAAAGTTATTATGATACTTCCACATTACATAGATAATTATATAATGTGGTTTTTACTCCATAGTATTACAGCATAGTAACAAATAAATCTATATTCAGCAATGTTGGATGTATATAAAATTATTCAATTGAACTTAGACAATATTCTTCTATTTGGATGAAGAATCCATATCCATAGACAATTAATATTAAACAAAATATCAGATTGCTGGCTTCGTAATATTATTGGTAATTTTATTCTCTTGCGAATGTAGAAATATTAAATGATTTTAAACTTCATCTAAAATTCCATTTTATCAATAATTAATGAAATTTACGCACTATTAAATTATGATTAATATAAGCAACGTTGTATAGTTTTGTTGATTAAGTTAGGCTATTCTATTACTACGATTAATACATATCTTTTGTTTCTTGTGCTATTATATTTTAAGTAGCTAATCACGAATGTAAATAATATTGATAATGTAAATGAATATCTAAGCTTTGGCATTCAAATAACTTCAATTATTTTTTCATTCATCAACGAGAAATATTAGAGAAAGACTTTTCTTATGGCTCTAAACGTATCTTAAATCATAATAATTTTGATAATTTATGGTTTGAATCGTTCAAATTTTGTACATTTACCCAAGTTTTGTCACTAACGATCCGGTTTCTCATTTCTGTGCAAGTGCATGGATGATTACATTATTTTATGAAGTCTTTCTTTCTTTCTGAAGAAATTCCGTATTCTTGTCAGGGGTAATTTATTTTCTTTTTTACAAGATATCCCTGGCAACATTTTTATAGTGGCGTATTTAAAATCAAGTTTTCAATAATATCTTCATGTAAATTACGTACTTCAAAAATAATCGTTCCCTTCATTGTTATGAGTGTTGTATAAGTCTTTGTTGCACAGAATAACTAACGTTGATGAACGTAAGAAGAATTTAAATTATTGTTTCGTTTCTCAGCTAGATTACTCTGTTTATACAATTTGATAAATAATTGAAACTTGTTCGTAAGCGCTATGAATAAATTTTTACGCTAAATCATTATGTTATAAGCTATAACTATTTAACCATGTTTTGAGCTTGGCAGTTTCGTTTGCCAATATTTTATTGTGTTAAAGAATGTAAAAGTTGACCGTTGACTATGAAAAGTGTTGTGTATTTGTTGCTGTAGTATTTAACTTTAACTATCCAAAGTCACGTGATATGATAATCTGATGCATCTCCCTAAACATCCTTTTTGATTAATAATCATACAATACTCAATTATTGTCTATGACTTTTATTCAAGAAATACATAAAAGTCATTAAAGATGTAAAAAAATAGTTTTGATAACTGTGTAATAAATTATTTGTTTCCAATTTCTGAATTTGTTTGTATTTATATCATATAATTATTATGGTTTTTAATTTTTAATACGTGTTAGAGTTTCATTTAAAATTTAATATGTACTCCCAGATCGTACAATGCAGTGTCGCAGTGTTACAATTAGGACATGGCGATTAATAAATATTATTTAGGTGCATATATCAACCTTGTAACATCAAAATTGTAACTGACAATTTATAAATTTTACATAAGGTTTTTTAAATTAACTTCGGTAAAAGAATTTCTTACGTGCCATTAGTAAATAGTAATATATGTTCAATGCCTATCCTGATAGTATAATACAATTGTCTGACTACGTTCAGTTCTCTAGATCAGTGATTCTCAACAGGAGTCCTTGTGGAACAAACAATAACGATTCAAAACACTAAAATGTACAGGTCCTAAAAAAGATCAGGCGAATAATGCTTTAAAATTTTTGTCACTGAACCTTAGGCGATATTGAACAATTATTGGCTTAAAACGAAATTTACCGAATTGTGTCACTTAAGTTCTTTTGCCGATTATGGGTCACAATATTTGCACTGGGAAAAATTATTCATTGTTTCTCAGTAAATGTATCCCGATGAAAGTTTTGTATGAACTGCAATGAAGGAGGGGTGTTTAGATGTATCAGAAATCAAATGTGGGATCCATAATTTACTTCTATTATCGGAATGACTGAATTGATTTGTGATTGAAATTATTTTCATACTTGAATACATTATTATTATACAATTACGAATTCTTTTTGAGTAATTATTTGGGTGTCATTAATGCACTTGTTGTATGTCAGTGGAATTTATTGATTTAAAACATGATAAATGTTTGTAAAATGTAAATGGAAATGCTCATAATAAAACTATTTAAATAAATAATTGACTTTCAGTTTTCTTTCTCCTTTATTCTTACATACCGTTGCTATGGATTTCAGCGGCGTAGTCACCTTGTAGCAGAGTCATGCAAACATGAGGGCCGAGTGAGAAGGGGTTCCAAATTTCTACATACATACTCAATATCTTGGTGGCCTTACGTGACATTTGCACGAGGGCTTCAAATTTATTACTAGGCCACTTGTGGAATCGTTGATAAATTATGAACTATTACTATTGTGATGAATTGGCTCATTCTTTATATTTCTGTCGTCGCCAGATTATGGATTGAAAGTTTTTTCTTGTTGATGGATGCAGAATATTTAAAATAAATTAAAAGCTACAGGACGGGATAGGGTAAATAAATAACAAAACATTTTTATATTTTAATATTATGTTTAATTAATGCCATTTCAAAATTCAAATCCATGACAAATCAAGAGAAAACCAGCAGGGTGATTGTAATAAGGGATTTTATATAAAATCTTTGTTATATGTAATTATTTGCTAGATATGAAAATTAAAGTAGAATTTATGCACCAAGAAAAGGATATTCATAAGTTTTATATTTGTATATGAGATCAGTTTTTCATCTCAATATCATTATAATATTTAATTGTAAAAGTACCTACAACATAGCTTCGGATTATGCACTTACAAATTTCATAAATCTTAGAAGAAAATTGACATATTTATTATTTTACAACATAGACATCTAGTGAGCGATGGCCAAACATAGTTCAGTGACAAAATTAGTATGCATAATGAAAATGAAATACTTTTGCTTAGATAAGACTGTTAGGTAAAAAACATGAAAATATAATTACAATAGCATACTGACATCTAGTGGCAAATAGAAACATAAATCACCCAAAAGATTTAGTGAGTTTAACATGTCATAATCAGTCAATATTTCAGCTAAATGAAGACTAAAATATTCTTATGTGCAGTCACTTGTTATTTCTATCAAAGCAATTAAGTAAAGGCATCTTAAAAATAACATTTTTCTCATATTGGCAACCGTTTACTTAACTACAGAAATATTTTGGCTTTCAAATACAATTGCTTTGCTAGTCATTTTAATAATTACTATCTAAAAAGCGAATTTTAAAAATATAATACACAATTTATTATTTCTAAGTATTATGAACTATTTGGTTTATACACAATCTAATAAAAAATATCAATATATGATACAAGCAATGGAGAGTGATAATATTAAAAGCATCTTTTACATTTTAATTTTACACAAGTCAAGCTATGTAATAGTAATGTAATTACAAAAATATTTACACTATTTCTTTAATGTTACATACATAATATTTGAATTAGCTGATATAAAAGCAACATTATTCTGTAATTTGTCAAATTGTGTGCTTTTGTGAACATCAAAACAGTTGATGATATTTATATTGTGTTTTATTAATGAAATCGCAATAGTGTAAATAAGGGGTCAGCAAACTACGGCCCGTGGGTTAATATTACTGAAATGAATTTAATTTAATTCTATAAATATCTTTCGGAAGATAAATACAGTCAATTAAAATCATATGCACGTGGACTTATATCTGTATTTGGCAGTACTTATCAATGTGAATGAACAATTTTGAAAATGTATGTGAAATTGCAACACAGATCATTATTAACAGATGCCCATTTACAAACAATTTTAATGATAGGAAGTACTAAATTTTTAACTCCAGTGTGATAAAATATTCAGAAAAAAATAATTATATTCATAACAGATTAAAATAACAAAGTATTTTAGCTCTACAGTTTAACAACTGTAGAGCTAAAATACTTTGTTATTTTAATCTGTTATAAATGGAGTTCTACCAAGTAAATGCCAAATCAATTAATAATTATATTCATATTTAGACACTTAACTAGTGTCATAAACGTAATCCGATCCTGGCGGCATCGGTCTAATTAACCGCCCAGTCGGATTTTATTGCTTAGAGTCGAAAATGTTGTTTTTAAACAATAAACACAGAAAAAATTTAACAATATTTTTGTTCGGTATACCCAAAAAGTAATTTGTTATAAAAGTGATTTAATGTACGGAGAAAACCATAAACTAAAATTTCAACGAATGTTTCCTCATTACATCTGAGATCTCGCTATATCCGTTATTGTAATAACTGAGTTTGACTGTATTATGTAAAAATATCACTTTCTAACAAAAGTATGTATATTTAACCAGTTTTTTAAATAAAATTACTCATCCCCGCCGAGCCTATATTTTTTACAATCTAGCCCTTTCTAAAAAGTTTGCCGAACCCTGGTGTAAATTATTGAACACACCCTATGTCCAAAATGATTTTAAGAAAAACTTTTTTTCAACACAACATACTGCATATTAATTTTATTACTGTGTATGAATTTGATGTTATTGAAAATGTATGTACATAGTTTATTGATTTATCAATTTTAAATTCACTGGAGAAATTGCTTCAAAGAATTATCGGACATGTGAATTTACTGCTATAGCGAGTGCTAAAATAATTGCGTAATTTTTGCAGGAAACTGATAAGTATATATTACAACATCTTCGATTCTCAATATTTATCTATAATAGATACCCAAGCATAGTTAGACATTTATTTATATACATTTATTATCAAATTAACAAGCTAATTATTATCGTTATGCACATATTTATGAAGCAAGTTGTTCTGAATAATAAAAAATACTTATATAATATATAATGCAGTATTTTAATATCTAACAATAAACATTTATCTACTTAAATTGCAATCCATTGAGATCAAGTTGCTTAAAATTCATCCTCCTGTATTGGCAATATAAATATAAACCCACATCTCTTTTGACAAACTCTATCGACTTATTTAGACATAAAAATTGTGTATTCAATTTAGATTAATTTAGATTTTGAAAGCCTTCGAATTTATCATATAGAAAGAGTTTAATAAAAAAATATACCAATATTTCAGCGTATACTAATAAAAAGATAAATAAAAATATATTTGAATTGTTTACAAGAAATGTTGTATTTATGTGATTTTGCTTTTAAATGCTACATAATATATATATTATGCTTTCTGTATGTCAAGGAAATCTCACATCAATTTAGATGAACTTATTTAAAATGACATTTATCTATCCATCTCTGATCACCATATTGTAATGCTTTCGAGCATGTTAGTATCATTAAAAAATGCATTTTTAGCGTACACATTATTATCTCCATTTAATTATATTTTTGATTCCTTAATAATTATTACAGAAATATACACTTTCATATTCTTAATTACTTCTTTTTATATACAATTATTTTAGGTACATAAGTCTGCAGCATCATTTGTGGCATATAATCAATTAAAAGGAACTAGGTCATCTATAAATGAATTGTATTGGGTATGATACAAAATTTACATTGATTAAAATAAATATGTACAGTAAACTTATCATTGAATCAATTATACGGGAAAGGATGTGGTAAAGAATAGTATTGTCATGAAGATTAATTGAGGTAGGTGTAGAAATGCATAACCTAACCTATACAATCTGCCTTCTCTAAGCTTAATGATACGTCACAGCGCTGCTGTCCTGTCATGTGGTCCTTTCCTTAATTAAAGCCAGTGTTTGTTTCATATTAGTTCTAGAAACCGCCACTTCTACGTCACGGTCAGAACGGTGCTGTTGCATAGAAGTTTGTTCTTTAAAATTATATATGCTAGAATATTTTGACAGAATATAGGAAATGCATGATTTTTAAAGTTAAATAAATACCAAGATTTCATCTGAACTTTATGAAATACTGTTTATTGTGATCAAAATTTACCTCACACAATTTGCCAAAAATGATTCTTTTGTTCTACGCGTCTGTAGAAAAATAATTAGATTTATAAGCAAGTTCTCGAAATGTGACAAATATTTTTTGTATTCAGATTTTTAGGATTTTGTAATTATTGTTTGTATGAATGATACATTACGGTTAGCCATGTTGCGGTTGGTGGTATGTAATCATTAAGCTTTTTGAAATCTTTGCAGGTCACGTTAAATATGAGCTTAATTCCACCAATTACAAATGTACAAAAAATACTGTTTTCTGTTGTAAACTTTGATAAAAATTATAAACCTACAGCCACTGAAATGAATAAAATCCTTGTTATAATACTAATATTGATTAAACAATTCAAATGCTTGTAGTTTACTGAACATATCTCTTTCAATTAAATACTAAACATCTTGCATGTCAATGTTAATAACACCTAGAATAATATGTTTTTATGTTAAATAATTTTCATTAGAGAAAATATTTACATGATATTCAATATTCAGGTACATTTCCTCACAATTTACTGCCCTTTTAACGCGTGAGCACTCGCGAATAGACGGTCACGTCTACTAATTTACACTTAATTGAAAAAATATGTTGCCATTAGTAATATGTACAATGATAAAAGTTTTCTAAAATATTCATGGCAGTACTTTAATTTGTTTCTTTGCACATGACTTAAATGTGGAGATATATTTATGGAATACATGCGAAAAACTGTTTCTTATTATAGTAATTTAAGAATTGATAAATGTTTATTTCTTCTGCATATATGATAATATATATACCATATTTAGAAAAATCATAAAACTGAAGTTGAGTTTATTGAAAATTGTATGATAAAAAAACATTGCCAGCCCTAAGATGAAGCGAATAGCAAAATTAGTTTTGGTAAAGGTTAAATTGAAAAACAGTAGTGTTTATAAATTTAAATATCCATCATAAATATGTTAATTAAGCATGACAATGAAAAATTTAAATAACAAATTACCGCTCTATGATTTAATTCAATTGCAAAGTGTGGCATGTGAAAAAAAAATAATTCATCACTCATGAAATTCAAATTTGCACAAAAATATGTCAAGTTTTCTTGTGTTATGATTTGAAAAATTAGCTTAAGAAATTCTTTTTCTTATGAGAATTATTATTTGCGAAAATAGCAGCATTATTTTGTTTTATTCATTATAATAAAAAAAAATAGCATGTTTAATGAGACATGCAATGTAAATTTCTTCATAAATATTCATATTTATGTTAAATCTACATAAATATATTACCGTTATTAATTCGGGCATTAAAATATGATATTTTTTGATATTTATTGCACAAATATAAAAAAATGAATAATGTGTTATACTATAAATGATGTATTACTGTGTAACATTTAAATCTTTAAAGTTCTTACAGATTATATTGGTAAATGTCATATACTAAAAGATTGTAAAATAAGGTGAAAATTGAACATAATATATATATATATATGTAAAGATGCTTGTCCTTTATCGTGGTGTGATGATGTCATTTCATATTTTAACCCTTTGCCCGCGTCACCAAATTTAGCGAACATGCCTTGTACACGGCTGCTTTTTTGCGGATTTTGTTATCGCGTTTTCGATTATAAATATAGGTTGTAATATTTTTTCAACTAATCAAATATGTTGATTGCCACCCAAAGTAACTTTTTCAATTATAAAATACAATATATTTCTTGTATTTTTGGTATAATTCTACAATAATCATTCTTCATACAATTTCGGCGTGACGTTGCCATATTGCAAAATACCGCCACACGCGACCGGGAACACTGCGCCACCACCATACCATGCTTATAATATTAAATTCTCGGAACAATTTCAATTTCACCCGCACTCGATCGCTTATTTACATTATCCAAAATCTTGCATTGGTGATGTAAGTTCACAGCGTGTTCCAGAAAAAAAATATTTTAGCCTATATTAAATCTTTTTTGACTAATGCAATATATTGAATTTGGTAAAATATACATTTAGTAATATTTTCAACCAAGTTATGCAATTTGAACACAATAGATAGCTCTTATATAGGGTTTGAAATTTCCATGACATTCATACGTGTCACACGCGCTGAGGGCATGTTCGCTAGGATATGAATAGATGTCATACGCGGTGAAAAGGTTAACATACACTCAACTCTTTTTTTTTACACAGAAGAAATGCTCCAGTAAACAACTAAGCAATGTGTAAAAAAATGAATACATAGAGAAATTGAAGATTGGTTCTCTAAATTTAGAAAACCGTGTTATTTGAAAAAAGAACAATGTTGTTGGATATAAAAAGGTAATAATGAAAACCCAACAGTAAAATCTAGAAACAAAATGATACTATTCATCGCAACCTGATAACATACGCACACATTTACAAGGGACCGTAGGTAAATACCTTTCATCCAGCGGTGGGCTGCCAATATGTTAACAAGGGACTCGCTTTATATAAAAGCAATGCTCGGTGTTCTGGAGAAGCAGTGAGTTTTTTTGTATCACTCCGATAGAATTACATACATGCAATACTTAAATAAATTTTTACTTAATACACTTATAATATGTAAGAATATGCAATTTGCCGTAAACTCATCAATGTAAATGGCCAAAAATGTACTACTGTATATACTGAAGCTGTCCTAGATAATATATAAGTCAGAAAGTGCAGTTATATACTAACTTGATCTGAGAATATTGTTTTCTCTTAAATTAACAAGGGGCTCGGCGGCCTTAGTAAAATTTAGCAAGGGGCTCGCGCGAGCCCCTCCGAGCCCCCTCCAGCCCACCCCTGCTTTCATCGCAAGAAATATCATGACACATAATGTGCTAAAATTTAATGAAGACTTTTGTTTATTATTATCGTTCTGTTGTTAATTTTTTTGTCATTAGGAAATCGGTTATTTGTGTATTAATTGTTTCTGGGAAGGGTGCTAGAACTATAATTTGAGTAAAAATATAGTATTCGTTATTTTTGGTGTACAGTGTTAAAAAAGAGTAGGGTGTACATAAAGTTTTAGTCAACTAGCATTATATTCATTATGAACAATAAAATTAAAAACACCCACTGTTGAGAAATTAAATATTCGACTCAAATGAAGTGATCATAACACTGACTGAAAATTCATAAGATATAAATGTCCTTGACAATCAAGTTTGGTTTATTTCTAAGGTAGAAGCTCAATAAAGATACATGTTATATTGCTTGCAATTAAATATTTGTTTAAATTAAATTAGGTATCATAGCAATGTTACATAATGATTTTTTTTTGCTATATTAGTTTCTGTTGTAAGCAGAAAGTAGTGTGAAACTATTTTTAATTATTTACAATACATAAAAATATGTAATTTTAATATTATGTACAGTTCGTTAACTTTCAAAGCATCATCGGCATTAAGGCTAAGTCCAAAGCCAACAGTCATTGCTATGCATAGCTCTGCGCTTGATCCAGCGAAATACCGGTGAGCTTATTTCCCTTTTCAACCCAATTCCTCAGTCTTCCTCTAAGTTCCTCCAGACTCTTTGATTTTGCCTTATTAATCCTTTTATACTTCACGTCTTTAGGTTTGGTAACGCTTCGATGGTTCGACATAACTCTGTTGTAAGTGGTGACTTGATTTCCTTTTGCAGACTTTTCCAGAGGGCACTCCCCAAGAAGTAGACTTCCATCCAAAATATGACTGTCTGATAGGTTATCATCGGAATAAGCCAGATTTGAAATCTGTCTTTTAGGAACATAGCTGTAAGCCCATGCAATCTGTTGACACATAACATCAGTCAAAGCGTTTGCGTCCAAATTTTTTGTATCCAGCTTGACAATTTCTGTTGTGTTTTTAGCTGCTTCTCCAGAAACCTTTTCGCTTCTCATTTTAAATATGTCTCTTCGATTTTGCGCTTGAGTCATAAGAGCGTTGGCATCTTCTTTATCAGCGTTTCCGTCTTTGAAAATATCCTTTTCGGTACTGTTTTGGGCACTCAGTTTATTTGGTCCTCCATCGCCGTCCGGTTCTTCTTCGACACTGTACACTGTTTCTAATATTTCAGGCCGTCTCAAAAACCCATTCGATCTTCTGACAGATGTGTATTTTAAATTGGGATCTATGGCATCTGAAATCGATCTAACGATAGTGACAGAATCCGTGGACGCCGATCTAAATCTGGGTAACATGTGGGATAGATTGTTGTAGTCTGAATCTAAGTCTTCCATTATCACAGCCGAATCTGAGTCATTCAAAGAATCGAAATCCGCTACAAGATTTGTTTCGTTGATCAAATCTCTATAGTCTACTATTGGGTGAGCTGGCTCCAGGCCGTTATCCAAGAGCTTATTTGTCAGCGATTCTATGATTCGTTGCTGTCTCATAATTATGGTTTCTCTTTGAGCTAAAAGTGCGGTGATTTCTTTCTGTTTTCGTATAAGACGGGACTCGAACAGTAACAGTTGACTCGACAAAGATTTAAGTTGTTCTGCTTTCTCGCGTTGAACTCGTGAAGAGATGTCTTCTTGAATCTTGTGGGCACGTCTCCATATCAGTAGCTGGTGAGCTTGTGCTCTATACCGCATTCGGAGATCCCTGAAAAAAAAATCAATAATATTAATACATAATGTGGACACTTATACTCTTAGTGGCTTAATTCATTGGTCAGACTAACAGAGAATCAAAGTTAAGGTTGTAAAAAAGGTGGTTTAAAAATTCGGCGCTATTTGCAAAAGGAAGTAAAGAATTTATAGCAACTATTTTGTAATTTTAAACGTCAAATTATAGTCAATCGAATGATTCTTCACAGAAAAGCGAATTTTGTTAAAACAAAAAATGGAAATTTCATTAAAAAATAATTATAGGCAACATCCGATTCCATTGAAAAAATGTACGTCGGCGTTATAAAATAATTACTTTTACGCGGTATGTAAATTTTTCTGGATTTTATCTTTGAGTTCACGATCGACTTGGTACCACATTCCAATGTATCGGAATTTCACCCCCTGTAGCTTACTGGTAAAAAAGCCTGCATTGCGATTCAAATGCGTAGGGCTCGCTCGATAGTCCTTATAAAAAATGAATCATGTCTTTTGATCAATTCAACATGATATTAAATTATAAATTAAAGACATACTCATCTTTAGGTCTAGAACATGGGCATTTATTTTGTAATGCAGTCCTCGTTGAGTTTTGACTGTAATGGTTAAACATTCTTTGATGTCTAAAAAATACGTCTCTCATTTATGAAATATAGAATCTATAGTATCGGGTATAAATACGCGATAGTAATTTATGAACAATAAAAAAATCCCATTAAATACATTGTATACAGAAATAAAATTATATTACTGATAATTTATTTCACGACCAATTGAAGTGTTATCTCGAAAAGTGACTATTTTTAAATAGTAATCATAAAAAGTATTTTGTTAACAATAATTTAATATACTGCCATAAAACGTTAAATTAATGTATTAATGTAAAAATTAATGTATTGAGTTCTGAATGCAGAACAATATATTTAAACACAATCAATCGTCTGACAAAAACAAGCTCACTCATATTACATGTAAATATGTACATATTTGTTTTGATATTTAACCCTCCAGAGACGAGACCTTTTTTTCGATAAAAAAAATATTTGTTTAGCCTTATTGAAGTCACGGATAACTTTTATTCCTAATAAAATTAAAAACAAAAAAAACGCCAAGTCGTTGTACATATAGAAACCCTGCATGACTATATGATCATGCTCATCCTTTTATTACCGTATAATATTGTGTATGGACAGTTGTAACGACAAAAGTGACCATATGGGCTCGCAAACATTCGGGGTTGAAATATAGCTAAATGTGAATTTTTTTAAAAAATATTTACAATTTGACCTCTTTAGATCAACATAATTTAAATACAAATATATTAGCAAAATAACTGTAAATAATTTGATGTTTTGATAAAAAAATAACTAACAGTTTCAAAGAGTTCATTAAAAAAAAACGAAAATTCAAAAAATCGCATGGGCTTTTGGTGGCCGTTTCTGTCCCCGCGGCTGATGACTAACTGAAGTCTGTACCCTTCTTAACCAAATATAAGTTAAAGCAACGATATTCAGGTAGAAAAATGATGAATAGTGGGATCAATAGACAACGGTGTTTACTATTACCATATGGTCACGCTCGTCCTTGGAGGGTTAAATAAGTTATACATACTAAGTCAATTTCACGCTTTTAAGCTGTAGAGATTTTTTATTTCTACAACTACCCAAAGACAATTAGAAGACTTAACGTTTTTGAGCTGTAAACATTTTGATTAATTGCTGTTTATTTGTTTGTCTTATTGTTTATCACTCCGAGATATTCGAAAAAGTCGATTACCTAAAATAAGGTTTTTTGAAATGACGTTTTCTGGCAGTATACCGACAGTATATAAGCATATTGGAATTACAGTAATTTTGCAATTCACCAATTCAATGGCATTATTGCAATTTATTGAGATAAAATCAAGGCGAAATACTAAATAATGTAATCTGAAATTAGCACGAGGAGAAAAGAGATAAAAACATCTAAGTTGAAGATTTCAAAACGAATATTAAATTGACAACAAAACCAACAGCAATGATATAATATTATGAACTTGCCAGGTATTTTAGAGCTGTGGGCCTGTTCATGACCAAATGGGATTAAGTACAGACTTCCGAAACCGTGTCACGGTTTGCTATTTGGAATAAGGATCTAAGTCCAGTTAAAATTGTCACGTAATGAAGGTTTGCGTTTGAAGTATGTCTCTGACAAATATCGGCAAAAAAGGGAAAACCGTTAAGTAGATTTAACATGTTTTGATGCTAGTAGAAGGTATTGTGGAACAGTACACACGATATTAAAATATATATTGTGTATCTAACTATAGTTCAATTCAGTCAGAAAAAAGTATTCAAAAATCATGTGTAAATCACTTCCAAATTCAAGTATTCGATGGATTATCCACGATTTAATTTGGCAGATATATTGTAATAAATGAGACATGCATTAAAAAAAATTGAAGATTAAATTTGATTATTATAAATAGAGACTGAAATTGTTATGTCCGTAACGGTCAGCAGTAGGACTGTAGTAAGCGTAATTGTCAATTATTAAGAGAAAAAGTGAGACAGAAATGTCACAGAATTGATTCTGAACCGTATTCCTTTAAATTTGGAATTATAAATACACTAAACGCCATATTATTTGATATATTAAGTAGAATGAAAATGAATTCATGTAACGTAACAGTAATATCAAAAACTGTAAATATTTTATTAAAATATGTATTCAATAAATTTGTAAATCTAATGCAGCGATTTAAACAACATACGATAACTATTATCAACTTCGTAAATGTCAAATATTTATATTGTCATAAGTGATTCATATGAATCAACTGTTGGTTTTAAATGAATTGACGTTAAACATGGCATGAAAACAATTATTTTATGTGTCACAAGTACATGAGGAGTGTGTGATCAAAAATGACCAGATCCACTTTTTTCAGAACAGAGATAAGTACACTTTTCTTATAAAAACTTAGACACAGGGGAAGGCTGGAGGGGGCTCGGAGGCCCTTGTTAGATTTTACCACGGTCGGCGAGCCCCTTGTTAAATTAATAAAAAAACAATATTCTCAGATCAAATGAGTACATAGCTGTAATTTCTTACATACACTATCTACGACAGCTTCCAGTATACACAGTTGTACATTTTTAGCCATTTACATTGATTAGTTTATGGTAAATTGCATATTGTTGTATATTTTAAGTGTATTAAGTAACAATCGTTTGCTTATTTAAAAATATTGCATATAATTTCAAATGACTGATAAATTACTTTGAAATTAAGCGAGCCCCTTGTTAACGTATTGGCAGCCCACCGCTGCTTAGACAGTTTTGTTTTTAAGTCATACGTTGACCCAGCGGTAGACTACCGATACATTAAAGAGGGGCTCGTTCAGTCTCAAAACTATTCGCGGTGATCCGGGGAAGGGGTATTTTGTTTTTATAAATCTTTCGAATGTTACCATAATACAAAGTTACATTATGAAACAATACGCAATGTACCTTAAAACAATAATTAATAGCAATGGCTGAAATGGATTTAGGCGTGTTTGAATCCCAAACTCTTAATATGTATTTAACAATTTATTTAACCGCGATGTACTTTTAAGTAATGAAAATTATTACTAGTAAAGCGATGTTTCCTATGATATATCAATGCTCGTGATGTTTTATTTTTTATATATTATTGCCTTTTCACCAAGTATTGACATTGAACACATAATAAGCAACATTAATATATTTTATAATATTATTATTCTTTTAGTCTTAGCCTAGTCCTTTCCCGCGATAAAATGTGATAAAGTCAACTGCTGTTTTATCAATCAATTGCCAGTAAGAGTTTACCGTGTAGGAAACTTTGGACATATGACCAATATTTACCTTATTATTTTTCTAGCCTCTTCAAGGGTCTGGGCTTCGGGTGGCTGATCAGTGAGTGATGCAGCCATTGATATATCAGGTTCTGTAGGGCTGTTTAGAGCGGATTCACTGCGACTGAAAGAGATATAAAAAACACATCAATTATTAAATTATATTTTTTTATATTTGTGTAGATTTATTTGGTGATCATTTGGGCAACAAATTGAAGAACTCGATTGTATGATGAAAGCCATTTGTTTCAGTATTTTTTTTCAAAAAGTTCGTAGTTATAATATGAGCCTTTAAGAGGTGAAATTAGCCACCTAGTAAACTGGTAATTTCAATATTTAAATCCTTGATTGCGAAAAACAATCGGGACGTACTGAATATCAAAGCAAATTTAGCCACAGCAGTTTATAGCTATTAATAAATTTAATGGAAATTTTTATTGGTTCAACAGATGTAATTTATTAATTATGCCCACGATGACTTATTGCAAATGTTTTCCGTGGATTCAGCTTTAACTTAGTGGAAATTCATTTTGAATAGAGAACTAAACCAATGAGCCCTCGAGAGGATAAATGAGCCAACAAGTAAAATGGTAAAACTTTTTTCTTGGACTTTTAATTACAATCACGTCTTTACTAAATGCTTTCGTGGATTGCATATTTTTATTTTACAAATATAACACTATCGCAATGTGTATTAACGTATAAACTGAGGTTATTTCACTTTTAAGATACTTTAAGACGTGTAGAATATTACAAAGCATCTAACTTATTTTTTCCTAAAATATCACTTAATTCACTTCACTTCTAATAGACCCATATATTACTGTATTAAAACAATAATATTTAATATTTATACCCAAGTAAAGAGTCCAGATGAAGATTTGAGCTTCGGAATACAGCACGGAAACATGCAGCATTTTTTTTTAATCAACTTCGATCGGTTTGTTGTTCAATACGATACAAAAATCAAAAGTAAACTTTACTAAAGCTAAGATTCGATAATATATTTTAAAATGTACCGAATCATACGGTGTTTCACTGTTAACTGAAGCACCATCGTATTTGCTTCAAATAATCGGCTTGCACTTTAAAAATCATAATACGTAGATAACGAGTTTAAAAATTAAACAAGTACCTCGCTTTATCGTTGCACTGCAATTGTTAACTTCTTAGAAAAAAGGGTAAGTGAGATTATTTTCGGCTAGAAAGAGGTCAAGTTAATTTACACTTTCTATTAAAAGCATTGTTCTGCTACCGCGTATGAACAATAATGAATGAAAGGGGAAGTGAAATAATAAGGTACAAGCTAGGGGGCTCGACCGTTGAATCAGTAAACACAAACATAACTAATGAAGGACTATATTTTAGTAGTTCATCACCTCTCCGTTTCGATATATGTATACAAAACATTGTGGTACATATTTCGCCTGCTATTTACGTATAATCAAAATATACATATCTTAATGTATAATAAAGTACGCACTTTTCTAGTAAAGGGCGCGAAATAAAACACATTTGTCGTGTTGTTCAGTGAAAACGTCGTTAGCTTTGGTCTCAGTGCTCACTGGCTCGAGTCCCAGCTCGGGCAGTTTTATTTACCGGGTGGTGTGTGAGTGTGCTTAGAAACGCGTCTTTTTACACAGACTCATTCTCGTTTTAAGCTCATTTTAAAGCATACACACCACCCAAACGTGCGTGAAAGCGGCTTTGTGTAACGCTTTCTAAAAATGATCACACGACGTTCGGCGCTACATTTTTAAAATTTATGAAAAAGAAGGGTACATCACGGTAATTTAAATTGTTTATAAAATATAGTTTTTATGAATACATTAAATGAGCAGAATATTGAGTTCATAAACTTACCACGGGAGATGATATAATTTATATATAAAACAAACATTTTGATTTTAAAGTTAAGATCCTTTTAAAATTAGCGAAAAAACACTAAAGGTAACGCAATTAGTAGAATGAAAAAAAATATCAAATTTAATTTTATACACGTGGTTTTTTTCGACAATTCATAATCAATAAATTGCTCGAACGAAATTTTCCACCATACAACAAAGATATTTGCTTATTATTATTAATAATTCAGAATATTTATAATGTTAAGATTATAATATCATAATTCGAGAAAATATTCCATATGTTAAAAGTAATTATAGAAAATTTTGAAAATACTTTCAAGGAGGAGATTAAAAGGTCTGGGTAAATTAATTAAATTACGTTTGCGGAGAACGAATGCAAAGACGAAAATTAGAAAATTAATTCAAGGATCATTAACAGGAGGATTGTTTTTGGTGCTGTAACTTGTCGGCATCTGCCAAGGCCTCGCAGACATTAGAAATCAAAGTGAAATCAAATTAAAAAAATAAACAGTCAAGATGGAAATATGTTAAACAAGGTGCTTCAATATTATATTTTCGTATGTGATTCATTTGAAAAATTCAATAATCAAATTTCGGAGTTTTTTGGTGTTGATCAGCAGGGCCGGCGCCACCATACAGGCGAAATACGCAACCGTCTAGAGCGCAAACCATTATGGGGCGCATAAATGGAGTATTAACCCGTCAACAGCTAGAAAAAAATAACGTTTTTTGTCCTGTAAGCTAGCAATTTTCTAAAAACTAATAAAGGAAAACTTAATATTCATTGAGTCCTTAAGAGATGTCGGACCCTTTTTGAATGATGCAAACTCTAAAAAATATTTATTGACGTCGTAATAATGACAACACACTGGTGGGTAGCGTGTGTGGTAAGTAGGTATGCGACACACCGGTGGGTCGTTAGCTTTAGAGTGGTTAAAACTGTTTTATATACTCTAATAATAATAAATAATAGTTATATTTAAGTTAGTAAGTTATATTTTATTTTTGTATTTGTTCGTTGCAATTTTGTATCATATTCTATATGATTTGATAAAGAGAGGTTGAGCGACTGAGTAACAAACAGTTCACGTTGATAAACTTCTGTTGAGATACCTCCTTTAGGAGGCTATATGTACAACATTGGGAGTGGACATGGATTTATAAAAAAAAATATAATGATGCCGAACTGTTTATTTTTATTATTTCGAAATAAATGGGACGATTTGTTAATAAGGGGGCGCGCCAATAACCGTTGCCTAGGGCGCCAAATAACCTCGCGCCGACACTGTTGATCAGTTGCTCAATCTCTCTTTTTTACGAAGAGAAAGCATATGAGGGAGATTTTCTAGATATCAAAAACACCCAATGCCTTCGAACAGAAATCGACAAATCGATTAAAGAAACTGCTTTCCGTCCCGGGACCCGAACCCGTGAGATCCGTCACAAACTGTTAATTAATATCAATTTTTTACCATGTCTGCTCCCAATGTGGAGCATATAGTTTATCTCATCAGAAGTGTCTCTACGAGAACTGTTTATTACTCAGTTGCTCAACCTCTCTTTTTCCAAAGTGAGTAGAAATAGAAGGATAGTGCTAGGACAGGACTAGTGGTTAGCTAATCGCTCTCGATACGCCCCGTTTATAGGATAGGATGGGTGGGAGGGAGGAATTCAAGACATCACAATACATCCATGCCTTGGAATAGAAATTCATTGATTAATTGAAAAATCAATTTATAAAACTGTCCGTACTGGGATTCGAACCAGTGACCTCCGTAACCCAAGCCAAAGATGTTGACCACTCGACCACACAGGCGGCAAATAATAGTATTCGTTAAATAATACAAACATTTATCATAACAGCTCCCATGTATAAAATAGTGTCTTGTTATTTTTTTCCTGTATATTTATGTGTTTACTTTCTTTTTTATCTTTTTTCGCAATGGTTGTAACTTGTAAGATTCAAAAAATAAAATACTCTTTTGTGCTTATTCCACATTTATTTAATAAGATCTGAACCCGCTTAGTTCTTCTTAGTTGTCAGATTCTCAATAAAATAAAACACTTTCATGCCCAGTAACACTAATTAAATATACATATTTGTCAACTCGGTGGTCTAGTCGAAAGAGGTTTACCATAGCGATTAGGTAAAGTTGGGCTGAAGTCCTGGATACTCAACATTAAATAAGATTTTTTTCAATTTTAATTTGAGATCTTAACAAGGGTGTGATGTATTTATATTATTCTCCCCGAAATAGTCTGAAGTAATTGTGGCTAAAATTTAAAAAATCTAGCGCCTTGACCGTTAGATGTAATTAAATAATATTGTAGCTCAGGATATAATAAAATGGAAACGTAATAAATATCGGGATGCCGTAGTATTGACGACTTGGGCATTAGGTTGACAATATAATACGTTAAGACATGTGTCAACAATAGAGATCCTTCAGTTTATGTGAAGGTATTATATTATATGTCGGAATGAATGTTTCGGGGAGAATGCTCGTTAACCCATTGTGTGCCGAGCGCGACAAAGGCGATGCGGGAGTACAAAATACTGCCACGAGGCTGAAATTATAATACGTTACCCGTTTCGTTTCCTATTGGAGAATTTCGCTACGAAAAGTCGGGACACGTTGTACAATTATTATTACATTCGCCGCACGTTGGCAATTACAACTATGTATTGAAATCAAGTATACCACGTGAACAGTTGTGAGACAATAGTGCGCAGTGGTAGATGTTTTGAATATGGTTTGATTTTATTATTATTTTCGCACTGTAGAATGTTGCCGTGTGCGAACCTCGATTACAACAATTAAAAATATTTTTTAATTGAAATAAGAATTTAGACCAAAAGACACGCAAAGGCTTAAAGTCGAACAACACTTTCTTCAGAAGTGTAACTTTACAGGACAGCCTTTAAAGTTTTTTTTGTTACTATTTTGTTACTTGATAAACAGATGTTTATTTGAAGCCAAATGTTAATATTTTATAATCTATTTTGTATTGTAAGTTTATATTGTTTATGGTGATACTTAAATATTAACTTTTGGCCTTACAAAATATTCAGCAAAGACAACTTTAGATTTTACTGGTGATTTAAGAAACTAAAAACGTTTATTTGACTATGTGGTGAAAAATTACATTATCAATAAAAGCAATAAAAAAAAAAATTGTAGATAACGTTGTTCAACTTTTGGCACTCGAGTCTGCGCCTTGCATTTTTTAATACAATTTAAGATTGAATTTGATTCCCAGTACAGATATTCAAAAGATTAGCCTACTGGGGCCTCAAACATTATCATTATCAAATTAAATATTTCAACAATTTTAACATGGTAAAAATCTTATTGAAAATTTGTGGTATTGAATTTAGTGAGGAATCACAGAGGACGTCACACGTCAACCTTTTTTTAGCTACCGTCACCTTTTGCATACTTTTTTAAAAATAAAATTTTCCTTACCGCTCCAACAACATCAAATTAATTTAATCCAGCGTAAGAGTCAGTTAAAAAGTTTACAAAATTTTAAATAAATTTCCAAATCCATGTCGGAAAATTGTTGGAAAAATCTCCAAAACATTGCCAAAACGGGGTCGGAAAATTTTATTTTTTTAGGAACAAACAAAGATCTCCAATTTTTGGGTGATTTTGAAACGATTCAGTCTAGAAAAAACAAAATCACAAAACGCCCACTTTTGTAACTAAACCAATATAACATTATGTCTTTCTAGGTTTCTAAGCTGAACATGAATGTTTTAAAATCTATTTGTTTCATTTTTTTATTCTTATTTTCTTCGTCGATCTTCAACGATAGTGTCTTCGACGACTATTTATGTAATTCAGGCAAAAACCAGTTTAAAATGAAACTTCAATTGAGTTCTTAAATATAACAGCTAATGATTTCTGTCACATACATGTCTTTCTTTACGTCGATGTTAAATTGAAACAAAACTGTATTTGATATTGGTAATGTCGTGACTTAAACCAGTAGTCATCTGATCGCTTAGGTAAAGCTTTTAACGCTAAACCATAGTAGACGCCGACAGTAATTAAGAAGAGGTAATATTTAAAAAAAAAACTTTAAACAGTATGTATCACTTGTATTATATTTAAATACGGCTGTATGCCTTGTGCATGGTTTGCTTCGAAATAGAATAGAAATAGAGTTCTCTACTAGAAATAAGCCAATGAAAATCCATAAATCACGAAACCAATTGAAACGTTAAGCTGTCAAAACTTTTACTTGTGTATTTGTGGGAGTATCTCTTAGTTTATCTTTGAATGACAGTGGCGTTCTAATTAAAGTTTGTCCGTTTATCTGGGTTTGCAGAGCAGATTATAAATGCTATTTTTGATTTATCGATTGGATTGACATTAACTCGGTAGATTGAAATAATGTGAATTGTGTATTAATTCTCATTGTAATAATGTGTATTTGTATCTCAGTATATATATAAAAGATGGATTTGTCCTGATCTGACGAAATAAAGTTATGAATTAATAAACAGGGGCAATTGCTTGTCTTTAAGTCTGCATTAATTATAATTTTTGGATAAAAAAAAATGCAAGAATTGATATCAATGATTTCTTATTCTGTACTTTTGTCAATAATTGTGTCACTTACTAACTTTTGCTAGTACGTTTACGATATGCTCAACATTGGGAGTGTATTTAGTCGAAAGAATAAATTAATATTAGGTACATTTTTAAATTTCTAAAATGAATCAGAAGAAAGCAATTAATGAACGATAAAAAGTCTAAAACGTGTCCACTTTTTGCTACCGCACTGCTGACAGTGACAAATATATACTTGTTGAATAAACGAAGCTTATTTATTTGAACAAAGTTTATTGTATCCGAAAAGTTTCAGAATCCGAAATCAGATACTAGGGTAAAAGCTCGGACAGGCAAAATCATAGACCCAGGAAATTACATTTGTATAATATAATATTATAAACGTATGTACAAAGTTACATGAGGGTAATGCTTAATACTTTTGAAATAGAGCGGGGATTTAATTTTAGGATTTATGAAGGTATTTGTAATCTTCCCCTGTTTTGTTTTTAAATATGAAAAACATTGATCTTTTTTTCGAAATGATTTATTATTATGTTCGTGCATAAAAAATACCAATTTTATTCTTGCAACATTATACGGTATTATATGTCAGAGGTTTCCATGCTGTGGTCAGTTGTACTAATAAAGTATTTATTTTATAATTTTTATAACACCTCCATTGGCAACAAATGGATAATATTCGTGACAAAATAGCTAAGCTTGTTTATTTCATCACTGCGGTTTTACATTTATGACAGGTTGGTATTGATACCTTGACATTATACAAGCGACATCGTGGTTTTGTATATTAAAAAAAGTACCCGACACAATAAAACAAGTTTTATTGTTAGTTCATATTCATATAAATAGTTTACGATTTTTTTAAAAATGCATACGACATATTTTTGTTGTTTAAATATTTCATTTTATGTGTATGTCAGACGCTAGTTTATGAAACTTTAAAATATTTTTTCTAATGTGAGTTCACACTTTTATCTGTCAAGTTTTTAACATTTTCATTGGACTTGGCGGAAACTTTCCAGAAACTAACTTTTAATATGAAATTAAAACTGCTATCTTTTTATAATTAAAAGACCATATGTTCCACACTGGGAGCGGACATCGATTTGAAAATATATTTATAAAATTATTAGGGTGTAACAAACATTTCGTAATATAAATTCGAAAGTAATTTATAGATAAAGATACGAAATATGAATCAGTGATTGCCTATAATTTAAATGTTTAACACCTTTTACAAATGAATGAATGATTTGAAAACTTCATCAAATAACAATTAAGGTAAGTTATTTGCCAAATGGCTAAAACAAGTACCATACTTTTAAATGAAATCCAGTGCGTAATTTTTATTTAATGTCATAATAAAGATTTTGACGGATTTTATTTATACATAAAAAGGAAAAACCCTTTGTGAAGACTGATTGAAAGCGTCAGTTAATGAAAGTGTTAACCTATTATCATTTATTTTTATTTTTAACATAATGATAATACAACTCGGCTTAAAATATTAATATCACATTCAGTGAAGACAGGATCCGGTTTCGGGCAGAATGATATATTATATATTATTGCTTAGAGTCAGTCACGCTTTTTCATCAGGAATCAGGATCGTATTGACTAGCTATAGTCAAAAACCAGATATTCATTCAATTTAGTTTTGAATGAAACATTCAGAATCAAAGAGATGGTATGAATTCATTTTCAACGGTTGACTAAAAGGGTTGACGTGTAATCTTTCATTTCTGGAGACTTATGTTAAACAAGAACTCTGTTCAGAAAGTCGACAAGGACATGCAAATATAACACATGTAAGTCGGAGAGTCGTGCGTGGGAAATATTGGTTTATAATATTATATAAAATATAATGCAATAATCTTTGGTTTTGAACGTCTAATACAACTATATATATTTTTTTATTTAAAAGTTAAAATAATTTTTAATGCTCTAAATTAAGGTAAAAATATTTTGTAGATTGAATTGGTATTGTAATAAGGTGAAAAAATAACAAAGTATGTATTTTAGTTCTACAAATATAGTTTTACTTTTAGTTGGTAACCGTTTTGGCGTATGCTTATGACTCACAGTTAGTATACGCCGAAACAGTAATGAAATAATATTTATATAACTAAAATTCTTTGTTATTTTTAAACCTTATTAGTTATTTTGGCAAACTAATCAACAAAAATGTATATTCTCCACAACATAAAAAAAATAAAATTGGAATACAAATCGAATATTGGATGGATATGTGAGAAAAGTATATTCCACAATCAAAATTTTACCAAACAGAAATAAAACGTTTAGCGGTATTCAAAACTTAAACAAATCAATAAATTGGACATATTCATTTACATACATGTATTGTATATTTGAGCATTAGCCTTTCAAGCGTGAGAATGATTTTCTTTTCATATAAAGTTGATAAACTATAGCAATCTTCATGATGTAAATATATTCAAAGAAAAATGTTTATTGGTTCATTCCTCTGTTTCAATGAAAGTTCTTCATTTTACATGTCGATGAATCATTAGTAAATAACTCAATAAATATATGCTCATATTTTTACAGTGAATTTGATGAACATTAATCATTATTTTTTAAAATATACTTTATAAAAAATATACTAGATATACTTCGCACACCCTTGTGCCAATATTTATATCGTAAATCCTACTTTGGGTAAAAATTTTCAGCTCGACTTCCCTCTTGGTTTCCCGTTCAAGAATTTCTTCTCATCTCGTTCCCAAATCCTTTTCGAAAAATTCTTTTTCTATTTGCATAGAATAAATTCCTACAAAAATACTTGTTAAAGGGATGTACATATATTCGAATACAAACTTATTCATGGTATAGAGAAAATAACACTTTCGCTGCCCAGCTACATTTTTATGTTGACACGTGACTTATCACACACGCTAAAGACAATTATGTAAGGATAATAACGATTATGATTATTTTTACCTTGCATACGACTTTTATATGAAGTTTGAATAAAATAATATTATTTTTATTTAATAGAAAAAAATAATTGTCAATCACTAAGTCTCCTTTTTCATTTGATGCTTTAAATATGAAGGTAGATAGCGGTATGTTTGGTTTGTCGGTTCCTGGACGATTGCCAAGCTGTAAAGTAAAGTAAATAAATTTAGATATATATTTAAGATTATTTAGCCATTATCATTTCGTGACTTTCACATTTTAAGAAAAAAATGATATTTAGAATAACGATATAAGTTAAATAAAGAACCATTGTAGTTAACTTGTTAAATTAACCCTTTTGCTAGACTTTTGATGGAATAAAGACGATAATTACATTTATTATTATCGGCCTATTTTGAATATCTATTTTGCATATGCTATCATAATATTTTACGTTTATATGAAATCAAAAGTCAAACGTTGCAAATTTAAGGATTCAGAGGCCAAATATTCCTTTAAAATTCATAATGTTAGTTTAAGCAGACATGGAAATATTAATTCACCAATTAAATCGAAAACCTTATACTAGTAAAGTCAAAATATTCATATTATTTAATTTTAATTCAAAATCAGAGTTTATTTAGCAGAATTTAAATTTATGCTCTAATAAACAAGTTAAAGCCGAACAAAATTTACTCGAGAAATAGAGGAAAACAATAATTATCGGTGAACGAAAGTTAAACCTTTGTGAGGAAATATGTTTTCAGCTGTGTATACAATTAAAACATATTTTTAATTAAGAGTAGATTTTAAACGAGAACATGTACAAAGAGAGTCACCATTCACAAGCTGTTGTGGAGAAGACTAAAAACTTCGTTGTTAGCAAGTCTTTTTTTGTGCTCTTTTATTCAGAATCTGGTAAGGCATTGCAAACATTCACAATTTTGCGTTCAAACTAATAAAAAAATAAAAAAATCAAGTATATAAAATCGATTTGAATCTAAAAGAACATATTTAAGACTACTAGGTATTTCGATGGTTAATAAGAGTAAATGTATCGATCAACCTAACTTTTTAATGCAGGAGACTTTGTAGTTATTTCAGCTCGTAACTATAATAAATTGAAATATATCATAAAAATTACAAATAAGAAAGTTCACATTTGCTTTTTAAATATTCTCAGTAAAGTCGAGCTCTGTTTTTATTTTTTTAAATCATGTAGTAATTAAAACAGTTTAAAGTTAAGGAACAAATGTCGTGTAATAATCACTAAAATAAGTATATTTTTGTGCAGCATAACCATGCAGGCAGTGTGTTTATAAATTTTCATAATCGTAATTAATTTATGTATATGGCAAACATTTATATTCATAACAAAACATGACGGGCATTTTTTTCTAGTGGCTAGAAATGTCGTTTGATATTCTAATATTTATTGTATCCATGATTGATATAATTTACAAACGTATTACACGGATATTTAATATGAATTTATGCCCGTTGTCGATAGATAAATAACGGTTGGTTTAAAATCCATTGAAAATTTCGGATGTATTCTATAATATTAAATGGCATGAATATTAAAACTGAAATATCGAGAAATATTAATATATAATGTCTAATAGCCATCACACAATTCATGCCCTATAAAACAGGTTATTATATTACAGTATCTATGGCAAAAGCTATTTAAGAATATTACAGTAAGAGATTGATTTTTTCGTTGTTCGGTTGTTATGCAATAAGAAAAAAATGATTCATACCAGTGAATTCCAGCGAAATAGTATACAATTATCATGAAAGAATGTCGAACAAAACGTTTCACTTTGAACATAAGAATTTCCAAACGACTCAAGAAAATGTTCATCTTTGTACGAAGTCAGTGAAACAAAACAGTTTCCTGATTGCTGCTCATGCTGCTAATGCTACCGTTAATGTTGCTCTCATTTAACATCTTCCAGTCTTTTTGTGAGACTGTACACTAAATAAATAACAAAAATATGGTACTGTAATATTAGCAAAAGAAAAGAAAATAAAACATATTTCGTCTAATGTATATACAAGATTCAAAGATAATACTGAATTATTAGTTCGCGTTTTAAAAATGTAAATGTTTAATTAAATACACAGAAAAGTAAAAAAAGAATATCAAAATAATTAAAAAATAATATATAACGACATCTTCTTACTCTCATAAATTTATATTTATTAGACTTAAAATATAACAATATTGTGACACAGAAATATCGACATATTTATATAGATAATATTTAAATTTAGGGTTTTATATATTTTTTTCTTTATCCTGCCCATTCTATCTATCAAATATTTGTAAACTACATTTGAATCAAAATTTTCCCCGGATGACCTATAAGACTTTATTCGCAATAAACATTCTAAATGATCTGCTTCCATTCTGTTTCTTAATTTTTATATTATTGAGTTCATCAGATTAAATCCTCGTTTACATTCAGCGTTTGTTGCCTGAAAGGTTCCACAAATATTCAGTAAAATGGAAATAATATGAAATTAATCTTGGTTACTGTGCGTAAAAATTCTGTGTCTTACATAAATACGTACTTAATTTTTATTTAATAACTAGCCGGTTTCCGGCAAGCGTTGCAATGTCACTCAAAGAAAGAAAGTGTTAAACTGTTGTTCTGTTTAAAGTTTGACGTTTGCTGCTGATTGTCTATGGTACGAGACTTACTGTATGTTAATTCTACTATAACCTTCGCGCAAGTGTAAGCATACGTCGTCAAAATGGACTGTATGGCAGATATACAAACATTGATTTTTATATATAAGACCTACTGTAAGCTAATTTAACTATGCCTTTAACATTCCCGGAAGTGCACGCAAAAGTTTGTCAAAGTTTTGTTGCGATCGGATCAGCGGTTTGGCAGCGCATACATTACGAACAAACAAACATTCACTTTTATGTATTTATATGACAATACGTCGATATTCATCGACCGTGTTATACCGAAACCGTGTATACAATTTACTATACTTTCGATGGATTCGGCGGTAACTTTGTGGAAGAACACTACATTGTGGAAGTTCATTTAAATAAAAAATAAAATAACTTTGATTATTCCACGTATTGTGTAACAAAATGTGACACGTCTTTCGCCTCTTTCAGTCGCGGATATTTTCATGGATTATTTTGAAAATAATCTATTTAAGTCAAATCATCCTTTACTCAAAAATATTAAAACTTGGTATCGTTACGTAGACGATATATTTTGCATTTGGACAGGAACAGATAGACAGTTGGATAGCTTCTTACGATATATTAATTCTTTACATAAAAATATTAAATTCACACTAGAGATCGAGCAACAAAAAACGTTAATTTTCTTGACATCACAATAAAAACATATTAGAATTTGCTATTTATAAAAAACCCACTTACACAGACGTTATTATCCCTGCGCGATCACTTCATCCTTGGTCACAAAAAATTTCGTCGTTTCACGCAATGATCAATAGATTAGTTAACATCCCCCTTACACAAATGAATTTAATTTTTGAATTCAATATTTTTAAGCAAATTGCAGTTAATAACGGTTAAAGCACCGACATAGTGTTATTAACTTGCTTAAACAAAAAGAAATTAAAAAACTAGTAATAAATATCATTTTTTCGGTAGAAGAACAAACAAATGATAACATTAAAAACTGGCGAAAAATCATTAATTTAGGAGACACTTCATCGAAGATAGCTAAATTGTTGCGAGAAAACATAGAACCCGCGTTTTATACCGTTAATAATTTAAGTAAAATTTTATTAAACAGTAAAGATCGCGTAGAATCATTATCACAAAGTGGTATCTATCGCCTCTCTCGTGGAGACTGCCAAGCTTCATATGTAGGGCAAGGTAGAAACTTTAATATTAGAATTAAAGAGCATGTAAGGTGTCTAAAAAGTAACAATTTTTCAGAGGTTGCAAATCATATAATTGAAAACGAACATAATTTTAATCATAACAGTAACGTAGAAATACTCCATCGAGTAAATAAAAAGGCTTAAAAATGAATAGTTTAGAATTTTTAGAAATAAATAAAAGCATTAACAATAAAGAAATATTATTAAATAATATGTTGAATAAAACAGGTGGTTCGCCACTGTTAAATATATTTTCTAACGGTTTAACCCGTTCTAATTGATGCAACTCATTAGTTAATCATTTCTTAATGTAAATGTCATTTGTATTACCATTATCGTTTGTTTGTTTTTCTATCATCCCCTCCTTGCCTCCCATTTTTATTTGATTTTTATTATAGTATATCAGAATAGTAAAATTAAAATCATTCGTACTTAAGCCAAGCATTTGCGAAAGTAGTTGTCTGAGGATGCCTCTGAAAGAGGCGAAACACGTGTCACATTTTGTTATGCAATACGTGGAATAATCAAAGTTATTTTATTTTTTATTACGATTTAATATACAAACGGTGTATTATTTTAACTCAAGCGCTAAATATGTATATTTGCCAATAAGCAAGCTGATTGTTAAAAGTGTGAAATGAAGACCTTAATTTTAAAACCTACCTAAAGACCATATTTGATTTTTTTAAAAATTTTGATGCCAACTTGTTCTCTATTTCAATATCTATAAAATAAATAAATTTCCGATCTGAAAACCTCTCTAATTACAGAGAAAACGCATTTACAAAATAGTGTTTATTCTCAAAACCTACCCAAATTCAAAAACCCCACAGCAGTTTTTTGCACTTTGCCAACAATTTTGGTTTTTGGAGTTGAGTAGGTTTTGAATCTAGGGCGCTCAAATGTTACCGTTATATAAACCAGACATCCGTGTGAAATATTCCTGTGTGATTTGTCGCCGAGTTAAAATGAAATCGATGTTGAGAAAGGTGAATTGGACAAAACACACTCTTGCTGCTTTGAAAGTTGAGTTCGAAAGTCATCATAATACATTACTTTAATATAGAGCTTAATTCGTTTCTATAAATTCAATTGGAAATCTGTCAAAATCATATTTAGAATGAATTCATATTAAAAATGTTGAACTAAAATTTTATTTCGCTTATTATTCGACTTTTATTCAAATTTGAAAGTTCAATTCAATTCTCTTTTGTCTTAAAGCTTCAAAGCGTATTGAAAGGGTAGCTTTTTCGTATTTAGAATTTTAATATAATTCTGCTGTATTTTTTGATGTTTTATTAAATTTATGTTTTCATTCGTTAAAGATGGTTAAAATATTATGAGTATTAATTATCTCTCACAGTTGATTGAATGGTATTAATTAGCAACAATGATTCATTATTAATACTGTTTATTTTTCATCACGTTCATTTGTAAATATTTTATGCTTATCTAACCAGGTCCTTATTGAAAAACGAATTGCAGAAATTATACAATAGTTTTTTTTGTCATACATACATAATATATATGTTGATACTGTAAATTTTGTTATTCGAAGTAAAAATATAGTAAATAGAATTTATATTAAAAAATAGACACCCTTTTGTAGTGATTCTGCGTAAAAAATAATAGCCCAGTATTAATGTATATTATTATCAATTGATAATGCTTGTGATGAACGAAACCGGTCCTGATTATATTAAATAAATGTGAAATTAGTATAAAAAAGTATTTTTGAATATAATGTCTTTCCACCAAGTATTTATTTATTGGCAGTGACTACCTTAAAATTGAAATAGAATTATATTATATAATCAATTTGTTATAATCAAAACATAGCGGAAACTGGCTACAAAATATAGGTCGACTATTTTAATGGAATTTTGAGAGGGAAAGAGGATGGATTCAAAATATGAGATTATGTCCTTTGTCCTTAAAATTACCCTTATTGTACCCCTGTTGTAATAATCGTGTTTTTACCGTGTACGATCGCGGATATCCCGATTAAATAAACGTTTGTGGAGCTACACACCCCTAGCCGAGGGTATATTTCATAAAACAATATCGTATCCATCACAAATTCAATTAACAAGAGAAAGTTCGTGGAAAACTGTTGACATTGTAAATATTTACAAAACGGTAACAGAACAAAGCAAACGAAAAAACCCATTTGACACCGTGAACCCGGGTATTGTTAATACACCTGACAAACTTTGCAATACAATTATTATTTCTGCGCAATTACACCATATGTGTGGACTGAGTTAATTGAAAACATTAAATTAGATACGTATGGATGGGTTATTAAAATAATGTACAACTTTTAATGCTCCTGGGAAAAGCTTTGGCATAACTCAATGATATTCGCAAGACACATGCTTGTATAATATTCCGTAAAAGCAGTATTTATCATTCTCAAAGAATCATTGAAAAAACAATAAATGTGGGAATGTCACAAAAAACCTATGGCGCAGCGGTTAGCGTTGTGGGCTTCTGTGCTGTATCTCACGGGTTCGAGGCGAGATTTCTGTTCGAAGGCATGGGTGTTTGTGATGTCTTAAAACTATTTCCGATCCTTAAATAGCTGGACATAGATAGAGAGCGATTAGTCTACCACTAGTCCTGTATATCCTAATCGTTCTATCCCTATTACTCTATTAGAAAAAGAGAGGTTGAGCGACTGAGTAACAACCAATTTTCGTAGAAAAATTCTGTTCAAATACCTCCATTATCTGTGCTCCATATCCAACACATTAAGAGCGGACATGCATTTAAAAAAAGTCTCAATATTCATAAATACATTTCTGCAATTTTACAATTGGTTAGTAACTTAGAAAATAAGGTTTTGGCCACCGATCCTGTTATTGAACGTGCTGTTAAATTTCAGCCAGACGTTAAAAGCTTTTGCGCGCAATACAGTGAAATTTACAAAGATTAAAAAAAAAAACATAACACAAAAATTCGTTACAGACTATTTGATAAGGCGAGAAGATAAGCCTGCTGATGGATTTGAATCCGATGATAGTAGCGATTTCGAGTCAACCAAAAAAAGGAAATTGGCTGAATTACAATATAGCAGTGAGGA
Source organism: Himalopsyche tibetana (assembly GCA_030503985.1). Taxonomy (NCBI): domain Eukaryota; kingdom Metazoa; phylum Arthropoda; class Insecta; order Trichoptera; family Rhyacophilidae; genus Himalopsyche; species Himalopsyche tibetana. The sequence continues at coordinate 36,224,780 of JAPJYX010000014.1, read as the reverse complement.
GGCAGAATAATAAAATTACAATTATATAATTATGCTTTTAACTATAAAAATGTTATAAAGTTATGTCGAGCTATTAAATCTATTTCTTAATAAAATTCTCTTTTTTATGCAGATAATGTGAATATACAATGTCTCGTTTTGCAAGGTTTTCTGGAGCCTATACCCTACTCTATATCAACTCGAAGTCTCGATTTACGCGGACTTTTATTTTCTGGAACCTATCTTCCGTTTTAGTATGAACTCAAAATCTCGATTTACGCGGTTTCGGTTTACGAGATATCTCTTGGAACGTATCTACCGCGTAAATCGAGGGATAGGTGTACATATATATAAAACAAACTTATTTCATCATCATAATTACGATAAACACAAATATATGATTCTTCATGGCAACAATTGAGTTGAGAGATGATGGCACTCGTCCCAGACGCTTAACTTTGTCAAAAGGTTTTTCCAGGTTTTCTTTCAATATATTGACAACGCTGATATGTATATGCTGAGATTGTCTCATTATTTATTAGTTGTATTATAGATATTTTGGAGTAAATATAACATTATATTTTCATTGAATGGTTCATTACCACTTATTTGATTGAAGCTTACTGTTAACGCGCCAAGAAAAAAGTGTATTCTTTTAAAATACCCATGCAAGCTTTTTGATATGCTTTAAATAAAATTCTTGGCAGTGATATAAATCTGTATTAACTCGGGTACCAAACTGTTATGATAAAAACACGAAAAGAAAATAGTGAAATACATTCGTATAAATAAAACAAAGTGAGATAATTTGATCAAATAGCCTACAAGCATCGGTGATGTAACAAACATGGCCGCTAAGTGACAGCTGATCCGACTGACAGTTCAATCTAAGCATAGCAACAACTGTAAACAATTACCAACTAAGATGGAGTGTTTCGTGGTCGAAGGTATATATTGTATTCAGAATACAAATTAAAAGTATTTGATTGATTCCTGACAATTAGTAAACATATAATAACAATTATTGACTGAATTCTCTCATATTCAAATATCGTTAATGTTGATTCATTTGGTATGAAATGCCTATTTGAGGAGCAAACATTCAAAAAGTGTTTTGTCACACAAATACAAATCTTGGAAAATGGTGATTTAAGTGTTGCAAAAGTGACGGTTTGTATGAATATGTCAACTTTATGATTTCATTTTAATATGAAAAAAAACCTTTTTGAACACTAATTTTGATTTCCATTCATAGGTTTTATTATGGGCTATCAGAATTGATATAAAACGCCATTTTTCAAAATTTGTGACAAAACACTTTTTGAATGTTTGCTCCTCATTTGTACTGTTTGTGACATGACAGATAGAATATGGAAAATTTTATGAATGTTTTCACGCATCAATGTGTTGCAAATCTCCATTATGGGGCTTAGGATAAAGTGGATATTGACCCTTTCTGCTTCCACAGTGTATCTTGGATGATATAGTATGGTTTGCTTCAGTTGTGAGACGTTTATGTGAGTGATTTGGGTTCGGGTCCTTAAGGATTACTCTGCATGGATAGGGTAATCTCAATACCCTTTACAGATCCTTTTCAAAATCTGTTTATCATTACAATTTACTTATTATAAAATATAATGAAATGATAAATTTTTAAACTCTTGCTTTAAATTAAAACACGACTCCGACTACAAATTCGTTTTAAAAATCATAAACTTCTAGATCAGGGGTTACCAATTTTGGTGCAATTTTGGTGCGCCCGCCAACTAATGTGGGCAAATCGTTAAATTCTTGGAAGAGCTAAAAAAAGAAAAACGAGCCACGCTGATAATTTGGGCAAATCGGTGAATTCCTGGGTTATAAAAAACCTTGAAAAAATGTGATGAAAAAAATAAAATGCGTTCTAAGGTCCAAAAAGGTTGGTAACTCCTGTTATAGATGACAGTAATTATTTCACCAATCAATACGAAGAATAGGCTTATTTTGCAATATACTTGCATTAAATTTGAATCGTTCAAACTATGTACATTCTTACAGATTTTTTCCACTAACGACCCGGGTTTCGCCTTTCGGCATCTTCAGGCATTCAAGTGCACGGATGAACTTGAACTGACCAATAACTGAACTGAAATTCCACCAAGCACCTTCAGTCGAAATCTTAAATTAAATACTTGCATTACCAATAATATAGATACTTATGGATTACATCTTCCTATGTGAACGAGGGTGGAAATTTCTCATATCAATATTTTACCCCATTATGTCGATAAAGAATTGGAAAATTCATTCCTGATTATTTGTTATCTTACAAAATAATATTTATTTATCAAATAATTTAATTGTTTTAAATAGGTTCGGGAGCTTGATATTTTCAGGTGTCACTTTTGACTATCGATTTGTATACACAAACAAAAAAAGAGACGGAGTCGTTGACTTTTATCAGTTAATAAAAATAGTTCCACGACTGCGACTCTGACTCCACATCCGTTGAAGAAAAAAGGTTTGGTAAAAGAATAATTTCTGATTATAATGAATATGCATGTTGAAACGGTAGTCGTTCGACGAATAAGTTGTTAATCTTGATAATAATAACGAATAGAATAAACAAGTTGACGTTAAAAATGAATATGATGAAGATTGTGCGATGAATTGTTGATTATCTTGATGATAATTTTAGTAACGACGACGAGGTAGATTAATCATGCGGGCCATTACTTATTATGTTTCAATCCTAATCCAATTTCTTTCAAGCTTATATTATTCAAACATATTGTTTTCAATTTCCTTCACATACGTTTTGAGAGATAAGCAAACACGTGTAAATTTTTAAATAAAACAAAATAAAATTATTAAGTTGTAACAAACAATTTTTGTCTCACTGAAAACATGTTTACATTGATATCGACTGTGGAAAGAAAAGAGGACGTAACAAATTTTACAGGAGGCGCAAAAAACGTGTTTTGATAATTTTGGGCCATATGCAAATTATGAATGATATACATCGTTGAAATGCACGGAGACTTCTAAGCTGGTGTTTAATTGACATGATCTAATATTGATAAAAGAAATTGTCTAGGAAAAACCTTTATTTCAATCTTTTTTCTTGGTTTAAATTTTTTACAATGTCATCTTTTTCAAACTTAAAAGCTAAATTTAGATACTATTTTGGCATTTGCAGCTTGCGTGCTTTTGATAGAACGTGTATCAAGTTAGATGCATTGTGATTATCGAAAAAAGCTGTGGGTTACGTCCCCTTTCCTTTCCATAGTCGATATGTGACAGTGACAAAGAAATAATATTGTGCGAGACAACGATGATGGCAATAGTAAGAATATCGACAACGAAGACGATGGCTGCGATAATGATGTTAATGACGTTGAAGGCAATAAAGACGATGATAATTGTGTAAAGGTTTTTTGACTTTGATGTTATTTAAAAATATGTGGCTTATTGACAGTTTTCTACCCTTGTTAGACGCAGTGTATTGTGTAAAATCGCTCGACTAGAATAACTACATTGAAATACACTTTGTGTTTTATTGCAGAGTTTATTCGTCCAAGAAAAATGTTATCGTAAAATGGAATACTTGATAGAAAAAAAGGTAAGCTTTATGAGAGTAGGCAGTGCCTTTCAATTTGAGACGAGCTGGATTTGGAAAACGTCTTGAACAGCTATAGTAAGATGTAATAGTAAATTTCATTTTTCTTAAATTAACACGTTTGATTTGGATATAAGATGCATTGTGTTGTGTATCTCTTCGGAGTCAGTATATATATCTGAGAAAAATGTAAGTTAAATCATAGTTCTGACGATAGAGAAAGCCGAAATACCTATCAACTAATAAATATAAAAACTGTAGAACTAAATACGTTGCTATTTTTACCCAATTATAATGGAGTTCTACAAAGTCAATCAATCTATCAATACAGATTTTTGTTCTGTGATATTTTAAATGCTTATCCAATTTTATAAGACACTAGCCGATTCCCGGCAAGCGTTGCAATGCCACTCAAATTTTGTGTTTTAATTGTGTTTATTGAAGTGCATATTTTCTTTTTCTGTCTGTTTGACGTTTACTGCCGATTGTCTATGGTGCGACACACGCGTCACCTACTGTAAGTTAATTGAAAGTAACCTTCGCGCAAGTGCAAGCATACGTTGTCGAAATGAAGTGTATGGCAGACATGCAAACATTGATTTTTATATATAAGCCCTACTGTAAGTTAATTTTACTAAGCCTATAACCTTCCCGAAAGTGCAAGCAAAAAGTTAAATTGCGATCGGATGAGCGTTGTGGCAATGCGTAAAGTACGAACTAACAAACATTCATTTTTATATAGACTTTATCTATAAAACTGAAGGTGTGATTTTTTCGGGTGGGATTTTAGTGTCTAAAATTCAAGAATATAGTTAGAATGCTAAACTGCTTAAATTGTATTATTTAATTGAAAATTGGAAGAGAACATTAATTATAATTATAAATTAATTGCTGTTAACTTTACTGATTAACTTGATAAAAAATAGGTTAGGTTTTTCATTACAAAAATACATTTTATAAAGGAGTGGTGAAAATCATAAATCAAAAATTGATTAGATATTCAACAGACAGCCCTGAACAATATTTCTTCGACCCAATCAAGCTGTGAAATATGAAATAAGTTTTAGAAAGCTTTGGTATAAGAAATACAGTTTTGTAGTGTGTTTTTTTCTGACCTATAAATTGCATACAAGGTTGATTCAATCAGTTTGCGCAATTTCAGCTTTCGACCTTTTTCAATCAGGGTCGAACCCAGAGTTTATGTTCGCCCATTGTTGTCGTTATTGAATTTGTCGCAGCGACTTCGATACTGCGCTGCATTCAATAAACGCATCGGCCTTGTTTAAAAACGATGATTTTAGAGCGAGGAAAATAAAACTCGTCAAATTGTTACTTTATTTGTTGATATTCAATATTATTTATTCTTGACCGCTTTTTGAAACGGAATTTCTAATAAATATAATGAATTGTAATTTTATTAAGTAGGTTTGATATCAAAAAAATATATCACTTGTTATAACACAAGTTGTGACATCTGTTGAAAAGCGTCGACAATAAACAATGTCAAGATCATTTAATCATTTAAGATTTAGACTGAAGGCGCTTGATATAATTCAAATACCAAATTTGAATCGTTAAAATTTTGTATATTTACAAAATTGTTGTCACCAACGAACCGAGATTTGCCTTTCGCCATCTCCATGCGTTCAATAGCACAGATAAACTTGAACTGACAGTTGAAATTTAGCAAAGTTATTAATTTTAATTTTATGATAAAGAAACGGGATGTAAAAAAAATCGTAAAATTAAATAATTATTGTGATCTATAAAATAAGATGTTTAAGGCATACATGAATTTACCATATAACGACCGAACAAAAATACTTCGAATAATCAAGTAAAATTGTATTAATTTAAGATTTCGACTGAAGGTGCTTGGTGGAATTTCAATATTAAATTTGAATCGTTCAAACTATCTAAATTCTCACAGAGTTTGTCACTAACGACCCGGGTTTCGCATTTCGGCATCTTCAGGCGTTCAAGATCCTTTTCGCCAGCAATGGCTTTAAACTCAATGATACATTTATTTCTTATATAAACACAAAACATTCATTTACTAAGCGTCAGTTAAAGTTCATCCGTGGACTTGAGCGCCTGAAGATACTGAAAGAGCGAAACCCGGATCGTTAGTGACAAAATCTGTGAGAATGTGCATAGTTTGAACGATTCAAATTTAAAATTGTATTGGTTTATATCACTTATACAACGAAATTGAATAAACATAGAATAAATCCCCAATTTTTTAAATTAAATAATGGAACCGTTTCCACTCAGAAATTGAATATTTTGAACTCAAATTTTTTATTTTTAAAATTACTGGGGATAGTTTCATCCAACAAGATATTTTCATGACTGTGATCTTTTGGTAACACTGTTGGCTGTTTCACAACTGATCATGCAAACAATTCTAATGATGGACTCGTTGATATTTCCTTAATTTACAATTATTTTAATGTAATGTTTCTTGGCGATCAACTCTTAACAAGTATCAAAATATAATAATTTTTGATAATGCTTTTTTTAATTTTTCAAAGTTAAAAATATTTAAACGTTTGTTTGTTTTTCTATCTTTCCCTTTTTACTTCCCGTTTTTATTTGTATAATACGAGTGTAATTAAAATCATTCATACTTAAACAAGCATTGTGAAAGTAAGATTGTCTGAAAGAAGCGAAACACGTGTCACAGTTTGTAGCACACTACGTGAAATAATCTAAGCTATTTTTAATTTTATTTTAAAATTAACTTCCACAAAGTTACCGCCAAGTCCATCGAATGAAAAAATCTAAACAATAATTATATTTTTGATCGGGTTAATTTGTCATTTTTGGTCGCCTCCACGGCACAATAGTCAACGTCGTTGGTTTCCATGCTGGATCACATGGGTTTGAATCCCAGTACGAACGGCATTTCAATCTATTTATCGATTTTCTGTTCGAATGATTTTTTTCGTGCAGTTTTTCAATAATTTAAGCAATCGTATTTGGGGTTAAAAATCTGCCTATGTGTTCAACATTCTTTGTCTAGACTTGTCCAACATTTCTTGTAGATTTTATTTCTGAAAAATTATGTTGATTTAATTTTTTAAGCCATTAGCTCTCAGAATACTTCGACAGCAGTAAATATGCTCGAGATCGGAAGCGGGTTTGTTTATTTATGAACACGTAATGCTCAACATATAACAATAGAAACAAAATGTTCTCGACTAATTTGTTTATAAACGCTGTCTAATTAATTGCAGAGCAAGCTCCACTGGCAGCTGATAATGACCATGTCCTTAAATTTACAAGTCATAGACAATAATTAACGATTTGCGATCAACGAGATTAATTACCGAGCCATTTTGATTGATATTATTCTAAATTTCCGGCTTAATAGTGATAACGTTCGACTCATTCATAGTCTCATTATGACATTGTTTAAAAAAATTAAACTTGTCAGAAGAGATAAAAAAAAACACAATTCAAAAACCACACAATACAAAAAAATACAATCCAGTAAGATCTCAATGTTGCGACCCGATCGTGAGAGTCGGCAAACGCAACAGCAGAGTCCGATCGTTCTTCAACTTTGGTGTATGGTATAATTTATTGTCATTTTTACAAACCAGTCTTTTAACTTCAATGTGAAGTGTTCTTCTTGTTTATAAGTCAATAATAAATTTTTAGATAATTTCCGCCTGTTTATTGTAATCACATTAACTCGCATGCACTAATCTATATATTAATAGCCGATAAGGTCCGTATGAGTGTCTGTAAGGTGTCCTCGACCTCCCAGTCTCCACTTTTTTGAATAAAATAAAATAAAATAAAATAAAATAAAATAAAATAAAATTAAATAAAATTAAATAAAATTAAACTAAATAAAATTAAACACAATGCAACAAAAATCTCCCGTTGCTGGGCAACGGGCTTACAGCTAGTCGTCTGTTATTACTCATGACAGTCAAATTTGCGATTATATGATGAGTGTGTTGTAATATTTCCGGTTAAAGTTCTACATTAGACAGTGGTGGATTAAGCATATGGTAGTCCTCAGGCGTAATAAATTTTTTAGGCCCTGTTTGATAAGAACGTCAGAAAATTCCATTTTTTTTTATTATTAAAAACTTGAACAAAAATTATATGGATTGTATAATAGAAGCCATTTTTGAGGCCCCTAAAATTCGGAGGCCCCAAGCGCGCGCCTCATTCGCTTATAGGATATGTAGAATGTATCGTCATCGTACTGGCAGAAGTTAGTAAGTAACAGCATTGATAAAAGTCTGATAAGTGCACGATGAGATTTTCGGAGATGAATAATTATTTGACTGGACTCAGTTGCTGCATTTATTGTATTAGTTTGGCAAGAAAATAAGACAATCGATTGTTATTAATTTAGACTATGGTTCCTGCTTCTTAATTCCTAGCATGGCATAAATCCATTTACATTTTAATATCATAATTATCTATGTAGCATACAAAATCGAGATTACAGGCTTTGTTCTAAAATTATAATTTTTCATTAGCTCTTTACTCATGACGGTGACGAATATGTGTTCTTCAGAACTCAGGACACTTAACGCTTGATAACAAGCTGAGATGTAATCGAATTGAGTCTTCTAGTATCAAAAGCAGAACTGTTCCATACATCATGAATGGAACAGTTCTGCTTTTGATACCAGACGACTCAATTAATGTTTTGTTTTTATGTAAATTAGGGTGACATCTATCGGTAGTACGCTAAAAAAGTGCACAAAAATCAAAGATGGCTTCTCACATTTATCTTTTTTCTGAACTTTCTATTTGAATTACGATAGTTCTTCAGTTCAAACGTGTTAAAAAATCAAAAAATCCTGTTTTGGATTCATTTCTGTGGTTATTTTAGAATACATGTGGTTATTTATCAAGTTAAAGGCAATTTAATAAATTATAAATCTCCATTACGACTATAATACGTTATTATTATGGCCTATGTTAAAAACGGTTGGGTAATAAGCCAAAACATTTTTTTTGCTGATTTTTTACTTTAAAGGCAAAGACAGTGATCTAGGTATAAAGTTTCTTTGACTCGAAACGTAAAAAGCAATCACAAGAAGATGCTGGTGACATATTATATCCAATTCTCAAGATGTTATCTGCACGGCCGCTGCGACAAGATTTACGAGTTTGAGAGCCAGAGTTTGAATCTACGCGATTACCTTTTTCGCTCCGGCCATTGCGCCATCGAGTCGGGGTCATGGCTTCGAGAGCCGCTCGCGGACCTTCCAATGCGCCGCTTCCATTTTATTTTTAACACAATACAATTCCTACTAAACCCCTGGCAAATGCAGCGGCCTACAACCGATAGCATGCGAATAAAGCGGCGAAATGTCTTACAAGAGATTAAATGTCACTCTGAATTCCATATGATCATGTGAAATAGGTACAGGATAGGGTATACGAAAAAGGTATTGGATCTATTTCACATCAGGATTTTATATCTTCAATCATTAAAAAAGAATAACATAAAAATCATATATTAGATTGTTATTCTACAAACTAACTATAAATTCAAAACTTTTGATTGATTATTAAAAGAATAACTACTTGTGATACCCTACTTTTGTAATGTGGTTTGGTAAATTTTCCAAACGTATATAAATTTTTTCATCGATGTATTAAAAGTTTTAAAATACATTTTTATCTATTATTTTTAACTACTGAAAATAAGGGAGTAGTGTGTGACAAACGACCAGTCTTCATAAAACCATTATATTATAAAATTGTAATACTGAAAAATTGTTAACGCACAAGTTAAGGGGAAATATTGTAATGATGTAAAATTTAAATTTATACCAGTGTTATTCAACTGCTGGTGTCACTAGATTTTCTTATCTAAAAAGGTTTTTCACAGCTGTCTTATAAAATACAAGCAAAGTATAAGTATCCTTAACCATTCCAAGTTTGCCACACTACTGGCACAAGTCTCAGTGCCGGGGGCAAAGTGAACGATATTATTTTTTTTCGACAGGCTGGTCCATAAAAGCATTGTCAGCCATTATTATTGATCGAATGTGAAAAACAAGATTAATGATTATTTTTTAAATTAGATAAACTATATGTGGTACAATATTGATTATTTTACAAACAAACCATTTTCTACCCATGATTTGTTGGCAGATAGTAAAATATATTTATTGATACTTAACGGTAGCCTGCTAAAAACCGCTGAGACATTATCGCCAAAAATAAGCCTCCTCGAACAGTGCTCGTCGACAAAACCACCGGTAAAAAATTAATGGTTTTTTGAATAGCTTATTGATTGAAAGAAGTACGGAAGCTCATAAACTCTTTTTCCATGAAATTTTAGAAATAAACAGAGCGCAATTGAACAGTCTTCCAATTTTAAAGATCAGCTGCACATGCCTGGCTCTCCACTTTTATACCCTATATGAATATAATCATAAAATCTTTTCCGACAAACCAAATAAATATAATTCTTAAAACTACTCACAATTCAAATTTGTGGGCATTCCCATGGGCTTATCCTTTTCGCTAGCAATGGTTTTAAGCTAAATGATACATTTATTTATTGTATAAACACGAAACATTCATTTACTAAGCGTCAGTTCAAGTTCATCCGTGCACTTGAACGCCTGAAGATGCCGAAAGGCGAACCCGTATCGTTAGTGACAAAATCAGTGTGAATGTACATAATTTGAACGATTCAAATTGTATACATACTCACGATAATCAGAAAAGTTTTAAATTGAATCCATTTTTATAAAACGTCAAATTTAAAATATCGTATTCAAAACGAAACAGAAGATTTTAATATTTAATAAATGCCTTTGTATGGTGAGATTTAAAATTTAGAATATATCAGAAAGTTAGCACACACTATTGAAATAACTTTATATTTATTCATTTTTACTTCTACGCATGTATCTACGCATGTATCTTAATTGATATGTATTTTTTTATTTCTGCATCTCAAACATAATATTATGTTAAAATAAAAATTGTCTTATTTATAATATGTATTGGTGGTGAGTATATTTGTTTTGGCTGCAATGTCTTGACGGTAATGTCCCGGCGGCTTTGTCGGTTCTCCATAGTAGACATGTAAAATTATTAATTAACTTTTTAACGTGAGGTCTATTCTATACAATGCGATGAAAGCGCGGCATTAACTTCAGTCAAACAAGGCAACAGGCATGACCGATCAAACGGTGATATGATGATCGATATCTGCCGATTACAGGAAGATCAATCGATAAAAAAATATGGTGCTCACGAATGATATCACCAGGAGATAATGAAGAGAAATGCGAGTCAACTACTTCTACAATGACTTTTCAAAAGCACCTTATATACTTTTGAAAATGCTCTAATTAGATACTTTAAGAATTATATTTAAAGCAGAAAAACAATGCGTATATCATTTTTTCTGTGAAAACACTTGATCTGATAGTATTTAGGGGGTTATAGGGCTATACTAGAAATGCTGTGCTGAGACAACCCGAGAATAAATTACCTAGGACATTTGAATTAAATAGCCCGAGTATTAAAGCTTGTGATTTTATTCATTCAAGACAAATATTTAAGGTGCGTGAGTTTTTCCGATATTGAATTTTTCGCAACAACAACATTGCTGGCCAATTTTATTTGTTTAATTTATTCCATCTTTATTTCTTATAAAGGCGAGTAGGCGGCTGACTAGGGGCGGCAAGTCTTCGGGAGCGGCAAATGGTCTCAGTTTTTTTTAAACGAATAAATATTTTTGACACACGAATTTGGTTAACAATAAATATGATGTCTTCGATAAAAAAAAATGTCGACAAAAAACATTGCCAATGGTAATAATATTACGACCGATGGGTAAACAGTTGCTTGATTTATCGCAAAAATCGTCTTTAAATATGAAATTTACAAACCTCAGCACCATAGGCGGCAGATAAGATAATTTTAAAAAAAATATTTAGAAAAATAGTAAAAGCACTATTTTAAACATTGAATAGAGGCGGCACATATCCTAGGAACGTCACTGTACACGATACACTTATTTACTAATAGTCAGTTCAAGTACATCCGTGCACTTGAACGCTTAAAGATATCGACAGATGAAACCCGTGTCGGTGGTGATAAAACTTGTGTGAATGTACAAGTTCATTCATGCACTTGAACGCCTGAAGATGCCGAAAGGCGAAAGTGACGTTAGTGACAAAATCTGTCAGAATTTACATAGTTTGAACGATTCAAATTTAATATGAAAATTTCACCAAGCACCTTAAATTATATGTATATATAACTCTACTCTAGTGCAAGATAAAAAAAATCACCCAAATATTTACAGCATCTAAGTTGAAAGGCACACATTTTTTCTGGTTCACCGTTCTAGTGTAGCGACGAATAGCCTCGTGGGTTGAGAAGATAATAATAGATAGATGACTAAATTAATAAAACAAAAACTCGTTTTACAGTTATTTATTGTTCTTTCTAGTCACCCTGTTTGTACTCTACAACAAGTCACGACTTTCCTTAAAACGGACAGCGGAACTCTAGAAGTCTATGTAGGCAGTGGTGCCTAACACAGGGCATCTGATTATCGGTACTGTCTCATATATAACCATGAGCATATCAATCTGTCACTATTGGCTTGAGTAACCTTGACTTATTTGAAATGGGGAGTTACTTATGTATACTTTTATATTTTAGTCGTTCAACTTTAAATTAATCCTTGAAGTAGATAAACACAGCACGTTGTTAAGTTAATAGAGAATAACATTAAGTATATTAAAAGTTTTTTTGAGTTTTTGTAAAATATTTTTTATCAAATTTGTTGATCTTTGGGCGGACGACGGTAATTGGATTCAAGTAACGTGAATTAATACTCACGTGGTTTACAAAAAAAAGTATTTTATTATTTAGCTGTTTATAATTAAAATTGGTAAACCACGCCCGCCTAAAAAGTAGCTCAATGGGAAAAAAGTAATTCAAAAGTAAAGACTCGAACAAATTTATAAATAATAGCAACATTCATTTGAAAAGAAATCATTCACCCAACATGAACACACACTGTACGTAACTAACGCTGAATCTATTTCAAATATGGAAACTTCAATAAAAGTATTATAAGAACACGGAATTTTGTTTGATAGCAGCGTTGCCGGTAAAATTACTCAACACAAAATAATTGGCAACACACGTAAATATTTTTTTTTCGGGGTGATGATGTTATGGACCACTGCACGTGATGGTACCTAGAGTTGGCACCACAATTCACAACGGTTTCCTAGAACAATCGTAACATTTACGATTTAAGATTGAACATAGAGTGCATCGATTTATTATTGGTTTCTTGACAACGGTAAAATATAAGTGCTTACGGATTATTATTTACATATAGGGAAAAATGATTTTTTTTTGATTTAGCGAAAATGGTTGCTTGTAAAAAACAATTGCCGTATTTTAACAATGTCCAGTCAGAGCATGGGTCATTTCGTTGACGAATAAGTTATTTCAAGACGTGGTGGTGTGTAAAGAGCTCTGAGTAGTTTAGTGAATCTCCTCAAACGCTATTTTCTCAATCCCGAATACCAATTTATACACGATTTTATGTTCAGTGCTCAAACCGGGATCCCAGGATTGAAAAATTGTCAATCCTTAAATCCCGGGATCACAAAAAGGGTCCAGGATTAGATAACCTAAATGTGACTCATATTAATACCTTATATAACAATTTAAGAGGTTTTAGTTTACCAAATAAAGACTAATTGTAAATGTAGCGAAACTTCATTTTCAGAAACAGTTATAAACCCCGAAATATTTTTACCATGATTCGCTCATGCAGAGAATCTATGAACTTTAAAAATAAAATAATTATCGATTGTAAATTTTATGTATGAAAATGTCCGTTCTGAATTTGAACTAGGGCTGTGAATTCGGGTAATAAAAGAGACGACTCCGACTCCAAACAATGTTTCAATCATTTAATTTTAACTTATATACAACGACTGTGGAAAAGAAAAATGACGTAACCCACACATAGTAAATTTTACAGGAGGCACAAAAACGTGTTTTGATGATTTTCGGCAATATGAAAATTATAAAATAGCTACAACCTTGAAGTGCACGGAGACTTCTAAACTGCTGTTTAATTGACATAGTCTAATATAAATTTAAGAAATTGTCTAGGAAAAACCTTTTTTCAGTCTTTTTTCTTGGTTTCAATTTTTAAAAGCTCATCTTTTTTCGAACTTAAAAGCTAAATTTAAATACTAATTTGGCATTTGCAGCTTACATCCTTTTGATAGAACGTGTATCAAGTTATATACATCGTGATTATCGAAAAAAGCTGTTCTAAAAAAACTTTAGGTTACGTCCTTTTTCCTTTCCACGGTAAATATGTAAAGTCAGCTTAACATGCAGTGGTAATACTATGAACTTGTAGTTTGAATACACATCATTAAATATACTTTTTCAAAATGGGTCTGAGTGGTAATATTTTTCCAACGACTCCGGACAAACCCCCCGATTCTACGACTCCAGAATCCTACTCCAACTTCACATCCCTTATTTGAACATGTGGCCACATCATTGGACATAAAGAGCGCCCAAGAGCGATGAACTCTCCGGTAGAATAATTATTGTAGAAAAAAATTTTTGAAGACAATATAACTGTGAATCTAATAATTATTGCTCAAACCAAACATAGTAATAGCGCGATATCGATCTGCGCCCATTGTTATTGTTAACGTAATTATAACATAGTAAGCGGTCAAGTTGTTAACAGGCCCGCGGGGGCCAGGCACCAGAATCGCCCAATAGAGTAATCCAATCCGATAATTATTGTTAGTTATGTCTGTGGGTGAACAGTGTGGGAAGGACTGGTTTAACATAGAAACAATATCGTAAAAGTTGTAGTTATCGTGTCTTTGATCTTCAGTGTCACCTATAATATTATTTATTTCCCCATTGTGTGGACCAGTGGTTCTCAAAATGCAATCAAATCAGATCGTGTTTAAAAGTTCAAAACAATTCTCAACACGATTACAAATAACCTGCTTTACTGTTTTTTTTTTATTTATGAAATTTCGCAAAACTGATAAAATTTATGTTATTAAAATAAATGTGTGAATGTACATAATTTGAATGATTCAAATTTAATATTGAAATTCCATTAAACATCTTCAGTCGAAATCTTAAATTAAGTTATTGACTAATGTTCCATTTTATTAAATGTTGTAGTTTGTTTGAAGATACCTTGTAAAAAACAAAACACGGGTCATAATTTGTTAAATAACCCGTGGAATAACAAAGTTGTCAAATTTCATTTATATAGAATGAACTTTGACTTCAGATGGAGTTTTTCCAACTGATAATTCACTTTTTTTTACCATGTCCGCTCAAAATGTGGAGATTATTTATTTATTTATTTATTTATTTATTGTTAAAAATCAAAATTACAGTACATGACATAACAGCTGACGCCAATTCGCCATGCACTTGAAAAATATAATAAGACAAAACATAAAATAAAAATACACAGTACATCAAATTCAACATAAAAAATCAAGAAATACAAAAGAAAAATTTATCAAACAGTTCACAAATACCATCACCAAAAATGTCCACTTCTCTAGGCAATGCGTTGATTAGTCGAACGGCCCTTGGAACTCCAAATTATGGACTCCAAATGGAGTTGATCTCAACATAAGTGTTTCTACGAGAACTGCTTGTTACTCATGTGCTCAACCTTTTTTTTCCAAAGACAGTAAGAATACAAAGATAAGGCTAGGGAAGGACTAGTGGTTAGCTAATCGCTCTCGATACGCTCCGTTCATAGAATAAGATGGGTGGGAGGGGTTAATTTAAGACATCACATACATCCATGCCTTCGAACATAAATGCATAAATCTATTGAAAAATCAATTTATACAACCGTTGACATGACTCTGATATTACTGGTTACATGATAAAAAAAATAAACACAATTAATTTAATAAAAATAATAAAACATTTTTAGTACTTTTTCCACATAAAATTTATTAGATCAGGACCGGTTTCGCTCATCGCGAGCATTATCAACTGATAAGAAAAATACATAAACAGTGATATTTATATGAGCGAAACCGGTCCTGATCTAATAAATTTTATGTGGAAAAAGTACTAAATATGTTTTATTATTTTTATTATAATGCCATTCCACCAAGTATTGACAGTGAACACCTTAAAAGTGAACAATTAATTTAACTAAAAATTTCAAATGTCTGTCAGTTGTCATCACAAAAGTGGTAGTGAGAGCGTATGCCTATAAATAATACCGTATCACTGTCCGTACACACAGGCGGCATTGTAAAAAAAATAATTTATATTATTATAGAATGAACTTCGACTTCAGATTGAGTTTTTCCAACTGTAATGGTAATTCACTTATGAGGTCAAAAAACTAAAACTCATATAGTCAAGAGGTTCTCTGGTCTCAAAATGGCTGATGAATTATTACGCTTTTAAAATAAATGAGAAGCACTTGTACAAATTATTAGTCATTGAGAGATAATGATTATAATATTATGCAAAGTGGAGAAGATACAACGGAGAATCGGTCGTTAGAGTTTAAATGATTCATTTCGGCGCCCGAAGGTAGCAGTAATTTTTGACTACTAATTACCACAAGGAATGACCATCGTAAAATACATTATTATCCTATTATTTCCGTGTACATATATCATTAGTGTATTTATCTTTGAATAATTAAAGTCAGTCCATCGCCATGGTTTCCGTGCCGGAACTCACGGGTTCGAGTCTCAGTACGAACAGCATTTTTTCAATCGACTTATGTACGAAAACATGAGTGTTTGTTTCGTCTAAAAAATCCCTTCTGATCTTTTAAAAACCAAGTATTTAACACCTTATATCTATCCTTCTATACCTAGTTGCTCTTTTAAAAAAAAACGAAAAGTTTAGCAACTAAGTAACCCACAGTTTTCGTAGAAAAAATTACGTTGAAATGCCTTCATTAGGAGGCCATATGCTCCACATTGGGAGTGGACAGGTATTAAAAACCATATATATTTATATTATTCGTATCTTAAAAACGGAATATTTTGAATTAAAAAATACATCGTTTTTACGATCTTTGAAACAAGGGAAATAAGCGCCTCCAGCATAATTAATTTTGCCGGCGGAAATGATAATATTAGATTTCTCACAAATAAATTCGAAAAGCACACTTTTGTAAACATACATTTTTCTATCATTCCAGATATTATGGATAACATATTAAAACAGTGTATTAACATATTGAAAGGCCCTTGCTGTTCCTCGTAATATTTCTTTAAGCTGTTGATTATATTATATTTGAGCCCATTAGAGGTGAATTGAGCCAAGTGGTATTTTATAAACAAATAAGTTAGATGCGTTGTATCGTAAAAGTGAAGTAACCTCAGTTACACATTGCAATAGTGTTATCTCCGTAAAATAAAAATATGCAATCCACCAAAACAACAAGTAAAAACGAGATTATACTTAAAAGTCCAAGAAAATAGTTTTACTATTTTACTAGTCAGCTCAATTCATCCCTTTAATGGGTTATTTATAAGACTCTATTCTATCCTGACGTGATCACGATGTAAAGTGTCTTGCGCATGGACACTTTGCTATAACTGGCCGTGGAAAATTCAAAGGTTGTCTGTTTGGGTTGAGCAAGTTAGAAACATATATAAAAAGAGTCATTTTAATATACACCTAATCCTTTTTTTACGCGATACATTGGTACCAGAAAGTTGCGCGTAAGAAACATTATTTTCATATAATTTGATAAATCGGTTCCAAATCCGCGTAAAAAAGTATGAAAAAACGTAACGGTGCCGTCCGAAAAAATCGCGAAAAAATAAATCGCGTGAAAGTGTATGTAGAATTCGAAGTAAAAAATCTTGGCCATACTTTGCAAAAGAAATATAGTTACAATTAAAATTTTCTTTTTTACTTTCTTTTCTAAGCAGATGAAATGAAGAAAATATCCTTAATGTATTTATCTCTCGCAAAAGAATTTCGAGGGTTAAAAAAATGCTGAATTTAAAGGTGTCCTCGTAAAAAAGCCAACGGCAAACACGTCTTGATTATTATTATTATTTTTTAATTCCGCAGGAGAGGCACTTGAAAAGAGATTTCGTGGTGATAACAAAAAAAGAATTTTCGCGCACTTTTGGAGATCTCTTTCTATATTTCAAATGTTTGAACGAGCGACTTCTTTCGCGCTTTTAATTTTTCACACCACAAAGATTTTTCATTTCAAGTTTTCGGATTAATATTAATTCAGAAACCGAGAGATGGGCGCTGAATCTTTGAACGATATTTTCTTACTGTAAAATTTCCAATGCACCCTTTGAAAGAATTATTTATAATGATAAAATATTATGTGGCTATGCAAAATTAAAAGAAAACACACTGTCTTCTTTTTGTTTAATTATTTAAGCTTATGCTTTAAGTATGTTTCGCGAATTTGAGATTAGATTCAAAACGTATAATATAATATTTTGAAAAATTGTATTCACTGTCAATACTTGGTGGAAAGGCATTATATAAAGAAGAACACAATATTTCTTTGTACTAATTTTAACTTTTATTTACCAAGATCATGACCGATTTCGCTCATGGCGAGAATTATCAACTGACAATCAGTACAAAGGAATATTGTGTTTTCTTAATATAAATTTCCTAGCTTGATTAGACTTCAATCATTTGAATAATGCAATATATAAAAATGAATGTTTGTTTTATCGTACTTTATTGCAATAAAACTATGACAAACTTTTTGCTTGCACTTCCGGGAAGGTTATAGGCATAGTAAAATTAACTAACAGTGGGTCTTATATATATAAAAAAAAATATTTGTATGTCTGCTATACTATGCCGTGTCGTACCATATAGGGTATCCAATCCCGAAGCCTTTTTCCAATCCCGGGATTTCGGGATTGATTTATTTTGAATCCCGGGATCCCGGGATTTAAAATAATTTTTTTTTTTAGCTCACCGAGGAATTTGAAATCTCCGATTTGGTATACTTTTTCCCAGAATCTCACAGAAAGTCGTTTTTTTTTTTTAGCTCACCGAGGAATTTGAAATCTCCGATTTGGTATACTTTTTCCCAGAATCTCACAGAAACTCGTTTTTTTTTTTAGCTCACCGAGGAATTTGAAATCACCGATTTGGTATACTTTTTCCCAGAATCTCACAGAAACTCGTGTCGAAACTGCCAATTTCGTGTAAATTTCGAGAGTTTGCTCAAAATTTCTCAATCCCGAAATCCCGGGATCGCGGCCATCTCAATCCCGGAATTTCGGGATCAGAAAATTGAACGGGATCTCGGGATTGGATGCCCTAGTACCATAGCCAATCGGCAGCAAACGTCATACGCCAAACAGACAAAAAAAGAAAACATGCAATAAACACAATTAAAACACAAACACTTTCTTTATTTGAGTGGCATTGTAACGCTTGCCGAGAACCGGCTAGTATATAATAAATGTGAGAAAAGATATAGGTTGTGCGATTTCGATCTTTCGAAGTCAAAGAGAGGATATACAAATTCGTATTTTTAAAATAAACATCCTAAACGTTTCAGTAAAACTGAGATATTTTATAATTGCAAAAGTCAAGATAGGCCCGTATTAAATCGAGAATGTGAATTGCTCGTATAAATAGTACCTTATGGTATCTGAAGAAGTAAATCCCAAAGAGAGAAATATGAATATTATTCATATTTATTTTACTATTCTATAGAAAAGGATTTCTAAAATTCTATACAATAAATTTGATATATAAATATATATTACATTAGTTTTATTCAGGAGTGGGCTGGAAGGGGCTCGGAGGGACTCAACCGAGGCCCTTGATAAATTATACTACAGCCGGCGAACCCCTTGTTAATTTAAAAGAAAACAATATTCTCAGATCAAATTAGTATATAATTGCAATTTACGAATTATTTATTATCTACGACAGATTCAGTATTCACAGTAAGTAGTACATGTTTATCCATTTAGACTGATAAGTTTACGGTAAATTTCATATTGTTACATATTAAAAGTGTATTAAGCAACAAACGATTGCTTATTTACCTAAGTATTGCATATCATTGCATAATAGTGATAAAAAATTCACTCTTTTAATATCTCAAAACACTGAGAATTGATTTGAGATTAAGCGAGCCCTTGTTAACGTGCTGCCAGCCCACTGATGGTTTTATTCGTGTAAAAATTAAATTACGAAAAACAAAATTTTAAAAGTGAGTATTGAATATCAATCAATATTTTGTGTAAATATGTATCCATTTTATCTATTTTTTTCTTCATATTTGTTACAAACAAATAAGTAATAAAAGCTCTCTCTTTGTTTCTTCTAAAACAAAATTCTGTTTGATATTACATTTTGTTTATTTTTAAAATCGGAATCTTGTCACAGATTCGTTATATCGTCAATCCACCACAGGTAAACGCAATATTGATCTAAGTAAAGAAACATATTCATACTTGACAGTTGATGTCAAAGCAATATGTCTCACCGAGATCCAATTTCCAATTTATTACACGGTGACTTTCCGAGCATCAATAAAACTCTGATGATAAAAATATGAAAAAATCTGTCGCCTATATTGAAATGAAAGCCTAGTTTAACTTTTCCACTTAGTTCAAGTGACGGGGATTTGGTTTTATCGTAAAATTGAACGAATATTTGGATAAAAGAATCGCTTTTTTGTGATTCTTAAAAAATCTAAAATAATATACTACCAAAACGTCATTCGATATCGTTGGATAAGTGTTTAACCTAAATATGTTTATTATATCACACTTCAAGTCAAAATAATATGCCATGTCAAAAGTAGTGTAGTTTTTTCAACCATTAAATTGGATCTCCATTAGATTTAGAGACTCATGAGAAGGTAGCATTGTAGTCATTTTAATGAAAAAATATTTAAACGAATATTATCCATGACAACTGTCAGAACTGTCAAAAATTCTAAACATTCTAAAGAACATATAAGTTGTTAAAAAGTAACAATTTGTTTGCCATCTAATGGAAAACGAGCATAATTTCAATCAGAATAGTAACTTATAAATACTCCATCGAGTAAATAAAAAAAGATTTAAAAATGAATACTTTAGAATTTGTAGAAATAAATAAAAGTATTAACAACAAAAAAAATATTATCGAATAATATCTAAAATAAAACAGGTTGTCTTCCCTGCAGAATTTATTTTCCAACGGTTTTACCCTTCCTACAATTACATCAATATGCAACTTATTAGTTAATCATTTCTTAACGTAAATGTCATTCATTTTTACTACCATTATTGTTTGTTTGTTTTTCTATCATCCTCTCCTCGCCTCTCGCCTCTCATTTTTATTATATTTTTATTTTAATAATATATCAGAATAGTAAAATTAAAATCATTCGTACTTTAACAAGCATTTCTGAAAGTAAGACTGTCTGAGGATGCCTCTGAAAGAGGCGAAAAACGTATTACCGTTTGTAGCACAGTACGTGGAACAATCTAAGTTATTTTATATAAGATTGATTTTATATCACTTTATTTAATAAAATTGTGTACATAACAAAGTGACAGACGTTTAAATTACCCACTTTTAAAATCGGTCGATAAACATAATTCCCAACCTTGTATTATTCATATTAAAGCCCATCAAAAAATAAGTAGTATCGTGAAAAATGATGGTTTTGTAGCTAATGAATACTATACAAATAAAAACATATTTATCTAATTGATGTACGATAGATTTTCATTTATCAAATAGTACCTATTTGATAAATGAAAATCTATAACATTAACCTAAATGTGGAAAAAGCCAATACAAATTTTTACTATGATGTTACATGTCAATATTATTATTATTATACTTATATTAAAAGCTGATTCAATAGTGGCATCATTATTCAAACGACAGTCAATTACAAAAGGCTTATTATCCAAGGCAATAAAATAAAAAGTATGATTTAGAAAAAATTTTATTTTACCTAATATAACGTAGCTTTTTTAACTTTACTGATTCATTCTGAATTGAAATCATTCGTAATGTTATATTAGGCTCGTATTTTTCCAGTCAGAATTTATATTAAATGGTCATTATTTAAATGAAATTAAAAAAAACCTTACCTAACGAAAATGGTTATAAAATATTCTGACCGTATAATATTTTTATTCTGACCAAATATTGATTTAAATTCTAACCATTTAATTTGTTCCCGTTATATTACAACAAGTTTATAAATGTTTCAGAATACTTTTTTTATCACAATTCTCAGAATATTACGTTCGCACTGATAGAAGTTGATAAGTAAAGAAAATTACCAAAATGAGTTAAGTAAACTAAACGATCAACAAGGGAACGTTGCTCACGATAATCAGTGAAATTTGAGATATAATCCGTTTTTCAATTTAATCAAAGTAACATATTATATAAAATTAAACAAAAGATTACAAAAGTAAATACATTTTTATGAAAGTATTTTAGAAGGTAAACACACAATGTTACATTTTGATTTTAAATAATTTATATTATAATAACCATTACTTTTTTTTTTATTTTTTTATTTGTGTATCTAAAATATAATATTATGTAAAATACAAAATATATTGTTTCTTATTTGTATTGGTCGTGGGCAGATTTGTTTTGGTGGCAATGTCCCGGCGGTTTTGGTTCTGGCTGTCTTGTCAAGCCCGCTGAGGATTACTTATGATTTTTTCTCGTTTTCATTTATGACGTTAGAAGAATGGTTAGTGTAAAAATTATGAATATATGATCAAAAAGAGCACAACGCCATAGCTTCGGGATGAAGGAAGGAGTGATAAAACCACAGACGGGCAAATCATTTGAAAAATAAATCTCTGTGAACGTCCATTTTGATATTTAAATCCATAATTGCGGAAAACAATCGGAACGTTACTGAATAGCAACGCAATTTGGCCACAGCAGTTTCTAACTATTGATAAATAAATGGAAAGTTTTATTGGTTCAACAGATGTAATTTATTTACTATGCCCACGATGACTTATTACAAATGTTTTCTGTAGATTCAGCGGTAACTTTGCGGAAATTCATTTTGAATAGAAAACTAAATTAATGAGCCCTCGAGAGGTGAAATAACCTACTAGTAAAATGGTAAAACATTATTTTTGGACTTTTAAGTACAATCACGACTTTATTTGGTGTTTTAGTTGAGATAAATAACACTATTGCAATGTGTATTAACTAAGGTTACTTCACTTTTACGATACTTTAATATAACTTTCTTTTCTTCTAAAATACCACTTGGCTCACTTCACCTCTAATGGGCCCATTTAATAAGTTTGTTATTCCACTGAACGTGTACGCCTCTTTGTGAAGCATTTTCCAAATTAATGCTAAAAATTAATACTAACTAATTACCAAGTTATCAGCATAAGCATTTATGTGTTGAAATCGATCATACCTGTAACAAAAAAACATTTAAATTTAAAAAATGATCATTGACCTATATACAATTATATATCGATTTTCAAAAGGTATTCACAGTCAGTCCTATGGCGCAGCGGTAAGCGTTGTGGGCTCGAGTCCCAGTAAGATTAGCATTATTTTGGATCGGTTTATTGATTTTTGTTGGAAGACATGGGTGTTTATGATGTATAAAAGTTCCTAATAGAAAATTTAAATTAACTTTTATTATTCCACGTATTGTGTTACTAACTGATGAGACACGTGTTTCGCCTCTTTCAGAGGCATCTTCAGACTTACTACCGCAAAGTTTGCTTAAGTAATGAAGCAAGATTGATTCTAACATTTTAAAATTACAAAATGGAGGTTTGGGTTTTTTTTCCTTTTAAAAGGAGCAAGGAGGGGGGTGTAGAATCGAAATAAAACAAACAGATAATGATACTAATAAGTTGTAATCAATCAGATTGGGATTTTTCCTTTTTAAGGGAAGCAAAGAGGGGTCATTAGTCATTAGTAGTATGATTAAATTTGTTTGCACTGTTTCGATTTTATAATTCCCTCTTTGCTTCCCTTAAAAAGGAAAAATCCCAATGTGCGTAGCGAGAGCGTTAGTTAACCACTAGTTCTATCCTAGCCTTATCGTTCTATTCATATTACTCTATTTTTAAAAGAGAGGTTGAGCGACTAAGTGATTAACAGTTCTCGTAGAAGAACTATTGAAAGCGTACATGGATAAAAAATAAATACATATTAAGTGAAGTCAGTGATGCACAAACCGCGGCCTTTTTTGAATTTTGTGGCGGCCCTTAAATCTTTTTTTCAAACATATTTTTTTCACGTAAAACATTTAAATGTAAGCAAGCTTTTTCTCCAATGAAGGAGAATACATTGGTTCATAGAAACAGGCACTCAAATATTATGTCAAATTAAAAAAAAAATAACAAAGACCAATATCGCATAAACTTTTGAATTACATATTAATATTTCACAACAAAACGATTTTTAATAAACAAGTGCTCATAATCCTTTTTTTGCATGGCTTATTTATTTTTACGTTTTCGAAATAACACAAGTCAAAATAATGTAATGAAACCTATAATTCATTTATCTAAATTCACTCAATTTTTTTTACACGATTTTTTGTAAGGCTGTTTTACATGGAACGTACATATAATATACCCAGTGTAAAAAAGGATTGAGCGTACTAAAAATCATTTTTTTCTATGCGGCCCGAATCCACGATAATTTGTTTTATACGGCCCGCTAGAAGGTAAAGGTTGTGCATCACTGGGTTAAGTCAATTAGTCAATTAGATTAAAAGTCTCCATGCAGTTTAAGGTTATGTATATTTCATAATTTGTCTTTTGCCAAAAAATATCTAAAAACGTTTTTTGTGCCTCATGTGAATTTGTTTTGTGTGTATTACGCCCTTTTTTCTTTCCGCTGTCAATATATTGTGTTATACTGTTTATGAAATTATGTAAACAGCCTCTGAACGAAATGAAAAACGAATGAATTCAAATAAGCAAATAAAATGAACGGTGACTACATTTTTCTTTCGGGGTTTGTTTATTTTATATTCAAACTATTCGATTCAAGAAAGCTTTCTGTTTTTCTAAGGAACGAATCTTAAATTGACTGATACCCTTTGAGGAATTTTATTAACGACGTCTTTGCTTCGGGTGAAAAAGAGAAAAACATTTCTATACGCGGTTGGAATAATATTTTTACGAGGGATGCTGCGAAAACTTGAAGATTTACATTTAATATAGTTTCCAGTAAAACAGTTTTACGATTATTTCTTATTTCAGTCAACCGCACTTAAATCTTCACATTCGCATTCCAATTTTGGAAGATATCAGCTATATTATAATAAAAAAAGCTTTGTCTCTTCAGCCAAACTTCAGTTAAAAAACCACGTGTCTCTAAGTCAAGCGAATAGCCAATATATGACTAGTTGGGTAATCGATTTTTGGTTAAGATATTTTTAAGGCGAGTTTATATTATAGTATAGATTGTTCCATTAGTGCACAACCTTGGCAAAACAAAGTTTCTCATATTCAATTGCTGAATTAAAATTCAACTTTTTTTCCATACCCGCTCCATAGTCGGAGCATATGACTACAAGAGGGTTCTTCCAGGATTCTCTGTCCTCCGCCAATTTTCATCCTATATATGTACTCGGCGTGTGCTGTGGCCTTCCCCGACGGCGGAATCCAAGAGACAAGCAGAATCCAGGATTTCTCGAGGCATCCGCAGCACATGTCCAAGCCAGGTCCATCGTCGCTTCTTCACTTTGCACGTAATAAAAGTATGTTTAGTCTAATTGAATAAACACTTTTTTAGTAGAACTTCGTTAAACAAGGTTAAAATATTTAGTCCCACTATTATAACATAAGTTTATTGATAGTTATTTTAGCTTCACGTCATTTCAACAACTGTGTTTATGTTTAATTTAGGTTTTTGATGGATTTGGCGGTAGTTTTATGAAAATTCATTTTTAATCACGAATTCACGAACTGAAAGGGAACAAATAAAGTTGATACGTGCATTGTTCTTTAGCTTTTGTTATAGTGAAGGAGAATTTCTCGTTCACTTCGTTGGTTATAATTAAAATAAATTACTTATATGGACTAATTCCACTTTTATTTAATAAGATCAGGAACTGTTTCGCTCACGACGAGCGTTATGAACTGATAAGAGAATACAATAACTACAGTGCTCAGAGGGTAAAAATATCAAAGTATTTTAGTTCTACAGTTTTTAATATTTTTTTTGCGTTGATAGCTATTTCGGCTTTCGCCATCGTTAGAACTATGTTTAAACTTATATACATAGTTCTGACGATAACGAAAGCCGAAATAGCTATCAACGCATACAAATTATTAAAAACTGTAGAACTAAAATACTTTGATATTTTACCCTCTGATAATGGAGTTCTACCAAGTAAATGCCAAATCAATTAATAACTACAGTGCTATTTATACAAAAAGAAATAATTAATACGGCGTAGCAAACATTAGGTTATATTGGAATCACCACAATGAGAAAATAGACTAATAACGTGATTAATTTGTTTTCATTACGCTGTGATGCGAATCTTAGAGGGCAATTGTCTCTGTTTAATTAGTGTCTCTTTCGGATACTTATTTTCTTTATCTAAAAAGACACTTTCAAAAGGCCTCGTTTTCGTAGCGCTTTATGTGGTGTAGACATAATACATTGATGTTAATACGCGGCTTTATCGCTGATTTTTACGCCAATGTGCACACAAAGATATGTGTTACCTTTCCTATAGCTGCTTACAACATGAGAGACAATGTAGATGAGTTACACGTCCAGAGTCCAGACACAAATACAGGTCCTGTACTTACGCGGTTGAAAAGAAGCTAAGCTGCAAATGCCGAACAAGAATCTAAATTTAGTTTTTAATTTTTGTAAAAATAGGGGTCTGCAAAAATAAAAATCACGAAAAAGGACCGTCGGAAGGGCTTTCTTAAACAACTTATTAAATTAATATTATATTGAGTAAAAGAAACACAGGTTTATAAGTTTTTTTGCATTTTAAGGTTATGTTTATTTAACAATTTAACTTTCCGAAATCGTTAAAAACTGTTCTTCGTCTATTCTGAAATATTTTTTATTTGTGGGTTAATCCTTTTTAACTAAATACAGTTGATTAGTATCCAATTAAAAATAGTTTCAACATACAAATAGTTGTAGAAACCTTAATTTTGGACATGGTATAAACGCATGTTCGCTTGATATAAAGTGTGAATACGATTTACACATCAAACATACGTCAAAATTTAAGTATTCTTCGATTTACGTAGAAACCCTGCAGAACGCATTAACCGCGTAAATATAATCACTGTATTTACTAAATTAAGATACAATAATAATACTGCGCGGCCATCCTGGGTATTGAATTGTTACATCCCGTTATGTTATTCTTGATTTTAACATATTAAATATTCCGCAACATAAGTTTATGTCGTACGGCTAATTCAGGGATACACAAACCACGGCCCGTTTGATTTGTTTGTAGAATGTTTCTTCTTAAAATTAAAATATATAACATAATCGATAACGCGGAATAAATCGGTTCATAGAAATAGGCTTGCTGTCAAAAATTTGAATTCGAGTTTTCAGTTTAATACTGTAAATATAAAGTAAAATTCTAAGTTCACAATAAAAACATAGTTTGTAAATGAGTACACCGAATCCTCCTTTTGGACAGTTTCGAAATATCACGGTCAAATGTAATTGAACCTATCTTTGATTAATCTAGATTCACTTTTTTTTTGCTCGGCTGTATACGTTGAACATATACCTCGTGTAAAAAGAAGATAGAGCGTAATTATTTTTTTTTGGCCCGAAGCCATTCTTATAAGGCTTAAGTAAGAAAAAGGTTGTGTATGCCTGCTCAATTTGGTAACACATTTTCCATGAACCCTAAAACGGCAACTGCAAACTTTTGTTACAGTAGTGACATAACTATAACTTGTATTATGCAAATATTTCAGCGTGGGATGCCAATACCAGATCGCAACAAACTAGAATCAGAAAGCACACTTGACAAAGTTGACTTACATATGTTTACTAAAAGTTACAAATAATATCACTAAATATAGATAGATTTTAGCACGATGTGTTTTCTGAAAAAAAATGTTCAGTCATATGCTGCTTATTTTTTTCATAGTATAACACCTATGGCGCAGCGGTTAGCGTTGTTGGCTTCCGTGCCGGATCTCACGGGTTTGAGTCCAAGTATGAACAGCATTTTTTCAATACCTCCCACCATTTCTGATCCTTCAATCGCGTAGTGAGAGCGATTAGCTAACCACTAATTCTGTCCCAGCCTTATCCTTCTACTTTCTTTGGAAACGAAAGGTTGAGCGACTGAGTAAAAAACAGTTCACGTAGAAAAACTTCTGTTTAAGTACCTCCATTAAGAGGCCATATGCTCCACATTGGAAGATTAAAAGGAATTAAAAGAATCCTTGAAGCAATTGCAGTCTAAGTTATATTTGGCAAAAAAACTTTAAATAACTTAAAGTTTTTGAATATGTGGATCAAATCCTTTAGTTATTATTGAATTTCACGAAGTGATAAGTTATAGTGCATAAAAATGAGATGTTGAAATTTCTTAATTATCGAAAATGACGATTATCCTAAAAGAAGGTTTTGAAAATTTAACAAAAACGGTGTTTAACATGTAATTGGTTGTCATTGTTTCATTGTTGTTGGTCATAATTTATGAAATTATGGTGAAAGTTGAAATATTTCATCATAATCGGTACATATGATAGAAAATAAAGCATGCTATTAGAGATAGCTGTTAATTAATTGATATGCCTTTTTAAGAGTGAGTATAATTGAAAATATTACGAACATAAATTGAATAAACAAGACATTTGGCGTAAAATCCATTCGGGCAAGCTATTATAACAAACTTCGAAACTGAATGAAAATATTAAGAAAATTTTGTTTTACCCTCGGACAATATTGTAAAATAGCCGCTTCGGAATTTATATTTCTATAGGCGATATTAATCGCGAGATTAAAATACTTGACGAAAATTAGGGAAAATTACCCTCTCGAAAATACTTTTTCAAAGGGTAGCTTGTAATCAAAATATTTCAAGTCTAAGAATTTTCTTTAAACGTCTTAATAACGGATTTTTTTGTTCCCAAATGTAAAAAGAGGAGACAATTCATTGAAAAATATTTTTTAAGTAAAATTAATGTAGATAATGATTAAATAATGAAAAATAATGAAAACCATAATAGCGTTAGATTATTAATTATATAATATACAGGTTTTATTATTGATTTTATACTTTAACAACAATATTAGATTGTTACTATTTTGTAATTTTTTAATCTTGAAAAAATTCAGAAATAGCTATTAACTAATATCATAAAAACTGTAGAACTAAATACGTTGCTATTTTATCCTATTACTTTGGAGTTCTTTCTATCAAGTAAATACCTATTCAATCAATTAAAAATATGTGGTGCATTGACAATGCCAAGTAAGGGAAACAAATTAAATGGTCAGAATTTAAATCAATTTTTGGTCAGAATAAAAATATGAACGGTAAGAATAAAAATATTATACGGTCAGAATATTTAATAACAATTTTGGTCAGTAGGTTAGGTTTTTTTTTATAATTTCATTTCAATTAAGACTATTTATTCTGACCGATATATTATGACCATTTAATATAAGTTCTGACCAATGTTATTTATTTCTGACCAAAAAAATACGAGCCGTAAGTAAGTACTTTAAGTAAGCTTCATCCACCAAATATTGACAGTTAACACTCTGAATCAAAACTTTAAGGTGCTGTGTTAATGAGAATAAGTTACATGATTTTGATTTTGAAGAATATTGATGAGTATGTGTTTATCATGTTCGTAGTAGGTACGTATTTAATGTAATATAAGACGCGGAAGTTTAAAGAAAATACATGCGAAATAAATACTGTTGGAGTGAAACATTAAATTTAGTTTTCAGATACTCCTCGAAGAAGCGAAACGCGTGCCACACTTACATGTGGAATTACAACGATATCGATGTTATTGAAAATTAATTTCCGCACAGCAAACGTACATAGAACCCAAACGTGTTTGCCATATTCAATTTTACCATAATATCCTTTATCATTATTTATAATTAATGGTTTTATTAACATTATATAATGTTATATCGAATTTGGCAAAGCAAAAGGTTGTAACCAGGGCTGTGGAGTCGGAGTCGCGGAGTCGCGGTATTTTGGCCGGAGTCGGAGTCATGAAAAATGAGCGGTTCGATTTTTTTTTGAAAAATATATTTAATGATGTGTATTTAAACAAAATATTCAAAAGTAATTAATGTATTAAAGTAAAGTGAAAAATGTATTGTTAAAGTATGTATTCAATAAAAAATGTATTGTGAATAAAAAATGTATTGTAAAAATGTATTATAAAAAAATGTATTGTAAACAAAACATTTCATGCTTGGCTGACTAAAGATGATCTGATGGTATACATATCTATAAGTTAAAATGAAATTATTGAAAAATTTAATCGGAGTCGTTAATTATTTTAAAGCTGGAGTCGGAGTCGTCTTTTTTTCACGCGACTCCACAGCCCTGGTTGTAACAGATACGTTTTTTTTTAAATGAGACAAAAAAACATTTTTTGATGATTTTGTTGCAAAGGAAAATTATGAAAAATAAACGACGTAGAAAACGGAAACTGGTAAACTGGTGTAAGATTGATAATCTAATACTAATTTAGTAAAATGTGAAAAACCTTTTATTAACACTTCGCTTACGGTGCTAAAAAATACTTCCGATATGATGCTGGCCCTTAAAGAACCAATTGGAAAACATGTTTTTTTTAATATACGTCCTGGTTTTTAGCACCGTAGAGGTTTCTTTCTCGAGGTCGCAATTTTCACAGGCCCTTATTTATTCAAACTCAAAATCTAAATTTATATACTAATTGCGCATTTGCAGCAAGTAGGCAAGAATTTAGGTCTATTCATTTCTAAAATTTTCTATTATACTAATTTTATCGATCTGTTTGTTACACACTTATAATTTTACTTTGTTTTATATAAATAGCACTGTAATACTGTATTATACTATTAGTTAATAATGCTTGTCATGAGCGGAATCGGTCCTGATCATTAAAAATAAAAGTGGAATTATTACAAATGATTGTTTTATTTTTTTAATATAATGCCTTCCCTTCAGGTATTGACCGTGAATACATTAAAAAAGAATAATTAATTTTATTAAGCATCGTAAATTATTATGAATAATATTTTGCTTAAAATATAATTGACCAATTAGCAAGAATTTATAGTGACAAATAAATATATGCAGTGAGGGATTATCGTTAAAGCAAATGAGGCGCGCTCTTGAAACCTCAAAGAAGCTTATACAATATAACCCATATACTTTTGGTTCAAATATTTATATATTTTTACTATTTTACTAGATTTTTTTTGACATTTTTATGTTATCCGTAAAACAGAACCTCCAATTTTGATTGCGCCTGGGGCCTCATGTGCTTAATCCACCACTGAATATATGCCATGAAATTCTTTCGAAGATTCAACATTCGTACCCATTTTCAGGAACCAATTTCGCCTAATAGTCGATGGCCGCCTCTATGTACAAAATCAAATTGGAAATTATTAATATCCGATATTTGAAGACATTTCGAATGTACGAAGAGATTTCAGAAACAGGTGGCAAGTACTCTCATATATTAGATTACCTTGAATTATGTCAATTTTTTGACAAATCAAATTGTCGTTTTACTTAGGAAATAAATCGAATCATGCTAAGACGTTGCTTCTCAATTTTATTTTAAAATATAAACGTAAAAAAATTCACATGATTTTTTATCTAGGTGTATACATAACTAATTTATATCCATCTAGTCAGCGGAGCAAACTAAAAGGATTCTCAAAATTTAACGTAGTGGAAAAATTTCAATTGTGTTTACTAATCCCATTTGAGGTGTTCACTGTCTATACTTGGTGGAAAGGCACTATATTAAAAAGCACTTAAAAGCAATTAAAAATATCAGGACCCGTTTCGCTCTATAATAATTATCTATCTATCAAGGCTAGAGGGTTTATCCTTAATCCTCATTTTTTTCATTTGCTGTTTGTTCAGAGCTAGCAATGTGTTACTTACCGAATTCTGCCAGTACGCATCATCAAATATACTAAACATCATATATGTATTATGAAACATTTATTTTGTACAGTTCAAGAAACGGCTATAAGGACACCAATTTGTTTTGCTGTACGTGTTTAATAGACATGGAAAAAACAAAAAAAAAATCTCCAACAAAATGGATTGCTTTGAAAGCCTTTAATATGTCATTCACAGACGGGGTCGATACAACATTTATTATAAATGTGATTTTCTCCCCCTTAATAAATTATGGCAGGGCGCTTTTGGAAATTCACCTTCTCTCACGTGATATAACGAAAACAATATATTATCTTGTTTTCATATAATTTCATAATAGTGCTCAATAATTTTACCCTGCCAATACTTCAGCTTTAAAGTGAGGCCCAAAAGAATCACTATGTCACCAGATACTCTTTCAAACATTTTGTATTGGATATGAATCGTTCAAATAATGTACATTCACACAACTTTTGTCACTAACGATACGGGTTTCGCTTTTAGGAATCTTCAGGCGTTCAAATGCACGGATGTACTTGAACTGACGCTTAGTAAATGAATGTATCATGTTTATATAAGAAATAAATGTATGACTAAGCTAAATTCTATTGCTGGCGAAAATGTTTAACAGACTACAGATTTTAATGGTGAGTGATTTTGAAAATGATATTTATTTTTGTTTGTTGGAAAAAAATTACCATTATATGTACTTAAATATAGGGTATAAGAATGGGGAACTTGGCAGATTTATCTGCTCATTCAAAATCGGTAAGCTACTAAATTGTGCTCTATTTATTTGAAAAATTTCCTGAAAAAATATCAAGTATTGTTTTTAAAACGTTACGAAAGCGAGTGAATATTTTGTTAACATTTGTATTTTTGTGTACTTACATTATTTACTGTTTGGTCAGCAAGTAATGTATGAAATAAAATAAATTAAAATATTAAAAAATGGTATGGAATTCGGTGTATTTACTATTATTATGCTGCTTACCAAATCGCAAGTCCGCAAGACACTCAGTCTATTCAGTGAAGTCGTGGTCTTCTAACACTTCTGCTTCCTTCAGGGATAGATAGAATTGATTAAATAGTGAAAATGTGCAATTTTTAACCCGCGTTAAAGTGAAACCACACGATCTGAAGATTAGGTGTATTAAAAATCTCAACACGAATATTTTTAATTTATTTAATAACTCTCCGTATCTTAAGTATCATTATTCTGCAGAAAGTGGCCACATTAAGTGTGGCAATATTTAATCGAAGTTAAGACCTATTTTATATTATACAAAGTAACATATAAACCGATAGCAGTATTTTTAAAACAATCAACGTACACAAATCATAATAGATCAAGAAATATGAGCTTGACCTTATATAAAAATGACATTTGAATATCGTAGTATTAAGATATCGTCAGACTTCTAGAAATAGACGGATTGAGAAAAAAGTACTGGATCTGAATTAAAGTGATGTATTGAAATAAATTTTGAATAAATACGAGATAGCTCTAAAAAATAATTAACCAATTTGATGCCTAAAAAAGGTAAAGTTTGGAAAAGAAAATTTATCTTACCCATGTAATTGCTACTGCAATTTAGTCACTGACTAGTGACGTCGTGTAAAGTTATTTTTATAAAAATAACTAAAAGGTATTATGTAGTAGCAATATTATAAAATGAATCTTGAATCAATCATTTTTATTATAGACGACGTCTAACTTTACGATTTTATTTTTGAAATATTAACCTATACACTGCCAAATTATTTTTTTTTAAAATACAGCAAATGTAAATAACCTATTCCAAAAATTTCAGCCATACTATAAAACAAATTACAAAATTCTACTGCTTGATTCGATTAAGGATTATTTCACTAACTAAAGCAACCCATAAAATTTTGTTATCCAAGAATTAAGTAAATATTTAAATTCATTAATTGGAATATGCCGTCAGTCGATAATCGTTATTTAGCAGTGTAGCAGTGCCTCTTTTTACATAAAAATTTGGTTATATTTACGGATTCCAATCGAATATTCGATCATGTTTGCTATTTTTTGATATTCGGACATTCGAATATTTGATATATTATTTTTTCATATTAAATCACTGGCTTAAAAAAATATTTTATTCAAAAAGATACTTACTCAAGACTAGAACTCATATCTAGCATGTGATCGGAATAGTTGAGAAATTAAGACTTTAAATTATAAAAATTTTGAAGAATCCGTGAATGCTTTCACTATATAAACATATTTTGAAAACAATTGCAACCTGTCATCTCACTATTTTTCTTCTTGATTATAAGATTGATTTATAAAGTGTAAACTATGTTATCAGAATAAAGTTGAACCTACTTTTATAAAAGTGTTTCAGTAAAAATTATAAACATAACATAAAAATTCTGTATATGAACGAGCAATATTATCTACCAAATTCTCCATTGTTGTACCCCTTTTAAATAATTGTCATTTTATTAATAATTCAAGCACTTGCTATCATTAAATATTAATTCAAAGGCTTAAAAACAAATCAACTCATTAATAATAGGTCGGATAAAACCCTAGATTTATTTTAAACATTCCTATGTTATTATCTGGTCTTTAATATTTTCAAAAAATCCCCATAATTATAACAAACCCACTTAATCCATTGAAAATTGTATACATTCAATTTTCACTAATTTACATTTTAATAGCCTTTTAACTTGGTGATCTACTTATATTTTTGTTTATAAACGATACAAACTGTTTACTACGCGTCAGTTCAAGTACATCCGTGCACTTGGAATGCCTGAAGATGCCGAAAGGCGAAACCCGGGTCGTTAGCGACAAAACTCATGGAAAAGTACAAAATTCAAACAATTCGAAAATGAATGCATTGATTAAAAAGTCTTTACAGAAAATGAATGAAATCTTTATTATGTTTAAAATTTGATTAAATATAAATAATTAACATAATTCACTAGTATACTAAAAATATCAATGTCAAAATAAAATTTTTGAACAGTCAAAAAATACTTTTTTACACAACTAAATTACCTGTCAAATTGCAAATGGTTCACCTTTTTTCTGAAGAGTTTAAAATTTGAGATATGTCTATTGCAAACTGATTATTACACCCTTATTAATCGTACATACTTGGTTTTCAATGAATAATAAATATATTTTAATATTTATTATGACGAGAGAAATCGATCTTGATCCTAAGTAGGGTATCCAATCCCGAAGCCTTTGCTCACCGAGGAATTTGAATCCTTAATTCGCTATACTTTTCCCCGGATTATCTCCAAACTTCGTTTGTTTTTTTAGCTCACCGAGGAAATTGAAATCCTCGATTTGGTATACTTTTTCCCAGATTATCACAAAACCTCGTTTTTTTTTTATCTCACCGAAGAATCTGAAATTCTCGAATTGCCAATTTCGTGTCAATTTTCGGGATTTGCTCAAAATTTCTCAATCCCGAAATCCAGGGATCGCAGCCGTATCAATCCCGAGATTTCGGGATCAGAAAATTGAACGGGATCCCGAATCCGGGGATGGGATGCTCTAATCCTAAGTAATACACGTGTAGTGAGTACAAATAAGTGTTTTATTTTTAACTAAATCTTGATTGAAGAACTGAATACCAAGTTGTTCTTGTAACAAATAATGCTCCACTGTGTAAGCGAATGTTGTAGGAAAATAGTTATATTTTGTTGAAATAGATGGCGTTAAATAATTTACTTAGCCAGAATATATATGCGACACAAGAACATGTATTTGGACACCTGCTATAACTTCACGACGTGCTCAAAAGATCCGCTAAACTAACGCTTCTTACTAAAAGATCTATTTGACGCAGTTTTTGTGTCATTTTGCCTGAGTTTGCCCTAGTTTCAGACGCGCAGACAATTTCGCATTAACAAACTCGGATTACACCATAATATATTTACAGCGATTTAACGTTCAATTCAGCCATAAACGCTGTGTTCAATTTCCGATAAGTCTTTTCATTTCCGACCGAAAAACCATTTATTATTTTTTTATCTGCACGTCATACAAAAAAAATGTATTATGGCATATTCTGACATTCATTACAATTTGATGACTAGATTGGAAATTTTCGATAGCGCTTTTGAATCATTTTTATCATCGTACATCGTAATAAGGGCATCCAATTCCAGAATTTCGGGATATCTTCAATCCCACGATTGAACATTTGCCATATTTTTTTATATATCCCTGATAATAATGAAAAAACATATCTGGAATCACAACTAGTGGCTTAGACAGCAAGTTTTTTGTTTATTTTTAAGCCACAATTGATTGAGATTAATTCAAGGTAAAGTGATACTAAAAACGACCATGCTCAAAATGTGGAATTGGAAAAAGTCTAATTTGATTTTGAGCTTCCCGGAACATGAACCAAACCCAAGCATATCGCTAGGTATCTTTCCACTTGACAACATACGCCCATTAAACATTTAAAAAAATCAATTTTGTTTCCATTATTGGCAGCGATATGTAATACTTATTATGGGCAGTGAAATGTTTTTTTTAATTTGTCAAAGATCACATAATCTTTTTTGATGAATATTTTACAGTAAAAACTATCGTCAATTTAATAACAGAAGATTCACTGTTAGGATGTCACTGATTCGACCCTAAAAAAATAGTCGATTGCTATTGTAACTATGTATAAATTACTGAAAAAAAAACTATAAAACTTTCTGCACCTGCATACGATTGTTACAAAATATGAGAGGAAGTAAGAACATAATTTATTTGTTTATTTTGTAGATACAATACAAAAAAATAAATGAAGTACACTGTTAAGGATTATTTTATTATCAAACATAATAGTGTATCAGGAAGTACTAAGGCTTTAAATTTGATTTTTTACGTGTGATAGTAATTCCCGAAATCTCGGGATCGGTATAAAGACGATCCGGGATTACGCGATTGATCGGATCCCCAGCATTGGAAGCCCTAACCACAATGTGTATTAAAATTGTGGCATATGAAAAAAAATGTATGTTATATGGTATTTGAAAAAAGCATCTATTCACAATTTATTTCAATAAATCGGGTTTGGTGACTTAGCAAAAGAAGCATTTTTTAACGATGTACCGTCCCAAAAAAGAACGTATGGGATTCTAATAGAACTTGTCTCAACATAACTTTTTTCTAAGAGACAACGAGTTACTCAGTTGCCTTACTTCTCTTTTCCCAAAAGATTAAAGATAGAAGAACAAGGCTAGGCTAACTAATCACTCTTGATACGCCCCACCCCGATATAAGGGTCGGAAAGATGAGACTATGAAAGGGAATTTAAGGCAATTACATTCTTCGGACAGACATAAATAAACAATATGTTCGAATTCGGATTCGAGCCCGCGAGTACAATCACAGAACTTAATGCCTTTGATCATTCGGCTTAAGTTTATTTTGTAAAGAACCACTCAGAGGATTGTCCAAAATATTTTTTAATTGATTGATTGAATTGGTATTTACTTGGTAGAACTCAATTGTAATAACTATGTAACTAATAACTATGTTGTTCTGATGAAGGCTTACGCCGAAATAGCTTTCAGCTGCATATTAACCACTGAGAAGTGAAATAAACCAAGTAGTAAAATGGTGAATATTTTCTATTGGACTTTTAAATACAATCTCGTCTTTTGTGTTTGTTTTGTAAAATTGTATATTTTAGGGAGATAACACAATTATAGTATGTATTTACTGAGCTCACTTCACTTTAAAGATACTTAAAGATATAAAGCATGTAATTCATTTTTTTCCTAAAATACCACTTCGCTCCCAAATCTCTTTAAGTGGCTCATATATAAAAAAACAATATTTGTACAACTAAAATACTTATTATTTATTTTTTTATTTATGTTATTTTTTCACCTTATTATCAAGTTATTAAATCCGTGTATCGTGAATGTTAAGGTTTTAATGTTTGGTTATTGTACCGTGTAAATTATTTAAAGTTTGTTTCTACAATTTGCACAGAATTCAGAATAATTGTGTTTCCACGTACCAAGCTTCCATTTTAATTACCACATGTTATAACAAGTAACAACATAAGTAACTTTATAATAAGGAACAAAAGAGTAATTTCAGTAGTTAACGCATGTGGGCAGAAGCTGAATTCTAAAATAACGTCCATTGTTTTAGTATATTAGACATTAGAGTACCAAACTTCGAGTAGGTAGTACTGATATTTAATTCTCTACTCGTGTCAGATACAAGATTTAAGGTGTTTGTTATATAATTGAGTTGCAAACAATAGAACTGGATTGTCAAGCGTAGAAAAATATAGTATATGACCAAGTGCAAAAAATATATTAAAAATATAGATAGTATTCATAACCAATAAACTACTTGCATTAAGTATGGTAAGTCACAAATGAAATAAATTTAAAAGTCCAGTAGAAAAGGACAAAACCTCGTCATTTATTTTGTAATTTATAACTTAAGAATAAGGAATTTGAATCGTTCAAACTATGTTCAAGTTGAACGATTTAAATTTAATATTGAAATTCCACCAAGCACCTTCAGTCGAAATATTAAATTAAGAATTAGGATTTTTTTATGTATTTGTAAATCTTGTGATGTTCTGTCTGATGATGCTTCTAAAAAAGGCGAACACGTGTCAAATTTTGTAACAAAATACGTGGAATAACACAATTATCGATGAGATACTTTTGGAACCGATTTCTTATCGTTGGTTTTCAAAAAATATTTTATACGAATTAACTACTCGTTTTCAAATAAATAAAAAACAAAAGTTATTGCCATACAAAAGAAAGTGCATTTGGACTCGATATTGGACTAGAGAAATATTAAAATTCTTTCGAGCGTAATTGGCAGTAAAATGTCCAACATAACATATCTATTTATTTTTACGCATGTGGAAAAAATAATTGTTAAATGACTGGTTAAAAATAATTAACGATTCGATATTCGAATATGTTCGGCTTTTTTAATATTTGAATATTCGCATATTTCCTGAGACTTCGAGGGTAATGTACATACATCTGTCAAATGTTAGGTGATTCTTCCATACACAGAACCTTTCGTACATAGAAGTTCCGTACAATTAAATATAAAAATCACTGTTTTATTATGTGTAATGTCAATTGTGCAAAAATATTTTCCTGAATGGAAACAAGTAAAATATTTAATTATAATGTGCTTATTAATTTAAAAAAAAATGTTCTGTATTGTAATATTTTTGATTCTTTGGAAAGGAAATATCATGCATATAGGTATTTAATATTGAAAATTCACATACACAGTATTTTTACATATTTTATTACTTTAATAATAAATATATTGAAATACATTTAAAAAAAATACTATTTTCATTGTATCACGACTAATTATATCAATATCGACTGTGGAAATGAAAAAAGACGTAACCCTCAATTTTCAAAACTAGCTTTTTTCGATAATAACAATGTATACAACTTGACACATATTCTATCAAAAGGATGGAAGCTGAAAATGCCGAATACGTATCTAAATTTAGCTTTTCAGTTTGAAAACGATGACCATGTAAAAAATTTAAACCAAGAAAAAACACTGAAATCAAGGTTTTTACGAGACAATTTCTTTAATTAATATTAGGTTATGTCAATTAAACACCAGTTTAGAAGTATCCGTACACTTCAAGGGTGATAATGATCAAAACACGTTTTTTGCGCCTCCTGTAAAATTTGATATGTGTGGGTTACGTCCCTTTTCCTTTCAACAGTCGATATATATATTAAAACTCTCTGAAATAAATAAAACTACTCTATAATTTTTTTAATAAAGAAACTTTTGGAATAAAATAATAAAGTTGACATGAAATTTTTATTTAGTGTTAGAGTGTGTGTGGATTTTATATTTATAACCAGAACGGTTTAATCTTTGTGAAAACGATTTCTTGGTTAAAAGCCACGTAAGTCGTAAATCGCTTATTTGGGTTTCAAAAGATTTATTGTTTTAAAATAAACGCAAAAATCTTTGCGAATAAAATAAATTTTGTGGAATTTAAAAAGTGTAGGAATTGAAAAAGATAAGCTTTGTACTAAGTTGTGCTTAAGAGTAAATATTAAAAGCTCGGAAAACAATATTTTAAATGCGTGAAAAAATGAAAAAAAAGTCGGAATAAAAATAAACAATGATGTGTCTTCATTAAAAAATAAAATTCTTGACAGGTGTGC
Source organism: Himalopsyche tibetana (assembly GCA_030503985.1). Lineage (NCBI taxonomy): Eukaryota > Metazoa > Arthropoda > Insecta > Trichoptera > Rhyacophilidae > Himalopsyche > Himalopsyche tibetana. The sequence goes on along the minus strand of JAPJYX010000014.1, from coordinate 36,184,854 downwards.
TTGCGGGTGATATAAACGAGAAAAAACAAAAAAAATGTAACAAAATATTTATATTTTTGTTTTAGAAAAAGCGAGCGACTTTTTTGATAGTGACAGACAAACTGTAAAAAAAATATTCTTTGATTTGATTAGTAACATTTATTTGACCAAAACATGAATATTATATAAAATATAAGATAATTTATTTATGTATGTTAGAATAAGCGAATAGTATTTTACAAAACATTAAATCTTAGGTGATTTTCTGAGACTCGTAAAACATATCCCACCTAGTCACAAAAAAGATGGAGTAAAAAAGTATCGTTTTTATAGTGGGATTATTTTTATATTCCGTGGTGCATTGATCAACGTTACAGTCTTCTGTAACGGATTTCCCGGGATCAAGTCCCAGTAAGAACAGCATTTCAATTTGTTCAATTTCATAGGTTTTTTAATGTATAAATCTTTCTCCTACCTTTTAATCATTAGTGTAGCAAAAGTGATTAGCTTACCATTAGTTCTGTCCCAGCCAAATTATTCTCCACATACTCTTTCCGCAATAAAAAGGTTGAGTAAGTTGATAAAAAGCAGGTCTCGTAAGAAAACTTTGGGAGCGAATATATATAAAAAAATATGATGCTTATTAAAGAGAGCTGTGTAGAATCCGAATTAATAAAGGGTTTAATATATTTACAATCAACACTTCTATCTATCTGATAAAAATTGTAGTCTTTAAATAAAATAAATATTAAAATTCTACTGTCAAATGATATATGTATGTTACGTCAGAGAACCGCCATTTTGAATTCACAATATAAATCATAATGGGAATATCCCTGTTCATAATGTTCCGTCATATTTTCACATTGTATCCTATTCGATCGTACCTACTTGAATAAATGTTCTAATTTTGAAAGATCGATCATTTCAAGTCGCTTTGAATAAGTTGATATGTATGACATAATATATGATAGTAATACAAACAAACTTACTGAGAAAAAAATGTTAAAAGGTTTTTTCTTACAAGATACGGCTATAAGCCAAATGCTTTTATCTCAGTTACATAAATAGTACAATAGCACAAAAAACCAAACCAATAAGATCAATTTAAAAAGCGAAATATGTAACGATAAGTTTTTCTTTTTAATACAATGACAGCGAAATACATATATTTTAATTTACGAGCTATTTTTGTGCATTAAAAAAACTGTTTAGAAAATGCCCATCCTTGTAAATATAATCTAAAATGGAGTCGATAATTAAATCTGCTTTAAACAAACATAATTCATACGGAGTAAAAAAATCGAAATATTGAATAATTGTATTTTGTATTATTATTAAATTACTTTTAAGATATAAACTGTCGATTCGTGGAGAAAACACATTACATATATATTTGTAAATTGCTTAATTTCATATGGTTTTATTTATTTATAATTTGTATAGACCATCTATAAATTTTAACCACATTTCTTGTATCAATTGTTTTAGAATATTATTATTCACAATCAGTTTATATAAATAGCCCTGTTTGAATCTATCATTTGAATAAACTAGACCTTTTCTCGTCATAATTTAAAAGCATGGAATTTGTACAAACAAATGTACTTAAGTATTTATTTAAAATTACACAGTAAAAAGTTTCTACTATATTATTGGTGTCAAATTTTGTCTTCCTGAAATTAGTGAATACCAACTCTGAACATGTTAAAATAGGACTGTTTGCTTGCTATTATATAATACTAGTATGCGATATGAATTCTCTTCCATCTTCATCAATATTTGTCACCTTTATGCCCATCGCTCAATTTATGGAGTAAGAAACGGAGCCACCGCTGCCTTTTCCTGAAAAGAAGAATATCCGAAAGAAAGAAAAAGATTTTTATTATGTTTTATTACCAAGGCTGTGAACAAACGGCTGAAGTTTTGTCTTTTGAGACTGTAAAGTTTCCCTTTAGAAAGCAAAAAAAAATCAATTTCACGATTGCCTTTGGCATTTATTTACCTATCTACCTATTATATAATAAAATATTTGAAAAATGATTTATTCAAATAGTAAAGGAAACCGAGTATTAATAAAATATATTATATTGATTGAATTTTAAAAACTTCTTCTCTGTTTGACAAAGATCTTGAAAAAATATAAAGTGAACTTATTTACTTTAATGCTGAATTTTTAATATAAGTAAGGTTGTAAGAATACTCGAGAAGATATAATATTACGCTTTTCACTCAGGCAGTATATAGAGCTAGGTAATACTAAAATAACTACCAACTATTGATATATAAAGTGCTTTTTTACTATGCAAATAGGTGGAACAGCGTTCCGGCACCTTTTTTCTTGCAATTTTTAATGTTTCAAATCAATATTGGCAAAATTTTATATTTTTTTTCCTAGAAAACCATTGGCTGTTTGTCTCTATCTTAGGTCCAATTTGAATGTAATATACCTGGTAGCGTTACACTTACATTAACATTTTTGTCAAAATACAAAACAATACCAGGTCCATAGACTTACTCTGTAATCAGAACCAGAGTTCTTCAATCGTTTTATCGCTTTCTGTTCGAAGGCATGGGTGTTTGTGATATATAACATATTTACTCTCTTATTGAAAATAAGCGGGGCAAAGCGAAAGTTATTAGTCAATCACTAGTCCTGTCCTAGCAATATACCAAACTTAATCTCATAGAAAAAAGAGAAGTTGAGCAATTGAATAACACGCAGTTCTCATAAAAAAACTTCTGTTGGAATACCCCTAATAGAAAACCGTATGATCCAAATTAGGAACGGAAATGGATTAAAAAAAAATAGTAAAGTGACGTCTAGCACCTTTTTTTTTTTTTGTAAAAAATGTAAAACTGAAAGATATTGATATTTTTTTTCCTTATTATAGTATAATATATTTTTAGTGTATGGATTATAAAGCATAAAACAATGAATTTCAGCCAAACTTTATTACAAGCAAACAGTTTACTATTCGAGACGAAATATTATACATGTTTTCAGTCATGCAGCCCATGTCACGTCGACCACTGCGGGCGTCGTTTTAGGAATACTAAGTATTTCTAAAGAGGGTATTTTTTTTATTTTTTCCTTTTCTATATTTTATATTAATTTTAGAAAAGTGACATTCATACAAAAATAGTTTGAGAAAGAGATTATATTATATATTATGATATATATTATAACAAAGAAGTCCTGTGGCCGAATGTTGAAAGCTCTAGGGCTATTCGGTTGTGGGCTTCACAGTCTTGAATTCAAGTACGGAAAATTCCAATGGATTTGTATTATTAGGCTTGGTTGTAAGTAATGTAAATATTCCTCAATCATCCATCTGATTTTTAAAAACAAAGCATATCAACCCACATTTTTTCATAAAATGAGTTATGCATATCATTTTCTTTTTTTTTCAAGCTCTATAATTTTTTTTTTTAACAAAAAATATTTTTCATTCAAATTGTTCTAAAATTTAAAACACGTAACAGAAAAAAGGCCCACCAAACTGCCAGAAGGTAGAAGAAGAGCTACATCGTTTTTCTACTGTTTAAAAACAGGTGAGAAAAAATTCCAACATGTTTACTGCAAAATTTTGTATTGGAGAGTGGACAATCCGTAACTGGATTAAAAAAAATATATAAAAATTATGTATAATGTTTCCTCGTATCATCATAAAAGAAGAAACAGAATTAAAATTGTTCGTAAACTCGTATCAAACATTCTTGTTAATAAAAGTTTATTTAATTAATATTGTGTCAACAGATTATTTTAAATATACATAATAATTATTTTACTCCAAAATGTCTTTAATTTTTATTGATTTCCCAATACTTATTTGTTTATATAGTTTTTTGGCTCTCCTGTAAAATTTAACAAATGTCGGTGTTGTCAACTTATGGCTATCGATATCAAGAACGATATTAAAAATATCAGTGTTTTATAAATTAAATCATCTACGAAAAAATAATTTTGAGTAATAAAAATCAGTTTTGGTAAAAAATATTTACATTGAAATGTTTCATGTTACAATAGCAGTAAACATGCTCTAAATTTATTCTACATAGCAATGCGAAACAGTCCTTTGATGTTTTGACAACCAATATATCGACTGTGGAAAGGAAAAAAGACGTAACCCTCAATTTTCAAAAACAGCTTTTTTTCGATAATCACAATGTTAGACTTGACACACATTCTATCAAAAGGATGGAAGCTTAAAATGCCGAATAAGTATCTAAATTTAGCTTTTAAGTTTGAAAAAGATGACCTTGTAAAAAATTAAAACCAAGAAAAAACACTGAAATAAAAGTTTTTCCGAGAAAATTTCTTTAATAAATATTAGGTTATGTCAATTAAACACCAGTTTAGAAGTCTCCGTGCACTTCAAGGTTGCGTATAATTTATAATTTGCATATGTCACAAAATCATCAAAACACGTTTTTTGCGCCTCCTGTAAAATTTGAAAATCAAAATTGCTAGTTTACTACTTTAATTTTAAAGAGATAATATAATAAGGTTATTCAAGTTGGGTATCTCTGATATTTACTTGAGATGGCGTTCCACCAAATAAGCATAAACAAAAGGAAATATCTCGTAATATTAAATACATTGTTCCTTTTTTTACTTATGTTTTATTGTATGAATAATTCTTTCTTTCCATTGTTTGTTCGTCTTTTTATTTTTCCTGTTTTACAATTCGCGTGCTCAATTTTTCTTGTTAACAGTTTGAATAAAAAAAAGCTTGACTATGAAAAATTTATATCCTGACAATCAGTAAATAAGCCATCATATATCAGCAGTAAAAAGAACAGAGTACAAAGTGTATAGTGTAACAAACGACCTACGTAATATTGTCAATTCTTCTTATTTTTGGTTGATAGTAATTTGCGCTGTCGGCCATGTAACTAGAGCTTGAAAAACCGTTTTTTTTTTTATAAAGTTTGCGACAAATATATATTCTTTCTTATATAAAATTATGGATGTAACGTTAGCATTTTTATGCTTACTGCCATAGTAACAAAAATAGTGGTGTCTCACTTATATATCGACTTCGGAAAGGAAAAAAGACGTTACCCACACAGATCAAATTTTAAGGGAGGCGCTAAAAACGAGTTTTGATGATTTTGTGACATATACAAATTATGAATTATACACAATCTTGAAGTGCACGGAGACTTCTAAGCTGGTGTTTCATTGACATAATCTAATATTAATTCAAGAATTTGTCATGGAAAACCTTTATTTCAGTCTTTTTTCTTGGTTAAAATTTTTTACAAGGTCATCTTTTTCAAACTTAAAAGCTAAATTTAGATACTAATTCGGCATTAGCAGCTTGCATACTTTTGATAGAACGTGTATCAAGTTTGATACATTGTGATTATCGAAAAAAACCTGTTTTGAAAAAACTGAAGGTTACGTCCTTTTTCCTTTCCACAGTCGATATTTAAAAAATATTTATGTTGTGCATTTTGTCTCTGATACATTTCACGAGTATTAATCCTCAATCTTAAAAACAATATGGCCGAATTTCGCATAAATGGGACTAAAATAAAAAAAACCGAATTCCTGGATCTTCTATTACCCAGAGACAGAGTATTTTTATTTCAGGAAATTTCCTGAACAATATTAGCTTAATTAATTATTAGATCAGTGGACATTTATTGTTTTCACCGAATAAAATTTTAGTATTATTTTATTCAATCGGGTCCTATGGCGCAGCGGTTAGCGTTGTGGGTTTCCGTACGGGACTTCACGGGTTCAAGTCCCAGTACGAACACCATTTTTTCGATAGATTTATCGATTTCTGTTTGAAGGCATGGGTATTTGTAATGTCTGAAAATTCCCTCCCACCCTTTCCGATACTGGGCGTAGCGATAGCGATTAGTTAACCAATAGTCCTGTCCCAGCCCTTTCCTTTTATTCCTACTCTCTTTGGAAAAAGAGAGATTGAGCGACTGAGTAACAAACAGTTTACAATAATCCATTAAGAGACCGTATGCTCTACATTGGGGGCGGACATGGACAAAAAATTTAAGTGTTTTAAAACATCTGAATCAATTTATTGTAAGAAAATAAGAGGTCACTGCTTAGTCACAAAGCTAGCTCTCTGTGCATTACATACAGTAAACTATAAGAAGAGTAGTAAAATTAATAATGATATGGTGAAAAAGAAACAAATCATTTCAGTTCTACATTTTTTTTTATATATATTTGAAAGCTATTGTGGCATATGCCTTCACCATAACAGAATGTAGTTCTGATATCAACTATAAATAAAATTTGTAGAACTAAAACACTTTGTTATTTTTGCATCTTATTACAATGGAGTTCTACTAAGTAAATACCAATTCAATCAAATAATAAAGAATGCTTTTAGAAACTTAGATTTTTTTTAAAATTCTGTACAACTCGATAATAATTTAAGTTTAAGATTTCGACTGAAGGTGCTTGGTGGAATTTTAATATTAAATTTGAATCGTTCAAATTATGTACATACAAGTTTTGTCATGAACGACCCAGGTTTCGCCTTTCAGCATCTTCAGGCGTTCAAGTGCACGGATGAATGAACATAATTTGAACGATTCAAATTCCATTCAAGTTATCCATTTTTTTGAGATTTTCATTTAATTATTCCTATTGTGAAACTTTGAAAAGCGGTTTAAACCGGGTATTAGGAAATATTAGAATTCTAACGTCGGTTTTATTATAAGCCCTACATTGTAACCCAGTGGACTAAAAAAATCAGACAATAGTTTCTTAATTGATATATCGATGGATCAGAGCTAAAAGAGCTAACAGCTATTATATCTCCATAAATTATAATATTGTGAAAACTAAACATTAAAGTTTGCAAATCTCATTTAAATCGTAAGATAAATATGTTTTTTTTTTTTATCACGGCGAAGGAAAAAACATTGCCTCTGTTTTAAATACAATATTTTAGCATTGAAATTTCATTTAGCATAAAATTATATGTATATTAAAGAAATACAATATTTTCGCCCATAAATAAATTCCTGAAGGATTAACAATATATTGGAATATGTGTATCATCTTTAAAATATAATAGTAGGCATGAATATACAAAATTTCAACACATTTCAGTATCTACTTAACTCATTATCGACCAAAATAGTTCACAAGCCCATGTCTTTGGTAATTGTCTACAACCTTGTATCTCACTGTAGATCACTATAAACGACCAATGAAATGGTTCTGTCCTCAATATATTTAAGGAAGTCAACAAGGAATGAAGCAAAGACGTTTTAATTCATGTTATTCTTTTCTTCATAGCACATTACTATATTATTTGTGAACGTTTCTGTATTAAGTTAAATAAAGCACGGCATATATATTTTTTGAGATATGAGTTAAAGAAATATTTGTGTATTGAAATTCTGATTTCATTAAATCAAAAATTAAATCCGAAATAAGTTAAGATTTGTTCGACACGTGTTTGTGGAATATTAACGACGATATATTCCACAATAGAAACAGCCAGTGCTAAGCCATTTAAATTCATAAAAAAAATCTGTTTTTGCAGTAGGCATAATAATATACGAGAGAGTAAAGGAAGCAGTCAGCGATGTCAAATTTTATTAAGATCTCAGCGATGCGTAGGTGTCTATGGTAGACATACGATGACTAAATTTCAATTTAAAGTTTTTATTTAAAGCCCAAAGCGTGGGTGTTTGTGATGTCTTTCTCTTTGAGTGACATTCATGTATTTTCCATGATACTATCTTAATTATGTTGTTATGTTAAAGTGCTCATTAAAATTAATTTCTTTATCGATAAAAACAGTGAAAGGAATAACTGTTGTTAGATCATACTATCAAAAACCTTATACTGCATAGTTAATTTTTAAGGGCTTCCTATTTTTCGTGATCTAATATAAAGAAGCTTACCTTTAATTTACCTAATCTATGTTCACCTAATATTTTTTATACGGTCTTATGAGATAATCTTGAAACTCTTCACCCTTGCAATCTCAGATAGAATAGTACATTTTTTCAGCTATTAATACAAATGTATTGTAACATAAGTTAAGAATATTTAGTTACTTTTGATTGCTTTCACAATTGTATAGAAGTGATTTGCTCCTTACCATAGTTATTAAGGCGAATAGTCCTGAGACTAGGCGGGCTCCTTGTGAACGTATTGGCAGCCTTTCGCTGCCTTAATTTCTAAATAAAGTCTTTTTTTTGGAATTTAACATACTTACTCCATTTTTTAAAAGTTGCTGTTTTGTGAATTAGTAACATTATATTATATGAATGTCTAAAAACATATGTTTAAAAATTAACGTACACTTTTTAAATGTATTTACAAAAATGGCTCACAAGACCAAACTGTACTTTAATATTTATCTAAAAATAGACATTATATTTTTTATGGTTTTTATGTGTTTTCATTGTAATTTCTGAACATATAATACATTAAAAATAATAATAAAACTTTCAGTGTTCTGCTGTGTTTTTCGAAAAAGTGGAAAATTGCAAGACATTAAAAACAAAACAATTCTTTCGCAAGTACAATGCGATGTCTTAAAAGAATTTTTCAGGATTAACTGAACGTTCTTAGCCAAAGAAAATTCATTGTTTTCGTTTTGTTATTCTTGAGATTATTTCGCTCCATGCAATGTCTGCGTGCCTGATCCAGGAATTTTCAATTCTTCTTCCGCAATGAAAGCACTAATAAGAACATTCGAAAATAAGAATAGATGTTAATTCAATACGATCAGAATTCAATGGTTTATGGATAGAAAATATACACAATTTGTAGTATGTAATTTTTTTGCAAAATTTTAAAAAAAAAGTCCAACTATTGCTTATTTTTTTAGTGAAGAGTAAGAATCCAATTACAGTTTTTTCGTAAATAACTTTACAATAATAAATATAATAAAAGATTTTTAGTAATTTTTCCCACATAAAATTCATAGATCAGGACCGGTTTCGCTCATCGCGAGCATTATCAACTGATAATAAAAATATATAAACAGTGATATTTATACAAATTTAAAATAAAATAAAAAGGTGTAAGCAACTATTAACAATTTAAAACTTTAAAACTTGATAAACAAGAGATCTTAGAAATATATAGACATAAATTCTTACCTAACTCTAATTTATTAAGTCCTGATCTAATAAATTTTATGTGGAAAAAGTACTAAAAATCTTTTATTATTATTATTATAATGCCTTTCCACCAAGTATTGGCAGTGAACACCTTAAAAGTAACCTTACAATAGTTTGTCTGAAGATGCTTCTCAAAGAGGTGTCATAATTTGGGTTTCACAAACTGTGTAATAACAATGTTATATATTTTAAATTTATATAAAAAATAAACTTTCACAAAATTACCGTAAAATCTATCAAAAATATGCGTAATTATATTTATCATTTTTTACAATGTCGAGAATATTACGGTGCATTATATATGACTATGTGCATATAATATGACTATCAATTAACTTCTCTTTTCAGAGAGAGCAGGATGAGGTACGCCTACAGTTAATAGTTGGCTGATCACTTTCTCGACGCACAGTTTTCATGATCGAATAGAGGTGGGAAGAGATGAAATCATCACAGATTCATGTTTGTATATATGGATATAACACCAATGAATATCGATTAAAAAACAATGTGCGCTAGAAGCAGTTGCTTAGCAACGGAAATAGACGAATGTTATACATCAATATATAAGATATCGTAACGTTGATGACGTTACGATATCTTGAACGTTGTTGAAATTTTTCTTTTGTATTTCTTGATTTTTTATGTTGAATTTGATGTACTGTGTATTTTTATTTTATATTTTGTCGTATTATATTTTTCAAGTGCATGGCGAATTGGCGTCAGCTGTTATGTCATGTACTGTATTAATTTTTAACAATAAATAAATAAATGAACATTTTTTTAAATTTGAAATTTCTTTTTTTTCAATTTCATTATTTAAACCAGTGATTCCCAACCTTTTTCATGCCACGGACCCCTAAATCTGAAAACAATAATCTGCGGACCCGCGAAAATTGTTTTCATACTTTCATTCACAAAGAATGTTGAGAGAATGAAAATTTTCGTGGACCCCTGCGAAAAATCTGCTGCTGTTGGGAAGCACTGATTTAAACCATTAATGTCACCAGATGGTTTTTAAAAAATCTGGCAAAAAAAATGTATTTAGTACTAATTTTTATTGTATGTCACTATATTATCGATTGATCAACGCATTGCCTAGAGAAGTGGACATTTATAGTGATAGTATTTGTTTGTTAAATTTTACTATTTTATTTCTTGATTTTTTATGTTGATTTTAATGTATTATGTAGTCTTATTTTATATTTTTCAAGTACGTGGCGATTATTGGCGACATTACTTTCAATCGCCATTCTAAATTTATTAATCTGGCATGACTTTTTAATTATATGTTAGATGTGTTAAACATTTTAATTTTGTGTTATTTTAGAATCACTTTTAATGTAATTGGTAATTTCTTTTTAATGCCAATTGTTGTTCAAAACTTTTCATTTTTGTATAAATAGCATTGTTAAATTATATTTCCTATCAGTTGACAATGCTCGCAATGAGCGAAACCGGTCCTGACATATGAAATAAAGTGGAATGAAGTACAAAGGATTATTGTTTTTTTTACTAATTTAATGCCTTTCCACCTAGTATTGATGGTGAACACCCTAAAAGTGATTATTAATAAATGTTGCTGTAAAATCTACGACACTCACCCTTAATAAAATATTACATGAAAAAGAAAAATGTTTTTTATTAAAACATGACTTACGTTTTTATGACATTTAAATTCGTGCATTTAAAGTTGGGTGAAGCAAGTTGCTTTTTTAAAATGGATGAAAAGTGGGAAAACCCAATTGGATGTAACACGCAGCAAAGATTTAACGAGAAATGAAAAAGTTGAGAATATTCCGGCATTAAATCAACAAGTCTCTCTTTCTCTGTATGTGAACATTAGCACAATGTCTTTGTTGGAAGTAAGGCTTTTTTTCTGAAAAAAGGTTTTTCTTTTCTAAAGAACAAACTAGATGAATACAATTTTATGATCTTTTCGTAAGTGGAAACATTGTGTGGAAAAGAATTTGGTGCTTGCCGCGAAATTACACGGCATTTTTATATTTATATATCAGAGTGTGGTTCGTAATACACCGAAGTGTTTGTTTATAAAGCTCAAAAAATCTAGGCCGACACTGTATCGTAAATGTTTTTATTTTGCGTCAATGAGTTAAGAAATACGTACTGTTTGTTTAAATGCTCAATAAAATATGTAACGGATTTACACGTAAGCATTTTTACGCTGTTGATATTTTTTCCTTGATGTACTAAAAAACACTTCTATTAAAGAATGGATGCATATTGCAATCAAAAAATAAATTTGAAAACCTTCACTATTAGTTGTCGATACAAGTCGGGGATTGTAAATGATAAAGACGGTACATGATATGAGTGAACGGATTTTTTGAACACGGACTCTTCGAACACCGATTCTTCCGCACACAGAGCCATCCGTACACAGAATACTCCGTACATTTCAATATTTTAAATATAAAAATCATTGTTTTATTTTGATTTGTAATGCTTTATGTCAATTGTGTCAAATATTTTTCAGAATGGAAAACAGAAAAAGTTTAATTTATGATGTATTTTTTAAACCATGTCCGCTCCCAATGTGGAGCATATGGACTCCTGATGGAGTTTATCTTAACAGAAGTGTTTCTACGAGATCTGCTTGTTACTCAGTTGCTCAATTTCTCTTGTTCCAAAGAGAGCAGGATAGAAGGATAGGGCTAGGGCAGGACTAGAGGTAAGCTAATCGCTATCGATACGCTCTGTTCATCGGATAGGATGGGTGAGAGGGGGGAATTAAAGACATCACATACATCCATGCCTTTGAACAGAAATTCATAAATCGATTGAAAAATCAATTTATAAAACTGTCCGTACCGGGATTTGAACACGCACCCTCCGTAGCCGAAGCCAACAACGCTGACCACCTGACCATACAGGCGGCGTATGCTGTATATGAATAGTTTATCATTTAATACGTATTTGCCTTCGAACAGAAATCGATAAATCAATCGAAAAAATGCTGTTCGTCCTGGGACTCGAACCCGTGAGATTCGGCACGGAAGCCACAACGCTTACCTGCTTTGCTATAGGACCCGGGTTTATGTGAGTAAATTTAAAATGTTCAGGAAACTGCCTTAGACGAAAAAAAATAATACTAATGGTAATTAATTCATAATGTGTCTCTTAAATAACGAAAAATCGTTTTCTGAACAACAAGACGTCTTTTATCAGAAAACTACGTGTTTTATCTTCTAAGCGGAAGTCCTCCAGCTTTATTTTTGCTATGATAAAACTTTTTCCATAGTACTTATCCTTTGTTCAAGCATCCATTGAATCTATTAAATATAAATAATCGCAATAAAATAAATAATCGCAAACATAAAGTACTTCGTAATTGTGAAAGAGATTTTCCAAGAAACGGAGTGCCATCCACTCAATCAATGTTTAGCTATGCTTGAAATTGGTTTTAAATACAATGTTTTTTAACAAACATGAGACATGCTTATGCTGTATTTGGATATTTCAATTAAATCTGGCATGCTATTTTGATTGATTTTTATCACTCGTAAATAATTTGAGAGAACTAACGTTACAGAATATTTTCCACATAAATTGTTAGATAAAATTTGATAAGATAATGAAGTGTAGATTTATAAATTCTCCCTTAAAAAGAGCTTAGATCATTAAAACTAACTAAAAATAAAACGTTTTTATTGCATGAATATTTGAAATTATCTATTGCAGCAAAATTATCTTATGAGGTGAAAAAATAACAAAAATATTTTTGTTCTACAAACATTATTTTATATATAGATGGTAGCTATTTCGGCGTATGCCTTAATCCAAACTGTTTAATTACAATGTATTTTACAGTTGAATAATTAATAATCACATTAACTTAAACTTATTTACTTTGAATAATTCCATATTCACTATTAAGTCAAGTTTTAAATATAAAACTATAATTTAAAATATAAATTAAGAAGTAAGAATGGATGACAAGATGTATTGTGTATCTCTTCTAAACAAGTTGATATAGCTGAGATAATGTTAGTTTAAACATAGTTCTGGTGAAAGCATACGCCAAAATAGCTATTAATTAAATTAAAAATAATATCTGTATAACTAAAATATTGTGCTATTTTTTTACCTTATTAAAATGGAGTTATACCATATACATACCAATTCATTCAATAAATTATCTTATAATAAGAAAAATACAATATTTCTTTGTATTACTATCTGATCTGACGCACTATAAACTGATCACGCCATGAGCAAAACCGGTCCTGATATTGGTTAATTAAGGTGGAAACACGTAAAAAAGAATATTGTATTTTTAATAATATAATGCCTTTTCACCAAGTATTGACAGTGAACACCGTAAAAGTGAAATTATCTTATATTTGACGATAAATTTTTGTATGTTATATTATTATATATTTATGTAAAAAAAATATAGAATCAAAGATATATTTTTGATTATAAGTGCTAAATAAAAACCTACTAGTGGAGTTTCGCATATTAATTTATCAGAAGCTTGATGAAATTTTTCAAAGGAAAAATACAAGAACGCAACAGTGAAAAGTTTCAAATCGTTAGCGGTAAGCTGTTGTCAACTGGGAAAATTCATTGAAAAACTTGTAATGAACAAAGTTTCTTGAATACGTTACAATAATGGACAGAGTTTGTTGCAGAGACAATCTTTCTGAGTTTACTTTGCTCTCTTTTTAACGTATTATCAAGCAAAATCATAGTACTAGGACGCTTGTACTGATATTCAGTAAAATAAACATAAAATCAGACGTGTGTAACAAGAAACCCAAAACAGAATGCCCACTTCATTTACGAAGAATTATTTTCAATAAAGAAACAAAAGAGTGGTGATGTTCTCGAGAATTCACTTGTAATTGTTCTTATTAAAAATAATCTGCAATATTTTACTTATTGATTCATAAAACAAGTTAGTAATAATTAATATAGCAGTGGCAAGTAAATTGACATAGTATCAAATGTCAAATAGTAAGATAAATATTGGTAATTAATTAATAAATATTTGGGTATGATGATATCGTCAAATTAGTTCATAATACTGTACATATATAAAGTATTGTTCTGACGATGGTATAGTGTGTTAAATACTTTTTATTGAATATGCTATGCTATTTGATTAAACTCTGAAATGAAAAAATATACACTCAAAAACGGTTTGTTGCAATCAAACTAAAAAAAGCCTTTCAAAATACAATAAAAACTTTTGTAGAATGAAGAGAATTTTATAATAATAAAAAACAAATACGAATCCATTATTAGTATTATCAAAAGCAAGCTGGTGTAGTCGGTCGTACGTGAAGTGTAGAACGAGTGCTGAATTAATTTACACGAAAAAAATCGCCGTTTGTTGACGTATCGCAAAACGATGCGATAGACATATTATTTTCCAGCAAAAAATGTTCCCATATTGGACCGATGTACTAAATATATGGCCATAGGCGTAATTCAGATATTACGGAATTGTGATACAGCTGGTCAAAAGTTAAATATATTATTTGTTATATTACATTTAAACTAAAAAAAGTTACAAGACCTAGTTATTAAATTTGAATCGTTCAAACTATGTACGTTCTCACAGATCTTGTCACTAACGACCCGGGTTTCGCCTTTCGGCATCTTCAGGCATTCAAGTGCACGGATGAACTTGAACTGAAAGGCGAAACCCGGGTCGTTAGTGACAAAATCTGTGAGAATGTACATAGTTTGAACGATTCAAATTTAATATTGAAATTCCACCAAGCACCTTCAGTCGAAATCTTAAATTAGACCTAGTTATGTTTGTTAATAAAAACACAATGTTCTTATGCACTTTATTCGACTCTATTTAATAGGTCAGGACCGGTTTAGCTCATTGCGAGCATTGTCAACTGATAAGAAATATAACTTGACAATCCTATTTTTACAAAAATAAATTTAAATGAAAAGGTGTAAACAACAATTGACATTGAAAAGAAATTACCAAATACATTATAAGTGATTCTAAAATAACACAACATTAAAATGCTTAACACTTCTAACATATAATTAAAAAGTCATACAAGATTTATAAATTTCAAGTGGAGACTGAAAGTAATTACAAACATAATTAAAATTTGGGAAATTGGGAAAAAAACGTTCGGTTCTGACCTATTAAGCAGAGTGGAATAAAGTGCAAAGGAATATTGTGTTTTTATTAATATAATGCCTTTCCACCAAGTATTGACAGTGAACACCCTAATAGGTATGTTTGTACAAAAAAGCTGAATGCATACCAGTTGCAGTCATGGCCAATAACAATAAATTTGTGTTAAATTTTGACAGAATTACTGCACGAACTTTGGCAATTAAGTCATTGTACGCAGTGCTTGTCGGCGTTTACTAAGGAAACGACATCAAATGCCGCGTTTTGCAGAGCGTTGCGTGCGGCGATCATATCAAACACGTGCTCGGCGAATACAAGTGTCCTGAGCGGCCACAGATAACATTCCCTTACATACACCATACCCCACAAACGTTGTCCACTGAAGCTTTACACTGAAGTGCCAACTGACTCACGTGTTTGCTTGTTTAACCCATATTAAAAATATGTCCCGCCGATTATTTTTTTCAAATGAAAAAACGATTTTATTATATCTTGTAAGTCCTGTTAAAAAATACCACTATACATTTGTCTTTTGACGCAGCCACGTATGTGTTTCACTTCTTATATCATGAAAAGATATATTGGACACAAAATTCGATTCGCATAGCTTTACATATTCAAAGCCTGGGATAAAAAGACAACGCAAAAAGCCACTCAAGATTACGTTATACCAAACCAAAGACCCGTGTTCTTGTTATATCATGGAAAATTTGATACTGCCGATCCTAAATTAATTAAAGAAATCTCAATTGATGGCGTTGTGAAAACATTGGTTTATCTTAATTTAAACCATTTAGTGACGAACTGTCACCTAATGGTAATTAATACCCACCGTTTATTCTAATAAATTAAACAAACGCTCTATTGATATTCAGATGTTATACAGTTAAATATTAAGAAGCCGTTTTTTGAGCATTGCAAAGTTCCGGATTTTTTACATTAAATAAATCGACTGATTTTCTCTTAAGATGTAGTATTTCCGCTAGTAAATATATTCTTAACTATGCGCATTTCATTATTAATATTCTAGAGATACCCCAAACTTTTGATACAGGTGTATAAAATGGCTTTTGAAGCTGTGAATGGGGGATGGGCTCGCTTACAACGCGATGTTTGTTTCGACAATAAATCACATTCTTTCCAAAGCCTTTGTTTTATTAAAAAAGATGAAAAAATCTATGGAAAAAATCCAAAACTCGCAAAAAGTACGCACGCCGCTGGCCTCGAGAGGTTTAACTGAAAACACATTTTTTTATAAAAGGACGACATCTTAAACATGGCTGGCTATAATGTCTTTGTTTAACAGCTGATCGGCAATATGTAGTTTTTCACTGGCTTTGATCTTTGTATTTTCAATCTTAAAATGTTTATTCGTATCCTATAATAAATATAGCCCAACGTTATTATTCATTACAAATCAATTACAATAAACAGTAAAACTCCTATTAAGTTGACCATTATTTATATTTAAAATAAGATTTTAAATCACTTACAAAACTATCATCCTACAGCACAATTCAAGTATTGTATTCGGGCATACCTGTAATCAAACAAAAACATGGTATTAGAAAAGTCATTTTTTTTTTTTAACCATGTCCGCTCCCAATGTGGAGCATATGGACTCCTAATGGAGTTTATCTCAACAGAAGTGTTTCTACGAGAACTGTTTGTTACTCAGTTGCTCAACCTCTCTTTTTCCAAAGAGAGTAGGGAAAGTCATACAATATATAAATATAATTTGATAACTTTGTATTTCTAATTATGACACGTGCATTGCTTCATTAGGAAGTATCTTCAGACTATGTTAAAATTAAATCTTCAAAAAAAAAAAATACTTATTTGGATTATTTACACTTTTATTTAATTAGATTGCTAAGATCAGGGCTGATTTCGCTCATGACAAGCATTATTGATTGATAGAAGAAAGCATTATTACATTACTAATATAAAACAAAATAAAATTAATGGGTGTAACAGACAATTGGTATTGAAAGAAATTTAAAAAATATGAACAAGCAACTAATGGTAAATTGGTAACGGTTATTTGAAAATTCCTTTCAATACTTGTGTATGCGGTGCCAGTGGCGGCTGTTCAATATGGAATTGGATCAATGCACCCTTTTTACACGCAGGGGTGGTTATATTTCATGAAATAATATTTAAACATAACATTTATATAATTCACTCATTTTAAATTCTTCATTTATTTATTACCCCTGCGTGTAAAAGGGGTGCATTGATCCAATGTCACATTGACCGGCCGCCAATGTGCGGTGCTCATGTGTTCGAATGCCAATATGAACGGATTCATTAATTATTTTTTCAATCGTTTTGTGATTTTGATAGTAATTAATCCCGGGATTTCAGGATTGATGACAATATCTTCGAAATTCTCGAAAAGTTGTTGAAAACAGGATATCAGAGGAAATCTTTTCGTTTTGGGAATTCAGTACATTCCTGGGTTTTTGAAATCGAGTTTTTTTTTTCAAAAATCCCCGCGAGAGCTTAAAAGAAAACATTTGAGGATATCCGTAAATTCTCAGGATTTAAAAATCACCGAGCAAAAATTTCTCAACCCCGAATTTCTACACGATCTTATGGTGAATGTTCAATCCTGGGATTCCAGGATTGGAAAAATTGTCAATCCCGCAATTACAAAAATGGTCCGGAATTGGATGCACTGTGAGTGGTTGTGGTAATACAAATAATAATGAAATACATACTACAAATCAAAAGTCAATTCACCAAGACAACATTGAATTATTTTTTTAAGAGTAAAGATTCAATTTATATTATATGTATTTGAATTGCCATAATTGGCTATCCAATATTTCACAAATAAACTGATTTCAATTTGATGACTAAGCAATAGCTAAACTTGCTTCAAATAAACTCTTAGGTTCTGTCGATATCGGATTACGCTCACTGTATAATAAAGAGCTGATTTAATCTTAAATTCTGGGAAAACTCTCGCGTCAAGGTGAAAACTAACCGTAGAAAGAGGACCGTCAGGGTCTCTAGAGAGTTCCCCTAAATCGCTTCACAGCGTCGGATAACATATGGCGACTTGGCCGTAGGTAGGGAAATTATACACGTTTGAATTTTCAATATATCGAAAAAATATTTGCGTGATATCATATATTTGTATATTTCTTTTAACGTCAAAATGTATCGCTGCAGAGAAAAATGTAGGATCAAATACTGTACTGAAATTTAATATCACTGAGCTTTGAATATTCTTTTAGAGTAGACTGGTTCAACTTTTATATTTTAAGCGTAGAATTTTTTTAAGTGTTAAATATTTGGTTAAATTGTTAAGGTGTTCAATGTCAAAACCTTTTGGTCTGTGTAAATAGCACTGTATTATCTTATCAGTTGATAATGCTCGTTATGAGAATAACTGGTTTCGATTATTTAAAATAAAAGTGTAGTTATGTAGTACATAATGAATATTTGGTAAAACATGAATTTTTTTAACTGAGCAGTCACTCAAAATAAAGTATAGAAGACAAAATATCTGATCAAACTCGTCAAAAACATGCTTATATTATAACTAAAAAAATAGTTTCACCTCTGACAAAAACATTCTGCAAATGATAATAAAGTAATACACCTCATATTCGAATTTGAGTAATAATTACATTCTACACGTGGCACTAACGTTTGCAACGCTGACCTCTGATTCACACAACTGCACATCAGCTTATTTTATTTACTCGTGTGTAGGAATGCATTTTTTATTCGATTTAATGATCATCACGAACGTAATTCAACTTTTAAAGTATGAACAAGCGGAAAAAAACTAACGTTAACGGACTTCCAGTTTTAGTTAAGAGTCCCAAACCCGGATGAGTACGTTATATTGAGATTCTATGCTACTGTTTTATTTAAGCGTTAACTATTCTTTGTCCCGAAGAGTGAGAAAGGTTAAATGCCGGTATGACAATTAGTTATTCTGCTTTTGTCGAGATGCTTCAAAAGATTTCAGGAATTTTCACATTCGAGTGTTTACCTCTGTATCAAAAAGCAGTTTAGATATAACTTCAATTGGTGAAATATATTAGTGACATTATTACTAAAAGCTAGATACTTTTCAAAGTTAACAGTTGTACAAAATAAATTAGGAAAAATTGCTTACCTTAACATACAAAAAAGGTCAGGAAAGGTCTTTTCGTACAATAAAATTCTATGAAAAGAAAAGCACTCCCTGACTGAAAAGTTTTCCAAACTTCCAACGGATACAACTTAAACTAATCTCTCTTTTAGAGTTTCCCAAGGAACGCATTAGACAAGATTAAATCCCTTATTGGTCCATTGGAGTTGATTCACTTTTCGTCCTTTAGTATTATTTTATGTCAATAAACTCCACCCGAATAAATACATTTAGGTTGTGTTGACTTAGGTTTCACCATTTTAGGCTATACAAGATTTCAATTCCAACCGTGAAATCATGTCATTTAATTATTTCGCACAAAAGCTGGAAAATATTAGTTATACAAGGAAAAAAAACACCTTCAAATAGTCATATTTAACACCCACCATTTTAAAAACAGTGGGCATTCTTAAGTAATGAGTTATGGACATTTTAAATGAATTTTAAGATTCTAATGACCACATGTTATTTAAAAAGCCTACAGAAATTGTAATTATTTATACAATTACTTTCCCAATTAATTTAAGTTCATTTATATAAAACCATTAGTAAAATTACTAAGCATATTGGTAATATTTTTATTTCTACATCTGTGTATTTTTTTGTATTTAACAATTTCTGCTCCCAATCTGAGCGTACGGAATCCCAGTGGAGTTTATGTCAACTGAAAAAATTCTACAAGAGCTGGTTGTTACTCAGTTGCCCTTTTAAAAATGGAGAGAAGAGATATAATTATATGGATGAGAAAGAACCAGTGGTAAGCTAATCACACTTGCAATTATTGCTATTTTGGAATTGTAAGGTATTAAGATTTTTTTTGGCATCACAAATACCTATGCCTTCAAACAAGAATCAATTAAAAACAATATGTTCGTACTAGGGCCTCCAATCCCGGGATTTCGTGATTGAGAAAAATAGAAAAAGTTAATAAAAATAAGAAGGTTCGAAACTTTGGTATTTTTAAGGAATTCCGTAAAATCCTGGGACGTAACCCGGGTCGTTAGTTAAAAAGTATAAAAATGTACACAATTTAAAAGATTCAAATTTGGTATAGATATATAGCCGTAATTTCATCAGTTAATAATGTTCATGATGTACGAAACCGGTCTTAATCATTATTAAAAAATGTTGTACAAAAACACTACAAGAAAAATATTTTAACATTTCTTTGAAATAAAAATAATAACATCCATATAGGCGATGAAATATTTAATTTAAAAAAGTCGCAAGTTTTAAAAACTGGCGTTGCAGAAAATTAATAAAAGACCTCAGTTATTGTTTAAATAAATGAATATAATTTTAAATTAATGAGCAAAGAAATATCTAGCCTTTGTGCTGTTCAGGCGACCATTTGTAACAGAGAGTACACAGAGACAGTGTAAGAGGGAGAGCAATGATACTTTCAAGATTGTTAAATCAAAAGGGAGTAAAGTACATTTTGTGAAACAAAGCAAAATTGAATGTTAATTTAATTTTTTGGTTGTCGTTTTTACTGTATTATTTCAATACTATTTTATTTGTCAATTGCAACTACAAAAGCATTTTGTTTAAAAAAATCAGTCTAAATGATTGCTGAGTGAAATAGCTCTTGATCGTTTGATAAAATTGTGCAATATTTTCATTTTTTTTTAATACAATGAATTGGCACAAAAATATAATAGATTTTGTATCGTATTAAAGTGTTTAAATTCTGATTCAATAATTCAAATATATCAAATGAAACAATTATGATAATTATATTTTCACTAGATAAACGTATTTTTTCCAAATTCAATCTACTGGTAAAACAGATTAATATAAGACAAACTGTGCCGCCTGTGTGGTCGAGTGGTCAACGTTGTTGGCTTCGGCTACAGAGGGCCCGGGTTCAAATCCCGGTACGGACAGTTTTTATAAATTGATTTTTCAATCGATTTATGAATTTCTGTTCAAAGGCATGGGTGTATGTGATGTCTTGAATTACCCCCTTTCACTCATCCTATCCTATGAACCGAGAGCGACTAGCTTACCACTAATCCTGTCCTAGCCCTATCCTTCTATCTCTACTCTCTTTGGAAAAAGAGAGGTTGAGCAACTGAGTAACAAACAGTTCTCGTAGAAACACTTCTGTTGAGATAAACTCCATTAGAAGTCCATATGCTCCACATTGGGAGCGGACATGGTTAAAAAAAAAAAAAAAGACAAAAATTAAAATTAAAATTGATTAATTTCTTATTCCATTTGTTTTTGTGTTTTGTTGCTTTATGAATTGTTCTCAGACAGAAATTATCTGAAATAATCATTCTAATTCGTTAGTGTTTACGCCTCATAGAAAATTAGTGTAGTTAATGTTTTTGGCCTTGCCCGCAAAAATGTTTCACGCACCTTGTGAAAATTCAGTTTTGTGGACATGGTTATAAAATATCCATATGGTTTTTTTGTGGTTTGTATCATACGTAAGCACAAACTTATGTAATTTCTGTATATTATGCACATTTTTACTTGTGGCGTGCCGCGAAATTTTTTGGAAAATAAAAAGTTGCGGAGCACTGCTCTACAGCAATCAAATTATAATGCCAAATTAACTAAATAAATAAATTATGCAATATCCACCACGTTTTGTATGTATGTCAATAGTATATGTTTATTATTTTTTTCAATACGACAATTCAATTAATTTCAGCCAAAATATCACGTACGCTCTTTTGGATTAGCAGTTTCGATGTCAAAATAAGTGGAAGAGTAATACAATATTAT
This sequence comes from Himalopsyche tibetana, assembly GCA_030503985.1. Classification (NCBI taxonomy): domain Eukaryota; kingdom Metazoa; phylum Arthropoda; class Insecta; order Trichoptera; family Rhyacophilidae; genus Himalopsyche; species Himalopsyche tibetana. The sequence continues at coordinate 36,162,724 of JAPJYX010000014.1, read as the reverse complement.
TTGATTATTTTCAGTAAAGTAATTTCAGTTTCCCTGTCAACATTCTATCTGTTTCAATATTTAATTTTTTTTTTAAAATGAGAAGTTTAAGAATGAGTGGTATTAAAATTTCTAGAACACAAGATATATTTTTTTATAAGAGGGAAATTTTTAACAATAATCCTTTAATTATTTTTTTTGTTTCCGTGCTATTTTAATATTAGATTTCTACTATTATACAAAAAGGTAACCGTGTAAAATGGTACTTTTATCGTGGGAAGATGGTTGAGTTGAGATAATCAACTTGCGGCCGATTTGGTTTTTATGTGTGGTCCAAAATAATCATTGTCACCAGACGCTTTTTGAAACAACTGATATTATTTGCAAAAATATACGTAAACAAATGAGTATTTTGAAAACATTTGTATTTTTGTGTACTTACATTTATGTTATGTTACTGCTTTACGTATGACATGTGGTATATTTACGTATAGCTATTAAGAGTTTGAATACCACGCAAAAAAATCATTAATATGTCCCAGAGATACTGCGTGTTTTTGAGAAAAATAATTTTGCCTATATTCACTACAAGTCTTGGTAAAAAAATTTATGTTGAGATGCTTCATTAAAAGATCATATGCAGCATAATTTAAGTGCTAAACCAGCAGTAAGCTTCCAATACTCTAACAAGAAGCTCGCTTGATCGCAGAGCTATTTGCGTTGTTCTAGGAAAGAGGTGGATTTATTTATCACACTAATACTATTATTATACGCAATAATTATTTAAGCAGTGGCATTTAACCGCTTGAATACCGCGCAAATAAATCATTAATATGTCCCAGATATACTGCGTGTTTTTGAGAAAAATAATTTTGCCTAATATACACTCGAATTCGATATTTTAAAAACCTATATTGACTCAGTATAGATGGCACTACACATATTCATCCAACATATTGCTTATATTCTATTAGAATATCAAGTATTTGATTTTTGAACGTCTTGGACATCCGTGTTCGCTTGAATATGTTCCAGACACATGTGTCCGCTTGGTATTCAAGTGGTTAATATGCTGCGACCCAAGAAATATAGTGAAAACCAGCATGCGGACCAGTCAAAAAAGGGTGAGTATCATTGGTCTAGAGAATGACAAAAAAAATCCCGATACAGATGTAGTAGAAAATGTATTATGTTTATCATGTGGTCCGACAAAGCCGCCTGGACCAAAGCCACTGGAAGATTACCTGGTCGACATAATCACCCGCCACAAAAAAAAATTAGTAATCAGGCATTTTTTTCATGTTTTATTTTAAATGCACAAATAGAAAATAGAATACAGATAAACATACGAGTCCATGAGAGCTTAGTCAAGTGGTATTTTGGAAAAAATTGAGTTGGATGCGTTATAATATTCTACATGACTTAAAGTGAAATGAGCTAAGTAAATCAAAATGCAATAGTGCTATCTACTTAATTAAAATGAAAATATGTTATCCTGCAAAACACCAAGTAAAATAGTGATTGTAATTGTAAAATTTTGTGTAAAATTGTAAAAACTATTGATTGTAAAATTCCAATAAAAAAGTTTTACCATTTTACTACTTTACTCACTTTACCTCTCGAGAGCTCATTAATTATTTACAAGGTTCGTATTAAGGTTTCCAATCCCGGCATCCCGTCCAATTTTGTCATCCCGAAATCGCGACCGTATGAATCCTGGGATTTCGGGATTGAGAAATTTTTAGCAAATCCGTAAATTCTTATGATTTTGGATTCGGAAATTATTGGAAGAGCCGGGTTCTACGGATTGAAAAATAGTCAATACCGGAATCATAAAAAGGCTCCGAGATTGAATACTACAGTTCGTATTCATTCAAATTATTATTTTTAATGATTGAATTGGCATGTAATGAATAAAACTTCATTATAATAATGAAATAAATAGCAATATATTTTTGTTCAACATCTTTTTATAGCGTTTATAGCTGTTTTCGCTAAACGTTCTCGTAAGAACTATGTTTAAGCAGTATAATATAGTAATTTAAATTTTAAAATAATAAGCCATATACGTAATAAAAAAATGTAGAATAAAAATAAATTGCGATTTTTGACCTTATACTGATTCAATTTAAACTAATTGTAAGCCTTTAGTTATTATTAAAATAAAATTAGAAATATGTACGATACTATACGTATCAACAATAAAAGACAACAACTGATGAGTTTTTGGCAACCCTAATATGGACAATATGATTTGATATCAAATAAAAAATAACATACGCTTCTGTTTTATGTCATTACCATGTCATTCGCTTAACTACATCAAGCCATTTTCTCAATTTTAGGTCGGCATAAATTCTTTTATTTTTTTGTGCTCATAATCGCGTAAAATGCCATTATTATTTGATAATGGCATAAAAATATAACATGCAATCAAATAAAGCGTTTTATCGTCGAATAATGCTCGAGTGTGATGTACTGCAGACATGATAGGTGCAAATTAGGGCCATCATAGCGGTGCCTGAGCAAGATGATAAAAGAAAAATTTCGATGGGATTTTACTGTGGGAATATCAGAATGCATCCATTGAGATTGCAAATTAGGGTTGTCTATCTAAAATTCTAAATAAATCACTATATTTTAATATTGTCACTGGCAATATTTAGTGAAACAATATTTTTTAAAATGATGTATCAAATGTTTTAGCTGTTTTTTTAATGTAATATAATCTGCCAGGTCTTGTAGCGTAGCGGTTAGCGTTGTAGGCTTCCGTGTCGGATCTCACGGGCTCGAGTCCCAGTACGAACATTTTTTTTTCGATTTCTGTTCGAAGGCATGGTTGTTTGTGATGTCTAAAAATCCCTCCCGCCCTTTCCGATCCTTTAATAACTGGGCGTATCGAGAGAGATTAGTTAACCACTAACCCTGTCCTAGCCTTATTCTTCTATCCCTACTACTCTCTAGAGCAGGGTTTCCCAAACTGTGTCCCGTGGAACACTGGTGTTCCACAAAACCTGAACAGGTGTTCCGCGAACACCCATATAACTTAAAAACCACTCATTTTCAATGTTTTTCAAAAACTATCAATTATGATTCCTTGGTTTGGAATCCATTTTCCGTAACACCAAAACCAGCATGCTTAATTCAGCGCAAGTGATTATGAACATCTGACTAATTTTTTCAATGATTCTGATATAAAAGTCATTAAATTCTTTCTTGGCGAGTCTGTCAAAGGAATACTCCAATGTTTCGAAAAAAGCTATTGTTTTACTTCCGTTATGTACAACCTATTTATAGGAAGCAGGATTTGCTTTTTATGCTGCGACTAATTGTTTGAATAACATTGTTTTTGTATTTATATTATTATGAATTACCCGACCAAAAAAATAAGCCAAGTGTTCCGTTAAAATTTTCGAATCTGCGAAGTGTTCCATTGCAGAAAAAGTTTGGAACACCCTGCTCTAGAGGTTGAGCGACTGAGTAACAAACAGTTCTCGTAGAAAACACTTTTGTTTAGATACCTCCATTAGAAGGTCATATGCTCCACATTGGGAGTGGACATAGGTAAAAAATGAAGAAGTATTAAAGTATACATATAATATCATGGGAAGACAACGAGGGGAGCTAAAATAGTTTGAAAGTAATTAGAGCTGTTTTAAGAGAAATAATATTGTTGAAAAAATAACAAAATTATGATAATATATTAAAGGGTAAATAGTTAAGACCAATAAGTAAAATACACAAAATATTATTCATAATATCGTCGGTTTGATGCAAGAAGTCATTAAGTGTACTTCGTAAGAAACACATTTGTTTGTTTTGTGATGTATTTTATTCCGGTACGCATGAAATACTGCATGATAAAATTAAAAGTGTTTCATTTGGAACAATATTGGTTAACGTCAGACACTATGTGACTTATTGAGTTTATGCAAAATGAGAAAAAAGGACTTTGATGTAGCAGTTTTTGACCAAATTGTCAATTAACCCCCAAGGACTAGCGTCACCATATGGTCACACAAAACACCGTTGTCTATTGATCCCACTATTCATACTTTTTCTACCTGAATATCGTTGCTTTCGCTCATATTTGGTTAAGAAGGTTACGGACTACAGTAAGTCATCAGCCGTGGGAACAGGAACGGTCTCTAAAAGCACATGTGATTTTTTGAATTTCCGTTTTTTTTAATTTACTTTTTGAAACTGTTAGATATTTTTTTATAAAAACATAAAATTATTTACAGTTATTTTGCTAATATATTTGTTTTGAAATTATATTGATCTAAAGAGGTCAAATTGTAAATATTTTAAAAAAAATCACGTTTAGCTATATTTCAACCCCGAATGTTTGCAAGCCCATACGGTCACTTTTGTCCTTACTACTGTCCGTACTCAATATTACACGGTAATAAAAGGATGAGCATGACCATATAGTCATGCGGAGTTTCTATACAACGACTTTGCGTTTTTTTTTTTTTAAATTTTGGATAGGAGTAAAAGTTATCCGTGACTTCAATATGGCTTAGAAAATATTTTTTTTATCGGAAAAAAGCTCTCGTCTCTGGAGGGTTAAAGACTTCTTGAAACACACCGACGATATGTATTCTAATTCAGAACAAAAAAAATCATTGCTAATTGATTATAAAAGAGGATTTTTATGGGGGACTGGACACAAATCATTTTTATCACTATCAATTTCAGACAAGTCTAATGTATTAGGATCCAATGAAGACTTTTGTTTGTTATTGTGTCTTGTGTAGGTGAATTTGTTCCTATTAGAAAATCCGTCATCCACTTGTAAATTGTGCTAAAACGTGTACAAATATGGTATCTGTTCTTTTTGTTAAACGCAATTTTCCTTTGTACTTAAATCCACTTTTATTTTTGCAAGATCAGAACCGGTTTCGCTCATGACGTGCATTATCACCTGATTGACTGATTTGTGTTTTTTATAATATAATGGAGTTCTACCAAGTATTGACAGTGAACTCTCCAATAGATTTCAAAACTGTGTAAAAAAGAGTTGAGTATAAAAAAAATAATACGGCACGAAAAGAATTATAAATGTTTACGAAATATGCTACAATTTTTTTCAGAAGGGAATTTGAATTTAATTTTCGGATAGTTTTTAAGTCACCATCTTTATGTATGAGTTATGCTTTTCAATTATTGTTACGACGTTAATATTCTTCATGACTATCGTTAGCGAAGTAATAAAAAACATTTTCGTAAGCAGCTAGCCCTGTCTGTGTTGAATGGTAGCAAGCAAAAAATATAATTTTCCTTAACACGTCAACCGCAGACAGCGGTGGATATTATTAAAAAGGCAACAAATGCCAACCCGCCTGGCAGTAAAACACATCAATTTTTTCTTGCTATTGGAAAGTGTTTTGTTTCTTCGCTGGAAACTTTATGACCAGTAAAATAATATCGTAAAGCGATTGCCATGATGAAAACATTCCTGGAAACTTTAATGGCATTATAAGTTACCTCTACGTACTTGTGTGATATATGTTAGCTTTATTACAATTGATCTTTTTAGATTACGCGTGGACGAAATTATTAGCACAATGCAGAAGATTATTAAGTAAAATCATTTAATAAAATTATTTTGAGTCACATATGATTGTTAAAAACTACTTTCACTTAGAGAGCCACTTGTTGTTTTTACAGTCAGTGATTATGCCAGTACACAATGTGGAGAATCACAGATCAAAACAGAAGTTGCTGATTAATAACTGGTTGCAATAGGGCTACAATTCCGGTCCCTTTTTTTAATCCTGTGACAATTATTTCGGGATCCAGGGTTTGATGTGACTGGCAAAATAAGTGAGAAAATTAGAGATTCCAAAAATATTTTTTAACTTATTGACGAGTTAAAAAAGTTGATAATGGACAGATTCTACAAATATTGAAAAATGTAAGAGTTTTTTTTAGCTCGCTCCTCCAAGAAATAGCGAATTGACGGCTTCCACAAGTATTAAAAAAATGTGAGTTTTTTTTCTAGCTCCATCTTTTCAACGTGTTACGACTGAAAAGTGATCCCAGAACATTTTTTTTAGCATAACAGATTTTCACGTCCCGATGTTCACGTGAATCCCAAAATTACGAGATTGTAAAATTGGTCGGAATAAGTCAAGAAGATAGCTGCGCAGACCAATCAAATGTTAATTGAATAGTTGTCTTGTAGTGCGCGTCAACTGACGCGGCTTAGAGGGAACGTCGGTTTCTAGTAAGTCTTTCAACTAATGTTCCAATTAAGGTAAGAATATAATTTTAGTTAATCAAAATTTATTTACTGATTCTCAAGATAACGGCGTTGGTGGTCTATATTGATAAGTCTGAAACATCCATGCATTTGATTCTGTAAATCGATTGGAAAATCAATGTCGTTTCAGATTCAAATGTCGGGATTGGAACATTTAAACAAATGAAAAGACATTTTGAGTGTAGCGTTTGAATTATATTTAACATTCCACGTGCTGTGTAAAATACTCATGTTTCACTTCCTCGTGAAATGAGTTAAATAATTTATGAAAGGAAATTATTTTATCGTTCTTTTATTTGGAAACGAAAATGTAAATTCATGTCAGTACACATTTTTATAAAAACCACAAAATTCAAAATTGATGCAAAGTGCTTTTTTGAATGAAATTCGATGACCCCTCTTCGAATGGCGGAAGGAAATTTTATTTATTTGCTCTATTGAAATCTCGTTTTGACTTCAAAAGAATTTTTATTTGGAAATTTCTTTGGGTTTTCCCTTGGCGTTACTTTTGAAATCATATTGTATGTCGCACAGTGGCTTTCACTGTTACACATAATGCAGCAGAGGACAGACATGTTTTAATCTAGTTCGAAAGATTTTTTTAATATTTGAAAACATACAATATTTTATTGTTTTTCTAACAAAGCTTCGACATCTTATATATTTAATGTTTTTTTACGTAAATTCTTTCCTGGAACTATTTTGTAATAATGTTTTCTTTATTAAAAACATCAATGAAGGTAGATTACTTATTTTTGAACATTATTTTGAGCTGAAAGAACGCCTACAAATGTTTTCTCAAAAAACTTATCCTGTTTTCAAAGAATTTCTTTAGTCGAAATAATTATTTTTGAATTAGATTTAAGTATCCATATGTTTTTCACAAAATATTATTATTTCTTTCTCATATATTTTCGATTAATTTTTAGATTAAATTCACAAAGTTTTAGCCTTACAACCCCACGCAGTTCATTTATTATTAAAAACGAGAAAACGTACTTAATTAATGTGTACAGAGAAACCTGCCTAAATTGTTTCTTTAGTGAGATATGCCATTTGCACTAACAAAAACAAGTGGTTAGAAAAAAGTTTCTGTTCCTACCAAAGATGTCGCTTAAACTTACAATTCGTCTTCTGTAAAAACTAAAAAAATATTATTTCGTGAAACCAGAATTTGAATAGGAAAAAATTGGCATACATGGAGTATGTCGACAAGCCGTAAGCTCTGAAAAATATTAATCTTAATAATGTGTATCATTTTTTTATTGTTTGGTGTGTATATGTACTTATTTACAGACAAGTGGTCATTGAGGTAAGATAGTACTGTCCATGCTCAACCTTTCATAATAATAGACACCCCTATTAACCCTTCCCTTACGATGCAAAAAAAGCACAAGCTCTTGAGCTGTGTATCCGTTACACATCAGGCAAACAGGAGTGAATCATGACACTTATATGTAGTACTGTTGTAGTTGTGTTGTCATGATTCACTCCCGTTTGTCTGATGTGTAACGGATAAACAACTCAGGAGCTTGTGCTTTTTTGCATAGTAAGAGAAGGGTTAAGCATAATATATCACATTCAATGTTAAATTTTTGCTTAACCCTCGAATGCATGATTTTCTATTTTTAAATAAAAAAAAAAATCATATACAATGGGTGAGTATGATTGCGGGAAAAATATTTATATTTTTTTATGTACATTTTTTTTTATCAAAAAACACTTTTTAGGTCGTTTGTTATGATCACAACTTTTATAGGACCCTATTTATTCAAATTCAAAAAGCTAAATTAAGATACTTACATTGTGATTATTGCAAAAAAGCTGTTTTGAAAAAAGTGTGGGTTACGTCCTTTTTCCTTTCCACAGTCGAGATATATTAATTTTAATTTGTTTTTGTTATATTCCAATTGCAGTGGCGGTCGGTCATGTAGCATTCGATCAATGCACCCTTTGTGCATGCAGGGGCGGTTATATTTCATGAAATAATATTCAAAAATAAAATTTATACTATTCACTAATTTAAATTCTTCATGTATTTATTGTTTATAATAAATATTTTAGATTTTTTTTTTAATTTAATTTAATTTTGTTGAATTTCAAATGACGGAATGGTATAAATGTTATTTTTCAATATTATTTCACAAAATATAGCCGCCCCTGCATATACAAGGGGTGCATTGATCAAATGCCAAATTGACCGGCCGCTACTGACCAATTGGGTTAGTGGGTGCGAGCCGGTTGCTAGAATTTCAGCAGCACATCACTGGCTGTATTGTATATTTATACGTAGGCATGATGAAACATCAATTAAAAATTAATTAAAGATATTGTAAGAAGAAGCTTCAGGATGACAGGCTGTTTTTATTGTCTATCTCTCTGAATAAATATCCTTCAAAATAGCTAAAGCAAAACAAATTAGTTTGAAAATTTAACACCGTGTTAATAATGTTTTATTTAATTGAAATAATAAATTTATTATGTAGTGGAAATTACAATACGCAGAATTATTATAGACAATTCATTACTGTAGGAATATTAATATTACTTTATCAAAATATATACAGAGCATCTTTACATTGCTGCGAGGTCCTGGCTTATCTTCTTTTTCTGGGAATTCAAACAAACAACTCCGAATGGTATTACTTTGTTTTTTAGTTCATAGCTGAAAATAATATTGATTTGAAAAGGTTTGAAAAGATGTCAGCTGATTGATATAATAAAAAACAGTCTCTTTAAATTTTTAGAAGCACAATGAAACTTCGGTTTTTTTTCTTAAATACTTGGCATAGCTGTGATGCCAGCTGAAAGATGATACGAGAAAATTAAAATTTATTTTAAGTCACTCGATATAAACTCAAGGTAAATTGACATCACAAACACCCACGTCTTAGGTCTAAAATTTAAATAAAAAAATATCTAAACTTGACATTGACCTTATTGGGAATCGAACCCAGACCCACCTGGTCGGTAGAGCAATCTCTAGCCAACTAGATTACAACGGGTTAAAAAATATTATATTTCGCATCATACGAAATTGCTAGTCTTCCGATGGATATTTATTGTAATTTTTAATTACGAAAAGTTGTGCTTCTTTGGTTTTTTGCGATTTTATCTAAGCTCGATTTTTAGAGATTATGAGTTATGATACTTAGCCTCTCAAATTTATTTTTTAAAAACACAACTCAGTTCACTGGGGTTGAAGCTTATAGGTTGATGATGATAGCTCTAAGAAAAAAATAGAAACAATATTATAAGAAAAAGTTGAGCGACTGTTCTCGTAGAAAAAAAAATGTTGAGATACCTCTATAAAGAAGTTATATGCTCCACATTGGGAGCGGACATGAAAAAAAAAATATTAAGTGTACAACATAAAATAAAATAACGGGAGCTTAGTAAAAATAAGTTTTTTTTAAATAAATTAATTCAAGGCAAACTTAAAAAACGTATTAGCTACAACAGTCATCATACTATTGTTACATCACTATGTTCAGGCATACAAAAGCACACGATGTTTACCGAATCAGGTGCTATTATATTTTTTTACCAAAATTATGCAAATAAAAGACATTATCCACGACTTTTGTCCCACTAATGGCGTCCAGGTAATTACTGTATTTTTTTAACTACATATTTTATCATTTCGGCACGTTTTTTCAACAATATTTTAGCTTTAAAATGTTTTCAGTATAACGGTAAAAGCTTTTATTACATTCATATATGACTTAAACTGTCTTATGTAATTGCTGCTTGCAAGAAAATACGATCGCCATTATAGTTTTTATACCAGAACTCGGCAAAACATTTTTCAATCTAGCCACATTGTATGTATCAGCGAATGACAGCTAAAATTAGCCACAAAATCTTAAAAAGTTTAATTTAGTAAGGTGGTTATCCTGACAAGTAACTACGCGGTAAAAGAGTTGTGTTCTTTGACTAATAAAAATAGCGACTATCTTCATAAATAAATTGCTTAGTTTGTAAACACACTAAAATAGTTTTCACACTTTATTGAACTAAATATGACGATATATGTTTTTTCCCGAATAATATAATAGTCAACGATTTAGTTTTCAAAAATGTTAAATAATTAAAAACTAAGGTTCTTTTGAAACTGCCTTAAATAATTGACGTGTGAATTTTAATCGGCTTTAAACATGAATAACCCAATTATTGCAGACTGCAGGCGTTATCAGACAAATGATCAATATTCGGATGCATAATATAAAGCGTTTAGTTACATAAAAGGATATTAACACATTTCAATATATGCCGCAAACGTTTTTTTTTTTGTGTTTCATCCAAAAATTGTTTGTTTTAACTTAATTTTTAATTAATAAAAACACAATATTCCTTTTTTTTTGAATCGTTCAAACTATGTACATTCTCACAGATTTTGTCACTAACGACTCGGGTTTCGCCTTTCGGCATCTTCAGGCGTGAAGTTGAACTGACGCTTAGTAAATGAATGTTTCGTGTTTATATAAGAAATAAATGTATCATTGAGCTTAAAGCCATTGCTGGCGAAAAAGATAAGCTCATGGGAATGCCCACAGATTTGAGTAGTAATTAGTTTTAAGAATTATATTTATTTGTTTGTCGGCAAAGGTTTTATGATTATATTTATATAGGGTATAGAAGTGGAGATCCCGGCATGTTTGATATTTCATTTAAAATCGGAAGGCTATGCAATTGTGCTCTGTTTATTTCCAAAATTTTCTAGAAAAAGAGCTTACGACTGTCCGTATTTGGGTGTGAAATTTTTATCCTTTGTTCCTGATTGAAATTTTATATCGGGAAAACAGAAAAGACACTGAACACCAGATTATTAGTACATACGGCAGCCTTTAGATTGAAAAAAGACACGTCTACTTTTGCTAATCACTTAATTTCGGAAGGACACGTGTTCAATCGACATGAGTATATTTGTGATTTTTGAAAATTGCCCCTCTCTCTTACCATTTCAATCCTAAAATATCGGGATGTAGCGAAAGTTATTAGCCAACCACTAGTCTTGTCCTACCCTATTCGTTATATCCCTACAACTAACTCTCTTCGAAAAAGAGAGTTTGTGCGACTGAGTAACAATCATTTCTCGTTGAAAAACTTATGTTGAGATATCTTTATAAGAAAGCGATACTTCCACATTCGTAGTGTAAATGGGAAAAAAATACATGCAATGATTAAATGATTAGTTGATTTTTATTGATCTAATAATTTATTTGACATAAATGCATGTTACGTTTGGTTTTAGTGGGTAGTTTTTCCACAGTTCAAATTAGCGGTCACCAAACTACTTTAATATATAAATATTTTACACATGAGATATATTGTATTTATTTTGAAAATCTTAATAGGATTCCAACAAGAATATATTTCGTCCACCACCCCAACGTTTTTGAAAAAATCATCCGGCCCATTTCTCAAAACGTTTAGTGACCCCTGACTAAAGTTACCCAAACTGCGCTCTATATATACGGCCATGACTATAGTGCCCAAACGATGCAATATGGCGAGAAGTTTCGTGGAGATTCTCTTTGCAGAAAGAATTATGTAGTTACTGAACAAGGAAACTCAACATATTGTTTCATCTAAAGTAGTGTATACACTAGAGCAGGGGTCACCAAACTTTTTGAGAAACGGTCCGGATTGATCTTTTTAAAAACTAAGGGGGGCGAACGACAAATAAATTCTTATAGGAGCCCAATCAGAATACTATTTAATTTTATGTGGTTACATAATAATTAGAATGTAAACAGATGTTTGCCCTTAGAATTTCAATAAATGAGAATATTGGAGAAATTTTTAAATGAACGAAAATCTGGTCGTCTCGCCTCCAATTTCTAACCAACTTCCTTCACTTTGAGTCCCCTACCAGATAGTTGTGTGACAATTGATGATTTGAAATAAATAGCCGTTGTGAATTCACAACTAAATCATGAAAATTTATATTTCTTATATGAATAATTTCTATGCAGAAATCCAGAACTTTTCACGGGCCGGATGAAAATCTTCGGCATGCCGTAGTTTGGTGACTGCTGCACTAGAGGTATGCACGGGCCAAAATTTTACAAAATTACCCGGTCCGAGCCCGAAAAACTCAGGCCCGAATCCAATACCACACTTGTTACCCGAAACCGACCCGAAGCCCGGATTTATACTCCACAGCCCGAAAAAAACTCGTTTTTTTTTTTAAAAAAATTACAACAATTTACGATTCTCTATAGAACTGGTAATAATAAATATCATCATGGCTGACTTATGACACGAAAAAAATTGTCTGAAATATTTTTCTGAAAAATAAATTCCTTACCCGGGCCCGAGCCCGAGTCTCAATTGCGCTTACCCGCCCGAACCCGGCCCGCGGGCCCGGGCCCGTGCAGACCTCTAGTATACACACTATTATACCATTATATGTTCATCTAATGCAAACACGCCAAGTAATGATTGCAATTCCGATATTACCAAAACCATACTGATATTTTGATTGTTTTTACATACCAAAATACCGGCTTAGAAAAAATAAAAAAAAAATCATATGTCATGCATCTTTACTTGCAAAACTTGCAACTATTATCGAATTAACAAGTATTACGATTGTAATATCAGTTTAAATATATTTTGATTATTAAATTGATTTGATTTGTGACGTTTATTTTGTATTGAAAAGCGTGTTTTTTTTTTACTTTGTATATTTTTTTTTACCATGTCCGCTCCCAATGTGGAGCATATGGACTCATAATGAAGTTTATCTCAATAGATTTTTTTCTACGAGAACTGCTTGAAACTCAGTTGCTCAACCTCTCCTTTTCCAAAGAGAGTAGGTATAGAAAGATAAGGATAGAACAGGACTAGTGGTTAGCTAATCGCTCTCGATACGCCCCGTTCATAGGATAGAATGGGTGGGTGGGGAATTTTAAGACATCACATACATCCATGCCTTCGAACAGAAATTTGTAAATCAATTTATTAAACTGCCCGTACTGGGATTCGGACCCGTGACCACCGTAACCGAAGCCAACGACGTTGACCACTCGACCACGCAGGCGGCAAACGTTGTATTATCGGTATTAAAATTGAAACTACTAATGCTATTATTCATCAAAAATACAAATCATTGGCTACTTAACTACTTGAAAGATGCCGTGGATGTTCGTCTTTGAGAAACGCTGATCCCAACAAGATTTTTTAGTTTAATAGTAAAAAGTAATTTCAGGCAAAGAAAAAATTAAGGGGTACCTAATAATGGATAAAGAGCTAAACTACCTAAAGGCTTTGAGAAAACTACTATGGTAAGTTAAAATTTATTCAAACGGTGTCCTTTCTAAATATACAGGAGGATTCAATGATATACAGAGCTTAGATAAAGATACAATAGAAGCTTTTTGGCTGCATTTTTTATTGTAGTTAACGATATTTGCCTGGATATAAAATTGATTAAAAATTAAAATTATTAAATATAACCCTTCTCAAATATTTTAGTTCTAGACTTTTTTCATTTAATTTCTTATATTATAACGAACGACATGAATTCTAGTATTTTCACAGAAAAAGGTGTTCCAGATCAAATACAAAAACATAATAATAATTAAAAGTCACTTTTAGGGTGTTCACTGTCAATACTTGGTGGGAAGGCAAACATAAGAGAGAGAGAAAAAAACAATATTCCTTTGTACTTATTTTTACTTTGATTTACCCAGATCATGACCGGTTTTAGCGAGCATTATCAACTGATAGCGTATGAGGCGAAACCGGTCCTAAGCACAAAGTAAAAAGAAATTTTGTATTTTTCTTAATAATTAAAAGTCATATTCTTAAGAACAGGTGTCGGCAAACTTTGTCTTAACTCTTATTTGAAAGAGACAAACGTGTGCTCATTCTGATTAATGTTTAAATTATGACAAAAAATCTATCATAGGGTCATCGAACAACTGTATTGAAAGTAGGGTTGTTTTGGTGCCATCACTGCACATATCACCACATTTATTGCAAGATTTCGAGAACTCATAAAACCGTCATAAAGTTTATACTCTTATCAGTGGCATCTTTCGCATAGTATCACACATTTTGTATCAACATCGCCATAAATAATCTATCACTGTTCTCTATAATATTTAACGGAACATACGTTATGTTTAATTTAAAATGTTTATACATCTTCAAATTCTTTACCTAACCTCGTTCGGGAAAGAAATAACTTATTCACCCTATAAGTATTCTGCGGCAGTGACGGTTCCCGGGAAACAGCTGGAAGGGGTGAAATTGAAGTGTTTAAGAAACCTAAAACCTCCTAAAGGTAAGTCCTCTAGTAACGTGATGCTATAGGATAAGGCCAAGTGTGACGCAATGTGGCGCAGCGAAATGGGGCGAACAAACATTTTAATGATACGCAGCAAAATCTGCACACATAAGATTTACTTATTCAACTAGTATATTTTGAATAAATTAGTATTTTTTAATGTCAACGTAGTCGTGTGGCTAACGTCATTTGCTTTTATCGAGGTGTTCATGGGATCGACTACAGACAGTTTTATAAATTGATTATTGTTATAATTTAAGATTTCGACTGTAGGTGCTTGGTGGAATTCCAATATTAAATTTGAATCGTTCAAACTATGTACATTCTCACTGATTTTGTCACTAACGTCCCGGGTTTTTCCTTTCGGCATCTTCAGGCATTCAAGTGCACTTCTGTACCCTATATAATCATAAAATCATAAAACCTTCGCCGACAAACAAATAATATAACTCTTGAAACTACTTACTACTCAAATCTGTTGGCATTCCCATGAGCTTATCCTTTTTGCCAGCAATGGCTTTGGACTCAGTGATGCATTTATTTCTTATATAAACACGAAACTTTCATTTACTAAACGTCAGTTCAAGATCATCCGTGCACTTGAATGCCTGAAG
Organism: Himalopsyche tibetana; assembly: GCA_030503985.1. NCBI lineage: Eukaryota > Metazoa > Arthropoda > Insecta > Trichoptera > Rhyacophilidae > Himalopsyche > Himalopsyche tibetana. Next base: position 36,147,564 of record JAPJYX010000014.1, on the reverse strand, counting down.
ATGCCGAAAGGCGAAACCCGGGTCGTTAGTGACAAAATCTGTGAGAATGTACATAGTTTGAACGATTCAAATTTGATTATTGTTGTAAAGCTTGGATTTAAATGGTGTCTATTAAAAAAGTTTTTACCCATCCTAATCTCATAACGAAGCATAGCAAATATGATAAGTTAACCATTAGTCTTGTCTTGGCACTATTTTATCACTACTCATTCTGAAAAAGAGGGGTTGAGCAACTTAGCTACAGTAAATTGTAAGTGCATGGAAACTGATAAACTGGTTTTTAACCGACTTTATCTAATTTTAATTAAATAAATTGTTTAAAAAAAAGCTTTTTTTAGGTCAAATTACCTGAACGCAATTACCACGGGCCCTTTTTTGTCAAACTTTAACCCTAAATTTAGGTACTAATTCCACATTTTCAGCATAAATCTTTTTGATAGATCGTGTATCAAGTTATTAAACATTGTGATTATCGAAAAAAGCTGTTTTGAAAAAACTGCGGGTTATGTCTTTATTACTTTCCACAGTCGATATGCTACACATAGGAATGTTCATGAATTAAAAAATATTGATATTTTAAAAATTGTATTTTATTCAAAACATGTGTAAAGTTCATTAATTGCTTAAAACTATGCGCAAAATAATCATATAAAATTGTAAATTGAATAAATTAAATTATTTTCGTTTTTCTTATTACTGTGTGCCGTGGCTAAAATGAATCTAATTGATTGATATGTTAAAAAAAATACTAAAACACTCTTGTACTTATTTCAGAATCATTTATTAAGATCACGAATGGTTTCACTCATAACGAGCATTTTCAACTCGTTTGAAAAACTTCACTTAGTTGAAAATGCTCTTGATGAAACCTGTCTTCATCTTAATAATTAAATGTGGTGGACATATTATAGTACAAAATTGTGCTTTACTTTAAAGACGATTAACTCGTTAATGATTTTATTTATTGCTTTTGTAAAATTGGTATTATATTCATTAACAACAAAAATGTCTTTTGATGCCAAAGATCAAAAATATTTTTATAACATAAAGGTGAATAAAAAGGTTGTCTATATGCTTTTTATATGAATAATTTAGTTCACTAGACGTTCAAAGAAGGCTTCTGCGTACGCACGGCGTTACTAACACAGGTATGCATTGTAGCACACTTTCTGTCAATTTCCTGTCTCTTATTTTTTTTGTTACTATTTATTTATAGCTAATTATTCAACGTAAATGCTCTCAGGATCGTTCCCCCAGGAAAACACCAGGTGTTAATGTATAGGGGTTGTATTATATAATTGATAATATATGTATGTGTATATTGACCACTGGGCTTTAAAAGCTCAAATTTAAAGGAAGATTGCATAGCTTTAAAGGACAATTAACTAGTTACAATAAATTGCATTGTGACTAAGGTATCCAATCCCGGTGTCTTTTTGTGATGCCGGGATTGATTAATTTTCAATCCCGGGATCCCGGGAATGGGCACTCAACGTGAAATCGTATATAATTTAAGGAAAGGTTTGGTGACTCGTTTTTTTTAGCTCACCGAGGAATTTAAAAAAAACATATAGTAAAAAACCCTATAGTAATTTACCAATTTACCCAAAATATCTCCGTGACTCGTTTTTTTAGCTCTTCCAAATCCAAAATCCTATAAATTTTCGGGATTTGCTAAAAATTTATTAAATCCCGACATTGGACGGGATTCCGGGATTGGAGACCCTAATTGTGACCTATTAATATAAAGAAATCACAATATCCGGAATATAGATTGCGAATTCGACATAACGAAAACCAGTCACAATATTCTGGTATTTTTTTCAATACAGAAATACCAATTATGAAGAAATGAAAGTGTATTTATATGAAAATTATCCAACATCAAAATGTGAATCTAATTGACAAATAAGTTTAAAAAACAACACTCTTTTGCACTTATTTAAAAAATATTTAGTAGAATCAAAACTCGTTTCACTTTAAATTTGAATCGTTCAGATTATGTTCATTCACACCAGTTTTGTCACTAACGACCAAGGTTTTCCCTTTCAGCATATCCAGGCGTTCAACTACACCGATGAACTTGAACTGATGTTCAGTAAATAAATATTTAAGGCCATTGCTGATGAAATGGATTAACCCATGGAAATGCCTACAAATTTAAATGGTGAGTAAGTTTCAAGAACTATATTTATCCTGTTTGCTGAAAAAATTTATGATTATATTTACTCACATAAAGGATACAAAAGTGGAGAATTTGACAGATTTACCTGCTCATCCAAAATTGGTAGAATATTTAACTGTGTTAGTTACACCCTTATTAGATTTACTTGTGTAAATGGCACTGTATCAATACATTGTATTGTTATGAGTCGAAAAATGTTGAGACGGGCGAAGCCGGTTCTGACCCTAATAAATAATTGTCTGATAGGTACAAAATAGTGTTTTATCATTTTTTAATATAATACTTTACCATCAAGTATTGACAGTGAACAGCTTTAAAGTGATTAGTACATTTCGTCGGTCTTCTGCCTAAAAACGTTATGTCAAAAAACCTTGTTTTTAAATAATCGACATTTTCAAATATTACGAAACGAATTGAAAATGTAGCGAGGAGGTATTTACAATAAGACAGACACATAAACAACAATTGATCAATTTTTTTACAGTTCAAAGACGTTAACTCGTCTAATCGTCTTTGGATAGCTGTAGAAATAAGGAATCTGTACAATTAAAAAGCATCAAATTATATAAAGACTTCCGCCATTAATACCTGCTAACTAAATATGCCGCCTGTGTGGTCGAGTGGTCAACGTTGTTGGCTTCGGCTACGGAGGGTCCGGGTTCAAATCCCGGTACGGACAGTTTTTATAAATTGATTTTTCAATCGATTTATGAATTTCTGTTCAAAGGCATGGGTGTATGTGATGTCTTGAATTCCCCCCTCTCACCCATCCTATCCTACGAACGGGGCGTATCGAGAGCGATTAGCTTACCACTAATCCTGTCCTAGCCCCTATCCTTCTATCCCTACTCTCTTTAGAAAAAGAGAGGTTGAGCAACTGAGTAACAAGCAGTTCTCGTAGCACTTCTGTTGAGATAAACTACATTAGGAGTCCATATGCTCCACATTGGGAGCGGACATGGTTTTAAAACTAAATATACTTCTTTAAATATTGATTTTTGAGACTATAAAACGTGTTTAAATCTGTCGATCATTCATAACTCAAAACAAACAATTTTTGACTCAATTTTTTCTGGCAGTGTATTGACGATTTATAAATAGCATCGGAGATAGCTTTTTATACATGCGGAATTATAGAATCGACGAAAAATGCCAGCGTTGATGAATTTGCATTTTGAATGATTTGATCAATTGAAAGTTTTTTTGACCATTTCATTTTTTTTCAATTTATGGTTATGATGAAACAGATATAATTTGTTATACCCACCGGTACCTTCATATCAAACATCGAAATACCGCTATCAATTATTTATCCCCCAGTAGCAGAATCGCAATAAGCCGTTTATATTATACTTTCTTTCAATTTTTCAATTCTGGTATTGATATAAGCCGATATTTCACGCGAGATATACAAATACCGTACTGATATATTCGTTCAGCATTACAAACCTGAATGCCGTTCAATATATAATATGTATGTAAAACAGAACCTATTACTATTTAAAATGTAACTTTATCATCATAATGTTACGTCGCCAGATTCCACCCTCGCAGACAGCGCCAAAAATCTTTCGCAGGATCTAACGCCTAAACACTTATGATTTCTGAGAGTCCTTAGAACTAAGTAAGCGTACAGGATTCTGAACCATCTGGCAAAGCTGGTCCTAAAAGGGTTTTGTATTTCATGATAAACAATATGATTTCTTTTATTTTCTTGTACCTTATAAACAGTGTCGGATTCGCTCATAAGCGCGAGAAGCGCGCTCTTCTGGCCTATAGCATAATATAATTTACAATTTTGTCTAAAGGTACTTCGTGGAATTATTCATTTTTTTTTGCATTCCCACACGTTTTGTCAGTTTATCTCATCCGTGCACTTGAACGCCTGAATATGCCGAAAAGTGAAACCTGGGTCGTTAGTGACAACACTTATATGTATAAACTTCAACAATGTATAAAGTTTTAACGATTCTAATTTGTTGTATAATATTTTTAATGTAATTTTAGTAATTCAAAAAACAGACTCCCAAATTTAATTTAAGTTTTCGACCCCAAATATGAATGCATTAAGGGGTTTCCTAGTGCTTTACACTTCCCCCACGGTGCTAAAAAATACTTCCGATATGCTGCTGGCCCTTAAATAACCAAATGAAAAAACATGTTTTAAAAATTACCGCACTTTGATGGACAGGGCGTATATTTTTGAAAACATATTATCACTTGGTTCCTAAAAGGCCACCGTGTGGGAAGTGTTAATCTGTCATTGCTTATAAATTATGAAAGTTTGTCAATCGAACGTGCTTAATAGAAAAGCTTGCCTTAATTCTAAAAGAGAAGCTTGCAAATAAATACTACAAACATTGAAGTCTATCTGTTGTACTGTCTTTAGTAAATTTATTGTATAAAGCTATAATTCTTTTGTATTATATAATATAATAAAACTAAATTATTTGTTGTATCGTAATATAGACCTTCACAGTTTGAATATAAAGCGCAACCATTATTAGGTCAGAACAGAACAATTTTCCCCTCATTAAAACCAAACACACATAACCTTAACTATCCCTAGTTACGACTTGTGGTTTCTATGAGTGAAATTCAAAACCTCGTCAGTGTATAAACAAAAACAGAAATACAATGCATAGATATTGTGATACATCAGGGTTGCGAGATGAATTTTTCGATATAATGTTGGATTTTAAAATTTATCAACAATCATTAGTATCTACTTCCTATAATATTATTGATTATTTCTCAAAACGAAAAAAGAAGGATTATTTTATGAATTGAATGCATGTCTTGTTCGAATACTAAATACACAGTTTCTGGTTGTTGTATTATAGGTTCCTGTGGCCCCCCAAAACTGTGCTGAGGCTCCCCTTAAATTATTTTTTCTCTGTGGCCTAATATGAACGTGCTGTGGACCTCGGTTAAGAAACACTGATTATGATGATAAATTATTTTACAAATGACTTGAATATAATAAAAATATGTGCTACATTTTGAATTTATTATTCAATCGAATATTCGATCAATGGACATTTCTCGCGGATTGAATACGCAGATTTGCATGCAATAGCGATGATTGACGTAATTTTTAATACGATAACAGATGGCCATTTGATTGCCTGAATAGATATCAGTGTCAGACAACTTCAGTATTGTAACATACAATTATAATAAAATCACATGGCTTCTCCAATGCCGTTACATAGGTCAACAGAATAGTTACAGCTCGTAAATAAAAAAATACGTATTTTAAAATCATTCCACCGAGACAGTTACGAAAAGGGTACACCCAGGGGTGAACCGGAGGGGGCTCGGGGAGGGAGGGGAGCTCGCGCGAGCCCCTTGTTAAATTTAAGCACGGCCGGCGAGCCCCTTGTTTAGATAGGAAAATCATTCGTCTTAGATCAAATCAGCGCCTAACTGCAATTTCTGTAGATGGTTAAATTTTGTTATGAAACAAGACTTAGTAGCTCCTTCATTTTTTTATTCAGCGTTGTAGGCTTCTGTGCCGGACATCATGAGTTCAAGTAAATCACTAGTCTTGTCTTAGCCTTATCATTCTATTCCTACTACTCTCTTTGAAGAGAGAGGTTGAGCGACTAAGTAACAAACAATTCTCGTAGAAAAAAACTTTTGTTGAGATACCTTCATTAGGAAGCCATATGCTTCACATTGGGAGCAAAAATAGATATAATTAAGTGGATAATATTTACCGAGCCCCTTGTTAAGATATTGGAAGCCCAAGTCTTCGCTGGGTACACCTCTACAAAAGGGCGCAAGACCTACTCTAAATAAAATGGCGAATGAAGATAATCGAAGACTGGATTTCAAATTACTGGAGACGGTGGTGAAGCTCTATGAGCTTGGTCTGTTAGTGGATAGGCCAGCATGCAAATGTGACTCTATAAAATAGGATGCTGAACAAATTCTAGTGGGAGTGTCGCACGATGAAAGGGAAGAGCTGCGCTAGTCAATCCAATCTTCCATTGGACCAGGCGGACACGTTAGATTGGTGACAAATTACTAGAATTTGCGGCGTCATACGGAGAGCGAGTTAAGCTCAACTCATAGAAGCTTTTCAAGTATCTTGAAGGATTGATTTTCTGCACCCCTAAGGCAGATGCTCCTAAGACACTACCAGTCAAGGAAAAAAACTGTAGATTCGCTTAACATTAGGTACGCTACTGGATAATGCCGTATAACATTAACAAATGAGAAAGCAGTGGTGGGCGGAGGGTAAGTATAGTACAAGAAGGTTAAGGCGCAGCGGTCAACATCGTTGACTTCTGTGGCGTATCTCACGGGTTCGAACCCCATTACGAGTAGCATTTTTTCAATCAATTTCTATTCAAAGGCATGGGTGTTTGTAATGTCTAGAAAAAATATCAATTTTAATGTATTCAATTAAAATAAGCAAAACACAACACAATTCCAGAAAAATAACTTTGGATCGATTTGTATTTTCACCAGTTGACAATGTTCATGATGACCATACTCTAGGTTGATGTTTGAGAGCGTTTTATTTTTAGTATAAATGAGTATGGAAATTATATTTTTTTACAGTAATTAAATATTTTACTATATTTTTATTAGCCACACAATACTATAATTTAAAGTATTACGCTAAAAAGGTCAAATTTATATTTCGTTACATCTTTTAAACAAAGTAGCTTCAACATTTCAGTTACATTTATAGGGAAATTTTGTTTAGAAACATATCCTTTTATAATAATTAACGTTTGGTTTTTCTTTCATTTCTAATGTCTGATATATGCTGTAAATAATATATAACCCTATATTGTAATATGTTTGTGGCCTACGGTCGTGGTCCTTTATTTACCCGTTCATACAACCTGCTGACAATGGATTAACCCTGAAACAATACTTAAGGGTTGCGTCAGTCCCCAACTAACGAATGCTTTGTCACAATGAAGCGAATGATGAAGGCTTTTGATTGTATAATCATGAGGCTTGGTTTACATAATGATGTCTCGAGCATACTAAATTTTGATTATATGGTATTCGTAGTTACGTGATTAAAGTTATTTCATTTAAACAATGTTTGTTATCAAACATGTGTTTTGATCATTTAAGATGTATAGCTATTCCTGACAAAAACAGTTTTTGTCTTTTGTCAAAGCTTGAGCAAAGGAGAATAATTCTGATGGCAAAATAAATAAAAACAGGTAAATAAAAAAATAGTTTAAAAAACAATTTTAAGATTGAATTGTATTATTACATAGTTATTTCCAGAACTGGGCAAAAGGAGGTCGAACAGGTTCGTGCGAAACCTTTTTTTGAAATAACTGCAATTTCGGACTATATAGATTTACCTAAGACAGTTTACGTATAATATGACGTATACAATATGTAATTTTTTCAAAAAGAATACTACCTTACTTATTCCAGAACATTTTACTCTTTCAATCTAATATATTTAAGTATATTTTGCAGCTAATGATAAAAAATACTTTACGGGTATATTTCATGAGTATACTAAGTAACATTCGATAAGCTTAATAATTATTGTGTATTATTGAAAAATAGTGATTGCAAATTCTGATCGTTAAACACCGTGAAAAGCTCTGACTTAAAGCAAGTCAGTTATTATCGTTCCGGCAGCCTACTGTTGGTCATTTTGAAACTACGCCACCATGAGAAAGTTTTTTTTTTTAATTTTGTACCTTTTTACATAGTCAAACTCTTTGGTCTTTTAGGTGAAGTTTCTGTAACACATTGATCTCGTGTGTATTATTAGGTGTAAGGCCAAATATTTTTTCATGTTTTCTAAAAACTCTGCATCAAAAAGTGCTTTTTTTTTTTAAAAAAAATATAAGTTTATTTATATAATAACAGTTATATAAGGGTTTGATAGAGCCACGTGAAAGGTGATACTATTGGATGAAATTTAAATGCTATATTGCGGGAAACGTTTAATTAAAATTAATTCAGCTGACCAGTGCAGTGTTATGCTAATTCTGAATGAATAAATATATCACTTTACAAAAGGGCACGTAAAATTAAACATCAAAATAATGTAGGTTTTTCAATAACGAATAAGTAATATTGTATAATTAATTTAAATATGCTTTCAATAGATACCATTTATTTAAGAGCGTTCCATTATTTTCAAGTTTACATTAAATTAGGTTTTCTTTTCTTTCATAAAAAGCTTTTAATTTAAACCCCGAAACAAAATTTACTTTATATTAAATGTGTTTATTTCTAAAACAATACCATAAATTAGCTTATTTGACAGCTGTACTATATTTACTCTAAACTATAATCAGGTATTTATTACTGGCTTTTGTGAAAATGATTTTCATTATGTAGGATAATATTTGAAAGCACATTATACGACTGAAATGTAGATGTCTATAGATACAATGAGTTTCACCGATCTTACGTCTGTATTATATACTTTGCATCCTTGATGGAAAACACTTTTAAGTCGTGCTATGTTACAAGTGAGTCATTATCTAAAGGAGGCATTTTGAAATTCCGTTGTTTAAAAGTTTCTGGTTGAATAAATTGGCCAAAAAACTTTACGTTTAAATACAGCAATGAATTATTTAGGAAAATGCATTGTATCAGAATTAGAATATTTGAAAAGAAACAATAATTACTTAAATTTGAATCGTTCAAATTATGTACATTCACACAGATTTTGTCACTAACGACCCGGGTTTCGCCTTTCGGCATCTTCAGGCGTTCAAGTGCACGAATGAACTTGAACTGACGCTTAGTAAATGAATGTTTCGTGTTTATATAAGAAATAAATGTATCATTGAGTTTAAAGCCATCGCTGGCGAAAAGTATAGGCCCATGGGAATGCCCACACATTTGAATGGTGAGTAGTCTTAAAAATTATGTTTATTTTGTTTGTCGGAGAAGTTTCCGACAAACAAAATAAATTAGTAACGTATATTATGATAATTTTTGACATTATTAATATTAGATTTAAGTTGTCATGGTTTAAGCGTAAGTTTGCGTTGCTTTGGCTACTGGCTGAGGTTATTGTTTGAGAACAAATCGGTAAAATTGACAGTTGAATGTCTAAGTAGACTATTTTTTGTATTTCTCTTTATTAACGACATTTTTCAGTATTTAAGTATAATATTTGACTTTGATAATGTTAGAGAATTTTCCGTATCCTTCTTTAATGTGTTGAAAAGGTTCTTTATGCCTGCAATTCTGCATTCATCGCGAATGGCTAGCTCTTTAGAAATGCATTGTGGGGAATATGAAAGTCGACCATTTCGACTGGAAAGATGGTACACCATTGTTGGAAGAATACAGCTGACAATGGAGGTAATGGAGGATCTCTGATGATGGCCGCAGAGGCCAAGATATTATTGCATATAAATGAAAATGCACGCAAAAGCAAATAAAAAATATGCGCTCCAAAAATAAGAAGCAGCATGAGAATATTAATTAACAACTGAAATTAATGTAAGTTTTTTATTTCTACATATATCTAAATATTAAAATTAGTGTGTATAACTGAATTAAGCGCATTGAATTCTTGCTGTTTTTGATTCCTTTCTTACGAGAATTATGAAAATGTAAATAAAAGGTTTCGAATTTAAAACAATCGAGATAAACCCCTTACAAATACTGACTGAATTATTATTATTTTAAGACTATTATATTAAAGTAAACTCTGTTAAAATGTTTCTTTTTTTTGTATTTGTTTTATGTCAATAGTCTAGCAATAAATTATTAATACATGCTATGATACTAAAGATATGATAGTTCACTCCCATTTATTCATTGTATTTCCTTCGAGATTCCTCATTCTCATACGTTAATAATATTAATATGTACATATTTGCTTTATCAAGTGTCGTACTGGTGAAGTATTTACATGCTGCGTCGTCGAAAGGGTCAACGTCGCTGGCTTCAGTTACGAGAAAAACAGGTTCGATTACCTGTGCGGAGAGTTTTTATAAATTGAATTTTCAATCGATTAATAGATTTTTGTTAGAAGGTATAGATATAATATGTGACATGATGAATTCCCCACCCATCCTATTCTTAAAATGGGGCAAAGCGAAAGCTATTAGCTAACCACTAGTACTTTCCTCGTTCTTATCTTTTTATCCCTACTCTTTTTGAAAAAAAAAACTGTGAGCAACTGAGAACAATTCGTAGTAACACTTTTGGTAAGATGAATCCGATTGGAGTATATATGTATGCTCCACATTGCAGTTTGATTCAAATACAACTTCTTTCAATTGAGCCGATTTAAATTTCAGGACTTTCAATATGAAGTTATGACGACGTAACGTGCATGAATCCCAATCAACCATTGTTTTAATTCCTATTGCAGGAAATCAGCTCGAGTTCATAAAATATACACATGCATACGTGTTAATTTTCACAGTAAAAAATTTGGAATTAGCTTACAAAGTAACTTGCTTTCGACACAAAAGGAATCATGAAACAATCAATCTTAAATTTGAATCGTTCAAACTATGTTATTTCCTGGAAAAAGAGCTTATGACTGTCCGTATTTGGGTGTAACATTTTTGGAAATAAATAGAGCACAACTGCATAGTCTTCCGATTTTAAATGAAATAATAAATCTACCGGGATCTCCACTTTTATACCCTATATAATCATAAAATCATATAATCATAAAACCTTTGCCGACAAACAAATAAATATAACTCTTGAAACTACTTACTACTCAAATCTGTTGGCATTCCCATGAGCTTATCCTTTTCGCCAGCAAAGGCTTTGGACTCAGTGATGCATTTATTTCCTATATAAACACGAAACATTCATTTACTAAGCGTCAGTTCAAGTTCATCCGTGCACTTGAACGCCTGAAGATGCCGAAAGGCGAAACCCGGGTCGTTAGCGACACAATCTGTGAGAATGTACATAATAAAAATAATATAGATTTTTAGTACTTTTTCCACATAAAATTTATTAGATCAGGACCGGTTTCGCTCATCGCGAGCATTATCAACTGATAAGAAAAATATATAAACAGTGATATTTATACAAATTTAAATTGAAATAAAAAGGTGTAAGCAACTATTAACAATTTAAAGGATTAGCAAATTACATTATAATTACACAAAATTAAAATGCTTAACACCCATAGCAATTAAAAAATCATCATCAAAGAATAATAGTAGATTTTAATTTATTATTCTTTGATGATGATTTTTTAATTGTTATGGGTGTTAAGCATTTTAATTTTGTGTAATTATAATGTAATTTGCTAATCCTTTAAATTGTTAATAGTTGCTTACACCTTTTTATTTCAATTTAAATTTGTATAAATATCACTGTTTATATATTTTTCTTATCAGTTGATAATGCTCGCGATGAGCGAAACCGGTCCTGATCTAATAAATTTTATGTGGAAAAAGTACTAAAAATCTATATTATTTTTATTATAATGCCTTTCCACCAAGTATTGACAGTAAACACCTTAAAAGTGAGAATGTACATAGTTTGAACGATTCAAATTTAATATTGGAATTCCACCAAGCACCTTCAGTCGAAATCTTAAATTATAAAAGGAATCATAAACAATCAATCTGTTTAAAATTACTTTTGTTTTATATTTTAATATTGTATTATAATTTCTAAATATTTGACTTGTACAACTACTGTTTGTGTGATGTTATTTGTCTCTTCTGTGCATGTATGCAGGCACAAGTTGCAATTCGATTCGCTATGTTCTGAGACTGTTCTGCATAATTGTACTGGGAATTGAATTACAATAACCCGCGTTAGTTTTGTGAAACTTAGTCGCTATGCTAATCCTGATTAGATTGAAGCTACGAAATGCTAAATATGCTATGTTTCATAGTTCTATACACATGAATAATATAACAGTAAGAAAAAAATATATTTTGCAATAAATATATTAATACAGTTGATATTTATAGTAAGACCGGAAAAAAACCACACGTTAAAAAAAGCTTGAAAGCTTGCACTATCTTTAAATACAGTCGTGCTGGGTTATAACGATCACGGAAATAGCTAGATCTCGGATCTAATGAGGAAACATTCGTTGACATTAAAGTTAATGATTTTTTCCATTCACTCTTATAACGAGCTGCTTCTCGGGTATGCCGAGCAAAAGTATTGTCAAACATTATCTTAAAACTGTTAATGTTCATAATGTAATAATTATTCAATATAACCAAAAACAGCGTTGATTTTAATAAATTGAAGTTGATTTTAAACGTAGAATAGAACTCTTCTCCAATTACACGACTACATTTATAAAGCAGCCAATACGAGCGATGAGATCTAGGCCAATCAGTAGCATCCAGCCCACGCGTATTGGAAAACCCGTTGTCAAGGCGACGGAATCAACAAGTTTTCTGATGTTGCATCCCTGAGAGTTGCCAGGGCAACGTGCAACAGGAAAGTAAAACACAGCCAGAGGTCAAGGCGACTGCAAGGTTTTGTCGCAGTGTACCGAATACGTGCGAACATTATACAAAAAATATAAATCGAATTGGACAACCGTATCATTATTCGTCTTATAGTTTACCACTGTATTGTATGATTAAAGTTTTTTTTGAATTTAGAATTTTTATTTATCATAAATATATCGGTCAAGGTCAAACTTGCGTAAGAGTATATGTATTTGTAACATAAAGTGTGGCTATATGAAAAAAGAAGGCGTACAACGTATTTTTCTTATTGGCAAAGCATTTTTATTTATTATATTGAACGTATTGCCAATATTGATTTTAAAAAATAATAAAAAAACACAAAATTGAGCCTTTTATACAATTTTATGATATTATGAAATCGTGGAGAGTGTATATAGTTATTAATTAATTCACCATTGTTTTTCTTGATGATTTGTATCTAGCTATATTATTTATGGAAATGAATAAAACACTTTTTCAATCCATAATCCAGCCTCGTAATTTAGGTATCTCAATAGGAAGTTTTCTACGATAACTGCTTGTTAATAAGTTTTTCAACGCCTTTTTTTAGAGAGTACGGAAAAAGGATAGTGCTAGAACTCGTTGCATCCCTCCCTTTATTTAACATTGAAAATTTTTGAGGGTTATTTTTAGACGTCACAAACATTAATTCCGTCGAACAGAAATATAGAAAACTATTAAAAAAAATTGGGCTCACACTAGGATTCAAACTTTCGAGATCCGTCACGGAAGCTAACGTCGTTGACCGATGCACTTCGGACCCAAAGAAGTGAGTATAAACAAGAGTTACTCAAACTGTGCGCCGTAAAAAAATCCTTTACAAAATAATATTAATATTAAAACTAAGTAAAAAGGCTCAGGACTTTGAGATCCTGAATATATTTATGTAAGAAAATAATATAGAATTGACAAAGTGGGCAAATCTGTAAATTCCTGGGTTTTGAGGTTTTGAAATTCTCGGAAGAGCAAAAAAAAAACCACGCTGACATTTTGGGCAAATCGGTAAACTCCTGGGAAAAACTATTGATAACATAAGTATATGAGTTTTGAGCCCGATGTTTTGACTTGGGGCGCCGCTAAAAAAATCTGATATTTTAAGGGCGCCGGAAACCGAAAAATCTGGAAACCCCTAGTAAAACCAAAAGCCTGCAAAAGTAATTTTTGATTTGAATATAATATTTTGTGATTTGTGTATTGATTTTAATGATTCTCAGCAGTACGTATGTGCGAAAGTTTTATTAAAAGTATATGCACTTCAAATTGTCTGTAAACGTAGTAGCAAAAAAGAAAATTGCTTTATGGTGTATGTACATATAATAAATGTATAATGAAAACTAGGCACGTGTAGCTCGCTAAGAATGGAACACGTGTTATTTCTTTCAATTTAAGAAGTGTTAAAACCCAAGGACTAAGCGAATGTGTTGAATCGTGAAAGATTTATGAGAAAATTAAAAAGACATCTAAGCTGGCCGCCTTTTAGAAAGAAATTCTGGAAAATTGCTTTTAAACTCTGGTTGATTACGACCGTTTACGCGTAGAATAATGACAAACCTTTTTTATGATGTGCGTCGGTAATTTGAAACTACCATTAATGTTGTATAATGTAAAACATTGTTAAATGTTGTGTGCGGTCGAGTGGTCAACGTCGTTGGCTTCGGTCACGGAGGTCACGGGTTCGAATCCCAGTACGGACAGTTGTATAAATTGATTTTCAATCGATTTATGAATTTGTGTTTGAAGGCATGGATGTATGTGATGTCTTGAATTCCCCCCTCTCACCCATCCTATCCTATGAACGGGGCGTATCGAGAGCGATTAGTTAATCACTAGTACTGTCCTAGCCTTATCATTATATTCCTACTTTATTTGGAAAAAGAAAGGTTGAGCAACTGAGTAAAAAACAGTTCTCGTAGAAACACTTCTGTTGAGATAAACTCCATTAGGAGTCCATATGCTCCACATTGGGAGCGAAAATGGTAAAAAAGAATAATATTTATAACTATAATTTCATAACCTTATTATTCCACATGTTGTGTTACAAAATGTGACATATTTAATTTCTCTGAGAAGCACCATCAGACTTAACATTTTCATGTATTTACATGAATTATTATTGAAATTATTTCGGTCGCTCTCAGTTTAATTGTAAAAAAAAAATCCTATTTGCTAATGGATATTTGAGAATTGTTGATAAACCAATCATTATTTTCATTGTTAGATATTATTTCATATTATCATATTATTTCAGACTTTCACAAAAATTAACTGCTTAAAATTGTTATGGAGCAGTGATATTTTTTAATGTATACAAAACATGTATGTTTATACAAAGCTCATAAAAATCCAGACCTTTGAAGAGACCATATTAAATGAGACTCACAAAAGCTTTCAAATATAAAGCTTTTAATGTAATATAGACGTACATTTTTTCACTGCGAACTTTTGCTTTACATTTCCTTTATGGTCGGAAAACGAGCTTGTAAGCTTGGAAACATTCGTTTCTTTTTATCTTCAAACAAAGCACTGCCAACCCACAGCTTATCAAAGTTTATTTATAACCATCTTAAGCACTATTAAAACATACTTATACTTAACGTTTGGTAGATCTTTCTATGACAAGTTCCTGGTAATTTAATATCAGGTTATGAGGAAACAAACAAACCAAAGTTTTTTCGTTTTTTTTTTTGGTAACTTGGTAGCATTTGCTCAATAAAATTAATGAGGAAATTCCCAAACAGGAAGAAAAAAGCAGTGTATAATTGTTGAGACTAATTTAAGACGCATTTTCACACACACTCGCCCTCTTTACTCGTGGGCTGACAGATTGTGCGTGTGTTCGTGTGTGCTAAATTACAGATACACAACTCCCTTTTTACACGATTTCGAAATAACACGGTGCAAAAAAAGAGAAAAAATCAATCATTCATTTGACAATGCGTAACAGTAATTTCCTACATCCCTCGCATGTACTTACTACTATGTCGGATCTACGCGCAGAGAAGTATGAAGAAGTGAATAATTTTTGATTATTTTGATTTTTTTCAAATAAAATCAAGACGCAATAAGCAATAATGAATTTAATTTTTTGATATCCTGAATTGATTTTTATACAGGGAAACCTATCCACCATAAGTTTTTTTTATTATAGTATATTTTTTACACGGTATCGCGTGGAACGTTTTCCGTGTAAATGGGGAGTTCAGTGTATACATACATATCGACTGTGGAAAGGAAAAAGGACGTCACTCACAGTTTTTTCAAAACAGGTTTTTTTCGATAATCACAATGGATCAAATTTGATACACGTTCTTCCAAAAAGATGCAAGCTACAAATGCCGAATTAGTATCTAAATTTAGCTTTTAAGTTTGAAAACAATGACCTTGTAAAAAATAAAACCAAAAAAAAGGACTGAAATAAAGGTTTTCCCAGATAAGTTCTTTAATTGATATTAGATTATATGAATTAAACACCAGTTTAGAAATCTCCGTGCACTTCAAGGTTGTGTATAATTCATAATTTGCATATGGTCAAAAATGATCAAAACACTTTTTTTGCGCCTCCTGTAATAATACATAACATAAATAACATCGTTTAGTTGTTTTTTCCTTACATCGTTACTTATATTTTGGATTTCGAAAAATATGTGCAGCCACTCAGACTAATTATTTATAAAATGGGAGCAAACTAACCTTACTATAATTTATGTTCAGTTCATATAATTTCATTATCTCAATGATTTGAATGGGGGATCCCCTTAGATCCCATGCGATGCTAATTTGTGAGTATTTAGTTAGCAATCGAGCTTTTCCCTGATCTAAACTGACTTTCAAAAGTGTATATAGTGGGTGGAAAACCTTCTGGTAGATACTTGTCTACACAATATATACGTTAGACAATATATTTGAGAACCTGTGTAAAAGTTCAGCTAACTAGTAAATAATTCTATAGAAAAGGATTTTGTATAAGCTAATGACAGATCGACTTTTTGAAAGCAGATATAGCTTCTAACAAACCTTTTTCTCATCACGTTTCACTGCTAAAGCTCGTAACTTAATCTAATTAACCGAACAAGGATTGTTTGATATACTAATTACGTTAATCTCGGTATTTTGGCAACGTGTAAAGGATATTATTAAATGTGTTTATAATGACAGTATTATACGGAATTACTATCTTAAGTGTTTGAATATGTTATTACATTACCCCGCTAATAAAATTTGATATAACCACAGAAATTCACTACTGGATGTGTGACTTCCGAGGAATCTTCGGAAGTTATCACAATAATTTTGTTATTTTTTAGAAACAATAATAATTTCAAGTAAAAGTTACTCTTTTTTAATTACTTTGCAAATCCGCTTTTTGATTTATTTTTGTGTTTATTTAAGTCCAAGCAACGAAGAGGGGTTTTTTTAATTGTTTAGAAGTTTTTGTTGTTGATATAATTGAGATTTAGTAAAACTGTATTAAAATAAGGTTTTTTTAAAATTTATTTCCACTCTCAATGTGGAGCGTATGGCGTCTTAATGAAGGTATCTCAACAGAAATTTTCTACGACAACTGTTATTTACTCAGTCGCCCAATCTCTCTTTTTTTCATAGAAAGTAGTAGGGATAGAAGAATAAAACTAGGAATGGACCAGTAGTTAACTAATCGCTATCGATACGCCCAGTTATTAAAGGATTGAAAAGGATGGAGGGAATTTTTAGACATCACAAACACAATCGAAAAAATACTGTTTGTACTGGTATTCGAACCCGTGAAGTCCGGCACGGAAGCCCACAACGCTTTCTGCTGCGCCATAGGACCCGATTAATAGGTATTAATAAGTTCTCTACTTTACGTATATATAAATTAATATAATAATTAAAACATTCTACTACAAAATAAAATGAATAAGAATTTGTTTCTCTAAGTTGAAATATTCAGTACTTTCGATCGATTCGGCGGTAACTTTATGGAATTTAATTATAAATAAAATTTTAAATTGCTATTTTTTTAAGAAGCGTTGAATCTGAAAAGGTGTTTTGTTAAATCGAATTAATTTGCTCAGATATACAATCAAGCGTTTCAGATTCTAGCTTTGATGAAATAGTACTTTCAATTGATTCAGCGATAACTCTGTGGAAGCTCATTTTAATATAAAACAACTAAGATTATTCCAAGAATTATGCTTCAAACTGTGGCACGTGCTTCGCTTCTTTCAGAGGCATCCTCAAACAATAATGTATAATGCTTGTTTAATTACGTATTTTATTCAGTTTTAACTGTCTCCTGAACACTTACGGTAAACTGAATTACGTTATGTTAGAATTAAGCCGACGATATAAGAACGGAAGAAACTACGATAGTTATAATCGAGTATATCGATGGCAATGAAGAGTTTTAATTAATCCATTAAAAGACTTTGGAAAATTTCTTCGCATGGTGCGAGCTTAAGGACGTGTACAGAATAATCTCATAAAGAGAAGGTGAGTATAACGCCTTACCGTCGAGGGATGGTACCTTTGAGGCTTTCTGGCTTAATTTTTCATATTGCATCATTTAGGCGAGTCCAATATTAATCCCTTATTGAAAAGTTTGTTCAACACTAACAATTTTGTCTAGCGTTATATAATATAAAAAAAATATTAACCATATATTGTATTCTATCAATGATCGTTAATAATATCAAAAAAAATTGATAACTTTGTAATTCCACGTGTGTTACAATAACGTAAAGATTATTGATAGAATAAAAAAAGTATGGTTAATAGATTTAATACATATTTTATAACTCGAAGCAAAATTATCGGTGCAAAATTTAAGATTATTTTATGCTTTTTTGAATAATTCAATTACAACCCGAATATCAAAAATATGGTCCATGTGCATGTGACATGATTTAATTAAGAATAATCAATGACTATTGCATGTTGTATACTTCAATAAAAGCCATTTGAAAAATTAAAGCAAAAATCTAGTCACCACTTCAACTTTATTACTATTTGATAATTTTTTTAATTACATGTTTGGTGTATTATAAATTTTAATTTGTGTTAGTTCAGAGTCACTTATTCATAGTTTATACTGTAATTTGTATTTATTTTTCAATGCCAATTGATTATTTTACCTTTTTATTGACAATGCTCGCCATGAGAGAAACCGGTCCTGATCTTTGTTAAATAAAAGTGGAAATAAGTACAAAGAAAAACTGTATTTTTCTTTATATAATGACTTTCCGCCGTATTCACAGTGAACACCCTAAAAGTAAAGAATCTAGCTATTCAACTTTCCCCAACCAAACTCAGCTCAAATATTCTTTCTCGTGGTAGAATTACTTACTGTCTGGGTAACCTTGTTCAAGAATCATCTGATCACTAAAATAAATCTCTCACTCCTATACCACGAAGCCAAACTAATGAAAATTAAATAAAAACAAATCAGTCAAGAAAGTGTAATCATCATATAATACAAACATTATCTCTAAATTTCGTGGTACAGTATTTTAAGTGAATCGTATGAGCGATAGCATAACACTAGATTAATTAATATTTACCTAAACGGTTGACAGTTTACATTCTTGATTTATGAAGGTTTTGTTTAATTCAAAAACAGCGTAACTTCATCAACGCTACAGTTATTCAAAATTGATATATCTCGTTATAAAATGGGATAACAATAATAAACAGAAACACTTGAATTATAAAACCGAAGGCACTATATTTATATATCATGTTCTACACCTCCTACGTTCTATCATACACATAATATCATGTTATAGGCCTTGCCGTATTAGCTATTAAAAGGCTTTTATTGTTAGTGATTAGTAATGAATCGTTTAGTTACAAAAAACAATATGTTTTACAACATTACACATCGACTGTGTAAAGGAAAAAGGACGTAACCCAAACATATCATATTTTACAGGAGACACAAAAAACGTTTTTTGACGATTTTAGGCTAAAAGCAAATTATTAAATATACACTACCCTGAAGTGCACGGTGACTGATAAACTGGTTTTTTATTGACTTATCATAATATTAATTTAATAAACTGTTCAAGAAAGAACTTTTTAGGTCGTTTTCCTGGTTTCAATTTTTACAAGCCTTTCTTTTTTCAACCTTGAAAGTTAAATTTAAAAACTACCTCGGCATTTTCAGCTTCCATCCTTTTGATAGAACGTGTGTCAAGTTGTATTTTATTGTGATTATCGAAAAAAGGTATCTTGGAAAAACTGAGGGTTACGTCCTTTTTCCTTTCCACAGTCGATTTATTTGCGGTAAACAATGTTTTTTATGTTTTGAGCAAAAATTATTTAAATTTGAATCGTTCAAACTATATACATTCTCACAGATTTTGTCCCTAACGACCCGGGTTTCGCCTTTCGGCATCTTCAGGCTTTCAAGTGCACGGATGAACTTGAACTGACGCTTAGTAAATGAAAGTTTCGTGTTAATATAAGAAATAAATGTATCATTGAGTTCAAGGCCATTGCTGGCGAAAAGGATAAGCTCATGGGAATGCCCACAGATTTGAGTAGTAAGTAGTTTCAAGAATTATATTTATTTGTTTGTCGGCAAAGGTTTTATGATTATATTTATATAGGGTATAGAAGTGGAGATCCCGGTAGGCTTAATATTTCATTTAAAATCGGAAGACTATGCAATTGTGCTCTATTTACATCCAAAATTTCCTGGAAAAAGAGCTTATGACTTTTCTTTTTATCCCTTGTTCCTGATTGATCACGCGAAACCCGGGTCGTTAGTGACAAAATCTGTGAGAATGTACATAGTTTGAACGATTCTTATTAAATATTGAAATTCCACCAAGCACTGAAGAGTCGAAATCTTAAATTATAAAAATTGTTTGTTTGGACACCGCTGATCTAGAGTGATAGAGATCTACCAAAATGCCATATTTGAAAGAATATCTTATTACAAGGTAAAAGTATTTTTTTCTCCTACCCACAATAATTCTAAAAAATGTGTCTTAGCTACTAGTTCTTTTCTAAGCTTATACATCTCTTCTCATTAATTTCTTCGATAAAGAAAGGATCAGCGGAAGACTAACAAGAAATGTTTGCTGAACATTGTGTGTCCAGCTCCTTACCCGACTGATTTAACCTTCAAATAGACTTTTCAGTCGATGGAATTGTGTTCACAGTTCAAAGGCATGCATATGTTTGTTTTCAACTTTACAAACCCTTGCAATGAGACAAAAAAGACATCGAGATTATAATTATTTCTCTCATAATGTCATCGTTTTTTCATTATTCCTTTAAAAAACGAGAGTTGGGAAAAATATTCACTAATTAGTCTTCGTAAAAACATTTTCTGTTAAAAGATCAAAATCAAGAAGCTCGCTTGATCTCAGAGCTATTTGCGTTGTTCTGGGGAAGAGGTGGATTTATTTATCACACTAATACTATTATTATACGCAATAATTATTTAAGCAATGGCATTTAACCGCTTGAATACCGCTCAAATAAATCATTAATATGTCCCAGAGATACTGCGTATATATACACTCGAATTAGATATTTTAAAAACCTATATTGACTCAGTATAGATAGATAGCACTACACATATTCATCAAAATATTGCTTATATTCTATTAGAATACCGAGTATTTGATTTTTTAAATGTCTTTGACGTCCGTGTTCCCTGGCAAATGTTCCGGACACCGGTGTCCGCTTGGTATTCAAGTGGTTAATTAAGTAATATATTTGAAATTCTCAATTCGCTATACTTTTTCCCCGATTCTCACAAAACCTCGTTTTTTTTAGCTCACCCCTTTTTCCCCAATTCTCACAAAACTTCGTTTTTTTTTTTAGCTCATCGAGGAATTTGAAATCTTGAATTTGCCAATTTCGTGTCAATTCGAGATTTGGTCAAAGTTTCTCAATAATCTTGTCCCGTAATCCCGGGATCCCGAATCCCGGGATTATATACCCTAGTAGGTACTGGTTTGATCTAAGGATATTGTTTTTTCTTTATTTTACAAGGAGCTCTCCTGACATAAGTCAAAATAAACAAGGGGATCGCTCAAGCTCCCTCCATGTGGTAAAAAAATATCTCTCTCTTGCAGAGGATTGGCGAGATATTCTATAAAGAAGCAATATGTTTGACGTAAAGAAAGGGAATAGTTAGTAATAAAACAATAATGCTAAAACATTTAATTCCGACGGTAAAATAAGTCGAATGATTTTGTTTTGATTCGCATACTACAAATAAACGACGGAGTAAATGCTCGTTAAACACATTACATAATATTACAACACAATCAGGTAAATTAATACAGAATGAAACTTTGCTTATCAAAATTAATAATTATCATTCTATTATTACGGCCTTAGAAAACACGTTTGTTGCACCATAATTTCCCAGAATTATCATCGAATTATCCCATCAGGGGCTGTTGGGAAACGCCATAGTCGCATGAAGATCTAACATTCAGACACATTCATTATCCAGATTCAAATCAAAATGAATTGCCGCTATCGTATATAGTTACATATAGGGTTTCCAAATCAGGACCCTTTTTATAATGTCGGGATTTACAATTTTCGAATACCGATATTGATCACTTAATAGTTGAAAGAAAGACGATAGATACTTTTTATCATCATTAACCTGAGTAGAGGTGAAATTAATATTGTTTGTTAAAGTTTAAAAAAAACTTGAATAAAGCCCCACTTTTTCGCAGGTTTAAACTATTACTGCTAGAATTAAACCAGACTTACGCTAAGCGTATGATGAAATGCAGGAGACGCAGCACAGGGCAGCAAAGAATTGGTAGAAATAGAAATGTGCGTCCAACGTATGCTGTGATAGCTGTGTAACGCATGCGTCATGATATTAAAATGTATACGTATTTACAAAAAAAACATTCATGGTTAATTTTTAAAAATCTATTTGTATAAAACTTAAAGTTTTTAGTAAATACAATTTAAAACTTACCACTGCACAAAAAACACACTATTTGAAGTTTGTAAAGCAGGAGTCAGGCAAGTGACGTTTAATAGAAAATTTTAAATTAACTTTGATTATTCCACGTATTGTGTTACTAACTGTGACACGTGTTTCGCCTCTTTCAGAGGCATCTTCAGACTTACTATCGCAAAGTTTGCTTAAGTAATGAAGCAAGATTGATTGTAACATTTCATTACTTAAGCTTCATAACTTAAGCAAACTTTGCGATAGTAAGTCTGAAGATGCCTCTGAAAGAGGCGAAACACGTGTCACAGTTAGTAACACAATACGTGAAATAATCAAAGTTAATTTAAAATTTTCTATTAAAATGAACTTCCACAAAGTTACCGCCGAAACCATCGAAAGTAAGTGACGTTTATATTATATGAATTATTTTCCAAATTTACCAGCGTGGGACCGTTTTTTTAGCTCTTCCAAGAATTTCAAATCAAAATTCCCAGAAATTTACAGTTTTGCCCAAATGGACACCGTGGGACCTATTTTAAGCTTTTCTTCCAAGAATTTTAAATCCAAAATCACATTCGTACATTGAAGACTAACAACCGAAATACCGGGATACGGTTTCGGCAATACTGATATTGCAGTTCCTATTCGCACCTCCTCCCACAATGTGTTTGTTCACAATATTATTGATAGCGTAATAAACATTAAGTTATATTTGCGTAATGCGAACGGTGAGAAGATATCTCGATTTTAAATCGTGAGAGATACACGATGTTATATGGGCTTGCGAATCTGTTGAATTCACTAATGTTGTGACACTTTATAAATATACAATAAAAACCAGGGCTGTGGAGACGGAGTTGGAGTCAGAGTCACGAAAAATGAACGGCTCGAATTTATTTTGAAAAATATATTCAATGATGTGTATTCAAACAAAATAAGCCAAAGTGTTGACATTTCATGTTGGCTGACTAAAGATGATTTGATGGAATACATGTATATAATTTAAGATTTCGACTGAAGGTGCTTGGTGGAATTTCAATATTAAATTTGAATTGTTCAAACTATGTACATTCTCACAGATTTTGTCACTAACGACCCGGGTTTCGCCTTTCGGCATCTTCAGGCGATCAAGTGCACGGATGAACTTGAACTGACGTTTAGTAAATGAATGTTTCATGTTTATATAAGAAATAAATGTATCATTGAGTTTAAAGCCATTGCTGGCGAAAAGGATAAGCTCATGGGAATGTCCGCAGATTTGAGTAGTAAGTAGTTTCAAGAATTATATTTATTTGTTTGTCGGCAAAGGTTTTATGATTATATTTATATAGGGTATAGAAGTGGAGATCCCGGTAGGCTTAATATTTCATTAAAAATCGGAAGACTATGCAATTGTGCTCTATTTATTTCCAAAATTTCCTGGAAAAAGAGCTTATGACTTTGCTTTTTATCCCTTGTTCCTGATTGATCACGCGAAACCCGGGTCGTTAGTGACAAAATCTGTGAGAATGTACATAGTTTGAACAATTCAAATTTACATGTATATAAGTTAAAATGAAATTACTAAAAAATCTCCTCGGAGTAGAAGTCACTAACTATTTTAAAGCTGGAGTCACAGTCGTCTATTTTTACACGACTCCACAGCCCTGATAAAAACTCTAATTTACACAATATACTTTTTCTTATCAAACTATAGGAAACTAATTTCTGGCGTATATTACTATAAACACTGTAGGATAGCTAAACTACAGCCATCTTGGTCTTTAAACACTTACCGTCGGTGCCAAAAATACTTCCGATATGTTTCTGGACCTTAAACGACCGAGTGAAAAAACATTTTTTAACACTTATCACCCTTTGATGGACGGTAAAAACCTAGGACGTATATTTTAAACATGTTTTTCATTCAGTATTTGAGAGGGTGTTTCGAAACATCATCACAGACATACATACATGAGATTGAATAAAAAAATCATAAATTGACTGAAAAATCAGTCTGGTATACGGTTCACAGCTGCATAATAGTATTTGACTTGATACCAAAAGTGAAATTAAGTATCATTATAGTACTTACAAAAAAAACTCTTGCACAAAATGCATGGCAATTATGCAAAATTTCAAGTTACGCAAATTTTTAAAAGAGGTGAGCTTCATTTGAATTTTTACGGCACTTGTGATTGCGATATGTTCCGAATGAAGAAAAAACAATGCTCTATTTCGGATTTGCATAATGTGGCAGTGGGTAAAATAAGACTGTGGGAAAATGAAGGCAGGTGTGAATAGCGTTGCGTCGTAGGAAACGATTGGCTAATGTGCATGCAGTTGACGATAAATACCAGAATTAGTCTTGGGCAGTGATCCGCAACCAATAAATAAGATTTAATTGAATCTAAATGCGGACGTTTTTGCATAATATGTCAATTTGGATTCTGTGCAATTGCGAGCGTAGTGACCCAGTTGTGACGGTTGTATATTATATTTTTTTGTTTTTATTTCTCGTGAAGAACTGCAACATTTAAACCTCTTAATACTGTATTTATTTACTTAACTTCGGTTATCACTTTTAATGTGTTCACTGTCAATACTTGGTGGAATGGAATTATATTTTTAAAAAATACTCATTTGTATCAATTTCCAATTTGATTTAGTAAGATTAGAAAGAAAATAAAATATTTTTTGTATAAATAGCACTGTAACACTTTTATTTCCTGCCACTTGAAAGTGGTCTAAGGTACTTGACTGGTCCTGATTAAATTATTAAATCAATGTGTCAATAGTACAAATGAGTATTTTATTTTTAGAATTACTTCGATTACTTCAATAAAATAATTGAATAGTTACAAAAACCAGTCTCGGCCTTTTATGAAAATGACCTATGAACGCTATATTTTTCTTTAGCTTAAATCCTATCTCGTAAGGTGGGTGAGAGCCTCAAATTATATTATATTTGTCGAGAATTATATTTTGAAAATTTGGGTCATTTACAAAAAAGACACAGTTTGAGAACTGATCATCAAAAATTAATTCAAGCTTTTGATACACGTTATCTGCATACAAATTAATTGGTTATATTACATTTGCTAACATATAAATAGACAATGCTAAAAAAAGCATGTTTAATGTAAGGTGTGTATGCACTATGTCGGGTCTATGGCACAGTGGTCAACGTCGTCTGAAAAATACCCCTCCCACCATCACACCATTCCAATCTCAAAATAACGAGGTTCAGCAAGAGTTATTAGTCAAAAACCTGTCATGTTCTCATCCTTTCTGCCCCTACTCTCTTCGAAAAAAAGACAGGTTGAGCAACTGATTAACAAGCAGTTCTTGTAAAAAAACTACTATTAGGAGGTCATATTCTCCACATTGGAAGCTGACGACTTTTTCGTCATTTACTCAAAACTTGAAAAAGATTCCAGAGTGCTTTTTGCAACTCAATGATTCAATTGACTAACAATACGCGTATTATGTGAAAACTATTATACTCTCACAGGAAGAAAATTATTTATTTCATTATTTTCGCATAACTAAGTCAACCGATGAGAATTGCATCGACTTACTTGAAATGTTACGCAATGTGAACCAGATAATGTGATACAAAAACGAATTGTCTTGTCTGTGCATCAAACAATACAAAATTTTGTGTAAATTATAGCTGGGAAAAACAATGCAAAATTTGTGTACGACACATAAAAAAAAATCGCTTCTCTAACGCGAAGATAATGACGTAACTCTTTCTCTTGGAACAAATTTAATTCAGTAGCGCCCCATCGCAGACCAAGAGCTAGGGGAAAGACAGCTAATTGAATCGCATTGTGAATACTAATTATTGGTCACTTTTAGGATATTCTCTAACAGTACTTAGTGGAAAGGCATTGTATTCAAAAAATAAAATATATATTTGTATTAATTCCACTTTTATTATAGACTAGCCGGTTCCCGGCAAGCGTTACAATTCCACTCAAAGAAAGACAGTGTTGGTGTTTATTGAAGTGCATGTCTACTTTTTCTGTCTGTTTGACGTTTGCTCCCGGTTGTCTATGGTACGACACACGCGCCACCTACTGTACATTTAATTGTACTACGCCTATAATCTTCGCGTGAGTTGTATAAACGGTATGGCAGTCATACACACATTGATTTTTATATATAAGACTTACTGTATGTAGTTCAATTTGAATATAACTTTAAACTTCGCGCAAATGCAAGCAAAAAGTTTGTCATAGTTTTATTGAAATCAGATGAGCGGTGTGGCAACGCATAAAATATGAAAAAACAACCACACCTAATTTTTAATACAAACAATCGAACGTCAAATTTGAATTGTCTGAATGCTGTTTGATCGTCAGTAGACGATTGACAGTTGCATTGCGTAAACGGTAGACATACAAACATTGATTTTTATGTATATGACCTACTGTAAGTTAATTTTAATATGTCTATAATTTTCCCGGAAGTGCAAGCAGAGTTTGTCGAAGGTTTATTGCATTCGAATTAGCGGTTTGGTAGCCCATAGAATACGAACAAACAAACATTCATTTTTATATATTAGATTTTTTAAAAATCCGTTACTACAGTTATTGCTTCGGCTTAAAAATGACTTCACAAAACAAATATAAAACCCTCTTCGCGAAAGACACAAAACACGCAAGAGCAGCATACAAAACGGCTTTTAATCTCGTCAAGATAACAAGGTTTCACCTCAAATTGAACGATTGTACAACTCCCGGTGCTTGCCCAGAAGCTTTACTCTATGCCCTAGCAGTAACGTTTTGTTTAAGCGATGAGATTAGCGTCCTCCGGAAACTCCAATGGTATCTTGTCAGTGTAAAACATTTTATATAATGTAACGTTCAGTACGATATTTTTGTTGTAACTTAATGTTACAAGTGTTTCTCTTATTTATGTAACGTATATTTTGGCCTGAGGTAAGTTGTCATTGTTTCCAGTCCTCAGGGACTTTGTCTTACTATAAACAAGATTACTTTCAGATTCAATCGATTCCCGAAGGTACGCCTGCCATTACTGTCTTAATTCCTATTCACTTCCCTTATCTTATAAAAAGAGCGATTTGTTAACTATTATCCCACTCCATCGGTTGGCTGCTAATACGTTAATAAAAGGTTTGTTTATAAAAAGGTGTAGGCGATTTTATTTGTAACTTTTCATGCTTACAAACCGTAGTTAATTATATCTATGAATGTCAACTGTATGGATGTGGTACAAATTATCTAATAAATAAGGTAAAAAAATTGCAAAGTATATAGTTATCATTTTATTTTAATTAGTTGACATTTATTTCGACGTATGCTTTCTTCGGAATGGAGTGTAACTTGGAGGTAAAGTGGAGTGGAATCACGTGTAACATGGACGATAATCGTTAAAAACAACGTTTAAAAAATGTTCTGTTGAACATCTTATCTTAAAACATCGCAAGCAATATAACAAATATCGACTTGTAATCATTGTTGGACTATTAACAAAAAGCTAGATCTCTTTTATAATACACCTCAATCAAATATATTTTACAAAACATTTAAAAAGACACAAAATATTGTGTATAGATATAACGTATTGTGTTACATAAAATATTTAAGCCCATCTACATAGATAGCAGTTATTGTTTTTAATTAATTTAACAAGGGTCTAGCCGCTCTGACTTAAATTCAACAAGCCCCTTTTATCCCTCGCCTGCTCACCTCTGTTCCAACACTTTACTTATATCCATCAATTCTCATTTACACTGAAAAAAAGAGAATGAGCAACAGACTAACAAACAGTTTTCTCAAAAAACTTTCTGTTGAGGTACCTCTCTTAGGATACCCTATCCTTTAAATTTGGAGCGGACATGGATAACAAATAAAATAATTTTGCTTTCTTACAATTAAAACGCAGAAGGTCTTTTGAAATTTGAAATGCGCAACATCGTAACATTTTGTGAAGATAAAAACATATTTATATTGTACTTACTTTAACAAGGAAAAGACACCGTCCCTCGGGATTTTCTTTTTTTACTTAGCGCATTAAAAGGCCTTGTTATCAGCTTACCTGTAACAAAAATAACGTCGTTAGATAAGAGACACAAACAGATAAATAAAACGACATTTCATAAAGCACAGATTCAATTATGTTCGCTTAAATTGTTCATAAAGGTAAAGATTTCATTATATAGGCAGATTAAAAGCGGTTATCACATAAAACAAACGTCAAACAAACAAGTGAATTAATTAATTTTGTTTCATTTGTGGTTTACGGTTGAATAATTTTTGGAATAATCTGTCAAAGGAAGACACAACTTAATTTTTAATATCATTCAAATCAGAATACTTGATTCATTATTACATACTTACACATGTGTTTCTTAATATGCCATGTCAGCGTTAGGCAATTTATAATATTTTGACGAAAAAAAAAACACTTTAATATGTTAATTGTGTTGCAACAAAAAGCATTTTTAATGATAATTATGTATAAAAAATTAAATACTCATTTATACTGATTCCACTTTTATTTAATAACATCAGGACCAGTTTCGCTCATGACGAACATTATCAACTAGTTAGAGAATACAATGTTACAGTGTTTTTTTTACCATGTCCGCTCCCAATGTGGAGCATATAGAGTTTATCTCAACATAAGTGTTTCTACGAGAACTGCTTGTTATTCAGTTGCTCAACCTCTCGTTTTCCAAAGAGAGTAAGAATAGAAGGATAAGGCTAGGACAGGACTAGTGGTTAGCTAATCGATCTCGATATGCCCCGTTCATAGGATAGGATGGGTGGGAAGGGGAAATTCAACACATCACATACATCCATGCCTTCGAACAGAAATTCATAAATCGATTGATAAAACTGTCCGTACTGGGATTCAAACCCGTGACCTCCGCAACCGAAGCCAACGACGTTGACCACTCAACCACACAGGCGGCATAATTTATAGAAAATATTTATACAAAACAAAACAAATTTAATAATATTATATTTGACAAACAATTGGTATGGAAAGAAAGAAATTTACAAATAAAGGTACAACATATGAATAAGTGACACTAAATTAACAAAATTAAAAATATTATTACCTCTAAAATTTAATTACAAAACTCATCAAAGAATTATTAAGCCAAAGTGGAGACTAACGGTAAATTTGAACATAACTACAATCTCGCGAAACCAGTCCTGATATTATTAAAAAAAGTGTATTTCCATCAAGTATTGACAGTGATTACCCTAAAAGTGATAATTATATTTACTTAGAAAATAACGCACAACTTTTTTTTGTGCCAATTCCGTATACGAGTATGTCAAAAGCAAAGACAGCAATCAACAACGCAAGCCACTTTGAGAAAAACCTAAAAAAACCATTACTAATTAATTTAATTTATGTGTGCTGTACCTTACAATAGAATATTGTAATTTACAATGAAATCGTCAAATGCGCTGAGCAAACATTTTGACCCGTGGCTTTTTGTATTCGATGAAACGTTTAGAGGGAAGAAGCTGAGTTTGTTTACCTAAAGCGAATTTAAAATAAAAACGATTTTCATTGGAATGAAAACAAAATTTCTACTAAACCAGCTAATAATGCTGACAAATTTTTAGCCGTTTGATTCTGCATCCATTGAGTAAAATTTTTTTTTCACGATTGCTACCTTTGTTTCTAACCTCCTAGTATTGAAAAAAGACGTGGACTACATTATTTCATTTTCAATTTAATTTTTGTTTAGTTTCCTTTTTTTGGGAGCCGGTAAATTGCTCGAATGCAATTGCTTGAATGGAAATTGCTCGAATTGCTTGGTTATTTAACGGCACTATCGCTACGCCCAATTTTTAGTAAGAATGGATGAGAGGGTTTCAAGAAATTACATATATGTGTGCCTTTAAACAGAAATCCATAAATAGATTGAAAAATAATTGATAAAAAAGTTTAGATTCAAGCCCCTGACCTCCGAAAACAAAACCAACGACCTTTTCCACTCGACCACTGGCAACTTAAATAAAAAATATTTTCACTTTTAGGGTGTTCACTGTCAATACTTGGTGGAAAGGCATTATATTAATAAAAACAATAATCCTTTGTACTTCATTCCACTTTATTTAATATGTCAGGACCGGTTTCGCTCATTGCGAGCATTGTCAACTGATAAGAAATATAATTTAACAATGCTATTTATACAAAATTGAAAAGTTATACACAACAGTTGGCATTGAAAAGAAATTGTGTTGAACATTTTAATTTTGTGTTATTTTAGAATCACTTTAATGTAATTGGCAATTTCTTTTCAATGCCAACTGTTGTGTATAACTTTTCAATTTTGTATAAATAGCATTGTTAAATTATATTTCTTATCAGTTGACAATGCTCGCAATGAGCGAAACCGGTCCTGACATATTAAATAAAGTGGAATGAAGTACAAAGGATTATTGTTTTTATTAATAAAAAATATTTTTTTATTATGACATTTTTTGATTTATGGTTTTTATTTGCCGACTTGCATAAATATTTTTTTAAAGAATGAGTAATTAATTTTTAAACGTTTATGAAAATTTTCGAGCAATTTGTAATTCGAGCATTTGACGTTCGAGGAATTGGTTATTCGAGGATCTTGTTATTCGAGCAATTTCCATTCGAGAAATTGCATTCGAGCTATTTACCGGAAACCCCTTTTTATGTGATTGCGAATTTGTAAATTTTATTTAAGAGTTAAAATCCTTAAACCTTGTAATTGAAGTTAATCTCAGAATCTATTATTTTATAATTTGTATGATTATCTATACAAATTCTTTTCATATTTCTTGCAAAATATGCACTTGTAGGACTACAAGACTTCAGAGCCCTGTTTAAATTCGAAAAAATCGATGAAGCATCGCTAGAATGTGAGACTAGAGTGAGCCTTACTAAAAAGTGAATATTTTGTCAGTCGTAGGAAAAAGTATAACCGTGTTCTTAAGCTTACAGGTCTTTATCCTGTTTATACAAAGATTTATAAAAATGAAGTATGTACACATTATTATTTTTTCAATCTGATTTTTATAACTAACGATAGAGTGGATCGTAGATCAATAAATATTATTTTGTTGGTAGTTATTAAAAAAAATAGATTGCTTAATAAATAATATAAATTCATTTCGACATGATTTTAAGCGCGCAGCCTGCAATATCTTATTTAACAATCTTTATTACCCACATTATCTGACAAGTCATCTTTTATATGAATAATATTACTTTGATCATATTAGATGATTTTTCGATTACGTTACGTGGATATGAACCCGGAAATCACGAGTCGCAGTTACATCTCTTTCTGTAGACCAATTACCGATTCAAAATGTTTTGCAACGCATTTATTTATGTATGTATTCACTCACAATATGAATTGCCTATCTTTTTCAATCGGCAACAAACAAAAAAGGTCTCGTGGCATTTTATTAAATATCAATTCGAAACATTTCCGGAGTATGTATTTCTCGAACGGTTAAAATTTTTGTTTTGTATTTGGAAATTTCTCATACTTCTAACTACATTAAAACGGCTGTGTACATTATTTTGGTGTACACATTTGTTTTTGATCAAACACGGTTTTGAAATGGTAGAAGGTTTAAGCCAAAATTTTCTAAGAAATATGAATGAAAATCATATTCCTCACTGTCAAATTACAAGGTAGCCAATTGTTTTTAACCATGCCTTTTCCTAACATGGAGCATATGGACTAGTAACGGAGTTTGTCTCAACGGTCGTTTTACAGCGATAACTTATTGTTCCTCTCTTTTTCGAAGAAAGTAGGGAAAGAAAGATACCCTCGCTCTCGCTATGCCTAGCTTTAACGAACGATAAGCGAAACTGGGTCTCATCTTAAGTGAAAAAATAAATGAGTAGTTAAGTAATTAAGTATTTCGACTGGGGGTGCTTGATGGAATTTCAATATCAAATTCGAATTGTTTGAATTTTGTACTTTTCCATGAGTTTTGTCGCTAACGACCCGGGTTTCGCCTTTCGACATCTTCAGGCATTCCAAGTGCACGGATGTACTTGAACTGACGCGTAGTAAACAGTTTGTATCGTTTATAAACAAAAATATAAGTAGATCACTAAGTTAAAAGGCTATTTAAATGTAAATTAGCGAAAATTGAATGTATACAATTTTCAATGGATTAAGTGGGTTTGTTATAATTATGGGGATTTTTTGAAAATATTAATGACCATATAATAACATAGGAATGTTTAAAATAAATCTAGGGTTTTATCCGACCTATTATTAATGAGTCGATTTGTTTTTAAGCCTTTGAATTAATATTTAATGATAGCAAGTGCTTGAATTATTAATAAAATGACAATTATTTAAAAGGGGTACAACAATGGAGAATTTGGTAGATAATATTGTTCGTTTAAAATTGGCAAACTGTTGAGCTGAGCTCGATTAATCTCTAAGATTTCTTGGTAAAATAATTTAAGCTCGCCCCTGTTAGTATGTAACAAATCAATACCTGAGTCAAAATTAAACGTATGGTTTTCAAGAATTAAATGATTGGCAAAGGTGGAGGTATCTTTTTTTAAGCGAAAAGCGGCTAAATGCTCAACCACTCTTATATTTACGGGTCGTTAGCGACAAAACTCATGGAAAAGTACAAAATTCAAACAATTCAAATTTAAATGAGTAGTGTTGTATTTTTAAAATATTCGTGTTGTTTTTTTTTTCATGTCCGCACCCAACGTAAAGCATATTGTTTCATGAATAAGGTTTCTCAGGAGGATTTTAACATTTTATAACTTAAAGAAGTTTTTTTTTATTACTCTCTCGTGTAGTTGAATTTCTTATTATCAAGAAATCTGCTATCGGCTTCTGTGTTTTTTGTTTCTGGGAATCGTGTTAAAACAAATAATGAGTAATAATATAGTGTTCATTTTTTAAGTGGACCGTGTTATTTCAAAACCGTAGAAAACTGGATTAAAAAAATGTGTTGTAGTACATATATTTATATTATGTCGAGATAAGAGTTGTATTATGTGTTTTTTTTATCCATGTGCGCTTCCAATGTGGAGCATATGGCCTTATAAATACCTTCATAGGTATTTCAACAAAAGTTTTTTCTACGAGAACTGTTTGTTACTCAGTCACTCAACCTCAATTTTTTTCAAAAGTGAGTAGTAGGGAAATAAGGGTTAGACTAGAACAAGGCTATTGGTTGACTAATCGCTGTTGCTACACCCAGCTATTAAAGGATTAGAAAGATGGGAGGAGAGGAGATAATGTGAATTGACCTAACAAACACCCAGTCTTCGATCACTACTTTGAATTGAATAATTCTTAAATTCATTGTGATCTTACCGGGTATCGAAACCTGCGTGATCGTAGAGAAAACTCTAACCAACTAAGCCACAGTGTGTTTAAATATCTAAAATACAGAAATTCTACAGTAATTTCAATAAAATTACGTATCCATGCCATTACACCGGTACGGTCGCAATCCATCTTCAATAAAACAATTTTATTTGCTTTAATGTGCTTGAGAGTAATTTTAAATTGTCTATGGTACGTATGTCCGCTAATAATGATTGCTGGTTGTATAAAAAAGAAGACGAAGAATAAATAATGATAATATGAATTGGTATACAAAAAAGAAACACAAAATAACGGCTCGGGACCATAATCGGCGTTTGGTTCGTTGACTTCGTCATGTCAACGAATCCGCAGCGAGACCTTTCACTGTTTGGTGCCGAATCGCGTGCTGCGTTGGATCATAGCAAATCTTGCCCAACTCAATAATAATTTACATTAGCGACGAAGTTAGCAAAACGGTTATCCTGTATAATTATCTTTTACTTGAAAACTTTTAGCATATTCAATCGTCAGTGTTGTCTTGAAAATTATATATTTTTCCTGCAATTCGTGAGCATAAGCATTTAAGCATAAGCATAATCATTTAATGTTAATTTATTGACATGTAATAAAAATAGTAAAACATTTTTGGTATTTTTTCCACATACAATTTATTGGATCAGGACCGGTTTCGCTCATGGTGAGCATTGTCAACTGATAAGAAATACAATGAAACAGTGGTATTTATAGAGTGGTGCTAAGTAAGAAAAACAAGGTGTGACAAACAATTGGTATTACATTACAACTAAGCGAATAAATTGAAGCACAATCCAAGAAAAATAAAAAGTTGAAGACCTCTTAGCAAAGCAAACTGTTACATCAAAAATCGTACATCCGGTCCTGATCCAATTTTATGTGGAAAAAGTACTAAAAATGTTTTATTATTTTTATTATAATGCCATTCCTACAATTATTTACAGTAAACACCTTAAAAGTGGTTATTGACATATGTTTGAAATAACGGCAATATTGTCAGATTGATATTGTGTAGTGGAAATAGATATCAAACATTTCATATAATTCTTGTGAACCTAAATACTTAAATATTTATATCGACTGTGGAAAGGAAAAGGGACGTAACCCACAGTTTCGATAATCAATTTATCAAACTTGATACACGTTCTATCAAAAGGATGCAAGCAGCAAATGCCGAATTAGTATGTAAATTTAGCTTTTATGATTAAAAAAAATGACCTTGTAAAAAATTAAAACTAAGAAAAAAAGCTGAAATAAAAGTATTTCGTAGACAATTTCTTTAATTGATATTAGTTTATGTCAATAAAACACCAGTTTAGAAGTCTCCGTGCACTTCAAAGTTGTGTATTATAGTTCATAATTTGCAAATGGCCCAAAATCATCAAAACACGTATTTTTGCGCCTCCTGTAAAATTCGATATGTGTGGGTTACGTCTTTTTCCCTTTCCACAGTCGATACTATATCCTTAGACTGTTGTCGTGAAAATTGTTATTTGTTTTCTGCAATTCATGAAGCTATAA
Organism: Himalopsyche tibetana; assembly: GCA_030503985.1. Taxonomy (NCBI): domain Eukaryota; kingdom Metazoa; phylum Arthropoda; class Insecta; order Trichoptera; family Rhyacophilidae; genus Himalopsyche; species Himalopsyche tibetana. The sequence continues at coordinate 36,112,147 of JAPJYX010000014.1, read as the reverse complement.
GCATTTAATATAAATTTATTGACATACGTTTTAAAGAACGGCAATATTGTCAGATTGATATTGTGTAGTGGAAATATCTATCAAACATTTCATATAATTCTTGTAAAACTAAATATGTTTATGATGTCAAAATAAAACTATTTTATTTAATGTAAATATATACATATGTATTCATGTATTTTTGTTGTAAGTTGTCGTACTGGCAACACTGCCCCGCTTGTACCGACTTGCTTACCAACCGATTGCAACCCAATATTAAAAACATGTTGAAAACAACACCAAAAAATATTTGGTGCCTATAATTATTTTGGGCCGCACAGAAGAGCTGATTGGGCCGCAAGTTGAGTATGGCTGCTCTAAGCCAAAGGGTTAGCTGCGCAGAAATTTCAAAGGCTGCGCGGACCGATCAAATATTAATTGAGCAACTGTCTTGCAGTGCGCACCAATCCAGAATGAGTGCTCGGGGTTTTCCTAACTTCTGCGAGGCCGCGCACGCGCGCAGCTTAGAGGGAACGTTGGTCCTGGTCATAATAAATACATGTGGAATTATTATAAGAGTGTGTTATTTTTTTTAATGAATTGCCTTTCCAACAAGTATCGACAGTGAACAAAAACTTTAAACGTGGTACTCAAAATTAGTCAAGCTAACTGACAAGTACTTTTTCTGAAATCCGCTTTAACTCTTGTTTCTCTGTTTATGCTCGTTTCATAACTAATGGCGACTGTCATCTTTAATAGCCATAGAGAATTTTAGAAAGGTTCATAAGCATTCAGTCAGTCATAAAGTGTCATTAAATTCGCCAAATCTGCCGTGTCTAATGGATTGGACAAAGTTTTTTTATTAGTGTACAAATAAATGACATAAACGGTCCGCGTTGGGTCGGCTTAAGAGTAAAAACTTCTTGATTAAATTGTGCTAACATAAGCAATAAAAAATATATTTGAGCACTTCCATCACAACAGATTTTGATGGATGTGTCTACCGACGTTTAATACAAAAAACAAGATAAGCCCCGCACTCTTTGTAGAGCTCATAAAAGAAGTTGCAAGATAACTCAATTGTCTAGTAGCTAGACTCTAGTTACAGCAGCCAATATTTGCATAATAAATCGATGATCTAATATAGAAGAACATTTTTATACTTTATTGTTTGTCTTAAGAAGTTTGAAAGTTCTTTAAGAATATGTCTAGCTTCTTTTCTATTAGATTAATTCAAAATTACATTCATGATGAATCATACGATATTTCAAATAACAAAATACTCTTTAATCTATCATAATTTACGTTGAAAACCCCTCAGATTGCTTATCGTTCTTCGAAACACTAAAGTCATATTCAATAAGTGTTATACTATAATTGTAATTTTAATTGGGATGTTAGAGTGAATAACAAGATGCATTGTGTATCTCTTCGTAGCCAGTATATGAGGAGCAAACATTCAAATAGTGTTTTGTCACAAATTTTGAAAAATGGCGTTTTATATCAATTCTGATAGCCCATAATAAAACCTATGAATGGAAATCAAAATTAGTGTTCAAAAAGGTTTTTTTTCATATTATAATGAAATCACAAAGTTGACACATTCATACAAACCGTCACTTTTGCAACACTTAAATCACCATTTTCCAAGCTTTGTATTTGTGTGACAAAACACTTTTTGAATGTTTGCTCCTCATATATAGCTGAGAAAAATGTAAGTTTAATCAACAGACAAACCCAAAGCATTCTAAAAAAAGTAAATAGAATAAATTAAATGAAATGGGCCCACAACATCTAAATTAGAAGAAAAAAAAAATATATTTAACCTTAGATGAAAGGGAGATTGGAGCTCGGCTCCACAGTTCCCCGTATAAAGATGAAATGACACTGATGATGATGATAAGTTTAATCATAATTCTGACGATGGTGAAAGCCGAAATAGTTATCAACTAATCAATATAAAAAAACTGTAGAACTAAATACGTTTCTATTTTTACCCCTTTTTAATGGAGTTCTACCAAGTAAATACCAAATCAATAAAAAAATAAAATACTAATTTGTACTAATTAGACTTTTATTTAATAAGTTCAGTAGTGGTTTCGCTCGTGACGACCATTATCAACTGAGAAGAGAATATAATATTTCCGAGATTATAATTATCCTTGAAATATGAGCAAATAGTTCGTATAAAAATGAAGTATTAGTTCTTATCATTGGACTGTATAAAAAGTAGTTGAATGTGTGGAAATTTGGGCCTCCATTTTCGCTAAGCCCCTCATGCATTTCATGACTAAGCAATGATTAAGCCTAGAATTATATCATTTTTTTGAAAAATTTGCTACATAATAAGTGCTGTTAAGGTAGCTGTATTGTCCATAATGGAAGTCAAGTCAGAAAAACATCTCCATAACGCTACGTTCATCCAAAGGGCAATACAGGGGTGGGGAACTTTTTCATTTCTAAAAGCCACATTCATTTATCTGACTCAACATAAAGCCGCAGTAAAGAAAACGTTGACACCCCCCCCCCTTTTTTTTCGATTGTCGAACATATAACTGGACATTTTTAGTGATAGTGTTTGTGAACTGTTTGTTAGGTTTTACTTTTTTATTTCTTTATTTTGATGTATTATGTACTGTATCTTTTTCTTCAGTATATTTGTCAAGTGCATGGCGAGTTGGCGTCAGCTGTAATGTCATGTACTGCAATTTTAATTTTTAAACAATAAATAAATAATGGATTTTTTGATCAAAGTGAATATTTTGATCAAGTCAATGGCCACTCCGCATCAGAGTAGCCGCAGGATTCTTTTCACTGGATTAGGAATTGATAGCAAGCAAACCTTGTGTGCAATCTTTTCATACTCATATTCACTTGAGTTCCGTATAACACAGTTATATGTTTCCCCAACAAATGCTGTGTAATTTAAGATTTCGACTGAAGGTGTTTGGTGGAATTTCAATATTAAATTTGAATCGTTCAAACTATGTACATTCTCACAGATTTTGTCACTAACGACCCGGATTTCGCCTTTCGGCATCTTCAGGCATTCAAGTGCACAATGCTGTGTAATGCTAATCCATGTTATACGATGTTCGAGATACAAATGAATTTAGGATCTGCGCTACAAAAAAATCGAAGTTTTAGCATTTATTTTTTACAACAGTAAATAAAAAACAATTCCAATAAAAAATACTTTAATCAACCATTCCTCTTACTCTGACTTGCAATCCTTCTTTTCGACTCAAAATATTTTTTTCAAGATCGGTTCTATATTTGCATCGCCGAAAGATTTTGCTATAAGGCTGTGTTATGAGCGATATCCTGCTTTAAGCAAGCCTTTAAAATATATTTCATGGTAAGGAGCCAAGCAAAGTTTTTATTGAATTTTGAATTTTAAACTTACTTACTTCCATTATAGGATAATAAATTGAGGAGGGTATTTTCAAAGTGAACTCTTATCCCATTAGTTGACAAAAATGAGATGTGAATGTTAATTTTTTTTTTTAAGAAGTATATATTGTATACAAAAACCTGAAAGCATGCAATCCGGAAGAAAAATCAATTTTGAAAGAAATAATAATGTTCCAAGTCGACCAATAAGAAAAGTGTGTTTAAAATTGGTTTTAATAATTTTATTTATTTTATGTATCATCATTTTCAACAGAAATGACAAAACAGTATTTAACATTAATACCGTAATGTCGCGATTTCCAATCTGGGGATCGCGCCCCTCTGGGGAGAGTGGACTATTGCAAAGGGAGGCGCGAAAAGTCCAAAATATTTATTTATCCTTCAAAACGTGTCTTTATTACTAAATCAAATAAAGAATGGCGAAATTGCAGTTGTATACTAATTTTGATCTGTGAATATTGTTTTATCTGAAATTAACAAGGGGCTTGCCGGACTTAGTAAAAAAATAACAATGGGCTCGCGCGAGTCTCTCCGAGCCCTCTCCAGCCCACCCCTGTGCTTGATCGAAACCGTGTAATACGAAGCCTGAGGTTTTTGTTTAAAGTCTAAGTGAAAAATGTCATGGCGGTTGCACCAAGTTGTAGTGGGTCTTAATTGTACAGTTTCCTGTCATAAAATAATAATAGCTTCTTTCCTGTTATTAATAAATATAATGTTTTTTGTTTTAACAACTGTACCTATATCGTTAGTAATTAAATACACCACTCAACTTACATGTCTTTTACTACATTACTCGATTAATCTAATAATATTGTTATAAAAAGTCGGACTCACCGCATATTTATTTTTTTATTCAAACGAGAATAAATGTACTTCCGTCAATGCGACTGGTGCTTAGTGGTCCACCAATGAGAGGGGATAATTAAAAACATGAAGTTAAATTGATTGACCAATCAATTAAAAGAGATCGCCCCAGTCGCCCGCGCCACAGGCCATTTGAAAAGTGATAAAACATAAAATGATAATAAAATAATATTTTTTTTTACTGTTTAACCCGATAATAATTAGATTTATGTAATATTTTCCGATTAATTAGCAAGGTAAGTATCCAGTTTGAATTGTTCAAACTATGTAAATTCTCACAGATTTTGTCACTAACGACCCGGTTTTCGCCTTTCGGCATCTTCAGGCGTTCAAGTGCACGGATGAACATGAACTGACGTTTAGTAAATGAATTTTTCGTGTTTATATAAGAAATAAATGTATCATTGAGTTCAAAGCCATTGCTGGCGAAAAGGATAAGCTCATGGGAATGCCCACCGATTTGAGAAGTAAGTAGTTTCAAGAACTATATTTTATTTGTTTGTCGGCAAAGGTTTTATGATTATATTTATATAGGGTACAAAAGTGGAGACCCAGGTAGGTTGAGTATTTCATTTAAAATCGGAAGACTATGCAATTTCCAAAATTTCCTGGAAAAAGAGTTTATGACTGTCCGTATTTGGGTGTAACATTTTTATCCCTTGTTCCTGATTGAACACGTGTCCTTCCGAAATTAAGTGATTAGCAAAAGTGGACGTGTCTTTTTTCACCCTAAAGGCTGCCATATGCTAGTATCCTAAGTATCCAGGTTTGAGAGACAATAGAAAGATAAAGGAAATCAATAATTACCTTATCTTTTAAAATTCATTAAATTTACATAATAAAGTTTGCGTTTTTTTACATATTATTGAAGTATTGTTGCCTTATTACAAAAATCATATTCATTAAATATTTCTTCAAATCCATGACCACTCTCAATGTGGAGCACACGGCCTCCTAATGGAGGTATCTCAAAGGAAGTTTTTTATAAGAAAACTGTTGATAAACCTCTCGATAGGACTAGAACAAGACTAGTGGTAAACTAATGACTCGTTATGCCTGTTTTCAGGATAAAAAAAGTGAGAGAGAATTCAAAACATCAAATAAATTCATGCCTTTACACATAAATCCATAAATTAATTAAAAAATAAGTATTTCGACTGAGGGTGCTTGATGGAATTTCAATATCAAATTTGAATTGTTTGAATTTTGTAATTTTTGTACTGACAGTCAGTTCAAGTACATCCGTGCACTTGGAATGCCTGAAGATGCCAAAAGGCGAAATCCGGGTCGTTAGCGACAAAACTCATGGAAAAGTACAAAATTCAAACAATTCAAATTTTATAAAAAAATTGTCCCTATTTTTTTCAATAAAAAACTCACCAAGAAGTAAAAGAGGTTTCCACTTTATTTCTTTCTCAAAATACCAAATCTGTAATTCATAATATGCCAAAAAATAAAACAGCATTTTATTTTTGTTGAAATAATGATTAAATCTATAAATTTGAAATGATTTAATTTATCGTAAACAATTATTAAAATACATGATAGGTTTCTTCACACGAAAAATTCAATGTGGATTAGTTTTCAACACCGAAATACTATACGGTATTTTTTTCCGTTTATAAACCGACATTTTAATAGTTAAAAAAACACCACGAATACTGGGATTCTTGTCACAGTAATACCGTTATTGCAATCTACATATCTAGTATATACTCAATTATTTTATGTATTTATTGGGTCTGAAAACTAAAAAAAAACAATATCCCCTTTAATCAAAATATTATTGAATTGTTTTAGGGTTAACTAGTATAGTCACATCTGATTCGTTAAATGTGGTAAAAACCAGCGGTGGCTCCAATTAGGTTAACAAGGGGCTCGCTTAATCTCAAAGCAATTAGTAGTATTCGAGGAAAGGGTAATTTTTTATAACTTTTGTGCAGTAATTAAAAAAAAACAATACAGTGTATTTTTTTTTACCATGTCCGCTCCCAATGTGGAGCATATGGACTCCTTATGGAGTTTATCTCAACATAAGTGTTTTCTACGAGAACTGCTTGTTACTCAGTTGCTCAACATCTCTTTTTCCAAAGAGAGTAGGAATAGAGGAAAAGGGCTAGGACAGGACTAGTGGTTAGCCAATCGCTCTCGATACGCCCCGTTCATAAGATAGGATGGGCGGTAGGGGGGAATTCAAGACATCACATACATCCATGCCTTTGAACAGAAATTCATAAATCGATTGAAAAATCAATTTATGAAACTGCCCGTACTGGGACAGTCACCTGTGTGGTCAAGTGGTCAACGTCGTTGGCTACCGCTGCGGAAGTCACGGCAACGTTCCCTCGATGCGCGGAAATTTCAAAGGCTGCGCGGAGGCTGCGTGGAGGTTGCGCGGACCGATCAAATATCAATTAAGCAACTGTCTTGTAGTGCGCGCCAACCCAGAATGAGTGCGCGGGGACTTCTCAACTGCTGCGCGGCTGCGCACGCGCGCAGCATAGAGGGAACGTTGGCTCGAATACAATGTTACTATATATATATATACATATATTATGTAACGATACACAAGGTTCCTGCACTTCATTGCAATTACATGTTTCAAACGTTATACTTAAGCTGTCGTTTATAATAATTAATGCCATAAACACTGAATGTTCTGCGTTCATAAATTGAATTACTATTCATAGTAACGCATTATATAACGAAAAGGTCTGATATATATATTTTTTAATTAAAAAAAAAAGCTCGACGACCTAAGTCAAATTCAACAAAGGGCTCGCGCGAGCCCCCTCCAGCCCACCCCTGACAAAAAATATTCTTGCCAATTTAATTCTTTAAAGCGTTTAACATAATAACGCTGTGTTATAACACATAAATACACCTATAAAATCAATCGCTGTTTTATCGACGATAAAATAAATTGCTAAAACGTTAAAATACATGATAACGCTATTGGATTTTCGTAACACCGTGTTTTGGTCATAAAAATGTTTCCTCTGCCAGCGCTATCCCGCTCTGTGTCTCTCCACGGACATGTAACAGAAATAATAATAGTAACCAGCTTTAAAATGATTTTAATAGTTAAAGTTAGAGTAGAGAAGCGAGCACTTTCGCTTTTTGTTTCGCCCATTAAAGAAGAGCCAACTGATGATTAACCTTGCTGGGAATTTTTACTTGTAGCTTTAAAAACACTCAGAAAGATTATACACTATTTTCAACTATAGCCATTACCTATTTCAAAAACAGTGAAAGTTTGATCGATATACATATCGACCGTGGAAAGGAAAAAGGACGTAACCCACAGTTTTTTCAAAACACCGTTTATAATCACAATTTATCCAACTTGATACACGTTCTATCAAAAGGATGTAATCTGAAAATGCCGAATTAGTATCTAAATTTAGCTTTAAAGTTTGAAAAAAGATGAACTTGTGAAAATTAAAACCAAGAAAAAATACTGAAATAAAGATTTTTCCTAGACAATTTATTAAACAAATATTAGATTATGTCAATTAAACACCAGTTTAGAAGTCTACGTGCACTTCAAGGTTGTGTATAATTCATAATTTGCATATGTCACAAAATAATCAAAACACGTTTTTAGCGCCTCCTGTAAAATTTGATATGTGTGGGTTACGTCCTTTTTCCTTTCCACATTCGATATATATATTAAAACTTTCTGAAATCAATAAAACTACTCAATGATTTTTTTTAATAAAAAAACTTTTGGAATAAAATAATAAAGAAGACATGAAATCTGTGTGGGTAACGTCCTTTTTCCTTTCCACAGTCGATATAATAATATTAAATTGCATGTTGCTATGGCGCAGCGGTTAGCGTTGTGGGCTTCAGTGCCAGATATCACGGGTTCAAGTCCCAGTACGAACAGCATTTTGTAGATCGATTTATGTTCGAAAGTATGGGTGCTCTTGATGTCTAAAAATTATCTCCCACCCCTCCGATTCTTTAATAACTGGGCGTAGCGAGAGCGATTAGCTAACCACTTGTCTTGTCTTAGACTTATTCTTCTATCCCTAATAGTCTCGTTGAAAAAAAAGAGAGCTTGAGCAACTGAGTTACACACCGTTCTCGCTATCTTCGTTTTCTTTGCATGGATCGTTTATTTTTTACTCGACCAAGACCCCGTCATAACAATATTTAATAATTACACGTTTATCGCTCTCCGATTTACTGATTTCTTCGATCTATCATCTAAATATTACCGTCCAGTCCCAATTATTATCCCGATTGACCGTTTTTGTAGAATATTTCGTTCAAATAGTTTTACATCGCATTTAGTTACATAAATAAATAAGTTTTTTGAATATTACACATTTTTTTTTTGTATTATTTGAAGATATCCCGCATTATTCGTTAATTTATTACGGTCCCTTGAAAAACGTAGAATCGAGGTTCCACTGTATATAGTCCATGGCTAAAAAAACAATCACTATATCTTTAAGTTCAGGTATAAAAAATGTTTTTATTTTAAGTATAAACAAAGAAGCTAGATACAATAGTAAGAATATTATTAATAATTATGTAAAAGATTATATTACTTCATAGGCTCAATATTATTGCCTGTCGATTAGTTTTAAATTTTAAGACTGGCATAAATTAATTATTACGTTATCATAAACAGAAGTATTAATTCTAACTGACCAGCAATAAAATATAAAAACAAACAAATGTAATAAGAACAAAACTGTGAAATTATGAATATTAACGGATGAATGAATGAAAAGTACTGTTATAAAAATCATTAGCACATTACCATTAGCTTAACATAGCTATGCTTTTAGTATAATATGTTACAATGTTTAAAATTCTGCGTTAATGCATTTTTAAAAAGTGATTTAAATAAAACTCATGAATATTGGCTCAGTAATAAGCATAAATATTTTGTTTAAGAGGTAGAGCAACAGTATATTCACAAGGTAAAAGGTAGATATTATTGAAAACAACATACATTATCTAATTCTTTACACAGTTACCTAATCCGTTATATAATATTTTTAAATTTGTGTATACAATTTCAAGAATCAGAGGCAGATGTTGATAAAAACATTAGGAAAGAAATATACTTACGCATATTAATTTGACTCATAAATTAGCGGCGGCAACGTAATATTTCAACGACACTACCTCGTGAGAAAAAAGCTCAACTTTAATTTTGTCTAAACATTTTTTGAAAGATTATTTTTTCACAATGTTAAACTACTATCAAATTTGAATATAATTGTGATGGTGTCTTATTATATTAATTCTTCTTCTTCTTCTTTTTCTTTGGCCATGTTCGCTCCCTATGTGGAGCATATGGCCGCAACGCGGCACTTTCAAGTTTTCCTGTCTCCCGCCAATTGCTTTGCTTCTTCCCATGACATGCCAGCATCCCTCAGTTCCGCCAAGTACATCTTATGGATAGTACCCGACGGACGTCCGGAGCGCCGGAATCCCACCGGTCGAAAGAAGAGGCAGGCAGGATTGAGTCTTTCCGGAGACATCCGTAGCACGTGACCCAGCCAGTTACAACGTATCTCCATAACCACTGACTTGACGGGACGCTGCCTTGTACGCTCCCTTATCTCTTATTATATTAATTACCCAAATAAAACAAAACAAAATATTTTGTTTATTACGTCGATTTAAAAAAGAAAGCTCAAGTTAAAATAAGGGAAGAAGCAAAGAAGGGTAATGTAAAGAGTTTATCTCACCAGAAGATTTATTGACATATGTAAGGGTAGAACTGGAAGAAGATTATGGGATCAGTGGTTAGTTATTAGCTCACGCTTTGTATTTAGAATCGGATGAGTAGAAGCGAAGTTTAAAACAGCTTAACAACGTTATGGAAATAAGCGCCGCAGTCGAACTTTTTTAAAAAAAGACATATTTTTTTTGTTTATATTTAAACAAAAATATATGTATAGGTTAATCAGTGAATTCTCAATATAACGTACTAATTGCAGTTATTTTTTTTCTGTAATAAAATTCAGTAGAACTTAAAATTGCTTTTTTGTTGAGAAAATAAATTAAAATATACAGTCACTGAAATTTCCAATTTCATGCCAAATCATCGGCTGGCACGCATTAAAACTACTGGAGTTGTGTGATCACGTCCTTGCTATAGGTAAATCATCTCTCTATAAAATTGATACGTATAACATTCACAAGGTTCATTCACAAAAAACATTCACATTCACAATCAAAGTTTTTCCGTTGAATCGAAGATTTATCGTGGTAATAAAATGAATGCACACAATTTATTTTTAATTGAACATTCAGAGCCTACATTCTTAACTTTATCTTTAGTTTTATTTTTAATAAAACTCTTCAATTATTAAAAAATAGTTGAATAATAACCAGAGGAACATTTGATAGATCTTATAAATTATTACTTACTAAATGATTAAGTGTATCTACATAATATTGCGTGTTACTGCAGAATGTACAAATAAATAAATCTTGTCTGGATTCGTGCCTAACAAAGCAAGATGTTTCCCTTCATTGTGTAGTCTGTGTGCGGGGCTTTTAGTCAACCCGCTGTCGTCTAATGCTCGCAGTACAAAAGGCCCACGTTCAAACGAGCCCGAGGCCCCATCTGTAAGACCTAGGACAACTTTCGCTGAGCGCTGACGTCACGCCCCATTGGACCGACAGCGCGTGCCCACAATTATTTTATTATTTGCAACAAGGTGTAGATACAATATGAATTTAAATAATATCATACATTCATTCTACGTGTAATTAATTGGTATTTATATATATTATGTTATATTTAAATATTTTTTTAAAACCCGGTGGATCTTTAGTAGAGTTGGATTTAATACGAAATCCCCCACGTGTCATATTACCAATTACAGGGTTAATCAAATACTACTTACAGTCACACATCATCATTTTTCATCCCTTCTTATCTTATAAAACCTAGCTATAGATATGCTAGTTATTTCCTTTTCCAATCTTTTCATCTGCAAATTGGCTTATTTGCAGTAATTAATTGTTAAAAAATGTTATTGTTAATTACTCTATTATTTGTCCATATATTCTACGGTGGCAGCGAATCTGTTTAAAACAGTTGACAACCAAATATGAGTGTTTTTTTAATTGATCAAGAATTCGACGCGTGTCACAAGTTATTTTTTGCAGGATATCTTAACGTTGAAAAGCTTCTATTCAAATACAGTAATAAGAGAATTTAGAGTTACTTAATTGTAGCGAGAAACATCTAATTCTGGAAAGTAAACTACGGTACACTTGAATTCTCAATAGATTCTGTATTCTATCATCAATGTCATAACACTGCTCGGGTTTGTTTCCGCGACGCGAAAAGATTAGGTAGAACAATTTGAGGGATTTATATCCCGCGATAGTAAATATTTATAACATATCCGAAGTATAGAAACCTACACTCGATCACTTGTTTTATTAACAACTAACTTTGTGTTGCTCGGAGATGTCGAAATGTATCAAATCAAATCCCTGAACCGATCTCGCTGTTTATGAGTTTGCCTAATTCTTCTAATTGTTTATCGTACTGTTGTTGAAGAGTTTCGAGTCCCTTAGTGTTATAATAATCTTGACAACCTTTCTACTTGTAAACAGCCGAATGAAAATTAAGCACACTTGTCTGTCACTGCGTGTTTTAAAAAGATTATCCTTCTCCAATTTTAGATTTATAATTGTCATTATTTTCTCTTCTCCTCGCAGATTGAAGCGCGTGACTTAAGGATTCTTAACCCTGTGCTACTGTTTGAATGCGTCAAAAAAAAAAGATAATTGTTCACGATTTAGATAATAACCTTACACTACCAACATTAAAAAAATAATTTGTGAAATGCAGTGTAAAAGATCGCACTGATTGTGCTTTGCTAATTTTTAAATATATCTCCGTACTTTTTAATGTATTTTAAGACTAGTCATTTTTTAAATGCTCTCTTATACATATTTATTTAAATGCATGTACAATTTACTTATGAATAATAATATAAGATTTTTTTAAATTTAGATCTTCTACTGAAGGTGCTTGATGGAAATTTGATGTCAAATTTGAATTATTTTTATTCAGTATACTTCCATAAATCATGTCGATAACACAAGAAGATGCCGAAAGGTCCCAGAAACCCAGGTCGTTATCCACAAAATTTATGGAAATGTACAGAATAAAAATAATTAAAAAACATAAAAGAGATTATTATGACACATATTACTATAATTATGTATTTTACATGTCCAGCGTGCGCCCGCCACTATTATTTTTAGTCTGAATTGCACCCGTTACCATAATAAAGTTAAGGTACAACTGGTAAGGTGTAACTAATCACTCAAATTCTTCTCCTATTTTCAGTGTACATATAATAATCAATAACATAAAAAAAATATCAATACTTAAAGGAGTAATCATTTCACATGTAGACTAAGATATTTTTCTGAAAAAACTTTTTTATCAAAATTCTGCTTGTCTATCATTTGAACTGGAGTACGTTCTATTTACTTTAAAACATAATTTCAATTGCTTAATATAAAATTCAAATTATATTGTGGACGCACCATAATAATACTGGACTGTTGATAGTTTCCGAGTAAATCTAATCGTAACTATCATTATTTAGAAAGAGAAAGAAACGGAAGACGTGGAATTGTTTTGTTTCTGCAACTGGTTCATAATATTGTTATTTGTTATATTATTGTATTTTATTTATTATTATAACCTCTTGAAAATTGCACTTGTTGCTGAAAAAACTACACTATTGATAAACATAATAGAGTATGTATTGTTTACTGGTGTAGCTTTGTAAAAATTATAAATGTGGAATTATAATATTATTAAGTTGTTCAACTTTTCTTTGTTGATGAGAGTAGGAATTGAATAATAAGGCTAAGATATAACTAATGATTAGCTAACTCTCTTTTAGGATCGGAAGAGTGTGGGAGTATGATTTTTCATTCCAAATCTACGAGACCAAAGTCTACAAAATATTGTGGTAAGAAAATGTCTGCAATTTTCATTCCGAATCTAGTAAAAGGAATCAACCCACACAAAATAAATTTTACAGGAGAGACGAAAACATTTTTTTAATATCTGGGACAATGGCAAAATATTCAATAAACACAACCTTGAAGTGCACAGAGACTTATAAAACAAGTGTCTCATAAGTCTTTGTAATACAAATTTAATAAATTGTATTAGAAAACCTTTTACGAAGGCCTTTTTTCCTAGTCGAAACTTTTACGCGTCCTTATTTTTCCAAGCTTAAAAGCTAAATTTTGCATTCGCAACATACATCCTTTTGACATAACGTATATTAAATTGTATACGTTGTGAAAATTTAAAAAAAGTATTATGAAATAAATGAGGGTATCTCATTTGCCTGATATTTTTTAGGACCTGTGCATTTTGACGTTGAGACGTGTTATTGTTTGTTCCACGTGGACTCCCATTGAGAAACGCTGATCCAGAAAATTGAAAGTAGTCAGTCTACTATCAGGATAGGCATTGACCATATATTACTATCAATGAAATTCCTTTATCGAACTTAGTACGTGAGTAATTTAAAAAAAACCTTCTCCTGTAAAATTTGTAAATTATCGGCTACGATTTTCAGCCTATTATGGGTCGATATTTTGAAAAATATTCATGTAACGTAGAAAAAAACCAGCATGCGGCCCAACTGAAAAAAGGTTGAGTATCGCTGAGCTATAAAGTCACAATTTGACCGGAGCCAGTATGGAATATGATGAATTTACGTATTTCAGGTAATTCAAGCCCAATTATCTACAACTGATCATGATTATATTACAAATTAAATAAAAAATAATTACTTAAAATTTTGTGTAATTATTATCACTTCTTTCCATGAAGAGTTTTTTAGAATATTGGAGTAATTAATTACAAACATCGTAGACGGTATTAAGGTTAATTCTTAAATTACAAAAAATAACAATAACTTTGGGTTGAATTACAAAGAAATGTTACACAATTAATTCTACAACACGGCAAGGCCCTGCCATCTGGAATACATATTTAACCTTGTTACACAATATAAAAGAAGATCATTTGACAAACTTCTCCCAAATTAAATTCTCTGCGCGGTATATAGCCATTTAATATATTTGGTGAAATATTAGCACGCCATAAAATAGTACATTTAATTAAATATCTGTTCATCACGTCATTAATCTTGAGAGCAACAAATAAAACCGCTAGGTAATCCTTACTAGCGGCGACCATTTAAAAATATGAAACGGCAAACACACACATTAGGTAGAACGGTAGATGTAGGGCCTTTACAAAAACCGACCGGTTACTAATTCCAATATTGTCGGCTTTGTATAAGATCTCACTAATCGGTCATTTTTTGTCTTCTTCTTTGACCATATTCGCTCCCTACGTGGAGCATATGGCCACCACACGGCACCTTCATGTTTCCCTGTTTCCCTCCAATTGCTTTGCTTCCTCCCATGACATGCCAGCATCCGCCGAGCACATCCTATGGATAGTACCCGACAGACTTTCATGGCGCCGGAACCCCACCAGTTGAAAGAAGAGGCAGGCAGGATTGAGGCTTTCCGGAGGCATCCGCAGTACGTGACCCAGCCAGTTCCAACGTCTCTTCATAACCACTGACGTGACAGAGCGCTGTCTTGTACGTTACCTTATTAATTGAGTTAAATATTAAAACGTGCACAATTTGATGTCTTCTATGAATACAAGAAGTCAGAATCTTATATTTACGACACAATTACAATTACAAAAATTTTTTTTAGATAAAAATAAGGCATTACGTCAGCGATTTCCAAACTGAGAAGCGTGAACTATTGCAAAGGGAGGCGCCAAAATGAATAATATGTCTTACCCTTTAACACTTCCTCTACGGTGCTAAAAAATACTTCCGACATGTTATTGACCCTGCAAAAACATATCATAAGTATTTTGTAGCACCGTAGAGGAATAATTTAAACATATATTTATTATTATATGAAATTAAGGATGAGAAGTCACGAAGATATCTTTTTCAAAAGAGAGGCGTAATCACATAGAGTTTGAAAACCACTACATAAAGTTATTTATTGTTCTTCATATTTTTTTCTTAGTTAGCGACTTCTTGCATTAAGCCAACGATATGTTTTTAAACTTGGTTTTAGATTTTTACAAAATAGGTAGTTCAGTTAAAAAAAACAATAAAAAGTTTCATTTATTTAAACTTCGTTTATTAATTATACTATAAACAATGTTACACAAAGATACTAAAATCTACTGTTTCCTTTAATCATTTTTCTTATTAAGTAGATGAATAATTATAATACTTACATTGTACTCGTAAAAACTCGTATTAGAGTTTATATGCACAACAAAAAATATTTTTTAAAAAATACCCAAATACATTGTTTTCAACACATTTAATAGTGTGTACTGTCTACATATTTCATTTCATTTTATTTTAACACTAAGCAGTTTTAAATCAAATAATGAAATGCAAATTAACATTAAATATTCATTCTAGTATTTGAAATCGAACTACCAAGTTTAAAATCCCGGCATTAGAATATAAACCGTGTGTTTAAAACCGACACGCCCTAGGTAGAGAGAGGCATTATACGTATTCTCCACCCGCCATGAGGATGACAAACGGCGCGTTCTCAAAAATTTCATTTATAAAAGGAATTTTCATTTACGGAGCTGCAGCATGGGACCAAACCAGCATTGTTTTCTTTTTAATTTTAACAAAAACAAAATGCATCTCAGCACACAGCTGCGCCTTCAATATTCCTTTTTATTTTTTCTCTGGGTGCATTAAGACAAAAATAGAGAATTAACAAGTTTAATGACATTTTTAATTGAAAGCAACATTTACGTTTTTCGTTATAAAGCTTATATGCGTAACATATTATATAAATTGTAATGTGTTTGCTGTCTTACTTGGTGGATATGCATTATATCGACTGTGGAAAGGAAAAAAGACAGTTTTACAAAACAGTTTTTTTCAATCATCACAATATATACAACATGATACACATTATATCAAAAGGATGTTAGCTAAAAATGCCAAATTGGTATCTAAATTTAGCTTTCATGTTTGAAAAAATAAAGGCCTGATGAAATTGCGATCAGGACAAATAACCTAAAAATAGTTTTTTTTTTAATTAAATAAATAATAGATAAAGTCAATTAAAAGCCAGTTTATCAGTCTCCTCCATGCACTACAAGGTTGTGTATATTTCATAATTTGCTTTGACCCAAAATCATCAAAAAATGTTTTTTTGTGTCACCTGTAAAAGAAATTATGTGTGGGTTACGTCTTTTTTCCCTTTCACAGTCGATATATGTCAACTGTGCTAAAGGTAAAATAAATCAACCCACACAGAACAAATTTTACAGAAGAGACAAACAACGTTTTTTAACGATGTTTAGCAAAAGTAAAACTATAATATTAAATAAATACAATCTTGAAGTGCAAAAAGACTTATAAAATAGTGTTCAAATAACTCAATGTAATATAAATCAAATAAGTTATTTAAGAAAACCCTTTATGAAGGTTCTTTGTGTGGTTGTAATTTTCAGAGCTTTTTTTCAATTTTGAAAGTTAAACTTAGATACTTATTCGGTATTTGCGGCTTAAGTCATTTTGAATTAGTTATAAATGTTTAATTTAGTTATAAAAATTGTGATGATCAAATAAAACTACTTTTCAAAAAAATAAGCTTGATCGTTTTTACCTAAATATGGACGTTATGTTATTGTCAGTTGAAAATACTCGTGATTAGTGAAACCGGCCCTGATCCCAACACACATGTGAAATTAGAACTAAATAGTGTTTTTTTTTGGTTATATAGCCGACTGATCAACGTATGTCCTCGTCGATTGTGAAAATTGTGCGATAAAATAATTATTTGTCCCCTTCTTGCCCTTTAATACACACTTCAAAAATAAATTCTAATCGTGAACTCTCGTATTAAATATCCGTCGAAATAAACTCCATTAGGAGTCCATATGCTTTAAACCAGGAATGGACATGGATATAAAAATATTTTAATATTATATAATTGTCAATGTATATCAAGATATATGAAATACTGTTTTAATTTAGTGTCGTTTTTGTTTGTTTGTCATCTATAAAATATGTCATGACATTATTTAATGCTCGAGTGGTCAGCCGAGGCATCTCACGCGATCAATCGTTTTTTGGCAAACTAATAATAAGGTGATAAATAAATAATATGAGAATTCTACGCCACGTCGAGCCTTACAAAAAAACTCCAGCAAACTTTCCAGCCTAATATACTTTGGCAAAAGAAAACCGGAAAAATACATTAAGTCCCCTCAGCATGTTTGTTGGGTGGGATTCCTGAGATAAATATTAGAAGAAGAAATAATTTATATTACATATATCTAAACATAAAGTTATTTTAAAGCTTTTAATACATTGGTTGCTTTGCAGAAGATCATTTTTAATGTCACAACTTAACACTTTTATGATGTTCGCTGTTAATACTTGTAGGGAAAGTATTGAATTATACAAAACAAAACAACCTTTTTTGTTATTGTATCGTTTATTTCGAAAACGTTACGAGTTACATTTTTTTTCTAAAATGAGTTAACCCTCCAGACGAGAGCTTTTTTTCGAAAAAAAAATTTTTTTTGAGCCATATTAAAGTCAGGGATAACTTTTATTCCTAACAAAAATTAATAATAAAAAAACGCCAAGTCGTTGTATAGAAACCTCGCATGACTATATGGCCATGCTCATCCTTTTATTATCGTGTAATATTGTGTACGGACAGTAGTAAAGACCAACGTCACCGTATGGGCACGCAAACATTTGTAGTTGAAATATATCTAAACGTGAAATTATTAAAAATATTTACAATTTGACCTCATTAAATCAACATAATTCCAATACAAATATATAAACAAAAAAACTGTAAATAATTTGATGTTTTGATAAAAACAGTTTCAAAAAGACCATTAAAAAAAAACGGAAATTAAAAAAATCGTATGTGCTTTTGGGGGCCGTTTCTGTCCCCGCAGCTGATGACTAACTGAAGTCTGTACCCTTCTTAACCAAATATGAGTAAAAGCACCGATATTCAGGTAGAAAAAGGATGAATAGTGGGATTAATAGATAACAGTGTTTACTTTGACCATATATGGTGACGCTCGTCCTTGGAGAATTAAGTATGCAAACATCTTCAGAATACCTAAATACACAAATATAATACGAAAACGTTCGAAGTATGAAGATATCGACTGTGGAAAAGAAAAAGGTCGTAACCCACACATAACAAATTTTACAGGAGACACAAAAAACGTGATTTGATGGGTTTGAGCCAAACGCAAATTATGAAATATACATAACCTTGAAGTGCACGGAGACTGATAAACTGGTTTTTAATTGACTTTACCTAATGTAAATTTGGTTATTTTTTTTAACAAAAACCTTTTTTTAAGTATTTTTTCGTGATTGCAATTTTCGCAGGCCCTTATTTTTTCAAACATAAAAGTGAAATTAAGATAATCATTTGGCATTTTCATCTAACATCCTATAGATAAAACGTGTATCAAGTTGGATACATTGTGATTATCGACTAAAAGCTATTTTGAAAAATGTGTGGGCTACATTCTTTTTCCTTTCCACAGTCGATATGTTATTAACGCATTTTAGAGTATTGCAAAAACGCATATTTTTCAAAAAATATAACAAGATCACATAAGAAAAAGTGGATTTAATCAAAATATATTACTTTGAAGAAAAAAAAACACAAGAGTACCTATCACATAATAAATATAACATTAAATATTTTCATTGTTAATTTTACAGGAGAAATCTATTTTTCACTCTTCTCGACAATTACAAAAGTGTGCCTCGTAACGTTTTCGAAATTCACGTTTCAATTTAAGTTTTCAACTGAAAGGTGCTTGGTAGATTCATCGGTGGACTTGAACGTCTGAAGATATTGAAAGGTGAAGAAAAGTGTCTAAACGAGTGTGAGTGAACAATTCAAATTTAATCTATTTTGCAATTCCATATTTATTAATTACAATCAGAAGCTATTTCTCTCATCAAGAAAAATATTCGCAAAGAGCAAAACAGTTCTTGATCTCAATAAATGAATATGGAATTAGTGCTCTATTTGGATCTGTCAAAACTATTATATCAGTTTATTACTTAAATATGAACACTATTTAAATAGAAAATAATATAATATAAATGTAGAATATTACAGTAATAACGTCAAACATAGTCCAGCAATTTCAAAACCATGTTAATTACTCTAAAACAATAACGTGTATGAATATTCCGATGGAAGTTTTGTAATTAATTTTGACAAGGCCCATCTTGATTGAGCCACATCCGAAGAGAGATAAAGACATAAATTATTTACCCTTTGGAAACAATTTAGCAAAAGCTGTATCATTTCAGCTGAATAAAATGTAAATTTATTGCTTCCCTCATAAACCTTTGAATAACTTTTCTGCTTATAAGTTTGTTGCTTCCCGAGTTAATTATTCGACGAAATTCGTTTTATTATTAATAAAAACACATCTCTAAGCGCTCGTGAGGGATAAGTTGTCTTCCAAAGTATATTGAAATATATTTGAAACATTCTTGAAAGGCAAGAAAGACCTGTGGAAAGATAAAAGTTTCAACATTTGTTTTTTTAAATTCTTGCTGATACTTAAAAGATTTTAAAGAACTTAAATTGAACAAAAATTACAGTGACATAGTAATAATGCTGTTATTTCAGTAAAAGTTGCTATTAAGTAAATACATATTTTTTAATCCACGTCAGCTCTCAATGTGGAGCATAAGGTCTCTTTGGAGGTATCTCAATATAAGTTTTTTTTTTGAGGACTGTTTATTACTCAGTCGCTCCACCTCTTTTATATCGAAGATAATAGGGATAGAAAGGATTGGACCAGGACAGAGCTATTGGTTGGCTAATCAATCTCGCTACACTCCTTTACTTAAGGATCGGAAGTTTGGGGGGAGAGATTTTTAGACATCACAAACATCCATGTATTGAAAAATGCTATTCGTAATGAGACTCGAGCCCGTGAGATCCGGCACGTAAGCCGACAACGCTAACCGTTGCGCCTGACAAATTGAATTCGAATATATTGTATAATTTATCATATTAAAAAAAATATCACAACTATGATTGATAAAAAAAGAGATTTCATTTAAACTATCCTGTAATAATCAATTAAAATTGGAAATATTTATCATGATAAAAATGATCATCATAATTTTAATGAATCAACTTTCAAACAATGGGGAGCCGGGCTCTCAGAATTCTGGTTGTTGTATTTAAGAGTGAGTACAGACTTAATCTTTATGTCATTTCCCTCGTTTAATTAACCCAAGTACTGTATTAACAGCGTAACGACCGCTCGTTTTTTTTTTATAGAATTTCACCTGGCAAAATAAAATTTTGCGAAAAATTCGCAAAAATTGTAATTTTACTAAATTCACTATAATTTGTAAAAAAATTGAGATATCTTTACAAAATTTAATTTTCGTAGCTTCCAGATACTTTGCCTATAAGCATATATGAGTCTGCCGGCCAGAAACCTTTGTTTTTCAAAGACTCAAATACGCGTCCGCGGTCGTTAAGCTGTTTTAATAAAGATTTTGTCATCCGAAAGCTTTGAATAGAGAAAATCCTTTACGAATGCTGTATGTAGACGTTCAATTAAAAAAATGTTTATTATTTGATGAGTTTTCTTCAACTTATCCACTCAAATATTTTTGCCATCTATATGAAATACCGGTATTAATATATTCCTTCGGTACTGCAATCCTTATTATAAGTTTTCGTCACCATCACTTGTTATAATCACGTTTATCGATAATCATTATCGTCAGTCATCAATATCACCAGACGTCATTATCGGTACCTTCAATGGTCATCATTAACATCATATATTTTTTTTACAGATTCAATTCAAAGCTATAATTATATCGATGTCATCTTAACGAGTATTGACAACTCATTTACGAAGAGACGCACATTAATACGACCGCAAGAACTTTCAAATCAACCATCTGTCTAAAGTCACACGAAAATTTGTTCTTCTTTGACATTGAAATTAAATAAAATTTATGTTGGTAGAGCCGGAAAATAATTTCAACCTAATATTATTATATTACTTTAATGACCTTTATGAAAAAAACGCACCGTTTACAAATGATTAAATATTTTCGGTAGAATATTTTACTTTGTGATTTCCTTTAAACAAAGTTTTGTTAAAAGGAATGATGTTAATTCTTTTTCAGTATGTAAATTTTATCACACAACTTTTTCGTTACCATGTCCATCATAAAATTGGAGCATATTGTTTTCTTATGAAGCTTATTCAATATAGGCTGTTTTACGAAACCCACTTGTGATTGGTTGAGATGAGCTTATGAGAAAAATAATTATCGTTTCTTTTTCTAATTTAATTTTATACAAGCTAAATTTACTGGGCATTATTATTTTGAGCTTTGATAATTGCGTGAAGCCAAAAAATTGTAGCTATTAACTGAATAAAGAATGTCGAATTAAAAAAAAAAAAAATTGTATCTTATCAAAAATGTAGTTTTACCTAGTAAATGCCAATTCAATCAATTATAATTACACTCATCACCCAATGTGACACATTAAAAGCTTCAATCTAGGATGATATGCTTATTTATCAAATTGAGAATTAATACTGTAGTAAGCAAACGTTTCAGTAGTAAAAAAATATATCGCAAAACGACAAAGTTTATTACAAAATATAAAAAATCGCCATTCTTAGGCTCGAAGCTGAATTTTAGAGCTTTATTTGACTGTTCAACTAAAGCAGGGGTCCCATCCAACCAGTGGGAAACTCTTCCCTGGGAGGAATTTCAGAATTCCAGAAAGAAATCGTTGAATGGCTAGATTTTTGTTATTTTGTCAAGTTCTTTAAAAGTATTGCTTGTCATATAACATGACATGTTCTTTAATTATTTTTCATCAATTCACTTCACATGGGTTCCACAATGAGCCTCCAATCCCAGAATCCCGCCGGTAGATGCCGCCTGTGCGGTCGAGTAGTAAAAGTCGTTAACAACCGCTACGGAGGTCATGGGTTCGAATCCCAGTACGGACAGTTTTATAAATTGAATTCCCCCCTCCCACCAGTCCTATCATATAAACGGGGCGTATCGAGAGCGATTAGCTAACCACTAGTCCTGTCCTAGCCCTTTCCTTCTATCCCTACTCTCTTTGGAAAAAGAGAGGTTTAGCAACTGAGTAACAAGCAGTTCTCGTAGAAACACTTCTGTTGAGATAAACTCCATTAGGAGTCCATACGCTCCACATTAGGAGCGGACATGGTTAACAAAAAAAAGATACTAAAATGATTTTCAACTTCACGTATGTATATGTAAATTATTACGAATGTTATTTTTGAGTTGGACTTTCTTGGGTAGGGGTGGAATTACACTCTGCACAATGGTGAAAAGTTGAAATGGAGCGAGAAAGGCTAAGAACCCCTGAATTAAAGAGTTTGAAATTTGTATTATTAAAATATTAAGTCTTGTAAAATTGAATAAGATAATATTTATTCGGGGAAGCAACGTTCTAAATGGAATAAAAAAATCAATGCTTTTTATATTTGTTTACAAACGAAATTAAATATTAATTTTGTGGAAGAAAATTCAATTTTACATAGTGAAGACATAATCAGATTTTCCAAAACTAGATTTTACAGTAATACAGCATAAATTTGTTATTAAAATGTCCCTTCAGGCGAATAATACTAACTACGCATATAATCTAGTTAATCTTTCATTTTTATTTTCTGTCTGCTCCCAAGTATATTTCATATTTGTGTACCTAATTTGTTTATAGCAGGAATAACAAACCGGTGGTTTTTATCATTTGTGTGCGCTGCAGATATTTTGTGTTTTAGAATTGAAAAATATGATAATATGCGTTGTATTTGAAATGGATTTACATACACCCATACCTCGCTATACGGCCGCTCTTTATACGGCATTTTGCTATAACGGGCCTCTTCAATTAAGGCACGTTTTCGATTTTCGGCCTAAAAATTTTCGCTTTAACGGCAAAAAACACTTTTTTTCGATGTGAGTGTTTTATGTACATACATATTTATTACACATTAACTGGAATAATTGGAAACAATTAGGGACATTTTTGGTACGTAAGTACATATGTATGTATGTACATTTTGTTTTATTATGTATTTTTTTACTTAATTTATAATTTCATTCATCGAAAAAAATATCGACTTCGGAGACTGATAAAAAGAGATGCCGAAAATCAGTCACGCTATAAACTAAACTAGAAGTATTACGTCGTATGTCTACCATTCAAACTATTCGCGATAATCTGCTGCACCTTTAAATGTCTCAAGATTAACACGCCAAAAAATAAAATGCATTTTGAATTATAAACCATGTTACATATTTAAAAAAATTGGAACTGATCCCATTGAATTTGTATTTGAATAATTGATTCCTTATACGGCTTTTCGCTTTGCGGTCAAGTTTCGTGGAACGTATCTAGGCCGCAAAGCGAAGTATGGGTGTATTATAAACCCGTATTGTTTTGTTATTTTGAGATTATTATGTTAGAAAAACGTGAATTAGCAGGGGGAAAATATATGTTTTTTAATTGTAGGGTTATAATGCAATACGTACTATTTCCAAAACTTTTCAGTAGAGTCAAATGCCATAAAGATTAACACAATGCCATCATTAGAAGACAATATGCTCTATATTAGAAGCGAACATGGATGAGAAAAGATATACTAAAATATGTTAATAAAAAAAACTTAAGTTATAGATTATTTTATTATTAAAAATGGTATTAAATCAAAAAGTATTTAGATATATAATTTGATTTTTTTTACACGTTATAATGAATCCATGAATCACGCGATCATTATTACGACTATCCCAAGAATACGGGATCCCAATCTCCGGGATTGAAAGCTTTAGTCATACAGTTTAAGGCTAGATGATGGTATCTTACAAAAAGTTACAAAACCAATGTTCATGGATACGGTTTCATAAATAGAATAAATGTTACAGTAGTATCACTGTGCTGAGCATTATAATGATTTCATTAACACAAAAAGTAGTTAAGAAAATAATCTTGACATTTTCTCTCATAGCTTGTAGTTTGTTTTATATTCACTTGTTGGCCAGGTATGCGGTGAAGAAAGAATCACATTTAGTAATGTTGTTTCTCGTCATATCGCACTTTTTCGAGTGACCATTAAGAACTCTAATGTTGCGGAAATTCCGTAAGATAAACGCGCTTCAGAAGTATTAAAAAAGAAAGAAGAAAACTATTCGAAAAAACAACGTTAAAGCGCTAATATTGTATACGTTTACCAGAATATTCGTTAACAGATGTGGATTATCTTTAGTGGAGGTCATTTTGGTAGGCCACCATTACTTTATTTTTTGTATTAAATAATATTTGTTTACAATAATTTTACTCTTAGTGTGTTGGATTTAAACACAATTTTGGTATTCTACTGGTTGTGTAACTAATTTCGACTCGTTGTTATAAAAGGAATTACTTTCAATTTTATAATAAAAAAATAATTTTCACATATTTTCCACTGAATGCATTGAAAATAATAAGTAAGTCAACCATTACTCGATGGCTGCCATAGACGAGATATCTCGAAAAAAAAATTCGCGCTCAACACGCTACGCTAGAGACGAATTATCTCGTCAATAACTAATTAAATTAATTTATTAATTGATTTGGCATTTACTTGGTAGAACTCCATTTATAACAGATTAAAAATAACAAAGTATTTTAGTTCTACAGTTTTTAATAATTGTATTCGTTGATAGCTATTTCGGCTTGCGCCATCGTCAGAACTGTAGAACTAAAATACTTTGTTATTTTTAATCTGTTGTTAATTAAATTAATAGTTGCAAATTATAGCTGGCGTGATATGTTTTTTTTTTTACCATGTCCGGTCTCAATGTGGAGCATATGGACTCCTAATGGAGTTTATCTCAACAGAAGTATTTCTACAAGAACTGCTTGTTACTCAGTTGCTCAACCTCTCTTTTTCCAAAGAGAGTAGGAATATAAGAATAAGGCTAGGGCCAGGATAGGTAATTACTATTAATTGACTTCGGCAGCTAAAATTTTAGTAAGTAACTTAATACTGGACACGATAAAGTGACCTTGATAACCTTATCGAGTAAATTAGTTATCCATTAGTCCTATCGTAGTCATATCCTTTTACCTTTACTCTTAATGAAGAAGAGAGATTGAGCAACTAAGTAACGAAAAGTTCTCGTAGAAAGACGTATCCAACTATGTATTTGAGTTAAATATTTCATGTTATTGTGTTGTTATTTTTGACCGTATTAAGAATTGTATTTTTTATTTAAACGATCTTCAATTGCACGAAACTTCCGTATAAGTTCGACTATACTAAAATAGATTTACCTCACTTTTATTAGATATAGTATTATAAGATTGATTTAGTTGAAAGGTAACCAACCATTTTGAAGGTAGTAGATAATTTACAATATTTAATAGGATTCTCTACCTTTGCTGAATGCAGAGTGGTCGGTTTAGTAAGGTCAAATAGACCCTAAGTTTATTAAGCGCCTATCAACAAGGTTCTGTGGACCTACATCACTTGCGGCAATCTAATGGTCTGCAGTTTTAATGGCAAATGTCACTCAAATAAATTAACTAAATTCAATAACAGAGTACGAAGATTTCAATTAGAATCTAATTGGCGTGACCGTAGCAGCGTAGAGTTGAGCAATGTGAAACAGTTGAAAGCGAGTTATTATTATTGGATTAAATGTTACAATATAATTGTATTTTGTTTCACGTATCTAAGAACAAAAAATCCGTAGTCGATTGGGTAATGGTTTGGTTGCTGGGCTCACGGTTTCTAATACCAGTACAGACAGAATTTATAATCGATTTATAGACTCTCTTCGTATGCATGGATGTCTGTTATGTCTACAATTTTGATTCGATCAGCTGAGCAATTAACTATGATTTAGCCATATACTTCTATTCAAACTGTCTTCTTTCAAAAGAAATCGGGTGACCGAATAATCAGCAGTTTTTTTAGAAATGTTGAGTTAAACATCACTGGAAGTCCATATGAGCGCGATAGCAGCAAATGTAGCAATTTGGAAAAAATACATTTTTAATCTATGGTTGCAGAATCAAGTTAAAAATTCTTCAGCTTGTCAGCTGAAATTTTAGTAGAAAATCTGTTTTAATTTAATAGACATTTAATATATAAGACATTAAATAGTTTTTTTGAAATTCGCCATAGAAACAAATTCAGCTTCTTCACTTTAATCGTTTTATCGAATACAAAAAACCACGTGAAAAAAAAAATGCTTAGCAAATTTTACGAATTTATTGTGAATCACAATATTCTACTATATATATATTTATATAGCTATAGGTATAGCACACATAAATTAAATTAATTATTAATGTTTTTTTTAGCTTTTTAGCTTTTTTCAAATGGCTTCCGCGGTAGATTGCTGTCTTTTCAATAAAAAATAAAATAACTTAGATTATTCTACGTATTGTGTAACAAAATGTGACACGTGTTTTGCTTCTCTCAGAGACATCCTATCTGACAACTTCTTTTGCAAATGCTGATGAAACTAATGATTTTAATTTTACTATTCTGATATACTATAATAAAAATCAAATAAAAATGGGAGGCAAGGAGGGGATGGTAGAAAAAAAAACAAACGATAATGGTAATACAAATGACATTTACATTAAGAAATTATTAACTAATGAGTTGCATCAATTAGGACGGGTTGAGCCGTTAGAAAATATATGTAACGGTGGCGAACCGCCTGTTTTATTCAAGATATTATATAGTAATATTTCTTTATTGTCTGTCTTTTCTTTGATTCCCTAATATGCCCAACATTGGAAGTAAATATTATAAAAAAACATATAAGTATTTGTGAAAAAAAGTATTCAAGGCGTCATAACAGAAATTCGTTGATGGGTCGGGTACATTATTACATATATTTGATTTACAAATAACTACAGATGTAAATTCTAATTCTCATATATCAAAACTGTATATCCGAGGTTGCATTAGTTTTAGCGAGGTAGGAAATCGTAACCCAACGATCTATTATCTTCACACTATGAAGAGACAATGTCTAAGAATTGTTTTAGACCAAGAGAAGTTCTGCTCGAGATCTCTCCGCCTTTCCATCGGCAGCGATGGTAAAGGAATGCAAATTACCTCAGCCTAAACACCAGCGATAAAGGAGACTTGAAAAACTTTGACGCTTATGAGCTGCATAAATTTGATTACCAAAAAGCGACTTTTAGTATTTTTTTAATCCATGTCCACTCTCAATGTGGAGCATATGGCCACCTAATGGAGGTATCTCAACAGAAGTTTTTTCTGTGAAAACTGTTTGTTACTTAGTCGCTCAATCTCAGTTTTTTGTCAAAATGAGTAGTAGGGAAAGAATGATAAAGCTAGAACAGGACTAATTGTTAACTAATCACAGTTGCTACACCCATTTATAAAAGGATCAGAAGGATGGGAAGAGCGGAAATAATGTGAATTGACATCACAAACACCCAGTCTTCGATCAAAAATTTGAATTGTATAATTCTCAAATTCACTGTGATCTTACCGGGAATCGAACCCACACCTGCGTGATAGGTAGAGCAAGCTCTAACCAACTGAACCACAGCAGGCCTGCTCGGCTAAATTTTCCCGTACAAAAATAGAAACATCTTGAAAAAAATAATACTTACCACAGTATTTATATTTAGTTTGACATACATATCGACTGTGGAAAGGAAAAAGGACGTAACCCACACATATCAAATTTTACAGGAGGCGCAAAAAACGTGTTTTGATGATTTTGGGCAATATGTAAATTATGAATTATATACAACTTGAAGTGCACGGAGACTTCTAAAATGGTGTTTAATTGACATAATCTAATATTAATTAGAGAAATTGTCTAAGAAAAACCTTTATTTCAGTCTTTTTTCTTGGTTTTAGTTTTTTACAAGGTCATCTTTTTCAAACTTAAAAGCTAAATTGAGATACTAATTCGACATTTGCCGCTTGCATCCTTTTGATCAAGTTTGTCAAGTTTGATACACTGTGGTTATCGAAAAAAAGCTGTTTTGAAAAACTGAGGGTTACGTCCTTTTTCCTTTCCACAGTCGATACGTATCGGAGTGGTTTTCTTTTGTAACGGAAAAGCACAACGCAAATGATACTTTATTTTGTTACCTATATCTATCAATGATTGACATTGAACTATATTAAATTTGCCACAACATTTTCCACCCAATTTTCATTTCGCACAAAATCTACGTCATTGTTGCTTTGCTATTGAGGTCACTAGGGAAGGTTACATCTTCCAGCAAATGGAGCGTGTAAACGTTTATAAATCTTTAATGAATCCAGTGCAAAATTAGGAGGGTAAGGTACAAACATGGGTATGCGTAGCGAGGCAGCGGTTTCGGCCTGGGCGAGAATCCTCATAATTTATTCAGATACCGCGGCATCGCCCGACAAGATGTTAACCGGACCACAGGCCAACGTGATACGCTTTGGTGTAAAGCAGAGATTGGCAACATTTTAAATAACAAGGTCAACACTAATGGATTTTTAATGACGATACACTAGTAAAATGAGTTTGTCATTTTATAATTTAAGATTTCGACTGCAGGTGCTTGGTGAAACTTCAATATCTAATTTGAATCGTTCAAATTATGTAAATTCACACAATTTTTGTTACTAACGACCTGGGCTTAGCCTTTCAGCATCTTCAGGCGTTCAAGTGCACGGATGAACTTCAGACAGAATCTTCCGTCAGCACGGTCAGTTTAAGTTCACGCCTAAAGTGCCGAAAGGCTAAGCCCGGGTCGTTAGAAACAAAAATTGTGTGAATGTACATAATTTGAACGATTTAAATTTAATATCCGGGTCGTTAGTGACAAAACTTCAAATTGAGTTTTTCAATAAAGCCATTTAAATCTTCGAAAAATAGCTGTAAATACGAGAGAAGTTTTCATAAGTATTAAAATTGATTGTTTAATTTAAGATTTCGACTGAAGGTGCTTGGTGGAATTTCAATATTAAATTTGAATCGTTCAAACTATGTACATTCTCACAGATTTTGTCACTAACGACCCGGGTTTCGCCTTTCGGCATCGTTTAATTCAAAATAAATGAACACGGAAGTATTTTAAGTATCGCTTTAGCTAATAGAAAATTTAAATTAACTTTGATAAAAAAATTTAAATCGCTTTAGCTGTTTTTTATAAATTTAATCGAGTGAATCAATGACCTTTCCTTTCCTTTTAAAAACGTATTTTATAAAAATGAAACAAAACATCACGAATGCAACAAATTACCTTACTTAAAAGTGAAATTGTCAAGGTCTTTAGTGGAGTTATCAACGTGGTTGGCTTTGATTGCGGGGTTCACAAGCAGACATATCTCCCCCATGGGTGTCTGTAATGTTCTAAATTTCTTTCCAGTCATCCGATTCTTAAAACGAGACGTCACGACAGCAATTGACAAATCACTATTCTATTATCTCTACTTTTTTGGTAAAATATAAGTTTGAGCAATTGAGTAACGAACAGTTCTCCTAGAAAAACACCTGTTAAAATAAAATCCATACGGACTCCATATAATTCACAACGATGGTAGTCATGGTAAAAAATAGGTATTGAAATGATTGGAGTTAGTACGAAAAATGTTGTGTTTTATTTTCTAAATTAAATACATTAACACCAAGAATTTGTCATCGAATGATTCAGAATATGTATTTAATTGGAATTTACTCGATATCTATGCATTCAAGTTATAAAATTATTTTTACTATTTCAGCTTTAAGCTCTTTTTAGAGATACCTACTATTTATTAAGTATAATTTAAGCTGATTATTTCAAATAAAAAAGATTATCTTACTGCAGGTGTAAATGTTTATTGGTAGTCTTATAGGTATATAATTAAAATTTAAATCAAGTGGTAGTTCTACCACGTTATAGCAAAAGTCATCAGCGGACATCTGACTTATTCAATGGTTGCTTTAAACTAGCTAAACAGCTATAATACATAGAAAATTTAAATTAACTTTGATTATTCCACGTATTGTGTAACTAACTGTGACACGTGTTTCGCCTCTTTCAGAGGCATCTTCAGACTTACTATCGCAAAGTTTGCTTAAGTAATGAAGTAAGTTACGACTTCTTCAGACTTACGTTTACTTAAGACGGCATCTTCAGACTTACGTTTAAGTAAGTTAACTACTACGTCTGTGTTGTAACCATTATTTACAGCTATCTGTTTAATAATGTTTAACTCTAATTCAAAGTTGACTTAAGCAAACTTTGCGATAGTAAGTCTGAAGATGCCTCTGAAAGAGGCGAAACACGTGTCACAGTTAGTTACACAATACGTGGAATAATCAAAGTTAATTTAAATTTTCTATTAAAATGAACTTCCACAAAGTTACCGCCGAAACCATCGAAAGTATTAGCTATAATACAGTTCGATTATGGAGAAAAGCAACATCGCCTTTTACCTAGATCTATACACAGCTTTACATTGGACATTTATCAAAATTCTGTAGTAGTAATATAGTTTTAGTAGCCGTTACTTGATACTGGAATTTTAAATACGTTTGTATCAGACGGTTTTAATAAGCTTCGCAAGCCCCGGATTGCCGACCACTACTAAAAAGTAATCACCAAAAGATGATTGTGCGACCCATTCGTTTTTGAATTCCACACAAACCACTGCGATGTGACAATAGAAACAAATTCTCCAGTCTAATAACAACATCGCCTAAAATGCCCAACTCACAGTCACTGTTATGCGCATTATTGATATTTGACAGCATAGGTGACAAAAGATTTGAAGCGTGTGGCTATTGTATTATGTTTTGTTTGGTCTGATTATTAAAAAAACTTGGAAGTAGTATCTACAAAAGTTATGAATGTTTTAATTCGTAGCTTGATCACGTGACCCAAAACCAAACTAACAGCGCTGATCTCTAAGCGACAGAAAATAATGTTCAAGATGGCTAATATTAGTTGTAATCTATTTACAAGTGAATGATTTGAAAAGTTTTGTTTAACGAACAGTAAAGGATTTCGTTCACTCATTTTTGCTTGGTGTCTTTAGATCGTATTCTGAGGAGATGAAGCCGTGCTTTAATTTCTCTTTTGTCTATGGTCGGGTGATTCTATTATATCCTGCTTTCTGTCCCGGGTTTGCCGGAGCGTGGTGTTCAGCTCGTCACTCAAGTTTTGTGACCCTCGCTATATACTTATTTGGTTTTGCTGGGCACATTGCATGTACAGAGAAACAGGCGGAAAACCGCTCCACTCTCGATTGCAAAGTATTATATACGAGTATTTTGAGGTTTTTGGGGTTTCCGAATGTCAGAATTTATTAAAGGTTACGACCTACATTAAATCGCGGAAAAATAAACAAAATTGAAAACATTATTTTTTACTTGCTGCTGCTACTTTTATATGAACATTTTATATAAAAAAATACGTGGGTGTTTGAGATTTTTTATTAATAGAAAACAACATTATCGATACAATGGTTTTGACGTGTGATAAACGAGCAAGTATTGATGTATTTAATATGCTAACTTTATGAAATTCTTCTGCTTAGAAGTGCACGTATGAACTTGAACTGACGTCGAATAAATAAATGTACCGTGTTTATATAAGAAATAAATGTATCACTAAGTTTAAGGCCATTACTGACGAAATAGATTAACCCTTGGAAATGTCTACATATTTGAATGGTGAGTGATGTCAAAAATTATTTTTGTTTGCTGGAAGATCTATAGTTGTATTTACTTACCTATAGGAATTGTGGGGAATTTGGCAGATTTAACTGCTCATTCGAAATTAGTAACAGATGAATGGATTACCAGGTCTAAAGAGGATTTAGTGTACTGTAATTTAAATTCCCTTCCAGCCATAATACGTGATAATTTGTTTTTATGCAGCCCACTAGAAGAAATAGGTTGTGCATGTCTGATTGAAAGTATTTTTTGAAATACATTCAAATTCAATAGGTTGATAATTACAATTTTCTTCGACTTTTGATAAAACTTTTTTAATACGTGTTTTGCCTAACATACAGTGTTCGATTTTACTTTATGCTTGTCTGATTTGTAACACATTTCTTATATGATATAATTATTCACTGATCAAGTTCATAACTAAATCAACTTAACATTAAGTGATGAAATGACTGTAATTAAGTTATTCTTGAGCAATGTTGGCATAAAATATCTTGAAACGGCTGTTCTAAGAGCTCACGCCAGGAATATTTAACTAAACAAGAAATAAATTAATAATCTCCAATGTAACAAAGTAAAAACGAAAAAACATCTTGTTCTTTTGCAGACATCTGATTAATATTTATTTAGCGTCCATATTCCAGCCATCAAAAGAGGCAAATCAATTTTAATAAGGCCAATCAGTACACATTATTATTCTCTCCGCAATTTATTGGGAAAATTGGTACAAAGACGTGATGAAAATCATAAGGCGAAGTAAGCAGGCTTATGGTGCCCGTAATATCCTTAATCAAACTTTTACACCGGTAAACCTAGTTATTATGGTTATCCAATATTATATTATTTACCCGATATGATGAAATTACAATTTTATAGTAACATCTAAAGCTTCAAATAGAACGTGAACAAATGTATTTATAATAATTGTAATATCGGGAACAAAAAAAATCGGGATAAACGTCGTTGGTTTCGGTTGCAGAGGTCACAGGTTTGAATCACAGTGTGAGCTTTTTTACAAATTGGTATTTTTAAATCGATTTATGAATTTCTGTTCGAAAGGATGAATGAATGTGATGTCTTGAATTCCCCCCTTACACCCATTCTTATCATAAAAACAACGAGGCGAAACGAGAGCGACTAGCTAACTACTAGTCTTGTCTTAAACCTATCCTTCTATTCTTACTCTTTTGGAAAAAAAGAGAGGTTAAGCAGTTTTTGTAGTACAAATTACATTAAGAGTCCATATGCTACACATTGGAACCGGGCACAGTAAAAAAATATGCAGATAATAAGACAATAAGAATAGAATATGTACGAAAGTATTTTCAAATATTCATTAACGAGTTGGCAAGGGCCTTCAATCCCGAAATCCTGATCAAATTTGCGATCCTTTACTATAGCTATGAGCTAAAAAGAAAAGAGCTCTTTTTGCGCTGGACTCCCAGGCATTCGTAACTTTTTGAAAGTATGGAATTAATAGAATCTGTCAATCCGGAACTTTTAGAAGTCATCAAGCTAAAAAAAAAGGTATTTAGAACGTGTTTAGAATAATTTTGGAATCTCTTCATTCCTTACTTTGTTTCCAGTGATCAAATCCGGGAACGAAAAAAGGATCTAGGATTGGATGCCCTAGAGTTGGCTATATTCAAGATTTATCGGTGTACGAGACGGAAGTTTGTGATGAAATTTAGCATCGGGAAGATTCACAGTGGTAATTGAATGATGTTGACACGAGAGTTGGGTTTGCCTTGCCTACGATAAGTAGTGGCTGGACATGAATGGAATAAGAAAGGAAATGGAAACTAATTAAATTCTTAGAAAGTGCGTGAAAAGCTTTAATACCATAAGCAACAAATCTGCGTCCGTTAATATATTAAAATGCTGCCTTTTGTCTGATTTTTTTTCAATTAAATACTGTGGAATGTCGGCTTCTTAATATAATATCTTAAGTCTTACATCCAAAAATTGATAGTGAATTGAGTAATATCTATAAAACAATGCTGTCATTTTTCATTTCCGAAATTAGTATTGAACTCCTTAATCTTAAAAATTATCAAATCCGTTTGAAATCCGCTAACCACTTTTACGTACCACACTAAAAAAATGTGTACCAGAATTTATAAGATTTTGACAGTTAATTGTTGATAAAAAAGCATTATATTGAAAAAATGCTTCATTTTTCAGTAAAGCATAAGATAAAATTGTTTAAAAATAGGTTTATATTTTTATAATGTCACTTCAGTTCTCAAAACCACTACAGTGATATTGTCGAAGAGGGAAAAAAATATTAAGAAAAGATATTCTAAGCTGATTGTATCATAAAAATATGCTTTATAGCATTTTTAATATATCGACTGTGGAAAAGAAAAAGGACGTAACCGTCAGTTTTTCTAAAACAGCTTTTTTTAGATAATCACAATGTATACAACATGACACACGTTCTATCAAAAGGATGGAAGCTAAAAATGCCGAATTGGTATCTAAATTTAGCTTTTAAGTTTGAAAAAGATAACTTTGTAAAAAGCTAAAACCAAGAAAAAAGACTGGAATAAAGGCTTAACCTAGACAATTTCTTTAATTAATATTAAGTTATGTCGATTAAACACCAGTTTGGAAGTCTCCGTGCACTTCAAGGTTGTGTATAATTCATAATTTGCATATGGCTCAAAATCATCAAAACATGTTTTTTGCGCCACCTGTAAAATTTGATATGTGTGGGTTACGTCCTTTTTCCTTTCCACAGTCGATATGTATCGGTAGTTTATAAAGCAAAATAAGGCTAGAAATGTAGCTGACAGCATTGCAATTATTTACATGTGTTAATTTATAAAAGTATAAAAGATAAATTAATTATTGTATGTAAATATCTGAGTGGCAATTTTGGACACCTAAGCAGTGACCGTTAACGTAGGTGTAGATACAGTTTTGTAATAGCTGTCGGATTTTTTTTTATTATATTTTACTTATCAAATAAATTTCTTCCGTATATTCTGTCAAAAGATAATTACACAAGAGAAAACAGTTCGCTATTCGATTTTTATAACGACATAAAACGTTTACGGAACACGCATTCCGTGTCTTCAATTAATGCAAACTGCATTTAGTGTTTTTGACATTAAAGGTTTACGTGACTGTTTAAAAAATAATTACATTTTTTAATCACGGAGTCTATAACAAATGATCATAAATTAATACCAAAACTGAAAGTAAATAAAAATACAAAAGACAGTGTTGCTTACCTTTCTATATTTATTTTTTTGTTATGTTGCGCACTCAGTATTTTCTCATTGGCTTACCTGAAACAAAAGAAATTTACGATGTGTTAGCTGTAAATTGCAAAATGTAATATATACTGTAAATTGATCAGATCATGACTCTGTCTCAGATAAAGACATGGTAGGAATGTCAAAAAAATGTCATATACGTCTTTCGAAAATACATTTAAGAAAATTTACCTCAAATCGAACACGGTTAAGTTGAAATACATCACAATACATCATAGATTTTACAACTATAAAGTTCTTTAAAAAGAAAAAAGGGCGATTTTCATATAAGTGGAAATGTTATACAAATAAAACTTCTATGATTTATTTACCAACAATTTTTTAACAACAAACAATAATTATTTATTAATATGAAATCTGTCGGGTCCATGGCACAGTGGTCTTTGTCATTGGCTTTATGCCGGATCTCACGGGATCGTATTTCAGCACGAATAGCAATTTTCAATCGATTTTTCTCTGCTCGGAGGCGTGGATGTTTGATATGTCTAATAATTCCCCCCCCCCCCCCCCCATTCCTTTCATAAAATAAAGCATTGTAGCGATAGTGATAAGCTAAAAATTAGTCCTGCCTTAGCCCTATCCTTTATATCCTTACTATCTTCGAAAAAAAAGAGGTCGAGTAACATAGAAAAAAATCCATTAGGAGCCAATACATTTACTTTACATTAGGGGTGGGTATAGATTTTAAAAAATTCGTTGTATAAAAAAAGAATAAAATAATTAGCAACAGTGTATTAACGATCTAGTAGTGCGGTACTCGGAGGGTACAAAGAGCAGCGGCGTAGCCACTTCATATTAGAGTCATGCAATGAGCCCATGAGGGGCCAGCGAAAAGGGGGGCCCTAATTTGTACAAACTCAATACAAAATATTGCCAAGACTCTTGCAAGACGCTTATGTAATTAATTAAAAATACTCACTAACATTTAAACTTATCAGCTTTGAATAATCTCGTATTTGTTATCATTCTGAGAAGCACTCAATTTCTCAATCGATCAATGTCAATTTATTAAATATTATTCTATACTTTGTAATATAAATTAGAGTGTAAGAGTGGATGAGAAGATGTATTGTGCATCTCTTCTAAGCCTGGATATATAGCTGATTTAACGTAAGATTAAATTACTGATTCTTATATCCTATATGTAAGTAAATATAATCATATTTTTTTTCATATATTTATGTTTCCAAAATTAATATAATTCTTGAAATTACTAACCATTCAAATCTGTAGGCACTCCCATGGGTTAATCCATTTCGCCAGCATACTAAGTGATACATTTATTTCTTATATAAACACAATACGTTTATTTACTAAACGTCAGTTCAAGTTCATCTGTACACTTGAACGCATGGAGGTGATTAAAAGCGAAACCAGGGTCGTTAGTGTCAAAACTTGTGTGAATGTACACAATTTAACGATTCAAATGTAATATGATTAAACATAGTTGTAATGAGGAGCTATCAACCGTATATAAATTTATATTTGTAAAACTAAAATACTGATATTTTTCACTTTATTACAATACAGTTCTATTAAGTAAGTGACAGTTCATTTAAAAAAATGTGAGAGGGGTCTTGCGTTTGCTTGAGAGTTCCTAATTTTCAGCTACGCCACTGACAAGAAGGTTTATATTACACGAAATAGATTACCGAAATTAATTAGGATATTTATCTAGACGATTTTGACTAGGAGTTGCATTAACAACGGTTTCAGTTCAAATAGACAACGCAAATATTTGGGTATCGAATGCTACGACCTCAATATCCCAATGGTAGCACTAACTGATGAATACCGTGAGGTCCAGGCAATCATATCAATTAGTCTGGATATTCTGACGCAGTGATGGTAAACTCGATCGACGAGGCGTTTAAAAATAAATACATACAAATCATGAAATAGAGATATTCTGAAGATGCTAATAAAGAGAAAAAAACGCACATTTAGTAATACAACCATTGGAATGACAATTGTTAATTTTGATATCACATTCAAATGAGCTGTATATACAGGCTAAGAAAAGGTACACAACACATCCTCTCAGTGGTGGGCTGTCAATACGTTAACAAGGGGCTCGCTTTATATCAAAGCAATTACCCGTTTTCTGGGGAATCAGTGAGTTTTTTTTATTACTCCGATGAAATACTTAAATAAGCAGTCGATTGTTACTTAATAAACTTATGATATGTAACAATATGCAAATTACCATAAACTTATCAATTTAAATGATCAAAAATGTACTCATGTGTATATTAAAGCTGTCCTGGATAATATATGTCAGAAATTGCAGTTGTGTACTCATTTGATCTGATAGTATTGTTTTCTCTTAAATTAACAAGGGGCTCACCAGCCTTAGTAAAAACTAACAAGGGACTCGCGCGAGCCCCTCCAGCTCACCCCTGCATCCTCTCATCTACTCTTACGATCTCATTTATATTGCAAAATATAGTATAGCATTTCATACATTGAAACAAGTGTTTCTCAGAATAATAACAAATACGAGATTATTCAAAGCTGATAAGTTTAAATATAAGTAAGTATTTTTATAAAATAACATTAGCTTATTGTAAAGGTCTTGACAATTTTTTGTAGTATGTAAACATACTACAGGGCCCCACTTTTCGATGGGTTTTTATCCATTCTATTCTGCTATGTAGTGGCCACGCCACTGTCCGTAGAGCCTCAATCCTGTTTACATTTTTTCCAAGCCGTAGAGTTTAGGTGCCCAGGACTACCGTAGACCCCACTATTGATAAGATGTATTCGGTATTCGGAGCCGAATGATGATGGCATGTAACGAGAGGAAATCGTTAAGTGTCACGTGGTGACCATATGCTTCACACAGGGTGCGAATTGACCCATGTCAAAGGAGAAGAAACTTTATACATTATAATTTTCAGTTCAATTTTCTATCGTTCGTTACTATTTTTACAAAACATTAATCGAATAAAGTTGATAGTATTTTAAGAATTTAAATTGCAAAGTTTCGTTCATCTATAGGAAAATGTTCACCAACGCTACTGTAGTAAAGCAATTAATAAGCAAATAGTCCGGACAAATACTAAACAATACTGATGAGAAAGCAGCAATTCTCTTGTGTATACAGTAAACAGAAATTCGTAGATGATAACGAACTGATGTATCATATATTTATTTCAATCAGTCCTTAATTAAACTAAATATTTTCCAGGGAGAGAAGATGATGAAAAGAAATATTTGCTCACTTTTAAGGTGTTCACTGTCAATACTTGGTGGAATGGCATTATAATAAAAATAATAAAACATTTTTAGTACTTTTTCCACATAAAATTTATTAGATCAGGACCGGTTTCGCTCATGATGAGCATTGTCAACTGATAAGAAAAAACAATAAAACAGTGATATTTATACAAAAGTTAAGTGATAAAAACAAGGTATGACAAACAATTGGTATTACAACCTAGCAAAAGAATTGAAGTAAAATACAAGGAAAATAAACTATAAATAAAAAGTTGAAGACCACTTAGCAATGAAACTATTATGACAAAAACCAATTAGGTATGAATTATCATTACCAAAGTAAAAACCAACAATTAGTGTATATAATAAATAATCTTAATGTCTGTCAACCAAATTGAGTTTGGAAAGTGGAGTTCATGAGCGAAACCGGTCCTGATCTAATAAATTTTATGTGGAAAAAGTACTAAAAATGTTTTATTATTTTTATTTAGAAATATTTGCAGTACGTGATGAAAGTTGAAATTTTTTTTTCTCTCTAATAAATACAATTTTTTATTTTATTTTTTGAATATAATGCCTTTCCACCAAATATTGACAGTGAACACCCTAAAAGTAATTTATCTATGATATGTTAAAAGTATTTTTTTTTAAAAGAGTGGAATGTTTTACAGTGACAACTATAATTTAGACAACCTGTTAAGTGACTTTTTTTTACAAACATTCGTGTAATTAATAAAATCTAGCTGAATATGATCAAAGTAGTTGCAAAAAGCATTCCTTATTATTCTATGCCAATAAGAATAATCTGTAAAAAAATATCCAGGCAGTGTTAAATGTAAACAAAATTAAATATATTAATCACTTTTAGGGTGCTCACTGTCCTGTCAATACTTGGTGGAGATGAATTATATTAAAAAATTAAAGACTCATTTGTACTAAATACATTTGACTGGTTCAGCTCATGACCAGCATTATCATATGTTGATAATACTCGTCATACGCGAAACCGGTCCTGATAATATTAAATAAAAGAATAACTAGTACAAATGAGTATTTTATTTATTTCAGCCCCAATTGGACATCCATAGCTAATTAAATTGAAGTAGTAACTGTCAAATGGTGAATATGTCTTAGTTATATCATGTTATATATGTCCTCGTAGACCATTCATTGCACACACCCTTAAAATATCTTGAAGACAAATTAACCCTAATATTAATATTTTACCCAGTGTTTCTTATCTATTTCGTTTGGGGGACGTTTTTATACATATACTATTCGAGGATCACAACTATAATCTAAGTGAGCGATTGCATCATTTCATATTGTGATGACACAGTCAATAATTGATTACAATCCTCGTAAAGAGGGCGCACTCATTTCTTGAAGCCAATGTATTAAAGTAATTCTTCTTTCTGCATGAAAATATGTAACTTCATGGAATCCATTGAAGAAAATACATACAAATCATATATAAAAATCTTTCGTTGAACCTTGAATGGGAGGTGTGTTGATTAATTTATTGTAGTATACAAGACGATAGTCCATAAACAGTTTAATTAATTTCTTCAACAATTAAATCTTAGGAGACGGAAATAACCAAAGAAATGAATGAATAATCTCGATGAGAAATCCTTCAGGACTACAAAACTTAAACGCTTTTCAAATTTCTCTGACAGAACTATATCTCTTGAACGTTTGTATTTTCTTACGAATAATTTGCAGTATCCGTGAGCATATTTAAGTGTTATCCAATATATGTAAATAGCTTTCCATGTGACAGCCCTCTTCCGCCTGCCATCATTGTATTTCCGTTTTATTGAGTTTCCGTATTCCGGTATGTCAAAGTGATTCGTCGTTTTGTCATACATTAACTTGGGAAATATTATATGGCATATTACACGAGAACTTTCTGAAGCGAATAATATTATATTATTCGCGATGCATGCGTATGACGGGTGCTTTGTGTTCATGCACTCGTGAAGGCAGTCTTGATAATTTAAGTTTGTATCTGAGTCAGTTATAGTCAACGTTTAATAATAATTAAATCAAACTTTAGAAATAATCATTCATTGCGTTTGCTAATTGATATATCTCTACATAAATTCATTTATTATAAGTGAGGAGCAAACATTCAAAAAGTAGTTTGTCACACAAATACAGAGCTTGGGAAACGATGGTTTGAGTATCGGAGAAATCACGGTTTGCTTGAATGTGTCAACTTTATGATTTAATTTTTATAGGAAAAAACCTTTGTGATTTCCATTCATAGATTTTATTATGGACTGTCAGAACTGATATTTAACGGCATTTTTCAAACATTGTGACAAACCACATTTTGAATGTTTGCTTCTCAAGTATTTATTAATTTCTATATATATATAATATCTCCAATTGCTTGAGAGGTATCAATACGATATAAAAGAAATTATAATTGTATTATTTCACTGATTGTGTTACAGATTGAGGGATGTCGTCGGAGGAAGCAAAACAATTTGGTGACAGACACGTTAAAAAAAACCGTCTAAAGAGTGATTAAATTCGTAGATTCGTAGTAAAAAATACCATGTTATTTGAAAAAAAGAACAATATTGGGGGATACAAATTTTTGTAAAAAAGGTTATAATGTTATTATTGTTAAGAAAAAATAATACTATAAAATCACTTAGATTATTCCACGTATTGTGCTTAAACTTTGACACGTGTTGGCCTCTTTCAGAGGCATCCTTACTCCTCCTCCTCATCCTTATCCTCAGGTATCCTCACACTTACTTTCACAAATGCTTGCTTAAGTACGAATAATTTTCATTTTACTATTCTGATATATTATAATAAAAATCAAATAAAAATGGGGGACAAGGAGGAGATGATAGAAAAACAAAACAAACAATACAAATTACAATTGAATCGTTCAAACTATGTACATTCTTACAGATTTTGTCACTAACGACCCGGGTTTAAATCTGTGAGAATGTACATAGTTTGAACGATTCAAATTTAATATTGAAATTCCACCAAGCACCTTCAGTCGAAAGCTTAAATTAATACAAATGACATTTACGTTAAAAAATGATTAATTAATGAGTTGTATCAATTAGAACGGGTTAAGCCGTTGGAAAATAGTTGAATAGTGGCGAAACACCTGTTTTATTTAAGATATTATTTAATAATATTTTTTTATTGTTAATAATTTTATTTACTTCTAAATAAATAAATAAAGAGACAAATTATTTTTATCGGTAAAAATGTCTTGGAACTTCTAATGTGTCTAACTGTCTTGTGTTGTTGAATTTCTTGTTATCAGAAAATCTGCTTCTATATTTTTCGTTTCTGGGAATCATGTTAGAGAAACGAATTCGAGTAAAAATATAGTATTAGTTCTTTTTTTTGGACCGTGTTATTTCAAAATCGTGTAACAAAGAGTTGAGAAGTTGAAGAGTGAATTGCATAACTCTACTATGAGGTGGCTACTCCACTGGCTAACATAGGGAGTGAATATTTTCAAAGAAGAAGAATGCTTAATACTATTTATGTATTTGATCACACCTGCATTTGCTAATAAACGACGCCGTGACGTCAAAGAACGTCGTTTTCGTGACGCCAGGAAGTAAACTTGTACATCCCGACGAGGCGCTCGTGCCGCTGTATACGATAAAGTGTTTTTAGTTTGTATCTATCGTAGGGAGTCCCCGGAAAATTAGGTTACGTATCTAATTTGCTCGGGTAGAGTATTCTACAGGTTAAATTGTATTAAACCACGGTTTGGACACCATAAGATACTTAGAGTATATTAAATAATTGTTTTATGGTAGAATGGAGCAATTAATATTCACCCAACACAAAGGGTTTTCCGAAATTCTAATATGCTCAAAAAACCGTAGAGAGGTGCATTATTATAAGCTAAGACGCAATGTTATATTGTATTAAATGTATACAATATATTCATCTGGTAATTCGAACGAAGGTATATTAAGGAAGTCCTGACATTTTTTTATCCATGCCAATCAATGAATAATATTTTGTTGTTTTTGCTATAAAGATTCCTTTTCCGTCAAAAATTTTATTGCTGTGTAGGTTGTCTTAAACAAAAAAAAACTATTTTTATTTAAAATAAACCAATGTAAAAAGTATGAAAATATAACATAACATTGTATATTATCTGAAGTGATGTGAAGTTTGTCTTATCTCGATATTATTTGAAGATTATGTTTTCTTAAAGTCTTAGAGAATAAGGTATTTAAACTTACTACAATACAGTGTCCTGTAGTGGGCATAAAAGTGACAATTCTTAAATTTTACAGGAAAAGGTTTTTTTTGTTATTACTCTCGTAATAAGTTTGCAGAGAAAAAAATTTAAACGCGGTTAGTATTATTTGGTATATTATAATTTCTTTTTGCAAAATAATTACAAGAGGAATTGCAAACAAACGTTT
The DNA here is from genome assembly GCA_030503985.1 of Himalopsyche tibetana. Classification (NCBI taxonomy): domain Eukaryota; kingdom Metazoa; phylum Arthropoda; class Insecta; order Trichoptera; family Rhyacophilidae; genus Himalopsyche; species Himalopsyche tibetana. Next base: position 36,069,121 of record JAPJYX010000014.1, on the reverse strand, counting down.
AAAATGATATTATTAAAATTTATGAATTGTCGCTTACTCCTTTTTACTGATTAAGTTTTAAAATTGTCAAACAGAAGATTATAGTGTTTAACATTTTTTTTAAAATTTTGCTTACATGAACATGTTTGACTTTTTGAAAAAATGTTAGAACCATTTATTTTTGATATTAAAAAAAAAATATTTGGCATAACAGCCTATGCTTTAATTTTATTTTTAGATTAACTCGAGATAAACTGACATAACAACATAACATAAACACGTCTTAGGTCTCAAATTTAAACTGAAAAATATAAACTTGACATTGACCTTACCGGGAATCAAATTCAGACCCACCTAGTCGAAAAAGCAAGCTCAAACCAAGTGGACCACAGCTGGCGTAACTTATACATATATATGTATACCATCAGATCATTTTTAATTAGCCGAGCATGCAGTAGCAATACCATTGACTATTGTTGTTTGAATACACATGATTAAATATACTTTTTTTAAATGGGTCCTAGTTGTGAGATTTTTTTGACTCCCGACTTCGGACAAAGGCACTGACTCCACGACTCCCAAATCCAACTCCCAAGTTATCGCTTAATCACTGCCTCTTTTGAAATGGGATGTCAAGCCAATAAAACCCTTAGTAAAGAAAATCGTATACACTACATTGAAAGTAAACTTGGCGAATAAGTATTTTTTATTTAATTTACTGAAGTTTAATAGAAGTTATTTTACGTCGTTCAATCTTTATGAAAAGCTACAGTGAAAATATTATACTTATTTATCAAAGTTCGTAAAAGAAGATTTGTAAGGATTCCATATATTTCCTGCCCGGAATGCTTTTATATAAAGCTCTCTGAAACCTTGACGATGCATTTTCTCAGTAAATACGAAGCATAAAAATGTGCATTACCGGGAAATTCCCGCAGCCGGCAATCAATAAAGCCAGGTCACTTGTTACGAATTGTATTTTGATTTTGAAAATCAGTGGAAAAAATATCTATATATTAATAGTCGATAAAATAATCACAAATCACAAATAACGAAATTTCTGCTACTACGAAAAATGGTTGTTAGCAAACTTAAACATTATTCCAAAAATTAAATAATTTAAAATTTAAATACTGCAGGGCAGGGCTGTTGATATATGCCCCGAGATATATTTCTTTTACTATCAGAATTTCTGGCTTATTCAATGAATAGGTTTGTAATTTATTTTTCACGCCAGTAAATTTTCTGACTACTTAAAAATGCAACAAATCCCCCCCCCCCTGTTGAGGTCAACGAGCTTACAGCTAGTCTATATATCAATAGTCGATAAAATAATCACACATATTCACAATTCACAAATAATCACAAATGTGTGCGTACTGATGTCCTCGGGTCTTTTTCTTCGTCTACGAAATATTTTTGCTAGCGTACTTGAAAATTATTTGAATAAAATATATTGAGGTCAACGGGCTTACAGCTAGTATTTTAAAAATACGTAATATAAAAATGTTTTCTCCGATTTCCGATCGATTTTCAAATTCAAAAAAAGATCAACGTCAAATATAATATTTATCGACCAGTAGGCTTCTTAATGTAATCAATAATTAGACAAATTATTTTTAAACATACAATACCGATGAATATAAAAATTAAATACTATCGATTTGAGATAATATAATTTGAAAAAATATGTTTCGAATATGACATTAATCGTAGCTTACACCACAAACATATAATGTATTTGGTCGATTTTCATTAAAATAATAATGAAAGATTTCATATAATACTTTATTATATATTTTATTATTATTTAATCCATGCCCGCTCTCAATGTGGAGCACATGGTTTTTATTATAAGTTTTTCTACGAGAACTGTTTGCTACTCAGTTGCTCAAAATGTTTTATTTTTTGAAGAGAGTGGGGATGGCAATAATAGGTCTAAGGCATAACTAGTGGTTTGCAAATCGTTCTTGCTACGACCCATTATTTTAGGATTAGAAAGGTGGGAGATAATTTTTAGCTATCACAAATTTATAATAAAGAACGGTAAATCGATTTTTAAAAAAATGCTGTTCGTATTAGGTTGTTAGCCATCCGACCACACCCGAAAATTTATAAAATCACGTATACAGATATTCTCTTTCATTATATTGGTGTTAATGTTATAGTTTATTTGCTAAATTATTTACCCACTTAAAGTAATATTTTTATATCCTTTACAAAAAAAATAGCTAAAAAAACAATAAAACAAAATATGCTCACCTAGTTAGCATATTTTTAGTTTCGAATGAAATAGCAAAGTTTTCAACCGGAAAATATAATAATATTTTAATTTTTTTGCGGATAAGTTAATTTGAATAGAAAAAAATAAACATATAATAATAAAAACATCTGTAAAATTGAATTAGGTATATTAACTGCCAGATCATTAGCGCAGTGGTCAACGTCGTTGGCTTCCGTGATAGATTTTACGGGTTTAAGCCTCAGCAGTTTTTCAATCGACTTTATTGATTTATGTTCAAAGATATTTGTGGTGTCTTAAGACTCCATCCCACTCTATTAATTCTAAAATATCGAAGCATAGCGAGAGCGATTAGTTAACCACTAGCTCTGTCATGTAAAGATAATAACAAGGTGACTATGGAGAAAGAGAAGGCACACACAACTTTATCAATATTTTTTTTTGAATGATTGAGTAGATCAATCAAGATGTAGATACTGTCACTCAAGACATTAAGTATGAAAAAGCTGTTTTCAAACTTGGTTACACAAAAAGTGCAATCAAAAATTAAAATGTATTTGAAGCATTGACTGAATTTTCATTCTCTTGGTAATACTCCATCATTTAAAAACTATATACCTAAGAACTACATAGCAAACGATTGTGTATTGCCTAAAAATAATTAATACTATAAATAATGCGGTGATAACTTGTTGTTTTCTAATAATAAAATTTGACCAAATAAATGTTAATTCAATAAATTCTCTCAAGACTTTGTAAATTAGTTTCTAATTCCACTTTTCATGCTACCAAGTCTGAAATTGACTTAATATCTATTTTATTTTTTTTCTCCGTGAGTCGAGTAGTGTTTTAATTTTAATTTCAACTTGGTCCGTCGTTGTAAAATTAGTACTCATACCGTAACGAATTTAATAAAAAAAACATAAAACTTATAAATGAAATAATATTGTAATTTTAAAAAGACGTCTCTTTTGAGCCCAGACTAACATCATCGGTTGTTTTGTTACAGAATCGCTATATATCTACTGTAATAATGTTTTTTTTTTAAACGCTACATCTTAACAGAATAGAAAATTGCCTAAGACTTTTATGAAAATAAATAATTTCTGTAGTTACGTTTTGTAAACGTCACACGATTGTTGACAAAATTAAATTCGCTTCACATCAAGAATTTTTATTATATAAATATTGTAAATTGTTGATATTACATGTTTTATTTGAATCGTGCTAGATTTGTTTGACAGAAAACAACGTTGTTATTTTCGCCTTCGTTTTTAAAATAATTGAATATTGTATGCTCGTGTGACTTTTGTGTTATTAAAAACGATTTTTGAAAACGGCGAATAAAATCAAATAAATATTTCTCACACTGTAGCGTATTTTCTATTTAATTATCTCTATTTTGTTTGTTTTTATTGTATTTTAACATTTCAACTTTAACGTAAAACATTTTCCAATGAATTTTATTTACACAATGCTTGAATTTAATATTTTATTTAAAAACTAAAGGAATCAAATATTATGGAGATAAAATATTTTTTTATGGCTCATAATTACAAATTCAACAATCACTTTTATTTGATTTTGAAGGTATACATCAAAATAAAAAATAATTTTAGGATATCACATGAAATTCACAATACCTTTTATGGTATAATTTTAGATTTCGACTGAAGGTGCTTGGTGGAATTGCAATATTAAATTATTAATTGCCTTTCGGCATCTTCAGACGTTCAAGTGCACGGATGGACTTGAACTGACACATCCGTGCACTTGAACGCCTGAAAGGCGAAACTCGGGTCGTTAGTGACAAAACTTGTGTGAATGTACATAATTTGAACGATTCAAATTTAAACTTTTTTTGTAATTTAAGTAGGAAAAAATCGGTGAAACTCATCTCTAGTAAATTGATATACATACAATCAACTCTTTTTTACACGGTTGATACGTTCTACGAAAAATCGTGTTATTTGAAGAAAGAACAACATTGCGGTATAGAAAATCGTGTAAAAAAGATAATAATAAGTAAATTACACAAAAAATATATTTGAATTAGGAAAAAATAATACTATTTATTCATTGTAACTAGATTATAAACGGGGACTTTTGTGAGGGACTGGACAAAAATCGATGAAAATTTCTGAAACGCCTAATGTGTTAGGATATTATGAAACCTTTTGTTTGTTATTACTATTGTTGAATTTATTGTTATTAGGAAATTCGTTATCCGGTTAACCCAAATATACACAAGAGATTTTATTTATCTGTAATATGTATATGTAATTTCAATCAACCTCCTCACTTCACAGATCGAAGAATGACACACACAATTTTTTCACTATAGTGTTTACATATGATTATTGGTGATGCATTAGTATCATTAATCACGAAATACAAAAAAATATATATATATATAACACGGCAAAAATTAATGTTGTTTTTTAAAGTATGCACTTAATTCTACCGTCCTACACGGAGGACGGTGGCTACAACTGGGTTAATACAAGGTGAGAGAAAAAAAATATGTCTATTCCTAACAGAATTGTGTAAAGTATATTTTTTGTATATCTTTTATTTACGGATTGCTGAATTTGAAAAAACATGAATTTTAAATTGGATAATCTTGTCAACGTTTTTTTAAATGTGGGAACAATATTTAAAAAAAATAATATGTACATAATATTTCAGATCACTTATAGCAAGAAATATTTGTGTAGTTCTGAATATATTTACATTTATGAAATTGAGATTATTTATTTATTTCATCATTTGATTCGAAGTTTTTATGTTGCTGCTTGGGCAATAGTTTAAATCACATGAAGATTTAATTTAGACAATATTATTTTGCAAGACCATAGACAATAGTGTGAAAGAGAATCTTATTATGATAAATCATGTTAAAATAATCATTTTCTTAAATAATTAGTAAACTAACAAACGCAAGACGCCAGCGAATGTTTTTTTTTATCGTGGGAACTGCTCCAGTTTCAAAAACTCATAATAAATAATATGTGTACAACGACCATTCAAGGCTGAGAAAAAAATGTCTTGTTGTCTATGAAAACAATAGTTGTCTATTACAATTATTTACACTCGCGTTATTTGACATTTATACTAATTCATTATATTATAATTGACGGCTAAAAAAATGAATTAAATATCTGTTGTGTTCTTGAAAGTAAAAATGTTTGTCACAGTGACTTTTCATTTTTTAATGCTTTGTTTTGGAATAATAGAAAGATTTCGTACACTATATTGTTTTTCGGCTACTGTAGTCTAGTGGTAAGAGTTGTGACCAAGAAAAAACATATGACATATGACATATGTCCAAAACCTTAATTATCGGGTGTAATATGCCGACAACCACAATTATTTTTCATCGAGTTGATTGCATGTGATTAACACATTTTAAAATATCTGGCGCCTTAGCGATTATCATCTGAAATGTTAAATACTGGTTTATATTAAGTATAAAAAAATCATTCAGTGCATATTTAAATCTTTGATTAATAACATTCATAACATCAGTAGTAATAACATCAGTAGTAAGAGAATTTAATGAAAAATAGTAATATTTATAAAATTGGAATATTTACTTATTATGAAAATTGTAGAGAATTTAATTTCATAATTATTAAAAACAATAAGTTTATATGTTTTCTAGTATAACGCCTACTCTATAAATATATTTAATAACATTTATAAAAATAATTAATTTTCCGATTTTACCTCGAAAAATAAAATAATTAATTTGAATATATTTTATATCTTGCTGAATTAGTAAGATTTCGTAGATCAGAACTCATTTTTTTTATGTCAATATAACTGATTTGACTTTCAATGTATAATCAATCGAAAAGTATTCTGGGAATTATAATTAATGTTTTAGAATGAATTAGTTTTTTCATTTATTTTTAATTTTAATTAAGTTTGAAGATCAGTTATTATTTTTTCAATTAATTAAAAGTTTTCCATTTTCCGACATCTGTTCTATCGAGTACAATATTGAAGATTCGAAATCTTTCGTTGACGCTTTGAAAATTTCTAATTAATATCACGAATCGACACATTCTTGTATTAGTCTTTTCACGTACATAGATGACATTATTAATTGGAGATTTTTATTTCGGAAATAACCCTTTGGTTTGCCACACTAATATTTTAGATGCCAAAGTTTTGGTTCATTTATGTAACTAATACTTTTTTCAATTATTCATTAAAACTAATGCAAACTCCGTTCAAGATAATATTGCAGTAATTAGTTTCAAAATTATTATAGTTGTTTAAACTGAAGCTTCCAGGATAAATTCCTTCCAGTATAGCTCTGTATAAGTTCAGGTCTTATCAGTAAAATAGGCGAAAGATTGTGATGAAATTTAGCACCAAGAGGATTTACAGTGGCAATTGAATGATGGTGATATGGGAGTTGTGTTTGTCTTACCTATGATCAGGAGTTGCTGGATATAAGTGGAAGAAGAACAGAATAAACTAAATATTATCAACATGGTATAAAATTTGCGAACAGTTTAAATATCATTGGAGAGGAACCTGCGTCCATCTGTGCATTTAAGTGATGTCTTTTGCTTGAATCAAAGTTTTCATTTTCCAGGTAGTAACGAACATACATTAAAAAGAATATTGATGTTTATTATATGCGATTTGAATTACAAAAAAATAGTTCTAGCAATGTATTCAAAGGTTTACCTGCAAATATTCAATGTAATAATTTAATTTTAAATTTATTATATTCAAAATAGACCTTTGCGATAACCAAGTGGCTGACAAAATGAATTGTTGCATATTGCATTAAATGTTCTGATTATTTTCAAACGTATTGAAAAATTGCTTCTGAGACACTCTTGGAAAAAAATTAAAGCTCTAAGCGTTGCTATTTTACGGAGTACGTACAGTATAACAGGCAGTATCCATGAGGTTCTGTGCGACGGAAAAAAATATCTCATTTCAGCGCAAAAGTGTTATATAAAAATAACATTAAGCTTTGTGGAGCTATTTTGTATATTGTTTTGTCTTTTGAGTTATGACTCAACCTTGAACTTAGGCATGATTCACGTAACATGTATTTTTAATATATAATACAGTCTTAAATCTCATATTTCGAGTTGCACTTTTTTCATATTTAGATATAATCCTCTACTTGTCAATATTTTTTTTTAACTGTCATCTATTTTTCAAGAATATATTGTGTATATTAAAATATCACTTCCTAAATTTCATCAAGGTTAGTGAGTAAATTTTATGTGTAGTATTTTATCATATTTGCCGTAAAAATGTTTTTACTCTTTGTTTTAATTTTGCATTAGCAACACAAGTAAACTTCACCAAGTCCGATAGGGTTGTCACTTTGTGTTTGATCAAGTGTTTTATTGAAAATAATCATACTATTTAGTTACTGGTCAAATCATTTTTAAATTGTCATGAAAGAATGATAATACAAAAAAAACGGGAAAAAAACATAGTTAACGCAAACAATAACAAGGTAAGGTAAAGTTATGTAAATTGTTAATTCTTTTTTCAAAATAAACGCAAACAAATACAGTTAGTATAAAAATGCTTGTCAAAAAGTCAAAACATGAGTCACAACTCACAAGCACTACCAATTTAATAAAACCATATTCATTTAAATTTAGAATTAACAACATTGGATCAAAATTAATAGAAAATTTAAATTAACTTTGATTATTCCACGTATTGTGTTACTAACTGTGACACGTGTTTCGCCTCTTTCAGAGGCATCTTCAGACTTACTATCGCAAAGTTTACTTAAGCTCACTTAAGCAAACTTTGCGATAGTAAGTCTGAAGATGCCTCTGAAAGAGGCGAAACACGTGTCACAGTTAGTAACACAATACGTGGAATAATCAGAGTTAATTTAAATTTTCTATCAAAATGAACTTCCACAAAGTTACCGCCGAAACCATCGAAAGTATTGGATCAAAATCGTTATATCGAAAATCGTAATAATGAAAAAGTAATAATTAAAACCCAACAAAAAAACTTTAAATTTTCATACATATGTATTTTATTAACGAAAAAAACAATACTTTTCATCCCTACTTGATAACAATACGTGTGTAAAGAATTGGACGTAAATCGCTTTCATCGTTGGAATGTCTTGGCACGTCTAATATTTTTCGGTGTTGTTGAATTTCTCGTTATTAGAAAATCTTTTATTTGTTTATGGGAATCGTGCTCGAACAAATAATTGGAATAAAAATAAAGTATTCATTATTTTTAGTGGACCGTGTTATTTCCAAGCAGTGTTAAAATAAATTGTGTGTATTTACATTATAATATATATATATATATTATCGGCTTTGGAAAGGAAAAATAACGTAACCCACAGTATTTTCAAAACACCTTTTTTTTTGATAATCACAATGTATCAAACTTGATACACGTTCTAACAAAAAGATGTAAGCTGCAAATGCCGAATTAGTATCTAAATTTAGCTTTTAAGTTTGAAAAAATATGAGCTTGTGAAAATTAAAACCAAGAAAAAATACTGAAATAAGGTTTTTCCTAGTCAATTTCTTTAATTAATATTAGATTATGTCAATTAAACACCAGCTTGGAAGTCTCCGTGCACTTCAAGGTTGTGTATATTTTAAAATTTGCATACCGCCCAAAATCATCAAAACACGTTTGTTGTGCCTTCTATAAAATTTTCTATGTGTGGGTTATGTCCTTTTTCATTTCCACAATCAATATAATACAATGTAGTAATTACATGATTATAAAAAAAAATAGAATTGAAAAATCTCATTAGCAACCCTGTCATGGTTTGACTAACTTTGGAAGCACTATCAGGAGTATGGGTGTATGTAACTCGTACCCCAGAATAAGGGTTCACAGGGCCAGAGTGCGGAGAAGGTACACGCAATACAGCCTCAAGACGAATGGCGCCATAAAAAGCGGTGAATACTTTATGAAGTCTTGATTAAACACGGGATAGTCTACGAATGTTTCGCATTTTGATTAATATCTTCAACATGTAATTTCAAATAACATAAAACTTTATATTGAAATAGAAACAAAGTTTTTGTGCGGTGGTGAGTAATGGCATAAGTCGAATATAATCGAATCTATATAAATTAATATTGAAGACTGTAAGGTTGCTTTTGTGTAATCAAATATCGTAAACTATGCGAATCGATGTAAACAATTTCATTTAAATACTAAGCCATTTAAATTATTAACATTCGAAGGCAAAAACATTTTTATTATTTATAACAACATAATAACCAAGGTATCAGATAGCTTGAAGAAAATATTCGGGGGCAAAGATTTCCCCTTCTTGGCGTATATTATAATATCAAATTTTCTCAATCAAATGTCTACCTTGGGCCTTATTCCTCTATATTTAGAGGTCCAAAAAAGAGTAAAAATACATTACGAATGGTACAAGAAACCAGTCAAAATTGGTTGCATAATTCTTTACCTGTTTTAATTCTAAGGAATTTCTTAAAGCAACAGTGAAAAATTCATTAAATGTTTTGTCATCTTAGCAAAAACAGAGCTCAATGTCTCCTCGAAGAAAAATGACATACATATCTATTTTACACATTTTGATTTTCGTCAGAATGCAGCTTGTTTCACCAGATCTCCATTTTAATTATTAAACATGCACCATGTTCATTCAATGCAAAAAATATGAATATAAATTTAAACTTGAATCGTTCAACTTTTTACATTCATACAAGCTTTGTCACTAACTGCCAGAGTTTCGTCTTTCGGCATCTTCGGGCCTTAAAATAAAATAAATTTTTCACTTAGTTAAAAGCTATTGATGGCGACATGGATTAACTTTACTAATGATTTGCTTTTAATGGCGTTCAATTAGCTGGAAAATGTTTTCTTAAGCAAATAGTCTATGTAGGTTTTTGTGATTAAATGAGATTATCGTTAACATTGGAATGCTTACAGATATAAATAGTGGGTAATGTCCAGAATTGTATTTATTTTGATCGTTGGAAAATTTATAATTATTTTAGGAAATTTAATTATATTTACTTATTATACATAAAAATAGGGTAAAGTAGTAGGGAGTTTAAAAAAAATACCAGCTCATTTAAAATTGGCAAACAACTAAACTGTGCCTTATTGATTTCTAAAATTTCTTGGAAAAACAATTTATGTTCACCCGCGTTATGGTGTAAAATTTTAACTCATTTGTCCACGTTAAACAGGTGTCAAAGAACCACTCGTATAAACCATAATCAAATTGTCCTTGTGAACTCATAGTGATAGAAATCAAGATTTAAAAAATATTCTTTAGAATCACTTTAAAATGTACAGAAAAAGAGATACATTGTTTTTGTCGTTTAGAATTGATTGTGATGAGTTCATCACAATCAAAATTAAAGGTAGAGAAAAAAACGAATTTTGCGATCTTGTCCCACACACGCAGTCCATTTACGGAAGCGGGTAGAAATGACACCGAGTCATTTTCAATTATTCATATTCTTATTGCCGCCTGTGTGGTCGAGTGGTCAACGTCGTTGGCTCCAGTTACGGGTTCGAATCCCAGTACGGGCAGTTTCATAAATTGATTTTTCGAATCGATTTATGATTAAATCGATTGAAAAATCAATTTATGAATTTCTGCTCGAAGGCATGGATGTATGTGATGTTTTGAATTCTCCCCTCCTATCCATCCTATCCTTCGAACTATGGAGAGCGGCTAGCTAACCACTAGTCCTATCTTTCTATTCCTACTCTCTTTGGAAAAAGAGAGGATGAGCAACTGAGTAACAATCAGTTCTCGCAGAAACACTTCCGAAAAGAGTCCATATGCTACACATTGGTAGCGGACATGGTAAAAAAATAACCTATCTATTCTAATATCCTTGACGTATCTTAATGGCGAGGACGAGTAACAGAATAAATGTAACTTAAATAAAAACAGTTTCTACCTTATATTTCATATTGCCAAATCATCTCCGAGCTAATTATATTTTTATAGTCACCCTGAGACACAGGAGATATCATTTGAGAGCATGAACTCAGCAGACTGTGCAAAACGATAGACCCTATTAAGCTCCTAATATACCCCGAGAAGAAATAATAGGGCTCAAAATTTCCTTCAGCAACTTCGTTTTAATGGTTCTATTCTGCATAATAGTTTCCAGGCATGGTCCGTGAATTATTATAGCCCAAAGACACGTGGCTTGTTCTACGTTATCAAAGGCAAAAAATATGTTTTAATTGTTACATTTAAAATACCAAAAAAACTTCAATTGCGCATTACAAAGTAGATTCCGTTATCTGTGTGTAAAATCACAGACGTTTTATCTATTACATTGTATAATTATATTGGTCTTGAATAATAAATATATCTGCCTGTAACATATTTTCATTTTAAATATCAAACGGTGATTTGATGAAGAATTTTTTTTTATTATGAAACTAATTTTGTTGGCTAACTTATATTATTTACTAGCCGGATCCCGGCAAGCGTTGCAATGCCACTCAAAGAAAGAAAGTGTTTATTGAAGTGCATGTTTTCTTTTTATGTCGGTTTGATATTTGACGTTTGCTGCCGATTGTCTATAGCACAACACACCCGCCACCTAGTGTAAGTTAATTGTACTATAATCTTCGCGCAAGTGCAAGCATACGTTGTCAAAATGAACCGTATGGCAGACATACAAATTTGTGTGTGCAAAATGTTTTTTGTATGTAAGACCTAATTTTACTCTACCTATAACCTTCCCGGAAGTGCAAGCGAAAAGTTTGTTAAAGTTTTATTGCAATCAGATGAGCGTTGTGGCAACGCATAAAGTACGAATAAACAAACATTCATTTTAATATATTAGGTAAATCCAATAAAAACATATAATTAAAAGATGGCAATGCATACAATATTTTTTACATTTTTTTAAGTTTATAAGTAAAGTAAAAGTGAAATAGTAAGACAACAAAACTACGTTTAATTTAGTTGGGCCCATGGCACAGTGGTCAACGTCGTTGGGTTCCATACCGGACCAAAAGAGTCACTCGATGTCGAACTTCGAAGGCTGTCTAAAAAGATTTATCCTAGAGGGAGTGGTTAGGCAACCACTAGTCCTGTCTTGCACTGTTCTTTCTGTCCCTAATACTCTCTTAAGGTACCTTCGTTAGGTGGCCATGTGTTTCTTACTGGGAGCGGACATTGATAAAAAATTGAGCAAAATAGAAATACAAGAGATAATTTAAGCCCAAATTTGACAGTGACAGTGACCCTAAAGTGATAATTTAAGCCTTTTGAATTTAACTATATTCACAGTGTTATTATCTTTTTGGCCGAATATCTAGTGATATTTTTGCTAAAATAAAATTTCTGACAACAGTTTTTTAAGTGTTTAACGATGCTACGTTACGTATTTTTTTATAGATTTAATCGTCTTCAAGATAACGTATTCAGCTCGTTTGTATCGAATTGAACATGTTAGTGAATATTACACAAAATACTATTGCGATTAAATTTGATGCAAAGACCTTTTATTTAAATGTGTAAAAGAATCAGTGAAAAAAGGATAGCAAAAAGATAAAATTTCATTTGACCTACAGCTGTTGTAACTACACGAAACTGTATATTTTTATTTATTCAATAATATATTCCATTTTTCCTTTTTTTGCGATGTTTTTATATACAGCGCTGTTCCAACGACTTGGTTTCTTCAAAGGACATGCGCGTGTGAATTATAAATTTGGGTTCGCATCCCCCGCGAACAATATTTTCGTGTTTATTATCGACACGAGGTAACAGTAGGCCCGAAAAAAACTTATGGAAACGAATAAAAGCGCGTCTTTACGAGTCAACCTATTGCTTTTATGCTACATTTTATAACGTATAATCGATCTTTTTGAATGTTTAAAATAACTGAATATATACTTTACATAGATTCGGCGATAACTCTATGGAAATTCATTTAACATACAAATAAATTTGTTTAAATTGTTATTCCACTTATGTTATTGTGTTCAGACTACAGTGTTTTGTTACTTCATTTTGAAGTTGAAATTTACTATTGTTAAACGCTTAGCTTTATTGCTAAACCAAAAAAACGGACAACGAATATTTTTTTTAAAAATAAAATTAATAAAAATAACTATGCATTTTTTTAAATGAAAAATCGTGGTTATTTTTCGTGATTACACATCCGTGATACAAACACTTATTTTCTTCATTGGAAAAACAATTGAACATTATTTTACATTTTAAATGATCAAATCAAATGATGAATAGTTTTTGGAAAATCGTTTTTTTTTGTCCGACTCTACCAAGCAGTTTTCGTAACAAATCTTCCGCTGAGAAAAATTAAATTCAGAGTTTATGTTGTCCAAATTGGTACTGGAATAAATATATACTACATGACAAGTATTAGCTTAAAACTTATCCATGAATGAAGGAATAATAAATAATCATAAAAAATATTTTTGGTTACCTTAAAATCTGATGTAATTAAAATAAATAATAATGATGTTTTTTTTTTAATCCATGTTCACTCCATAGTAAGAGCAATTAGTTAACCACTATTCCTGTTCTAGTTCTGTCCTTCTATCCCTACTACTTTCTTATAAATCGAGAGGTTGAGCGACTGAGTAATAATGATGTAATGGTTTTATAAACAAGCTAGAAAAGAAAATCAACTTAATTGTTTTATTGCATTAGCGACTTTAAAACACGAATTAAGATGGTACACGCAACAGTTTGAAACGTCTTTCGTTTTTGTAATAAATGTTATTCGTGTTATAGGAAAGACCTCTTAATTTAATATACTCATTCATTACATTTAAAGTGGGTAATTACTACGGCAATTCAATAAATACTGAATTACATTTAGTATAATTAAGAGTAACGATTAAGATAAAGCACAGCTAAGGGTCTGTTATAAATTATAAACTTAATGTTTAATTAGTTTGGTTTTTTTAATCGCCGACTCAGGTCAAATTTAGAAATATTTCTTTTCAACTTAATTTGATTAGTGTAACTTACAGTTTCACTCGTAAAAGACAGTGTTTCTAAAAACAAAAATATGCCACGGCCTGCTCAACCTGAACAAAACTTTCAAGTACCCCCCGAAAAAAGATTAGCCGTCAAAATCATTATTAGACATTAATTATTGCTACTTATACACATTTGTTTATATTTTAAGGCATGTACAAAAACGGAACTGACTTATGTACAATTTTTTTGATAAAATTATAAAAAAACAGCACACATTTGAAGCCTGCAAAATAAATTCAAAGATATGAATGCCGTTGTATGTTTTTAAATAAAAAATCAATCTGGTTCAGTACCAGAAATTCAGAAAAGTCACTGCGGAAAGACATAAACTGTGATACGGTAAAAAATATCAAAGTATTTAGTTATACATTTTTTTTAAATCAGTTTATAGCTATTTCGGATTATGCCGTCGTCAGAACGATTACAATAGAGTTCTACCAAGAAAACGACAAATAAATTAATAGATACGCTGTGCTTATTTTTTTTATTAAAAGTAATGATGAAAATGCTGTTTCACATAAGTATGTTTCTCATTGTACATTTATATTAAATAAAGAAATTAATGGTTATCAGGTAAAAAAAAATGTTTTTGCGCGAATTTGAAGATCAAATTTTATATACATTTTTTGAAACAACTTATCAAATTACATATATGAAAATGAAATTTATTTTAAGTTTTTTTATACGCGTCAATTTCTGATATAAATAAATAGCGTAAAAAAGGATCGGGTGTATTTATAGTAATATATAAAAAAGGTTTTTCCACGTTTCTTTTCAAATGTATCAAGGACTTCATGCAGTTAAAAATAATACTGCAGTATGAAAAACATCGTTGTTTTAGCCGCCAACTCACACAGCCTTTCAGGAAATAATAAGTCATAAGTTCTTATATAAGGCTTCACGGGCAAGGCCGCTGTTATACTTACCGAGTGCAATATTTCGTATTACAAAAGAACTCTGTAAAAGTGCCTAAGTAACATTACAAAACGAGCTGAAATAAATAAATATATGAGATTATTTTGTTAATGTCTATTTACTTCTGAGGGTTTTCCTAGATAAATATAATCAGTGCCTTTTTCCCGTGTAACGAGATGGAACGGGTTTCCGGCAACCTTTTTGGCATTTTTAATGTTATAACTCTAAATTCAACTATAAATTTCCAAGATTAAAAACCATACCAGGTTCATAGACTTACACTGTAACCAGAAGCAGGGGTGTCTGAATGCTTCATTCATGTAGTTCGTTTTCTGTTAATTATAATAATTATACGCGCTGGAGCACATTTTAAAAATTTTCTATGCTTTAAAATACGTTGATCAGTGGTCTACCGAAGATAGACATGGCTTTCATGGCGGATCTCACAGATTCAAGTCCCATTACAAAGTAAATTTTCTTTAATCGATTTTATCGACTTCTGTTCGAAGGCATGAGTGTTTGTGATATGTAAAATATTTACTTTATCCCTTCCAATCCTAAAGCTAACGGGTAAAAGCGAGAGCGATAAGTTCCTCCATTAGCAAGCTATATGCTCTACATTAATAATATACGTAAATTAGAAAAAAAAACTTTAGTAAAAGAGTTGAAAGGAAGTGAGTTACGGCACCTTTTTTCTAAACAAAAACACTGAATACAGTGAAACCCTGATCTCCCGTTCTCGCAATATTCGTGTTCCCGCATGGATCGTTTATTTATCATAGTCCCGGCCAAACACCCATAAGAACAATGATAAATAATCCCGCATTAATCGTTCCCCGATTTACCGATTTATTGTCTAAATATTATGGTTCCGTCACAAATATAATCCCGATTGACCGTTTTTGTTGAATATTTATCACTTTTCATGTATATTTTTAGTTTTACCTCGCATATAGTTTGGCAATTTCTTTCTAACTCACAATTAAAATGTCTAAATGAAGAAAACTAGAACTCTATTTGAGAATCCAAAAACAATTCAGGACGTTGAGAAAAACGAGTCGACAAAGCAAAAAGAGTTAACTTAGAAAAGTATGTCAGTTTGAAAAGTCTCTGTTTAAATTGCCAAACTGCAAATAAGTAGCTTAGTATGTATTAAGAAATTTATATAAGTATATTGTACATATAATATTCTTTTATAAAAAAGGGTTTTTTAATAATTAATCATTTATTTTGGTATTACAGTGGAACTTCGATTCTACGTTTTTTAATGAAGCGTAATAAATGAACGAATAATGCGGGAAACCGATAATGCGGGATATCTTAAAATAATACCAAAACAATGTTTAATTTTCAAAAAACCTATTTATTTATTTCACTATTTATATTAAGGAATGAATAAATATACTTTAAAATTGTTTAATACAAACTTAGTAGTCTATTGCAGTGCAGTTTAGCACTTAAATTTTAACAAACACCCTTCAAAATCGCATACATTTCTAAGTAAACTCTTTTTTGCTATGTCGACTCCTTTTTCTACAGATTTTTTTCCCAATGTCTTGAATTGTTTTCAACTTCTCAGTTAGAGTTCTAGTTTTCTTCATTTAGGTATGTCAGTTTTGACTTTTGAGTTGCGATGTAAGACTATTTATGAGTGCAAAAAAATATTCTACAAAAACGGTTAATCAATAGCGAGAACGGTAGATCGGGGTTCCACTGAAAAAAAAACGCAAAACGAAATGCGAGGCGGGACTATTTATGAAAAATATTCAACGATAACGGTCAATTAAGATAATATTTGTAACGGGACCAAAATATTTAGACGATAGATCGAGGAAAACGGTAAAGCGGGGAACGATTAATGCGGGATTATTTTACATTGTTCTTATGGGTGTTTGGCCGGGACTATGAAAAATAAACGATCCATGCAGAAAAACGAACAATACGAGAACGGTAGATCGGGGTTCCACTGTATTTGAAGATTTCCCGCATTTTTCGTTTGTTTATTACGGTCCCTTGGAAAAAAATACAATCGAGGTATAGTCAATCGTTGAGTGAAATTGCTCCTGGATTTTAGTTTTATGTGGTCGAGTGGTCAACGTTGTTGGTTACGGCTACAGAGGGCCCGGGTTCAAATCTCGGAACGGACAGTTTTATAAATTGATTTACAATTTCTGTTCAAAGGCATGGATGTATATGATGTCTTGAATTCCCGCCTCTCACCCATCCTATCCTATGAACGGGGCGTATCGAGAGCGATACGATAGCTTACCACTAATCCTGTCCTAGCCCTGTTCTTCTATCCCTACTCTCTTTGGAAAAAGAGAGGTTGAGCAACTGAGTAACAAGCAGTTCTCGTAGAAACACTTCTGTTGAGATAAACTCCATTAGGAGTCCATATACTTTACATTGGGAGCAGACATAGTTTTAAAAAAAAAAAAGTTCACCTACACAATATTTCAATCCAAAATAATAACGAAATCAAAACCATTGGTGAGTTTTTATTTGTTCAATTCCTTGAACATAAAATAATATGTCTGCCGACAGTGTATGTATTTTTCTCGCAATTCAAAATACAGACTCCCAATTGCTCTTTGTCTGCCAATATTGTATTTTTATTTTCATAACAGATATGATATTCATACTCGTATGCCGTCTCGGAAGAAATATCTGCAATGTTTTTTTTTTAACTTCTACTGCGAAGGTTGAAGCGAGATTGCAATTTACAGATCGGAGAAATAAATACACAGGAAATATATTTTCGCTTTTTTTTTCATTAATATCTTGCAGTAGTATTTATTTTTATTTTCAAAAAGCAATCCCATTCGTATAAGCCGGTTTTTTAAAGATATTCGTACGTTGGTCGATCGTTCGTAAGAAAATTATTATTATTTGAATAGTGTATAATCAACTAATCAATCTATTAGTTAGATCTATTTACTATTTTTTGTATTTATTTATTCCGTCTCAAAGATGATTGCCACTAAACAATAAGAATACTAAGAAACAGATTTCAAAATTCTGACGAGTCAAAATAAAAAAAGTGTATTGATTGACTTGGCATTTACTTGGTAGAACTCCATTATAAAAGGGTAAAAAAACATCGGCGAAATAGCTATCAACTAATAAATATAAAGACTGTAGAACTCAATACGTTGCTATTCTTACCCTATAATAAAGTCTGTAATTGAATATATGATAACAAATGATTTTCGTATTCAAAACCACTTGTTTGTGATACTACTCTCATTGTTAAATCATGTATTATTTCAATGTGGATTATAGGACATAGAATGATAGTATTATATTTAGGTATTCAACTTGTTTGTTCCACGTAATTTTGTTCTGTACTTTCAGACGACAAAGAATGAACAAGTCTCATACAAAATCAATTTAATTAATTATTAATACGTACATAATCAAATTTGAATTGTTTTAATTTTGTACTTTTCCATGAGTTTTGTCGCTAACGACCCGGGTTTCGCCTTTCGGCATCTTTAGGCATTCCAAGTGCACGGATGTACTTGAACTGACTCATGGAAACTCATGGAAAAGTACAAAATTCAAACAATTCAAATTTGATATTGAAATTCCATCAAGCACCCTCAGTCCAAATACTTAATTATACGTACATAATCAGTAAGCTTTCCGGGTCTGTACACCCATACATCGCTATACGGAAGCTCTTTATACGGCATTTCGCTATAACGGCCCTCTTCAATTAAGGCACGTTTTCGATTTTCGGCCTAAAATGTTTCGCTATAACGGCAAAAAAAAGGCAAAACATTTTGGATCTAGCACATGATCTCGGCTTTGAAGATTTGAACGTGATGTGCTTAATGTACTTGAAGCTGACAGGGAACCCCTTTCATATGAGTAACTCATTCAGTTGCAACCATAACCGCTACTCGATGAAGAGGCAGAGCCTGTTGTATCCAAACAGCTAACATCAAAAAATTTGTGGAAAGCCTTTTCCTATTTCGAACAAAGAATAAACATCCTCCTTAAAAACGATCCTGACGTCGAACGTAGCGCTAAATTTTCTCGAGGAATTAACTCAGCCATTAGCTGTTATAAATCACTGAAGAACGAATTAGTCAATGAGGCAAGACAAACAACGTTGGACATTTTTTTTAAGCCAGGCCCTTCCTTACCAGCGAAAAACGACAGTGATCTGCAGGTTACCATTTCTTCATCGTTTTCAGATTAAAGCCATTTAAAAAAAAATGTATGTATACATACACATATTTTATGTAACATGAAGTTGTTTCATTTTTGTTTCATGTATTTTTGATTTAAATGAAATAAAAAATTAAATAAAACGATAAAATGCATTTTGAATGATAAACCATGCTACATATTTAAAAAAATTGGAACCGATTCCATTGAGTTTGTATTAGAATAATTGATTCCTCATACAGCTTTTCGCTTTGCGGCCAAGTTTCGTGGAACGTATCTAGGCCGTAAAGTGAGGTATGGGTGTATTCGAGTATCCAATCCCATTACACGAAGTTTCACAAATTATTTTTTAAATCGATTTATGGGTTTTGGTCTAAAGTATGGGTGTCGGGGATATCTAAATTTCCATTCCACTCAACTTACCCTTAAAACAGAACGTAGCTAGAGTAGTTAGCTAAACACTTGTTCTGTTCTAGCTCTTTGCCAAAAAATAAGACGAGCACAAAAACACTCATATTGGTTAATTTTGAAAAAAGTTTTGTTGTTCATTTTGACTCGAACAGAGCAGTTATAATTACTCCACCTTAATATAGGAAAACTTTAGTTTAGTATCATTTTGTAATATTGTTTACAATATCCTGTTTATACAATTGTTTTCACTATTTTCATTAAACCTTTTTGTGAAACTTCTAAAACCGAAACAAACCGACTTTGTGGGTATATTAAGATTCGGAAACTGTGGTTTTTCTAATGTCGGTTTTTGTGTAATCCCTAATTCCAACTATCTAAAAACGTTCACGAACAAAAGTTTACGTCAGCATTTAAGTGAAATGTCAGACCGTCTCATTTACCATTGCTTGATTAAATCAAACAGTAATTGTAAAAAATCATTAGTAATGAGAAAATATTTTGTAGTTAGCTTCATATATATGAGTATTCATATATAGCGGTGCTAAATTAAGTTAAAACATAAGTCTGACCAGGCCGAAATATCTATTTACAATAGCTAATATATGTTTATTAACTGAATAATTTGACCTTATTTATCATTAATTAATACAGGGCTGTGGAGCAATGCTTCCTCTTAGACAAGAAATAAGCTGCGCGGAAATTTCATAGGCTACGAGGACCTATAAAATGTTAATTGAATAACTGTCTTGTAGTGCGCGAAACCTGGAATGAGTGCGCGGGGTCTTCCCAACTGCTGCGCGGCCGCGCGCGCGCGCAGCTTAGAGGGAAGGTTGCTGTGGAGTAGTGTAAAAAAAGACGACTCCGACTCCAGCTTTAAAATAAAAAACGACTCTGACTCCAAAGAAATTTTTCAATAATTTAATTTTAACTTATATATGTATGTATTCCATCAGATCATCTTTAGTCAGTCAAGCATGCAATGTCAACACTATTGAAATTGCATATGGACTATCGTGGTTTGGATACACATCATTAAATATATATATTTAATAAATGTTTCGAGCAGTTCATTTTTCATGACTGACGCCGACTTCATAGCTCTGGATTTTTAATAATATTATGTACAGAATACAGATAGACGATTAGATTTCTAAATCCTTGCCAAGTTAAATTTTTCACGTTTTTTATATAAAACGCGGATAGTAATTATATAAAAAAATAATTCATATTGTATATGTGTGTCATTCCGTGAAATGTTAACAGTAAATTAAATTTCGAAATAAACAAAAAAAAGAAGATTTTCTTTGATTGAAAACAAAGGACAAAATAGTTTCTTACAGGAACGAATGATAAAAAACGATCAAAGGCATGTTTCAATAATAACAATAAATATTCTTGGTATATTAAATTTGTTTTCAACGTTATGGTAACCTTTGATGTATTTGCGCTTAAATATTGATAACTTAATATCCATTAAAACTTCATTTTAACAATTTCCTTGCGTAGTTACAAATTCTACGAAGGGCTTCGTTTTCGTTTCAGTGGTGTGTTGCGTACAAAATAGACAACAAAATTGTATCTGATTTATTTTCCATACACATCCATTATGATATCTACATAAGTAAAGTGCTTATCAAGAATGAATGGCACTTGGCAAAGAAATCTATACTTGTACTTGCTAAATATGTACTTGCTTTATTTGTCTGTACTCACTCACGTCCACGTGGAGTATGTTCACATATTAAGAAATACATACCATCGAACAATAAAGCTCTTCAAAATGGCATCACCTTTGAAAAGCTGTTTATTTACATTAGAAGGAGAAACTGTACCTGTTTAATAGTTTCTTTCGGCTTATGTAAGGCCAAAATGAGTAATCTGTCTAACTTAAGATTTCGACTGTAGGTGCTTGGTGAAATTTTAATATTAAATTTGATTCGTTCAAATTATGTACATTCACACAGATTTTGTCACTAATGACCTGGGTTTCGCCTTTCGGCATTTTCAGGCGTTCAAATGCACGGATGAACTTGAACTGTCTGTTCTTTAGTGACAAAACTTGTGCAAATGTACATAATTTGAACGATTCAAATTTGTTTTTGTTTTCATTTTTGATTTTTGAAAATCGTCTACATTAATTATTTAAACTATTTATTGCAAACACGCTATATATATATATGCCAATATTCATTCTCATCATTCATATATTTTTTAAAATTATTCAAAAGTGTCAAAGATTATTTTCGTGTTTTATAAAATCGAAATCATTTTGTATAGAATTCGACACCAAAGCGAAAAAAATACTTTACCCATTACTTTGCGATGTCTTAAATAATCATCCCCAATCAAAATCAAAGACAATTTCAACCCTTGTAAAGTTGACATTTTATATATTGACAAAGCTTATTAAAGTGTTTAATATGAAAAGAGGCTTTTAAAATGTCCGATACAATGTAAAATAAAAGCGAAACCTTTGCAGAGGCTATCAGGAATATTTTGTTGCCAAAACTTTTTTTTCTTCGTCATTTTTTCTAACGTCTTTAAGCAATCAGTTTTGCATCTGTAACTGGTACAGATTCTCAACTAAAATAATGGATTAAAAAATAAACACTTTTGTTGTAATAATTGTACATTTTTTAACAAATATAAAGTGCGGGCTTGTTCACCACGAGTATAAATACAAGAATATTTATATAAAATTAAGTAAGACTTATAAAAAAGTGTAACAAACCATTCATGAGAGAAATTTTGCAAAAAATTATAATAAAA
Organism: Himalopsyche tibetana; assembly: GCA_030503985.1. Lineage (NCBI taxonomy): Eukaryota > Metazoa > Arthropoda > Insecta > Trichoptera > Rhyacophilidae > Himalopsyche > Himalopsyche tibetana. Next base: position 36,046,619 of record JAPJYX010000014.1, on the reverse strand, counting down.
TCATGCAAATTGTAAACAAATGAAATTTAATTATCTATAGATTATATGTACACAAATCTTAATCAAATAATAACTTTCAATCAAAAAATAATTAGGTAAGAAAATATACTTGGTTGTTTTTGTCAATCTACCAAACGCATACAATGTCGTGATTTACAGCAGCGGTTGGCACACTTCAGAACCTTACAGATCACTGAATACATAATTTTAAATCCCGCGGACCACCTGTAAGATTTTTTAAAAATACATAAAATGCACCTAGTTCATAAAATAAAAACATTGATTGCAACCAAATTATTAAAACTCAATTATTGCACAAACATTCTAAAAACAGAAAAATTAAAGATTGTTTTACATTTCTCTCCGGGCCACTACCTTTACGACTGCTAGCATACAGTAAGAAAAACAGAATTTCGTTTTTTTATTACAAATTTTTTATGTTCAAACAGTGAATGACTCCTTTTTCATGTCTATAAGAAGTAACGTGTCTTCTATGATAACAGTGAAACGTTTGAAACGTTTCTCAAATTTTGTCAATCCCGGGATTTCGAGATCTCAAAATTGGATGGGATCCCGGGATTGGAGGCCCTAGTTAGCATCGCAAGAAACAAATATTCAACAAAATCAACCATTTTAACTCAAAACTGCAATACAAAGCGAGAGCCTTACTACAGACACATAGTTTTAAGTTCACTAAGTATAACAAGTGATTTACTCTTGTAGCAAGTGATTTACTCTTGTATATAGCATAGTTTCATTGCCAAAACCGAGCATAACTTAAAATACGCTTTTTTGTAGTTAGACCCTTGTATTAAGCTATGTATTATATTCATAATAATATAAATATCAAAAAAATTATGCTTTTATTGATAGAAAATAAATTATTACTTTTTATTGTCAAATAATACCGAGAAGGTAAAAAACAATTGTCAAAAAGTTTGCCAATATAGGTATATCGGTAATTGGCAGCTCAACATTAATAATACATCGCTCACTTATTGACAAGTTTGAGAAGCGTTTCTCTAAAAAGACATCAGTTACAGTCTGGCATCTTTTTCAGGTACAATAAAGAGATTACCATTGTGACGTCACAAAGGAACGGCTAAAAAATTTCACCCAACTCACACAATCGGCCATTTTTCTCGAAAACCCCTCAGTAGAGAAAAGTGTCACAAAATTGAAAAAGATATAAAAAAAATCGTCTTATAATATCTATATATTGTACGATAATAATAAATTATAAAAAGTCTTCTTTTCAAATAAATGTAATACTCTTGTGATGATATCACAGATGAGAGTACCATTATAATAATGTTTCAAATTTTGTAAAAGGTTATATAAAAGTAAAGATTTTTGATTAGAGATTTTTGTATTGTTATTTGAATATAAATAATATAAAGAAAAATACTTCAGTCAAGTTATAACAAAAGGCGACATGTTTTAATACTCTAAAAAGATGAAAATATATCATTATTACTGATCTACAGTACGTTTTAAAAGAATTTTCTTAAAAAATATTTAAAGCAGATTATTACTAAAAACTTTGGGTTCCTCAAAAAACGATGAATGCAGAAAGACAACCAATACAGCAATAAATGCGGTAGAACAATAAATTTAGTTTCCACTGTTCTTTGAAGTCTACGTTGCTGTTGGGCTGTTATAAATCTTCGTTGGCTGTGCGTAATTCAAACGTACATACGGAGTTCGATAAGAATTCATACAATAAGGAATAGGGAGCTAAGTAAACTTACTGTAGAATATTACAGAAAAGAAAAGCGATTGCAAACATAATACAATTAACAATCCTTTTTCAGAAGAAATTTATTGTTTTGCAGAACGATAAACATAACTAATTACATAACATCAATTCCTTTTTCTTTTGAATCTACTTCATAGAAAACATAACTAGTCTGGAACTATTTATTTCCATCAAATATACGTTGACAGTTGAAACATTATTGTTGAACATTTTCAAAGCCCTTTCCAGTGTTATCACTATTGGCAGATTGGTTCTACATACAGCCAAGTTGGATATTGCGGCTGCATACACATAACCACCCGTTATGTGTATGCAGCCGCATTTTCACGGCCGCCTTCCATAACGTAATGCGATAAAAAAAATATTCCTCATATGATTGACCCGATACAGAGCTGCACGGGACATATATTTTAACCATGCACTGTTGTGCGCCAGTCTCCGATCCCAGGATCAAGGATACCGACCAATTTTTGCGATCCCGTAATCCCGGGATTCACTATAACACGTGAAAAAAGTAGAGTTAAAAAACAGCACTGGAATCACTGGCAGAGGTTTTTTTTAAAGGATGGAGCAAAAACAAAAAAGATCTGCGACTTTTGAATAATTGTAGAATCTGTCAATTCGTTTCTTCGTGTTGAGAAAAGTTCTGGACACTTTTAACTGTACACTTTTTCCGGCAATGATCTCAACCAATTGTGGTATACTATTGCAAGAAAGGTTCGGCATTGGATGCCTTTTTACAAATTAGTACAAATAATATAAAGTGATCAACAACATCATCGATGATCATCAATCATGACGAATATAACTTTAATGCTTGAATTGTCATGTTGCCTGTAATAAGCCGAAGCAAGAAATTTCTGTTGTATTTTTTAAATATTTGATAAATAAATTAAGGAAAATTTTGACTGGTCAAACCAAAGACATGGCATCACGATGCAGCGTGATTCATTGTAATTAGTAGATATTCTGACCATGGGTGTGGCGTGGCCAATTTGACATAACAACGCAAAGTATAAAATCATTACATTTTTCTATGTATAACGAATTTATCTACTTTCTACTTACATAATTAGTTCAGCAAATGAGAAGATGGCGTGTAAAAAATCTAAGAATAAAATAATGTATGGATTGAGTGAAGTCATGCGCATGTTTTTTAACTTGTATAATAATACAATTATTCAAAATAATCATAACATTTTTTTAGCGCATAGTTTCAAAACCTATCTAACTCCAAAAACCAAAATGGTTGACAAAGGCAAAAAACAGTAAGTTTTTTAAAATGCGTTTTCTCTGTATTTAGAGCGGTTTTAAAATCGGAAATTTATTGAATGAGTAGATATTGAAATAGAGAACAAGTTGGCATCAAATTTTGAAAAAAAAAAACAAAAATGGTCTTTAGGTAGGTTTTGAAATTGATTTTAACCGTATCTGAAATACATATTAATTCAAAAAATTGAAATAGGAAGGAGTTAATTGTATATCGATTGTTATGTGTAATATTTATAATTTGATCGATGCTTTTCTTTGTATGAGCCCGTGAGAGGTAAAGTGAGCCAAGCGGTATTTTAGAACACAATGAGTTAGATGCGTTTTAATATTCTACATGTCTTAAAATATCATAAAAGTGAAGTAAACTCTAGTGTTATCTCCCAAAAATAAAAAATACAATCCACCGAAAAAATAAGTTTTACCATTTTACTAATTGGTATCTCTTCATCTCTCGTTGGCTCATATATTGGTTATTGAAGTAAATATTTTTATTTATTTTTGTTAATAACATAACAGCTACAATTTTCTATTTTTTTTTAATCCATGTCCTCTTTACATTCTCCTCTCAACAGAAGTTTTTCTATGATAACTGAATTGCTCAACCTCTCATTAAATTCTAAAAACAGAAAGAAGCTATTTGCTAATCACTAGCCTAATCATTTTTCTCTACTCTCTTTGAAAAAGAGAAGCTAGATAACTGAGTAAAAAGCACTTGTCGTAGAAAACTCATCTTGATATAAACTTGTATATGGCAAGGTGTCTAGTTACAAAAAGCGTAATATATACACTTTGTAAAAAATATGTGCGTATTTAACGCGCATGGTGTGAGCAAATTAATATATTCCAAAACTCAATATAGGCTTCCGAAAAAAAATATTAAAAATCTTAATTAGCGACATATTTTTGGATCGGAATACTTCATATCCGATTGATTCTGGTTAGGTTATCTAATCCCGGAAGCTTTTTGTGATACCCCGGTACCCCGAGATTGGCCACTCAACATGAAATCGTGAAATTTGGAAAAAGTTTTCGTGTCGTAATTTTATTATTTCATTTCCAATTACAAACACCCAGGATCGCGATTAGCGACCATACCAATCCCGGGATTTCGGGATCACAAAATTGGCCGGGATCTCAGGATTAGAGAGCCTAATTCTAGCATCTGGTATGCATAATTTATTTTGATTATATTATTTAATTGTAAGGTTTATCAGATGATGTTTACGATGTGTTTGATTATTATTTAATGATTGAATATAATAGAAAAAAAAACAATTTTAACTTTAAACAATCAAATTTGAATCGTTCAAACCATGTACATTCTCACAGATTTTGTCACTAACGACCCGGGTTTCGCCTTTTGGCATCTTCAGGCGTTCAAGTGCACGGATGAACTTGAACTGACCCGGGTCTTTAGTGACAGAGAGAACCCGGGTCGTTAGTGACAAAATCTGTGAGAATGTATAATACATAGTTTGAACGGTTCAAATTTAATATTGAAATTCCACCAAGCACCTTCAGTCGAAATCTTAAATTGAAACAATCAATTTGTATTGAAATAGAAAAACCTCGTTTGCGGAAAATATTTAAATGTGTACATATCGTTTTTTGTAACTATACGCTTGGTAGTGGACATTAGTTTTAAAAAAAGGTTTGATAAATTGTTAATATTAAAAATTAAAATACTAGAAAATTCACAAATGTGCAGAGTTAAAATAAAGGGAAAATACGTTTTCAAAAACTCCATTGTTTGATCAACCCGAATGGCAGAAGAAAATAATTCAATTAAATTTCTCAATAGTAATAGAAAAAGCGAAACAACTAGACGTTTTAAATCGCTGAAACAAAAATATAAACGAAAGAAATAAATCAATTTAATTAAATGTTTCAGAGAAGTTTCGAATTTATTTTGCACAGATGTCGCAAGTCAATTGGAACGATTATATATCAAACTCCATTCCGGTGTAAGTCACTTTTTTTACAATCTTACTGTAAGTCATTTTGAACATTACATTCGCGTTAAGCTGTTTTGAAACTATACTGAAACGAAATATGTACGTACTCTAAAAGAAATTAATAAAAACATATGAGATTTTTTTAATATTCGTTATAATAAAGCAAAAAAAATCCTATTGTGTAAGGAAAAAATGTTTTGTCTTTGTTGCTGTATTCTCTTATACGCAAATAAGGGAAAATATTTTTCATAAAAACAAGATTATCAAACAATTTTTAAAACGTATTGTATTTTTTCAAATTCGGAATATTTTCGACAAATCTGTTAAGCTTTGAATATTTTTTTTTATGCAGATTATCAAACAAAAGAGCTGGTTGCTGGAAAAAACAACAACGTATTATAAAAGCCGCTTTTAATGTGTTCACTGCCAATTCGTGATAAGAAAGTATTTTATAAAAAAATAAAATACATTTTTACTAATTTTGTACTAATGTTCGTAGGGTAATGGTCAACGACGTTTGCTTTATAACATAGCTTACAAGCTCGTTTCTCAGTACGAACAGCAAGTGATTTCAATTGATTTCTGTTCGAAGGTTCTTGTGATGTCTATAAAATCCTTCCCACCCTTCCATGTCTAAAAAAACGAAACGTAGTTAGTTTGATTTACTCACCACTAGTCCTACCTTAAGATTATCGTTTCTATCTCTACTCTCTTCGAAAAAAAGGTTGAGTAACTGAGTAACAAGCTAGTCTGATAGAAAAACCTTTGTTATGATACTTTCGTTAGGAGGCAATATGCGCCAAATTGACAGCGGGCATAGATTTTTTTTTAAAAATCAGCATTATTTATTACAGACTAGTTTTGCTCATCGGGAGTATTATCAACTGATAAAAGATAAAACGATCTAGGGTTATTTATACAAAATTAAGAAAGACTAACAACACGAAACATTTGATCGAATATTGAAAGAAAGAATAATATTAAAATATAAAACAAAACTATTAATTTAATATCGATCTATATTATCATGATAAAATATACTTTTTTAAATCCATGTCCGCTCCCAATGTGAAGCATATGTTCTCTTTGTGGAGGTATCTCAACAGATTTTTTCAACGAAAACATCTTGTTATCTTGTTGCTCGACCTGTCTTTTTTTTCGAATAAAGTAGGGATAGAAAAGGTAAATTTAGGACAGGAATAGTAGTTAGCTAATCGCTCTAGCAACGCCCCATTATTTCAGGATTGGAAGAAAGGGATGGATTTTTTAGATATCACAATTATTCATGTATTCAAACAAAAATCGATTTAAAAAATGCTGTTCGTAATGGGATTCAAACCTGCGAGGTCCAGCATGGAAGTCATCGACGTTGATCACTGTGCCAGTGACGACGAATATATGTTTTTGAACGTCTTATTACTTTTAAAGTTGCCAAGTGGATATATTTATTTTCTCTACACAAAAAATAATGTTGTAATAGAAAAATACGCAAAATAAAATATCATTTTCCGAGAGCATTGTTGTTTTCATTTTGTACACTCTCCTCTCAATTATATAAATATCGTTTTTTGCGCAGTTCTTCGTTTTTAACGCAGCTGATGCCGGCTTAATATACATGTACTATCACATATGTAGATATATCGTCTTACTTACCCAGTGGCGTAACAAACGTTAAACTTAAGGTTTCAATAACGGTATATCCGAAGCAAGGATCCTGGTATTTTTAATGTTTATTCAATACTGAAATACTGATTTTCAAAATAAAAAAATACAGACATTTCGGTTAACAATCAAATTTTTAACAATTACAAAAGTTGCTTGTGATGAATTGAAATATTTTAAAACTGATAAAAAATGTATCAATATTGACAGGTTTCTAGATTCATCATCACTGTTTTAAACAACCGTGATAAGAATCCTTATAGCACTCAACGTTGTACCCACCACCACCTAAAGTTATTTATTACAAAATACAAGTCGGTGTTTTTCCTTTTTTTAATGATAATTAATGTTCATATATCAAGGGCCGGGTATCAAAACTCATAATATCCATGTTTGTTATTTTTAAGATAAGTATACCAAAAAGTACTTCATACATCACTATATATATTATCAAAAAATAGTTGGGTATTAAAATTTACTTTAAACACTGTTAAAACCATTGCCAAATATTACTATCGGTGACTAAGCTCACATTTTTAAATGATCAATATGATATGGTTAGAAAGAAACAATCGGCGATCAGTATTTTTCATGTTGAAATAGTAGTATATTGATTGACTTGGCATTCACTTGATAGAACTACATTTAAATATGGTAAAAATAGCCACGTATTTAGTTCTACAGTTTTTATGTTTATTAGTTGATTGCTATTTCGGCTTTCGCCATTGTCAGAGCTATGATTAAACTGATATTTTTCTCTGCTATTTATACGGGATCCGAAGAGATAAACAAACCCTTGTAATGTAATTAATAAAACATATCAGTGTAATTCAGTGATGCACAACCTTAGCGGGCCGCACTAAAAAAAATATCGTGGGTTCGGGCCGCAAATAAAAAATGATTTAAAGTACGCTCAATCCCTTTTTATACGGAACATATGTACGTTCAATGTAAAAAATCCCTTAAATCGTGTAAAAAATCAAGTGAATAATAGGTTCCATTATATTATTTTGACCGTGTTATTTCGAAAATAAATAAACCATTAAAAAAAAGGATTATGAGTACTTGCTTATTAAAAATCGTTTCATTGTAAAATATTTATGTTTCATTTATATGCAATTTATAAGTTTATGCGTTCTTGGTCTTTGTTAATTTTTAACTATTTTTTTTAATTTGACATAATATTTGTAAGCCTGTTTCTATGAACCGATTTATTCTCCTTCATTGAAGAAAAAGCTTGCTTACATTTGTTTAATACATGTTTTACGTGACAAAAATATGTTTGAGAAAGAAATTTAAGGGCCGCCACAAAATTCAAAAATGGCCACGATTTGTGCATCACGGGTGTAATTTATCTTAATTTACATTGAAAAGTCCCACATTTTATAGTAACGAAAAATTGTGCTCCTGTGGCTTTTTGCGATATTCTGTTAACTCAATATTTTGACTGACTCCCCATATATGACACCAACAATTCAAGTACGGATTAATCTATACAAACCTTTCAGAATCCATATTGAAGAAGGATCGTAATCTCGTTCGTGATAATTAGTTTTCCCGTGAACAGATGTCACCTGCAAGTAGAGAAAATCAGAAATTAATAAACTGACAGCATAAAGATTTGCTCTTGTCATAAAACGTGTTCGTGAGAAATTCGTAAATATCAATCACCCGTAGAAAGGATTACGGCTTTATTAGGTTATATATTTGATTAATATTATATTTGGATCATAAACCGATATTTTATTAGAATAATCGTGGTAATTCAATTAATGTTACTTGATGTTAACAGTTACCTGAGATATATCATAAATAATACCGGTAGCTATTTTAGTAACTTGTCTTTGACACAAATTTGATGGAACAAATTCATTCTCATATATTTGAGGAGCAAACATTCAAAAAGTGTTTTGTCACAATTTTTGAAAAATGCCGTTTTATATCAATTCTGACAGTCCATAATAAAACCTATGAATGGAAATCAAAATTAGTGTTTAAAAAGGTTTTTTTTCGTATAAAAATTAAATCATAAAGTTGACACATTCAAACAAACTGTCACTTTTGCAACACTTAAATCGTCATTTCCCAAGCTTTGTATTTGTGTGACAAAACACTTTTTGAATGTTTGCTCCTCATTTATGTTTGCTATATAAATTTCTTAATACAATTTATTTAGAACTCGACAATTTTAAATTTGAAATATGTTTGCATATTCGTAATTTGTATGTAAATGTTGACGAAGATGCATTTAATTCATTAATAAAAAATATCAGCTGGCAAAATTGGTTTATTGAAGTATAATGTCTTTTATTCATTGTATATTTACTAACTACTAAAGCTTAACTACTTAAGCTTTTAAAGTGTTCATTTTCAATACTGGGTAAAAAGGCATTCGATTCCATATAATTTCTTCAACATAATAAATTAGTGATTTGTAATGTCCATTTGTTGCCTGCTGTAGCCCAGTCGGTTAGAGCTTGCTCTACCGATTACACACGTCTGGGTTCGATTCCCGGTCAGAGCACAGTGAATTTGAGATTTATTCAATTCAAAGTTGTGATCGAAGACTGGGTGTTTGTGATGTCAATCCACATTATTTTTTCCCCTCCCATCCTTCTGATCCTTTAACAACTGGGTGTAGCGATAGCGATTAGTCAACCACTAATCTTGTTATATCCTTCTTTCAATACTACTCACTTTGAAAAAAAAAGTAACAGATTAACAAACAGCTCTCGTAAAAAAAACTTCTGTTAAGATACCTCCATAAGAAGGTTATGTGCTCCACATTGGCAGCGGACATGGATAAAAAATAATGTGCATATCAATAAAATAAAAATAAAAAAAAATACACTTTTTTACTAATTAAATAATATTTACTGTGAAAACGCTTGTCATGAACGAAACCAGTCTTGATCATATTAAATAAATATACAATTAGTCGAAATAGTGTTAATGGTTTCATTGTACAGTTAATGTATAGGTATGTGAAAGCTATTAGAGAAAACGTACTTATTGTTTTATTCGATAGTGTTTATTTTTATTTTTTTATTTTGAGTCATAATGGGTTGATGAAAAAATCTCCGCGGGCAGAGTTGTAAAACACTACTTTAAACGAACGAAATAAGTGAATAAAAAAAAATTGTCTATTTACCAAATTCCACCCTGTTAAAACTGCAAAATTGCAAGAAGATAACGTATTCAATAGGCCGGCCAAGTAACAGTTGTCACATAAAATCCACTCGATAACTAACATAACACGTTTTCATAACGGTAACCGGTGTAGGCAAAAATCGCATGCGAAATATTATTATGCGGTTGTTGTGCATAAATATGCATATACGACGATGCATATTTCCACGTCCCGGCGGCCGGCCGCTCATCAAAAATCACGTCAAACAATTTTGTTTATTTGTTTAAATTATAATATTTAAACAAATATATGAATGAGTAGCGGTGATATTTTAAATAATGCACACATATGGTTTATTATTGTTTTTGGTTACCTACTAAATTGTTGTTGTGCAACAATTTATGGCAGATATTTGTTTGTATGAAAGCATTCATAATATTATACAGTATAACATAACCAGATTTTACGTGCTCGGTATTCACGTTTTCCCGCTATTTACGAGCGTTTTCTACTGTCCCGCTCCGTTTAAGTACAATAAATATTTACCCGTAAGTGCTATAATTTCCAGGGCTGTAGAGTCGGAGTCGTGAAGTCGGACGTTTTTAACTGGAGTAATGATCGAAAAAAAACTAATAACTTCGAGTCTTTGTAAAAAATGCGTATTTAAATTGCTAGGGCAAAAAGTGGCGACACTGCATGCTACTAAGACTAAAAATATATTAAAGTCGTGCTTAAAGCTATGGTCGGAGTCGGATTCGTCATTATTCTTAAGGCCCTGATAATTTCCTGTAATCTACGACTAAAATATTCAAAAAACATTGAAGGTCTAAGAAGATATTATAAATAATAAATCTATTAATAGAAAATTTAAATTAACTTTGATTATTCCACGTATTGTGTTACTAACTGTGACACGTGTTTCGCCTCTTTCAGAGGCATCTTCAGACTTACTATCGCAAAGTTTGCTTAAGTAATGAAGCAAGATTGATTCTAACATTTTAAAATTATAAAATTACAAAATGGAGGTTTGGGTTTTTTTCCCTTTAAGAGGAGCAAGGAGGGGGGTGTAGAATCGAAATAAAACCTTTTGCTCCTCTTAAATTGCTCCTGTTAAAGGTAAAAAAACCCAAACCTCCATTATGTAATTTTATAATTTTAAAATGTTAGAATCAATCTTGCTTCATTACTTAAGCAAACTTTGCGATAGTAAGTCTGAAGATGCCTCTGAAAGAGGTGAAACACGTGTCACAGTTAGTAACACAATACGTGGAATAATCAAAGTTAATTTAAATTTTCTATTAAAATGAACTTCCACAAAGTTACCGCCGAAACCATCGAAAGTAATAAATCTATTATTGGCATCGATGACGTACACAATGAAATCTTCAAACTAATTTATATACATAATCAAAAGTTTTACATAAAATAATGAAAAATACAAATAATTTCGGTGATTTCTTAAAACATATCAGTCCTTTTAAAAACGTAAATTCTGCTATCCATTGTACGTACAATTTAATATTTTGAATAGTACTACCAAGTTGTACGCGTACCACGGGTTGGGAATCTCTCATGATAGTTGTATTTTTTTAATCACTCGAAGTCAATTCGAGGAGAAGAAATATCACAGACATATAAAATACCTTAAAAAAAAATCTAAATTCGATGTTGGGCGCGGTCGGGTTTCAGCTAAACTCTACCTAATCACTACAGTAAAACTCTTTTCACTAGACCATTGGTCGGCAAAATGCGGCTCTTTGGCCCCTTACGTGCGAACATTAATAGATAGATTTGGCTCCCAATATATTTTTTAATTATTTGTAATGTTCATATTTGGCTCTTTGGCGAATAAGTTTGCCGACCACTGCACTAGACCAACTAAGCTGTCAAAAAAACAGGTATTTAAATTGAATTTGTATCTTTGATGATTATTAAATGCAATTGATAAAAAAAATATACAATACAATTAATCCTGTCATAAAAAAAAATGCAAATGAATGGAATGGAATGAAATATTGGATATATATTATCCGACAAAAAAAAAACAATACAATTGTTTGCTCCTATTTACGACTGTCACACAATATAAGAGAAAGTGAAATCACAAGTGAAATCAAAAGTGAAATCACATGTTGTCCTTTCTATCGCAATTTTAGTTTTTTAAATATGTTATTTTTAGCCCTACATCATTTATACTTTAACATTCTTTATTTTGCATTTTTGTTGGACATGTATAAAATAATTTGTAGCCTATATTAATTCATGAGAGTTTTTAATCCGAAGTAAAATTCAACAATTGGATGTTTTGTAATATTAACCCAACTGATATCCATCGTTGTTAAGGGGATTAAATAATAACATGCCCTCTGAACAAAATGAATACGAACTTAATATTAACTAATTTGTTAAAATGTAATTAACATTAATGTTCAATGATATTCTGTCAAAAGTTTTTGAATTAATTAATGAATGACATTGGTATGACTGTCGCAATTATTAAGGCTGATATTTAAAAAAAAATAAAAAATATATAGAATAAAAACATTCGTCTTATTCACATTTAAAAAATGACAAATTTTAATATGTGGCAACACCTTAATTCAAACCAACAAGTTACTATAATCAATAAACACGATTGATTCCAATGATTGTAAGCATGTTTTAGGGGAAATCCTGATTCATTTAAACCAGGGCTGTGGAGTCAGGTAAACAAAGACCACTTCGACTCCAACTCCAAAGAATTTTTCGATCATTTCTTTTTAACTTTATCTCTTGTCAGCCTAACATGCAGTGGTATATTGTGGTTTGAATACACATCATTAAAAAAAGAGTTTTTCAACTTCGACTCCGACTTAACAACTTTGATTCGTGCACGAATTATCCGTGAAAAAATTCTACACACAAAAAAAACTACGTTAATCGATTTTTAAGTATGTCTAAGTGAAGGTTTTTTAATGCAGTTTTATTTGATAAATTAAAAATAATTTATGTATTTCGACACAGGATCTCAACCCTTGGTGTGGCTTCTAAATAATTGAGCATCGATACATAAATTTAATATCTAAGTGCAGAAGCAATTATTGCGCTGAAACGTGACAATCGACAAACAGATGGATTAACCATTGATGGACCACGCTTAAAATGAAATTGTTAATATGGAGTGTGGTAGAAGAAAGTTTACGATGGCGCCTGAAATTGCGATGGAACATTTTATCGTTTAACAAACCCTTGCGCTCAGCCATTTACAGTTGCTTTTCATAAAATAAATAGTGTTTTTTTCTAGCGGCAGACAATTTAACAGCTGACAGCTGACTTTTGATCAGTTTGGTTTGCCATTTCACCATGAATATACATAAACTTACTCCAGAACAACGCTTGCAAATTTATTTTGAAAATAGTGGTTCAGCTATTTTTTCAGTTACACTGTTTACGTTTCAGTTTACGTCAATGAGAAAAACTGCCGCATTTGTAGTAAAAACCCTTTATAACATAAAACAGGGGTGGGGAACCTTTTCTTTTCTAAAGGCCGCATTCATTTTTCTGATTCGACATAAGGCCGCAGTAAACATTGACCGGAAACAGAATATGTCAGGAATTTACATACATTTAAAGAATTATAGAATTGGTCAGAAGGCCGCACCAGAGTAGCTAAAAGGCCGCAGGTTCCCCACGCCTGACCTTAGCCTTTAATAGAACACAGGTTTAAATGAGGAAATTATTTAACACGAAAATAATTTCTTCCCATAAGAAATATGAATACATTTTTCATGGCCAATGAAAGTTAGGCAAAAAAAACTGTTAGTCAACCGCTTTAGATAGTACGGTTGCAGTAATAATTTTTATGACGTAATAAGAATTTTATAACTCGTTTAGTATTCAGATGCAGAGAGCGAGTCTCTTCGGAAGTTGGTAACTGTGAAAATAATTTCGCGCCAACTAATTTGCATGGCGGTATAATATTTATGAAAGATACGGCCGGCCTAATGGCGTAGCTGTTAAAGCGCTCGATTGCCGTGGATATTTAACGGGTTTAATTTCGGAATATATCAAAATTATTGTAAAATATATCTTATAAACATTACAAATGTGTGTTTAAAGCGGTTTTTATTACACGGGACGGTGCGTTCGTAGTAATTGAACGAGAGCATGGCATAGGCTTGCGGCTTACATCGCAGTGGGAGTAGGGATTGCAGTACCATAATATGAATATATCAATACCGGAATTATTGTGTATTTACCAGGGCTATGGAGTCGGAGTCGGAGTCGTGAAAAACGAGTGACTCAGACTCATTAGAAAAATAATAATAATGATGTGTATTCAAACCACAATAGTCCATAGTGTTGACATTGCATGCATGACTGACTAAAGATGATCTGATGGAATACATATATGTATAAGTAAAAATATAATTACTGTTAAAAACTCTTCGGTATCGGAGTCGTCAATAAGAGTGATAAAAAAATTATCCCTCCTTCTATCCCTACTCTCTTATTAAAAGAAAGTTGAGTAACTTACCAGTTCTTGTAGAATTCTGTTGGGATAAGCGCTATTATAAACGCAAATAATTCACATTGGGAACTGACACAATCATATAATATATATCGACTGTGGAAAGGAAAAAAGACGTAACCCACAGTTTTTTCAAAACAGGTTTTTTTCGATAATCACAATGTATCAAACTTGATACACGTTCTATTAAAAGGATGCAAGCTACAAATGCCGAATAAGTATCTAAATTAAGCTTTTAAGTTTGAAAAAGATGATCTTAAACAATTAAAACCAAGAAAACAGACTGAAATAAAGGTTTTTCCTAGACTATTTCTTTAATAAATATTAGATTATGTCAATTAAACACCACTTGAAAAGTCTCCGTGCACTTCAAGGTTGTGAATAATTCATAATTTGCATATGGCCCAAAATCATCAAAACACGTTTTTTGCGCCTCCTGTAAAATTTGATATGTGTGGGTTACGTCCTTTTTCCTTTCCACAGTCGATATATTTGTAGTATTAAAAAAAAATTGGTCTTCGGGATTTAAGAATTTGAGTTGAGTTGTCCGTTAAATCTTAAAGGTTATCGATCGCTGTTTTGGAGCCTTCGATATTACCCGTTTATAACTGAATACAATTGCTTCAAAAATATTGGTGATGTATTAGTAAGTTTGACGAGTGACCGTATTAGCTATTTTTTCAATCAATAATTAATGCATTTTTTTAAAAAAATATCTACAGTAAAAAGTTGAAGTGATGTTTCATTTATCATTTAAATCAACAAGCCAATATAGTGCAAACGATTTAATTTTAAGCTATTTTATACGCATACTATTTAACGATAATATTAAATTTGATAAATATTGAAATAACTTCATAATTATTTTAAATATGGTTGATTACTAAGAGGCTGACACATTTTCTCACGTGTTTTTTTTCTCAATATTTTTTTAAAATATTTGATTACTGAAGTAAATACTTGATATATTTTAAAATGTAAATACAGTGAAATGTATTTCTTCCCTTTTTATTTAAGTATTTTTTTTTTAACCATGTCCGCTCCCAATGTGGAGCATATGGACTCCTAATGGAGTTTATCTCAACAGAAGTGTTTCTACGAGAACTGCTTGTTACTCAGTTGCTCAACCTCTCTTTTTTCAAAGAGAGTAGGGATAGAAGGATAGGGTTAGGACAGGATTAGTGGTTAGCTAATCGCTAAGCCATGCCTTTGAACAGAAATTCATAAATCTATTGAAAAATCAATTTAAAAAACTGTCCGTACCGGGATTTGAACCCGGGCCCTCTGTAGCCGAAGCCAACACCACTCGACCAGTATTTAGCAGGAGATAATTAATATAAATTCTTTAAAATCGCCTAGTATACGTAATCATGACACAAAAATTCATCAAAATAAAATATGATATCTGTCAGTTCAAAATTATTCAAAATATAAATTATATTTCTTTAGTGGATATTATATCACTAGATGGTCGATGAATTTATTTGATAAAATTTGTAGCCAATAAACACAACACGCAGTCTCTGAAAAGTATAACATAAATAATAAATTTCGACTAGCACTGTGTTGTCATGGAAACGTATAAAATGATAAAAATAATACAAATCTTTGTGGAGTTTTATGTCACTATACAGGAAACTGCCAGAAGTATTATTACGATAGTGTCAAAAAGAATTCGATAAATCAAATAAGTAACCTGTTGAATTGGAAAATTCAACTTTCAGAATATATTAAATAATACATTACCCATTTTTTCCTATTCGCTTTTTATTTTACAAAGTTTGCGTGGCAATTTATTCATTATAATGTTCAAAAAGCGTGTGATACAAATTGATATTTCGGAACAAAAATAAATATATAATACAATTTTTATCATCTCGAGATTGTCTCAATCGATTTTCTTAAAGAAGTAATAATAGCTATTCAGTTAAATTAAGGAATGATTTATTCATTTGGAAAATTGTAAGGTTGTAAAAAATAAACCTATTGAATATAAGTATGAATGAAGAGGCAAAAAATGCACCTTTATTCTTCATTTCATAATAAATATTTGTATACACTTTTACATATTGAAGTTATTCGCTGCTATCACCGTTTATTGTGAAATATAATCGTTCGCGAATTTTTGAACAAACGTATTGAATTTTCGCGTAACTATGAGTAAATCGCGAAAAAAAAGGACGGTGCCGTTCAAAATATCAGCGTTAGAAGAGGCCTGGGTGTGTAGCTGAAAACAATGAAGGATGCAGTTTTAAACTTTTAAATCTAACGCCATCTTAATAAAATCTTTTAAGTAGTATTTCTAATTTAAAATTCAGTTTGTCACATAACTTTGTTTGTGCTACAAATAGTAGTTCAGTTTCCTGTTCTTAATAGTCAGTAAGCATTACAATGTCTGCTGGTTTTTCATGCGTTTCAAATTATTTCTTCGTCCGCGATCTTTGTTCTAAAAATCTTTTATATTTTTAAATCATTTCCTTAACTGTTAGCAGTTGAGTTAAGTTGAATGAAATTTAGTAAGCAAATGAAAATGGACATTTTGTAGGAAATTATTAAAGGATAATAAATGGAATAATTATTACCACTGTTACTTTCTTTAAAGTTTAACCAATTGATGTCACCGTCAAGTTAAAAAATAGAATCAAAAAATTTATGCGTTTTTGATTCCCAAATGGAATACTTTCATAATATATCAGATTAAAAATATCAAAGTATTTTAGTTTTACAGTTTTTAATAATTTTTATGCGTTGATAGCTATTTCGGCTTTCGCCATCGTCAGAACTATGAACTATTATAGTTCTGACGATGGCGAAAGCCGAAATAGCTATCAACGCATAAAAAATATTAAAAACTGTAGAACTAAAATACTTTGATAATTTAATTTGTTACAATGGAGTTCTACCATGTAAATGCCAAATCAATTAATAAATTTATAATATATATTAAATGTGTCAAAAAAAGTGTTATGGTTAACTGTTTTGCTACATAATAACAAAATCGATAAATATGTCATGTTTAAGTGCGTTTCTGTCCTATTGTGTAGTTATGATACTTATTCTGAATTAATTATTCTTCTATGTTTTCGATTTCTTAACTGAATCAAACATAACCATCGTCTGTCGAAAGAGAGTTAGTAAAATCACCGCAATTTAATCGATAAATTCCTTCTAAACAATCCACACGAATAATGAATTTGTATGGCAGGCAGAGCAGATCGCTATGGTAATGCTTTTGAAATTGATAAATAAAATATTAATCTAAGATAATTTAAATATGCAAGCATTATGTGCAAGTGGTTGTAAACATCGGTCGAAAGTTGATCTGGCAGCAACGTTGTAATGTTCGGATCTCTAATGCAGGGGTTCGCAACCGGACTATTTTCTTCTGCGAAAAACAAAGTGCATGATAGATTTTCCTCGGCCGATTATTTAATTCATTTTTATTGTGAAAAATTATTATTATACAGTATATTAGCTATAACTTGATTTGATTCGACCCTTATACAGTCAGTGGCGTAGAGAGAAATTTGGGGTAGGGTAAAAATACCAACGTATTATTAGTAAAATTAGTTTACAGCTATTATTTAGCTATAAATAGGTATTAAATAGCTATAAAATAATTTAATTAAAAACTGTTGAACCAAATATGTTGATATTTTTACCTTATTATAACGGAGTTCTACCAAGTAAATTCCAATTCAATTTTTAAAAAATGGGGCCCTAATTCAAACGTCACACAAGCCCTTCTCTTGAAAGTTAGAAATTTTCCAACCCTCCCCCTTTCTAATCGCTGGGCCCTTACGCATTGCATGACTCTGCTATGAAGTGGCTACTAGGGTGTCCAATCCCGGGATTGGGATTAGCTCACCGAGGAATTTAAAATCCTCAATTTGCTATAATTTTACCCAGATTGTCCCAGAAACTCGTTTTTTTAGCTCTTGCAATTCCAAAATCGTATACATTTTCGGGATCGCGACCATGTCAATCCCGGGATTTCGGGATCAGAAAATTGAACGGGATCCCGGGATTGGGGCTACGTTTCCAGTTCTATCGTGTACAGTAGTAAGCTAAAGATGATTCATATTTCAAGTATGTAACATAATAGAAGTTTTTTGTAGTGCTAAATAATACTCTATGGATATGTAAATTTACATTCAAAGAGTTATTTTTTTCGGGTAAATTGTTTTTATATTGAGTATGTAAAAATTTGGGTCCTCGTGCATGACTCTGCTATGAAGTAGCTAGCTACGCCACTGTACACAGTATACAACCAAGTCGAAAAATTATCTATACATTTTATTTGCAGTATATATAATATAATATATCAATTACGAAGTAAAAGTCAAGAATGTATGTGTTTGCTTTTTGTATGTCACATTATAATAGGACACATTAAAGATTGCGCCTATAGATCAGCTGTGTGAGCTGTGAATCCTCAAAACTTACCTTCAGAAAGGTGAAAAGACGAAATTATAGTATTGAAAGTATATAAATTTAAGCATAGTAGCATGTTGTAAATAATGTATTGGATGAATTTTAATAGCAATGATTTAAATTCGACACAGAACTTTTAATTAATTCATTAGCTATTTCGAGAAGATGGTAAAATGAAACCCCATTTACAAGGTAGATACGTTCCACGCGATACCCTGTAAAAAATATACTAAAATAAAAAAAAAGTATAGTGGATAGGTTTCCTTGTATAAAAATCAATTCAGAATATCAAAAAATAAAATTCATTATTGCTTATCTTATCTTTACTTTATTTTAAAAAAAACCCATTACCGCCCCTTTTTTCCCAGCCCCCTTCCGCATAGTACTGAGTAGTAAATACATGCTAAGGATGTAGGAAATTCCAATTTACTGTTACACATTGATAAATGATGGATCGATTTTTGTTTCTCTTTTTTTTTGCACGGTATTATTTAGAAATTGTGTGAAAAGGGTGTTCAGTCGATATGCATTTTTGGTTAATAGAAAATCAAAGAATATTTGTAATCCCTGTAAATAATATTGATATTCAATTAGGTGTAGGCAAATATGTTTTTAAAAAGGTTTCCCTTTGCTGCCGTGGTGAATTCAAAAAGTTTCATCTGTGGCAAGTGAAGCGTATAGGAAGAGAGTTTGATTTAGACGCAGGAAGTATAAAACGTATATAATGTGTAGTGCATACATTACCAAGTAAAAGATGTTTATTGGATATTGCACATTTTCAACGCTGCATTCCTGCACGTTGTCATGCTATGCTATCTATGCACTTTGGATTGATGCATTTGTAGACACACATCGTTTTACTATTAATGCATACATAGTGTATTTGCGTTTTTTGTTATTTTAGTTTTATCAAAGTAATCGAGACAAATCACTTTCTTGTTAAACCTATCACGCCGTGTAAATAATTTACAATTTCTAAATATTTATCAATTATATTTTATTGATTGGATTGAGATTCACTTGATGAATTTTCATTACAATAAGAATGTCAAAATACGAAATGCTTAGTTAATAATCGTATACCCTGTTCTGAAGGAATAATGCCGAAATAGTTATTAGATATTTGTATGACAATATTTTTGAACCTTATTAAAAGTACTGTTTTTAGTCGTAGATTTTTTTTGTGGTGAATTTCTATTAATTGTCGATTATGTTTGTATAAGTGATATAATTTGTCTGCACGTGGATTCCCAAAGCAGTAGTATGAACAGAAGTTGTTGTACGAAAACTGCATTATATTTATATAAAATTTTAATTTATAACTTGATGTGTTACATTCATTTTTTATTTCAGTATTTCTGCATTATTTTTTAACAAAATACTTTAATCGAGTGAATAATTCAATACTAGCTTAAAATTTAATTTAATTTAATTTAATTTATTATTGTGAACACAATAAAATAATAAAGTGACATTTATAAATCATTGTGAATTTTATTTTTCACTTTTTTTATATAGTTTGGCTTTTGATTTAATATAAATAAGTTGATCTGACTAAATTACAAAAATACATGCCTTTTTAACGTTGTAAACATTTCGGATTTTTGGCGTAGTTCGTAAATTCGTTGATTTCCGTGACGTACATTTCTGTTTGAAAGCAAATGTGTTTGTGATGTCTAAATTTTGCATTCTTAAAATAACAGAGCGTAGCAAGTGTGATAAGTTATGTCCTAGCTTTATCCTCCTATCCCTACCCTATTCGAAAAAGAAAATTTGTGCATGAGTAAAAAGCAGTTCTCATAGAAAAACTTATGTCGAAATATCTCCATAAGTAGGCCATATTTTCCACATTGGGCTTATCAGTTGACAATGCTCGCAATGAGGGAAACCGGTCCTGACCTTTTAAATAAAGTGGAACAAAGTACAAAGGGATATTGAGTTTTTATTAAGAAGAAATACATATTTCAAATTTATCCTATTTTAAAATTAAAAAAAACCTTGTGGAATTTTCATTAAATATTGTATAATGTACACAGTAAGTCAGTGATGCACAACCTTTACCTTCTAGTGGGCCGCATAAAAAAAATATCATGGGTTCGGGCCGCAAAGAAGAAAATTATTTAAAGTACGCTCAATCCTTTTTTGTACAGAACATATGTACGTTCCATGTAAAACAGCCTTAAAATCGTGTTAAAAAGATTAAGTGAATTTAGATAAATGGGTAATAGGTTCCATAATATTATTTTTACCGTGTTATTTCAAAAATTCTGGGCCGCGGTTTGTGCATCACTGCAGTAAATGATATGAAATTCTTTAATCTAAAAGCATACATTCAGCATTGTTTTAAATTTTCCATTGTGCAATGCCCGAAGTAACATTGCCCATTTAACGAAAAATATCCCGAAAAGGATACTTGTTTAAGCCTCAGCATGCGAAATCTTGAGCAACAGCGAGTAAATGCTCATTAGCTATCAAATCGTGTCTCCCTGCGGTGAGTGTCGTGAAACGGCTGGCGGCGTGACGTCAGGAGACGTGACCACTTCATCATTACGCAACTTTTCACTTTTGCATTGGACACAGACTGCATTAGAAATTCAAGTTCCGCGGCTCGTTATAAGGACAATGGAAGAGAAATTGTAATCGAGCGTGGAATATTTAAATGAAAAAACGACAGCTATGTACTGTGTTGTTTGTTTGTTGCAATGCATTTTCGGTGAAATAAAGAGATGTTATATTTACAGACAGCGGTGGGCTACCAATACGCTAACCAAGAGCTCGCTTAGTCACTTATGAATGGGTAATTTTTTATCAATCTTATGCAGTGATTATAAAAGCAACGAAATATTTTTTTATATATATACATACATTACGTAACAATACACAACGTACCGTAATTAAATTAATGTCATTAGATTGCAATTTTTATGTTTCAAACGATATAAATATGTACATTAAGCCGTCGTTAATACTGATATATGTATGTTATTACACGTTATAGTAAAACAATGATTTTTATATTTAAATGTACAGAGTATTCTATAAACAGATGGCTTTGTGTACGGAATAGTATGTGTACGGATGGCTCTGTGTACGGAAGAATCGGTGTACGATGTATTTATTCCGCGCATTTTTTTGTTCGTCCTGCTCAGCTTCTAGGTTTTCCAAGCAGAGAACCTCTCGTCTTGAGAACAAGGAACATTGTTTATAATCAAGAAATCATATTATTTAAAATATACTATTTTTTACTATTCATGTCCGCTCCAAATGTGGAGCATATAACCTCCTAATGGAGGTATCTCAACAAAACAATAATCTACGAGAACTGTTTGTAAATCAGTCGCTCAAATTTCTTATTCAAAAAGAGTAGTGCAGATAGAAGTATAGTTCTAAACAGGACTAGTCTTTAACAAATCGCTCTCACTGTACGCAGTTATTAAAGGATTGCAAAGTGTGGGAGAGAATTTTCAGACATCACAAACAGCCATGCCTTCGAACAGAAATCGAAATATGCTGTTCGTACTGGGACTCGAACCCGTGAAGTCCGGCATGGAAGTCCACAACGCTAACTACTGCGCCATAGGAGCCGGCGATATTA
This sequence comes from Himalopsyche tibetana, assembly GCA_030503985.1. Classification (NCBI taxonomy): domain Eukaryota; kingdom Metazoa; phylum Arthropoda; class Insecta; order Trichoptera; family Rhyacophilidae; genus Himalopsyche; species Himalopsyche tibetana. The sequence continues at coordinate 36,024,302 of JAPJYX010000014.1, read as the reverse complement.
TTAAACGAAAGCTGGAGTGAAATTTGTAAACAAATAAAGTAATAAGCAATCACTTATTATCAAAGAAAGATGTCACAACGATTGTAATATGTTCTGTTAACATATTATCATTTAGTTATGTTGTATGGGCAGCACTTTCTATTACACAAGGCACTCGAGTGTATGAGAGTACTAAGGTAAATTACTACGTCATTTTCGATAATTAGAAAAATTAATTGCAACCCGTCGGCCGTAGAAAGTAGCCGGGTATCATTTTATTAGTAACCTTTCAACCTTTAGCCAAGACACTCACCTTTACTTCTTATGATAGATTATTTTTATTTGAGTTACAACATTGAACATTTTCACTGATTTCTTCTGAGAATTTATTTAGTGGACCTCAATGATTTAATTGTAAAGAAGAGAGATTCGCAGCGCAGAAAACCAAAGTGCTTACAGGGCCAACCAGCAAATGTGCAGCATAATTTCAACAATCATGCAAACTTGGTATTATCTTACCCAATAAAATTTAATATAAAATTCTTATTTTTTATTAAAGAAAACAGAGTGTTTCTTGATGACTTTGTTATTCTATTCCACTTGTTATTAACAGATCTCGTACAAAAAGTTCTATTAATAAAAACACAATATTCCTCTGCACTTCATTCCACTTTATTTAATAGGTCAGGCCGGTTTCTCTCATTGCGAGCATTTTCAACTGATAAGAAACATAATTTAACAATGCTATTTATACAAAAATGAAAAGTTGTAAACATGAAGTGAAAGTGAATGTGGAATGAAGTACAAAGGAATATTGTGTTTTTATTAATATAATGCCTTTCCACCAAGTATTGACAGTGAACACCCTAAAAGTGAGAAAAAAAATCTGTTGAGATAATTCCATTAGAAGAACATATGCTCCAAATTGGGAATGGACATGGATTAAAAAACATGTAATAACGACTGTGGAAAGAAAAAACTACGTAATCCACAGATTTTTCTCGATAATCACAATGTAGCAAACTTCATACACGTTATATTAAAAGGATGTAAGCTGCAAATGCCGAATTAGTATCTAAATTTTGCTTTTAAGTTTGAAAAAGATGGGCTTGTGAAAATTAAAACCAAGAAAAAATACTGAAAAAAGATTTTTCCTAGTCAATTTCTTAAATCAATATTAGATTGTGTCAATTAAACACCGGTTTAGAAGTAGTGCACTTCAAGGTTGTGTTTATTTCATAATTTGTGTATGGCCGAAAATCATCAAAACACGATTTTTGCATCTCCTGTAAAATGTGTGGGTTACGTCCTTTTTCCTTTCCACAGTCGATATATATATAAATTAAAATGAAATTATATATTGAAAAAATTCCTTGGAGCCGTTGTCGGAGTCGTTAATTATTTTAAAGCTGGAGTCGGAGTCGGAGTCGGAGTCATCTTTTTTGTGCCTCCTGTAAAATTTGCTATGTGTGGGTTACGTCCTTTTGCCTTTCCACAGTCGATATGTTATTATATGTCACCCTCGGTAGCCTAGAAGTTCTTCGTCTTACCGATCAAATGTGTCTAGTTTCAAGTCCCAGTAAGCCTTAATTGCAAATTTAAATTAAATTATATTGAGGGTTTGTTCACGGCTGTTAATCTTGTTTTTTTGCCTATAATTAGTAAAATATAAATATTGTCATTGAATCTCGTGCTGTTTTCGTGAGTCGTGAAAAATGGACGGCGCGAATTGTTTTTACAAAATATATTTAATGATGTGTATTCACCAGTGTGGTCGAGCGGTCAACGGTTTTGGCTTCGGCTACAAAGGGCCCGGGTTCAAATCCCGGCACGAACAATTTTATAAAATGATTTTTCAATCGATTTATGAATTTCTGTTCAAAGGTATGGATGTATGTGATGTCTTGAATTTCCCCCTCTCATCCATCCTAACCTATGAACGGGGCGTATCGAGAGCGATTAGCTTACTACTAATCCTGTCCTAGCCCTATCCTTCTATCCCTACTCTCTTTGGAAAAAGAGAGGTTGAGCAACTGAGTAACAAGCAGTTCTTCTCTAGTTCACATTGGGAGCGGACATGGCTTAAAAAAAAAATCAACCAAAATAGTCCAAAGTGTTGACATTGCATGCTTGGCTGACTAAAGATGATCGAATGAATTACATATATATATGTAAGCTAGAATGAAATTATTGAAAAAAAATCTCGGAGTCAGAGTCTTTTTATTACACGATTCCACAGCCCTGCTTTTTTTACTATAAAATACAATCACGTTTTTATTCGGTGTTTTGTTGGGTTGCATATTTTATCGTACAGAGATAACACTATTGCAATGTGTATTAACTGAGGTTACTTCACTTCTACGATACTTCAAGACGTGTAGAATTTTACGTGTCTAACTTTTTTTTTCTCAACTACCACTTGGTTATCTTTAATTCAAATGGGACTTTATAGTAGACATAAATGTAGAAGACATAATAATATATAGATAGGTGATGGCCATAAATTGCAGAGGTTGTTCTAAAACCGTTAAAGTCAGACAGAGAGTCTATAACCGGAGATCAAATAAAGTGGGCAATCAAAGAGGAGTCTACGCCGATAAAAGGTATAAGAGGTCCCCCATTACGTATCTACATATACTAATAACGTATACGGTATACACATGTTGCTCACTTACGTATGGCCGTTAAAAAAGGTCGAACGATAAACTAAAAACGTTGGCTGACTTTTGAAAATACGAACAAAAGAGATAAAATGAAAATTCGGACCCTTTGTTGCGTGTAATGGAGTCGAAATATTCTCAATAATAAAGCTGTAAATCACCGCGGAGACTATTTATAACTATCAAAAGTTATATAGTTTTCAACTATTCAATATAAAATTGAAGAATACAGCGTTTTCAATTAAAATATCAAAATAAAATTGGGTTTAGGCTGTACATACGTCAATGTTTATTCTGAATTCAAATACAACAATACATGGACTGATTCGAAAATAAATTTTGTTATTATATAAGAAAATTTTGATTATTTCCACAATGGAAAATATCAATTTGATATAAATAAATCATCTTAATATAAAATATAAAAATAATTTAGATTATTCCACGAATTGTGCTACAAACTGTGACACGTGTTGAGCCTTTTTCAGAGGTATCCTCAGACAATCTTACTTTCACAAATGCTTGTTTAAGTACGAATGATTTAAATTTTACTATTCTGATATACTTACATATTATAAAAATAAAAAAAGCCTGGAGTCACATGTAGGGTGTCCAATTCCGGAGCCTTTTTCCAAACCCGGGAATTCGGGATTGATTAATTTTCAATCCCGGGATTGGAACTTGCTCACAAAGGAATTTGAAATACCTTTTATATAATACTTTTCCCTCAGATTGTCACAGAACCTCGTTTTTTTTAGCTCACCGAGGAATTTGAAATTCTTGATTTCGTGTCAATTTTCGGGATTTGCTCAAAATTTCTCAATCCCGAAATCCCGGGATCGCAGCCTTGTCAATCCCGGAATTTCGGAATCAGAAAATTGAACGGGATCCCGGGATTGGATACCCTAGTCACATGTAAGTATAACATTATTTACTATATTGATATACGTAATGTTCTGTAAAGAGTGAAATTCTATATCGGATAACATTAGTGACGTATTGAAAAACTTCAAACACGTTCGTTAAACCTAAATTGTTGTTCTTTAATTAAAACTGTAGGTAAAAACATACAAATAAAAAAGCTTGAAAATTCACGAAAGCTATTAAAATGTTAATGGCATTTTAATCTAAATTAAAACTAATTTACTTAAATATTTTCTCATTAAGAATTCCCCAACCTTAATTAATCCGTAATTAAGAAATTCTTTCCTTATTTTACAAAACATCTGAATAACAATTACAAGGTGTACTTTAAAATAATTAACAATGACAATTATTATGCCTGAAGCAAAAACCAAATTATTCTGTGAATATTCGATGTTTTACGTTCGTTCATTATTCCATCTATTGTATCTCAGTTATTATACGATAACCAGATGTGAGTGAATTTATCAACTGATTTAAAGGACAGGTTAACGAGAGCTAATTATTGTGTGTAGTAACGATCTGAAGTCATATTATAAATTTGTTATTATATTATTATTTAAAAAAAAATCAATCATTTTTAATACACTGTATGCGATTTAAAATTCAATAATCTTTGTTCGCGACTGCTAAATTTATTTTACAATGGTTTAACCCTTCCTAATTGACACATCTCATTAGTTAATCATTTAGTAATGTAAATGTAGTTTTATTATTTTTTACTTTTAGGGTGTTCACTGTCAATACTTGGTGGAAAGGCATTATATTAATAAAAACACAATAATCCTTTGTACTTCATTCCACTTTATTTAATATGTCAGGACCGGATACAATTGTTGTGTATAACTTTTCAATTTTGTGTAAATAGCATTGTTAAATTATATTTCTTATCAGTTGACAATGCTCGCAATGAGCGAAACCGGTTCTGACATATTAAATAAAGTGAGATGAAGTACAAAGGATTATTGTGTTTTTATTAATTATTATTTTTTGTTTGTTTTTTTATCATTCCTTCCTTGCCTCCCGTTTTTATTTTTATAATATATCAGAAAAGTAAAATTAAAATCATTCGTACTTAAACAAGAATTCGTGAAAGTAAGATTGTTTGAGGATGCCTTTGAAAGAAGCGAAACACGTGTCAAAGCTTGTAGCACAATACGTGGAAAAATCTAAGTTATTTTTATATTTTATATTAAAATGAACTTCCACAAAGTTACCGCCATATCCATCGAAAGTATGTGTATATTTTACTTTAAATGTTGAAAAATAATTTCATATTTCAATATTGTTAAAGACGCGCGTGCTTTATGGTATATAATACGTTAATTCAAGCAAAAAACAAATTTTGCTCATTTGACAAGATAACCTTAATACTGGTGCGAGCATGTTGTTGATAACCTATCCCTGGCAGGTATATGAATTACGTAGGTAAACAGATTTTGAAAATATCGGTTAAAACTACCTGCCCAAAATACCTGTAAATTATAATAAGGTTTATATAATGTGAGAGATATTGAGTACGTGCGATTTAATTGTTTCAATTTGAAACTAGACTTTTTATATTAATAATAGTATTTGGCAGACGTCGTAAAATAGCAGGTAACAAGGATTTTCCTGGAATTCATTGCTTAGGCTCAAAAGAAACTAAAGATCTTTAGATATATCAAAGATTTTATTGCATAAAAAACTCCGAAAGTTGATTTTAATACACTGTTAACAAAAAATAAACAAGACCACGAAACGTCCACGCTCTTAGCTAATTCGTTAAACACTGCAAACTTTCATACAAACGTTCTATTAAAGTTTACAGCGCTTAAATTTTTTTCTAATAGCGTGACGTTTCGTGGCTCTTGTGTGATTTATTGCTTACTAAAATTCAAACAGCATAAACGTCAGAATATACTGACAGCGTTACGCCATAAATTGCCTGTTTAGAGTTATGTTTGCAGATAAATAGATTTTAGTACGTTTATCTTTTATAAAAAAGAAGTTCAGCCATATTATGTGTGTACGTGTAGATTTACATAATATTCATCACATCAATTCGGCTTAAAGTTAGTTTTAGCGCAAAAAAACAATCAATACTTACCGCTTTTGAATATGCGGAATTGAATTAGTTTATCATTATCAAATTGTATGAAGTGTTTGGAACATTTGGTGACCCATTAGAGGTGAAGTGAGCGAAATGGTATTTTAGAAAAAAATAAAGTTAGATGCGTTGTAATATTCTACACGTCTTAAAGTATCGTAAAAGTGAAGTAACCTCAATTAATACACATTGGAATAGTGTTATCTCCGTAAAATAAAAATATGCAGTCCACCAAAACACTAACTTATTCTAGTAAAGACGTGAAGTACGTAAAAGTTGGCTCGTTTGCTCACTTCACCTCAAACTTTTGACCTTTGCGGGTGACTTAATACTGAAATTAATTACGATTAATTTCAGTATTACTGGCACCGCATGCGCTAATTTGTCGTAAAATGTGAAGTTATTCAAAGCACAATTTTATGTGTATAAAATGTAAGCAAAATGGATAGATATGAAGAGACACACTCAATTATTGTTTCTAAAAATCAGGCGGGCGACTTAGAATGGCTACGCAGTCGACGAGATGCTCAGTTTTTTTAAATTTCAACTGATGCATCAGGCGTTCAGTGTTTGTTATATTTTTACTATTAGGGGCATTCATATTCGAGAAAATATTGAAAATTTAACTGGAAATCGGAAGATGTCAACAAATTAGATCACAATGATAAATGCAATAAAATGTTGTTTTTTTTAAATAATGGCAACACTTTTGCAAGTAGATTTATTTTGGAACATGTTTCAAAGTTTGACTAGGCAGTTCGAATTTCAAATAACAAAATGAATACTTTTGTTTTGTATGTTGTAAGTATTATCATCGTGATATTTTTTTTAATGTAGGGTCGCTGCAATGTCGATATGGATTGGTGTGGGCATATTTTGCAGTAGACTTTATTACACACAAACACGTATGTATATAAAAAAAAGTAATTCCAATTCAAGAAAACACTGCATCGGATCATTACATAATATAATGTGTCACCAAAATGAAACTTGGCAATGATATCACATAGCTGACGATTCGCAGGAAACTTGGTTACAAATGTGATATAGATCTTTATGTCAATTATCCTACAATATAATATGTCTGTCAGTCGTAAAATTTTCACTATCGAATCGCTTAAAATAAAGAAATGTGTTGTTTTGATTGACCGTTTGCCATTGTAGGCATTCCCATGAGTTAATCCTTTTCGCCAGCAATGGCTTTAAACTTAACGATACATTTATTTCTTATATAAACACGATACATTCATTTAATAAAAACAGAATATTTCTTTGTACTTTATGCCACTTTATTTAAAAGGTCAGGACCGGTTTCGCTCATTGCGAGCAATATCAACTAGGGTATCCAATCCCGAAGCCTTTTTCCAATCCCGGGATTTCGGGATTGAATTATTTTGAATTCCGGGATCCCGGGATCCCGGGAGATTGAGATTTTCTCACCGAGGAATTTGAAATCCTCAATTTGCTATACTTTTTTCCAGAATCTCACAGAAACTTGTTTTTTTTTTTTTTTTAGCTCACCGAAGTATTTGAAATCCCCGATTTGCCAATTTCGTATAAATTTCGAGAATTTGCTAGAAATTTCTCAATCCCGAAATCCCGGGATCGCGGCCATCTCAATTCCGGAATTTCGGGATCAGAAAATTGAACGGGATCCCGGGATTACGGGATCCCGGATCCCGGGATTGGATGCCCTAATGTCAACTGATAAGAAATATAATTTAACAACACCCTAAAAGTGATGCATTCATTTACTAAGCGTCAGTTCAAGTTCATCCGTGCACTTGAGCACCTGAAGATGCCGAAACCCGGGTCGTTAGTGACAAAACTTGTGTTAATGTACATAATTTGAACGATTCAAATTTAATACTGAACTATGTTGTAATATTTTTTTTATGAAATTTCCAATATAAAAACCGGAAATATTCTTTAATCCTTACTCATGAAACTTTTTCTCTCCTCTTATAGATATTTTTAATTTCCCTTTTTAAAAAGGCAAATTAAAAATATCTTTAAGAGGAAATCATTTATGATTTGCTATCTAAATAATAAATCAGCAAATTTCAATTGTCATAAAACTTTTGAGAGATTAATCGTTTTCTCTTTCAGGTTTATTGTAAATCCTCGGAATATAACAGTCGACAAGAATTTTTCGCAGTGCTGCCGAAAGCTTAAACTTTTTTCCCAGTCTCATACTAAAAGGTTTGAAAACTGTGAAAACTTCTTGTGTGCTTTTATATAAACTCTAAGCGATTTCGTAATTAAAAGGGTTGCAAGTTAGTGAAGGCTGATAAAGTAATAAGTGGAATATCAGCTGGAAAAACCCGAGCAAGATATTTGCTTGGATTTCTTAAATTTTTTATTTCGAACCAAGTAAAAAGGTATTTTAATGATGACTCGACTTCTTAATTCAGGTATATTTAAAGAATTTTTAAATGATCATTAATTCGTTATCCCCCCATCCTCAAAGCTATTAGAATGTAATCGGTATTTATATTATCGTATAATTAATATTAAGGAACGCGAATTTAATTAACGTCTTTACTCATTAATTAAACAAAAACTATAAATATTGAATTACAAAATTATTGGGTGGAATGACCTCTTTTAAAAACCAATTGAAGACAACAAAAAAAAATCATTATATGTCACATTTGTCAATTTCAAAAAAAAATACTTTTAATGTTTACTTACAAGTCAAAATTATTTTTTTAAATTATCTTCTCAATACAAATTTTAAATACTTTGTTTGTTTTTTTAATTTTGTAATAGGACATCTTCTTAAAACACTATATTATATTTCCTATTTCTAAAAAGAAATCTGTTTTCAATGTCAAATATTTTCTACTTTTATTTGTAAATTCTTTTCAATACCCATTGTTTATTACACCGTTTTTTATTTAATTTTGATTTGCATAAATAACAATGTAAAATTTTATTTTCTTATCAGTTGAAAATGGTCGTCATGAGAGATACGGGTCCTGATCTTAATATATAAAAGTAAGAATTAGTACAAATGTATATTTTATTTTATGAATATAATGCCTTTCCACCGACATTGACAGTGAAATTCCTAAAATGATTTAAATAAAGCTTTGGATATCTGCATGACGTGTTACCAGTAATTTGAAATTCAGCAAAAAAGACGTAGAACCGGAGTGGGGAACTTTTTCATTTCTAAAAGCCACATAAGGCCGCAGTAAAGAAAACGTTGACACGCCCCCCCTTTATTTTCGACTGTCGAACATAATATAATTAGTTGATTACGCTCTTTTTCCAAACGCTTGCGTATAATTTTTTGATCAAAGTGAATATTTTAATCAAGTCAAAAGGCCACATCAGAGTACATCATCTTCATTAATCTGATTAAATTTGTTTGCTCTGTTTCGATTTTATAATCCCCTCTTTGCTTCCCTTAAAAATGAAAAATCCCAATCTGATTGATTGCAACTCATTAGTATCATTATTTGTTTGCTTTATTTCGATTCTACACCCCCCTCCTTGCTCCTCTCAAAAGAGAAAAAAACCCAAAAACTCCATTTTGTAGTTTCATACTTTTAAATGTTAGAATCAATCTTGCTTCATTACTTAAGCAAACTTTGTATATAGTAAGTAAAATAGTAAGTCTGAAGATGCCTCTGAAAGAGGCGAAACACGTGTCACAGTTAGTAACACAATACGAGGAATAATCGAAGTTAATTTAAATATTCTATTAAAATGAACTTCCACAAAGTTACCGCCGAAACCATCGAAAGTATTAAAATACTTCTTTATAGACAGAGAAAATGTTCTGAATTTGGTAAGACTGAAATCTGACTGTCTACATACTTGTATTGGATAGTAAAATCTTTACCAATAAGTTTTAAAGTAACCGCTTCTTTCTTAAATGTGTAACATGTATGCAAAATAACAATTTTACGACCCTGTTTGAGTTTCATCAAAAGTTTAAGCGATACTAAGTATGGCAACACAAAAATGGGTAAACTCCAAACTATAACAATTTATTAATATTTCCCGCTCAAAGACGAGCGTTGTCAGGGATATTTACGAAGTGAAATAAAGCGTGAGAGATTTAGTTTGATGAGGCCACGAGAGGATGAAGTTTGAGGAGCACAACATGAATATCTTAAGACCATGATGCGCCAGCGCTTCCAGTACTTTACGTCTTATGACACCAGCGCCAACTCAAATTTCTTTCAAACTTAATCTATATTCATGAACAAAGTCTCAGTGTAAATTAGTAAGGAACGTTACAGAGTGTTAACTACTGTACAATTTATTGCGTTTTGTTTGTTTCATAATGATACTACGTTAGGTTTTCAATTATTGACTACGAAATGAAAGATTGTTTTACACTTTGGTAAATCGTAGTTATTTCAAAGCTAAGCAAGCAGCATACTTGAAGTGTGACAAAAGCTCCGAGGCGCTTATTTCCACATTGAAATATTAAATACTGTTATAACAAGATGGCAGACCTCGAAGACATTAAAAACTGGCGCCTATTTACCCAAATCCTATCGAGTCAATATTTATCTTATTTATCACCGTGTGATTAAAAAAATCAATGATTGATTTTAAAAACGTTAAAGACTTTAAAGACGGAAAAGTAAAAAAGCTAAAGTTATAGCCTCTATTGAAATTTGGATAACTTTACCAGTAGGGTCTAGCTGCGTCATGGAAGCATGTCGTTACACCCAGGAGGGACTGGCACGAGTCTTTTGCTAAGTTAAACTTTAGTCGGCGAACCCTGGGGTGGGCTAGAGAGGGGGCTCGAAAGGGCACGCGCGAGCCCATTGTTAAATTTTACTAAGGCTGGCGAGCCCCTTATTAATTTAAGAGAAAACAATATTCTCAGATCAAGTTAGTATATAACTGCAATTTCGGACATATATTATCTACGACAGCTTTAGTATACACAGTAGTACATTTTTAGCCATTTAGTTTGACAGGTTTACGGTAAATTCATTTTGTAACATTATAAGTGTATAAAATAACAATCGATTGATTGTTTAATTATTGCATATATTATAATTGCATAAGAGTGACAGAAAAATTCACTCCTTCCCCAGAACATCGAGAATTGATTTGAAATCAACCGAGCTCTTTGTTAACGTATCAGCAGCTCACCGTTGGGCGAATCCTTTGATCAATTGAAAAAAACAATATTTTTAGATCAAATAAGTATCTTACTACAATTTTTAGCAGAATTTATTATATTATCTGCGAAGGTTTAAGTATAACGTATGAAACGTGGAATTGTAGCGAAAAAAGTTGTACGTATTTCTGAGTACATTTTAAAATTTTCACCTTTGCAATTTGAGACAGGCAAGTATATTTCTCAGCTATCGATTTATATTATTTTACGGTATATTGCATATGTTTCCAAACAAAAATACATTAACTAACATTCGATGGCTTATATAATTATTGGGTATAATTGTATAAGAGTGATAAATTAATCTCACGATCCCCATAACGTTCTGAATAGCTCTGAAATCAAATGAGATACGTGTTAACATATTATCAGCCCACCATGATTACATTACACACACACACACGAAATAATATTATAAACATTAGCGTATCGTCAGCGGTTAACTGACCGCTAGTCATTTGTTATTGTTATATTTTTTATAGATATAACATAAATGTGTAAAATATATCATGCGACAAATTAAAAATTTGGAGCATATATACTCCTAAATGGAACTGGTTGTTACTCAGATGCTCAATCTTTTTTTTCAATGAGAGTAGGGCTTTGCTTCTCGCTACTAAAATTTCATTTCAAACATAAGAGACATCCACGTCATCACACAGATATTCATAATTCAATGGGATTCGAAACAGTAAGCACTACAATTTTAGCCAACAATGTTGCCACTCAGCTACGGAGCCGAAGAGTTGTATTAAAACATGATTGAATATACCTTTTATTATTGACAAATTGGCGGCTGCTTGAAAGAAATTCATTTTCAACTTTATGGCACATCAAGTTTTATTTCATTTCATACGTAGCAAATTAAATGATGATGTTAATACGAAACGTATACATTTTAAACATTTTATTTATCTAGCAAAATGTGTGGTTTACCTAGATCACCTTCAAGACGAGTCTGATGAAAAATAATGAACACACTACACAAAAATAATAATGCTGTCATTAATTCCGTGTTTTCTCAGCATGAATTCCTAAAAATTAATAGTATATAGTCGTCTAATGGGAGGTATTATTAGACATTAAAACAACATCTCCACAAGAACACATCAAAGAGCCATTAATTGGAATCTGTATTCAAGAATTCAATGCTCAGTTAAAATAGTCGGTAATAATTTCGTTTTAAATTAACGACACGATTAGAGCAATAATTATTATTTCTATGTCTAACAAAATGATTTGAAACAAAATACACAGTTAATAATGATGTTCAACTAAACGACTGATTAATTCCCGATGAATGCTTCATAGGATGTTGCAGAAATGAATGTTGATTAACATTATTTATTATCCTGTTTATTGTGATCTCATATTAAAAAGTTAGGAATCTTTAGAAATTAGTGTACAAATTAATAAGTCTTGTAATGACTGCTATAGTCAAGTGGCTATCTTCTATAACTACGTCACAGTGCCATTTTGTGATTAAAAGCTTATTCTAAGATTCTTTTTAGATCAATTGTTTTACAAATCTTTTTTATCGCAAACATTCTAATATATACAAATGGCTCTTAGCTGTATCATTGAAGAGATATCATCTTCGGTGTGATGCAAAAAGGAGAAAAAGTTTATCGAATAATATATACATATTTGTACATATATACAAATGAATGTTTGTTTATTCGTACTTTATGCGTTGCCACACCGCTCATCCGATTGCAATAAAACTTTGACAAACGTTTTGCTTGCACTTCCGGGAAGGTTATAAGCATATTAAAATGAACTTTCAGTAAGTCTTGTATATAAAAATCAATGTTTGTACGTCTGCCATACAATTCATTTTGACAGCGAATGCTTGCACTTGCGCGATGGTTATAGTACAATTAACTTACAGTAGGTGGCGCATGTTTCGTACCATAAACAATTGGCAGCAAACGTTAAACATACAGAAAAAAACATGCACTTCAATAAACACAATTAAAACACAAACACTTTCTTTCTTTGAGTGGCATTGCAACACTTGCCGGGAACCGGCTAGTTTTTTATAAAAGTTTTATTTTGCATTCTTTATAATATATGGGCGTATCTAGTTGTAGCAAAAATTTAAATACGCCTGTATGTTATTTAAGCATGCGGTTTATCAAAAATTGGATAAGTTTCACACAGCTACATCATATTTTCTTGACCTGGCAAAATAAGACTAAAATTTGTTTTTCAAATTGTTAAGCGTCCCAATTGATGAAACCCTTACTGTTGCTTAAGATAGCATCATTCTTGAAACTGTTTTTGGTCTCATTAGGTGAGAGTAGTTATGAAAATGAGAAATATGACCAAAGGTAATTAAAAAAAATGGACAGTATTTAGTTTTAAAAAATACTTAAGATTTCTTTAACGACGCAAAATAATATATTCTAAAAATAAAATATACATTTGTACTAATTCCCACTTTTGTCAACCGACGTCATGAGAAAAACCGGTTCTGATTTTAATAAATAAAGATGAGGATTAGAACAGATGTATATTTTATTTTTTGAATATAATGCCTTTTGAATATACACCAAGTACTGACGGTGAACACCCTAAAAGTGCAAATTATATCTGTTCACAAAAGCTATCAACATTTAAGTTATTAATTCAATGAAGTAAAAATACCAAATGTGATTTAATTTGCATTAGAACATGCCACCTTTTTCTGGGTATTTTATTTGGTTATCAAAACAGCACGAATTCAGCGATTAAAAGATATTCTTTAAGTCTCACTTTTTTAAAGAGTAAAAAACGCCAAAATAACATCTTAGAATTAATCGACGGATCTTGTAAAACAACTATCACTGAAAATAATAAACACGTCGAGTTATTTCTGCTGCATTCTACACCGTCATCAGTAATTGAGCACTCGCTAATGGCATGAAATAGTTCTGCCTGCCTTTAATTGGGTGTTTAGTGTTGACAAATTTTTCGATACAGAATCACTTTGACAAAATAAACGCTCAAATTCGATAAACTTTCATTGCTTCGTCGAATGAAACACTTTCCGTCACAAAGGTGTCGATAATTGGCGACTGGCAGGTAAATGAACTCTGCTCGTTCATTGAATATCGCTGCCAGGGATTTCAATAACAAAATCTATATATCGGTAGGTACAAACAAAGCAAACATAATGAATCACTGGCCAGAGGCAAAGCTCAAAAAAAATTTTTCATCTATCTCAGTGATGCACAAACCGCGGCCCTTTTTGAATTTTGTGGCAGCCCTTAAATCTTTTTCTCAAACATATTTTTTTCACGTAAAACATTTATTTAACAAATGTAAGCGAACTTTTTTTTCAATGAAGGAGAATAAATCGGTTCATAGAAACAGGCTTACAAATATTATGCCAAATTAAAAAAAAAAAAAAAACCATGTCCGCTCCCAATGTGGAGCATATTGACTCCTGATGGAGTTTATCTCAACAGAAGTGTTTCTACGAGAACTGCTTGTTACTCAGTTGCTCAACCTCTCTTTTTCCAAAGAGAGTAGGGATAGAAGGATAGGGCTAGGACAATATTAGTGGTAAGCTAAATTAAAAAATAGTTAAAATTCAACAAAGACCAAGAACACATTAACTTATGAATTGCATATAAATGAAAAATAAATATTTCACAATGAAAGGTTTTTTAATAAGCAAGTACTCATAATCCTTTTTTTGCATGGCTTATTTATTTTCGAAATAACACGGTCAAAATAATATAATGGAACCTATTACTCATTTATCTAAATTCACTTCATCTTTTTTACACGATTTCAAGGTTGTTTTACACGGAACGTACATACGTTCTGTACAAAAAAAAGATGGAACGTATTTTAAATCATTTTTTTCTTTGCGGCCCGAACCCACGATAATTTGTTTTATGCGGCCCGCTAAAAGGTAAAGGTTGTGCATCACTGATGTAAAGCCTTGAATTCCACTCTCCCACCTATTCTATAGTAAAAACTGGCCGTAGCGAGAGCGATTAGCTAACCACTGGTCATGTCCTACCCCTATAATTCTATTCCTTCTCTCTTTGGAAAAAAATAAAGGTTGAACAACAGAGTAACAAGCAGTTCTCTAATAAACACTTATATATAACATATTCTTCACATTGTAAGCGGACATGATAAAAAAAATAAATAATAAAAACCGAAATATTATTGACATATGAAGATTTGTCTTATCATTGAAAAGTTCTATAAATGATGGTAAAAAATTACATTCAAAGAAACAATGAGTTAAATTTCTTACGCGTATGATATAGATATATTTTTGAGGAATGGTATTTTCTATACAAAATATAGATTTAATCATCACGAAATCCGATATTAACTGAGGTTTGTTACATTGGTATTAAATACAAAATACCGAATTGATATATTTTCTCTGAATTGCGATCCCTAATCGCTGTTAAGTTCGTTTTTATAACAGTAAACGAATTTACGTAATTCGTTTGGCTATCTAGGAAGTTACTTTACGAAATCAATTTCATTATTCTTAGACTTATAAAATTATGGAATTATATAAGGCTTGAATCGTGAAATTAGCGCATTTAAGCGCCAAGAGGTGTTGAAGATTTGACATTTAAAAAAAGGGCAAGAATCGTACAAGAAAAAAAGGTACCCACTTTATTGGTGGTGTCTTTATAATGCAAAGATAATGAAGAAAGATTTTAAATATACTCTGATTGATTTATTTTCGTTATATTTTTTAATTAGTGTGTTATTCGGTCGTATCTCATTTTTTTCATATATGAGATATCACAGATCATTTCATAACCACACACTTACTTAATTATTGTACATATATATTTCTTTCGGTTATTTAGAAATAGTTCTGATTAATTGGTTTCTTTCACACAGAAATCTTTCCTTATAATAGTATAAAATTCTAAAATAATTACTACAACGTCTTTCTTATTTTTATTTGTATACATAATACTTTTCGACTCATACTTATTGAATCCAAAATATTATATATATATATAAAGTATTTATTAAAATAAACATAAAACAGTTATTAAATTCTAGATATAATATGTATACCTTTGGCCATGTTAGCTCCCTATGTGAAGCATATGGCCGCCACGCGGTACCTCCATCTTTCCCTGTCTCCCGCCAATAGCTTTGCTTCCTCCCATGACATGCCAGCATCCCTCAGTTCCGCCGAGTACATCCTATGGATAGTACCCGACGGACGTCCGGGACGCTGGAATCCCACCGGTCGAAAGAAGAGACAGGCAGGATTGAGGCTTTCCGGAGGCATCCGCAGCACGTGACCCAGCCAGTTTCAACGTCTCTCCATAACCACTGACGTGATGGGACGCTGTTTTGTACGCTCCCCTATCTCTGAATTCCTCACAAAATCAAACCACCTCACCCCCATTATCCGACGCAAGCATCTGTTCTCGAAGCTCAGTATACGGTTTTTCTGAGTCTTCGTCAGGTGCCATGATTCGCAATATGTATATACCAGAACGGTATTGTATCCCACACTTGGGTACGCAATCAAGGATTAAATTTTACTACGTAAGAAGCACACTTCTCAGTAGTATATTGGGAAGAAGTGGTTATTGTAATATTGTTTAATCCATGGTCCAATGGTTAACGTAGTTGGCTGACGGATCTCACGGGTTCAAGTCCCATTAAGAAAATTATTTTTTTATCGATTTCTGTTAGAAGCCAGGGATGTTTTAAAAATCTCTCTTTTCGTCCCCTTTTCAATCTTATAAATACGGGGCGTTGCGAGAGCGATCAGCTAACCACTAGTCTTGCTCTAGTTCCGTAATTTCTATCCCCATTCACTTCGAAATAAAGAAAGGTTGATTAAGATGCAGTTCGTAGAAAAAAAATCAGATACCTCATGGGTTAAAATAATCAAACTATTGCAATATAATCTTGATAATAATATATCAGTTAGTCTTTTAGTATTCATAGTAACAAATTAATAACATGTATATATTTTTATTAAAACCAGTCAGGCAAGTATTTAAAATCAAGGAAGCTTGCAAGCTTTCACAATAATTTTTGATTGAATTTTAAATTATACATAATAGATTTGAATTTGTTAAAAAAAATCTTTTTTCCACGCACAAAAAGATAGTATTTTTTAATTTAGAAGGGCATTACGTACTTCAGGTGGACATGGCAGCGTTAACTCTAACAAAGAACTGACCTAGATATTTTAAGTTATATAAATTGGAAATAATTTGTCTGTTAAGTCTTTGCAGAAAGATATTTTACTGTACCGAAAAGTTATGAACCTTAGTATTAACCGTTTTATTTTTTTTTCTGACCATTTATAACATTAAAAACCATGGACCACTTAGGTTCATAATGAGTTGTTGACTTTAGAGAAGTTATTTAACAACAACTGTCAATATTTTTGATATTAATTGTAAGTATATTGTGCCAATGAAAAGAAAATAAAATGATGAAGGCTTGGTTTTAAGCCTAACTATTCGTAATTTAATTTTCAAAATCATTTTTATCCACACCATCCGCTCAAAGTAATAATAAAAAAAAATAGACGGAAATATTTTTTATTCGGTAAATTTTGGTAAGATTAGATACAAGAATCTCTTACCTTGTTATAATATCTAATATTAAAATATTATACATGTTCCATACATATGTTAAAAACGTGATACAACCATAATAGTTGAATACAGTAAATAAAAAAAGGCATTAAATATTTTTAAAAAAACACTCTTTTTGCACTTAGTGACTTTTTTTTTGTTTTTTTTTACACCATGTCCGCTCCCAATGTGGAGCATATGGACTCCTAATGGAGTTTATCTCAACAGAAGTGTTTCTACGAGAACTGCTTGTTACTCAACTTTTCCAAAGAGAGTAGGGATAGAAAGATAGGGCTAGGACAGGATTAGTGGTAAGCTAATCGCTCTCGATACGCCCCGTTTATAGGATAGGATGGGTGAGAGGGGAAATTCAAGACATCACATACATCCATGCCTTTAAACAGAATTTCATAAATCGATTGAAAAATCAATTTTATAAAACTGTCCGTACCGGGATTTGAACCCGGGTCCTCTGTAGCCGAAGCCAACAACGTTGACCACTGACCACACGGGCGGTTTTTTATTTCCTTTACTAAAATGTCATATCTTTCAGTTTAATAATAAAGGCTTAATAATTGTAATAAAAATCTCGTTCATATTGTTTTAAACAGATTTTTTTTATGAATCGAGATCTTGAGATGGACATGGATGAGTAAAAAGCCTTCAAAACGCCTCTTTCATTATCATCACGACTGTTGGATTTGAAAAAGCTTACTTCAACGCTTTACTTTGAAGTAGTTTAATTGTTGTATTAATTTTATGGTAATATTACGATAAATTATATTGAAATAATTACAATTTTTAAAAATATTTTATTGTTACTGACCTTATTAACCGAAATACTTTTTGATGAGATTGTAAATTAGTATCATTTATAAGTGAGATATTCTTAACGTAATTTGAATTAGCGACACTAAAATGTTTATTAATTTTAGTGCAAGTATTAACGGTTAACCTCTTGTAATTGAATACGTTATCGTGTTATTTTATCTCTGTTTCAGGGTTTACAAAATATGCTTCACTTTTATTATACAATATTTTTGAGTTTACTTTTGTTAAGACTCGTAAGATAATCTATTGAGGCACCTGAATTTTTCCGAGAAACAAAAATAAAACAAGAACGTACCTGCATTACATCCACCTGTAGATAATAGTGTCACAATCCAAAATAGTGCTTTCTTCGAAATGAGTACATAAACCAAATATAAGTTCTTACTATAAACATAGTGATTTTGTTTTCATATTCTTAAGCGCCAGCTTCATAAAAATATTCATTGAAAACCTTTGGGTGCAAAGAACGTTTTGTTTGATGAATTTGTTTCTTATGTTATGATTTTTTAATTTTGTTTTAAATCTGTAATATTTGCGCCTGTGTGGTCGAGTGGCCAACGTCGTTGGCTACCGCTACGGAGGTCACGGGTTCGAATCCCAGTGCGGGCAGTTTCATAAATTGATTTTTCAACCGATTTATGAATTTCAGTTCAAAGGCATGGATGTATGTGATTTCTTGAATTCCCCCATCCCACCCATCCTATCCTATGAACAGGGAGTATCGAGAGCGATTAGCCAACCACTAGTCCTGTCCTAGCCCTTTCCTTATATTCCTACTCTCTTTGAAAAAAGTGAGGTTGAGTAACTGAGTAACAAGCAGTTCTCGTAGAAATATTTCTGTTGAGGTAAACTCCACTAGGCGTCCACTTATCTATTTCAAAAAAAAAATGTCAAATCTTGATGGAAAGGCATTATAAGAAAAAATGAAACACTTTTTTGTACTAATTCCAAAAAATAATATTATCATTTATACATATTTTAAAATCGGGCTTGTGTAATAAAAATATAATATTGTATAATAAAAAATAACCATAATATAAAGATCTGCCATTTGTATAGTTTTCTTTTTATTTAAATTTCAATCAAATAAACATTGCCAAACATTTTGATTAGCAAATAATCACGTTGTTATTTTTGCTCAGTCAATCAAAGAATAATACAAATCGATGTATCTGTCATAAAACTTATTACGTTTTGTTTATTTACATCCAGGAAGTGTTCTGAATTGGACTTAGATAACATTGCCCTGCCGTAAAACCGGTTACCGGGTGAGTTGGCGGCGTGTTGCAAATGCAAAAAAAAATGTAACTACTTACTGTTAATTCAATCGCAGGCGCCAAATGGTTAAAATAAAGCAGAGATGCACAACCCGTAGACCGTTTGAATTTTTGCGGCCTTTGAATGTTTCGTCTAAAATAAAGTACATATTTTTTAAAAGTAAATGTGGGCAAGATTTTTCGTTGATAAACCAGAATAAATATTTTCATTAATAAAAACACAATATTCCTTTGTACTTTATTTCATTTTAATTTAAACTTCAGGACCGGTTTCGCTCATTGTTAGCATTTTCAACTGAGTTGACATCGTTGACATCAGTTGACAATGCTCACAATGAGCGAAACCGGTCCTGATCTTTTAAATAAAGTGGAATAAAATACAAAAAGATATTGTGTTTTTAATAATATAATGCCTCTCCACCAAGTATTGACAGTGAGCACAGTAAAAGTGATGAATCTTTTCATATAAATATTCATCTGATGAAAATTTTAATCAGTTTTTCCAACGTAATACTTCAAATATTAAGTTAAATTCTAAAGAACTAGTTTAAAATTCACAACGATAATAATCGTATTAGCTTTCAAAGCTTAGTCACAAATTTTGAAAAATGGCGTTTTATATCAATTCTGATAGCCCATAATAAAACCTATTAATGGAAATCAAAATTAGTGTTCAAAAAGGTTTTTTTTTTATATTAAAATGAAATCATAAAGTTGACACATCCATACAAACCGTCACTTTTGCAACACTTAAATCATCATTTTCCAAGCTTTGTATTTGTGTGACAAAACACTTTTTGAATGTTTGCTCCTCAAATACGGCAAGATGGTTTCCCAAAAAAAACCCGTTGTGTATATGCAAACAACGTTAAATGGCCGCCTTCCACGCCACCATCGATAGACCAAAAAATAGTCTATCCTTCACAATCATGGCCCGAGCAGAGCTGCAATGGACTGATTTTGTACCATGTACTAGTGTGCTTAACTCGGTGACTGCCACAGACGAGATATCTCGTAAAAATTTCGTGCTCAACACGCCAGAGCGAGTTATCTCGTCGTTAACTAATTAAATTAATAGTTGAAAATTATAGCCGGCGTGCTAGGTATTAATTACTACTAATTATCTACGGCAGCTAAAAGGCTAAAAAAAATCCTATGTATAATCTGTATTCTGAGAGCCCACCGTTTTATACGAGTTTATTGATTCTAGCATGGAAATAAACGATTTACATTTATTTCACAGTAAAAAGATTTATTGTAAATTAGTACAGCTAATACTTTTTTGCATTTTTTCGAAATACCGAGGCAACATTTAAAATAACATATCTTTCATTTATCCATATTCACTATTTTTTTTTACACAGCTGTTTAACGAATAACGTATCCCTTTTGTAAGAAAAGAATTGAGAGTCTCTTAATTTTGTATTCTTTTGCGGCCCGAAACCATCAAAGATTGTTTGTACGCGGCCCGCTAATAGAAAAAGGTTGCGCATGCCTGAAATAAAGTAAGCCAGACTTCCGACTTATGTTCGGCACAGATTATTCTGTTGACAATCCGTCTCAGGAAATTCCAGGCAACCAATGAAACGGGCTACCAAGCTCTGATGGGTTTTCTTTGTTAGCACTGCCGGTTTATGGCTGCTGTTTCGTTTCTTTATAACGTGCAATAATATTAAGCCGGATGGGATTTATTCTGTTAAAATAATGCGTGTGTATTTACACCAAATTTACTGTCAACTACGAACAATAGATGTTTTAGGGCAGGGCTTCCCAAACTATGTTCCGCGGAACACTGGTGTTATGTAAGACCTTAATAGGTAGGTGTTCCGCGAAAATCGGGAATGGTAATCTACGGTACTTCACTGATGTTTAAAACGTCAAATATCTAGGTATAGGTGGATATTTTGAATTACTGAGAGCTTTGTGGACTCGTATGTTTATGTAAAATGTTTTAAAAACAATTAATTGATACATAATTAGTGATATATTTCTAATATGTATTATGAATTACCCTAATTAAAAAATAAGCTGTGTTCCGGTAACATTTCCAGATTTGCGAAGTGTTCTATTGCACAATAAGTTTGGGAAACCCTGTTTTAGGATATTAAGAAAAAGCACATTTTTCCTTTGTATTTAACTTCCACTTTATTTATCAAGATCGGGACCGGTTTCACTTATGGCGAACATTGTCAACTGATAAGAAATAAAACTTCACATTACTATTTATAAAAAAATATATATTTTTGTATAATACTATTTCACTTTTATGGTGTTCAATGTCAATACTTGGTGGAAAGGCATTATATTTAAAAAACACATTATTCCTTTGTACTTTATTCCACTTTATTTAATTGGTCAGGACCGGTTTCGCTCATTCCGAGCATTGTCAACTGATAAGAAAAATATATAAACATTGCTATTTATACAAAATTAAATTGAAATAAAAGGCGTAAGCAACAATTAACAATGAAAATAATTTACAAACTACAGTATAAGTGACTCTACAATTACACAAAAAAAAATCTTGACACCTATAACATACAATTAAAAATTCATCAAAGACTATTAAATTATAAGTGGTGAATGATCTTTCATATTCTTTAAAATAATACTATTTGTTGAATTTAGACAGAAAAAATCGGTTTGCGGCAAATTCGTGTACGGAAGAATCCATTCCCGTATGGTAATTGAAAGCGTATACTTATATATTAGTTAGGAATAAGTCATAACATAATATTCAAGCTTCTTAATTTTATATCGTCTGCCATCTTAATCCAATGACGAGCAAATATTCGTCAAACACACGCAACCGAGATAATCCAGATCCATCACATAGAGAAAAAAACGAATATAGTTTGGCTTTCATTTAGATCATTATTATAAACGTCGTGTTTGATCGCCGTTATTCAAAAGTGTTGGCATGAATTTGTTCCAGGTAAACGTCAATTTAAATGTCATTAGTGACAACGGTTTATTGTAAAATTCCAAATGTCGTATTTACCTGAACAACTTATACTTAGATATGATTTTATCACACAATTTTGTCGTATATTTAACATTTTATCGTAAAAACGAATTACATACTGATCAATTAATGGTACGAATATTGTATAATACATATCGACTGTGGAAAGGAAAAAGGACGTAACCCTCAATTTTCCAAAACAGCTTTTTTTCGATAATCACAATGTATACAACTTGACACACATTCTATCAAAAGGATGGAAGCTGAAAATGCCGAATAAGTAGATAAATTTAGCTTTTAAGTTTGAAAAAGATGACCTTGTAAAAAATTAAAACCAAGAAAAAACACGGAAATAAAGGTTTTTCCGAGACAATTTCTTTAATTAATATTAGGTTATGTCAATTAAACACCCGTTTAGAAGTATCCGTGCACTTCAAGGTTGTGTATAATTCATAATTTGCATATGTCACAAAATCATCAAAACACGTTTTTAGCGCCTCCTGTAAAATTTGATATGTGTGGGTTACGTCCTTTTTCCTTTCCACAGTCGATATAGTCTAACAATATTTATTTTTCACTACATTACATATGTGTCTTGATTTATTGACTGTCGTTATGGCACGCAACACACGCGGCTACATTCTACGCGCATGCGTAGAGAGAGTATGTATGAGAGAACGTAAGTGTTGGCTGATTGTAAAAAACACAATCACCCTCTCTCTCTGTTTACGCATCATTCGTATCAAAGGTATTTTGTGTTGTACACGAGAGTAAGACAAAAAGTATATGTGTGTGGACTTGATGGATCAAAAACCGCTGGCGTAGAGCAGTGCTCCCGCAACCTTTTCTCTCCTACGGCACACCAATATTTTCTCCAGATTTCCGCAGCCCACTTCAAGTCGTTCATTAAAGTCGTTCATAGACATCGTTCTCAATTGCATAATATATATTGCCACCTCAGTACTACGACTAGGCAACTCTGTTATAATCATTGTTCGAACAAAGTATTTGATCTTTTCTTCACTGGAGTAATGCGCTGCAGCACACTTAACATCGCCCCACGGCACACTAGTGTGTCGTGGCACAGCGGTTGCAGAGCACTGGCGTAGAGGACTAAATCTTATATTTCACGCCGGCAGGTAAGTGGTTAAGCCATCTCATACGCTAAATAATATCGTCATAAATACGAATGCTTTCGAGCGTGTACAGTAGAACCTCTCATAACGAGCACCTATCATAGCGAGTAATTCGCATAACGAGCAAAACAGATTGTGAAAAAAATGCTCCCTAAACGAGCGACATTTTGCATAACGAGTGACGCAGAGTTTTGGAAAGATCACTATCACATTGTTAATTGCCTCAAGATGATTGAAAAGCGTGGGAAAGGGTTACCAAGAGGATCTTCACCTGTGCTTGGAAAAAGCTTTAGTCAGAGAGCGCTGTTGAATGTGATTTTGAGTCTACAGTCTGGAGTCTACAGCCAACGAGGTTGTATCTTTGGCCAATATCATGGTACTGGCGGTGGATAACAACGATATTGATGATCTTGTGGAAGAGCACAGTCAAGTGTTGACCTCTGAAGAGCTTATTGAGTAGCATTGTTTTTCACGTCAAGAAGTTATGGAGGAGAGTTTGTTAGTGGAGGCTGAGGAAGTAGCAGGGCAATAATCTTCTGGCGCAATAAGAGAAATACTGAAAGCATGGGAAACTGTTGCAAATTTATTCAATGATAATGCTGTCACATGTTCACCAAATTTTGAAGCGTCGGCGAAAACAAATGTCTCTAGACAGCTTTCTAGTAAAAAAGAATAATTTATTTGTCATAAATAATAAACTAGTCGATTTCTATACTGTTTTTTTTGCAAATCGAAATCGCATTCCAGGTTGTTACGCTCCTTATTTTTAAATATACATAAGTTTAAAATATAAAAAAATGATTTTTTATATTTTATGACGAAACGCATTATATTATTTTACATTGTTTTATATGGGAAAAATTGTTTCGCTTAACGAGTGTTTCACATAACGAGTAAGATTCTGGAACAAATTAAACTCGTTATGAGAGGTTTCACTGTATTGTATTTTTTTTATCTTCAGTTGAGACCTGTACGTGACATATATCATGGAACGAAGGCAGATATAAAAGTAAGTAAACCAATTACTCGAAAGACTGCCCACATAGTATTGGATAATGTATCGTAAAATGGTAATTAGTAGATAAGAAAACTCTTAAAACTGTAGACTGACCTTAGAACATTTGAGACAGATTGAATTCTCAGAAGATAAGAAGCCATTATATAATCTTGTGTGATGTTGGTAAACGAAATTTTCCGCACAGATTATTCCAAATGCTGACACGTGCACAAGAAATTTCTTCCGTACAAAATAAATATTGTTGATATTTAATTGCAATGTTTAAAACGTGCGGTCAGTGGCATGGCGGTCAACTATGTTGGCTCTCATGCCGGATTTCACGGGTTCGATTAATCAGTTTCTGTTCAAAGGTATAGGTGAGTGTGATGCTAAAAAAATGCACACAATCCTAAAATAACAGGACGTAGTGAGTAGGGCTTGTCGGTTTTTTTTTGTTGCTAAATTTGTGAGATTCGAAAACCGGTTTTTTTCAACTTCGTAACCGGTTATAAATAAAAAAAATAGGTATTTTAATAAAAACTTTTATTTGATGCCTTAAATACAACATTCCCCACATCATTACCCAGCGAAAGGGTATTTTCGATATCAGGAAATTTTGTTACAAAAATTAGATCATCAACTAAGTGATCGATCAGTGGACGCATTGTGTTTTCTTTAATCATATTTTCTGAAGAGTAACACCAAATAATTTCTTGCTGTGTATTATTATGTATGTAAAAAAATAAATAAAAAATAATTTTAAACCTTTTTTTGCTATTTAAATTGAATTATCCATTTTTGTAAAACTTCGAAAACCGGATAAAACCGGTTTTGGAGCAATATTGTCATTCAAAAACAGTTTTTTTCAAAAGTCGGTTTTTGCATAAGCCCTAGTTGTGAGAGATTAGTTCACCACTAGTCCTGTCATAGCCATATCCTTATATCCTCACTCTTTTCTAAAAAGAGTAACAAACAGTTTTAGAAAAACTTCTGTTAAGATACCTCCATTAAGGGGCCATATGCTCCATATTGGGAGCGGACATGGATAAAAAATATATATATATCCAAATCGTACTAAGCGAGAAGAGACAAATGATGAATAAACATTTTGCTTTCAACCATTTTGCTTAATATAATTAATAATAACGGCAATATAACAGAATAGTAAAATTAAAATCATTCGTACTTAAGCAAGCATTTGTGAAAGAAGTCTGTCCGAGGATGCCTTTGAAAGAAGCGAAACACGCGTCACAGTTTGTAGCACAATACGTGGAATAAACTTAGTTATTTTATATTAAAATGAGCTTCCACAAAGTTACCGCCGAATCCATCGAAAGTAATAATAATAACGGTGGTTAAAAACGCATATTTAATAAAAAAATCTATGTTATAGGTAGTTTTAAATTTAAAAAAATTACTCTTAGCTCGGAGAATAGCAATTCAAAAAATGGTCAAATTCTTTAGTTATGTCGTCCATTCAAAGCTCTTGAACTTGGTGCGTTAACATAGTGTATGAAAAAAATATCTTGCAGATGTATTCTTCAAAGACGCGACAAAAAACTGCATGTCTTGCATTATAAATTAGACGCGTCGAAAATGTCCGTAGGCTTATATAGTTTAAAATTCTGATCTTTAATTACCGTTAACAACTTAAGTCATGCAGCGCTCAACCACGTGGATGTTTATCCACTTGAGAAATGGCTGAGCCACTGACAACTGTAAATGACATTTCTTAGAGGTTTACCAGAATACGTGTTAACTTGCTTCGCATTATCACATGTTAACATATTTTTATCCTTTTTTTACTAGAGGGTCACACCCAGTGGCGTGGCTACAAATTTAGGACCATCATGAAAACTCCCCTCCCCCACGCCTTTTTTAAATATTGAGTACACTTAACTCCTTTTTTTACGGTAGATACATTTCACAAAAAAAACGTGCAAAAAAGTGATTGAATTTATAAAATAGTATTTAAAAAATCATACTATTTGAGTTTATAAAATCGTGTAAAAAAAAAATAATGAAGACTCAATGAGTAAATTACACAAAATATTATTATTATAAATTAAAATTAATACTTTTCGACGATACTTGATTATATACGGAGACTTTAATGAGGGAGTGGAAATAAATCTCTTTTATCGCTAGATATGTTATGACACGTCTGGGTCTAATGTTTTAGGATCGAATGAAAGCTTTTATTTGTTATAACTGTCTTGTAAAGTTTAATTTCTTGTTATTCAGAAATCTGGTATCCGTTTCTGTCAGAGCAAATAGTTTGTATAAAAATATATTATTAGATCTTTTTAGTGAATCGTATTATTTCAAAACAAGGTTAAGTGTATTTAGAAATTTGGGATTTTTTTTGTTGCTTTATTTAAACTTTTTTGTAATACCGGTATGCATAATTGAAATACCGGTTTTTAACGATAAATACATAAATACCGGTATTAATATATTATTCCTGTATTGCAACCCCTAGCTAAAATAAAATTTAACAATGACGACAAACTCTTTATTTTCATTCAGTCAGCGTTTTCTTTCTCAAAATAAGTTTCTAATAACTGCGTTTTACCAATTTGTCCAACCTATCAGAGAACTAAAGGTCTACCGTGTGAGAAAATTTACACTGCTGGCAGCGTATGGCGCGTAAAGGGTTAAGATAAAAATTTAATGCAAAAAACATCTTGAGGTTTTCAATCACAGCTTGTCATAAAAATTTGTAAAACCTCTACTCTGCAAAAAGCGATAAAACTTTGGTTTAGCCATTCGGAAGGGCCAAAACCGTAAAAATATGAAATAGTATGCATACTTATAGCTGACGCGACGAAAGTTGGTGATTCTTAGAATTGTCATAATATGCAATGTGTTTGTTCACAAAACGGGTTCCGCGAGATTCCGAAAAAAATAGACACTCCTACCACAGGTACAGCATCAACATAAACTATGTTATTTTTAACTTGTTAAGACACCGTGTTGTGTATAGTGGTAGTCAATAAGCAGTAAATAGCAATAATCGTTAAGGTTCAAGCACCCACATCAACTGTATTAACAATTTTGTTATGAATATGTTGGAAAACATGGTGTGTTGATGTGTATAACGATGGCGTCAAAATACACTAAGAATGTTTTAGGACATTTTGTTATTACATCTCAATACGACATGTGGGTCTTTTATAATAAAACAGTGTCATTATTTACTTATCTCTTCTTAAATAATATTCGATTTAATAGATTGCGGTATATGAAGGTAAATCGTAAAAAGGTCATGTTATAAACAACGATTTGTGATGAAATGATAAAGGAAGAAAAGGTCAGAAAATGTGTTAATAAAACATATTGGTTATGTCATCAACGTAATTTGTTGTTCAGTAATTTATGACCGTTTCTTCAATGGTTAATGGCTATTTATGGCTTAAACATATATTACAACAGCATAACTTGTGGTTATAGAAAATCGAGTGGAACGCTGAGCGTAATATAATATATATAAAAGTCATAATGATTTATCTCGTGTTTTTCTTTTTTTTTATAAATTAGTTTGTTACCAAAAGATTATTAACTAAAAATAAAAGTAAATTAATACTGCCATCCTCCGTTATAACTACTTTACGTTTAATCATGAAGACTTCTTCAGTAAAATGAATATTTATGGAGCAAGTTTACGATTTTGCAAATAAAATGTTTAATTTAGTTAAGCACTCAGACAATGGATCAAACGGGAGATGAAATAGACATTTTCTTTTGTTTTATAACTTTATATTATATATAAACGACACGCGTTTATCTTTTTCCCGTACACCGGCAGAAGTTTAATTTGTTTTTATGGCTTTAATTCAGCAATATGAATTGTCTCGAAGTTGAAATTGGCATCATTGTTATCACGAACAAAAGTATTTCATACATATTAACCGTTGGTTTCTTATATTGAAACAAAAGAAGTGACATTCGTTGTTCAGTTGTTTTATGAAAAGAATCGATGGAAAGTGACTGCCGAAATAATACCATATAGAAAATATTTGTCGTTTAGGTAATTAACGGTTAGATTTTTGTACACGCTCGTCACTGCATGCTTTAAAACGTTTGAATACCGCGCAAATAAATCATTAATATGTCCCAAAGATACTGCGTGTTTTTGAGAAAAATAATTTTGCCTAATATACATACGAATTCGATATTTTAAAAACCTATATTGGCTCAGTATAGAGATGGCACTACACATATTCATCAAAATATTGCTTATATTCTATTAGAATACCAAGTATTTGATTTTTTTAAATGTCTTGGACATCCGTGTTCCGGACACACTGAAAATAATACACTGAAAATTATTCTTATTGTAAACTCAATGACAGTTTGCATTTTTTTCGAGCCCGCGACGTCGCTCATATACCCGAAATCATATTTAAGCACTTGGAATGAATGAATGTTTCGTGTTTAAATAATAAATTTATTTACGAACGCTCATAAGCATAAGATTTTTTGGAAATAAACAGATCACAAATGGACAGCCTTCCGATTTTAAATGAAATACTAAACATGCCGGGTTCTCCACTTCTATACCATATATAAATATAATCATAAAACCTTTTCCGACAAACAAATAAATATAATTCTTAAAACCACTCACTACTCAAATCTGTGGGCATTCCCATGGGCTTATCCTTTTTAGCTTTAAACTCGTTGACACATTTATTTATTATATAAACACGAAACATTCACTTGTGCACTTGAACGCCTGAAGATGCCAAAAGGCGAAACCCGGGTCGTTAGTTACAAAATCTGTGTGAATGTACATAGTTTGAACGATTCAAATGTTTACACTTTGTTTATTTAAATTTGGGTATCTTAGACAGGGGATACTGGTGATTGTTCTTCTCCTCGAGTCTCGAGTGACTTATTTTTATTTTCACTATATTTTTTTAAATAATGAATATCTGAAAGATTGTACAGTTTAATAATTACACAATTAATAATTACACAATTAATTAGTTTGCCTTAGTTAAAATGTTCAATCGGATCTTAAAATGTAGCTCGTGTTAACACGCTAGCACTGACATTAGATTAAGAACAGGTGGGCACCGCCTGTATTTTTTTTTTATTATGTATCTAATTTCCTGTGTGAGACAGCTGACTGTCGATTTTTTTAATAACACGAGTGATCATTAATATATTTTTACAACGTTTATTGCTCACTTTTATGGCGTTAACTATCAATTATTGGTGGTAAGACACTACTTTTTTTATCCATGTCAGCTTCCAATGTAGAACATATGGCCTCCTAATGGAAGTATCTCAAGATATTTTTTTCTACGAGAACTGTTCTTAAGCGGTCGCTCAAACTCTCATTTTTCAAAGAAAGTAGTAGGAATAGACAGATAATGCTAGAACAGGACTAGCGATTAACTAATCACTATCGCTATTCCCAGTTATCAAAGGATCGGAAGGGTGGGAAATAACAGTGGGTTTTCTAACAGAAATCGATCGAAAGATGCTGTTCGTACTGGGACTTGAACCTGTGAGATCCGGCACGTAAGCCCACAACGCTAACCGCTGCGCCATATGACCCAACAAGGCACTATTTTTGCTACAGTACCCACATTTTTTCCAATAAGCAAATAGAGCTGAAAGTAATGTTATTGTAACAGATTAAAATAACAAAGTATTTTAGCTCTACAGATTTCAATAATTTTATTCGTTGATAGCTATTTTGGCTTGCGCCATCGTCAGAACTATAGATAAGATAGTTCTGACGATGGCGCAAGCCGAAATAGCTATCAACGAATAAAATTATTAAAATCTGTAGAGCTAAAATACTTTGTTATTTTAATCTGTTATAAATGGAGTTCTACCAAGTAAATGCCAAATCAATTAATATAATGTTATTGTATTATAAAAAAAAATATAGCGTGGACAAACAAACAATCATCCTTACAATATAGATTTAAAAACATATATATTTAGCACTTGGTTGTTTAACATATTGACTGTGGAATGAAAAAAGAACATAACCCACACATATCAAATTTTACAGGAGGCGCAAAAAACGTGTTTTGATGATTTTGGGCCATATGAAAATTATGAATTATGCACAACTTCGAAGTGCACGGAGACTTCTGAACTGGTGTTTAATTGACACAATCTAATATTAATTAAAGGAATTGTCTAGGAAAAGCCTATATTTCAGTCTTTTTTCTTGGTTTTAATTTTTTACAGGGTCATCTTTTTCAAACATAAAATAAAATTTTAGATACTAATTCGGCTTGCATACTTTTGATAGAACTTGTATCAAGTTTGATACATTGTGATT
Source organism: Himalopsyche tibetana (assembly GCA_030503985.1). Taxonomy (NCBI): domain Eukaryota; kingdom Metazoa; phylum Arthropoda; class Insecta; order Trichoptera; family Rhyacophilidae; genus Himalopsyche; species Himalopsyche tibetana. The sequence continues at coordinate 35,993,395 of JAPJYX010000014.1, read as the reverse complement.
ATCGAAAAAAACTGTTTTGAAAAAACTGTGCGTTACGTCCTTTTTCGTTTCCACAGTCGATATGTTTATTATTTAATTTTAGTTAAACTATTAAAAAATGTGAAAATAATTTTATCATCGGACATCTACATGTAACTTTAAAGGAATTTATAGTAAATTGATATAATCAAAGATCGAAGATAAAAATATTTTTACGATGCTGAATATTATTATGATTATTCAAATCTGTGCGAAACTGTGTTTGCAAATAAGATACAATAACGGTAATCGGGCATATACAGTTGCTCGGTTAAAATCTGTATATTAACCAAATTTGTAATAAAAATAATTCAGAAACGCGTTTAAAATTTTTGATAAGACACTGAAATTCCATAAAGGACTCTAGGGGTTATCGTATTAATAAAATTTCTCGCATTATTCGCTGTTTTATTACGGTCTATTGGAATGCGTAAAATCGAGGTTTCACGTCAATGTTTTCTCTTAGTTACGCGTGCGCGGCCGCGCAGCAATTTGATAACCTCCGCGCACTTCAACACAACTATTCAAGTAATATTTTTCAAATTGAAATAACTCTAACTAACCGAAATAAATAAAAAAAAATGAACACTTAGATAATTTAATCAAAATAAAATTCATATATATTATTAGAGATAGAAATTGATCTAAATTGAGTATATCTATATATATAAAGCGTTGCAAGAGAAGATGTGAAAAACAAGGAAATTTTAAATAAATTTATAAAATATGTTGATAACTCAATACGTGTATGTTAATAAAAAAAATGTCAACGAGTTATGTTTTATTTAATTCACTTACAAGTACACACTTTTATATAAATTATCAAATGATAATAATTTTATTATTCAAATCAAAACAAAAAAATACACTATTTGTTGTATCATATAAGACAAATTATGCCGCTCATTTGTTGCGTTGTCCCGCACAGCTAACATCTCATCTTAGAGGGAACATTGATCTACGTACGTTTAAAATAAGTTGTCTGTCAGGAATGTTTTTTTTTATATATAATATAACAATTATACTATAAAACGGAAATCATAATTATTTTGCCAGTCTTGTCGGTGAGAAGTTAATGGATGTTGTCGGGTTACTGTTTCTTGTCTTTGCTATTATTTATACAATGATTCCTTTATGCTTTTTATAGTTTTCTCGCACCTTAACACCACGCGTGTTTTGACATTCAACATGCTTTATCCATTAGCGATTTCTATTCACGTACAAAGATTTTACAATTTAAAATATAAAAGGAATAATTTTGAACTGAAAGTAGGATCACCATTTGAATGTCAGATGGTTTCGAGTCTACTATTATGTACTACACTAGGCAGGGCTATTTTTTCTATGTTACGCGGTGGAACGGCGTTCCAGAACCTTTTCTCGGCATTTTTAATGTTTTAAATCAATGTTAGCATTTTTTTTCTTGGAAAATATTGTCATTTGTCGCTATTTATGATTTTTTTTAATGTGATGGGTATTGTAACACTCATAAGTCATAAGTCAATATCATAATACCAGGTCTATCGATCTAATACAGAGTCACAGGACCAGAACTAAGAGTCTAATGCTTGTATATTGTTTTTAGCAAAGAGAAGTTGAGTAACAAGCAGTTCTCGTTTGAGAAAAATTTGTAAGAAAGCCATATGCTACACATTGGCAACGGACATATTGTTTACTAGAAAAAAATCTTTTGTTAAAAGCTTGCCAAGAAGTGAGTTTCGGCACCTTTATTTTTCAAAAAAGCACTGACAAATGACAATAGATATATTTGCAATGGAAGTTGGAAATACGTAGTAAAATTTATTTAAATTTAATTCTGAATATATAATTTTAATTTAAAAGTAAACCATATTCAGAATAACGGAAAATTCGATAACTAGTTGAGATAATCTAAATTAGAATTAATCAAAGCCACTCGAGATAAACTCGAAGAAAGAATATATAATTATCATTTTTTTCTCTTTTTGAGTGGCGACTCGTTAATTCTTTGGTTGTTTTTGATTTCGTTTATGACTTAATTTTAAAATAAATATTAACTTAATTAATTAAAATCGAAATCTTCAAAACAAATGGGAAAGTAAATAAATAAATTATTTCGTTGCTTATAATGAATGCTTTCTACAAAGTCCACAATAAGGTTTGAAAATATTTTGAATCTAATAAAACACTTTATCTGAGAATATCTGTTCACAAGACAAACCTTTAGTTTTATACGAATTTGATTCTTAACGGGAAGACCATGAACTTTTGTTTTAGACAGTTTGCAAAAATATGATGATGAATAAAAGAAAGCATTATGGATGTTTCATAAAAGCTTTTAAAATTCCTTTACGTTGCGGATAATAAAACATTTTTACATCTAAAAAAAATTTTATTTCGATTTTATGATAAACAAAACATTAGTGATTTTAAAGTTACAGCGTAACGTATACATAGGTAAATGTAAAGATGGTACAAACTGAAAACAGAGGGGTATCGACTGTGAACATATTGAGATACACTGATGTCTTTGCTTCATGCCATCTTTTGGAATTTTAGGGAAAACCAAAAATTTTCCAAAACAGTAATTTTATAAAAATACGCGGCGAAAGTGAGATCTTTTACATTAAAGTTTGATTAAATATGGTTAAGATACCGAAATAGAAAAAAAGACTTTGGTAGATTCAATTTTGATAGTAAATGAGCCGATCGATCGTCTTTTATTCCAAAACGACACCAATCCTAAATAGCGATGCAAAGGGACAATAACGGTCTCCCATGCGAATCGGTGCTTTATAAAGTCTCCACTCGCTGGTCATCATCAGACGGCGGAAGTGGAACCGGTCATGCAGGACGGCGGATGCGATGGGAACCGAAAAAAAATTGCGACACTCGTATGTTCAATTGCGCGGAACGAGTTTCAACCGAATAGCTGGTCGGACAATGCACCCTTAAAATTGTACCATCATGACAGGGCGTGACGCCTGTATCAGCAGTACTTACATTCAATTCAGATCGAATATTAAATCAAGAATAAGGTAGAATAGTAAAGAGTTCTACTGTCAATTTATAGGTGATTGAATTAGTAAAATTGTACTTTAAATAATAAAACTTTTACTAACTGAACGTGTATTTAGAATCATGCCTCTTTCCAGCGGTGAGCTGCCAATATTTTAACAAAGGGCTCACTTAATCTCAGCTATTTGCGGTTTTGGTTTTTTTTCACGATTGTATAATTAATTATACGGACACCATGACGTTAGCGCCAGTAGTGTAGAGCTAAATTAAAAATAGAAACCCGAAATATATGTATTTTAAGAGGATTTTCAACAAAGGAAAGGCAACAAAGTTCAATATTTCATAGTATAATAAGTACTCATTTAAATTGAGAATATTGTTTTTTATTTATTTAACAAGGGACTCGCCGGCCGCAGCCAAATTTAGTAAGAGCCCATATGAGCCCCCTCCAGCCCACTCCTAACTGTTTCTAATGTAGAAAATCTAAGCTTCTATAAAAAGAATTTTAAAAGTGAACAAAGAATTGACTAATCTGCGTTTGCTAAAAAATATTAAAATATATAAAAAAGAAGGTCACCAAAAAATAATACATAATATATAATATGCAATGTCTGAGTATCGATTATACATAGAAGATGAGAAATCCAGTTCGTAGTGTACTACGTATAACCGTTTTTCACTTTTTCCGAAAGCTCTCGAAAGCTTTTGCAGTGGCTTATCGATAAATACAAATATACGGTTTGTATCTCAGTTAAGTTTGCGATTTCCAAGAAGCGGCCTAACTTGATGACTCCAGGGAAATTATCAGACTCAATTGAACAATTTGTAAACCTAGTACAAAATAAAAAGGGACTTATGTGACATTTTTCTTTTGATTAACATAAGGAGAATAATATTTTAATTAAATGCGTAAATATTCTTCACCTAGCGTTCTAGCAGCTGTCATTTTTTTCTGCAAAAAATATATTAAAAACGCTATTTATTTTTGCGATATGCACGATAACCGCAGTACGTTTTTCGGTAATTAATTCCGGGAAAACATTTGATAGTGATGCTAATTTACCAGAGACGTCTAGTAGACTGCACAACGAACAGCATGCACTATGCTGTATACTTATAAGAGATCGTCAGTGTATGATTTATCAGTGGGGGAACGGGTAACTGAGATAATAAAAAACTAAAATAAATATATTATTTTTTTTACCATGTCCGCTCCCAATGTGGAGCATATGGATTTCTTTTTTCAACCTTAAAAGTTAAATTTATATACTAATTCGGCATTTTCAGTTTCCATTATTTTGATAGAACGTGTGTCAAGTTGTGTACTTGATTTTCGAAAAAAAGCTGTTTTGAAAAAACTGAGGGTTACGTCCTTTTGCCTTTCCATTGTCGATATCAATTATTGTCGATCTGATACACAAACGAGTTTTAAATTTATATATATAGGGACACTTGCTTACCTTTAAACTAGCTTTTATAATCATCACATATAAAAAAAATGATTTTTTTTTTGTCATACTGGTATAATTAATGCACCAGTTATTCCAGACAATAAATGTCAGTTTTGCAACGTTTCAATTTCTGACAGAAATGTGAAAATAAACAAAAAAATATTAATAAATAATTTAAGATAAATGCCACTCGATTCTTTAGTATTTCTTTTAACGTTTGTAATACGCTCAACATCCAGAATTGTTACAGAAGCGAGAAATGGTAAATTCATTCAATAGTTATCGTAGATTTCAGCTGTTCGAACAACAAAGGTGTTAGCGAGCTGATTACCTGGGGATTTAATAACAACGTACAAAAGCAAAAAATAGTATTCACTTTCATTTGCCGATGTGTATATGTTGATATTTACTCTGGGCAGATATAAAAGAGCAATTCATTAAACATACCTTTTGAATTGCGTTTCAATATACGCATTCATTTCAAAGATTTATACATTCTACGTTTCAGTGAGTTTGTGCGAACATTGGCGTAACTTTTCTACCCTTCTAGTAACATTTTGGCTAAAAAGAAATGTTCACTGTCAATATTTGGTGGAAAGACATTATATTAATAAAAACACAATATCCCTTTGCACTTTATTCCACTTTATGTAATAGGTCAGGGCCGGTTTCGCTCATTACTGACATTGTCAACCGATAAGAAAAATATATAAACAGTGCTATTTATACAAAATTAAATTTCAATAAAAGGTGTAAGCAACAGTTAACAATGAAAAGAATTTACAAATTACAATATAAGTGACAATCATTTCAATTTAACTTAAATTTAATTTACTTTTATTTCAATTTAATTTTGTATATAAAAATTTTTTTAACCATGTCCGCTCCCAATGTGGAGCGTATGGACTCCTAATGGAGTTTATCTCAACAGAAGTGTTTCTACGAGAACTGCTTGTTACTCAGTTGCTCAACTTCTCTTTTTCCAAAGTGAGTAGGGATAGAAAGATAGGGCTAGGACAGGATTAGTGGTAAGCTAATCGCTCTCGACACGCCCCATTCATAGGATAGGATCGGTGAGAGGGGGGAATTAAAGACATCACAAACATCCATGCCTTTGAACAGAAATTCATAAATCAATTTATAAAACTGTCCGTACCAGAATTTGAACCCGGGCCCTCCGTAGCCGAAGCCAACAACGTTGACCACTCGACCAAACAGGTGGCAAAATAGCATATAAATAGCACTGTTTATATATTTTTCTTATCAGTTGACAATGTCCGCAATGAGCGAAACCGGTCCTGACCTATTAAATAAAATGGAATAAAGTACAAAGGAATATTGTGTTTTTATTAATAAAAAATAATGTAATGTGCATTCTCCTGGAAGGAATTTTTAAAATAAATCTGCCGAAAGAGTTGCACACTTGTCCACTGACATTATTCCGATATCCAAATCCAAACTAACGATTGCTGAAATCGGAGAAAACGAATCTTTTAAAACTTCATTTTCGCAGTTTAAGCCATATGTTTGATATTTAAAAGCAAGAAAATATAACAAAGAGGCTTGAATTTAAGAATATTAAAAATAGAAAAAGCTTTTAGACTATTCGCTAAGCGCTCGAGTTTGCTAAATGTAAAATTAATATATAATACATCGCTGAATAAGTCATATTTATTATAAGGGGGAAAAAGGCAAAGTATTAGGTTCTACAATTGTATTAAACCATAGTTGATAGCTATTTGACTTATGCCTTTGTCACTAAAGTCATGCTTAACAAATGATATATAATTTATAATATAAATTAGGATGTTAAGAATTAGGAGTAAACAACAGGATGTGTTGTGTATCTCTTCTAAGCTAGAATAGCTGAGTAAATGCAGGTTTAAACATAGTTCTGATGAAGGCATACGTATACATATATTTGTTTACCTTATTCAAATAGAGTTCTACTTAGTTAATACCAATTCAAACAATAATATTATTTATCTTTGCCGAAATTGTTGTTACAATGTTTGGATCCAGAAAATATGCCAGGAGATGGGCATTAATTAAATTTCAAACTAGAGATCCTACACAATAAAGTGAGAAATATAGACAGAAGTTGCTACCAAGTTGCGATGGCTACGCGTATGATATTTTATATTACATACGTTTGATTTTTTTAAAAAGCTTTTTGAAAATAAAATGTTCACCTATATGGTTCAATATCGACGTAACATAACATAAACCATAGGTAGTACAATTAAAATTAGGCATACGTTCTCGAGCTGAGGTTTAGGAGTGATTTAAAAAAACTTATTAAGGTTAATATCATGTGATTTAAAATTTCAAAATATATTTCGTCTCGGCTGTTAGCTTTGATTCTGGGTATACACATTAACACAAGGGTGGGCTGAAGGGGGCTCGCGCGAGCCCATTATTATCAGATCAAATTAGTACATAACTGCAATTTCCGACTTATGTATTATCTACGACAACTTCAGTATACACATTAGTACATTTTTAACCACTTAAGTTGATAAGTTAACGGTGAATTGCATATTGCTACATATCGTAAGCGTATTATGAAACAATCGATTGCTTATTTAAGTATTGGATATAATGGTATAGGAGTGATAAAAAATTCACCCCTTCCCTAGAACACCGAAAATTTCTTTAAGATTAAGCGAGCCCCGTGTTAACGTATTGGTAGCCCACCGCTGCATAAACATATTTATTAAAAAAAAGAAATACTTACAGGAATGTGGTGATTCGGAAGCCACGTATAAGCTTTGTTCTTCTTTTTACTTCATATTGAAACGAAGCAATTCAATACACAAATGCTGCTATCACTCATGTTAAACATTGTACACAATTTGATCAATAAACACTGAAGTGACCGACACACAAACGGCGGCGTGTTATTATTAACAGCCTGGTTTTACACTATTGATGGTTAGAGAGGAACACACTTTAACGGTCTAGTTTGCCACCACAATGAGTGCTCGTTTAAACGATGCACTACCGCAAAAATGTGCGCTATTTAGACCAGTGCCGTAAATAGCCAAATAAATATAAACAAATTGTAGTATTGCTTGATAATAGTATCGATAGGGATGTTTGAGTTAAAAAACAGCGGATACTTATTCGGAGACCTGTGGGCCAAAAATAATATGACATTGGAAATAAATAATTTTCTTAAGATACGTATTAAATACCCGGAGACATAAGATCATCTGTCATAGCAATTATTTAAATACATTATGTTGATTTTTTTATTATATCCAATCAACTTCGTTTGCTGAATTGAACTTATACATGAGCTCTCAAGAGGTGAAGTGAGCCAACTAGTAAAATGGTAAAACATTTTTCTTGTATTCTTAATTACAATAATGTATTTATTTGGTGTTTTGGTGTATTGAATATTTTTATTTAAAGGAGATAACACTTTTGAAATGTGTTTCAACTGAGTTTCTACATTTAACTTATTTTTTTCAAAAATACCTCTTGGATCACTTTAACTCTAATAAAATAATAAAATAAAAAGTAAGTGTATGTTATGTTGGCTCCGGGATATATATATATATTTTACACTTTAAAAAAATAGAAGCAAGAAAATTAGGATTCATTAAAATAGTAAAATTGTCAAGCTTAAGAGACTGCGAAGGGCTCTTATTAACTGTAAAATCATCTTTTGGTACACTTTTTTGTTTTTTAAGATAAACAGTTAGGTTAATCATTGACACATTAAGAAAATTTACAATAAAATGCTCGTGTAACAGTACCTTTCGTTTATTTAACATGATAGTAGTCTTTACTAGTGTGATTACACTTATTTTCTATAGTAATTGAAAAATTATTGCGTTTAAAAGACTTACAGATTTTAAAAACGAATTGTTTCAGTACTAAAAGCAGTAAAAACTAAAATCGTATTATTATAACATACTATGTACGTACATATATAACCCATAACGGTGCAGAACAGAACGCTGCACGGACTAATCCCAGCGATGGGCAAGTTTTTCGGATGCCGCCGGGGATTCTAGATTTGTTATTCTCTTTTGTAATCAATTCCCTATTCTCGGTAAAAATACTGGCAAGATATTTATTATAACTATACAATTAATATAAATCCGTGGCGAAAGTATTTAACTAGTGTGCTTGAATTGTTTTTCAAAAAAACTTTATTAGAGTTAATTGGATTTCAACTCTTGTATAGGCTCTTAGCTTGTTTTGTTTTGCAAATAAATTATATAAGTGGAAGGGATTATTAGTATTTTTATTGTTTTCAAATCTAGTACTAAGCCAGGGGTGGGGAACCTGTTATTTTCTAAATGCCACATTCTTTTATCTGATTCAACATAAGCAATCCACAAAACATTGACACTAGGGAATCTTTGGCCGTCGATTTTGAAATCATGGTATTTTTGAAACAATTTCTAAAGACGAAATTTTTGGAATTCCCAAAATAACCAGCATGGGATCTTTTTTTTCAACAGAGTAGTCAAAATGCCGCAGGTTCCCCACCACTGTATTATGTTTCACAATTCGTTTTTATTTTTAGCAGATGTGATTGTTTGATAATTAATGTAGTTTAATTCAGAATGGAAGATATTCGATACATCAAAATACTTGATTGCTCGGAAAGAAAAATGAATCGAGAAAACAAAATGTCGTTACAAATCAATGTGTTCAAATCAAACACTGCAAGTAAGACCAAATTTATGACGCAAAATATGTTTATCGAAAAACGCAGTTAATCTATTCTTGACCGTATTCAATTACCAAAAAAGTATAGAACGATTGCTGAAAAAAATAAGTTATTCATAAATATTCCAATGTGCTTATTTCAAAATCACACATTGCAAATAAATTATCGGCAATAATCAAGAGAACAGAAAAGACCTTCATCCAGATGTGAATCGACAGGAAGAAAAAGTTGTTCATATTATAAAAAAAGACCTAGTTAAACAAGGACGTGCAAAATTTAAAAAATAGTTTTTTTTCTTATTAATTTTCGTTTGACTATGAATTATTATTGATACTGCAAAAAAATATCAATGCCAATGTGTTGATATTTTATTTGAATCTTTATGGGTATACTTTGTTAATATAATTTTTATATTTTTACCAAGGTATCAGCTTGGTATACGGTATACGATAATTTAGTAGTAATTGAATCTAATTAATAAACAATCAGATGTCTTGGTTGTTAAAAAATAAATTATTGAATAGCAGATGGTATAGAACGGAAAGCAATAGGTGTGTTCATGATTTTAGTAAAATGTTGCATGTTTGTATTAGATCATAAAGCGAAACCTTCATAAAAGAGAGTGGGATAAAATTAATACCCATGCATAAAAAAATAGAATGCAATTTGAGAGTTAGTTATTTATAAGACAGATTGAAACTTCCGTAGGTTAATGTTGAACCAAGGATGCACTACCAAAAAGTGTCGTGAGATTGACATTTCGAAATATTATATTACCAATATCAAAAACGGAAATTTTAATTGTCAATTTATGTTTCAATGTGTTGTAATTATTGTTTTACTTCAAGGTGCAATCATTTCTTTGAATAATAATATGCGTTTATAAGTATGTATAGTTCTTCAATTAAGTGGGCCCTCTGATAAGTGACGACAGATGTTTTTGTTTATACGCACTCAGCTCCTTTTTTACACGATTTTGAAAACACACGGTCCACTCAATACAAATACTATATTTTTACAAGAATTATTTAATTATTTATGACAATTTATTTAATTTTTTATAACAACAAATTCAACAAAACAAGACAGTAATATATGTATTGGTTTGGCATTTACTTGGTAGAACTCCATTATAATAGTGTAAAAATATCAACAAACTTTAGTTATTACAACGTATTAAGGCAGTTATGATAAGCAAAGGGTTTCTATAATTTAGAACTCGACCAAGGTGTTTGATGGAAATTCAATATCAAATTTGAACTGACTCAGTTCAAGTGCATTCGTGCACTTGATAAAACATGAAGATGCCGAAAGGCGAAACCCGGGTCGTTATTGACAAATTTTATGGAAGAGTACAGAATCAAAATAATTCAAATTTAACAAAAGGTTTCGTTAGCTTCCTAGCGCATAAGGCGTGTCGGACATTTATAGAGATGAAAGTCATTTATGTCCAGTCCCTCATAAATGTTCCCGTATACAATGAAGTAGCGATGAATAGTATTACTTTTTTTATTAATCAAAATATGTATTAATAATAATATTTTGTGTAATTTACTTATTGGGTCTTCATCATTCCTTTTTTTACACGACTTTCTCTACCACGATGTTGTTCTTTTTTCAAATAATACAGTTTTATAAATTAAGGGAACCAATTTTCAGTTATTCTATAAATTCTGTCACTTTCTTTTACATGGTTTTTTTGTGGAACGTATCTATCGAGTAAAAAAAGATTTTAGTGTACATATATGTATATATATATATTTTAAATTATATCTCCAGCGGTGGGCTGCCGACAAGTTAACAAGGGGCTCGCTTATTCTCAGAGCTATCTGTGGTGTTATGAGTAAAAAGCGATTTTTATTTGATGATCACTCTTATATAATCAAACACAATAATTTTTGAGGCAATCGAATGTATACCACTTTATAGTTAAACAATCGTACATAATATATATATATGTCAGAAATTTTAGTACTGATACTTTTTTTTTCTCTTTAACAAGGGGCTCGGGGACCTGAGTCAAATTTAACAAGAGGCTCGCGCGAGCCCCTCCAGCCCATCCCTGTCTATCTATATTGTTGCATAATATTATTTTTTTTGCTTAATTATATTTTTTTCTTATCTTCCCGTTAAAAAACAATTTTTATATTAGATAATTAGAAAAAAATGATTGTAGGCGCATGTTTCCCAGATAGTACTTAAATGAAAATGGACGGCTCTTAAAACGCAATCATTAAAAAAGTCTTCTAACGAAATAATATTTTCAATATAATTTGTGAGTTGAGAAAATGCTTTTGTTTTTTTTTTTTAATATTCTACTGCTGTTGATAGATAATTATTATTTTATATTACGATCATAAAAAATTCATACGTAATGCGAATCAAAACACTTTTTTTTTTATTTAAAAATCGAACCCGTCTTGGCGCCAAAAATGAACTCGTAAAAGCACTCAAAAAATTGTGTACTATCGAAACCGCTTTGCAACTGTTATTTACACTTACACTGCACTATAAAATATATATATATATATAACACAATACAAAACCACAATCAACTTTCATAGAGCGTGCACTAAGCCGAACAAAAAAACAACACAAACTTTAACTTCGTTTAAACTTACATAGATTTGAATGAAAGTCATACAGATGTTCAATTATGCGTGTGAATTTTTTGATAGTCTTTGCGGAATTTTATCGGAGTACTCCGAGATAACTTTGCAGTTAGTTAAATTATGTATTTCGAGATGTTTTATTCGCGCAAAAGACGCCGCCCGTTTCACGGCACGTTAGATCTGAACGAAATTTCATTCTCTACTGATGTAACATAGTTGGAGGCAAAGCCTACCTACCTGTAGGAGCAGCGCCGCATGCGGCAGCCGGCGAAAATATCTCGCTCGGTGGTGGATATTCTATGTCTGATAATATAGTCAGTGGAAATGTTATGTCTTATACATGCATTATGTCGTAGACGAATAAGGAAAACCGGTTAACTACAATTCAATATACATACACCTAAAATTCTCTTTTTGCAACATTTTTTTCCGGATCGAAAAAGCATTGTTTAAAACAGAGTGAGGAACCTTTACATTTCAAAAGGCCACATTTTTTATCTGATTCAACGTAAGGCCGCAGTAAAGAAAACGTTGAAACCTTTTCATCAAAGTAAAATTGTGTATTTATTTAAAAAATATCCAAATTTGTTTTTAAAAAATTGGCACAGGTCAAAAGGCCGCATCAGAGTAGGCAAAAGGCCGCAGGTTCCTCACGACTGGTCTAAAAATAGGAATTAAACTGTTTTTCAAACTTTCAATTTTATTTAAATTAAAATCCCTATCAATTCTTATATAATAAATAGCAGGACTGTGGAGTTGTGTAAAAAAAAGACGGCTCCGACTCCAGCTTTAAAATAATTAACGACTCCGATCTCCGAGGAGAAATTTGGAATTTGGTAAATACCAAATTTCAATGAAGAAAATTTTGAACGAGAACCACAAAATATCCAATAGAAAAATTAGTCAAAGTCGACTTATGGGAAAAGTGCATTCATAATGGTGCCCTGTCAGCTAATTAGTAAATTTAGTTCAAAATAGTTTATGGTTTTAAATATGATATGCAACAGAAAAAAAAGGAAATATACCCTTCAATATTGTTCGTAAATGTCAAAAATCAGACGTCAAGTGCGAGAAAATTGATATTATTAAATATATTTTTTACTGATTATTTATATATTTTCGATAGATATTTAATTTAATTTGATAACCTTTTCTCCACTTGTGCTAAAAACTGTGCCACGTGTTTCGCTTCTTTAAAGAAGCATCATTAGAAAGAGCATCGTAAGGTTTACGAATAAATTAAACATTGATTATAATTATTATGTTATAAATTACAGAATGAAAATCGGGTTTTTTTATCATTCAAATTTTTCTTTAAAATAAAGTGATAATCTTTATAGTAAAAAAAACAGTTTACAGACCATAAATCTCATGTCGATCGAACGAACTATATTGTGTATTTATCATAACGTAGCTAACTGTATGTTCAACTCAGGTTGCATGGTGGCTAGTGGCTGGCTCAGTTCCTCTGACTCGAATCCCGACTCTTGACTCTTTAGGTTGCACTGTGACTGTGTTTGCCGAACATTGTTACCAGTAGCGTCCGCGTACACTAGTCAGATGTAAAAAAATGCACTTTCCTCTGGCTTTTTACTCACTACTAAACGTTTGTTCGACGATTGCATTGACGTATACTATCAGTGAACATTCATAAAAATGAGACCATTAAAAACAAATGCAGTTAACTTCAGTATATTTTAAAACTTAACTAACAATTTAGATGCTGTCTTGTGGTACACGAATCATGATTTGGCATTAAAAAAATCCGCAAACGCTAGAAAATACCGTTTTTTAAATCACGTCAAAAACATATACATATATGCATAAGTTTAACTGTATTTTGCAGGGCTGTGGAATCGTGTAAAATAAAGACGACTCCAACTCCAAAGAAATTTTTCAATAATTTCATATTAACTTATTTATAATAATGTATTCCATCAGATCATCGTCAGTCAGCAAACCATGCAATGTCAACATTGTGGACTATTGTGGTTTGGTTTTTTTTTTTTTAATTTTCGAGCAGCTCATTTTTCACGACTCCGACTCCACAGCCTTGGTATAATATGATTTTTGAAAAAAAAAATCATTTTTCATTTATTTTGAATGCCTCATCAATAAAGTTTACAAATATTAACCCTTTTAGTACCACGGCAATTCGATAGGTAAAGTCGTAAAATACCAATCTGTTTTTTATACCGTTTTTGGAGTTTTGATAAAATTGTAATGTTTCTTAAAAATAAAGATTATATCAAAATTATTTTATTATTTTATTCATCAAATAAATTATTTTACTGCAGGGATCACCAAAATTTTCGAGAACAGGCCAGATGGTTTTGTAAAAACATTGGGAGGGGTAACAGATGAAAAATATCCTTATTGGAATCCTGTTAAAAATATTAATAATATGTTGTATGCATAGAATATTGGTAGCCGGGTGGAAAATTTTAAAGTGTGGATCGTAGTAAGTTACTGAAAACTTATTTAAAAATGTTAAATACTAGGCATGAAAATTGTAGCATAATATAGATTTTTTTTGTAAAAAAGAGTCTGAGAACTCCACTGGTAATAGGTACCCACGTTGTTTGCTGTCTGACCGGAGGTGCTTGGTGCATATTCCACTGCCTGCTAGCTGCCAATATTATTATTATTACACATCAGACACCCTCCACATAGCTTTTTGGAGCGAGGGCAGTCGCGGGTTGATTCCCGAACGCTTTTGACCGCGTCACGTACATAGTTAATTTGCATAATATGTACCCACAAAATTATGTTATTCAATTTACGGTTGCCAGGTGAATGCATCTAGAAGCCCGACCATATCATAGTAAAAATGCATCGGCTGTTTTATGGTGATTATAACCCAACATAAAAAATATATAAAAAAATATGCTCGTTTTTGATTATCTTTTATTTATCTACAACAACAGGGACAAATAAGTCCAGAGGTAAAGCATTAAGAAAAAAATCAATATTTTTAAAGATCGTTGCTGAAAATGTTCACTCTTGTAGAAAATGCATTGTTTTTTCTAAAATTTATTAATTTTTAATAATTAACTAGTGAAATGAGCCATTATTTTTTTTAAAGTACACCTAATTCTCTTTTTACACGGTCCAATGTAACAGAACGTATCTTTAATTTCTCTACGAACACTTCATTTTTTTACACGTTTTTTTGTACGTCTTTTTAGCATGGAACGTATCCGCCGTGCAAAAAGAGAATTGGTTGTGATTTGTTTTCAATATATGACAATATTATTACTACGCAGTTTTAAATTAGTGAATTGTATCGATCTATGGATTGGACGTTAAAAAACAAGGATTTATTTGATATCTAAAATTTCCTCCCGCCCATCCAATCCTAAGCACGGGGCGGAGCGTTAGGGGAGTGATTATAGAACCACTAATCCTGCCATAGCCTTATCCTTCAACTTTTACTCTCTTCGGAGAGTTGAACAACTGAGTAAATAACAGTTCTCGCAAGAAAAAATCTGTTGAGACACGCTCTGAAGCTATGAAGAATGTGTATACTCTCATGAGAATACACTTCATCAATTCCAAGTATTGGAAACATTAAATTTGAATTTCTAATTCTGTTTTTTCTAATTTCTAAACATATTTTAGTCTGAGGTAATTTAGCGAAATTTATTGAGCAAATATTTGAAAATTTTAAGATTTCATCGGCAAACAAAAAAATAGTGTCTTTCATCAATATAGATAATTGTTGAATTCTTATTTCTTATAACAACAAAATCACTTAAATGTACTTTTTTATGTATGTAAATTTAAAATTTTAGTATAATGTCTATCTATGTATATAAAACCATTCCTTCCTCTTTAAGTAAACCGATATTTCATGCATTATACAATATAGAAAGAAGACAGTGTACATCCTTTTTCTACAGGGCTGTGGATTCGGAGTTAGGAGTCGTGAAAAATGAGCGTCTTAATTATTTTTTTAAAATATATTTGATGATGTGTATTCAAACAAAATAGTCAAGTGTTGACATTTCATGCTTGGCTGACTAAAGATGATCTGATGGTTTACATATACATATATATAAGTCAAAATGAAATTATTGAAAAATTTCCTCGGAGTCGTTAAATATTTTAAGACTGGAGTCGGAGTCATCTTTTTTTACACGACTTCACAGCCCTGCTTTTCTCACTAGTCTTCTAATTGGTGCAAAATTAATATTTTAAGAAAACAAAGCAACCTAATTGATTTATATTTAAAAATATACAAATCAAAACATATTGCACAGATTGTGTTTATAAAAAAACAGGGCTGGCTTAAAAATATTGTGAGGAATAGGAAATATTGGTCAACTAAACTATCATTTTTTGCCAAAATGAGTTATCTATTGCAAGAAGTTTTTCTATTATGTTTATATCAGTGTGTAAAGTAACTTACTGATATTATGGATTATTGAAAAAAAATCAACGGAATTAAAAATTTGTTTAACTGAAGAGACTTTAGACGGAATATTAAGCAATTGTAGACAAATGCACTTGTCCAGTTATAATGAACATTTTGATGAATACTTGAAAATACGCAAGTTTTTCATTGTGTCTTTTATTTAAATTAGTGGCTTCCAAACTTTATGTAACTACGTTTCTTTTTCAAAGAAGAAAATCTTCGAGCCCTCGTACTATTTACTTCATATAGACACGTTTTAAATGTTAAAAAATCACAATTGACAAAATAATAACATGATTTTTTATATACCTACATTTAATATATATTTATTTTTATATGTTTAATTATTACACAATGGGTTTATTTGTTAATTAACACAACGTTTATAAATATTGGGGGCAATATGAAGAGTGTCACTCATATTTTCTTCTACTAGTAGCTTGATATTTAATTTTTCATTTTATTTTACAAAATTATATTTAACTATAATATATGTCATTTTGTAACTTAACTTCTTTTTGCATAACAGGAACGCAATATAGAATATCGATTTAATATCTGTCCTAATTTAAGATTTCGACTGAAGGTGCTTGGTGGAATTTCAATATTAAATTTGAATCGTTCAAACTATGTACATTCTCACAATTTTTTTCACTAACGACCCGGGTTTCGCCTTTCGGCATCTTCAGGCATTCAAGTGCACGGATGAAGGTCAGTTCAAGTTCATCCGTGCACTTGAATGCCTGAAGATGCCGAAAGGCGAAACCCGGGTCGTTAGTGACAAAATTTGTGAGAATGTACATAGTTTGAACGATTCAAATTTAATATCTGTCCGTTTATAATGAATGCCTTATTAAATATTTAAATTGTTGTGATTACAACGAAAACGTATTTATTTCCTTATTTATCAACATTCAAAGATTTTTAAAACATGGATAACAAAATTGAAAGTCTATCGCTAGTAGAAACATAACTACAATAATTTATATTCCTTGTTATATTATTTCATGTAAGATTCGAAAGAAGACGTTAATCAATATTAAATTTACAAAGGGTCCCTTGATAACCTAGTATTACTTGGTAAATTACAAAGGTCAGAAAAACAATTAAGAAGTTGTGTAGGTGTAAGTATAAAAATAAGTCGATCTTTATTATTTTCTTGCTGAATACCTAAACACATAAAAGAAAAAAAAGTAGCTATATAAAAACTAATCTCAATTCTCCAAGTGAAAATAATTAGACTGTTTGCAACTCCAATAAAAAAGTAATATGGTTTGTCGAAACGTTTTGTATTATATTATAATTTTGAATAGCTAAAAACAATATTTTTTTTATATCTTGATTGTATGTAAGCACTAGAACTGCCCCTCATTTTTTTTAATGAAAAGAGTATTGTACACCCAACTCTTTTTTTATTCTGTCTTTTAATACACAGACAGACTACTATATGTTTGTTCGAATTATTCGTTTAAGCAGGATTTCCCAGAAACAAAAATTAAGCAAATAACAAGAAATTCAACAACACAAGACGATAGGTAATAACAAACTGGTCTTCATTCGATTCTAACACATTAGACGTGTCAGACATTTCCAGTGATAAAAGCGATTTACGTCCAGTCCCTCATAAACGCGCGTGTATGTTATCAAACAGCAATGAATAGTTTTATTTATTCAAGTATGCCAATATTCAATTTTTTATGTAGTGTATATTTTTTCTTATGTTTTTTTTATATTAACGTATCTACCGTGCAAAAAAAAGTAAAGTGTATTATAAATTACGAAAAAATAGACCGTACACATATTAAGTATCACAAGGTTTCGAAGTTAGCCATTAAAACATTAAATCTCCGTTTAGATTAAAAAATAATCAAAATATAGTTTAAAATTTGTTTCAGTATTGACGAATTAACATTGAATAATTAAGAGTCGACTTATAAATTATTATTTATATAATAATATATCGAACGTACCAGTTCTTGTTATTTTTCATTTCAAGCCCTGTTTATCACTTTCTTACAAATTTACACCTTAATACTACAACTAGGTAACATGATTTTCAATGTTTTTGAGATAGTCACTGAATAATATGATTTCACATTTCCTTTTACAAAATTCAATTGAACATTATTTAATTTGTCAGAATTATACAAAACACCGTTTATCATTTTTCATTTAAACAATCATTAGGTATAGCTTAGTTATTTATACACTCCTTTTTTTAAAAAAAAAGGTGCCGGAACTGAAATCTTATCAACCTTTTTTTTTCAATTTCTGTCCGTTCTCAATGTGAAGAATATCCGCTACACAGAGGCCTCCGTATTTCAACAGTGTTTTACGAGAACTGCTTGTTAGTCAGTTGTTCAACCTTTTTTTAAAGAGAGTAAGGATAGAAAGATAGGACTGGTAAAAAACTAGTGTTTAACTAATCACTCTCACTTTGCCCTGCTAATCTTAGGATTTAAGAGGGGGAGGGATAGATATCACAAATACCAACGCTTTCGAACAGAAATCGATCTTGTAGATCAAATCTTAGTTCTAATAATCCTTTTTTGACTGTTATTACCTTTTCAGGAGATCATATTTAAAAAAATCAAAAGTTTTTAAAGTAAAATAAAAATAAAATTTTACGACCATTGATTTGAAACATTAAAAATGCCCAGAAATAAAGATGCCGAAATGCCGTTCCACCGCGTTGCATGGAGAATAAAAGCAATGGTTATACTTATGTAAGTATGTATATCGAATAGGTTTCAAATTTTATTTTTCCATCAATTATCAAATCAGAGTTACTATGGTGTAGGATAGGTAGGGAGAGGCGAAATTATATGTTATACCGTAACACTATTTTTTATTTGAATGTTACTCACACGTATTAATTAATTTTATAGGAGAGGGAATTAGATATGGCACACCAAAGTCCCTCGTATATCCCTACATTTACGTACACTAATGCGATATTCAAGGCCGTCGAAAACCAAGAAAGCTTTTTAAAAGCCATTAAAAATTTCGGGAAAAGCATAAGAGCACCCATAAAAACTTCACCTTAAGTTAATTCAGTCTTGTACTGGCGTAATTTTGTATATAAGTGTTTTTAGTTTACGTAGATACAATAAAAAGGCGCTGGAGAAAGCCGGATCTTATCAAATATGCATAACTTTGTTTATATTTTTTTATAATAGGTATGAGTGTAAAAAATAACCATTATTCGGTCGTAAAATTTCTATAGAAAAAAACGTTGATATATATTTACTAGCGACATCTATTGGTGAGTAGGCATTTGAACAATAAGGTATATAAAAGCTTTTATTAATACTATACAGATGCCACAATATATTATTTATGTAGACTTAAAAAAAATAAGTTGAAGATAGATCCTGGCAATAAACAATATATTTTTTTTTTATTCGATGAATGATGAATTATTTTTGTATGATTTGTTCTCAAATCAATGATGCAATAAGCAGTTGGTGATGAAATAGTGTCATAATAAATGTATTACTACTGACATCTGTCTTTTTTTTTTAATGCTCATATTTATATTCGAAACTTTATGCAAGAATTGAACTGTTTGAAAAGAATAATGGTTACTAAATTATGAGATTAACCACATTGTAGCTGAATGGATAATATGGGCCCTTGAAAAGTGAAGCGAACCAAGTAGAAAAATGGCAAACTTTTCTAATGGACTTTAAAGCACAGTCACTTATACTTGGTGTTTCGGTGGATAGCATATTTTTATTTAAGGGAGTTAACACAATTGCAGTTAGTAATAACTGAAGTCACTTCACTTTTACGATGCTTTAAGACATATATAATATTATAACGCAGCTTAATCATTTTTTTCTAAAATACCACTTGTCTCACTTCACTTCTCAGGGGCTAATGCACTAGGCCAAGGGTAGGGAACCTTTTATTATCTAAAAGCCGCATTCATTTTTCTCATTCAACATAAGGCCGCAGTAAACATTGACTAGGGAATCTTTGGCCGGAAACAGAACTTTACGGTCGGAATATGTCAGGAATTTACATAAATTTACAGAACTGCAGAATTGCACACGAGTAGCCAAAAAGCCGCAGGTTCCCCATGCCTGCACTAGGCAAAGAAGCTAGAATAGCACTAAAATTTTTTGTCATTCATAGCAGTCATCTTGACATGCTACAACGATATTTATGCTCAGTGCTTTTATTTGAAAAAAAAAGTACCGGAACCATCTTATTGTCAAGATTTTTATCTTATCCGTGTCCGTTCCCATTGTGCTGCATATGGCTTCCTAATAGAGGTATTTGAACAGAAGTTTTTTTACGAGAACCGCTTGTTACTCAGTTTCTCAAGCTTATTTTTTTCCCAAAGAGAGTAAGGATAAAATGATGAAAATTAATTAAGACAGCACTAATGGTTAACTAATCACTCTCCCTTTGCTTTGTACTGTGATTCGAACCCGCGAGATCTGTCGCGAAAGTTAACCACATTGACTTCTGCGCTATGGACCCAACTGTTGGGAAAAGGTTTTGTGAATAAGAGAATTTTGCAAAACAAAACAATGTATGGAGAATTAGACTTCTGGTTCTGGTCACAGAGTAAGTCTATGGACCTGGCATTTTTTTTACATGTTATTTTCAAAAGGAACCTAAGATACAAACATACAGACAATGGTTTCCAGGAAAAATAAAATCAACAGTTTTTAAAGCAAAATAAAAATATTGTAGTGTAATATTGTATATATATCCTAATCCTTTTTTACGCGATGTATTGGTTCCAGAAAGTGGGTCGTAAAAAAACTTCATTTTCATATAATTTGATAAATTGGTTCCAAATTCGCGTAAAAATGTAACGGAGCCATCTAAAAAAAATGCGTAAATTCAAAATCGGGCAAAAATAAATGGCGTAAATAAAAGGATTGGATGTATATCATATTACAAAATGTTTTTGTTTTGAGTTTATCAACCCTTTCCTCAGGGCACAATATTTTGTATATTTTTACACACACATTGTAGTGAAAGGGTCATACGATTTTGTTTAAATATGAAGCAGTAATTTCTTAATTAATAGTACCTACATCAAACAAAATCGGTGGCTCCTCCATCTTAACTTTATTACTGTTGGGATGTCTCCAGCTCTACCAAGTGAATATTAACAAAAAGCGAGAAATCTCTTCAATTTGCTTGCCCAATAACCATGAAAATTCCTTGTGAATTCTTTTTATATTTTATTGCATATCTTTCTAGTGTAGTTAATACTTACAATAGAGATTAAAATTTGAAGTTCCTTGAATCAGCCAAATGTTGTGACATTTAGCTACCAAAAAAAAGAAAAATTTTAAGTTCAGTGGAAACCTTTGTAAATTTTATATTCTGTGTCTGTATAATAGTGTCTGTGATTTGCTCAATTCAACCAATATATCATATTGGTTAGACTTCCTGCTAAATTAAATTCTTCTGAAACTAGACTGCATAGCGTTACAAAACCAGCTGAAGACTTTTGAAATATATATATATTTTTGAAATATCAGTAACAAATAAACTTGCAATGGTCAAAAATACAACACAAGTACTCCATATTAATATTTTTTCCAGTGAAAGCAGTTGCAATTAAATGTTTTGTATTCAATCATAATTCTATACAGTAATATATACAATGAATGAGAGAGACCAGTAGCGTAGCAAGGGGGGTGCGGTAGGGGCGGACCGTTTTTGGGGGTGAAATTTTCAAAACTTAATACAATATACTTCGAGAAATTATATTTATACATGAACAAAATTAAGCCACCCGTACTAAAACTCTTAGTTCATAGATAGAAAATAGTAGAAGGGATTGAAAAACAAAATTAGAGGAAATATTGAAGGCGACAAATTCAAGGATCACCCTGTGCGGCAGGACCCCTTCCTACACCACTGAGAGAGACTGATTCATTATAAGGTCAAACACTTAGGCTTCTCTTTTTTTCTAAGCAGTAGGATTCTGGGGTCCTCTAGGACTTCTTCCAAGATTTTCAGGCTGTATTCGTCGGAACTAAGCGATAGTGGAATGACCTATGAGGAAGCAAAGTGATCAGCGGATGACAGAGAAACCTGGTTCACAAAGATGATTATATGGCTAGTGAAGAAAAGAAGCTGCAAGATCTTTGTTTTTATCAACTCAGTGTTGCAAAAAACAAGCATTCTAACAATGTTACATCGACTTTTATCTTTTATTAATTGGGAATTTGAGAGTAGGAAAATAAAATTGTATATTATCATTTGATACCCAATGGGTAATATTTCATATTTTATTCAAACAAATTTATAACTGTGGAAAAAATAACAATTTTATGTCAATAATATTTTCAAAAAATACAAACAAATTTGTGAATCCATCTTCGTTGAAAACACACAATAAAATTTAGATGACGTTGACCTTTCAGTTACCAATATATTGTGAAAAATACTCCACTTACAAACGCTTCACTAGGATAATTTGGATTGTGCAATTTGTAAGGTTTTTATTCTCTATGGATTAAAATAAAATTAATGATATTATGGTACAAACATAGCTGTTACAATAAAAATAAACAACAATAATGAAAGCTTTTTGTTTTATGACTGGGGCACACTATTTGAATGTGTGAATGTAATCATGTTGAAAAATACTTCTAGTTTTTCAAAAGCATCAAAAATTATCTTTCGATAATTGATAATAATAATTTCTACAATGCAACATGTTTGTTTATATTTTTAAAAGCACTTCTTAAGGTATGTATACTAATTGTACAATTTTTGTTTAGGTTATCTATAATATTAAGTATGAATATGTCAGCATCAGGTATATCTTCGTTACACACTACATTAATTCTACAAAAATTATTACAAAGGTGAACTATATAATATTTCATTTAAAGTGTGATGATAAATATATTATTTTACACTTAGAGGCAAGATGCATTTATAATACATTAAAAAAATAACTTAATCCATAACAGAACTCGTAGAATTTGTTTTAAATCTTCTGTGATTTCTCCTGAGAAAGTTAGTAATATAATATGTGTATTAAAGGAAAATCAACAGTACATTAAAACACAAAATGGTTGCAATTATTTATATAACTAAATAAATAAAAACGTCTACTGGAGCCACTTGCATTGAACCATTATTAATTTTAAGAACACTTTGAGGAACAGTTTGGCCATTAGATTCGCTGTAAAGACATTGCTTAACAAAAAATATTCTAGGCATTCGATATCGTAAGTTCGTTGTTTTTGTGTCGAAATTCGTTGTGATTATGGAAGTATCTAACACATATTCAATCGTATAATTATGTTGGAATAAGTCATATTATGTATGCGACAAATTCGTTCAATATACATACATGACAAATATAAAATTTAGAATACTTTTAGAGTAGGTAAAAGTGGCAGGACTTGTGATTGGAATAATCTTGGCGATGAATGTTTTGATGCGGAATAAAAAATATAGCATGCAAATGATTATTTAAAATACGTGAGAATTGTGTAAGCATTTTATCAAAAGAATTCAAAGGTAAGGTTCAAAATATTTAATAGCAGTATTGCCACACCTCTCATACAATGGTCCTTTTCCGTTACTCAATATATTCCGAGATCTTGACTTTATATCTTTCGGTCTCAAAACATTTCTATGATTCGAATTCGGAGGTCTAGATGGTGTCAGAATCGATTTTGAACTTAGACCCGAGCTTTCAAGAAAATATTCGAACGGAACAACATTCTTTGTCTCAATTTTGACAGCTTCTTTCACTGTATTGTAAGATCCACAATTACTTCCTGAAGAATTGCTGGACTCCAAATCGGAGTACCTGACTGAGTCTGTTTCAATATTCTCGATATTCGACAGTAAATCAGGTTTGTTTGACAATTTTGAGTAATTTTTTGATGCATTATCTCTAGCCAAATCGTCTTCGGCAGTGAATTCTATTCGGTATGGTCCGGCTGGCCGCACCCTCGCATCGGCTTGAGCCTCGTCCGAGGCGCTCCCGTCACTAATACTGTACTCCTCGGGTTGAGCGGTACTAAACTCTTCACAATCGTCAATTTTAAATTCTTCAAACGTCTGCGACAGGTCAAATTTTTCGCATTCGTTCTCCACAGCCTCAAAAATTGCCAGATCTAATTTTGATTTATCAGCTTTCTTCACAGTCGGTAGCATACCGTTTCCTTTAAAAACGGATAGGTTTGGGTATGATCTATTTGACTCCGGTGACAGTATACACTTATTTACATCTTCAATGCTGACACTTCTGTTTTTAATATCGGTCAAGATTGTCGATACTGAATGTCCCATTTGAATAGAGCTTCTCAAATCGACTTTACTTCCCGAATTGCTGACGGCTGTTTGAAGAGGATTAGGAAGTGCATTTATTACATGCGGTGAAACAACTTCACTGCTGGCATTATTTGCTGCCGGCAATTTGATTTCTTCATCATCCGGAATGATAATTTCGGTGACTTGAGGCAATTTAGGTATATCCTTATTGGGGACTATTCTTGTAACGGTAGCAATCTTCGCAACAGCGGGCGTCTTCCTGACTCCTGGAGAAAGTCGCTCGGCGTGAATTTCCACTGTGGCTTGAGACGTGATCAAAGCGGACGGAGTTCTCACGACCGGAAGGCTGACCTCCGAAATGGAGCAGTAGTCGGGTTCTTTAGGGGTAGCGCCGCGAACGTCGTCGGTCCGTTGAATCAGGGCAACGGTATCTGAGTTCGCAGCGCCGTTCAGCTTGAACTTGGAAACCAAATTCTTCGGCTTGGGCGGCAGCGCCGGGGGCACTCTGGGAGCTTTCCTTCTGTTCACCACTCCAGGCCTGGAATCGGCATTCTTTTTATTCTCCATGTCCACGTAATGGTTCCCGTTTATTTTATTTTCCAAAGTCATAGCCATATTTTTAACTTTGGATGTTGTTTTTGGAGATTCGCTATTATTGTTATTCTTATTAATACTCCTCGGCAGAGGAACAGGCTTAAGGTTTACTTTTTGTATATTTACATCCCTAATACTGCCTTCATTCGATTTTGTCATAATCGGTTCATAATCGTTACTATAAATACTCTGAATTTCATAATTAAAGCCTTCTGATGTAATAGGAACCTCGTAACTGTGCTCAGAAGCAGTTTCGAGGCTGAACTTAACAATTTTATTATTTCCTCTTCTAGGATCAGGCCTGGGCATTTCTCTCGGTCCTTCTTCTTGACCATTATTTCCTACGCTCTCATCAAAAGAGATACTATTTAGAGTAGAAAATTGTACTCTTTTTGTTGATGCCTTCGGGCTGACTGTTTCGTAAACTCTTGCGCCGTCACAACTACTTTCATCTAATGAATTCTGTAGCAGTATTTGATTGACACATTCCAGAACAGGATTGTTCTTATAAATTTCACAAGACGGGTCATCGTCTGGATCGCTGGCGCTCGCATACCAGTTTTCATTAGGCTCAGTTTCAAATTTGATGGCTTCATTTCTAGATTGGTATACATTATTACCGTTTACACTGGACGCGCATACTGGCAAATCCAAGCTGTGACTGTTTAAATTATGATCAGTCTGTGGACTAACTCTATAATGCTTTTGGTTGCCGCGATTTTGAGTCGCAGTAAGGATATCATCGGCAGATAAAGACCTATGCTGACCAAATCTGTCACTGTAATGACATTCGTTATCTGGCTCAGGATCACTACTGTTATTATACCACGGGTTTCCGTTGTATTCCTTGGTAGTTTCATCACAGTTCAAGCTATTAAAACTGGCATGATTCTGTCTGCCGATACCGTGCATGGTATCCATTTTTACACTATAGGATTTGTGTTCGCTACTGCTAATAGACCCATTTAAGAGTTCGTCGATTCTGTTAGAAGCTCTTTCGATATCTTTTGAAATCTCCTCTCCGATATCACAGCATTCGTCCTCGATACCGTCCGGATGAAATTTTCCAGATTCTTCCCCGCTGGATCCGTTACCGTTACCCCGTCCACTCCTGACGTTCTCCAAGTAAACGCTTCCGTGCTTTCTACCTGAGAATTTTCTCGACCGCCTTGTCACGTCTTTCCTGATGAACGCTTGTTTATTTTTCACATACGCACTTTTATTTTTAGACACTTCAAAAACTTCCTCACTCGAGCTCGTCCCACCGCTCGGGTTATTGACTTTCCCGATTTGGAAACTCTTGCATAACCTTGAATTTTTCACAAAAGGAGTCCGCCTTTCGTGGCAACTCATACTCCTGTCGAACCCTACTTCACGATCATTCGAATCACCACTCTCAAGACTGTGAAATTCTGGATCAGTATCGGCACTACTGTGAACTATTTTCTTTCTGCACCCGGCACAGCACTGTTCTTCGAGTCTCAATATGATTCTTCTTTGTTCTTCTAGTCTTGAATCTTTTTCCTTGAGTCTTGCTTGAATAGCTGCTCTTTCAGTTCGAAGTCCGGCTTCAAGGATGAACAGCGCTCTCTGCAGAGCAGCGAATTTCCTGTCGGCTGCTCTGACCCTGTCGGTGGCTGCAGTATCTCTAGTAGCGAGTCTCAGCTGAAGTTCTGACGATCGTCGCCTCTGAAGTGCTAGAACTCGGTTGAGGGATGCGATCTCCCGGCGAAGTGTTGAAGTTTCATCGTCCGACTGCACTGGCGTCGTCGGGGAAACTGGTGCTATGCTTGGTGACGCCATCTGGAAATGAAAAAAAATGCTTTTAGTCACAGTTCTAATTGAAAATGATGATTTGTACAAATAAAATGATTTTAATCGTGAGCAATAAATAAGTAATTTAAACATCAATTCATCATTTTTTATTATATTCATAGACAACTAGGATCGCATTTTGAATTATTATAAATTCAAGCCATTCTTTCAATCTCAACCCATTAACAGATTGACCGCTAAGCCAGTACATGGTATTGATATGATATAAAATACGCTCTCACCGTAAATGGTACAGGCATATCTTAAGAGTAATAATTAAACTAAATATCATCCAAGCAAAATTAAAAATCCACAAAAACAACACTAGCCCATCACACTGGGTCAGTACTACTACGAAATTCGTATGGCTATGTTAGTTATGTATTGTGGTATATTAGTGTAAAAAGGTATATAGAATTTATTAGCTTGGCATCAATTTTGGTGTATTTTCAATGAACAATGAACGTAGTCACTTTATATTTGAATAAAAAAAAAAAACTCAAAAAAGATTTTATTAATTATTTTTTTTATTAAGTGGAGTTTTGTTGTTACTGTAGAATAGGACATTGAAAATCTATTTTCACTATTCATATCAATAAATCATTATAGACTAAGATAATTGAAAAAACGTTTGAGTTGCCCTGCCAACCTAGCCTCCCAAATAAGTACACTAAGTACCAATAGAGTATGGGCCAGGCTGTTTTTTTTTTAAATATTTGAATTTAATTGCTAAGCTAAATAATATTATTTTTTGCTTAATTGCTTGAAATATAACAAATAATTACCGTAAAGTGAATATAATTAGCATTGATATGGTAATTACACTGCCAATATTTGCATTCATCTTTACTAATTATATATATAATATTTAAATAAATTAGTATTTGTTTTTGTATATTAATTAATAGGGAAAATTTACTGTAATGAATGTTTTGATAAGATTTTTTTAAAAAAGTAAATGTTAAATCAAACGCGGAATTTTTATGTTACAAATTATTTATAAAAGAACCACACTTCATTGAATTCACTTATTCTCCAAATTTGTTTTATTTTGTTTAATTTAATAGATACTACCTATAATGCCTTTCGATCAAGAACTGTAAAAGTGACTAAACGTATTGTTAAAATTTTTCATCTATGAAAGATAGTTTTAATGAAGGCATAAACCGAAATTAACATAAACTATGTATAAAATAATGGGTAACGGTAAATTCCGTGCCGGATCTCACGGGTTCGAGTCCCAGTACGAACAGCATTTTTTCGATCGATTTTTGTTCGAAGGCAAAGGTGTTTGTGATGTCTAAAAAAATCTCTCCCACTTTTTTCGATCCTTCAATAACTGGGCGTAGCCAGAGCGATTAGTTAACCACTAGTCCTTATCTTTCTATCCCCTTTACTCTCTTTGAAGAAGAGAGGTTGGGCGACTGAGTAACAATCAGTTCTCGTAGAAAATCTTCTGTTGATATACCTCCATTAGGAAGCTATATGCTCCAAATTGGGAGCGGACATGGATTAATAATAAAATAATATTTGTAGAACTAAAATACTTCGAAACGTTTCCATTTTGTCACAGTGGAGTTTTCGAAAGTACATGCTAATTCAATCACTATATCGTTGGTATAAATTAAATTTCAACAAATAAATTAAGGGTGGTGGGGTGACAAGCGACACATAATAAGGGTACGAGGATGAGGATTTTAAAGTCAATAAATGTTTGAGAGGATAAACCACCTTTCCTTTTTAAATTATTATCATTAAAGCAATTATTGATGTTTAAACTATCGTTTCTTACTTGGGTCCTTTTAAAAGTATTTCGTTTTATTTTTGTGATGTTTACTCCCCCATAACTCTGCTTTCACTGAATTGTGAATTGAAAACAAACCCCAAACCAGGAACACACAACAAAATGCCATATAGGGTGACAATGGAATTTCAAATTCCGTAACCCGTCATTGTTTGCTGCATTCAACTATTAACCGTCAGGGTGAGCCTTTTAAAGGTAAGTGTTTATTATTATTAAATAATATTATGGAGACTTAACGTGAGTGCTAAAAGATCAATTCCGTGCAGCATGTCATGAAACGAAGGATTTTATATGGAGTCGAATATTCTGTATTTATTTAATTAAAAATTCAATAAAAAAGATGTCATTTTTCAGTCACTCGAACCGCTGTACAGAAATTCTCTACTGCAGCGAATTCCAACCTGGGATGGCGTGGACTATTACAATTACAGACTCTAGTGCAGTGGTTCTCATGTGCGGCCACAAACAGCTCCATAGTAAATATTGATATTAAAATAATGTATTTTATTGAATATATATACTTATAAGTAGATCCATTATTTTATCACATCACAAAACAAAAATTTGGTGATCACTGATGTTTATAATTCAGTACAATTGAGAACCACTGCTCTAGTGGTTTGAAAACACAACATTGAATATTAAAAAAAAAAATTCTTTTCCGACTCCCTGGTAAAATATAAAGTTTGCAGATGTAGGATGATACGTAGGGACTGTCAAATCATGTTCAAAAATATATTAATTTTTAGTTTACCCAAAGCACTAGTCTATAATATCATAACTCACAACACAAGATTTCACAAACTTTATTGTTGTTGCATCTTACACGTACGGACATGCTCTTCGAACAATCGCAAAACTCTCGTGAGATTATTCGCGACACACTGCGACCACACCGCGTCGCCAAGGATTTGTGTTTGGCCTTAGCTGGCCAAAGCATTGAGGCTCAGGGTGTTGCGAGACCGACGTCGAAAATGGTATTTCAAAAACCGTTCAGATTATTGAGAATGTTCTGCTGTTTCTCCCAGTACCGAACTAAACATAGTAAATTCCACGAAATTAATATTATTTATTGAATTGATTGAATTGAGCTTGGTTGAATTTCACTATAAAATTAGGACAATTGCAACCCCAGGAGCACATTTTTTCTTTATTATAATGAATATTTACAGCTAGTTAAAAGTGGCTCTTTCTTAAAATGCGAAATATACTATCACACCATGAAAGACACTGATCGTCGATCAGTTCTTTTTAACCATATCATATTATCCATTTAAAAATGTGAGCTTAGACACCAATAATGATGATCTTTGGCAGTGATTTTCACATTGCTTAAACTAAAATTTAATATCATACTATATTTTGATATAATATGTAGAGATGCATTTAGAATTTTTTGGCATACATACTTCAAAAATTATACATTAAAAAAATAAATTTAAAAATGTTAAATAGTACTGACGAAATAGATATCGACATCGGTGGGCTGCCAATACTTCAACAAGAACTCGCTATATATCAAAGCAATTCTTGTTGTTCTGAGGAAGCAGTGAGTTTTTCTTTATTAGTACGATGGAATTATATGCAATACTTAAATAAGCAATTGATTGTTACTTAAAACATTTATAATATGTAACAAATTGCAATTTACCGTAAACTTATCAATGTAAGTGGCCAAAAATGTACTACTGTGTATACTGAAGCTGTCCTAGATAATATGTCAGTCAGAAATTGCAGTTATGTACTCATTTGATCTGAGAATATTGTTTTCTCTTAACTTAACAAGGGGGTCTCCAGCCTTAGTAAAAAATTAGCAAGGGCCTCGCGCGATTCCCTCTGAGCCCTCTGAGCCCTCTCCTGACCACCCCTGGATATCGATTTTATTACGTTAACACTTGTAAACCTAATAGTAATATACTTTTTACCCCATTACAAAGGAGTTCTACTAAGTATTTACCAATCTAATCAATAAAAACAACATTTGGTACATATTACACAATTTGATAATATGTTCAAGACTATTTCAAACAAATACCAATGTATGAAATAAGTAAACGAAAGCAAAAATATCATTGTCACATTTTCGAATATTCATATTTTAATGGAATTTATAATGTGTTCTTAAGCTTTAAGGAGTTGTGAAAACATTTATTATATTTAAAATCTATATTTGAAAGTATGTATGCAACAGCGTTTCAAAAATAGTTTATCAGGTTTTTTCCAACCGACATTTAAAAAGTTCACTATCAACTATAAACGATTGAGATTACTCTGTTGGCTGGCCCTGTTATAGGAGACATATTGTTTTAATAAAAAAGATATCGAAAAATTCACTCGCATGAAAGATAGCTCGCCCTTGACTAAATACGTGACTGGCAATAATAATGCATAATATTACTCATTCAATGCAATACAGTTAATTTTTAAACGCAAACAAACAAAGCAAACATAATGAATCACTGGCCAGAGGCAAAGCTCAAAAATTTTTGTTCATCTATCTTATGGTGACATCAACAAAATATAATACGTAAAAGAATCTCTCATAAAAAATCGCTAAAAATCCAATTTAATTAAACAGAATTTTAATTTTCTTTAATCTACGTCTGTTTCCAAAATGGAGCATATGGACTACTAATGAAGGTATCTCACAGTTTTTTTGTTGATAAAAGTACCGTTTGTTACTCAGTCGCTCAACCTCTCTTTTTTAAGAGAGAAGTAGGGATCAGTGTCGAATTATCCCATAAGAAATTGGTGCCTCCATATACTTTTCGTTTAGATTTTTATTATTTTACTTGTAATTTTCTGACGTATTTATCAGGGCTGTGGAGTCGTGTAAAAAAAAGACGACTCCGACTCCATGGAAATTTATCAAATTTTTCATTTTAACTTATATATATGTATACCATCAGATCATCTGTAGTCAGCCAAGCATGAAATGTCAACACTTTTTTGTTTGAATACACTTCATTAATCGAGCCGCTCATTTTTCACGACTCCGACTCCACAGCCCCACTATCCGAAAAACAGGGGCTCTTAATTTTGTTGCGCCTGAGGCCACCCATGTGCTTAATCCGCCACTGGTAAGGATAGAAAAATAGGGCTAGGATAGTACTAGTGGTTAACTAATCGCTCTGACTACGCCCCGTTATTATTAGAATTAGAAGGAATTTTTAGGCATCATAAACACCCAGGCCTTCGAACAGAATCGTGTCCTCCTCACGAAAAAACAGACAATATATACATACATTTCAAAAAATACTTTATAAAAATGATTTTTGTGTATTTATACATTTACAGAAAAGTAAATGGGTTTTTTTGTATATTTTGGCGGCTCCTGCTTTTACAGTCGTCGGTATTATATGTCTAATTACAGCTTCGCCAGAAAACTGTACTTATTAGATAGCAGATACATTAAAGGTTCTCTATTGCTAAGCTACAATAGAACAACGGTGAAGTTTTATGAACACAGTTTACTATCCACTCAGTGTTACAAAATATATTACAAGAAACACTATCGTAGTGATAATAATTATGTATAGGATGTGATGCTATTTTTTCATTTTGTTCGTATTTAGCATTTTGTGCAGGCTTATCTAACAGAAGTACAACAATATGGTAGGCATTTTCATTACTTATTTAAGTGCTCTTTAGCAAGCGATAAGAAAATACAATATATTACATACAAAAATAATTAATTTTATACGAGTAGGTAAAGAGGTGTGTGTCGGAAAACAAACTGGCGGAAATCATGCCTAAAATTATTTAGTGTGGATTGAAAAATAAATAATACAATTTTAACTACGATTCACTGTGTAATAATTAAATTGATATTGTACCATTCATATTTTATACGCAATGTATGTTTATTGATTTCAATATAACATAATATTATTACAGAAACACATTTATATCGACATACAAGCCCTACGTTAAAAAATATATCACTTAATGAGCTGCCTTAAGGAAGCACAATACAAACAAGAATAAACAAATGCACGACAATATCTTCAATGGATTCGGCGGTAAATTTGTGGGAGTTCATTTTTAATATGAAATTAAATTTGACGTGTGATGATGACACGTGTTTCGCCTCTTTGAAAGAAGTCTGACGATGCTTCCCAAAGAGGCGAAACACACGACACGTTTTGTAACACAACATACGGAATCACACAAAGTTATCCAATTTAATTTTACAGTTGCGCGACGGATCGCGTAACGTTTAATTGGAAGAGCACACTTTTTTACTATCCAATTTTAAATCGTAAAAATTATAATTTTAAAACTGATGTTTAGTCGTAAAAAAATAATTTTGTAAAAATATCAGCATAACTGTTTTAAAAAGTTCTACGATAATTGAGACCACAAATTGAAAAATCAAAAATGAATACAGTAAAACCCCCTTTTACACACAAGTCGGGACAGTGTAATTCGGGGTAGTGTAATTGGGAGAGTGAATCTCGTACAAAATTAGGGATTTGGTTTTTACCGCAAAAAATGCAAAACTAAGATATCTCTTAGTTTTGCAAAAAAAAAAAAAATATGCGACGAAATATCTAATTACTAAGTGATAAAATGCAAAGCGCGCCAAAATCCAAAACATAGACAGTCGCCCGGCTATACGTGTACAGTCTGGCACGTGTTGAGTACACGGACGCTAGCCAACATTTAACTGTATGCGCCGCACAGACGACCGTCTCGTAGCAACGACAGTGCAATTGGGGGATTTGCGGCGATTATTTCAAGCCAGCGCGTAATTCGGGGTAGTGTAATTGGGGGTTCCACTGTAATTGTTGATAGCTTTTTGGATCACCTAACACCTAACACCTAAATAATAATTCTGCATTTATTATTTATGTTTTTTTTTATTACTTGACACGGGGTTAGCAAATTTGATACATCGCATGTAAATGAATCTAAATATTATACATCAGCGATGTTATTCACAGATTTATTAGTGTCCGGACACTCACAGAGCCTGGTCACTAATTCTCAACACCTTCATGCCGAACGTAATATTTTTTTTTATTTTCTCTATATATGTTTTCTATGTTGGTAATAAGCATAATCAATATTTAATACGCCGTTTGCGTTTTACAGTTTGATTAATAGCAGGAGAAAACATTCACCCCATTGATACGACATATTTTCATATATAACACTTATTGGGCATATATCAGTACACTATGTTGGCTAGAATGGCTTTATGCCAATTTATTCTATCAATTGACTGCTACAACTAAAAACTTCAACATTAAAATTTGAAGAAAAAGTTATCACAATGCTTTCTGTGACGAATAATTTGAATTTTGAAAACATTATAATAATACGTACTAGCTGTAAGCCCGTTGCCCTCAACGGAGGGGATTTTGTTGCATTCATAAATAGTCAGAAAATTTACTGGCGTGAAAAATAAATTGCAAACCTATTTAATGAATAAGCCAGAAAATCTAAACGTAATCAATTCTCTAAATATATGTTTTTAGAAATACACCCATTTCTCTAAAAGAACTAAAATACACCGAGACTGTAAAACAAAATATGCAAATAGCGGATATAATAAAATATACATTCATAAAAATCATAATTAAACTGCCCTGCTGAGCTGCTATATCCAATATCGACAGCCCTGTAGTATTAATATTTTATATTTTTTGGAATAATTCAAATGTTTCAAGTATGCAAACAAATATATTTCGGAAAAGAAGAAGAAGACCCCGGGACATATATCGACAGCCCTGCAGTATTTATTGTGTGAATTATTTTAATATATATTACCGAGGCGTTGGAGTTGATGTTATACTCATTCTTCCAGTTTTCGTGTAGCCTTTTATTCACATATAATATATTATGCATGTATATACCGTTATCAGCTGACACTAGTAAAATAAACTAAATATATATACATACACTCTTTGAATACAAAACTTTGAACAACGTCGCGGCGGAGGCAATAATGGAGTCACCTTTTAAATAAGAACACCTGGAGAGTGGGCCCAACGCTGATAACGACTTTACTACAAGTTACAACGTCACATTAAAACTAGGAAATGTTTTGTTGTGTATTTTATTATTATATTCAAAATTTCTTTGGTACGCATTCATAAAATTTTACTGACAACCAGGACAGTGGATTTGGAGTAGGATTCAAATTCGTTGACTCACTGTGTCTTGGGTGGAGTCGAACGTTTTTCTACGATACTGACAATTTATATTTAAAATTAAATTAAAATAAAAAAAGGTATACATTTTGTTAGATGTTAAAAAGATCGCGAAGACTACATATTATATTATATCTAAAATTTGTCATCTTTGTAAATGCCGGAACCGAAGTCGCATTTTCTTTACCACTCCACAGTCCACAAATTTGAAATACTTGTTGCATTTGATTGTTGAGTGTATTTTTTAATCGCACACTTTTCATTTTTGTAAGTATTTTATAACTGGTTGGTCTACTGTCAAACTAACAGCTTTAAAAGTATTATAAAAAAATAGATATGATATATTTTTAATATCATAAAGCTAAACACTGAATAGACAAATATTTTTTTATAATTGTTTAAGAATTCTTGAGAATATCAACATTTATGTTCCTGATGATTATATGAGAAATAGCGTACACGAATTGTTTTTTTTCTCTCAGCGTGATGAGCGACTGGCAATGGGAATGCCACTGAGAAGCTTTAACATTGATATTGCTTCAAATTTGAGCGAGTTTAAGCGAATACTGTTTTGACTGGATGACTGCCAGAGACGAGTTATATTGTCAATACCTAATCAAATTAATAATTGCATATTATAGCCGGCGTGCTAGGTACAGACGTACTTTTTTCTACGGCAGCCAAAAGGTTAAGTTTTTGAAGGAGACGATGTTACCTGTCAACCATAATCATAAACCAATATTTTAACATAAATCTTCATTCTAGTTAGTCCCAATGTGTTAGGCTACACTTCAAGTCTACATCATACTAAGTCATTTAATTTGAATTTATAACAAAGTATGATTAGCTCGGAAGGGATAGGTGGGAACACCAAGATACAAAAAAATATGACGTTGATATAATTATTATTTTACTGAGGAGTTCCGTATCTTGCGGTTAATAATTTAAGAAATCAACAAAGCAACTGAATAATAGATTGAGGGTACCATCAAATGTTTTACGAACACTCTGTACAACCCGTTGTTTGCCTTCAACTTATAACAATGTAATTCGTAGTAACACCTGGTCGTTCTTGACACAATCAAAACTCATTAGGGTTATTTAAATGGTAGATAGATTACACTGGTTACAGGATAATGAAAAAAAACAAGTTTTATCACGAAACGAAACTTGTATTGCTTCGATCGGAGTACATACAGCGCTTTGGCTGTTGGATCCGGTACGATCGACTTTTTAGGCTTTATTAATCCTCGGTAAACAAGCTTATTTTTTGTTTAACTATTTATAAGACTTTGATTACATTTAATATTTTCAACAATTTTATAGTTTTAATAAATATTCTGTTTCCATTTAGTAGTATGATTTTTCAAGTGTGTATTCACAAATCAAAATCGTTCTATCAAAAAATTCCAGAGCTGTGCAGTTGGTAAAAATGTAAAAAAATCGACGACTTCGATTTCTAAGGTCCTATCCGAATCATTAATTTTCCTTTTTCCTGGTATCTTTGAATTATATTTTAAAATTGCATTAAACGTTTTATTAGCAACAAAAAAAACACGTATTGGATTATAGAATACTACGTTACTGTTCATTCCATGCTGTTTATTTGCAGTTTTTTTATACACAAATATTGTAACCATTTTTATTAAAACGAATCGGTTGTTTAGTTTCTATTAGAGGTCTGCACGGGCCCGGGCCGCGGGCTCTTACCCAGCCCGTCCCGCGGGCCGGGTTCGGGCGAGTAAGCGCAATTCAGATTCGGGCTCGGGCCGGGCCCGGGTAAGAAATTTACTAGAAAATTTAAATTAACTTTGATTATTCCACGTATTGTGTAACTAACTGTGACACGTGTTTCGCCTCTTTCAGAGGCATCTTCAGACTTACTATCGCAAAGTTTGCTTAAGTAATGAAGCAAGATTGATTCTAACATTTTAAAATTATAAAATTACAAAATGGATTGGGTTTTTTTTTCCTTTTAAGAGGAGCAAGGAGGGGGGTGTAGAATCGAAATAAAGCAAACAGATAATGATACTAATTTTACTAATGAGTTGTAAACAATCAGAATGGGATTTTTCCTTTTTAATGGAAGCAAAGAGGGGATTATAAAATCGAAACAGTGCAAACAAATTTAATCATACTACTAATGACGTTAAACATTACAAACTATTAAAACTAATGAGCTACAGTCAATCATCTAGGTTTGTGATTACTCTATTAATTGGAAACAATTTGAGTAACGGGGAACCGCCTGTGCTATTAAGAATATTATTTAATAATATTTCTTTTTTGTTAAGAGTTTTATTAATTTCTAAAAATTCTAAGCTATTCATCTTTAAACCCTTTTTATTTACTCGGTGGAGTATTTCTAAATTACAAATCTGATTAAAATTATGATTATTTTCTATTAAATGATTGGCAAACTCAGAAAAATTGTTACTTTTTAGACATCTTATATGTTCTTTAATTCTAATATTAAAGTTAATTTAAATTTTCTATTAAAATGAACTTCCACAAAGTTACCGCCGAAACCATCGAAAGTATTAAGAAATTTACTCTTCAGAAAAATATTTCAGACTATGTTCGTGTCATAAGTCAGCCATGATGATTTTAATTATTACTAGTTCTATAGAGAAGCGTAAATTGTTGTAAATTTGTAAAAAACGGGTTTTTTTCGGTCTGTTGAGTATATTGGTCGGGTTCGGGTAACAATTGTGGTATTAGACTCGGGCCCGGGCCGGGTCGGGTCTGAGTCTTTCGGGCTCGGACCGGGTAATTTTGTAAAATTTCGGCCCGTGCATACCTCTAGTTTCTATGGATACCTAAGTTCTTCTATGTGTGTACACAGGTTTCTGTATTACCTCGACAACTCTCCGCCATTTGTAAACAGCGGAATATTTTCTGTTCAAATATGCAAATATATGCTCATATGCAATGAAGAATAAAAAAAATATAATTGAATGGAATTTATTTGAAACCGAAGCCATTTTGCAGTCGCGTGTTTACGAATCTGACACTGACGGATTCAGTTGTTGATATTATTGTCGTGAGCGAGTTTTTTTGTTGATTTCTTTTAACTGTTTTTTTTCGTTTTCGATACCTTCGTGATAGCGACTTTAACAGACAAAAAAACGTACCAAAAGAAAGTGTTGTGGACAGCGTTTTCGAATTTACATATCTTCTTATCCGCATACTTTTAAACAGTGTAATCGTATTGCATCTAAAATTTAATCTTTCAGAGTTTCCAGGCAAGCCCATTACACTGCAGCGATGACAGTACAAATAAATTTCGATTTATTAGTTGATTGACGATGGCGCAAGCCGAAATAGCTATCAACGAATAAAATTATTAAAAACTGTAGAACTAAGTTGTAATAAATTTCGAATTTACCAGCCATTGAAATGTGATTTTTGCAGTCTGTAAAATTTAAAAAACAACCCCTCGCATTTATTTCACGGCAGTTTAGTGTCTAATATTTTCAAAATATATATTTTTATAATATATATATTTTTATAATATATATATGTCTAATATTTTCAAAGTATTGCAGGGCTGTGGAGTCGTGGAGAAATAAGACGACTCTGACTCCGACCATACTTTAAAAAACGATGTTTGAGGTTAAGTAGCGCACAGTGACACCATTTTCGACCCTATCAATTTGAATACACAATTTGTTTTAGAATGATTCGAAGTTATTAGTTTTTTTCGAGCATGTCTCCAATCAAAACAGTCCCACTCCACAGCCCCCAGCTTATTGATTGAATTAGCTTTACAAAATATACAGTTTTTATATTTAAAAATAAGTGATGCGAGTATTTATTTCCACATAAACTATATAATATAATTGACAGCTATTTCGACTTACTATCCTGTGACAACGACATTCTTATTTGAGACATCTAAAAGCAGAAACCGATAAAAGCCAAAAATACGTAGACAGTACCACAAGTCATTTTACACACATTTTAATGATAGATAACACCACAAATGTATTAGGAAAAAAATGTAAACTCTTAATTACATGTATAATACGATATATTTAATAGTAACAAGCAAAAAGCGATATATCCAATGTTATTTTGCTTACATGTTTTGTATTAAAAATATTGATTAACTGGTAAATAAAAATAAGAACATATTATAATTGGAAATACAGCACGATGAAAAAAATAAAGCGTAAAAAACAAAAAACGTTGTTTACTGCTATCATCACATTTGCTTTTAAACGCCTCATTTATTCATTAATATTTTACCGTATTATATAGTTTTTATTTTTACTTTCGACTATTTTTGTTAATGCGTAAATAAAATCAACACGCAATCTTCGTAAAAAGTGTATTTTATTCGTTTGTTTCTGGTAAAAACAAAATAAATAATTGTATTATTTTCCAAATAGGAGAATATTTTATTATATGTACACGAAAAAAACTACCAAACCGGTTGTTGGTTAAATTTGGGAAAATTAAACACATACTAACTATTATTTAGTGTAAAATTACCAAATTGACTTTCTTTAACGCGATAAAATAATATCACCACAGATACTCAGACGCCATCTAAATCGACGGCCATTACGAAAACTCGACGAGCACTAAACACGCCATCTTCGAACGAAAGAGAAAAATACGTTTACATAGACAATAGAAAATGATAATGGATGACCAGGGTGTATGACTGCGATCGGCTGAGGATCACGCGAGAACTGCGAGTGCAACACGACATTAAAATGTTACCATTCGGCTGATATGATTTATTTTGCAGTTGGCGAACAATGAGTGCTCATCAGCCGACCCGATTCGGTGACACTGACTTTCACATTCCTTGGCGGACTTTCGGCTGGACATCATTGTACCTTTACTTTCAGGCGAAACCTTGAGATTGTGCATCGGACCGCAGAATGAAAGTTGCCATCGTAATATTTAAAAAAAAAAAACAACATCTGGTTGTGCATATATTTGTTTGCTTCGGTAACAGCGTGGTTAATCTAAATAAATTATCGAATATAAATTGATATTTTCTTAGATATTTTAAATGATCGCTGCCAATGGCTTCCTTATAAAGATATCTCAAAATAAGTTTTTCAACGAGAACTGTTTATTACTCAGTTGCAAAATGACTCTTTTAAGAGATGAGTGACAGAACGTATAGAGCTAGGACAAGCCTATTGGCAGTGGAAGATTATCATATAACAAAAAATCTTCCGATTCGATAATTCGTAATAAACTTTAACAGTAGATGCTTTTTTCTTTTAGTGAAAAGAGAACAACCCTACAACAGGCACGGGCAAACCGCGGCCTGCATGTGGACCACCGAGTATTTTTCTGCGGCCCGTGAGCAACATTATATTGTTGAAAAAGATTCAATTTTTTTTATTTTTTAACGCCTTTTTAAAAAAAGATTGAAAATAAATATATAATAATCGTTATTTTTGGATCAACCTATATATGTGAACAAAAATTTTCAATCATGAACCTCTTTACGATCAAACATTTACAACCAGTTTTAAGAATCTCGACTACAAAATTAGCACCTGGATTTTTAAAAAATGTTAAAAGACGTAAAACAGTTCCATTCCGCTCATTAGACTGTTTTTTTTCATGATAATAAACGGTGTACATATAAAATGGTATTTTACTTGCAGCCGCCGCGCATTTTGAATTCCCGAATTTGGCCCTTCGTCCTTTGCCTCTCTACACAGCGTATTTAAAATATAAATTTATACAAATACAAAATAGATTATAGTAATCGACTTGTTTTAATATTGCAGTAATGATCCCAATTCTCGAGAGAAAGCTTCAGTCGAAGAATTTACTTATTCATTTTAGACACACTGCGAAAATACCTACGATGGTTATGAAAGTAAACAAGATAAATAAATGAACACTAAAGATCATGTGCGGCAAAACATACTTAACCTAACCGCCAAGTCGCTTAGTTATGCAGATTTTTTTAACCTTGCATTCAGATACAAATATCTCGCACCAATAGAAATGAATTCATCACATCACCACACTCTACTCGGCCGGCGAATAAATTCGTCAGATGAAAACATGCATAAACAAATTAAATTATTAAAGTGAGTTAATAATTCTCTTAATGGACACTAGTCGTCTACATAGTGCATCCCCGTGTACACAAATATGGGTAGGGGTGTATTTTTACCCGCGGTTTCATCAAACCCGGGGAACCGTTGCCAAAAACCGTGCTATTACTACCAATATTATAATTAATATTGATTTTTTTCATTATGAATTTAAAAACCTACTATTTTTATTTGAATACCACGATACAGATGAAATAACATACACCATTAAAGATAAATTGGTTTACTTGAATAATGCGTGGCATGGTTTCAATATTTTTGAAATTATGTCATATTTCAAATAAAAATAGTATTTATTTTGTTTGTTTTGCATAATTATAATTATTATCAGTTAATAATTAATTCTAATATGCGTATTAAAATACCAGATTTTTTTTTATCAAATAAATAAAACAACCAAAGATAACCAAAACGAAACAAATAATCAGCTGATTTTTTCAAGATATTCCTTACAACTAATTCGTATATTATATAATTCATCTAAATTAATCACTTTCTTGGTGTGATAGTAAGATCAGTGGCGGATTATCATATAAGCAAGTGAGGTGCGCGCCTGGGTCATTTTACTTGAAATTCTATGACTTTTTTATGTTATCCGAAATACAGGGCTTCAAAATTGTATTGCGCCTGGGCCTCTCATGTGCTTAATCCGCCATTTAGTACGATTTAATTCGAATTGCACTATCTGAATTTAATTCGGTGAATTAGGTTATTCCAATTGTAAAATATATTATTTGCTAAAGAGTGCACACCAACCCGAGACAAGTGTGCGGAGTTTTTTGAGCTGCTGAGTGGTAACTTAGAGGGATGATTGACTTACACTACTGTACCTATAAAAAATATTAATTAATTTTTGTGAGCCTTTGCAATATATTTGACGAGCCAAATTATGTGTATACATTGTATACATACGATAAACATTGACTGGCATTACAATGAAAAGTGTTTGCATGCATAATATACAGATATGTATATAATATGCATCTGCGACTGTGTTGTTTTTATTTGAGAGTGCGCGCGTAGAAAGGAGGGCAGGGGGGCGAGTCCCGCTGGAGGCTGTGTTTTGTATTTTTACAAGTCGTGCGCGAAAGGTTTGCGCCACGCGGTCCGCATTCCTACGCTGTTTGGGCCGAGACAGCTGCTGTCATTACAAAATGAAATAATGTCATTATTAAACATGGAAAACTATTTGAATATAATATGACAGATTCACATTAATTCTAAACACTCTTTTTCTATTACAAAAAAACCTATAGAGCAGGGGTCAACAAACTTTTTTAAAAGCGGGCCGGATTGAAATTTTTAAAAACGAAGGGGACCGTACGACAAATAAATTCTTATTGGAACCAAATCAGAATATTATTTCATTTTATGTGATTACATAATAACTTTTAAGGTGTTCACTGTCAATCCTTAGTTAAAAGGCATCAGTTGCTGCAGTTAATAATGCCCGTCATGAGCAAAACTGGTTCTAATAGTACCTCTTTTAGTCTGTCAAAGAAAAGCGGCTTGATGAAGTCTAACAGAAATTGCATAATGCATAATATCGATGCCTTAGTTCAGGGGTCACCAAACTTTTTTAAAAGCGGGCCGGATTGAAATTTTTAAAAACGAAGGGGACCGTACGACAAATAAATTCTTATTGGAACCCAATCAGAATATTATTTAATTTTATGTGATTACATAATAATTATAATGTAAACAAATGTTTGCCCTTCTTAGAATTTCAATAAATGAGAATATTCGAGAAATTTTTGAATAAACGAACATCTGGTCGTCTCGCCTCCAATTTCTATCTAACTTCCTTCACTTTGATCCCCCTACCAGATAGTTGTATGACAATTGATGATTTGAAATAAATAGTTGTCGTGAATTCATAACCAAATCATGAAAATTTATATTTCTTATATGAATAATTTCTATGCAAAAATCCAGAACTTTTCGCGGGTCGGATGAAAATGTTCGGCGGGCCGTAGTTTGGTGACCGCTGCTATAGAGAAAAGAGTAATAACAGAAAATCCGTACAATTTGTAGATAAAAATTTTAGCGGGAATTTAGAAACACTTCTCATGTTTACTAACTGTAATATAAATTTGAATGTTTGTGTTGATAACATGATGTATTGTGTTTCTCTTCTTAGTACTTGTGAGTTTGAACATTTTTTGATGAAGGCATACACGAGAGGTGGGGAAGCTTTTCTTCTCTAAGGGCCGCATTCATTTTTCTGATTTGACATAAGGCCGCAGTAAACATATGACGGGATTGATTAATATTCAATCCCTTACCTTACTTTTCCTTGCTATACTTTTTCCCCAGATATCTCCTAACCTCGTTTTTTTTTTAGCTCACCGAAGAATTTGAAATCCTGAATTTGCTATAATTTTTCCCCAGATATCTTATTACAACGTATGCATCAACATTCTTATTACATTTAATTAAAGTTAATTTCAAAAATAATCGCTGGATAGGTATTGTAAAAAATGTATTTTAAAATATACAGATAATTTAAAACTTTAAACATTCAAAATTCATAACTTTTTATATCGCAAGATTTAAAATATAGTTAATTGGAATGTAATTTATTTCAAAAAATCTCAGTACTGTCATTCATTTATAGCTTAACTATTGGTTCGGTCTATGACGCAGGGGTTAGCGTTGTTAGCTTCCGCACCGAATCTCACGGGTTAGAGGCCCAGAACGAACAGCATTTTTTCTATCGATTTGTCGTTTTCTGTTCGAAGGCACGAGTGTTTGTGATGTCTGAAATTCCATCCTTAAATAATAAGGCGTAGTGAGAGTCTTGTTTAAGCCGTATCCTTATTACTTATATCCTACTTCTCTCTTTGAAAAAGAGAGACGAGAGAAAGAGAGAAAACCAATCAATCAATCTACCATTTTCAGAAAGGGTACCTATAAGATATATGTATCGTCAATTTTAAGGGTTGAATATATCAAATAAAATATGGAAAAATTAGTATGCATTAGAAATTGACAATTCGAACCTTTGGTCGTGTTATGACAATCAAAACAAAATATCCTTGAAAGATTCATTTAATTTATTTTGGGAGTTACAAGCGCTGCACTTAAGTTAACGATATAAATAATAATTGACAATATAAAACACATAATTTTAAATGATTCTCAGGAAATAAGTATTTTAAATACATTTAAAATGTTTACTTCTCATATTTGATTTTTGGAATGCACAAATAAATAATAACGATAAGACAAAGTTTACTGCATGACCAAAGTTTATTGGCTTAAAATAATTTAAATATTAAAAAGTATCTGTAGTGGAAATCTATAATAATAAAAAAACTATTGTATAATATAATAAAAACTATTGTTTCACTGTGTTCACTAACTGTAAAATGTACAAATTGGATCATCGGTGTATGTAAATAATATCACAT
Source organism: Himalopsyche tibetana (assembly GCA_030503985.1). Taxonomy (NCBI): domain Eukaryota; kingdom Metazoa; phylum Arthropoda; class Insecta; order Trichoptera; family Rhyacophilidae; genus Himalopsyche; species Himalopsyche tibetana. The sequence goes on along the minus strand of JAPJYX010000014.1, from coordinate 35,949,051 downwards.
GCCAAATCACTATCATCTATACGTGCGCGTAATTTATGCAACCCCCGGATTTCGCTTTCCAATTATGTACGTACATCATATTATTGCACATGCCCAGTTATGCACTTCCGGTATGAAGACCGATCAGCTTTCGCCTTTGGGCAACCGGAAAATATTGTCTGGCAGCACCAAAAGTTAAGCCATAATAACAGAACGAATGCATCGGTTGCAAATACAACCATCAGATGGTATTTTATTCGATAGTAAATATGGCGATAAATATTTTATTGATGGGAGAGAATAAATTGGCATTTTCTTTTATTGTTAAAAATGAAAAATTTGGTTTTGCAGCTTTTCAATGCGTTAGATATTTTAAAAAATCTCTTAGAGTTCTAACACATTTTATCGCTGTCTTGTATAATAAAAAAAATATATATAATATATAGGCTGAAATATTGTCTACATTTATAAGATCCAAGGTTTATATGATTTCTTTATTGCAACGAATAATATTTGTCATAACAGAAAATGTCAATTGCTCTAATAAATCAGTCACTTAAAATCAATTAGATTGAAAAGACACAAACACCCATGCTTTAAGTGTACAATTTTAAAAATCTACATTTAATATTGAAAATAGTCTGATCCTTAATTACATTTACTTAATTACTCGGGATTGAAATCAAATCAAAAGAATAAATACAGTGGATAGATTAAACGTTATCAAATTATAAATATAAAAAAAACATTAGAAATAAAACCACAATGTTTTGTGCTTGAAATAATATATTTAAGAGATTATTGGGAGAGATTGATAAAGAATAGGTTTCATTCAATGGGATTTTGTTGTCCATCCAAGAGAAGGATCATTTGCGATCGGATAATAAATTCGATCAAATTGAACAAAAACAACTTAGCAGGCTTTCCAATAACGTACGATTTAATAACGCTTGGCAAATATATTCCCAAGATATCAAATATTCTTATTTTAATTGTTTGCCCCTGTGGAATAATAAATCTGTAGCTGTAGCCCAAGGGGCTGCAAAACTTTTATGCGGATAAGTAGACAGTGGTGCCCCACGATTTAATAATTATCTAAAATAGTAATATGCCATTAACATCGTAGTAGTGGCGAAAAATTGTTACGTGTATGTGCTAAATCTAGAGTAAATCGATTTAGAATATTTCGACACCCGCAACAAGTAAAGTAAAACGCACGTTTGGCCATTTCGCCAAAATAAATTTTATTTGAATTGTATTTATTTGCAAAATTATCAATAGTGAGTAACTGCTACGATTAAGCAATGCTTTTTTCAATAGATATGCTTATTAAGTGTGTGCATTAAAATTAATTAGGGGTTGTTGGTTTCGAGAGGTTTTTGCGATATTAGAAAGCTAGGTTTTTCAATTTGGTAACCCTGTTTCAATTATAAAAATCAATATTAAATATTTACATTCAATTATCATTTCCTTTGTCGGCGTGCGCCGTCATCAAAACTCATAGTAAAGAATAGTTCTGATGATGGCGCACGCCAAAATAGTTATAAAACAATTTTATATAAAGAAAAATGTAGAACTAAACACTTTGATATTTTTACCGTATTGCAAATGAGTTTTATCAAGTAAATGTCAATTCAATCAATAAAAAAATATGCAACTGTGCATAGTCAACGTATGGAGAACCAATTTTTCTTTCAGTTGAATACTCTCATATTATACATTTATATTTTAAACGAAAGAGACAAATCGAAAGTAATTATTCATTCTTAGTTTATCCTATATAAAAAGTTTAAGCTGATTCATATTTGATGAACGCAGAGAAACCAGTATTTTATTATTATTTTATAAATCCATAATGTGTTTGATTTACTCATCAGTGTGCAGCTATTAAGATTCCAGAAGTAAGCGGTAAGCTATTTCCATTAAACCACACAACAACATTCTCAGACGGTTAATAAAGACAAATAATTGGAAATATTAACAATACAAAATAGCAGTGGTAAAGTGTGGTAAAAAGTACGAGATAGAATGCAACCTTAGGATAGGCAATAAAGACGTTGCAAGATGTTCCCTATTACAACTAGTTTTAATCTGCGGTGCCCATCATACAAATAATATGCAATAATAATAATTGTTAATACAATGTGTATGTGTGTACGAGCGTCTTTATCTTTCTCTTAGCAAATGATATCATAAACAATATATGAATCAAGTGAAGAAAGAAAATGGATACAAAGCAAACATGTGCACCGAAGTGTACAATTGCATCATAATAATAAATATAATGTTCAGAATATGGCAGTTGTATTTATTATCTCACAGATACGAATCGGTCGATGATAAAATATAATTATTGCAAAATTGACTTTAGAAAAATAATAAAAAAAACTATGAATTCGCCACAGTTACACAAATCGCAAATTAATTATCCTCAAAGAAGGGTACTTATTCATTTATTTTATTTTTTAGACTCTATTTTGAGATAGTAAATCGTTTTGTCAGAAAAACCTTTTTGTTGTGTGCATATTTGTGTTTCAATACTTTAAACGCAAACCCAATCGTTCAAATACACCTAATATAAATTATAACTGGTGAACAATGAATTGCATTTGATTAATAAAAACACAATGTTCCTTTGTACTTCATTCCACTTTATTTAATATGTCAGGACCGGTTTCGCTCATTGCGAGCATTGTCAACTGATTGTCAGTTGACAACGCTCGCAATGAGCGAAACCGGTCCTGACATTAAATAAAGTGAAATGAAGTACAAAAGAACATTGTGTTTTTATTAATATAATGCCTTTCCACCGAGTATTGACAGTGAAAACCCTAAAAGTAATTGCATTTGAATCTATGTCACAGTCGAACGCTATTTCTGCATAACGCTATTGTTACAAGCCTAGTCACAAAATTTAAATTTAAATGGTATATACTAATCTACATTTAAGATAATTTGAATTATGAATAGTTTGTTAACATGCCACATGATACAGCTTTCATTTCTGGACAGCTTATATTAAAAATAAAATCACCACAACGCCCACTTCTTACGACGGAGGTATCATAGAAAAATGTTTATTCCTGTATCAAATAACATTGCTAAAATCTCTTATAAAAAAATATAAAAAGTGTATCCACCCCAAATATATTACAATAATTGATGACTACAAAAATTTTATATATGAAAAGTTTGATTGTGCTGCTTTAAGATCAATTTGGTTTCCAATTAATAGTGTGGATGCTGAAAGATATTTCAGTATATCTATATATTAATAGCCGATAAGGTCTGTATGTTTGTCTGGGTGAGTGGGTGAGTGTTTGTTAGAGCGTCCATTTCACACCTTCCAGTCTCCACTTTTTTATTCATACTAAATTTATATATTAAAAGTCGATAAAATAATCACTCGCTTTTCACTTTTCACAAATGTGTGCGTACTGATGATGTCCTCGAGACATCTTCTTCTTCTACGAAATGTATTTTGTTTGCGTACATTTTCAAATTAATAGATAATGAAATGAAATAAAATATAATTCAATAATTTGCAATTTAAAAACTGCAGGGCTGTCGATATATGCGCCGTGGTCGATTTATGGTACTATGAAAAATGATTGTTAGCAAACTTGAACATTATTCTAAATATTAAATAATTTACGAAATTTCTGCTCCTACGAAAAATGGTTGTTAGCAAACTTGAACATTATTCTAAATATTAAATAATTTACGCAATTTCGGCTACTACGAAAAATGGTTGTTAGCAAACTTGAACATTATTCCAAAAATTCAATAATTTACGAAATTTCTGCTTCTACGAAAAATGGTTGTTAGCAAACTTAAACTTTATTCCAAAAATTGAATATTTTACGAAATTTATGCTACTACGAAAAATGGTTGTTAGCAAACTTAAACATTATTCCAAATATTAAATAATTTACGAAATTTATGCTACTACGAAAAATGGTTGTTAGCAAACTTGAACTTTATTCCAAAAATTCAATAATTTACGAAATTTCTGCTACTACGAAAAATGGTTGTTAGCAAACTTAAACTTTATTCCAAAAGTTCAATAATTTACGAAATTTATGCTACTACGAAAAATGGTTGTTAGCAAACTTAAACATTATTCCAAATATTAAATAATTTACGAAATTTATGCTACTACGAAAAATGGTTGATAGCAAACTCAAACTTTATTCCAAAAATTGAATATTTTACGAAATTTATGCTACTACGAAAAATGGTTGTTAGCAAACTTAAACTTTATTCCAAAAGTTGAATTTTTTACGAAATTTATGCTACTACGAAAAATGGTTGTTAGCAAACTTAAACATTATTCCAAATATTAAATAATTTACGAAATTTATGCTACTACGAAAAATGGTTGTTAGTAAACTTAAACATTATTCCAAAAATTCAATAATTTACAAAATTTCTGCTTCTACGAAAAATGGTTGTTAGCAAACTTAAACTTTATTCCAAAAATTGAATATTTTACGAAATTTATGCTACTACGAAAAATGGTTGTTAGCAAACTTAAACATTATTCCAAATATTAAATAATTTACGAAATTTATGCTACTACGAAAAATGGTTGTTAGCAAACTTAAACATTATTCCAAAAATTAAATATTTTACGAAATTTCTGCTACTACGAAAAATGGTTGTTAGCAAACTTAAACTTTATTCCAAAAGTTCAATAATTTACGAAATTTATGCTACTACGAAAAATGGTTGTTAGCAAACTTAAACATTATTCCAAATATTAAATAATTTACGAAATTTATGCTACTACGAAAAATGGTTGTTAGTAAACTTAAACATTATTCCAAAAATTCAATAATTTACGAAATTTCTGCTTCTACGAAAAATGGTTGTTAGCAAACTTAAACACTATTCCAAATATTAAATAATTTACGAAATTTATGCTACTACGAAAAATGGTTGTTAGCAAACTTAAACTTTATTCCAAAAATTGAATATTTTACGAAATTTCTGCTACTACGAAAAATGGTTGTTAGCAAACTTAAACTTTATTCCAAAAGTTCAATAATTTACGAAATTTATGCTACTACGAAAAATGGTTGTTAGCAAACTTAAACATTATTCCAAATATTAAATAATTTACGAAATTTATGCTACTACGAAAAATGGTTGTTAGCAAACTCAAACTTTATTCCAAAAATTGAATATTTTACGAAATTTATGCTACTACGAAAAATGGTTGTTAGCAAACTTAAACTTTATTCCAAAAGTTGAATTTTTTACGAAATTTATGCTACTACGAAAAATGGTTGTTAGCAAACTTAAACATTATTCCAAATATTAAATAATTTACGAAATTTATGCTACTACGAAAAATGGTTGTTAGTAAACTTAAACATTATTCCAAAAATTCAATAATTTACAAAATTTCTGCTTCTACGAAAAATGGTTGTTAGCAAACTTAAACTTTATTCCAAAAATTGAATATTTTACGAAATTTATGCTACTACGAAAAATGGTTGTTAGCAAACTTAAACATTATTCCAAATATTAAATAATTTACGAAATTTATGCTACTACGAAAAATGGTTGTTAGCAAACTTAAACATTATTCCAAATATTAAATAATTTACGAAATTTATGCTACTACGAAAAATGGTTGTTAGTAAACTTAAACATTATTCCAAAAATTCAATAATTTACGAAATTTCTGCTTCTACGAAAAATGGTTGTTAGCAAACTTAAACACTATTCCAAATATTAAATAATTTACGAAATTTATGCTACTACGAAAAATGGTTGTTAGCAAACTTAAACTTTATTCCAAAAATTGAATATTTTACGAAATTTATGCTACTACGAAAAATGGTTGTTAGCAAACTTAAACTTTATTCCAAAAGTTCAATAATTTACGAAATTTATGCTACTACGAAAAATGATTGTTAGCAAACTTGAACATTATTCCAAATATTAAATAATTTACGAAATTTCTGCTCCTACGAAAAATGGTTGTAAGCAAACTTGAACATTATTCCAAAAATTCAATAATTTACGAAATTTCTGCTACTACGAAAAATGGTTGTTAGCAAACTTAAACTTTATTCCAAAAGTTCAATAATTTACGATATTTATGCTACTACGAAAAATGGTTGTTAGCAAACTTAAACATTATTCCAAATATTAAATAATTTACGAAATTTATGCTACTACGAAAAATGGTTGTTAGCAAACTTAAACTTTATTCCAAAAATTGAATATTTTACGAAATTTATGCTACTACGAAAAATGGTTGATAGCAAACTTGAACATTATTCCAAAAATTCAATAATTTACGAAATTTATGCTACTACGAAAAATGGTTGTTAGCAAACTTAAACTTTATTCCAAAAGTTGATTTTTTTACGAAATTTATGCTACTACGAAAAATGGTTGTAAGCAAACTTAAACATTATTCCAAATATTAAATAATTTACGAAATTTCTGCTCCTACGAAAAATGGTTGTTAGCAAACTTGAACATTATTCCAAAAATTCAATAATTTACGAAATTTCTGCTACTACGAAAAATGGTTGTTAGCAAACTTAAACTTTATTCCAAAAGTTGATTTTTTTACGAAATTTATGCTACTACGAAAAATGGTTGTAAGCAAACTTAAACATTATTCCAAATATTAAATAATTTACGAAATTTATGCTACTACGAAAAATGGTTGTTAGCAAACTTAAACTTTATTCCAAAAATTGAATATTTTACGAAATTTATGCTACTACGAAAAATGGTTGTTAGCAAACTTAAAAATTATTCCAAAAATTAATTATTTTACGAAATTTATGCTACTACGAAAAATGGTTGTTAGCAAACTTAAACTTTATTCCAAATATTAAATAATTTACGAAATTTCTGCTTACTATAAAAATAAAATAAATTAAAATAAAATAAAATAACATAAAATAAAATAAAATAAAATAACATAAAATAAAATAATATAAAATAAAATAAAATAAAATAAAATAACATAAAATAAAATAGAATAAAATAAAATAAAATTAAATAAAATAAAATAAAATAAAATAAAGTAAAATAAAATAAAATACAATGCAACAAAACACAATGCAACAAAAATCTCACGTTGCTGGGCAACGGGCTTACAGCTAGTATATTTTAATTGTATTATAACTGATATTTACGAAGCATCTGTGAAAACATGCTTAGTTTTAATACGTTTTAACTTTATATTCATGCTTTGTCTTCGTATTTTTCTTCTTATATTTTAATAAAAAAAAAATGTATACTATTTTTTAATCATTGTGTTATTTTTAAATTGTATTTATGTATTGTACGTATAACATACATAAATTTCGTTAAAATTCATTAATATTGTTAATAATTTAAAATTAAAGTATAATGAAAATATATGCTAAAATTAAACATTTTAATGCTATAAAAACGTTAAAATTCAAAGTGAAAATTGACAAAAATACGTGTCTCTACGAATATGCAGCTTCGTTACGTATTTTTCGCATTTTTTAGAAAGGTAGAAGTAATAAATCGACTTAATTATTACTTTGCGAAAAAGTGACATATACGCCCTACCCCTTTGGAGCAAAAACCTCGATATAGCATGTTATTGTACTGAAAATTTATAGTTACGTTATTGTTTTTCTACCTTTTGACCTCAGCAGTGTATGTTTCCGGAATGATAGTTTATTATATCGCATAACGAAAGTTAATAATATATCGTGACGCATTCGCCGAACCCTTTTTTTACTTTAACACACCCATTATTATCTGTACTAATTCACCCCTGCAAGGACGTGCGTATTTCATTTTTTCAGGCACACATTCATTTTCCGATTATGGATATCGTGAATGTTCTTTGTACAATGTACAACGAACTCGCCTTTATAAATGGAATTCATCGTAAATTGTTCACTCATAAGGATAACTGTTGGTAGAATAATATTATTAATAAAATACTGAACATATTGAGATACTTTTTCTCAGTAAACTGATGAACGTAATAGGATTCTACCGTTCTCGCATTATTCGTTTACCCACATGGATCGTTTATTTTTCAAAGTCCCGGCCAAACACCCATAAGAACAATGTTAAATAATACCGCATTAATCGTTCCCGATTTACCGTTTTCTTTGATATTTTGGTTCCGTTGTAAATATTATCCCTATTGATAGTTTTTGTTGAATATTTCTTCTATTCGCTCATAAATATGTAGTCTGGCCTCACATTTCGTTTCGCGTTTTTTTCTAACACACACCTAAAATCCCTAAATGATTTAACTAGAAATCTAGCTGAGAAACTAAAAACAAATCAAGTCGTTGAAACAAATCCACGAGAAAAACCAATCGACATATCAAAAGGAGTTAATTTTATTTCTTATCAGTTGACAATGCTCGCCATGAGCGAAAACGGTCTGATCTTTATAAATAAAAGTGGAAATTGAGTACAAAGGAATTTTGTGTTTTTTTTTGTTAATAAACGATAAAATTATAAGATAAGGGAAGTAAGATAAAAAAAAAATCTTTGTGTTTTTAATTATATATGAATGGAATTGATTGAAAATCAAAAAAAACTAGCTACTAGATATCGGCAATCAGCATAAGAAGTTATTATCGATCTATTATTACGAATATTTAACATTTCTTTAAAAAATATAAATAAAAAACTGTATGGCTTATCTATGCTGCATACCTTCTTAATTACCATACGCCATATAAATTGCGATATAACTGATAACACAGACACATATTGTGAATTTTCACAATCTTTGAAATGGTATAAGTACAATTTAAATGAATGCTTATCTGTAAAAAAATATTCAAAACAAGCCGATAAAATTTGACGTTTGCAAAGTATTATTTAATTACATCGTAATCTATATTACAGCATTCTGTCAATTGTTTCAATTAAACTTCGAGTGTCTCTTAACCCCCGTTATTCCGGCTTAATTAAACCATGTAGTAAATTGGAATAAATTAAACCATGCTGGTACGTCAAGACAATGTGAACATGCAACCAGATACGTACCGCTTAATTTTTCTTTTTTTTAACTACTGTATATTTATTTATAAAAGCAGATTTTTGTTCTGAATAATATATATGAGTAAGATTTTTTCCTTGTTTCTCCCTAAACGAGATTTTATAATAATAATAACATAACTTATCAATAAGAAGTTTTCGGTTCGATGATAAATGAAATCATGAGTTATTTATTATCTCATACCATCATTCATTTTTTTCGCATCTGTTTGTGTATAGAATATATTTTCTTTTGATTTTATGTTTATTTAAAGGTAAGTGCAACGGTCCACAGAGACATTTATAATTAAGATAAATTGTTAAGTGACTCTTGTTATGAATCTGAATCTATGACAGGATATTAACTTCTACTAAAATATTGATAACTTATAAAGTAAAAAGTAAAAAAATACGGCATAAAAACAACTGCTGCCATCCATCCTTAAACTAAATTGATTTTTGTGTATTTCCAAAAAATAATTTAAGGGATACACGTTTAGCAATCAAGGTATAGTCTCATTACTGTAATTATTTTAATAATTCTCTAATAAGTCACTGAAGGAAGGTTTGAAACGGAATAATCATTCATATTATTTCTGGTAGAAATGTTGTAAGCATCTTAGCACATTAATTACATCGATATAATTGATTTCGGTAGAGGATTAGCATTAAAAATTATATCACATAATGTCTTGATAAATTTAATAGTGTGCAATTATTTCAAAAATTCAGGATCGATAAACGGTTTATCATTAAATATTGATACAAGTGAAGATTATTTAATCAAATCATGAGATATCTACTTCGATACAAGTTTTCTTTTATCGCAAATATTATATTAACGACATGCTATTAATTTATTGTTTAATTATTATTTTTGACATTTTTCAGATTACCGGTTCCGATTTTGCAAATGATAATAATGTTCAATGATAATTTGTATGAATAATAGTATGATAACAATTTTTTTGACTCATGTCGTCACCTGGTAAGGAATTCAGTATTTTGTCATACATATTATATATGTTTTCTAAAAAGTCAAGTCAGTGAAAAAATTATAAACTGTGCCCCTCGTGAGATCTCAACTGTGGATAACGCAGACTGTATGGGGATGACTATACTTTAGAGCAGGGCTTTCCAACCACAGGTAACACGAGGGTTGCATTTAAAAATATATTCATCTGCGAGCCCGTGTCCGAAAACTACAAGTAAATGAGTAGATAAAAGACTAATTATATTTAAAAAAATACCAATTTGTGTTAAATTTACTTTTATTCAATAAGATCAGGATTAATTTCGCGCATGACGAGCATTATCAACTGATGCTTAGTGCGGGACTTGTGCGCCTGTGTGCGCCGCACACTTTACACACTCCACGACCCGGTCCTGTATCTGTACATAATTTTATTGTTATTTACAGAAATTCATAATCTAAAAATTTAATCACTCAACTTGAGTTTAGTTATTAATTATATTGCAAATAAATTACACTAAGAATAATACATTTTGTACTTTTGATTCTCTTTATAAGGCAATATCAACTAGCGGCCATAAATTCTGTTAACTGTCCTTGGCTTATTATGTTCAATTCTAAGTATGCATTATTATTATGGCTTGATTATTATTATACTACATATTTTATATTGTAGTAAAAATTAACCGATGAATATTTTTTTGCGAATCAGTTTGTAATGCATATAAAATAAAAACATTCCTGCACAAGTATTTTGCAAAACGAAAATTTTATAACGTCCTTCAACATGCTTAAATAAATCAAAAGCAATCTTTTGTCTTAAAACCAAATGCACAAATTCATTGTCCCTTACAACAATGACGTACGATTGGCAATAATCTACTTATTCGCCTTTCCTCTTTTGTTGCGAAGCTATGGTCGGAATAATTATTTAATTGAATTCATGAACGTGCAAAATAACTGTTCAACTTAATCGATTATTATTTTATGTTAAAAGAGCCGCACAGAAAACACGTGTTCAAATAAACGTCACATTCCACCAAAACAAATTGAAAAAAAATACAGTTGTATACATACGTCAGAATTTCTCTCAATGTCAATACCTACTCGATGTATTATTATTTTAGTCGCAAAGGTGAAATGAACGAAGTGAAAAATAAATAAAATGTTAAATAAAATCGACTGCAAATTAGAAGATATTTATGTAGATTTTTTTCCTGAGCGGCTTCACCTTGATCGGGATTTCTGGTATATGTATATTTTAAGAGGTAATCTATGTCATGATAACTGTATTATAGAATTATGTTTAAAGCTGACATGACTTATGTATATGTGATAAGAAAATAAGGATAATTTCTGTTTCACCCGCAACAAATTGAAACCAATAATTTACCACATTTACATTGAATTATTGTGTCAGTATAGTAATTTAACGATACAATTTACCAATAAGTTCAGCTGACTTTGCTGTCATTTAGTTTTAAGAGAAACATTGACAAAGTGGTCTTCATGGACCCCCAAGTTTCGAGTTAGACTTGCAGGGAGTTTATGTTAACTGTCGAAAATGTTAACAAGCTTAGAAAAATACAATATAAGACAGTCACGGGAGTTTACAATTGGGAATTATTTAGATTTAATTTATTGTACAAGAAGAAGTAATGCTCAAACTGTATTTTTTGTTACGTCAAAATAAACAAATTGCCAAAATATAAGTAAAAAAAACTGTTTTATGTGTTAATGTCTCAAGTCAAGTAATATAGCTTTAATAATAAATCATCAATAACGGAATGATTATTTGTTATTTTTCATTTACTTCCGGTGGATTCATGATTGATGATTTGGGGAGTGTTTTTCAAGGCGAACCTGCACCGGGTTAAACCTCATCCATATTTACAGATATTACGACATTTTTTTAATATTTCCTGTCCCGATTATTAATACTAACATATTTTCTTACATTGTTCTATCATAATAAATGTACTTTAGAAGCGGCATTATATACACGTTCAAAATAGATTTTTACAATTCTTTTCATCGCATCGTAAATGCTATTCTTAATTGGTATTGTTAACACATGTTGTAAAGCTACGCTGAATCAATTGCGCTAGATTAAATAAAAATTTTACAGTTGTTTTTAATCGAGAACATCAGATCTCACACTGCACTTCATTCGCGTACAAAATATAATCAATTCGGTTAATAACACTCCAACAGTGCCAGCGTCCGCAATATTCTATTAAACCAATAATTTAAATATAGCCATATAGACAAAAAAACTATAATGTTTTTGAATGTATCGATATTTTCCAAGAAACTTCAATCTCATCATTTTCTTTTAAAATGTCGTATTATTCTATAGATTATGATTTCAGTACTATTTATAAAATACTAGCCGGTTCTCGGCAAGCGTTACAATGCCACTCAAAGAAATAAAGTGTTTTAATTGCGTTTATTGAAGTGCATGTTTTCTTTTTCTGTCTGTTTGACGTTTGATGCCGATTGTCTATGGTACGACACGCGCGCCACCTACTGTAAGTTAATTGTACTATAAACTTCGTGCAAGTGCAAGCATACGTTGTCAAAATGAATTGTATGGCAGACATACAACAATTGTTTTTTTTTTTATATAAATATAAGACATACTGTAAGTTAATTTTATTATGCCTATACCCTTCCCGGAAGTGCAAGCAAAAGTTTGTCAAAGCTGTATTGCAATCGGATGAACGGTGTGGCAACGCAAAGTACGAACAAACAAACATTCATTTTTATATATATATTAGATGTCTCTAAATAGTATGTAGAAATTAAAGATACACTGTAAGAATTGCAATACCGGGATCCCGGTATTTAAAGTGTTTTTTTCAATACCGAAATACCAGTTTACAATATGCAAATATAATAATTTTTACAAATGCATTTTATTGTTATACTTACTTGAAAAAATATTCTACAGTATGACAACACTCGTTCTAAATCCCAGTAGTTGTAAGAAATCTTTCACAAAATTTCAGCGACGTGTATTCACATTTCGATAACTATAATAAAATGACACTTTCAATGCAACGAAGTGTATAAAACTGCATAATTGATTAAATAATAAAAGTATCCGCCGATAACGGGCGTCGATTTTCCACGCGCGGCGTCGACGATTCAGGACGAGGTGCCGTCACCAATAGCGAACACGAAACGAAGATAGTGATCCACTTTAGCCAAAGGCTTTTGCACTACTGACTAGCAGTCTGATAAGTGACCATATCGCGTATAGCATCGGTATCTTTCTGTCGCGTTTTGTGTAGCAGCGATTATCAACGCGTCATTGTCGATATTAATTTTGATAATTTCTAAAATTATGCCCTAATATTTGATGGTAAGCTTGCGGATTGATTAATTTCTCGTTCGTATTAAAATTTCGTATTGCACTTAATCCAAAATAAAAAAAAATGAGTGCGTCCAGATCTGCATTTTTTTCAATCATTTTTTGTACCTATATCAAATAATACTCATTTAAATTTATAAGTCAATATTATGTTCGAAGGTAAAACATGAAAATCATTTACATTATTATATAATAAAATAATTAAAAAAAAAATAATATTCCTTTGTACTACTAAGCAGAAGTTAATAGTCCATTGATTGAATTGGCATTTACTTGGTAGAACTCCATTGAAACAAGGATATGTTGTTTATCTCTTCTAAGACAGTATTTATAGCTAAGTAAATGTACATATCTTTAAACACAGTTCTGACGAAGGCATATGCAGTATATTGTTATCAACTATGTAAAAAATAAAAATACTAAAATGCTATTTTTTCACTTTATTCAGTTCATGTTAAACTTAAAGAATTGAAAATTACATTAACAATTAGTGGTTTTTTTAGTCCATGACCGCCTCCCAATGTGGAGCATATATGGAGGTATCTCAAAAGTTTTTCTACGAGAACTGTTTGTTACTCAGTCTCTCAACCTCTCTTATTCAAAGAGAGTAGTGGATAAAAGATAAGGCTAGGAGAAGACTAGTGATTAACTTATCGCTCTCACTATACCTAGTTATTAAAGGATTGGAAAGGGTGGGAGGGATTTTTTAGAAAAAATGCTGCTCGTACTGGGCCTCGAACCCGTGGTATCCAGCACGGAAGCCCACAACGCTAACCACTGCGCCATAGGACCCTACAATTAGTTGGTTACGATCAACGTTTCCTCTAAGCTGCGCGAGCGTGTGGCCGCGCAGCAGTTGGGAAACACCCGCGCACTCATTCCGGGTCGGTGCGCACTAGGGTATCCAATCCCAGAGCCTTTTTCCAATCCCGGGATTCCTCGGTGAGAAAATCTCAATCCCGGGATCCCGGGATTGAGATTTTCTCACCGAGGAATTTGAAATCTTGAATTTGCCAATTTCGTGTAAATTCTCGGAATTTCTCAATCCCGAAATCACGGGATCGCGGCCATCTCAATCCCGGGATTTCGGGATCAGAAAATTGAACGAGATTCCGGGGATTGGATGCCCTAGTGCGCACTACAGGACAGTTATTCAATTAATATTTGATCAGTCCGCGCAGCCTTTGAAATTTCCGCGCAGCTAATCTTTTGTCTTAGAGGGAAAATTGGTTACGATAAAATATTATATTTGCTGTTTGTCGAACGACTTACACAAAACAAATAAAAATCACGACTACATTTGAATCACCTAGGTTTTTCAGTCAGCTGCTTGCTGTGTGTGTTTTGTGAATAATTTCTGTTATCAGAGCTGTATCAAAATTAGAATAACGAAACGATGACGTCACGTCGTAGGTTTTCGTTATCAGCGCCAGTGGTAGGGATTTTGCGGTCGCAATATTCGTAGAATGAACACAACATTCTGCGCTCATCAGTATCTACAGACATTGCCAAACACACGATACTCCTAAGTCCTGGATGTTTTCGCAGTAATACAGAAACGAATAATAGCACAAATGTCGACATTTACTTGGTATAAATGTCGGTAACAACGTAAGTAATAAATTATGCTGAAAATATCCAGTGATGTACTGTTATAATTGTATCAACCATCTCGCACCTTAGTAAAAACTAGGGCTTATACAAATACCGACTTTTGAAAAAACTGGTTTTCAAATGTCAACATTGTTCGCAAACCGGTTTTATCTAGTTTTCGAAGTTTTACAAAAAATGGATAATTCAATCAAAATAGCGAAAAAAAGTTTTTTTTTTATGTTATTTATTTGTATACATAATAATACACAACAAGAAATTATTTGGTGTTACTCTTCAGAAAACACAAAGCGTCCACTGATCGTTTTGTAACAAAATTTCCTGATATCGAAAATACCCTTTCGCTGGGTAATGATGTGGGAGATATGGTATTTAAGCCATCAAATAAAAGATCCAAATTTTCTGTCTTTTTGTTTATAGACGCGTTTATAGAAAATTCGGCACAACCGGTTTCGAAGTTGAAAAACCGGTTTTTGAATGTCATAAATTTCGACAAAAACCGGTTTTGAAAACCACAAGCCCTAGTAAACACCAGATCCCATTTTTTTATAATTTAAAATACAAATAAATTATCATACATTACAAAATTATTTATTTACATTACATAAATTTATTCCAAATAGTGTTTTGATTTTTATTTGAAAGTTTAACCGTGACAGGTCTTTTTCGACTATCATATTGAACAAAATATAATAGTACACAAAACGGCCGTAAGATTTTACTTTATCCATATCAGATCAATTATTGTGATCGTGTAAAAATTCGATCTCGGAATACGGTAATTTAAAAAAAAACCGTATTTTTAAGAACCAGCTCTTCGAACTAAAATTATTTTAGCAACCGGCTCGACAGAGCCGGTGTGAACCCATAGTAGCACATCACTGAAAATATCATATTTTTAACAATGACATGACAAAAAAAGGCAATTTAATACAACTTTTAATATTAATATTTGTAAATATATCGACTGTGGAAAGAAAAAAGGACGTAACCCTCAATTTTCCAAAACAGCTTTTCTCGATAATCACAATGTATACAACTTGACACACATTCTATCAAAAGGATGGAAGCTGAAAGTGCCAAAATAGTATCTAAATTTAGCTTTTAGGTTTGAAAAAGATGACCTTGTAAAAAAATAAAACCAAGAAAAAACATTGAAAAAAAGGTTTTTCCGAGACAATTCCTTTAATTAATATTAGATTATTTCAATTAAACACCAGTTTAGAAGTATCCGTGCACTTCAAGGTTGTGTATAATTCATAATTTGCATATGTCACAAAATCATCAAAACACGTTTTTAGCGCCTCCTGTAAAATTTGATATGTGTGGGTTACGTCCTTTTTCCTTTCCACAGTCGATATGCAATATGCATTGTAGTACAATATTCATATAAACTGTATGAATAGTGTGATAATACTATACAACAAAGAGTCCCAGTACGAACAGCATATTTTCGATTGATTTCTGTTCAAAGGCATGGGTGTTTGCGATGTCTAAAAAATCCCTCCCACCTTTTTCGATCCCTAATAACGGCGCGTAGTACTGTCCTAGCCTTATCGTCATATCCCTACTACTCTCTTTGAAAATAAGATAGAGTGAGTAAAATATAAAATATAACTTTGCCACTATCACTGGACTCACTAAATTCTCATCAAGTAATGCATTCATTGTTGACGACTTTTGAATTGAGAAAACAACGATAAATTTAAGCACACTTGAAGGAAGTAGTTTCCAATTTTTTGCAATAAAATATGATATCTAACATAATTTAAATTGAATGGTAGTACGCTCAGATTAAATGGCTACGCTGTATATAAAATTGATTTAAAAAAACCCGTTATTTTCTTATGCATAAATATTTCCTGTATAAGAAATGTATGACTAACTCATTGTTGAATGGCAATAATTCTAGTTATACGGGTATAATTGTATCATTAATCTGGAGAAAATTCATTAGGTCATGACCAGAGGCCAAAAGCAATATGAACTTACTAAATGATTTGTCATTTAAAATGCTAATGAGTCATTTTGTTATGAAAACATTGAATGACCGTTGCACTTGAGGTGTATTTAACTATTACATATTACATATATTATAACACCTTTAAACTTTACGTAGATGTTAAATTTCTAGTTTTGTTTTAATCGCATGGATTAATATATAATTACAATTTAAAACTTGCGAAATTTATATTATAAAACAAAATATATATAGCAAGTCAAGGGAAAATTTCAAGGGATTTCGTTTTGTTCGGCTGGATGGTGGTTTCGAATATTTGAATGGTCATATGTAAACATTGATTTTTTAATCAATTTACATTAAAAAAATGTTTATATTTTTTTCCACATTTCTTATCTGTTCACAAAGCAATTATTTAAGTTCCAACATTCTACCTTAATACTGTCTTAACAGGGACGTTTAACGACTAATTTGCATTTTTACTGTTTGTGTTGAGACATTTGCTAAGTAATTTATACATGATATACATACATACATTAGGAACAGATAAGGTTGAAAAAAAATTGTAATATGCATATTTTTATCAACATTTTCTAGATTTGTAAATTAAATATTGCTTTAAAAAAACTCAGCGGACTCTGCTGTATTTCATTGGAATCTAATCCAATGAAATACAGGGCTTTGGAGTCGGAGTCGTGAAAAACGATCGACTCAGACCCGTTTAAAAAAATATATTTAATGATGTGTATTCAAACCACAATAGTCCATAGTGTTGACATTGCATGCTTGGCTGACTAAATATGATCTGATGGAATACATAAATACAAGTTAAAATGAAATTATTGAAAAAAATCATTGGAGTCGGAGTTGTTATTTATTTTTAAGCTTGAGTCTTTTTTTTACATGACTCCACAGCCTTGGAAATACAGTGGAACCTCGATTATACGTTTTTCAAGGGACCGTAATAAATGAACGAATAATGCGGGAAATCTTCAAATAACACCAAAAAAATGTTTAATTTTCAAAAACTTAAAGCAGCCTATTTGCAGTCTGGCACTTAAATTTTAACAAACACTCTTCAAAATCGCGTACATTTATAAGTCAACTCCTTTTTGCTATCTCGACTCGTTATTCTCCTGAATTTTTTCCAATGTCTTGGATTTATTTTCAGTTTCTCAACTAGAGTTCTAGTTTTCTTCATTTAGGTATTTTAGTTTTGACATTTGAGTTAGAAAAATTTACGCGACCAGATGCAATGTAAGACTAAATATTTATGAGCGAAAAAAATATTCTACAAAAATGGTCAATCGGGATAGATAGTAAGTAACTGGGACGGGACGATAATATTCGCGGACGATCGAGGAAATAGGTAAATCGGGAAATGATTAACGTAGAATTACTAAACATTGTTATTATACGGGGTCATGGTCGAGTAAAAAATAAACGATCCATGCAAAAAAAACGAAGATAGTGAGAACGGAAGATCGGGGTTCCACTGAAAAAAACGCGAAACGAAATGCGAGGTAAGACTATTTATGAAAAATATTCTACGAAAACGGACAATCGGGGAACGACTAATGCGGGATTCTTTTACATTGTTCTTATGGGTGTTTGGCCGGGACTATGAAAAATAAACGAACCATGCGGGAAAACGAACAATGCGAGAACGGTAGATCGGGGTTCCACTGTAACTAATTTAAGATTACGACTGAAGGTACTTGTTGGAATTTCAATATTTAAATTAAATCTTTCAAATTTTGTACACTACCACATGTTTTGTCACTAAAGATCCGGGAATCGCCCTTCGGCATCTTCATGCGTTCAAGTAAACATTTCGATGAAAATCAAACTAGTTAACATTTACGTTATTTAAGAATAACCGAGATACAAAATTCCTTTTGGTGAAAAATCAACTTTTTAGATACATACCATAACTTTGCATAACAGTGCAGTATAATGCTGATACTTAATGTTAAAAGTTTGAAAAAAAACATCGCTAAAAATAACACATAGACACGTTAATAAGAAAAAATGTCATCCAAATGCCACTTCATGCATAACAATCAATTATATCCTAATAAGGAAACGATAATAAATTCGCTACACGTATAAAGATATTTGAAAAAAAAACTCTCGGACACACAATAATAATATAAGGCCGCAAAAGTTGTTGACCCATTCGATAACTCAAAGGCCGAAATGAATAATGGCGGACTGCTTCCTGCCGTAAAATACCATCTATCCACCGAAAAGGAAACCGCTTCTTGTGATATTTTCTTTCATTAAAAAGATGAATGGTCAGTGAAAAGACCTCTAAAAGGGAAGGTGAATCTATTCAAATTGAAAGAAACGATACGACGCTACCTACCATGGGAAATTGGGACGGAAACATACAAACATGTAAATTTCACATCGTCAATTATTTTGGTTACTTTATCATTCTACAAATTGCGGAAGCAATAGTACTAAGAATTGGTAAGCAAATGTTTCCATACTTTAAAACCCTTCTTTCAAATTTTGAATTCTTCGTATCGTGGTTATTAAAGAATGTTTACCAAACTTGATTATCATTTAGAAATAAATTCAATGTGAATATTAAGGTAAATAAATGTATTGTTATCGATGGATTCGGCGGTAACTTTATTAAAAGATTTTTTCATATAAATAAATTTAATAACTTTATATTCAGTAAAATAAAGTAATTGACATTTTTTTAAAAATAAATATCGACTGTGGAAAAGGACGTAACCCACACATAGCAAATTTTACAGGAGGCACGAAAAACGTGTATTGATGATTTTGGGCCATATGCAAATTATTAAATATACACAACCTGAGACTTCTAAACTGTTGTTTAATTAACATAATCTAATATTAATTAATGAAATTGTCTAGGAAAAACCTTTTTTTCAGTCTTTTTTCTTGGTTTTAATTTTCACAACCTCATCTTTTTTCAAACATAAAAGCTAAATTTAGATACTAATTCGGCATTTTCAGCTTGCATCCTTTTGACAGAACGTGTATCAAGTTTGATACATTGTGATTATCGAAAGAAAACCGTTTTGAAAAAACTAGAAATGATTCAATACGTGTTTAATGGGTAAAACTTCATTGTAATAAAATAAAAATGTTAATATATTTATTTTTTCAAGAATGGTGTGTGAAAATTATATTATATCATAGTTCTGAAGATTGACTGAAGCCGAAAAAGCTATCAACCAAATTTTATAATTCTAGTAGAATACATTTTATATTTCTACCTTAAAATTTATAAGCTAGCATTTATGTTCAAAATGTAGCAAATGTAGCAAAAATATGTTCTACAGATAAAATTTATATCAAACCAAATCAGAAGACAACTTGCTCATTATAATTTTATCTCTGTTAACTTTTTTTCAATATGCTCCACACAAACATTCCACATGATAAAGAAGAGCATATAATTTAATTCATACATTATGGTACCTCATTTTATTTATTATATTTACCTAGATGGAATGCGATCATGTCAGTGATTGCAAAACATGCTGATCGTCCAAATTCCTTTCAAAACTTTATTCGAGCTCTCTAATGATTACCAGCGGCTTTGGTATGTGTCCAGCTTCACGACATTCCGCGCATACCAGTACCGTGTACCTTCCCCGTTAAATAACAATATCTCCGCCACTGGTTTGACTTATCGAGACCCGTACCAAAATTGGACAAAAATTAAAAAAATATATGTATATTAAGAAATATGGATCAGTCGTTTGTTTTCACTTCATAATTACCCATTCTAATAACCTCAATGTTAAATTATGTATGTAAAACTGCAATTTTGCATCGCACGACCAATTATATTTTTTATTATCTTAGACATCTGATAAAAGCAAACTTTGTTCGTAATACGATTGTTTAGAGATCGCAAATACTGAACACATGTACTTAAATTATCTTATCACTTATGTATTAACCTTTTAACTGCCGTAGAAAAGAGTACGAAATTACCTAGCACACCGGCTATAATTTGCAATTATTAATTTAATTAGCTATTGACGAGTTAACTGGCAACTGGTGTGTTGAGCACGAAAAATTTTACGACATATTTCGTCAGTGGCAGCCATCGAGTTAAAACCGACTCCGACTACGACTCTAGTTTTACAATAAAAGCGACTCCAAAGATATTGTTTAATCATTTAATTTTAACTTATATGTATACCATCAGATCATCTTCAGTCAGCCTAGCATGCAGTGGCAACACTATGGGCTCTTTTGGTTTGAATACACATCGTTAATTTATATTTTTTAATAGATCTGAGTCGTAAGATTTTTCTGACTCCGGACAAAATCCCCTACTCCACGACTCCGACTACGACTCCACAGTCCTGCTTAAAACTGGCGTTTGCCGTTGACAGATCGATCGATTTATTTCTGGATACGCAACACTATTTTCCCAACTCATAGCTTAATAAATTCGAATACAAAAACACATTTAAAAAAACGAACATGTCCTGACGCTTAATTCCCGTTTATGCAGTATTTAACAATCATAAGATTTGGATCTGACTTGTATCCCTTTCTTGGGTCATATAGTCAACACTCCTGATCAGAAAGTTTTTCCTGTTAGACTGTCTTTTTTCATGAGTCTGATTTTACCCAATGAATGAAAACATTTGTCGTTTTGCATGATATAATTTATAGACACATTGTTCGATTGCTTATCACCAAAATTCTAAACAACATCCACCAATATGACATTTTTAATCGTCGAGATCGTATATTTTATTCAATATAAATTCACTTGTTTTACAATTCGCGCCAAAAAAGTTCAGATGACACTAAGATTTCTTAAGTTTCATTACTAAATTCATTGAATTGAAATAATGATTTCACGTTATGGTCATTTGTTTCTACCAATATATTGTATGCTTACATTGATATCGATTATGATCAGTGTTCCGATTTGAACAATTTTCCATGTTTTACATAGAGATGAAGTAATAGTATCGGAATAGAGTTTTTAGTACTCATTGGTTGAAGACTTATTTGCTACGCTAGAATATGCTGTTCCCATCGCTTTTGGCTTAGAATTTAAATGCACGGAACTGCCGTAAAAAAATAAAAACAGTGGCAATACTTATATTGTTTATTAAACTTTGTTTTATCAGTCTATTTTTTGTAGTTAGTTCTCATAACGGGTCAATTTAAAATACAAGTACAAACAATATCAGATCAATATTCCGAGACATAATTCTATCCAAAGGCTATACGGGACGTTGGAGGTCAAAAAACGCAGTCTCGTGTCAGAACGAGAATTCCATTCAAGGGTCTGACCCCGCGTGACGTCATCGCAACTCACTGCAATACTTTGACATCGCGTCATCATCATCAACTCGCACAAGGAGAGGGGTAGACGAAGAGTTCTGCAAGGGGAGTCTAAGGCTCTCGAGCACTTTTACTTTCCATTGTGCGGCGACCAAGAATGTTATTTATGACCACTTAATCTCGCTTATTTATGTTCGAATCTAAAAAAAATGATTTTATGTATAATATCAAAAGGTCACTGTGAGGTTTATTATTGAAAGATTTTTGGTTAACGTTGTTTTAAAATATTATTAAGCTTCATTTGTAAAATAAAAATAAACATCGAGTGCAATTTCAAAACAAAACTTTCGATTTCATTTGACGATGATAGCGAAAATGTTCATGCAATATATATGATTTTTAATGTAGGAACGTTTCTAATATTTAACCAATTATTTACACGATTAAAGTCGAACAATATCAACCTGACGATAAACTACAAAAGACACCACCGGATGTTTTAGGCTAAACAAGATTTTAAATAACACGTTAAAGGCCAAATTATATCTAATCGAAATTCTCATGTGCATATACATCTTTCTTGGAAAACAGTACGGGACGTTGCTAGTCAAAAAATGCATCAAGCCATCATTGAGTCAGTAGCGTAGCAAGGGCGGACCCATTTTCGCACATTTTCTGGGGCGGGATTTTCAAAAATGCATACAATATTTTTCGAGCAATTATATTCATACATAAAAATAATTAAGCCACCTTTAGTAAAAACTCATAGTTCATAGATAAATAGTGATTTAAAAACAAAATTAAAGAAAATATTTGAAGTGGCAAATTCAAAGATCGCCCCGGGCGGCTGGACCTCTTCCTACACTACTGCAGTCCTAAGCACTAGGCAACAGATCCACTTCTTCATCATCCACAATGAGGATATATTATTTTAACTTATGGAAAATAAACGAATTGAGCTGTACAATATTCAATTGCCATCGATAATTTTGTTATTCCACAAACATCATACCAATATCAAAAGTTCTTCTTAATTCTACAAAAAAATCTATATTCTCAGAAATAAACTTACATTGTACCGCAAAAATATTGCTTCTTATTATAGCTGTTTTCTGACAAACCACTGCATAAAACGTTTGTTTTGAGCGATATACGATATTGCTTTTTACAGTTTTAGTTATTAAGCGGCTATATGATAATGTTTTCAATATTGATCATATAGTATTACACACTAGAAAAAGAAAAACCATAATATATAAAATTATATAATTCAACTCTAGAAAGCCAAACAGACGTAAACCAAAGTTTTTTTTTATAATCACAATGTATACAACTTAATACACGCTCTATCAAAAGAATGTAAGCTGCAAATATGTATCGTATTATTATTTAAATTTAGATATTACGTTTAAAAAAAGAAGTGTTTTAAAAATTACGACCAGGAAAAAAATCGTACAAAGCGGTTTTCTTTAAACAATTTAGTAAATTAATATTAGATTGAGTCAATAAAATACCAGTTTATTAATTTTCTTGCACTTCCAAGTTGTGTGTATTTATTTTTTCGACTTTGGCCCAAAATCATCAAAAAACGTTTTCTGTGCATCCTGTAAAATTTCTTGTGGTTTTCCTTTCTCCAATCGAATTATGTATTAAATGAAAATTAGAACCGACATCAACACTTTTTTTACTGCGTTTATTGCGTTTACTATTACAAGCATAAACCTCTTAATTGAACATATAGCAGCATCAAAGAAAGTTGAAGGTTGAACTAAGTTTAACATATCCCATGCTTCTCAACACTTGAAACTGTGAAATAATAATAACATTATAAAATCGTTGTCAATTTTTAAATACAACTTGTACAACTTCGACAGTCAAAATTCTAAAGATTTTCGCAATTTTAGCTCGACGACGCAGATCGTTACTAACCGAGCCATGGGCAGATGAGTATATGGTACATGATACTTATACAGGGAGCCGGTAAATTGCTCGAATGGAAATTGCTCGAATTACAAATTATTCGAATTGCTTGGTTATTTAAACGATTTTTCACGACTTTTTCTACGAATTTCATTTTTATCTTGTGCGACACTTGTTTAGAGAGTGAAATATAAAAATAATTTAGTATAAAGTATTTATTTTAACCGTGTTCGCTCCAAATGCGGAACGTATGATCTTTTAATGGAGTTTATCTCAACAGAAGTGTTTCTACGAGAACTGCTTATTAATTAGTTACTTAAACTGTTTCTATATATTTCCAGAAAACATAGAAGACTTGGGCTAAGACAGAACAAGCGGACAGAACAAACGGAAACAAATTGATTATCTTGTTGTTCGAGCAATTTCCATTCGAGCAATTTATCGGGAACCCTTATACATGTGTATTTAGTATGATATGGTAAAATTATCTCAGATGAATTTTTTTTTTGTATTTACTTACAAAGATTTATATTTTTTACAAATGTAGGTCACATCGTGTCATAGTTAAATACGCGTAAATTTTATAACCATTTGATCACTAAGCATAAATTCCAAATTCAAAAATAATCGTGATACATGAAATGTCACTTTTCGACACATACATAATATATATACATTAAATAAAATGTTGCCATGAAAATATCAGTGTTACCACCTTCCCGCAGATAACATTGACAATACATGAACTTATGAAACCATATTTCGAAATTGATTTATTGTTTATTATCCGTTTAAATGAATAATAGTATCTTATAAATCGATAAAACTCTTGCAACAACGCTCGTAATGCGAATCTTTTTTAACGTTGCGTAAGAGTAATGTAAATAAATCCATAGATAAATAAAAGTGGATAATGAATACAGTAACCGAATAAAATTAGTAGAACGAATTTGTTTTGTAGAAAGTGTTAAGATTTTAGATATAGATCAAATGGCAGTTTTAATAACATGCTCGGTTATAAAAACAGTGCTAGAAAACATTAAGTTAAGTGCGTTTGTTTTGCATACTACTTATTTTATTTTGACTGAAGTGAATAATGAAATTAATTGGTCGGTTTCTTTTAACATGTAAAGACTATATTAATCTATACTAATAATTAACTTTTCATCCTGACATATTCAATTGATGTTCAAAAGCGACTGAGACAGTTGAATACAAAGATAGTAAAATCTGAAATACATGCATTTGAAAACGAATGTACTGCTGCAACACAAGAAATTATATTTGAGGGCTCTAGCATCAAAAACGGCAGTCTCCATGTTTTTTCGCAAATTAGGTAAATAAACCATTGTGTAAAGCTGGCAATGTCAAAAAAAAAAACAGTTTCAAAATCGAGTTTGTAATAATAGCATAGTCCTGTATAGCAAACACGGCAGTTATTAGACGGGTTTTAAAAACCTTTTTTCAAAACTAAAATAATAAAATAATACAATTAAAATTGCTTTTTTTTCAAATGTTAATCATTATTAATAGTTAGAATTCAGTTCAGGCTTGCCCTGAAAAAGAGAAAATATCTTTTAAGTGTATACTTTATGTAGTTTAAAATTTCGACTGAAGGTGCTTGATGGAAATTTAATAATAATTTCAATTTGAGTGCATTCGCGCACTGATTAGCACCGGAAGATGCCGAGAGGCGAAACCCGAGTCGTTTTCGACCAAGAATTTTATGGAAGTGTACAAAATCAAAATGAGAATAATTAGTATATACTTTATGCTTTAATTTAGTTCAATTTGTTTCTTTAAAAACTGAAATCAGATTAAACAAATATGATTCATCATTTGTTTATTGATCTTAATATAAATATTACAAAGAAACTTAAAAATATAAATTGACCAACAACTATCTGTTCGAACATCATTAGAGCTCAGTTGTGATGATGGAGCGATTACGAAATAATAAACAATCATATATTTTGACAAAATATATTTACCAATGGGAGTTTTATCAAATTAATACCAAATGATCTATAGATTTTTTTAGCGTTATTATGATCGATCGAATACGAATATAATAAATTGTGAAACATTTTAGACGACTTTATATGCGACATACTTTTGAGTAATATTTTACGAAAAAAAAAACATTCTGCCGATGGTTTAGAATCACTGCCGTTCTCGTCCGTAAGTTTGTAAAATAAAATCCGACTTGTTTTATTGGATATACATACGTACACACGTACTATTAAAAAGATGCACGTTCCGCTGGAAGAAGCCGTACGAAAGCGTGAAAGGTGGTCATTATGAAACACGGTCGACTATCCCCTTCGTAAATCTAATTTTCACATTAAAATTATTATAAGCAAGAAAATAACTCATTAAAATATTGAAATTTTACTCGTGATGCCGCCGGATCTCCACAACTTTGAGTCGTATATTAAATACTTTGAATTGTTAATTTACAATCAAATTGAACTCAATACAATTTAGATGGGTTACGTAAAAAAGTAATAGTATGACGTAATTAATACAACTAATTTAATTGCTATTTATAATAAAACATATGTTGGGACAACAAACCAGTACCTTATGGGTGGGTAAGCTTGCAATGCACATATATACGAGAAATGTATCTGGCCATATATGTTTTTCGACTTATACGAGGCCAAAATGAGAATTCCACCATTCTTGAGAATGTGAATCTAAATGTTCCTGATTATTTTTTAAGAAATCGCGGATATGAATTGTTTGTTCTCCCAAGGTGTAGAACCAGCCTGCCAATGGGGATGCCACTGGGGAGAGCTTTAACGGTGTTCAACGATATTGCTTCGTAGACGTGGGTGAGTTCCGACGAATACTATTTTTTATGTATTAAAGTAGAGTTCGTCGGAGCTAACTCAGTTGACTTCCTTGCCATTTTATTTTCTACTGCTTTTTATATTAAATTTTACTATTTTTTTCTCTATTGTAAAAGTTTTAAATTAACAATTTGTCAACCTTGTGCATAGGGCATCCAATCCCGGGACCCGGGATCCCGAAATTCCGGGATTGAGATGGTCGCGATCCCGGGATTTCGGGATTGAGAAATTTTGAGGAAATTCCGTAAATTTACACGAAATTGGCAAATTCAAGATTTCAAATTCCTCGGTGAGCTAAAAAAAAAAAACGAGTTTCCGTGAGATTCTGGGAAAAAGTATACCAAATCGGAGATTTCAAATTCCTCGGTGAGCCAAAAAAAAAAAACGAGGTTCTGTGAAAATCCAAGGAAAAAGTATAGCGAATTGAGGATTTCAAATTCCTCGGTGAGAAAATCTCAATCCCGGGATCTTGGGATTCAAAATAAATCAATCCCGAAATCCCGGGATTGGAAAAAGGCTCCGGGATTGGATACCCTACTTGTGCAATGTTAATTAAATAAATTAAATAAAATAATATGTATATCACAAAGGTTTTGTCGTAAAAAATATACATTTTTTTTTTTTGGGTTATGGGTATTTGATTCACTTTATACCGGTGTAAAATCGACACAATTTAGAATGATATCTATAAGTGTAGCATGTGGAGATTTAAATGATTATTTCTGTATTCTTCAATCATGATTTTTGATACATATAAATCTCATTTCATCAGAAACGCGATATGAATAGCGAATGATAAATCGATCATTATTTTATACTTATATGTAAATGAATTTTTCATTATGCAAGCATCCTCGTTTTCCAGCGCATTCACGACTTATTCTGATTATAATTCATTATTAATCTAATAAATTTTAAAACACTTTTTCTTGCTTAATACTATATTTATTATCAAGAAATATAAAACGAATTTCATCATCTTAGATCCAAACGGCGATAAAGTGTTTACAGAAGAATCGTTTGTTATTTGTATACAAGGAATTTTATGAATTGTTCTAAATATCAATGGATAATAAAGCTTCAGCCAAAAACATCGCTTCTCCGCATCGATATCAAATATGAACAAGTAATAAGTCACTTCTTACGTGAAAATACCATAAGCTATGAGAAAACCGTTTAAAAAACTGGAACACTTACGACTGTCTTTCCTGCAGAGCTGCCAAGAGAGTCATGCGGAGAGCGTTCCGACCTTCTGGTTTCCTCGACACTCCGACCTTTATTGGCGGTCGTGATCTGCCAAAAGCGGCCGACCCAGTTTCCACCGGTCCGCATCTAAACTGTTATGTGGATCGCAAGATACATATACTACTTAATCATGAGCGACTCATTACGTAGGCGCTCGCTCAAATTAAAATCATTTCTTTGTGTTGATTTCAGTGGCGTAGTCACTTCATAACAGAGTCATGCAATGCATGAGGGCCCAGCGAAAAGAAGGGCCTAAATTTCTACATACACAGTACGGTAGAATCCTGATCTACCGTTCTCGAATTCTTCGTTTTCCCGCATAGATCATTTATTTTTAATAGTCCCGTCCAAACACTCATAAGAACAATGTTAAATAGTCCCGAATAAATCGTTACTCGATTTACGGATTTCCTCAATCTATCATCATCCCGGTTGAATATTTTATTCCGTCATAAGTCTAACTTCACATCACGTTTCGTGAATTATTCTAGCTCACAACCAACGTTCCCTCTAAGCCGAAGGTTTAGATGCGCGAAAATTTCAAAGGCTGCGCGGAGGCTGCGTGGAGGCTGCGCGGACCGATCAAATATCAATTGAGCAACTGTCTTGTAGTGCGCGCCAACCCGGAATGAGTGCGCGGGGACTTCTCAACTGGTGCGCGGCCGCGCACGCGCGCAGCTTAGAGGGAACGTTGCTCACAACTAAAATACCTCAATGAAGAAAACTAGAACTCTAGCTGAAAACAATTTAAGACGTTGAAAAAAATCCAGGAGAAAAACGAACTGACATAGCAAAAAGAGTGAACTTAGAAAAGTACGCGAGTTTGAAAGGTTTCTGACAAAATTTAAGTGCCAAACAGCAAATAGGGAACATAGTATGAATAAATCAATTCAAAAAAAATCATATTCTTTAATGAAAAAGTGAAATAAATAAATTTGTTTTTTAAAAACTTAAAATTTTCCCCTATTTTCGTTTGTTTATTACACATAATCAGAGAGACAAGTTTCGTTGGGAGGGCCTTGCGTAACGTTCGCATGAGGGCCCCAAATTCATAGCTACGTCACTGGTGGATTGCTGGCCTACATGATGATAATAAACAATTTATTGTATGAGAACAACAAAGGAAGACGAAGATCAATGAATCAATGGCGAAGAGATATATAATATAGATATGCTCGTCTTAATAACAAAATAAATCATCATATTCAAATATAGCTAAAGAAATATTACATATCTGGCGAGTTGGTTCTAATAACAGTAAATCAAATGATACTTTTGATCTATGTTTGTACGTTCGGCAATATAAGAAGGCCACTACGAACTACTTTCTTATGATAAAGGACATTTTATATCAACGTATCTGGATGGGATAGAAGCAATTAACCGAAAAAAACAAGCTTGACTACTAAAATAAAAATAAATAGTAGACAATTGATATTGCAGATCATTAGCTGATGTATCAAGTGAGAATGAAGAAGTTAATAAGGAAGGAAGAAAAGACGTTTCCATCCATGTAATCCTCTCCATCATGCTAAAGCTCATGCTTTTTTTGCTAACGTTTTTGTATGAAGTTAAATAAAGCATTTTATTTTGGATGACTTAAAGGACTGTGTGAATAAGCTCAAAACTGACAAAAGATGAAATACGTGCTTGTAGAAAAGTAACGACGGTATATCATAAAAAAATCTTTTTATAATTCTACTTTTAAGTGTTGATTAATATTGGTCGTCACTCTTCACCCACCGTAAAACAGCTAATGGGAAAATGATCCAAGAAAGTCGGCAGGGAAACCGGTTCACAACTCATCGATCTGCGTTTCATTGTCGATAAGTAGTTACAGCTGAAAGAGTTTTAAATATTACGGACGACTATAACGTTAAGTGTGTTCATATATTAATTAAAAGATCGGAAATACGTAAATTAAAATGGAATAGAAGAATTTCTAATCTTGACATACGTCAAATTGATGCTGTCACTGCGATACGTAGATCTCCACTCTCCACTGTCTTCAGCAGTTGAAAACATTTATAATAATATACACATGCTTTCCTTTAAATCTCTACATAATGCAGCGGTATTAAAGTCGATCGACCTCCACTCTAAAGGTTAGTTGAATACGACAATTAAATTACGGATTTCCTAACCAACACGATTATCTCCAGAAGCACTTTTTGCTTGACCACTCTTTATGTGTGAGGAATCTCCTATTATCGCAGATACGATCGTCACGCGACTCACGACTTAATTACGTTCGGCAAATGATCGCATTCCTCAATAATAATATTTTTGTTGACGCTTAAAATCGCATCAGGCATGCCTTGTACTTATGTTTAATTTAAACAATGAAGTAACTGAAACATTGAGCTTAATTTCGAAACTAAAATCTAAGACATTTTTGCAATAAATATAATGAATGTGTATACGATAACTGGAGAAAAAAATGAAAACATAACACTATTCATGGCATGGATGTCCGTATCTGCCCGATATTAAGTTATGTTGTTACTTTTTTTGAAAACCAATTGACGCCGATAACAACTAACTGAGACAAGCTGCATTAGAGCAAGCACTTCCACGGATGGTCACTGCCATCAAGCGTCACACAAAAGAATTTTTAGTATGAATTAACGAATAACGTGGCCCCAGAAATATAAGACACTCAAAAAGGGTCACGGGCCCAAAGGTTGAAGAACAATGTTATGAAAGATTGAATACCAAACAAAAACGTTAGTGTAGAAAAGAGGCAAATGGTTAGAAAAAAACACGTAAATAACGAAATAAACCAAGAATTGAATGCAATAAATAACTGAGATCGACGGAAGTCTACGGCAATTTAATAAATACATCGTATTACAGTAATTAATCGTGATAATAAAAATATTATGTATTATATATAATAATAAAATTTCACAATCCACTTAATATTGATAGTAATATTCGTAACGTTACCTTTTTAAATTACAATAATATTGAAAGGAATGTTTTCTTCTTTGTTTCTTGACCACAACGCTAGCCGGATATGCTTAACAATATTGTCGATATTATCCCTGTTGTTGAAGAAGTTTTACACCTCATTGTAATGATGATGAGACGTGTTCGCAAAGTACACCGGATGTGATGACAAATTTACGTAGGTATGCATGTATTCATAATTTACCGAGGCAATTGTCCAGACGCCGTGCGCAATATTGAAGCTAAAAATTACGTGATTTCATAAAAATTAAATAATAAAACACATTTGTCTTACTGGAACTAGGGTCTCCAATCCCGGGATCCCGTCCAACTTTTTGATCCCAATATCCCGGGATTGTGACAGTACTAATCCCGGGATTGACAAAATTATAGAAAGTTAATTGAAGCCTAAAAAAGGTTCCAAATTTAGGTATTTTTTGGGTATTCCGTAAATTCCTGGGTTTTTCAATTTGAAAATCATGGAAGAGCTAAAAAAAAGATAAGTAAAAAAAGAGCTCTCACGCTTTTCATTTTGGCAAATTCGCAAATTCCTGGGTTTTTGAAATCGACATGAAATTGTTTGAAAAATCCCAGGATTTCAAAAACACCCCGATTTTTTTTTATCAATCCCGAATCCCAATTTATACAGATTTTATGTTGAATGTTTAATCTAGGGATTGGAAAAATTGTCAAAATAATAGTATCTTGTGTAGCCAAAACCACCTACCACGCTTTCGCAATATTATTATAGAGCAGCGATTTCCAATCTGGGAGGCGTGGGCTATTGCAAAGGGAGGCGCGAAAGGTACTTAGAAAATATAGAAAAATAATAATTAATTTACTTATAATCGATACATTGCTGTCTTTAAAAACACGTACAATTGACAACCGGTCGTTTGTTTTATATCGCCCATTGTATTACAACGAAACATTAAAAGGTAAAATTATCACCGAGTCGAGAAAATACGTGTACTGATGAGATATTGAAGTAACATCAAGCACCCTTAATCGATAGTACTATTTTTATAGTTTACTGTTGTATGAAAACGATGTCAAGATTAGATATTGCATAAATTATATAAAAAATCGACAACACAGATAAAGATATATGCGAAACGGTGATAAAAAAAAGCATAATTTATTCTACAGACTACGATTCGATGCTTCTTATTTTCCATAAATCGCATTTAAGTTTATTCTATGCTGCATTGTTTCAACTACTTATAATTACAACGAAGTGATTTATAATGTATAAATAGTACCCAACTAGGTCACGCAAATGAAGAACCTCAGCAAAATGAAGCCGTACGTTTAAAATATTCAAGTCGGTATGTAGCCATTTCATTATTTACGGGTTTGCGAGCGACACACGGGTAGATAAACAATATTACAGGTAGTTAGGTTGGTAAGATAAGCTAGGGAAAAAATGTGAGAATTCTGCAACCTTACCGACATTACGTCGACAGGTGGGTTATCTGCTGCTCTTTTGCACGCGTAAAAAAAAGTATTTTGTACCTGTGCACTTCCGTAATACAAATTCCATTGTGTTGTATGATGGCGCACTTATCTGGAATGTTTGGATATATTATGTTTAATATTAAGTGTAGGGGGCCTTTCTAAATGCTTTCACATAGGATAAATAAAATAACTTCGACATTCTATACTAATAACTGTTTCCGAAAATAATAGTAAATGAAATGTTAATTATTACCTTGCTGTTCTTTCCATAAAAATATTGACGATTAATAGACAAGAGTCATATTGGAAGAAAAAAACCGCTCTCCTATCATTAATTACAGGTGCAACAGTGGAGCATTGAGTCAAAAAGGGCGGTAGAGTGGCAGCATCAAAAAAAAGAAACAACATCATTTGTGTAAAACGGAGCTTAAAGTTGCAGTGATTCAAGCTTCTAAGCTTAAAACTTTTGTTATTATAATATGGGGCGTTTAAAACACGCCCAAGTCATGTTTTTTTTGCGATGTAAACTTTTCTATTCATTCCAGTGGAGAATTTTAATACCTAGAATTCAATATATTTCAGTTTCACATTCGTACTACACGTGTATGAAAATAAACTTTGAATATTGTTTTACTATCAAAAATGATCAAGCCAAAAAGCATCTTATTTTACTAACCAATTCATTTTCATCATAACAAGATAGCAGGATTTGAATGTCAATCGTATTTTGTAAGGAATGTAAACGCTTATTCTCTAGGTTTTTCGTAGTAACAGCTCTTCCACATTAATGCCATTCAATTGAGTAACAAAAATGTCAGTAATCAGGGATCTATAGCGCTTTTCATTGACTGTTACGTTCTGTCCGACATCATTTTTGATGAAATAAATTTACACAATTTACAAGCGTCGTTCTGACGTAAGTCTATTTAAGGTAAAATGGCAAACCAAACCGAGCACAAATCAGCTGACGTCTATCAAGTTGGTTGTCACTGGGAAAAGTGTTGCTGATTCCAAAAACAATCATTTAAAATAAACACCATATTTTACATTTATTAAAATCACGCTCGAAGATTGTGTTCAGTTTTTAAATGACTTGATAATTTAAAAAAAAAAACAGATATACCTTTATCGACGTGTGGAGTTTTAATGAAATAAAATATAAATATTTGTGTGAATAGCACACAGCGACATCAGTTAATCTTTAATTGCATATATAATATATACACAGTGATATACAATTAAATAAATAAATTCATATGTATTTGATTGACAGTAATGTTAAAATCGAAGCGGTCACTTGCAAAGATATATAAATGTTCTAAAAAGACCGAGCAACCCAATAATTGCGACAAATCAAAACCTGACCGCCAAAATCCGCAATGTTTTTCATTCGCGCGAGGCTGTTTACTCAGCAATTTAAGAATTGGTCGCAGACGGTATGTAGCCGTGCGGAATTTCGCAGCATTTTTCCTCAAATGCCAGATGTGCACAATCAGTGACGTCGGAGCGTTTGAAGCTACTTGGATACGTCAAAATAAATCACATATTTTTACTATTTTATGTTTGTATGACAATGATCAAATGTTTCGAAACCGTTTCTGGCTTAATTTTAACAATATATAAATTTCCCACATTGTACACTAGGGTACCTTTTTACGCGGTGGATACGTTCAACACAATACCGTGTAAAAAACGTTTTTTGTGCCTAGTATTTAAAGTACTCGAACACGGAATGAAAGAGACAACAACTATTGTTTAATTAATAGTTTAATATTATTCGTCGTCCTTTTTTCAATAATTTTATGCAGGGCTGTTGAGTCGGAGTCGTGAAAAATGAGCGTCTCGAAAATTTGTTGAAAAATGTATTTAATGATATGTATTCAAACAAAATAGTCCAGAGTGTTGACATTGCATGCTTGGCTGATTAAAGATGATCTGATGGAATACATATATATAAGTTAGAATGAAATAATTGAAAAATTTCCTCGTAGTCTGAGTCGACTTTTTTACACGACTCCACAGCCCTGATTTTATGAGATGAAATGATTGTAACAAAATGCCGGTAAAAAAAACATAGCTCACTCCAACAGGTTTAAACCTTGAAGAATACTGCAACAAACACTCTCGACACTTGCTAGCTGTAGACTTATGTAATCTCAATTTATAATAGATAATGATAACATCGTCATGAAAGCGAGCGTTACAATATTGGAAAAAAACGGTAAAATCAAAAATAGTCCAATGTGATAAACCCTGATTGATTCCTATTTGGTAGTCGATATAAATCAAATCACACAGCTTAACACTTAAAAACAATATTGACTAAAATGACGCATGTTTCAAAAACGTGTCTAGTTTCGTATCACTGTCCTTCGTCCCAAAATAATGAGTTGCAAGCAGCACAATGGGTTTTGCTCACTAGGGCAAACGAGTTCAAGACGAAGTTTTCACGTAAAATTCAAACAAAACGGCAAAACAAACGCCATCGCTTTTGCGGTTGTCGCGTTCTCAGTAGATGCCAGAATTCGTTGAGAAAGAAAAGCGGGCAACTTCGCTTTGCCGTTACCCAAATTGCTGGGCTGGCCATCATCAGCGCGAGTCGTGGGAAACGTTGCGAAGATCCCACTTTGTCTAAACTATGGGAATGGCGCAAGTGTGCGTTGTTATCTAGAATTTTACGGTGAATATGCGGACACCAACTGGATGATACCACAATAAAACGCGACTACAAAAATCACACTGTGGATAGTAATTTTTAAAAGAGAAAAAATAAAATTATTCGTGGATTTTAAAGAATATCTATCCAATTTAACGATTCATGTAGCACATGTGAAAAAACTTCATAGATTTTGTTTATTCGGATGAATTCAGCGGTAATTTTATGAAAAAATATTTTACATAATATGGCAACAATTGGCAACTTTGTAATTTCACTAACTGCGTTACTATAAATATGTAATACGTGTTTCGCCTTTTTGCAAACTAACTTAATAAAATTAAAACGAACTATATCATATTGATAGTAAAGATAAAACACTTAAGTATTTTTTTAGTAAATATAATATTATAAATATTGTGAATTTATTACCGAACAATTAATTGACTTGAAGTGCGCATTTTGAATAAAAAAAATAGGGCTTTATAAAAACAATGGTAGTCTCATACAATTCAATACAAGAGCCTGTAAAATAACCCTATTAAAATAGTGAATCAAAATAAAATTAAAAAATGATGCCTGGGGCACGGCATAATATGTATATAATTAATTTAAAAATAAAAAAAGTTATTGCCTCTGCCAGGTAAGATTTGGTCAAATCATATTATTATTATTATTTTCGAGGAAACTTTTTGGCTATGTTAGATTTGGAATATTATTATAAGGTATTCTTGCTGTTCTAAGAAATCTGCAGCAATTTCTCGGAAACGATGATAACTTAAGGTAACGTCAGTTAAGTTTGGGATTTCCTGCACAGTACTTAAAAGCTATTGTGACTGAGAAAATTTATGCAGATAACTGTTGCACCACAAAGAATCATAAAAGCACCTTTGTATAGCACCAAGTCTGGAAACTACTGAGTACTGACGCATCGTCAAGGCAAAAGAATAGCGGTAAATAATGCGAGATTATAGTATCTATAAATGGTTTCGAAAGAGTGGTATCAAATAATAAAAAAAAAACATTATCTCACCGTTTTTAGTTTGATATGAGAATTTTTGGGAGACCTAACGCATATTAAAACTAGTACAGTATTTTTTTAAGCCAACGGAGCTCGTGTATTTTTTCTTGATCGACGTAATCACTTATTATTTACAAACGAGTCATGTTTTACAAAACGTTAATCAGAAAGCGTTACAATTTCCACATGCTTATGCAATGAAATGTGGAGAATATGGCCTCCTAAAGAAGGTATCCCAAAAGATTTTTTCTAAAAGAACTGCTTGTTACACAGTTGCTCAACCTTTTTTTCCGAAGAGAGTAACGATAAAAAATATATGGTTACGACAGAACTATTGGTGAGCTTGTTGCTCTCGGTAGGATTTTTTTAGACTTAACAAACATCCATGCTTTCGAACAGAAATCGATAAATTTTTATACACTGTGCCATGGAACCTGCTAAGAATAAATTATTAATACCGCAAACTATCATTTAAAAAAAACCAAAACAAATATGATTTTTTTATATCGCCAATAAAGAAAGTGGTTGAAACGCTGATTTGTTTACTATTTTCCGTAAAAAAACTAAGATAAAAGATATCTTCTAAAAGATAAATCTTATTTTTATGATGTATCATACTATAAGAAGGCTGTCCAAAGATGATGTCTGACGATCTTAGAAATTATGTAATATTTTTCTTCAGCTCTGTTCCATGCCAATATGGATATAATAAACTTCTGAGTCCTTTGAAGCATCTTGACAGAAATTGTTCTATAAAGACCAGTTGTTATTCAGTCACTCATCCTCTCTATCTTATCGTTCTCGTTATTTCCCATTTTAAGGATGACATTGAGTCATAACAGAGATATAACTTTTAGGGTGTTCACTGTCAATAATTGGTGGAATGGCATTATATCAATAACAACACAATATTCTTCTTATTTTATTCTACTTTCTTCAAAACGGTCAGGACCGCTTTCAGTCGACGTTGCTCGCAATGAGCGAAACCGGTTCTGACCTTTTTAAAATAAAGTGGAATAAAGTACAAAGGAATATTGTGCTTTTATTAACAGACATAGCAGTTGAAAACATAACCAAAAATTATGAAAGTTAACGGAAGGATCCACGTAGAAATAAAAATAGTATTTTGTTGGTATGACTAGGACCAATTTCGCCTAATGGTATTATTTATTTATTTTAATATTATTAAATAAAATACTTTCATTTATTTATTTTTCCATACTAAAAACAAAAAAATATCCGAAAAAGGCTACGATCATTGTAAAAAAAATGTGACAATGATTGCAATTTCAATAATGTGAATAACTATAATACGTTATTTAACTTGTAATTGTATTTCCTGATTTGGTTTTTATGTAACACGTACACTCTTACAAGGCTGACAGTGTCGAATCAATCATTTCTCCGTTTCAAAATTAAATGCGAAAAATTGATAATGCTGGAAATATTTTAACTACTGTTTGTATAGCTTAACGACCGCACGTTTTTTTTATAAAATTTCACCTGGCGAAATAAAATTTTGCGAAAAATTCGCAAAAATTGTAATTTTACTAAATTCACTATAATTTGTAAACAAATTTAGATATCTTTACAAAATTTAATTTTCTTAGCTTCCAGATACTTCGCCTATACGCATATATGAGATTGCCGGCCAGCAACCTTTGTTTTTCAAAGACTCAAATACGCGTCCACGGTCGTTAAGCTGTTAAAAACCGGTCTAAATTTCAAGCAAGTACCATTTTCAAACATAATAATATTATATGTAATCTATTTTCTCTCTTCTATATAATGGGGAAAATAAAAATCTTTACTGTCAACAGATCGATATTCACTCATTACTCATAAGTATTGTGATATTATTATCCTCCTGCCAGCTTACGGCTGCCATGACACATAATTTTAACGGTGCAATAATATATAATATGTATCTAATAGCCGCCTGTGTGGTCGAGCGGTCAACGTTGTTGGCTTCGGCTACGAAGAGCCCGGGTTCAAATCCCGGTACGGACAGTTTTATAAATTGATTTTTCAATAGATTTATGAATTTCTGTTCAAAGGCATGGCTTGGCGATTAGCTAACCACTAATCCTGTCCTAGCCCTATTCTTCTATCCCTACTCTCTTTGGAAAAAGAGAGGTTGAGCAACTGAGTAACAAGCAGTTCTCGTAGAAACACTTCTGTTGAGATAAACTCCATTAGGAGTCCATATGCTCCACACTGGGAGCGGACATGGTTTAAAAAAATATATATAATATGTATGTTAAAAAAACATTAAGCGAATTGACTAGCTAAGTTGAACGTGTTTTCGCGTAGTTTATATATTATTTTTTTGTTAATTGCCACAATATAAGTGAATTATTGTTTGTCTGAAAGGAAAAATAAATACATATTCTTATTTTACACCGTCTTGGCAGCACCAACAACGAATATATGGCGAGAACGTGAACATAGAGCTTTATGTAATATAATTATTTCAACCTCCTTTTTATAGATGGAGCTAAAAATAGGGTAACCGGATAAAACAGAACATGAAAAAACAGAACATCACAAAACGTACAATATATCTTTAGAAAACACTAGTATTGATATGTTTTACAATCAATTAGTAATCTCTATGTCGTATTAGATACAATAAATAAAACAGCAATCTTACATATCAATAACACTTTCAAACTGAAATTTTCGTAAATACACTTATATTCGACGATTATCATAGTCGCCGTTGACTGATAAAGTAAAGCGTACATTATTACACACTGTTCTGAAATTATTACCTGTTAATCTATAATATTTTTCAAATAAATAGTTAAGAAGAAACAGGTATCATTCAACTAAAAATTGATTGTCTTCTGAATTGTCTATGTTCTCATGTTCTGTTTTATCATGATCTGTTTATTCATGGAACGAAAAATAGAACTACCACTTTGTTAAAATTTTTTTTTACACACCATTTCTAGAAATGGGAAGAATTGATGGTAAGGGATGAAAGCTTTCCCATCGATCCAAGCATTTGGCTAGAAATTCGTTAATGAGTTACCGGTCATTAAAATGATTATTAGAATAATGATAAAAAAAGATAAATGTTTTTAATTAAATAGCGCTATTGTGAAAAAAATACAAACAATAACCGTCGTGTGTGAATGTCTTCTTAGATATTAAAATACATAATCGCTAAATGGTATTGGTGTACAAGCCACTGATTGTCCCCTCTCGGTTACAGCGATTTTTCAACACTTAGAGAGTATACATTTTTACTATTGTTTGTACATAGCCGTGTTCAGATATCGTTAAAGGGAACGTAAGGTAAATTTAATATTTTAAAAAAAATCATAAAAAAAACCGAAAAACCCACCAATAACAAATGATAGCCTCCAGACAACGGGAAATTTTAGTATACATCATATATATTTAGACAATGCAATCATTACTGCAAAGAAAATGACGATCATCAGTATAACCCGATGACTGATCGCGGTTGGCGTGGTATGATCATTATGACTGATGACATTTGAAACTCTTACGGTAGGTAAGTTACCAGGTAAATGCAAGGCCGCAAACAATAAGGCAATTATTATTGACGATGTCAGATGATGATTTTCGCCTAATCAACATTTTTAAATGATCTTTTAAATACCAGAAGACTTTCACTGATGAGTATAGGCGTTGTTTGTTAATATTTTATTCCATCAGTGAACAAATAATGTGTTTCAACCGAGATAAACACTATACTATTGATCTGCTATTACAACTTGGCCGCCGGCAGAAGCTGTAACTAAGATAGACGACTCAGAACTTGTAACAATACGTGTGTACATGCGGGGAGTTATTCTAAAATTCCGATATCTTTTGGGAGAAGCTATGTCTAAAAAAAGGATCGCTAGGTGGTCATGACGGGTAAATTAATATCTCAACATAAATCTTATGACACTG
Source organism: Himalopsyche tibetana (assembly GCA_030503985.1). NCBI lineage: Eukaryota > Metazoa > Arthropoda > Insecta > Trichoptera > Rhyacophilidae > Himalopsyche > Himalopsyche tibetana. The sequence continues at coordinate 35,908,793 of JAPJYX010000014.1, read as the reverse complement.
GCCCTCTATAATCGTACACCTTATGATGATCAATCTACAGCAGATTCCAAGCATCTCTTTTATTTAATTTCCATCATGAGTACAATACTTTTAATTGAATTACAGAAAGCGACGAAGGTGCAACCGCAGTCTGGAAACACAGGGGTTAATCACATCAAACGTTGCTTCTATAATGTATAGTAATGAATGAAATTTAATTTTAATTTCACCATAATTGAAGCGGAAAGAATACTACAGTTTCATCAAAGGCAACAACAATCATTTTTAAGCATGGAACATATAAAGAGTATATTTCTAAAACAAAACTGGTCAAATAGTTCTGACATTGTCCTGGTTAACTTACAATCCGATTTATAGCGATTTTGCGTGATAAGAAAGGATGGAAAAAAATCCCTCGCTTATTGAGTGTACTGCTACATAATACTGTCATATTGACTGTGGAAAGGAAAAAGGACATAGCCCACACATAACACATTTTACACGAGACACAAAAACGTCTTTGGATAATTTTGTGCCAAAGGTAAATTATGAAGTAGTACACAGCCTTGAAGTGCATGGTATCAGTCTGGTTTTTAATTGACTTTATATGTTATTAATTTTTAGAAAAAACAAAAAAAAACTATAAAAGCGGCATTTTCAGCTTCCATCCTTATGATAGAACAAATATCGAGTTGTATACATAGTGATTATCGAAAAAAATCTGTTTTGAAAAAACTGTTTGTTACGTCCTTTTTCCTTTCCACAGTTGATATGTTAGTAATTATTTATTGAAGGATGTCTAAAGTATATTACGGATACTACACGTTGGTGTCCGCTGCAACTAAAGCGTGATGTATAAGTTGTAATAGAATATTTATATGAACATAATCTTATTACAGAATCTCTTTACGTACCGAGAAACTGCGGTTTTGATTTCGGTGAAAATTTATCACCTTTTTCCGCATCGAAGAATTCGATTTTATTTATAGTACAGATGTTTTTATTGGCGATTTGCGGTCATTTTAACTTTTTCTGGAACACTTTTATTACCACTGCGGTTTGGTTTTTGCATAAATAAACATTTTTGCGTAGAAAATAAAAATTTCTTAGTATAGTCGTTATTTTTCGGTAAAATGACAGTAGAATTTGGCTTTTCAGTACAGTTTATAACCCATTTCAATAAAATAAAAATTAAATAAAAGCTATGTCGCCGATAACCGTGACAGAGGAGAATTGCGTTTTGATTTCGCCGATTTTTTTATCCGTCGCGTCCTTTTTCATATCTTGCTAGCGGGCCGAAGTCATTTAATCCTCAAATTTAAACTTAAAACCTAGTCTTGTTAATTATTTAGCTTAAATGGCTATTTCTCATGCATACGTAAGATTCAGCTAGTGTTACGATCTGGACGGACGCGATGGAATTCAATGTCACCCATGATTACGTTTGCCGTTTGATTTCACGTGTCTACAGCATTCAGATTCCGTTGCGTACATGCAATTAGCATAATACATTTGACACATAAATTCACATACTGTTTCTTTATTTTAGTAAAACTTTAATAAAAACCTCGTGTTACGTGACCACAAAATAAAACGCTTTGTTGTCAAGTCATTTAGATACTGGATTCAGTATTTCGCGTGCACTTGGTGTGCTTTTATTGTATTATCCGTAGAGCGCACTTAGCTCCTTCCATCTTTTATTATCATAATTTATAACCAAAGGAATAGTGTCCATACTTGACTCAGACGGCTTATTGTACAGAGGTAGTCGGGTAACGAACCCAGTACCCGCAACGCCCAGGTAAGCACCCGCTAACCGTGAAGTGGAGAGGTCCACTCGACCGGCGATAGGCGGACGCGAAAAAAGAAAACGATCTTTTCTTAATCAGTTGCCGTTTTATCGTTTGGTAAAAGTACATTTTTTTGCGATCAGTAAATCACCATGGCTTGATTGAAAAGTACTGACAAGATGTCTGACTTGATGATTTAGTAGCCTTTAGCATCTCAGCCTAGATTGAATGTAAACCTTTCGATGGTTTCGGCGGTAACTTTGTGGAAGTTCATTTTAATAGAAAATTTAAATTAACTTTGATTATTCCACGTATTGTGTTACTAACTGTGACACGTGTTTCGCCTCATTCAGAGGCATCTTCAGACTTACTATCGCAAAGTTTGCTTAAGTAATGAAGCAAGATTGATTCTAACATTTTAAAATTATAAAATTACAAAATCGAGGTTTGGGTTTTTTTCCTTTTAAGAGGAGCAAGGAGGGGGGTGTAGAATCGAAATAAAACAAACAGATAATGATACTAATGAGTTGTAATCAATCATAATTTTAATCAGATTTGTAATTTAGAAATACTCCACCGAGTAAATAAAAAGGGTTTAAAGATGAATAGTTTAGAATTTTTAGAAATTAATAAAACTCTTAACAAAAAAGAAATATTTTTAAAAATATTCTTAATAGCACAGGTGGTTCCCCGTTACTCAAATTGTTTCCAATTAATAGAGTAATCACAAACCTAGCTGATTGATAGCAGCTCATTAGTTTAATAGTTTGTAATGTTTAACGTCATTAGTAGTATGATTAAATTTGTTTGCACTGTTTCGATTTTATAATCGCCTCTTTGCTTCCCTTAAAAAGGAAAAATCCCAATCTGATTGTTTTATTTCGATTCTACACCCCTTGCTCCTTGCTCCTCTTAAAAGGAAAAAAACCCAAACCTCCATTTTGTAATTTTATAATTTTAAAATGTTAGAATCAATCTGGCTTCATTACTTAAGCAAACTTTGCGATAGTAAGTCTGAAGATGCCTCTGAAAGAGGTGAAACATGTGTCACAGTTAGTAACACAATACGAGGAATAATCAAAGTTAATTTTAATTTTCTATTAGAATGTAAACCTATTTCGCGTTAAACGTTTTCACAGACTCCACGACTGCACTTGATTACTAATATTACTACAGTATATATATGTTTATATGTCGCATTTCAAAATGAAACAACAATGCCATGCCAAAAATATATTTGTTTTATTTTGAGCATTAACATTCAATTCATTGAATCGAAATATATTGTAAATGTTAAAACTCCATGATAAAAGGGTAAAAGAGCTATCCAGGAGATTTGACTTATTTACTACTATATTTTATAATCCTTGCGCAGCTAAATAAGTTAGTTTTACCCTTATAAAACTATATATTTCAATGTATGTTATCATCACCAGTGGCATCAAAAGTAGTTAAAAAAAAACAGAATTAATAAAAAGTAGTACGTTTATTATCTCGTGATTTTTAATTTCTCTTTTTTAAGTTAAAATACAGACAAAATTATATATATAACAAGTTTTGGTTTTTTTAAAACAAAATAAGTATACACTACTTCACCGACTATATATTTGCTTTCTAAGTGCCATAAATAATTATTTTATAAATAATAACAGAAGGTAAAAAAATGCGTTGACAAAAGCCATTTAAATATTATATTGTATGGCTAAGCGGAAAATTTATATAACAGTATAATCATTCTTTGCATTTTGAAAATTTAAGATTTAATAGAGAGCAAGAAATCAACATAAAAATACATGTCTTCTAGCATGTTTTATGCACCATAATCAGTTGTGGGTTTTCCAATAAATTGTAGATAAAAAACAATAATTAATCAGAAATTCTCATTTACAGCTGTCGTAAAATCGATCGATAAGCATGACAGATCGCAAACAATGAACAATTTGCATTGGCTATGCATTTTATGATTACAATCATTATTTTTTACAATAAAAATCATTAGCTGCTAAAAGGAAAAACGTATTAAATGTAGTTGTGGTATTCAATATTTTAGAAAATATTAATATTTTACACATGTCAAAATTCGTTCAAGATTCACATTTATGTATGAAACGCGTTGTGTGCAAGCACAGTGTTGTGAGTTGTGACAGTTTCGATTAAAAGATATTAATGAAAGTGTACGTCTTGGGATTCGAGCATGTGAATACCGCAAGCGAAGACCATAATACATTGTCTATTAAGCAAAGCACTCTGTGACCTGAAGAATTTTCGACTTCTGGCTCTTTATACTGAAGGGAAGATTTACGGTAAGCGTGATCCTGGCAGATGGAGAATGTAATTATTTTTTACTGTATAGTTTCTCAACCTTTTTGAGTGTCCATATTTATTCGTGACTCCCATACCTGTACAAGTAAGTTTTTCGAGACTCTGGTATATTAGAATTCCAAAATAATTTTCAATTATTTGAATATTTTTCTCACTGGCAGATTTCAAAATTTTACCCAGAAATTTGCTATTATTTTAGCTCTTCCCGGAATGGCCAATTTCCAAAACCCAGGAATTTACGTATTTCCCGAAATAAAAAGACGAAAGACCCTTTTTAGCTCTTCTCGGAATTTCTAAATATGTTGCCGTTGCCCGATTTTAAAAACCTGGGAGTTTATAGATTTGCTCGTAGCTTCCAAACAATTATTTTTTCTCAGTGGCCCCCTTGGAACATGCTGTAGCCCATGGTTGAGAAACCGTGATTTATTGTATACAACTTCAAAGACAAACTATTACATTTTCTTTTGTTAAAATCGACTTTAAATATCGCAAATAATGTGGTGACTAAGCTGACTAATCAATGTTCACTTTTACCCCTGACATGAGTTTGTTAAAATAAATAACGTATTTACACCTTAATATTTACATATTGGCAACGCAGAGCTACTGAAGTATGTATACACGTTTTTCGCAACCGTCGCCCAGACGATAGCACGCCATGACAACAAATAGGCGGGATAGATAGCACGCAAGTGCCTTATTTTATTGATTTTTCAACTGGAAATATCCACTCTCAGGGCAAAGGTGCTACGTGTCTCCGCATACTTAATTCGTCCGGGAATGGCGGCTAACCCGCATGCACCGCTATCGATCACGCAATTTATTCAATACCACTTTTAAACGGTTAGGCAATTCTCCGTGAAATACACGTCAAAAAGCTGAAGGGAAAATTTCGATATTACAATTTCGCTATTAGAAGCCATTGTCTATTAGCTCGCACACCTTACAGTCTGCATTGAGGTTTATAAGTCCCCAGTGATAAATAAATCAACGTTAGACCGAATTGAACTCTTTTGAAATTGTTTTACATATTTTTTTCCTCGATAATAAATTAACGTAACCGAAAATAAGTATCTTTCCAGCCAATCAAGTTCAATCAGTTTTCGTTAATGTTTTAATACTTGCAACATTTTTAGTGTTTATGACGAGCATTATCATATTGGTATTTTGATTATATCAATTGATAGTGCTCGTCATGAGCGAAACTGGGCATGATCGATAAATAAATATGGAATTAGTACAAATGTTTAACTTTTGAACACTGATATAGGTTTTTAATATTTATTTTATATGGGCCCTCGAGAGGTGAAGTGAGCCAACTAGTAAAATGGTAAAACTATTTTATTGGACTATCACGTACAGTCCCATTACGACTTTATTTCGTGTTTTGGTGGATTGCATTTTTACGAAATAACACTATTTCAATGTGCATTAAACTGAGGTCACCTCACTTTTACGATACTTTAAGACGTGTAGAATATTACAATGCATCTAACGTTTTTTTTCTAAAATACCACTTGACTCACTTCACTTCTTATGGGCCATATAATATCCGATCTTCTAATGGATTAATAGTAGGTGGACAAAGCTTCCAACCGTGTTCTAACTGCAAATAGGCCACGCTGACTTGATTGCAACCAAAGCTAACTTCACGGCATTTTAAAAGTTTGCCAATTTATATGGGGATCGTCACAATCTTGACTCCTCTCTAGTGTCATTAAACTCGTCTACATCGACGAGCTCTCAGTATCCGGACTATACACAAGATACTTAATATCAACTTGATTTAAGTGGCTGAGCTAGTCACACTTTTATTATTATTAGTATTATTATTATTTTAAGCACATTAGTGCATGGTTCAAAATCGGTCCCGTGCAGTTCTGCTCGGGCCATAAATGTGAGGGGTAAACTCTTTTTTTTCTGTCGATAGCGTTGTGGAAGGCGGCCATTAAACGTTGGCTGCATATACACAACGGGTGGTGGTGGGAAACCAACTTACATTAATATTATACTAATGTTATTTTATGTGTACATAGGAAATATAATATTGTCAGACACATACACATACCCTAGTGCAGTTAACTTCCTTGTGCATTAATTTCCTCATATTAATATTATATAAACGAATTTTTAATGATACTGTTTTGAGAGACATGACAAAGCCGCCCCATTAAAATCTCACCGTAACGTATAACTATAAATTGCGTTTCACAGTATTCAAAAATCAATCAGTGTCAATTATTCAACCGTTTCTGTAACGAGAAGTACACTAATGAACTTGGCGCCGTTTATAGATTGCGGAATAATCTCAGACATGCAACCAACCACCCACCGCTGTTACGTTATTACAATCGCCACGTAACGTACAGTTATTGTTAGTATCGACAACATCTACAAAAGGCATTTAATTTAAAAACCCGTCAAGGACTGCCTATTGTTTATCAATAAATACGATGTAAAATTCGATCACCTATTAAAAATAGTGATTACCTATGCATACATAAGTGAGTGATCTAAGAGGAAAACAATGACGTTATCACGACGCCTCTTCTAGAATTGATTGGCCACGCTTTTTGTTGTGGAATATTTTTCGATATATTCGGCGGTAAATTTTTGGTAATTAACGTTATACTGATTTAAGATTGATATTATCCAGAATTTTCTTATAAATAAAAATCTAGCAGTAACATCCAATGTTCTCCCTATACGACGAGAGATTTGCTGCGTGGGGCAATCCAACAAATATGCGGCATAATTTATTATATTTGATATAAAAATAGTGTTTCTTTTTTAAATAAGAAATAACAGAATTCATTCAGTTTTTTACATACAATAAAATCAAGCAAAATTTTTAAAAAATAATCAGTCGCTAATAAAGTTATTAACATATCGACTGTGGAAAGGAAAAAGGACGTAACCCACATATATAAAAAAATTACAGGAGGCGCAAAAAACGTGTTTTGATGATTTTGAGACATATGAAAATTATGAATTATGCACAACCTTAAAGTGCACGAAGACTTCTAAACTGGTGTTTAATTGACATAATCTAATATTAATTAAAGAAGTTGTCTAGAAAAAACCTTTATTTCAGTCTTTTTTCTTGGTTTTAATTTTTTACAAGGACATCTTTTTCATACCTAAAAGCTAAATTTAGATACTAATTCGGCATTTGCAACTTGCATCCTTTTGATAGAACGTTTATCAAGTTCGATACATTGTGATTATAGAAAAAAGCTGTGGGTTATGTCCATTTTCATTTTCACATTCGATGTATACTTAAAACAATTTATGAGTTTTCACCCAAAGAATGTTTCATGTCTTTAGTTGCCAAATTCTGAATTTATAGGATGCCACATGCTAACAATTAAGAGTCTCCTAATCTCCTGTTTCTCAAAACCTGTTTTGAAAAACATGTGGGTTACGTCCTTTTTCTTTTCCACAGTCGATATCTTATGAATCCATTTTTTTTTTTAGTTTTTCACGTCGTTCCTAGTAAGTAACTACTCATCTTTATAGTATATATTCCAATTATATCCATTTCTTCTTCTGATAATAGATAATAATTTAATTCTAGTTAAATTATCTAAATGTTGAATTTCTAAATTATTTCGGATAATTAGGGTTATTTGAATTTAAAAAATATATGTTTTGGAGTGCGATCCAACCCGTAATGAGTGCGCGGGGTTTTCAAACTGCTGCGCGGCCTTGCGAGCGCGCAGCTTAGAGGGATCATTGGTTACACCTTAACCCAGATAGACCTACCGTTCCTTTAAAGGAACACTCTTTATCATGTTACAAATTTAAATATTTTTTCATATGAAAACATTAGTTTTGATAAAATTTTTGTTTATGGCAACACTAGATGGTATGACAATGACAATGCATATTTTTTTGTCAGTTGTTGTTGGGCTTTTGTCCTGATCGAACGTTTTAAAGTTTGTTCATATCTTTATTACAACAATACTCCACTATGGATAAGTCAAGGTATTTTTTTTTATTTTATTAGTTATCATTATGAAAATTTTTTGATGTAATTTTATTATGGGATATATAAACTTCTTCAGACATAACTTTTAACATATATATTCCGGAGTTTTATCAATGTATTGAAGTATATATTAACTGTTCCTTATAAAGATCAGTAGGACTATGTACTGTGTGAATCCAATTTGATTTTATTTTTTAGCATTGGAACAGGGCAGACCAAATTATTTATGTTATTGGAAGAATTGGAGACAAATGATCAGTTGGAGGTTCCTGATGAAATTTTCATTTTGCCACCAGAGAATGCGAATGACTGTATTACCGATGAAGATTCTGGGGAAGAAGATGATGTTACCTTGGACAATTTAGATGGAAACCAACTTCGAGTTGATGTAGATGTTTTGGTGGAAGATTCAGAAAGTGATGATGATTTGCCGCTGAGTAACATAAGTAAAAGATTTCGTTATTCCACTTCAACTGTTTCGCATACGTCAAGAAATACCATAGTAAGCAAAAAACAACAATATAAATGGTCAATGGAAGATATAAGTATATCATCACAGCAGTGGAAAGAAATTCAAGGTCCGCATAACAATGAATCACCTACGAAACTTTTTGAAAAGCTATTTGATGATGAAATTTTTGAACTTCTTGTAAAATATTCCAACTTATATGCATTTCAAAAAAATATGACTGGTGATATTACTATAAATGAAATGAAATGTTTTATTGGAATACTATTATTTAGTGGTTATGTACGAGTACCGAGACGTAGAATGTATTGGGAAAATACTACAGATGCAGGCATGAAAATTGTTTACAATGCTATAGCAAGAGACAGATTTACGTTTATTATGAAGCATTTACACTGCAACGATAATAACAATCTAACTCAGGATGACAAATATTCAAAAGTGAGACCTCTCATGAATTGTCTGAACGAAAAGTTTTTGAAATATGCGCCTGTAGAAGAGAATCACAGTGTTGATGAAGCTATGGTTCCATATTATGGACGCCATAGTGGAAAGCAGTTTATTCGGGGGAAACCAATTCGATGGGGTATAAATTTTGGGTTGGAACCTTGCGATTAGGCTACGTCAATTGGTTTGAACCTTATCAAGGTGCGTCTACAATTATCTCAGAGAAATATAAGGAACTTGGATTGGGTGCCAGTGTAATTTTAGAATATTCGGATGTCTTATTGAAACATTTTGAATGTAATTATACATTTCATCTCTATTTTGACAACTTTTTTACTTCTATTCCTCTAATGCACAACCTTAGTAATAGAGGTATAAATGCAACTGGTACAATTCGGGGGAACCGAAATTCTGGATGTTCCTTACTAGACTCTAAACAGCTACAAAAAAAGGCAAGGGGCACCTTTGTTTATAAATCTACCAAAGAAAATATTTTGCTGTGCAAATGGAATGACAATAATGTTGTGGCTATCAGCTCGAATGCAAATTCCATACATCCTGTTCAAAAAGTCCAAAGATTTTCCAAACAACAAAAACGTAAAATAAACATCGACCAGCCATATCTCATAAAAAAATATAATGAGAACATGGGTGGAGTTGATCGATGTGATCAAAATATAAGCTTGTATAGAACTTCAATCCGGGGGAAAAAATGGTACTTCCCACTGATCACACACTGTGTTGATATGGCAGTACAAAATGCATGGCAGCTATATAGAAAAGCTGATGGAAAAATGGATCATTTATCTTTCAGAAGAAATATAACTCAAGGTCTGCTTGAAAGCTACAAAAAAGATACAAAACGAAGACCTATAAAGACACCAATAAGTCTACATAGTTGTTCGAGATATGACAATATAGGACATTTAGTTGTCTATAAAAGTATACAAACAAGGTGTAAAATATGCCACAAAAATGCAAATTTTCAGTGTAGGAAATGCGATGTCGCTCTACACCCTAAACACTGTTTTGAAAATTATCATACAAATATGTAGGTTTTTTATTATGATAATTTTAATTGCTTTAGTAAATGAAAATAAAGTTATTAATGTGAAATGTGTTGTGAAAATATAATTATTAAAAAAAATTTTTTTTGGTAGTCCTTTGTCCTACCGTTCCTTTAAAAGAACACCCATTTTCTCGGAAAATATGATATATACGTGGTTTTTATTATTTTTCCCATATTACTATTAGTATATAACCTAATAATTTGTAAAAATATTATCAATACAAGAAAAAAAAAGTTTCAGGACTATCTGGGTTAATGGTATATTATAATTATATTACAAATGTGAGAATAAAAGCTCCTCCAGAAATTTCCAACATACCTCTATTTCCTGATTGATATAATCATACCGACTGACTGATTGAGCAAATTAGCTATATTATTTAAATAAACTAAGAACCGCCTTCTGTAGGCTACTTGCTGTCCCTTACTTTTACCTCACGTAACATACTACATACCTTCAATGCAAATTGTATTATATATACAAATTAATATTTCAAAATACCAATCAGAAAATTTTGGTGTATTGGGCAAAACATAATAATCAAACATTTTAATTTTGACACTTTTTCAATGCATTCGATTCTGTGGTGAATTTCTCAGATAACAAAATATCCTTTTTATCAATAAAACATATAAAATTATTTTATTTAAATTAGTATCGAGCACATTCGAAGTAATTTCTGCATAGTAGTTTGTTCTTCCACTATCATTTGTTGTACTATAATATTTTTAGATACACAAAACATTTGCGTAAAATCATAGATGATCTAATATGAAGATAATAATAATTACGCAACTGTTATTTCATTTCTCGAATTGATTCGCCACAAATAGAAGTGTAGTAATAATAAATAACAACAGACAGAATGTTCGAGTTGAATCTTTTCAAGTTGGTTGAAAAAAAAACAATAATCTTCAATTCAATTTTACCAACCACATAATTAATTGGTCATCTCTGATTTGTTTACGGACGTGTGCATTGCAGATTAATAGGTTACATCAATTTTAAAAAAATATGATGTAACCAATATTTATATTTTGTGTAAATGTGTTATTCTCTATGACAAATATTGAAGTAATTTAATAAAATTTGCTTGCCATAAATATTCCAGCACATTATTTATTTCATGTGAAGATCTATTAACAGTGGTCGTCAATCTGGTGCATAGCGCTCAGATGTGTGTGATTTAAGTTCTTGTAGGGGGGAAGAAGGCGAGAATTTTTGTCTGTTGTAACAAATTTTGTTATCAATATAAGCAGACATCAAACATATAGTCTTCCAGGATCATGAATCTTATCGTATTTATCATAAATAAACGATTTTGTTATCTCATTTCGTCATTCATACAAACAAACCATCAAATTATATAAATAATATTACAAATGGGAAAAATAAAATGTAGACACCCCTTTCAATAGCCTTACACTTTCGCTTAAGTGACTAAGCGCGTCACTGGTAGATCTTACCAACATTTAACCACCTCTAACAATTCTAAAGTCGGTGAAAATAATTAAAAGGTTAATGGGTATAGTCGCTTTATATATAATGACAATATTACGATTATTTCAAACAAAATATTACCTTTTCAGGTCCATTCAAGAAGTCAGAATCCGTATAGATGCACAACGTGGACTTCCTGGACAACGAGTCGCTCGCCAGGGAACTCGAACTACTTCCCGTCGAGAACTTCATCTTGAAAAACTCTTCAAACACTATTTCAACTCATCAATCATGCCATCAACTCGTAAACCACCCATATGGCCAATAAATCAACTATTTTTGAAGATGTATCGATTACGAAAATATTGAAAAACTTCGAGCACGAAGTTTAACTTATTAAAAATTAAATTAATAATAATATTCACAATTGTATTGCACTGTCAAAGTACTGATTAATATTACGAAAAATAATTGATTTGATGTTTACAACTAATTTTCCTTGCGGTTCACATTTTTAACGATAGTGGTTTAGAATTTCAACCAAAATAGTTTTCTATAATTTTTCAGCTTTTATCTTCCATTCTTCTTGTATTTCGGTGTAGTCTGAAACAAAAAAACTTAGTTGTAATGCTTATATTAAACAATAAAAAAAATACTCAAATCTTTTATATATATTAAAAATAATTTAAATACGTTTTCAAACCCTTATTTTCTATTATGGAGCAAAGTTTCTTTTAATTTAAAATTTCGACTGAAGGTGCTTGGTGGAATTTCAATATTAAATTTGAATCGTTCAAATTTAAAGTTTCTTTTCATTGTTATTGAAAAAAAATATTTTCAAATCATAAAGTGTTTTATTTTATATACGTTTTGGCACGTGAAAATTAATTAATTATCGACTGAGCCAAATAAGAATAGTGTGAAAATTTACACCAAAGGTAGGGCATTTAGTCTTGTTGGAAGGCCGCATCCATATATCTGTAATCTAATGAAGCCACATTCAATTAACTACAGAAACATACATGTAGAGAGGTTTGATCATATAATATATAAAAATGAATGTTTGTTTGTATTTTATACGTTGCCACACCGTTCATCCGATTGCAATAAACTTTTGATAAACTTTTTGCTTGCACGAAGGTTTTAGGCATAGTACAATTAGCTTGCAGTCGGTGGCGCGTGAGTCGTACTATAGAAGATTGGCAGCAAACGTCAAACAGGCAGAAAAAGAAAACATATTGTGTATCCAAAAGCAATTTAATAAACAAAATTAGAACGCAAAAACACTTTCTTTCTTTGAGTGGCATTGCAACGTTTTCCGGGAACCGGCTAGTTATATTTAAAATTGATTCAGTCAAAAAATCACCCTTTATGACATAGAAGGCCAAATAATATCAATTCCTTTCTTTCAAGTTATGCATTTTAATAGATATTTTTTTTAATGTAAAATTTCACAACTTTTTCAAGTTGGAGTCAAACTATTTGTGAATTCCGGAGTCTAGAGTCGTGGTTTTTGTCACGACTTTAGGCGCTTATTTATATTAAAAATAAATAATAAATGCACACATTAATGACAAAATTAAAAAACATCTTTTCCTCTAATCCAGGGTTTCCCAAAATATGTTCCGCGGAACACTGGTGTTACACGAAACCTGAATAGGTGTTCCGCGACCATCCACATAACTTAATAACCACTCTCCTTTCAATCACAATTATGATTATTTAATTCGGAATCCATTTTCTGTGACAGCAAAACCAACATCTTTAATTCAGTGCAAGTGATAACGAAAATCTGACTGATTTTATTAATGATTTCGATATGAATGTCAATTCTCAATCAATTCTTTCTTGGAAAATTTGTTAAGACTCCCTTAATGTGTCAAAAAGCAAGTCATTATTGTTTTACTTCCACAACCTGTTTATACAAAAGAGGATTTTCTTTTACAGATAGAACAGAAACAAACTTGACACCAGACCATTTTAAATAATAGGGGTTTTATTGGCGTGTTTTTTTTCTATGGTTACGAATTGCCCAACCTAAAAAATAATCTAAGTGTTCCGTAAAAAAATTCGGATTTGCAAAGTGTTCCATCGCAGAAAAAGTTTGGGAAACCCTTCTCTAATCAATTTATTTAAATATAACTGAGCCACGTCATTTAAAACCAATGCGTTCAAAGAGAAAAGCTCACGTTACGCGTTTGGGAAACACTGATCCAGCGTAAAACTATTACCATAGTCTCTAATATTAAGATTTATGTGAATGCTTTTATAAATGCAGTCCAGCTTTGGACCAGTGGGCACATTTCACTGCCAGCGACTCGGCCTACTTGCCGACAGTGCTTCCACTCGGCCCACTTGCCACTCGCCAGACAGCGTTTCGAGGTCGCGGCCCACATCCGGCCGCGGCCCGAGGCGGTGAGACTCCGAAAACAGCTGCACAGCCGACTATCTATTATAGCAGTACCTACTTCATCACAATAAATGGCTGAAGTTAAAGGTATTGCTCAACGCATTTATTTACTTTGAATCGTTAAAACTATGTACATTCTCACAAATTTTGTCACTAACGACCCGGGTTTCGCCCTTCGGCATCTTCAGGCATTCAAGTGCACGGATGAACCTGAGCTGACGTTTAGTAAATGAAAGTTTCGTGTTTATATAAGATATAAATGCATCACTGAGTCCAAAGCCATTGCTGGCGAAAAGGATGAGCTCATGGGAATGCCAACAGATTTGAGTAGTGAGTAGTTTCAAGAATTATATAATTTGTTTGTCGGCAAAGGTTTTATGATTATATGATTTTATGATTATATAGGGTATAGAAGTGGATATGTGGGAAAGTTTGATATTTCATTTAAAATCGGAAGACTTTGCAGCTGTGCTTTGTTGATTTCTAAGATTTCTTGGAAAAAGAGCTTATGACTGTCCGTATTTGGGTGTAACATTTTTATCCCTTGTGCATTTATTTACATTAAGCCTCTGTTTACGTGGTAAACTCAACTATGTTTTTTGACAGTAAATACGTTCCACAAAAATCGTGTAAAAAAGGTAAATATGAAAACCCAGTAAAATTACACAAAATATGTATTTTAGCTACAAAAAATAATACTGTTCATCGCTACTTGATTTGATACGAGAATTTTTATGAGGACTGGACATAGATCGCTTTCATCGAAGGAAATCTTTGGTACGTCATATGTTTTTACCGTTTTGCGTTGTTTAAATCCGCTTCTGTATTTTTGTTTCTGGGAATCCTGCTATAACAAACAATTTGTGTAAAAATATTCTATTCGTTCTTTTTGGTGAACCGTGTTTTTTAAAGCCATGTAATGAAAGAGTTGAGTGTATATTGTTTCGAATGATAGATTTCAAATAAAAGCCAATTGACGGACCAATATCCATCCTTTCTTCTTAACTTGGCACTCCTGTCTGATGATATAAGTTTTAAAAGTCTGCTCCTAAGGTGGAACATATGGACTCCTAATGGAGTTTATCTCAACGGAAGTGTTTCTACGAGAACTGCTTGTTACTCAGTTGCTCAACCTCTATTTTTCCAAAGAGAGTAGGAATAGAAGGATCGGGCTAGGACAGGAGTAGTGGTAAGCTAATCGCTCTCGATACGCCCAGTTCATAGGATAGGATGAGTGGGAGGGGGGAATTCAAGACATAACATACATACATTCCTTCGAACAGAAATTCATAAATCAATTGAAAAATCAAATTATAAAGCTGTCCGTACTGGGATTCGAGCCTGTGACCTCCGTAGCCGAAGCCAATGACGTAGACCACTCGACCACACAGGTGGCTAATATCTAATTTAGATTATTCAATTTAACATTATATGATATTGGGTACGGTTGTTTGAGAAATCTTTCCTCCTTGACATGTTAGTGATAAAAAAATCTCATCGAGATAATCTCACGTAATTCAAAAAATATCGTGCGCCTTGGCTATATATACGCTGTGATGGCAAACCATCATAATCGTAACATCTTTTATTTTCTTAAGAAACATTATTCATATTACTTTATTATCCATTCGACAGAGTCAACTAATCTAAAACAGAGCGTTTAAATTCACTACACCGTGTGGTGTTATTTTCGGCAGAATGCGTAAAATCTCGAATCAGCATCGTAACTCCAGCCAAACCATTGCTATTGTGAAGTCAATATTAAATAGCTTATCAATAAATCGGATTTACATATTACTCTTGCGAACAACAAACCGATTTGCCAAACATTGCCAGAAATCGACAACCATTGGCAATTCGGTCACCAAAAAAAATAATATAGCCTAATTCATCATTGGCCAATGTGCCAAATATTTTAAAGTTGAAAGATCATACGAGGAAAATCTCGATGAGAATTTAATATGTTAATAAGGGGATCGCCGACGTTAGTAAAATTTAACAAGGGTAGACTCTCGAGTAAGACCTTCCGAGTCCACCTCTGCCGATAGGGACTTATTATGCTGCACTTCTAAAGATTTTGTTCCTATCTTAACATTAATAGCCGATAAGGTCTGTCTGTAAGGACGTCCGCAGTAAGGTACAGACCAATGATTTCGATTTATTCTGAACAGCACATTTTTGAAATGTTGTTCTATCCAATGAGAGCGGCTTATTTTAAACCGGGCGTGAATGTTCTGATATCGCCACGTTTGAAAATTTGATATTTCTTGGTGTAGAGCTAAAGTATTGTATCACCATACATCATAATATTCGAATAATCAAAGACTTTAATTCGACTATTGCAAACTATGATTATAGGGATATCGAAATGAATCGTCTGATCGTGTGAGTCGATGTGAGACTAATATTTTTTGGAGCGGATTTGATCAATTGAATCATAATGATGAATCTTTTCACGTCTGACCTTGAAAATCTGTTAGAATTCTTTAATACATTAAGAATATTCAAATTATGATATGGATATATGATAGAATAATATTTTGCTTTTTTCATACACTTGGACAAAATGTGCAACTGATTTTTTATTGAAAAATTGGATTTGATCTTTTGATTTTTATTGGAAATAATTGTTAAATAATTTAAAATCCGAAAAATAATTGTTGGCAAACTTAAACATTATTCCAAAAATTAAGTAATTTACGAAATTTCTGCTACTACGAAAGATGGTTGTTAGCAAACTTTAACATTATTCCAAAAATTAAATAATTTACGAAATTTCTGCTACTACGAAAAATGGTTGTTAGCAAACTTAATCATTATTCCAACAATTAAATAATTTACGTAATTTCTGCTACTACGAAAAATGGTTGTTAGCAAACATAAACTTTATTCCAAAAATTCAATAATTTACGAAATTTCTGCTACTACGAAAAATGGTTGTTAGCAAACTTAAACATTATTCCAAAAAATCAATAATTTACGAAATTTCTGCTACTACGAAAAATGGTTGTTAGCAAACTTGAACATTATTCTAAAAAATCAATAATTTACGAAATTTCTGCTTCTACGAAAAATGGTTGTTAGCAAACTTAAACATTATTCCAAAAATTCAATAATTTCAATAATTTACGAAATTTCTGCTACTACGAAAAATGGTTGTTAGCAAACTTAAACATTATTCTAAAAAATCAATAATTTACGAAATTTCTGCTTCTACGAAAAATGGTTGTTAGCAAACTTAAACATTATTCCAAAAATTAAGTAATTTAGGAAATTTCTGCTACTACGAAAAATGGTTGTTAGCAAATTTAAACATTATTCCAAAAATTCAATAATTTACGAAATTTCTGCTTCTACGAAAAATGGTTGTTAGCAAACTTAAACATTATTCCAAAAATTAAGTAATTTAGGAAATTTCTGCTACTACGAAAAATGGTTGTTAGCAAATTTAAACATTATTCCAAAAATTCAATAATTTACGAAATTTCTGCTTCTACGAAAAATGGTTGTTAGCAAACTTAAACATTATTCCAAAAATTAAGTAATTTAGGAAATTTCTGCTACTACGAAAAATGGTTGTTAGCAAACTTAAACATTATTCCAAAAATTAAGTAATTTAGGAAATTTCTGCTACTACGAAAAATGGTTGTTAGCAAATTTAAACATTATTCCAAAAATTCAATAATTTACGAAATTTCTGCTTCTACGAAAAATGGTTGTTAGCAAACTTAAACATTATTCCAAATATTAAATAATTTACGAAATTTCTGCTCCAACGAAAAATGGTTGTTAGCAAACTTGAACATTATTCCAAAAATTCAATAATTTACGAAATTTCTGCTACTACGAAAAATGGTTGTTAGCAAACTTGGACATTATTCCAAATATTAAATAATTTACGAAATTTCTGCTCCTACGAAAAATGGTTGTTAGCAAACTTAAACATTATTCTAAAAATTAAATATTTTACGAAATTTCTGCTACTACGAAAAATGGTTGTTAGCAAACTTGGACATTATTCCAAATATTAAATAATTTACGAAATTTCTGCTCCTACGAAAAATGGTTGTTAGCAAACTTAAACATTATTCTAAAAATTAAATATTTTACGAAATTTCTGCTACTACGAAAAATGGTTGTTAGCAAACTTAAACATTATTCCAAATATTAAATAATTTACGAAATTTCTGCTACTACGAAAAATGGCTGTTAGCAAACTTGAACATTATTCCAAAAATTCAATAATTTACGAAATTTCTGCTACTACGAAAAATGGTTGTTAGCAAACTTAAACTTTATTCCAAAAATTCAATAATTTACGAAATTTCGGCTACTACGAAAATTGGTTGTTAGCAAACTTTAACTTTATTCCAAAAATTAAATATTTCACGAAATTTATGCTACTGCGAAAAATGGTTGTTAGCAAACTTGAACATTATTCCAAATATTAAATAATTTACGAAATTTCTGCTACTACGAAAAATGGTTGTTAGCGAACTTAAACTTTATTCCAAAAAATCAATATTTTACGAAATTTATGCTACTACGAAAAATGGTTGTTAGCAAACTTGAACATTATTCCAAATATTAAATCATTTACGAAATTTCGGCTACTACGAAAAATGGTTGTTATCAAACTTTTTTTTTCCAAAAATTCAATAATTCACGAAATTTCTGCTACTACGAAAAATAGTTGTCAGCAAACTTGAACATTATTCTAAAAATTAAGTAATTTACGAAGTTTCTGCTAATACGAAAAATTGTTGTTAGCAAACTTAAACATTATTCCAAATATTAAATAATTTACGAAATATCTGCTAACTATAAAAATAAAATATATTAAAATAAAATATAATTAAATTAAATTAAATTCAATAAAATAAAATAAAATAAAATGAAATGAAATAAAATAAAATAAAATACCATAAAATAAAATAACATAAAATTAAATTAAATTAAATACTATGCAACAAAAATCTCACGTTGCTGGGCAACGGGCTTACAGCTAGTAATAATTAATAGTGTATCAGCCGTTTAAAAAAAATATATCAAAGATTGAAAATAAAAGTTTAAATGTTTTAATTCGGCTCGTATTTTCCCGTTCAGTATTTATATTACATAGGTCAGAATTTATATTAAATGGTCATAATATATAGGTCAGTGTCAATAGTCATAATTTAAATGAAATTAAAAAGAAACTAACCTAACCTAACCAAAATGGTTATAAAATATTCTAACCGTATAATATTTTTATTCTGACCAAAAATTGATTATAATTCTGAACATTTAATTTGTTCCATTTCAATTCTAGCATTTGATCTCTGGACTACTTAACTAAATTGACAAGTCGTGTCAAACATCATTTTTGCTACGAGACCTTCAATATTAAAACTATTGTTTTCTCTACTCCAGAGGTTTTAAAATATTATACTATTTATCACAGTATCAATAGTACAGTACGGCTCTGTTTATCATATAATCACATTGCCAATTCACCCCTTGTCTGTCAGAGACAAAAAAAAATCATAGAACAGCAAACTTTTGAATGTTTCGAATGAATTGAATTGAAATTTCTTAAACCACCGTTAAACGAAAGTATTAATTACATACTATTCAATGTCGTGACTTCAATATTCATTTTTTTCAATTGATTTTAACCTTATGTTGACGAACGTAGTAAAAAAAATCGTGACCATGAGATACGATCAATGGCTTCAAGTTTATACGCATGTAGTTCCAAAATTAGGGGGTCATTGTTGTTCTATTGGCAGCCCGCAATGAGCGATGTGTATAGATTTCCGAAATCGCCAATTAAAATGTAACGGCATTGCTGTCGTCACACGCGATTCGAAGCCGAGATGGAACCTTATTTTATCATGGACAGCAGTTATATATTTAATTGATTGTGTGGTCAGTAAATGGCGGGCGCGATTTCGACGTAGACGTGATGGTGTCAATTATAGAGTAATTCTATTCAATCTGCAGGCGGATGGATTGTACATAAACATAACGCGTGATGCGTCAAGAAGTAATCTACCAAGATAACCACAGCTGGTGTTGTGACATTCGGGTCAAATATTATATTTCCTGGTTTGAGGTTTTTTTAAGACGAAATCTACATGAAAAAATCTTTTGGATACCGGTGGGCTCCTAACAGGTCTTTGATGTAAAACAAGTAATCATTCTGATCTATTGAAACTGATAATAATAAAATCGCGTCTTTATTATGAAAAAAATCCGCTTGTACCCACTCTTTGCTCTATGTAAACAGTTTACATTTTTTTTTATTATAATGTCATTGAAATGGTCCCTGATTTATACTATTGGTAAAATACTATGACCACACTTCCAAGTTCCATCTAAATTAATTTAAAAAAATACCAAAAAAAGGAACATCGTAACTTTCACGAAGATTGCCAATTAATTTATTGAGAAACCGACGATATTACGTTTTTAAAGGTGAGACCAACGGTCTATGGCGACATCTATATTTAAGACAAATTGTTAAGTGACAAATACCAGCTTAATTACATTTTCAAACATCCCAATTGATAAAGGTCTTCCTTGTTATACTGTTCCACTAATATTGTACTGTACATAAAAAAAACAAGGAGCCTGTGGCGTGTTTAAACAGCGACTTCTTTATTTCTTACAGTAAATTGATAAATCTCAAACAAAAAAAAACTGTCATCAGTTACACCAAGGGGGGGGGCAAACTTTTCGGACGGATGGCCAAATTCAGGAATTCAAAATGAGCGGCGGGCCACAAGTAAAATACCATTTTTATATGTACACTATTTATCATGAAGAAAAAACAATCTAATGAGAGACATTTTTTGAAATTCAGGTGTTAATTTTGCAATTGAGCTTCTTAAAACTTGTTGTAAATGTTCATCAGTGATGTTTGATCGTAGAGTATTTATTAAGGTTCATGATTGAAAATGTTTGTTCACATATATAGGTTGATCCAAAAATAACGATTATTATATAATTAAAGATTTCGAGTGAAGGTGCTCGGTGAAATTTCAGTTTTAAATTTGAATCATTCAAATTGTGTACATTCACACAGATTTTGTCACTAACGACCCGGGTTTCGCCTTTCGGCATCTTTAGGTGTTCAAGTGCACGGATAAACTTGAACTGACGCTTAGTAAATTAATGTTTCGTGTTTATATATATATATGTGTTTATATGTGTGGGCATTCCCATGGGCTTGTCATTTTCGGCTTTAAGCTCGTTGATACATTTATTTACTATATAAACACGATAATTCGAGTTCATCCGTGCACTTGAACGGCTGAAGATGCCGAAAGGCGAAAACTGGGTCGTTAGTGACAAAATCTGTGTGAATGTACATAGTTTGAACTATTTAAATTTACCAATTATTATAGTTATTTTCAGTATCTTTTTAAAAAGGCGTTAAAAGATAAAATTATGAATCTTTTTCAAAAATATAATATTACTCGCGGGCCGCAGAAAAATACGCGGCGGGCCTCAGTTTGCCCGTGCCTGAGTAACACGAATTTTTGTAAATAAGTGACTAAACAATTGTTCTTATTAATATGTGTCGCTTGCAGACAGATTCAATCGCCCTTTAATTGAGTCATCAAGCAATCATTACATTTTCTTAACTTTACACAACATTAACTAGGTATGTAAGTTATGTGTTTTCGGGTAAGCAACTTTCTTCGTTATGCAAACTGCAGTAAAGATTCAAAATACTCGACAAATTAATGCATTCATTGTAAATAATTTGAACTATTTTAAATACAGAAAAAATTATTATGTCATATTGAAATGCCACTTAATTTGTTTTTCAATTGCTAATTTGGATTTAATTTCAACTAATTATATGAATAATTAAATAAGTACATAAAACTAATGATAAAAATATCGTGTATATAGGTTAATTTATATTCACTGACATTTTTCTTGAATAAATTTACTAAATAATCGATAGCTCTATAGCCGTAATCTATTAAAAATATATTCATAATATTAATTGCTCCATTAAGAACTTAAAAAATAATATAACATATCAACAGCAACATGTTTCGTTGACAAGAATTTTAAATTAAAAAATAATCCAAATAATGAAAGTGGAATAAAATATCTACTTATCGTAGAATTATGAATACCGTGTGGATATGACAGATGTGGCAAATAAGTGGCATGCGTCCCAAGGGATGCGATGTTTGTATTTTTTTTTTAAATTTAAAACTTTTTTCTAAATGAAAAATATTATTTATAATCAATAAATTTACAGATGAACGAAAAGCAAGAATATGTTGTTATTATATTTTCCAACCCATCCATACATTCATCCAAAGGGTGCAGAAGCGCCAAGAGTACTTTATGGCCTCATAACTTACCTTCGTACATTCTTCGCCTGCTGTGGCCCAGTTGTTTAGAGCATAGTTTCTCAACCTTTTTATGCCCGTGGCCCCCTTTTGAGTCTCAAAATTTTCCGTGGCCCCCCTATCCATAGTAATAAAATTCTCGGGGCTCAGCAAAAATGAAAAAATATACATTTATTTTTAAAAAAATACAACACAAAATTTTGTACTCAAATTATTATTTAAAAATTTAAGATTTCGACTGAAGGTGCTTGGTGGAATTTCAATAAATTTGAATCGTTCAAATTATGTAAATTCACACAGATTTTGTCACCAACGACCCGGGTTTCGCCTTTCGGCATCTTCAGGCGTTCATGTACACGGATGAACTTGAACTGACGCTTAGTAAATGAAAGTTTCGTGTTTATATAAGAAATGCCTGGATACTATATGTCGTATTTTCTTTGCTGTGGAAACTTCTTAAAGCCTTCTAAATTATTCAAATTGTTTTTCTTTCATTCCCATGTGTTTTGTATAAAATGGATATTAGTATTAGTGAAGCAAAACATATTAAGCACATGAGTTTCATATTGTCACGGGGTGATGAAAGAAATCCGTGGAAAAGATAGTCAATACTTACTTTTAGATGCAGTCATTATGGTATCCCTAAAAACCATTGGAAAATAATAGAAAAAGTATGTATAATACATACATTATTTTTGCTGCAATGTATAATTGTCCTACTGTATTATATTTGATTTAAATACAAATTTTAGTTCATTATATTTTGGGTGGCCGTGGCCCCCCTAAAGTCTGCTGTGGCTCCCCAAAACTGAAATTTTCTTCTGTGGCTCCCTTGGGACATGCTGTGGCTCCCCAGGGGGCCACATGGCTCCCGGTTGAGAAACGCTGGTTTAGAGCTTACTCTACCGATCACGCAGGTCTGGGTTCGATTCCCTATAAGATCACAGTGAATTTGAGAATTATTCAATTCAAAGTTGTGATCAAAGAATGGGTTGTTTGTGATGTCAATTCACACTATTTCCTCTCCTCCCATCTTTCTGATCCTTTGATAACTGGTAGCAATAGCGATTAGTTAACCACTAGCCCTGTTCCAGCCTTATACTTTTTTCCTACTACTCACTTTGAAAAAAAGTGAGGTTGAGCGACTGAGTAACAAACAGTTCTCGTAGAAAAACTTTTGTTGAGATACCTCCATTACGCCATATGCTCCACATTGGGAGCAGACATGGATTTAAAAAAACGTAACCTCGCCATATCTCGTAAAAATAACTTAAGTGCTCCATCAGTGGTTTATATGTTTTAAATTGAAAGCAGGCATGGTTTCAAAAAGACTAATTGAACAAAAACGATAATAAACATATTAGACAAATCCTAATGGCCATCACTGGACTAAGTGATTTTGTAACATTTGAAATCAATGTAATGCATCGCCTGGTGACAATCTCGTGACAGCCGAGACTTCACCAGTGGTCGATCAAGAACCGGAAAGCGTGGACGCCGTTTCCTGCCGGGCACGCACCCGTCTATATCCGTTTCCAGGTTAAGAATGCGGTTCTGTGTCTCACGGTTTGACACGTGTGTAGCAAGTTACAAGTAAACACGTAGAGAGGTACCGGTCAAGTGAATGCAGCTATTATTACTTGCTATCAATAAGGGCCGGCGAACGCGGCAAACGCGACCGTAATCCTAATTCACAGAAAACATCAAACGCCTGCGAAAATTTCCATAAATCACATACATACTAACAGATTAAAATAACAAAGTATTTTAGCTCTACAGTTTTTAATAATTTTATTCGTTGATAGCTATTTCGGCTTGCGCCATCGTCAGAACTATGTTTAAACTAATCTTTTGCTCAGCTATATATACTGGCTCTGAAGAGATACTTGTTATTTTAATCTGTTATAAATGGAGTTCTACCAAGTAAATGCCAAATCAATTAACACATACATACTTGTAACCAACACTGCCAACCAATATTGTTAACTGTCATTTTTAGGCGAAAGAAAATACATTAATTTTATACAGTTAGTATTGTACTATATACTAGCTATGTTTTTATACATACATATCGACTGTGGAAAGAAAAAAGGACGTAACCCACACATATCCAATTTTACAGGAGACACAAAAAACGTCTTTTGGTGATTTTAGGCTGAAAGCAAATTATGAAATATACACAACCCTGAAGTGGACAGTGAGTGATAAACTGGTTTTTTTATTGACTTATTCAATTTATTAATTTAATAAATTGTTCAAGAAAAGCCCCTTGTTAAATTTTACTAAGGCCGGTGAGCCCCTTGTTAATTTAAGAGAAAACAATATTCTCAGATCAAGTTAGTATATAACTGCAATTTCTGACTTATATATTATCTACGACAGATTCAGTATACACAGCAGTACATTTTTGGGCATTTACATTGATAAGTTTACGATAAATTGCATATTGTTACATATTAGAAGTGCATTAAGTAAAAATCGATTGCTTATTTAAGTATTGCATATAATTTCATCGGAGTGATAAAAAAACTCACTTCTTCTCCGGAACACCGAGCATTTCTTCGATATAAAGCGAGCCGCTTGTTAACACTTTGGCAGCCCATCTTACTATATATAAATATATAGTATCAAAAATGGTCAAAGCTAAGTTGAATTTCTACCAAGCATGCGTCACTTAAATTAACACTGCAAATTAAAAGTCTCTCCATGGAACTTTAACATCAAATTTGAATAATTAAAACTGGGCTCACTTTCATAAATTATGTCATTAACGATCTCACTGCAGTAAAGTGCACGGACGAACTCGAACTGGCATTTAGTCAACAGTCTGTATCGTTTATATATTATAACAAAAAAAAACTTGCTAATCAGATAATATTATTGGTAAAATTCGCCTTGTTAGTGATAACGACAAAAGCTGTGGAAATACAGTGATGATTTTTAAATCAATTGGTTATCTTCAACAAAATGTTGATACAAACATAACGAAATTTTAATCAAATAAACAACTAGCGATTTTGTTTTGTAGGCATTGAAACCGTGTGTAAAAATATAAATCGACCACCTAATTTTATATGGTTTATCTTCGATCACCAGAGCATTTTATGTATGAAACATTAAGTAGAGCGCAAACGTTATATGCAAATAAAAGTAACTAGCTGTAAGCCCGTTGACCTCAACGGGGGGGATTTTTGTTGCATTTTTAAGTAGTCAGAAAATTTAGCGGCGTGAAAAATAAATTTTATAATTTTTAGAATATTTGAAATCTTTAAGTTTGCTAAAAAACATATTTCGTAGAAGAAGAAATAGATCACGGGACATATATTGACACCCCTGCAGTATTTTAATTGTAAATAATGTAAATTTTAGAATTATTGAATGTTTAAATTTGCTAACAAACATATTTCGAAGAAAAATAAATAGACCTCGGGACGTATATCGACACCCCTACACTATTTAATTGGAAATAATATAGTTTTTAGAATAATTGAAATATTTAAGTTTGCTAATAAATATATTTCGTAGAAGAAGAAATAGATCTCGGGACATATATCGGGGACATCCTTCATACATTCATACAAACAAACAAACGGACGGACCTTATCGACTATTAATATATAGATTCCAATAAAATGACATCTACTCTTTCTGCCAACAGCGTCAACCCAATCTCGAAAACAGGGCTTAGATGCTCTGCGATAAGATAACCATCGCTACTATAGTCAAACGTTTATCTTTATCCTCTCTGAAATATAGGTTGTGCGACTTATTTATTATTTATATTGACAATATTTCGTGTAAAAAATACCATTGATGACTCTATATGCGTAAAGTTTAAAATATGATTATAATGTATAATGGAAACCAAGTCGTCAGAACGATCGATGTCAAGGTCCAGAGTAGTTAGTGTAAGCGAGGAAATTGAAAGGAAATTTGTAAGCAGCAATAGATGCTTATATGGATGAACAATTTAAATGCTCGTGTAAGTAAAAAGTATATTTCGTTTCATTTCATACTTATACTGACAATCAATAAAAACAACAAAGTAAAAATTAAAACCTCTTCCGATAGTAAAACCTATAAAGGTGATAAGAGACCGTTCAAAACCTTTGTCTTCCGTTGAATTGCAACTTTATTTGTACTAGTTTTTTTTTTTTAAATAATACTATGCGTTCAATGATTACATTGTTTTTTACAGCAACTTTCTAAGTAAGTTTTGTATCCGTTAACTGTCGCCTTCTATTCTTTCAACTAGCTTTTATCAGATGGAATGTTTTTTTTTATTTGTTACATTTTATATTAATGTGAAATTAATATCAGTAAAAAAAATCGACATTTCATCACGATCGACCGAGCGGTCTGCCGCAACCAAGAGAGACGTCATCACTGCACAGGTGTTTTCAATTACCTTGCAATAGGAATTCTTCGATAGATTAAAAAAACGTGTAAACAATGATTATTGAAATATGTTTCTAAGCGAAGAATTAAATTCGCTCGTCACATAGCGAAATCATATTTTTCTCTAATCGCCTTGTGTATAATAAAAATAACAAGCCGTAACATTTATATTGGCGAGTTGAAATTCATAGACAGTTTTGTATTTTTAATTCGGGGCTTTAAAGATTTTGATTTTGAACTAGCTAATACAATTTCGCTCCTCTCGAAATTAAAATTGACATTATAAACTAGCTAAGCCAGTGGTTTCCAATCTTATTGTTGCTACGCCTCCCTTTGAAAAAAAAATCTTCGCGCCTCCCCATCCTTTATTTCATATAGCAATAAAGACACGTTTTAAAGTGTAAATAAATATTTTGGACTGTTCGCGCCTCCTTGGCAATAGTCCCGCCTCCCAGGTTGGAAACCGCTGAGCTAAGCCATTCATTACTCTGGAAGGACACAACGAGCTGAAAATAGTCATTTTAAATAGCACAGAGTACCTACTAGAGGTCTGCACGGGCCGGTTTCGGGCAGGTAAGCGCAATTGAGATTCGGGCTCGGGCCGGGCCCGGGTAAGGAATTTATTCTTCAGAAAAATACTTCTGATTATGTTCGTGTCATAAGTCAGCCATGATGATTTTAATTATTACCAGTTCTTTAGAGAATCGTAAATTTGTAAAAAACGGGGTTTTTCGGTCTGTAGAGTATAAATCTGGGCTTCGGGTCGGGTTCGGGTAACAATTGTGGTATTAGACTCGAGCCCGGGCCGGGTCGGACCTGAATCTTTCGGGCTCGGACCGGGTAATTTTGTAAAATTTCGGCCCGTGCAGACCTCTAGTACCTACATACAATAAATTTTGTAGATTTCATGACACAAAAGCTTATTGCTTGAGTTTTTCTTCAACTGACATGTATAAGTATTTTGTGTTATATTTCAAGTACATTTATAGCGAGTGATTTATACAAAAAAAGTATTTTTTTAAATTCTCACAACCTAAATCTGATAATAAATATTATGAGCCGCTTTAAGAACATGGTTTTGCTATTCTTCCGTGCAATAAATAAATGAAGCAATTAATTTATAATTGCAGCCAATCTCATAACAGATATTAGTCATTAATTTTATTATCTTTTCATAAATTCCTAATAAAATTTATGCAATTAATTAAATTTCTTTTTTCGTTTCCATTAAATATATTGGAATCAAAATTTCTTTTTAATATTTCCTATTACTTTTTATATAAAATAAAATTCATTTTTTTGTTATTGAAATACATAAAAAATACATATGAATTGTACACATAATGTGAATGACATAGGAAAACAAATATATGTTGGTATTTCTTTTTGAGTAAATTAATGGTTTACGTACATATGTATGTTGTATTTGATAAAATAAAACCAATCTTCTCAAAGCGCTCTTTTTGACTAATGTCAATATTATAAAACAAAAAATATCAATTCAAGTAGTTGGTTTACTATCTTTCTTCATATTAAAAAAAAAATATTGGTCATTTGCATGTATAATGCATTTCAACAGCATTTACAATAGCTATAGCAGGGATGGCGAAACTATGGCACGCGTGCCCGAAGTGGCATGTTCGAGAATTTAGATGGCACGCGAACAATTTCCAAGTTCATAAAATTTATTTTTTTAAGTTTACAGAATTAAAATTTTGATTAAATAATCAGTGAATTATTAATTTATTTCGTTTTATTAGTTTTCAAATATTTTCTACGATAAACGACAATCGTTTAATTTATTTTGTTAATTTTTTTTAATGCTTGGTCACGCCATACAATCGAGAAATAATATTTGAGGATTTTTGGCACGCGGACCCAAAAAGGTTCGCCATCCCTGAGCTATAGGATCCAATGCTTAAATCTTTTCCCCCGAATGAATTCAGTAAAAAATTTCACTGTTGTTATTTGAAAAAGAGTGCAATGTTTATAAATTATTATATATAAAATATTGTTTTTATTACGAGACTAAGTATATGTCACCGGCTGTGGCCCAGTTGGTTAGAGCTTGCTCTACCGATCACGCAGGTCTGGGTACGATTCCCGGTAATATCACAGTAAATTTGATAATTATTCAATTCAATGTTGTGATCGAAGACTGGGTGTTTGTGATGTCAATTCACACAATTTTCCTCTTCTCCCATCCTTCTAATCCTTTAATAACTGGGTGTAGCAATAGCGATTAGCCAACCACTAGTCCTGTTCTAGCCTTATCCTTCTTTCCCTACTACTCACTTTGAAAACAGTGAGGTTGAGCGACTGAGTAACAAACGGTTCTTGTAGAAAAACTTCTGTTGAGATACCTCCATTAGGAGGCCATATGCTCCACATTGGGAGCGGACTCGGATTTAAAAAAAAATTAGATGTTTCGGTGAAAAAATAGTGATAAGAAAATTAATATCCATTAATTAATTTTCCAATACGTATCGAAAATGCATAAAAAAAAAACCTGCAGCATATAGAGGCACTTAATATTACGATGGTAGAAAAGTCCGTATAGAAAAAAAAAACGCAATAAATTTGTTGACAAGGTCAGCAATGTTAACATAAATGGATTAAATAATAAATTTGAATCGTTCAAACTATGTACATTCTCACAAATTTTGTCACTAACGACCCGGGTTTCGCCTTTCGGCATCTTCAGGCATTCAAGTGCACGGATGAACTTGAACTGACGCTTAGCAAATAAAAGTTTCGTGTTTATATAAGGTATGAATGCATCACTGAGTCCAAAGCCATTGCTGGCGAAAAGGATGAGCCCATGGGAATGTCAACAGATTTGTGTAGTGAGCAGTTTCAAGAATTATATAATTTGTTTGTCGGCAAAGGTTTTATGATTAAATAATATTTGCGTGACATTTGGCATAGCGCTTGTCAAATTATAGGCCAACTCGCGTTAAAATGGTTGCACCTGTGTGTTTACAATTCACATGATTGTCATAGGCATACAATTTTTACCGGCTGTGAATTTTCGTTAAATTGTTATAACCGATAATTGAACGTTTTGATAATTTGAAAAATTGCTTTATCAAAAAACTGTTGTATTGATAAACACGATAGTCTGGCTGAGTATTGTGTCTTTTAATTAACACAGTAAGCAAACAAAAAAAACTATGATCACAGTCCACTATAGTGAAACTTATGATGTCTAATTTATCGATGTCACAATTCATGAGACAAAAGACAATCGCGTTCGAATTAGTTTCACATTAGAACAACTCAAAAACGAACGTTTTAAATCTTACGACAAAAAACAAAATGTAAAAAATTCGAACGTCGAATTGAGATTGGAAAAAAGTTAAAAACATAAATGGGACGTAATAATCTGTTTGGTTCCAATTTCAAACGACGCTGGCGGCAATAACACAACGAAAGCGATTTAAATTAAGTAAAAACAATAATAAAACAATTTGAAATTGTCTACGGATTTATTGTTTTTATTTCAAAGTAAATCTCATGCGTGTCATCGTTACTTCAATATTACCCCCCCCCCCTTGAAAAATCTTGTATAAACCTTCGTATATTATATAATAAGTTAATACAGTATTGAATTTTAGTCCTTTATTTAATTGTGTACATATTATGATACAATTTCAAACATTTTCAAGTCCAATTATATAATATATATTCAACACAAAAATGAAAAATAGCCATTTTTTATTCTAGACTCGACATAAATTAACTGTATTCCATAATTTTCTATTTGCTAACTTGTTACGAGAAGTATTAAAAAAACCTTCTGTAAAATGTATCAATTGTCGCTTATGCTTACGCCGATTACGAGTTGATATGAGCTATAACTTTAGTCAATGTAAAAATTCACTAGTCAATGTATACATTGTACATTTAACTAGTTATATTTAATATGAAAGAACAAATGATTACTTTAAGTAACTACACAGACTTCGTTAAATTGTTTTCAATTTAAAAAAAATCACGTGTGCACTCTTAAGTGTTGCCAGCTACTCTCCATTGCTGCGCGTGTGCAATCACGCAGTTGATATACTTAACTGTCATCTGATATTTTATATAACCTCAAAAATTTCAACGTCTTTTCACCGATATTTTCTAACATACAAATCAGTGTTTATGTACTAAATCTGATTGATGCCACATTATGTAACGATTCCTTGATTTGGTACATACTTTGTCCCAGTACTTACTGGTAATATTAAATTTCGAATTACTCTCGACTCATCGCAGTCGTGCAATTATGCGGCGGGAGAAGACATTCAAAATTCGAAAATAAACGAGATTTTTTCTGTTACCAGTTGGAGCATTTTCGAATTTCGACGGCAAGATGGCGTCCGAAGGTCGACAGCCCGCGGCGATCAACGGAATTCCGACACAAATATGTGCGCCCGCGCTAAATCTCCCGCCATTCATCATTATGATATTATTTTCAATACACATATACACGCATCAGAGATGGCCAATCAATATTTTAACAATTACCAATTTATAGAAACCCCTGAGATCATTGAATGTTTATGCTCAGTATATCTGTCAATAAATAAGAAGACAGAATATATATTTGATGCATTGTTTTTTAAACGTTTTTATTACAAAATTCAATAGTTCATTCAAAATTGTCTTTTTATCATTATGCAATAATCTATCACAAACCCTTTAATAATGTACGCAAACTGGGATTTGATATGTTTGACTCGTATCTAACATTTTAAGAACAGGTTATTGGTCCAAACTAGGGTATCCAATTCGGGAGCCTTTTTGCGATCCCTGGATTTCGGGATTGATTAATTTTCAATCCCGGGATTGGGCACACAACGTGAAATCATGTATAATTTGAGAAAAGTTTCGGCGAGTCATTTTTTTAGCTCACCGAGAAATTTGTAATCCTCAAATCCCTATACTTTTTCCCCAAAATATCTCCGTGACCAACGTTCCCTCTAAGCCGAGGGTTAGCTGCGCGGAAATTTCAAAGGCTGCGCGGAGGCTGCGTGGAGGCTGCGCGGAACGATCAAATATTAATTGAGCAACTGTATTGTAGTGCGCGCCAACCCGGAATGAGTGCGCGGGGGCTTCCCAACTGCTGCGCGGCCGCGCACGTGCGCAGCTTAGAGGGAACGTTGTCCGTGACTCGTTTTTTTTAAGCTCTTTCAATTCCAAAATCCTATAAATTTGCCAAAAATTTCTCAATCCCGAAGTCCCGGGATCGCGACCATACCAATACCGAGATTTCGAGTTTGCAAAATTGAACGGGATCCCGGGATTGGAGACTTTAGTCCAAACCCCTTCTCAGATATTTTCATCAAATAATATAATTCGGATGAACATATAGATATCCGATGTTTTGTAATGTAAGTATAACGTTAAACTACAAATCAATATTTCAATCGTTACTTTACCGTAAAAATCCTTAGTTAATAGGGTGTACAAAATATGCAAACGTTTAAAAAATGACTTTAACCAAAATTAAAAAACGTGTCGTAAAAAATATTATATTACAAATAGAATAGTGCATTATTTACAATCTGTACATATTTATTCATTACACGTGTTTCTATTAAAGAATCTAATCTAAACAAGGCTAAAATCAATAACGACTTTACTTCGATTATGTTACAATAATTGGACATACATTTTTGTAGATAGAATTAAAATATCTTTTTAAACATCGACCGTCTTAGTATAGTCTAATACGCAATAGTATTATAATCTGTAAGAGGCTTATAATAAAAACAAAAGTATAATCCGTTTACTAAGAGTCCTATTTCACTTTCATCATAATCTTAAAATATTAAACAAAGAAAGATCAACACCACAGGATACTAAATGATTGTATTTGTGAGTATTGAATGTAATTTTAATAAGAAACAGCTTGTTTCAACGTGGTTTATTTTGTTTGAAAACCACAAACAATTGTCTACTTTTAATTGTAATATATAAAGTTTCCCAACCGTGCTTTTGTTACGTTTATTAATTATTTCGTAATGTTTTGCTCTCCAACACTGCTCCAAAAAGTAATTATTATTGGTTACAGTTCAAAACACCGACACAATTCAACAGTCAAATGTGACGGTATTCAACGACGCAAGTCACTTCATAATAACGAATTTTGTTATGCATCACAAAAAAAAGGTTGGCCTTCGCAGATTGCGATTCCAAATTTGAATTAATCGGCGGGCGATTCCCAAATCCATACGTACAAAAATCCGATTTATTTCGTTCCAATTGGCATCATAATCACAATAAAAGACGTAATAGTGATTTATTTCCTTTTACGCAAAAAGTGAACGATTAATTAAAAAAATACCATGTTTTTACGGTTAGGTTAGGTCAGTTTGCTATTAGGATCAATGAACTCATATTAATATGCAGCATCGTTACCACCATTCGACGAGACCAGGGGTGGGGAACCTTTTCTTCACTAAAGGCCGCATTTATTTTTCTGATTCGATATAAGGCCGCAGTAAACATTGACTAGAGAATCTTTGTCTGGAAACAGGAATTTACGGTCAGAATATGTCATATATACATTTACAGAATAGGCCAGAAGGCCGCACCAGAGAAACCAAAAGGCTAAAAAACATTCACTCACATACCTACCGCATGTTTTTAATATTTTTTGATTATTAAATGTTTACTTATAAAATGATATATATAGTTAAATATTTTCAAGTTACATTCGTGGTTTTCAGTGGCCTTACGGTACTGAAGCGGTTAATTTAACTAGTTATTGACGAATTAACTCGTAACTAGCGTGTTTTACGAGATATCTCGTCTGTGGCAGCCATCGAGTTAACGATATAATAATATTACGGCTCCGCAATAAAAATATGAATGGTTTAATACAGTGGTCGGCAACCAGTAGGTAAGTAGCCCGCGGGTAATTGAATTACCCACTTCGACATTTTGAGTTACCCGCCAAGAAATTATGATCATATTTTTTTTTATCAAATTACTTATTCAATAATACTAAGGAAGCCACCAATATCAATTTTACGTGTGTGCTTTGTATTTAAACATATAAATATGGTATGTAAAATATATAAATATGTATATTGTTTTCTAAAAATGATTTTTTAAAAGAATAAGTGGTAAAAAACTATTAACCAAATTTATTTTTCAAAAAAAATATTTTTTGCCCAGTCTCTCAAAAGGTTGTCGACCACTGGTTTAATATATGTATTTTTTTTGTTGATAATCACATCTTATATTTCATCAAATTTATAAGCACAGCCGTTTATTTAAAAATCGCATTTATTTTCTTTACAGCGGATGGCCTGATGTTTACAGTGCTACAAATATATACCCGTTCGTAAAATAAATATTTGTCAGTTTCGCAACTGACATTTCACGGACAATTATATTATATTCAATAACATTATAAATAATTTCAGTTCGTTAACGTAGATATTTTGTCAACAATTTATTTCAGATGTATTTCTCTTCGGTGGCAGCTAATCAGCTGTTTTTTCATTCAAATTAACTAAATATTGATTGCTTGGAGCCTGAAACCTTGAAACATATAGACAGGTAATCAATATTTAAAAAATTCTAGGAAATAACATACGAGAAGCAAACATTATATTTGGCACAGCCGTAGCTACTAAATGTGATGTAAAAATATTTATCATTTGACTGGCCTACCTAAAAAATACTGTATATCGCATAGGTTCCCAACCTTTTCCAGGTGGCGACCTCTTTTAATAAAAGCCATATGACTAGGCGACCCCCCGAGGAATTTGAAATCATCGATTTGCTATACTTTTCCCCCGGATTGTCTCCGAAAGTCCTTTTTTTTTTAGCTCACCGAGGAATTTGAAATCCTCGATTTCAAAATCGAAAAAAATTGGCGACCCCCCAGAAAACAAACCCTTCGCGACCATAATTTAGTTTTACATTAAAGAGGTAATATACAAAAACCGTAATAAATGTTCAATGATATCAATAAGTAATAAAGTGCTCATTAACTAGTTAGAAATGGATTCTCAAAATTGCCCTTCATTTCAGCTTGATTGCAACGAGCATCAACATACCTAATACCGTTGCTTTAATTTACTACTAAGTAGTACTAACTAATAGAAAACACGATAAAATTAGCTTAAAATCATAATACCCTCGATATAAATATATAAACAAAATGTATGTGGAAAATGAGTGTTTTTTTTTACTTTGAGCCTTACTCAGTAAATAATATTTGTCGCCCGCTGTGGTCTA
The DNA here is from genome assembly GCA_030503985.1 of Himalopsyche tibetana. Lineage (NCBI taxonomy): Eukaryota > Metazoa > Arthropoda > Insecta > Trichoptera > Rhyacophilidae > Himalopsyche > Himalopsyche tibetana. The sequence continues at coordinate 35,873,873 of JAPJYX010000014.1, read as the reverse complement.
CCGATCAGGTGGGTCTGGGTTCGATACCCGGAAAGGTCAACGTCAAATTGGATTTTTTCAATTTTAATTTGAGATCTAAGACATGGGTGTTTGTGAAGTTAATTTTCCTTGGGTTAATCTCTTGTGACTTACAAAAATTCTCATCGAGTATATCTCGTATGATCTTTCAACATCAATATATTTGACGCATTAGCGTAAGCTGTAATGTCAAATATTTATATCGTATTATTTATATTATGGATTAGTTTTCTTTTAATTATTAATTAGGTACATAATATAAATAGACTTCATTTTGAATAAATAAATACGTAATTGCTAAATTTAGAAACTGACCAAATGTATAGTGATTAGAGAATACTTATTTATCATTTTGGTATGATATAGTTTTACTCAATGCTTCCCAAACAGTGTTCCACAAAAACTTTCATTGTATTCGATTAAAGCAGAATTTAATGAAAAAAAAAGATTTTGGATAAAGCGACAGCAAGAATATCCGTATATAGCAAAACAAGCCTTGGTTATATTGTATTTGTTCATTTTGCGACAACGCCTACATTCCTATGTGAAACAGCAATTTCATCATTCATTTTACTAAAAAATAAACACAGAGCATGCCTTTTCACATTCAATATTAGAAGATTCCTTGCGAGTAAGCATTTCCAACGTATAATAGAACCAGATATTTATTTGTTATATAAAAACATGCAATTTCATCCATCTCTTTTAATATTAAATTTGATTAGTTCAAACAATGTAAATTCTCACAGATTTTGTCACTCACGACCCAGGTTTCGCCTTTCGGCATCTTCGGGCGTTCAAGTGCCTTTCATAAAACCTTTGCCGACAAACAAATAAATATAATTCTTAAAACTACTTACTACTCAAATCTGTGGGCATTCCCACGAGCTTATCCTTTTCACTAGCAATGGCTTTAAACTCAATCATACATTTATTTCTTATATAAACACGAAACATTCATTTACTAAGCGACAGTTCAAGTTCATCCGTGCACTTGAACGCCTGAAGATGCCGAAAGGCGAAACCCGGGTCGTTAGTGACAAAATCTGTGAGAATTTACATAGTTTTAACGATTCAAATTTGTTTTATATTTGTGTAGTTTTTATATATTTTATTTTTTAAGTATTTTCTTATTTATTGTGATAAAATATAAACATGTTTTAATAGTACATGCCAAATAAAGATTTTGACGATTAAAATATCTTTGGATTACTTTTTCAGATTCAGCGGTCCGTGTCATAAAAAAGTTTGAGAACCACTGGTACAACTGGCAGAAGATTCAATTAGATAACAAAATAAAAACACGCCTTCTAACAAATATACATATTATGGTAAAATAAACATCGTAAAAACACTAATTCCGAAAGTTAGATACAGTAATTAGGGATCTATTTAAGGAGTGCAATTATAAACAAATCTATCTAATATTTCACAGTTTATTAAAGCTACAGAAAAAATGCGGGAAATCGTTTTTAAGTTACTGTTTTCATGGATTACTTTTACGGTTATCTTCTTTTGATCGTAGTATACGAAACCTGCGCATGGGAAAATGGCCCGGCACCTCAAAGTGTACACGTGAAATTTCTCACACATACCGTAAATTAGATTGGCCAATTACCGAATTCAGGTGTTATGAAAATGTACATTTTACAATGAATTGCTTGCGACTTTCTCCTATTGTGTTATTTTAAAAATAACGCTGCAAAAGGAAAAAATATTTCAACGTCTAAAAATGTAAAAATTATTAACGGTTAGCATGATGGATGGCAATTTTTATTACACATTCGGGATAGAGATGAAAATAATATTAATTAAATTACAATACATGAGTGATCGCGAAAGAATGTATCAAATTTATAATTCGAGAGAAAGCTTTCGACCATAAATTTAGAGTTGTCAATTTTAATGGTTTAATTACAATTTATTCCGCCAGAGCGAATTTTTGAGGAAATCATCTGATGATAAGTGGCTGTATTGTTTAAGTATCAGTGGCGGTTCTAGGTACTGGGCTAGGTGGGCTAAGCCCGACCTGCATTTTTCACTCGAAACTTTATATGGCTGAATAAAAATGAACAGCAATTCGGCCGCTGAACAAAATAAATACATTTATAAGCGTAACTAACCTTTCCCAAATGAATACAATATCTTTGTTTTGATTTTCCTCTGTCAATATAAGACAATGCTATGTCTAGCTACAATAATATTCTCGATTGTGTTTTGTATTACAATTTTAAACTGAGCCGGCATAAAAAAAACAATAACCCTATAAATACTTCATAGAGAACAGGCAACGTGACGTCAGTCTGGCGACACCTACGTATTCACGACTCAGGGGCTGGATCTTTCAAGCTTTCTCTTACACTGGGGCGCAATCAAGCACGATTAGATTTTTTGTATTTGTATGTACGGAAACTTCATGAAACTCACACGACTGTGCGTCAAATTATCAAGCTTCTGTCATTCATTGGGGGCTAAATTGAATTTGCCTATGACTCACCCATACATTCAAACACAAATACCAATATCGTTGTATTGTATGAAAGTGACAGGTATTGACTCTTAGTGACAGCTCTGTATTTCTGTTTGTACTTGTTATTTCACTTTGAAAGAGACGAATTTAAGGTTATTATTTTTTTATTTCATACTTACATTAGCATTGATTTTATTATATAGTAATTTATGCTTTGCAGTAGTGTCGTAGCATTTGTTTATTTGCTTGTAGATTAATGTATAAGGTGAAGTGGAAAAATACACAATTTCGTAAATAGTATACAATGCTATACAATATTGTAGCCCACCCAAGATTTTAGTTCAGGAACCGCTACTGTTATGTATGATAAAGTTTATGATTATGTGAGATAAAAATGTTGAATTCCCGAAAAAGGTTCGAAGACATGTTCGATAGATTCAGCAGTAACCTTCATTCATCATCGAAACAAACCAAATTTGAGACGACTCCGATTCCACTCGTGTTACAAAATGTGATTCATGTTTCACCTCTTCAAGAAGCATCATCCGAGTTAACATCGCAAGTGTCACGAATAAAATAAAAATTGATTATAATTATCAAGTTATAGATTACAAAATAAATGTCGTGGTTTGTCCTTTTCTACGCGTGTAATAGGCTCTAGTTTAGGCATGTAATGTAAGTAATTACTACTATTAGAGTAAGTATCTTACCCCATCCCGTCCCTGCGTCCAGTATTTATTTATATACCTAAAAATAACATCCGCTTTCTTTTTTAATTATAAAGAAATGTATAATAAAATGTTACCATTCATGAATGAAATGGCATTGGAACAGAAGATTTTTTGTGTAAGTAATAATTCATTTATACAAATAGCCTGACATTGTTAGTTGTACATAAAAAAAAACCCATTTAATTTTATTTCGCACTTTTAGAGGTGAAATATTTTAACTAAACGACTTCGTAAATGCCTTATCAAAAACAAAACGATAAAAACGACATTAACTAAATTATACGTTATTTATGTTCCGACCATGTTGATATATTTTAAAAATATAAACGTTTTATTTGTATGTTATGCTATTTTATTTAACGATAGAGATTAGAGAATCGACCATTTCCAGTAATTTTTGCAATGATTTATGTATAAAAAAATATTATTAATTTCAATTAAATATTATATTTATTGCGACGCTTTTTTATTAAATGATATTTAGCCAATTTTATCAGTAAATTCTCTTAATAATAAATAGACTTAAATACAGTAGATAAAAAGATAATATATGTTTGGAGGTATTTATTGATTCTGTAGTCGGATTATTTTTAAAAAAATCAATACATTACTGATCATACACAAAGCTTATTATTTATATCGGGAAAATTTACTTGGTGATGGTCAGCGTCATATAAAAATTGAAAATGTATTTTATGTCGATATAGTGACCGACATCTTACACCAGGTACATTTTTTTTCTTAAAAACCATGCTTTCTGAAGTAAAATAAAACAATACTTTTCTGTGATACACAAAAGATCAACTGATATTGAGTTTACGCTGTAAAGTTTCATTACAATGAAATAAACAATAACAAAAGAAACCGAAGAAATGTTTTATTATTAATAGTTGTAATTACTTTCTAATGCGATATCATTAAAAATACACACCTTTGTTTTCGTATTTTTGAGTAGCAATTGTTTGATTTTATAAACTTTAATTATTGTACAATACAAATGCCATGTAGTACTTGAAAATCAATATAATAGGTACCTATAATTTGGTTAAAGAGAAAACGATTTTTTATCTATTACATCGAAAAAGGTAGACTTTTTCAATATTCAACGTCGAGCATTTTTTACCCTGACAAAGATATGTACTTATAATATGAAAATTGTTATTTACAAAATTGCAAAAATTCAGTAAAGTCGGTATTGCAAAAGCGAACTATTGTCATTGTTCAAGTATCTGTCTGACAACTAATATAACTGACAAGTATACAAAAAACGATTTTTTTTTATGACGTACTCGGTTTCAAAAGGCGATACATCATCACTAGCACATTAAACAGACATACGTAAGAAACTATTTTTTTTAATTAATTATAGGTGACAATTTCAAAAAAAGTAGCTTTGTTAGCTAGAATATTTTTTTCATCAATTCCGTTTTCAATCCAGAGCATACTAATCCCAAGTTTGTACATTTCTACAAAAGCGTAAAATCGGACTGTTTCTAAGTATTCGTTCGGTTTACATCCCGTTTTATTAAGGATAGGGATACGGTATGGAGTAATGAAAACATCGAGGCTACAAATTCATTCGACTATAAACGGTGTTGAACTTCTCTGGAATCACAAGAAGACCAAAAACTTTAAGCTTTTTAAAATAAAAATCCACTTTTATGAAGGTTTGGAAAAAATATATTTCATATAAAAATCCCAAAATCGATACTATATCGACTGTGGAAAAGAAAAAGGACGTAACCCTCAGTTTTTCCAAAGCAGCTTTTTTTAGATAATCACAATGAATACAACTCCACACACGTTCTATCAAAAGGATGGAAGCTGCAAATGCCAAATTAGTATCTAAATTTATCTTTTAAAAGTTTGAAAAAGATGACCTCGTAAAAAATTAAAACCAAGAAAATAGACTGAAATAAAGGTTTTTCCTAGATTTTTTTTAAATTAATATTATTTTATGTCAATTAAACACCAGTTTCTTTAGAAGTCTCCGTGCACTTCAAGGATGTCTATAATTCATAATTTGCATATGGCCCAAAATTATCCAAACACGTTTTTTGCGCCTCCTGTAAAATTTGATATGTGTGGGTTACGTCCTTTTTCCTTTCTACAGTGGATATGTATTTCCATCAGTTGACAATGCTTGTGAAGAGAGAAACCGTTTCTGATTAGTACAAAAAGTATTTTTTTATATATTAGCTTCTCCAGCAAAGGTTGACAGTGAACACCCTAAAAGTTAGAGAGATGTTTATTAACTTTTATTTAATTGTTGGCATTAGTTTATTTAACCGCACATAAATGAATACGTCCATCCATAGACGATGAATGAATGATAATTTATAGATACATATGGAAATTTAAAATCAAAACATGGCTCTCGATAATAGCACGTTATTTGTATGTCCAAATTAATAAATAATAATATATTATGGCTTGGCTGAAAATCCTATAAGGTCACGATGATAACGGGAAGTAAAATTGTTATTACATCATTAAATTTCTTTCGCTACGCACAACGGTGCATGCGTAATTTTTAAGCTGAGTCTATTTCGAAAAAGACTCATAGACAAGACGAACTTAAATTAATTTGAATGTAGAACATTTTTTTATTATGATTTCCTGTCAATAGAGGGCGAGACTAATTGAAATATAATATCTACAATCATTATCATATTTTATATTACTAAAAAACGAAATTAAATACAAGCAATGAACTGGGTAAAAATAGAGTGTTCAGATGTCAAAATATTATCGTCTGAAACGTGACGAAGACAATGGGAGAACTTAAGAGGGGCTTATAAATGTCAGTGCTGAAAATTTTCGAAAACATAATTCGATAAGGGGGTGAAATATTTCAAACTGACGAAATGTGGTATCGCGGGGAGGGGGGTTAAATATAAATCCCGAAGATCGTGTTACGTCATTCATATACGACACATAAGCAAAAATAATTATTTATGATCACTGTCAATAATATCAAATAATATATACATAATTCAAGTAATATTTAGAGAATTTTCTACATTTTGTTAGGTAATGATTTCGCCAAGCTTTTTAAAATAACGTTTATTAAATTTAAATGAAAAAGGGATCGACAGTAAAAAATTATAAAAATATTTTACTAAGCGATACAATTTGTAGTTGATTATAACAACACTAAGTTTATTTTCATTAAAATTTTTATTTCATTTAAAATTTAAAACGTTTTGCCAATTTTGGCATGAATCGGTATTTTTTTCATCATGTTTATATGATTATAATTTGGTAGCGAGAACAAACTTTTTTGTAAATATCAATCATATTGAAATCATTGCAACACAATAGAAATCGAATATCAAGAATTTACATTCACATTTAAAATTGAATAAAGCTTACGACACAACTTACCTATGCATTTAAAATTACATCCAAAACAAGGACAGCCGTTCACCGATAGAACAAATCACATACGCATAACTGTTTTCTGTTTTATCAATACTCCAAAAAACATACACACACAAATGTTAAAGATACCGAAGATTAATTTATGGTATGAAATGACAGATGCAAGGGTAAAAATGGTTCTACATTTAACATTTAAAATATTGGATTATTTTAAAACAATTCTTCATTGCCTCGCAAAAACAATGGCGATACTGTCATTTTAACAAGCACAGAATATCACTAAACAGTTTTTAGATGTCTGAAATATCTTTTTTATGTGTATTTTTAGTATAATGTTGTGCAAAGATCCAAAGTTGAGATACTAACTAATACGAAGCAAAAACTCGTCTGCTTCGCCGAATGTAAGCGTTCATTTATGAAAGAATACAGACAATAAAGTAGATAACAACACAAAAACACACTTCATTGTAGTTAAATTATGCACAGGCACTGCAAAAATCGATGAGATCGATGTTAATCAGACCAAAACGTCAATGTCTTCAGAGTTTTGTAAGCCAATAGAGATTTGTTATTGATTCAAACGAACGTTCTCATTTTAAAAAGATCCGCCACCAACTTCACTTGAAACCGAACCGATTGAATGTTGCCGTTGTCAATTTGAATAAAAATATGGCGTTCAAAATACAAATAATAGAAGATAAAACGAAATTATGACATGTTTGACCGCACATTCAAAGTCGTTGACGCACGCAACTTAGTATGCCAACTGCTGGCAGTGCTGCCTCGGACATTACTCGAGTAAAAATGGCGATTGTTTCAAGTTTGAGAGTCTCTCGTGGAAGAAAGACAGGTAAATGGCAGCGCCATCCAGGTGTGCGCGTACAAACAACATTTCTCCAGCGCTCCTAAACAAATTCTGCAGGTAAACGACACACCATTCGCAAAGCCATACAAAATTATTTACATGTCACATTTCGAAAGCACGTCGCTTAACTAAGTAGATATTTGACAATGCTTTTTATCAACAACAAAAAAATATTTGTTCTGACTGTTATCTGTATTGCGTTTCTCGTTAATGTTTTTACATATGTATTTCATTGATCATCATTTATTTTAACTTCTCAAACAAGACTGAAAGAAATTGATCTTGCACATCGTAGTTAAAATGTATCATTAAATTGATCAACAAATAAGATTATTTTGCAGTCCATACCGTAGCTATTATTAAATAAAGCAGAGCTGTGGAGTCGTTAAAAAAGACGGTTCCGACTGCGACTCCAGCTTTAAAATAAAAAAATACTCCAACTGCATTTTTTTTTTCAGTAATTTCATTTTAAACTTATATTATATATATATGTATTCCATCAGATCGTCTTCAGTCAGCCAAGCATGCAATATCAACACTATGGACTATTGTGGTTTGAATACACAACATAAAATATTTATTTTTAAAATGTTTCGAGCCTCTCGTTTTTCACGAGTCCGGCCAAAACACCGCGACTCCACGTCTCCGACTCCACAGCCCTGGAATTTAGTATAAATTGTTTTTAATTATGTCAAAAAGTAAATAAAAAAATATTGAAAGTTTTAGCCCCTTCACAAAATAGCAATTTCTGTACGTGCTCGATAGTAGGTGGACGGAACATAATCAAACAATAAATTATTGCCATGATGATGATTGGAAAGTTATCACTTAAAAATACTTTGACAATCAACGGTGGCCGCGCATATTTTGTTCTTGGAGATTCGAATTTTGTTTTTTGCTGTCCGTTTTTTTCGTTCCCCATTGTAGGTTGATAGCCATGCTGTAAATAAAATGAAGGAAAAAAAAAACCTCTGAGGAATGCAGTAAGTGTTTATTATTATTGTACCTATGTTAATATTCGTTGACTATTATTAACACATTCTACGTTGAAGAAATAATAATCAGTAAAAAAAAATATTATCATAAAACATAGTTCCAATCTATACCCACATTAAAAATAATAAGCCGATGTCTTTCAGTGATTGGATGATTACAGTATTAATATACATACAATGTTTATATAGAAGTCTTATCGACAGACATGTAAAAAAATTCTAGCTATTTTGCAGCAAGAGTTAGCTAGACAAACCGTAATTATCTAGCTTAACTATATATCAGCTTACACAGATGATCTATTGGTGGAAGACAGAACTATCGTTTTCTCATTCATCATATATATCATTGGCTTGGAGACTTTTCTTCAATTGTCGTTATCCTATATTCAAGGTTTTTTGAAGGGCTGTTAAAAATGAGGAATCTACTATAAATTTGTGTTGTTATTAATTATCATTAATATATATAAATAAATGTAATAATTGGTGCATAGCTTACTTTAGTATCTGCAGTAGAAGCCAGGTTACGCAATGGCAAGTGGGCCCCGCTATAATATGTAAAAAATAATTAATATATAAGTATTTAACATTGGTGTGGGCCTTTTTACAATCTAAAGATTATCTATATATAGAGCAAATACTGCGATAAAAATACATTGAAACATATTTTTTTCATTTATATAGAATAAGGGCCCCCTTCACGAAAGCCCCTATTTATTTTCGCCCAGGCAACCTACATTTCAAGACCTATTCTGCCAGTGAACCAAACAGTTCATATAAATAATTATATTAATAAAAACACAATAATCCTTTGTACTTCATTCCACTTTATTTAATATGTCAGGACCGGTTTCGCTCATTGTGAGCATTGTCAACTGATAAGAAATATAATTTAACAATGCTATTTATACACAACAATAGCATTGTTAAATTATATTTCTTATCAGTTGACAATGCTCGCAATGAGCGAAACCGGTCCTGACATATTAAATAAAGTGGAATGAAGTACAAAGGATTATTGTGTTTTTATTAATATAATGCCTTTCCACCAAGTATTGACAGTGAACACCCTAAAGTGATCAAAGAATTATATTTTAAAATAAAGTTAGATAACACCCCGTGTGAACAAACACATCAAAACTATTAATATACAATATATTTGTGATAAAATTATCACCACAGGTCTTAAATTAAATTGGATTTAAAGTATTCAAAAATATTATACTTATCTGATACATAAATCATACAAAAAAGCACTGTTATCTTCTGTTTACGTGATCTACGACCCGCGTAGCATTTATCAACATTGCGTAGCCATCCTTTGATTCGCTACGATAATTTCAAAAATTCTATCAGCTCTACTTTTGAATCCACTCGTTGTGTTTGAAAACATGTTCAATTACATATTCGAACATTATTTTTTTATGTTTATTTAGCATGGTCTTCATTTTTGCATCTTCGTCAAAGTTCATTGTGTCTATGGATAATCTTCCTCTTTCCTGAAAGGTCATGGATTCCTGGAGTCCAAATTGTTTTGATCATATAATGATATCTAAACAAAGAAGTTGTTAGGTTCCTAAATAATGAAATTTATTGACTGTTTTCTCAGCAATTATTCATTTAAATAATTACAATATCAAACACTATTGGCATGTTATATGATATTTATCGTTTACAATTAAGCCGTATATAATGGATTCATGTATATATTAGCATGCTATTATTAGTCTCATGAATAAATAAAGGGATCAAGAGACACGATAGGCAAAACCAGAACAGTCATAAATATCGATTACAAAATTGTAGTATGCTTAGTAAAATTTGATTAATTTTATTGATGGATTAAATCTTTATAAGTTATAAAGACAAACACAGAAAAACAACAAATTAATAAGCTACTAAATCAATGTAATTCAACTTGAAAATTTGAAATCCAATTCGCAAAGTTCAAAGCGCAAATTTTGTACAGCAATAAGTAGTTTTGTAGTAAAACAAAGCTTGTACATAATATTTATCTAATCAATATCTAAATTAACCCTCCAAGGACGAGCGTCACCATATGGTCACACAAAACACCGTTGTCTATTGATCCCACTATTCATACTTTTTCTACCTGAATATCGTTGCTTTTGCTCATATTTGATTAAGAAGGGTACGGACTACAGTTAGCCATCAGCCGTAGGAACAGGAACGGTCTCCAAAAGCACATGTGATTTTTTGAATTTCCGTTTTTTTTAATTTACTTTTTGAAACTGTTAGATATTTTTTTATAAAAACATAAAATTATTTACAGTTATTTTGCTAATATATTTGTTTTGAAATTATGTTGATCTAAAGAGGTCAAATTGTAAATATTTTTAAAAAATCACGTTTAGCTATATTTCAACCCCGAATGTTTGCAAGCCCATACGGTCACTTTTGTCCTTACTACTGTCCGTACTCAATATTACACGGTAATAAAAAGATGAGCATGACTATATAGTCATGCGGGGTTTCTATACAACGACTTTGCGTTTTTTTTTTTTTTTTAATTTTGGATAGGAATAAAAGTTATCCGTGACTTCAATATGGCTTAGAAAATATTTTTTTTATCAGAAAAAAGCTCTCGTCTCTGGAGGGTTAACTTTTGGACAGTATTTAGGATATTCACTATTTATATTAAATAAAAAATGGTTATTATTAACATAGAATAGCCAGTATTAATTATATTATTGCTCTGTATTTTAACCTCATTGTCACAAATAAAAAGCTAACGTAAACTAACTAAATCACATTTTCATAATAATGATTATTGACCAAATTTAAAATAAATAATGATTTTTTTCTGTGGGTACCAAATATTAGATTTATACTAACCATTTGCTTCATAAAATGATTTAAATACTAAGTCTAAAATATATATCAATCATAAATTCAGTCAATTTGAGAAAATGTCGAGATTGAAATACACAGCCTTTATGAGTTAAAAACTCTTAGAGGGCAATAAGAGAGAGTGAATATAACTAAAAATCAAAAAAAGTAGTCATTTGATTGATTCGCCAATTTAGGATGGGATGTTCTAAGTCAATTTAGATAACCACATATCGCCGGATAGAGCTGTATTTCCTTTTTTTAATCCTATGTTTAAATTACCTCCGGACTTAGTACTTTAGGAATGACACATGTTAACTATCATATTTCATCATGGCTTTAAATTATAATGTTTGATTAAGAAAATTATTAAGTATTATCAGCTATAAGTCATCAATGAGAGTGGATGTCTGTCAGTTTTTTTTTAATTTATCGATTAATGGCTTTTGTCAAAAGAAAATAATTACCCACAGTGACCAATACGACATTTTCAAGGATTTTTTTATTCATGTATGTGTATCTATATTTTTCGTAACATCTTATCGCTCTATATAAAAAATATTTAACACAAATATGACCTCTAAATTTTGTTTTACTGTGTCCGCTTTCAAGTGGAACTTTTGTAATTCTAACATCGCTTAATTCGACTGAAGTTTTTCAACAAGTACTTCTTGTTACACCGTTTCTAGGATCAGATGAGTCGGAAGGAATTTCAGACATCACTGACATATTTGCGTTCAAATAGAAATCCATAAATCGATTACAAGTTAATTTACGAAACTGTGCGTATTTGGGAACCCGAGGGCACACAATAAGATTGTTTATTTTTGAAAGCGAAAAGAAATAATTATAGTATCTACTTATTTTTCAAAGTATCAATAATAAATTGCTAGAAAAAAACTCGTGGGAAATTCGAAACAGATTATCACAATCAACCTAAAATTTTGATTATATTATATAAGACTATATCTAAACACCCATCAAAACTGAAATGGATGTATTTTTGATAACCAGAGAAAGTTGAAAGTGTACTACGTAGTTCACTTAGTTAAAAAAAAACACACATCAGTTGAAAATTCTCTTAATGAGCCACCGATCATAACCATAATAAATGTTGAATTTATAGAAAAGAATGTTTTGTTTTTGAATATTTTATAAATATTTTTTAAATTAGATATCTCAACATAAGTGGTTCTACGAGAACTGCTTGTTACCCAGTTGCTCAACCTCTCGTTTCAGATAGTAAGGAATGAATGGTATGGCTAGGACTGATAAACTTATCGCTCTCGCCATGCTTAAGATTGGATGGGTGGTAGGAGGAATTTCCAGATATCACATACACCCATACCTTCGAACAGATATTCATAAATCGATTGAAAAATCAATTCACTAAAACTCTCTACTAAACTATTATGTACTTAGATTGTTTCATATTATAACAAATACGAAATCCAAATCAAAGTTGACAATTAAAATACATTATTAAAAATCAAATTGAAACGATTAATAACTTTTAATACATATTTTAATCCGCGTTTCATTTTGACATGTTATGAATTTAACCTTCAAATTGACATAAACCAAATGCCATAGTTCATTTAGGAACACATTGTTAATGAAAGAAAAAAAACTAAATAACTACTTTTAGTTTGCACGGCTATAATTGAACATTCTAAATATATTTAAATGGAATGCTGCAAATGAACTTGGGCGTGATTATTAAAATAAGAATGCACGGCTTAATCGCCATTAATCACGTTTAAAAACTATTTTAAAATTAGGAACACAAAGTTGTCGTTGTTGCATGTCATTTGTTTTTAATACAATCGTGCCATGTAATAGCTAGTATTTAACAAATTAAAATTGTTTATTCAAAATTTGTTAGTAATATATTGTTTTTATTTGACTACTTGAAGAATGGCATCTAATTGTATGCCACCAAAGCCATATCATTTACCTGGGTAAGTGCCAAACGATATACAATGTGACAATGTATTTAAATAATGTTTATAGTCAAAATTAAGTTGGTTTTAATCAAATCTTGTCGCATGATTTTTTGAAAATATTTCATAAATGATCATCAATACAAATAAATAGTAAGCACTCGAAAGAAATTAATGGACACTTCTATGTGTAAAGCTTTATATTGATTTTTTTTTAAATTTTAAAATAATAATTGACATTACAGCTTACGCCAGCGATTTCCAACCTGGGAGGCGTGGACTACTCAAAAGGGAGACGCGAACAGTCCAAAATATTTACTTTCTCTTTAAAACGTGTCTTTAAAACTATATGAAATAAAGTATGGGGAGGCGCAAAGATATTTTTTTCTCCAAAGGGAGGCGCAGTAACATAAAGGTTGGAAGCCACTGGCTTACGCCAATGCGTCAAATATTTTGAAGTTGAAAGATCATACGAGATACACTCGATGAGAATTTTTGAAAGTCACATGAGATTAACTCAAGGATAATTGACTTCACAAACACCCATGTCTTAGATCTCAAATTAAAATTGAAAAAAAAACCAATTTTGACATTGACCTTACCGGGAATCGAACCCAGACCCGCCTGATCGGTAGAGCAAGCTCTTACCAACTAGACCACAGCGGGCTGTGAATTAGTATTCATTTGTTAAAACTGTTATACATTAAATAGAGGGGTGGGCTGGAGGGGGCTCAGAGGGGCTAGCGCGAGCCCCTTGTTAAATTTTACCAAGGCCGGTGAGCCCCTTGTTTAATTAAGAGAAAACAGTATTCTCAGGTTTAATTAGTGCATAACTGCAATTTCTGACTTCTATATTATCTACGACAGCTTCAGCATACACAGTATTACATTGTTGTCATTTAAATATGTTCGTTTATGGTAAATTTCATATTGTCACATATTTCAAGTGTATTAAGTAACAATCGATTGCTTATTGAAGTGTTACATATAATTGCATAGAAGTGATAAAAAAATCACACCTTCCCCAGAACACCGAGAATTGCTTTGAGATTAAGCGAGCCACTTGTTAACGTATTGGCAGCCCACCGCTGATTAAATATAATAATTTCTTTATACACTGAAAGTATTTAGTTCAACAAGAATTATAGTAATCGATTGATAGCTATTTCAGTTTCATAGCATCGTCAGAAATATCTTACGATGTCGTGAACCAAATAAATATCGACTGTGGAAAGGAAAAAGGACGTAACCCTCAGTTTTTCTAAAACAGCTTTTTTTAGATAATCACAATGTATAAAACTTGACACACGTTCTATCAAAAGGGTGGAAGCTGAAAATGCCTAATTGGTATCTAAATTTAGCTTTTAAGTTTGAAAAAGATGACCTTGTAAAAAGTTAAAACCAAGAAAAAGGACTGAAATAAAGGTTTAACCTAGACATCTTCTTTAATTAATATTAGGTAATGTCAATTTAACACCAGTTTAGAAGTCTCCGTGCACTTCAAGGTTGTGTATCATAATTTGCATATGTCCCAAAATCATCAAAACACGTTTTTTGCGCCTCCTGTAAAATTTGATATGTGTGGGTTACGTCCTTTTTCCTTTCCACAGTCGATATGTTTTAATTAATTTAACAAAAAGTTTCAAATTCAAAGTTTTATAAGTCGATTTGAAGAAATAAAAATGTAAGAAAAGAAGAAATAATTCTATTCAAAATTCTCCAAGTTTTTGTATATTAGGTGCACAATTTAACTTTTAAGAAACTTTTCACTTTGCACTCTCACTAGATTTACTCAATACCAATAGTCTACTCTGGGTCCAGATTTTACTCGTATTACCAGCAAATTGAGTACGGTTTTAAACAAAAAGTCAAACGTATTTTTGAGACAATCTGTGTAGCTCCAATGGTGACCATAATAACGCGTATCATATTTGGTATAATTTTCTTCGAAAACGTAATTAAATTCCACTAATTTGAGCTAAAATATTCACTAAGCTATCACGGATTGTAAAATAAACCATTCTTGTATTATTTAAGGCGATATTTTGAAAAAAATGGGGTTTTATTATCGATTTACTTTAGAAATATTTTAGCATGAACGTTTTTACGACCACCGTATTGTGTGAGGGTCCAAGAACAGACATCGCCCGTCTTTGGGGTAATTAATTTTACAACGTACCGACATTCCTACCCAATCGCATTATGCTAGAAGTCCTTCTTAAAAAATATAGTACCTACAGTTTGCTATTATTGGTTAAAATTTTGTTTTATATTGATTACTTCCTCGAAGTCAATGTTGGAAACAATGTAAGATCATCCCAAAAGGCTGGAATAGATAACAATATTGATGTTTAGAAATACTCGGTGTTTCTGAAAGTTTTTCATATAAATAACGTTGCCATAAGTTTTACAAAAATACAATGTCCCTTTTCATTGTATTTTATTCGAACACACTCACGCTAATCGCTCTCACTCCGTTTTGTATGATGTGATAGGTGATAGGTAAGAATTCAAAACATCATATACGTTTATGTCTCCAAACAGAAATCCATAAATCGATTGTATAAAATTAATTATTGTCCCAGTGCTGACAGCTTATAAATTTTATTAGCTGTCAGTACTGGGATTCGAACCAGTGACCTCCGTAACCAAACCCGAACATTGACCACTTGCCACGCAGCCGGCTCTTTTTACAATATTATCGTTATTTGTTTACATGGTAACAATTCGTTTTTCATTTCAAGCAAGAAGCATTTGATTATTTTTAGACATGAAATAGTTTCTCCCGTCTTCAATTAAAGCTTTTTTCTCAAAGTGGAATTCAGCTCCCGGAGTTGGATTAGATAAATTATTAAATAAATTGAAAACAATTCATGATGTAATCATGAATCAGGTCAGAACGTATACAAATATGTATCGTTAAGGAAGCGAAATGTGAAAAAAGCGAATTAATATACCCATAGTCTGACTTTGCTCAAATATGTATTTTTATTATTAAAATATATATGATGTCAAAATTATCAAATAAAAAATAAATCATCATTATAACTGTGATTTTGGAAGCTTTCTAAAGTATCATAACAGAAATTTAAAAATGACCAACATTTTTATTTACTATGTCACCATATAGTGCACTTATATCAACTGAACGCATCGTTATCACTATATTCTGTAAAAATTTGTTCAAGTGATTCATGGTAGTCAAAAATATATTTCGTTGAAATTGCTTTTTCCTTCACTTAATAAAATGATGGTCACAACACTTCATACAACTCTAACGCCCACAAGATGTGGATACAGCCTTTCCAGATAAAACAACTAACTTATTTATACAAAGCAGGTAAAGACTTCAAATATTATTAAAATCAACATATAAGGCAGCTCTCTACTGTAATTTTCATATTTAAAAAAATTATTGCATTTTTTAATCCCTTAAGTGCACTATTGTAAAATTATGCCCCGGAAATATTTCGGGAAATACCAAAAATAAAGCTTCAAAGAGACCGACTACAAAAGACATTATCCTGGAGATTGGACCGTGCTATTAGTTGTCCAGATGGTATTATCCTGGCTAATGGAGCGCAAGACGTTAACTGTGAATTCTTGGTTCTGATCTTCAATACAAATGTAAAATTGGTACAAAAAAGATAAGATTTTTTTAAGAAATACAATTTTATATTGTATACATAAAATTTATTTCAGTTAATGCGTAAGCATGATCAGCATACATTTAATATGTATTGAGTCAATAAATATAAGCTTGTGGATAATGGAATGCAGTAACTTTCCATTAAATATATCCGTGGTTAAAGTTTTTATACTTCCACGTGCCAGTATTTCTCTGAACAACTACAATTCACTATCTAAAGAATCCTGATCTAGTTTTCAATATGAAATTGAAACTTTGCAGCAATTTACGTGGAATCTCGCGTGATTTAGATTGTTTGCATTCCTCATAAGACGTCGTCAACCATTTTGCGGTATATCTAATATTTATAATACAATCGTCTACTTCTGTATTATGGAGTAATTAATATCTCTAAAAATATGAAGACAGTTATTTTCAACACCTGCATGTTTGATATAATATTTTTTATATTCACTCTTAATCAGGGATGGGCTGGAGGGGGCCCGGAGGGACTCGCGCGAGCCCCTTATTAAATTTCGGCGGGGGCGGCGATCCCCTTGTTAAGATAAGAAAATCATTCGTCTTAGATCAAATAATCACATAACTGCAATTTCTGGAGATGGTTAAATTTGAAAATTAGTTGTCCCTTCATTTTTTCATTCAGCGTTGTAGGCTTCCCAGTACGACAGCATTTTTTCGATCGATTTTTCTATTTTCTGTTCAAAGGCATGAGTGTTTGTGATGTCTTAAGATTCCCTCCCACTCTTCCGATCCTTCAATTTAACTGGGCGCTACTATTAGTTAATCACTAGTACTGTCATATCCTTATCATTCTATTCCTACTAATCTCTTTGGAAAAGAGAGGTTGAGTGGCTAAGTAACAAGCAGTTTTCGTAGAAAAATATCTTTTGTTGAGATACCTTCATTAGGAGGCCATATGCTCGAAGTAGGGAGCGGACATGGATAAAAATGGATAACGTTTACCGAGTCCCTTGTTAAGATATTGGCAGCCCACCGCTGCTCTTAATACATTATTTACTAAATCAACGCGTGCGAAGAGAGTTGGGGAAAAAAATCGGTATGAAGGTGTTGCAAATACTGTCCGGATAGTTTTATGAGCCTCACAAGTTAGGATAGACCCGTGCTCTAAAACCTGCTTAATTAATAACGTCATTGAAGCAACTGAAACAAATAAGGACATATCAGTTTTGATATTTAATAGTGACCAGACACGTGACTGTTCTTACACATCCTCTGAATAGAGAAAACTAGAATATCGATTCATATAGCAACATTATTTAGTACCTACTAGCTTCAGGCTGGTAAAGAGTGGATATAAAAATTATGCACCACTTTTTAGCATGCAATTATTTCACTTTTTGATTTGATCAGCCTGCGATAATAAGCTACGTACATATTTTATTTACACGTTTTATGATATAGTCTATGAAGTTTCTTTGAAAACTACGTATTTGTTTATATCCAATGTGCTTATTATTTTTTATCGATTGAAATGCGCTTTACCAAGACTCCCTTCTGTTTCACCTATAGCAGTGGCGGATTAAGCACTTTGGAGGCCCCAGGCGGAATACAATTTGGAGGCCCTTTTTTCGGATTGGATTTTTTCAATACCAAAATATAGGTTTTGAAAATGCAAAAATAAGGGTGTTTGGCTATGTTCGTGTGACTTCGTATATTAAGTTGACCTGCGGTATTTGAAAAATAGCTTTTGCAATACATATTCTTAATCTGATTAAAATCTGAACAAAAAGTGGATGAGAAATATAATATATAAGCTAGCTTGAGGCCCCTAAGATTCGGAGGCCCCAAGCAAGCGCCTCTTGCGCTTATGGGCTAATCCGCTACTGACCTATAGACACCCCAAAAGACCAAGAATGATTACTCATTCTAGTTAATATAGTACAATCATGATATTTATATTTTCTTTCCCCTTTTCTTAGTCTAGAATTCTGTTTATCTTTATGGTTGTGTGATAATACCCTCCAAGGACGAGCGTCACCATATGGTCACACAAAACACCGTTGTCTATTGATCCCACTATTCATACTTTTTCTACCTGAATATCGTTGCTTTTGCTCATATTTGGTTAAGAAGGGTACGGACTACAGTAAGTCATCAGCCGTAGGAACAGGAACGGTCTCCAAAAGCACATGTGATTTTTTGAATTTCCGTTTTTTTAAATTTACTTTTTGAAACTGTTAGATATTTTTTTATAAAAACATAAAATTATTTACAGTTACTTTTCTAATATATTTGTTTTGAAATTATGTTGATCTAAAGAGGTCAAATTGTAAATATTTAAAAAAAAATCACGTTTAGCTATATTTCAACCCCGAATGTTTGCAAGCCCATACGGTCAATTTTGTCCTTACTACTGTCCGTACTCAATATTACACGGCAATAAAAGGATGAGCATGACCATATAGTCATGCGGGGTTTCTATACAACGACTTTGCGTTTTTTTTTTTTTTAATTTTGGATAGGAATAAAAGTTATCCGTGACTTCAATATGGCTTAGAAAATATTTTTTTTATCGGAAAAAAGCTCTCGTCTCTGGAGGGTTAATTAACCAAGCTAGTTGCGTACTAGATGTAGCTTGTTTTAAAGAAAATATCCCTTAGCAAATTGGCATCCAATACACTGACGAACACGCACCATTCGTTTGGTACGAATGTCCGTCATCCGTTGAGGTGGAAGCAGGTCATCTGAATGGCTCACACAGCAAGTGGGTCGCGGATCGGTCTGTCGGGTGACGAGACGCGATCTTGTATCGCTTTTTTATTCAGAAAGATGACCCGCGGGCAACCGGGTAGTGCCGGCTTCACCTTACCTATCATTGTCGAGTGGACACGCTGGGAAAATACTTTTGCTATTACGAACGGTGAAAGATATTGTCAATGGCGTCATCGTCGCTTACTTTTTGCTTCCCAGTGCCGGATCGTTGATGTACGTTAGTATCCATGTGATGTGCATGGTGACTGAATTTTTTTTTGTATCCATGTCCGCTCCCAGTGTGGATCAACTGTTTGTTACTCAGTCGCTCAACCTCACTTTTTTCAAAGTGAGTAGTAGGGAATGAATGATAAGGCTAGAACAGGACTAGTGGTTGACTAATCGCTATTGCTACACCCAATTATTAAACGATCAGAAGGATTGGAGGAGAGTAAATAATGTGAATTGAAATCACAAGCACCCAGTCTTCGATCACAACTTTGAATTGAATAATTCTCAAATCCACTGTGATCTTACCAGGAATCGAACCCAGAACTGCGTGTTAGAGAAAGCTCTAACCAACTGGGCCACAGCAGGCGACAGATACTGTCCAAAAATCTAACATCAAAATAATGGATTGCATTTACGAATCAATATAGCAACATCGGTAGTTGGGTATTTCATATTAAATACTGGAATTGTAATACGAATACCGTATTACAAATATAAATAAAAATAACAATAAACATATCGGTCAATTGGGATCGCATTACCCGAAAGACCACATGATACTGTTTTTTGTATATTTCATGTTTAATACGGCAATGAATTTCTTTTATTTATTATACACGTATAGAATTTCATAAATAGCGTAAATGTATTGTTCCTTTGAATTAAAATATAATCTTTGAAAGGTTGATAAATCAATGCTGAAATCTTGATCGGATATTCATGCAAAAACTTCTCAGATTGAACGCTAATTCGAATAAAAGTAATAAATATTACGTATACCTTAATACTGTTATTTTTCATTTTCAAGCCCGGTATTTCGGTATTACAAAAACAAACAAAATATCGGGATCCTGATTTTGGAAATACCGGTATTGCAATTCATTTTTTTGGTTGTTGTTGTCTGGATGGATTCCTCATTTTCAAACCACTCACAACTGAGTACAGTAATAGTTTCGCCACCAAGCTCATTTAACCTCATTTGACTTGTAGTACGACCTGATTAGCCCCGTTTGGGTGGACGTGAGTGGACTTAAGTCCACTCAGGAGTGTCCATTTAGATTTAAGATCTTACACTTAGTGTTATTTTGGCAGTATAGCATAAGATGCTTATAAGATTCTTATTAATGTGCGGAGATTGATACTGAAAGTTAAGGTTGATTGAAACAAAAACTATTTCTATTGCATTTGATAACTTTGTGGCATCATCCTAAAAGATCCTAACTAATGAAAACTTGCCGACTAATTTCATCATTTAAGACCAATCCAGTCTTCCGTAATTCCCAAAACACTTCTGGCAATATTAGAAAGCACTTAACGCTGATATGTTACGCCCAATAATACCAACAAATCCGTAAACGTAAAGGGTGGTGGCGTACACAGTATTAAATATATTATTAATACTTGATTGGGCTACTAAATATTGTTTTTATATACTATTTAAATCTTTAATTCTCTCTGACACAGTGTTTTGTTTTCATCTGTAGTCAATAACTGCTTTCATCTATCGACCATTGTAACATAAATTATCTCGAATGAACATTTCGAAGTATTTTTTTGTCCAGTTAGCCGTTTTACCTCTTCGGGAAAATAAGTAACACAGCCTGCCTACATGCAGTGATACGTGTGGGATGATAGTGCGACGTACACATTGGGATTCGTCGATGGTTCACTTTCTGGGCCTTGCCTTGGGCTAGTGAATATTTTTGAAGGCCTCTTTATGATTTTAATGCCCAATTTTTCGATATTGAGGAAGTATCTGCGGGCGAGGTCAGTGACGTGGCTTACAGTGGGGTCAATAAGTCGCGTGTTGTTATGATTGAGTACAGCATTGTGTGAGTACTGCTGCACGCTTTGAATTATAGGGCTGAAAAATAATTATTTTTTCCACGAAAGGCAGTTCAACTGTACAACTATGTAAAACTATTATGCAAATTGTGCAATGGTGATGGAATACATTATTCTTCAATCGAGTTCAACTACGGAATGTTTCAAAAATGCAATTTTGGTACGATCATATTGTAACGAATGACGTGTAGTACCACTGCAATAAATAAATTTATTGTAGATACAAGTATTATTCTTGTGTCGAACCTTTTCTATATTTTAGATTTTTATTAAACAAAGCAGATTATTCAGTTACATATCGACTGTAGAAAGGACAAAAGACATAACCCACACATAACAAATTGTAGAAGAGACACAAAAAACGTTTTTTGATAATTTTGGGACAAAAGTAAATAATGAAATATGCACAACCATGAAGTGCACGGTGACTGATAAACTAGTTTTTGATTGACTAAGCCTAATATTAATAAATATTTTTTTAGCGGAAAACCTTTTTTTAAGTCCTTTTTCCTGGTCGCAATTTTCACAGGTCCTTAGAAGCTAAATTTAGATACTAATTCGACATTTGCAGCTTACATCCTTTTGATAGGACGTGTGTCAAGTTGTAAACATTGTGATTATCGAAAAAAGCTGTTTTGGAGAAACTGTGGTTTACGTCCTTTTTCCTTTCCACAATTAAGTAAAAACATGTACTTTATAATACTTTTTTTTCTGCAATTTCAGGTATGGAGGTCACTGTCCTGAATTTAAATACCGGATCGCGGACACATTTGGCTCGCTAACTCACAAAGTATTTCTGGATCCGTGTGTCCTTCGATCAGAGAAGCTGGTGATATCCGATAGGATCGATGATGAATATCAGGTAAACAAGCTTTATTAGATTATATTTATTGTGTCTACAGACTTTTATTTATAATTGATAAAAAAAGTTTGTTTTTATAGACAACTAGCCGGTTCCCAGCAAGCGTTGCAATGCAAGAAAGAAAGTGTTTGTGTTTTAATTGCGTTTATTGAAGTCCATGTTTTCTTTTTCTGTCTGTGTGACGTTTGACGTTTGCTGCCGATTGTCTGTGGTACGACACACGCGCCACCTACTGTAAGTTAATTGAACTATAACCATCGCGCGAGTGCAAGCGAAAAGTTGGTCAAAGTTTTATTACAATCGGATGTAAGAACAAACAAACATTAATTTTTATATATTAGATTACTAAAGTGGCTGATTAAAAGCAGGCATTTTGTCCCTGTATATTAATTTTAACTCTTCCTTGTGTCAGATAGGCATTAATGCATCTACATATATTTTGATATAATAATTATGTATGTAACATAAATAAATATCAATGCAAGAAGATTTATCCTAAAACCTGAAAATTTCCATTTGCTCAGGGACGTCCCAAAGGCATAGGCGAGTAGGCAGCTGCCCAGGGGCGGCAAATTCTAGGGAGCGCCAAATGATCACAGATTTTTTTAAATGACTAAATATTTTTTGCACGAATTTGGCTTTGAATAAGTATGATACCTCAATGTCTTCGATAAAGAAAATAACAAATCAAAAATCGATAATTATATAATGTAAGTGCGTTTTAAATTCAAATTTTTAATGGTATGTAGTCAAGGTAATAGTTATTCATGATTATTGAACGATAATATGAGCCTTTGGATCATACTTATTTGTGAGGATCTTTCTCAATAAGGTACACATATATTATGAATCACCTGAAAGTTCTAAGGAATAAGTGACAAGACATTTGTTTGAGTACGTAGTTGAGTAGAGGATTCGAACTTCTATATCTGTATATGCATTCCTAGAATAATGGGAAAAAATGGGTGCTATTATAGGGCTCTGTCTAGGAACGTCACTGCATTTGCTGTTTACTCAGAATTGTCAATCTGTTACTTACCAACTCCTCCAAGAATATTGACGATATATGAATGTTTGCTATTCTGTATTCAACAACAAAAAATATTATGATATTTATTTAATAAACTAAATAATTTATATCACTTAACACATCCATAATATAATAACAAGGGTTATCTACATGTAATATTATGTTGCCAATTTACGGTAGAGATTTGCACACAGTATTTGGTAGATTTTCCCTGCCAGGGTCACGTGTAATTAATCATAGACATACTGAAAAATTCAGCGATATTTATTCAACGAATTTTGTTTTATTTTTACCAATAGTCAATCCAATGGCAATCATGTACGATTTTAACGAAGCAATATTTTTTATTCTGAACGTTTGTATTTGATAAGGAGTTTCCTTGCGTAGATACCAAAGGCGGGTCGACATCAATTAATGCGTAATTAGCCAGAATCAGAATTTGGTCGTGGGTGAAAGTAACCAATTTATTTATGACAGGAACCTCTCTATGCCGTGTTACATTAAACGTTTCGGTGTCTACAGATGATGTGTAATGATCGTCTACTAAATTAGTTTTGTGACTTCTTGTCGGATTTCATAAATTG
Source organism: Himalopsyche tibetana (assembly GCA_030503985.1). Classification (NCBI taxonomy): domain Eukaryota; kingdom Metazoa; phylum Arthropoda; class Insecta; order Trichoptera; family Rhyacophilidae; genus Himalopsyche; species Himalopsyche tibetana. The sequence goes on along the minus strand of JAPJYX010000014.1, from coordinate 35,849,707 downwards.
ATTGAAACTAATTTTACTGTGGGCGCAATCATTTTGTTTCGTCGGATCATTTCCGAAGCAAATTTAGACTAAGATTTATATTGTAATATTCGTTTACTACATTACAAGATTTACGTACATATTTTGTCAGTGAAACTTTCATTTTTAGTATAGGTATTCACAGACAAAAACGACACTATTTAATGTACCTTATAACAGGGTTTCATAAACCTATGCCCGCGCAGCTATTTATTTGCATTATATTATACAAATTATACAATAAAAATACAATAAATAAAATAAATTTGTATTTTTTTGTGAATTTCCTAACATGCGTATTTATTTTATTGTAACAATAAAAATAATTATACTAAAATGATTTATAATAATTATAAAATATGAATGTAAACTTTACACGTTAGACATATATTTTTAAAAAATATGTTTTTTGTCCGCCATTATTTCCTTGACTCCTAAGCTGTGCACTGTCAATTATTGGTAAAAAAAGCTTTATATTGAAAAATAAAGCAATTTTGTAGTAAATCAGATCAGGACCGGTTTCGCTCGAAGCCGGTCTTGATCTTAAATGTGTTTTATATTTTACTATTTCCCTCAATGCCGAGTGCGCTCGTGAGTTTGGTTGGAAACCCCTGTCTTGGACCTTAGATTATTATATTTTCACACACTTACGCTTCCTGCACAGATTTTTTAAGCCATGTATGCTTGGGTCAAAAGTATTTGTTGAGTGAGAACCGTTTATCCGTAGTTAAACCTCTCTTCTGGAAGAATAATGAACGAACGATAGTGTTAAACGGGAAAATGCTTTTCGCTACCAAGGACACTATTTTCTGGTTGAATATAGGGTAATATTAAAACATCATACAATAATGTTGTGATCTATGCATGATTTCGTTCAGGGATTTCAAAATTATTGAGCACGGACCCGAGTAGAGTAAATGACCATTCAGTTGTGAGACCGACATAATTGGAGTAATTAATCTTTTCTACTTTTCGATATTATAAATTTTTCACATCATCTGTCGCCCTTTTTCAATGATTACCGATGACTCAATAATGCATGTCTTCATCAATTTTTCCGTATATTTATTGAAGCTACTATCTCACGGCCGACATTAGAATATTGAATACCATTGCTGTAATAAATCGTACTGCGTCAAATTGAAAAACATAATTATTTAAATCAGGAAACTGAAAAATGATTTTACTGGGATTTTTAACTTTACCTAAATCTTGGATGTTTGATTTGCAGATAAAACGTCCTTTACGCGATGATATTACGTTAGTTAATAATCGACCCCAAGTAGACTATTTGATTTATCAACACCCGATGACACCGGGATATCAAGGTAAGAAAGAATTATTACATATTTTTGGATATCAAAATATCTTGCATGTGTGCATATTTCATGTTAAATAGACAAAGATAGTTGGATGAAAAGAAACACGAGGTAAAAGATTTCAATGCACGGTAATCAAAATTTTCCAAACCTGTAATTTTGTAATTCACATTGCAATTCTTATCTCGATGCTATGTATGTGCCCACTACTAAGTCACGAACATTATTTTTTTGATAGATATTTAATAAGCTTGTTATTTTGTTATAATTGGCTACATTTCTCATGCATTATACTTTTTAAAAAGCCGATATTATTTTATTACAAGAAAAAAAATATTTTTCAAGAAATTATTTTTTAAATATTTATATTCTTGGAGAAAAATAATTATATTCAAATATCACAGTTAATTTTCTGTTTAATTACATGCCGATAAAACTATGAAACAATAATATGTTTTGTTAATTATTACACCCAAGATCCCATTCACCAGTGGCGGCTCTAGGCGGGCTTAGCCCAACCTGAAATTTTCAGTAATGTGTAAAAAAAGAATCCTAAGATGATTTATTAAAAAAAACAACGATCACTGAACAGGCGTGGTGATCTAGCGATCTAGCATAAACCTACCACAAGGATCATTTTCATATACCGTGGTAGATATTAAATAATAAGTAATAAAACTGTTGGATGTACACTGTGGAAGCCTTTATCCCGAAATGAATCAAAAACGGCTGGAGATAATGAAAATATTGAAACAAAAAACTCATCGATCGAATTGGACCGGACGGTGCGGTGCGGAGAGTAGCGTGGCGTTGCCGTTTCATAAATGATCAATTAAATAATATACAATTATTACTAATAACTAAAAAATATAATATGAAACAACAGTAGATTTTTTTTCAGAATCGAACTTTTTCAGTTCATTAAATATGCCATTCAAGCCCTAAATTCACTTTTACATTCATAAATAAATTTGTCATTTGGGTTGACATTACCAATAGTGCTTAAAGAATAAGGTAACATACCTAATATGTGTGAATATAAAATGACTTGATATCCTAATACAGATTCTTAGGCCATTTTAATTATACATTATAATCGAGGCTATTATTTGCAAGCCCGGCTAATTCCAAAATTGTTGAAACATGAACTATGGAATAGTAGATAAAAATAAATTTTGAAAGATTTTTTAGAAATCAGTCTCAAACATGACTTGATAAAATACAAAATATCATTCAAAAGTAATTTATAACTAAAAATACTTTTAAAATGTTCATTGTTTTTCAAAATGAATTTCATGTTTCATTTTTATCCATTTTGGAATGAGCCGTGTTTGTAAATAATACCCTCAATTTATAAGGGCTTCTGTTATACAGTAAAACCCCCATTTACACAATAGTCGGGACCGTGTAATTGGGGATGTGAATCTCATACAAAATTAGGGATTTGGTTTTTTTCCGCGGAAAATGCAAAACTAAGATTGCCCTTAGTTTTGCAAAAAAAAAAATAGAGGAAATATTTAGTTTTTGTAGAAGTAAATATCTCGCACACAGACAGTCGCCCCGCTATGCGTGTATAGCCTGGCACGTGTTGAATACACAAGCGCTAGCCAACATTGAACTGTATGTGCGGCACAGACGGCCGTCTCGAAGTAAAGACAATGGAACGCGACCGTGCAATTGGGGGATTTGCGGCGAATATTTCAAACCAGCGCGTAATTCTGGGTAGTGTAATTGGGGATTCTACTGTATAATGATATTATACGACAACTATGTAACAGAAGTGTGGCAGTTGAATTAAGCAACGAACGCAACGTTTATTGTTTTTGTTTTATTGCAGCCATGTTATTGCATTAGCATCCTACTGTGTCGCAAGGCTCTCCCGAAGCGTATACTGTAATATTTTTATTATTATTTATCATTTAGCTGGTTGGTGTACCAGTATGTGTGTAGCAGTAATTAAGTCGATCGGTTAGCATAATAATGTCATCCTTGCGCAACTTCCGTGACTTCTTTTGTGAAGTAATATGTGCTTTAGATTCTACACAATAAATATTGTTGACGTAACTGCTTTGAAGCTTTGTAATGTGTTTCTATGGTAAAACCAGGGTAGTTTAAGATTTAAACGGCACCAGTCAAAAAAAAAATGAGATACCACGAGTAATTAACGCATGACAGTTGTGTGAATTGTCCGAAGCTGAACTGAAAGTGAATTGCGTCCCAAATGTATATATTGCATCTACTACGGGGGAAACTAGGGTATCCAATCCCGGAGTCTTTTTCCAATCCCGGGATTTCGGGATAGATTTATTTTGAATCCCGGGATCCCGGGATTGAGATTTTCTCACCGAGGAATTTGAAATCTCCGATTTGCCAATTTCGTGTAAATTTCGAGAATTTACTCAAAATTTCTCAATCCCGAAATCCCGGGATCGCGGCCATCTCAATCCCGGCATTTCGGGATCAGAAAATTGAACGGGATCCCGGGATTGGATGCCCTAGGGAAAACCTTTGTTCTCACCAAACTTCATGGTATCGTTATGTCAAATGTGAGTTTGTCGAGCACAGATGCGTGCGTTTGTTTAATTGGGAATCTTACTTGAATGCTACACAATGTCACACACAAAAATGGCTGGGCTATGGGTGACACGGTTGTTGATTTTACTTCCAACCTTGGGGACCCTCAAAACCACACATATTCTATAAAATCCATATAATATTTTGAAATCAGTTTTAGTAATTCGAAAAATAGGACCTTCAAATTCGATTGTACGTAGGGGCCTCCAAATTGCTTAATCTGTTACTGTTCACGACTAAAATTGAACAGAGTAAATCCCCGTTCCGGTAAAAGGTAAAAAAACGTCATAAGTTCAAGAGTTTATGTCTGAAGAGCCGCATGCGGTTTGCAAGCCTTGGCTTTCCGACCCCTTGGGCTGGAATATGTGCAGCACGATACCGTCGGGAGAGCTTCAATCCTGTCGCATACAATTGATGGGATAATGGACCATGGTTTCGAGAAAGACCATCAAATATTATCTAATCTAAGCCATGTATTTGGTGGACTAACGGACGCTGGCACACTTAAAAGAAAACAAACCGAATTGCGCCTGAAGAATAATCTTAGATATCGACTGTAGAAAGGAAAAAGGACGTAACCCTCAATTTTTCAAAACAGCTTTTTTTCGATAATCACAATGTATACAACTTGATACACATTCTATCAAAAGGATGGAAGCTGAAATTGCCGAATAAGTATCTAAATTTAGCTTTTAAGTTTGAAAAAGATGACCTTGTAAAAAAATAGAACCATGAAAAAACAATGAAATAAAGGTTTTTCCGAGACAATTTCTTTAATTAATATTAGGTTATGTCAATTTTGCACCAGCTTAGAAGTATCCGTGCACTTCAAGGTTGTGTATAATTCATAATTTGCATATGTCACAAAATCATCAAAACACGTTTTTAGCGCCTCCTGTAAAATTTGATATGTGTGTGTTACGTCCTTTTTCCTTTCCACAGTCGAATTATGTATATTACTCTACGTAGCGTCTATGATTGATTATAAGGAACTATATTTCTATAAAGTACCATCATCAAAAAGTATTGCGAACAACCGATATGAAATTATAATATGTACATATACCGAATATTTATCTGCGAACGATACTAGATGGCGTAGACGCCACCACTCGCCACGGATTCACAGAAGTTATTGGGTGTATCCCGTAACACAGCAGCATTTACCGCTTTCGAATGATTGTCAGGAGTCTCTTAAGACCGTTTACCTGAGAATCGGTTGATATGATCTAAACTGTGCTGTAATAAAGGCAATTTGTATTTGAAAATATAATCTATTAAATTACGTTACGTACAATTTTATCAGTGGCGGTTCTAGGTACTGGGCTAGGTGGGCTAAGCCCGACCTGCATTTTTCACCCAAAACTTTAGATGGCTGAATAAAAATGAACAGCAATTCGGCCGCTGAACAAAATAAATACATTTATAAGCGTCACTAACCTTCCCCAAATGAATATAATATCTTTGTTTAAATTTTCCTCTATCAATATAAGACAATGGCATGTCTACCTACAATAATATTCTCGATTGTTTTTTATTACAATTTTAAGCTGAGCCGGCATACAAAAAACAATAACCCTATAAATAATTCATAGAGAACCTTCAACGTGACGTCAGTCTGGCAACACCTATGTACATGCTATTGGTCAGGGGCTACCGCTTTCCAGCCCAAAACCATAGACAATATTTCTTTACACTGGAACGCAATCTAGCACGATTCGATTTTATTTGTATTTGTATGTACGGAAACGTCATCAAACACACAGGACTGTATTTCAAATTTACTGGCTTCTGTCATTCATCGGGGGCTAAATTGGAATTAGTCCATGGCCCATACAAACATACCAATATCTTTGTATTTTATGAAAGTGACAGGTATCGAATCTCAGTGACAGTTCTGTATTGCTTTTTTTACTTGTTATTTCACTTTGAAAGAGACAAATTTAAGGTCACGTATTATTATTTCTTACTTACATTAGCATTGATTGTATTATATAGTAATTTATGCTTTGCAGTAGTGTCGTAGTATTTGTTAATTTGCTTGTAGATTAATGTATAAGATGAAGTGGAAGCATGCAAAATTTCGTAAATAGTATACAATGCTATGCTTTTCTCTAGCCCACCCAAGATTTCAGATCAGGAACCGCCACTGAATTTTATGTGTGGTTATGTGTTAAAATTTAGACATGAGTTATTATAATTTTAGAAATAATCTTTTCCTCTCGGGACCACGCGTTGATAAGCACGGCATCGAGCTATTAAGCGATGTTATTAGTGGCCAACCAAGAGTATCCAAGAGTATGGCAGATTTTAATTATTATCGCTATTCAGCGTAACGGACAACAAGTTGTGGCAAAAATTCGTGCTGCTAGTATTTTTTACATGTTACATTATTTTTTATAGGCTTAGCCTTAAAATGTAGATCATATTATTAAGTTTTTATTTCACTAGTGTTATCTGCGTGGAATTTGAAAAAAAATACTATTTGTTAAAAAAATTACAGTGTGCTTAACATGTATGATCATTTTTAAGTATTATTGTGCGTTTTTTAGTCTTGAATCTTGACTTAAGTTTGGTCAGCGCGTAAAAAGTATGCCGTAGTTTCGTGACAACATAGTAACGCTTTCATATTCTTTTATGGATTCGTCTAATATTGTGTCAATCAGTGGCGTAGCTAGAAATTTGGGGCCTTAATGGAAAGGTCACGCAAGACTCCTCGCGCTATTTAACTCTGCTGTGAGATGAGGATGGTGTCAATACAATGCCATTCAAAACTATTTAGTAAAACATAATAATTATTTAATAACACCTATATTTACATCTGAAGGATTCGTACCAAGAATAAACGGTCAACATGGACAAAGATTTACTGTGTCAGTGACGGAGGCCATGTCTCAACACGAAAGACTTGCAATACAGCAAAGGAGAGCATGCAAACAATTGGAGTTCTCTGCAGACCGATCCACGGACCCTAAAAATTTTGATGGCAAAGAAATGGTAAAATTTAAATCTTTTGTGTTGTTTTAAATATTATTTATGAAACTATTTAATTTTTACTGGAAAACACACTTATTGCCTATCTAATCTACGAACTTGTTGATTTTAACGAAGGTTCCGATATCAAAATATCGTATGCCACTTTTTCGAGTTCGTCCAGAATGTGCGGGGATTTTGAGAAACTTGCCAATAGACGAACCAAATGAAACACCTGCTAGGCATTCTACGCGACCTTATTTTCTAACGAAACAGTTGGCGAATTTTGACAATGATGGTACCTATTTATTTGATTATTATATTTCAATATTTTTCTTAAAAATATTACAAAAATTATCTAGCAAAAAATAAAACTGTATAAACTTTATTATGCACAAAAAGTCAATGGTAAAACAATGACTAGTCGTATTTTTTTTGTCTTAATACTTTCATATATTTTTTTATTAAAGATATTTTTAAGCTTCTACCTAATGGCCTTTTGAAAAATCAAAAAACATTTGATCATCAAAAAAAGCTAGAATACTTGGATACATTTCATGACATACCAGAACATAAAATAAGCGCACGAAAAGCCCCAGCTGATATGATAAGGTAGATTTCAATTATTTTATCAAATAGTTTTTTTCTTTTCAGATATCACTTTATTTTATTTATCAGCTTAAAAACTCTACAGCTTTTTTTTATGTAATTGTTCAACTGGTAACCTGCTGGCAACACCACTTGTATCTGTCATTCACCACATTGTTTAATTTAGTGTAATTATTCTGCGTTGTGTCATTTTAATTTAAAAAAATAGTAAAAACAAAAATCGCTGTCACTGTTAACAACTTAAAATGACGAAAAAAGATCCGCATCCAGGTCTGAGCCGTGAAGAAAAAACTGTAATCGTTATTGGAGAAATAATCCAAGAACTTTTAGCAGCACAGAGAGATGGGAAAGACTTGAATCTTAACAGCGCTAAGTCTAGAATATCTTCAAAACACGGCTTGGACAGTTCCCCTCGGCTTGTCGACATAATCGCAGCAGTTCCTGCTGATGCGAAAAAAGCGTTGCTACCTAAACTTCTCGCAAAACCGATTCGAACTGCATCTGGAGTGGCGGTCGTTGCAGTGATGTGCAAACCCCATAGGTGTCCCCATATTAATATGACGGGAAACGTTTGCGTCTATTGTCCTGGCGGTCCAGATTCTGATTTCGAATATTCTACGCAGAGCTATACAGGCTACGAGCCTACGTCTATGCGAGCTATACGCGCTCGTTATGATCCTTATTTGCAAACGAGACATAGGGTGGAGCAATTGCGGCAATTAGGGCACAGCGTTGACAAGGTTGAATTTATTGTCATGGGAGGAACGTTTATGTGCTTGTCTGAGGAATACAGGGACTTCTTTATAAGGTTGGTTAATCTGTGTATTATACTCACTAATATTATTTGAATTTTTAAACATAGAACAGAAGTATAGTGTTCATTTTTGTTTTAGAAATCTCCATGACGCCTTGTCAGGCCATACATCTTCAAGTGTGGCAGAAGCTGTGAAATACTCTGAAAAATCTAAAGTTAAATGTATAGGTATAACTATAGAAACAAGACCGGATTATTGTCTCAAAAGGCATCTGTCGGATATGCTGCTGTATGGCTGCACTCGGTAAATAAAATATGTAGATTTTAATTATTTTCATAGTAATTTTTGGTGTAATGTCTTTATTTAGCTCAAAAATCTTTTATCGAATAATACCTTCTTCCTTCTTAAAAGGAGGGATACTTTCGTTTATTTTTATATAAGTTCATATATACACTTCGAAGCAATTAAAAAATGGATTAAATCGCAAATTTCACTGACAATCGTGACTATGTAAATTTCTGCGGTATTGATGAGCACTGTTCCGGGTGGATTTGTTTTGGCGGTAATATCGCAGTGGTTTTGTCAGGGTGTTGCTTAGGTTGCTTGCTTTTCAAAATTATGAAATATTCCAGTTTTAATGAAATGTACACCTATAGGGATAAAGATTGTTGAAAATAAAGTACAATATATCATAACTTAAAAAATCTAGGTACACCCGTATGTCATTAAGCATGCGATATACATAATTTGTAATATTATCAGAACCAGTTTCGCTAAACACTAAAATCATGCCATATTTTTTTTAAATCTTCATCAAAGTGTTTTGCTTCTTTGACGTTTCGATACATAACTTTACTTATTATAAAACTCATAGCTTTTAATATATGGATGAACTAGAGCTTTTATTTAATTTCAGGTTAGAGATTGGGGTTCAATCAGTGTATGAAGATATTGCTCGAGACACAAACAGAGGACACACTGTCAGGGCTGTTTGTGAGAGTTTTCAAATGGCAAAAGACGCTGGATTCAAAGTAAATATTGACAACATACAATATTATTAATTAAACATATGAGATTTTATAGTGTCCACATAGTCTTGATATTCATTACAGGTTGTTGCACACATGATGCCTGATCTGCCCAACGTTGACTTTGAGCGTGATGTTGAACAATTTATGGAGTTCTTTGAAAACCCCGCTTTCAGAGCTGATGGTCTCAAAATTTATCCAACTCTTGTAATTAGAGGTACAGGGCTGTATGAGTTATGGAAGACTGGAAGGTATAAGAGCTATCCTCCTTCCACGCTTGTTGATCTAATTGCAAGAGTATTAGCACTGGTACCACCGTGGACCAGGGTTTACAGGTTTGTCCATTTGATTTTTCAGTAAGATCATGAATTACCAATGACAGGTTCAAACCTATGTATTCTATTCTGTGTGAGACATTTTTCCTTTTTCTATGACGTGTCTTCCGACACTTATTAATTTAAAAGGTGAATAATTCATACAAAATCAACAAATCTATCGAATTTATTTTCAGACAATGTTTTTCATTTCAGAGTTCAACGAGATATCCCAATGCCCCTGGTCAGTTCAGGTGTTGAACACGGAAATCTAAGGGAATTGGCACTTGCCAGAATGAAAGATTTGGGAACCGACTGTAGAGATGTAAGAACCAGAGAAGTTGGAATACAAGAAATTCATAATAAAGTACGCCCATATGAGGTATGTTATCGAGTACTCAACACGTTACAAGTAAATTTTCTTGAATTTTAATGAGAACTGAATAAGTTGTATTATCTATAGTTTAAGTAATTATTTATTTTGAGCCCTTCATTATCTGAAATTATAAATAATTGTATTTTAAAATCTGTTTCCAGTTTAGTTTTATCAAAATATTCAGGCTCTAATGTCCCAAATTGTGCGCAAGCACATTGCTATTCTGTGTGTAACAGGCAGATAGATAAATCATAAAAAATTTTATTAGATCCATCAGTTATTATAAAATTAAAAATCCCAATATTAATAATATACATAATTGGATTTTCTTTCCTAGGTTGAATTGATACGCCGTGACTATGTAGCTAATGGTGGTTGGGAAACATTCTTGGCGTATGAAGATCCTCAACAGGACATTTTGGTTGGCTTATTGAGGTTAAGAAAATGCTCTGAGCAAACCTTTAGACCGGAATTGAGGCCGGGTAAAGAATTTTCACAGTGCAGTATCGTGAGAGAGTTGCATGTTTATGGCAGAGCTGTACCAGTAAGATATTTCATATAATTCTAAAAATTATAAGGTTAATGACCATAATATATTGTGAACTTTAATTGCACTTGTATTACTTTTAGGTTAATGCTCGTGATCCAACTAAGTTTCAACACCAAGGTTTTGGCCTGCTTCTAATGGAAGAAGCGGAAAGAATCGCCAAAGAAGAACACGGATCTGAAAAGATTGTCGTCATATCAGGGGTCGGCACAAGGAATTATTACACCAAAATGGGATACTATTTGGAAGGCCCTTACATGGTCAAAATGCTCAATACATGAATAAAATTATCATTGACTCCACTTTGCTTTTGATCTGCTGGAATGTTATTTAATTTTTTTATAATTGAAGCTATAAGTTTTATTGTAAATATTTATTTAAGGCAAATTTTAATAAATATCTGAGAGAAATGTTTTTATTTAATTATTTTATGTATGCCTTTATAAGAAACCTTCATTTGTAACATTCATCCTGATAATTGTTATTAAAAACTTGGGTATTTTTCTGAAATATTGTGTAATACCTTATCCATCTGTCACCTTTATTTCCCCAGCCCCGACGCTCCTTTGTTATACCAACCCAATGTTATTTACCATTCTCAAATTGGATTGATGCCTAATTATACTGGTCACATTCCGGGAGCCATTTTCAGGTATTTTACTTGTGACATGCGTAGACTAAATTTTTGAGGTGCACTTTCATAAAATAAATGTGTACACATAATATTTGTCTCATTGCAGAAAGGGAAAAACGTTTGGAAAGGACACAGTCGACGCCAAAAGATGGTTGAGATAAGAAAACTAATAAAATATAACTAATAAATATAAAAAATAAACAACATTAGGTGGACGAATAAAATTTACCATGTACAGCTATACGTCTTCAGAAACAGTATGTCCTTCAACAGTAGGCAACTTTAACCACAGCTGCAAGTGATATTTAAAAAATCCAAGTCTTCAGAATTCATTTTATATTCTGAATACCTTAGCAAGGTAAACCATTTTTTTAAATACTACTAAGGTGAATAAATCAGCCTTATAACTACTAAACCCCCTTTAGTAGGACAATTATTTGTTAATTCGATAAGAATTGTTTGCAATAACTAAATTTATTTGAAATAGAAAAAAAATCGATAGCACATTTTATTTTACTATATTATTTTCAAATAACAAGTGTATTATAAATTATTTAGCATTGATACATATTTTATAAAACATACATTTTGTTGGTAAAATTTATATAAAAATATTATATACATTTAGTTCCAAAAATAATCACATACAAATACGTAAGAAAATAATAATGCTTACAGACGGACAACAAAGCGAAATAGACTATGTGTAATATTATCAAATTACCTCTTTGTACAATGTTTTATTATACTTTCACGGAATAAATAAATAATATACCCTTTAAATATTTTTTAAAACATTTACAATTTACTTTCACTACTCCAACTGCGTAGGATATCAGCTGCTTTCTTCAGGTTTTCATCTTTCTGTAAAAAGCAGAGTACTATTATAGTAAAACATCAATCATTAAAATCTAAATACAAAAATAGCAAATAACACGTCAGTGAGGACTAAAAGTGTAAAATAAGAAATAACCAATTAAGTATTTTGACTGAGGGTGCTTGGTGGAATTTCAATATCAAATTTGAATTGTTTGAATTTTGTACTTTTCCATGAGTTTTGTCGCTAACGACCCGGGTTTCGCCTTTCGGCATCTTCAGGCATTCCAAGTGCACGGATGTACTTGAACTGACGCGTAGTATAGTAGTATTAAACATTTTCAACAACATTGTTGTACCCCTTTTAAATAATTGTCATTTTATTAATAATTCAAGCACTTGCTATCATTAAATATTTATTCAAAGGCTTAAAAACAAATCAACTCATTAATAATAGGTCGGATAAAACCCTAGATTTATTTTAAACATTCCTATTTTATTATCTGGTCATTAATATTTTCAAAAAATCCCCATAATTATAACAAACCCACTTAATTCATTGAAAATTGTATACATTCAATTTTCGCTAATTTACATTTTAATAGCCTTTTAACTTAGTGATCTACTTATATTTTTGTTTATAAACGATACAAACTGTTTACTACGCGTCAGTTCAAGTACATCCGTGCACTTGGAATGCCTGAAGATGCCGAAAGGCGAAACCCGGGTCGTTAGCGACAAAATTCATGGAAAAGTACAAAATTCAAACAATTCAAATTTAAGAAATAACCAATTTTAAACGAACTATGGACATTGTAATTTTTTCGCAATAAACAAATAATTAGTAACATTTTCCACTTTTCTGTTACCACTGCTATAAATTGAAACACTTACCTTGATGAAACAATATCTCACATAATCTTCTCCTAGATATTTATTTTCTTTGCCATAAAAAGCACTGGGAGGAATTCCTTGGAGGCCAACATTCTTTGTCATATATTTTGTGAAGCGATAATCTTTCTGCGCATCAGTTTCTTTTGATAAGTCAACTTTGTCAGCTGAAAGCGGAAATACGTGTTAAAGATTGTTGAGGTTCACACTAATATTTTACGCAAAATACAACACAGATTGGTCACCTAGAAATATCATTTGTGTACCGTTTTTGATAATACTATACTGACATAATCATAGGCAATAGATCGTTTTACTTATTCTTACATAGTTTAGTCCAGTCTGCAATCATGAAATATCCCCCTTGAGGTATGGTCGGATTCATTCCTACATCGGTAAGGAATTTCGCCATGAAATCTCTTTTAGGCTCCAGCTCTGCAGCGAGTGAGTAGAAATAGCAATCGGGTGAGTCCATACGGGCAATTTCAATCTCAAAACCTCTGGCGACAGCTTCCTAAAAGTGAACTTGTTAAAAAATGTTCTGCGAAAATTTCTAGAATATCCAATTAAATTATTTATATCAAGTCAAATCAGTTATTGACCAAGTAAGCATTTGATTACAAAGATTTTGCTGTTTCAATATTTATTTAAGCATCACACTAATTGTAATGTATATTGTTGTCATCCCCGAAGTTAGCTATTCAGTGAGCATAGGCTATTTCATCAAATGTAATAAAACACAAACCCACCTGTATGGTAGTGTTACACGTGTAAACGCAGTTCTGATGTACAGCTTGAAGATTCTTCATGAGACTATCGGGGCCGTAAGCCCAGCCGGTTTTCCATCCCGTCACCGAGAATGTTTTTCCAGCTGAACCAACTGTGATTGTTCTGTCCCACATGCCTGGCAGTGTCGCTGCATTAATGATGTAAATGGATATTAATTATATTATAATATACTACTTACACAGGTGCAATATCAGTGGTATGGATTCAAAACATTATACATATATGTGCATAACTCCTATTTATATTTTTATATATAATATCAATAGTAAAACTTTATAGAAATTATCAGATGTCTATTAAGTAGAAAATTTTGTTCCCTTCATAGTTATAGTTTCTTTTACTCGATAAATATTAAATTATAGGATAATATCCATGGCATGAATATGTTGACAACTTGATATGATACATATTTGCAAATAGTATGCACAGTTGGGTGATTTCATTATTCACCTAAAAAATAATGAAATGTACCAAAAATCACTTTTCGAGAGTATTTGAACAACTCTAAATTTTGTGCAAAGCAATGAATGAGTTATGTATCTTGCCTTTTCAATATATACACATCATGTACGGATATTATATTAGATTAGAATGTATCATTTTTCAATGGATTAGTAAAAAATAAATGATGAATGTAGTAAAAATAGTGTTTTAGCTGCTGGTAATAACAATTACAGGTTTCATAATCGAGGGTTGTGTGCAATCAAACACTGTTTCAAAAATTTTCAATACAATAAAACTTAAAAATTGCTATTTTTGAAAGTCATCTTTAATGGACCTTTTTTCAGCGCAAGTTATGAGTAGGTGACGTTGACTGCTAAATAAATAAAGGATGCGAATGCTGTTTTTATAAAATGCTATGCAATATGTAAAATAATCTTACCCATTCTGATGTGAGTGTCAGGTTTGTAGACCATCCACTCGTAAACCTCATCCGAGATGCACATAACGTTGTATTTCTTGCACAAATCAGCGATTACCTGCATCTCTTTCAAGCTGAATACTTTTCCTAACGGGTTATGAGGCGTGTTCAAGATGATCGCCTTAGTTTTATCGTTGAAGAGACCTTTAAGTTCCGCCTCATCCAAAACCCAATCGGCTGATGATATAACACCTTCTTTCTTGCTCTATAAAACATGTTTTTAGAAAATTATCAAATATCTTATCATAAAGAGATTGCAGGAAATTTTAGACGACTCATAAATATTACATTGAAATCCACTCACCGGTTTGAGGGGAATAAATCGAGGAGTGCCACCAGCCATCCTGACCATTGGATCGTAGCAGTCGAAAAATGGCTCAATGATGATGACCTCATCGCCTTTATCAACATGTCCTGAAAATCAAAATATTGCTCTTATTAGTAGTTGGCGCTTTTAACATTTTTTTATTTGGTAAATAAAGTTGATGTTGCCTCTAAGCTTACAATGGTTTATAATCCAGCAAAACTAATTTGAATCATATAAATTAAAATTGTTAGATGAATTTTATGATATTTTCTAATGTCAAGTCTACACTGCAAATATTGGATTTACATATTGAATATTGCAGATCTCTTTGAAATTTGTTTTTGTCGTAACTGGTGGTTATTCTCCGACGCTTTGGTCCTCTTCGATTTCTGGTTCAAGAGTTCAATTCCCCAAATGCACAGTTTCGTACATTAGTATTTCAATAACCTTTATAAATAAGCATCCAAAGATATTGATGTTCAATATTTTCACCCCTTTCCACCAAGTACCCAATCCAACAAGTGATTTCCTAGCCGTCTCCTTCTACTTTTACCCTTAGAAAAAGGAGGTTGAATGACTGACTAATAAATCTAGTCTCATTCAAAATCATTAATATTTCCTAGACAGCGGGTGGCCATGGTTCGAGAGATAAATTAATCTTGTGTTCGCAATTATGCTACTGTTAGAATTTGACTAAAATACATAAGTCATATTTAACACTAAAAATATCATCAGGTTAACAGCTATATTAATAATTACAGTCAACTCAAAAATATGTATTGAGAACTTACCTAATATTGCTGAAAAAAGTGCTTCATAAGCACCAGCCGTAACTAATACTTCAGTATTTGCGTTTATTTCCCTGTTGATAAGTTTTGAGTACAGTTTGGAAATTGCGTTTACTAATCTAGGGTGTCCCTGCAAATAATTAAAATAAATAAGTCTGCACATTTCTTCAGAGTAAATAACACATTGGCGGTGTTAAAATAATGACAATAAACATACAAATCCTCTTGTATATTGGTACAGCAGATGTGTATCATTTCCTGCACCAATATCCACAAGTGCTTTACCGATGTAATCAGGAGCTGCAAAATCGGGGAAGCCTTGGCCCAAATTAAGAGGTTTATATTCAGAAGCTAGTTGAATGTACTCCACCCTGGAAAATTGCACAAATTTATTAAACATTTTTTTTTTAATATACAACATAAAGGTTTTTTCATTTTACTAGTAAAAATAAAAATATGTTAGAGATAGACTTAATAACATTAATGTGATAGATTAGTTAACCACAATGTCCACAACCATAGCAGTCTTAAGTTCCAAGCAGTGCTGTAGAAAAATCAGCAAATCACGAGCGGGCCGTTAAATCCCAGCTAACAAATTGTATGGCGGTTATACGTAGATCAACTCTAAATTTCGATTTATGAGTTTATTTTTTGTTGAATATAACATGTATGTATGAAAGATTTCTTGTATGGATATTCTGTGATTCGTTGGTGTTATTAAGTTACAATTTACAATATATTAAAAGGGCCATATATGCAAATTAAGTAATGATTGTAAGAAATATAGCGAATGGTAAGAAATGCGATGTGTGCACAGTTTTAATTATATATTTACTACTTTCGATGGTTTCAGCGGTAACTTTGTGGAAGTTCATTTTAATAGAAAATTTAAATTAAATTTGATTATTCCACGTATTGTGTTACTAACTGTGACACGTGTTTCGCCTCTTTCAGAGGCATCTTCAGACTTACTATTGCAAAGTTTGCTTAAGTAATTAATACAATAGCTAAGTAGACATGCTTTGTTTTTTCAATATTGTTGAAATTGTTGAAAAAGCTTTGCTGATTAGAAAAAATAATCAAATGATTCATATTACGATGTACTTATATATATATTTTTTTATAATTGATGGAAGAAATAGTAAAACTGGATATCATAGCAATGTATTAAAATAAATGATCTCAATTCCAATTTGCTAAACAAAATATTCATGCTGAAGAATGATACCTTTACGTAAACAGGTTGAAATATCAGTAAAATTGATAGTTTTTAATGTTTATGGAAGATTCAATGGTCAATTAGCATATATTTGAATATAAAATGTTGACAAGACTGCAAAAAAATTCAAGGACAAAAATAACTTCTTAGTAGGTATTTACTAAAATATAACCTAGGAATGATTTATAAAAATGAAATTTAAATAATTTATGAAATTGTTATCGGTTATATAATTTCAAAAATGGAATGGATTTTTATCAATTCTAATGTTTTCAATGGCCAACCTATTGGGTGATTTACGCACTGATAAATTATTACGATGTAATCAAAACTTATATAAAATTGACATTGAATTTAATGAAAATATAAAGATTTTAAAGTGAAGTTATAATGTCAAGAGGTCTGTTTATAGAATGTGATAACAAGTCACCAAAATTATTATTGGAATATATTATTAAGTTCTCAGAATCACACCAGCATATTAAAAGTAAACATGCTTTTTATATTTGGTTGCAAACTCAAAAAATAGACATGTGATATTTGGATATGATATACAAATAAATTATTATAAGCCTGCTAATTTGAAGCTTATATGATTATTTCTTCGCTCAACCCTAGGAGTTGTGCGATTGCGACTTGGAAATTGAGCTCTTTTAAGAGAAAAAAACTAGCTTATTTTATAGGTCTGTATAAATATGTATCAGGTTGATAATTGTCAAACATGAATCATAAAAAATACACTGAGAAGCCAAATAACCGATGAGAGTTTAGTACTGCACCTATAATTAAAAACTACATGATATAAACTAAACTTTCCAAGAAAACGCATGCATGTTTGAATTTTTTTGCGATGCATTTGCTTCCTCTTATACTAGATTTTACTTATACACGTCCAAATGATTTTTTGTGTTATAAAGTAAAACAAATTGAATTTATGATTGTTTTTTTTAAATTTATATTACAACTAATTTGACTAGCAACTTAAGTTCAGGAAAGTATCTCGGTCATATGTTAAGTTGCGGACAACCCTTATATCCATTTGCATCTGGTTATACAAAAAATTATCAAATGTTATTGTAATGAATTAAAACATTCACTGTATTGTGTATTTAAACATGTATATGAGTTTATGTAACTGTTATATACAATTTCAGAAAAAATATTTTGAAAAAACATACACTTGCATTATGTTTTATAAAAAAAATAATTTTTTATAGACTTATAATAAACAGGATATAGAATATTATAATGAAGAAAACTGGTTTTACGTAAGTAATCAGTAGGCATACAGATTGACGAATTCTTAGTTATTAAAATGTTTCTAATATTATGCTTTTATCACTTACCAAACACTTTTTTCTCCTCCTCCAAGTCTCGCGGGTAGATCAAACTTATTTCCACTCATATTATATGCCGATGAGACACTAAAAAGTCGATTTAAATGGGGACAATCCTTTGTGAATCCAGGTACCGCTACGGTAACGCTTTTCAAGTGACGTATACTTCTAATCATCTTGAAAGTAAAATCAAAACTAGTATTATTAATTATTTTATGTAACACTGATCAATGGGAAGATACTGCACACAAATCAACGTAATATCACGGTATAACCTCAAATTCGACAACAGTATAAAATTTCCGTAATGTGTAAAATCATCACTGTAGCATAAAAAAGTTTGTAATACGCACCTACCTAGTTGTTTTTTAAGCAATTTACAATTGGCGTACTAAAAAAGTAAATATCTTATCGTATGTTGAATACAAATACAAAAACACACGAAAGAAATGACAGCTGGTGAACAAACAGTTCAGTTGTCAGTTTTATTTTGACTGAGAATCTACTCAAATTGGTCGAGTACGTATTCTGGAAAATCATCTCGACTAGGAAGCGTTCTTATCTTATCTTGTCAATTCATTCAGATAAACAAAACAGTATGTAAAACTGGTAGCGGCTATGATTCTTGTGGGTATATAAATAAGATCGAGATTATTTAACTTCCATATTCATTTTGATTTAATGATTTATACGTGAAATCGTTTAGAAAGAATTTACAAAAGAAAATTGCTACGACCTTGGCCCAATGTCGTTGAAAAAACCCTTTTTTTAGATGATATAAGATATTATACTACTGAGCTGTTAACCGAATTTCAATGAGTCAAATAATATGTTGATGTCTTCTTCGGTATTATCTAATACAGGTGCCCAACATATTTATTGATAACAAATGAAAAGGTTTATTTCTTTCTGTTTTCTCTGAATAGGATTATTAGAATATATATTATATTTACGTACAATTTAAATATATTCCCGCAAATATAGTTATTTAATGACTTTAAATTTTAAAAATATATTAAATTATATGTATAAGAATATAATCGAGTTGTAAAGACATCAATTCTATTACTACATACATACTGACCTTTCTATTTACTTCCAGTAATGTATTGAACATGAATTCATTTAACTACATATGTAGATCATATTGAAAATAGATATTTGTGATCCCAATTTCATCGGTCATCGGTCAATATTTTCAATCGGTCACTTTGGAAGACGGATATATTTTTAAGGATCTACATATGTACAATGTATCACATTACCGTAATATTGTTATATGTATTCAATTTAAAAAAGAAGCGGAATAAAAATAAAAACCTGCCAGTATATTTAATATTATAATGCCATGTAAAAAAATAGATTAAATATTGGTATTGTTACGTTTACATACCCATTCAAATAGTCCCTTAACCTTTTGATAAATAATATATTATAATTTTTGGATGAAAGCTACGTTACCAACTGTTGCGGATTACTCCATAAGCGCAGAAAGTGCGCTTTTGGGCCTTCCCAATCTAAGAGGTCTCAAAATTAGCACATACCCCATTTATTTCAAATAAGGTTTTCAATGTTTGCTATTATTTTATGTAGTTTTTCAAATAATAGGGTCTCCAAATTTTACTGTGACTGGGGCCTCCCAAGTACGTAGTAAGTTTGGTATATTTTTTTCCAATAAGTTTAAATTAAATTAAATTGTTACTTCTTAAAGTAGTTGCCAATTTTGTCAATGATTTAATGTGGAGTTTCATAGAAAACAATATTTATTTATGATGGCACTTTATTACAGCATGTTTATATTATTTAGCTACAAGCTATTTTGACAACGAATTTTATTCTTCTTAGTTATGAATTAAAAAAACGAAAGGATACGTTATGAGTCGATAATAAAGTATTTTCGCCTCATAACGATTCATTTGCATTTTTCTTATTCTCCAAACAGAAAATCATTACACTTCAATTACTTTCTTCGAAATTAGATTGTAACGTATGGCTGCGTATGGCAAACAGATTGTTCTGAACTGTCAAACGTCGTGTTTTGGCAATGGTAAACATTTAATAAATCGTATTGAAATAGGTGAAATTAAACTATGATTTTTGCTCTGCACGCATATTCTTTGTTGCGAGATACATTATACAGCACAATCAAAAAGGAAAATAGCACAATTCCAAAGAAAACCGATCACCATGAATCAAATGTACCCAGTGAAAAAATGAATTCCAGAGCGGTCTTGGATGAAGATGGTGTCAGATTTTCACCCCCGGCTTATCTACAACGCTACGGCGATGTCTGCGACAGAATACAGTCTGATACTCGTTGGGCTGGTCAAATCAATAAGGTTTGTAGGTCAATATTTAAATTAACTTTGTTTTGAAGCTTATAAACTGTTTTAAAACACATACAAAAATAGAAAAATGATGGCTGAAGGAATACCAGACATAATCACAGTAGAACCTCGATTATCCAGACTAATTGGGGATAAAGGTAGTCTGGATAAGGACAAATCCTGATACTCGTAAAAAAAACATAATTTACAGGAAAAGACATGTACAAGTACATTCAATATGAATAATTTTTATTTGCCTTAATCAAGACCGGTGTCGCTCATTGTGAGCAATGTGGAGTCAGTACAAAAAATATGTTTTCATTTTTTCAACATAATGCCTTTCCACCAAGAATTATTAGTACCTTAAAAGTGATTTAATTTTATTTGAATATCAATAAATTATGTACATTCTATTGTTTTGTAGGTAGTAGACTTTGGCTGTGCTGAGCTCTCACTGTTTACATTCTTGAAAAGAATTGGTGAGATCAATGAAGTTCTGGAAGTTGATTTTGACAGAGAGCTATTAGAGCGTCACTGCTATAAAACAAAGCCTCTACTCTACGATTATAGAATAGAAAGAACTACACCTTTGAATGTCTCGGTGAGTATTTTTAACATTTTTTACTTAACCCTTCCCTTACTATGCAAAAAAAGCACAAGCTCCTGAGCTGTGTAGTCGTTACACATCAGGCAAACGGGAGTGAATCATGACAATTATATGTAGTACTGCTGTAGTAGTGTTATATAATTGTCATGATTCACTCCCGTTTGCCTGATGTGTAACGGATACACAGCTCAGGAGCTTGTGCTTTTTTTGCATAGTAAAGGAAGGGTTAACTGATGTGTAGGTATGCAGTGGAACCTCTATCTTCCTCAACCACCCCCATATTCATCGCATTTTGATAACATTCTTAACTGAACATTAATGAAATGATGTCTACTTGGGCTAAAATGCAGAATATGGTTTGAAAAGTAGTACTAAAATGTTGTTTTAGTCAACCAAAATATAAATGCATTCAACGATAATGTGATTGACTACTTCAGTAAAGTTTTGAAAACCATGTCATTGGACAACTTTATTATTTAAATTGAGTGCTAATGAATCATTGGCAAAACAGACTTATATGATCAGAATTTGAATCACTTAATGCAGTGGTTTCCAACCTTAAGTTACCGCGCCTCCCTTTGAAGAAAAAAATATCTTCGCGCCTCCCCATCCTTTATTTCATGTAGTAATAAAGACACGTTTTAAAGAGTACACAAATATTTTGGACGATTCGCGCCTCCCTTTGCATTAGTTCACGCCTCCCAGGTTGGAAATCGCTGACTTAATGCCTTATTTGATAGCAAATCTTTTTCTAAACAATAATAACCTCCCTGCTTTTCGCTTCTGCTACTTATCATTTAATACAATAAAGATAAACTTTCTATATCATTATTTTTAAATTGTTCTACCATTTTTAGGGACTGGAAAAAGTTAATTGAATTTTGCTATTTCTTGTCGGAAAAAATAATTTTATATTCGTCACATTCCAGGAATGGAATAATCATAAATATAGAGGTTCCAATCTACTCACGTTTACTGAAAGTTCTATGACCAAGTGATTACTAATTTTCAACACCTTTATGCCAAACATTTGTCTCAATTACTATGCATAAATAAAAATAAAGTAAACTATTCATTATCTTTCGGTGTTTGGTATACCTTTTGTGTTACACTATGGTCCCATGGAACATATCTCTTGAGCGAAAATAGTCAAGTTATGTGTTATAAAATAGACCGATTCTTTTGAATATAAATATTCCCTCTTGCAGATACTTCAAGGCAGCGTAGCAGATCCTGATAAGCGACTTATTGGCTGTGATGCTGTAGTGTGCATTGAGCTGATTGAACATCTGGACCCGGCCACTCTTGATCGTTTCCCTCAAAATATATTCGGCTTCATCAAACCGCGTCTGGCTTTTGTTACAACCCCCAATGTTGAATTTAATGTACTCTTTCCAAGGCTTAAGGATGGTGGTTTCCGGCATTATGACCATAGATTTGAATGGACAAGGAATCAATTTGAGGAATGGTATGTAAATTGAGATTGATCAAATTGTAATCTTCATTAAATCATATTTTATGATATTAATATTGGATATCTGGATGCAGAAAAATTTAACAACATAATCTTTGTAGTCAAAATATATTGACATCAAATTTAATTTGATTACTTTGTTATTCTACTGATTGTGCTACAAATTTGTGACATGTGTTTCACCTCTTTGTGAAGTATCTTCAGACTTACAATTTGTTAACACAATCGCTGAAATAACAATGTTTCACAATTTTAATATACAAATGGACTTCAATTTGTGATTTACTAGACTATCCTTTTTTATTAGGAAGGAATAAACAATTATATTGTTTTAAAACATTACTATTCCTTCCCTTTTTAGGGCCAACAATATAGTGCTAAGATATCCTGATTATGAAGTAGAATTTTATGGAATTGCCGAGGGACCTGATGGCACTGAACATCTTGGATGCTGTTCACAGATGGCTTTGTTTATCAGTAAGAATTACCAAAAAGAAGAGAGTCACATTAGCATCAAAACAGCCGTTGAGTATGGTGGGTTCTATTATAAATTTATTGTGTTTTTTTATATGTTCAAATATAGGGTACGGCTGAAACAATATGCCCACATATTAAGAGATGGCCAATTAACAGCAATACACACTGATGTGAAGAATGGTACACAACCAACAGTCAAGTATTCTTTTTCTTGGACAATATTTGCTTCCCATGTGAAGCATAGGTCCACCCAGGCGCCTCCATGATGCCCTGTCATCTGCTTATCGCTTTGCTTCCTCCCATGACATGCCAGCACCCCTCAAGTCTTTCGAGTACATCCTATAATTTTACCTGACAATTTTCCTTGACAGTGGAATCCCACCGGTCGGGGATGAAAAGGCAAGCACGATAGAGGCTCTCTGGAGGCACCCACAGGAAATGAACCAGTCCAAATGTTTTTAACCTAACACTATGATATCAAAACGTCACCTAAAATATGTTGTTTGACAGAAGTAGAATAGCTTTCAAAAATACTTCAAACAGTCTATTAAAATGTGGGCGTAGCACTACACGTATATGATAGAATTCTTTCAGCGCACTTTGTTTAAATCATTTGACAGATACAAAATTTTTTATAGAAATGTAAACCTTAACAATGAATCTTTATACATTTTACAGATCCAATAGACACAGAGAATAGTGCTGTACAAATAGATTGTAATAGTCAAATACATGAACCGAAATCTTCATCAGTTAACAGCCTGTAAGTTTAAATCCCTCAATTATTTACTGACCATCTGCTACAATGTTCCATTCTAATTTGCTATGTTAGTTTTTATCGCTTTCAATTATTTTAACATATTTTAACAATAAATTATATCGTACGTGCGAAAGCAGGCATACCTAATTGGTGGTTTGCCAGGCCTGTCGAAAATTAATGAATAAAATTAATGTTGATCAGATATTTCATAGTCACTTTCATGGTGTTCACAACTGTCAATTCTCGGTGGGCAGGTATTGTAAGATGTTTTTATACAAACGATTGATTTCACAATTTTACCACAAATGATCAGGACCGATTATTTAACTGAAATTTTTTTCATTGAAAAACATTATTTGTGTTAGAAAAGGAATTAAATGTTCTAAGGTAATTTTTAATCATGTGATTTGCAGGAATCAAACTCATATGCCGTCAGATTCATCCAACGAACCAGATGTGTTGTGGGATTGTAAAAATTGGGAAAATGATTTAGATAAAGAGTATTACAAGTTAATAGCTCATCATATCTACCCATTTACGGTAATTATGAATCGTTGATATTGAATTTAGGTATCTTGCAACACTGACATGACCAAAACTAAATCAGCGTCTTCCTTTTTGGTTGCGGTGTTACGGATTCAAATCCTAGTTAGGTCACACGTTAATTGACCTTTCGATTGATTTATGGTTTTGCATTCAATGCAGGACTGTGGAGTTGTGCTGTTTTAGGTTTTAGGTGCCAGAGTCATAAAAAACAAGAGACCGACTCCTTTTCTTAAATTAAATTAAAAGACAACAAAATATTTGATTAGATATTGAATTTTAGCAGATATTAAAAAATATAGAAAGATTTTACAGCAATAATTTTATATTAAAAATGAGCTTACACAAAGTTACCGAGTTAGCGAATTTATTGCGAGGGTGATTTAAAAAACAACCTGTAAAATTTATGAATTGTTGCATACACTTTTTGGCGATAACAAATTGATATGTTCTGTATAGGTAACAGACATGGCTATTTTTTTAAAATATTTTAAATGCAGCTCTAATAGTTGCATAAATGTTTTACATTTAATTGAAATACTTATCAACCTTTTGACTTTTAGGTGGATTCCAGAAGTAGGGATCAAATAATTTTAGATGAAGCAATTTCAACCTTCAATTTATTAGTGGGCTACGATTATGATTATTTTGACGAGTCAACTGAAGAATGGAAAGTCCCTCTTGTAAGGTTATTGCCAAGACTCAATGATACCCTTGTGGATATTGAAGAATTAAGGTTAGCGTATTTTGTTTGCTTCTTTTTGAAATCTTTTACTATAACAAACATTTACAAAATACATATTTTATGATATATTTAATTGCAGGAGTGTCATTTTGAAAACAGGACGTAGGGTGAAGGGTGACTATTTAATGTTTGAAAGTGGACAATCAACTACCAGTGAAGAAGATGATTTCAATTGTTCTGTAAAAAATGATACCAACATCAATTATGAAGTAACGTATAACTTACTATTAAGTTTGTTGATGTAATAAAACGTTTGATTTCATGAAAACAAATTAGCAGCGTAAAGTAACTTGTTTATTTGATGTACATATTATATTTCTATAAAGATCGTCATAATTCCACGTCAAATATCTTGAATAGAATATTTTATCAAGAATGTACAAAAAAAAACAAAATGATTGTTGTGTATTTTATGTTTTTGTCCTGTGTAAAACAATTCTATTAAAAAGAACGGCAATAATAAAACAGAAGCATTATTTTATATTGGATGGGCTGCAGCTATTCTGGACAAGTCACTTCTGTTATCCATAAAATTGTACTTTTGTCATTAAAATAATAAAAAATTCTAATCCAATGATTAACTTTATTTGAAAAATATATGGTTAATCCTTCTCTACCTACACTTATTCCCAAACACAATAAATATAACCTGAGTATGAATGACGTAGATTTAAATTGTGCAGCATAGTTTCAATAAACTGACTTTTATTTAATCAATTAACTGTAACTGTGATATATCGAAACATAAATGTGTCAGGAAACAGTCTCTTAACAGCTTAGCGACCGTGGACGCGTATTTGAGTCTTTGAAAAACAAAGGTTGCTGGCCGGCGGACACATATATCGAATCGTATAGGCGAAGTATTTGGAAGCTAAGAAAATTGAATTTTGTAAAGATATCTCAATTTGCTTACAAATTATATTGAATTTAATAAAATTATAATGTTTGCGCAAAATTTTATTTCGCCAGGTGAAATTTTATAAAAAAAACGTGCGGTCGTTAAGCTGTTAATTTAAAAAAAAACACAAATATAATAATGCTATTTCACGTGGCTTTGTTCCCCTAATATCGTTTATTAATTGTATTTTGATATGTATGCAGCAGTGGACAAACATGTGGGCTGACGAACCTTTATGGGATGAAGAACCACCGCCTCGAGAAGCTGCAACTGATCCCCCGCCGGAAAAATGCGCCGAGTATGAATTACCTGACTGTGCTGTCGAAAATACTTCAATTCATTCGCCTAAAGTGTCACCAAATGACATTGTTCCCAATCATCAGACTGGGATTTATACTCCGCTTGAAATGTCCGAGTCGGCAATAGGAGATATCCATTTACTAGGTGCATATTTTTTTGGTTAAATCCTTTGGCATGGAATATTTAAATTGTTTTATATCACTAGGTTTTTTAATTTATTTGTTAACATCAGGTTCCAGTACGGATGATGGCTCTCTTTTAAACAGTCCGTTGGCACGCTTTTATGGTCCAAATGGAAGCTCTGCAGATGAGCAAAAGCTCTCGGATTCTGGATACCTTAAATCGCAGGTTATTTTTGAAATCTGTTTAATCTGTATATCTCTGTATCTGATTTTTGAAAATTAATTAAGAGAATTAGGTAAATTTTAGCAAAGTATTTAGTTCCACAAAAATTATATAATAGTTGATTATTTATATAATAGTAGTTATTTTTGGTACATATATCACGTTTTTGACATTTTCATAGTTTTGGCAACGGGACAATGACTAAATTGCTATAAGCTACATTTAAACAGGGTGTAGCGACAGCCATTAGCTTACCACTAGTCCTGTCCTAGCTCTATGTTTCTATCCCTACTATCATTGAAAAAGAAAGGTTGAGCAACTGAGTAACAAGTAGTTCTCATAAAAACTTCTGTTGAAACAAACTCCATCAGTAGTTCATATGCTCTACATTGGGATCGGACGTGGTTGAAAAAACTATTTTATATTATGATTTTTGGGAACTAAGTATTTTTATTACCTAATTTAAGATTTCGACTGAAATTGCTCAATATTCAATTTGAATCGTTCAAATTATGTACATTGACACAAGTTTTGTCTCTAACGACCCGGGTTTCGCCTTTCGGCATCTTCAGGTGTTCAAGTACACAGATGAACTTGAACTGTCTTCAGCTTAAATAAATATTTTACCTTTTCAAATTTTGATGCTCAATGTGAAAATAGCTCTACAGTCATTGACGAATAATTTATGATGGTAGAAAAATAAGCTTAGATACAAATATGACCTAAAGTCTTACAGATTGTTGTTAATTTTAAAGACCTTGTATAGTAATATTTAATTTAGCCGTTTTGTAGATTCATATATTATATTCCATTTTAATAATTGTAAGTGTTTTCTTAATTTACCAGCAGGACTCTCCTCAATCTCCGGTGTGTTCAGACACTTTTTCCAACGATCTGATAACCCCCGACAAAGACTATTTAGAAATGCAGTCAACAATACTTGAATGCATTCCAGAGAATCTCAACTGCCTATCATCAACCTCCAAAGATGTTACGAGACTGCGAAGAAAATCTATCGGACCAGGAATCGAATCAAAGTATCCTGAATTCAATGACGGCGCGTCATCTTCAATGTCACGTCCAAAAAGTCTGAACATGTGTACGATCAGTCCTAAGTCAGATAATGATGATTCCAAACGGCCAAACAGTGTCGGGTCATCCAGAAATCAGTCAAATCGACAAAGGTGTGATGAATTTCAGCCGTGGAGTCCGATACCTTATGAATCAAAAGATATTCAACCTAATATGATTGATATAAGTCCGGTTGATGACGGTATCGAGGATGCTCCCATGCGTCAGTTATTAGATTTGGATCCACGAAATATTGACAGAAGAGTGGCTGATGGTTTTCGGATGCCAGAGAGACTGATTCGACCTGATTTTTTGGATGTTCAAAATGTTGATTTTGCGATATTTCAAAATGGCGACCGCTTGAATAATAATTTAGATTTTGAGGGTAATAATTTTGAAGGTGGTGATGACGCTGATGAATTCCACTTTAGGGAAGGTTAGCATTTTTTTAGCAACGGTTTACCTCTTACCTGTGATCGCAATAAGACCTTGTTTTAAGCGAAATATTTTTTTTACTTTGCTTAAATTTATGGTACTTGTCTGTTTGTATATATTGTATTTGTGGTTATGTTTGCTTACACACTATGCTCGCCATATCATAGATTGCAGTTAGCACTTTTGTAGTCAATGGCGAGCACTTGTTACTCTGAAGTTTTAGACTTATTAAGTAATATATTCATGAAAGTTTTTAAAACCTGACATTAAGATATGTTGCCGATATTTTATGTCAATCTGGATGTTGTCAGGCTTTCATTGTGATTCTATATTGTTAGCCCCTGTAGCCTAGTGGTAAGTGGTTCCCTGTGAAATCAGCAGGTGCCAGCTACAATTCATGTCTAAGTCAAATATTAAATATTGTTTTTTTTTAATTTATCAATTAAGATCGAGGAAGGTATGATGTCTCTTCAAATCATAAATATAGCATGTTTATTTAAGTATCCAGCTGTCAGCTGATTTGTCTGTGATTTATTTTGATAAGTTTTCCACTGTCATCTTTTGTAGAAGATTTAATGAAAACACAAATATAAAATTTTGAATATGTAGTATTCATGTGTTTCCATTATATCTTATTTATTGTAAGGTTTAATAGCCATATAATTTGCATTTATTATTGTATGTGTTCTAAATATATTATTCTTTTTTTTAAATATATTTTCTTTGCTGAACATTTTTTGTTGTTTTTTGTTTATTTAGGCATGGCCTAGTAAAATATTTTTTTTATGATTATTTAGGTGTTGTTACCAAAATCCTGTTTTCTTAAGTTTTATGTAAGTATCACATTTAAGCTTAGGTATGCTTAATTTTTAAAAAATACACATTTTGTTATTTCTTTTCTGTCACTCTTGTATCTTTATCTATCAAATTATGAACTATATTTTGATATCATAAAACCTTAATCAATATGTTTTTAGACTAGAAAATGAGTAATCTACGGATCATCTAATCTATAGATCTATATCTGTATCAAAAAATGTTCCTCATAATCCTAGCAATTAAAGATATAGTCTAATCAAATTTAAATTGGTTCTACTTGTGAATCAATGACAATGAATTTTGGTGTATCTTTTTATATAGAAATTTGGACGTTTTGAATAGATTTTTTCTTCAGAATCTAGTCACGTAAAATATTTGAAAGGGCCGATATAATGAATTCCTGAACACTAATTAATAGCAGATATGTATGCTTTTTTATGGTAAAGTAAAAATATTTAAATTTATGAAAACAAATGTTGAAAAATGACACATTCATATTTTATAATGAGTTATGTTAAATGTGTATTACTAAAATACTTATCATTAAGATCGGGGTTTCCCAAAAAATTTCTAGAATGGAACACTTCCCAAGTCCGGAAAATATAACGGAACACTTAGCTGAATTTTTAAGATCTTTTTTAACTGAATTGCAGCGTATAAAACCTTTCCATTTTTTTTGGAATACCTACTCTGGCTCCGCGGAACGCTGGTGTCTGGGAAACCCTGATTTAGATAATCAGAGCAATAGTTTCATAAAACTGTATGTTTAGGTAACATTTTTCAAGGGGAATATATGGGAGACGATCCTGAGCTTTTAAGACTCCACCTGGATAGGCATAATGAGAACCATCTGATACTTGACCAAGAGATTGACAGATTAGTGAATGAAATAAACCATGAAATAGATCACCGAGAGATAGTTGAGGACATATTGGAGTATCGAGAAAATAATGAAGCAAATGAGAATGATGGATTCTACAAAGGGTATGTTTTTATTTTTGTTCTATTGTTTTGCATTTTCGCGTGAAACTGTACATTTATGTATTGATCACATTCAAATTTGAAGTGGTTTTCTTGAAAAATACGAGTCATATTTATATATCGTCCCATTTTTGGGTTTAATGTGTAACCATTTTCATTTTAAAAAAAACCTGATTTTAGAAAATAGTAAGGGGCAGCAAAAAATAAAGAGTTTTTTCAAAATAACTATCTGATCAAACTAAAGTAAAGACTGGTAAATTAATTTTTCCATCTGGGGCAAACGAATAGAAAATTTATTTAGCTAAAAACTAGGCACCATGCCATCATCACAACTATGACGTAATGACAAAACAGCTACTGAATAATTTACACCATTCTTGTGGAATTAAAAACATTGCCTTTTTTACATTGATAGATGGAGAAGTAAATGCCAATTTAATCAATAAATTCATTCAATTTAATGTAAAAAAAATGATCCATTTTGTTTCATTTTTATAGTTGACTACTTTTGAAATTAACGAAATCTGTTACTGCAAATTAAACCGGTAATTCACAACCTCTTAAACAATTTCCAATGATTCGCGGACTGCAGAGGCTTAAATTTGGTAGAGTTTTAAGTCATACATAGTATATGTATATGTTAATTGAATAAGCGCATACCAAACAATCAATTTTTTTGTAGAGACCTAACACTTATCATAAAATTGACTACACTTTCACTGCAGACAGCGTGACACTCTGCTTAAAAATATTAACCAGACCTGATATAGAAGAAAATAATAATATTTTTTTTACCGGTAACTGTTAAAACTTAGCCCTGGGAAACTTTGTATTTGAAACAATAAACGTCATTTTGGGCTGAAAGTTATGCATTACTGATCTAAACTAACGATAGTATATAATTCTGTAATACCTTGTATTCCACTAAATATAACTTATTATTTACAGGCCATCTCACGGTGACATCAAAGATTTACCTGAATCGAATATTTCAAAGATAAATGTCAATAAGACGTCTTCAAAAACTGGCCCGATTCTGAAAATGAATCATAAACTACATAAAGCAGAAGATGAGAATGAAACAAATAGCCGCATATCAAATCAAGACAATGTAAAAGAATCATCTCCTGTGCTTCAAATCTCACCTAGTGGTTATGACAATATGACAAATATAGTAAATTTCCAAGCAGGTTGTTCCAAGTACGCAGACAATAATTACCGACCATCATTTAACAATCCTGTAGAATTTAATATGTCGAGTTGTAATGGTATGATAAAAATTATCGATGAGAATAATTTAACAACTGATAGCAGTACGAGTGAAATTGATATAAATTGTTTATCAGGCGCAATCCTAAACAATGTCGAGGGATTTGAGTCCGTGACAAATATCTGGGAAAATCAAAACGACTGTAATGATGCTCGGAAAGAAGATGAAAGCCATGATGATTTCGCCGGTTGCTCTTTTGCAAATGGACATTGTGATGACTATCAAGAAAACGATTCGGCTCTTTCGTTAGCAGATTACGATCGAAAGAAAGGTGCAGCAAAATGTTCATTAAGTCGAATGAATATCACCAATGAGGTTTGTTTTTCCACAATTTTATAATTTTAAATATATGATATCTGTTCTCCTATTAATCATTTAGTTTCACTTGCTCTCATAAATCTTTTCTCACAAAGAAAAAATATTTAGATATACAAACCTAAATTATGAAAACAATTAATTAACATACAGTTTCGTATAGTTCATAAAGTATAATAAATCAGTTTTTATTTTATTCATTCAGCCCTCGAGAGGTGAAGTGAGCCAAGTACTAAAGTGGAGAAACTTTTCTATTAGAATTTTAGGCAGGGCTGTGGAGTTGTAAAGAATAAAAAACGGTTATGACTTTAGATTTTTTTTTTTTAATCCATATCTACTCCCAATGTGGAGCATATGGCCTTCTAATGGAGTTATCTCAACAGAACTTTTTCTACGATAACTGTTTGTTACTCAGTCGCTAAACCTCTCATTTTCCAAAGGAAGTAAGTAGTAGGGATAGAAGAATGTGGCTAGGACAGGACTAGTGGTTAACTAATGGCTCTCGCTGCGCCCAGTTATTGAAGAATCGTAAGGGTTGGAGGAACTTTTTAAACATCAAAAACACCACAATGCTGTTTGTACTGTGACTCGAACCCGTGAGATCTGGCACAGAAGCCAACAACGCTAACCGCTGCGTCATAGGACTCGACAAATTATTGCAATAGACAGAATTTTAATTATTTGTTTATCCTTAGTAACATGCAGTGATTTGAATACACATTTTTTAAAAAAGACTTGAAGTTATTAGTTTTTTTCAAGTACGACTCCAGTTAAAACAGTCCGATTCCGACTTCACATCCCTGCATTTAAGTACAATTAAGTTTTTACTCGGTGTTTTGTTGGATTGCATATTTATATTTTATGGAGATAACACTATTGCAGTGTGTATTTACTGAGCTCACTTCACTTGAACAACACTTTAAGACATTTAGAATATTATATTGCATGTAATTCATTTTTTTCCTAAAAAAACCACTTGGCTTGCTTCAACTCTCAGGGCTCCAACCGATATATGTCATCAAAAGGGAGAGGTTTGTGGAAAAAAGGATATTGATTAAAATACACAGTCATTTTTCTAAGAATAAAATTCATTTATTGAATATGACGAATGTGGTGATAGTAAAGGTAGAGGGGTGGTCAAAATAATACCCATAATTGTGTCAAAGAATTTGTAACCAAATCCTTAGTTCTATCCCTTATTACTTTGATATTATGAGTGTGTTTCATTTTGCATTTAAAAACTAATCTGAATGAATAATGTTGATAAAGACTTTAATATACAAGACTGTAACAAAGACAGATGAAAAAATGCGTAATATTATTTGCTTTTTCTATGTTGTGCAGGATTCTGATCATACAGTAACATCTTCGTGGAGTGATTTTGACTTATCAGTTGATTCTATTTTACCTGATTGGCTTTTTTTTGAAATACAGGAAAGGAACAATGTTGAAGTAAATATTTTAAAATAATTATTTTATTATAATCATCCAATTATAACAGCGATAACCATCACTATTTTTTATATTTTCGTACTGATTGATCCACAGTTCTCTCATCACAGAATATAGTTCTCAAATGCACAGTGCATTGCAAATTGTACAATATGTATTGTATGACTACTTTACACATTTACATTATCAACACATGATTAATAGTATTTTTAGTTGTAATATCATTTTTTAATATTTAATAATGCAAATCCATTGTACATTATTGCTATAATTAAAATTTATTACCACTGTAATAAATAGAGCCTCAAATATCAGTTTAACTTTGCTTGGTTTGTACAATAAATTATGATTATAAATCACACAGTATCTGAGAATTATTCATATTAAAAAAACCCATTCGTCACAGGTAGTAGAAGTAGCTGGGCCACCTCCGGCTCCTTTCATCGGTCCAGTTGAAGAGCCAACCGAGTGGGGAGCTTTCGGAGACGGGCCCGGTGTCCACTCTATCACTGTGAGCACGAGTTCTGGAAACTCGTCAGGTTCCGTCGGTGATGACCCACAGGTTGTTGAAATAAATTATTTCTAATTATATTTATTCAGTAACGGCTATGAAAATTATGCTCATTCTTTGTTGTTTAATTTCTAGATAGAGCCGCTTGATTTATTCTGGGTGTCGTCCAGAGGCTCGCTGTCCAATAATTCAACTCCTGTCCGCCGAAACCACCGCAACCATCACAGGCTCTACGATGAATCGTCTTCGTCTGCCTCTGACACCAACAGCCGTTCTCAGTTCCCGTCAGCCTCGACTCCTATGAGTGACTCGAGCAGTGGCACGCAAGACACGAGCATGACCACCAGATCTACCCACTCTTCGCAAGTGGATCTCGGCATCAGCTCAACTCAGTCAGACGGGAGCGGAAATATTGCCGATATAGAAGTTGATTCAGAATCAGACTGATCAATGAGACAGATATCATGTATACATATAGATAGAAACAATTTTTTTAGATCAGCTTGTTTTTATTTTTTGAATACGGCCTATTTTTTGATTTTATATTTGAGAGCTCTAATTTATTTTTTTAGATGATACAATATTTTTATACTTACCATTTTTGTATGGTAGAATTTGATAGTAGAATGATTTTTTGGTGATTTTGTAACTTCAATCTATTTTAAAAAACTATCTATGAATGCAGAAAAAAAATGTAAATGAAAACTTGATAATAAGTTGTTGGCGCACCTTTTTTGAAGAACGCTTATTTTTTTTGATATAATAAAATAAAAATATCCAAGCTTTCACTTCTATAAGAATTCTAGTATATTGTTGATAACCATTTTGACTTCACGCCATCGTCGTAACTATAGTCATCAGTCAGCGGTGACTAATTTTGAGAAAGCTACACAATCACCGTGACTATTATATTTTAATTTAGATTGTTTTATAAAATTTTCATTCAAAACAAAGATAGATTAATGAAATACCTGAAACATCTAATTTTGTCTTTATTGTTCATTATTGTGTTTATGTTCATGGAATCAACTTTGATAATACTGGATCACTACTGACGTTGATATCTTAACACATTAATTTCGGGCGAGATTCGCGCACCGCTGATACCCTAATGCGGGCAAAAAATCGAGGTCGCGCGTAAAAAACACGTATTTACATAAAATGGCATAACTTTTAAAATATCCAACATATATATATATATTTTTCGATATGGTACTCACCAAGTATAGCACCACCAGTAAAATCATCGAAAAGTTTTAGAACTTCTTACACTAATTTTTAATTATGTCTAACACTTAAACTAATACACATTAAAACAATTACACATACGTTATTTAAATTAAAAATTTTCCTGTTTCTTGAATATGTGTTCATTTTTATAAATCTAGGTCATATCAAACCTTATATGCTAGCGAATATGCAATATAATTGCAAATTTATGTGGATTTTGCAAAATAAATAAACATTATTTATTCTAAAAAATGAAGGTAGTTTGTGGTAACTCTGTTTCTTAAATATGTGTTTACTTTTGTAAAATTGTTCAATCGAACCTCAAAAGCATGACAAAGTCAAATGCTTGTAGAAAAGAATGAGTATAAATACCCTACCCGACGTTAAACATCAGATAACATAAAAGGTAAAAATACCCTTCCCGCATTTAACCATCAGTTGAGATAACGGGTATTAATACCTTTCCCGCATTTAATGTGTTAATATTATAATCCGTTTGTATATTCGTAAGCTTGAAAACTATCAGAATTTGGGTGATCTTTTTTTTTAAATTCTATTTAAATGTTTTGTTTGAGAACTTGCTTAAATTTTTTTAATAAGAATTGCACGAAAGCTAACATTGTACAGAGACTCTGGCTAAATTATCAATTAGCTATCAGAACTGCAAAATTCTGTGATCTTGCACGGAATATCTAGACTTTGGCCGTATTGTAAATTGATATATCAACCGTGGAAAGGAAAAAGGACGTAACCAAAAAAAACACAAAAAACGTTTTTTGATGATTTTGGGCCAAAGGCAAATTATGAAATATACACAACCTTGAAGTGCATGGAGACAAGTAATCTGGTTTTTGATCGACTTTATCTGAAAAAGCTCTTTTTTAAGACTTTTTTTCCTGGTCGCAATATCCACAGGCCCGACCCTTCTTTTTTCAAACTTAAAGTTAAACGTATAGTATCAAGTTGTATACATTGAAACTGTAGGTTACGTCCTTTTTCCTTTCCACAGTCAATATTGAATCTGTCCTTATGGCTCCTATCATTTCAACGCTGTTTTATAAAATCACAAACTAAGCTGATTAGTGTTCACTTTTTAAATTTCTGCAGTGCCTATAAACGGGCCGTGACTGTTGACAAAACAGTTATTATTTAAAGTCAGGTAGTTGCTATTGTTTAAATACTCCCACTTTGAAGCATTGTTGCAAAAAAATATTGGTACATCATAAATAAATGTTTTTGTTTTTCCATTAATCGTCTTGCATATTTAATTCTACCATAATGACCAACTAAGTAAGAATGTGATAAATCTTGAAAAAGAACACGGAAGAACGATAGATTGACGTTTCCCTGTATTTTGAATTATGGAATTATATTTTTAATATCAACTATTTTTCATTGAACATTTTTTTTTATCAAATAATCAAAACGAGATTCATTGGCAGTATGTTGTAATTTAACCAGATTATGCGGTATTTTACTTGTGTATAGAAATAAATGTATATTTGGGATTTTAAAAAATGTAAAAATTATGAAAAAATTAAAAATATGTTTGTGACATTTTAATCAATAATTTTTGATTCGTAAATGAGTGTAATCAAACCTAATTTTTAGAAAATACTATTTCGTCTTTTAAAGAATGTAACAATTTTTATTTTTATTTTGTCAACTGTATAACAAAAAAACAATTTTATTTTGTGTTGGAGTTTTTATTTTAGTTTTATAAAAGCCAGTATATTTGATGGGTTACTAACACAAAAATGCGTTTTGCAGTTAAGTGTTTAAAATGATTTACTGCAACTAAAGACATATCTCGGGAAGTATATAGTTTCAAAAAATGAAAATGACACGGGTCATAAAAAATTGTCACAGCGAAGTGAACAACGCTGTCCTCTTCGGTTATGGTTTGAATCCCAGCAGAGACAGTTTAAAAAAATGATTTTTCAATATTGTTATGTCTACATTTACCTCTCACCGATCGTAAAAACAGGGCATACTGAGAGTGGTCACAAGTTCTGTCGTAATCTCATCCTTCTATCCTTACTTTATCCGAACAAGAAAGCTTGTGTGAATGAATGGCAACATGCTGTTATGCAACTTCTTCAATTTCAACAATTTACATCACAGCAGGATGGAGAAATGTCAGTGAATAGAAAACAATATTTATGGAGGAGGAGGCTTATTGTTTTTATTAGAATTAGTCTTATTTACAAGAATTTAGAATCTTATTGTTTGAAGTGTAGTCTTTCAGGCCATCAGCAAGAGTATAAGGACTTCAGTTTCTGAATATCTCCTGCAGACATCTTGACACGTTGTCCAATCACAGCAGACGTAGCCTGTAAAAGTATAATAATATGCATGTATTGATTGCATACGAATGAAGAAAAGAACTGAACACGGCGTGTATTCGGTAACAAAAATTTCCGAATGCAAACTAATCAGAAGATAGAAACTCCTGAAATATTTTTATATTTTTTATAGTGAACATCGTCTTTGAAAGGATTATGTTTATTAACTGACCACTTACTGTAATTTAAATCAAAGCAAATATGATAAAAAATTGTGATTTTTAAGATAAGCTAAGTTATTATCTTTTTTTCATGTTTCAAAACTGGTATTTATCAAACAATAATAAGACGTATGTTCTTGAAATGATAATAAATAAGGTGTTGAAATAAATCCTTTGCTATTCAAACATGATCAGTATTTAAGTGAGTTTTGAGTAAAGTTGGAGTTGTATGAATAATTTTTGGAATATAAAAGATATAAAAATATTAAATTTAGTATTGTTTACTATGGTACCTTTAAAGGAACAATGGTCTTGCTTCCATCAGTGCTGAATCCGTATTCAGAGTAATGCATCACGCTACCGTAGTCATATGGAACTCCTAAATTGGACACCTGAGTTGATGTGTACTTATTAAAGTTGTTTGAAGCTCCTAAAATATAAAAAATACTAAAATATAAAAAAAAAATTCAGTGAAAAAAGTGTTTCTATTACCAGGTTGAGTCTTTTCCCAAATA
Source organism: Himalopsyche tibetana (assembly GCA_030503985.1). Taxonomy (NCBI): domain Eukaryota; kingdom Metazoa; phylum Arthropoda; class Insecta; order Trichoptera; family Rhyacophilidae; genus Himalopsyche; species Himalopsyche tibetana. Next base: position 35,811,910 of record JAPJYX010000014.1, on the reverse strand, counting down.
ATCTTCGTAATCTACTCATTAGTATTCATTATTTAGGTGCATTAGTATTCTTACCGGCTTGGATCTTGTCCCAGACGATCCTCACAAACTCATCTCTGTCATGAGTGCTCTGCATGTGATAGAATCATAGAGCATGGAGGAATTCATGGACAATGGTACCGTGGCGGAAGCAGCCATTTCCAACAGTGCTAGGGGACAGGTTAAGAACCTGGGAGCCTCCAGTTCGGCCGACATTTGAGTAGCAACCATCGGTTTTACCCTGTAGAAATGATTCATAGGGAGCATGTCAGATATATTGTTCTTAATTATCTGGTTTAGCTTATCAAGCCGCTTAAAAATTATATTTTCCTAATAGCTCTTTATATGTTTACGTATAAAATTTTACTAGGTAAAAGGTTTTAATACCAATAAGAGGCAAAGATACTTAAAAATGGCACTGGGTGGTTTTTTTGGGTAAATATTATTATTGAAATAATCATTACACGCAGGTTAGAGAAGATATTCAATTATTGCCTTGTGACACTTTGATCCATGTCAGCATAAATTTTAGTTGCCATTAGAGTATTAGGTTTATTTATCAACCGTTATAAGTCAGCGGCTTAACGTGACAATCATGTAAGAAATGTGGTCATAAACTATTGAACATACCTATTATGGTTGACATGCAAATCACATAAAAGTTAGTTGGAATTATGAATTAATTTCAAGGCTTTTCATCTTCATAGATTCATGAGTTTTCAAAGCATTCGACATATCATTTTCCTTATTCCGGTATTACAAATTTTAAAAAATCATGACATTTTTATGTGCCTACATTTGAGAGCCCAAATTAATTGTTTTTGTTTGGATTAGGCTGGTGGCCATTATAAAATGATTGATTAATGTATTTTGGCCAGTTAAGTGAGGGAAAAGTATACCAGTATATTAGTTGACGCATTGAAAAAGAGTGGTAATTATTTATTTATAGAAATTCATGCGCCGCTTTCATGATAAAAAGTCTTTTGTACTGCATCTTTTCATGAATCAATTGACTGTGGTCGTACTCCTGTCACATTTAATCTATAGAAATTTAATATTCATCACCTGGATAATGATGTAGTTGTTATCTGATGAAGTGCTCTGTTTGAAGACTATGCAAGAAACCTCGGAGATATAGGCAAGCGCATCTTGGATTGCCCTGACTTGGGCGGCGGCTAGAAGATAAATTTGTTAATACCGATAAAAGAATCGGTACAGTTAAAACATGAAAAAAAATATTAGTTATACTGTTGTCATTATAGGTAATTAAAATACTAATAGGTAAATAATAGCTGAAATTTACAATTGATTTATATCACTATAATAGAGTACTTAAAAAATAATTTATTTTTACTACTTGCTTCCTTTATGTATTAAAACAAGAAAAGTTCTAAAAAACCATTAGAATTAACAAGAAAAAACACAATTTGAAAAGTGACATCAGTTTTTTAAGCATTGTGTTGGATCCGTTCAGATCCAAATGATATTTTGATAATTGCATAAATACTAGAAATAAGCTTTATTGTTTTATGACAGTAAAGTGAGAAATACTTAAGATAAATATACTCACTAAATATGCCCGGTGCTATTGAGTAGTAAACAGTCTTGCTTGGCCAAATCTTCCCATTGAGGATTGCATTTCTTTCCCCAGTGAATTGATTCACTAGGTTCTTTTTCTGCTCATCAGTCAATATGATGTCTCCTTCAAATTTTCCGCTGCGTTCCCATTCACTTTGTAACTCCCCAATTTTGGCGTCAAAAGGCTCTAAAAAAGTGTTAAAATAACAGAAATAATCTTGCACCTCCATTCAAGGGTCAAGACTCCAACGGGAGGACAAACAGGAGCAGCAAACTACGAGCCGTTACGGCATTGTATGTATGTACTGCACACTCAATCATGACTCACATTCCGTTGCATCTGCTTCATGCTATAGTTTGGTGAGAGCCAACAAGGAAAGTGCAATGCTTAAGCTTTTGTATAGGTTAAAGATATCGATAGAATAATAAGTTAGAAATATAATAGATTATATAGATTTTATTAATCAAAACTAAAATTGTTACTTTGTATAATAAATTAATAAACTCACCAATATACCTCAAAATATCAGATACTGACAGATCACACATACATAGTTTCTAAACCTAAATATTTCTTTAAATTGTGGATTAATTCTACAATTTTATGTAAATTCCACAGGAAAATTGTGTTTTTTAAAAATACCAATTAATTAATAAAGTTTTAGTACAGATACTATAATTTAAATTCTACATGATTCATATATTTTTTTATATATAAAAGAAGCTTGTGTTTACATTTTATTAAGTACACATAATTAGGTACATTATCCTATCTGAATATCTCCTTATCAATAATAGTGTAGTTTATATTATTACTATTACTATCAGTAAATTTTTAACTAGTTTATGTAACAGCTTAACCTTAATCAATACTAGATTATGGAGCATGATCTGGTTTAATTTAAGAGTGCTCAAAAGATTTGTCATACTTCTGGCATATTTTAGTTTGGTGCTCTGTTAAGGCTGAATTGAGGACTCAAGCTTTGATAAACTATACAAATAAATTTCAGTTCTTTTCGTATCTATAATATTATATTATACTCAATTGAATACAAATATACATTAATAAAGAAACTGTGGTGAAAAAAACAAAATGATTTTTCTTTTGAATATTATACAGGAAAAACATTGAACGAATTTCCCGAGTAATAATCACTTGTTTAAACAAACAATTTATGTAGCCATATATTATTAACCGGCATTTTGTTAATAGATACTTTATCATGAAAATCAATTTACCTTGAGCAGCTCCATGCTCAGTCTTGTCCAAGAAATTCTTAAAGTCTATAATTTCATCTGAGGTTCTAGTGGTTACTCGTCCGTAGACCAAAGTCACTCCGAAAATCAAAAAAACTAGAGTGCTCATTACCGTCTTTGTTCTGAAAAAAAACTTGTATTCTACACAAACAAAAGTATATTAATAAATCTGCCCGAACCCAAAGAGGAAGGTTTTTATTTGAGATAATTGTTTATCATAATTGTTAAAGCATTTTCTAAGCGATAAATATTTGGCACATATGAAAAAGTCATGCAAGGAGTCTATGTTTCTTGGAATGCTTTCCAAAAAATCATTTTTTTTTCTAAATACGTTTCAATACTTATTTTTTTTGGGCAATCATTATAGAAGCAGCATTCTGTGAATGATTTTGAAAAAATCCACAGTTTTATTAATTGATCAGGACCGGTTGGAATGGTTCGATCCAGCATGACCTGCTAATATGTTAACAAGAGTTTTGGTTAATCATAAAGCTATTCGCGGTTTTCCGGGAAAGGTGTGAATTTATTTGATCACTCTTACGAAATTATTCATGTAAAAAAATAATAAAGCAATCGAATGTACAAAAAAATGCTTTTCCATCAATAATTGATTTTTTTGTAATTAGCAATTTATTAGTATATTTCATGCGAAAACATTAAATTTATGCAGCTGAGATTCACAGCCTAACGATAAAGCAGTCAGTCGATGTTATGAACTTTAATTGAAATTTTGATTAGTGTGGCCAATGATTTTGTTAGAATAGTTAATTTTAAGCATTTATTATACAGGTTACAAATATATTACAAAGTGATGTGATGATCCTACCTTTTCAAAGCACAATAAACAATAGTATTTTTTTCATCTTCAACTGATATTTATATAATCTCAGCTAAGTGCTACATGCACTTTATTACAGTTCAATTTTGATCTACAAAAATTAAAACAATGTCAATAGAGTATTGTCTCCTTATCAATTGATTTATTTTAAAATAAGAAGTGGATTACTGACACGGCTTAGCCTAAAAAGTGATACAATATATATTTAACCATTTAAGCTCATTGGTCAAGTATGTAAACCAGAGTGCCATAAGATAATGTTGTTAATTATAATATTTTTTTTAAATAACCACATAATGTGACCCAATTTATCATAAAATATTGTTTGCAATGAATTGCTTATGTGATATATATAAGTAAATAAAGATTGAACTCTTTTCTTCACTTAATCTACCTTAATATCTAACAATCTTATATAGATCCATAAAAGCAATATTCGAATGGGTTTTCTCATAATTGTTTATCTCTATTAATGTCAACTTATCGTAAATTTATCAACAAAGAATTTTTAAGTTTACAACAACAAAAATAATGGGTGTTACCTATTTATTTTTATATTTTTACTGACGTCATTGAATCATCTCAATTACATATTTTTAAAAATCAGTATTAAACTAAACTTGATTCAAATAATAACTAAACTAAATGCGGAATTGTTTGTTTGTAGAAAATTTTTAGTCTTCAGTATTTGGAACTGATGTGTGTGCATTAATAATAGAAACCATATTTGTTACTACATTTTACTTTGTTGCCATTTCGTCAGAATTAACGCCTAATGCAATTTTTGCAGCGCCCTTCATAATTCTGGGGTTTAGCGTGACAGGGCTGAAGCTACAAAAAATATTTATTTACTGTCTATTTAATCATCTACTGTTTATCTTATTGAGCTTTATAATATAAAGGAACTATAGTTATTTCAAAACAGTATTCATATAACGGCAATCCTTTGATATCTCAACTGTATTTTTTGTCGATAAATGTAATCTGTCTTAAATACAAAACTACTTAGACATAAAATTTTTCTGTGTTTTTTCAAAAACATTGTAAGTTTCGGCCTTTGTCACCATAAGCCCCCGAATTGAAGTTGCAAAATTGTTGTCACATTACCTCACACACTTCATACCATCTATCTTAATAATTATGCCAATATAATATGGATGAATTCTTCATTGGAAGTCAGCAAATGGCTGGAATAGACGACATGCATAATGTTTATTTTACAGACATTAATTAATTAGTATCACAGTCATGTATTACGAAGCATTTCACAGTGAATTATGTTATGCACTTTGTCAAAGTCTGTTATTGTGGAACTTTTAAAAAATACATAGTACATTCCAAAACTAAGAACATTCGTATATCGGGTTAAGAAAAAAAAGTTTAGTTGCAAAAAGTAGCCTATTTTATAATATGATATATTTACATAAATTTATATACATTTGGTCAGTATTTTTTTTAAACTTAAGCGCAGGTGTACAGAGCCTTCAATTTCTTGATATCTCCAGCGGTCATCTCAACACGCTGTCCAATGTTGGCGGTTGTGGACTGCAAATGAAACAAATAAATGATTAATATACACCGCCGTATTATTGGTGAATGCGGTTCAAATAAGTTAAGGCATTATGTTTATTTTATGTAATTATTATTTATATTAATACACTACTATCCAATGAACGGATGGTTTTTCTTCCTCTGTTTTAAATCGCGCTTTAACCAATGACAAAAAACTTGCTCTATTGAAATATATACTCAAGAGCGAGTTTTTATATTTTATTTTATACGAGTATTATCAAATGAAAGATGAAAGTGCTACCTATCTTCTAAACATTCTCTATCTGTGTATCGTGCATCATTGGCAAGCACCGTCAATACAATTGCTGTACGTTACAGACAGCCAGATATATGATAAATCAAGATAAATATATATTATATATAATTAAATTATTAACATTACTATTGCTATTTAGTAAAAAATGAGTATGGTAGATAAGATTTATAAATATGGTATTATGTAATATTAAAAAATCCAATGCTGGACTGCTTTCAGTTTAAGTCAGTTAATTTTCCTCACCTTCAAGGGAACAATGGTCTTGCTTCCGTCAGTGCTGAATCCATATTCTGAGTAATGGAGCACACTGCCATAGTCATATGGAACTCCCAAGTTAGAAACCTGGCTGGTGGTGTATTTGTCAAAGTTGTGCGATGATCCTAGAAGACAGTATTTTGTATGAATACTCAGGGTTTGAATATTTCCATGTAGTCACAATACTAAAAACTATGCCCAATATATAGATATGACCAAATTTCAAATTGCCGAAAAGATTGTTTATAATATCTTTTATGACATACGAATAACTAATTTCCAAGTTTTTCAACAATCATAAGAAATTCTATCTTCATGAATAACCAAATAATATAATGCCTCTCCTCAGCTCTTTTTTTTTTAAAAAAAAAGGTGCCGGAACTCGACTATTTTCTTGTCCAATTCATGTCCGTTCTCACTGTGGAGGATGTTGCTTTTTAATGGAGGTATCTCAACAGAGTTTTTTACGAGAACTGCTCGTTAGTCAGTTGCTCGACCTCTCTTTTATAAAAAGAGTAAAGATAGAAAGAAACGGCTGGTACAGGACTAGTGGTTGATAAATCGTTTTCGCTTTGCCCTGCTAATTTTATGATTGCAAGAGTGAGAGGGATGGATATCACCAATACAACAGAAATCGGTCTTGAAGGTCTAATCTTTGTTCTGATAATTCTTTTTTACTGTTATGATCTCCCATGATTTAAAAAATATTTTCAACCGTTTTTCGGGATAAAAAATCAAAAGTTTTCAAAGGAAAAAATGCCGGAACGCTGTTACATGGTGAAAAAAAGCACTGCACCTCATATACCTTAGACTAAGTCAACGAATGTTTAACTATTTAATTCGTCACATTGTCCTCAAAAAAAGAGAGGGTTAAAAAACTATACAAAATTAGACACAATAGACAATACTTCATCTATTTTATTCAATTTATGATAAAATATATTAATATATTTCATCGTCGATCTATGAGGTCAAGCAAAATTTTTTTCAGAATTAAATAAGAATGGCGATCAAATTTATATCTTGTTAAATTTAACAATCTGAAGATTTTGGGCATGGGTTTTCGTTCTCTTGATGAGTGAATTTATCATCCACCAGTGAGCTTATCAGCAAATATAATTAAAAATTATCTGGCACTGTCAAATATTTTCTTTTTTATTATTATATGTATATAAATTGAGTAAACAATGTAAAGATTCACTGATATAACATTTGAATCATCATTTTAAACGTTACTAAACAAAATCAGTTAACAACACAAATACAAATTTTGTCAAATGTCAAATATGGTGTTTAGTATTAGTATTCTTACCGGCTTGGATCTTGTCCCAGACGATTCTCACGAATTCATCTCTGTTATGGGTGCTCTGCATGTGGTAGAATCCGAGAGCGTGGAGGAATTCATGGACAATGGTACCGTGGCGGAAACAACCATTTCCAACAGTGTTAGGTGCCAAGTTGAGAACCTGGGCGCCTCCGGTTCTGCCAACGTTTGAGTAGCATCCGTCGGTTTTACCCTGTAGAAAAAAATCAATACCGTTGAATATTGCTACTATTGATCGATTGGGTCATTGATGATAAGCTTTGTCAGTTTTGCTTGAAAATATAAAGCAGCTAAGTAGCCGTTTAGTTGCTCTATGTCAGGGTTTCCCAAACTATGTTCCACAGAGCGATGGTGTTCCACAGAACCTGACTATTCAGGTTCTGTGGAAGGTATTCAGGTAGGTGTTCTGTGAACACCCACACAACTTAAAAACCACACTTTCGAACAGACTCGAAGCCACACCATTTAAATATAATAAGTGTTTTATTAAAATATTTTGTATTTATACCATTATGAATTACCCGACCCAAAAAATAAGCCCGTTAAAATTTCCGGATTTGCAAAGTGTTCCATTGCAGTAAAAGTTTGAAAAACCCTGCTCTATGTCATATTATTTCATCGAAATGTGCAATCACCTGGACTACGATATAGTTAGCGTCTGCTGCGGTCCTAGGTTTGAAGACGAGGCAGGAGTTTTTGGAGATATAGGCGAGCGCATCTTGGATGGCTTTCGTTTGAGCGGCAGCTATAGAGAGTGAAAATAAAATATCTTTTTGAGCATAATAATTATTAAAATGAACGATTTATGTTTAAAAGATGTCGGTAAATCATAATGCTAGAAAATAATCTAGTAACGAAAAAAATACTTCTAAAGTAATTAACAAACAAATATTGATTGGAAAGAATTACATTAACTTATAAAAACGAAATATAATTTGTTGGTACTACTTTAATAGTATTTATTATATGGTATAACGATCACGACCAGTTTCGCTTGTGTGCGATATCTGTATAATATGAAATTGCAATCGGTTATATTGACAAAAATACTACTAAAATCTGGTAGTCACTCGCTAAAATTTTCTATTCACAGGATGGTATGGAATAAAAGATTGGGATAGTAAAGAACTATTAGTTATATAATCGCTTTCTCTAGGCCTATTTCCCAGATAAGATGAGATTAGTAGAAAAAGCTAAATTATTACAGAAAAAAAATATCAACCGATTGACAAATTAAAATGCTCGGAAACTTAAGCTCTTCACCGCTACTCCGGATTCCTCATATTGGAATTGATTATTTTTTATTTATGTCTATCAATGGCAGCATTTTGATCATTCACAATTGTATATATATTACTAATACACTATAGATGCTAAAATTAAACTTGTAAGAAATCTTATAGCATCAATTGTGGCTTATGTCGTAGTTGCGTTTTTAACGACTCCACAACCCTGGTCAATAAAAAGTGTGTATTTAAAAAGTTTTACTAACTGAATACGTTGGCTGTGATGGTGTAAAACACAGTCTTGTTTGGCCAGATTCTTCCACTGGTGATGGCGTTTCTTCCGCCAACGAATTGACTCACGAGTTCCTTCTTCTGCTCTTCAGTCAGGATAATGTCTCCTTCGAATTTTCCACTGCGTTCCCATTCGCTCTGGACCTCCTCAATTTCGGCGTTCAGAGGTTCTGTAATGACATACTTTTTAATAATGTTATCGTATTTAACAATATTTTAAAGGTTCTCAAGAATATTTTGTCGGTCAATCGGTAAAAAATTAGCCCAATTATATAAGGAGACAATCTATTATACCTATTGCGACGATTTTAATATAGCTTAAATAATTATTATATATGTATTCATATTCAAAAAATTAAGAAAATATGTATTATATATTTACCGCTTCATTTTAATATGTAATCGACAAAAGACAGCTGTGACGCAAATGGTTTAGGTATAAAGTTTTATTTTTTTTTCCTAAATATTAAACAGGTTGTAAAAATCTGCACTTTTTACTAATAATGACTTGTTATAATTTGTTTTTCTTTATTTATTTTTGATAATCCTTAACAAAATCAGATTATAATGATATAAACGTTATATCTTTTTTAATTAACTTCAAATCGAATAATTTGTTAAAACCTTGAACTAGTGTTGATTGAGAAGTAGGACTGATAATACTGAATTAATATGATGAATAATAGAGTTTTACAAATATCTTCATTGTTCTGCCAAAAAACATTATGTCGTTTAAGTAATTCAATATTTTATCATGTTTAACAGTAACATGAAAAAACAAAACTATTAAGCAAATAATGCACTCCTTTCTAGTTTTATGATTCAAAGTTAGAAAAATATATTGATTGTATATAGTGAAAATGCTTATTTACAAGTCTGCTTGAAAGTAAAACAACTCTTATAAAAAACATACAATTCTTTGAGTTATCAAAAACACGACTATCTAAAATCTAGATTAAAAGATTTTCGACATAACTTGGATTATGAAATGTTACAAGAGGTTGCAAATTATTTTTCCTTATAAAACTATTATCTTATTCTCTTAAACTCATTGAAATATACATTTATTATATTTATATATATGTGTACCATACATGTTCAATATTCTTAATGGAACAAAAGTGTTGATAACCGTCAGCAAAATTATTACTAACCGTGAGCGACTCCATTGTTACTCTTGTCCAAGAAGTTCTTGAAATCCTGGACTTCTTCTGAGGTTCTGGTGGTTACTCCTGCGAGTACCAACGTCACTCCCAAGATCAAAAATACTAAAGTTTTCATCGCCATCTTGTTACTGAAAGCAAAAATAAACGAAATTAAATTTTTACACATAAATATGCGCTGAGAACACGTCTTGAAAATTGTATAGAATATTTATAAAAACAATCACTTAATACATCGTAAAAAAAACATGTTTTTCTATTGATAGTTAATTGGATATTTTTTTCAGAATAGTTTCAAATTGTAGCTTTTTTACAATAATAATTGTGGATGATAAAAAGTTTGTGAATCATTCATAAAAAACAGTGACTTTAAATCAAACACTTTTTAGAAAACTACTGAATGTTGGAATGCTAGTTATAAGCTAAAAGGATGAATGTACTTCAACAATTTAAAATGTTGCTGAAGGGACATTGTTTCCGTTGATCTTACCTGTTCAAAACACAACAAACTGTAACATGATTGACTTTTCCGTCATTATTTATATAATCTGGACAAGAAAAGTGCTAAGTGCAAATTATTACGCGATTTCAAAAATAATAATCCAGTGAAACAATATCAATCAAATCTTATCACGGGCTTCTTATTATTTTTAGAAAAAGGAAGGTTGAACTCGGTAGTCTAAAAGGTAAATAGTTGACTCTTTCAACTTAGTTTCAAAGCTATTTTAAAAAAAAACTTATATCAGTGTCAGCTAGGGATTCTGTGTCGAGACATCCCGGGACAAAAGTCCCGGGACTTTGTTGTCTAATGTCCCGGGAATTAAGACTGTGATTTAAAATGTGCTTATAAATTTTACATTTTAATTTTGAAAAAATAATTCTGGTTAAGAAACCCTCAAAAGGACTGATGTGTATTGAATGAAAGCAGGTATAAGAGGGTAGCTCCAAGAAAAACGAATGATTTTTATGATGGGTACAGACATGCAGATATAAAAAAACACTTAGGCACGTGTTCGCACAACTATTGTTATAGCATGAGATAACCGCACATAATTCTAAGAAATAATGGAACGCACAGCTATTTCTGGAAAATAGTGCCATATATCATAGTGATTGTAAATGTTTTTATTAACAACGGTTCATCTGGGGCTAATAGATTCGTTGAAAAAATCGAAAGGAATACACTAAGGATCAGTTTGTTTCCTGACTTTGAGCAAGATCGTACTTATTTTTTGTATCCGGTCTCTGACGTGTGGCTAACAGAATGTACATATCAACATTTCCAGTAAATTTCTCAAAGGCTGTTATTAATTTCACATATCTCGAATTAAATAAGTGGTATAATTTTATTATATATTATTATTGTAGCCCATAATGGAAATAAATCAATCTGAAGTATGAAAACATTACAAAAAAAAACACTAAAAAAGCACCCGTTGTCCAAAACAAATCACATGCAAATGGTCAAATACAACTGGATTATCGAGGCATCTTGAAAGAGTTCATCACATTATTGAACTAATTTTATATTTTCATAATTAATACATAAATGTGTTCAAAAATGTATTTTTTAAAATTAACACATACTTTTGGCGCCACGAAAAATTTTACAGGCTTAAGCTGCGCAAAAAAATAGTTTAATTGAAAAAAAAACATTGAAAAAAATTGGGAGAAAGATATCTTCATTTATATTATTAGAAATTTGTTTAAAACGATTAATAATCGTATAAAAATATAACTGTTGCAAAAAGAAATTACAAAATATTAAAATTAAATGTTCATACCTGATGTTGTTTTATTTACAAATGTTTTTCGCTGTCTCAATAAGACAAAAAAGGTATAAAAGCTGTATTGTGTTTTGTGAAGTAACGGTCTTAATTTTACCCAATTCATTGACATTTTTTCAATACATGTACCGTTATCATCCCTTTTTAGTACGTACATAAAAATATTTAATTTTATTAAATTTATAATTTTATTGAAGGGGAAATAAAAGCCCCAAGTCCCAGGAAGTCCCGGGACTTTGACTTTATCACGTCTCGAGTCCCGGGACTTTGAAAAACCCGAGACTTCCGAATCCATAGTGTCAGCAGTGTACCCACCTCATAGCAGAGTCACACAATGCATGAGGGCCTACTGAATAGAGGGCACAAATGTCTACATACTAATATAATAAATTGCGTTCCAAATTTCTAGCTATGCCACTGTCGTGAAACCTTCTCGATCAATAATTCAAAATCTTTTATATTTGTCAATTACGGATTGCAAAACCGGTATTAGTGAAATCACGTTTCCGGCAATTCCGGCTTTTTTTCAACATGAAAATATCGCTTTTGAAAATTTAAAAATATCAGTATTGAAAATGAATAGTAACTTAATCGAAGCTTAAATGTCATGAATAGCGATGATTTCGGTATTTCATATTTGATACCTGTAGAACAAATAATGTTTAAATAGAGCTAAAAAATATTACTAATTGGAATTGCATATAAATAATAAAACCCCTCCCTTTTAAGGTTTATAAAAAGCCTAGTGCGATATTTTTTTCTGACTTTAAGATGATCGACTTTATTTTTAGACAAGTTGCCCTCGTATTATGGTGATACAATTCCTACCAATCCTGTTTCGTCACAAATCGTCACAGGTTTATCAGTTTTATGGATATTCTTTCTACAACAAACTGGTTTAAATTAATACATTGAGTAATAACCTATTTTATATTACTAAAAGAGAATTTATGAAGTATACGAAACCTGAAATCTTTGGTGTTATTTTGTACTGTCACTCTTTTTCACACTTCCGTCCAACAACTGATAAAAATCGATGTATTCACATTTTATGATTGTGATTGTTTTTATTTTCATTAAATATGTCTTATCTTTAAAATATTATACCAAAATCATGATTATTTTATATATAGAATATTAATGACGTTGAATGGTACTCATGATTTTGCGATTTATACACGGGCTTATCTATAATTCATCTTGTTCTATTTTTATTGATTTGACAATCAAATCTAAGATTATCAAAATAATGAAAAAATCAATTGATAAAAAGTATTCCATACCTTCTTCTGTACTATTTCCATTTCCTACTAAATATTTTTCAACAGAAACTATTTGAAATAGTTTCGGTTGTCTTTGAAAAAGCTGTGGTCAGAAAACTTAAGAGCCTTACGGAACACTAAATATATAATTTTAAATCCCGTGGACCACCTGTAAGATTTTTAAGTCCTTTAACCACTTGCCGGTCCAATTGATTTAAACAAATGTTCCAAAAAGGATCACATATTTTTTATTATGCTCGAATATCAAACACAAGTGCTATATTTATAAAACATACATATTTAGTGAAAGAATTCATTGTTTTTTTTTAATGAAATTTTCCCGAGTTATATCGTGTGTCCGTTTTGACGACTTTCAATGCCCGAGTATACTCGGGCGTGACCGGGAAGAGGTTAAGATATAATGAAAACAAATTATCAAAGAACAAATAAAATGCACCTAGTTCATAAAATAAAACCATTAATTTGCAACCAAATTATTAAAGCTCAATTAATATAATAGTACAAAACTTTTAAAACAGAAAGATTAAAGATGGTTTCACATTTCTTCATCACTTTGTGATCTAGAAACCGTGGTCTAGAGTGCCTTTAAAATTGTCATCTGATTAAAAAAAAAAGAATCTGTTGACTTGGCTATTGTTACCCTGTATTGCCAAATACAATAAAAGTTAATTGACAAATTCTATCAAATTTTCTATATTTTTTAGCACTGTGATTCTTCGGATAACACTAAAGAACATATAACGACGCATAAGTGAAGAGTTCAGCTGAAGAATATGATTATTATTCAAAGCACCAAAGAAGTCATCGCCCAAAACATATTAAAGTTGAAAAAGAATGATGAAGATTTTTACAATTCATAAAAGCTTATCTTAAAATTGTATTCTTTATTATAAAATTCAATATATATTTGCTTAGTTCCTCGTTCCTGTTCTATAGTAGAGTATATTAACTCCTAATGGAGAATCTCAGCATATACATTGAGCAGAAAACTCATTGTGGGTCAGTCGCTTAACCTTTCTCTTCAAAGAGGATATGGAAAGTGACTCTGGAACGGATGAGGACACGAAAACACCAAAGACATATTATTATCTACGTGTGCATGGAAACAAAATAATAAATCGAAAAATTAATAGATACTTGAATTTGGTGATTCCATGCATACTAACTGCAACAGCGCTGAACGATATCTCAGTCAGTGGTATAAAAAATTGGAATTGGTAATAGGCAAATTTAATGAATGCGTATGTTTCTGTTGTGTGCAAAAATATATAAACTAAACACTTAGAAATCTTATTGTATGTTGTATACAATATAATAATATTAACCATGTACACTTCTATAAAAATGGGTTGGTCAGCATTACTTATTTATTAAAAGGCTAATGCGCACGTACTGATTCAAAAAAGAGATAAAAAGATATATTTATTTATAATTATCTATTTTATTGTTTCCGGTGCTATTTGACTAATTTTATTGATTGTTAAATTAGAAAATAGTGTTATTTATTATATGAAATTGACTATTTCGTTTTTTTGGAAATCATTTTAATCATTCTAACTTCATAATTTACCATTCACTCTAGAGGTTGTATTACATACTGTGTGACTGTAAGGGTAACACCTCAGTGATCAATATTTTGCGGGGCGACGCGTGCAGCGTGCATATTACACTATCTAGCCCAGGGGTGGGGAACCTTTTCTTCTCTAAAGACTGCATTCATTTTTCTGATTCGACATAAGGCCGCAGTAAACATTGACTAGGGAATCGTTGGTCGGAAAAAAGAATTTACAGTCAGAATATGTCAGGAATTTACGAATTTACATAAATTTACAGATTTAAAAAATTGGCCAGAAGGCGGCACTAGAGTAGCCAAAAGGTCGCAGGTTCCCCACGCTTGATCTAGCCTCTCAAGACACTCGTATTTGCGGAGCATGTGCTTGATATGCACGCTTTACGCGACGCCTCACATAACACGGTCACTGATGTAGGTTACTGTACCCTTACATTTATTACAGTGAAACAACCATTTGACATTTTAATAGCGGCCGATAAAAAAAATGTATTAAAAGGGATAACGCAGATTATGGTAAAGTTAAACAAAAAACACTTTTTGTTCATTTTTTTGGGTTATTTTTATAAAACTCCTTCGATTCAATTATTTAATTTGAAAGTTTGTCGTGCACGTCATAAATTCTTGTAAAATAGCTTTAAACACTTTTCTTAAATCTAAATTAGAGTTTTTCATAAGCGAATTTAAAATTTAAAAGCGGTAATTAAATGTACTTAAATTAATAAAGGTAATTTAAGACCGTAAATATTACAGTCAAATAGAAAAAAAATGTTCGATATATCAGGGGTTCGCTGTATTATTTATATATCTATCAATACTTACCATTTAATATTCTTTTTCTTATACGCTTGCAAGGGAGAGGGGAATTAAATAATAAATAATATTTTTCAGTTTGAACTGCTTATTTTTTAAAATTGATAAATATAATAATAAAAATGTTTATGTAATAATGTCAGAAAAAAGAATAATACAATAGTTATAGGCTAAAAGTTTAAATTATCCTAGGCTTTTTTTCACTTTTTATCAAGGACCCAATTCTTGAAGGTGGCCTTTTGAATGAATACATGGCCGACGCTAGTAATTTGGCAGCCTCAAGCAAGATTGTATTTGGTCGCCTCTCCAGATCTCTCCAGATTTCACGCAGCATTAGCACTGAATACATATATGACTACATTCATAATTAATGTGATTTTAAACGTTGAAAAGAAAGCCAGAGGATTTATTTGCAGTATATCTACATTGTAGAGTAAGGATTCTTAGTTCTTAGCTCCTAGTAATTTGGGATAAAAGTGGCGGGCGCTCGCCAAATGTCTAAAAAAATACAATTTTAGTTTTGTGTGCTATACTTTTTTTATTATTTTAAATCGGTAAATTATACAGTTCATTTTTTTTAATAGCATAGTCTTCTCTTCGATCATTGTTGAAATGAATAATAACTATTAGTTTATTCAAATTGGATTACTGGGGTAAAATGTTTTTGATGTAAAATCAAACGCGGCGACAGCACTTGATGTAGCACAATACTACTAGTTATAAGCAGGTAAAATACATGCATAATTTGACACTTTTAACGCTTGATCTCAGACACATTGAAATTAAGACTTATTCAACATAAATATTAATATATTTACTATGTCAAAAAACAATTTTATTAAAAAATAGAGCTATGAAGAATTAATCAACGTCGATTCCCCTGTACACATTTATTTTTTCATGTTTTGACTTCTTCTATATTGCATTTATATAAAAGATTTAATTTTTTAATATCACTTTCTGACATTTCGACGCGCTGTCCAATGTCATCGGTTGTAGCCTGAAAATTAAAGAAGAATAATTTCAAAATTAAATAGATAAAGATTTAAATACTCATAAATTAAGCGGCACGGATTTGATTATTGTCAGTGGATTATGATATTATCAATAACCTCGATAGACATGAGTGGAAATCTTATCTAATTAGCCGGAAGAAGCTAAAAAAACAACAAGATTATTATGTTTGAAAGTATGTACGCAATCTTTGGAAATTGACAAATCCTTGCATAATATATCGATAACAAATAACAATAATTATAATGAGCAGTAAGTTACTAGGAGTCAAAGATTAAATAGGTGCTATGATTTTACTACCTGTCAAGACAAACCCGACATATTTTCATGACGGATAGACATTGAGAAAAAAGTTAAAAAATAATGGTAATCAGTGGCGGATGAAAAACTTGCGGTCTCACTCACAATATAATTTGGAGGCCCTGTTTTTCGGGTTACTTTAAAGTGTTTGAAAACTCCATGTAAATTTGTAATTAGGGCTTGTCGGTTTTCAAAAACTGGTTTTTTGGCTAAATTTGTGACATTCGAAAATCGGTTTTTCAACATCGTAACCGGTTGTACCAAATTTTCCATAGATGAGACTATAAACATAAGGACAGAAAAATTGTATCCTTTATTTGATGGCTTAAAGACCATATGCTCCACATCATACCCAGCGAAAGGGTATTTTAGATATCAAGAAATTTTGTTACGAAACGATCAGTGGACGCTTTGTGCTTTCTTAAATCATGTTTTCTGCCAAATAATTTCTTGTTGTGCTTTATTATGTATATAAATAAACAACATAAAAATATTGAACTTTTTCTCGCTATTTTAATTGAATTATCCATTTTTTGTAAAACTTCGAAAACCGGATAAAACCGGTTTTTGAACAATATTGACATTCGACAACTGGTTTTTTCAAAAGTCGGTTTTTGTATAAGCCCTAGTTGTAATGAATAATGAAAACTAAATTTAAAATATGAAGGAAATTTATAACTTTATATGTAACTAATTTTGAGACCGCCAAGATTCAGAGGCCCCAAGCGCGCGCCTCATACACTTATGGGGTAATCTGGCACTGATGATAACATAACGGTAGATATTGTTATTAGTTAAGTAGGTAGGTTGGTACGAATGTAGCAATTTTTAGCAAAGATTTCAGATATGGATTAAGCATTTGTTCATGGAATAGAACACATTCAAACCTAATAGTCTAATAAAATATCTTGCAAGTAGTCATCAGAAATACAGAAATTCTTGCCTGTTTTTTATTCGGTTCTAAGAATTAGACTCCAGTTTGTCTCGGTGATAAAGTTTCAGCTGCCAATATTTACTCAAAAGATAAAGCCATTACACATTTCTCTTTACATTCGACAAATAAAAATGTTTTAAAATTACCTCTAACGGTTCAATTGTCTTGTCTCCATTAACGCTGAACGCATATTCTGAGTAATGCATAACGCTGCCAAAGTCATAAGGCACTCCCAAATTTGATACAACGGCTGATGAATATTTCAAGAAGTTTTCTACCGCGCCTGAAAACGAATTCCTAGGATATATTTTTTTTGACATCAAAATTTATAAAAAAAGTTGTTATGTTTACCACTAGTGAGAAGGGCTTCCAATTCACCATACCACTTAAAAGAGCTTTAAAAAATAGCTCAACAGGGCTGAGACACTCAGCTCACCGGCAAACATAACTTTTGAAAGGATAGAGCTAAAAAAAGGTCTTCGAGTTGAGAATTACTCTGGTACCTGTTAATGACCTTTTTGGCAGTGATCTCAAGCCACTGTGGTTAATGAAAAACAAATGGCCGTTAACTGTAACACCAGCTATTTTTCTTGTATTAAAATTAGTGATATGTAAAAAAATTAAAACATGAAATTATGGTAGATGATCAATTCCTGCATCCCAGAATTGAAATATTATGGATCCCGTTTAGTAGGAAATAAATTTCCCACCAAATTGAGATAAAAGACGTCACAAGATAATGTCATCGCACTTACTGTCGAAAGTTGGTAGATTATAAACTGATAGTTCTAGGGAAACAGCTTAGTTTTTAGGATAATGCTTCTAGCCTCGATAATTTGTGCTTAGATTATAAAAAATAAATAATTTATCAAAATATAGATAGAAAGATTTATGTAAATTTAAAAAAAATGCTTATATATAAATTGATAAATACATTTATAAATGTACCTTCTGTGATATTCTGGACATCCAATTGGTATCCAAAAATCTTATCGGGCACTGAGTTCATTGTTGACAATTTTATTTCTTTTGCTAGTACAGTAACGATGTACAGAATTTGATTTATTAATCAACAGTTTATAATACCTGATTGTACTCTATCCCATACAACTCTGATGTGCTCATCTCTGTCGTAGGTACTATGCATATGGTAAAATCCAAGCGCATGATTGAGCTCATGAAGAATGTTTCCTCGAATAAAGCACCCTTCTCCGGGAGTATTTGCTGCCAAATTCAGGATCTGGACTCCTCCAGTTCGTCCGATTGAAGAATAGCAGCCGACAGGCTTTCCCTGTTTTGAAATTAAAGAAATATAATCGATTATTATCGTAGTAAAATTATCCCTTTTTTGTCACCAAGTCCGCTCCTAATGTGGAACAAATGGACTCCTAATAGAGCTTAGCTCCACAAAAGTATCGCATCAGTGCTACTTATTGATTGATTGGCTTCTTTTGGATCTAGTAAGGCTATAACGATAGGACTGACAGGAATAGTAAGTGAGATTATCGTTTTTGCTTTCGACAATTAATAAGTGCAAGGGCTGAAGATTTAGAATTTCTACAAGAATATAAAAATAATATAAAGGAAGAGCTTACCTGGATAAAGACGTAATCTGGATCGGAATCAGTCTGAATCTTAAATGTGATGCAGGATACATTTGAAATGTAAGCCATGGCTGTCAAAATTGAGGCGACTTGCTTGGGATCTAAAAAACAATAATGGTTTTACGATGAGACGAGTGTCAAGTGATGAGCTACATTTTCGTATTGCAGAACTCTTATTTATTAAAAATGAATATAGAAAAATTGTATTCGACAAAATAAAATATGAACAATAGCAAGATCAGCAAGTAGTACTAGAATATGCTAAATAATAAATAAATAAATAGTTTGAGTGCCACAAGTGGTTTTCAAAGCAACCCGTGTGAGCTATAGAGCTATAGTCGGACCATTTATGATGTTACTGTGGAAAAACCAAGAGAACATATTATGTAGTTATATTGTAGGTATTGTGTAATAATACAAAATAATCATTCGAGGAGTCATTAATGATTAGATACATTCAAAAAAATCCATTTTCATTTATTTAATCTTGTTGTTATTGATAGAGGTTGGAACGTCAGGATGTAAAAGAAAAAATATGAACTTATTCCCTAAGCTACAATATACAGTTTTTGTAAAATCAGGATTTTCAGACTTGAGATTCAAGGTAACCCTGGTTATATACATATAACTATGAATTCTGTATCAAAACAACACGGAGCGCATTATATCCTAAAACTGTATTTAATCAAAAAATAAAATCATTAAGCACATCCCTAAGAAATGGTAGTAATCGGGTGACTTAAATATATAAATCTTGCGACAACACAATGGTCTGAAATGTGATTGATTAAAAAAACTTATTATAAGGAAACGATTTCTTAACATTTAAGGTGTGCACTAACCAAAATCTTCAAGATTGATGTCGTAGACAACAGTATTATTGAGCCATTTATTGATACTGGTCATTGCATTTTTCCCAGAAAATTGATTTACCAAATCTCCTTTCTGTTCTTCAGTGAGAATTATGTCCCCTTCAAATTTTCCACTGCGTTCCCATTCGTGTTGAACAGTTACCATTGCAGGATTGATAGATTCTGCAAAGAAAAAAAAACGGGATTCTATTTCAATTCAAACACATTATTATGAGCTTCAAGAATTGTGTCTACTTCTGAGAATAAAGAAACTCAACCTTATTAAGTCTTCAATTTGTGCATTTTGAATGAGCTTTTAAAGCGATTTAACGTAATCTTTAAACATTTAACAATTCTAATAAGTCTGGAAATGAATTGAAAAATATTATATTTAGATATAATTGTAAATTTGAATCTCTCAAATTTATTTCCTACACGAAATATTTACTAAAAATATTACATGAGAAGGAAGTTACCATGAGGAAGACCAAATTCACTCTTATCTAAGGAGATTTTTAATTCTTCAATCTCTTTTGTGGTCCTTGTCAGCACCCTTCCCATTACCAACGTTGCACCGACGATCAGAAGTAAAATAGATTTCATGCTGAAGCTGTAACAAAAAAATAAATAAAATGTGTTTGAGTTCATGCTTACACTTCATATAGTATCAAAATACTTAATGATATCTCGTCTGAAATTTTTGTTCGGTTTATTAAAATTTAGAGTAAATAATATGTGGACAATATGTCATACCTTTTCAAAGTCAATCCAAATGTTATTATCTCATTTTATTTTGCTCATATATATAATATTACACGAATAAAATAATAATATTTAATCATTCATTGACATTGGCGGACATTGTGACAAGCAAAAATGTGTATGTAAATAAATCATATTTATTATAATGAAATAAAGAAAATGTTTGCAATTATTCTCTCGGAATGTTTTCTTTTAGGCTAATTGATATAAAATGGAGCAATGAAAAAATGTTTAGGGAATTAAAGATGATTAATTTCACGTTCTCACCGTTAATATTTATGTATATCTGTAATGTAAGCCGTCATAAAGAGGCATTGAAACTTGCTGACAATTGTGATATGTATATCCCCGGTGAGCCTGTTCTTCTGACCGATGAGGTTCCACCATTCTGGATGACCGTCGGATACTATTCATAGGATATGTGGTGAGCGACGGTTAGTCATATAAGACAGCAAAGTGATTGGCAAATGGCTTTGTAAATGTGGATTGGCTTGATAAATAGATTGTTGTATTTCAGTTATTAATTTTTTGTAGTTTTTCTCAATATCCTGAATATTCATGAATATAGTAGGTTTTGACTTAAAAATGTTACATTTCAAAAAAAGGGTTTGTTTATTACATAAGTTAAAACAACATAGACGCGCAGTCGCCTTTAACCCCCTCTTTAACATCCAAATGGACGATAGCTCATTAAATCCTTCGCTATGCCACAATAGCAATGTTTGTAAATCTTGGATAGTTATGTTGTAATTTATTATTAATTTTATCGATAATCTACTAGATATTTGGAATACTTAACTCTGGAAAAATAACTATCTTAATATTTTATTGAGACGCCTTTGGTAATAGCAGAAGATTTTAGGTATTAAGATTAAGTTAATCATTTAACGAAAATCACAAAACAATCGCATTACTGTTATATCTTAAAGATTAACAATCACATATTTTTTTAAATTCTGCCTTTAATGTGAATTTAATATTCAAAATCGGTAATTTTTGGCTTTTTATTCCGAGTAAGTTGAATTAAATTGCTATGTGATGGAGAGAGAAAGCAATGTAAATAATTTCATGTACGAATTACCTACATATATTTTTTCGATTTGAACTCCAATTTATTAAGGGCCATGATGTAAATAATACATCAATTGAAAATAATGGTTATGATTTAAAATATATAATTTATTTATTTTTATTTAGGACAGTACTTATGTTGCGTAATAAATATATAATTTAAAGTGATAAATTGTTTAATCTCTTAATGCAACTGAAATGACAAAGATAATAAATAGACACCTGTAAATCATATTAAATTTTAACAATAAATATTTTTAAAATTGTTGTTGCTGTATTGGTCATTGTTTGTGTTGGTGTCTTAGAATTTTTTCGATTGATTTTCATCAATGCCTTGTATTTTATGTTCGAGGCCTTTTATTTTTTGTATGTTCGTAAAAGATTTTAAATATGAAAATAAGGAAAAGAGAATTTTGAAATTTTTAACGTCACTGAGACTGAGTCCTACACGCTGTCCAACAGGCTAACATACATATAATATACACCCAATCCTTTTTTAACGCGATTTGTTTTTGCGCGATTTTTTTGGAGACACCGTTACGTTTTTTCATATATTTTTGATACTTTTGTACGCGGATTTCGGTATATCTAAAACATTCCTTTTTTTTTTATTCGATTATAATACTATCACCGATAAGCGCTGTTAAAACATTTTTTCATATGTTTAATGTTTATATATTTTTAAGGTTTTTTCGCCGTATAAATAATATAATTTTCAATTACCAGTTCTTGAGTAAGCAGTCTGCTTGAGATTTAGCCATTTTTCGATAATCAAAAATTATATTTATGGTGCGTATTTTGATATAATATTATGCGCTATTGATAAGTGTAAGAGGCATCATAAAATTTTCCGATACACTTTTATTTAAATAAAAATATTCATATATTTTACAACTGACGCCACCTGTGAAGGAAAACAATTGACAACCTCAATAAGTATTATTTAGTTTTAGCTCTTAAAATAATTTAAGAGATGACTCAGATGGCGAGAAGCGTCAAATATGTACATAGTGTCAAAATAATAATATTATAAACAATAAATATATATAAAACATTTTTTAATTTACAATTATTATAATAAAACATTTTTCTCAGTTTTTCAAATTATAATAAAACAGTATCTCAGATTTGACAAACTGGTTTACCATAATAAAATAATTGTTGTGTCACATATTATTTTTTTCTTACTATCGAGGAAAAAGTTAAATGGTACAAGCGATTTTTTTGCAAGCATCGTGTTATTGATATTATATATTTATTTGAATAGTGCTTGATTCATGTATGTATTCCTTATAAAACAAATTATTCCATCAACTGTCTGCTTCACATTGGCGAATCCAGGGGGGGGGGGGTGGTCATGGGGGCCGTGGCCCCCTTCTGAGGAGATTTTTTTTTCATTTTTCTTCTTTATTAAAACTTTATTGTGAAATGGGATCTTTAATTGTTTAGTTAACGATGTTTTATAGAATAAATACCTGATTATGTATTGACTACTTTTATATAGATATATTACTTTTAAATCATCTATTTTTTAATATATTATTTTTTTATGATGTTTATTTTCGAATTGAATGGCCCCCTTTTTGGACATTTTCTGGATCCGCCAATGCTGCTTCATAATGTGACAAATACGGCATCAGAAGAGTCAATTGTTTTTTTAATGGACTAATTATTTATCTAAACTAAAACGCTATAAAAGTTGGAACTGGCTGGGTCACAATCCTCAATGGGAAAGTCTCAATCCTGCCTGCCTCTTCTTTCGACCGGTGGGATCATAGATAATATACTAGATGGGTGGGATTCCGGCGCCCCAGACGCCGGTCGGCTGGTATCCATAAGATTTACTCGGCAGAACTGAGGTATGCTGGCATGTTATGGGAGGAAGCAAAGCAATTGGCGAGAGACAGAGAAACATGGAGGTGCCGCGTGGCGGCAATATGCTCCACATAGGGAGCGAATATGTACAAAGAAGAAGAAGAAAACGTTAAAATTTATTTTGAAAAGTATATTAACTGTTGAAAGTAAAAATATATATTAAAATTTCCATCTCCTTTTAATTTCTTAATGTTTACATTAGAAATTCTTTTTTAAAGAATTGTTGAAAATGATGAAATAAAAATTACAACAAACTAAAATTGATCAATTTCGCAAAACAAAAACAATCATTAGCTGGCTTCACACACGAGAGAAACTGTGTGTAAATGTTTCTCGTTTTAGCACATTCAGTAGTGTTTGTTTTGTAAATCGTGAAATAATTCTTACACAGATCGTTTACACGGTTTGCTTTGATTTTATAGCATATGCAACCACCTAATTGCACGTGAAAACGCCTAACTGTAGAGTCAGCTATTGATGTTTTTTTTTACTATTACTAAGAGTAAGTAAGTGTCGAAAAAGAATCTGTATTTCCCATAGGTCTATCTGCCTTTAAGATTTGAGCTTTGCTCGTGTGTTTATTTTTAATGACCAACTCATCGTTTATCACAATTATTTATTATGATTATTTATTATTATCATATAAAGAAATGAATGACCACGTATTGCTGTTACTTACATCAGATGCAATCAATTTGTTTATTTTTTGTTCTAATAATATTGATATCATTTAACATCTTTGACTGTATCACTACTTTGATAAGCCAATATAAAATGATAATATATTCAAACGGCATAATAAGTATCATTGAGTATGGTACACGGTTTTGGACTGTAAAAATTCAGCTTAATAGCTTAACGACCGTGGACGCGTATTTGAGTCTTTGAAAAACAAAGGTTGCTGGCCGGCGGACACATATATGCGTATAGGCGAAGTATCTAGAAGCTAAGAAAATTAAATTTTGTAAAGATATCTCATTTTGCTTACAAATTATAGTGAATTTAGTAAAATTATATTTTTTACGAATTTTTCGCAAAATTTTATTTCGCCAGGTGAAATTTTATTTAAAAAAACGTGCGGTCGTTAAGCTGTTTTAATATAAAATCTGTAAAATAAAATACCACAAAATCTATACCTTTTGTTTTTTGTACTCTACTAAAAATTATAATATTGTTGATTTTATACTTTCCGTTATTTTCTGTCATGTATTTTGTATATTGAATTTTCGAATAGTTTCCAAGTTAAATGATTCATGAAAACGGCTAAACAATTTATACACTGTTAAAAAAGGATATAAATAAATAATAAAAAAATATTATTACAACACACTATATCTTTTCTCTCTAATTTATTTATTTCTAGGGAAAATCTCATATACAGCAAATAATTACTAAACTACTTTCAAATTTCTATGTCACTTATGTTTGGAGAATAATAATTATCATTTGATAATACGTAATGATATTTCATAGGAAAAACAAGCATCGCTTAATATGTTTTGGTGAATTGGTATCATTAAAAAGGAGATATGATTTACACACCTCCATATTTTATGAACTCAGTATTTTTGAATAAGAGTTAATCTCTTTGAAACTGACCCACTGCAAAACAAATGGACTTTAAACACAATGTTTTGTTATCGCTTTGATTATCGCGATTCTAGATTATTTTTTTTAAATATTTTTAAGAATGATTGCCATTACTTTTATCTTTAAATCTAGATTATTGTTTTGCAAGATCAAATGTAAATATTGTTTTCAATTTAAATATGATAATCGATGATGGACAAAAAATAAGTTATCGTTCCGGATACAGAACTGAGAGGCCCTAAACGATAGTATCATTTTTAAAATTGAAAATGAACATGCCAGAATCTTATTAAAAACAAATATGGTATTGATTTTATTTTTCACACTATTATTATAAATTTGAACATTATTTTTGGTGGATTTGCATCAGCCTTCAAAAAAACAAAATTGATAATTTATTTTTGTTGGTATAAAATGTAGAAAACTATAACCATTTAATAATTTATACATAATACGTATAACGTAACATCTCATTTTTAGGTAAATATGTGTTTGTGATATTCTATTTTGTACAATTATGTTATTTGTAAATTTTTTATGAATTCTTTTCATTTTCACATCGAGCCGCTGACCACATTACAAAGAAAAAACAAATAAAAAGTAACAATTTTTTCTTATATATTTTTTAAATCTATGTCCGCAACTAAAGTTTTTTTACGACAACTGCTGGTAACTCTGTTGCTCAACCTCTCTGTCTTTCTAAGAGAGTAGGAATAACGAGAATGGGGCTGAGGCAAGACTAGTGACTGGCTAATCACTCCGACTTATAAAATAGCAATCGTTGAGAAATAAGAATGTTGCAAATAAAAAATAGAGTACAAAAGCTGCTTTTTTTGCAGAAAATCGAGAAAGTTTTTTGTTAACCAAATCTTCAGTATCGCAGAAAATATTCCGACGGGCCGCATGTTGGACATGTAGGGAGAAGACATCAATAAAATATATTATGCTATTGATATATGTGTTTTTTTTTAAATATTAACCATGGAAGATAATTTTCTTTTAATATGAGCGAAAACGGTTCTGATATTAATTAAAAAAATATGGATGTAGTACAAAACAATGTATTTTTTTAATATACCTTACTATCAGAATTTACAGTAAACAGTTTATCATTATTATGTATCTATTGCGGAAGCTCTGAGTCACCAATAATATTACATTTTACTTCAATGTCAGATTGCAGGAATTGAGTAAATGCCCTCTTATTATAAATCATGGAATATTTAGTAAACGCTGTACGTTTCATGTTTTCGTGATTGTCTTTGCTAAGTTAATCCGCTTGAAAAAAAAGCAAACAAAATTATTTCGACAAATTTTATAAAAAAAAGGTTTTTTACCTATTTCAAAAATTACATAATTGTTTAAAAAGCATTATTTCATCCTATGTTAAGAACAATTGCCCCTGAAAAGGTCAATACTACACGAGATGTATACAGGGCCGGCGCCA
Source organism: Himalopsyche tibetana (assembly GCA_030503985.1). NCBI lineage: Eukaryota > Metazoa > Arthropoda > Insecta > Trichoptera > Rhyacophilidae > Himalopsyche > Himalopsyche tibetana. Next base: position 35,785,231 of record JAPJYX010000014.1, on the reverse strand, counting down.
CCAAATAGGCGAAATAGGCAACCGCCTAGGGCGCATAAATCGAGTATTCAAATTATTTTTACATACATAATAGTACGCTATATTTTATGTTGATGTTCGTATAATTTCGGTGTAATTTCGTATCGTATTCTATATGATTCGGTTGAGCGACTAAGTAACAAATAGTTCACAAAAACTTCCAATGATATACCTCCATTAGCTGACCATATGGTCCACATTTGGAGCGGACATGGATGTATCAAAAATATATATTTCTAATGATCCCGATTTGTTTTTTCCATAATTTCGAAAACAAATGGGAAGATTTGTTAAAAAAGGGACGCGCAAAATAATGAGGATCTCAATTCCAAAGCCTACCTAAAGACCATTTTTAATTTTTTTTCAAACACTGATGTCAACAATTATAATATATACATCAATAAATTTCCGATTTCAAAACCTCTCTAAATACAGAGAAAATATGTTTAGTTTTAAAACCTACTGAAATCCAAAAAACCCACAGCAGTTTTTTGCACTTTGCCAACAATTTTGGTTTTTGAAGTTAGTTGGTTTTACGAAAACGCTCAAACAACCGTTGCTTAGGGTGCATAATAGCCTCGCGCCGGCACTGGATGTAAAGTTTAAAGATTACACATATCTTAGCGTATTCAATAATATATTGTATCTTAATAATAACAGTGTCAAAGATTTTGATTGATAAATATTCCGGGTTCATATAAATAAGCGAAGTTGTCAAGTAAACAAACAGAAGTGTTTACTACAGTGGTAATTAGAACATTTTAATTATTTTAGTACTATTGAAATATTACGATTATCAATCAGAATGTTGAATTGTATTTCCATACAGTGAATTAAGTTAATACGCTTATAAAATCGCACAAAACAAAACCAGCCGAAAATATTTATAATACATCATTCTGTGTTTAGAATACAAGTAATTTATTCTCAAATAACTGTTTTTAAAGTAGGCTTTGAATAGTAATTTCGTTTTATTATCTTGGTTGCCGTTTTTTTGTCACCTATATTTTTTTAGTAGGCGAGTAAACTTTGCTAGTGACTACCGCAAATAAAAAGTTTTTTTTTGTAGATTTAAATTATGGTGAAGTTCCTAATCTTCCTGGTCCTGGCTGTCGCCTTCGCATCGGCGGGGACTATCTCCAGATCAACAAGGGAGATTAAAGATTATGAACGATTCCTCAGGAATACAGTGCACGGAGAACCTGAAGGTAAATATTTACGTTTTTTATTCATTAAAGGTGCTATTATTTTTTTACTTAAACTTGGTTGCTAGAAATTTTATTTTAGCGTTATACACTCAACATTTTTTAATACAATTTTGAATTAAAATGGTACACTAAAAAGAAATAATATTATTTTTATACACAAATTATTTATTCTAACACGTTTTCCAGACACAAACAACACAGAAACGTATAACGGATTTCCTAATAACAACACAAGACAGTAATAAAAAAAATGGTTTATAAGATCGTAACTAGGGTGTCCAATCCCGGAGCCTTTTTGTGATCCTGGGATTTCGGAATTGATTAATTTTCAATCCCATGATCCCGGGATTGGGCACTCAACGTGAAATCATGTATAATTTGAGAAAAGTTTTGGTGAGTCGTTTTTTTGCTCTTCCAATTCCAAAATAATATAAGTTTTCGGGATTTGTTAAAAAACGTTCTCAATCCCGAAATCGCGGGATTGGTATAGTCGCGATTGGATCACAAAATTGGACGGGACCCCGAGATTCGGGATTGGAGACTCTAATTGTAACATATTAGAGTGCCAGAAATTTCTAGTGATGAAATCGACTTATGTTCAGTCTTTCATATCCCTTCCCCGTATATAATAACTTATGGATGAATAGCATTATTTTATGTATTATGAATAATATTTTGTGTAATTTACCTACCGGAGGTCTTTTTATAACATATGTTGGCGATTTTCTATGTGACAATGTTGTTTTATTTCAAATTCAGGAGACCAATCTTCATAATCGATTCCATGCCACCAAATTTTTAAACACTTATCATATTATACAAGTATTACTGTTACAGCCAAACTTATTTATGCTTGAAGTAATTTTGAGAGAAAAGAAAGTGAATTGAGTTGGTCACGCGTGGTTTATTTTATACGACTCAACTGATTGAATACGTATTTTGAAAAATAAAACAATTATTTATCCGTGATTTACATTATATATTGTATTATTTTTTCTCGTGACTTAGCTCCTGCCACTCCCGAATTGAAGCACCTGCAAAACGAATGGGAAAGGAGTGGAAAGTTTGAGGGTGACATGATCCTGACAGAAGAGCAGATCCAAGAATTAGTAGGCGAATATGCTGGTATTAAAAACGCTATCAAAGACCCTCGCAGGCTGTGGACCGACAAAACTCTGTACTACAAGATTAATACCGCAGACTATGGTAAGATAAAATATTCATATATACACGTGTAACACAATATTTTACTATTGATTGAAAGGATGACATTATGCGAAAAAATATTTTGACTTACATTGAAGATAGTAGCGTAGAATTAAGGTCTCGAATGATTATTCTCGAGTCTTTTAATGTTACATCAATCGAAAATACTATGTTTCTTTTATCAAAAGACATGTGAAGCTGTCAGTTTCACATGTAATTTATTAAAGGTTGAATACAACCCCTTTCCTCATCCTTTTTATCTGATTACTTAACCCTTAATATCTTGATAGAAGATTTTGTCAGGGAAGTTATTTTTGTGGGAAAACATAAAAGATACTTGACACAATGACTGAATTAAAATAAATAAAACATTTTTTCTACTAATCCCACATTTTTTTAGTTCATAGTCGGTTTCACTCATTGCGAGTTTTTTCAACTGATGAAAACATTAATCAGTACAGGATTATTTAAATTTTCATCAGTTGATGCTCGTGATGCGCGAAATTGGTCCAGATATTTCATTTAAAATATGTAGAATTAGTATTAAAAAGTGTTTTTTTTAATATCACGCCTCCACCAAGAATTGACAGTGAACACTGACTTATATCAACTCTTTTCTTCTGCGTACTTCTGACGGTTTGCAAACTGTTTTCGAATTAGAATCTAAAAGCATCGAATTACATTCTAATTCGAAAACAGTTTGCAGCCCGTCAGAAGTACGCAGAAGAACAGAGATATTGTTGAGTTGATGCAAGAAGTCATTAAAATGTATTTCGCAAGAATGGCATGTTGTCTTTCATTCCGGTATGTGTATGAAATACAGCATAATATTTTTAATATACAAAATTAAAAAAATAAGCAAATTTGATAATATAACTCAGGGTTGACCAAATTATCAATATATGACTTCATGCAGCAAACCGACGATATAGCAAAATTACCAACATTAAAAAAAATGTTTGTGTTTGTATTTAGATTCCAAGCACATTGCCGCTATCGAAAATGCATTGAAAGAAATCGAAAAGGTTTCCTGTGTTATCATCAAGAAAGCGTCGTCGTCTACTGTCAACTACGTTAATGTTCAGGTATTGTCAATAAAATGAAATATAATACTAATTTGTATTTCAGTCTTTATTTATTTTAGTTTAAAAAATACTCATGTTATGCTCAGCTTATTCTAGAACTGAATTAAATTTTACTTCGTTGATTCTTGATGCATCGTTAAATTTTTAAAAATACACATTTTTTGAATATATTTTAAGGCCAAAGATTTACTACTTAAAACAACTTAGTGAAAATATTGTTTTGCTCAACTTTAATTTCATAAATAAAATGATATTAATGACACAGCTTCAATTTACAATTAAATAAATAAAAAATATGCCTTTTAAGAAACCAGTTTTCTGAAATTGGAGATATAAAATTTTTGCTTCGGTTTCTTTGACCGTACTATTTACGAACACGTGTACAAAATCGAGCATAAAGATAATTAGATGTCTGTTGAGTAAACCTTCAGGTAACGCGAATTCCCATAACGTAAATGCCGAAAAAATCTGAAACAATATTTAACAGAACGCGTTCACAAAATATTTTATTTATTGAATCTTGGTTTTGGATTTTTTACATTTTTCGCGAACAATACGTGATCTTCATTTTTGTGTGAATTCCATGTTCACAATAACGCGTATACCGACATACCTGAGTCTAGCCCCGTGTTATTTACGGATTTCCGAGTATGTATAAATGTATTTAATAATATTTTTCAGAACGGAAAGAACGGCTGTTCTTCCAACGTCGGTATGATCGGCAAGGTACAGAACTTGAACTTGAGGGACGACGCTCTGGGATCAGGCTGCTTCAAGAACGGAACCGTCATCCATGAATTCCTTCACGCTCTTGGCTTCCACCACATGCAGTGCACACACAACAGGGACAACTACGTCAAAGTTGTCTGGGAGAAAATCGAGGAAGGTTTGTCTCGAAAGCATTGAATTACTTAATGAATTCACTAGATGGCAATTAGTAATCATTGAAGGATTCATTATTCTCAAAATTATATTATTATTAGCTACCCGATACCCAATTATGATCAAATCCTAGAGAATTTTTGACTTCCTGCCTTGTCGGTTGCCGTTGAGAATTACAGTTGATCCAGAAACTACCATCTTAAGGACTTTGACAAATTAAAATAAATCTTGACATAATTGCATTGAATAACTATGTTCCGCGGCTAAAAAAATGATGACATTTAGGTACTCTTTCTTAATAATATCATGTTGCACTTGCAACGACCCATTATATCAAAGACGAGTTTTCAGTTTGGTTTATTGATTACTGTTACAATATCCGATTTCCAGGTCACGAGAAGAATTTTGTGAAATACGACGGAACACAGACCACAAACTTTGGCCAAAAGTACGATTATGGAAGCATCATGCATTATTCAGAATATGGATTTAGCATTGACGGAAGCAAAACTCTAATTCCTCTGCAGGTATTTAATAAAAAAAAACATTTGAACATATAAATAACAGAACAACATCTATTTAAAAACATGTAGTTGCAGTAAAATAAAGCAATAATCGTTGAAATATTCTGCTTCTTCTTCGATACATATTTGATCTCGTTGTTGAACTTATGGCCGCCTTGAGACTCTTCCTTGTTTCCTTGTCTCTCGTCGATTGCTTTGTGGCATGCCAGCATCCATCCCTCAGTATATTCCATGGATGGTACTTGACAGTCGTGCAGAACGCCGTAATTACAGCGGCCAGCGGTAGGGTTAAGGCTGTCCAAAATCATAATAGATGTTTGCGTCAGATAATGGGGGTGAGGTGGTCCGATTTCGTATGGATCTTGGAGATAAGTGTCACGTTAGTGGTCACGGAGAGACGTTGGAACTGTCTGGGTCACGTGCTGCGGAAGTCTCCTGAGAGCATTAATCCTGCCTGCTTCTTCTTCCTAAAATATTCTCCTTCATTGGCCATATTCGCTCCCTATGTGAAGTATATGGCCGCCGCGCGGCACCTCCATGTTTCCCTGTCTCCCGCCAATTGCTTTGCTTCCTCCCATGACATGCCAGCATCCCTCAGTTCCGTCGAGTACATCCTATGGATAGTACCCGACGGACGTCCGGGGCGCCGGAATCCCACCGGTCGAAAGAAGAGGATATTATGTCGAATATTCACAATAATTTATTCCATAATAAATCTTTTATCAATTGTTTTTTTTAATAAATTTAATTGAAATATTGTAGTCGGTGGTTTATTAAAAAAAATGTTTAAATTCCAAATTCAACATCACTGTCGATGCAATATTTTACAATATGACCCCAGCTATAGTATCAAAAAGCATCATTGAAAAATATAGAAAATACTACTGACTTTATCATTTATTATACTTTTTTATATGTAACGAAATTATAATCACTTTTTAATACACATTTTGTGCAATATTGCCTTGATTGTTGGCCGAATTTTACTTATTTTAGAAAATGGTTCAAGCTTCTAATATTGTGTTGCAAGTTGCAATCCATACTTCAGAGTTTTTCTTGCTATTTTTTCAGTCCACAAGTCTAACCATCGGTCAGCGTGCTGGAATGAGTGAAACAGACATCATCAAGCTGAACAAGCTCTACTCTTGCCCTGGATTCGAGTAAACTGAAAATAAACCTATAATTATCCGTAATCAATATGTCACAATTAAGAAGACGTACCATTTATTTATTGAAAATGTTGATTGTAACTGTAAATTTGCTGATTAAAACTGTGATATGAAAATAAAAATACTAATTAAAGAATTAACAAATATTTTATTGTATATCATGACAACATTGGATGTAATAAAGTCTCGAAACCCATTCATAGATTTTTTAACAGAAACTAATTAAAATATTAGAATTTATTATAATTGGTGGTAATCACGTGATAAGAGATTTCTCAGCTTCCTGCTTTACTAACCTTACAGAACTAGACTTCCTGTTTTTATTATTTTTAAGAATAACTCGAAGATCTCATTCTTCTTTCTAGAAATTTAAATAGGAGGTGTTAGGTGGCTATCTCAACATGCTTTCTTTTTTTATTTTTAATTACTTCTTGAATTATTTTCACTCTCTCGGCTATATTCTCAACTATCTTCGTGACAGGCATTTTGGTTGCAAGATAAACGAATTCGCGATGCTAGAGTTGAGACTGGTCAGCTGTGTTTTCGGTGTAGTGGTTTCGAACATCGGGTGATAACCACTAACACAAAAACATAAGATATGTTCGACAAAAACACTTTAAAAACACAAAAAAATATATCGCGTGACGATATATTGTTACAACGATAGATAGGTGAACAATGCATGCGAGATTATGTTACAGGATTCAATCTATGTTCTGCTGAATGAAAAGTTTCTTAAACTCTTCACAAAAACGTTCCATGATTGTCGTGTGTCATTATTTACTTTTGGAACGTCTTATATTTTCATAAGATCGTTAAAAATTCTGAAATAATTCAAAACAATATTTTTTCAACATTTAAAGGAAGAGAAAGAAGAATTGGATTGTTAAACATAATTGTGTATTGTAAAAAAAAACAGCCTTGAAAATCTTTTCTTTAATGAACAGGTAGAAATCAGTGTCGAAATCGAATCGCTTTATGAATCCATTTCCAATATGGTTTATATGATGTTTTGATTAGATAGTTAACAATTTATCATCATTGTAATGACGTAAATGTAAATCAGTCATACTTTTCAAAAAGGTCTTGAAAATATCGTTGAACTTGGAGACTTTACACAATCAGACACAACTGACTTCGTAACTAATAATCTAAGATCAGGCAAAATATATTTGATGATATAAATTTTCTTTGATTCATCTATTTATCTACTATATCAATGCGTGATAATAAAATCAAAGACCTATTTATATATTACTAGCCGGTACCCGGCAAGCGTTGCAATGCCATTCGAAGAAAGAAAGTGATTGTATTTTAATTCTGTTTATTGAAGTGCTTTTGGATATCTTTTTTTCCTGTCTGGTGCGTATACGAATAGATCTGAAGGTTTTCCAACGGGTGAGCAGGCCACATACAGCTGTCCATGTGAGAAGCATAGATTTTCTAAATTTAGTCCTCACCCTTGTAGCGATTGTCCCTGTGCTTTGTTGATGGTTATTGCAAATGCGAGTCACACCGGAAAATGCAAAAATTTCAATTCGAATGGCATATTTGTTGGAATCATTAAGATTCTTGGCAACAGTACATTGTGCCCTTTATATTTTCCTTTTAATTTGTTTAGCTTCAATGATATTGTGCATTATCTTTTTCACTGAATGTCTGGTACCGTTGCAAAGTGGTGGATTTATATTTCGGAGAAGAATGATAGGTACGCCAATTTTCAATGTTAAAACGTTTGATGGCATGGCTGGCAAATCAAGTGAGTTTAATGATTAAGAAGAATTTATTGCGATATTTTTGGGAAAACTTTTTGAATCAATTCTTTTATTGTTTTTGTAATTTTACAGAAGTTTGTTGGCAATGTAAAACATTGTGTGGATTCACCTATTTTCAATTTTCCATTCCCAATATTCAACAATTATTTTGAGAAACGTTCAGCGGATGTGTCATATTGTAGTTCTACACGCATGCTGGCATTGAAAGCCAATTTCTGCACGTGTCGCCATAAAACTGATGATTTGAGACATGCATTTAATAAGTTGAACGTATTATAACTGGTAGGGTTTTAGAAAATCACCAGCCAATAAAATAAGTGCGCCACCAAAGACAATTATTCATTTCCTCTCAAATCTTTTAGTTGATAGTATACAGCTTACAATGCTTTTTTGTACGCCATAGTACATTCGCCTCATATTATAAGTTGGCATGATTGAAGTACTGCACCCATTCCGATTTTTTTTGATATTGCATGTTAGTGTCTCAGTGATTTTCATTAAAATGCAATTTCAGTGCTGAATGCGCTGTTCGACCACCATCCAAAAATGTTCACACCAAAGACACGCTAAACTTTATGAAACACACACATTTGCTAAATTGAGAAAAGTCACCAGAAAAGGCAATAATTCTTAGAAAATTCGCCACAGAGAATTCTAAAAATAGCCAATCAACGGGTCTAAATTTCACTTTTTGCGACCTATGATTTGCCATGCAACTGATAGCCGTGGCACGCAGATCGCTTTATTCGGCGAAATTTAAAATGGCTGCACTCTGTGGTGGGCTGGAGAAAGCTCAGAGGGGCTCGCGCAAGCCTTTTGTGAAATTTTGCTAAGGTCGGCCAGCTCCTTGTTAATTTAAGAGAAAACAATATTCTCAAATCAAATGAGTACATAGCTGCAATTTCTGACTTACATACATTATCTATGACAGCATCAGTATACACAGTAGTTCATTTTCGGCCACTTACATTGATAAGTTTACAGTAAATTGCATATTGGTACATATTGTAAATGTATTAATTAAAAATCGATTGCTTATTTAAGTAGTCCATCAAAGTGATAAAAAACTCACTGCTTCCCAGAATACCGAGAATTGCGTTGATATAAAGCGAGCCCCTTGTACACGCATTGGCAGCCTACTGCTAGCTGTACTAATTTAGAAAACTTTGAGGGCGTCCGCACAACAAATCATCAAAGTTTTATTGCAATTGAATGAATGGTATAGAAAGTGGAACGCATTAAAGAAAAACTCCCAAATTACCGTATTGGCAGCCCATCGTTGTATTTTTTGATTCAAAAACCTTTGCTGGTGTCCGCAAAACAACTCACCAAATCTTTATCGCAATCAGATGAACGGTAAAGGAACGAATAAGGAACAAACAAAAAAATTAACGTATTGGAAGCCCACCGCTGGCTGAATTTATTCAGATACCGTTGCGGGTGCTTGCACAACAACTTACCAAAGTTTTATCGCAATCTGATGAACGGTATAGGAACAGGAACGCATAAAGAACAAACTAACAAATTAACATATTGGCAGCCCACCGCTGATTTATATACATTCAGGGGCGTCCGCACAACAACTCACCAAAATTTTATCGCAATTGGATGAACGGTATAGGAACGAATATGAAAAAAACCAACAAATTAACGCATTGGCAGCCCACCGCTGATTTATATACTTTCAAAGGCGTCCGTACAACAATTCACCAAAATTTTATCGCAATTGGATGAACGGTATAGGAACGCATAACAGACAAACAAACAAATTAACGCATTGGCAGCCCACCGCTGATTCATAAACCTATTCTGGCGTCCGCATAACAACTCCCCAAAAAAATTATCGCAATCGGATGAGCGGTATAGGAGCGCATAGGTAACAAACATACAAACATTCATTTTTATATATATAGATACGTACATATGTACGTAAAGCAGGAACTGGAAATGACTACAACAATCTTCTGATTGATCTAGATTACTATTACTACAATGTAATCTTATTTTTGTTTTTAAATAAATAACAAAATATAATAACTACGCAGTCAAACGTTGTTTATTCAAGTTGTAAGTCTTTTTTCTTCACTCCCCTCTCTTTACAGAATTGAAATCATATTACTGGATTTAAAATATTAGTATATTATACATTTCATTATTTCAGAATATGGAAACAATGTATCGTATATTATGTTGTGTTTTGTTCCTGTCGGTGGCTATGGCAACCCCAATAATAAGATCAACAAAAGAAATTGAAGACTTTTCGCAGTTTTTAAAGAGCTCTGTCAATGGAAGGCCGCAAGGTTTGTAACATATGAATTAATTAATGGTCACATGTATGGTGTTAGCTAACAATTCTTGTTGGATACCCGTGTCTATGATCTCAAATGTAAAATCTTAATTTGATATAACCTTACTGGGAAATGAACCCAGACTGGGTCTAATCGTTACGACGAACCTCATATCAACTAAGCCACAAAAGGTGACCAGTAAAACAGATGTTTAGTAAATAACTAAATACAATATCTTCAACAAGAATTATCTAGTACGTTAGGCCTGTGACATGAATATATTTAATATATAAATCAATGTATTGTCGTCGCTATTAAATAAAATCTTTATAACGGATATACTAGTTGAGTGTGAATCAATCAATACACAGTTAAATATTAAATATTGTAAAAAATAAAAATATTTAACAATGATTTCGTGTTGATATAAAATTAGATCGCAAATTCGATTTGAGATTTATTATAGATCATTAGATTAAAAACCGGAAACGCATAGTGTGTTATTTTTAAATAACATACATATTTATATTTCTGAATGATTTTTTAACGAGGTTTTTTGTCAGAGAAATTTCAACGTATTTGAACAGAGAAAAAATTGGTACAAACACCGACATGCCGACATGAAATAATGTTTTTTTTTCACAGAACACACAGATTATTTACACGGAGATAAAACATATTAAACAACTTTTATTTTTAGCGAACTGATTCGATTTTCCTTATATATATTTAAAAGTATTTATTGTTAGCGGAAAACGCTTCGATTCGATTGGGTATTTTATTTTATTTCTTCTAGAACCTTTAACCCCTGAGCTCGTTGATCTTCAAAGTGAGTGGGAGAGGAGTGGAAAATTTGAGGGTGACATCGTTCTGTCAGAAAAACAGCAATCTGCTCTCGTCGACGACTTTTCTGGAGTCAGGAATGCCATCTTGGACACCACCAGATTGTGGACAAATAAAATCGTTTACTACGAAATCAGCTCAGTATTCAGTAAGAAGATTTGTTATAACGCTAAAAAAATCAAATTCATAATCGTATTGCCTGCTAACAATGTTTTAATATTTATTTATTTTAAAGTTGGAAATAATGGTACTATATAAAATAAATTCAGCAACTGAGAAAAAGTTTCGTCTCTAGAAAAACAACAATGATGAAATTTCCTCATTAAAAATATGTTATCCATCTTTTTTTTAGATGCCAATCAAGTGGCGGCAATTGATGCAGCAGCCAAGGAATTGAATACTCTGTCTTGTGTGCAGTTCAGAAGAAACAATGGACACGCCAACTTTGTAATAGTGACGGTATGACTGTTACTTGCATTTGATAAGAAAATTGTTATTAATTGCGAGAAAAATATTGAACAAATTTTGTGCTTGCTAAAATATGTTCTCACCAAAAAATTCTTCTAATCAGAAGAACTACAATTCGAATGTAAAATGTTCAATTTTATTGATGCATACATATGTATTACAAAACAACACATGTGGGCAGGGCAGAATTTAGATGCCCTGAGCCACTGGTCGGCAAACCCATTAGTCAAATGAGCCAAATATCAACTATACAACGATTGAAATTTATTTTGAGAGCCAATTTTTTTCTCAAACTCAAACTATATAGCCAGTAACGTTGATATGAACTTGATTAAGGAACTCCCTGGCTTATGCTTAAATGTTCCTCAATCTGATTGAGGTACGTTTGCTGAGATCGCACCTTCCGTAACCGATGAGACACGAAGTTTCAATCGCAATGTATGAGCAAAGAGCCGCATGTAGCTCGCGAGCCGCAGTTTATCGACCGCTACCCTAGGCAAGTTCACATGTGAGGACCCAAACTTAAAGTTTATGAGAAGAGCAGTGGCGGATTAAGCCCACGAGAGGCCAGAGGCGCAATAAAATTTGGAGGCCCTATTTTTCGGATAACATAAAAAAATCATGTAAAATAATAAAAATCTGAACACAAAATATAGTTGTTATATAATATAAGCCCATTTTTTAGGGCCCTTATATTCGGAGGCCCCAAGCACGCGCCTCATTCGCTTATAGGATAATCCGCCACTGGAGAAGAGGAAATCGGAATGGAATTATTGTTAGTTGAAACAATAAAAAAATACTCATAAAATAATATAATACAATAATAACATAATATTTGTAAAATTATAAAAAAATATTTATTTATAAAATCGTCTGGAAAAAACATCCATCTCGGCTGGAGGTTGCCACGATTTTGTAGACTTGAGTCTTTTTAGCATATAGGTAAATCTGGCTGTGCAAGTTGGTATGCAAAATCAGAAAAAATATCTTAAAATGACTTGAGATTGGACTTGCAGTTAACACTAATCATCTCGACAAGAAATCAACATCGGGTAATACCCATTTAGTCATCCTAAAGATATGCCTCATAACTGTATTTTTTAGGGAGATTCAACCGGTTGCCACTCCAAAGTGGGCATGAGGGGCAAAACTCAGGACCTGAATCTTACCCCGAACACCATTGGAAGTGGATGTTTCAAGCATGGAAATATTATGCACGAATTCCTTCACACTGCAGGATTCTTCCACGCTCACAGCACTCCCAACAGAGATGAATACATTAAAGTTGTCTATAGTAAGATTACACCAGGTACACTCATTTAAAATTGTCTATGAAATATTACCTACCTAAAGTTGCAGTAAACTATATTCTTAAATTTTAGTTTTGTGCACACGAATATGTGTAAATATTGTTTATAAATCGACTAAACAGATATTTATTTAATAAACTGCTATACATATATGAATTAGGTAAAATATAGAAATGGGAGGCGTGGGCCATTACAAAAGGAGGCGAGAACAGTCCAAAATATTTATTTACCCTTTAAAACGTGTCTTTATTACTATATGAAATAAAGCAGGGTTTCCCAAACTATGTTCCGCGGAACACTAGTGTTCCACAAAACCTGAAATGGTGTTCTGCGAACACTCACATAACTTAAACACTCTTTTTCATTATTTTCTAAAACCTATTCGGTGACAGCAAAACCAGCATGCTTAATTCAGCGCAAGTGATTATGAAAATCTGATTGATTTTACCAGTGATTCTGATATGAATGTCATTAAATTCTTTTTTGGTGAGTTTGTCAGAAGAATCCCACAATGTGTCAAAACAAGTAATTATTGTTTAACTTCCGTTGTATACAACCTATTTATGCAAAGTAAGATTTCTTTATGTTGCAACGAAGTCAAAGTGCAGGAATAGATTTGACGCCACACCATTTAAAAGACATTTTTTATTAACATATTTCTTTTGTATTTATACTATTATGAACTACCCAATTTAACACATAAGCCGAGAGTTCCGTTAAAATTTCCGGATTTGCGAAGTGTTCCATAGCAGAAAAAGTTTGGGAAACCCTGAAATAAAAGATGGGGAGGCGCAATAACATAAAGGTTGGAAACCACTGCTGTAAGGTGCTATAATAAGGTCTTATAATATAGGATTTTTTCCTGCCAATTTCAGCATTATTGTCAAAATTATTATTCCTAACATTGGTATTTGTTACCTTATTCTTTTATAAAAACATGATCTTCTCTAGCCAACAACTTGCAACACAGTAAATCAAATTTCGTAGTTATATTGGAGAATTTATTTACATTCCATTTCGGAAAACGAAAGCGAGGATTTTTCAAAAATAATGATTAAATATAATATATAAATATTGAAAAAATATTTTGATCGGTTTTTAGGTAAAGAACACGCTTTCCAGAAATATACAACCAGCGAAGTGACTGATTTTGGAGTGAAGTACGATTATGGAAGTATTCTTCATTATGGAGAATATGCATTCAGCGTCGACGGAAGCAAGACAATCGTCCCATTGAAAGTAAGTAAATAATTGAATGGTTTGATAAATTGATCGAATCATGAAATCCATTATAAATATGGGATAACAAATATTTTATTATTAGGGTTCCTGGCCGGTAGGGGGAGCCGGTAAATTGCTCGAATGCAATTTCTCGAATGCAAATTGCTCGAATGCAATTCCTGGAATGGAAATTGCTCGAATAACAAGTTCCTCGAATAACCAATTCTTCGAATGTCAAATGCTCGAATTACAAATTGTTCGAATTTTTTTATAAAAGTTTTATAAAAGCTTAAACATTTATTACTCATTCTTTAAAAAAATATTTATGCAAGTCGGGAAATAAAAACCATAAATCAAAAAAAAGTCAGTTGCCAGTGGTCGAGTGTAAAAGTTCGTTGGTTTTGTTTTCGGAAGTCACGGGCTTGAATCTTAATACGTACACTTTTTAATCAATTATTTTTCAAACTATTTATGGATTTCTGTTTTAAAGGCACACATATATGTAATTTCTTGAAACCCTCTTACCCATTCTTTCTAAAAATTGGGCGAAGCGATAGTGATAAGCTAACCGTTTGTTCTGTCTTAGCCCTATTCTTCTATGTGTTCTGGAAAAATATAGAAACTTAGAGTTAGAGTAACTAATTAGCAAGCAGTTCTCGTAGAAACACTTCTGTTGAGATAAACTCCATTAAGAGGTCATATGATCCGCATTTGGAGCGAACACGGTTACACTCTCTAAACTCTCTAAACACTTTCTAAACAAGTGTCGCACGAGATAAAAATGAAATTCGTAGAAAAAGTCGTGAAAAATCTTAAAACAAAAAAAGTTAGGATAAAAAAATACTATTTACATTTTTATTATTATTTACATTTGGATGTGTGGCCGAGTGATAGTTTTTTTTTATGACTTTTTTTTGATTTATGGTTTTTATTTCCCGTCTTGCATAAATATTTTTTCAAAGAATGAGTAATTAATGTTAAAGCTTTTATAAAACCTTTTTAAAAAATTCGAGCAATTTGAATTTCGAGCATTTGACGTTCGAGGAATTGGTTATTCGAGGAACTTGTTATTCGAGCAATTTCCATTCGAGGAATTGCATTCGAGCAATTTGCATTCGAGAAATTGCATTCGAGCAATTTACCGGCTCCCCATTATTAGTACTCGGTGTCGCTCAAGATGCAACTAAAGCAATGACAATGAAGTAGCTACGTACAAGTCAAATTGAACGTTAAAAATATTGTTTAATAAAAAATCGTTTATTTGTATGTAGGGGTAGAATATTTTGATTAAATCCACCATCTTCTTTCAGACTACAACAGAACAAATCGGCCAAAAAGTAAAGCTCAGCGCAGGAGACATAACAAAACTTAACAAATTGTATAAATGCCCTGGATTTTAAATGAGGACCAATTGAAAAAACGTCGGAAGCAATAATATATTTAAGTTCAATATTATCTGTCATTGTTTTTGTTGTGGAAAATAAAGTATTTATATAATTGGATAAGTGTTTTTAATTTTTAATGATAATTTGACCGGAGATTAGTCGTCCAAATAAAAAAAAAACAATAATATTATGGGCCCTCTAGAGGTGAATTGAGCCAACTAGTAAAATAGTGAAACCCTTTTCTGGGAAATTTAAGTAAAATCTCGTCTTTATTTGGTGTTTTGGTGGATTGCATATTTTATTTTATGGATATAACACTATTGCAATGTGTATTAACTGAGGAGACTTAACTTTAACGAAAATTTATGACGTGTAGAATATTACAACGCACCAAACTTATTTCATAAAATACCACTTGGCTCACTTAACCTCTAATGGGCCCCAATATACATTTAAAAAATGGGGTGTGGCTGTGTCATGGACACGGCCGTGTGTTGTACGTGAATACGTCTCGTAATAGGTGATATAACGCCCCATTTTTACGTTGCCGGCAAAGTGGTGGTCCGTGGAACCATTAGTGGTCCGCGAGAGAATTCGGTGGTTCGCAGATAAATGTGTTTTTTTTACATTTATTAATCAACAGTCATATGTATGAAATCATTTCAAACAGATTAGACAAAGCTATATTACTGTTTTAATAAATATATTTAACAGTTTAAAAATCTTAATAGTTTGCCAACTGCTGAACTAAATGATAAACTTTTGCGATGCTTTTCTTTTATGAATAAGTAGAAATCAGTGTTGAAATTGAATCTCTCGACGAATCTATTTGCAGTATGATTTATATTATGTTTTGGCTAGTTAGTAAACAATTTATCATCGTTGTCATAAATACATCTTAAAACATTATATTTCTATCGAGTTTGATGGTATAAATCTTCTTAGATTCATGCGTTTTTGTTATATCAATGCGTGATAATAAAATCAAATGCCTTATTATATCTTATTTTTGAATAACAAGAACTGGAAATTGCTTAAACAATCTTCTGATCAATCTAGATTACTGTGAAAGATGCGATTATTGTTTTAAATAAATAACAAAATATAACAACTCTGCAGTCAAACTTTGTTTATTCGTGTAGTAAGTGTGACATTTCATTAATTTTGTTTTTCAAACAAAAATATACAATAATAATATATTCGAACTAAATTAGTGCATTTTAAATATTTATATATATTTCGTTATTTCAGATTATCGACAAAATGTATCGTATACTATGTTGTCTTTTGTTCCTGTCGCTGGCTATGGCGACCCCAATAATAAGATCAGCAAGTGAAATCCAAGATTTTTCACAGTTTTTAAAGAGTTCTGTCAATGGAAGGTCGGAAGGTTGGTAGCATATTAATGTATTAATGGTCACATGTATGGTGTTAGCTATCAATTCTTGTTGTAACTAGATTCCTAGTTAGATTATAATAAATTTATTCTATATCATATTACATTATTATATTACATAAAAATAATTATTGTTTGACTTAGACTTGAAATAATGTTTTTTTGACAAAACAGATATAATATTTACACTTTCTTTTTAAATACTAAGCCACTTTTATTTTAAGTGCACTGATTTGATTTTCCTTAAACACATTTCAAAGTGTGCTAAAAACCTATCATCGATTCAATTGGCTGTTTTATTTTATTTCTTATAGAGCCCATAACTCCTGAGATCGCTGATCTTCAAAGTGAGTGGGAGAGAAGTGGAAAATTCGAGGGTGACATCGTTCTGTCAGAAGAACAGCAATCTGCTCTCGTCGACGACTTTTCTGGAGCCAGGAATGCCATTTTGGACAGCACTAAGTTGTGGACAAATAAAATAATTTACTACAACATCAGCTCCGTTTTCAGTAAGTAAATTTAGTATAACGCTAAAATTGTTCAAATTCATAATCATATTTTGCCAGCGAGTATTTTTTTAAATAAAGTTATTCAAATGATGAATATGCTGAAACCTTTTAAAATAAATGTAATATTTGATAAAATGCTTTGTCTCTAGAAATAAAACAATGGCAAACTTTCCTCATTGAATAACATACCTTTTTTTAGATACCAATCAAGTGGCGGCAATTGAAGCAGCAACGAAGGAGTTGAATACACTGTCTTGCGTGCAGTTTAGAAAAAATACTAATGGACACACCAACTTTGTTGTAGTAAAGGTATAACGATCATCTTGAATTTTATTAGACATTAAATTTGTCAATCAGTTGAAAAAAAATGTATATTCAGTGGATTTCTAATTAACTTCATTATTAAATCTCCTCAATTTGAATAATTTATAACTAATAAAGTCGTAATAAAAAGTAATTAATTAATGGCGATAAAAAAACTACTTTCGCTAATAATTTGATTATGGAGGTGAGGGGCAGGTAAGATAAAAGTTTTCTCCAAAAAAAAAGAAAATTGTATGAATTCATAGAAATTTTCTGGAGATGAAAAAATCCAATAGGACCACGGTTATTTCTACATGATAAAAGCGAAATATCTTTTTCACTGGACATTATCAGACAATCCCAGAGAAAATGCTTTGAATCTTGATTACAGTCACCGAATGGTGTCCGTGGAAAAATTATTACGTGTACTAAATACTTACTTATACCTTCCGAGTCTTCCGACTGTAAATGGTTAAATTGAATGTAAACATTTTACCTATGGATGTAAATACATATCGACTGTGGAAAGGAAAAAGGACGTAACCCACACATATCAAATTTTATAGGAGGCGATAAAAACGTGTTTTGATGATTTTGTGACATATGCAAATTATCAATTATACACAACCTTGAAGTGCACGGATACTTCTAAACTGGTGTTTAATTGACATAATCTAATATAAATTAAAGAAATTGTCTCGGAAAAACTTTTATTTCAGTGATTTTTCTTGGTTTTAATTTTTTACAAGGTCATTTTTTTCAAACTTAAAAGCTCAATTTAGATACTAATTCGGCATTTTCAGCTTCCATCCTTTTGATAGAATGTGTGGCAAGTTGTATACATTTCGATTGTCGAAAAAAAACTGTTTTGGAAAATTGAGGGTTACGTCCTTTTTCCTATCCACAGTCGATATGTTGTATCATATATTGAAAGTATCGTTAGAGGAGTTTTGATCGGACGGATTGATAGTACTAATCCCCTCGGCAAGAAACCGACATAGGGAAATATACATATATTAAAATGTATTTTTTAGGGAGAGCCAACTGGTTGTCACTCAATGGTGGGCATGATAGGCAAGTCTCAGGTCCTGAATCTTGGAAGCGGATGCTTCGTCCATGGCATTATTATGCACGAGTTTCTCCACGCTGCGGGATTCTACCACACTCACAGCACTCCGAACAGAGATGAATACATCAAGGTGGTCTATGATAAGATTACACCAGGTACACTCATTTAAAATTGTCTATGAAATATTATATACCTAAAGTTAATGTAAATTAAATTTCATTTTTTCTAGCGTCAGTACACGCATTTTTTGAAGATTATTTATAAAGCGCCTGAATTGATATTTATTTGATAGAACATTATATAGTATTTATCTATTTCCTCGATTACAAATCCCATATTTTTTTCCTATTTTAGTTTTTCTATATTCAGAGTGAGTATGTTAATTTTTGATAGTACATATAAACGGCTTAATTGCCATATAAAAAAAATGGCAGGAAGAGTGTTAGCTTCTTTAAAAAAGATCCATTTGAAAATAGTAAGAATATTCTCTTCAAAAACGCTTTCATCATTTATGTATATTATTTAGAGAATTCATTTTCTTTCCACTTCAGAAAACGATTTATTATGTAAATACTGAATAATTAGGTAAATGTACCAATTTGCGTCAGTGCACCAATTACCGGCAGCTTCGACAGAAATAGTGAAAAAACAAGCATGTGCTCAGTTTTTTTCAACTAGAAATTTCGGCAGTTTTATGTTCTGTTAATATTGTAAACAAAAAGTCTTTAAAGTATACTGTGTGTAGAAACACCAATAGAAACGTTTAGTCTTGTGTCAAGTTTTGATGGTTATAGTTCATAGTGAAAAGTTTGTGCAGTTTGTTCCTTAAGTAAGTAAAAATTCTTACATTTATTCTTAAGAGTTTCTATATTGTTTTTTGAATTTTAGCAACAAGTAATGGTATTTTTTCTAATTTATGATGATTTTTCAACGTAAAAGAACACTAATATTATTAATTTAATCATTAGTCAACAGAAAAATCAAATAAATAAAAATGCCGGAATTTGGTATGCCTAGTTTTTTGTAATGCTCCAAATTTCGGCATGGCTGGAAGCAACTGGAAATGGCCAGAGAACGACATCATTTGGTACGACCAAAAGGATATTTTGAAAATGATCCAGCCTCCTTCCCTTTTAAATAGTCGAGGATCCCATGCTGTCCCTGAGCTGGGCGAATTAAGGCAAAAGAAGGATGAATAAACTTTCTTTGACTTAGTACCAAATGAATTTTAAATGTTTGAACATGATATATGAACTTTTTCTTTATTTTATTGGAAATACAATGTATTTTTTTGACCAATAGTATTCATCATTCAATTGATTTTTATTTATATTATTATAACAATTATATTAGTACCAAAACTACGTATGCCGATAATACGAACACACTGTGCCGTAAATTAGAACAATTTTATTTTTTTCTTGCCGGTGATAGGAGCTCCTCTCAAAAAAGATAAAAACCGAAATTTCAATAAAAATATCAATTAAATGATTTTTTTATTATTCAGGACAACTCCCTTCAACTAAAATTTGAAAAAGTTTACAAAAATATCGCCAACCAAAGTCATTTCTTCTACTATCGTGCCGATAATTGGTACATTTACCTTATCTATCGTTTTTAGGTAGAGAAAATGCTTTCAAGAAATACACCACCAGCCAAGTGACTGATTTTGGAGTAAAGTATGATTATGGAAGTGTTCTTCATTATGGAGAATACGCATTCAGCGTAGACGGAAGCAAGACAATCGTCCCATTGAAAGTAAGTAGAAAAATGTATGGTTTGATAAATGGATCGAATTATGAAATCCATTAGCAAAGTATTGACGTGCTACCAGATTGTTTGAAACACAAAAATGGATTATGTCTGTAGAGAATTACTTTATTGCATAAAAATAAATGTTCATTGATACTTTTTTATACTGCAACAAATGCATTCCACGAAAGCGAAAGCGATTGAAAAAGACATTACATCTAAAATACAGTTATGAGATGTACCAATTTTCACAAAGCATTCATTGCGTGACACTAAGTGATGTAGCACAGTTAATTCGAGTGATAAGTGCCTAAAATTTAAAAGTAATAAATATAACATACTTAAAAGAAAATTGTGAGCCGCTGTCAAGTTTTTTGATGTTATTTTTATTGTTGTTTTCCGTAACATGTTGTCACGATGGCGGCCGAGGCATAATACATAAAAAAATAAGTATGATCGACCACGAATGGTTTCGTAATCACTCTTTTGAATAAAACTTTGGTTACATTGCCGTAGTTACATCGACGAGCTCTCAGTATACGAATTATACACAAGATACTTAATATCAATATGATTTAAATGGCTGAGCTAGTCACACTTTTTTATTATTATTATTTACTTTTTTTAAGCACATTAGTGCATGGTTCAAAATCAGTCCCATGCAGTTTTGCTCGGGTTATGAATATGAGGGGTAGACTCCTTTTTATCTGTCGTAGCTTTGTGGAAGGCGGTCATTAAGCGTTGGCTGCATATACACAACGGGTGGTGGTGGGAAACCAACTTACCGTGGTTATAATTTTGCAGAGGGTAAACGGTTACGCACTGTTTGTGCCATATTGCACATCCTCTATTTAAATATTACCAGATCCATCTAGAGAAAGGGACAAAAAGAGCTAAGGGGCTTAACTTTAGAAATGGATTTTTTTAAACATTGCTAAATTATTTATTTATTTATTATAAAGTTATATTTTTTCCGTTATATTTAAGAGATTTTAAAAAGCTAGGCCCCAAAAAATGTAGTGCCTCGGGTCTCGTATTTTCTCTCCGAGGTCCCATATAGAAAAATAATAAAAAAAAAAATCTACGCGTGTTCTATTCTGTCGGGTCGTAGTGAAGTGGTCAACGTCATCGGATTTCACGGGTCCGAATACCACTACGAATACCATTTTTCAACCGAAAAAACGATTTCTGTTCGAGAGACATGGATGTTTGTGATGTTCAAAAATTCCCACCTACCCCTCCAGTCTTAAGATAAGGAGGCGTAGCGAGAGCGATTATCTAAACACTAGTCTTGGTTTATTTCTATCCGTTCTATTCCTAATATCTTAGAAAAAACAAAGAGAGGCTTAGCAACTGAGTAACAAACAGTTCTCGAAGAAAAAACTTCTGTCAATTTACCATCATCAGAACGCCATTAGTAGTGGACATTAATAAAAAAGCTGTCAAGTTGCAACTAAAACAATGACACTAGTCTACTTCAAAATTCAAAATGAACGTTTAAAATACTATTCACTAAAAAATCAGTTTATTTATGTGTTGGGGTAGAATAATTTTATCTAATCCACCATCTTCTTTCAGACTACAACAGACAAAATCGGCCAACGAGTGAAACTCAGCGCAGGAGACATAACGAAACTTAACAAATTGTATAAATGCCCAGGATTTTAAACGAAGACCTACTGAAGAAACGATTGCAGCAAATATATAATAGATTTAAATTAAATATTATCTGTCACTATTTTTGCCGTTGAAAATAAAGTATTTAGATAATTGGAAAAGTGTTTTTAATGTAGTTAGATTGATAATTTGACCGGCCATTAGTCGTTCAAATAAACGAAACAAACATTTATAATATCGACTATGGAAATGAAAAAGGACGTAACCCACAGTTTTTCCAAAACAGGTTTTTTTCGATGATCACAATGTATCAAACTTGATACACGTTCTATCAAAAGGATGCAAGCTGTAAATGCCGAATTAGTATCTAAATTTAGCTTTTTTTTTTGAAAAAGATGACCTTGTAAAAAATTAAAACCAAGAAAAAAGACTGAAATAAAGGTTTTTCCTGGATAATTTCTTTAATTAATATTAGGTTATGTCAACTTAACACCAGTTTAGAAGTCTCCGTGCACTTTAATTAAGGTTGTGTATAATTCATAAATTGCATATGGCCCAAAATCGTCAAAACACGTTTTTTGCGCCTCCTGTAAAATTTTATATGTGTGGGTAACGTCCTTTTTCATTTCCACAGTCGATATAATAATGAAAATACATTAAAAGAAAACAATGATGCGAAAATTTCAATATTAACTCTGACGTATCAGTGTTTTTTTAAAACTAATATCAATATAATGAATTGAATAATATATGTTCACACATTTATCGAACTTATCCTATATTAATTATAGCTGTCACTAAGCGAGTCTTGTCAATAAAGTTGCAGAATAAGTTTTAAAATCTACTTTTTTTTGCATATATATATATATGTATATACGAATAGAATATATTAGTATTTTAATTTCGGCTGTGTTCCCAATAGATAGTAAAGAAAGCGCTACTCATACTAATGATGTAAGGATATTATTATTTTTATATATCTACACTACTTTCCTTGATATAAAAACAATAAATATTTTCGACTGTAAATACTGCATTTAAATTACAACCAATGATCATGAGCTGATTTTTGAAGCCTAGCAACCAGTAGCGTATTAAGCAAATGGGAGGCTCCAGGCGTAATAAAATATGTAGCCATTGTTTTTCGGACGACATAAAAACGTCAGAAAATTCTAAATAAAATAGTAAAAATACATAAAAATCTGAACAAAAAGTATAATGTGGGTTATATTATATTTTTGAGGCCTCTAAGATTTGGAGGCCCCAAGCGCGCGCCTCATTTTCGGCGCGGAGAACCTGCGGCCTTTTGACTACTCTGGTGAAAATATGTAAATTCGTAAATTCCCGACATATTCTGACCGTAAATTCCTGATTCTGGCCAAAGTTTCCCTAGTCAATGTTTACTGCGGCCTCTCTAAAGAAGAAAAGGTACCCCATCCCGGCTTATTGGATAATCCGCCACTGCTAGCAACTGAAACACTTGGCAATAGGAGAGTTTTTTTTTATTCAAGTTCAAGTAAAGTTTCAGATAATTTTGTAAGACCTAATCTAGAATTTTTTCGTAGAATCTGTATAAAGTTCACTAAAATGTTCACATAGTTTGTAACTAAAAACTGATTAAACATGAAATGTTTTAAATAAGACTTAAATTCCAAAAATCCTCTGACTAAAGAAAAACAGTGCGGTTACAAGAAATTTAGTCGTAAACGTAAAATTGTTGTAAAGTAATGATCAATATATATCAAAATGACAACACAAGTATTAAGCTATGTATAAAATGACACACCTGTAGGCTAGTGGTTGACGTCACTCTATTTGGTTGTAGTGTTCACAAGAAAGTTCCGTAGCCATGGATAATAATTATCTGAGATGTAAAAAATAGTTCCAATCAATCTGATCCTAAAATGAGTCACAATAATCGATTAGCTAACCACTAGTTCTGTCCTAACTACAACCTTTTATCATTACTTCTTAAAAAAGCGAGGTCTATAAAATGAATTATAAACAGTTCTCGTATAACAACTTAAATTGATATCCTAATAAATACGTTAGGAATTGAATGTACACTTTGGACTTAGGTTGTAAAAAAGATGTAACTAACGAAAGTAGAAAAGTAAATCTTATAAAAATAAGCATTTAATAATCTGACGTGCTTTTATGAACTAACTGGCATGAAAAAAGAACATCGTCATGGCGGGAAAAAATAGTAAGTACAAGTTTCTCAGTAAGTTTACGAAACATTTATAAAATCTAATTACAATAATTTGACACAAAAACCTAATTTAAATTTTCTACTTAAAGGTCTAAAAAAGGCCGGCTTGTGCTATTTCAGGATGCATCACGTGCTGATAACAAATCATTGTTTTGACACACTTTTTGAAAGATTACTCCACGAGGAAGTGAGGCGTTTGGAAACTTGAAAATGGAAATAAAAAAGCGCGCGATATGTATTTAAAAATGTGTCAATGCGGACTCTGATATTAACTCAAGCGAGAGATTTGTGAACTAAACAATATTTAGTTTTTTGGTTTGCACAGTGTGGTCAAAATCGAGCATAATATAATTTTATAATTAATATTTCAATCAAAGCTGATTATATTATATATCTTCTAATATAGTTGAACTATTTATATTATTTTTTATTTATTTAAATCATTTTATTATAATCGTTGGAGTCAGTGGCGGATTAATCACACGAGAGGCCCGAGGCGCAATAAAATTTGGAGGCCCTGTTTTTCGGATAACATAAAAACGTTAAGAAAATCATGTAAAATAATAAAAATCTGAACAAAAAGTATAGTTGCTATATAATGTAAGCCATTTTTGAGGGCCCAAAGATTCGGAGGCCCCAAGCGTGCGCCTCATTCGCTTTTAGAATAATCCGCCACTGGTTGGAGTTATATAGTTATCCACTCCACAAATTTCTTTTTATGGAAAAATATGGAAATTTATAAAGTTTAACCACTTTAGCCCAATAGAATTTTTGATAAAGGCACTTTGAAATAGTACATACCAAATGGGCAAAAAAATAATATTTTAATGCTGCATATTATACTTGTGTAAACGATTTATGTAGGAATACAATCTGAGAACATAAGCAGTTAAAACAATAATAATTGTTCAATAATGATTTATTAAACATATTTTACGATTAATAAAGTGTATATAAATTTACTCAACACCCAGTTGCGTGTTGTTATTATGAGCGAATATTACTTTTGCAGCTGTTAAGAAAAACCATGTAACTCTTTTATATTATAAACTTTTTTTTAATTAATACCAAAATGATAATTCTTTTTCATAATACCCTCCGTAAATTAACAATGAAGAAATTCAATCTCGGGTAATATTGAAAGATTTGTAGTTGATTCAAGGACGTTTATATTACGATCTGTCTAGATTCTAAAAGATGCCGCGATGCCGAAACTGTTATCGAATTTATAAAATCTTTGTATAACTAAAAACATCGCCACCTAATTAATTCAATCGATTTGAATTACATGCTAGAACATGATTTTGGATGATCTTTTCGTTTGACTGTTTTTAGACCAGTGGTATTTCAGTGTCCTGAAGAACAAATAGTAACTATGCGTTTGTCGAATTAGTAAGAACTAAAGGATGTTGGTATGATCTGTAAGAAAAGAAACGATTTGAGAGCTTCAGGAAATAGTGAATCCACTGAAACCACTGAAGCCACCAATGAAACACGAAGCCATTTTAAAGATGGAGCGAGTATGGTAGAATAAAGAAGAACAATCTAGATCAGTGTCTGCCAAACTGTGTGCCGCGGTGGAAGAAGCCTTAAAAATGTAAATTTTAAATAATGCCTATTCGGTATAAAATCGAGGATTTTAAATTCCTCGGTGAGCTAAAAAAAAAAAAGAGTTTCCGAGATAATCTGCGGCATCTTGGTGTGCCGCGGTACTAGTTCCATTCATCACTGTGCCGTAAAGGAAAAAAGTTTGGCAGACACTGATCTAGATAGTTAAGTGACATCAAGAAAGATGGAATTCTTTCTCTGTTTTTCCTCGTCAAACCTTAGCTTACATAACGTAAGCTAAACAAACCATCATTCATCAATTTTATTTTTAATTCGTCAATTGAAATGAGCTCAATACGCACCTATACCGTTTACAGACAAAATAACATTTGCATATTTGATAAGAACTAAATATCTTTTTTGGTGAAAACAAAATATTCGCAGCACTTTTATCAAGTTAGGCGTGTTGTTTTCGATACCGAATCACACTTCAC
The DNA here is from genome assembly GCA_030503985.1 of Himalopsyche tibetana. Classification (NCBI taxonomy): domain Eukaryota; kingdom Metazoa; phylum Arthropoda; class Insecta; order Trichoptera; family Rhyacophilidae; genus Himalopsyche; species Himalopsyche tibetana. Next base: position 35,758,949 of record JAPJYX010000014.1, on the reverse strand, counting down.
TGTAAAAATGGAACAATAGTTGCATAATATATTATTTTAATGATTGCATTAAGAGTGCTTGCAAATCGTCAGCTTCGTCTATAAAAGTATCTCTGCATCATTGACCGCGGACCATTCTAACTTTGCTTGTCTTAAATTACACATTCTTAACATAATTCTGCATAAATATCAAATAGTTGTATTTGTTTTGATATCAACATATAATAGGGGTAAATAAAAACTTGGTAAAAGCAAAAACAAACAACAAACATAAGAGTGAAAAAACTGTAAAAATCTTTTTGGATTATATGAAGAAAACACTGTATTGATTTTGACAGTGAAAAGCCTTATTTGTTTTTTTTTAAATATATTATTACAGCACAATATAGCTAACTATACAGTAATGTTAAATTTAAAATTAGTAAAGTAAAATGTAAACATTTAATAAGATTATTTTTATGTTTTTTTTTTAGAGAATCGTTAGTGTTATAATGGTTTAATGAAGATATTCAATACGGATGTAAAATATCTTCAGAAAGACTGAAAAAAGAAAATGAACTTTCAATTGAAATAAGTAAAGTTTTTGGTTTTGAATTTTGATATTTCCAAAATAGTATTTATTCACGATAAGAATCGATCCAGATTTGATTAAAAAGTCTACGGTTTGTAATGTTTTTGTTTACTTAATCTCATATTAATTCATGTATTCAGTGTAAAACAAAATATGTGACCAATGTATCTTAAGTAGTGAATAAAATAAATACCTTTGTGAAGTGATTTCAAAACAGTGTTCGACAATGACTTAAAAAAATAAAAATATCGCCAAATTTGACAACAGGTAAGTTTGTCAATGAAATTATATTTAAGTTTGGTATTTCGATAATGTTTATTGTAGTAACTTTGAAAATATCGTTAAGCCATTGGTTACTCGGTTTATTTAAGAATTATTATATAATTGATTTATTCCAAATATATGTTTAAACGTTTAATCCAAAAACAGTCAATATGACTTGAAGATTGATATAATAATAAATAAAATAGAACGTAGTAAACCGAAAGTTTAATCAGCGGATTTAAAGTCGCTTGCTATGCAAATACTTTAGAATGTAAAATCCGGTAAGTTTTCTTCTTTATTAAAAATTCATATTGAATAAATTTTCCGGTGTCGTAAGTCTTCGAAGATAGCTTTCCTAAAATTAAAAACCTTATTATTGGAAATAAAACCAAATTTTTTTCATTTTTTTTCAGAATCTCCCCGTACTTCCAATTCGTGATAGCGCTAAGAAGATTTATATCCAATAAAAACAATCTAGTGAAATAAATATAAAATGGTTCCAAGACTTAGTTTGTCAGGATTGGTTTTGTTGGGAATTTTAGTTTCAGTTTTAGGAAGACCGATCAGGTGGAGCTCTAAGATCGAAGACTTTGATAATTTCCTCAAGTCTACAGCTGATGCAGAACCAACAGAAGGTAAGATTTTATTAAAATTAAATTTTACTAATTATCACATATAAGAAAAATTGAAGCTGTGCATTACCATTGGCTGTATTATGGTTAGTTTAATGTTGACAACGTTTAATGTTATATTACAGAATAATTTTAACTGTGGAAACTGGATCAGTACAATAGTAATTCGAGTCAAATGAAAAAACATGAATTGGTATTGTAAAATGAAAATTATAATACACTTTTGATTAAAAATTAGCAAGAGATATGGCATAATATTAAATGATTACTTATAGTCATAAATTTACCACGCATAAATTTTCGGAAACCCAATAACAGTATTTTAAAAACAACAAAATAAAACATCCAGATAAATATGAGTAAAATCGAAATGGCGAACGTGATCGCTGATAATCGCTTGAATTAAAACATGAAAACATATCTTAAATAAATAAATTTCATTATAATTCCCAATAATGTTCAAAGACAGAAATATGACTGTTGAGTAAATATGGGGACGTGGATTCTGTTTTTACGTTAGATATTTCAGTTACTTAATACAAACTGAATATTTTTTTGCACGCATATTTCAGCTGCGAGAATTAAATGAACTGCGAAATTGACAATTTGAAATGCAAATAACTTTGAAATCTTTTACGAAATTGACGCGTGATATAATTCGGTTCTTACATTCGCAACAGATTTTACACGCACTTGCATTACTTGATTCAATAAGCGATACACCCAATATTATATTTAGTACAATAAATTAAGTATTGTGTCATTTTAATCATTAGTGGACACACAATACAACTTACGCCACCGTGTTTTATATATGTCTTATTTTTGCCATATCGATTAATAATGATATTTCATTAAATTGTTGATTTATTTGATACACATTACTTTAATGGTGAGTGAAATGATTTATGGCGACACCCATAAGAAAGAAAAAAATATATGTAACGTATTTGCAAACATTCGTGTAATTCAGTGGTTTCGCCTTCATTTGAAACAAATATCTTCGGGCCTCTTCGTACATTGGTACATATAATAATATAAACACGTTTTAAATTGTAAATATTTTCTTTAAACTCTTGCGCCACCCTTTGCAAAAGTCCACGCCTCCCAATTTGCAAATCGCTAAATATAATCGAGTTGAATAGAATTTTTCATAATTCCCAGTTGATAAAGGCGTTCCTTATTATACTGCCCCACTAACAGTTTACTGTATATAATAAACAGGTAGCATCGTTTTTAAAACCCTACTAAGCAAGATTTTATGAATTAGAGTAATGAGACGAATGTTTGTAAATAAGTCACTAAACATTTTTAAAAATACAATATATGCAAATGTTTTTTTTTAAAGTGTTTTCTTAAAATGCAATTACTTGCGCTTCATTCTTTTAGTTTGGTTTGGTTTTCGTGGTTAAAAAGTACCCTCAATCTAATACTATTGTAAATTTAAAATTATTTTTGGAGAAAATTGGGGTTGGAAAAATCAAGGTCCGCCTCTTGCTACGCCACTGCTGCCGGTTTTCAAGAATTAAATGTAATATATACAATTATTACCTGTTTAATTTTATGATACAATAAAACCAACACTTTCGTATCAATGACTTTCCCTGTTATATCAATCACACAGTACGGCTGGTGAAGTATAGATATGATTTTAATATATTCTTATTTTGACGTGACTTTCTTCTGTTTCTTTGCAGAGTTTGATGAGCTTGAAGACGATAAGCAAAATATATGGGAACACAGCGGAAAGTTCGAAGGCGACATCGTCTTATCGGACAAGCAACGAAGAGTACTTCTGCAGGAAGTATCACAACCAGGACTCGCGAGAAATGGATTGAATGATGTATCCAAAAGGTGGCCTGATAATACACTGGTTTACAAAATAAACAAGGGTCAATTCTGTAAGTGAACGCTCTATTCATAAAGTATGTTATAGCTAAGCAGAATGAAGAATAAAACTGGAAAAACCGACTTTAGATATTCGGCCGAAAAATAGCATACCTATTCAATTATTTTAGTCCGTATTAAAACCCATCATAGTAATTGTAAGGACCTGAAAAGAAATTTGTGATTTTTTTATTTGTTTTGCCACAAACTAAAATCTTATAAAGATTGAAGACTCACTTACAAAGATTAAAGGCATGGGGGCCATGCCTCCTCCTAAGGAAAATTCATTTTCCATTTTTCTAATGTATTAAAACATTATTGTGAAATGGGCTCTTTAATTGTTTAGTTTACTATGTTTTATAGAATACATACTTAATTATTTATAACAGATTAAAAATAACAAAGTATTTTAGTTCTACAGTTTTTAATGGTCTTAAAATGTTTTAAAATGGAGTTCTACCAAGTAAATGCCAAATCAATTAATAACTTAATTATTTACTTACCATTTTATATAGATACATTATTTTAAAATCATCTATTTTTTAATGTATTATTTATGTATCATGTTTATTTTGAAATTGAATGGAAAACTCAAAACATATATATTTGATATTTAATCCCTTTCTGTTTTCCAATAATTCAAAAGTTTACGTTTGTTTCTAATTGAATTCTAATTGTAAAAAAATAGCCGAGTTTTCAAAATATTATATTACTTAAAAAAAGGTAAAATATCTATTTAATTTTTCTCAATTGAACAACATGTTCCAGTGATTCTCAATTAGAGTTTCGTGTTGTGGTTGAGACCCACGGGTTAATGTATAAAAATTTTCCGGTGACCCCTTAAAAGAGGAATTGTTATTTACAGCTTCCGAACAGGTCGAAGCAATTAAAGATGGCATGGCTGACCTGGAAAGATCAACTTGTCTCAAATTCAAGGAAAAGGGGAGTGATGATAGTGATTATGTCAACATTCAGGTAAAAAATAAAACCAAAAATAAATAGTCTTACTTTATCTATGATTCTTCGATTGAAATTATTATCAAAAAAATTATTATTTTTAGGGAGGGCGTAGAGGATGTTACTCTCGCGTTGGCTACCAAGGGGGCGGTGCACAAGTGCTGAATCTATCTCCACATCCAGTCGGAAAAGGTTGTATGAGGCATGGAACCATCGTCCATGAAATGCTACATTCGTTAGGTTTCTTCCACATGCAGAGTGACACCAAAAGAGACAAATATGTTAAGATTCATTGGGATAATATTCGAGATGGTAAGAAATTCATTTTTTTATTGATGATATGCTTTTGGAAAATATATTATCTTAAGCGCAAAACCATGCCCAGAAATTATAGCTAAAAACGTGTATTTTACCTTTTTTGGCCAGTAATAATCATTCAATCTATTGATTAGCTATATCTTTACGAAAGATATTGACAAATATTAATATAAATAATTCACAAAATCAGACATTGAAGTCACATATAAATGAAGTCACATATAAATTCTGAAGTTGATTGTTGTAAAGATCTTTTTTTTCAATCCATGTCGCTCTTTATGTTTATCATATGACCTTCTAATGGAAGTATCTCAACGCAAGTTTTTCTACGAGAATTGCTTGTTACTCAACTTGTTTTTTAAAATTGGAAATTAGAAAAGACAGGGTTAGGACAAAACTAGTTGTTCACTCTCGCTGCCTCCGTTATTTTAGGATTTGAAAGGTGGAAAGAATTTTTAGACATCACAAACATCTGTATTCGATCAGAAATAAGTAAGATATAAGTTGCAAATGACTAGAGCAACTTATATCGACACGTAATCAGCAGAAAAGTGTAAGCGACGCATATTTGGTCAATTATAGTTTCTTTTTGCGAACTTATTACAAGAGGAATTCAAGAAAAAACCTTCTCCTGTAAAATTTAAGAGTTGTTTCTTATGGTTTTCTGTCGATTAAGGGTCGATATGTTTATATTTGAAGAATGCTTAGTCCATAATATAGTAATACTCTCGCATGCGACTGCATTGTGTTGTTTCAACGATTGAGCCAAAGAAGACACTGTGCATAGATTACAATTACATTCAATAAAGCTCTGCTGTCAAAATCTATGTGTTCACATTGTGGACTGATTTTGGTGATATACCTGTTATCAAAGTCTGACACTTTTCATTCTCTAGGTACCGAGAACAACTTCAAGAAATACAACTCTTTCGTGTCGACAGACTTTGGAGTTCCATATGACTACGACAGTGTACTGCATTACAGTGAATTTGCTTTCTCGAAGAATGGAAAAAAAACTATTGTACCTGTAGGGGTAAGAGAGCTATATTTTCTTGAATTGAGAGAGAGCATTTTAAGATAACAGTAGAGTCTCGAAAAACAGACAAATGCGGGTGTCTGATAAAGCCGAATGACAGTGATATAAAAGTTTGCTTTCTTATATCTTATTAGCAATAAGTTATTGCTCATATATACGAGCAAAGACACTCCAGGCTCCAACATTTGTATGACTATAATTAAAGTTTTCAACTGAAGGTGGTTGGTGGAATTCCAATATTAAATTTGAATCATTCAAATTGTTAGCGACCCGCAACATTTGAATGAATCAAATTTGTATGACTTTTAGTTTTTGATGGAGTAATAAATGCATCCATTCGCCTCTTACTAATAAATTGAACTGCTGTGCAGTTGTGTGAATCAGATGCCAGCGTTGCAAATGTCAGTGCTATTTTCAGCCTACGAATAAGGCGGCATTAGACTTGAATTTAAGCATGTATAACATGAACAGGATGTTTTGACAATTTTCACGTTTGACCAGATATTTTTTCTGTTATATCGAGGTTCTACTGTACAAAATACTACTTTTATTAGTTAAAAAAATGTTTGGAAATAAATTAAAATTATGTTTTATTATAAAAACAGGACGGTTTCGTAACAATTGGACAAAGAACGGGTCTCAGCGACAAGGATGTACTAAAGCTAAATCGTATGTACGGTTGCAAAGGTGCGGGAGGAGGGGGAGGATCAGAATTTGCTCCCGGACCGGGTGAAGATTTCAACGATGACTTCAGTGACGAGCACAGTTACCCGTGGCAGAAAAAGGAAGAATCACAGCAGCCAAAAACATTTTTTGATTTTGAAGCATTCTGGAAAAAATAAAATATCTGATTCTGATGAATTAATCGGTTTTTCGTAACGTAGAAAATTTTATATTTCAAGTATTTGGGGGCACTGCTGACATTCGAATCTATGATTTTATCATTGCATATTGTGATGATGCAGTCATCTCACTCAATACTTCTTGGTTTAATGGTTCTTATCTCAAGAAATCCACATTATTAAGTGTAATTTTGTTATATTGTTTTACTTGAACAATGAACTACTGCAGTGAACTCTACGGGTCGGGTGGGGAGATAGTTCAAAATGTTAAGAAACAATGATGTATACCCGCGATGTCCGACACGCGGCTCAGTTGAAGATTTTCTACGGCCCTATTGGTTTACAGCCTTCTACAAATATATTTTGTTATTCATAAATAATCAGTTATCAACAAAACAAAGCAGTGACGTGAATTTGCCAAATTTATATCAGCATTTTGTGTATGACACCCAATTGATTTCATGACAGCTGGGTCACAAATGGAGTTAATAGACCTAAGTTAAAATGCATGTTTGAAGAAATTAAATAATGGATAAATTTCCAAAATTAAAAAAACTGGCAATGTGCATCACAGCTACATTTGGGATCACATATCGCTGCGAGTCGTTCTTTTGAAAATTGGAAATAGTAAAAATGAAATGTCGCAACAGGCTGGCCGATGAAAACTTAACCAATCAACTGCGACGTGCATCGAATAAATTACCAGTCGATATAAAAAAAAAAAACAAATAGTATGAAAAAATAAGAGTCACATTAATTATCAAGTAAATAAAATGTTTTGATAATTGTTTGGCTATTTTTAAAATAAAGAAAGTATCAAGGTAATAATTAATTAATAAATTGATTTGATGCCGCTCACCATATACCGGTAATATTTTATTTGGCCCATCAAATGATTTCTGTTGGACAACGCTGATGTAAATGAATATCATGTTAAATAATCTGACATATTTTTCCAGAAAACTTTAAATTAAACTAAGTTATAATAGTCTGATAATTTATATACAAGTGTTTATATGTTGTTTTTTGCAATAAACGACCTGTCGATTTTCATTTTTACTTATTTAAATTTTACACAGCTTATATTGAAGAACTGTCTCAGATTTTAGGAAGTAACCACTATAAATTCTATGACTGGTAGATGGACAAAAACAATGAAAGGGTACTTGATCATCAAGGCGCAGTGTGCTGCACATCGTCATATTTATTGGTACTGTTGGCGTGGAGATGAAAATAAGAGTCAGTCATAAGGGATAAAATTCTGGGGACCTTTTTAGGATTTATATTTTTAAAACTAAATGGTTGATTTGTATTGTTTGATTATTTTGAGGGCACAAAGATTACTTTCTCTTTATCGCATTTTGTGGAAATTTTATAATTGGCTAAAGTAACCGACCAATACGCCACAGTTACTTGCGATATTTAGGAGAAACTTGACAAATCGAGTCAAGTCAATGGAAATGAACAGTAAAACAGTATTGAATCATACAATTTTTTATTCGTTTTATCACTTTTGTCAAGTATAAAATTTTCATCGTATAAAAATCTATAGAAATATAATTATATATAAAAATCTAACTGGATATTTCTGCTTCTCTGTTGTTTAATAATTATCATATTAATAATAGACATAATAAAAATAATCATAAAAAGAAAACGCTAAACACTTTTCGATACATAATAATATTCTTACATGAAGGTACAAAATAAAACAAAATTAAGTAATCAATAACTAGCTTTAAAAAATATCAATTTACAAAATGTCTTGGACTTCGTCAATATAATGTAAAATTATCATCGATAGAATTTATATTTTATAAATAAATTAATAAAAGAATACTTGAATAATAGAGTAATAATGATGTACTCCCATTCGTATAGCATCTACACCGCTAGGCGGTTTTGGGACATCATTTGAATAAAAGATAAGAAACGGTAGGCAAGGTTGCTAAATAAGAATTTGTACAGGAAACCAAAGGATGCTCTTTAAAGTTTTTCTCAAAACAGCATTTGAAGATAAATTGAGATATATTTTTTCCATTATTGGTATTATGCAAAAGAAAAAAATACTACTCCCTGTTCAGATGATAGCATATTAATCTTTTCACTGTGATGCGCATTTCAAGATATGCAAAATCCAGGGAAACTAAATTTTACCGCATCAAGGATTAATTGATAAGTCCTCAAATGATGCTAGAGAAAAATTGTTTAGCTAAAATAATGTTTTCATACAGTTGTAAATATTTGAGCAACGGAAACAATAATGTAACACATACGTAAACTTTTACAGATATTGGAATGTATAAATAAATTATTGTGATTTAAAATCTATGATAATACGAGAAATATTTGAATTCACCGAAAACAATGTATTGAGTTTTAGCATATGGAATAATGATGACTTTAAAGCATACACAATACTTTACAAGCAAACAGTAATTTTCCTCAGTAATTATTATGAATTTTTCTGTGAGTAGAAAATATCATGTGATGGGCTGGCTCATAAAACGGTTTCAGTCAGGCAAAACTGATTAAACAAAATGGTAAGATTTTAAAAATCTACTAAAGATTATTAGAAAATTGAAGTAACTGCTTTTAATGGTTATCAACAATGAATCACAACATTCAAATTGTAACATTTAATTGAACAAAACAAAGATGTAGCTTCTAAGATTATGACGAGAAAAATGTGTTATTATGCTTTCAACCCAACCTAGTCGAGTCGAGGACAACTGGAACATTTTACAACAATGTATGTTTCAATTTTTAAATATATGAAAAACTCAGAATGACTATGATTTGTATTAGTGAATCTTGACGTGTTTGATCAGTGACCCAAATTAAGATTATTGTTTGGAATTCGAGATCCAATACGGTAAATTTAAACAACACATCCAGCAAAAAAATATTTGTGAAATCAATAAAACACCTGGAGAATGTTGAATTTGTTGAGAATATTTGGCAAGCATTCTAAATATGTCAAGCGACACAATTTTGTTACTCGGCCCATAAGTTAAAATTCGCTGATTTAAATAGATAATTTAGGTAGAGTATTGTTAAACAAAACTTCAATCTGAAATGTGATATTCGAAATCACAAAATTTAAGTTTATAAGTTCATCAAAATTTAGCGAGTCACACAGCAGTTATCTACGTTACTTTCCGTTATATTACCATTTAAGATGTAATCTAAGCATGTTTGTAGCATTGATTCAATAATAAATAAAACTGAAATCTGGATACTATCATTGTTTACGGTTCATAAATTTGTTAACAAAAGCTGTATTGATATTGATAAATATATTGTTTAAACAAATTGAAAAATAAAATAGCTTCTGCGATAACAGAATGCTACATCAAAGGTTGACATTAAAAAAAATGACATGATTTATAATAATATAATTGTAGTACGTTTCAGTTCAGGTAAAAATGTTTAAAGCAGTAAATCTAATCCATTTTTGAACAGCGGCACACTTCATGAAGGATACTCACGTTTGATGGCATGCTTAATTCTATTGAATCACAATATTATAAGAATATCTCGACACACAGGTGTGTCGCAGTTCACTGGTTAAGAATTTTTGGCTTAAAATAAAACATTTTTTTTTATTTCACGGTGACACAGAGAAAGATAAAAAAAAAATCAGTTCAAAAGTTTACACAATAAAGCATAATTATTTTCTATTCGGCAACACTGTAGCAAATAAAATGTAGACATTTAAAAATCTCGTAGCTCACTTTTGTAGGCCAGCTTTAAATAGCAAATGTAGACTTTTGATAACAGTTACAGGCGTTACTTGACAAAGAGCAGTATTACTAAACGAGTCATGAAGATTTATTTTAAAACCAGCAAAATAAATAGATGACACTTTAGATTCAACCGTCTACGGTTCCGTATTTTCTTACATTATGGAAATCTAATTTTGAATAATGTAAATCAATTTGAATTCTTAATAAAACAGATTGGCGGCATTGCCTCATTTCGTAATCGCTACAGCGTTGTCACCCAAAATATAGGTACATAAAATTAATTAAAATAAAAAAAAAATAACAATTTAAATAAATCATCATGGCCGGAATCATTTGACATACACATACATCATATCAATCAAAGAAGGGTAGGTATACTACACATACCTATAGAATAATAATAGTGATAAAAAATATATATTTTTAAAAAGAATCTACGATATTAATAATTAACGCATGACAAATGGTAAATGCTAACTTTATAGGTGATTAGTTTTCAATGAATATTAAGACAATAACAACGTACGAATTTATTATCTGTATCCGAATGCATTTACATAGTGTATAAGAAAAACAATAACAAAAAAGCATTGATTTTTTGTATAAGTAGCATTATTATAATTTATATGGTGTTAAATATGCATATTAAACCAATAAAGTTGAAGTTATCAAAAAAGAGTTTATGTCAAATCATTGTTGTTTCGCACTTACCATTGGTATGCCATGGCATCAAAAACTAATGGATATATTACAAGAACTATTTACAATGTTTCCCCACAAATGTTTCTAAAGGCACTGGTTCATTATGGGTTCTATTAACTAAAAGTCTACGGGGGCTGTGGCCCTGCTAGGGCTCTATAAGCCAGTTAGAGATATAAAAGACGGTGGAATATTTGAAACACGACTATTGGATAAATGTATAAAACTCTTCTTCGTGTTTAGTACAGACTGATAATTCCTTTCCTTTGAATTCGTTTAAACCTTTTACACGCTGCAACTTGGCAGTTTCATTGTTTTTCTACTTAAAGTTAAAACATTATTAGATGTTTTATAAATTAAACATTTGACACAAGTATCGCAAGGCATCTTTTCTTAAAACAAGATACCATATGAAAGTTGTTTAAGTTTACACAAGAAAATACCATTATTAAAAAAAGGAATATTGAACTATGAAGCCCCCATCAACTAAAGAAATTATTTTTCAACTGGAATGCTATAATTGTTACGCATTCAATAAGCTATTAAGATCCTCAAATCGTGTTTTAATTATTTTACATGTAATTACAGTAAGAAATAAAGCGTGTCAAATTGTTTTCGACATAATGAAATTGGAGGAAACATACATTTGGAAACAATAATGCATAGAGCGACAAGTGTAAGAGTTATATTTGAAAATCATACAATCTTATAGTCCCAAATGAGGAAAAAAATACTCTAGAAAAATACATGGACTTCACTATATCAAAATATGTCATGGAGTTTTATTATTTTATAGTTATCAATTATACCAATTAATTGGTTTCAAAAGGTTACGCCTTAAATGTCGGTATTATATTGACTTTTGAAGCACTATGAAACGATTAATTTTTTATTGCCAATCATCGGTGGAAAAACATTAAAAGATAAAATGAAAACAACTATGTTTCACACAAATTTTATTCAAAAGCCACAAGTCGAACAGCTGACGCTGATCATTTCCCCACTAATGAATGGTCATTAGCTGAGCAATACTGGACTAAAAGTTTAAGTAAAAGGTGTGGGGGTACGTATTATACATAGATGCTTTTATTATATCTAAATATGAAATAGATTGTATACGTTTCTATTAAGAATATATGAAAAGAAAAACAATTCGGGTGACGCACAATTCCAGAGCAAAGGGACCAAACACACAATACTATAGTCGTGAAATATTATAATAATAAACTATATTTAGATGTAAGTGTACGATATACTTAAATATAATATTTAATTCTAATGCAGTCTAAAACACTGTGAACCAGGAATCCCATTTCATGGTTTGAATCTTGAAACGTTAATACTATCAAGATTAATAACATAAGACTTCCAAAGCATTCAAATCGCTTACGAATGACGATATCTTTTTACGAGACGAGAATAATTTTAGGACATACTGAAAATAGTGATTTTCAGGGCAACTGCGTTAACTAGATGGCTGCCACAGACGAGATATCTCATCAAATTTTTCGTGCTCAACACGTCACGAGACGAGTTACCCCGTAAATAACTAATTAAATTAATAATTGCAAATTATAGCCGGCGTACTATGTAAAAACGTACTATTTTCTATGGCAGCCATAAGGCTAAAAATAACTGAGAGCCTTCAGAAACTGATAATTCTGTAAAGTGTGCTATCTAAAAGAAGACGTGAAGTAATCAAATGAAGCAGGTACAGAGTTCTGTAGCTTCCGCAGAAGACCCTAAACTTCATTAACGAGTATTACAAACAAGAAAGTAGGTACCAGTGAACGTTTCAGATTGGCAATATTCGATTTCTAGTCATCTTGGTTTTCTTTTATTGCTATTTGTTACAAGAAATAAGGATATTTAGCCAAAATTAAAAATGCCTAAAAGTATTTTTTACAAAAATGTTAGATGTAAACGAAATGAAAGTATTATATTGAAATGAGCCAAAGGGTGAAAAGTCTATTACTTTTGAAAATAGAGGTTGAAGACTGACCTGTACTTCTTGTGAAATACTTACAGTTGATAATTGGAATTGACTTTCATATGTATCCTAGAAATATAAAAGAAGATAATTGGAATGCAATGGAAGTCTGTTTGCTAATCGAATATTATTTTAAGAATAAAGTCAAAGCCTGTTGCAACGAATCCCATCGCTAAATACAAACATCAATATGATGCCAAATTCTTAGATAGGATAGCAATATAAAATTAGTATATTTTAACCATTCAAATGATAGCAAACCATGATTCGACCGGCAGTTTACATTTCAAATAAGCTAGGTGGAAGATATCAATACACAAGTGGTATAGCATAATAAAATGGCAGCTGTAGAGCTGGCAGTGATGAAGATTTATGTAATGAAAAATCAATGAATGATTCATTTACATCGCTTTGCTTGATGATTTTATTATGCATTAATGATATAAATTACAACTGACTTTCACTTTATTGCAAACTTAAAAACTAATTATATAATTATTAGATCTATTATGCGTACGTCAACAAAAATACAGCTACCTTTTACCGTTGTTTCGTGAATTTATAAAATATAAAACATTTTCGATTTACACTTACAGCTAAACACTTATCTCTATCTATTAACACTAAATCAATAGTGATAATTTATTATTATGTAAATTGCGAAATTGTAAAGAACGTACAAAAGGCAGTCTTTAATTTGACGCGCGCGCTCTGTTCGCGCGCATCCGTTACAAAAATATTACGTGTCAACATTATCGTGTCGCAGAAGCGGTTGCGACACTGTACTTATTATATTAGTAATATATTAACTTATTTGATGTAGTTTTTTTCTTTCTTAATAATATGGCATTTGTGAGAAAAGATTAGCACCGACGAATCTCAACACCTCCATAGATCACAGCGAAGATATTTCCTCAGTCATCATTCATTATCAAAAAAAAAATATTTTGTCAATTTGACATCATTACAAACTAAGAAATCTTCCAGAATTTTGACATTTACAACCTGGTGCAAGTTAAATATATATCCTCATCAAATGCGCTTTGATTTTAACCAATGAGCTACTTATAAGAGATGCACATATCTCATTGTCGCTTTACGAGGTCATATCATGTCTGACCCATGCGTAAAACTGCGTATTTTAACCAATGATCTTTACTCCTTTTAGGTACTTACATAATTTCACGTAATTTCAACGTGAAGCGTTTGAAAAAAATCCTTCAAATTGAAGTGTTCGAAACCAATGTTTTGTTATGAAAATATTTTTTTGTAATCGAATTGAAAATTGAAAATGTTAAAAAAGTGATCTTATCTCAAAAACAAAATACTAAACACATGTAAATACTATTTAGATATATTATGAAGCCTTTAAGTCCGGATGACGTGTATACCAAAACAATTCTCTGCTTTTATGTCCATTTATAAAAGCAAAAGTTTACCGATTTCATTCAAATAACTTTTGATTTTTTTATAAAGGTTAGATTGAAGTCTTAGTTATTTATACATTTTATCGTATTTGTGTTATTTTTTAATACATAGTTTAAAAAGACGGTAGAATTTCGGAATTCAACACATTCTCAACATATAAGAAATTACTTTTAAAAAGCTTTATAACCAAGTGATATTTAAAATGGCGAAAAAAAAATATTTAACACAAAGTTTTTGTGTTTCCGCATAGCGCCGATAAAGCACAGGGTCTGTGAGTAATAATTAATAAAAAACATTAACAACAATTGGTTTCAAAATTATTTGCCTAGAATGTTACCAGAAATGTTTTTTAGGCATAAGTGTCTGAAGCATTAAACTTCAGATATCAAAAGAGTTTTCATAGTCACAAGTTGAAAATAGCTTATGGTGCATTACATATTTCCTACAGTAGTTCAATGGTTAATTTGCAGTAGAAAAATATCATAATTATTATTCAAAGTACTACTATATACGCAGTATACCGCTCGACAAACAAGAGTATGATTAAGTTTTATTATTACAGAGTTATTTAAAAAATCAGTCGTCTGGGAAGACTTAAGAGCATATCAAATATTTTACTTTGATGATTATCTTTATTTTAGAATAAAGTAAGGTTTTAGCGTGACATGGTTCAAAATGACAATGAATGAGTGATGATGTAATAACCTTTGGGTCTCACGATGATACGATTGATGAATGTTTTGACAATGATAACGATGATGACAGTCGAATACGATAATGACGATTGATGATAAAGCGAGTTGAAGATGTCAGTGATCTCCTCGGAGTAGCTCCATCAGCAGATTGAAGCTCGGAGTCTCACCATCTTTTGATTTGTTTGTCGGATTTAGCAGCTCCTTGCCGACCTGAAAGCCGACGAATAGATAACAGTTATCGAATATTTAAATTGCACATAGCTAAACGTTGAACGTAAATTTTCAGATAGTATTTTTGGCAGTGGTAGTAATTCCTTAAATGTATAAAACAACCCATTACTTGGGTGACGTTCTAACTAATTTAAAATAAATTTCTGAAATTTCTCAGAAAGTACAAATAATATAATACAAGCTTTTGATTTCTAGCAATAAATAATATGGTCTTTTGCGATACAGAAAGTCTGACTTAAAAGATTAAAGATGATAATATTATATTGATTACATTTTGATTCTTCGATACAAGCAGTAGCTGTTGGATTTTTGATTTACCTGGCAAGTACGCTGCAGTTCAGGTAACCTGAGTAGAAGCTCTCCGAATTTGGCAGGTGTTTCTGGATAATGTGCAAGTGTGTAAGCTTGCAAGGCTTGTAGCGCTTTCTCTTGAGACTCTCGCACCTTTTCAGGCTGTTTCAACTCAGATATATCTGGAAAAACAACAGCAGTAAGTTACTGTCATGCTGGGGATGCTATTACGAAACGACATTTACGATTTAAAATACTGGATTTTTGTTTTCATTGAGTTCCTTGACCCTTTTTTTTGGAGCCTGAGTCAAAAGTGTCGGGAGAAATAATTTTTAATATGTAGTACAACATAATAAATACTCCATCATATTCGAATAGTGATATTTTTAATATCATTGATCATTTGTACAGATACTTTAATGTTTTTACGAATTGCTCTGGGGATGATGCAGGTTAACTAGATCATATATTTGTCGTTTTAATGATTCCAATAATAATAAAAACTCCCCATGAGAAAAGAACACAACATATTTCCATTTACAGAAAGCCTGTGTGGTCGAGTGGTCAATGTCGTTGGCTATCGCTACTGCTACAGAGGTCACGGGTTCAAATCCCAGTATGGGCAGTTTTATAAATTGATTTTTCAATCGATTTATGAATTTCTTGAATCGTTCAAACTATGTACATTCTCACAAATTTTGTCACCAACGACCCGGGTTTCGCCTTTCGGCATCTTCAGGCATTCAAGTGCACGGATGAACTTGAACTGTCAGTTCAAGTTCATCCGTGCACTTGAATGCCTGAAGATGCCGAAAGGCGAAACATAGTTTGAACGATTCAAATTTAATATTGAAATTCCACCAAGCACCTTCAGTCGAAATCTTAAATTATGAATTTCTGTTCAAAGGCATGGATGTTTGTGATGTCTTGAATTCCCCCCTCCCACCCATCCTATCCTATGAACGGGGCGTATCGAGAGCGATTAGCTAACCACTAGTCCTGTCCTAGCCTTTTCCTTCTATTCCTACTCTCTTTGGAAAAGAGGTTGAGCAACTAAGTAACAGGTAGTTTTCGTAGAAACACTTCTGTTGAGATAAACTCCATTAGGAGTCCATATGCTCCACATCGGGAGCGGACATGGTAAAAAAAAAAAAATGTATTAAGTTCTATTAGAATAACATGAGTGAAGCTGAAATAACTATTAACTATTTATCCATAATTAAAAATATATAGATTTATGGGTTCTTAATTGACATAAACCCTTTTAAAACCTTGCAATTCATAAAAATGCAATTAAAATTCCAACCTGAAGTAAGAAGAACGATGACTTTCATAGCCACATATTCATATCGATCCACCCGCAATCTTCTTAAATGGTCAGTGAAATGAAGCATTCTCTCGATGCAAGGTGTCAAGCCCATCCTGAACAAAAAAACAGTTACATAAATGAATCATGTATTTCGAAAACATTACGAGTTACATTTTTTCCATAAGAGTGAAGTATGCAAACATCTTCAGAATACTTAAATACATAAATATAATACGAAAACGTTCCATGTATGGATGTTATTAACGCATTTTAGAGCATTGCGAAAATGCATGTATTTCGAAAACGTAACAAGTTCATGTTAGAAAAAGTGGATTTAGCGGGTGAAGTGCGTCATGTTTGCTTTTCCATTGTGTAATTGTTAAGTAATATAAAATGTAATAATTTGTATTATAAACCAATCTGCAAATCTAAAATCGAAACACTTGATAGCAAATGAAGTGATTTTTTTATTCACACAATTTTATCAGATCACCATCAACAGCTGTTTGCTAAGTAAATACCCCACCCCCTGGATTGTTCAGTAAGAAATTGTATACAGAAATAAATTAATAACTTAAAATAATACTGACTTGCTACTCTGTTCTAATGTTATACCCCGGCTGCCCCCGCCAACTCTCACTTCTCCAGGTGTGCCAACTCCTCGATAGCAACATGACAGCACTAAAAGTTCACACCAACTGTTTATAAGCAGACAGATTTGATCATCGATCTGGAATAAAATATAGAATTTTATTAACAGTTTCTAATAGATGATAAACACCATGTCATATTCAAGTAAAACAATAACATTTTGGGAATAGTCTTCTAAATAATAATTATTGTAGTCGACACAATTGTTACAATATATTAGAACCACGGTTAATTGCTTTTTATCTCGAAAAAAATAATAAATGCGGGACAGTCTCAAACCCATAAGTCCACCTTTTCCCAAGATCAAATTTTAAAAATTTACATTTATGAGATAAAGTGAAAAGAAATGTATTTTTTGTTGTTATTTAGAAACTAGTTTTTCACCAGCTGTCATCAAGTTAACACATCATGGTTGGTAAAGTTTTAATGTTCTGTTAATCAACTTTTTATTTTGACAGATTTAAGAAATACATTTGTTTTTTTTCTGTTTTTATTTGATAAAGGATTGAAATCAAAACAAGCCGTCCAGACCATCTGCGTTATTTATAAAGACATCTTGTGCCATAGGTAGTTTTAAAATTTCAAGTGGGAATGGACAATAGGTGGGTTTAAGGACAAAATCATGCAGACCTCTTCAAATTGACACTATATACTCATTGGTGTAGTCTGATTTGCATACAACAGTCAAGGAATAGTCACAAGACTTGTGCATGGTCATCAGTGAAGGATCATTTGAAGACTCATAAATGAATTTGGGTGCTGTACGAACTTTTGTGTAATTGTTTTTTACATATCAATTTTAAGAACCATGTACAATTTATATGTAATATGAGTGTGGTAGAACATGGTTGAAATGATAATGAATTTTTAATAAGTAACACCTCTGAAAAAAGAAAGTCTATGCGAGTATGATTAAAACAACTTACAGATATGTTTTTAAACAGAGGTAAACTCTTGCACCATTTGACAATCTTATATAATCGATGATCAGCTATATTACACAGGTTGGCGAGAAAGTCTGGACTGGAATCAGCCGAAACACCTGCAGCTTTTAAAAGTGGGTTGTTCATCACAGACGCGGCTGACGATGACGAGCTTTGACTACCGCTGCCCAGTGCTTGACCCTTATTTAATTTATTCAGTTCCGATTCGTTGTACTGCCAAAGGTGTTCTACGTCCATAATTTCCTGGAAAAACAAAATACTTCACATGAAGTCACAAGTGTGTAATAGGATTTGAGTAAGTTTTAATGTGTAGTGATCCCCCAATTATGCAAATTACAGAAGTATTTGTGGCTGTTTTTTCCAATTGTGTGGATGCATTCTACTGCCGTTGCTGTGCAGGCGTGCGTTCAGCATGTGTGCGGCTGCCTGTGTCGTGCATACAGTCAAACGTTGGCGGGCGACTAAGCTTTTTATGGCCTTGTAACTAAATATTTCATCCATGTATTTTTTATTTATTCTTAGTTTTGCAGTTTTCGCAAAAAAAAAACCCAAATTTTTGTATAAGTTTTATTATACCAATTAGGCGAATCTCAATGACGTGGTCCCGACTTTCGCGTAATTGGAGGGATCACTGTAATGAAGAAACGAAGAAAAAGTCCAGAGACACATCAAGATCGACATAATATTTTTTATAATCGCCTATAGTCAGTTCTGTTTAGACAGAATTTAACAATTTATGAAATCCTAAGTTTATGTTTTCGCAATGTGATAAACTAAAAAATGTTAATCATACCTGCAGAAGAGGAGGAATGGCCATGTTATTGGAATGCACAGTATGATGTCCAGGTTCACTTTTTACTCCCAATGACATTCCGTGGGAGCTACCTCCCAGAGAAGCTGTGTGAAGATCGTGTTGAGAATGATACGAGTGATGCGATGAAGGTCCGTTCACCTAATAAGAATTGAAATAATTCATAACTGAGTATTAAGATTTCACTTACATTTTCAAATATTGTACAACTTAAAGCAAATTTATTTGGATTTATTGAAAATTACTCACGGATGTGAGGCTGGAAGCATGTCTGAGAGGACCAGAACTTAATCCTGCACCAAGAAGTGAACTGGTGGAAGCTGCTCCACTAAGACTGTATGAACACTGATATGTAGATCGACCACCACGTGTTCTGTCTTCTCTTATTGCTGTAATGAAAGAAGATATGGTTTGTTTGGGAATAAACAATTTCGTATTATAAACAGCTTTCTGCGGCAGTCAATTGTACTATTTCGAAGGTTTGAATTGAAGATACCTAAATTTGAAACTACATAATCCCAACATAGCAAAATATTTATTTAATTCTTATATTTGATATAAAATGGACAGTAATGAATGTATCAAACATTGTAATATGTCTTTTAAATAAATATTAATAGCACAAACCTTCTAACTTCATCCCGCAATGCAAGCACTTGTCGAAACGACACGCAGGACATTTTTTTCTGGTGGCAACGGTGACGAGACAGTTGGCGCCTCTGAGGCACACGTAATTCTTTCGGTTCTGCACGGTTCTTTTGAAGAATCCTTTACAGGATTCGCAAGAGAATATCCCATAGTGAAAGCCAGATATTTTGTCACCACATATCGGGCATGGGCTGTAAATATAATAATACATACGTCAAATTATAGAAATGGAATGTTACTTCTGTTTTCAGAAGATTATTATGACAATTAGATATTCTTCCTAATATCAGATGATAGCACTGTCTATCACCGTCTTTGTTATTAATAATTCACTTTAAGTGAAATAATAACAAAGACGGCAATCAATCAACCAAATAGAGTTTCATCCATGTCAACTTCAAGCACCAATCATAACAATATTATTTCAATTATTTCAATATTTTAAGGTACAGTAAAGTTTGAGGTGGTATCTGCAATGAAAATATTAAATACCTGTATCTTTACGTATTTATATGTATGTACATGGAATCTAAATACATCACATAAAATAGTAATAATGAACGTTCTTAAGACTTGTTAAAACAAAGCAGGGATATATTGAAAAACAAATTACCTGTTGATAAGCTGTTGCCTGCTGACTCCTTGATGATGATGAACTCTGTCTTCTGGGCCTTCAGGATCAGGACTTCCAGCTTCGGTTCCACCCCCTCCAGAATCCATAACACCGAGACCAGCACAACTACTACCTGATGTAATGCCCCCTTCTTGCGTACAGACCGATGATACAGATGATAAATGATGAGGACGAGATGTAGGGAATGCACCGTGCTCTGAACGGAACAGTGCTGCTGCATGAGCGGGGATCGGGTGTCGACCCTGAAAACCCGCAAACATAACAATGTAATTATGGTCTACTACAATGTAAAACAATATATATATAAAATAATGGTTCATTAATACAGTAATGACTTTGTGTTATATGATATTATATCTTCTCGTGCAAATGAGAGTAATCGGAGAAATGTATTGACTGTAATAAATGTAGTTATTATTATCCATTTTTTAATGCTCGGAAGAATAATGTGTTTTTTGTAAATAATGATTAAATAATTAACACCTTGCATTTGCATTTTGAGACTATACCAGGATCTTATATTTCTTACGTTCCCTGCCCACATACGCAGATTACATGCAAAGCGTATATATTTGAGGCGTAGGCATATGGAGTTTTCCATTATATAATGGGATGGGCAACTACAGGTCAAGAGACAATGCGAGTATGAAAAAGTAAAATTCATTAAAATCTAAAATAGTTACATACTTATCATACCAAACTGTTTAGTAAGTGAAACAAACAATATATTAGATAACTTGATATGTGAGGAATAATGATATTTAATTACCTGAACGGGAGAATGAGTGGGGCTGAATTCTGAGCTGTAGGAGTAACATGATGAATGAGACGCATCGCTGTTGTTTCGTGAGAGAGAAGGAGTATAAGGTGCATGGCGGGTGGCTCCAGGACTTGCTGATGGACTACTATATACGCTAGAACAAAAGATTCTCATTAGGTACTATAAATACAAAATGCACACAAGCAATTCTATTTAAAAAATTCTCCGCGTCATTTGGAAAAAAAGTTGAGTTAAATAGATAAAATCTCATATTTTCAACTGCACTTAATTATTAATTAACTTTTAATTTCTGCACACTGTAGTGCATGCAACCAAGTCTTGAAGAATTTCTTCTCGGGACATTTCTGGCAAAATTTTGAACACGACTAACGTTGTTACGCTACGGAATACACCCTATAAAAAGAGTGTGAAGCCGTAGCGGGTGGTGGTGGGTACAACGTTGAGTACCCTAGGGAATTTAAAAAAAAAAAAAAAGCAATTCTATTTGACTTTACATCAGTCAAGAGGTCATCGGACGTGAGGTTACATATATAAATACCCATATTGTAAGCTATCTACAGTCAATACACAGAATTCTTGACCCTTTTAATCCTAGAACATTTTCTCTAGAACCTCAGAAAAAGTACATCGTTATATCCAGATGTGACAAGCTCTAATCGTTGAAAAATTTGCTCAATAGCAACTGAAATAATAAAAGCCATTTAAACGAGTTTGAAAAACTGGGGCCTCTGAGATTCTTTGCATATATTTGCAGGACCGATATATCGGCCCCGTATGAATAAAAGGTTTAAGCATTACTGATATTAGATATTTAAAATTATATGAAGTATCTTCGAAATTCTTATAGTCATGGTGGCAAACTGTATCCTTAAAGTTATTATACATCACCAGAAATAAAATAGCACAAAAAACGAGCTCGCCATTCGTCAAGAAATGGCTGGAGCCACATTTAACTCAATGCGGACTGTCTGGGATACACCAAAAAATACATTAAAACCAAATGACATTTGTTCAACGCTTGCATTCTAACAGTGCTGCCTTACGATAGCGAATCATGGCACCTGACAAAGATTCATAAAAACAGTATTCTGAGGTTTGAGAATAGATGTTTGCGTCAGATAATGGGGGTGAGGTGGTTTGATTTCATGTGGAATTCGGAAAATAGGGAACATACAAGACAGTGCCCCGTCACATCAGTGGTTATGAAGAGGTTGGAACTGGATAGGTCACGTGCTGCGAATGCCTTCGGAAAGCATTAATCTTGCCTCCCTCTTTATCCGACTGGTGGTATCCCGGCTATATGATTTACTTGGCATAACTGAAGATTGCTGGCATGTCATGGGAGAAAGCAAAGCAATTGGGGGGCGACAGGGAAACATGGAGGTGCCACATGGCGGTCATATGCTTCACATAAGGAGCGAATATGGTCAAAGAAAAAGAAAAACAAGAATCCATGAAAAAATATTTTTTCATTATTCGCAAAACTATAATATACATATATTTGTAGTTGCAAATATTTAAAAATAAACTAATTGATCTTCTTTTTTAATCATATTCGCGCCATACAAGGAGCATATGGATACCAAGCGGCCACTCCAAGACTCATTACTACCTGCCAATCGCTATGCTTTCTCTTACGACGTGCTACCATCTTTATGTTCTGCTGAATACACCCTAAGGATAATACCAAGGCATCCTCTGAAGAACATGTGACTTCTGTCTCTCCAAAGCCGCTCGAGCACTGGTTGGTTTGTTCTTTAAATTATGAGTTCTTTCTGAAGTCGAATCACCTCACCTTTAATACCTGATGTAGGCTCGGTACAAAGATTTTATGCGTCTTCATCGGGTTAATTGTTATCAAATTTCTAGAAACTGTCATCTTGCAATTTTATTTTACCATCTTAAACCCTCAATATTTCAGTGTAGAAGCGATGCTATACAAAAATGGCGAAAATTTCAATGAATGTTAAAACATTACCTGTGTGTGTAAACGGAATGTATGGCTGAGTCAGTACTCGGGTTTGACATGATTTTATGATGTCTGTTGAGGAGAGGGGAGTTACTCGGAGTGCTGTGAAGAGAGTAACCGCCCAAAAGTTTGTCTACTAGAAGAGGAACTTCAGGTTTGATTTCTGCAAAAAAAAACCAAAATGTCACTTTACAATGCTATCGTCAGATCTGAAAATAATATTAATACAGAAAGCAGAGTGTAATCCACTGCATAACATGTCAACCTTTAATGGTCTATTCAAAACGTTTGCTTATAAGAAATCACTATATTAATTTGTGAAATCAACATCACATAAGGGATAAAAAATAGTTTATTCTTTCTGTAGACCAACCGACTGAGTAAGCGTTTATATGCATTAAGTTTTTTTCAGTGATTCAGGTTATTTTTTTTTGTGCGTTTCGTTCGATTCAACACCGTTGTAACATGAACAACACTTGTCGTAAAACTTTTCAAGGAATAGTAAATTGAATTATCCCTACAACAATAGAGCTACTGCAAAATGATTTGATAACTCAAAAGAAGAGAATCTGAATAAATAAAACATCAGTGTTGTCAGTGAATTCCCACCTTAACACTCGTCAAAAGTCTGTTCAGACATGTCGAATACATGATCATGAAAACACCAAGATCATTTAAAGGAACGTAAATACTAAATCTGGGACGTTAATCTTGTAGCCTTCTGTAAAGAGAAGATGTTGGATCTCCGTATGGTTCGAAAATGGCAAGCAGACTACGCAAGAATGGCAAGCAGACTACAGAAACGCAAGGTTGGATCAGGTCGGCAACCGTTATTTTCTGAGCTGGAAGAAAACATCTGGGAATGGATTTCTGATAGGAGAGCAATGGCTTTGGTTGTGCGGAGGGCTGATATCCAAAAATTTGCCCTCGAAATGGCAATGGAATTTGATATATCCACAGAAGAATTTAGAGTGTCATCACACTGGCTGAATAACTTGCTTCGACGACATGAACTGTCCCTAAGAAGATCAACAACAATGTTAAGACTGGAAGACAATTAAGTTGTTAAACGTGCACTTGCATTTAAGCTTTTTGTTGATGGTATCGACTTTTCTAAATACCAACTCTCCAACATGATTGCTATGGATGAAACTGCAGTATTTCTAGGCCAAGGATCTCAAACAACGGTTCACCACAAGGGTTCCTCGTCAATATACGTTCCTTCTAATGGTTACGAAAGTGCATGTGTTACCTGTATTTTGGCGATTCGTCTGGATGGCAAAAAAGTCTCACCGTTAATCATCACTAAGAGCAAGAAAGACAAGATTGAATGTGTTTCAGGAATTTATGTCATTAAAGGGGAAAAAGCCTGGAGCACCCAAGCAGTTATAAGAAAGTGGGTTGATTTTATGCTGCCACTTCTCTTAGCTTGTTAGCTCGTATTTCGGACCAAAAAAGAAAGTAAGACAGTGTCTTATTTTTGGAAAAAGACGGTATAAATAATGATAGAATTTAAAACATGCACATAAACAAAAACCAGGTTTCTAAGTCTGCATTGAATGCATTTTAGCACCTTATAAATCAGATTTATGAGTTCTCAAGAAACAATCACCTAAGGCAGTGGTGGCGAACCTCTTGAGCTCAATGTGGCAAAGTTATGAAAAAAACCTGCCTTCAGTCGTGTGCTTCTACTATAATGTGTAGTATAACTAATAGTTCTATAGTTAATGAGTTTTGCATTACTATAGATTGTATTAAAAATGTATAATATTCTATTTAAAGCGCCTCCTAACCTGGCAAGATAGTTTGTCCCTGTTGATTTGGCACTTGCTGCATGCTGTTAATCTGTTCTCTTTTGCAAGCATAAGCGTGTGCTTCTGATGCCATCTTATTGCTAAGAGACGTGGGAATGATGTTGACAGGTATATTCTTAATTGTTTGTTCTAACGTAGTGGCGGGTGAGACTGCTGATAGCGGTTGGGTGGATTGCGGCGATTGTTCGGAGGGTAGAGATGGCGGGCAGATTGATGGCGGTTTGTGTTGCGATTGGGGGGAAGAGGGGCAACGGATGTCAGGGATGTCTCCTGACAAAACAGACACCTGTAAACAAACAAAATATGGTTAAAATAAATAGTGCTATTACAGGGTAACGTCAAAAACAGAATCGAGGAGCGATGGGGGTACAAAATAACTCCAAACAAATTTGCGTAATATTTGCATTGCATTGATAGAGGTAACATCGTAGATTACAATAAATATCAGCTAGACATTATTGATATTTAGCAGATGGTGAAAATAAGAAGAATTACGCAATGCGAATGCACCCCATAGGAACCTGAAAGTTAATATTTATTTTGTCTTTCTGTCAAATGAAAGTTTTTCTACTTCAGTTGTCTGCAAGACTGTCTTTGAAATATTTTCATCTAAGTGAAATGATGGCATCAGCCTAAGTGATCAAGTGGTAAAAGCTTTATTCTAGCAATCTGCATGATTTCAAGTCTCGGCGTTTCTCAAGTTGATCTCGAGAAATTTCTATTATCGATTATGAAACAAAATCTGAGATAAATATTTTCTACTATTCAACCTAAACTCTCAAGAATAAAGAATTAAAAGGGCTGGTAGTTCCACAGCTTTTCTGATTTCGTTCATTGTTCCAAAGTTCCATGAAAGCTAAACATGTTTCTTCTCTGTTTTATTATGAATTATTGTAAGTTTATCAAACAAACACGATTTACACACTAGTAGTTCTGGTTCATTGACAATAACAAACGCACTGCGCTCGCCTATGTGATTGGAACGAATGAGTAACATGTCATAGTGGAAATGCATCAGGGTCTTATGATAACTAACTAACCCGATTCATACTGTGACTCCTCTGATGATGCTGTAAATGATGATGTCGCATCGCATTGTCCTGTCTTCCTATCGTCAACTGATTATGATGATGATTCAAAAAGTTGTGTGTGACATCTAAAGGCTCTTCTTTAGGTCTAAATTCTTCTTTCAACCGAAACTCTTCGGATGCTCTGCCAGGAATGCCGTGTATCTGTTCATTGCACAACTGCTGCAGATGTAACTGTTGCATTTGCTGTTGGTTCGACACTTGACTTTGCTGTATTGGTTCCACGGGCATTTCCGAGTCTGAGAGTTCACCTTCCCATGACATGGGCCGTTCACGTTCAAGGGATAGCGCTTCGGGCATTTGGTCAGAATGAGTGCTCATCTCACTCGGGGCAGATGCATGCGAGCTGGAAGATGGGCGCTTTTTCTTTGTCCGCATATTGACCTGAAACATGATATTAAATAATTAAAGACTAAAAAAAACTTTTGTAATAATTTTTTCATAACTTCTGAGACATTTAAATTAAGACAAAGAGGCTGTAGTAGCCAGTAGCTAGTATGTTAGTGTGCCTAGGGTTGTAAATTGAAATTCTGGCTAGGCTATTTGAATTAATTAATTACACTTATTTCAATTTTAATTCAATCATTCCTTCATGCCTGTGTTATAAAAAAATATATATTGAAATCTATTTATCTCCTTGCTGAGTATGGAGGTTTAAGCGTGCATATGTCTTGTGAATATATGCACTCTTGATCAACAAAACTAGAATTAGAAATATTGAATAAAAAAAAAACCCTTAAAATGAAGGATACGCATAAATAATATTTCACAAAAATATGTGGAACCCTGTAGTCAGTATCAAATTTGTTTCAACGTAAAGATACAAACAAAAGGTATATTATTCAATTTATCTTACAAAAGATTCTCTGAAATTTTACTGACTCTTTAAATGGTCATAATTTTTGTATTTAAAATATCATTTATTTCTTCAAAAAATTTATAAATGTTAGCATTGCTCGCCAAGATTTTGAAGAATAGCGTAGCAACCTAAGGGGGGTTAAATGAAATTGATCATTTCTATAATAACATCTGATATCTATTTATCTATCTAGCATTTCTGATTGCATTTTTCTTTTGATTATTTCTCATTTAATGACGTAGACCAAATGCGTTTTTGGGATTATGAAGAATCATTCAATTGTATCTGGAAAATGATTTAAGTACCTGATAGTGATGCTGCATGAAGTCGATCTTGGAGACTTCGGCATCATTGGAGTCTTCATCGTCCATCGCGATGAGAGGTCTCCGCTGCTCTTCTGACGGCACATTGATGCGCACGCCATTTGAGCTGTATGAGAATTGACCTGGAATGATCAGTAAAAAAAAATGTTAAATATCATCCTATCCTTACAGAGTTGTGATATAATATCTGCAAATAATACTTATACAGGAAGAATTGTGAAATGCTTTTCAGTTTGAAAAAAATTCCAATTTGTTGCTTTTGCAATGTGTGTACAGTGGAACCTCCAATCACACTACCCTGAATTACACGCTGGATTGAAATATTCGCCGCAAATCCTCCAATTGCACGGTCGCATTCCATTGTCCTTACTAAGAGACGGTCGTCTGTGCTGCGCATATAGTCAAATGTTGGCTAGCTTCTGTGTAATCAACACGTGCCAGGCTATACACGCATAGCCGGGCGACTGTCTGTGTGCGGGATATCTAATACTACAAAAACTAAATATTTCGTCCATATTTTTTTTTTTGTAAAACTAAGGGAAATCCTAGTTTTGCGTTTTCCGCGGAAAAAAACCAAATCCCTAATTTTGTATGAGATTCACACCCCCAATTACACGGTCCCGACTATAGTTTAAACGGGGGTTTTACGTTTTACTGTACTTAACATATTTCTATGGCAAAGATCACAAATCCTCTACACCAAATCGGTTCTAAATAAATACAAAAATTCAACAGACCAGTTGAATATCTCCTACACTGACAAATAGAAAGACAGCTCTGCAAATCAAATTATAAAATAAATAAGTTTTTATCTTGTTAAGTGATACTTATTTTTTGAAGAATTGTGATCGTTAATGTATCGATATGAAACAATTTTTATTTAAATGTATGTTCAAAATCTTGTAAAACAGTACTAGTCTGAAATCACTCAAAATGTTGAATCTGATATAAAATATCACACTTAGAAAAAGCAACAAATAAACAATTGTTAGGTACATTACGTTAGACATTCTCAAAATTAGCTGAATTCTCATATTGGTTTCTATGTGGGACTTATGAGGCAGGGTATATTTTTATTCAGATATTCAAACTAATAAGGATCAGCATGTCTAACAAAAAGAAAGTTAGAATATGCAACGGGCAGTAGTTTTATCCCAAAAAAATGGAGTGTTAAAGTTCTCATACTGTTTCGGTGAATAAATATTATACCCTCAATCTTTAAACATCATATAAAGAGCAACATCATAACTTTTATTCACATAAACGTAATAGGCTGAAATTATTGAATCAAAGGATTGAAAGAGATACATAAAAAAAACTGAATAAATATAAAGTTGAGTCGAATAGAAAATATGTAACACTCAATTCTTTTTTTACACGATTTTATAATAACAGTCCACAAAAAAGAATAAATACTGTATTTTTATATGAATTATTTGTTCCAACATGATTACCGGACACAACAAACAACAGTAGCGGATTAAAAAAAATCTTAAAATATTTATTATAGGCAACACACGAATTTATGAATGAATGGTATAAATTTTGTGTTTGGATATCGCCTATTGATGGGATATGTCACAGCAAGTTTGCAAACTCGATTTTGTGGTTTGAAAATAAATAAAATGAGTTTTTTTTAGCTTTATATAATAGTTAATTGTTTTAACTTTCATATTTGATAAACAATATTTTTTTTCCACACTGTTTAGTTTAAAATAAGTGAACTTTCTGAACTGGAATGAAAATTTTCATTTAGTATAAATATATTAAGGAAATAAAATATCTGTGCTCATAAAAATATTGCCTGGAAGATTTACAATACTGTATTTTAATATGTATGTATGTAATCTTTTGAACAATATAAATAATATAATATATCAAGATGCAATATTTCAGTAAATAAAAATATACACTATTTTTAGATAATTTCAGTAATTAACTCATTATCGGCCAAAATTGGAAATACAATATTTAAGCTCTAAGCCCGACCGATATGTACAAATTTATATTGCTTTTATACAAGAACCCTGCCTGATTTTGATAGAGGATCTGGATGGAATTAAAAAATCAAATTTTGTAAGTTATATAAGTTTTGTCACTTTTGATTTCGCCTTTTGACGTCTTCAGGCATTCCAGTGCACGGATATATTTTAACTGATGGTTAGTAAATAGTTTTATCATGTACGTATAAGAATATTTAAGAAAAAAATATAATCACTAAGTTTAGAATTTTTTTGTGGTGATCTGAATTAATTTCAATAATGATTAGATATTAATAATATTACTGGTTTAAAATTGTAAGATTTTGTTGATTGGCAGATGTGACATTCAATCATTGTCAAGAAACACAGATTTTATCAAATATAAAAATAATTTTCCTTACCATTAGTCATTTGGGAGTCAGACATATTGATTGGAGTAACAGAGACATTTCTCCCGCCTTCAATCTTGGCACCAACTTCAGGCAGCGAATTTCCCGCTGCGGTACTGGCCATTTCAAATTTCAAAAAATACACTATTCTATTCTACAACGAACAAAACTGAAATATTTTTTTGATTCAAAACTTCAATAAAAGAACACCTTGAAGTCAGTCACAAATCACAGAAATATATCAACAAAGCCTTTTTAGCTTTCACTAGTGAAAATTTTCACCAATTTCTATTACATTAATAGAAAATGTTCGTGAATATTTGTCAAAATCACTTCACTATTTATGTCACAAAACACATTCACTGGAGTCTGTGTTTTATTTTAGCACAGTTTTAATTACACAATAGTAACCAACAGGTATACTATATACCAATTATTTTTTATTTATTTAGCATAAAAAAGATTGTGACTTTCATATTATAATTTTTCGAAAATATAAATATTTTTAAAGTATCATCTGAATTCATTGCAGTTTTCTTAATAATCATTAAGTTGGCAATATGCCGGATCGAAAAATATCTCTTTTTTCAAAGACTATCCTTGTATTTTGTTTCTCTATGCATGTATAAAAATACAGAAAAATGCGATTTTGATGATAACTTATATGAATACACTGCAAAAAATCGGTAATTTGTGTATAATCCGAATTTCCCTTTTTGGAAGCTTTTAAAACAATTGACGTTCATTAAATTGTGACTTATAAAAATACAAAATGACTCGTAAGGTGTTAATTTAAAATTCTATTTTTATAATGTTTTGTTTTACACTCGTATTATTTATGCTGGCAATACTTATCGAAAACACTTTATTATTATGCGATTTTAATCTATCGAATTGACACGATAAGTCTTTTGATTTATTTTTCGTATAAAAATACAAAATACTTCCCGTTCCTATGCCCGAAGCGCTCGGCACGGGAAATTTGTACCGAATCAGCTAGCGTCGAGTCGCGGTACATAGCCGCCATTACAAACGTCAGGCTCGGTTTGAAATTCAAACGAGCGCGCTTTCACAGCGAGGCTGCGTTCGCTGCAAATACTTTTCAGGTTGCGTTCAAAATGCGCTGGCCTATTCTGATAAGCGGTGTTGCAATGACAATTATTTTTTCTTCCGAAAGAGAAAGGTAAATAATGAGCAGTAGGGGTCAGTGAAGATATTCTAGCTGCCGCAGAGCTCTTTTGATTAGGCGGGTGCTGATGATGCCCCACCGACAATCGCTCGGGTGAGTACCCTCGTTGACTTCTGCTCCTTTTCCCTTCGTGGCCGAGGCGCCGGATTCCTGGAGAAGTTTTTTTCTTCGGTGAACCCGGGGAGACGATGCCGTGCATTTTGGTCACACTGCAATAAAATAAACCAAAATTAAAATAAAATTCACAATATATAGAATTTAATAACCGGATAATACAATTTAATGAGTATCAACCTACCTAAATCTTTTCAATACAAAAATCAGCTAATTATTTTTTGCAATACGTAGATTATAAAGCAAGCTAATCGAGGAATTGTAAATGTCGACCTACACTAAAAAAGAGCTGCAAAGCCTTGAGAAACGGCTGTTATGTTAGTAAATATGAAGACAAAAAAAACAAAAATTTGCGCATGAATCACAACATACTCCTGTGCCAGTAGGTGAGAATAGTAACAAATTATTCCACCTTGAACCAATGCAAAATTTAACCACTAGAATGCAAATAATGCGTATGCCTGATGACTAACTTTAAGTTTCAGACGAATAATGATGAGATTTATGACATTATGCTGAATGAATCACCACATATAGCGTTTAAAAAAATATATATTGAATTACTTACTAGGAAGTTTATTCAAATAAAATATATCAAATGTCGTTTGTGATGCTGTATGGGTAATTATGTACAAGTATGTAATCCAACACTGGTAAGCAAAATGTTATGAACTCGCAGAGCACACAAAGCACAATACGTAATTATCGAGAAGCGTATGAGAAGAAAGAAGAAAAATATGCGAAGCATGTCAAAGAAATATTTACTGGTGAATTTTAGCATTCCAGTATTACCCGAGGTATAGAAGGATCTCAAAAGGACGGTAGGATTATTAGGATTTTTAGTTATGTATAGGAATATTTGATAACGCATGTGCGTGTACCATGAAGTCTGAATATTAAGCTCGCTTATAGCTCAAGCAAAACAGTGATAATAGAGATACAAGGAATTCCTTACAATACTAATACACTATTACCTCGTATCGCTCAAATCATTATGACTAGAATAATATCATAGCAATAAGTCCAACTATATTGTAAACAATGAAAGAAAGAAAGCAAGCATTTTTAATATTTCTAATCGCTACTTAGAAGAGGATTCAGAAGGACAGGACAGTTGATAAATTCAAGTATTGGCAACATTAGTCACCAAGGAAACTGCGAATTGCTATTCATCATGGCGTCAAATGTGAAATAGGTGGGTACTATAGGTAGGTCTATCGGAAACATGTTTTGTTTGATTGTGCGCGGCATATTTTTAGCCATGTTTTTCTTTGTGAACCCGCGGAACATGAGTCACAGCATATAACCTGTTGGAAGCAATGGCGTGCGTGCGTGAAATGAAAAGCGGTGACATCGGAGATAAAAATAAATCAAACAGCAAAATTGACTCCTAAAACGTTACAATCAACGATTGAAAAAATTCGCCATTTCGTTTTGTTTTCTTGACAGAAAATATTTAAAAACAAGCACTACCATTGTGTTCGTGATTAACGATTGACTGATGCAATTAACATCGGATAACTCATGAGACATGAAAAATTGCGTAAGCTTTTGTTGAAAATCGAGGGAAGATAACGGAAAAACAAGGCCAACAATTCAGCTATCGCGTAAAATTAATGTCACATGGTATAGATAAGTATATATATATTTTTCTGTATTATGTCGAGTCCATTCTCGGCTTTAATGTAGTGAAAAGAATGTATTAAAAAAAAATGAGTATTAAGTACCGATCATCTATTCAATATTGGAATATTCTGTACGTACGTGTTACCGAGAGTAGTTAAGGAGACATTTGAAATCATCTTTTATTACTGACAATATCCAATACGTATCATCAATACATGCGAAAAAATTGCCAGGGTTCGAGTTAAGTGCGAGCCACTGCTCAATTTACTGTAAAAAAATCTATCTAAATCAGACAAGTTAGAGGTTGAAACTGGTCCAGCGCTTAGGGCGTTTTGAAACTAACCACGAAACCTGATATCTAAGATCAGTTTTTTTTCGTTGATTTTTATGACGGAAAACAAACAGACAAGAGTAATTGGCACCCAATCAATACGACTGCCTGTTTTGATTATGTAATATTTGCTACAACAAAAGTAATAAAAAAAGCTGTGCCTATTGATAGGTAGATTTCAGTTGATACTTCTTGTTTTTAAGCTTTCCAATCGCCGATCTGAACTTAGATTGCAATTATTACGTTAAAACTGCCGATCGCTGAGACCTAGATACAAAAAATAGGCACTCAATTAATAGACAATATAATACTATGTAAATCTCGCCGTAGACTATTTGTCAAATCCGACCACCAGTCTTGCAGTCTGTTGAGCCATTATTTTAAAATGAATCGTTGAAGATGGACTCTAGTCTGGCAAAGAAATTTAGAGAGCGGTTCGAAACTTCGTGACGTACAGTTAAACCAGGACGATTTCGGTTAAATTGGACGTATGGAAAGCTTAAATATGACGACAGCAATTAATTTTTCCCCTCTTCTTTGGTTAATTGCATACATTCATATTTCAGCAAAATGTTTAAAATGGTACGTAATAGTCTTCTGGAATGATTGCAAGGACCCCCCAAAGTGTTATCGCAATGAGCAGAGTGGCTGGACAAAAACTAATATCTTCAGATTCTTTTTAAAAAATATACATGAAATACGGCTTATATTATGTATTTCATGAAATGGTTTCTTGGAATTAGGTTGACTTATTGAACTGATTTTAATGCAGAATAACTTAAATGCACTGACACGAAATAAATACATCTATCTTCAGAAGAGTTTGCAATGATACAATCGCTTCCTGGACATTTAAACCGCTTTCGTTAAAAAACACCGTCTCAGACTAAGGAAGTAAGAGAAGGACTGTGTACATAACAATACTATGTTCTTGTGGATTTATATTTATTGATTTTATAACTTTAGAGGCTCGAGCTTAAGGACTAGTAGCAAGAGAAGGTTCGTGTAAATAGGGTCTTGTGGATTTATCAATTTAATGAACCGGCGATCGTGACGCAATCTGTCAAAACCGGTCGTGTTATGTTTTGACTGCCTGCCTACCGGAGCGACATTCTATTCTGCAAGCCGCAATCAAGAAACTCTGCACTCTCGGCACAAGTAAGTTAGGTAGGTTCTTGCAAGACAGATTGCTTATTTTTTTTATTTTGGCGCCTGCTAACACCCCGTGCCCGGGATACCTTGTGAATATCCTCAAATGAAACATCACAACAGTCGGTAACATAATTCCATTTTCCTAGGACACATGAAGCAACGATCAAAAGAAAATCAAAATAAATGTCGCCCACTAAATTACTAGGTCGTTGTCAAAAATCTTCAAAATGTGTCGGAGTGGAGGGGTAAGTTAGTAATTTGAAGTGTGTTTCACGCAATTTTAATGTGCATAGATTCTTTATGGGGCATATCTCAACAGAGTTTTTCTACGCGACTACTGAAGCTTTGTTCTTCTGCGTACTTCTGACGGTTTGCAAACCGTCAGAAGGACGCAGAAGAACAGAGCTTAAGTCAACATGGGCTAGGACAGGACTAGGGGTTGGCTATTCGCTACACCCGGATTTTATGATCGCATGGATGGGAAGGAATATTTCACTTCGGAGATACCCATGCAACAGAAATTCACAAATCAATTAAATAAAAAAATATATGAAATTTTCCTTACTGGGATTGAAACCAGTGACACTGCAACACAAGCTAACGATGTGGACTCCTTGACCAATGATCCAGCATAATTTAAAAAGTAAAAAAAAAATAGAAAATTATGGTAAATAGCGACTTGGATATTGAACGTGCGAATAAAGTTTTAAAAAAATATATAAACGGGATTCTCTTTTTACAGGGTTTTGAAATAACACGGTGCTACATCCCTTGCAAAGGTATTTACTACTCAGTAATATGCGCAGATAGGTGGTTTATCTGTAAACCCGAAATTTTTGAAAGACATATTACACAGGCTCTGGATATCTCAATTGATGAAAGCTTTGTCGTACCAAATGTTCGTCTATTGTCCGACACAAACAATAAACAATGTTTTATTTTATTTTTTGATATTCTGAATTTATTTTTGACGGTATTGTGTGGAACGTATACACCATGTAGAAAGAAAGTACAGTGAAGTTAAAAATTCACTGAAAAGTTATTGTTCGCCGATACTACAGATGGACCAAAAAAAAACAACTGCAGCTCAACTGGCTACATGCAAGTATATTTATGAAAAAAGTCAATAGTATCTGAAAATCGCAAATCATTCAACCTTCTCGACGAGATATGGTATCAAAAATGTCAACATGGAAACACGAAGGAGTCGAAAATAATGCAACCAGAAATCTTGAGATCAAATAAAGATAATTTCTTATACCAACATAATTTGCTACAAATTGTGATTTTATGTAATGTTATCTTTGCATCTACTCGATGCTTCCGAACTGTGTACCGGCATCGAAAAGGTTAACGTCAGGAATCTGAGCTGTTACAACGCATTCAGGATTTCGTAATGCAATAAGGAAAAATAACTCTGTTTCACTTCCTCCAGTCGAGCAGTCACGAATTCCTCCGAACTTCAGACAAATAAAAATGTCGTGATCAGAGATTGCTGATGATGACGCAGGCATTTAAGTATTTAGTTTCACCTGTTTTAAGCATTAGATATACATATTATCAATACAATTAATTTATTAATGCATACATTGCAAACGGTTTGACAAGTTGCTTGCGGTCTTTTCTTGATTCAAATCACCAAGTGGGTATGTGGATATCATGATTTTCCAATGATTATTTATGGTTTCAATCTAACGGTGTTGGTGACGTTACGCGATGCTTTTAATCCATCCATCAGACATACTAATGAAAAGAAGCTGCTCCCATTCCAATAAAATAACTCCATCTATAGTGACATTACGGCGCGCATAGTACTTATTTTTAACGGTCTGAAACATTCAACACAATCACGGTTTGAGTATATCAGACCGTCCAAAATAAAGGCTATGCACGCGGGAATTGCACTACTGAAAAACGTTGTAAAAATATCTTATATTTGGCTTTTCTCTTTTTATCAATATAAATTCATTTGAAAACATATTTGAAATAATACATTTTACTATAAATAATTTAATGAGAAGTTAAACATCTAATTTGTATTTAATAATTTAGTTACTTACTTTGAATACACGTTACCATTGGTCTCCAAACTACGGCCCACGGGCCCTGATTTTTATTTTGATATAAATATTTTACACATGCGAAATATCCATTTAAAAATTCTAATATGATTCCAACAGGATTTTTTCGTCCGGCCCCCAACGTTTGTCAAAAAGTTTGGTGACCACTGCACTATACTATGCATTCTTAACTCATAGGAGTCCAGCCGCAAGATTTCATGCAATATTAAAACAGAATTCGGAATGAAAATATGCTCTCATAAAAGAAATTACCTAATATTCTAATTACCTAATTTTAGTTTTCTAAATATTTATCTCACAGATAAAAACGATCGTTCTGATTCAATACTATTAAAGTTTTGGTGATGGATTGCAGATGACACCGCTATGACCAGTTACTATTACGAAAGTTGTTTCAATGTTTCTATAGTTTAAAGACAAAACTGCAAATTCAGAATGCATATTTTCAATAAAAAAATGTTATAAGTAATGTTCCTATATCGTGTTCTTCATTCGTGATACAATTGACCTTCAATTGCCGATTAATTATCTGATTTGCCTATAATACAAGCTCTACACTGGACTCATAGGAAACGTTACTCAAGTCAGTCTGAACGATATGAATTGATCATTATTAAACGAGTACCCTTAACATCCGATGTCTGTGATATTTCGTAAGAGCAAATGGCTAAAAACGAGCCCTTCGTAACCGCCCTATTCTCATATCCTGTCTTAGCCATACATATAAGAGGATAGCTTATTTATACATATCGACTGTGGAAAGAAAAAAAGGGCGTAACCTAAAGTTTTTTCAAAAGAGCTTTTTTCGATAATCACATGTATCAAACTTAATACACGTTCTATCAAAAGAATGTAATCTGCAAATGACGAATTAGTGTCTAAATTTAGCTTTTAAGTTTTAAAAAAGATGAGATTGTGAAAATTGAAACCAAGAAGAAAGACTGAAAAAAAGGTTTTTCTTAGACAATTTCTGTAATAAATATTAGATTATGTCAATTAAACACCAGTTAAGAAGTCTCGGTGCACTTCCAGGTTGTGTATATTTCACAATTTGCATATGGCCCAAAATCATCAAAACACGTTTTTATGCCTCCTTAAAATTGACTATGTGTGGGTTACGTCCTTTTTCCTTTCCACATTCAATATAATACTATCAACATTAAACGATTAATTTCATTGGGTTTCAACTCGGTAAGCGAAAAATAAAAAATATGCACTATGTTTCAGTATATTCTGACAATGAATTTCATAGATAAAAATATCAATTCTATAGAAGAAAGACTAAACTAAAATTTCTATTTTCAAAAAAACGAACACTATTCAAATCGTAAACATGTCGAACAAAGAAGAAATTGATCGGCTTTTGTTTCTGTGTCATAAAATATTGTTTAGTATTTCAGACTAAATAAAATTATTACACAAAACATCATATAGAAATAAAGTACGAAGCAAAGCAAAAAAGAAATACAATATTTCCCGTTTAGGATCATTCCCACGTGGACTGTTTAATTTCAAAGAAATTTTCATTAAAACTAGGTAAGTGAACATAATTATTTTGTGGAGGCAAGACGATGCAAATTATAGAATATCGGTACATGGTTATCGAGTACGTAATCGGCAAACTTGTTATACATTAGGAAGATCGTGTTATTAAGAGGATATAGTACCTTTACGCATGAAAACAGAGTAAATCGATCGTTTGCCATCGACGAAATCTCGTGAACCGTTCACTTAAAAAAATTTTTTTTTCAATAATTACATTTTCCAAACGCTTTTTTACACTATTGCATTTTTTTTTTTATGAAAATAGTAAAAATGTCAAGATTACACGGTAAAACATTGAATTGGATTTTTTTCAACTACTTTACGCGAAGATCGTTTTGAAGTTTATTATAAGATACCGAAGTTTGAAGTCTTAGAAAGAAATACAGATAAAGATTGGTTTAAGAAAGTGATTTGAGCAGAATTTCTAATTTATCGTATATAAGGATTATACAGCCATTTGAAATGTACCATTTTTCCCACTTTTTCTGACTGATTTTTAAAGCATAATTGTATCATATATACTTCTAAAAAAAATTGAAATAAAAAACCATTTTATTGTTTACATTAAAAGCAAAAAAAAATAAATAATAATGACATTACCAATAAATGGTAACCATTTTTCGGAGATGCCTTTTCTTACCTACTATGCTTCAGTTTGAGCTTCAGTCTGAGATCGTACGTGGTATGGAGTGGACGTGTCCAATGTTTTATTAAAAAATATTAAATCACTGGTCAACGAATATTAGAGGTAATCAAAGCAATGTTTTTTTATTCTGCCAAAAAAAACGTGCTATATCGGTTGGGGTTAGGGTTGCCCAAAGCGCTGACAAATAATATTATTATTTATAATACAATAATGTATTTTTCATTAGCGATGCTTCTAAAGACCAGTATTACTTTAGCTTATGGATGTCCAACCGGTCGATCGCGATCGACCGGTCGACTCCAAAGCATAATTTGTTTGATCCCGAAAGCTTCCGTGAATTTGGAAAAAATATACAATTTAAATATAAAATATACAAAAATTGAATTATTTGTAAGCATATACCTAATATATATCTAATTGTATGTATTTCGCATTTAAAATAAACATTTCTGAGATTGAAGAAGGGAAAAACCCTACTAAATAAAAATTGTTACAAGAATCATGGTAGAAGTCGATCGCGAGAAAACTTAAGATTGAAAAGTCGATCTTAAGAAAAAAAAAAGGTTGGACACCCTTGCACCCTTTAATGCAGCGATTTCCAACCTTGGAAGCGTGGACTATTGTAAAAAGAAGCGCGAACAGTCCAAAATATTTATTTACCCTTTAAAACGTGTCTTTGTTACTATATGAAAATAAAGCATGGGGAGGCGCGAAGATATTTTTTTTCAAAGGGAAGCGCATTAACACAAAAGTTGGAAACTACTGGCTTAATGGATAAGTATTTTAAAATAATTATTTGGCAATGCTTTTAAACAGAGATTCTATCTATAGATATTTGTATCTAATAGTAATAATAGATGAATAAAAGCATTTTTACATTAGTATTTATGAATCATTTCTATGTTTCAAAAGTTTTATGCCGCTTACAGATGGGGAAGATTTTCGCTAAAAAAACAAAGTTCGTCGTTTAAACGTAAAAAAACACATTATTATTAGAAACAAAAAAATATTGAAAAATATGTTAATATGTCACAACCCTGCATGTCGTCGAACATGCAAATTGCCAGTAAAGAAAGTTCTCAAACATTATATAAAGAAATACAAATATATCTATGCATTCAATATAAATTATTTGAATGACTACTTTTGATCTGGTCTAATATTCATTTAGTTTCTTCCTTATTGAGTTAGACTATAGAATATTGAAGTAAAACTATTTGCATTCAGTAAAATATACACCCAATACTTTTTTTACTCGATTATTTTGGATAAACCGTTACGTTTTTTCATACATTTTTGGTACTTTTTTTACACGGATTTGAAACCGATTTATCAAATTATATGAAATGAGCTTTTTTTACGCGCCACTTTCTGGAACTAATGTATCATCCTGAGATTTTGGATCTTAGATTCAAAAGGTCAATAGAAATATATAATAGAATCCGCAATACATTTTAGATGCTATTAATAAAAAATGTAAAGAAGTCACTGTGCGACATGTTCAATCGATTTGTTAAGAACGATTACTTAACATATAATAATTTAAAAATATCGAAGTTTTTTGTCTCACACGATAAGACATAATTAAGATAATTTTCGGATTAAATTCATGGTCAACTATAGCGCGAACCAGAAATAACTATCAATTGCAACTTATAATTCTTTTAGAACTAAATACTTTTCTATTTTAATCTTATTATGTCAATATTTTTTATGTTTTAAACTTTTTTATGCAACAAAATTATTTTTCAAAACTGTATTCATCAATATCATAACAAATCAATATCATAAAAAATAGGTTATACAAAATTAAAAATAAAAACTAATTCAATATATAAGAGAAAGTTTGAGAAATTTGTATTGTATGGTTTGTTTAGCGTCTCTTGTTACCTTTAGCAAAAGCCGTCTCATGATTTAATTTATTAGTACGATAGCTTACTGTTACTTACATGTAGCAATATCTCATATGAAGCATTTTCAAGGAATATATAATTAACGTATAGTTTCAGTTACATATAATTGTTGCAACAGATATTTGGGGAAGTACATTAGATTGTCAGTCTTGGCTATGAAGATAAATAAATACTTATTGATTTTCGTCGATATCTAATATTAACACAAATTGTTTTATATGAAAAACCTTTATAACTGTCTAAATACCCATTCGTGTGTTAGGTGGTATTGTTATTTTTGTAATGAAATAGAAAAATGTTTTGCTTGTTTTGATACTGTAAAAATACGTATTGTGGTGGTTACTTATTTAAGTCAGTGCAATATTTATGCTGTAGGTCAAATTAAAGTTTTGCATTCCTACTGAGTCGCCTTAAGATTCTTAAGAGAATTGGATACAATATATATTCAATTATTATAATAAAATAAGATGCGTTCAAACTATGTACATTCTCACAAATTTTGTCACTAACGACCCGGGTTTCGCCTTTCGGCATCTTCAGGCATTCAAGTGCACGGATGAACTTGAACTGACAAAATTTGTGAGAATGTACATAGTTTGAACGATTCAAATTTAATATTGAAATTCCACCAAGCACCTTCAGTCGAAATCTTAAATTAAAAAATAAGATGCATTACTGTTCTTCATATCCCATTTTGATTTTTCTTTTTTTACCATACTTTTTATGTTGCATTAAGATTGCCCAATGATGAATAATATTATACATCTTGCCGGTGGTTAAATTTTAATGCGATCGCCGTGACAGAGTGGTACCTCTGTGGCATATAATCCCAGAATCAACATTAGCATACTTTTGATTTGCATAATATCCATTTATGAATATTTGAAGCGTGTTTTTCGTCAAATGCCAAATATTTTCACATTGTTTAACAAACTAAAATTTCGTTTGGAGCTTGTCTTTTTAAACATTGTTTAAGATAAGTTTACGATTTGATCTGTACTATCCCCACTCTTCGAAAAGCGACCGTCATGAAAAGAGTCCCCGTCAAATATTTTCTGTTGTGATAGAGGATGTCAGGGGTGCAATTTAAGAGCGAACGTAATTTCAAAAGAAATTCCCAGATCGCTAGGGCTAATTTCTTGTACCAGACCACAAGTTCGCTTCTTTCCGGAAATATATATTAAATAAATAACCCTCGTTCATCACTGTTCTCTCGTGTTTATTATGAAGATTTCATCAGGAATCCGATTCCCACATTGACTGCAAATTGTGTTTTTTCCTCCCTCGAGGGATTCCAAATGGTCTTCAATTTTGTTAATCTATGTATAGTAGAAAGTTATCATTTGATTCCGATCTTTAAAAGTACATACAGTCGTTATTTCGCCAGTAAAAAATATACAACAGGCTAATTTTCGAATAATTTTGGTTTTATTTTCTACTTACGGATTCCAACTTTCTACGTGAACGTGGGGGGGGGGGGGGTGGGTGAATTCCTCATATCAGTATTTTATTTCATTATCTTAATAAAGAATAGACATCCTTCCCTGGTTTTTTGTAATTTAAGACGATAAGTATGTATTTATTAAATAATTTTATTGATTTTAATGGGTTCAGATCACTAATATTTTTTAGGTTCTGTAGCGTACAGTTGAGCCACTTGATTCCGGTTAAATAGTCCCGACTCCATAGCACTGGTAAACGAAAATTGTATTTCAATTAATAACACCGTTGGCACAAGACACTAATTTTTAGTTGCATTTTATTTCAAAAATTCTAAGAAATATTAGACAGTCATATCATTTGTTACCGAACACAATGGGTTTGATGTTTTTTTGTTAAGCGTAATTTACAGGTGTTTTTATTATTACAGATATTCAAAAATAAAATGGGCGACAGCCAACCACCCGAGAAAGTAACGTGGCTGGCATGGTTGAAGAGTTTTACACCCCTGGAAGTACTCCTCAGTTGTACTTTCACAATGGCAACTGTAGGTTTTGTGTTAGCCTTGGTAGCGCGCCTTTTTCTGCCGCAGTCAGGTTGCGAAGACCCTTGCCACAGAGACTTTCCGGAACAGTTCGAACCGATGTTATCAAGGCGGTTCCAGGGTATCCCGGATGACGAAGTGGTAGGCAGGAGAGGTCAGTCGACGGTAGAATGGAATATCGAAGAGCCCCGGGAATTACGAGCGGGCGAATTTCCCTTTTTAGGTTCAATCAATAATGCACAGGGGGTTAGTTTTGTTATTTTTTAATCAATGCTAGTGATTTCAAAGAATTTATTCGCAAAAATAACATATGTGCTTGTACGTCCATTGACTAGGCTAGATTTAAAATTTGTCCCGTTGGGGACAACGGGCTTACATTACAGCTCGTTAAACTTAATTCCCTATATTATCTGATAAAAATCACAAATTTAATAACCTGCTACGTGTTAAATTGATACTTGAATAGGTGGCGTGTATAATGATGATAATCTCGCAGAGGTGGTGCGTGACAGCAGCCAAATGCTACAAATCGATGAACGTGTCCCAGCCTCCGACCCTTATGGAGAGGGACACGCATGGAGCGCTCATTGGGGGATACGACATACTGACGTCCGTCGGGCACAACACTTACAAAGCAGGAGACGCCGAAGATGATATCACAGCAATACAATCCACCATAGACTTCAAGCTCGGGAAAAGCAGCTACTTCGTCTTTCCATCGAAACGTGACGACCTCGACTATACCACCGGCAATGTGATAATTACGATGGGATGGCAATTTTCAAAGTAATATATTTCAATTTAAATATGTAGCCTAAAGCCCTACGCAATCATCTCGGTCTGATAACCGTAACACCAACCAGTGTGTCGTCCAAACTGGAAGATATTTGTGTACATGAGTACATAATTCCATTAAAAATAGATTCAACATAGACAATTTTAATTAATGATATTTAAGCAATACAAATATAAAAAAGTTAACAAAACAAAAAAATGTTAATAAACTTATACTTACAGAAATAAAATAAAAATTTCTTTCAATGCGGTGAATGTAATTTTTTTCCAAGATAATATTTTATCATACTGGAGTTCAAAATTAGTAATTTATTTCATTACAATTGTTTGTTAATGGGAATCAGTTAAAATTAGCCCGCGGGTCAGATTGAAAACAGGCGGCGGACCGAATTTGACCCGCGGGCCTAGGTTTGCCGACACCTGATCAATACGGTATGCAAAACACATATCAGTAGTGAGCCAGGGGTAGGTCTTTTTTTTGTTATGGGCCATATTTCCGTTATTTATGATCGGCGGGCGAGAAAGAAAACTTGAGGATATTTATAGGTACTTACATATTGATAATTTTAAATAGGATAAAAGGAAAAAAAAAATTAACATCTCGACATAAAATGTAGATAATACACAATCCAAAAAGGGTATTTTTCAAAACATAACAAATTTAACATAACCCTTAGTAATCAGAGAAATGTAATTATTGTTTTTATTTTAAAGTTAGCACTTTCTATGACCCAATGATTTTTTGTGCAATCAACGCATCGAATAAAATAGGCAGATAGCCAGAGGACCGTAGAGTATCAAGCCCTTAAATAATTTAACAAATTTAACACAGCAAACTAATCAATAAAATCTAAAATTGATATTTCGGTAAACACACTTATTGTTCATCATCAATTCTTCGTGATAAGGTATCATTGGTTCTGTTCTTCTGCGTACTTCTGACGGTTTGCAAACTTTTTTCGAATTAGAATCTAAAAGCTTTCAATTCGATTATAATACGAAAACAGTTTGCAAGCCGTCATCAAACCGTCAGAAGTACGCAGAAGAACAGAACCAAAGAAGTCAGAACTACAGTTCTGACGATGGCGAAAGCCGAAATAGCTATCAACGCATTAACATAATTAAAAACTGTAGAACCAAAATACTTTGATATTTTTACCCTCTTATAATGGAGTTCTACTAAGTAAATGCCAAATCAATTAATAAATAAAACGCTCCTTTGTGCTATCACATATCTTATTAGAGTTATGTCACTTGTTAAATTAAAACTGATGAAAATATCTGATGAAAAGTCTCTGTATCTATTTTTATATTCATCAGTACTGGTATTTAAGGAGAATACTAAATTAGTATGAACAAAATGTTTATTTTTATTTTTAAACACTTATTGTTAGTTAGAATGAAGCGATCATAGCTGAATCATAGTCATATCGTCTCGAAAAAGTTATTCAATTATTCATGTACCCGTAAATCGCTAATATATATATTTTGACTTCTGAGTTTTCGATAGCTATATTCTTTATCAGGGATGGCGAACATTTTTGAGTACGCGTGCCAAAAATCCTCAAATATTATTTCTTGATTGTTTGGCGTGTCCAAGCAGTAAAAAAAATTAACAAAATAGAAAAAATAAAAAATGTTTTTTTTTTCTGAATTTTATTTACAAGCTTAAAAATTACAATTACAACAACAACATTTGAAAATTAATAAAACGGAATAAATTAATAATTCAAAGAATATTTATTATTATAAATTTTAATTTTTTAAGCTTAAAAAATATTTTTTTTGAACTTGAAAATC
Organism: Himalopsyche tibetana; assembly: GCA_030503985.1. Classification (NCBI taxonomy): domain Eukaryota; kingdom Metazoa; phylum Arthropoda; class Insecta; order Trichoptera; family Rhyacophilidae; genus Himalopsyche; species Himalopsyche tibetana. The sequence goes on along the minus strand of JAPJYX010000014.1, from coordinate 35,714,002 downwards.
GTGCCATACAAATTCTCAAACGTGCCACCCCGGGCACGCGTGCCATTGGTTCGCCATCCCTGTTCTATATGGTTAAAGTTACAATTCGTACTGTTACTTTGTATGGTAGGATTTTTTATTTATGTGTTATTGAAATATCATGATTCTTAATCGAAAATAGAAAAATCCTATATGCTACTTTTTTAAATAAAGCCCTGATCATAAATATTTTTTTAGGTCGAAGGGCGCCGACAGTCAGCCGTTGCTCACCTGTTGGCCAACAGTTTTACCGTCAAACAGGAGGTTGAACATCACGGCGGATGTTCAGGAGAGAACAGTGGTCCTGGCCTACGGGCAAAGAGTTCACTACATACTAGGCAAGAACGGTCAGTTTATCAATCTATGCGAACTAAAGGATTGGGTACAAAATATAATCCTAGACTAATTAATCTCATTTTATTTAAATATGCATGGCAGTGATGACTTTGGTACAGCTTACTATTGACGATGAAGTATTTTTTTATGAACCACCAAAAAAACCTCATGAAAAATTCTTAATTAGGATAGTTTTATATGCATGTAATATAATGTAATGTTTTATTGTGACTGTACATAATTTGAACAATTCAAATTTAATGTTTTAGATTAAAGACCAAGCTATATAAATCTTGTTTTTTTTTATTCAATTAACATATCATATCAGTTTAGCCAATTACAATACCCAGAGGTGATTGTGTATGTTGTTGCTTTGGGATTCAATATTCAACCACTAAATAGTGCAATGTATTTTTTTACATGTGGAATTTTATTCAAGGATATGGGTGGTATAAAAATAATTAAGCTTCATCTCTAAAATAAGAGTTACATTGATAGACAGACAACCCGTGCATCGATAAAAACATTTCAGGCACTGAAAAAATGCGAGTAGGAAAAGTTGGCGGGAATGTATTGACAACACAACATAGTGCATGTTTTCAAATAGTATGCACCTTGGTTTATATTCATTATTCACCCCACAAATAATATTTGTAAAACTAGATTTTGTACAAAACATGCATCTCGACATATCAACGATAAAAATTGAAATTACTAAAAATCGAAGAAAATCTCCTTTTGTTATTCGAACACAACTCCGCAAGATATTCGGTATCTGCTACTGCTGAATGGCTGCTGGAATCAATGAAGAGATGAAGTCAAATGTAAAACCGTGTGGACATAGCATTGTGAAATTTTAAAAACCAAAGCAGTAAGTAGCTCAATATTACGTGTAATATTTTTTATGCATACGAGAAAACGTTGAAACTTTAATACGAACTGACATTGCAAATTCCATCTCGTTCTTTGTACGTATTTCATTGTTGTGTCTGAAGAAAGGGAGGAACAACAGCATTCGCCGGGCTGCATTAGACGCGATGCACTTTGCACTGGGCGGTTAGGAAATGCGTATAACGGAATATCTTGTTCAGATCCGACTGCAGCCCGACTGCCTTGGCTACGCGATTAGAAAATTGGCGCATGTCTATTATTAATCGTGTTATTTTCAAACCTACCTACTATATCCCAACGAAAATATGGTTGATATTTTTTAGGCCACTACCAGTTTTCGTTATATACTAGATTAAAATTCTAAATAATAAATCAGTATTGGAATAGAATACGTCGATGGTTAATAAGGTGAAAAAAAAAATACGTCAGGTCGAAAACATTACGATATTGGGAATCGTTTTAAATTATGGTGATCAGGTAAGTTCGCACTTTATCGATCTTGATAATTGAATAAAACATATACTTAGACACTTTCGGTTTTATTATTACTATTGTATTTTGTAAACAAGCCTATTAGTTAATGGTTTTTTTACATATTTTTATGGATTACCCATTTGTTTAAAAAGTCCAATGAAGGGTATTAAATTATTTCAGATTCAACATTTTATCAAAACTATTGTTAATAATACAAAATATTGACGAAATAATTTGGTTCGACGAAATAAAATGAAATCGTGAAAATTTGAGACTTATCCGTTAGAAAAACATGTTATCATGAACATTTGATGTATTGAATACCATCAATGATATTCACCTCTAAGCCATTGCTCTCGAGAAACTCCCAGTCCAAAAGACGTTTTTAGGCAACGGGAAACGTCTGCTGCAAACAGATGTAAGGCCATGGCGGGCGTTGAAAGTACTCGGTTTGTCGGTAAAGTTTAGGGGATTTTTTCGACGCAAGAAATTCAAAATATTTCTTCATTTGTCCCATGGGATTTTTGAGAGATGTAAAAAAAACTAGGAATTTTTAAATGACAGAAATAAACGAGAATAAGTACGGAAAATTGGGGAAAATGCAACATTTTAGGTATAATTTGCTAAAATGATGTGTCGTCGTTTTTTCAACATACATCCATGTGTATACATAAATATGTGCGTTTCACCGAGTGTCATAAAAACAGGACCGTTTCCAAATAATTTAATTAAGATTCAAGTGTACCAGATGTCAAAGATCAAACTCATAGACTAAAAATATACCTTACAATAATAGCTTAATAATTAATAATATATAATAATTAATAATATATAATAATTAATAATATATAATAATTAATTAATATATAATAATAACCTATGATTTTTGAATGGAATAAGTAATGCATGTTGCGCCTTTCAAATAATATTTTCATTTTTCCCCAAATTTCCCAAGGAGTTTATTCCCACCCAATTTCCTGATTTAAGCCCGCAAAAAAAACGGGAATTTTCAAACGAATTATTGTTTGCGAAGGGTACAAAAATTTCTGCAGAAAAAATATCATTGAATGTGAATGTCAGCGTTTATACGTGACATTTATTTTATACTAGCTGACCCGACATGCGTTGCAATGCCACTCAAAGAAAGAAAGTGTTTGTGTTTTAATTATGTTTATTGAAGTGCTTTTGGATATATTTTGTTTTTTTGTCTGGTGCGTATATGAATAGATTTTAAGGTTTTCCAACGCGTGATCAGGCTAGATACAGCTGTCCATATGAGAAGCATGGATTTTTGAAATTAAGTCCACACACTTGTAGCGATTGTCCAAATGCGAGTCGCACTGGAAACTGCAAACATTTAAATTTTAATGGCTAATCTGTCGGAATTATTGGAATGCTTGGCAACAGTACATCGTTTTCTTTAATTTTTCCATTTAAAATTGAAGCTTAGACGATACTGTTCATTAATTTTTCACTGAAAGCCTGGTACCGTTGCAAAGTCGTGGTGGATTTATATTTCGGAAAAGAATAATAGGTACGCCAATTCTCAGTGTTAAAACGTGCGGTAGCATGCCTGGCAAATCAAGTGAGTTTAAGAATTCAGTTGGATAATTGACAACTTCGTCTTGATCAATTTATAGTATCGATGGACTTATACGTTGTTTCTTTGCCTAGTATTTCGTTTGGAATCCTGAAGTTGATGGCATTACCATCGTTGTTTTTGACTGCTAATATAACACATTCACTAAGCCACTGATAATTTTTGTAATTCTTTGCGATATTTGGGAAAACTTTGTGCATCAATTCGCTTACGGTTCCTGTAATTTTACAGAAGCTTGGTGGTAATGTGTGGATTCATCGATTTCTATTTTTCATTACCAATATCTGACAATTTTTTTTTGAAACGTTCAGCGGATGCATCATATTGTAATTTTACACGCAAATTAGCTTTCAAAGTCAATTTCTGCACATGTCACAATAAAACTGATGATTTGAGACATGCACTTGATTCATCAGCAGCTGTTGAACGTGGTATAAATGGTAGAGTTTGTCGAAAAACACCAGACAATAAAAAAGGTTCGCCACCAAAGACCTGTTCATTTCCTCTCAAATCTTTTAGTGTACATATAGTGAAGATTTTCCAATGCCTTTTTTGTGCGCCATAGTAAACTCGTCCCATTTAATGAGTTGATATGATTAAAGTACTTCATCAATCATGTTTTTTTTTTGATATTGCATGTTGGTGTTCAAAGGCAATTTCTTTGCTGAATGCGCTGTTTGACCACCATCCAAAAGATTTGCTGCAATTGCAGATGAAGCGATTGCCAACAATATTGTTTCGTGATCCAACGTTTTGGCTTGTGTTTGATTGCATGCATAATTCTGTCTTACGCTATGCGTTGTTCTGGGACCAATTTCGGAAGATTTGTTTGAACGAATGTACCCAATTTGTCGATATCAAATTGTGTTTTTCGTTCCTAATCACGGTCAAAAGAGATGTTTGCATATCATTGTATCAGACGATCGGGCTTGAGCAGTGAGAGCTCGAACGGTTTCCAAACTTGCTCGTCTGTTTCTGAAGCTCGTGATGCCGTTTTCTTTCGTGCTTGAGGTCTAGATCAACTAATAGCAAGTCTTTTAGGTGGCATAATTTTTTGACAGCGAAAGAAATGCTTTGTGACGACTATTAAAAATTCACTTGATAATTGTTTACAATACCCTTTGATTGTTTGACGTAACCATGGCACGTATCAATCTTAAAAAGACTTAAGTTGCTGCGCACTTAGCGCCATCTGTCATTCAACAACATAAATAATTTCGTTCTGTTTGAAATACGAACGACGGACGTCAAAAATATTTTTAAAAAAATCGGGATAGGGACATCCTTCACCTAGCGGGATGAAATATACTTTAAAACCTATTCTACTATCTAACAAATATACATTAAAAATATCATAAAAATCGGTCGAGCCTATATAGAGATAGAGATAATTTTTAGAATAGAGATAGAATAATTGAAATGTTTAAGTTTGCTAACAAATTTATTTCGTAGAAAAAGAAAAAGATCTTGGGATATATAACGATAGTCATTCAGTATTTAAAGTGTAAATAATATATTTTTTAGAATATTTGAAATGTTTTAAGTTTGCTAACAAATATATTTCGTAGAAGAAGAAGTAGATCTCGGGACATAATATATTGACAGCCTTGCAGTATTTTAATTGTAAATAATATAATTTTTAGATTAATAAAAAGTCTAAAAATATATTTCGTACTAAAAAAATAGACCTCGGGGCATATATCGACTGCCCTGCAGTATTTAAATTGTAAATTATTTATTTTTTGGAATAATGTTTAAATTTTCTAACAATCATTTTTCGTAGTAGCAGAAATAGACCTCGGGGCATATATTGACAGCCCTGCAGTATTTAAATTGTAAATTATTTAATTTTTGGAAAAATGTTTAAGTTTGCTAACAATAATTTTTCGTAGTAGCAGAAATAGACCTCAGGGGATATATCGACAGCCCTGCAGTATTTAAATTGTAAATCATTTAATTTTTGGAATAATGTTTAAATTTTCTAACAATCATTTTTTGTAGTAGTAGAAATAGACCTCGTGGCGTATATCGACAACCCTGCAATATTAAAATTGTAAATAATTACATTTTTGGAATAATTTTAAAGTTTGCTAACAACCATTTTTCGCAGTAGCAGAAATGGACCACGTGGCGTATATCGACAGCCCTGTAGTATTTAAATTGTAAATTATTTAATTATTGGAATAATGTTTAAGTTTGCTAACAATCATTTTTCGTAGTAGAAGATTTAAAAATAAAAGTCGAAATATAGTTCAATAAAATATCCATAATATCATTAGAATATTCCTAATGCATGTAAGAAATAAAAAAGATTTTCAAGGCAGGATGCAAAATATAACCATACCGCCAATAATCGAATCAATGACGTCACTGAACAAAATCTGTCAAATCAGCTCCCAGCCCTATAATTATTGCTTCAAAAAATCGAATCAGTATATTCGATTATTTAAAAAACGTCGTAGCGATGCAAACTTTAAAATAAAGTTCTCTCAATATTATTACGATGCTTCAGTTCTAAGCTAGGAAAATTGAAATTTGAAATTTGGTCTAAATATAGTTCTATAAAATATCCATACTGTCATTAGAATATTCCTAATGCATGTAAGAAATTAAAAAGATTTTCAACGCCGGATGCAAAATAAACCCATACCTTCCAATAATCGAATCAATGACACTGATCAAAATCTGTCAAATCAGCTCCAAAAAATCTTGAAATTGTAAATTATTTAATTTTTAGAATAATGTTTAAGTTTGCTAACAATCATTTTTCCTAGTAGAAGATTTTAAAATAAAAGTCGAAATACAGTTCTATAAAATATCCATACTGTAATTAGAATATTCCTAATGCATGTAAGAAATTAAAAATATTTTCAAGGCCAGATGCAAAATAAAACCATACCTCCAATAATCGAATCAATGACGTCACTGAACAAAATCTGTCAAATCAGCTCCCAGCCCTATAATTATAGCTTCAAAAAATCGAATCAGTATATTCGATTATTTAAAAAACGTCATAGCGATGCAAACTTTAAAATAAAGTTCTCTTAATATTATTACGATGCTTCAGTTCTAAGCCAGGAAATTTGAATTTAAAGACGTCCATTTCAATTGTTTTAAATTGGAACGATGACTTGTCAGGAATATTGAAAAAAAAATCTGGATCGGGACACCCTTCACCTAGCGGGATGAAATATAGTTTACATTCTATTCTCATATCTATACATAAAAAAAAATCATCAAAATCGGTCAAGCTATTTCGTAAGAGTTTGGCGACAAACACCGTGACACGAGATTTTTATATATATAAAAGAAGATAAAAAAAAATGGTAAATAGATTTCCTTGCATAAAAATCAATTCAGGATATCAAAAAATAAAATTCATGATTACTTTCGATGGTTTCGGCGGTAACTTTGTGGAAGTTCATTTTAATATAAAATTTAATTAATCAAAGTTATTTTAAATTAAATTCATTATTGGTTATTGTATCTTAATTTTATTTAAAAAAAAATTAAAAAAAATCAAAGGTAGCAAAAAACATTCACCACACTATGAGACAATAGACGAAACCGTTTACGCATATTTTGTACGACATCGCTTTGATCTCTTGAGATATCCAGTTCCCGTGTAATATTCTGTCCAAGTTTTTAAATGAATGGTCGATTTTCATCTTTTTTTGCACCGTATTATTTCGAAATCGTTTTAAAATGTAGTTCAGTGTATTTTTATCGCGACCCAAGTTGGAGTACTCTATTCAAATCAATGAAATAATAATATTTAAAACGTTATGCGTATAATTACATCGCGATTGACGTCAAGTCAACTGTCAATATCATCAGTCTATGGTATAATGCAATCAACGCCACCTAGTGCATTAACCGCAAACAGCATACAAAATCATGTTCCGCGTTCGATTTGGAAATTTCAAATAAACAAAATGTATGAAAACATTTATTTTATTCATAATTTCTTTCCCGTGATATTTTTCCGATGTTTTAATGCTTATTCTGCTATTCTAGGCGGATAAGAATTTAATAAAACAAAGATCATTGAAATCCGAGCTGTAATTCTCGAGATATACGTGGTGTAACAAACCCCACTTTCTTTTATATATATAGATTTTTGGTTGCTAAGCAACTTCAACACAGCTTGAGTTGTTATGAAGGCCGCTGGGGCGATGTCCCATAATTGAACAATAGGGAGTAATAAAGAAAAGTTGAATTATTGAAAAATAACAATTCAAATTTGAAAATGGCACAGTTGAACGTGTAGGAAGAGTTCATTGTGGGGGGACAGACAGACCGACTTTCTGTTTTATAACGTGTATACGCGCAAGAACCATCATACTGTTCCAACATGAAGTTGGCGAAGTCTGTAGTGTTTTGATTCTGAAACAGTTTGTGATAAAAGATAAAAAGAGGAATAAACGAATTTATAATCACCCAGTATAAATGAATTAAACTAGGGAAGTGACAATTTCACACATGCCATCTCTTTTCATGTTTGCATGTCTGCAGTGCGTGTGAAAGGGACACAACAATGTGTTGGGCAGAGCATTGACGCGCACGCGCTACGACCGATCCAAGTTCAATGGCACCGAACATCATCATTTTCAGTCATAGTAAACCGTTAGAAAATAATAATTTAAATGTAAAATCTGAGCTTTTCTTTTATACTTACATCCTAACAATGAGTGTTATTTTTAAGAGACACTGTAGGGTAATTTACACAGAATACTCTAAAATGGACTTTATAAAACCAATAACTATTTCAATATTATTCAGAGTCCTGACAAATATAAACTTAGAATATAAATTTCATGATGAATTGGTGTGTTCATAATACCTAAACGTAGAAGGTTACGAATGGAAAGTTTTCTGAGCTATATGACCAAATTAATAAGAAGCTTTGCGAGTTCGCATTCTCGTAATGTAAAGCCCAAGAAATGCAATGGTAGGATACAATGAATTCACTTTACTTACATGGGAATTTGCTAAGAATTCAATAAGTGTATGAAATAACTATTACAATTATAAACTCATTTATAGGTGGTACGTTGCCATTACTTTTAATATGTTACTTATTTGGGTAGAAAACAATTACAACAATTTGTGAACATACCTGTACATCGATTATTGTACACTATGAGTTGAAATAAATTTCTTTCTAGTTCAGATACTTACTTAATTAATAAGTCGAAGTTGAAACTATTTACGATTATCAATTGAAATTCACTAGGTGTAATTTAGACAAAAATTGTTGGTATACAATTCGAGGGCTAAAAATCAAACAACACTGTTACAAAAAGGTAACTTTTCAGGAGAGCCAAAAATTTGCTTATGGTGATACTAAATTTGTAAAGTATTATTTGAAAAAACATTGACAAAAGACAATTTTATTTATTCAAAATTGAACTTCACTAGTGATTTATGAAGAAACTAGAAAAGTTTGACATCATTTTCTTTTACTTTTATGTAGCCGAAAATGAAAAATAAAGTAGTTAATAAAAAACTGAAAACACTCTTTTGTATATAACGTTGTTAGTCTTTAAGTCCTCGAAATGATATGTATAGTACCAACAACTTACGACCGCTGAGATCGGGTTTGCGTCGATCCACCAGATGTCAGTGGAAAGGTTAAATTTTAAAAAAGGAAAAAATAAAACACGTCTTGATCAAATATACAATCGACTATTTATTTACAGTGAATATTATATCAAAGAGGTCTGTTTTATATATGACAACATGTACCTACATTCGAAGCTATTATGAATAAATATACATGCAAGGAAATAAAAATATCAATTGAAATTATTATTGTATCAGGTTTAAATTTATAATGTGAAAATATGCAAATCAAAAACCTAAATAATCATGCCCCGCTTTCATTCAATGTTGAATTAATAATCGGCAACAAAAATATTAGAGTATGCAGTGACAAACATCGAAGTATTGTTTTGAAGAATAACGGGAAAGGCCGACACTCACCTCATGCTAATAACGTATAGCAAACTCTGCATAATAAATAGACTCTGCATTAAAGAATGAATGAAAATAATGATGTAAAAGGCTCCACTACCGGTGGCAATACGGTCAATAGGCATAACAAATCGAAAAATTCGCATTCATAACGAGAATGTTTCATAAATCTATTTCTAAACTAAAAATAAATATGACGAAGTTCTATGAAACCCCTTTGTATTTGTTTTCATAAAAAAATATTGTCAAGGTCCTATATAAAATATTAGGTTTTTTTTTACGTTTCATATTGAAAATAAATTATTGTAATGTGACTGTTGAATCCATCTATTGTCATACTGTAATCGGTTTAGGTTTTTTTTCTCCACCATCATCCGTTGTAATTTATCGAATGAGCTCAAGTCGAAACAATATTCAATACCTACTTGCAATAAGTCTTGATTGATTTGAAATAAAAAAAAACACAGATTTAAATGGCATGGACGTGTTAAGAATGCCCCATAGGTTGAGAATTTCACATGTCATTTCTTTCATACGAAAGAATTTCGCGGTCTTAGAACACCGCCGATGACAATCGATAGTGTCACAGTTCAGTTAATCGGGCTACGACATCTTTCAACGTTTTCATACCAGAATCGCAAAGTTACAACTGTCGTATAAATTAAAAACTCTAGTAGAAGAGATAGAAGCTAATAATAATCAGTTTAAAGTGTAGTTAATCTTCGAGAAAGTGGGGAAAACAGAATATAGGTAGGCCAAACGCGCTTTGTGGATTGGCAACACCGAAATACCGGAAGAAAAGGACAGCGCAGCGATGCAGTGGTAAAAACTCTCTCTTCTTTGACTATCGCTTGCAGAGTGCAGACGTATTTTTTTTTATGGTGGCGTGGCAGACGCCACGCCACCACGTGTAAACAAACTCTTAGATCGGTAACGATTTACGCTGTGTAACTCAGATGGGTTATTATGGTTATGGTTAATATTGTGGTTATATATATATATTAAGGTTATCCACTAGACTCTGAATAAATGTGATGTGAGTGTATTAAGATCCCGTGTCAAGGTCTCCGTTGCCGCGCCGCCATCCAGTACTCCGAGGTCATCTCCAAGGTTTGTGAAAAACTAATACGTTGATTTAAATATGTTTCTCCCTTATCTCCGAACCAGTGTTCCTAGATATTAGGGAGCAAACCAGGTCTAGATGCTTGAAAGCGGACTACGTATGTAGCCGCGTAAGTAACTCGCGAGATTTCGCGTTTTCACCTCATTCACGCAAAGGGCTGTATCTTTGCGGCCTTTTTGCGATAAAATCGTGCATAAATGTAATGCTTTCCAAAGCAAGATTGATAAACAATTCACATCATGTTTTTCTCAAATCACCAGTTCGTTTCAGCGGTCGGAGAGGTAGATCTGCGGCGCGGGTAACGGAAGGTCTAACCAGCTCTAGTGTTACTCATATAATTTGTCCTGTGTTTATTTCTTCTTGCTCCACTGTAATTGTTTTTATCTGTGACTATCTATATGTCGACTTTCGGGGCTGCACGGGTAGACGGAAGTCTGACTCCCCCCCGAAAGTCTAATGTAAGTGGAGTGTCTGGTTTTACATACTGTGCGATCGAACCGCGAACGGAAACAAACTTCTTTTCGCAATCATTACGTTAGAATAATTTTCTCAATAACTAAGTGAATAATTTCTTTTTAATAACTAAACTCGGACGCTTCCTTCAGCAATAACTGAATTCAAATACGTTTCTTTTCATAGCCAAATTAGAGTGTTTATTTTACTATCTGAATAATTTCTTTTGATAACAAAACGTGATCACTTCTTTTCGCAATCATTACGTTAGAATAATTTTCTCAATAACTAAGTGAATAATTTCTTTTTAATAACTAAACTCGGACGCTTCCTTCAGCAATAACTGAATTCAAATACGTTTCTTTTCATAGCCAAATTAGAGTGTTTATTTTACTATCTGAATAATTTCTTTTGATAACAAAACGTGATCACTTCTTTTCGCAATCATTACGTTAGAATAATTTTCTCAATAACTAAGTGAATAATTTCTTTTTAATAACTAAACTCGGACGCTTCCTTCAGCAATAACTGAATTCAAATACGTTTCTTTTCATAGCCAAATTAGAGTGTTTATTTTACTATCTGAATAATTTCTTTTGATAACAAAACGTGATCACTTCTTTTCGCAATCATTACGTTAGAATAATTTTCTCAATAACTAAGTGAATAATTTCTTTTTAATAACTAAACTCGGACGCTTCCTTCAGCAATAACTGAATTCAAATACGTTTCTTTTCATAGCCAAATTAGAATGGTTTTTTTTTTTAACTATCTGAATATTTTCTTTTGATAACTAAACGTGAGCACCTCTGTTCGCAATCACTACATTAGCATATCTTCCACAAATAACTAAATGCGGATATTTTTCTTTTCATAGCCCAAGTAGTATTTTTTTTCTATTTTATATTTTCTTTTAATAACTAGACGTGGACACTTCTTTCCGCAGCAACTAAAGTAGAATAATTTTTTTTATTACTAAATACGAATACCTTCCTTTTTATGGCTAAATTCTAGTGTTTCTTTCTCGGTGACTAATTGAATGTTTTCTTTCGATGGTTAAGCGTGAGCACTTCTTTTCGCAAACACTACATTAGAATATCTTCCTCAACAACTAAATTCGAAACTTTTCTTTTCATAAGCGAAATCAGAATATTTCTCTCAGTAACCATTTGAAATCTTCCTTTTAATAATTAAACGTGGGCGCTTCCTGCGCGATAACCACATTCGAATACGTTTCTTTATGACTGTATTAGGATTTTTTTTTTCTGAATATTTTCTTTTAATAATTAACTAGAACACTCTTTCGCCGCAACTAAATGAGAATAATTTGCTCAACAACCACATTCGAATACGTTTCTTTATGACTGTATTAGGATTTTTTTTGTCTGAATATTTTCTTTTAATAATTAACTAGAACACTCTTTCGCCGCAACTAAATGAGAATAATTTGCTCAACAACCACATTCGAATACGTTTCTTTATGACTGTATTAGGATTTTTTTTTTTGTTTGAATATTTTCTCTTAATAATTAACTAGAACACTCTTTCGCCGCAACTACATGAAAAGAAATCATATTGCTAACAGATTGCCGGTAGTATGACTGGACACGACACATGTGCCTAGCTTAGGGCTGTATTGTAATTATTGTATTAAAACAGCGATCGGATTAAGGATCGTCTTGCTAGTGCTGGGCTAACATGTAATTGTTAAAATTAAGGGCGAGGCATCCGCGAGAGAACAATAACTTCAGTAAGATTGATAATAACCACCAATATGTTTGTTTAAAAGGAAAACAAGTAAATATTCTCCGGACTTGCCTACAGGGCGGAGAAAGGATCTTTGGTCTAACTAATAATTATGTATAAGCTCGGGCTGGCGGACGAAGGTACGATCCACCTCGCCGCACTAAAAACTGTCATCTCTCGCGGGTGGGCTTGCGAGGTGGAGACATCAGATTAGAAACATAATCGCCGGTCAGACAGTGGCGTAGAGAGTCGAACGTGACTGCTCAAGGTTTGGTGTCTCCATCCTAGTGTAGTCATGACGTCGATGAATAGGTGCTCCCCACCGGAGACAGGCGGATGGCACAATGCCTCGCGACTGCATGCGCGCTCGGAGGCTGAGATATGACAGACGTGTAAATTCCTCTGCGTTACGACGCCTCTCACTGACAGACGTCATCCTGTCAGTGCGACTTTCCCCGGTCAATAGACGACCGCCTTAATTAATGCAATAACCCAAATCCATCGGCCAAATGGATAATGATATCGAAATATCATTCACTTCTGAGGTGGGCTGCCATATCGAAAACGGCCTTCTGGCAGATAGCCGTTTTTCACCCCGGCCATCCGTTTGTCTAGGTGACATAGAGCACGTTTCAATAGTTGTTTTCAGCAGGTCCACGATCGCGGCGTCCCGCCGAAAGGAGGTCAGGTTCGACCCCTGACCCCAATACGAAAGTATGCGCCTGACGAAAATAAGTCTGTCAGATCGGATGATCTGCGACGCCGCGGCCGGTTCCAGCAAACGCTGGACCACAGGTAGGCCTGTAAAAGCCGCCGCGTAGGTTTCAAACAAGCGGACGTCGGTCTGCGATCACCTGCTATAGCTTCCTAACTGTAAGATACGCTTAAGTGGAGGAGAAAGCGAACTCAATTCAACGAGTGTGGCTGAAGATATTCTCATATCACTCGCGTTCGAAACCGAGAACTATGTTTCTTCATAGTAACGCCACGAAACCAGTTTAGAGAAACTGGTACTAATCTTTACGAACATGCTTTCCCAAAACTTAGGTGTAGGTAGTGATAAGAATCTAGGTTAAGAAACATAGTCATTAAACCACTGTCGCAATCATACGCGTTCCTGCTTGTTTTTTTTTTATTAACAATACTTGTCTCGTTTGCCATACGAAAGAAATCCCACTGCACATTATAAACGGAATTAAAAATTCATTATATTAAGCCTTGAGAGTAATTTTTGTATTGTTTTGTTTATTCTTATACCTACACGTAACCAAATAGAGGTAAGTGTCTCCGAATGTATCGGAGTAAGGCTGATTATAAGGAAAGCAGAGAACCTCACCAACCATAAGTATAATCTTACCGAAATATTCACTATTGACATGCGTTGTGTGTATCTACTTTCCAGATTTTCAGCCGACCCCTGTAGCAAAAATTAAAATAAATTGATTATGTGTATTGTAGGGTAAGAATGCGGCTCAGACGCATGCAGAAGCGTCCGAGTCGATATAAGATTTATTTGAATATATTTTTCTTTCTGCTAACTAAACGTATGTTATCAGCCAAAGGGAAAGTGTCACTAAGACACGATTAAAAATTATAAAATACATGTTCCAGCCTATTCAAGGTCAAGTTGTTAGTCCGTCGCGTCACGACGCTAACAGAAATTTCTACTTCCCCTCAGGACTCAAGTACCAAGCATACTAATTAATTTCGTTTCTTCAACCTTTCTTTTGTTTTGTTGCGCAATGGCGCACAAATTGTTAACTTAACTAAATGTAAACTCAGCTAATCATTCGCTTGTTCTTTTTATATAACTATGTAACATAATGAACTTTCTCTGCGAGGATCGTCGAAACCGGGTCACATGGGCACTCGTCCATGCGGCCCTATCTCTTATAGGGTCGCATGGCCGATTTTCACTGTAGTTTAATTAATCTATTTTGTTTGTGGTTTTTCTCTGTAGCATATAACTGTACGCTAGCTAGGCTCTTCCAAATTTATTGTTGTGAATTTAAATATATGTTTTTGTAAAATAAATCGGTGGAACCCCACCCTTCCTTTGATTGTACCGCGTGTTTCATTATTATTGCTTTGATACCTTTTCCATGTAACTGTACCTATAACAAAGAGTCCGAATTATACCAAACCAGGTTGTTATGGGGAGAGATGGATAACTCTGTCTCTCGTCTAACGATCTGGGACGAGGGCGTCTCAATAGAATGTACACATTCGAAGGAGCAACACGCTGAAGTAACATGGGAATAAGCAGTTATCAGTGGGCTATGTTCTGAATATGGAGCAGAAATGAACTTAACCAAAGCCCCCTATAGTGACTTAAGACTGCTATGACTTAACGGAATATTTATAATCCGCATGAAATATGTATTTTTTCTTTGATAGTTATCGTGTTCGTTATTTGTTTTAATCAGAATGTTAAATAATATTTTAGGAATAAATATGATATGAGTAAGGCTGGTAACCTGTCATACGGAGTTGAAATTACCGAAAGGATCATCAGCGTGGCGGTAATGATAGTGAATTAAACTGATGACTCAACCAGGTTACATTAACTCCGTTTTTGAGTACATACGGAATGCGTAATATCCGTTATTCGCCCGGAAAGAAAACGCATTCTACTTTCTAGAGCCCAGCCTTTTTTGCGGATCTGTTTAATTTTTCACCTGCAATCTCCGACAATGAGTCAGCCACCAACCTGCTGCAAGAGAAACTTTGTTTTTGATTCATGTTGATAACGTTGATGAAAAAATATATTTGAGTTGTCAAGAGCAAGCCCCGATTTTCGGGTGTAGCTTTATTTGCCATTCATATGAGCGATAGGGAATGTTCTCAAACTGAGTTAATAGTTCCTACGTCAATGCTGTTTTTTTTTTTACATGATTTTTGTTTTGAAATAGGGTGATTGTTACGGTAGTCAGCCAGTTAAGGAACAGGGGTTTTTTGAAAGAGATTTGAAAAATAAATGATATTATCATTTGAACATTTATAAATATTTTTTACTA
Source organism: Himalopsyche tibetana (assembly GCA_030503985.1). Lineage (NCBI taxonomy): Eukaryota > Metazoa > Arthropoda > Insecta > Trichoptera > Rhyacophilidae > Himalopsyche > Himalopsyche tibetana. The sequence continues at coordinate 35,698,368 of JAPJYX010000014.1, read as the reverse complement.
ATAAGTGTATTAAATAAAAAATAAGAAATGGTATAACTCATAATAAACCATAAAAAAGAATAATCAATTGCTTGTAAATTTATTTACAAAGATTCTTGAAACGTCGTTCCTTACAACTAATCCTTATATTATATACTCCATCGTGTATTATAAAATAAAAGAATTTAATTCTGAATGAATTATCTAAATGTTCAATTCATAATTTATTTCGGTTAATTAGGGTTATTGGAATTTGAAAAAGATATTATTTGAATAGTTGTATTGGCGTGCGCGCCAACCCGTAATTAGTAAATAGTGCACGGGGGCTCTCAAACTGCAGCGCGGCCGCGCGCGCGCAGCTTAGGGGGAACGTTGAGTGAGTACGACACAAATGCTACCATTGTAGATTGCAGATCTGTACATATGCCATGAAGGGGAGAATGTAAAACAAACTATTTGAGGACGTTTCACAATAATATGACTGTTATGAGTGTTATGCCTATATCATGTAAAGCGGTTAAAGTTGTGTACCAAAATTTTTTATCGGTACATAGAGATTGCGTATGGAAGAACATTTATAGGTACAGTATGATTTTTATCGATTGCACTCATACTAAGCTAACATAGCTAAGGGAACAGCGCTGTACTTTTCAACTAACTTTTAAATTAGAATTTTAATTTATTTTTAAAAGGACGGGTTTCCATTTATGGAAACCTTATATCCTTTTATGGCTTGAATATATTGACAACTCCACATGGTTACAAATAGTATGCACCGTCGCTTATATAAATTATTCACCTAAATGAATATATCTGAACACTTTTCCAGGATTTCTCAAGTATATATTTGAACGACTCAAGATTATGTACAAAACAATGAATAAAATAATGAATGATGTATCTTGCCTCGTTAACATATTCAACGGATTGCACGGATATTATATTAAAGTGCTAAAGCTATCACGAGCGGCACATTTAAAAAAAATATATTAATGTATTATTATACCTGAAACGGTATGATGAAAATATCAGAGCATATTTTAATATTTAAGGCAGCCCTGTACCGGTAGCCAGTCGATGCTGTGACTGCCAGCAGCCAGACGTTGACCCCGCTGGATGTCGAACCCGTGTACTTGTACCGCTGACTTGCCTCGCAACGAGACAGCCGCGTATTCGCTAGCCGGAGAGTCGCGGAAATTGATATCGGAGGCGACCCGCGTCATCTCATATCAGATGCCAAGAAATCGATTGACGAAAAACCATAAACATTACTTTGCAAATGAAACCTAACCTAACTACAAAAAAAGTTATATATTATAAAGTCATATTTTCTAAAACGAGGGGTTGGAGGATGATCAGTATTCGTTATATGAAGAATGCTTCGGACCCTACAACACTTCTTGAAACCATGACACATTTTTACAGGGCCGTGGAATCATAAAACGAAAACCGGTGACCCCGACTCCTTTTCTTAAATTTAATTAAAATACAACAAGGCTATGAATTTTAGTAGGTAAGTATTAGTTTTTTTAAATATTTCATTTTACATCTTTTTTTAATCTGAGACTATTTGTAAATGCCGGAGTCGGAGTCTTCTCCAGAGCTGTGGAGTATGAGTATGGTAAAAAAACGACTACTTTTCGTTTTAACTAACATGTTTGTTTACCATCATTCTAATTACTAAAACAATATTCTAGTAATTTCACCAATCAATTTGATGTCACTAATAATTTTTCAGTATCTTTAAATTATTTTTCTCTGGTGTTTCCAACTTCCGACTCCGCCCGCCGGAAAAAAAAACACCTTACTTCGACTCCAGCTCTGTTTTTTTATTTGATATTTTAAACGCTTTGTTAAAATCTCCCGAATGTTTTCGAAATAACTTGACGATTGCGGTATATGTAAATTAATATTACGCAATTATATTTGTATTTCATTTTCCAGTTGGAATCCAGTTAGTGAAGTTTAAATGAAAGAATATTGATAGTTTCGTACCAAAATACATATTAGCATTATAAATAAAAGATTATTATCTGCGGCCAGTGTTCAAATATGACACTATTTTTTTCAAAAATGACAGCGAACAATCAACACTCAATTCGCCAACGATAATAAAATAGTAACGAATTGAATGTTCGTTTGTTTTTTTTTTAGAATAATATGATTATCGCGCCGGGTGACATTCCGGAAGGTCGAACGATTATCACGGAGAGAATAGAAAATAAGTAAATACTTGTCATGGGCTACATCAACACTGTATTAAGGTTTTTTTTCGTGAAACTGTAGGCATTTATTTCTGGACAGTCTCCACGACCTTCTAGGTAATTATTAATGATTAACATAAATACAATTTAGTCGCCCATTTACAGAATTCATCTTGTCCACTTTCTTTTGTTTTGAGATTCCTACCTCACAGAGATGGGAATCTCAAAACCTTGCATGTTTATTGCGAGTAGGTATGTCAAAACAAAAGAAAAAGGACAATATGAATTTAGAAAATGGGCGACTCAATTGTAACGTTTCGTCGATATGTTTTTTACCTCCTTACTTTCTCAGATTTTGTGCATCCAAAATAAATAGGTACCTGCATCACTTCCGAAATGCCTAATTTGCAGTCTCATCGGTGTGAAATATATTTCAAATGTGGATTCATCATGAATTCTAAATTAAAGTAAACTAATTTATTAAACAGTGTTGTGTAACATATCTTCTTTATCGATTCTTGTTATATTTGGTAATTTAGCACTTCACTTTGAACACAAGTGTTTCAACGTTTTAAGCTAATAGTTATACAGCAAGAACAGTATCGTCACCAAGACCGCATACCATGTAAATAAAAATCTAAGAGGTAATGTCCATTTGCACTATTGATATTGTCAAGAATAACGGTACTTTGTAAGTGAATTCACAATGAAAATTTTATTATTGTTGAACATAATTTATATTAAAACTTGAAATTTAACCAATTTTTGTTCAGATCATTTGCTTCAGAAAGACTAGTAAACAATGAGTATTTTTTAACATATTATACAAAAATAACTACGACCTTTTTGTCTACAGGTGACATGATAGTAATATTTAAAAATTATAAATCTAATAACATTCTTATGCAAATGGAATAATATATTAATATTATGGTATGATAAAGGTAGTTGGTTTCTCAAATGAAATTAAGATTTCCAGGACCGATAATCATAAGTTGACATGCTATGTTTATTTTTTGCAGTAGGCCGAAGATGTTATGTAACAAAATGCGATTCCTAATTATTTTCATCCCGTGCGGACGTCGCAGGAACAGCGATTACCCCAAACGTTCGTCGGCAGACCGGGGTCACGTGACCCCGAGCAGTAAACGACCTTCAAGTTATGTTCCGAGCATTCCCACCGACCTTGACAGAGGCGCGCATAGCTGTCTCGCTCTCGCCCCTACCTAACTAGCCCGCTGGATGACTGCGAGAATCGGTAACATCCCAAATGTAAATAGAAATAATAGATCCACACAGATAACACAATACTTCATCCGAATACGGGGACTCTCTGGAGAGTTAGGGCCAGGCAATAACACTAAAGATTCCCCGTTAGCTTTGCTGGGCCCCAGGCTAGTAAAAAAACGTAATATAGTTACTACACGTCAACCAATGTTGTGTCCGCGACAGGCGACAAACAAAGAAACCTAACATAACGCGGGGCCTTCGTATAATTAGCCAAACTAGATGAAACTACAAGGATATACCTGCAATGTGCATATGAGAGAATTGTATAACTCGATTTGACAATAGACAGGAGAAAAACATGACCACCGACTCTGGTGAATAGTCCACCTACCTTCCTTTCACGGGAGTTTTTACATCCGCGTTTGCGATACCGCTATCATTATCCAGAGGGACCACATTTCACAGATTATTGGCAAAGACACAGTGGAAAACAATCGGCGTTTGCCAGTTTCACTTTCACACTAGGCGACAGGTAGAACGACACACCTTACGTAAATTTATCAAAGTTTATTGACATTGCCGCCGAGGAGAAGGTACGAACAGATTTGTGCAAAATTTAACACAAAAACACAGCACAGTTTAATTCCTGAACACGAATTAAACAACATCGACTAAGCCGAGTCTGTTTGGCATTTAGATTGCCAAAGTATACGGAAGATATTCGATGAAAACGAAAAAAAACCGACGAAAGACTCGGACATCAGGAAAAATGTCCGCTCACTGAAAACAATGCACATTTGGAAAATACTAATTTTGGCGACATCTCTCGAGACAAATTCGAGATAAAGCTTGCCTAGCGCCACAGTGGTCATATGTGTACATTCAAAATATTCAAAATAACTCAAATATTACAAGTAAATGAATACATAATTCTTCTCAAATCGTACAAAACGTAATCCACAATGGATTACTCCGAAGTTTTGTAAGTACATACTTCTTAGTTTTATCACGTTAAGTATGTTTGAATTCTCATTATTTTCAATTCAATATTTGAGTTTGCGCGGTAATTTATTCTATGGTCAAGCAGTCCTCTATTTTTTAATTGTCAAAAGAAAAGTGCAACCGCAGTTCCAAAACGTTACAAAAACTTTCAACTAAGTCAACTAAATACGTGCTTTAAATCTAATGAACACATGGTTAATAATCTATTGCCACTATTAGGATTCGCAAGGTGCACTACACTTTGAAATTAGTCTACTTTCCAATCAGACATCGGTTGACGTTTAATCATATTTTTTCGCAAATCGTGTCGAGAATTGAGAATGATATTCCTCTGTAGTTCGTCGTGTCGTGTATAGTGATAGTGAAATAAAATTATTTGGAGCCCTGTCAAAAATTATTTTGTCAAATTGCGCTCGAATCTCGTGACATGCAAGGGTTTTCCCATCTACGTTGATCGATGTGCATTGTATACAATCTGATTCGATTGTCAAATTCCATGACTCATGATGATAACAAAACAGCTTCCGTTTGGTGAGATTTTGGAATAAAATAAGTGTTTTGTTCTAAATCTTATGAAATATTTACTTGTCGATGTATACTTCGCAATAATTTGACGCTAAATAAACGTTTGAAATACAATTTATTGGATTTCTACTCAAAAAGTGCCTTAAATTATTCTATCAATTTTCGTGATTTGAATGGATAGAGCTCTACAATGTCGGAAGCGCAAAGAAAAGTGCATATGCGAACACCGAGCAAAAATACTCTACTTAAAGTAGTCATTCTCGGCGATGGGGGCGTCGGAAAATCATGCCTAATGAACAGATTCGTGTCAAATCAATTTGACGAGCAGAGCTTTCACACGATCGGTGTTGAATTTTTGAACAAGGACATAGAAGTCAACGGTGAAAAATACACACTGCAGGTGAGTGCGAATATAACCACGATTCGATATTTGAATTTTTTTTTTAACAAGAAAGTTCGTATGTGTTCAAGTCAAGATCATTTCACCTATATCTTACTATAAATTTTATCATTGCTTAATAAACAATGGCACCAGATTGAGAGATATACGAGGTGGCCCAAAAATATTTATTAACCTGGTATTTGTTTTTAACCTTATCTCCTGATAAGGTCTTGTCTAGAGCCTAAAGCTCCAAGGCAGTGATAACAAATACTCCATCACCAAACTTTTCATTCAATTTAAAAATCTGTGTTTGATATGTGAACAAATTATGCAGTAACAAAGGTACTTATATAATCTGAATCGTCGCTGATAAAATACTTAACGCTTTTTTTTATTATTTAATACGATTATATTTTCATGGGTATAGATTTGTGACCGAAATTCATCTTATTAAAATGAGTCACACCGTCTGTGGTGAGGGAGCAGCTTATTTTTAGATTGTTGTAACTATTAAATAAAAAAATAATAAATAAAACGTATATCTCGTCAAGTATAATACATCATTATTTTTTATCACACTTTTACCCTTTGTGGCCCTTGAAACGTGTGGCACCACTGCTCTAAGACATACCATATTCTCTTAGTATACTGCGGGATTTAGAAGTTTCTTATCTGATAATGCTCATTTGAGATCCGCCTTGTCTTAGAGTAAATATTTGAGTACTTGTAATTTTTTGTTACTTTGAACATAAATAACAACATTTTATCAAAGGTATAACAAATTATCATGTCATTTATTTTTATGAATACACTTAAAATATTTACGAAATCTGGATATTGAGGTGGCGAGTCATAGTCACTCATATTACACAAATCGTCATAAACTGCAATAATTTAGTAAGAACTTTCATGATTGGTTATTTAAATAGGTTAATACAGAATATGCCCTTCGTGAGATTAAAAATCTTGCTTAGTTTCTCGTCAGTTTTGTTATGAAATATCATCTCTTGACCGTATTCAACAAATAAATATTACATATTACCAACTTACCTTATCTGCCTGAAATATTTTAGATTAGCAAATCAATGTTTTGATAAACTAACTATGTTCATTGTTACATTGATTGCAGTTACAATTAAAAATATTTTATTTAAAATTAAATCATCTTAAAGGTTTAAAAATTTTGGATTTCAATATGATGGGCTACGGCCGCAAGGAAAAATGAATTTTTTAAGTACTTATTTACAAGAAATGTCTTCTGTGAAGTATTTATAAATGAGGCTTCGAGAGGTGAAGTGAGCCAACTAGTAAATTGGTAAAACTTTTCTCTTGGACTTTAAAGTACAATCACATCTTTACTTGGTGTTTTGGTGGATTACATATTTTCATTTTACGGAGATAACGCTATTGGAATGTGTATTAACTGAGATAACTTCACTTTTACGATACTTTATGTAGAATATTACAACGCATCTAACTTATTTTTTTCTAAAATACCACTTGGCTCACTTCGGCCTCAAAGCCTATTACGTACAGTTTCATAAAGTATTTTTTTAATTGATTGACTGAAATTTTCCCTCGACCCATCTGATCTAGGGCTTGCATTACCGGTTTACCGGTAAATTGTCCAAAACGCACTATCGGTAATTACCCGTAAATTGAAAACATTACCGGTAATTACGGAAAAATATTTTACCGCGAATTAAGGTTAAATTCTGGCATATTATAACGAATGTTGATTGTAGACATCCATGCGAAATTAGGAGTTTTGTTTTTCGACTCTGGCAACATTAAAACACAGATTGTTACGTACGTATTTTGGTACATATTCTTCATTGTTTACATATATTGAATTCTTATTTATTTGCAAAAAGCAAATTTGTAAATATTGATTTTGTATAAACATTTTTTCATAAACTCAATAAAAACATTCCATTGTAGTATTATTTGATTTAATTTAAATTACAAACTTACGTGATTATCCGATCTCCCATAACCATATCTCAGTAAAAACAAAAAGAAAATCATATAAAATATATGAATGAAATTATATGACATTATTCACCAAGTATGTGAAATTGTTTAGGTTTAAATCTAGGATACCGCTTTTAGTAAAGGTAGCCACATACAGTTATATTTTAATCATCTAATCTACATATGTATGTCTGTTTTTTCTATTTACCGGTAAATAACCGGTAAACCGGTAATGGGAAAAATTATTTACTGTTTACCGATAATTGCAAATTGACAGTAAATTGAAAGCCCTAATCTGATCATAAAAAATGGTGTATGGATATCGATTAGCTAACCACAATTCTTGTCCTAGCCCTATACTTCTATCGCTACACTCTTTGAAAAAAAAGACAGATTAAGCAATAGCTTCTGTCTCAATATGTCTGTAACAAGCAACTCTCGTAGAAATAGAAAAATTGTAGATTGGTTCCCTGGATTTAAAAAATGGTTATTTGAAAAAGAAACAACATTGTAGTATAAAAAATCATTCATAATATGTATTTTTATTAAGAAAAATAATACTATTCATGGCTACATGATTATTTTACGAGGGACTGGACATAAATCGCTTTTATCGTTAGACATTTTTGACACGTTTCATGTGTTAGGATCTAATGAAGTCTTTTGTTTTTTATTGTATCTTGTTATTAGAAAATCTCTTTTGTGTTTTTTGTTTCTCGGAATCGTGTCGGAACAAATAATCCGTGTAAAAATATAGTATTCTAGTAGTGATAAATTACGTTTTAATGAATCCCAAAATTATTAAATTCTACAGCTTATTATAGATTACTGTAAGAGGACACGTTTTTGCGATAAGACGTTATTTTTTAGTATGAAATGTTTCTTGTTTCTTATTTGCATTGTGCATATTGCAATGTTAATTGACTTTTTATTTATTTTAATGCCACTCCGGCTTTGCTCTATGAAGAAATTTTATGTTGTTTGTTACCATTAATATTATCTGTCAAATCCAGTGTGACGATAACTAAATTGATTTTTCTATTGTTCTAAACATGTACATATATGACTTTTTTAAAAATAAAATTTGAAAAGAGGTGATAAAACAATAACATAATAACTCTTTAAAATTAGACTCAACAAAAATTCACTCCTTTCAGCTCCTATACCAGTGTCAAAAAATATTTTTCATTAGTTCTACGGTTGAATTTCCAAGAGACACCGAGTATTTTAATAACATATTTTTACCCTTCAATTAAACATGAACAAGGAACAGAAATTTCGAGTTCATAAGAGAGATGATGATATAAGTTCAATATGGAAACACTTTTTTACGTCTGTGGATGAAGCCACAGCTAAGGGTAAAGAGTATAGTATGGTGTTAAAAACTGGAGAGGAATCTACAAAAAGACTGCACACGTATTTATTACACAAAATGAAAATTCATGGACCAACTTCCATCAATTCATTTCCATCGAATACAAGTGGTTCTACAACAAAAACCACAGAATGTCCTGAACGGCTTTTGAAAAACCTCAATCACAAATTCAGTGTAAATCCATATCACCAAGAGTTGAAAAATCTTGTTTATGACCTATTTTGATCTACCAATACATTGAATACATTCAGTTTAAATATTTTACAATTTAAAAAAATGTAGTTTAGTTGTAATAGAATATATTTATGTAACTACATTTTACTTTGACTTAAAAAATTCTTATATTCATGGACCAACTTCCATCAATTCATTTCCATCGAATAAAAGTGGTTCTACAACAAAAACCACAGAATGTCCTGAACGGCTTTTGAAAAGAAAATTAATATCCGACTATTTTTTAACTAAAGAAGATCGATCACTCGACGACTCACTGATTTTTCAGCAGCAGGCTGCCTGGGTACAAAAATAAGATCCAAACTAAATGACGAATCACTCGATGCTTTGGTGTTTCTTGAAGCATATTATTCAAATTAAAATTAAATTGTTGGGCGTTTTATTTTAAATGTACATGTTTTAATTTTTTTTTGAATTTTTTCACAATATCATTTATTTTATTTAAAAATATGTCTAAGATTGTATGTACATAGTATAAAATAAATGCTTTATATAATTTAGAATAAGTTGTATGATTAATTTTTAAATCATTTTTAAAAATTATTTCGGGACCAGCCCCGGGATCATAAAATTGACACTGTATCATTAATGATACACGACAATTTCAGAAATCTTTGCTCTTGCAGTCAATTATTTAAAGTTTTATTGCATATTTTTACATAATGTATGCATATTAAGTTCGTTTAATAATTATGGCGCATACTGTTTTATGAGTAATTAAAAAATCCACTCATTCACCTGTACATCGCGAATAACTGAGATTAAGAGAACTTTTTGGTAACGTATCAGCAGCCCACAGCTGGTTAAATAATTTAGAATAAATTTTTTAATTTATTTTTCACAAAAAAAACCAATTTTATTTCTTAAAAAAATGTACTGATCCTGGGATCGATAAATTCTAATCCCGAAATCCAGGGATCAACATTTTGGCTCGGGATTGGATTCCCTAGTGTTGAGTGTATATTGAAATCTCCGATCCAAATCTTACTGATTTTTTAAAAATCAAAATCACATGCTTGCTATTACTTGTTTTTCTGTATCATTAACATCCAATAGCGAAAATATTGGTACATTCGTTTTAAACGGTATCATACGTATTTAAATATATCGTCACGCATTCAGTAATCGAATATAGTCTTGACTTACACTAAAGGTTTATATACAGAAGCACGCTAGAGATGACCCTTGATATTTTTATATTTTCATGTCTTTCGTTGTTAATAATTGTTGAAATTAAATTAAATTTTAAATTCTCATGTTGCAATTACAATTTGATAAATTATGTTTGATTTGACATGATAATGACATTGTTTGCATTTACCAAATGAACGTATAATATGAAGGTATTACTTGCAAACCCAGCTTATCCAAAGTTGTTGAAACATAAACCATGAATGTAATTTAGTAGATAAAAATATTTTTTGAAAGTATTTTTAGAAATCAGTCCCAAAAATGACTTGACAACATCCAAAATATCATTCCAAAGTAATGTACGACTTAAAAACTTTTAAAATGAACATTGTTTTTCCAAATGATATTCAAGTTTCAATTTTTTTTTTAACCATTTTAGAATAAGCCGTGTTTGCATGTAATACCCTCATATATGAGTATCAGTAAGAAAACAAAAGTATGTAAACATACTGTGTATGTGAATTTTCAATATTAAATACATATATGAATGATATTTCTTTTCAATATAATCAAAAATATCGACCCTATAATACCCTAATATACAGCAGAATTTTGAATATTTTTTCCAATACATATACATATTTTCTTTGACAAATAATCCATGGTGGAAGTAAGTAGTTAAACTGATTTCGTTTACAATTTATTTTATACTGCAACTAATTATGTACTACTGATATAATTCAATTCGATAATATAAATATTTAAGATTTTTAGATTTCTATCTAACGAGAATAAGATCATTTTTTAAAGATATTGTTCGCATTTTAAATGAATGTTAAATTTATTAAATTATGAAATTCACATCTCTAGCAATATAGTATTGTAAAGAGGGGTTTTTTTGTTTGCGGGGAAGTGGGGCGTTTTTTAGGAAGCAAAATGAACTCCGTTTGAATAGAGTATGCACTTTTTGATGTACGTCTATTGCGATTGTACCAAAATATTTCTTGGACAGTGCACATCCAAATAAAATTTGATATTATTCAAAATATACCTATAGATATATACCAAAATATACCTACCTGCTGTAGAGTGAATGGTGCTTTAACACAATCAATTAGTCTCGTATCTACACAGGGTCAACAGTGTGTATCCAATCTCACATGCTCTGCATGGATGCATGTGTACAATCACGTATATTATTACAAGCAGGTACTGACTGACTGATAATAATAGTAAGTAAAAAGTAAAAAATATTTTAATTTCAAATTGTTTAGTTTTGTTATTTTCACTCCATTGCCATTTAAGTTTTTTTTTCAATTCACTAATATTATGAATTTCATTTTCAGATATGGGATACTGCAGGACAAGAAAGATTCAAGTCACTGCGAACTCCGTTCTATCGTGGATCTGATATATGCCTTCTTACTTACTCCATTGATGACAAGGCCTCATTTCAAAATCTCAAGACATGGATGGAAGAATTCAGAGTTTATGCTGATGTATGTGGTGACAATGAGGCTTTTCCTTTTATCGTTGTCGGTAATAAGGTAGGATCTCCTTTTGTTTTATTGTTGCTAATTGTTGTAATTTTTTTTCAATAGCTTTCAAGGTCATCGTTTTATCTACTTAAATTTTGACTCACCATTAAATATAGGTGGGTTTATTTGTTACTTTAAACGTTGTTGGAATTATTTAAACAAATAAACTGTGATGAAATTGTTTACTTTTGGATGAAACTACGATTACTAAGAGCTTATTTATCTTTTGTTCAGTAATAGCATATACCCTAGTTCAGGGGTGAGGAACCTTTTCTTTTCTAAAGGTCTCATTCATTTTTCTGATTCGACATAAGCCGCAGTAAACATTTACTAGGGAATCTTTGACCGGAAACAGGATCTTACGATCAGAATATGTCAGGAATTTACGAATTTACATTAATTTACAGAATTACCGAATTGGCCAGAAGGCGGCCGCACCAGAGTAGCCAAAAGGCCGCAGGTTCCCCACGCTTGCCCTAGTTACTCAAGATTTTTTTCGGTCATACTGAAAAAAAATATTAATTTATTATCTCGTATATTAGGCAAATTATTAGTTTACAACAAAGATAAAATACATTACTTAAATAAATCGGAGATTTATAGATTGCAATGCTTTTGTTGTACAAAATTTTATATCGGGAAAACAGAAAGGACACTGAATACCAGATTATCAGAACACATGGCAGCCTTAGATTGAAAAAAGACACGTCTACTTTTGCTAATCACTTAATTTCAGAAAGACACCTATTCAATCAGGAACAAGGGATAACAATGTTGCACCCAAATACGGACCGTCATAAACTCTTTTTCCAGGAAATTTTAGAAATAAACAGCACAATTGAACAGTCTTCCGATCTTAAATGATCAACTGCACATGCCAGGCTCGCCCCTCCTATACCCTATATAAATAAAATCATAAAACCTTTCTGATAAACAAAAATAAATATAATTCTTAAATCTACTCACCATTCAAATCTGTGGGCATTCCCACGGGCTGATCTTTTTGCCAGCAATGGCTTTAAACTCAATGATACATTTATTTCTTATATAAACACGAAACATTCATTTACTAAGCGTCAGTTCAAGTTCATCCGTGCATTTGAACGCCTGAAGATGCCGAAAGGCGAAACCCGGGTCGTTAGTGACAAAATCTGTGTCAATGTACATAATTTGAACGATTCAAATTTTGTATAAATGGTTTGAAATTTTCAGTAAGTCACTTCTTACAGTTGACACTTTTATTTCCAGTCCGATATCTCACCTCGGGAAGTGACGGCAGAGCAACTGAGTGATTGGTGCTCTGAGTATAGAATATCTTCACACATTGAAACTTCTGCTAAGACTGCCAGTAATGTAATACAAGCTTTTACTCTGGCGGTTCATAGGTTTGATTTTGTTTTTCTATCTTTTTGTGTTGTATAAATGCTAGAATACAGATATGTTTCAGATAAAAATCAATAAACTTCATCAAACATACAATTTTTTTTTTTATTAATTAAAAAAAAAATATATCGTGAAATAACTCATGTTCTTCCTTCACTTTTTTATAACAGGTGGCTCGCCCTGGAACGTATGGCGGAGAGAGACTTACACGCTCTGACCAACACGGACACTTTAAATCTAGCTGCTGCCGCTCCCAAACGGGAAGAACATCGGATATCCTGTTGTATAGGTTCCTCGCATGACGAATGACGGAAATTACCTATTTTCATTTTGGCCGTCTACAAGCTATTAGGAATTTTCGCTTGTATGGCAATTGCAAAATTTCTACAAAATTGAGCGGAAGTTTGGCTATTTGCTCATTTGGGACAGTGCGCTATGTTGAAATTTGATATTAGCATCAATGTTTATTTTCTATGGTATTTATTATGTTAAATTTTTGATAGGTTTAAAAACACCAATGTAATTCAAGCACGTTCGGTACAATAAAAAGGGACCTCAGTATATTTTTAGATGAATGTTGTGACTCTTGGTTCCTAAATAATAAAATCTTCAAAAATGTTTGCGATTACAACTGACTGCCTGTCTTAAAATATGACAAAACAAGATATATAATCTGTACCAGTTTTGAGGATTTCTTATCGTACATACCTGTCTTCAGTACCTGACGGCAAACTTCACCAAAGACAATTGTGAAAATTATTTATTAAATAGAGCATAATATTATTTTTCTCAAAAATTTTCAGTTGAAAAAAAGCAATCTTTTGCCGAGGCAATTAATTCACGACTCAAAAGTTTGCCTTTGTCAGCGAATTTTAGAAAAATTTACATATTTATTTAGAAAAACTTTTTTTTATACATTATGCACAGAGGCTTTTTTTGTTGCAGCGATTGCATATCTATTAACAATATCTCCATGTGTATATTTTTTATCCATTGAAGGCTGCCGTTTGGAACTCATTTGTCAATTTTAGAAATTGAGTCCCATGCAGCTATATTAGTGAGACATTTGTCAAGAATATATATTTTTTTTCTGTGATTTCATCTCGAAATACTAATTATTGTTTTGTAAATATTTTCATTTCATTGCTTCTCAATGTTTGAGCTGTCAATCATATTACTGTCAATATAATGCTAAAACGTGGCCTTTGATTTTGTACTTTTTACATGTTTTTTATAACAAATTTTCTACATTGGTTTTTGTAATGCGTAAATTTTATATAGAACCCAAATTCTTTTATATACATTATCAATAATTTATTGTTATTGTTAGAGAGCGCTATTGATGATTTTTTTCATGGCTGTGCCTGTTTGTGTAATAATTGTTGTTCTTAACTACTAGGTTAAGCTTAATGAGCGCTGGCATGTTTTTGTACTGTTGAAATTATTTAAATTAGGATATTTTCATGCATAAAACGTAGTGTTCATAAATATTCGCCCTGTTAACCTTATATTCATTACAGATATAAAAATGAACATTTTGCAAAAAATAAAATAGTATATATTTTCAAGACAATTACAGTGAAAATGAGTTGTGATTGTCTTTAAATTCTTGATTGACTATGCTTCCAACTAAAAATACCTATTGCATTTCACTGTGTTTTCTTATCTATTGAGCCTAGCAGGGTTTATGTGGTTAAATAATTTTCTGGTTACATTTTTGCTGATTCAATTTTAATTAATATAATATTGGTAAACAAATGGCTAGATTCCTTGCATAGATAAATTTATGTTATTTGTTGTATGTTTTTAACATTTAAGCAGCTTGTAAATCTGCGACTCGGAATGAAGTACTCGTTAATTAATAATTGGAGTTTTGCTGACAAAGCTTATTCCGAGGGCGTAGGATCACAGGGGCCTTGCAATAAAAATGCGTGTTTTGAGTTAAGCTCAGTTTCAGAAATGGAATATTCATTAATTAGTTCACAAAAAAAGATATATCTTGTACATATACTTGTTTTCAAGATACATTTGGGTATAAGTACGAATGAAATTATCATATAATTTAAGATTTAGAACATATGGCAGCCTTTAGATTGAAAAAAGACACGTCTACTTTTGCTAATCACTCAATTTCGGATGGACACGTGTTCAATCAGGAACAAGGGATAAAAATGTTACACCCAAATACGGACAGTCATAAGCTTTTTTTCCAGGAAATTTTGGAAATAAATGGAGCACAGCTGCATAGTCTTCCGATTTTGAATGAAATATTAATCCTTCCGGGATCTCCACTTCTATACCCTATATAATCATAAAACCTTTGCCGACAAACAAATAATATAATTCTTGAAACTACTTACTACTCAAATCTGTTGACATTCCCATGAGCTTATCCCATTCGCCAGCAATGGCTTTGGACTCAGTGATGCATTTATTTCTTATATAAACACGAAACTTTCATTTACTAAGCATCAGTTCAAGTTCATCCGTGCACTTGAATGCCTGAAGATGCCGAAAGGCGAAACCCGGGTCGTTAGTGACAAAATCTGTGAGAATGTACATAGTTTGAACGATTCAAATTTGAAATTATCATGTTAGAAACGTAATTCACGGTAGAAAGTAATTCATCTGTTATACTTTCGTGAACTTAAAATTATACTTTTGTAGGTATGATCCTGAGCTCTTAAAATTTACAAATTGTCTTAAGATTGTTGCAATGATATTAATTTTTCAATGATGGTTTTTAATTCACGTTCAAAAGAATATGTATGCCTATTGGATGTGCGTGGGAGGGGCTGCCAGATTGTAACTGAATTCACACTATGGAAATACTAGAATTGACAATTATCCTATACGTTGGGGCTGTCATTAACTTCATAGATATGTAATAATACAAAGTTTTTGGAAATTACTCTGGAGACGAGACATTACATTGAAATGCTCGTCAGTTCAATTGATGTGTATTAACTTCAGCGCATGCGTTTAATGCTTCCACATCTATGTATTTAATTCAACAATATTTCGACACCATCTCCTTGTGTGAAGTATTATATGGGATTGATATTTATGTTTTCTCATTCTTTTGTGTACCTGTATTTGAAATGTAATTTAAATAGATAAAATTGTACATTTGTTTTGATAGTTAGGTATTTACATCATAACCTATATATAATAATAGCTCATTTATGTGTGAAATATTATGGTTTTACATTTTTTTTAAAAACGTGTTTGATATCAGCATTCACATTCCATAATTTAAAGAACATTTTCAGTGGCATTAATTCATCAGCCTTGAAAGTATAAAGCAAATGCATGTCCTCACTAACATGTTGATATAAATAAGTATTGGCATTTTATGCCATAATAATTGCACAAAGTGATATTTTTGTTCATGTATTCATATTGGTAGATATTAGATATACGAGTATTAAATCTTGACTTTGTCTGTCGGCTATATCATATATAATGTGGCGTGGGATATTTTTTTATGATATTTTTCTATGATTATCTCTAATTCTTTGCACATCTTACCTGCTGCAATTATTGTCCAATTTATATTCACTACAAAATGTGTGATTGAAAGAGACCTAAGATTTTGTACAATAATATTTGCATATCAGTTGCACACATACTATATTTTTATGTATAAATAAGCATGTAGAAATTTTGAAACTCGCATAGATGTTAATTATTATTTCTATTTATTGAATTGTGAAAAACTTCAAACTTAAAATAAATGCAATTTTGACAAATTAAATATTTTTTATCTGACAGTACACCCAATCCTTTTTTTTACGAGATTTTGATTTTATGCGATTTTTTTGGAGGCACCGTTACGTTTTTTCATACGTTTTTGATACTACTTCACGCAGATTTGGAACTGATTTATCAAATTATATGAAAATGAGGTTTTTTTTACGCGCCACTTTCTTGAACCAATGTATCACGTAAAAAAGGATTTAAGTGTATATCTAATAATGAAATGTACATCTATATATCTGATTATGATTTAATTTAAATTCAAATAAAAATCAATGTTTTAGTTTATTTTCTTTAATTTTATAAAAATATTTAGCATTACAACTAATGCCAATGCGCCAAATCTTTCAAATTCAAAAGATCATATGAGAAAAACTCAATGAGATGTTTTTGTAAGTCACTCGAGATTTACTTAAGTAGAATTGACATTGACCTTACCGGGAATCTAACCCAAACCCGCCTGATCAAGCTCTAACCAACAAGATCACAGAGGGCGACGTTGAGTCAACCCGTTATGAATATAATAAATGGTCTCACAATGTTTGCTTGGAAAAATATATATGGCGACATTCTGGGCAGATAATTTGTACACCAGAGTATGGTTTTTATTTTAAAGTTATTACTCGCAGCCGGTGCTTTGTTGGCTTTATAAGGTGCCGAAAAGCTCCGACCATAGTATTGAATATATTTTTCGTAATCAACGCAAAAGCCACATAAGCTTTTTACTTTTCTCAACGACAATTAAATGGTAAAGTATTTTGAGGACACTGATTGCTATAAGCTTAAAAAGCTACTAAATATTCTCCACACCCACCCACTCATCCCTTTGCTTCCTACAATAAGATGTCAGTGTCCTTTAATTCTGCACCGTGTATAGAGTAGGCACTTGGTCACTCCTGGATGCCCAAATTTCATCAGATAGAAGACGCTAGCAGAATTGAGGTTCTCCAGAGGTATTCGCAACATGTACTCCACCATATACCAGTTCTAATGTCTCCATGTCTACTGATGTAACAGGAAGCTGCCTCGTATGTTCTTTTATCTCCAAATTTCTCGCAGTCATAACTCTTCTACCTCTATATTTACCGTGAGCATCTATTTTTGAAGCTCAGTATACAACTTGGTTTTTAGTATAAGTAAAATGCAAGCATTGAATATACGACATTTGGTTTCACCAGAGTGAAGTTGTGTCCAGACAGTCCACATTAAAAAGCAGTTTTCTGACAAAAACAAGTAAGAAAGAACTACAGTGTATCTTTTCATTTTTTTTTTATTACAAATAACTTTTATAAAATCATTTTGTGGTACAACATGGAAAGTGGAATGACTAGATGTATATTTTTTCATTTCGCTGCATAACATAAATGTTTAATAATGGAATTCGCAAAATGTCAAGAAACTGATTTTTTCTCAACAAATCTCGAAAACTTAAGTCAATATACTTTTTATACACACGGTAATAAATGTTAATAAAAATTATATGCTGTAGATCAGCGTTTCTCAACCGGGAGCCATATGGCCCCCTGGGGGGCCACAGCATGCTCCAAGGGAGCCACAGAAGAAAATTTCAGTTTTGGGGAGCCACAGCAGACTGTAGGGGGGCCACGGCTACCAAAAATATAATAAACTAAAATTTATATTAAAATCAAATAGAATACAGTAGGACAATTATACATTGCAGCAGAAATAATGTATGTATTATACATACTTTTTCTATTATTTTCCAATGATATTTAGGGATACATATCATAATAACTGCATCTAAAAGTAAGTGTCGACAATATTGTATTGACTATCTTGTCCACGGATTTCCGGACCCCGTGATAATATGAAACTCACGTGCTTAATATGTTTTGCTTCACTAATGCTTATAGCCATTTTATACAAAACAAATGGAAATGGAAGAAAAACCATATGAATAATTTAAAAAGCTTTAAGAAGTTTCCACAGCAAAGAAAATAGGACATACAGTATCCAGGCATTTCTTATATAAACACGAAACATTCATTTACTAAGCGTCAGTTCAAGTTCATCCCTGCACTTGAACGCCTGAAGATGCCGAAAGGCGAAACCTGGGTCGTTAGCGACAAAATCTGTGTGAATGTACATAATTTTAACGATTCAAATTTATTGAAATTCCACCAAGCACCTTCAGTCGAAATCTTAAATTATACATAATTTATTTTTTAACAAATAATTTGTGTAAAATTTTGTGTTGTATCTTTTAAAAATAAATGTATATTTTTTCATTTTTCCCGAGTCCTGAGAATTTTATTACTATGGATAGGTGGGCCACGGAAAAAATTGAGTATCGAAAGGGGGCCACAGGCTTAAAAAGGTTGAGAAACTATGCTGTAGATTATTATAAAAATTAATAATCATTCGACCATAATCTTAATGGGTCACCGATACATTATAACAATAAAGAATAAAACATTAACAGGCATAGGCATGTTCTCCTCATTAAAATCTCTTGTCATAATTTATTACACAAATGCATACACAGCATGACTTTGTATCATTTTGTGGATCATGAAAGCCGTTAAAAATATTAAATATATTACAGTGGAACTCTGATCTATCATTCTCTCGCATTTATTGTCATTTTGCTGAAGTATTGGCCAAACAACCATAGGAACAATGTTAAATAATCCCATATTTATCATTTAAATATATGTACCAAATTTTTGACATACATTTCTCGTATGTGTCTAGATTGGTGGTAATCCCCAGACATTTCAAAACCAATTCATTGAGCATACTAACAACCGGTCATATCGCTAGCATTGTAAAAAAAATCATGATGAATTATGAATGTCTATGAAGAATGAAAATAGTTAAAAAGGTTAGAAAAGAGTTAATAATAATATGAAAAGAAAATTCGGAAAGGAATCTAGTTTCAATGAGCTTTACCTTTCGACGAATGCAATATAAAAATCTGATATCAATTAGTTTTTCTTAAAAATATATATTTATGGGTATAGATACTTCATGTTTTTTTGGGGGCTCTTAAAAAAACGATAAATTAGGTTCCACTGTATACTTAACTGCAAAATATTTCAAAGTTTATCAAACATAAAAAGAAAAGACAGCCTTTGTTAACCATATCAAAATAACTTATAGAGTTTTAATAATACCACATTATAACCCAGATAATTGTCTTACATCCTGGCATCGTTACATTTTTATAAATTAAATTTATTCACATATTCTTTTTCTCTAATTTCAACATACAAGTCGTCAACCTTCAAATTACAGAGAAATGCATGATTAAATAAGTACCTACATATAACTAGTAGATTTAAAAAAAGTCTTAATCTTACGATAATTATAATATAAAATGTCTTAACCAATAGACAATCAATGACAGAGCGAGACCAGGCAAAGCGGATAGCGCGCATTGTGATAATTTGGCACTTGTGAAAGTTATATTGATCGCCGAGACCAAACAAGATTGCACATACTTGACTTGGTTAAAAGTTGACCGTTACAAAAAACATTCAACCATGTCAGAGCAATGTTTCAGATGAGCTTATGCAACAACAGCTGACGGCAAAGCTATCATTGTTTCTGCAGAATATATTGTTCTAATCAAAAAATTATTGAATAAAGAAAAGGAGAATGTGGATCCGGCAGTATTGAAGCAATTGTCACAATAATAAATTGTGCGCAATGTCGGCAATGGCAATACACAGCCACACATATTCGGCAGCATAGTACCATAAAAACTTTCGTTAAATCATAAGTTATTGTTACATGGGTGTCGATGTATTTCTGTGAATGTTGACACATCTTTCCTTTTCTTGATGTTTACTTGAAATAAAGACTATTAATAATCTCAAAGTGAAAATTTTAACAAGCACACCATCGATCAAAATATAAACAAAGAAGACATTTTAAAATTTAGTGAGAAAGAATAATTTTGGATGAGGAACTCCTAATATATTTATATAAGTAGATTACCCACTAGACTTTCATGTAGAAAACAGTCGTAAAGTTAGCATATATTATACTGCAGTCTTAAATAAAAATACAGATAAAAGGCCGTCCGTCCATGTCAAACAAATTTGGTTATTTTTCACTCTAGTCTAGAGTGTGGCTTCATATATGGACAGCCTCTAAGGACAAATGGCGTATTAGCAATGAAAACAAGGAATGTATACCTTAGTGTTTTTGGTTTGTTTATAAAAGCAGTGTATAACTTGCTACCAAATATTGTCTAATATTTAAATTATTTCCACTTAGCTTGTAACAAAGCATAACATTATTTTTTGTTTTTTTAGAAAAAATCTTAAGCCATAAAATATAAGCTATGCCTGGCCTTCCCAGATTAAATTAAAAAAAACTGGAATAAGTATTAATCATCAAACTGTTATTCTATTTTATGTATAATAAATTACAATTCGTAATAAAATAATTACAATATTCACACGACTGGGTGTTATGTATAAAAGTGACATTATTATTAAGAAGGTTATTTACATAAATGGGTGGGTGTATGATAATATTGCAGAATAACACATCAATGTTTAAATAGTAAGTTAACAAAATATTGGGATGTAGACATGAACGAGTCCAAAAAAGGATCGGTAAAGGTTTCAATTATTGCATCTCAGCGGCATTCCACATGATGTCAAAAAACCATACGAGCCCGATGGAAAGAATCAGGAACCACAGAAATAATTCAGCATTCAATCTCCAATCGACGCAATTCTGCAGATCGGGATCGAAGTCGTCGAGAAATCCATCGTCTTCGTCTGAAAATATTTCTTCGATGAATCCAAAGTCCTCTAAGTATCAGACGTCTTCCCAGCCGCCGCTTCCCCACGCTTCATCGCCTGCCTTCAACTCTTCACTCTCCACGGGGGCAAAACTCAATTTCAAACTAATACTTTGCGGCATATCAAAATCTAAATTTTCATTCGGCTTCAAGCTGTCAAAACCTGATTCATTACTCATTTCGATATTTTCGTTGATGAGGAAAGTGCTAGTTTTTTCGATAACCGGCTCCATGTCAGTGAAGAAATCAAATTCATCACGATTCGCACTACTGTTTTGCAAATTTGACACTTTAAACTTCTGATTCTTAATATCCAACTCGGATATGTCGGTCAGTTTACGTGACTTAGCATCCATCGCTGCTTTTTGTAAATAAAGTAAATCATTTTTACTATTCTTAACAGCAGTTTCCTTAATTTCATTATTTGTTATATTCGTCCCTTGTAAATTGTTACTTGTTAATGCAGTCTTAATGTTTGCTAAATTGTTAAAATCTAAAGTTTCACCGACATCAACAATATCATGTGTCCGAGCAATAGACGGTCCTTTGATATCGAATTCCGATTCGAAAACAACATTTTCTCTATTTTCATTTTCATTCCAATCACTCCAATTACCGTCGCTACCTTCCACATCCTCTTCTACAGTGTTAACCATGACTTCACTGTCTAAATCTTCCCCGCCGTCAGGAGAAGGTCTTTCGTGTAAGAAGAGGTTACTTTCAATTTCAATTGATTCTCCGCTGCCGAATGACGTCTCATCGGCGACAAACTTATTTGGTGGCGATTCGGCAACTGTGCGAGATTGACTCAATATTTCTCTATCGTGCGTCTTAATCTGATGACTCAATTTAAGACTATCCGGTCTTTTATCTGGCGCCGTTTGCTGAATGATTTTCTGTTTTAATTTATGCGGTATCGAGTCTGATTTGATTCTTGGGTGCGTGAGCGGCCTACCGTCGGCAAACAATTTAAATCGCTTGCCGCCGATTACGGTCGCCGCTCCCAATATTGGAACGAGATCAGCCAAGCATAATAGAGTCATAGAAACTAATGTGTCACTCGTGTCTTTTATTCCCACTAAAAGCTGAAAAAAAAAAAAAATATCCATTGATTATACTGAGTGATCACCTTGAAACTTTTTAAAATCTAATAGCTCCTTTCAAGGCATAGTGTAGCTTACGCACTACTAATGAAGCATTTCAACAGACAGTAAAAGAAGCTTCAATTAGAACTGTTTATACATTTGCCTATTTCTAGAGAGGATAATGGGAATCGCGATTTTCATCAAAAAAATAATATCACCAACGATCTACCTTCATATTCAAATATTTTTTGTTTTGTTAATTTTTATGTTACAATTTGTTTTTATGTTACAATGCCAGATTTTGCAAATATGTCGATTTCTTCTCACAGTTCAATTGATTAAACAAACACGAAAAAATCATTGATTTTTTGCATTGCAAACACTTTCACAAAGATGTTTGAAAATGTGACGATAAAAAATATATCTTACTTCAGGTAGCACGAATGTTGTAAGATCTTCCCTGCTGAATGTTGAGAAGTATCCAGAGAAATGCTTTAAAAGCGAGAGCCTTACCTGAAATATAATTTGTTTCAATAATCAAGAATGAAATATTTTATTGTCTATCTACATTCGAGTTGTTTTTTTTTATGGTTCCAGGTAAAACTGCATTGAAAAAATATGGTGGTCCGTCAAAGCCTTGCACGGCAGAGGCCTTGACGGACCACTGGTGTCATAATGAAAGCACAGATTTAAAAAAATAAAATACAATATAAACTCAAAATTGGAAGAAAATTCAAGAAAATAGAATTGACTTAAAATAAAAAGAAAACTTTGCCTAACAACTTAGTGTATCGCTGGGCCGGTTCAGCAGTGACCGACAGAGAAGACCAATCTTTGAGTTGTTATTCAGTGTCAGCGGATACACATTTGGGGATTTTGCTATTTAGAATGGCTGGCGTTGCCCTTCTGTATTAAAAACAAAGAATCACTTTCTAAGCATTTTGAATAAAAAATAACATTTTACTCATTGCTTACAAATACAGAACTTACTTAGTATGTATACAGTACGTAGTCCCTGAATTTCAAATTCTAATTACAGGTTCATACATAAGAGACCCATAAAAAGTGCCTAAAATGTATGTCTTTTTTTTCAAAAACAAGAAGGATCACAGCCAATATAAAAATACTTTCTTACCTGGACATCTCGAACACGGAACATTCTTAAAAGTTGAGGTGTGACGTGTTGAGTGAAGACATTCAATGAAAACAAACCAGTGTCTTTATCAGCAGCAGTATTTTCTGTAACAATATCGATATTATGAAAGGACAAAAAATTTGGCTAGAACAAAGTAATGTTTTGGCCAAACAAAATGCTGCATAATTTCTTGCATAAACATGTTCATCGTGTGAAAAGTTCATTTGTGGCCAACTTTAATAAAATATTTATTTATTGTTAAAAAATTAAAATTACAGTACATGACATAACAGCTGACGCCAATTCGCCATATACTTGAAAAATATAATAAGACAAAATATAAAATAAAGCTACACAGTACATCGAAATCAACATAAAAAATCATGAAATATAATAGTAAAATTTATCAAACAGTTCACAAATACTATCACTAAAAATGTCCACTTATAATATGATCTATAAAAAATAAATAAATACGATAAGTATGATTTAAGTCCACTTAAAATATGATCTATACCAAAAAAAGAAAAGTGATAGAAAATTAAATATAAATAATATGTACCTGCTTTTGGCACTAAAATGTGTGGAAGAAGCTTTTCCCTGGCTGTGGAATCGAGCAGTACCATTCTGGACAACAACGGTCCCCCGAGTTGCCTGGCAACGGTCTCTTCCTTGAAATTACGTAGTTTGTCAATGAGACTGCAGAAAAATTTGCTTTTGTCTTGCTCACACTTTAATGGAAGTGAAGTCAAAAACTTGTGGATGGAAATGAACTCGTGATTGAAAAATTCATGCTTCAGCAGTGATGAGAGATTGGGCCGCATGCTGGCGACAGGGTTTTGAAGTTCACTTCGGCATATCGTTTTGAATTCTCTCAGGAATGGTACATCATCTGAAAATATTGAACAAAAATAATTTACCACTTGTTAGATTGTACAATGACATTGCTTAATAATATGAATATCTCTATAATTTTATTTAATGTTTTGTCCATGTATGCAGTGTATATTCTGTATGTCATAAAATTCATACATTACAGAAGCTCAATCAGGGTATCTGACCACTTCATGGCGACTGGTGTATGGCATGAAATCCTTCAGAAAAACAGTACATGTTGCAAGACTCCACAGTACATTCTGCTGTTTGTACTTTCCCACACTCAAGAGTGGTGTCTTCTATAAGCCCTTTCTATGAGTGGCATAGAAACAATAGCGGCAAACTTCACACAAGGCCGTTTTGTATAAATTCTAAAAAATATATTTACAGGATAATAAAGTGCGAAAATGTTGAGTTTTATAACGTTCATCTATGTTGAAAACTCTGTTTATATCTTCAAAAAATGAAACACTGTATTAATTAGACATTTATTTAATGTGATCAGGACAGAGAGAATGTCGCTATTTTTAAAAACTATCACAGATAGCCAGTTTTGTTACAAATTTTTTCATCAATAAACTGTTACATATGATATTTAATTTGAATAGCTTTGCAAGATGGCATTCCCAGTTCAAAATTTTCTACGTGTGGGGTTTACCCCTATTTTTTCTAGACCCCTCATCTACATCATGTGTTCACAATGGATAAGTACGACACAACACATACATAATTGCAGGAATGATTAATGCCAGGAAGTTCACAGTTGTAATCAGTTTGGTTGTAGTAGTACTTCAGAAAACAACTACCGATTAGGGATAAATATCCCTGAAAGTAATGTGACGGAAAATATAAGTTGGTTGTCTCACATACACCTTCCCTGTATATGCAGCGCAGCCACTTGTAACAGAAACTGTTTACAAACCTTCGTTTCTTCCCTTCAGAACATCGTCAACAAGTGTGGAAAATGCATATTGATCAATCTTAGTCAAATCATCAGCCAACTCTTCATTTTGGTCTACTGCCTTGTCATATCTGAATACAAAAACAAAAATAAAAAATAAAAGAAGCTTTCATTTATTTAGCAATAAATATGTTTTCAAATACTAAATAATGTTCAAAACACACCTATGTTTCTTAGTTTCTTTTAGATATGCCGAATTCATTTCTGGAAATGTTCTCAAAAATTCCATTCCGCCCAGTTTCCAGCAACCATCGGCCATTACATATATCGACCCAATGCTCACATTGTTATGGGATTGTGAAGCCTGAAATAAAAATAGAAAAATAACACATTTAACACATTTCATTGGAGAATTGCATTTTCCTGGTAACCCTAACAAAAAGTCTTTTGCTTTCAGCTGAGGGGAAGAGACTCGAGAGAAGTTAAGGTTGAAAGAATGGTATTAACTAGGGCTTATACAAAAAACGGGTTGTCGAATGTCA
Organism: Himalopsyche tibetana; assembly: GCA_030503985.1. Classification (NCBI taxonomy): domain Eukaryota; kingdom Metazoa; phylum Arthropoda; class Insecta; order Trichoptera; family Rhyacophilidae; genus Himalopsyche; species Himalopsyche tibetana. Next base: position 35,672,333 of record JAPJYX010000014.1, on the reverse strand, counting down.
ATATTGTTCGAAAACCGGTTTTCGAAGTTTTACAAAAAGTTGATAATTCAATTAAAATAGCGAGAAAAAGTTTATTTTTTATGTTGTTTATTTATATACATAATGCGCAACAAGAAATTATTTGGTGTTACTCTTCATATAATATGATTTAAAAAAACACAAAGCGTCCACTGATTGTTTTGTAACAAAATTTCCTGATATCGAAAATATGATAAATGACGTGGGGCATATGGTCTTTAACCCTTTCCGGTCCACAAAAAATAATCAAAACATTCCATCAGGTCCATAATTGATTTACAGTATTACAAGAGGATTACTAATATTTTTTTTTTTTAGACTAACAATTTTTTTTTTATTTCGAAATATGTATATACAATAATGACCTTATTATTTATAATTTAAAAACTTCTAAAGTGTGATAACAGTGAAAACATTCATAGTCCAGGCATTCTCTCACATTTCATACAATAAATGTATCAAATTTCTTTTTTTCAAGATTTTAGGCATTTTCGCAAAGTTAGAATTATTTTAACAAGAGCAAATTTAGGTAATAGTTTTCGAGTGCACGTGGCAAGCGAAACTGTCGGAGAAAAAATGCAGAACGCCCGTGCTACGCGGGCCGAGCCAGCCCCTAAAACGACCCTTTTGTATCCATTGCAGGAAGACAGTTACAGATTTAAATGTTCTTAAAAACTATTTAATTCTATGCTCAGAATACCGTTGTAATAGATAGTGAAGAAAAAAAATATTCAATACATTTTACCTAATTTTAACTCAATACTAATAATGAAAAAAAATGTCGAATGACATTCGACATAGGACCCACCAGAATAAAATTGCTGTCGAATGTGATTCGACATAGGACCGGAAAGGGTTAAGCTATCAAATAAAAGATCCAAATTTTCTGTCCTTTTGTTTATAGACTCGTTTATGGAAAATTCGGCACAACCGGTTACGAAGATGAAAACCTGGTTTTCAAATGTCACAAATTTAGCTTAAAAACCGGTTATGAAAACCGACAAGCCATAGTAAAACACTTCTCCTACGGTGTTAAAAAATACTTCCGATATGTTGCTGGCACAAGAAAACAAGTGAAAAACATGTTTTTTTAAAAATATACGTCCCGGGTTTTTACTGTCCATCAAAGGACGCTAAGTGTTAAAACATGTTTTTTCACTTGGTTCTTCAACATATCGGAAGCATTTTTTTAGCACCGTAGGGTAAGTGTTAAGAAAGGACTTAGTCTTGATCGGATAAGGTGATAAAAAAGTGATTAAAATATCACGGATTCCATGTATTGTCTTGAACACAAATTCATAAATCAATTAAAAGTGTGGGTGTCCATTACAAGGTTTCAATCATTGACCACGCAACTATGTAGGACAACAGCTCACTTGGCTATAGCAATATTAAAATAATTCAAAATTATTGAATATATTATTCACCTTGTTATGAAGGAATTCTAAGGCTTGTAATATCTGATTGAGGCCTACGCAGATATGCAACGAGTCCTGGGTAGATAACGCTTGTGAAAGTGGTTGAACAGGTTCTGTAGCCAGCCAGTGTACACCTCTTTGTTGCCAATGCCATACATATCTCAGTATAGAGGGATGCCGATATTTCATGAGGCTCTAAAAATAGAAATAAAACACTTATATAGCAAGTAGGGTAAGGGCACTAGTCATAGGACAGTTTCAGCATACGGACAGTTTCTTACAAATATAATGAAAATAGGCAAAGTATGAGACTTTTATCTGGAGGATGATTTAAAAATTGTGCCTGTATTCGTCAATAACCAAGAACATTATATTTTTCACACAGTAAAGAATTTATTCCAGAAGCCTATTTAAGTATAGCTCAACAAATAAATAGTCACTCTTTGTTAAGAAAATAGGATTTTGTACTATTTCTGATTTAATTGTATTAATGTATTAACTGTTTGAATACCGCGCAAATAAATCATTAATATGTCCCAGAGATACTGCGTGGTTTTGAGAAAAATAATTTTGCCTAATATACACTCGAATTCGATATTTTAAAAACCTATATTGACTCAGTATAGATGGCACTACACATAATCATCAACATATTGCTTATATTCTATTAGAATACCAAGTATTTGATTTTTTAAATGTCTTGGACATCCGTGTTCGCTTGCATATGTTCTGGATACCGTGTCCGCTTGGTATTCAAGTGGTTAACTTTTATTATATAAACATGAGAAAGGATTTTTCCAACAATAAATAATATTCCATCTCTAAACTAAGATTGTGTGTCCGGAGACTAAAAAAACAACCAATTTTCTAGGCTTCAGAATTTTATAGTAATTTACCTTTATAGTTCTTGTAAAAAAATAATTAAATATGTTAATTGACACCTATAGTAATTTTTTCAATAATGAAATACAATATATTTCTTGTATTTTCTGTTTAATTCAACAATAATCATTCTTCATACAATAGCGACGTAACGCTGCCATTTGTAAACCACTGCCACACGCAACCGAGAACACTGCGCCACCGCCGTGGACTTTATTTCGGAAAATATTCGATTTCACCCGCACTCGATTGCTAATTTTCATTCAACCCACACATAGATGCGTGATTGGTAGGTTCCACAAAAAAATAATTTTAGCCAATATTAAAATATTTTTGACCAAATCCAATAGATGGGCATTGATAACATATATAATCAGTAATATTTTCAACCAATTTTGGATCCTAAAACATAGAGATAGCGGTTATATGAGGCTCAAAACTCCGCGCAACGCCCAGGACTGCTATACACGTCGTACGCGCTGAGGGCATGTCAGCTACGACATGCATAGCCATCTTACGCGGGCAAAAGGACAAGAAAAACACAAATTTGTAGTTTTGTAAGTATTCATAAAGCTATTAAAATTAATTTATATTTCTTCAGTTGATAACGTTCGCATTGAACACCAGTCCTGATCTTTAAATAAATGTTGTTGTAAAATAAACATACGATGTTGCTATTTAATTTACTCAGAATGTTAACACTTCTAAGGCGGGCCACGACCAAAGTCGTTTTTAGCGTATTGTCGGCATAATATGTTTTTTTATATCGTCGCTTGTTTGCGGGACACATAATATCACGGGTTTGTTTGTCGGCGTTAAATAAAATGCCGCAACTAATTAACATTAGTCCTAATTCTTTGCTAGATTATAAGGGTGGAAGTTTGAGCTAAGAAACAAAAAATCAACTGTGTTATAGATTTATTTTGCGATCTCCATCGCTAGTTTAGATTGAGTCGTTTAACGAGTTAAACACTGCTTTTTAGACGTATTTTTATTGTTTTTATAGTTTGTTTACGCAATTGTTATTGTATTTATATAAAAGCATACACCATGATAAATATAAATGATACATGCACATATTAGTATATGATTATCAACCAATACGCATGTTGCGTAGATTGGTTCATAAGTTTAATTCTTCAAAATAACTGCGGCAACCGCAAGTGACCCTTTTTTGACAAGAAGCAATAAAACTAATAAGTTATTATGCATTGAATATTCGTATTTATTATTTACAAAGAGGGTGACACATGTGTCTCGAATATTTACGCTGTAATTTTTACGGCATTAGATTTTACACTTCCAGTGGTAGTAAAGTTGTAGGAATGGCGATTATATATTATAATTATTTATATAATTATAAAATATTGATAAATATGCTATTTTGTTATATAGAATGTTTTGAATATTTAATATTTATAACATGCGGAGTGCTATCTACTAAATTGATAACAGGTTTTATATTCAGCTTTGAAACATAGTTAAATTATGATGATATCGAAATGTTCTAATTTTATTTTTAATGATTAGATGTCACGTATGATTTGTTTTTAAATTTCAATCGAAAATATCGTTTGGTTTAGAAGTTGTGTTGATTTTAAAAATGTAATATATTTGTGCGCTAATCACTAAAAAACGCCCGCTACAGGCTTGAGTCTATTTTTTGAAGCGCCCGACTAAAAAGTGTTAATATAGCCAGATCAAATCAGTCATTAATATTATTCCAGGTAAACAAATATTTCCATGAAGTGGAATAAAAAATAGTATTGATTTAAAACTGTTCATAGTCTGAGATTCTATCTCTTCTATAGTGTCACAAATATTATTCTGGTACTTACTATTGCACATTTTTCTAATGGAGAATGTAGAGTCCATAAGGGTCCGAGGACTGGAGCTTCACTTTTAAACACAGATATTGAGCCATGACCCTTTAAATTGAAAAAATAACCGGAGTCATTGACGGTTGCCTGATAGTGTGCCCAAAAATCTGTTATTTCTGTGGCTTTTTCATTAATTTCCAGACCGCTCAGATGTGACGTTTCGTTTCCCATTATCATAGAATCGGAGTACGAAAACCATTGGCAAACAAATGACAGTTTAACATTTTCATGTTGTCAAATTTGATAATAATTTTGTAACTTTATGTAAGTTGGCTAACCTGCGTCATAAATAGAACCGTGCAACGTAACGAAAAATAAAATTCATATTTGTTTGAGTATACTCTGAAGTCTAATATCTTCGTCAGATATTTTTGTACATAGAAATCGAAACGATATAAAAAGAATAAATAAAAATCATTTGAATTGATTTGTCAGAAATAACATTACAACTTTTAAGAGAATATCACAATACATTTGCCAATCCCTTTAGCCTATTATGGTAACTCTATTTGACAGTCGACGTTTGACAACCAAATTGAAATTACAAGAGACATTTCTTTTTGAGTAAACAATTTTGATTAAAACTAGTTTTCTATAAAGTAAGTTATTCAACACAAGTACACAATGGATAAGCGAAGTAGTTCTGAGTTGCTCAGCTCTGAGTTCAGCGTATCGAAGAATGCCAGCTCGGATTCATTAGACTCCGACTCTGTAAGTAACTGGACTACGTAAACTTTTATGTGTATGCGACAATTTTTTAAACAGTGTTAAATATATTTACTGATACATCGAAACCTGGATAATGCGAGCTTATGCAATCAATAGTATATTGAATCCATTAGTTTTTAGGTAATAATAATGATGGGATGAGCTTCAAATTCTCACTTAATGCACAAACAGTTTCATGTGGGTAATCTTGGCTTTCATGGCTCGTTTTGTGATATCTTCATTAGTTTTGGAAGAAATTGGCATTTTTATTGTAGTCTTTTACCTTAACTAGAATGTAACACTGTTATTTCTTATAGCCACAGTCTATAACGGAATGTCCACTCGTAGAAGGAGAAGAAGTTAGAGGCAAAGCTCGTGATGTGACGTATTTGTGTCCATACTCGGGTCCAGCACGGGGTGTCCTTACTGTCACCAACTACCAGCTTCACTTCCGGCCTACAGATGCTTCACAGCATCACAGTGTGCTTGCTGTACCACTGGGAGTGGTAAGGAGCTAATTAACTGATTGAAGGAATCTAAAGCAGTGATGCATACGGGACACTTTTTAAAAGCATTTCTCAGTGGCAATCTGAGTTTTTAAGAATTAAAAAAATATATATATTTTCAAAATTGATTTTTTTAAATTTATTCTGCTGTTATGAATTTGATTAGAATCATAGCGAATTTGTAAATTATTCTAGTTGATAAAAACAAACAAATCCTTTTGCCTCGTACATATTATACTAATTACATTGCCATTGTAATGAAGCAAGCTACTATAAATTTAGTCTGATTTTCGAGCTTGATGCGACAGGTCGTCCACATCCTCACTGTGTAACTGTTAATAAATATTTTTATTATGTCTAGTTGAGTATATTTTAAAAAAATATATTTAACTATTACATATTGTGATTTAATTTTACTAATTTAAATATTTAACATTGGAAAAGTAGCAAAAAAATGGTGCGCATCACTGATTTAAACTTCATATCATTTAGTCAAGTATCTGATCAGATTTCTATCCATTTTGATGAAAGAAACTACATAATATATGTATTAAATTCTATTTCAGATATCTCGAATTGAGAAGGTGGGAGGTGTATCTTCTAGAGGTGACCACTCTTATGGAATTGAAGTATTTTGCAAGGTGAATAATATTCTCGTTATCATAAATGTTTCCAAGGCTTTCTTTTTATCTGATGGAATAAGTGAAACTAAATTTCATCATTGACTGGTGATTAATTATTTACAGGATATGCGCAACCTGCGTTTTGCTCACAAACAAGAAAATCACTCGCGTCGTAGTGTTTTTGAATCACTGCAACAGATGTCATTCCCGCTGTCGCACGGCTTTCAGCTGTTTGCCTTCAGCTATCGAGACACATTCCCTGAAGATGGTTGGACCATTTATGAACCTATAGCTGAATTGAAACGAATGGTTAGAATTTTCATATCCATCTGCAATTTTTTCTCATAATATTATGTACTAGTAAAAGTGTTGAAATCATCAGACACATATTGCCTTAAAAAGAGATGAGCTTTATTTAGGAAATTAATAATGGCAAACTTAATTGGTATGATTTCTAATTGAGCTGGAAAGAAAAAAAAATATCTTTGGCAATTATATTTTGATTGTTAGCAGAAAAATAATTAATTGTTTCGCAGTAATACATAAAGCATTTGAGTTGCCCATTTCCAAATTTCACCATGTCCATTTTCATTATGTTGGAAACTCTTGTAGGGAAACCTCTACATTTAAAAATAACCATATTTTAATGAATCGAAATGAAATAGATTTATTGTTCAATTTGATTCCAAGAAAAAATGGTTATTATTTCAACATAACAGTTCCCTACATATACTTTTGTAAGTATGTTCAAAAAAATGAAAATGGGCAAGGTGAATTTTAGAAATGGGCGACTCATTTGAACAAACATTTTTTCTATTTGGATAATTAAATAATTAAATAATTAAATAAATTTTACAATTTTTAATAGTCTTAATATATAATTTATCTCTCTTTTAAATGTGTCTGGAATTGGATACAAGAATAAGTTAAACAACTTAGTAACTAGCACTACTTCCTCGTAATGTTCAAAAGTTGAAAATTGTATTGTGTATCAGTAACAGATAACTTTTAACATTCAAACAGGGTGTTAGTAACCCGACAGACATGTGGAAGATAACCCGAGCAAATGAGCGTTACGAGATCTGCGACAGCTATCCAGCAGTGTGGGCTGTACCGGCAGCTGTATCGGAGGACCTTCTTAAGTCGGCTGCTGCCTTTAGAGCCCGAGCTCGACTACCTGTACTTTCATGGCTTCATCCTAAGCACCAGGCCACTGTCACCAGATGCAGCCAACCACTAGTCGGGGTAAAACTGTTGCACCATTTATTGAAATTATTTTTCTTTATATTTACCAGAAAGTTTTGAACACGTAATTGATTACATGCAATTCTGTCTCAGGTTGGCGGCAAAAGAAGTAAAGATGATGAAAAGTACATTCAGCTAGTGATGGATGCCAATGCGCAATCTCATAAACTTTTTATAATGGACGCCCGACCTAGCGCTAATGCAAAAGCAAACAAAGCCAAAGGAGGCGGGTGAGTCGCAACAACCTTTTTAAATATTTATCACGCAGAATAAATAATCCAGCTTCATTTATATTTTTTACACATTCATTTCTGTCTATAATGATCATTTATTTTTGTTGCAGATATGAATCTGAAGACGCGTATCAAAATGCTGAACTGGTGTTCCTAGACATCCATAATATCCACGTTATGAGGGAGAGTCTGCGAAAACTCAAAGAACTTTGCTTCCCGTCCATTGATCAAGTCAAGTTAGTGATACATTACATTGCTTACCTTAAAATGAAATTATATACAGTGTGAGTGTTATACCTAATAAATACGATCATTTCTAGATGGTTCAGTGGACTGGAAGCGACTTGTTGGCTAAAACATATTAAATGTATAATGGCAGGAGCTGTTAGAATTGTTGATAAGGTTAGTTTGTACAGACTTATTTAATTCAGACCTTAAACGCTCAAAGAAATGAGTAACAAGTAGTTCTCATAGAACAACTTCTGTTGAGATAATCCGTCTTTGGAGCCTACACGGTAAAAAAAATGTTCCATGTATATTTTTCACAGTAAAGGTGATAATCGGTTGCTGGAAGTTTTCCAAGGATATGTTACTTTTCTTTTGACGGAAGAACAAAGCCTTAATTTTAGCATTTGATGTTAATAGTTTTAAAGTATCTGGGATTCAGATAATCAACTAGATTTTCTTCATAGGTGGAGAATCATAAAACATCAGTTTTGGTTCACTGTTCTGACGGTTGGGACCGGACAGCACAACTCACCGCTCTTGCACTTCTCCTACTAGATCCTTACTACCGTACCGTCAAAGGTTTTGAACTTCTCATCGAAAAAGAATGGCTGTCATTCGGCCATAAGTTCCAACAGGTAAATTTATCAATAAATTGCATTTCCGCTTTGCTATTTTCATCTTTGAATTTGTTTTTATAAATATATTAAATATTTTATATGTATTGCAGCGCATGGGTCACGGAGACGAGCGTCACAGTGATGCCGATCGTTCCCCGGTATTCCTGCAATGGGTGGACTGTGTTTGGCAGGTCTCGCAACAATTCCCTACTGCCTTTCAATTTAATGAACGGTTTCTTCTGACAGTCTTAGATCATCTCTACTCTTGCCGTTTCGGTACTTTCCTTTGTAACTCCGAGAAGGAAAGAGTTAAAGCTGGTTAGTTTTTAATTCTATTTTAATCAATTTAAAAAGTTAACATCACCCGATTATTTCAAAAGTGTGAGTTGTCCAATATAATTCTGAGAATTAATGGTTTTTAGAATATACGATTTAATGTCTACAATAACTTGTCGACTAGGTTAATTTTAATCATTATTTTCTGTTTATTCACAGAGCTAAAAACAAAGACAGTATCGCTATGGTCATTCACAAACAGTCGACTTGAACAGTACACCAATCCGCTTTACTATGGAGTGGGCGCATGTGCTGGTGGTGGTCCTCCACCTCAAGCCGTTCTCGTTCCAGTTGCTTCACTTCGTCTCATCCAACCGTGGAGGGCTTTGTATTGCCGATGGAATCCTGCTATGCGTCAACAGGTAAATGATATGTACCATATATTGCAGCAAACAACTCGAAATATTTTCTTTTAAAAGCTCTTAAAGATATGAATTTTATTATAATTTTTTCACTTGTTGCAAAGTAAATTAGATTAATTCTTTATATAATTGTTTTAGTTGTTAGTTAAGATTTACTAATTTTAGAGAGGCTCAGTTGTATTTTAATATTAATATATATTTTTTATATAATTATAAATTGATTAAAATAACATTAATGGTCAGCGGAGTACTTTTAATAACTCGCATTGATTGGATTTTAACTCCTGTTAATCTTTAAAATTCTAGGATCCTATATTGCAACGTACACGTGAACTGCAAGCCCTTCGCCAGCAATTGGTTCTGCGAGCTGAAGAAGCACAGGCAGAGTTTATCGCCAGACAGCGCAACCCGCTCACCACTCCTCCCCGCCTCGCCAGTCCCGCTCACTCATAACTTGTCTCTTCACTTCATTAAAAAATTCAAATTTTTATAACTCTTGACCAAAGTTAATTATCTATCAGCCAATTGCACAGACCTGATGTCACGATCGGGGGATGTTCTCAACGGTGGTAGTGTCTTATTATTACGAGAGACTGACGGTGTTTCTTTCATTACCGTGTGTGTTCATGTTTACTGGTGTAATTATATTTCTTCAGTGAAGAAGATTTGCAGCATCAATAATCAAATGATGAGCAAATTCACATTTTGTAAATAATCTTATTAGTTTATCAAATACAAACTTTATTATTGTCATAGAATATATATTTACTCATCAAATTCAACCTTATCTATCCACAAGAAAATTATAAACGTTACATGTAAGTCGGAAGACGTCACAATTTAAAGAAGTGATAACTTTTGAAGATAAACTTCTTTCCACTCAACTTTGTAAGATATATTTATGTTTGAATCTGGAAAATATTATGTTTGAATTTGAAAAATATTACAGTATGAATTTGTTTTATCAATATGAATACAGAGAATTTATTATATTGAGAAAAATTCCTTGTGCAAATGGTTTAGGATTAAATTGATAAAATTTCAAAACAAGTAGAACTATTTAAGGTTCTCGTTGACTGAGTGTGTCTTTATAAGATTAGGAGTCGTCCATAAATGGATTTCAATACTTAATTTGAATTGTTCAAATTTTGTACATCCGCATAAGTTTTGTCACTGGCGACCCAGGCTTCGCCTTTAGCATCTTCAGGTGTGTACAGACGAACTTGAACTGACACTAGATAAATAAGTGTATCGTGTTTATATGAGAAAGTTACAACCTTTTTACAACATTCAACAATAATCACATTTAATTTTCAAAGACCTACGAAGACTATTTGTTTAAGTAAATATTTCCCCAACTAATTGAACATCATTAAAATTAATCCATGTCACTGTCAATAGCTTTTAACTTTCTGATACATTTATTTGTCATATATACACAGTTCAATTTCATCCGGGCACTTGAACGCCTGAAGATACCAAAAAGCGAATCCCGGTCGGTAGTGACAAAACATGAATGTACAAAATTTGAATGATTCAAATTTAATATTGAAATTCCACCAAGCACCTTCAGTCGATATCTTAAATTATAGTTAAGAAGTTTATTGGCGTTCGCATTTTTTTGGTGTCATCTTTAATTATGTGGTTGGTTACTGGACTCCATTAAAATTTAACTCAGATTTCGACTTTTCCGGATGTAGGACTAGTAAAATGGAAAACTTTGTAGAAAGTCATTTCTGAGCAGCACTAATTAATATCAGATAATCATAATAATAGATGTAGAAAAAAAAGTGTATTGCGATATGTTGAAATGTTACATTGTCACCAAACTCCTCTTGCTTTCTCTCTCATAACCAATCATCATTATATTAGATCCTCCTCTCCTAGCATGAAGTCATATATGGACGACTTTTTACCACTGTTACATAATATATTCCAAAATAATTTTAATTGTTCGTGCTGACCATTGTTTAGTTTTTATATTATAAATGTTTATGTTGAGTTAAATTTGATTGACCTTGTGGATTATGGAACTATTAAACAACATTAGACAGAAAATTAATAAATTTAGTTTGATACGTAGTTGCCACAAAAAAATTGTGCAGCATACATTTTTTCTAGAAACGCCTGTAGATTCTTGACATGACAGACGTACTGCGGTGACAATTAATGCTTAGCAATACATATAACAATGAAAATATAATATATTTTGTTTATCTTTACTGGTGGCAGGAATTTGATGTTTCAGAACTATTATTGGAAGCCATATCGTAAAATAAAATTCAGATTCAAATCGAAGAGCAAATGTTTTAGTAACTTATTGAAAGAAATGTTTTTTTTACTATACGAATCTCTTTTATCACTCAACTACTTTGTTAAATAGTTCTGTGAAACCATCAGTGCTATCATGTTTTAACCTTGTATATTGTATATCTTACTTATCAATATTATTTTATTAGTATATTTAAAAGAAAAAATGAACTATTTTTTTTCAACCCGGACTACCTAACCCTTTTCCTTCTATAAAAAATAAGGCTGTGGCTTATCCTGTATATCGTATCCGGATATGTATATGTCAACTTAATTTGCTGGGAGATGCATTTGAATATAAACAACTTTGAGGGGTTTATATTTTTTGCATCTTTTAAACCGACTATGTGAAAGTGAGAACGAGATATAAAGTCGAGATGAACAAAGAAAGACAAGATACACTGGATATCTTACCAACCATTCTCTAAAATTCACAAATAATGTGTTTTTCTAGACCTTTGCAAGATCACCACTGGCTAGATTTCTAGGCTCGAAAAGCCAACTCTTTATCTCTTTAATGTGGTTGCCCATTATAAGTTTTGCGGTACAGATTGAGAGAATTTTCCATGATTACATAGTTCAGTAATATAAGCAATAAATTATCTGGATTGTTCAACTTTAAGAATAAAATTTCTTCCGCCAAATGACACGTTTGTAAAACAACCAAATAGATCAGAGTACAAATAAAACATTCAACAATATATCGGAAATAGATATTTCGACCATTATTGCCAGCAGACGAAAATAGTGAAGTAACCGTGATCAGCTTCCAAAAGCAAATTAATATGAAATACTGTTGCCGCATGGCAGCAGAGTTGGAATTCTTTAGATGTCTGAATAAAAAGACCATCCGCGAAGAAGATCCAGCAACGCTGTAGAAAGTGATATAGAAAATAAGATGCCAATTCAATCAATAACAATATGCTTACTGAATGTACTAGTCCTTTCCCGTCAAATAGTTTCTAATACCAGGATTTTTTGTTATCCGGACTACCTTCATCCCTAATCAGTCGGGATAGTCAAAGTTCTACTATAATTATACAGCTTTATTAAATGCATCAGTTTGTGATGAGTAAAATTGGTCCTGATCATTTGATAAAATATGTAAAAATTGTGTTTTATTTCTATAAATATAATGATAGACATCAATGCGATGCTTTCGTACGAGTCAACCCGCTCCATATCCAATCGTAAAAACTTACTAGTCAATTACCAAATTTGTCCTTCTTTCTTTACTTTCTCCGAAGACAGGTTGAGTGTCTTATTTACAATTGATTCTTGTTAAAACAAGATCTGTTAATAAATGATTAAAAAATATAAACTCTTTTCAAAAAAATCATTTAATCTTATTAAAAAACAATATTATATACAATTCTAAGCTGCTAAAGGATTGGCGTGTATTGTGACTGATGATATTCGTGTTTCTCCAAGGGGTTTGAAATTTTTTGCATTGACAGGAAGTTTTTCCAATTCATCCACTGCATCAAATCCATCAATCACTCTGAAATCATAAGAAATTTGCATGAAACTTTTGCAGCAGAATACAGAAGATTATATACATATGAATCTTTACATTAGAAAAAGTCATTTAAATAAATATTTTACATAAGCTAACTTACTTTCCAAAGAGAGTATATTTGAGATCAAGATGTGGTTGGGCCGCATATGAAATGAAAAATTGACTAGCATTTGTGTTAGGACCATTGTTTGCCATTGATACCATTCCTCGGGCAGTATGCTGTAAGGAATGAGAAAATATTGTTTTTTTAATAGTTACTAAATGAAGCTAACTAACTCAGTGAAGGGATTTATAAGGTGTCTGCAAACTCTCCAAGGGGAATGGAGATTGTATTAAAATATTGAACATGATTGGATTTCCAAGAGTATTTTTGGAACTTTTGTTTTTAAATTATTTAAAATTATAGAATACATCATTAAATAAGGCTGAAAAATCTCAAATTATTGCAGGTTATTTAGGTTTGAATAATAATCGCCAATTCTTCTGACCTTTAATTCTTCTTTGAATTCATCTTGAAACTTCTTGCCCCAAATGGAGTTCCCTCCTTTGCCAGTTCCTGTAGGGTCTCCCGTTTGAACAATAAATCCCTAAGATAAGATGAAGTTATTAGATGATTGACAATATTCCACGAAAATAGTACAGATCCTCATCTATGGTCGGTGCCTTCATGTGACGACATAGACTAAACTTCAAAAACCACAGATAGTTAAAGATAAAAGTAGTGAATAATAATTACAGACAAGCTCTTCTGTGTGTTGTTACTTACTAGTCTATGTTTATTACCACTTGATTGGCTTTGTTTCTATCATTATTCTACGTGAGTTTTATCTGTTTATAAATATAAGAAACTGTTTGATATATGGCGTTACGAGTAGTGGTGCTTTTGGGAGAATCATAAGAAGCCGAGCGATTTCAAACTTATCATTTGAAAAACTACTTAGAAAATGTTTATCACCAATGAACGATTGGTAGACAAGAAACACAATAATTTATCACTACTTATAGGCTCACCTTAATGTTTCGATGAAAAAGACTTCCATTGTAATAATCACTGGCACACAAGGCAAGAAAATTTTCACAAGCTTTTGGACATTCTTCACAGAACAGTTCAATTTTTATGTCACCTACATCTGTGTGTAATGTTACTGACATTATTATTGTCACTTTGATATTTCCTACACTGTAATGTTGTTTAAATTCCCAAGATAAGGTTTAATTTGAAAAACAATTGATTCTTTTTTAATCTGCAAAATATTAAACGTCAAACGTTATTTACAAAATTGCTTTGACTATAGACAATTAAAAATGCTGCAATACTAAATTAATATACCATAAACAATATTCCTATTATTTAGCGCCCGATTAGAAGTCTGCACGGGCCGAAATTTTACAAAATTACCCGACCCGAGCCCGAAAGACTCAGGCCCGAATCAGCCCGGGCCCGAGTCTAATACCACAATTGTTACCCGAACCCGACCTGAAGCCCGGATTTATACTCAACAGACCGAACAAAACCCGTTTTTTACAAATTTACAACAATTTACGATTCTCTATAGAATTGGTAATAATTAAAACCATCATGGCTGACTTATGACACAAAAATAGTCTGAAATATTTTTCTGAAGAATAAATTCCTTACCCGTGCCCGGCCCGAGCCCGAATCTCAATTGCGCTTACTTGTCCGAACCCGGCCCGCAGGCCGGGCCCATGCAGACCTCTACGCCCGATATTTGGCGTAATAATATGATAAATTAACGTTATCAGTCTAAAATTTATAAACAAAAAGTTTTCAAGTGCTGCAGATTCTAAAATTAGTAAAACAAATAAAGTCTAAATATTTTTTTGCTTCAATTTATTATAAAAAAACTGGTCCTGTGTTTTGGACATGATGTTAAATCTTGACATAATGAACAACAACTTTGTGCCAAATACACAAGGCAGGCAATAAGCAATAATGGTTGTCCTAAGTATGATGAAATTTTTCGTTCTAGTTAAAAAAAGTCAAAAACATTAATTCTCCTTGATATGGAAAAAAATCATTTAATTATTTTACATGCAAATTAATTGATGAAGTTCCTTTTTAACAATTTAAGATTAATGAGATAATTCATATTTTTATTTTTTTAAATTTTAATGATACCAAAGAGAGTTTCGTTTTTTATTCATTTTTAAATTATATTTTATTTGAAAGATACCAATTTTAAATACACTTAAAATAATATAATATCTTATTGTATTATACTATAATCCAATAGTTATCTGATCAGCGTTGGCGCAAGGTTATTTGGCGCCTTAGGCAACGTTTTTTCTGAAATAATGAAAAAAAAATCCGGAATTATTAGAAATATTTTTTATGTTCATGTCCGCTCTCAATGTGGAGCATAAAGCTTCCTAATTGAGGTATCTCAACAGAAGTTATTCTATGTGAACTTTTTGTTCTTCAGTCGCTCAACTTTTCTTTTTCGAATCATATATAATACGATACATAATTACAACGAACAAATACAAACGTTAAAATAAAATAAAACGTAGTATTTTTTATTATTAAAGCATATAAAAATAATTTTAGTACTCCTCTCTAGTTTTAGTAAATGAAAATGAACAAATAAGACAATTTTCTGTTACACCACGTCGCCAGAAATTTGCAGGGGTAAAATGATCACTCTATTTTATTGGAGATATCAATTGGTGAGATGATCGTGTGGTGAATTGATGATGAGAATAAAAAAGAACAACCACTTAAAATGTGTACTTCCTTAACTTTATTTTGCTATCACACATATTTTATAATAGATATAATAATATGATACATAAGTAAATGTTCAACAATCGTTATATAGGTATATATAAAAAAAACACATGTACATAATATTGAATTATTACAAGTAAATTATTGTTCAATTGCAACTTTCATTAATATTTATTACAAGATGCATATTCCATTATTTCTGAATAAGATTTTTTAGGGACAGAAAAACTATTTTAAAACTTATGACAATATTATTGAATAAGTTGAATAACTGACGCAAATGGACCTGTTGATTGTGTTAAAAAAAATATATCAATTAAACCATTTTTATGACGCATGTTTAAATAAGAATTAAAAATATGTGTTTGCAATTTTAAATTTGCAGTTTATTTACGAATAAAAATCAACATGTTGCTTATATGTAAATGGAAACCAAAACATTTTATAAATTAAGATATTAAATCAAACTTTTATAAAATATTGGACTAGATAAATTGGATTAATATTTGATATTATTGTAACGTATATATTGGCCTTTTATTTGCCTTGAATCCAGAAGGTGGGGAAATGCGTATTATATTATCCACATATTTCTGTTGGTGAAAATATATTGTATTATTTTTTTTATAGTAATAGTTAAAGATTTGAAACAATTCAAAATAAAATAAATAAACCTTGATTTATAAGACTGGCCAAGTACATAGCCTAGAAAATTTGCTTTCTCATAAGATAATGGTAATCTAAAAATTGAATCACAACACATATTTTATCACAGAAAAAGAATAGGTAAAAATGTGTATTAATTTTTAATGGCGTAACAAACTTGTTTATGAAAACAATCAACATAACAAACACAAACTAGAAGCTTAAAGCTGGCATAAATTTTATTTTGACGGATGGTTTTTGTAACGTATCCGTTAATAAACATATTAATTGAATCCAACATTTGTATAAACAAATTATTTAACCCTAACAATAAAATACAGATTATTTTTAAAATTAGTTTGAGCTAAGTTTATTTTACCTTCGAAAATCAACATTATTTAATTCTCTTACAAACTAAATGAGCTATTTAACAACACAATAATATTATGTATAACTTTACATGTTTTCTGCAGTGGAAATGAAGAAATCTGAAAACATTATAGACAAAGTGTTTTTACATATGAACGAATTTGGTGAAATCACAATCTTTCTAGCCATATATTCAATATTGTATGTACAATAATATTAGGCGCTAAGAAAAATACTGCGACTTCATCCAATATCTAAGGTTTGTTAAGACTTATTTAGAATAATTCCTATGCAGTCAAATCTCGTTTTTTTATGTAATATTAGCTTACTTAACACACCGTCGATTGTAAGAGTAACCGTATTCACGATCAATAACCAAAATTTTTCAGTAAAGGAAAATCATTAAATATTAAACAGTATCTTATAAAATTATAAATGATGATCTGTATGAATTATGAAAAATGTTTTTATCTATAATTTTTCTCAAATAGGCAAACTTTACAAAATGTAACCGGTTCTATAACTAATTGATGTTAGCATATTATAGTTAATATTCAGTTAAATCTGATCGAGTGGAAAATTGGCAGGTGAATGTAGATTTAAAATGATTGTATACATTGTGTGCTGTTTATTTATTACTCTTTCACAAGTGTACGTGTCTGAATAAGGAAATCATATGCAGAAAATAAAATATAGCGTTGGACTTTTGCACACACTTCAATAACATAACATTGATCTGAATGGTGGTAAAAGATGCAGTCAAAATTAAAAGGTCATGTACGTATTCAATAGGTAAAATACAAGGTACAAACTACCCTGAGTGATATTTCATACTCCCTGCAAATTCTACATCAGACAGTCTCATTTTGGTATATTTCAAAAGGATTGTATTTACATAACGTCAAGACTAGTTCGATTGGCACTGAGAATTTAATTTTTTTATCTAACTGACTGAAATCATGGGATTAATTTTGTTTTAGTTTATCTTACATGTAACGAGAAATATGGCACTAGTGTATTGGATTATAGAATATATGCTTATGATTGAAATGTCCGTAGATAGATTCGATATCATGACTTCAATCTAGTACATTGAGCGTAAAAAGAATGAAATTCGCCATGGCAATCAATACTCCTATATTATATTAAATGTTACTAAAATTACATAACAAGCTGATATGTTTTCAAACATCGAGTCTACTTTTAGGATACACATCTAAAATGAACAAGAAAGTAAGTATGTTTAATAAATACAATTAGATAATCGATCCTTTATCTAGAAAAGTATCTAACTCGCTAAAATTTCATAAGTGTCTCTCTTGATTCATTTAATGACCGGGTTAGGGTAAAAATGAAATTGCAAACAGTGGCAATATAAATTAGTACGATCTTTACCCTCTCAATATATTTTTTCGTAAAA
Source organism: Himalopsyche tibetana (assembly GCA_030503985.1). Taxonomy (NCBI): domain Eukaryota; kingdom Metazoa; phylum Arthropoda; class Insecta; order Trichoptera; family Rhyacophilidae; genus Himalopsyche; species Himalopsyche tibetana. Next base: position 35,654,265 of record JAPJYX010000014.1, on the reverse strand, counting down.
CATATTAAGCGAGACAAACTATCTCATTGAAGAATTTGACAGAAGAAATCCAATTTCAAGCTAAATTGACAAAGTGACCAAAGAATAATTAATGACAAATGCGCAAAAAAATATTCACAGTGAATACAATTTTACTATATTACTCAACTTTGCATGAAGAGAATAACAGGATTGGTGTTCATAGGTGAGTTCATAACAGATCTAAATAAAACATTCGTATCAAAGGCCTGAAGTAATTATAAAAAGCTTTCCCGCTACTTTTATCTGAGAATAAATAATGGTTAGTCAATAATAATTTTGGAAACGTTATGAAACTTAATCAACAATTTAAATTATAAATTATAAAAGTTATTTACTATGCAGGTATAACATAAAATCTTAAATGTTTGAAAAATCAATGATACTGAGAAAGAAAAAGTTAAACTCGCTGAAATTTGGTTTTTTGATTGTAGAGGAGTAATATACAATTTACGGCTAGTATTTATCTTTTAATTACGACAGCCTACTTATTTAGTTAAGAAAATGAGATTGTCAATTGTATATTGCATTAGCAATAAGTAAAAAGAAAAATAAACAAAAAGGACTAATTAATTAAGTGATGTGTAATGGGAGTCACAATTGAATTTATGATGTATAAAGAAAGAAAAATACATGTAATTAATATATGGGATAGAGTGAAAAAAATTAAGTGCATGATTAATTCAATTGATTTCAAAGCGGTCAATAGTATCAAAATACACTTATTTTAAAAATGTCTGAGGTAGAGAACATTATATCATAATATAAAGTCAGATTTCAAAATAAATAGATAATTTATATCAGAAATTTCTCCGATATGACAAAGTTTTAGCGGGTACAAATGACAAAAAATAATTGAAGATCTTCGTAAAAACTTGTATATTTCATAATATTATAAAATACAAGATTTTATTTGCGTAGGATTAAATTACTATTACACGTTTCACACAAACAAAGAGTAACAATTATTTATCTAATTACAAATAACGACCTAACATTGAATTTTTCTAAAAATAAAATTAAAATGTCCATAAGAGTGGGTTTTAGGCTTCTTTTTAAAGACTCGTTAACTAAGTATATTTTTACATTTATAAAATCTACAAGGCAACAATTTAGTGATGTTATTTAACATGAATACACAATAGATTTTATATTGTAGCTTGTATTGCCATGGCAAATTTAATTTTTTATTATTTAACAATTTTTTTTAACTATCTCGCAATAGACAACAACTATAATTGACGATATAATAATACTTCTCGACCATTTATTTACATCCTATTATAGCTTGCAATGGACATACCTACCGAACATATTTTAATGCTTCAGAAATTTCTAAAGGAGATTTTACAACTATGTATAAAATAAATATTCTTCACGAAGTGTATCACGAAGGAATCAGTTTGAATCGAGTTAGCTTTACCTGTTCTAAGAAAAATGGAACTGTCAATCTCGGCTTCACGTCACGGTTTTATCCGTTTTATAGTCAGAACTGTAACATAAAGCTGAAATAGCTGTTCATCTTATAATGCTTGTAGAACTAAATACACTGAACTAATTGAACATAAGAGATCTTGATTAAAGAGCCGGGTTGTGATTTGCTATAAATTCAATTCAAATCAATAGGAAAGATTAGTCGGTACCTGAACAATATTACATCGAAAAATCATTTTTGTATTATGAATCTGAGTTAGAAATAATCTCACTTTGACTTCAGTCACTTTCAAGTCACTCTGTTAAAACTTATCCTGGCGTGGTGTCATGGCACGTTTATATTTTTTTGGAGGAATAACTGAGACTGATAATTAAATATTGTTGATATTATGTAAAAATTTGATTTACCTGTTTATATTCTGCTAGTATAATTTTATATAACATAGTTTGCTGTTAGATATGGGTAGTTTCGATGAGAACTGATTTTTATTGTGTTCACTTATAATTATTATAAGTAGTATAATATTATTATCCATTAGCTTTATAATTTTTTACACACTAACAATAATGTTTTTAGTTCTTTCTTGATAAATAATTTTATAATGAACAGTAACAAAATCTTTAAATATATTTGGCACATAAATAAACAATATATTATATATTCTTTGCAATAATTAAGTGTAAGTATTTACATTTCACAATTTCCCAATGGTTTTGTATTTAAATGAATTTATAAAAAAAGCATATTGAGGCTATAATAGCAAAGAAAACTATTTTCTGTTTGTAGGTAGTTCAGCTTTTAATTAAACTTCCTCATTAAGTTATACGAAACTCTTATTAATTTATAATGTAAATGTGTTATCAGATAAATACATATTTTTTCGGTGTCTCAGTGTTAACAGATAAAATCTTTTTTCTTATTGATATTATTGATATCATGAAACGTTTGTTGTTGTATGTGTTCAACAGCATACATAGTTATGGTAATTCTTATGACAAAATACAAAATGACTTAATGTATGTAATTTTTGTATTTTCAAAATATTTATGACAAATAAATTACGAAATCAATTTTAAAATTAAATTTGAGACATATTTAGGAGTTTCTCATAACTGACACTACTCAATTTTAAGTATTTTCCTCGCATTCATCACATTTCCTCACTAATCTCTAGCTCATACGCAATTTTTCAAAAATATTTCTTTCAGAATTGCTGAAATGACCGTCGATGACATAATCACTGACAGAAGAAGTTGTGATATTTTACAAACTGTGAAAGCATAGTGTGGAAACGAAAATTCTTTATTTTCAATAAAAAAATTATTTAGCTGGTTTTGTGACAAAATATTTTTTGGATCCCCTTTGATACAGATAATAAGATAATTTTAAGCCCCCTCCCCATAAGGTGTGTCATTATATTTACGGACAGCCCATCGCAGTAAAATGTTTTTCATAAAATGAATGCCACGATTGTATTATTGATTCGTTCCTTTTTAGATTCATCTAAATATCATTTTTTGTTTTCATAATTTAGTAATGAAATATTTACAAATGTTTTTTTAACTGAATCTATACCATTTTTTACATCTGCTTAATTTACAATTTTTTTTTGTCGTTAATAATTTCGTTGAAGAAAAAAACAATGTTTATTCACATCTTGGGTCAATTTTTGACCTGCTAATATAATTTTTGCTACCCACCAAATTATAGTCCAAATATATTTTATATTATTCTATTGCGTTTGTTTGTTTGTCTCTTGCAATAGTTTTATTAAGTGCAACTAGTATATTATATCACTCTTATGCGTCATCACCTATACAGCCTCCGCCGCGATTTCAGATGTGCTCATCTTGGATGTCTGTCGGAAAAAAATAACAGATTATGATGTAGGAATTGTTACATGCAATCATCGGTATAAAAAATTATCAACTGTTACCCTTTGTCAAGCGTATTAATTCAAACACAATAGGAGCCCAAATAATATTATCTCAGCATTGCAGAATCTTAGTTTTGTTGAATTTAGTAAAATCTAAAACAAAAAAATTAAGTTAATTTATTTATAGAACTGTTGCAACAGTTTGATCAAATTGACTAACCTAACCTGATTTTGTCAAAATTCGAGAAAAATAATTATTAAAATAGAATTAACGAAATTATAGATTTTAATGACATTGTCAATCTGAATATTTATTTACAGCTTAAATACATCGATCATTATGTCTCATTCACAATCTGAACATGACGCACGAGATTTGGCCAGGCGGTCCGACGAGTGATTTGAGTGAGGAATGGGAATCGTTTCTATTTCCTTAGCCGAGAGAATACCTCACCACTTCTAGCAACTTCTCGTTCATGTTTGTGGCGAGTCTGAACAGACTTTTGACGAGTGTTGTTGAATCTAATGAAACACACATACAAATGAACTGAACCTCTGAAATACTTGCTTGTGTTTACGCTTACTAAGTCAATATTATTGTTTGAATGAGGACGCTTGGTGGCGTATTTGGTTGTTGTAAATAAGGCTTTCGGTATGCTGTATTAGATCTGTCAATATGTATAATGGATTGTGTAAGTAAGCATCCATTTTCACGATCAGAAAAAACAATGAAAAATTACAATAAAAGTAAGTTTATAAAAGCAATTTATTTTGAGTATTAATTGATAACTGCAAAATTATTTTTATGATCCCATAGTAAGTGTTCAAATAAAATAAAACCAAAATACAGTTACAAGTATATAAGAGCTGTTTTAAAATAAAAACTAATAATCTAAAACGATTTTATTATAATTTATAAAGCTGTCATCTTAATAGCGATGACATTTGAAGTGTCTAGTGAAATGGCTCCTACTTTTGTAATCAAACGTTTGACAATGGTACATTTACTGCAATGAAATACTCCCAAATTTATTGTAAAGAAAATATCGAGTTATACATTAAAAATATTGGGGAAGCGATTTAAATAATAATACAGAGACAAAAAAAGATATAGAGGAAGATTAAACACTAAGAAGAAAGAAGAACATCTAGAATGAAATTAATAAAAAAATGGAGCATAGGTTCCGCACACAATTTAAACATTGACTAAGACAGTTATATGAAATCATGCACCTAAATCTCGTTATAACCTACTTCCATATCAATTTCATAGAGTCTCATATTTGAGCACTGTCATAAAGTTTTTTTTTGTAGAAATTTTTGTTATTCATTATATAGAAAATAGTTGATTAATGATCCATGATGATTAAATTTGATATAATAAAAGCAGTATAAAGCATTTCACAAAATACAAACACAAATAATAGCTGATTGTAAAGGGATTGCAAATGAGTAAGAATCTATGAAATGGTTATATGAAACTAAACACTTCATTCATTCTGTGAGCAAATATTTTTTTCCTATGTTTCATTATGACTTATCAATATATTTTTCTTGTCGCAAGAAAGTGTTTTTCTATAAATTAATTTATTTTCCAATTCACATTATCTCTTATATATATTTATACAAATATATGGGTGCATTCTAGAACCTAGAGTGATATTTTAAAATGATCATGTTGGTATTTCTGTTTGAAATTAAAGCATTTCTCACTGCTTTAAAATAAATACAGACATGCAATGTCAATTGAAAGTGTATTGCATAAAAAAAATGATTCAAAAAGTCTTTTACACAAATAATAATGATTTTATCAATTGAATATTCTCTAATAATTTTTAAATGTTATTTCTTAGTGTTACTAATTTTCCTTTTGTGGATTTACAAGAAATGCACTCTAAGCAGACAAAAGGGCGACATATTGTTGTAATGTGGAATGTTGTGAACGTACTTAATTTGACGAACATCAGAACAAAATTGTAATCATGTTTCCTGTCTAATGTGAACATTTAGGTTACAAAAGCACACATGCATATTATGATATGATTACTTAGTTGGATACTGTAGTTTTTAGAACTGATATAATATAATTATGCTTTAATAATATATTTTTTAAATAGTTTATTGTCTTCATAAAAACAACATTTGATTATTTGTGCAAAATTGCCTTTAACATTATCTAAATTATGATGTGATTTGAACAAACTGTTTACTGCATGTGGTGGATAAAGCACCAGTGACATGGCCTCACTCATCTCAACTAAAATGCCTTATTTTATTTTGAATAATATGTAAAATACCACCATCATCCAATCTTTAAAAAAAATATTTTCAGTTTTGACATTCATTCACAGTAAATTAAATGTGAAAACTGTTAAATTGATAACTTTTCATTCACCCTTAATGGAACATTACAGATTGTCTACATATGATTGACTTTTATAATTACTCTATAGTTGAAAAAAGTGAATGTTTCTATGAAATATGGCCACAGTAGTTTATGCGAATAAAACATAATTATTGTTAACTGATATGTATTATTTTAAACTTCAGTGGTAATATCTGCAATGGTATCGGATTGTTGAATGATATTTAAGCTATTATAATTACTTTTCTTACAAATATACTGATGTGAGTTAACAAGCAGAAGGTGAAAGAATATAATTTAAGGAAAGGGTAACTGAAGCAAATTATTATAAAGCGAGGGGGTTTTCTTGCACGGCAGGGTTACACACATAGACATCAATCATTCCAGACAACATTTTGGAACAAAATAAATTTGGGAGTTCTGAAACCCGTTTTAGGTAGCTATTTAAATACAACAAAACGGAAACACATCCCGATAATTCCTATCATCGTGTCAATCTGTCATTTTTTCATCTTATAAACAGCAAACAAAGGATACAATTGGGAGGAAATAGTTGTAACGAGATTTGACTGCATTGTTTCAATAAAATGGCATTTTGCTACGGAATATAATTATAAAATATTAAAAAGTATAATTTGTAATTGAAATCTTATTTCAATGCATTCCATCTGTAATAATAAAATATAAAAATACTGGAATTGGAAATAATAATTATTAGATACATATATTTACTGTGTACTAACCTGAGTTAGATATTTGTGATTCTGAAACAATATCAAAGGTTTTAGTAATCTTAACATGAAGTACATTTTTATTAGAAAAAGCCATAAACAATTGATCAAACTAAAATATATCTGTCAGACTGTCTTTTTTATATTCATGACAGAATAGTATATTAAATATTATGAGGTATGTATAGTGTTGGGATTTCCCTAAAATGTTTTTGTCTTTCTATTTCATTATCAAAATTGGTGATAAAATCAACCATCAAGAAATGCATAAGTGCATTTTTTTTTTTGGAAAAGTGCCGAGTTAACATGATGTGATTTCAATAAAAAATGTTTTTTATGAAATCCTCAGCAATGTTTCCTGTCACTCGTTGGAATGTGTTCTGATATATCAACAAAAATTGATTTCCAACGATTGTAAATTCTGACAAAAGAAGTCTGAAATCACTGTTTGTCTATTGTGGCTATTAGATTTCCATTAGATACCCGATGCCAACTAAACTATAAAAATGTAATCAGACAGTTTATGCCCCTCAAAGATGAAAAATATCATTAAAAATAGTCTTAGTAATAGTAAAAGTTTTTGAATGTAAAAAAAAACTACAAATATTTTTGGGATAGAGAAAGTAATTTGATTATTTAAAATTTTGAATCATACCACTAGGGACAAATCATATTTTCTTATAAGCTAAAAGGTTTGATTCATAGTAAACAAATAATAAAGTTAGTTAACAAAATCACACTAATAATATACATAAACACTACAGAAAAAAATCTCTTAAAAATACACCTATCTATAACGACAATAAATTATAAATATCTTTCGGCCAATATTGCAGTAAAATTCTATTTTATCTATATTCATAAATATTATTTTAACGAAGACATCAATTAATTCAATCCTATTTTTGAGACGAAAAATAAATCTGCAATAAAGAAATTGAAATCAATCAACACATATTGAAATTTTTAAAGAATAATACAATCATTTGTACTAATTTCACTTTTATTTTATATGATCAGGATCCGGCTCGCGCATTATCATTATCTCATGATGAGCATTATCATCTGTTGATAATGCTCATCATAAGCGAAGTCGGTCTTGATCATATCAAATAAAAGTGGAACTGTATAAATGAGTGTTTTTATTTTTTAATATAATGCCTTTCCACCAAGGCAGTGAATGCATTAAAAGCGTTGAACTTATTGAAATATTAGTAACGTTTTTTTATAAAAAAATATTTCATCATAAAAGAAAAAGCAAACTTTTGTGCGATGCCCACCGATATTGGAAATGATTTATTAATAATTTCACAGGTCAAGAAGAACATGATAGTCATACATCTTTTGTATGTTTTTGAATATTATAGTTGAAATATAAAAAATAAATCTGTAAAAAGGAATTTGACCTAATGTCTTAAGATTGAGAATTTAAATGAACCCAGATAAAAAAGGATATGTCTATAAAAGAGAGTTGACAATAAAATTGGATAGTAAGTCAAGTAATGTTAAAGAAGATTAAAAAGAAATATATTTTTTTTTATTTATGAAAATATTTCTCTTCTACCTACACAGATTTAAATCAAAAGGCTAAAAATATACATTCTCTTTAAAAAAAAAATACATGGATTCGTGCAAGAAGTATTCTTCATTTATTTTTAATTATTACCTATAATGTACTTAAGATATATTTACTTTAACTTAATAGTTAGTGTTTTATTCTCACATTTTAGAATATAATTTAAGGTGGGTCATAGGTACATGGGGTTTAATTCATTGATAGTTTTATTTATAGGAGTTTTTAACAAGTTTAATTAATTTTTAATCTAAATTCCTTTACAATAAAATTACTTGTGTGTTCATAAAATCCACAGAAAGTGCTTTCAACATTTGTGCCCTAATATTCTAATAATCAGACTTAATTAGTCTTGAAAATAACGATGTGAACAATAATTTATAAAAAAGAGGAATTCGTTACGTCAATGAGAGCGTGGTCTATTTATGTAGAGGATAATGGAAAATGAAATGGTGAATGGAGAGCTGGGTATATTTTCAAGTAAAAAGCCACTGTCTATGATGCTGATAAAAAATCACATCTAGCTTTCATGAACAATTTCGAACGTAAAATATTATTCAAGTTAGGGTTTTCATTCAATAAGTTGTGTAAATGCAAAAAAAAAAATTTAACCATAGCTTTCATACAGAATGGTTAAGATTACATTTTTTGTTATATTTTTGTGGTTTTTATTAAAACAGTAGATTTGCCTGCATTTTATAACTTTTCTCCGACGTATTGATTTACCAAAATTTGGTTAGTTTCAGAGCACAAGCATAAAACAACCCTTTTAAATAATTGTAAAAGCAATATTTTACAAATGTGCTCTAAAATATAGTCCTCAATTTGGAAATTGAATTTCATTTTCAGTATATATCGTGATAAAATCGTATATATCGCTATAGGTAACAATAAACACATAAATAAATACAATGTGTTTATAATGCTTTTCCTGTTGCCTAATTGAATGCTAGATATTTATACGAAAAACAAGAACTCGTATCATGTTAAACGTTCTGTCAAATCTCTTGTTTTCAAAAGAATAACATAGATGGCATAAACCAGTATTTTTAAAATATATTAATGTTTTATTTTTTAATTCAATATGTATTGTAAAATTTTGGTTTGTCATATACATAAATAAATACATATATTTATATCAATTATAATACAAATTTGAATTGTGAATACCGACATAACGTTGAACTATAGTATCGTGAAAATTAGCACTAAGAATTTAGCATTAGTTTTGTTATTTCATGAATATTAAACATTATATTATGAAGGATTATTGACGTTGGTTTTTTAATTGATTTTCTTTGTAGTTGCCAGTCATAATTCTAGGATTAATATTAGATCATAACAAATCTACGTTTTCTCAACACGAGATATAAAAAAATGGGTTTTAAACACCGATTGTCTGAGTATATTAATAATAGGATTTACTAAATATTTTTTTTGTTCATTATTAACAATAGCCACATAAAAACATTTAATATCAACATGCAACAACGATTATTTGGTTGGGATTTTAATGGGTATTTATCATAATATGCATTATTAATTATTGAAGTGTTTCTTATTGAAAAGTAAATAAAAAATGTGTGTATTTATGAATATAATATTTGTTTTATGTTATTGTTTATTGGCGGTTTATTTTGATAGAATTTTTGTGTATCAATCATCCAAAAATAAGAAAAATATACATATGTACAGTGGAACCCCGATCTTTCATTGGTCAAAGACCCTTCCAAAAAAACGTTTGATTCGTGAAAGTCCAGAAACCCCATAAATAATAAGAAGCCTGCGTTTTATAAATTTGTATAAAAACTTGTTTTATTGATTATGAAGAATTTTCAATGCTTCTGCAAATGTTGGAACCGTTCATTATTAAACATCATTCACCATCTTCTTCTTCACTGGGATCATTGATGGAATTATATTAATATTTGTGTTGAGACATCAATAGTGGCCGAGTGGAGTTGTCCCTACTTCCAAGTGGGATGACAAATGTTTGTCAAGAATGATAGATCGGGGAACGATGAATGCCGGTTTTTTAAATATTGCTCTTAGGAGTGTTTGGCCGGGACTATACAAAATGAACGATATAAAAAAAAAAATAATGATAAATTAACGGCATGAGTTTTTAATTCACTTACATATTTATCGACTGTCATATTAAAGTGTGGATTTGTTATTCGATTCTGAGTATTTTGTTGGTTTTGTAAGGTGCTTGTCTATAATTATCGTCGTAGGCTGCGCCGCGTACAGTGTGACGTCATATGAAACCGACGAAAGCTTACTATTAAAACGAACTAGTGTGGTCTCGTTATCATATATGCAGTGTCTAGATGGTAAACGCCACATCTATAGTTATTTTGTAGCACTGCAACATCTGTATGTCGTGACGTTTTTCCGAAAATGGACAATTTTGATTTTGGTTCATTGTTTTCCCGAAAATGTATGAGGTGACAGTTTATTTGTTTGTTAGTGGTATTATTTCTTTTTATTTTTCTTAAGAAACTTGATATGGGTGATTGAATATTTAGAAAATTATTGAAGAGTTACCTAATAATAAATATATTATTAATGTACTTAAGGAAATAAGTGTTTGATATTTTTCATAGAATTTAAGTAATAAGATAATTAGTTATATTACTATAAGATTCCTTGTGCGTATTTTTCGATTTTAAACATAAATAAGATAATAAAAAAGTGGTGATGTCAAAGCCATCGAACAAAACAAAAAAAAACTGAAGACGTCGCATATTGCAGTATACTTAGGATAACTTTTAGTTTATTTTTGTTTTTAATATAAGTCAAAATGTCGGCCGGTCAAAATACGTTGGTTGCTTAAATCCACATTTTAATTTTAAATTCAACATGCTTTATTTTTATATTTCACGTCAAGCCTATCTAGGGAAATTTAAAATGATAAATCAGACATATTATACTTTAGTCGTAGGTGTCTATAACAACATACATTTTAGGTAATTGAATTTTACACAAATATATCACTCTAATGGTGAGTCTTAATTTTTTCAACAGCCCTGGGTTTAGGTACTACCAATATTATTTTTAGACATTCACGACAACATCAATAATTATTTTCAAATCAGGTAATATTGCGCAGTATAACAATCTTTGCGATGGGATTTTCAAATCACTATGGCAATACTGGCATCAAAAAAACTATTTTCATGCATCTTTTATTCTTTTATTATTATATGTACACGCTTTCTTTATTTACATCTGTTTTTTATAACATCTAAGACATTAAAAAATATTATGTATATTTTTCGAACAATTACCTAATACCATCGATAGGCCGCATTCGTTTATAATGTATAAAGTATATTATAACAAAGTGACATAACTTATGCCATCTGTTACATAGATTATAATTTTTTAATTTGTTTTTCTGCTTACACAATTCAATTCACACTTTCATGTCCATGAAGAATTGGATAAGTCGTGTCAGTGTTGATAGATATTTTTTAAGTTTATTTCTTCAGATTAATGATTATTATTTTTGTTTTTTAATTTATCGAAATAGCTATTCATTCTCAAATATATGCATATATAATACATATTATATAGAATGAATGTGAACGCCCTGACAATTGAACTAGTACGTAAATGGGATGGATGGGGAGAGGATCAAAGATTTACACGACACTATTAGATCAAAATTTAACTGTTTTATTCAACTGTGACAGAAAAATAAAAGTTAACTGGGACTTATTAGTAGTCAAAGAATTATTCCTTTAACACACGAATGGATTCTTTTTAAACATGAATATCTACTTTTATTACTAAGAGAAACACAAATCTACAAATTAAAACAACAAGACTGTTTCTAAGTAATGATAAATCTAGTTATAGTTTTAAATCTATTTCATAGAAATGCTGATAATAACTACTTAAATTACACGTATCTTTTCTCTTGTGTACATATTAATGCATATTAAAGTACTTACTGAATGTTATTTAATTATGAAAAATTGTAAATAAAAACGAATTGTTTTGAGATGGTATAAATTAAAAAGTAACCATTTTAAAGATAGCTTTCAGAGAAATCGGCGTCAGAGTGACTGGCGCAACTAGCCCGACTGGACCTGGCGGCCAGCGACATGGCTCCTGTCACGATAGACTCCAGCTCAGAGGTCAGTGTGGCATAGTCGGAGGTGAGCGTAGCGTAATCGGATGTGAGCGTGGGCAAGTCGGCTGCCACAATGTTCTTGTTACCTGTGGCGGGCAGCGTAGTGTGAGCAGAAACTGTCGTCTGTCCCGGCACCACCACTGTGATGCTGCCCCCTCCCGGCCTCTGTCCGTCTCGCTCTGCTATTTTCTGTTTCAAAGTGCGAATCTTTTCTTCTTTCTATAAAAGTCATATTTATTTCTCAATAACATTATTGTTTATAGAAAAACCGTAAAAACAATTATTGCGCTTTTTAAAGAACATCTTACAGCTATCAGTTTAAAACCATCAAAACGTGGAGCTACTGTACATGGGGTATGTCGACATATATGTTATTCTTTCCGTAATGCTTAATAAAAATTACTTTAGTACGTACTTTGATGGAAGAACAATTAATGTAGTTTAATAATGATTCAATAATAAAAATAGGGTTTGGTTATTCAGTGGCGGTTCGTGACCTAAAATCTTGGGTGGGCTAGAGAAAAGTTTAGCATTGTATACTATTTAAAAAATTGTGCATGTTTCCACTGTATATTATAAATTAATCTACAAGCAAATTAACAAATATTACGACACTACTGCAAAGCATAAATTATTATATAATAAAATCAAAGCTAATGTAAGTATGAAATATTAGAATAGTAAAAAATTAACCTCAAATTCATCTCCTTCAAATGAAGTGAACTACCGTGTTTTGTTTCATACAATTCAACTTGTCTCTGAATACAATGAACTCTGACGTTTACTTATTAACGAACAGAGATTGGTAGAAGTGATTTTTTATGTATGGGGGGCTAATTTGGATAAGCCCGTGTGACGTATTGACTGCAGGTTGTATACCAAGGCGCAATCGTGTACGATTAGATGACATTTTTATGGTCAGTGGTTATAAAATAAATACGTGTTCTAATCGTGCTTGATTGCGCCCCAGTGTAAACAGATTTTGCAAAAAAGCATTCATTTTACCTCGGACTAATTTGAAAATAGTCCGAGCCAAGTATTGCCAGACTGGCGTCACGTTGCCTGTTCTGTATGAATTATGTATAGAGGAGCTATTGCTTCTAGTATATTATTTATGCCATTGCTTTTTTTATGCCAGTTCGGCTTAAAATCGTAATACAAAACACAACCGAGAATATTATTGTACGTAGACATAGATAGCATTGTCTTATATTGATAGAGGAAAATCAAAACAAATATATTGTATAGATTTGGGAAAGGTTAGTTACGTTTAGAAATGTATTTATTTTGTTTAGCGGCCGAAGTGCTGTTTATTTTTATTCAGTCATCTAATGTTTTTTTTTCGACACATTTTGGGTGAAAATGTAGGTCGGGCTAAGCCCACCTAGCCCAGTACGTAGAACCGCCATTGTGGTTATTATAGATGAAGTTTATTTTGGCTCGTATTAAACCGGTCTGAATTTTAATACAGTTTCGGTCAGAATTTATATTAAATGGTCATAATATGTTGGTCATTGTACAGAGGGTAGAATAAATAATTAATGGTCAGAATTGATATAAAATAGTCATAATTTAAATGAAATAAAAAAAGACCTAACCTTACCTAACCTAACCTTACCAAAATGGTTATGAAATCTGACCGTATAATATTTTTATTCTGACCAAAATTGAATTTTATTCAGACCAAAAATTTATTTGAATTCTGACCAAAAATTGATTTATACTCTGACCATTTATTTTGTTCCCCTTTATTTTTGGCATACCATTATCGCAGCAATTATTATTTTTAATAAAATAAATAACTCACGGCGGCTATGAGCTGCTGCAATTGATCATTCTCTGCAAGCAATTTGTGGTATCTCTCTTCGTCTTCTTTAGACATGCCCGCGTCAGGATTATATTTTGATTCAGCCCGGTCTTTTGGGTGCCTTATAACTTCAATTACCTGAAATGACATTTTAATCATTAGATTTTGCTCCAACATAGGAAAATATTGGAATCAATTAAAATTTGAAATTTAGGATCAATTGGGACACTTTGATTTGAATAAAAATAAGATTATGTTTATTATTCAAAACATTATATACAATACCTTTGGTACAAAAATCAGTGCCATACTGAGAAAACAGCAAAAGACCACAGCCAACGACACAAAAGCAAAGCTGGCATCCTGCTGAGATGCGACCACCATGCTGACAGGCGCAGTGATAAGACAAAGCACGACCACATTGTAAATGGACATGCCCACATATCGACTGTCGTTTATCTGCCGCAGTTTGATTGAGCGGGTCTCGTAAGCCAGGAATAGACCAAACACAAGAACCAAACCTTTGTAGCCGTACATTACACCTGGAATGTTGAAATCGAACATTAATATTGACACATTAAAACTATTGGTAAACATGGGTACATTTTTGATAAAAATATGATTGACCATATTCTGGGCTGGTAGCCAAGTGATCAATACTCTTGGTTGTAGACCAGGAAAGCTACTTTGCTATCTTACCGGTACTCTTACAAAAAGCTTGAGCTTTGAAGTGAACAATTTTTTTGCAGGTGTATGTACTAACCGAGCCAGACTGTGTTATGTTCGCTTTCACAGTGCTCTAGTTCCGGTCTAATCTTCACATCGTCAAGTGCACTAGGAGGATCCTCGAGAGGAAACAGTTCCACTCGTCTTCGTAAAGGATCTCGCAGCTGCCAAGACAGAAGAATGATGGTGTCTATCACCAACAGGCCGGATACCATAGTGTAAAGTTTCCAAGGCTCTACCTTTTTCTGGAAATATAACAAATATCGGTGGTTTGACAAGAAATCAGTATTTTTTGGCCGAAACATAAATTCATTATTATAAGCTAAGTTTTGTAATAACAACACATGAAACTAAATGAATTTTTGAACCAAACAGATATTTTAAGCAGTTAAAAAAAATTCATACATTAATTTAAGATCAATAGCGAAAATATATAAATATTTAAAACCTTTGGATCAACTTTCGCTTTGGTGGTGAACCGATGCACTCTCCACACTTTGCTGAACATAGCTCCGTAGGCGAGGGTGAATCCCAAACTGAGCAACCAAACTCTGGCTTGGCAGACAGCACCGAAGTTGTCTGCAGGGACAAACCTACCGTCAGCCCCAAGAGCCACAAGACCAGCTAAGCATAATGCGCAACCACACAGCATCAGGGTGTTGCAAACAGGATGAGAAGATTGGATCACTCTGAAAGGATTTACAAAAAATTACGCTTTCATATATTCTTGCCAGATTGATTGTTATAAATATTGTATCATTTTTCCTTTATTAAGCAGAATTGTTATAAATATGATTTTTTTGTCAACTTTTTCTTAATTATTGTGTTTCCTGGCCCGTATCCGAGCAGAACGAACTTCGTCGGCAGCGGTTCGGTTGTCTACAAGTTCAAATCCCAGCAAGAGTACTTTCATAAATGGGCCCATTAAAGGTGAAGTGAGCCAAGGGGTATTGTAGAAAAAAATAAGTATGATGCATTTTAATATTCTACACGTTTTAAAGCATGGGAGTCCAACCAGTAGATCGCGATCGACTGGTCGATCCCAAAGCAAAATTTGGTCGATCCCGAAAGCTTCCGTGAATTTCGAAAAAATATATAATTTAAATATAAAATATACAAAAATTGAATTATTTTGTAATGGCATACCTATCTAATGGTATGTATTTTGCATTTAAAATAAACATTTCTAAGTCTGAAGAAGTGAAATCACCCATCAATTTTCTTATAAGAATCATGTTAGAAGTCGATCTCGAGAAAACGTAAGATTGAAAAGTCGATCCCAGGGCAAAAAAGGTTGGACATCCTTGTTTTAAGTATCGTAAAGCCTCAGTTAATACACATTCCAATAATATTATATCAGTAAAATAAAAATATTCAATTCACCATAACACCAAGTAAAGACGGGATTGTATTTAAAATTAAAAGTCAAAGAACAAAGTTTTACCAATTTACTAGTTGGCTCACTTCATCTCTTAAGGGCTCAAATATTTTTAAAGGTATGGATGTCTGTGATGTTTAAACTTTCTACCACCCATACAAACTTTAAAACGTTAAGCTTGTGAGGGTGATTACCTTAACACTAGTTTTTGCATTGCACATCCTTCTATTCAGTAACAAGCAGTTCTCGTAAAACTATATGCTCCGCATTGAGAGCGGATATAGTGATAACAAAATCAGAATTTTCCTCAAATAATTTAACAATAATTATTATTATTTCAAGATTTTCAAAAACAGCCCACTGAAAATATTTAATTAAACATGATGATAATATTCAAAATATGTATAAAATCTACATTTAAAAATTCTTACCTTCTATGACTGTTCCAAACATTGAAAACAACAAGTCCAGCAGCAACACAGACTCCTGCAGCAGCCACAGCAGTGACGCATGCGAACAGAGGCAAGGAAACCGTCCGGAGCTCTCTTCTGACTACTGTTCGATCCTGGGGAACTTTCCCACCTGAAAATGAAATAAAGTCAATTTTATTTCTTGTGTAATATCACAAAACTAGGGTTTTACGGTTTTTAATATTGAAGTAATTAATATTAATTAATTTATTAAGTTATATTTTGATTTAAAACTGCTAAGTTGAATACTACTTTTTAACAAATTAAAAAAATGGTATGTATATAATAGGGATTCTGAAGTCTCGGGTTTTTCAAAGTCTCGGGACACGAGACGTGATAAAGTCAAAGTCCCGGGACTTCCCGGGACTTGGGACTTTTATTTCCCCTTTAATAAAATTATAAATTTATTAAAATTAAATATTTGTATGTACTTATGTACTAAAAAGGGATGATAACGGTTCATGTATTGAAAAAATAACAATGAATTGGGTAAAATTATGACCGTTACTTCACAAATCACAATACAGCTTTTATACCGTTTTTGTCCTATTGAGACATTGGTAACTTTGTAGAATAGTGAAAAATATTTGTAAATAAAACAACATCAGGTATGAACACTTAATTATAATATTTTTAATTTGTTTTTGCTACAGTTATATTTTTAATACGATTATGAATTGATTTAAACAAATTTCTAACAACATAAATGAAGATATCTTTCTCCCAAACGTTTTTTAATATTTCTTTTCAATTAAACTATTTTTTTTTGAGCGTTTTTTACGCAGTTAGACGTATTTATTTTTCATGCGTACTTTAAAAGGGCGGCGAAAGTATGCGTTAATTAAAAAAAATACATCTTTTGAACACATTTATTTATTAATAATAAAAATATTAAATTAATTCAATAATAAAGTCACAACCTCAAATCATACATAGTATGTATTATTTACACAAAAGTTAATATTTTATTCTTGCTTATCAAAATATGCTTTTAAAAATAATAATGAATTTAATGACGAATCAGACAGCCGATTTCTTATTTTTGTAATAAACGTTGTTGCTCATCTTCATTGTGAGTCGATGTTGCTTTAATGTTATATATAAAAAATAATCTTAGTTTCCGTTCTCCAGTTGATTTTAAAATATTAAATTCGTTTAGTTTTTAATGGAGAAATCTTTTGTTTTTTTGTAATCCAGTGACAGTTCTGCAATATTTTTCTCATCATCGATATTTTCTTCAGATATCTCGATATCTTTTCCCACGGAGAAAAGACGTTGTAGTAAATTATCTCCGTATTTCAAAAATATTGTTTTGGAGCATTTGTCAAAATCTTTCGTGTATTCTTTTCGAAAATCAATTAGTCGTAGCAGAACGGTTGGCAATAAAAATTTATAAGCCGCCTTGATTTATAACATAATTTTCTAGAAATAACTATTGTTTCCATTAATTCTTGGAATTCTGTGCGATTATCCCATGCTGCAAAAATAGTTAAGCGAACACGTGTCTAAGTTTTTTTTGTATTTCTGCATGTCTCTCTCTACCCATTAAAAATGGTTGTTTTGTATTACAATATATAAATAGATGTTATTTGAAACTTCAACAATTATAAATCCAAACAGCTGTTTCTTTTAAAGATCCCTGTTATATATGCATACTTAATTTTGTTAAAACCCCGGCCTTTAATCCTTAGCCTAAATATAATTATTTTTTTTCAAAACTGATCCCGCGGATAGATACCAATGTAACTTTATTTTAAATCAAAATTAACTTTTTAGGTCACATTAGCGATTGCTTGCATCCAATTTTTATTTGTTAGAATGGTTTTTTCAAAATTAAAAATGTATAATTTGGTCGTCTTAAGTCCCGGGACTTGGTTGTTAAATGTCCCGGGACTTAAGACAGCAAAAAACCTTAAAAGTCCCGGGACTTTTGTCCCGGGACGTCTCGACACAGAATCCCTAGTATATAATTACCACTGGCAAAAAATAGTTAAGTATACAAATAGATTCTTTGTCTGTAATAAAGCAGCTGATGCATTAATTTTACCAGTATAAATAAACATTTATTGATACATATATGAAACTATTAGTAATACGTACTGGTTTAAAGGTAAGTAATTGTTATTGTCTGTTTATTATTTTAAACTCTTATTTGAATCATATCGGAAATAATGTATCAATATTTTGATATTAAAATTATCTATGTTACATAAAATATCGATTTAAACCATGTCCATGTCCGCTCCCAATGTGGAGCATATGGACTCCTAATGGAGTTTATCTCAACAGAAGTGCTTCTACGAGAACTGCTTGTTACTCAGTTGCTCAACCTCTCTTTTTCCAAAGAGAGTAGGGATAGAAGAAGGATTAGGCTTGGACAGGATTAGTGGTAAGCTAATCGCTGTCGATACGTCCCGTTCATAGGATAGGAAAGGTGAGAGGGGGGAATTCAAGACATCACATACATCCATGCCTTTGAACAGAAATTCATAAATCGGTTGAAAAATCAATTTATAAAACTGTCCGTACCGGGATTTGAACCCGGGCCCTCTGTAGCCGAAGCCAACACCGTTGACCACTCGACCACACAGGCGACAAAAAAAATCAAAATATCGATAGTAGAGGCTTTTTCATAAAATTAAAAAAAAAATTGCCGTTTACTCAGAACTATCAGTCTGTTACTTACTAACTTCTGCCAGAACAGTGACGCTATATTCACCGGGATTGCTATCCCTATGTCTGAAAAATGAACTGGATGATCTAAACTTATATTCTTAATACATATCACCTAAGGCAGGGATGCCCAACCGGTAGATCGCGATCGACTGGTCGATCCCAAAGCAAAATTTGGTTGATCCCAAAAGCTTACGTGAATTTTGAAAAAATATTTAATTTAAATATAAAATACACAAAAAAACTAAAAATTGAATTATTTTGTAAGCACATACCCATCTAATGATACGTATTTCGCATTTAATATGAACATTTCTATGTTTAAAAAGGGGAAAAAACCCTAAATAAAATTTCTTATAAGAATCATGTTAGAAGTCGATCGCAGAGCAAAACAGGTCTGGCACCCTTGACCTAGGGCCTCCAATCCCGGCATTACGTAATTGTCTTAGTTCTAATCCCGTAATTCCGGGATTCACTATAACACGTGAAAAATCTGTTTAATTCGCATTTTGTTTTGCATTGAAGTCACTGGCAGGCGTAAAAAGAGTAAAACTAGAAAGGACATTAAAAAAACAGCAAGGAGCTACAAAAGCTCTCACGCCACTGAATAATTATACAAGTTCTCAAAATTCGTAACATTTCTGAGGAAGGACCAAAATAAAAATCTTCGAGATTCTCAAGCAATTGTGGCATTACATTGTGGTGAATGATCAATCCCGGCATCACAAAAAGGGTACGGGATTGGATACCCTAGTATCACCATTGAATAATTGAATTTGTTTTCAAATATAAAAAATACACTTACCGGCCCACTTTTCTCTGTTCAGCCATGTGAGGTTATCAGCTTGTGTATCATAGTAACCCAGCTTCACGTACTGCCCGCCAATCATCTGCTCTATTTGAGTAAGAGCAATCCTGTCTCCTTGGGAAGAAAATGCAACGATACCCTGAAAAAAAAACCATGGGCGTTTATTTAAAGTTCATTACGAAAAACACAATATTCCTTTGTACTTATTTCCACTTTTATTTATCAAGATTAGGACCGGTTTCACTCATGGCGAGCATTGTCAACTGATAAGAAATATAATTTAACAGTGCTTTTTATACAAAAACAAATTGAAATGAAAAATTGTAATAAACAATTGGCATTGAAAAGAGTTAACCAGTAAAAAGTTCAGTAAAAAAGGACAAACCACGGACTTTTATAATGTATGTAATGTAATTTATAACTTAAGAATTACTATCATTTTTAAGTTTCATCGTAAAATTTACCATGTTCTATCTGATGATGCTTCTTAAAGCAACATGTCTCATTTTGTAACACAACAAATGGAATAACAAAGTTATCAAACTATTTTTTTATATTAAAAATGAACTTCCGCGAAGTGACCGTCAAATCCATTGAAAAAAAAATATATAATTATTTTTTTACGAAATTATAAGGTGCGAATAGCTGCCATACAGTCATAAATTTTTTTATCGTGTCTTTTTCATTATTTTACAAAATAGTATTTACCGATTTTGAAGAATATGTAAATGTAGTTTTTTGAATACGGAGTTATCAAATTACAGATAAATGAATGCGCCTATCCAACACGAAAAGATTCATTACCCTTGATAAAATGTTAAATAGTTTAACCTTACGAATATAAACCAAATCCATAGCATGGCAGTTGCATAATATGCGCGATAACGGCAATAGTTTTTTTATTGGCATAATATGAGTTTGGATGTTTTTGTCATGTTTTTATCTTACTCTTAAAAATATGGCACAGTGCAATTAGTGAAAAAATAGATAAAGCCACTGTCTTAAAGCTCACGAGCATTCGTTTATGAAAATTAACTGTTGAAATGACTCAGTTTGCTGCCATATAATAATATCATATCTATTACATATATATAGCGTTCACTGCTTAAAACTGTAACTAACAATGATAAAATTCTGATTTAAAATCAAACTCAAAACAAATGCGATAATTAAAATAGTAAATTTATTGTCATTTGTCCGCGAAATGTGTAGTTATTTTATGAGTGTAGCATGTTGCCTCTTGTTGAATCAACCATTTAAACTTATACTATGATTTTTTTGAAAAAATCTATGTCAGCTTAATTTCTGAAATGTATAGTCCTCTGGCTACATTGAAATCACAGCCAGTAACATTATCTCATCAGATCAAGACCTTCCAATCAGTCTAAATTCCTTCAAGTGTATCCAATGGCAGTTCACAATTAACGTTCAATCAGCCGCAGCAAACCGATGAATCAGTGGAGTTTATCGAAGATGGCCGAGGGTAAGAAACAATATAGCTAGATTGCGAATGTTTTAACGAAATCTTGGGACGAGAGTTTGAAAACAATTTGTGTTTAATTACTGGCCGACCTTAGCCTGCTGACCCAATACTAATCTCGATTAGATTAAGCTGTGTTTTAGGAACTACGCTTAAAATAGCAACACATTTAAGCGAAAAACATTTTTATTCTATTTGTTTTTTTATTTTATTACCTTATTTACAGATAAAGGGGAGATTAATATACAATACAAACAATAAAGGTGGCTGAATTATTCTATTCATTCACTCATCTGTCATTCATTATAAGGTAAAAATATTGTCGACGAGTATCCAACATTTATTCATATCTTTATGTTATAATTAACTTCGCCCTAAATGGGGTATATCTAAATAAAATAATATAGTAGCATGTAATTATTTTAAGATTTTAAATGTCAATTATTGACCGAAAGGCATTATATTATTCCACATTTTGCGATAAATATCAGGACCGGATGTTTTCGTTACGAGCATCACTTATTGATGTAAATAAAAAACGATACATTGTTTAAATAATTAAAACTTATTAATAATAATATTGCAAAGATGTCAAAGAATGTCAGTATCTAAAGAAGGAGTTCCCAACCTTATTATCTGCATTCCCTCTACCAAAGAGAGTCAAACTAAAAAAGGTATATTCGAAATAATATATAAGTATGTTTGAAACTATTCTTTATATGTGCGAATTTACCTATTTAATTTTATTAATGATATGATTTTTTACAGAATAATTACTAAAATTACTGAAGTATATTTCAATGAACAAAAACTTCAGTAGAATTACAAGGTATTCAAAAATGTGCACGTGTAGTGATTTTATGAACAATAATTGATGAACATGTGTTGTTGTTTTCAAATTAATACTTTAGGAGAACTTTACAGAAAAGAGTATGGATTCAACGATTCACCCCCTGGTACCTTAACATCTCAATAGGGAACAATTTTCGAACGGTTGGGACCCTCTGGAATAAAACAAGTGTGTCAAACTGAACTAAAATAAGTAAGTAGCTAATTATTATTTTATGGGTGTAATAATGAGATATGTGATATATAGAGTTTTTTTTTTATAAAAAATGGAATATAATAAATAAATAAACGTAGATGAGAATTCTTCTTAAAATCAAAACAATAATGTAGATGAGTGTCTATTTAATAGTATTGCACGATATCTAGGTATTCCAAATTTTCTGGGACAATAAAGATTTTTTCTTTCTTATTCGTGGTAAATTTTTATTCTGCACTGTGTTAAAACTATGCTATTTAGAAATTTTAAAGGGTCTGTCAGTTAATGAAATGAATGGTGTTTTGTATATTTGTTCATAGGATCATGAAAAAAATACCGCTCATGGATGCAATTATGATAACATTGACAATAAAATATCATTGTTATTAGTTGTTGAAGACTTGTACTGAGTTAAGTTACTGTCAAACCAATCGGGTAACATGACATGAAATTTTTGTTTATTTACTTCGTCGTTGCCTTGTATTTCTGCAGGTAAATACGATGATAGTAATATTATGTGTGTATTCTCCGGCAGATACAATACTAATGTATGGTATTATGCAAAGCTCTATCGTCTATAATAGTGTAAATCTATCCAGTAACTTGCTACCGAATAACGATTTACCATTTCGTCTAAGGCAGCGGTCACCAAACTACGGCCCGCAGGCCGGATCCGGGCCTCCGAAGATTTTCATCCGGCCCGCGAAAAGTTTCGAATTTTTGCATAGAAATTATTCATATAAGAAATATAAATTTTCATGATTTAGTTGTGAATCCACAACAACTATTTATTTCAAATCATCAATTGTCATACAACCTTCTCGTAGGGAACTCAAAGTGAAGGAAGTTGGATAGAAATTGAAGTCGAGACGACCAGATGTTCGTTTACTCAAAAATTTCTCGAATATTCTCATTTTTGAAATTCTAAGAAGGGCGAACATTTGTTTACATTCTAATTGTTATGTAACCACATACAATTAAATAATATTCTGATTGAGTTCCAATAAGAATTTGTTTGTCGTCTGGCCCTTTTAGTTCTTAAAAAGTTCAATCCGGCCCGCTTCTCAAAAAGTTTGGTGACCCCTGGCCTAAGGTAAGTAACTAGGCACGCATAATATTTTATATACGAGGTGATAGCAGGGTAGAAGAGGCAATTTTAATAATCTACCAAATTTATTGGGAGACGCACATCCTGCGGCAAATTGATAAACGTGGGGGTGAGTTATTATCGTGGCGCTCATAAGTAAGCAATGTTTATATTTGCGTAGATTTACAAAACAAATTCACATGTTGGGGCAGGGAGTGAGGCAGTCGGAAATGAAGTATTTTAAATATGCGTGCACGCACGAGATTTCAAGGAAATGATTTTTTCTAATATCCTTTTTAAATTAGTTCAAATCCTCGTAATCATTTTTGATTATTACTACATGGAAATTTAGAAATATAATAAAGAGTTTTTTTTACAAAAAAGATTACCAATAAAGGAGATTCTGTCGTCGAGGATATTAGATTGAATTGGTTTTAAATTTTTGAGTTCAGAAGAGTATTACGAATTACGATACGAGGAGCAAACATTCAAAAAGTGTTTTGTCACAAATGTTGAAAAATGGCGTTTTATATCAATTATGATAGCCCATAATAAAACCTATGAATGGAAATCAAAATTAGTGTTCAAAAAAGTTTTTTTTCATATAAAAATTTAATCATAAAGTTGACACATTCAAACAAATTGTCACTTTTGCAACACTTAAATCGTCATTTCCCAAGCTTTGTATTTGTGTGACAAAACACTTTTTGAACGTTTGCTCCTCACATGTTGTTTTGCGAGAATTTCTTGTTTTTCTATTGTACGATTTTTAATCATAAAATATATATATTTTTAAACCATGTCCGCTCTCAATGTGGAACATATGGACTCTTAATGGAGTTTATCTCAACATTGTTTCTACGAGAACTGCTTGTTACTCAGTTTCTCAACCTCTCTTTTTCCAAAGAGAGTAGGGATAGAAGGATAGGGCTAAGACAGGATTAATTGTAAGCTAATCGCTCTCGATACACCCCGTTTATAGGATAGAGTGAGCGAGAGGGGGGAATTCAAGACATCACATACATCCATGCCTTTGGACAGAAATTCATAAATCGATTGAAAAATCAATTTATAAAACTGTCCGTATCGGGATTTGAACCCGGGCCCTCCGTAGCCGAAGCCAACAACGTTGACCACTCGACCACACAGGCGGCGCATCATAAAATATACGGTGTTTCTAATTCTATATTTGAAGGTATTACTTGCAAACCCGGCTCATTCATAAGTTGTTGAAACATGAACCATGAATGTAATTTAGTGGATAAAAATAAATTTAAGAAATCAGTCTCAAACATGGCTTCACAACACCCAAACTACTATTCCAAAGTAATTTAAGACTAAAAATATTTTTAAAAAGTATTTTTTTTTTCAAAATGAAATTCAAGTTATATTTTTTAACCATTTTGGAATAAGCCGTGTTTGCAAGTAATACCCTCAATTATATTATACGGTTGCTTTAGATTTGATTTTTAATGGGCGGTACGTGAAAAAATACGAACAATATCAATATTTAATTGTGCATTTCAATTTAAAATCTAACAGGGAATAAATTTAGAAACAGAAATGATAAACTTTGATTTATTATGGACAGTGTCTCAATTTAGACATTTAAATTATTACCTTTAAACTGTTACAACAATATGTAAATATAAAATCGGGATAGAGCCCTGGAATATAGAAAAGAAACATAGAATGTTTATACTAATGATTATTAAAAATCAAGTACTTATGGTATATTTGCACATGATTTACCGGGACTAAGTTTAAATTTGTAAATATTATTACCGATATAAAAAGTATGAATTAAAAACAGACACCAAGAAACAATAATTACTACAATTAAGGATCGTAAAACCGGATGAATAAAGCAATGTCGTTATTCTAATATTTCATATTAATAAAAGTCAAATTTTTTAATACAACTTTTATTGATTGTTTCTTTGGATTGAAATATGAGATTATAAAGCCTTGTTTAACGATACTATTATTTGCCACTCTTCATTGGATCCGCATGAAAATAATTCATATAATAAAAGTATGTTATTTTAAAAATGTTAAAAACGCTACAAATCATTTTTTCGGTTTAAAAAAACTGTCGAAATACCAGAATACCGGAATCCCCATCTAGAACATATCGACTGTGGAAAAGAAAAAAGACATAACCCACATAATTTTATAGGATACACAAAACATGTTTTCTGATGATTTTGGGCCAAATACAAATACCATACACAACTTTGAAGGTGACTGATAAACTGTTTTTTTTTTATTGATATAGCCTGATATTAATTTATTATTTTTTTCAAGAGAACCTCCTTTTAAGTTCTTTTTCCCGGTTGCGATTTTCACAGGCCCTTCATTTTTCAAACTTAAAAGCTAAATTTAGAGACTTTAGAAATTTGGCATTTTCAGTTTCCATTCTTTTGAAAAACGCGTATCAAGTTATATAAATTGTGATTATCGAAAAAAAGCTCTTTTGGAAAAACTTTCCATATGATACTGGTATATAGAAAAGCAGCTTTAAGGTATTTGAGATAACCAATATTGTTGGTTAAGTTTATAATGTTAATATTCTGTTGTGAGTATCTAAAAATATCTCCACTGAACAATGGAGGTCTTACACTGGCATCATTCATCGTCCATAATGTATCCAATCATGCGCGAAAACCTCCACAAGGTTCGGTATTCTAATTATTATGACAATATATTGGGCAAAGCTGTGGAGTTAAGCTATTTGAAAATTTCATTTTGATAATTTATATAGAAACTCTGTTATTGGTTTACTTTACATTCAAGCTTTCAAATTTGTTGCGAGCAATTTAAAGTAAACAACAATGTGTTTAAACTTCTGTTTATTGGATTATAAATTTGAATATAGCATATTTAATTATTTGTGCTGTAAATCGTGTAAATCATTTATAATGTTGTGGATATTGTCTAAAATAATTTTGTATGATAATTATTAATATAAAATTGAATTAAAACTTAGAGACGACTTGAAATATGATTTTATGCGTATAATTTTGATAGTGAGATGGCTGCATCAAGCGAAAAGACAACCGATATGAAAAATCAGCCTAAATACCAGAACTAGAGAAATTAAAATCTTATAAACGAACGAAGTGATTGCCATGGCCGATTGGATGGAGATTTCAACGGACAGATCGGGTTGTAGAGAGAAAATAAAGAAGTAATTTGGAAATCCTGTCAGTGGTCGAAGACTAACCGTATAAAGATAAGCAGGACAGAATATGTGAGTTCTGACTATCAAAAAAAAAGAAAATTTCACATGATCCACTCATATTAATTAACACATTGGTTACGGATGACTCGTATACGAGTCTTTTCGCCGGTCTGACTTACGCGTTGAAATATATACATCCAATGCGACAAATGTTTTAGATTCTCTATGCAGATGGCGTAACAAATGATTGATGCATCATTTAAAAAATAAAATATTAAAATATATGCACAAATATTTTTTTTATTCGGTGATTTCGGCGATGAAAAATCAGCAGACAGTTAAAATAAAACTTTAAAAAATAGGCCACCAAAATATAAGCAATTGTAGGCTAAAAATAGGCTTTTATGTTTTCTAATTTTGTTTTGAAATGAAATAAACAGGAGTAAATGTTTATTTGACTTGTTATTTATTACGTTTTCGATGAAATATATAATTCTATGTCAAATACCCGATTTTCTATTTTAAAAAATACAAAAGATGAGTATCGCTAATAAAAGCAGGCTAAAATATATAAAGTATTATGCAACAAAGTGTTGCACAACTGGTGTCCAATTTTTTTTTTTGAATGTCAAATAGTTTTAAAGTTATTTTATTTTTTTCAAAAGTACCTAATTTTTTGCAAAATTTCGCAAAAATGCCCCGATGCGAATGAGAGCATTAGCTTTTTTGACTGGAGACAAGCGCGATATATAATTATTGTATTTATATTTACACATTTACTGATGTGTTTGATATAATATATGTATCATATTCTTCACACATATTAGTCACATTAAATTGTCTGGATAATGATTTGATCTTTTGAAATTTATAATTTTCTTAGAAAAAGGATTCAAAATTCCTACCCTCGTTACTCGTTGGAGAAGTCGTTAATGTCTTGATTATAATGTAAAAACGCTTTTTTTAATACTGTAATATTGCATACTCAACTACAACACTATGGTTCTTTGAAGACGTCAATCTTGAGTTTGACTGACTGAACTCATAAATAAAATTAAACTACCAGGAAATGAGAAAACGAATGCAAATAAAGGAAATTGTGTGTACTTACGGAGACGCCGAGAAAGGATGTGGAGTTGATTGCTGCATAAATATTGTCCGCGATGTCCTTGTCGGTGTAGGTGAAGTTTTTCAAGCTTCTTCCGGTTTTTGACAGTCGCTCCATTGTTTTGTTAAAAGCTAAAAATAAATAGAAAAGATTTCTTTATGACAAGAAGTGTAATTAATGAATACAAATTATTTGTCAATCTCAACATAAAAATGAAGAGTTGTTTTTACTTGTTTTACTGAAGGGTGAAAATATAATATATATAGAAATTAACCCAACTATAAATTAAAAGCGAGTGAGCATATTCTTATGATACATCAAGTTTCTGTAACGGTATGGAAATAAAAGATTCTTTATCACTCTTTTAAACATAAAAATACTAAAATATACAACAATACAAAGATTGTAAATGATGTTACTTATGTAATAATTTTATAGTGCTTAAATTTTCTCATATGTAATTTTTTTAATGTAGTTATTATGTTATTTTTTATAGCAGATGTATGAAAATGAATTTCAAAATCTAACGTGAATCCAATATAAAAAAGTTTTATTGCCATAATCATAAAATAATACTTTCAAATATTGATACGTAAGCAATAATATATGAAAAAATATCACTGGATAAAAGTAGTGGTATACTTTTATATAAATTATTATAAAGAAACTTTTGTTTCCATTTGGAATACGAAGTTTGAGTCAACTGATGTTGAATACGCTCAGAATGTTATTGACTAGAAAGTGCTATAGAGAAGGCCAATTTATTAATTATCTGTCGATCCGCAATGTGATTTGAATCAGTTTTCATAACGATCTAAATTATTTGTTCCCCGAACTCGGTTTGGTATAACAAAGTTTTCTGATCCTTTCTGAGAATTGGTTTACCCACAAGCGACGCCCATTTTATCAACTATAACTACCCGGAAATTAATAACTAGATAAACTCGAAGTTGTTACTAATTCGTAGAAGTTTTAAACGTAGCTATATGTACATAAAAAATATGGTATATTATCCTTACCTAATGCTACGGCCCATACAGCGTCGTAGGCGAGGGGAGCTTCCTGGTATCCTTCAGGATATCTCAAGTTGTCGATGTCGTAGCCTTCATCTCTAAGAACAGCATTCAATCGTAACCTGTAAGTAAATGTAATATTAAATATATAATCATTTATATCGTGTGAATATGTTTCTCCTGTGGAGTGTATAAGTCGTATGAAAGTTTTATCCATTTCATAATTCCCAAGGTTAATTGTTTCATCAAATGTATAAACCAACTCTATAAAGTATTACAATTTATTATCAACAAAGCGAATATAGAAGAATTTGAATAACTTGGTAAAGGTAAACTTGTGACAAAGTACAGTTAGTATAATTTATATTTGATATAAGAAAAAACGAGACGGAAATCTCGTCATTTAGGTTTTGATATCTAATATAGAATTTTAAAAAATAAGCATTATATATTCGACCAGAGATTGACTTTAACTCCAGTTGCTAGCTGGAGTTTACCTTAACGATAAAAAGGTCAAACCTTCATAAAAAACGGGCACTTTTGATGACTCGGTAAATCTTTATTAAATAAAAATTAAGAATAAAACAACATGAACAAAATCCCAGCCAAGATAAAAATAATCATAGCAAAACGTAATTGTTTTTATTGAATTTTTAACAGTTACAAAAGAACTCCAGTGGTGCCATTCCAGCGCGCATACACTTTTAAAATACTCGTTACGTAATTCTGTTGGGGTCGTCTGTATACTCAAAAGTGATAGAATTGAGTATTTCAGACAGTCCAAAATAAGTGTATGCGCTGGAACAGCACCGCAGGTCTTGAAAGTTATTCATATGAAAAGTTAGGTGACTTTCAAAGCGTTCACTATCTATACTTGGCGGAAAAGTGTTACATTAAAAAAATAATAAAATACTCTTTTGTAATTATTAGAAATTTTGGATTGAAAATTCTCGTGATAAGCGAAACCGGTCCCGATCTGTTCGTGGAATAAATATTTGTGGAATAAGTACACAAGATTGTTTTAATTATTTATTTATAAAGTGCGGTGCGATAAGTATAGTGTAGACTTTATTATTTACTGTGTATAAATATTGGTTGAATGACATAATTAAGCTTAAAATATCAGGAGAAGATGTCTTAGAGCTTTCAATTACTTGTAGAACGAATATTAAACATGTGTATTTAATAAATATAAGTAAATTATTTTATTTTCCCATTGTTTTGGGAAAAAAATGGATGAATAGTCTTTTCTTCGTCACAATTCTAAGCAAAAATGTTCAATTCAGCCATCTCATCCAGTCAACCAAACTGACAGCTTTAATTTTAATCAAGCACAAACGAAGCCGGGAGAAAACTTAACGAGTATTATCTGGTTTTTAGTGTCCATTTCGTGTCAGGGCTCCGAACCGAGATCTTTTATGTGCCAATTTATAACTTACCCCGTCGCTCCAAGTTTTTGTGTACGGTAATTATTTTATTTTATGCCAAATGAAATGTTTTAAAATAGAGTAATTAGAAAAAAAAAACGAAATGCTATCGTAAAAAAGTTTAACAAGGATATGCCACGTGAAAAACAGCCATCTCTCACAATTTTTATTACGCAGCGTCAGGGGAATATAACTTATGTAGAGTTGGTATATTATTATTGTAATTAAATATATATTAAAAATATTTCGGTTGTGGATATTTTAATTCAATGAGGAAATCGTGCATAACCAATTAAATATATGAAACGATCCCTTTTCACACAAACAATCACAAAACATGTTGTTTCTAAAGAAAAGATTTTGAAAACAATAAAATAATGATAAATATTTTCTCTATATAAAAATAAATCAAACGTATTTTTGTTGTATACAAAATTTTACATCGTCGATCGACACCACATATCGTCTGATTTTCAAACGTTTCTGAGAAAAAGAAACGGTTTGAGACGAACAAAAGAAAATCTTGAGATGACGTATTATAAATTAACGATTTTCATTTGAGAAAAATAATTAATAAATATGATCAAAGCACGTAAACAATTTATAATTAAGCGTATTTGAAAGAGTTTGTACATGGAATATGAAATATCATTCGCTTATAATGAAAAGCTTTTTGATGTAATACTTTATTGTAAGATTTAATTAATAAATTGCAAAAATCTAAATGATTTCATGTTTATAATTGGAAGCAAAGTTTGGTTTTTTATTACAAAAAGTATCAGATTTTTTTTGAAATATTTTTTACGGAATAAATTATTTATTAAACCGTCGAAGTAGCGCTTCGCTTAAATCTTATTTAAATATTCCAATAATCAGACCCATTTACATTGTAAGCTGACGTGAACAGAATGGATGAAAAATCACATTAAACACGAAAGAGAAGTTTTAAAGAATGAAAGAAGGAAACGGCATTTTGATTATTTTTAATAAATATGCGGGACAGTGCGATTGCTTCATTTACAAATATTAAAAGCAATTATAATGAATTTAATATGGAGATCTTCAAAGAACTTCGAAAGTGAAAGAAAACCTTACTCTAAGTAAAAACTAGCATTGAAAAGAGACAGAGAGGGAGAGAAAAGAGAGAAAAGATTGTGAAATAAAAAATTAAGATGTTACCGCGATTATCAGTATCTAACTAACGATGATTGTGTAGTAATGTCATAACCAAAAGTAAGTTTTATTATCCTAGTGCAATGGGCAATAAATCTAATATACAAAAATGAATGTTTGTTTGTTCGTATTTTATGCGTTGCCGCACCGCTCACCCTATTGCAATAAAACTTTGACAAAAATTTTGCTTGCACTTCCGTGAAGGTTATACGCATAGTAAAATGAACTTACAGTAGGTCTTATATATTTAAAAACAATGTTTGTATTTCTGCCATACATTTCATTTTGACAACGTATGCTTGCACTTGCGCGAAGGTTATGGTACAATTAACTTACAGTAGGTGAAGCGTGTGTCGTACCATAGATAATCAGCAGGAAATGTCAAACAGACAGAAAAAAAACATGCTCTTCAATAAACAAAAACACTTTCTTTCTTTGAGTGGCATTGCAACGCTTGCCGGGAACCGACTAGTACAAGATAAAAACATAGTTTCATATTTTTAAATTAAAGTTCTCTCACTTAATAAACAACTGAAGACTATGTCAAGAATAGTAAACAATACACCGAAATTTCAACAAAAGTTGTTAGAGCAGCGGGGAAATAGGCAAATAGTGAACTACTATTTAAGCGACGCTTTGTACCGAAGGAAAATTGCAAGATGCTAAACTTCTTCAGCAAACATTGAATAATTGTAAATGGAAACTTTATTCCTCGTTTCATTGTAATATAATGAAAATATTTACTACGGCGTGTATTTGCAACAGGTATTTTTGCAAGCAGTTCATATTTATTTATTGCAAAAAGTAAAATCATTTCATAAAATTAATCGATCGGATTTTATCTCAAATTATAGGTAATATTTTGTATAAGTATTAGCGTGTAATATATTGTTATATTTTGATCAGAAGATAAATGCAACCAGTGTCTATTTTTTAAAAACTATGTCAGCTCCGTCAAGCATATAGAGTCAAGCATATGAAGTGTTAAAAGTTAAAAGGGCTTAACATTTTTTTTTTGTAAACTAGTAATTTAACTTCATCTTCTTGGGTAAGTTGAGATAGCCTGTCAGCTTTGAACGCTCGGCTGTGAAAATATATATAAAACTAATGTAGATTCGTAAGCCTTATGCTGTTCTGTCTGATTATGATACTTAACTAGGCGAAACACGTGTACAAAGTTTGTAACACAACACGTTGTGTATCAAACTTAATTTTAAAATTGAAATAAACTTCTACAAAATTACCGCTGAATCCATCGAAAATATGAATGTATATTAATTAACTGTCTACAAATGATATAAAAATGTTTTGAAAATCAAAATAATAGTAGACCAATATGTGTTTTGAAAATTTGATTGTGAAGTAGTATGCAGAATACATTGGGAGACCACGAGCGTGACGAAATAAAAAGCTTTCGCTCGCTTAATATGTGACAGTCGACAATGCCAAAATCAGGATTTTAAACTAATTAATGAAATTTATCGAGACTTTTATACCGTAATTAATGACATCCAATAATGATAGTTTATAATAATAGCGTACGATGAGTACTTACTTATACTGACTAAGCAGGCCGTGTTATATTTTCCCAGACTAACCCAGTTTCGCTTGCTTGTATTACCGACGTGTTTTTAAGTCCCATAATTTTTGCTATATTTCAGTTGAACGCACCTGTTGTAGAAGCACTAATGTATTTCTCAGTTGTAAATTTGCACTTTATTATACAGTAAAGTCATATTAATTTATCCCAGGGGCACGAGCAGAGCCGGCGGGAGGCTATATTTAAATAAAGTTTACCCTCTAACCTTCGAAGTTTGTGAGCAGGGTCTCATTTGGAAGAATGTGTCCTCACGTGCAAGTATTAATGAATAAGATATAATGAAAAGATTAACGGTTAACAATATTAAACTTATCAATTAAAATTATGGTAAGTGACTATTCTTGTAATGCGACATTATTTGAAATGAAAACTTTGACACAAAACTTACAGTAAACTGTATATTAAATATAAAGAAGTTAATATTATTAATTAAGATATAAAATAATAATTTTCCCTCGCTTATAATTTAGTAAAATAGCAAATGGATTTAATTACCATCCAACCTACACTATCACATATATATATATATATATATATCTTTATCCATGTCCACTCCCAATGTGGAGCATATGGCCTCTTAATGGAGGTATCTTAACAAACTTTATTTGTACAAGAAATGTTTGTTAGTCAGTCGCTCAATCTCATTTTTTTTAAAGCGAGTAGTAGGGAAATAAGGACAAGGCTAGAGCAGGACTAGTGGTTGACTAATCGCTATTGCTACACCCAGTTATTGAAGGATCAGAAAGATGGGAGGAGAGGAAATTATGTGAATTGACATCACAAACACCCAGTCTTCAATCACAACTTTGGATTGAATAATTCTCAAATTCACTGTGATCTTACCGGGAATCAAAACCAGACCTGCGTGATCGGTAGAGCAAGCTCTAACCAACTGGGCCACAGCAGGCGACATACTACTATCATTTTACCTTTTCTTAATTGCTATTATATAATATTATTTTATTATTAGATAGCTGCACATTAACCCTTCCTTTACTATGCAAAAAAGCACAAGCTCCTGAGCTGTTTATCCGTTGTACATCAGGCAAAAGGGAGTGAATCATGACAATTATATAACACTACTACAGTAGTACTACATATAATTGTCATGATTCGCTCCCTTTTGCCTGATGTGTAACGACTACACAGCTCAGGAGCTTGTGCGTTTTTTGCATAGTAAGGGGAGGGTTAAACATTTCTGTAAATTTTTAAAATATTGAGTAAGCATGGATTTATTTAACATCACATAATTTAGTAAAATTAAGTGGATTTCCATGTTGGAATAAAAATAAATGACCCATCAATTGTCTGGTAGTTAAGTAAGCTTTTTTTTTAAATTATTTTATGTATTTGAATCGATTTTTTTTGAAAATATGAAAAATTGAAAAGTGAATGGACTCAAATTTCACGATAATTGTTTGTTGAGATTTTAACAAATAAGTCAATCACCCCACTTATATTTATATATTCATTATGATAAGACAACGCCTCACCGTTCTGGTAATAGTTGTTAAGTAACAGATTGATAGTTCTGAGATAACATATAAATTATCAAAATATAAATGCATTAATGTCGATATGACACAAATAAGAGGTTCAAATTGATAGACAAGAACAATTGTCTGCCTTTAAATCAGTATTAATAATAACAAAATAAATGCATTGTTTGGGAAACTGTTATAATTAATGCACCGAATGCCTTTGTAATAATTTTAATATTTTATTGTCAGTTTTTTCAGTTACAAACTTCTGCCAGAAAGGTGGCAAACATTTCTAAGAAAAATGTTAATTGTTAACAAATATTTTATGTATTATATGTAATTAAGCACATGGGAGACCCCAGGCGTAATAAAATTTGGAGGCCTTGTTTTACGTATAACTTAAAAGCGTCAGAAAATTCCAACTAAAATTGTTAACATATATAAAACTTTGAATTAAAAGTGAATGAGTTATATTATATAAACTATTTTTGAGGCCCCAAGCGCGCGCTTCATTTGCTTATAGGATAGTCCGCCACTGTATATAAGTAGGCCCCGTTTTGAAGATGAAGTAAGTCGGAAGTGGAACGATTTAAAACATATAATTTATCGTCTTAACATGTAAATAGATTAAAAAATCAATGCATGAATCTTTTCATTATGATTCGAAATATTGATAAGAACGAAATGACAAGAGAGCTTAAAACTTTGTATTGTGACTGTATAATATACATTGTAAAATATTATCTTTCTGTTAGTTAATTTTTATGTATACTGTAATTGTAAGACCGCAGTGCTGACCTGGATGACACAGATAAGGCATGCATACTGCTGCACGCTATAAAAATACAGAGTTTAAAATACCTCCCTTGTAAAAACTCAACTAAATTATTCAATAATTTGAAGCTTCAATAATCTGAAATACCAAACGGTGAAATGATTCGTTCTTGCTAAGCACTCAGCAGTTGAGCTTTGATTAAATCATGTGGTTTGTGTATTTTCAAATATGCTTGTAGGAAGGCCATACAAAAAATATATGAAACATTAAGAAGAGATACAAATAAAAAAGTAAATCAAGCAAGTGGCTTACTTGGTATTAGCGTAAGCGATTTGACTGGTTTGTAATATTATCAATTCCAACAAACATCGAAGATTAATTTATTGTGGAATGGCTTTATCAAAAATTGGATACATTCAAGGTACGTAAACACCAAAAAAAATTAAGAATATAAGAATGGTAAGAAAATAAAATCATTAATAATAAACACTTATTCTAAATTTACAAAATGGCTGCACAAAAATATATTTCAATAACCACGAATTGTTGGCGAGAGGCAAGATATGTAAATTATTACCCAGTGACTTGAAATAAAGGTTTGTAAAAGAAATAAAGAATCAAATTAACAAAATCAGAAATAGCAAGGAAATATAGATACAAGCGTAAATTGTGTAGTCGTCTTGCAAAATTTTTACAGTTTTTAAAAATGGGACCATAAACGTCTCTCAAAGTGCATGGCCATGCAATCATCAATTGATATAACATACAATAAAATATTACAGTTGATGTCAAAAATTAGTAAATGATACAAATAATGAAATAAACCTCGACATGTGTCAATTATATTTTTTTATAACAATATATAGCACATCAAATAATAAACTTTAAAGTTAATATTGAGAGTTTTTTTTGTGAATGTCTATAATATAAAATAGTGAGAGCAAAAATGTAAAACATTAACATATAGAATGGTTAAAAGTATTACCTTTTGCACCTTCCGTTTTTTTAGAAATAATATTTGATTCTAAATAACTAAATCATCGTAATTCTAATCTTTTCAATGATATTTATGTATACACATTCATAAATCAAACGTCCATAATAAGATACCTGCCACATTTTTGTCAAGAACTGCTATTAGAATTCTCCTCTAAATTATATATAAAAAAAACATTTCCAATGTCAGATTGAGCCTTAGAAATTGATAGTTTTGAGTGATAAGCATATAAAACAGTATAAAATTTCCATAATAAAAATAAATGGGCAAAGTTGTTGGTTGGGTGCCATAAAAAACTAAAAACAGTTAACTCCCAAACTGCTTCGCACCAAATAAAACGAAACGAATGGGTCGGCTCAGACGTCTATGATGATGAATTTTATTGAAAAACAAAACTTTATTATGTGAAAAAGTATATTCGTAGGTAGTTCGACTATTGCTTTTGATTGTGAGTCAACCCTTTCTTTATAACACCGCGCGTGAGCAATTTTTTCTGCGGTCAAAGTTGTGTCTGGGAGTTAAGGGTTGTCCCAAAAGACGTTAATATATATTAATACATTTTTTATGTATGCATTAATTAAAATTGACTTGGCACGCTGGAAAAATATAAATGGACAATCTAAAATGAAAAAAAAAAAATCATATCTCATTTTTCTTAACTTCTAAGCACACTTTCCTAAATAATGAAATCAAACTTTGTAATATAAATTAATTGACTTTATTCTTATTGAAAACTTAAGTTTTCCTATAGCTATTGCACTAAAACAAAAAAACGCTGAGTTGTTCCTTTAAAGACAGCATACTTCAACCTCCAAAAACATAAAAGGACGTAGCCCACAGTTTTTTTGTATAATCACAATGTATTAAACATAATACACGTTCTATCAAAAGGATGTAAACTGTAAATGCCGAATTAGTATTTAAATTAAATATTTAAGTTAAATACATGTAAAAATTGCGACTAGACAAAAAGCTTTTTGTTAAACAATTTATTAAATTAATAAAAAAACGAATCAATAAAACACTATTCTTAATGCACTTCAAAGTTGTATATATATAAATATATTTTCACTTTAGTACAGCATTATCAACACACAGTTTTTGTGCCTCTTGTCAAATGTGTGTGTATGTTAAGTCTGTTAACCTTTCTGCAGTCGATATTAAAAAGAGTATCTGAATAGACGCAATGTATTTTTTGTCTAAGTATAAAAAAATACTAAAGTTTTATGTTATTTTTCGATAAACGGCTTTATTTGTTCTTAATTAATATATCTGGCAACCCTTAAAAACATTGTGACGGAGTGAAGTATTGTGTTGGCAGAAAAAGACAGTAAGCCCATCTCAATTCTCAAAGGAATAAAAACTAAAAGTATCGACGTCAACTAATCGGCAACCTTGGGTGTTTGAATGTAGGATTACAAATAAAATATTAATTTACATCGATTAGACTCAACAAACGCATGAAACTTAATGGGTTTTCTGTTCTGTGAAGTAAAAGTTTGTTATATATATATCGACTGTGGTACAGAAAAATGACGTAATCCACAGTTTTTTTTCGATAATCACAATGTATCAAACTTGATACACGTTTTATCAAAACGATGCAAGCTGCAAATGCCGAATAGATATTTAAATTTAGCTTTTAAGTTTGTAAAAAGATGAGCTTGTGAATAATGAAATCAAGAAAAAATACTGAAAAAAAGGTTTTTCCTAGACAATTTCTCTAATAAATATTAGATGATGTCAATTAAACACCAGTTTAGAAGTCTCTGTACACTTCCAGTTTGTATATATTTCATAATTTGCATATGGACCAAAATCATCAAAAACGTTTTTTGTGCCTCCTGTAAAATTTGCTTTGTGTTGTTTACGTCCTTTTTCATTTCCACAGTCGATATATGAATACAATTTATATGATTCACCCCAGTTGGATACGCTAATATTTTTTCGTGTAGGTAAAAATACAATTCAATCAAAAATTCACAGTTTTCTGTAGCAAGCGAATAGATCTCGATTCAAAATTTAATTTCGTTTAAAAATGTCTTGGAGAATAAACGTTGGACATTTTTGTTCAAATTCGTAAGCACGTATAACATTTATAAGTTAAAAAAAAAAACAGCAAAGGACGTGAAGCACTAACGGCTGGTGGTAAGCAAAACGCTAAGTACCATTGGGACTGTTTATTTGTGTATTTTTATTATCAAAATGAGCGCTTCCGTTTCGAAAACAGTACAAATAAAACTTTCAATGAACATACTTGCCGAGGTAAATTTTTCCCTTTAAAATGTGTACTTATTTTTCTGTGAATTTGTATGGTAAATTAAAGCTTCACTATAATTAGTTGTTTATTTGTGTGACCCTTGATAACGTAATATATAAAATTTTAATGATCAAATTGATATAAAAAAAAATGTCGATTTATTACGAATATTAAGTAATAATTGTATACGTTTTACCTTTAGTTCTACCAAAAAATACAACATTAGAGTAGTTCAATTCAAAATATCTCTTGATAACTGTTTAAAATAGAATCTTTAAAATTGTTGTCTTTATAGTCAAAAAAATATAGTAAAATGTTTGTTAGTGGAAAGCGTTGAAAAAATATAAAACACACATATTATAAATGTTTTTTTTTAATGAGGGTTTATAGAGATTGAGAACTGGAGATTTTTACCTTGTTTAACTAAACAGGACCGCAAAGCGCTGCCACCTGTTTTTGTAACATTTATTTCCTAATGACATAATATAATGCGTCTAACAGCGAAATAAATGTAATTATTTCCACATTACACAATCACGTTCCGGACCTCTGGCGTCGTAGTCATAAAATCAACCCAAAAAAAGAACACCAGTAAAACATTTTCCAAACACGCAACACTCCTCGCATTATCTTTTTTTTCTCGTACGCGCACAATTTTAGCGCGGGAAAATCGATGAGTGTTGCCAATTTTTACAAAATACTTACCTTATAATGAAAAAGTGTGCCATGTTCGAACAATTTGAAATTACGAAAAGCTATGGTAAAACAATCACGTAAAAAATATAAAAAGGTAAGGATTTAATGAAGTTTTAGTTTAGTAACTTTATGGCAAGAATTGCGTGAATTAATAAATATTTTTTAAGAAGAAGTATTGACAAATTTGTCGAATTTAATGGTATTTAAAGTGTCTTTAAAGCATTTTGTTTGTACAGTTAACTGTCAAAATGCCATCTATTTGAAAAAATACTTGATTAAAGACGTCACTCGAAGAGAAAAAACATAAACACCTATGGTCAAGATCTCTAATGTTGAATTAAATAATATAATTTCAACACAGAACCTTCTTATTTCTAAAATTAGCTGTAAAATATATATAACCCATTTCAATAAGCGCTGGTAAGTGTAATAAATGATTTTAAGACCAATTGACGGTTAAACATAAGAAAAATATATTTTTAACAGAATTTAACTACATAAAATTTAATATAAACAGTTATGATAAGTCTGTACCGATGGCTTAGTCAAATTAAAGCTTATTGTGTCCTATGCTTTTTGTAAAACTGAATACTTTTATTTTTTTCATTATTATTGTATATTTTTAATTATAGATTATTTTTAAGGTCGGCAACATTTTGTATATGTATTCCTATGAGACAGAATAAATTTGTTACTCCGATATACATATCTATATAATACAAACATGGGTGTACATCGCGGTCCTCTTGTCGATTGAAAAGAGCCTTTTTATCGATAGTAAAAAACACACGCTGGGAATTTTTTAATCTACAAAAATTGTATGAACGAAAACCATTTTGTATAGACGAGAAAAAAGCTTCCTATTCGTACATTTAGCGGTGATACTGCTATCGTCTATATTTTTTCAGATAAGCAACATACTTTTTTACGGGTCAGGTTTTAATGTATTGAATACTTGACAAAGCAATCGGAGTAGGAAGAATAATTCTTTTTTTGAAATTGCTCAAACTGACGTTTACGAAGAATCCATAGATAAGATTGAACTTTAGTTGAAACGTGCGGTAATTGTATTTATAGTTTTTAATAGTTAATAATAAGAAACTGAAACCAACAATAAACATTCTTTAAAATGATTGTTAATCTTATTTTATTAATAAAACATAAATTAACACTTTCAATATTGTTACTGTTGCACAAGTAATATATTAAAAAGTAGAGTTAGTTGTCATGTTTCAAGATTATTTATTTCTCTTTATTCAGATCAATTAAAACCCCAGAGATACGTGGAATACAATTTGGGGAACTATTTATTATACTGCATACTTATATGATAAAAGTTTTATTATTTAGTAATCGTGAAGGAAGGTAGTTTGAATATCAAACATTTTTTTAAGCAATTCATAAAAGACTTGACTTTTAAAAGTTTGCCTGTATTTACTGAATCGCTGAAGACTTTTATAGCAACGCATAGTTTATAATAAAGCTTTCTTAAGTTTTTTTTTTAAACTGGTTTTCAAAAAGCTAAAAATATTGTTCACTAACACTAACCTAAAATGCAAACAATGTACCCGTGTTTGAAAAGATATTCCAAGTCAAGAAATGCACATTCATCTCTTATGCACTTTTTTGTGAAAGTGCATCTGTTTTCCGAACACTTAATATTTACATCTCTACACGCAATATTTATATATCTATCACACATAATTTTTTTGATAATAAAAATGAAAGAAATTGTAATAACCCTGTCGTAGAATGATAGTCTTAGAAACTTATAAATGCAATGTCCTAATACTGCTTTCACCACATCCCGACTCACAGCCCTCAAAAACTTAAGAAAGAAACAGAAAATAAAAAACAACTCGTATGCTAATTTTAATAAAGACGTTTTCATTATTAATTTACAAAAAATCTCCTTTGCAAAATATTGGTAATGAAAATAAAGCAAAATCAAAATTTTATTGTTTGATTTGATTTAATTTAATATCAAAAGCTTAAAAGCTTATAATTTTTTTATGGATCATGTTCCCGACGCGTTAGTCATTAAAATCGTGATCGTAGTGTAAATAAATATCTTGATAATTATTTATATTTTAAGTTTTTAAGCGTATCTTATAAATTGTTTAAATGTATTCTTTATTCAGCCAGTTATGCAGTTACAATAAGACAACTATTGTAATTACGTTTTCTTATTTTCACCGAAATAATAATAGATTTTCAGCAAACATTTTTTTTATATTTGTACGATATAAAAATGTTTTTTTATCATATAGCAGAAAAAATTATAATAAGTTATACAAAAAACACTCACGCACTATCCGGTAACATTATCGTGCGAGGTCACAATTTCATTTCAAATGCCAAATTATAACTATACCGCAGGGTGTGATTTTGTTCTTACGTTTTATTTCCACACGAATTCATTTTCTACACATACCTTTTGTACAGATATAGGCGCCACAGATCAAGGCAATAAGTTTTTTCATTCTTGATATTATTTTTTTATACGCATTTAGCTTTTTACAACAACCGCTAAATATCTTTCTGAGTGGTGTTCAATTGACATCTTACTCATAAGATTATCGGTAATAATAAGGCAACACATTTTAATTTATAATATAATATAATATAATATAAAAAAGCACTACCTAAATAATTTGTCATTAATTTAATAGTGGCTCATTGATGGCAGCTTTTGAAACTATGTTAATAATATGTACGCATAAATAAACGATTTTTTTTATTTAGTTTGTTTAAAAATTACGTCTTTTGTAAGTAGTAAATCATTGATTCTACGTTTAAAAATACCTTGTATAATTTTGTGTCTAATATTATTATATACTAGCCGGTTCCCGGAAAGCGTTGCAATGCCACTCAAAGAATGAAAGTGTTTGTGTTTTAATTGTATTTATTGAAGTGCATATTTTCTTTTTCTGTCTGTTTGACGTTTGCTGCTGATTTTCTATGGTAAGACACACGCCCCACCTACTGTAATTTAATTGTACTACGCCTATAAC
The DNA here is from genome assembly GCA_030503985.1 of Himalopsyche tibetana. Taxonomy (NCBI): domain Eukaryota; kingdom Metazoa; phylum Arthropoda; class Insecta; order Trichoptera; family Rhyacophilidae; genus Himalopsyche; species Himalopsyche tibetana. The sequence continues at coordinate 35,611,924 of JAPJYX010000014.1, read as the reverse complement.
CTTCGCGCAAGTTGCATGAACGGTATGGCAGACATACAAACATTGATTTTTATATATAAGACCTACTGTAAGTTAATTTTACTGTGCCTATAACCTTCCCGTAAGTGCAAGCAAAAAGTTTGTCAAAGTTTTATTGCAATCGGATGAGCGGTGCGGCAACGCATAAAGTACGAACAATATATTAGATAATATAAACTATGACAATATAATTAAAATAATTTTCGTAAGAATGCTTGTCATAAGCGCAATTGGTCTTGATCATTAAAAATAATGGAGGAATTAGTACAAATGAGTATTATATTTTTTGAATATCATTTTATGCTTTTGGATAACAAAAAATAATTTAAACACAAGGCGAAACAGGGATTTAAATATGAACACATATATATATTTATAAAAATATATACGTTCCTCTGACTTATTTTGTCTTTTGAAACATTATATTATAATATTCATAGGATAATGAAACGTAATTCCGGTTTTGGTTGGTGAGAAGAGTCATTTTGGCGACAGGCGTTGACGCGAGAGACGTCTCATATCAAATTAACTTTTACGACTCAAAAGTGAAAAGCAATTTCTTAAAGGAAACTAATTTTAAAAGTCACAAAGCTCCCAAAAGGACATTTATTGTATTTTAAAGTGTGCAAATATGTCGCGAACAAATAACGCTTTTTGACTTCAAAATAGTAATGTGGAATGGAAGCTTGATGATTTTATATTGTATTGTGCATTTTTTAAATATCGTTTGTTATAAATATTGTATGCAATTTTTGGTCCATGTATTTTATTTTTAAGTCTATGATATTAAAATTATATTTTTTTCCGCATTATATGTAAATAATATAATAAATCATATAATAAAAAGCATACTAAGAAACTAAATAAATGACGTGAGCTTGAAATCGTTACTTTTATGTACTGATTAACATTGACATGGCATAAATCATGTAATTAAGTATTCCGACTGAGGGTGCTTGATGGAATTTCAATATCAAATTTGAATTGTTTGAATTTTGTACTTTTCCATGAGTTTTGTCGCTAACGACCCGGGTTTCGCCTTTCGGCATCTTCAGGCATTCTCAACTGAAGAAAAGTACAAAATTCAAACAATTCAAATTTAAATCGTGTAAATTAAATAGTTTGAAAAAAAATCCAGTTCACTTTGAAGTGTTTTTTTGAAACTCATTGTGTAAATGAGGCGTCGGCAACCAAAAGCCCGCAAGATTTTTAAAACTAAAATATTTCTCTACACATGTCATTACAGTGTCTGTCTACAGTGTAATGACATGTGACCCAAGTGCAGCCCGCACTAATCTCTACGTAAAATATTTGGCACTTTTACAACAAAAGGTTGCCGACCCTTGGTGTAAATCATATATGAGGAACCACCGGCCCGCCGATCTTTTTAGTCCGGCACTGATTCATCTCGGCGAAGTATTAGAGAAATAAATTAATAGTTCCAGGGAGGGATTAAATAATAAAGATGACACAGGCGCTTGCAGTGGCTCCACTCTACCAGTTCATGATCACCACCATAGAAGAAATAGCAACGTTCTTTATTTAATTAAATATTTTTTATAATATTTAATTATTTGGTCCGGCCCTTGACTCGGAGACAGAATGATAATTTGGCCACAGAAATAGTAAAGGTTGCCCATGCCTGGTGTAAATCATCATGACCAAAAATAGTAAACAAAAATTATTGATAATAAAACAAAACATGACACTATTATAGTGATATCGTAGATTTATTTTTAAATGATCAATATCAACGAAATTTATTGTTATTTAAAACAAATAACACATGATTTGAATCACGGATGAGTATTTTTCATTGAAAATTTGTGGATTAATTCAATGGTTTAGTTGTCTGCAATAAGACATAGATAGAGTGATAAAAGCAGTTTTAACTTTCTCGTATAACTCGTATATTCTTGCAAATTGTAAAGGCACACACTTTACATTTTTTATATATGACCTAATTTTATGATTTATTTATTTATTGTTAAAAATCAAAATTACAGTACATGACATAACAGCTGACGCCAATTCGCCATGCACTTGAAAAATATAATAAGACAAAATATAAAATAAAAATACACAGTACATCAAATTCAACATAAAAAATCAAGAAATACAAAAGAAAAATTTATCAAACAGTTCACAAATACCATCACCAAAAATGTCCACTTCTCTAGGCAATGCGTTGATTAGTCGAACGGCCCTTGGAACTGGTGACTCATACCTCCTAAGCGAGGTATAAGTTTTTAGAAATAAAAGTTTTTGATCATTGTTTCGCCCACGTAAGAATAAATGATATTAAATCGTTACCTGAAATCTTCAGAAGTCATCCCTGAGATGGTGGGCTGATGCTGATTCTGGTTCCACATGAGAGCCTCAGTAGTTAGATGGCCTTCTGCAGCCAGTCTCATTTGCTCCGCAGTACATTCCACGCCCTCTCGTTCTAAGTTAACCTCAAACCAGTTGTCTTCGTACCAACCTAATAAAAAGAAATTATGTAATATATTAAACATGTGTGAAAAAAGAATAATGAATGGCTTTTTTGTATAATTCATATCTAATAACTATAAGCTTTATTCATTTTAGCTCCAGAAATTGATTGTCTTTTTATTATTTATAAATTAATATTTTATGATATACATAATTGTAATACTTAAAAACAACGACAGTAAAATATATTTGAAGAAAACCTATTTTTCAAAAGCTCAATGATTGCAGTTATTATATTAAATGTGATATTTAGGAACACATCAGTCTATAGATTTTTTATATATACTTATACAATACACATCATATTTTCAAAAGGGAACAAAATAAATAGCCAGATTTTAAATCAATTTTTAGTGAGAATTGAAATAAACTTTTTTTGTCAGAATAAAAATTTTATACGGTCAGAATTTATAACCATTTTCGTTAGGTTAGGTGAGGTTTTTTTTAATTTCATTTAAATTATGACTATTTTATATAAATTCTGACCGTTGTTTATTTATTCTGCCCTCTGTACACTGAACGATATATTATGACCAATGAAATATAAATTATGACAGAAACTGTATTAAAATTTAAGCCGGCTAAATACGAGCCTTTTCATAATCCTAAAAACATACTAGGTACTCGATGAATTCACTGTTAAATACTAGGTTAAAATGTGATACATGTAAAACAAAGTGTGTTATTGTTATTTTATAATTTTTGCGAATTATTAACATGTTTTTACATATTCTATTCAATTTATTCATTAAAAATCCAATTGACATAATTACCTATAAAAAACCAAACGTAAGAGCTGCCGTAGAGTTGATGTTTGTAGAGGTCACAGAGAACTCTCCGCGCTGCTACGACGTAGAATAAGCCAACGATAATCCGAGCGTCTTGCCTTCTGAGATTTCTGACAGCGTCCCCAGGATCTGACAGAAAAGACTGCCGCGTCACGATCTCAATTCCAGCTTCCTTGCAGCGGGCCTCGAGGTCTTCGACAGTCTATGAAAAAAATGCGAATTGTCATGATTTATCGAATCGTATACATTCATTTTAGTAACCTTTGATATTTCACTGGCGGTAAGGATTCTACAAATATGGCAAAAACTCGCGTAAAAATAACGACGTATCAATAACGGTATTTTCCGTTAGGTCAAATTTCGTAGCTTGATTTTATTGAAGCCGTAAAATGTTTCATGCGCTGTAGCTTTTTCCTAATAACGTTATTTCTCGAAATATTCTGGTGCCAAATCAATTAAGTTATGAATAATTTTATTACATCTGAGATATTTCTTTTTTTTATGTTCTTTGACACAACCTTAACCCATGGTTCAAACATACTTAATATAATGTTTTCTGACAGTTTTCGATTGATAAAATATTATATTTACTAAAAAGTTCTTACGGAAATACTTAAAAGCTATGAATCTTACCATATTTTCTAGATTGCTATGAACATTTTACTATGATTCTGATCTCTAGTTTGCCATATTCTTGACATTGCATATATTTTTTTCTTTTGTTGCGTTTTTTTTATAAATAACAACTTGAACAGCTTTAAATTACTGGGGAATTTTAATCAATATCTCGAAGTAGTATAATGAATCAGTTGGTAATACTCGCTGTAAGCAAAATGGTAGTTATGAAAACGACGTACCCTTCTTATAGTTGTTTTTAAATTAAATAATTTTTCACCAATGATTGAGAGTTAACGTCTTAAAAATGAGTATAATTTAATTTGAAGTAATTGTAGCAAGTACTTAATCAAAATGGGATGATTATAAAATCTTAATAAGCACTTTTCAATGTAAACGTGTGATCAAGACTATATTTTATCATGGCTTTCAATAATTTGTAACTTAAAAATATAGAATTTGAATATTTACGATGTTCTCTCTAATATGATGGAATAAAAAATACTTTTCTTACGCATTATCAATTTCTGTAACGTTAGATTTTTGGGTAAAGAATACAAAATTAAATCTTAGAAAATAATACATACAACTTATTTAATATAAAATTTGTATATGCTTGTAGGCTGTGTGGCCTTCTTTTAGAAATTTTTCACTTATAATACCAAAAAGATGATTTTATTAGTAGAAAATTCAATCTTACAATTTTTACAAAACAAAATATTATCTTTTTCACATCAATGCCTGTTTAAAAGTAGAGCGAAGAAAAGTTTTCTTTTTATCACATCAAGTCTCTATAATAAAACCATTACAGCTTTAACTGTAAACGAAATCATAACACTGTTTTTTGTCTAAATTAATTAAAACTATTCAGTGGTAAAATTTGAAATTGAAATTGAAAATTTGAAAAATAAAATTTTTGAGAATATACGAAAACTGTACGCTTTTTTAGAAACGTGTGAGTAGAAAAAATGCACATATATATTGATTTATCTGCCATGTAATAATTGATTTAAATCAAATCTTTAGAATTCCATGATTCTGTTTTTTGTTTTGACGTAATAAGGAATTTTATAAAAGCCTACTTACTGTCTTATGCTTTATTTAAAACAATAACCGTGAATGCGAATTTAATTATTGTAATAAGTAATGAATGAATTCTTTGAATAAAAATAAACAAAAATAAGTTTTTGTATAAATTATGTTAGTAATGTTTTTGCTGATTTTTTAAACTTATTTCGCGCAAATAAGCTCTAACAAACTGAAAAAAATATCATAGCTATTTTTAAACTATGTATATGAAAAGTATGTTGAATGTTAAGTATAATATAAACTGTTGAAATTTTCGACGAGAGATTATAAATATACCAGTTTTACCCGGTAAAGGTTGAAAATTATTCTGAATTCATAATGAGTTAATACTCCAATTAAAACATATTGTAGGTAACTAAAATATCGCAACTTATATCCAACGCTTGTATAACAAGAATATTCGTGTACTATAAATACACCAGAAAGGTTTACCCGGCTTCGCTCTGGTTGTATTAAAATTTCTAAATACAAACCCGAAATACACATATTTGCGTTTGCCGTGTCATTTACCGTGCACGTTTGCATGGCATTATTTTGGTGCCAGATAAAGTTGAAAGTTGAAAATACATCGGAGGACCGCACCTCATGTAACACTAACAAAACATTATAGTTCTAATACTAATGCTCAAAGTTGAAAATAATACTCTTGGCGTAAAAATGGCAGCCAGAATGACATGTTCAAATGTTACATCTCTACTGTTCATCGTTTGGGAAGTGTTCTTATGACCGACAGATGTATTTTATATTTTATAGTATACTAGCCGGTTTTCAGCAAGCGTTGCAATGCCACTCAAAGAAAGAAAGTGTTTGTGTTTTAATTGTGTTTATTGAAGTGCATGTTTCTTTTTCTCTCTGTTTGACGTTTGCTGCTGATTGTCTATGGTAAGACACAAGAACCGCCTACTGCAAGTTAATTGTACTATAACCTTCGCGCAAGTGCAAGCATACGTTGTCAAAATGAACTGTATGGCGGACATACAAACATGGATTTTTAATGTGAAATTGGAAGGTGGAATTTCAATATTGTACATTCACACCGATTTTGTCACTACCGACCCGGGTTCAAGTTCATCCGTGCACTTGAACGCCTGAAGATGCCGAAAGGCGAAACCCGGGTCATTAGTGACAAAATCTGTGTGAATGTACATAACTTGAACGATTCAAATTGATTTTTATATATAAGACCTACGGTAAGTAAATTTTACTACGCGTATAACCTTCCCGTATGTGCAAGCAAAAAGTTTGTCAAAGTTTTATTGCAATTGGTTGAGCGGCGTGGCAACGCATAGAGTGCGAACAAACAAACATTCATTTTTATATATTAGATATATAAAACAATGATAAACATGGGAACATGCAGTCATGTAGAATTTATATTGTAATGCAATTGTTAGGACTTACGAATAAGGTTATTCATAAAAAGACTGTTTTTTTAGTTACATATTGTTGTACCATCCAAAACTTTCTATTTACGAGTAAAATAAAAAAAAAACTTTAAGCAAAACAGCAACAAAACATTGTTACAATATTATTAAGGGCAAAGGTAAAACTTCATCCCTCAAAGTTGATGTGAACAAGAATTTAAGGGTGTGGTTGTATTAGTTCTGCGAAGCCTACTTTTTGTAAGGCCGTTGTTTGTTTTGTTTTCTCTCATGTAAGTGAGTAATACTTTGTTTCTTTGCTCATTATAAATACAATTTTACTTGTTTTACGTTTGAATACAAATTAGTTTTGTTGATGGAGTAAAAATGTGTTATTACTTAATATGAATGTACGTTGAAAGATAATGCTAAAAATTTTGATATATATTTTTATACTTTACATTAGTTAGTAAATTGATACAATTTAAACTAAAAAGTAAATACTTAATAGTATAGACTGAACGTCCGATGTGAAAAAAAAACGCATCTTATACCCAGAGTTTAATTGATCAAATTTTAAAAGATTTCTACTCCAAATGCAGCTTTTCTCAACTGAAGTTTTTCACAGATAACTGCTTGTTAACAGCTTGTTACTCAGTTGCTGAATCTCGTTTTATTCGAAGAGAGAAAAGATTGAAAATAAGAGCTTAGACAGGTCCAGTCGTAAGCTAATCACTCTCGATACATCCTGTTTTTATTATTGGATGGGTGTGATCGGTTTATAGATTTTGAATCAAAGGCATGAATGTTTATGATGTTTTTATTTTGTCTCATCCGATGGTGAATTAGCTTACTACTAGCTTTTTTGTAACTCCATTCTTCCATTATTACCATTTTTGAAAGATAACCGATTAAAAACCTGTTTTCATAAGACAAATACTGTTGAGTTGCCCCACTGCATATGCTTCACAACGAAAAGAAAAATAACGTTTTGTAAAACAATGTTTTATTTTTTTTGCAATGATATAAAAACATTCCTGTTCTTTTCATTACATTTTGGAATTTATTCATGTTTTTCCACAAACGATATTATTTACAATGCATTAAAAAAAGTAATTGACAAAAGATAATGAATTTATGAAAGTGGTTATAAATTGATACTAAATACAAGCGGATAATATGGGTATACATATTCAAATTTATTCAGTAGATTCTTAAACATCGATAAATAATTTACCATTTAGATTGAGCACGCAATCTTTTATTGATAAATTCAAGCAAAATAAATAACGTTGGTTATTATCCATAAAAGCAATGCTTTTATTTATGGTTGCTAAAAAACCATATTCATTTGCAAAATAGAACGCAAAAAAGTCCATCTGTTCGATAACCATACAAAAGATACACACATTTTTTTTCATTGCCACAAAATACTTTTCCCACACAAGGGGAAGTTGAAAGCCGATATGGAATATAGCTTTTCATACGTATCATAGTCGAACAGGAGCAAACTTTAATATCCGGATCGCTAAAGTCCAACATTTAGCTTTTTTTTTCCCACGTACATTTTCATTGGGTATTAAAAGAGACTCCCGCCAGAAAATAACGCTACAATAAGCATTTTATTATGTTTTTTATTACCACATTGAAATAAACGAGAAATATTGTTATTTAATGTTTTATTTGTCCTTGATACGTTTTACTGTCTATGACGATAAGATCGGGAGAAAGGTATCAAATTAAAATAATGCACAATAAACACCTAAATACTTCAAACTCTTCAGACTTAAACCACAATTCAATATCATATTATTAATAATACATACAATTCAATTAGACCAAGTCATTGAGATGAATGAAGATATTATATTTTCTTTCATTAGCAGTTTAGTTATAAAAGAATGTTTTAATTAACTTATTTATGGACTTTCGTTTACGTTTAAAAAAAACAACATGTTTTTGAAAAAACAAATTTTTGAAAGAACTGTATTTCTTTAGCAAACTCCATTTTCACAAGATAAATTATGACACAAAATCTCACTAACTTAATTTGATGTCATGTAAATAATGTATTGTAAATTATATTTTTAGCTTTATAATAATAAAATGTGAAAAGATAATTCAGTATCCATCTTAAGAATCTATCGAAAATTGTTTATCACTTTTAGGGTGTTCACTGTCAATACTTGGTGGAAAGGCATTATATTAATAAAAACAATAATCCTTTGTACTTCATTCCACTTTATTTAATATGTCAGGACCGGTTTCGCTCATTGCGAGCATTGTCAACTGATTGTCAGTTGATTGTCAGTTGACAATGCTCGCAATGAGCGAAACCGGTCCTGACATATTAAATAAAGTGGAATGAAGTACAAAGGATTATTGTTTTTATTAACGAAAATTGTTTATTCAAATCTATAGAATCGTTATGAACATTTTAAAATTAATTTTAAGTTACGTTCTGATTTGACAAAGGCAAAAGACAATCTTTCTCTATCCTGTGAAAAAGTTTATATCTTTTTGAACGCATGAAAACGTAGTTTATTTTTGTATAAAAAATATTTTTATCTAATATTAAAATTTATTGAGAACAATACATGTATTTTACATCAATTTGAAAATAAATATTTTGAATGTTTTTTTTAGTAAAAAAAGCAACACATAATTGTATTTTATAAAGTGTCGTATGATGTCAAACAAAAATGTATTAATTTTCATTGAAGTTTCTTATACAGAATTTGAACACGTATGCTCAACACCGTGGGAGAATTTTTCTTTAAGTTTAAACAAGTATCTTAGTTTCATCCTCCATTCAAGATTGGATTGAAACGATAGTATGCAAAGGAATAAGAATAGAATTCTTTGAGAGACTTTAATAATAAATGGCAAAAGACATCAAAGGAAAACATAATATTATATGTGTTTTTTTTGCATTGTTTTTGTAGAGCTCAGCTTCATTGTTTCCTCCATAAACAAATTGTTTTATGCAAATATTTTTGGCATCCGTATGATTTTTTACGACAAAGCTTTAGGGAGTTATATTTTCAATATCGTATTTCATTCGATTGATTTTTTTACGACGCCGAGCGATGACTTAGCAAGGTTCTTTTGGATTTGAATAAAAAAGAAGCTACATTATTAATGTTTGTAATAGGCTTATTCGTAAATCTGTGATATTTTGTTTAAAGATGCTTCTTTGGAAGGCAAAACTTGCGTTATAATTTGTAGCACAACACGTGCAGTGACATAGTTATCATATTTAATTGCATATTAGCCTTATTCTTTGGTATTGAAAAACGATTTTTAGTTATTAACCCATGTAAATTGATTTGTATTGAATAATAAAAGTAGCCAAACGGTAATGCTCTATGTCTCAGTTTTGTGATACAAAACAATACTTAAGCCATTAGTAATCTCTTCAAAAAACTTCTGACTTATTTTTAAGAAAAATATATTATTATGTTAATTATTATATAAGCCAAAGACTATTTTTGGCAATCTGAATTGATTTTACGAATGTTTTAATTTTAACGACGTTTATTCAATTGAGAAATTTATCACATAGTGAGAGTTTTGGATTAAACAGTAATATTTTCTCATTGACTAAATGTTTATATGTTATTCTAGGCACAAAATTCTGATAAATTGTTTAACGGACAGTGGTGTAATGAATAAATTTTACAAAGCAAACGATAAAAACAATTTCGCAATAATACAAACAGCCGTATTTCTTGGCAATCTAATAAAACGCAACCATCTTTACATAAAAGAAATAGTACAACATATAAAAGCATGTTTTTGTTCTGGCTAGAAGCAAATAATATAACCCCTTCGTTGAAATAATATTTTCGCCGCTGAATTTGGTGTGTTTGCGTAGAGAATGTTTACACATCTTGTCATTTTGAGCGTGGCAATAGATAGCAATATTGCGTATTATTACAGGGAAAAGAAAACGGCATGACGCCTAAGAAAATTTAGACATTAATATATTCGGAAAATGACTGAAAATGAATAAAGTATTTGAAATGATTAAAATCATAAATTATCGTTTGGTTTTATTTGACTACTATTATAACAAACGAAAATTGATATTTATAATATGGTCAATAAACAAAATATTTTCTTCAGCGAGAATAATAGAGAATTAAGTTCATAACTATATCAACTCCACACCATTGTCAGAAAAGTGTTTTAAATATAATTACTAATCATTAAAGATTGTTTTTTTTGTACTTTTATTTAATAAAAACGTCTATATTCAATTAAGGCAACAAAAAGCTTAACTATAACATTGCATACATAGTTTATTTATTTTTGGACAAAAGTTCGTATGATATATTGTGTACTTACCTTGGCCAGTATATAAAGCTATACTAATTTAAGTCTACGCATAATTTGAAGGGGAAGTAAAGCTCGCAGTTTTGAAAAAAAAATCAATCGATAGATGCAGAATCAAAGAACTAAAAATTCTTTAGCTTGTAAGCTAATATTTCAGTAGAGCATCTGTTTTCATTTCATTGGAAATCGTCTTTTTGTAATTCGCTTTAGAAACAAATTCAGCTTCTTCACTCTAAACGTTTCGTCGAATACAAACATTCACATAGCAAAATGTTTGCTCAGCACATTTGACAAATGCGTTGTGAATCACAATATTCTAATTAATTTGTAATGCTTTCTTTCAGTTTTTTTACATTTTTCTCTGAGTTTCGTAGTAGACTACTGTCTTTACTTTCGACCCCCTCAATTTTGTAATAGAATTCAAACAAGTTAAAGCCATCTCAATCAACTAGATCGATAATCAAGCATCACAACTGTTTATTTAAATACTAAAGAAAATGTTCGTAAAATGCTGTTTTATTATTTTCACAGGCGAACTCAATTATTGCAGTAAAAGATTATTCCATAAATGGCCTTAAAACATGTAATGAATATATTGTTTTTTTATGATAAATATTTATTAAAACGAGATATGGTGATTTTTTTCAAACAGTGAAATGCAACGTTCTTTCACCGATTGTTAAAATACGTATTTATGGAACCAGAGTAAACAATGGTGGGTTATACATATATGTAGTAAATGTTCTTTCAACTAACCGAAATGAAGACTTCTTCAGCCTGCTGCAAGATGGCGACTCTTGACCATCCGAATCGTCTCATCAGTGTTATCCTTGTAGGGTTGTGAACAGTGGCAGACGGATGAGTTCTGAATAGAGTTGGAAAGCGTCGTCTGTCAGACAGTGCTGGCGAACTCGCACCGTAGCATAGCTGAAAAACAAAATATAATATTGTAATAGAATACATAAATATAACAATTAATATTCCATGAAAAAATTCTTTAGTAACTTGTAAAATAATGACATTTCAAATGATCACTTTAGTATTGGTTTTTTTGTCAAGAAACATGAAAACAAACAATAAATTAATAGCCAGTCATAAAGCCGTATAACCGTAAGTGGTCAACGTCGTTGACTTCGTCTGCAGAGCTGACGGGATTGAATCACAGGACGAACAGTTTTATTAATTGATTTTTCAATAAATTTATGTATTCCTCTTTGAAGGTTAAAGGTAACTAAAATTTCTTTTTCACAAATCCCTAAAATAAAAACGAGGCACAGCGAGAGCGATTAGTTAGCTGATAGTCCTTTCCTATACGTATCCTACTGTCCCAACTCTTTTTGAAAAAAATAGAAGTTGAGCATCTCATCAGCGGAGTTCTCGTAGAAAATACTTATATAAGATACTCCACAAGAAGTTCGTAAGCACCAGATTGGGAGCGGGAGTCGTTAAAAAAATAATTATTGTAGAGTTAATGAAGTCTACTGAGCATGTTCCTATTTATAAACTTATCAAAGAATATTTGTCAGAATTCATTCACGTTCATACGGAATATTACGATATTCTAACCAATATAGATTTTTAAAAAATAAAAAATGAAATTATTACTTCATACAAATACAATTTTATATTAATGTAGAAATGCCTCATAAATCATCAGAGTTTGTAAATGGATTACTAAGAAATATTCATGTAATTAATGAAGGTATGAATGGCGGTAGGTTCTAATTAAAAATAATTTCAATGTGACGGATTGTTCCCCTTTAAAAAATACATACATTGGGATTATCCCTATCAATCAAAAAGTTTTTTTTTATCAGAGTTGACAAGCTTTCTCTTCTCCTGTAACCTTAATAACTTTTACGTCCAGTAATTCATGCATTAGATTCAATACTCACGGTAAATAGTAGATGTTTTTACAATACATTTTATCTGAAAGTATTTCTTAGTAGAGCACGCGTCAGAAACTATTTTCAAAATTTATCAATTTGCATTTCAAATTTTAAAAAATCTAGTGTATCGTTACTAAGCCATCACAATTATATTTATACTAATCAAATTTAAACTATTACTTGAGCAGTCTTATATGAATGAGAAACTATGAGCAAAAACTTTTATTTCTTAAAACTTATAACTCAACTTATATGAGTCACCAGTTCCAAGGGCCGTTCGAATGATCAACTCATTGCCTAGAGAAGTGGAAATTTTTACTGATAGTATTTGTGAACTGTTTGTTAAATTTTACTATTTTATATCTTGATTTTGATGTATTATGTAGTTTTATTTTATATTTCGTCTCATTATATTTGTCAAGTACATGGCGAATTGGCGTCAGCTCTTATTTCATGTACTGTACTTTTAATTTTTAACAATAAATAAATAAATAAAACGATTTGGCGGTATTTTCGTGAAGGATATTTTTTAACATAAAATTACATTTGATAACTTTGTCTCTACGCCCAGTATAAAGAGAAAAAACCACGACTCTTGTTTTGTAATTTATCAGATAAATTATTTAAGCTTTAAATCATTTTTTAGTTTATTCATAAGCCTTGCCTAATTAAATCTAATGATATATCTTAAATAGGCGAAACACAAGTCACAATTTGTAACACAAGTGGAATAACAAAGTAATCAAGTTTAATTTTTTATTAAAATGAATCACTTTATAAAACCATTCGTCATTTTTATAAATACACAAAAAATGTGTATAATATTTGCGATGCTATTAGTAATGTAATAATATATTTGCTTAGAAAGCAAATCATTTTGTAGTGGTGACAGAAATAACTTAGGCAAAACCAAACGCCTACGTATGTATAATTGATCACTAAGCAAAACACCCAGTTAGCGTAGTGATATTTTATTTAAATTCAGCCAAGATGCGATAAGGTAATTAACTAATGTAGCATTAGTCTTTGACGAGTCGAGGTAGTATTTTGATCAGTGTTGTTTCCCGCCCCGTCATTAATTACGCCCCGTGCGGTGTCAGACTAAACGAGGCGGTTTTTGTAGGGGTGGGTATGCTGGCACGCACACAGCACGTGCTTTTTTCGCTACCTATATGAAACTGTAAATTAATGAGAGTGTGTAATTTGGAATACACATTTTGAGGGATGAATTCAAAGTATTAAAATTAGTACAGAATGCAAACACGTGGTTTTCAAAAAAAAACATTTATACGCTTTCAAATGTCCGCTCCTAATGTGGAGCATATGGACTCTTAATGGAGTTTTTTCTCGACACAAGTGTTTCTACGACAACTGCTTGTTACTCAGTTGCTCAACCTCTCTTTTTCAAAAGAGAGTAGGAATAAAAGGAAAGGGCTAGAACAGGACTAGTGGTTAGCTTATCGCTCTCGATACACCCCGTAAATAGGATAGGATAGGTGGGAGGGGGGAATTCAAGACATCACAAACATCCATGCCTTTGAACAGAAATTCATGAATCGATTGAAAAGTCAATTTTATAAAACTGCCCGTACTGGGATTCGAACCCGTGAACGCTACAGAGCGGTAGCCAACGGCGTTGACTACTCGACCACACAGGCGTGTAACAATATTATATAACATTTTAATTCAAAGAATAAAAAACTCTTCGCAATCACTACTTTTTTTTACACACAGCATGTGGGATTTAATTAAAAAATAACAACAGTTAATAAACGAGGCAGTAAAATAACAACATATAGAAAAACAATCGGTTAAAGAGAAATCACTTTATTTACGTGTCAATTTCAGCTTTTGTGGTTTGAAGGTCAAAGCTTTACTCTAAATCAGTGCTTCCTAACCTTTTCATGCCACGGACCCCTAAATCTGAAAACAGTAATCTGCGGACCCCCGAAAATTTTGTATTTCACATGTTCATATTTTACCACAAAGAATGATTTTTTTTTTGCGGACCCCAAATTGGGAAACACTAGTCTAGATAAAAATATGACTATGGATTTAGGTTTTTCATATTTACATACAATCTTGGAAACGGGTATTTGTGATATCTCATCGAGTTAATCTCGAATTAACCCTCCATGGACGAGCGTCTCCATATGGTCACAGTAAACACCGTTGTCTATTGATCCCACTGTTCATCCTTTTTCTACCTGAATATCGTAGCTTTTGCTCATATTTGGTTAAGAAGGGTACAGACTACAGTTAGTCATCAGCCGTGGGGACAGAAACGGCCTCTAAAAGCACATGTGATTTTTTGAATTTCCGTTTTTTTTTATTTACTTTTTGAAACTTAGTTATTTTTTTATAAAAACATAAAATTATTTACAGTTATTTTGCTAACATATTCGTATTGAAATTATGTTGATCTAAAGAGGTCAAATTGTAAATATTAAAAAAAAAATCACGTTTAGCTATATTTCAAACCAGAATGTGTGCGAGCCCATACGGTCACTTATTACACGGTAATAAAAGGATGAGCACGACCATATAGTCATGCGGGGTTTCTATACAACGACTTATGACAACGATGCTTGTATAGCCTGCCAAGTGTTAAATACACAGACGCTAGCCACCATTTGACTGTATGCACCGCACAGACGACCGTCTTGTATCAACGACAATGGAATGCGACCGTTCAATTTTTACGGCGTATATTTCAAGCCAGCGCGTAAATCGGGGTAGAGTTATAATGATTAACTAATCGCTATTGCTACGCCCAGTTATTAAAGGATTGGTAAGGATAGACAATATTTTTAAAATATCACAATGACTCATGCCTTCAAACATAAATCGAAAACATGCTGATCGTACCGGGACTCAAACCCGTGAAGCCAATAACGCTAACCGCTGCGCGATATACCTGATATATGTGTTTTGTAATAATGTATAATATTGACTGTGGAAAGGAAAAAGAACGTAGCCCTCAGTTTTTCCAAAACAGCTTTTTTTCGATAATCACAATGTAAACAACTCGACACACGTTCTATC
The DNA here is from genome assembly GCA_030503985.1 of Himalopsyche tibetana. Classification (NCBI taxonomy): domain Eukaryota; kingdom Metazoa; phylum Arthropoda; class Insecta; order Trichoptera; family Rhyacophilidae; genus Himalopsyche; species Himalopsyche tibetana. Next base: position 35,596,288 of record JAPJYX010000014.1, on the reverse strand, counting down.
AAAAGGATGGAGGCTGAAAATGCCGAATTAGTATCTAAATTAAGCTTTTAAGATTGAAAAAAGAAAGGCTTGTGAAAAATGCAACTAGAAAAGGGGCTTTAAAATGGTTTTTCTTAAACAATTTATTTGATTAATATAAAGCTAAGTTAATAAAAAACCAGTTTATCAGTCACCGTTCATTTCAGGGTTGTGTATATTTCATAATTTGCTTTTAGCTTAAATCATTAAAAGACATTTTTTGTGTCTCCTGTAAAATTTTAAATGTGTGGGCTACGTCCTTTTTCCTTTCCACAGTCGATATCGTTACATCAATGATGAATATTGATAAAAAGACAATGAACCATTTACACGATCGGCGTTGTAAAGAAACATTTTTATGAAAGATATCGACAGAAAAAATCTACTGAAAAAATACATGATTTATTTTTGTTTCATAATTTTGTATGGTAGATAATGCATATTGATAATACTGCTCTTCAAACAAATTGATGGTCGGATGAGATATTATAATGATATACATGACGTAGAATAATGGTGAACGTACACGCACCGCATTAAACTTGATGTGAAGCAAGTGGCCAATTTTCCTCAACAGTAAATATCATATTTTTATTATAGATACACTCATAATAATGACGTTGAACCAGTTAAGTGAGTTATGTTATATTTACATCGCTACCTAAAAGCAACAGCGGATAAATCAAATACACTGGTTTAAAAATACTTGAGCCACTATCGTAAATGTCAGGTCCGTGATGGATTTTACGGGCTCAAGTCTATTTTAGTCTTCTATTTGAAGACAGACATTTCTAATGACTGAAAAATGTCCTCCTACCCTTCTTACTCTTAAATAAAGAGACGTAACGAGCCACTGAAGCCACTGAGCCACATAATTGCATATTGACAAAAAATAGGCTACGTGCGAGATCAATTCTTGGTATATAAAAAATTGCCTTTTTTGAATTAAGTGAAATTAAGTTTGTTATTATTTGTAATATTTAAATGTAGGTTTGGTAGTGCAGTGATCAACGTCTTTGGCTTCCATGATGGATAACACGGATTCAACTACCAGTACAAAGCATATTATAGTCTTCTAACGGAGGTATCTTAACATATTTTTTCTATAAGAACTGCTTGTTACTCAGTTATTCAACTTCTCTTTTTTTGAAATAGAGTATAACGATAAAAAAGATGGAGTTTGAACTGAACTAGTAGTTAGCTAATCGCTTTCACTACGCCGTTTTTTAAATGTCAGAATAATGGGATGTAATTTTCAGACGTCATGCTTACGAATAAAAATTGGTAAATCGATTCAGAAAAATGCTGACCGTACAGTCAGGCTTGAAGCCGTGATATCCATCACACAAATCAAAAACGTTTATCACTACACTACAGAATAAAAATTCATAGATTTCAAAGAAAAATAAGCTTTGAAAAATGAATACACTTTATTTTAAAAAAGGGATTTAAACATTTAAAGATTTTTCGGTTTGACATTTGAGATCTTGGTCACGAGTATTGGTGATTTCTTTTCTTTTCGATTAGATCCTGAGTGTCATCACAATTATAATTGAGTTTATCTTATGTGATTACAAATATAGATTATCATTAATTGCAACGAAAAACAACTGTAATTTTCATTACCTTGCAATCTCAATATAATACAATTCAGGAAAAAAAACTCCGCGCATTGCATAATGTACTTTTACCATTTCTCAGAACTGGGATAAATTCCCTTTTCATTTAAATGTATATATAATCAACATGCTGTGACACTTAAGGGATATTGCAGAATCTATAACTAGATCGGTATCAATTATCTAGCTGCTTCTTCCTTTATGGATTTAGTACTATCTACTCGAAACAAGTAAGTAGGTTCTCGACAAGATGTCTTGATCAATCAAAGGCTGCATTTCACCCTTCGCCATTCAATTTAAATCTCTATCGCCTGTAAAGTGCTTTTGAATGGGTTGGAATAGATAAATACCAAGGGGTGACATAGCAAATATATTAAAAGAATTGAAAGAACCTGTCTAAGATGCGTAGGCGATGATTTTACGAGAATTTCAAAGGATTTTCAATTTAAAGACGTATACCATTATAATTGGTGCCATAGCTTATTTATATCATAGAATTTATCTGTTAGAAAAATAAAATGTCAAACTAAACAAATGTTTTCGTCAGAAATCTTATGTTTAGTAATATATATATTTTACTTAACTTTTCCGGTTCTAAGCTCAAAAAATGCGACCCCAATACCCACATTTTCTTAAATAGCTATTTTAATATGTTTATAATTAAGGTATTCTTATATCATAGTTTTTTGGACCTTTTTTATTTCATATAAATACGCGATAACGCGATGAGGCGATAAGCGATCGTTCGTAAGATAGCTGGGCTAAACTCATCAGTTGCAATTTCATATGTGTGCTGGGATGACGTCTTTTTTACGCGCAACTTAAAATATGATTATTTATTAAAAAAACCACGGATTTTTATAAAAAAATGTATAAGGAATGATGCAGAGAGATATTTTAAAGCCCTTAGACTATTTTTTTTTTTGAAATTCATAAGAATAAGGCCAATAATGAGGAAACCACTGGGGTCCCTGAAAGACCCCCGTCGGCAGAGAAGTATTTTTCTAGTCTCCGAGCCGCGAGAGTTAAACACGATACACTCATAATCAACTAATACTATTTAAATGTTTATTGGCTGAGCGAATCATTTTTGGGCTACGAAAAAATGTCATCGTTAGCCATATAAAGATAGCATGGGTTACTAACAAAGTATTTTTAAAAAAACTGGTAGTAAGTCAGTCAATCAATCTTTTTTTCTAAACAGTAATAGTTTTATAATTGGGATGATAAACGGTCGGTTGTTAGTATATTTCTCTCGCTTACCGAAAGTAGAAGACCTTGGAAAAGAATTTTTAAATCGATCGGAATTAAAAACAAAATAAGTTTACTTCACGTGAAAAACTCCGCGTTTATGTAATATGAGTGTTGTGAAATTTATACCATAAAACATCGGATTTTGTTATAGTCCTGTAACATCATTCCACCAAGGATTAATAACTGTGGCCATTTTGATTAATTGACTAAAGTTTTGTTTTTCGTCATCAATTCATCTCGGCTTTCATAAAACAACGAATTTAATACATTCAAAAACACTGTCGACATCTATGTAAATTTGTACAGAAATTCACCCCGGCAAATTATCGGGACATTGTATTTTTATATTTTGCTTCAAACCGTGCCATCCCGGAGGCGTCCCAAAACAAAAGATCATTTATTAAAACATCCAACTGAGGCTCATCAATCGTGAACCATTCTTGTGGAGTTCATGTTCTTTTTCAGACAATGGAAGAAAAACGAAGTGTTTTAATAAAAAACGACTTTGTTTTCCTTGTTTTTTAAGTGGGAGATTTTATTCGACTTGGTTTTCCAAAACACTCTTGCATGAATAAAAAGACGCCGTTAATATTATTTACAGCCTGCCACGGTCTTTTTTTATTTGCTGTTTTTTTTGGGAGACATTTTTCGTCCTGATGGGTTTGTCTTAAGAGCTGATGTATATTTTATATCAAATAAATCTCTAAGGACAAATTTTTGTCAAATAAAGTTTTTTTTTCAGTTTTAGATGAAATCAAAATATTCGGCGTGTACTAAGGATTCTGAAGATTGAGCTTTTTCATGTTTCGCAAGACGATACATTGAACTGTCGTGTACCAAAAAATCCTCCGTATTTTTTTTACAATTTTTATGAAAAAAAAAAGAATTTTTATAATATGCATGAATACTGCCGGTAACTTTAAGCCCATGCAAACAATTTTTTATGTTGAATATTGTAATATAATGTATAAATTGCTTTTTATTACACACCATATGAGAGATTCGTTTGATTTTGTCAATGTAACCATTTGACTTGAAAAATGGTACATTCTGTCAATAATTTACACGTGCATACAATGGTCTTATTTAAAAACCAATCACATTCTGATTGCAAATTAATGCAAATGGATTATCCGTGAACTGGCTTCACTATAGGTTTCTTACCTCTGTAGCAATCACACCCTTCCGTCTGCAACGATGGTATAGATAATACAACTTTTCAAAACATAAGCGATGAAGGAGACTCGAAGAACTTTGAAGCTAACGTGTCCTGGTACTTAAAGCTGCATAAATTTGATATCCAAAAAAATACAAGCCAGTGAAAAAATAAGTTTATAATTAAAGTACGTACTTGCAGTTGCTAGTTTTTTTATAAAATAAACTAAATTCTGTTATTCACACCAATATTTATTTATGCTTTATTAAGTTTTGGTTTTTCTTAACTATATAATATTAATGGCTTTACTCCGTTAGTTGCTAAACAGTTTTGTAAATAAAGTTTTACATTAATTACCGCCGTCTGTAGTTAGGTTAAGTTAAACCGGTTTACTGCCATATATTACCAAATAAATAGACTTAACAGTGAGTCTATAAATTTGCATACAATTAAGAGGTTGTTGTAATGATTTATTCTGTCTAAGCATGGCATGATTTAACGAGGCGGTGTTCTATTGTAATATTTGCATCCCTTGCAATTCACACCCTCTCATATCCAATTCTGATAATTACTATTGTTGGTTCTAAGAGCAAATAGATTTATATAGATTCGTGTTAATTGTGTCATTCTTGGCTTTCAGTGGTGAACTCAGATGAAGATTATTCACGGAAGCAATAAATATAATAAAAGGTTCGTATTTATTTGAGATTTAATACAGTTCATCTTTTTGGATCAGTAAAAAACAAATATTTAATGTAATAGCTATTAGTCATCAGTGTATATAGTATATTATTTGGAGAAAAAATAATCGTTAATTGGTATAACTGTTCACGAATAAAGCTAATTACGTGATTTCATTTTCAATCAGTACAGTCGCTTTCAATTTCAAATATTATATTATAAAGAATAATTTTATTTTATTAAAGAATAATAGCGTCGTCTTCTTTACAACATTTAAATTATTTCGAGAGATTTGCTATTTACGTTTTAGATTTTTTTGCTGTTTTGTGATTCATGTTTTTGTTTGAGAATGAAAATTGCGCTACGAAAAACATTGTCAATCTACTGAAATACACTAAATCAGCGTTTCCCAAAATTTCCCCCCCCCCGGGACCCGGTTATTTTAATATTTCTACTTTGTGACCCACTAAATTTGTTATGACTTATACTACCGGCCTATAGGTAAAATAAAACAGTACATTTATGTCCATATAGTCTTTATATGTTATAATAAAAAATAATTTACTCTGATAAACTTATAAAGAAATCATATGTACCAATAAATAATTTATTAATGAGAGATATTACGAAATTATAACGTAAATATACAGATTTATTTAATGAAATTGGTGACCCGGCATTTTGCTTTCTGCGACCCGGTACCGGGTCGCGACCTTTCATTTGGGAAACTCTTCACTAGATTCTATATTTTTTATAGTAAAAAAATGTTCTGTTATAATGTGACATCATTAGAGGTTTATATTATGAACTTCATTGTTTATATAATTTTAATCGGCGGCAGATACATAAAAATACTTCGAGAAACTTAATAGTACACATGCAGAGCATGTTTGTTCAGATAAAACAATGAATTGAAACGTAAAATGTTTTTTGAATGTAAAATACTCGTCAGTGTAAAAAATAACGTACATTTACAGTTTTTACGATATTAAATTAAATTACATTTTGAAGGTTTTATATTTGAATAAATTGTTTTAGATTATCACAAAAAGCGGTTACACTTTAAATAAAAGAAATACAAACAAATTGAAGCATTCATTATAAAAAAAATGTTTTTTTAGACACCGAACATACATTTTTCTATGAAATACATTTTGTTAAATGTGCTACGACGTAGCAGTTACAGTTCTGGCGAAGAACCATTCCGCAGAGGCAGATATAGTTTGTATTCTCGTAGCGCCGTTAGTTCTGGCAATGTTTACAGGAAGCCTAAGGGGTAAGTCTTGTCGTCCTTTAATTACATTATTGCATACAAACACTACTTCACTCCCGCACTGACGTAGTGTCATTCGCAAACACACAGACTGTAAAGGTATGTCTCAGACACAACTCTTTAAAAATTCTACAGTGATTTGCAAAAGCTTTCATTTATACGTTAAATTCGTATATATGTTAAAGAAGTCCTTTTCTCGGTTAGAAGAAAGATACAGTTTTTTAAGCAGATTTAGTTTTCACCCATTAACACACTCGTGTTGATAGAGTAGAAACATATCGACTGTGAAAAAGAAAAGGGACGTAATCCACACATATAAAATTTAACAGGAGACAGAAAAAACTTTTTTTGACGATTTTAGGCCAAAAGCAAATTATGAAATATACACAACCCTGAAATGAACGGTGACTGATAAACTGTTTTTTTTTTATTGATTTAACCTAATATTAATTTAATTTTTTTTTTAAGAAAAACCATTTTAAGGTCCTTTTTCTGGTTTCATTTTTCACAAGCCTTTCTTTTTTCTACCTTAAAAGCTTAATTTAGATACTAATTTGGCATTTTCAGCTTCCATCCTTTTGATAGAACGTGTGTCAAGTTGTATACATTGTGATTATCGAAAAAAAGCTGTTTTGGAAAAACTGAGAGTTACGTCCTTTTTCTTTTCCACAATTGATATGAGACTAATGTAGGGCAACCCTATACGACGATTTAATTGGAGGTAAACAAAATATATGTGTACAAAAGATAATGCTTGACACGAATAAAGCGAGTTTAATATTTTAATATAAATTTAAAGAAATGTTGAGTTATTAGGTCACAACTAGGGAATCCAATCCCGGGATCCGGGATCCCGTACAGTTTAAGATACATTTTAATCCCGGGATTAGAAGACATGATCCCGATTTTTTCGGGATTGGTTTTAATACAGAAACGTGCTGGTTTTCAAGTCGGCAGTTTACGTATATGCAATAAACGATGCACAATTTAATTTTTTTGCCATTAGATTTACTACAAGAGTTATCGCAAAAAATAAGGTAATTTAATGCCTATTGAATTTCTTCGACGTATTTAAGTGAACTGTATTTTAATGCATTTGACAACAGTGATTACTTTTTTTTATTGTTCGTTATTTTTAAGCTTCACATTTTAATATTTCAGTGTTTTGACTTTCATGAATGTTATCAGATAGATATCAATTGCACATGTTTGTTTTGCGAGATTTATTTTTCTATTGTTCATAAATATCAATTTTCAACTGTAAACCGAAACTTTAGACTAAATTGCAAAACAATTGATGATTTGGTACTTCGGGTATATTTAAAAATAATATTTAAATTACATATATTTACTCCAATGAAATTATTAAGAATGTATGTACACGACAATTTTAGAACTCTTCACTCTTGCATTCTGAAGTAGGTGGGTACTTTTTTCATCAATCGAAATTAATTATTTTAAGTTATATTGCGTATTTTTACATAAGGTATGCATATTAAGTTCGTTTAATATTTTTTTTTAAACCATGTCCGCTCCCAATGTGGAGCACATGGACTCCGAATGGAGTTTATCTCAACAGAAGTGTTTTCTACGAGAACTGTTTGTTACTCAGTTGCTCAACCTCTCTTTTTACAAAGAGAGTAGGGATAGAAGGATAGGGCTAGGACAGGATTAGTGGTAAGCTAATCGCTCTCGATACGCCCCGTTCATAGGATAGGATAGGTGAGAGGGGGGAATTCAAGACATCACATATATCCATGCCTTTGAACAGAAATTCATAAATTGATTGAAAAATCAATTTATAAAACTGTCCGTACCGGGATTTGAACCCGGGCCCTCCGTAGCCGAAGCCAACACTGTTGACCACTCGACCACACAGGTGGCTGTTAATAATTATGGCGCATATTTTTTTACGAGTAATTCAAAAGTCCACACTTTCACCTGTTCATCGCGAATAGCTGAGATTAAGAGAGCCTCTTGGTAACGCATTGGCAGCCCAAAGTTGGTTATATAATATAATAAAGAATAAATTTATTTATTTATTTTTGGCCAATATCATCAATTTTTATTTATTAAAAAAACGTATTTCAATGAAAATTATTTCGGGACCAGTCCCGGGATCCCGGGATTGAAAAATTCTAATCCCGAAATCCCGGGATCAACATTTTGGCTCGGGATTGGATTCCCTAGTCACAACTGTTTTCCACAAAAAAAAAGTAACTGAGATTTTACGTAATATTCATCATTAAATTTGAAAGAAAAAAAAAACACTTACGATTTAGAAAAAGTAATGAATTATTACGGTTGAAATATCATTTGACTTTCTGTATGTTTCTTTTGCATGTTAGATTCTATCAAGATTTTCGATGAACTCAACGGTAACTTTGTGGATCATTTTCGTTTAAAATATAAGAATAAATTCAATAATACTTTCACTTATCGGTTTAAAAAATACGACACGTGTTTTGCTTCGTTGAGAAACATTATCAGACATAAAATTGCAAAGTTTAGGAATAAACTAAAAACTGATCTTACTAAAGAAAAGTCGTAGTTTTGTCTTTTTCTGATGGACGCAGGAAAGAGGTAAGGTACACACTTTAATACTGGTAATTTTTAACTTTTTGGGTGCTCTCTGTCAATGATTAGTGGAAAGGCATTATATTAAAAAATACAGTATTCATTTGAACAACTTAATACAACAATGAATCAGTGTCTAATCAGAATGCTTGTCATAGGCGAAAGCGGTCATGATCTTTTTAAATAAAAGTAAATAGTAAAAATGAACATTGTATTTTATTATAATATAGAACTAATTTATAATTAATTACTTACATTAGTTATAGTAAATATCAATGGAAATATATACGCCAATGGTGTTCTGCTTATCTTATTTGGAATGTTATTTACCATTTTTTTAATGGCTTTATCAGTTTTCAAAAAACTTCAAGCTGTTCATTTTTAATCTTAGATGACCCTAACCCTTTACAGACAAGATGAATTATTTAAAAACAAAAAAAATACAAAAATTGTGATAATTTCTATCAAGATCTTTTAATATTATATTTTGTTCAGGATTTAAATATACAATTACTAATTGATTAAAGTAAAGTGTTAAGCACAACATATTAAATTATACAATTTTCAGAAAGCTGTAAATAAAAACATACACAATGTTTGAAAATAAAATATATCTATAAATCTCTGATGTTGCACAGTAAATTTTCTATAAACTGAAATGTATGTACACGCTGCATTATCGGAATTGTATTTCATTCAATAACATACAGCTCTGGTTTCCTGTGGTTTTCTTTTTATCAGAATAGAGTATCGCTTCGAAGAAAACGATATTTATTTCATTTTGTATTGAATCTTACCTTGTCGTGCTTGTTATTTAAAATGTGTTTACGACAAAGCACCTATTGACGTGTCTGTTTTATTTGGTATCAATAACAACAATGATGTATCTTTATAAATATCATTCTTGTGTAACCATTAGCATATTATAACGGAACAGATTTTTCTGTTGAAAATTTACACCAAGAAAATATTTACATAGTTAGAAGTATTTTAGTTCTATACATATTATTTTTTGTAATACTTATAATATGGTTTTATCAACCATGCCGCCTGGTCGAGTGGTCAACGTCGTTGGCTACCGCTACGGAGTTCACGGGTTCGAATCCCAGTACGGGCAATTTTATAAATTGATTTTTCAATCGATTAATGAATTTCTGTTCAAAGGCATGGATGTATGTGATGTCATGTATTCCCCCCTCCCACCCATCCTATCCTATATACAGGGCGTATCAAGAGCGATTAGCTAACCACTTGTCCTGTCCTAGCCCTTTCCTTCTATTCCTACTCTCTTTGAAAAAAGAGAGGTTGAGCAACTGAGTAACAAGAAGTTCTTTTAAGTAGAAACATTTCTGTTGAAATATACTCCACTAGGAGTCTATATTTTCCACATTGGGAGCGGAGATGGTTTTTTTTTATCAACCATACATAAGTTAGAGTTTAACCATATAAATGAAAATTCAATCAAGAAAATTAACTACTCTATATCTTAATGATGTATTTTAATGAGAAATGAGCTTACATACCCAATATCTTTGATGTGTATACAAATTTAAATAATAACTATTTGCTTTTCAAGTGTTCACTGTTAACTTTATGTGGTAAGGCATTATATAAGAAAATTCACATATTTTTTTATTAATTGACAATTTTTAATAAAGCTCAAAAACGTTTTCGCTTGTCATAAGCATTGTCAACGGTTCAGTTTCATTATTGTTTTAAATGACAAGGAAATTAAACTCTGCACCGCATAATGGAAGCTTGGGGTGTGTCACAGCGATATGGTGCCGGCAGCAAATCTTTAATATAATTCTGAAAACATTCTATCATTCTAAAAATAATACATATTTGTTTACAAATACACATTATAATTTTCCTGCCATGCGATGAACAGATAGAAGCGGATATTATTTTAGTAAATATAAAATAAATTGATTTCATCTGCCGAGTTCTTTTATTACCAAAAATGAATATGTTGGCGCGATAAATTTTCAATATGATCATGACAGATTGTGGTAAAAAAAATATTAAATTGCATCTTTATAAATATTTTTTTTATAATAATTATCTTATTCGTAAATGGGTATTTAATTTTTAATAAAATATTTTTTGAATTATTAACATTACTTTGCTGTATTTGTGTTGTTAAATTGAATTATCATAACAGATTAAAAATATCAAAGTATCTTTGTTCTACAGTTTTTAATAATTTGTATGCGTTGATAGCTATTTCGGCTTTCGCCATCGTCAGAACTATTTTTAAACTTATTTTTTGCTCAGCTATATATACTGGCTCTGACGAGATACACAATGCATCAAGTTATTCACTCTAACATCCTAATTATAATTACAATATTACACTTATTAAATGTGATTCTAGTGTTTCAAAGAACGATTAACAATCTGGGTTTATTTCTTAAAAAATTAATTAAGATAAAATTGAACTGATATTTATTATTAATATTTAATTAGTTTTGACGATGGCGAAAGCCGAAATAGCTATCAACGCATAAAAATTATTGAAAACTGTATAACTAAAATACTTTGATATTTTTAATCTGTTATAATGGAGTTCTACCAAGTAAATGCCAAATCAATTAATGAATTATCATAACGTATTTGTTTTTCGATGATTATAAATTGCTATGTATAATATTTTGATATAAATGACCTTGTTCTTAAATACTTTCCATTTATTGCAGTTAGTTTTTTGTGCAAATGTAAGAATTAAAAAGTTTAGGCCAGGATAACACAATTAAAAAAAATATTCATTAGGTAACAATGTGTAGTATGTATTTATTACTAAAAAGCTTATCTGATATTTTGAACAGCAAAAATACGTCAAAGCACACAATTTATACTATCATAAAATTATCTGAGATGTAGCGATAAGGTTCCAATAATTTATTTCATTTCAATGTATGTACTTTGTGTTACAGTTACTTTCAGAAATTTTATCGAGATTACCATTATTTGGTCACGAAGAAGTAATAAATGGCGATAAATAGACCGGAAAACTAAATTTATATGATATATTGCAGTAAAAGAAAAAAAAACTAAGTGCAAAAACGTGTTAGATTTTTCAGGCAAAAAGTCATTTGAGAGAATTTACAGTGGACAATTAAGAAAATACAAGTTATGCCTCTTGAAATCGTCAGTACTTTTGTGAGGAATGTCTGATTGTTATGTGTTGTTTCTTTGATAAGCCAAGTTGCTCATATATATTTAGTAAAGATTCTATAGTTTTCAGTAGTATGACTACCATATATAAGATTGAATAAATATGTCAAAATTGGTCAAATACATATTTTAATTCAAATATTATTGAAAAAAAATGTATTTTTGGATTAAAATCTATACCTTAGTTAAAGAATGCACTATGTCTGAATTTTGCAGTATTGAGAAGTATAAAAAGTATTTCAAAATACATACGTTTATACATATATTTGGCATTACAGCTAATGCCAATGCGCCAAATATTTTAAAGTTGAAAGATCATACGAGAAAAACTCGATGAAAATTTAATCGAGATCAATTCGAGGTTAAGTGACATCAAAAACCCACGTATTGGGTTTCAAATTTTTGATTGAAAAAAATCTAGATTTGACATTGCTCTTACCGGGAATTGAATCCAGACCCACCTGGTCGGTAGAGCAAGCTCTAATCAACTAGACCACAGCGGACGACTATCTATCACTTATGCTACATTAGAGTCTAATGCAGATTGTCCCAGGTATTTTTTTTAAATAGGAATTGATTGTATTCTGGTGGAAACAAAAATAGTAAATAAAACATGCATTCTATCAATGATTTGTTGCTTTTACGTGATATTATATCAGTTTTCCAATGTTACGAAAATTCCTTATCTGTTAATTTGTTTGCACCTTAGGAAGTGCGCCTCCCAGTTTGGAAACTGCTGGACTACATTATTATATAGAACTTAGTAGATTCTTGTTTAGTAAGCCTGAATAAAAAACTTTGCTTTAAAAAAATCACGAGTAAAAATAAGTTTTTCTTATACAATTTATTGAGTATGGTCAATACAACACCAGTTTATTAGTTTTCGTTCACTTCAAGGTTTTGAACATTTCATATTTTGCTTTTGGCCCAAAATCATCGAAAACGTTTATTCTTGTAAAAATTGTTATGAGTTGTTAACGTTCTGTTGCCTTTCCACAGTCGAAAGAACATGTTTTGAATACAAAATTGAAAAAAAAAACTGTTTCTGTGTTTTTCCCAAACCAATTGTTGTATAGTTTCCTAGTTGGGTACAACTGTAAAGATTTATTTTTAAGACCGTTATCACAGTTTGTATACCTTTAATTACAAATAAGAACTTGTATCAACAAAAAGCTCTTCAACTTAAACAATGCATGTTAAACATATTCAATTCTAGGTAGAAATTATTAGAATAAACCTAAAATTCGTCACCTTACTCAACTCACGTTTTGAAAACCAGTTTCCCTGCGAACACTTAAAGAACCATATAAATTAGGTTATCCGTTACTTGAGCCCATTACTAATGTGGCATAGGGTAGGTAGAGAGGGTGTCTGCTATTGACGCACCCTCCGCAGAGGTGTGGGGTGAGGAACAGAGGGTGCGAAATGTAAAGCTCGTTTTCGGTAATTTCATCAAGTTTATATTCTTAAGAACTTTTCAGATGTTATCTTCTTTTGCTGAAAGTTTATGATTTCAATGTTTTATTCGTCACGTTGATTAGAGGTAAAATATATTTATAGTGGAGTTATTTAACATAACAGGCAGACCGGAAAAGTATTTTTTAATGCGACCATGAATTATTTTAATTTTTAATACAAATTAAAGTTTTTTTCATTAAATGTGACTTGGTTCCACCTTTTTGTATTTTGTTTAATAACTACATCGTATAATATTTATCTTATATAAAAGTACTGAGTAACCGTATACTGCAGGGGTGAGCTGGAGGGGGCGCGGTGAGGCTTGAACTTGCTCCTTGTTATATTTTACTAAGGCCGGCGAGCTCCTTGTTAATTTAAGAGGAAACAATATTCTCCGATCAAATTAGGATATGTATATCTGAAATTTCTGTGTTATATATTATCTACGACAGCTTCAGAATACACAGTAGTAAATTTTAAACCATTTACATTGATTAGTTAACGGTAACTTGCATATTGCTACATATTAAGTAACAATCGATTTCTTATTTAAGGTATTATTTATGTATAATTGCATAGGAGTGATAAAAATTCACTCCTTCCCCAGAACGCCGATAATTGCTTTGAGATTAAGCGAACATTTTTTTAACGTATTGGCGGCCCACCACTGGTATACTGTGCTTTTAAAACAGATGCCTGCGCCAAATACTGGTTTGATTGTGTCAGAAACACGGAGATAAGGGAATGGATTAAGCAGCCGTTAATTACGTCCAGCGACGATGTACCTAGCTTGGACATGTGCTGCGGATGCCTCAAGAAAGCCTGAATTCTGCTTGTCACTTTTGCCAACATAATGAATTCCACCGTCTTCAAAGGCCACTGATGACCATCTATAGGACGTACTCGGCGGAGCTATGGGACGTTGGAAAGACATCGGAGGAAGCACGAAGACTGGCGGCGAAAGCGAATCTTTGAGAAATCATGTAGTGGCCATATTCTCCGACTAGGGAGCGGATATGAATAAATAAATATACATAATTTAGAGATTTCACGACCAAACTACTATCATCGTTTCCAGTACCAATGCTTAGGATATGGATTACCGATAGAATGTTACTCACGGTAAATATTTCACGCGTACTATGTCAATCATTTGAGCATCTCTTCAGCCTTTGTGAATGAAAAATAATTATTAAATTATTTAAAAAAAAAACTCAAGATACGCTCAAAGAACATAGACATTACGAACATCCGTTCAACTAAGCAAAGACGGCATATTAATTTTATTTTATCAAAATGCGGTGATGAAATCGAATGACCGACATATACGACTATGTAATGTATGTGTTAATTTAATTTATGTGCAGTTTATCGATATAAGATTAATTAATTTCACAAAAAGAATATAACAGTTATCAAATTGTCATATGCATCAGTGTTCCCCAACCGGTGGTCCGCGGCCAAAGAAATTTGCCATGCAAAAATAATAAATATAGGATCTTTTTTCGTCTGCACGTTTACTTGTATTTTGACTTATTGTTAAATAATAATAATTGGTAGGATGATGCGACACCAAGGAACTTAAAAATAATGGAAAGCGAAATACGCAACAAATGAGCCGGGAACCGATCTCGAGTGTGGTATAATATGGTATGAATTTAAACACGTGTCCAGAAAACGTCATTTCAAATTATATCCTCCATCCAATTATGTCCCTTTTTAAATATCTATAAATTATATACCCTACTAATTGTAGGTAAAAGTGTAAATTAATTACGCATGCTAATTTTAAAAACGCACTAAAACACCGATATTTGTAATATTTATGATTAGTATGAAATCTTTCTAGTGAAAAGTAGACATTAATAATGCGTCTCTGCATTAGTGGTCCGCGATTTTTTTCCTTTGTTTACCGGTCCGCAGGTGTAAAAAGGTTGGGGAACACTGATATAGATCAATTTATTTTAACGGCATATTAATCACAATTATCATTATTAAATGTAGTAATATTCCGAATAATCCCAAATATATTAATAACAGCCGTATTTACGATAAAGTTTATTACAGTTTTTTTTTATTGCGTAAATTGAATTTTGCAGTGTTGGCGTATTTCGTCAGTGGGGTTATTATCACTTTTCTTATCGTATCTCGTGTAATCATGCTTCCATCACACCGACATGGCCACTCAGACCAAGACCGGGTATGTGGGGCAAATGCCAGCACGAGGGTTAAGCTAATTATTTATCAATAAAAGGCAAAAGCTTTCGAAGTGTATTTCGTGAGTAAAATATTTTGTACGCTTGCATCATCGAAAAAAATCTGATTTATCAATTGTTTGTACCAATCATAACATTCGGATTATACATTCGAAGTGTACCTGATAAAAAAATATTATACAAGTTTTTTTTTTTTACCTTGTCCTCTCTCAATGTGGAGCATATGAACTCCTAATGGAGTTTATCTCAACATAAGTGTTTGTACGAGAACTGCTTGTAACTCAGTTGTTCAACCTCTCTTTTTCAAAAGAGAGTAGGAATAGAAGAATAGGGCTAGGACAGGACTAGTTGTAAGCTAATCGCTCTCGATACGCCCCGTTTATAGGATAGGATGAACAGGAAGGGTAATTCAAGACATCACATACATCCATGCCTTCGAACAGAAATTGATAAATCGATTGAAGAATCAATTTATAAAACTGTCCGTACTGAGATTCGAACTCGTGACCTCCGTAACGGAAGCCAACGACGTTGACCACTCGACCACACAGGCGGCATTCCTAATGTGATAAAAAAACAAATTTCGGAATTTTTTACTCCATGTCCGCTCTCAAAGTGGAAAATATGACCTCTTTATATCTCAACATTTTTATTCTACAAAAACTACTTGTCACCCAGTTGCTCAAACTCTCTTCTTTACAAAAAGAATAGTGATACAAAGAATAGGGTTAGGACACGACTAGTTGTAAATGTATCTCATTATTTTGAGATTGGAAGGGGGGGAGGGAATTTTAAGACATCGCATACATCCATGTCTTCGAATAGAAATCGATAAATTAATTGAAAAAAATACTGTACGGACTGAGCATGGAAGCCAACGACGTTGACCACTGTACCATAGACCCAGAATACGGATTACCGTTACGGATGGAAATGGTAATAAATGTATTTTACATTATCACTATTTAAATTTTAAAAGTGATAATTGTTAAAAAAAAATAAGCACAATGTGGTTTTATTTTTCAATATTAGGTAATACAACTAATGATTTGTGTATGCGAATTTATTATTTTATATAATTTTATATTATATCAGAAATTATTACTGTCCAATAATTTTCCCCTATATTTTAAGATATTATAAGGCTGTTCGGAAGTATTTATTTCCGAAATCCGATGAACAGTGAAAAAGATTGAGAATATGATTAACATAATAACATAAAGTTGTATACTGTTTGAATCAACTTATTTATTATATTGAAAGGCACTGCTTATATAATTCCTAAATGTATAAATGTGTACAAATAGTCAAATAAAAATGTTTGATTTAACAGTTGGAACATAAATCTACAATAAACTCTAAAGTATTTTATCTATGGTTCGTAAATGATTTGACAGCACAAATGTTCATAGTCTATTAAGCCAAATGGAACATTTTAAATTTTGAATTGACTTTTATGCGACTGTCACACTATGTTGACAGATTAAGCTTGATGTACAATTGTATTATTGGACACATAGTTATAAATGTGAACATGTTATACGCTACAATAGAATGAAATATGGGTAAAAAAAATAGCTCGATATTTTTTTACCCGGTGGAAAGAGTGATACAAAATAAATCTGTCCCAATCCGATTTGTTATTCATTCGCAAAACAAATTCAATTTTCGGCGCGCGAATAGTGATATATCTATTTGTGTTGCCACAATACGTGGAAATATTTGTTTACTGCCTTGTTTCTTTATATTTATGTTACACCTGTAAAAATGATGCCCATACTTAGTAATAAAATACAATGTTTTTAATGTCGTTTGTTGTACGACAAAAGTCTGCCACCTTCAAGGTAAATAAAGTATTACATAAATTGAATAATATCAAAATTGCATTATCTTCGTTCGGATTGTGCGAAAGCTGTTGTTTTCGTATAAATATGATGCAATATTTTACGACATTGTAAAATATAAATACGGTGAAAATACTTATATTACATTCAATTAGGTTTTATTTCAACTATTATTTAAATTTATTTAAGACTCAAACACATACCAACTAGACAATCGAGTTACTACAATAATAATTCAAAGAATTGTCATTTCAGAGCTGGAGATATATATGGTACATCAAAAGCGTTACTTATTATCCGGTTGTTGTAACTGCTAACAGAAGATCACAAAAATAATATGTAACACATTTGTAAGCCAAGATAGTTTATTTTTGAATAAAACGTTTTTCGTTGGCTGTTTACTAAAAAATACTTAATATATGTTATTACTAGTGTCTTTTTTCCCATGTTATTTCCCATTCTTTTGGACATTTTGAATGTTTGTTGATCAAAAGTAGCAAAAAAATATTTTTAATTTGCTTTGAAAACTTTTGAAGTTAGAGCGATTAATTAATCACAAATCCTGTCCTAGCCCTATCCTTCTATCCTTACTCTTTCGAAAAGAGTGGTTAAGCAACAATGTAACAATCAGTTTTCGTAAAAAAAACTTCCATTGAAATACCTCTTTTAGGAAACTCTATACTTCACACTGGGAACGGATATAGATCAGAAAAAAAGCTTGAAAAGAAGTGAGTTTCGGCACCTTTTTTTTCTTCAAAAAAAAGCACTGGTTATTTTTTATTTGATACCAGCGTCATCGTCATGGTAAGTTAAACAGTACCTAACCGTCTATTTTGAACGCATGACATTGATCAATAATTTGAAATAAGAATAAATGACACCTATCCATAAAAAATCCATACTAGAGCCATCTCGTCTTGAAATGTCCGAATCAAAGCGGTGCGGTAGGGAAAATCGTATTTCCGGTAAGAAACGCTCTCGGTTAACCTCGTTACCGCCTTTTTTTACTTCATCCACCTCAGACGCAAACCTTATCGAATAAGGTTCGGATGCGGAGATGTATTTTTTTGAAATATTTTATTCAATGTAATATAAATATATCTTCGTTTTATGTTTGAACGAGTCATTTTGATAACATAATGTTGTTGTAAAATCTTCAGCAGATATTTTTTTATCATATCCTCTACCTGGAAACAACAGTGGGATAAAATGGAGAAGAAGAACAAAAAAATGATATCAGTATACTAGTAAAATAATAAAAATATTAAAGCAGGCCTGGGCAAACCACATCCCGCAAAGAGCAAATTAAGGAATAAGTATTTTTATAACAGTCTTACTAAAAAATATTGAAGATGGGATGACTTTTTAATTATATGTTAGATGTGTTAAACATTTTAATTTTGTGTTATTTTAGAATCACTTTTATGTAATTGGCAATTTCTTTTCAATGCCAACTGTTGTGTATAACTTTTCAATTTTGTATAAATAGCATTGTTAAATTATATTTCTTATCAGTTAACAATGCTCGCAATGAGCGAAACCGGTCCTGACATATTAAATAAAGTGGAATGAAGTACAAAGGATTATTGTTTTTATTAATATAATGCCTTTCCACCAAGTATTGACAGTGAACACCCTAAAAGTGGTATAATATAAATGTTGCACTTACTAAAAAATCAACTACGTTCCAAAAATTGCTGTGTTTTTCAACCCAAAAGTTAAAATAGTACACTTTCTATCCGTAAATTAAAAAAAAAACAAACTGGTTATAACCTCAAATACTTACAATAAAAAACAATTATGTATATAAATATAATATACATAGAATCTCCGTCAGGAACCATCACTCAAAAGTATAATAACTATGAAAATAGACATCAGTTGTTGATAGTTGGAAGTTATTTGCCGTTACAAATTTTATTTCACATACCGTCGCAATTTCTTTTATGCAAAAAATCTTTCTTCCGCGTAGAATATATCCCTGATGGGACGTTTGCATAAGATTTGGTTCACCATGCATGGCATATTTGCTTAATGAAATGAAAGAAAACAATAAAAGAAATGAACATGATTGATTTGAACTCTGTATTGAATAAAAAATGCTATTAAGTGAGGCTTTTTGAAATATTAACTTTCATTCTTTCTTTTTTATCCCACAAAATACGAGAAAGATTTTTTGTTTCTATAACTCTTTAAAAAGGTCATGGAATATAAGGGAACCGAATTTGAGGAAACGTTATTTCTCTGCTCCAATATTGGTATTTGATATACATTCAACTAAGTGCTAGTTCAGGGTCTAAGGCGATCTTTATAATAATAAGTTTTGCTGCAATTTTTCTATAATTATTTTTATGAAAAAATATGAACACATTCTATGATAAAATTCAATTCGATTGTCATTGCCGAGTGGTAATTCCATATGGATACCGTTATACTCGGCTTCATCATATCTCGTATTTGCATCGTTGAAAAATCGTACATTTATACACGATTTGTGTATAAATGACCATGGTTTTGACTTTGGGCATCTTTAAAAACTCCAGTACGACGATGAACTTGAAATGATAGTAATAACATCTATTTTTCTTTTATGTATAAGAATAATAAAGCAAATTTTAACAAGTCAAGGCCATAAATTATTATTCGAGTAATTTTATTTCGCAATCGATTTATGAACATGGATGAACAACTAATGTTTTCCTTACCTTTTGTTTAAATGCTCTATTAGTGATGCACGTAATCCACAAAGAATGTAGAGATAGTTAAAATAAATTGATGACAATTATTGTGGCCGAATTTTGAATCTCATGGTCCGTCAAAATTTATGCGTCATGATTAGGGCATCCAATCCCGGGATCCGTTCAATTTTCTGATCCCAAAATTCCGGGATTGAGATGGCCGCGATCCCGGGATTTCGGGATTGATAAATTTTGAGCAAAACCCGAAAATTTACACGAAATTGGCAAATTCAAGATTTCAAATTCTTCGGTGAGCTATAAAAAAAAAACAAGTTTCTGTGAGAATCTGGGAAAAAGTATACCAAATCGGTAATTTCAAATTCCTCGGTGAGAAAATCTCAATCCCGGGATTAAAAATTAATCAATCCCGGGATTGGAAAAAGGCTCCGGGATTGGATAACCTAATGTGACATCATATATTGACGACCCCTTACCTAAAGTTAAACGAAGTTTAAATGAATTAATTAAACAGCAATCAACTGTCATTTGAATTGCCAGTAGAAAGGAATAAAAATAAAAAAAACTATTTTTGAAAAGTGTAAAAATATTGAAGTAAAATATTTGACCTATTGACCCATTCAATCTGAAAAAATATTTCATAGCATCGCTCGAACTTTTTCTGATGCTAGAAAAATATCGAAAACTTTTTCAGTTAAATTTTTATGTAATAAATCAACCAAAGTTTTTTCGCTGCATTTCGAATTGAAACGTGTATGCGACTGAATTGTACAATCATGTCAACAAGCACATTTTTGTATGCTACTGAAGTATTTGCATTTTATCAAAAAAACTATCATTCATTTATATTTTTTGTAATTGTTCACAGTGCATCGCGAATTCTAGATTTAAAAAAATATAATATGATAACTTCAGCAAATAACAGCAGTCGAGTGACGAAAAGAAACGTTAAAAGTGAAGTATCAATAAATCATTTTATTGTTTAAAATGGTACTTGGTATAAAAAGTAAATATGGAAGAATTAAGTAGACTAATGATGTAGATGCTGATTCAGTTACATTAGGTATCTTTAGAATATCTGGGG
This sequence comes from Himalopsyche tibetana, assembly GCA_030503985.1. NCBI lineage: Eukaryota > Metazoa > Arthropoda > Insecta > Trichoptera > Rhyacophilidae > Himalopsyche > Himalopsyche tibetana. The sequence continues at coordinate 35,575,235 of JAPJYX010000014.1, read as the reverse complement.
TTCCTTAATTTCCCAATGAAAAAAACAGTTTGCGTCTGTGTCTGCCTGGTGACAAACAAGCAAATTCGCATAATTCTACTGTATTGCAATCCGTAGGTATGACTATTGGTTAGTTAATCGCTCTCGCTACCCACCGCTTAGAATTCCCTCTTATCTATCCGATAAGAAATCATAAATCTCTTAATAAATACTTCATTATAACATTAGTTAGTGAAGTGGCATATTTGTTTAAATTATTTAAGCACACTTTATTTAATAATAACATTTTTTAATTTGAACTCAAGTTTTACAAAACAGCTAAAGATCCTTCTTTTCTGAACGCATCCTGTTCAGATGTTACAGTAAAATAATTACAATAATAACGGACATTTCGACAAAGATTTCTTTGAAATGCATGATAGCTTGTTGTTATATTATGTCTTATCGCCGAGAGATACGAATACTGTAATACTGTATATAATACAGTATTTATGGAGAACTGAAAATATATTATTGTATGTAAATAAATATTTTTTAAATATAACAACTGATAGTGGATAGCGTCTTGTTTATAAACTAAAAGCATATCCTGTGTGGCAGTGTTTATTCATTTAAACTTTTCTACAAAGAATAAAATGTACTCCATACGATTTTTTGTATTTTCGTATAAATCGCTTTTGTAATAAATGACAGCTTATTTAAACAAATTGCTCGACTGTCGCAGTAGTGCTACACTACGCCACAGATATCACAAAGTCTGTTGGTCACATACTAAAGAATACAAGAGTGATCAATCTCTGGCAAAGAATTATTATTAGCTTGACTGTCTGACTCTATGATGAATCACTGGTGTGTTTATTCGAGGGCCGCGGACGTGATAACAGAGAGGCGTGATCAGGTTCGCAATATCCTCCCGCACAAGCATTCATCTTGTTCTTGTCTTAGATTTGATATTATTAGTTTATTGAGAAATATATATCGACGATTTCCGATGTTACGTAACGCATTTGGTTTTTTAAAAATATATATTCGAATTAAAACCAAAAAAAATCAGTCAACATAATAAATATGTTATTAAGAATACAGTTATCTTTAAAATCTAAGCAGTAGATAATAAATTGTTATTGCAAAAAAAGTTATAACTTTTGAATGACGAATGGCATAAAAAGCAGTCAGTATATCTTTTAATGTGTTAACTGACAGTTCTTGATGGAAAGGCAAACTTAAGTATATTTAATAATAAATTTTTATATTATCAATTCCTCAAAAACCAATAAGAAAAATAAATATCAATAGTTTTTGATGTTACGAATCACTTCTTGATTTTTGTATTCTGTTTTTTCAGAATAATTTCTGTTATAATGTTAGTGTACCGAAACTTTTAATATGTTAGACAGTTCATATATTATCAGCAACTTTAAATAAAAATGCGTATCATATTTAAATATCGATGGTTTTAAGTGTTAAGTAACGCTTCTTTGTTTGTATTTTATTTTTTAAATTTAAATTTACTGAAAAAAATTGCTGTTATAAAGTGACAGTCTACTGATACTTTAAATTTTAAATTATTTTCAAAAGACATCGATAGTTTTTAAATAAAAGAAACGCAACTTTACTTGAATTTGATTTTTAAATTCGAATTTCTCCTGTATACTTGCTGTTGAAAAGTTCCAGTCTGCTGTGAACTTTTAATAGACTATTCATAAACTGAAAATGACTATATTTATGTCAGAAATAGTCAGAAAACCATTTAAAAAATGGTAATGAAAGGAGAAAATTGAGAAAACGTCAAAGACAGAATGTCAAGCGTATCAAAAGCTCAGCGTTTTTGCTTCCGTCAGCAAATTAGATAAAATAAATTTACTTGGCCCAATAATTATGTAAATAAACTCGATACGTTTAAGATATTTTTACGGATGACTCAGTCTGGCGATGTGCTATGTAAAAATAAAATATGTTCGGAAAAAAGTAATTACTTAAGTGTGGTATAAATTATGGTTTTGGGTCGACTTCATAAGTTACAATGAAACTTATTAAGACCATTAAAATGGTGTTAGCAAAGAAATGATAGTCTAAGCCTGTTAAATTGTATTGTTTTCCATTGAAAATACGACGTTTCAGTTCAGAAGTACTATAACAGTTTATTAGGTAAAAATAATAGGATTTCTTATGGGGTTAATACTGTATAATTATTGTTAACATATATTCCAGGGTTGTGGAGTCGGAGTCGGAAAAATCTTGTGTGTGTGTATTCAAACTAAAATAGTTGATGAATGAAATGATTGAAAAATTTCTTTGGATTCCGAGTCACTTTTTATTTTAAAGCTGGAGTCGGAGTCAGGGTTGTCTTTTTTACACGACTACACAGCCCTGATATATATACATCTACTGACACAAAACAATATGAATTACACAAAAAAAAAAAAAATGATTTTCTTTCTTATAAGTTACCGTAAAATAATCTTGGATTTTTTTTCTTTTACCGTTTTTTAATTTGTGGAGTTTTACATAATTTTGGTATCATTAGACTTGCGTTAAATATTTTTTGCTGATTACTCCATATAAACTTGTGCCTTTTCACATTTTCACTCGAAGATTTACCTTCATATAATAATTGAACTCAAATAACACTAAATTTGGATCGTTGAAATTGTGTACATTTCCGAAAGTTTTTTACTTATGATTCTGGTTCCAAATTTCGGGATCATCATGCGTTTAAGTACAAAGATGAAGTTGAAATAGGAGATTGAGATTTAATGATGCGTTAAAATTAATTCGTAATGAGCTGTATATATTAATCTGTTTTTAATGATGAATTTAATGAACAAACTGACGCTTGGTAAATAGTTGAATTGTGTATATATAAAACAAAATCTCTTAGTTAAAAGCTAGCTAGTGATGGCATTTTGGATTAATTTTACTATTGGTTTAATTTTAATGACGTTCAATCAATTGGAAAATTAGTCACATAAACAATTACAATGTCTGTAGTTCTTTGAAATTACGTGTGATTATTATTCAAAGACAATTTGAAAGATTCTAACATAAGAATTTCTACCAATTAAAAAAAGTGTATTGGTTAAGTGTTTTATTGTTTTAAGAAATGGATTGTTTTGTTACCTGGAAAATTTGTCATATTTAATAAATGTTTTTTTATAATATACTAGCCGGTTCCCGGCAAGGGTTGCAATGCCACTCAAAGAAAGAAAGTGTTTGTGTTTTAATTGTGTTAATTGAAGTGAACGTTTTATTTTCTGTCTGTTTGACGTTTGCTGCCGATTGTATATAGAGCGACACACGCTCCACCTACTGTAAGTTAATTGTACCATAACCTTCGTATGGCAGACAAACAAACATTGATTTTTATATTTAAGACCTACTGTAAGTTTATTTTACTATGCCTTACCGGGGGTGCAAGCAAATAGTTTGTCAAAGTTTTATTACAATCGAATGAGCGGTGTGGCATCGCACAAAGTACGAACAAACCAATATTCATTGTTATATATTACATATATAACAATTGGTCGTTCTTATTCGTTGATTTTTTTGTGTATATAATAAAAACAAAAATAGCTGACAGAACGATAAAAAACAATCACATACTACCTTGAAATATCTTGTAGTAAATCATAATATATTTAGTCAGCATATTTTTAGAAAACATTTCTCGTGCGGCTTTTTTTTATTGTGTGACAATTTCGAGGCATAAAAATGAAACTTATCTTTATGTTCGATTGAATGAAATCAAAAATAATGCGACAAATGCTATGAGAAAAATAGCTGGGGAAAAATCCAATTGCCTTAGAAGGCGTAGAGGCGTAAATTTATATTTTTCAAATGCGGAATGATGAAAAGCTCTCGATAATGTTCCATTTATTATTTATAGATCAGAATTCTCTAGTCAGTGTTTCGATACGTGTCAAATTGTACAAAGAATGCTTATTTTGCTCATTCTTGAATATTAGGCAAATAAATATATTGGTGGTCCAATAGATAATTGGTACTAGTATTGGTATAAAAATTAATACTAGTAAGACCAATGTGATGTGTAACCAAACCTGCCATGCCTCTGATAGGACCCTTACCAGCGCGGGACAGATCAACAAGAAGGTTGACAGCTTCAGATACCTCGGCGTACATATCCCCGAAGACGGTAGTACAAAAAACGAGCTCGCTATTCGTTTAGGAATGGCTGGAGCCACATTCAACTCAATGCGGACTGTCTGGGACACACAGCTGTACTCGATTAAAACCAAATGCCACTTGTCCAACGCTTGCATTCTGCCGGTAATGCTTTACGGTTGCGAATCATGGCACATGACAAAGACTCAGAAAAACCGTATACTGAGCTTCGAGAACAGATGCTTGCGTCGGATAATGGGGGTGAGGTGGTTTGATTTTGTGAGGAATTCAGAGATAAGGGAGCGTACAAGACAGCGTCCGGACACGTCAGTAGTTATGGATAGACGTTGGAACTGGATGCCTCCGGAAAGCCTTAATCCTGCCTGCCTCTTCTTTCGACCGGTGAAATTTCGGCGTCCCGGACGTCCGTCGGGTACTATCCATAGGATGTACTCGGCGGAACTGAGGGATGCCGGCATGTCATGGGAGGAAGCAAAGCTATTGGCAGGAGACAGGGAAACATAGAGGTGTCATGTTTCGTTTGCGTGGCGGCCATATGCTCCACATAGGGAGCGAACATGGCCAAAGAAGAAGATAATTGGACAAGCGATCCATGTCGTTGGCTTCGAGTACCAGTGTGAACATTTTTGCAAATTGATATTTTCATGGATTTATTCATTCGAACTAGAGCTTCCAATCCAAGGATCCCGTCTAATTTTGGGATACCGAAATCAAGGGATTGTGACAGTAGAAATCTCATAATTTTGGGATTGAGACATTTTGAATCAGTACTTCAAAATTATAGCGATTCTTTATTTTTTTTAAAAATTAGATTTGAGCGTGTTTAATCCAAAGCTCTTCATAAAGTGTTAAATATGCTATTATTCATTGCTAAATTCCAATGTCGGCTATAGCCGTTACATGTAAGTTTGAGTCAAATTTCAAAATCTAATATTTTTTCTGTGAAGAGTTACCGCGTAAACTGAGGGATTGATGAATGTGTATGTTAAGATGAGTATGCCAATCGATTCCTGGAAGGTAAACCTTCAAATGAAACACTGAAAAATTTTAGCTCAAAAATAAAAGACCCTATTTACAAGAAAAATCTTACATTTACAATTATTGATTTTGTAATATTAGTAAAATAACTAGATACAAATATAGACAAATAGCATTAAAAATATCTACAATTATTGTTTATCATAGGCCGTTAAATAACTAAAAAAAAAGATAATTCACTATTTAAGAAGTACAACACAAATCTTAAAGTTCAATTTTCCTGAAACTAGTATTTTTGATTTATCCCCCTGTTGCTTTAGGGTAGCGTTATGTTAAGCTTAAGGAAGTGTCTTAAGTCAGTATTTGAAATACCAACACATTCATAATAGTCTTTTAACATATTATATATTCAGTGAAAATTTGGAGACCTTTATTATGTACGATATTATACTCTCGTCCAAAATAATGTTTTACTTCCCAGATTATTGTGTTTGCAAAACATTATTCCGTCCATGCGCATTAAGATAACGGTCGGCAATAAAAACAAAGTAAATGTATACTCTTACCACCATGAGATTCCACATCTTGGCAGCCTCGGCCACTGTTGTACACACTGTACTGCATCCGGCCAACAGTAGCAACTTTTGCGGTGGATTGTATAAAAGATTGTACATTACACTCGCGCCCAGTCCGGGCTCGCACTGGAAACAAAAGAAAAACCACATTTAAAAGAAATTATTATGAATTCAATGCATGGATTTTATACACAATTACTATAACTTGTACATTTTTTCACGAGGTTTTAAAATAACAATGTTCGCTAAAATTAGCGAATACTACATTTTCACACGAACTTTTTGTTTTGACACGATTCCTAGAAACAAAAAACACAGAAGCGAATAACGGATTTCCTAATAGCAAGAAATTAAACAACAGTAATAAAATTATTTGTGTCAGAATTTTCTAGCGATGAAAACGATTCAGCTTTTTATAAAAGTCTGCGTATATGTACAATGCAATAGTGATAAACAGTATCAATAAAAAAAAAATGCATAAAAACATCACAAACATCCATGTTCATGCCTCAAATATGTGATTGTTTTTTTTTTAATTCGATAATGTACATGTTGAGATTTTAGCTCAGAACTATTTGATAACAAATGCATAGTTCTTACCACTAAACTAGACCATAGAGATAGGACTAATAATGATATCATAATATGGTTACTTTACAGATATTAACAAGCAGCAAACACAGTTTCTGGCTAATTGCACGGAATAAGGTTTTTGTTATTGACATAGTATGTCAAAGCTAGGGCCTCCAATCTCAGGATCTCCAAATCCCGGGTATGAGATAGTACTATTTCCGGGATTGAGAATTTTTTTTAAAAATTGCGCAAGAGTTAAAAAAGGTCAGACTTTTTTTCATTTTTGCAATTAATCAAATTATGGAAGAAATTCTTGGAAGACCTAAAATAAATGTCTCGCACCGTTTCATTTCGGGCATTCTGTAAATTCCTGGGTTTTCGACAATTTTCTCAATCCCGAATACCAAATTTGCTTACAATTTTGAGAGCTTATCATTATATAAGTCAATCAACGTTATCTAAAAAAAAGTGTTTTTCTTAGCACTTTATTTTACATTCTCAGCTGCATGATAGTCAAAAAAAATATGTCAAACTTTTTTAGTTTCTTCATAAATTACTAATAAAGTTTTTTTTAATGTTTTTTATATAAAATAATCTTAAAAGATAGTATCACCATAAGCATTATAAGCAAACAGTTCATAATACATTATGAAACATAAACATTAGCTTTTAAATTTACATTTGCTTTTTAATGTTACAAAATAATAATAAAAAAAAATGGCTCTTCTGAAAAGTAGATAGTGGTGTTAGACTTTAATCTCTCGATTTTATGTTGAATGTACAATAACGGGATTGGAAAAATTGTCGATCAGGAAATCTCGGAATCACAAAAAGTGCCCGGGATTGAATGCCCTAATTATAATCAGCGTAACGCTAAGAATGTCACCGGTTCGTTATGCCGTAGCGGCGTTAAAAGACGTCGTTATAATACGCGTTTAATAGACGGCGTCGCTGCGTCTGTCGTAATTCATGACGCGGTACACAATTCACGTCATAATCATTATTGTTACGATCGACTTCGGAAACAAGCGTGCGTGTAGCCTGGCAGGACGCATTTGCCACTCGTCATTAGAGTTGCTCCTGTGATTAAATTAATTAATAGTAATACAGTATGAGATGTAGGTATGTCAATGTTGAATAATATTTAGCTTAGCATCTTATATCAAGTAACCTATACGTACGTACTTTACCAAAAATCAATTAATTTAAATGAAAATATATTACCGTAATTTTAGATAATATAGCTGCTGAATCCAAGAAATACAATACGTTTACACGTTTAAAGTTAAGTTGCGTATTATACTTCGATTCTCTAAAACGCTTAAAAGTACAATCGAGTCGCTGAAAGTGCAACTGAATTGACTTATGTAACAAAAGACTTATTTATTCCAAATTACTGTCAAACTTACCAAAAGACCAATAACCAAATGTTTAATTTTTTGAAAATTAATTACCTGACACATTAACATAAAATATTGGTGAAATTCTAAAATACTAACAGAACCAAAATGTAGAGTCGGATTTCGAGACGAGAGTTTTAGAGTTGTAGGTTTTGTCCGGGGTCAGAGTCGGAAAAATCTTACGCCTCAGATTAAAAAAATAAAATAACTATTCAAGCCACAATAATCCATAGTGTTGCCAATGCATGCTAGGCTGACTTGAGGTGATCTGATGTTATAAATATATATAAGTTAAAACGAAATTATTGAAAAAAAAAATGTTTTTTTTACTCGATTCCACAGCCCTGGTTAAATCATCGACTAACACGCGATGAAACCGCTGCAAATTTACGATAATGTAACGTTGCTTAGAAGCGGTGAATCTTTTATTCAAATATATTATATTATATATCGACTGTGGAAAGGATGATGGATGTAACCTACATATAATAAAAACCTTTTCTGATGATTTTGTACCAAAGACAAATTATGAAATATGTGTACACGGAAATGAATGGAGACTGATAAAATGTTGTTTAACTGACCCAATGTAATATAAATTTATTAAATTGTGTAAAAAAAATCCTTTTACATGGTCCTAATTTTCACAGGATTTTTTTTCAAACTTAAAATTAAGATACTTATTCGACATTTGCAGCTTATGATCTTTTGATAGAACATGTATAAAGTTGTAAACATTGTAATTATCGAAAAAGGTTGGTTTGAAAATACTGTGAGAAACATCCATTTGCCTTTCCACAGTTATTATATAAACAATTATATAACAAAAACAGACTGATATTAAGAATACCCAAATTTCATAATATCGATCTAATAATGGTATTTTTTTCAGATTTATCTCTGTGAACTTTTAAAAGTCTTTAACATGATTGATACACATTCTGAACCCAAATAAAGTGATCAATCTTACTGGTTTAAAAGTGTGGTAAAGCTTGATAAAACTTTTGAATGTATCAGTGATTGTACTTTCCAATTTCCATTGAATGTATTATATGTATATTTATTTCGAGAAAATAGTATTTCCACAGACCTTTTTACTGTTGATGGAATACTTACAGAAGCATTTGGCTTTGAATTCGAAATCCAAAGCACCTTGCAATAGCTGTACTCCAGGTTGCCATAATATTGGCAGTTACCAGTAATGTAGGCGTAACATAGCAAAGCCTTCTCATTAACGCTAACGTTCCTGATAAGAGAAACCAAACTGTGGTCACCTCATTTGAATACAGTCGTCACTGGGTAGACTAATCACAATGCCCAACGCCATTCACATCGTAAATATTAGATTGAACACTCATTTGAAGTAATTGTCATTCTGTTTCTGAGGAAATAAACTTTATTAAGCCGATGATTAAGTATTAAAACTTTTAAATATAGATCTCTTAAAAAGAAGTAACATTGAATTTAATATTATTTGCAAAAATATTTTTTTTTGTATCGATGGCATGAGTCATTACAATAAAGTTTTATGTTGATGTGCTTGTGTCAGAGAAACAAAACAACAAAATTGAGACGAAACGAATTAATTTAAGTGTACTAAGATTATGCCAATCCAAATATGTGTATAAAAATCAAAATCAGTTGTAATAATCTAGAATTGACTTTCTTATGAAATACTTAAGTCATTTTTATAGTCGCCCGTAGTGAAGTGGTCAACGTCAACGACTTCCGTGATAGATCTCACGGGTTCAAGTTCCAGTACAAACAGTATTTTTCAATTGATTTATCGATGTGTCCGACAGCATGGGTGTTTTTGATGTTTTAACAGTACCTCCATCTAATCCAATCATAAAATAATTACATTGCAAAAGCGATTGGTTAACCACTAGTGATGTTATAGTATAACCCAATGGAGAGTAGCCTGCGGCCTTTGAGTTTATCAAAATATTCACTTTGATCAAAAAGTTATACGCAAGCGTTTAGAAAAGAGAGTAATCACCCCATTATATATGTACATATGTTCGACAGTTTTTTTTTCTTTACTGCGGCCTTATGTTGAATCAGGTAAATGAATGTTGCATTTAGTAATGAAAAGGTTCCCCATCCTTGGTCTAACCCTTTTATCCCCACTCTCTTTAGCAACCAAGTAACATTCTTTTATAAAAACTTATGTTGAAATATATTCATTCAGAAATTCAAATGTTCATACATTGGGAGCGAAAATGGATAAAGCAAAACATATTTTGTAATCACTTTTATGGTGATATTAAAATAAATAGTTTTTTTTATCATTTGAAAATGATTGTGATCAGCAAAATTATTTATGATCGTAATAAATAGGTGTGGAATTATTGTTTTATTTTGAATAAAACAATTTTGTAATCAAAATGTTGTTTTTAAAACGAAGAACCTTCTTTGCCCTTGTGAAAAATATACATGTTTAAACATTTTTTTATTATTATTACTGATGTCATGTAAGTGAGATAAACCATGTAGCAAAACTAGTTTGTTATTTCAAAATGGTGCCGTTCGGAGTGTGTCATTTAAGCCAGAAATGATTTAGAGGCGACTATCAAAATGGGGCCGCGAGCCGCCGAGTCCCAAAACGTAAGCCCAACTAAATATATTTTAATTACGGACGCCATTTATATCGCTAACGAAGAAATATGAAAACGCTTTTACGAGTCTCTGACATTTAATTAAAGCGGGGGTCTGAATGCTCGGCGAAATAAATTTGCACAGCGAAACTCGTCTTGTTATTTCACCGCGACTGTTTTCATTGTATGGTCAGCCATTTAACAACGTTACAAGTTTAAATACTTTCAAGTCTTTTTAAACATAAAAAGATTATAATAAAAGCATGCCGGTAATGAACAATTACTTTTTAATTCAAGCATCTTTGCGACGAAACGATTCGTCTCGTAAAATGTTAATTTACCTAAGTAAATACGCTTTGGTATTTTTTTAAAAGTATTTTTACTGTGGAAATTAAACATGGACATTCTTGCTTGTAATGTCTTCTGCTGAATGTTGGGGACGTAAAAATCCGCCAGTAATACTATGTTGGGTTCGTGGCGCAGGGGTCAACGATTTTGGCTTCTGTAACGGATCTCACGAGTTCAAATCCCCGAACAGAATTTTTTAAATCGATTTATAGAGTTAATATAATTTCTGAGAATTTTCTCCGCCCTTTTCATTCTATCCTCAAAATCGGAGCGTAGCAAGAGCGATTAACTTACCACTAGCTCTGTCCTGGCCCTATTATTCTATTCCTACTCTCTAATGGAAGTTGGGCAACTGAGTAACATGCAGTTCTTGTTGAAACTCGTCTGTTGAGATAAACTCCATAAGGAGTCTAAATGCTCCACATTGGAAACGAACATGGTAAAAAAAATACAAAATATGAACAATTTACACTAAATTGACTTTCCTATGACTGGTCTTTTGCGCAGCAGTTAGCGTTGTGGGCTTCCGTGCTGAACTTCACGGGTTCGAGTCCCAATACAAACAGCATTTTTTAGACCGATTTATCGATTTCTGTTCGAAGGCATGGGTGTTTATCATGTCTAAAAATTCCTTCCCACCCTTTCCGATCCTTTAATATATGGATGTAGCGAGAGCGATTTGCTAACCACTACTCTCTTTGGATAGGAGAGGTTAAGCGACTGAGTAACAAACAGTTCTCGTCGAACAAAATCTGTTGAGATACCTTCATTAGGACGCCATATGCTTCAAATTGGGAGCGGATAAAAACAAAATTGATTTTAATTAAAATGCTAAAGATCCATAAAAATAAAAACTACTAATTTGTTATCATATCGACTGTTGAAAGGAAAAAGGACGTAACCCACAGTTTTTTCAAAACAGCTTTTTTTCGATAATCACAATGTATCAAACTTGATGCACGTTCTATCAAAATGATGCAAGCTGTAAATGCCGAATTAGTATCTAAATTTAGCTTTTATGCTTGAAAAAGATGACCTTGTAAAAAAAATAAATCAAGAAAAAAGATTGGAATATAGGTTTTTCCTAGACAATTTCTTAAATTAATATTAGATTATGTCAACTAAACACCAGTCTAGAAGTCTCCGTGCACTTCAAGGTTGTGTATAATTCATAATTTGAATATGGCCCAAAATCATCAAAACACGTTTTTTGTGTCTCCTGTAAAATTTGATATATGTGGGTTACGTCCTTTTTCCTTTCCACAGTCGATATTTTATTTATTTTATTTATTTATTTATTTATTTATTGTTAAAAATCAAAATTACAGTACATGACATAACAGCTGACGCCAATTCGCCATGCACTTGAAAAATATAATAAGACAAAACATAAAATAAAAATACACAGTACATCAAATTCAACATAAAAAATCAAGAAATACAAAAGAAAAATTTATCAAACAGTTCACAAATACCATCACCAAAAATGTCCACTTCTCTAGGCAATGCGTTGATTAGTCGAACGGCCCTTGGAACTGGTGACTCATACCTCCTAAGCGAGGTATAAGTTTTTAGAAATAAAAGTTTTTGCTCATTGTTTCGCCCACGTAAGAATAAATTGGGAGCATGTAAATTAATAGTCATGAGAATTTCAGGATTATTAACTCGGCCCCGAAGAAGAAGAGAAAAATGCTTTAAGCTTGAAAACGATCTTCGAGCTTCAAGTGAGTGAAATGATAACATTCGTAAAAGAAATTTGGTTGGGTAGTATTCCTTTAAGGAATTATCAAAGGGGAAGAATTTAAATTTTTTGAAATAATAATATCTTAGAAATTTCTTATGGATTCTCTCCAATTTCAGCTTGTATGAACTTTCATATGGGCTCCAAATGATGGATCCATATTCAAGCTTACTTAAGACCAAAGAAACATAAAGCGTCCGAAACACAGTTGGGTTTTCAAATGGTTTGCTTTGTCTAACAATAAACCCAAGAAGTTTGCTTGCACGCAGTGCAATAGAAGTTATATGTGAATGAAAGGTGAAAGAGGAGTCAAATCTTATACCAAGATCAACAACTTCAGACAAACGCTTTAAAGCATCATTAGATATCACATAGTTATATGTGATGGGTAATCTTGAGCGAGAGAAGGAAATACAAAAACATTTTGAAATGTTGAAGTCAAGTTTGTTTTTTATAGACCAATTTAAAATATTATTCATATTTTGTTGCAGAATAGTACAGTCAGACTCATTACTGATACGTAAAAACAGTTTTAAATCATCAGCAAAGAGCAGATACTTTATTCCACGTATACATTCTATAATATCGTTAATAAAAATAAGAAATAAAATTGGGCCAAGATTAGATCCTTGAGGAACCCCGGAATATGTTGGAAAGACGTTTGATATGAACCCAGCGTAATCAACATATTGGCGTCGATTTGACAAATAGGAAACAAAAAAACTAATCATCCTGTTTGAGCATCCTACAGCACTCAATTTATCCAAGAGAATATCATGGTCAACACGGTCAAATGCTTTAGAAATATCCGTATAAATATTAAAACACAATTTAGTAAAAAAAAACACTAATAATAAAATTTAAACGTTTATCTAAAATAAATTATTGAGGATTTTAACAATGTAATTTAAAATATCACAAATAATTTGTATATCGTAGCATTATCAAATTTAAACTGCTTGCGGGAAAAGAAGAAGAGAATATTTTGACTTTTGTCTAATTCCGTTACGTAAAGAATAGCATATGAATCTATGTATTTTGGTAAGTAAGTTTTTGTTTGACTAACTCACTGTATGACTGAAGAACGAAAGTTTCGTGTATGGGGCGTTTTAGAAGCTAAGAATTTTCTAATGATGCGCCAAGTAAAGAAAAAGTACGTTAATGATATAAAAAATGATGTGAAAACTTTATCTTAACGCCGGCAAGGGTGAAAATTTTCTTTGGAAGATTTTTAGCGCTGAAATTAGCGAGAGAATATTTTTTTTTCTGTTGCAGAGTCAGACCAGCAAGAGACTTGGCAGAATTTTTGATCGGCGCGAGGAAGCAAGCGGCGTGGGTCGATACAGCATTTCCTTTTTATTAAAGTGGGTGGCAGGTACAGTGGTGGCAGAGCTGTAATCAAATTTTACACCGTGTCCGTACACCTGTAATTTTATCAGAGCGGGAAACTTGTAATGAATACTGCGAGGGTTTCAAACTGTATTAAAAAAAAAACAGCTGTTTTGATTCAGTATTACCAAACGATACGGAAAAGAATATCGATAATAATAAACAAGAAAATTAACGTTAAAAAGATATAACTAGTTTTTGAACGAATATTCTTTAGCATTATGCTCGTTTTGATCAAGAACCAACGTTTTGGCTTAACATTTTCACACTTGTCCATTTATTATTGACCATGTTGGCATTGATTTTAAGATCTCTAGTGTTGCTTGGTTGACTAATACGCCAGATTGAAAATGTGTCACTAGATTACATGATGGTGATCCCATCCTCCGAAGCAATAAAACTTGCACACATTAGTTCAACCTACGGATTGCATATACCAGTGGTCAACAAACTCATTAGTCAACTGAGCCAAATATTAACTATACAACGGTTGAAATTTCTATTGAGAGCAAAAATTTTTAAACTTTATTGGTAGGTACATTGTTATTAACTTTTAGGGTACACGCAAGCTGACTTTTGCTTAAAAGGTCTTTAATCTGATTGAAGTACGTTTGCTGAAATTGTCTCTTCCAACTCTAAGTTTTAAGACTGAAATCAGACTTCTCCGCGTAGGACACGTAGTTTCATTCGCACTGTATGTGATATTCTGTGAAAGAGCCATACTTAAGAGCCGCATGTGACTCACAAATTTTCTGACCACTATCCCATACCACCGACTCGGTGACTACGAGGGTGATAATTATTGGATTTAATAACTTTATGATGTCTTGTGGACAGTACGTATGCATAACCACCTGTCACGGTTTTACTGAGTGTTCATTTTTTCTGTTAACGTCCGACGAAAATTTGTGCAGAGTAAAAAGGTTGATCATAATAGAATATTTTTTTTAGTTTAAATCTATCCGCTATCTATATTTTACTGTGAGTATTTTTAATGTATTGTAATTTGCACATGCAGTAAAGTCATCATTGCTGAAAAAAAAATGATAAACGATCTGAATCATGTTAAATATACTGGTCTAAAAACTATGCGTTGAAGCTTTAGTTGTCTCCAGTGGTCACTTTGTTTTAGGAAAGAATTGGCGAGTAAGCTTTTGGATAATTAAACATATTTGAAATAACAACTTATGATGTTGAAAGCGTTAGATCACAGATACTTTGAAAGTGTCTTCAATGAGGCTTGAACAGATCCATCTGATTGCCTGAGTAAGGTTCTTACCACTAAACTTCAGTAAACAAACATATATGATGAAGCATTTCATTGACAACAAACAAAGTCAAGAACTTTACTACCATGCTGGAATCAGTTATCACAAAAATGTACTCATATATTATGTATGTTCGAGCCGAAACTAAAGCAATAATTAATCATGCAATGTGCTGAGGCTTCTTGGTAAAATATCCAAATTGTGAGATATTATATCGTCAATGTCAAACAGTTTGAAAACTACGCCATTCCTCATCAATGTACAAGTCTATTTGCATGTAAACATAACACTCGCCGAAACCTAATATTCACCATTTCTCCTTTCTGAATGATTAAATTAGTTATATTGATGTAGTATTTCAAATTCCACTCGCGTTCAAGATGTAAAGGGTATATCATACGTTTTGCGATTCAATCCAACACGTATGTGATGTAATACAAATGTACCTAAACCGTGTAATTTAAAACAGGCTTTTAGTAAATGTTCCATTCTGGATTATTTAATATTGTAAAAATATCGATGGATAAATTGAAATACATATTGTCTAATTTTTGTTGTTTCAGTTTTAATTGAGACAAAGTAACGGTAATTATTAGTTGATATATTTTATGTGTAAAATTTTGATTTTGAAAAGACACCCAGTTGAGGACACAGCAGTATATAGAAAAATTAGTGTTGCCCGTAAATTATACCAAAGAAAATTATCTCGGTAAAGAGCAGTGGTAGGGAACCTTTTAATTTATAAAAGCCACATTCATTAATTTGATTCCACATAAGGCCGCAGTAAAGTAAACGTTGACACCCCCCTCTCTTTTTTTAACTGTCGAACATATAATGCGTTGATTACGCTTTTTTTCCAAACGTTTGCGTATAATTTTTTAATGAAAGTGAATATTTTGATCAAATAAAAAGGCCGCATAAGAGTAGCCAAGAGGCCGCACGTTCTCCTCCACTGGTATAGAGTTTCAAAAGGAATACAAAATGAGCGGTGGTTCGCAGGCAAAATATAAATAATAATTTTAAGATTCATTTTGTTTAAAAAAATAAAATAAATTAAGACATATAGCATGTGAAGGTCTAATAACAAACAATTAAATAAGAAGATCGTAATCAATATGAAAACATATTTAAGACACAAATTAGCTTGATTATCCGTTAAAACATGAGTGGAAAAATGACAATTTGACAACGACTCCAAATCCACCTAAAGTGGGTGAATGAATTTTCTCCTACAAGATTTTTCCGTCCACGAATTCTTCACACACCGTTTATTCCAGTTATATTGAACTTTTTGTATTTAAAAAAAATGTTCTTTTTTTTCGAGATACTTAAAAGTTTGAAGAACCAAGAGTTTTACTTTCTATTTTAGTTGACTATGGATAATGTATTTTTTATTTTCATTGAAATCAACACAAACAAAAATACAACCACGATAGAAGATTAAAGATTCTTGGTCGAATTTCAATATCAAATTAAAATCGTTTACATTTTGTAAACTTCCACAAGTTTCGTCTCTAACGAACCGGGTTTTGCCTTTCGATATCTTCAAGCGCTTAAATGTGTGGATGAACCTGAATTGACACTTGATAAACAAGTGTATCGTGACAAAACGTGTAATAATGTACAAAATTTGAACAATTCAATCGATAGAGAATATTGTATTATTTTATATTGTTAAATTGTCTCAAGAAAGGCTTTCTTCTTAGTTTTTGTCTCAAGAAAGGTCTTTTCTACCAACCGGATGGATGCCGCCGTCGTGAAAGGCCACTGATGACCATTTATAAGATGTATTTGGTAGAGCTACGGGACGCTGGAATGACGGGAGGAAGCAAGAAGACTGACGAGGAACAGAGAATCTTGGAGAAATCTTGTGGTGATGCGTTCCATATCGTGATATGGTGATGCGTTTCCATATCCGTTCCCTAGTCGGAACTAGGGAACGGATATGGAAATATATATATAAATTGGAATAATCGATATGCAGAGTTTCCTTGTATGGGAAATTCATATACAGAAGAATCATCATACTCTATTGACATTACTCGTAATTTATTTTTAAGCGAGTTTCATTTATTGTTAGAAATTTCTACTATTGCTCACGATGTTAAGCCCCAAGAATAAATCCCCACTAATAAAAGTCATTATGACCGATACCGCTGGTATAAACTTGGCGTTAGCAGGTAGGTAGAAATGAAATGAAATCATCGCTCGACTGTTATGAAAACGTTTATTTAGAAACTTGCAATCACCGAATTAATCACATACAATATTTAACAAACTAAATTTTGAATTATTACAATACACAATAACTATTATACAACCTAGCTTGCTCACATGATTTTATAAATGTTAAAAAAAATTGATGTTAAACTCTGCGCAGAAAACAAAATGGAATTTAATTTTCGTCGAAATGGAAAAATATTATTTCTTTCATCTCGGACAAAAAAAAACAAAACCACAAAAGAAAAAGAACTGCAAGTGAATTTACAACTAATGGTCTCTGGAACCACGTTTTAGAGGCCGGGAAGTGTCCCACACACACGATGTCTTCCGTTCGTGTCTCAAAGAGCAAGAAAGAAACAAACAAAAATCACATTAGTATCGAAAAACAATGTTGCCATTAAAGGCCATTAACAATAAAAAAATGATATTACGGGTTACCTGATAACAAAATTCAAACACAATTAATTTAGCTACACCTTTTTTTAAAAATCCTGCCAGTTTTCATCACAAAAGTGCTAGTGGGAGCGGGTGCCAATAAACCCTACCGTGTCACTATATTGTCATCAAGCTCCGACTTTATATTTTTTAATCGACATCAAAAATAAAACTAACGTTTGTTAAGCAATATATATGTTTATTTCTATCTATTTTTTTATAAAATATTCAACTGTATTAAATGAATATTTTTAATAAATTAAAAAGATAGAGCCATCTCAAATGCTAAGCATTTTGCTGTACGAATAAATAAATTTAAAAAAGCCTGAATATTCAAAATGATCGAACTGCTAAAAGCAGTTTGTATAAGCAATTGAGAGTCTTGTTGGGACGTTGAATGCGAGAGTTCTAGTCGTAAAATAAATAAACGAAAAGCCAATTTGAACGACTAACGAGTAAACTGAAGATGGGAGAGACATTTTAAACTTGATTCAAGAACAAAGCCTATAATAATTAAAGACGTCCTTTCACGTTGGAATCTTAATGGCCGCTCGGTGGAAGTGCGACACGTGTTAATTTTCAGCTGAAATATTCTGTTTTAACTACCACAAAAAAGAACTTGTTGATGGTTGCGTCAAAACTAAATATGTAGTTTTGAAGACGAGGTTTGACAATTGAATCGTTTAGTTAAAAAAACACTCTAGAAGCTTTTTCAAGTTTAAAGTAAATGACTAAAAACTGCTGTGCATACATACATAACATTTAATGTATTTTTTTTTGCATTGACTGTATATGTATGTGTAAGCAAATGTACTGTTTAACTATTAATTTATATGCAGATAGCGTGTATCAAAAGTTTGATTTTTTTTTAAAACTTAGTTCATATGCAAATGACCCAAATTTTTGAAATAATTTTTTCAACAGATAAGATGGAATTCCGACATGTTACTGGCCCTTTAAAAAACCAAGTGAGAAAAAACATGTTTTAACACTTACCGCCCTTTGATGGACAGTAAAAAACTAGGATCTTTAAAAAAAAATTAAAAAAAAACATGTTTTTAACTTGGTTCCTAAAGGGCTACTAACATTAGAAGTATTTTTAGCACCGTAGGGGAAGTGTTAATGCTGTAGGTAGATCACTATTCGACCACAAGTCAATTTTATATTATAATTTCTGAAATTTCGCTGGCTTCTTTCAATACTTTCACTGTCTCAATTTTGCACCTTATACCATAGATCTTTTTTTTTTTTTTTACAAAAAAACGATTTCGACTTAAATATGATATCGACTGTGGAAAGTAAAAATGACGTAACCCACAAATATCAAATTTTACAGGAGGCACAAAAAAGTGTTTTAATGATTTTGGGCCATATGCAAATTACGAAACATACACAATCTTGAAGTGCACGGAGACTTCTAAATTGGAATATAATTGAAAAAGTCTAATAATATTTATTAAAGAAATTATCTGGAAAAAAAAATATTTCAGTCTTTTTCCATGGTTTCAATTTTTTACAAGCTCATCTTTTTCAAACTTAAAAGCTAAATTTATATACTAATTTGGCATTTTCAACTTGCATCCTTTTGATAGAACGTGTACCAAGTTTGATACATTGTGATTATCGAAAAAAAACTGTTTTGAAAAAACTGTGGGTTAGGTCCTGTTTCCTTTCTACAGTTGATATAAATCACTGTTTTGCTAACGGCTTCTTGTTTTATTTTACTAGCTTTTATTAGTCTTCATTGTGTGAATAGCGACGCTAGCTCTTGAAAGTGTGAGTAATTATTATTAAAAATATTTCAGAGCACGTTGAAAATATTCGCCGTACATAAATTAATTGAGTATTTTTTTAGTATACACAAATAATTAAAAATATTCATGACTGTGCCAAAAAGTGTTTTATAGTCGAATAAGTTTTTATCTGAACTAAAAGGGTGACATAAAAAGTATTCGTCATTGTTGTTAAATATGAAAACGACAGTGTATATTTTTTTTAAGACGAAAAAGAAAAATTCTTTTTCTACTTGTTGTTGAGTGTGTGTGCCAAAATATAAATCAAAATGTCCCACCCCGCTGGTTAAAAGCCTTTCTTTGACAGTTATTGACTTTTCGCTTAACTTAAAACTTACTTACTTGACTTTAGGTGGTATACTTTGACAGTTCTTCGCAAAAGTAAATAAAAATACATCCAGAGACTTTATAAAATGTCAAATTGGAGACATTGCTAGATTTTCAGAGTAGTTAATCTTTTAAGGTAAAATGAAAGCAATTTAGAATAGTTTTTTTCCTTTGTGTATTTCTTCCATTTTAGTAATAAAATCGACATATATACTATACAAAGTAGTGAATCACTTTTAATGTGTTGACTGACAATACTTGTTTGAAAGGCATTATATTAGAAAAAAACACTCTTTTGTACTAATTCCACATGTATTTCATATGATCAGGACCGGGTTTGCTCGTGAATTTTAAACGGAAATTTCTCAAAAAAAGCTTAAAATGCTTGTCATCAGCAAAACTGCTCCTGGTTATATAAAATAAATGAAAACGTGTTTCTTTTAATATTAAGTGAACAAAAAAGTGCTAAAAATCATTATAAGTTATATATATAGTTAGTTATAAGTTATATAAGTCATTATAGTAATAAAAAAATACTTTTCATAAAAAAGATGTTTGAGTATATTCTCAAAAGTAGCCTCAAATGCACTAATGGCCGTTAGCCATTTACCAATGCTAATAGTCATTGTAACAATGATTAAAATTAAACTACATAATTTTTATTTATTTTGTTTAACCACAACAAATGGTGACATAGACAATGTACGAAAAAACAATTATAAATATTGAAAAACCTGTTTTTAAAATGTACCCATACGTTAACGATGATAAAATGTTAATCTTGGAATGCATTTTTAGTGTGTCATTGTAAACAATGTAAAAAGAATAATGAATTCATAAAAGACAGAAAGCTCACAAACATATTCATTTTTTGGTGTGTATGCATTGTCTTGTTTAAAATCATAAGTTATAAAATACGTAAGCGCTGTATCTTACCTCACTATCGTTGCTGTGAAGCCTCAGCTGGAAACCAGGCAAGATATCCTTCCTCTTATTAACATCCTCAAGTGCCAAATTAGCAGCTGGCATACAGGCCTGTCCACCCTGCCAGCCACCCTCGCCGCCGATTGGAAAAATCCCGCCTATATGAAGAACTTCATCTTCCTCGGGCTCTATCGTCAGCCCACCGCGGACACCAGAAATGAACAACCCGAAAACTGACACCAGCAACAGCCACGAATACACTACTTTGGAAACACAGTTTTTATTCGAAAACCCAACACTTTTTGAGCGAGCGTTTTTTGGTGCGGCAGCATTTTTTTTCGAAACACTTTTACTACAATTTTCATTTGTGATTGTTTTTCTTGTGTTATTAATCGTCTGTTTTAAAAACTTACTTTTGAGCATGGAAATTGCTTCGTTCATAACAGAAACGCGTTTAACAATTGTTCGATATATAGATTGAAGTTCGATATTTCTGAATATATGAAATCGCTGCACTGTTTTTACTACAATATTAAATAGTTCATTTCTCATTGTTGGTATTTTATTTAGCCAAAATTCGAAGCAAATGATTTTTGAAAGAGTTGTATTTTTCCAATACGCGGAGAGATAATGTTTATTGAAGCATATTAGTCTCACAGAGACGGCGTGTATAGGGCTATATAAACTGAACACAGTTGGAATAATAACATTAATAAGTCTATCCTTTTTTAAGGTTAAAACATCGTTAATATCACTGAGATGTTTAGTCTTAAAATGTGAAACTGACGCTATTAAAAATTTAAAAAATGAAGACACGGGCGATACTCTTGTGTGAGGGTGCGCATGGTTTTTCTTTTTGAATTTTATCCTCGGCAACACTCTCCTTCGGCCCATTTTCGTCTTTGCCGGATTGGGGCCGCGGTGTCGGCTAGGGTTTGTTGAATTCGCGGGATCTAACGAATTGATTGGCGCGTGTGAGATCTCTCCGGACGTGGGTGCACGTAATGAAGGCGGCCAATGAAAGCAGGTTCCGTTCTGGAAAAAAACCAAGATTTTTTTATTAAACAATATGGCGAACATATCTGTGAGAAAACAAAATCTTTAATAGCATAATAGCTTAACACGTTCAGTATGTTCTTACCACCTCAATCGACTAAGCATTGAGCAACAAACAATTTACGATTGTTTGTTGATAAAATCAAATTTGATAACTTTTTTATTCCGTTTGTTGTATTACAAAACGTGACACCTGTTTAGCCTTTTTGAGAAGCATCATCAGACTTAAAATCGCAAGGTTTACGAATAAAATAGAAATTTATTCTAATTCTTAATTTATAAATTACAATATAAAAATTGGGGTTTTTCCTTTTGTAATGGACACATGGAGTGGGTAATATACAATATTTGACGGTAATAAATATAAACTAATTACTTAAATTAGGTACGGTAAGCCTTGCGATGTTAAGTATGATGATGCTTTTCAAAGAGAAAAAACACGTGACACATTTTGTAACACAACCATGTTATCAGATTTTATTTTATATTTAAACAATTTGAAATTCAGATTCAAAAAACCTCATCAAACAAAAAAAACTAATATGCACTTTATTAAATAATCAATTAATTTAATGGCATATGTTCATAAATTATCAGAAAAAATAATTAAGACTAATAATATTCTAATACAATAATTTCAGAATAATGTATATATAATGTAAAGCACCAATTTTAAATAAAAATACATTTTAACGTTTTAACGAAAATATTATAAAGTAATATTTATCAACTCAAACAATAATGTTATATAGTCACCAAAGCAGCGATTTCTAGCCTGGGAGGCGTGAACTACTGCAAAGAAAGGCGCGAACAGTCAAAAATATTTATTTACCCTTTAAAACGTATCTTTATTACTCTTTGAAATAAAGGATTAGAAGGCGCGAATTTTTTTTTGTCTTTATAGGGAGGCGTAGTAACATAAAGTTTGGAAACCACTGCACTACAGTTATTAGTTTCTTAATTCTTTAATATAAAAAAAAATCTAAATATTTTCAGTTTGACCGGTGATAGGCCCCGTATATTAATACACTATTGAATATATTGTGATATTTTATAATGAATAAACATTATCACAACAATGCTATTGTGTTTATACGAGCTTTGATCTCTACGCAAACAGTAAATCACATATTTGTAAAGTTTCGAGTTACAAAAACATCAAAAGCTACAATTTGAAAAAAATATAAGCTTTTTTCTTTGAAACTTTATAACTTGTGTGCTAGTAATTTGTAAGCCAAAAAAAACTCCATATTGCCTGTACTCGCAAAAGTAGAATAGAAATCTTTTCCATTTGTCAGTGGCTGTATTAAGAGCCAATAAAACTTTGTAATGGATGAAAAATAAACTTGCTCAAACAGAGATGAGTTGATATTTCTTTGTTATTGTAACTTAGTCATATGATGGAAAAAAATATATACGCATTACCTACTAATTCGATTCGTATGTACGTCACATACAATGACTACATATAGTTTGTGATATAAATTTAGTGTAAGCCACATTGATGACTTAGAGTTAAAATATTGTATCTCCAATCTTGATCGAAAATGAGTTAAGTACTGAAAAAGAGGTTTGTCGGGTCCTATGGTGCAACGTTTAGCGTTGTTGGCTTCCGTCCCGGATCTTGCGGGTCGATCTCATGTACGAACAGCATTTTTTTGATCGATTTATCAATTTCTGTTCGAAGGCATGGGTGTTTGTAATGTTTTAAAATTCACATCCACCCTTCCGATCATTCAATAACTGGGCGTAGCGAGAGCGATTAAGTAAACACTAGTTTTGTCCTAGCCTTTTCCTTCTATCCTTCTATAGCGACTGAGTAGCAAACAGTTCTCATATTTAAAAAAATCTAGATACCTCTATTTAAAGGCCATATGCTCTTCATTGGGAGCGTACATGGATAAAAAAAGCTAAAGTGGACCAAAGCCTTACACATTTATAGCGATGAAAGCGATTTATATGCAGTCTCAAGTCTAGTTGAATATTTTGTTTAATTTATTTGTTGGGTCTTTATTGTAATTATTTTTACACGATTTTCTATACAAAAATGTTGTTATTTTTTCAAATAACACGGTTTTTTAAATTCATGGAACCAATTTTCAACTACTCCACAAATTCTATTATGATTTTACACGGTTTTTAGTGGATCGTATCTACTGCGTAAAAAAGAGTTTAGTGTATATCTTATTAAGCTCTTGAAAAAAGTAAAAGTTAACTTGGAGATATACATAAGTGTACAATAAAAAAAATGATAAAACAAGAAAACAAGCAAGAAGTCGGTAGTCGAAGATTCGGATGAAAATTGTAATTCGATATTACTTTGTTTAGCCCGAGGGAAAAAATCCAGGCATTAAATTTCCCGGGCGAACTAAAGTATGCAGACAACCGCTGCGTTGCCTTAGTGACGACAGGACGCCTTTCAGCTACAAAACGTATCATGTATCATTCGTTAGCATTGAGTTTCAACACCCGTTCGTTGCCAGAGCTTTTGCAATTCTAAAAGCACAAATAAAACAGTGCTCATTTAAGGCATAGGAATCGCTAAAACTTGGTAGATTTATTGACAAGTAACAATTGGTAAGTGACTTTTAATACAAATCGTTTAATAGATCAAATCTAGATTGGCAGAATTTCGAACGACTTCACTGATCAAGACGATCCTTTTGTACTAAAAAAAACTGTACCTTAATAGCGGACAATTAGTTTTTATGTTATACTAGCCGATTCCCGGCAAGCGTTGCAATGCCACGCAAAGAAAGAAAGTGTTTACATGTTTTCATTTTCTGTCTGTTTGACGTTTGAAGTTTGATGCCGATTATCTATGGTACGACACACGCGCCACCTACTGTAATGTACAACGCCTTTGACATTCGCACAAGTTACATGAACGGATGGCAGACATACAAACATTGATTTTTATATACAAGACCTAATAAGTTAATTTGACTATGCCTTTAACCTTTCCGGAAGTGCAAGAAAAAAGTTTGTCAAAGTTTTATTGCAATCGGATGAGCGGTGTGGCAACGCATAAAGTACGAGCAAACAAACATTCATTTTCAATTAGATTAAGCAGATCACTTAATTTTGAAAACTATAGCGAACACTTAAAAGGAATTATATACATAAGGATTGCAAAACCGTACGAATATATGTATCACAACTACGGTCTCCAATCCCGGGATTCATTTTGGGAATATTATTTTATGGGTATTTTTGCCAGGCCATCACCTCTCAGGCGCTCATGTAATATGGCTGAAACTATAATATCCAAATGCCAATCTGACAATAAACGCAGTCTTTTGTTTTGCTTATCTATTGTAAAGAGCACTAAATCCTTATGTTACGTGAGTAAATTTATGTTTCAATTGATAATTAAATTTTATAAATTTCATGCAGTTGGCAGTTTCTATTGTTTAGCAATATCGGTACAACGATGCGTAGAGCATAACAAAACGATCGAGTAAGCCGACGTAAATCTTTTACTAACATGATGCAGTTGTCGTCGTTTAAGGAGAACGATTCCCCGGACGTCTAATTGTCTTTAGCGTGCCGTAACTTATACGAAACGCCCAGGGTGAGTTTAATTGTTCTCCACCTGTCATCCCCACGCCAAGGGAGCGGGTGCTAGCAACGCAACATCCATATTAGTAGCGTAAAGATAAATTCATTTCAATATTATAAAGTGAATTGAAAGTTTCTCAAATAAAAATTAAATTCAATAACTTTGTTATTCCACTTGTGGTGTTAAAAATTGTGACACCTGTTTCACCTTACGTGTCACGTGTCAAACTGTTTTGTTTTTATACATGAGTTTGTTGTTTTTATATGTCCGCTCTAGTGTTCCCTCTAAGCTGTGCGCGTGTGTGCGCGCACGCAACTCGCCGAGTGCGCGCACATACATTACAACAGAGCGCACAAAAGTTACACCACCAGCAGAATAAATTAATTGAAACTATGTAGCGTTGTTAATTATTATCATTATTAAAAAATACCGTTGCGCATTACCTATTAAAAGGTTTAAATATCATTATATGGCGCACAATTTTTTTAATTGTCTTTTGCGCACATAACCATTGGAAAATTAGAGGGAACATTGGTCCGCTCCCAATGTGGAGCACATGGCCTCCTAATGGAGGTATCTCAACATAAGTCTTTCTACGATAACTCTTGGTTACTCTATCGTTCAAACTCTCCTTTTCAAAGGGAGTAGTGAGAACAGATGGGTTAGGCTAAGACAGAACTAGTGGTTGAACTCGTACTGGGACTCGAACACGTGAGATCCGGTACGGAAGCCTACAACGCTAAGCGCTGCGTCATAGGACCTCATAACAACTCTTATTGCAACTAAACTATAATACCTACTTAATTTTTGATTGGTTGTGTTAAGTGATGTGTGGTAACATTTTATATTAAAAAATGAGCTTCTACAAAGTTATCGCTGATGTCATCTAAGATATGAAAGTTTCTCCACAAAATTCAGTCTATAAGGTTAATAATTTTATAGGTTAATAATTGAAAAGTCGGGCAGGGTAAGAAAGTTGTACAAAAATTTGTATATCAGTGTATAGAGGAAAGCTGCTGCTGATAGTTGGTTGAAATTATTACTTCAACTTAAAAGAAAATGTTTACGTCACATATGACAGTCAAAAAGAGTGTAGTACAATTCCCGTACATATCATCCTAAAACTTTTGCTTTACGACCGTACAACTTTTAGCAATACAAACAGAGGGAAAACTTTCATTCGGTATAGAAAAGAAACGCAATCTCGAGATTTTAGAAGGCGAATAAAAAGGTTAACAGGGAGAAGTGGATAGGCAAAGAAAACACAACTTCTTGGCGCAAATACACACATTGGCCAAAGACCAGGTTCCTCGCTCACTAAATCGTTAAAAGTTATCCACTTAACGGTGAAGAATGGACATAACACTTTTACGTAGACCAATATAAACTGTAATTAGCTGCATATTTTATGTGGTAAAAGACCTGACTACTGCTATTTATGTTTTAATTATGTTTAAGTGTAGTTTGATTGAAAAAAAAGGGGGGAGTTCATGGGATATACATCCAAAAAGTGTCATGAATGTCTATTAGTTACTACTTAAGTAAGTTTTTATTTTTTTACGATGTCCGCTCCGAATGTGGAGCATATGGACTCCTAATGAAGTTTTTCTCAACAAAAGTGTTTCTATTAGAACTGCTTGTTACTCAGTTGCTCAACCAGTTGCTCAGTTGTCTTTCCAGAAAGAATAGGGTTCAGAAAACGCCTATTAATTAAGTCATTGCTATTCTTCCTCTCTTGTGACAAGATTTTTAAAGATTTTTTTTTACCATGTTCGTTCCCAATGTGGAGCATAAGCTCTCTTATTGAAGTTTATCTCAACAGAAGTGTTTCTACGAGAACTGCTTGTTACTCAGTTGCTCAACCTATATTTTTCCAGAGAGAGTACGAATATAAGGATAGGGCTAAGACAGAAATACTGGTTAGCTAATCGCTCACGATACGCCCCGTTCATAGGATAGAATGGGTGAGAGTGGGGAGTTCAAGGCATCATGCTTTCGAACAGAAATTCATAAATCAATTTAAAAATCAATTTATAAATCTGTCCGTACTGGGATTCGAACCCGTGACCTCTGTAGCCGAAGCCAACGGCGTTGAACAATCGACCAGACAGGCGGCAATTAGCTATTAGCACATAGCTGCAAACATTTCAAAGTATTGAGTCTCAAAAGAATTATGATTTATATTTTACAGTTATTCCGACTTCACTCTACCTTCAGAACCATGTAAAAGCGCATTTTGGTGCATGTAGATACACTATTCTAAAAGTAATATACACTATAACATAATACATCATCGCACACTACATCGCGATAAATTATAAATATAATTTCTAGATGCAATGCACACATTGATCAGAGAGGTTAAAAATTGGATTTGAAATAGAGCTTTCAAAGAGTATATCATTTGTAGGTAACGTAAGGACTTTGAAATCATAGCTGTTCGTGTGGTTAAAAGATTAGGTATTTCAAATTCTTCTTTGGCCATGTTCGCTCCCTATGTGGAGCATATGGCCGCCACGCAAACGAAACATGGCACCTCCATGTTTCCCTGTCTCCCGCCAATAGCTTTGCTTCCTCCCATGACATGCCAGCATCCCTCAGTTCCGCCGAGTACATCCTATGGATAGTACCCGACGGACGTCCAGGACGCCGGAATCCCACCGGTCGAAAGAAGAGGCAGGCAGCACGTGACCCAGCCAGTTCCAACGTCTCTCCATAACCACTGACGTGACGGGACGCTGTCTTGTACGCTCCCTTATCTCTGAATTCCTCACAAAATCAAACCACCTCATCCCCATTATCCGACGCAAGCATCTGTTCTCGAATTTCAAATAAGGAAACAAATTAAATGGTCAGAATTTAAATCAATTTTTGGTCAGAATAAAAATATTATACGGTCAGAATATTTAATAACAATTTTGATTAGTAGGTTAGGTTAGGTTTTTTTTTAAATTTCATTTAAATTATGAATAGTTATTCTGACCGATATATTGTGACCATTTAATATAAATCCTGACCAATGTTATTTAAATTCTGACCAGAAAAAATACGAGCCTTGCAATAAACGTAGATCCGTATAAAAAAAAACATCTATAACACTTAAAAACGATTTTTGGAATTCAAGATACTAAATCTAAAGTATACAATTTTAAGGTGTTTATAACAGTACTTGGTATATTAAAAATAAAACACTCTTTTGTACTAATTATGGATATACTGTCGAAATACCTATAAAATATGTTTTTTTTAATAATACATATATTATATGTGAGAAATATTTACTTCACTTTTATTGAATACAAGGAACTGGCAACAGATGGCGTCTCTAACATTGAAACCACAGATAATATTTTGGTTTGGCACTCCACTACTTATTTCAGGATGACAACCTACATGCGAGAATTGGCAGAAATAAAACTGACATCCGATACGAATTTGGCACAAATATTTTAAAGTATGGTTTGATACTATAGTATTATACTTATTTTTCATACAGGTAATGCTTTAAAGTTCACTATTTTCAGATTAAAAAATAACTCAAGACTATCGATAAACTGTAGCAGCATAGCAACTTTTTTTAAATTTCAAAAATAAAGTTGTTTGAAGATATTTTCCGCAATGTAAACATACCATCTATCGCCCATACTTTTTCTTTTATTAATGGGATAAAGAGTGGCGAATGTCGATATAAGACGCTGTACTTTGTGAAGAAGCTTTTAGCTTGCATGAAATATTAGCTGGTTTGCCACTTTACATTGACACTGTGCTTAAAAATGCATATCACTTAGTAAATAATAAATAATGCATCTTTGGTGTTGTTTTTGTTATTATAATAAGCGCAGACTATCAATAATTATAGACACATAGTCATTTTTATTTGAAGCTTGGTAAAAAGCACAAATCTAATATATAAAAATGAACATTTGTTTGTTCGTACTTTATGCGTTACCGCATCGCTCATCCGATTTCAATAAGACTTTGACAAACTTTTTGCTTGCACTTCCGAAAAGATTAAATGCATAGTAAAATTAACTTTCAGTAGGTTTTATATATAAAAATAAATGTTTCTATGTCTGCCATACAGTTCATTTTGACAACGTATGCTTGTACTTGCGCGAAAGTTATAGTGCAGTTTATTTACAGTAAGTGGCGGCGTGTGTCGTACCATAGACAATCGGCAGCAAACTTCAAACGTCAAATAGATAGAAAAAGAAAACATGCACGCCAAAAACAAAATTAAAACACAAACAATTAATTTCTTTGACTGGCATTGCAACGCTTGCCGGGAACTGGCTAGTAAAATATATATTTATTGACAGTTTTTTTTAAATTATTCCGTAAAAATTTTTTTTTGTAACGTTATTATTAAATGACACAAAAGCCATAGTTTAATGATAGGTAAGATCAAGGTATGTGATAAAAACCAGTTGGTCGTTGTTTTACTGCCCATTTTTCGGAATAAGATATACTAATTATGTTTTACTAGCTGTAAGCCCGTTGCTCAGCAACGTGAGATTTTTGTTGCATAGTATTTAATTTAATTTAATTTTATGTTATTTTATTTTATGGTATTTAATTTAATTTAATTTAATTTTAAATTATTTTATGTTATTTTATTTTATTTTATTTTATTTTATTTTATTTTATTTTATTTTATTTTATTTTATTTTATTTTATTTTATTTTATTTTATTTTATTTTATTTTATTTTATTTTATTTTATTTTATTTTATTTTATTTTATTTTATTTTATTTTATTTTATTTTATTTTATTTTATTTTATTTTATTTTATTTTAATTTATTTTATTTTTATAGTTAGCAGAAATTTCGTAAATTATTTAATATTTGGAATAATGTTTAAGTTTGCTAACAACAATTTTTCGTAGTAGCAGAAACTTCGGAAATTACTTAATTTTTAGAATAATGTTCAAGTTTGCTGACCAACTATTTTTCGTAGTAGCAGAAATTTCGTAAATTATTGATTTTTTGGAATAAAGTTTAAGTTTGCTAACAACCATTTTTCGTAGTAGCATAAATTTCGTAAAATATTTAATTTTTGGAATAATGTTCAAGTTTGCTAACAACCATTTTTCGTAGGAGCAGAAATTTCGTGAATTATTGAATTTTTGGAATAAAAAAAAAGTTTGCTAACAACCATTTTTCGTAGTAGCAGAAATTTCGTAAAATATTTAATTTTTGGAATAATTTTTAAGTTTGCTAACAACCATTTTTCGTAGTAGCATAAATTTCGTAAAATATTCAATTTTTGGAATAAAGTTTAAGTTTGCTAACAACCATTTTTCGTAGTAGCATAAATTACGTAAAATATTTAATTTTTGGAATAATTTTGAAGTTTGCTAACAACCATTTTTCGTAGTAGCAGAAATTTCGTAAATTATTTAATATTTGGAATAATGTTCAAGTTTGCTAACAACCATTTTTCGTAGTAGCATAAATTTCGTAAAATATTCAATTTTTGGAATAAAGTTTAAGTTTGCTAACAACCATTTTTCGTAGTAGCCGAAATTTCGTAAATTATTGAATTTTTGGAATAAAGTTTAAGTTTGCTAACAACCATTTTTCGTAGTAGCAGAAATTTCGTAAATTATTGAATTTTTGGAATAATGTTCAAGTTTGCTAACAACCATTTTTCGTAGGAGCAGAAATTTCGTAAAATATTTAATTTTTGGAATAATTTTTAAGTTTGCTAACAACCATTTTTCGTAGTAGCATAAATTTCGTAAAATATTCAATTTTTGGTATAAAGTTTAAGTTTGCTAACAACCATTTTTCGTAGGAGCAGAAATTTCGTAAATAATTGAATTTTTGGAATAAAGTTCAAGTTTGCTAACAACCATTTTTCGTAGGAGCAGAAATTTCGTAAAATATTTAATTTTTGGAATAATTTTTAAAGTTTGCTAACAACCATTTTTCGCAGTAGCATAAATTTCGTAAAATATTTAATTTTTGGAATAATTTTTAAGTTTGCTAACAACCATTTTTCGTAGTAGCATAAATTTCGTAAAATATTCAATTTTTGGAATAAAGTTTAAGTTTGCTAACAACCATTTTTCGTAGTAGCTGAAATTTCGTAAATTATTGAATTTTTGGAATAAAGTTTAAGTTTGCTAACAACCATTTTTCGTAGTAGCAGAAATTTCGTAAATTATTGAATTTTTGGAATAATGTTCAAGTTTGCTAACAACCATTTTTCGTAGGAGCAGAAATTTCGTAAATTATTTAATATTTGGAATAATGTTCAAGTTTGCTAACAACCATTTTTCGTAGTAGCTTAAATTTCGTAAAATATTCAATTTTTGGAATAAAGTTTAAGTTTGCTAACAACCATTTTTCGTAGTAGCAGAAATTTCGTAAATTATTGAATTTTTGGAATAATGTTCAAGTTTGCTAACAACCATTTTTCGTAGGAGCAGAAATTTCGTAAATTATTGAATTTTTGGAATAATGTTCAAGTTTGCTAACAACCATTTTTCGTAGTAGCAGGAATTTCGTAAATTATTGAATTTTTGGAATAATGTTCAAGTTTGCTAACAACCATTTTTCGTAGTAGCAGAAATTTCGTAAAATATTTAATTTTTGGAATAAAGTTTAAGTTTGCTAACAACCATTTTTCGTAGTAGCCGAAATTTCGTAAATTATTGAATTTTTGGAATAAAGTTCAAGTTTGCTAACAACCATTTTTCGTAGGAGCAGAAATTTCGTAAATTATTGAATTTTTGGAATAAAGTTTAAGTTTGCTAACAACCATTTTTCGTAGTAGCAGAAATTTCGTAAAATATTTAATTTTTAGAATAATGTTTAAGTTTGCCAACAACCATTTTTCGTAGTAGCATAAATTTCGTAAATTATTCAATATTTGGAATAATGTTTAAGTTTGCTAACAACCATTTTTCGTAGTAGCATAAATTTCGTAAAATATTCAATTTTTGGAATAAAGTTTAACAACCATTTTTCGTAGTAGCAGAAATTTCGTAAATTATTGAATTTTCGGAATAATGTCCAAGTTTGCTAACAACCATTTTTCGTAGTAGCAGAAATTTCGTATATTATTGAATTTTTGGAATAATGTTGAAGTTTGCTAACAACCATTTTTCGTTGGAGCAGAAATTTCGTAAATTATTTAATTTTGCGCATATATCGACAGCCCTGCAGTTTTTTAATTGTAAATTATTTAATATTTGGAATAATGTTCAAGTTTGCTAACAACCATTTTTCGTAGTAGCAGAAATTTCGTAAATTATTTAATTTTTGGAATAATGTTGAAGTTTGCTAACAACCATTTTTCGTAGTAGCAGAAATTTCGTAAATTATTAAATCTTTGGAATAATGTTCAAGTTTACTAACAATCATTTTTCATAGTATCATAAATCGACCTCGGCGCATATATCGACAGCCCTGCAGTTTTTAAATTGCAAATTATTGAATTTTTGGAATAATGTTCACGTTTGCTAACAATCATTTTTCGTAGTATATATATTTTATTCAAATAATTTTCAAATACGCTAACAAATAAATTTCGTAAAAGAAGAAAAAGACCCGATGACATCAGTAAGCACACATTTGTGAAAAGTGAAAAGTAAAAAGTGATTATTATAGATTTTATTTTATTTAAAAAAGTGGAGACTGGAAGGTCGAGGACGTCCTTACACTCAGACGGACATTATCGGCTATTAATATATAGATTACCTTTGGGATTAACCTGTCCTTAACCAGAGGTAATTAATTTATAAAACGTCCTATCAATGGTTGTATCTTACCCCTTCCTTGCGTACAATACAAAAGGAAATAAATAGCCCCGATCTTTTTTGGCAATTTATAACATAAGAATAAGAATAAATTTTTTAGTTTTTTTATAAACCGTGTGACATTTTGTCTGAGAAAGTTTCTTAGAGATGTGAAGCACGTGTCAAAATTTATAACACAACCTTTGTAATAACAAAACTATCCAATTTGATTTAAGATTTCGACTGAAGGTGCTTGGTGAAAATTCAATATTCAATTTGAATCAGTTGAAGTCAGTTCAAGTTCATCCGTGAACTTGAACGCCTGAAGATGTCGAAAGGCGAATCCTGGGTCGTTAGTGACAAAACTTGTGTGAATGTACATAATTTGAACGATTCAAGTTTTATCAAATTTAAATTTGATATAGTCATTTTTAAATGATAAAAACGTAACTGATTTTCTTTCCATAATTTTTTACTTTTATAAATCGCTTAAACATTTAATAAGCCTTTATGTTCGTTTGCAGTTTCAAGCCTGTAACCACTAAATCTCGTTGAAATAAATTAAATAGTGTTATATAAAAGATATAATTATATTTTTACGCTCAAAACAATAATAATGTCACATCTCAGAATGAAGTATTTGACAATATTTTGAATTTATATAGTAAAGAATGTTACATTTTTTTTTATAAAGTGTAACTTATTTAAAAAGTATTTGTATCAAAATAGTTTATTTTAGAAAAAGTACTTTTTATAATGTTCTGATAAAAGAACCCTATAATTTTGTTAAATAATGATGAGAAATGTGACATACAAAAGCTAATATTTTATCTGAAGTTTGATTGATTGAGGTTATGTGTGAATTAGAACTATATTTGATTTTGAAATGGATTTAACATCAGTAATTATTATAACGAATAATTAATACTTTCCTATACTAATATGGTATACATTTTGCGGGCACTCTGTGGAGAACGTTGTACATGCATGTAGTACGAATTTTGTACGTCAATATGGCTGACTTGCCATCTCTTCATTTTACTTCAAAGAAATTGTTTTACAATGTAAAGTACAAATATACACACTGAAGAGTACTTACACAAGTGAAGGTAAACTTATTTGCTTCTCGCAGAACAAGTTATTTTGATGTTGCATTTATGGACATGATTTAATCTTCGCTAGTAAAAATGTCAACAATGTTGCAAAAATACTAAATCGTTCGATAAACAAGAACATGTTGTAACACAATATTGTAATTGGTTGGCTTGTGATATGTTGCTATTTGTTCAGCGAAATAATTGGGGTCATAACCAAAAAGTAAAATTTTAAAACAATAAAATAATCATTTAATGTAATTTTTCATTCCTGTAACTGAGTGCTGAAAGGTTTTAGGCTTGCATCATTCTTTAGAAGTATTCAATTATACCAGAATGAAAACATAGAAATTGAGAATTATTTTCGATGTAGCGAGTCGATGTAGGTCGAGTGGTCAACGCCGTTGACTTCGGCCACGGAGGTCACGGGTTCGAATCCCAGTACGGACAGTTTTATAAATTGATTTTTCAATCGATTCATGAATTTCTGTTCGAAGGCATGGATGTATGTAATGTCTAGAATTCCCCCCTCCCACCAATCATATCCTATGAACGGGGCGTATCAAGAGCGATTAGATAACCACTAGTCCTGTCCTAGCCCTATCCTTCTATTCCTACTCTCTTTGGAAAAAGAAAGGTTGAGCTACTGAGTAACAAGCAGTTCTCGTAGAAACACTTCTGTTGAGATAAACTCCAATAAGAAAGCTTATGCTCCACATTGGGAGCGAACATGGTAAAAAAACATCTTTAAAAATCTTGTCACAAGAGAGGAAAAATAGCAATGACTTAATTACTAGGCGTTTTCTGAACCCTACTCTTTCTGGAAAGACAATTGTATGTTTTACAGTAACTCAAAAGTATAATATTATACTAAAAAAATATTTTTAACGTTAGAATAAAGTTTATTATTTTGAGTAAACTCAATACGGTTTTGTTTAAATAATACTCTAGGCCTAATCTGCGAAAGCTCATTTAAATATTTTTTTCATGACAAAATAAATAGCATAAGGACATGTTCAATTCTCAATTAAGGCACACTTGCCACTGGTTGTGTGCAACGTCTTACCATGAGAATCTTTTGTAAATAAGAATACACAATGTTCCTTATTGAAACATGGCTCTCATATTTTCTCATTTTCTTCTCACATCGTCTTCATTGTTTTGTTCCTTAAACAAACATTTAATTTCATGTAAAACACGTTATATAAAACCGCCATTTTGACGTTTCACAAAATGCTAAAAAGAGTCGCGTACATTTATTATTTTCAGTACCACTGTTTCTGCGATCAAAAGTTTTTAGCTAGATTTTTTAGTGTTTTAAATCTTAAATGATATAATAATATATTTTGATTTAAGGTTATTCTAGGATAAATGGTGAACTCTTTTGAATCATAATGTGAATTATCTGTTTTATTTAAAACCCAATCCAATCTCAAAATGGATATGTATCCGTAATAACTATGTTTTAGTGTATTACACATTTTTTTGGTACACTAAATCTAAGGATACAGACATGGATAAATGTTTTCCCAACTGCGGCGCAATGTCTTGATTTTCAAGAATGTTTGAAAAGCCATCAATATGGTTTACGTTAGACCAACGGCTAATGTTAATATGAAATGAAAAAATAGGTTAACGATTGCTTCAGCTAGAATTGAGAATCAATATTGCTTGAACAACCTTGTTATTCTGCCACCACTAAACGACTAAAAAGAAAAGTATACTTTTACCCTAAAAAAGACAATAGTTGATATTAGTGACACGATAAATATTATTTTAATAAAATGATGTCAAAAAAATATCATAAGACAAATTAATATTATTATTTTCTCCACAAAATCTATATTTTGTATTTGTTTTAATCAGAATTTTTTTTTAAATAAGTTTTTAATATTCAGAGAAGAGCAGAATAATAAGATACTACATTTAATATTGAATATAACTATTATATAGTCCTTTTATACTGTATTTAAACGTTTAACGTTACACGTAGAACCGATTTTATAAAAATACACAAAAGTAGTATATTTTAAGCATTCGCGTGTTTATTGGTTGATATATTAAATTGATGAAAGCTTTCTGAATTCTTAAAGCTAAGAAACTGTAAAACTTTTTCTTAAGATCTAATACCAGGACTTATATTCATCCTTATATTTTTCAGTTTACTTTAGTTGAAAACAAATAAAATTTCAACTTGGTCGATTTCGATTCCAATTTTCATTAGCGATAAAGCTTCTTTCCGACCATTTTACTCCTGACAAACGAAGGTTACAAGAAAAGTAGAATAGTCAAACGAAAGAATTCTTTACAGTGCAAAAGCGTATGTAAGATTGCAACAAAGAAGCGTTGTTCGTGTATCTACGTCCTACACTATGTGACTTTTTGATGTGACGACATTTTTAGTTGTAATTGACATGTGTGTACAATAGTGTAATATGTTGAAATTCTGTGAAAATATTTTTGATGTATCTATGCATTTTTTTTTTTTGCATACTTATCTCAAATTCGCCTCTTTCTTAAGCTTAATTACTTAAGCAAACTTTGCGATAGTTAGGATTAACAGGATATATACAATTGTTTTTATATGAAATTGAGATTGTTTTTATTTATTTATTTCTTAACGACAGAGAACTATTTGTGGATAAATATTCGAATAAAATAGATAATCATATATAACTCAAAACATTCAATTTTTGCTTAATAGATATATGAAACTAGGCCATTGGTTATATATATCTAAATGGGTATAGACATCTAATCTCAATTTGATGATAAAAAGCGACTCAACCAAATCATTAGTGACAGTTTGAAATATAAATTAAGCGGCCATATTATGACTTTCTCCAATAAAACACAATCACAATTAATTTAAACAGTATTACAAGAAGCTTCATTTATTTACTTAATCAAACAATTCATTTGGTTTATTATATTTCACAGGAAATGTCTTACCTCTTATTTGCATTACAATAAATTTCAACATACATAAGCCTCATTGTTAATGAGGCATAAATTGCACGTCACGTAAAGCAATTGACGGTTATTAAACATGTTTTCAACATGAAAACCGAGCTTTTGTTCATAATGTAAATCAGCAACATTTGACAGAAGACACTTAACAAATTGGTTTGCAAAACAGAATTGTTAATGCACGAAGCTTTCCCGTCGTTTCTCTTTATTCCCAGCATGATTTTAATTTATCTTCAAATGACAGAAGATCGACCGTGTAATTTTGTTGATTTAGAAAATTTACGGGCGTACGCGCAAAATGTTAGCGTGTCAGTTTTATGAAAAGAGTTTATACATATTATAAAAAATATTTAAATATTAATATTTTTTATTCAACTACAAAACGAGTCTTATCCAAAACGCTTGTCGCAACCAGCATAGATAGAATTTTAACCTAAATTTTTTACTGTGTTTTAATATTTTTACTGAGCAGATGTTTTAGATCCGCTACGATTCAAAAAAATATTGTTGCTTTGCATATAATAGTGTTTTTATTTCCATGTAACGTGGTAGAACGGCGTGCTGGAACCCCTTTTCTCGGCATAGTAATGTTTCTAATCAATATTCACATTTTTTTTTAAATCATTTTTTTCAAAAATTAACGGTCTTGTACTATCCCTATCAATCTATCCTTAATCTATTAAAAAAAGTTAAGGTTGAGCAACTGATTAACAAACAGTTCTCATAAAAAAAGTTCTTTCAAGATACCTCCATTGGGAGTCAATATGCTCCACATTGGGAACGGACATGGATTGGAAAAAAGATTTTGGTTAAACGCTTGACAAGAAATAAGTTCCTGCACCTTTTTTTTCAAAAACAAAGCACTGATAAAACATATATTTATATTTCAATAGATTCACGGGAAATGCCTCGTCTGTTAAATGGGCCAACCAGTTTGCTAAGATAACGTTAAAGTAATTTTAAAAGCTTTATTTTTTAATTAATTTCCATATCCACTTACGACTTTAAAAGCGTAGTTTATTTATCATTTAAGTAGTATTGGTTCTTAATGGTTCCGTGGTGGTTTAATCACACGAGAGGCCTCAGGCGCAATAAAATTTGGAGACCCTAATGTTATAAAAACGTCAAAAAGTTTCATGTAAAATAATAAATTAAATACAAATCTGAACAAAGGTTATTCAATATAAGCCATGTTTGAGGTCCCTTAGATTTGGAGGCCCCAAGCGCGCGCCTTATTCGATTATAAAATAATCCGCCACTGCTCCGGTTACATAACATTACAAATTTGGAGTCAATACAGAGCTTTTTTTTATTTTATAATTTAAATTTTTAAAAAAATATTGGACATTACAGCTTACGCCAATGCGTCAAATACTTTTAAGTTGAAAGATCATACGAGATATACTCGATGAGAATTTTTAAAAGTCACATGAGATAAACTCAAGGAGAACTGACTTTACAAACACCCATGTCTTAGATCTCAAATTAAAATTGAAAAAAATCCAATTTTGACATTGACCTTACCAGGATTCGAACCTAGACCCACCTGGTCGGTAAAGCAAACTCTAACCAACTAGACCACAGCGGGCGACACATATATCACACATAACCGAATTGTTTTAATAATATTAAACGCGTTTTGTTGCGGGGATGAGCATTCTTTAATCGGGCTAATTTCACATATTCTTGTTAGGCGTTATACAGTACGCTCTTGTTGAAACGACAGAAAGGTCGTCTGAAGGTTTTGAATAAATTCAGAATTACATAATCTAACGTGGTAATAGTTATCCATGCGAGTTGAATTACTTTTTGCTTCGGCATAGTTGAAAATAAATATAGTGGAAATGATTTCTTTTATTATTTTTTTAAATGTCAAAACTGTCATATCATACTTCTTAAGTCACGTCATATACTTGAATAAAGTATTTGCAATGTAAGTAGTAGAACAGTCACGTCCAAAGCTAGGAAGAAATGCATTGTTTTTAAATCTTTGCAATTGCCTTTTTTTTAATCTTCTTTCGTTTGATAGAATATTTAAAATAACTTTGATTATTCCACGTATTGTGTTACTAACTGTGACACGTGTTTCGCTTCTTTCAGAGGCATCTTCAGACTTACTATCGCAAAGTTTGCTTAAGTAATGAAGCAAGATTGATTCTAACATTTTTAAATTATGAAATTACAAAATAGAGTTTGGGTTTTTTTTTCCTTTTAAGGGAAGCAAGGAGGGGGTGATAGAATCGAAATAAAGCAAACAAATAATGATACCAATGAGCTGCAATCAATCAGATTAGGA
Organism: Himalopsyche tibetana; assembly: GCA_030503985.1. Classification (NCBI taxonomy): domain Eukaryota; kingdom Metazoa; phylum Arthropoda; class Insecta; order Trichoptera; family Rhyacophilidae; genus Himalopsyche; species Himalopsyche tibetana. The sequence continues at coordinate 35,535,819 of JAPJYX010000014.1, read as the reverse complement.
TTTTTCCCTTTTAAGAGAGGCAAGGAGGGAAATTATAGAATTGAAACAAAGCAAACAAATATAATCATACTACTAATGACGTTAAACAAACGTTCTTTCGTTTGATAAATTGACTCCAACCAAAGCATCTCAACAGAAATTGTTCTGCCAAGCTGACTGTAAGTCAGACGTTGCGACTGTTAGTTAGTTACTCATTTGTTCTATGAACTGTTTTAGGAACGAGTAACTTATATGGAAATAAATTATTTTTTTAAATAATCATTGATCAATTAAACAAAAATATTTGATAAAATCGTTTATTCGAACCCTTTTATTGCAATTTCAAGTTGTGAAATTTCAACAGTAAACACACGGCTATGATATCGTCAACACAATAATCTTGACATCTTAATAATTAGAAACAAATATTACATTGTCATTTTGAATACACGACACAGCAATAGCTATTAATATTTCCTGTATTCTGAGCACTATATTTATTGAATTGGATTCTGTAGTTGAAACAATGCCAAATTCAGAGCCGGTTTGTTCAATGTGTCTCATTGGAAAGAAAAAGCTCTAGGTCGATATGTCTGAGGAATAATTCTACATTAAAAAAGGAAGATGGACGATTTATAGTTCTTTATTAATATGTTGTTATAATAATTTACGTTACAAAGTGCCATTTATATCCATATTGGTCCGACCAACTTACACTCTGAAACAATATCATCAAAATAATTTCTTAATATTGATTCACAGAAGCCTGGCTTTTTTCAGGTTCTATTTCTCTAGCTACTTAAATAGCAGTTACCAAATGGTAAAAGTAAGACATTAGTATTAGAGACAAGTTTTTCTATTTGCTCTATTCTACATAATAACTATTTTGATAATTTTTAATTTCTTTCTGAAACCAAAAATTTAATCGAGATTATTTGAAATATATATATAGCCAATCATGGTATTGATGCTAATTTCTTAAAAGTGAAGTTTGATTGCGCGGTTATAGATATTTAATCATATTTAAAGATTTTTTTTTTTTTTTAAATCACGTCATGTTACTTCAGTTCATATTATCAGTGGCGGATGAAGTCTTTGGGAGGCCCTAGGCTCAACAAAATGTGGAGGCCCTGTTTATTGGATAACTTAAAAGTGTTGCAAAATTCCATGTAAAGTAAGAATTAATAAAAAAACTGGATTTAAAGTATTCTTCTTATTTGACCATATTAGCTCCCTATGTGGAGCATATGGCCGTCACGTGGCACCTCCGTGTTTACCTGTCTCCCTCCAACTGCATTGCTTTCTTCCATGACATGCCAGCATCCCTCAGTTCCACTGAGTACATCCTATGGATAGTACCCGAAGGAATCCCACCGGTCGGAAGAAGAAGTATATAGATTATTTATTATATGAGCTATTCTGAGGCCCCAAGCACGAGCCTCATTCGCTTATAAGATAATCCGCCACTGCATATTATTAACGATGTTTGCAGCATTGCTTTGCACAGTATAATACTGTATTCAAATAAGATATTTGATCAAATTTGAATTGTTTGAATTTTGTACTTTTCCATGAGTTTTGTCGCTAACGACCCGGGTTTCGCCTTTTGGCATCTTCAGGCATTCCAAGTGCACGGATGTACTTGAACTGACGCGTAGTAAACAGTTTGTATCGTTTATAAACAAAAATATAAGTAGATCACTAAGTTAAAAGGATATTAAAATGTAAATTAGCGAAAATTGAATATATACAATTTTCAATGGATTAAATGGGTTTGTTATAATTATGGGGATTTTTGAAAATATTAATGACCAGATAATAACATAGGAATGTTTAAAATAAATCTAGGGTTTTATCCGACCTATTATTAATGAGTTGATTTGTTTTTAAGCCTTTGAATTAATATTTAATGATAGCAAGTGCTTGAATTATTAATAAAATGACAATTATTTAAAAGGGGTACAACAATGGAGAATTTGGTAGATAATATTGCTCGTTTAAAATTGGCAAACTGTTAAGCTGAGCTCGATTAATCTCTAAGATTTCTTGATAAAATAATTTAAACTCGCCCCTGTTAGTATGTAACAAATTATTGCCTGAGTCAAAATTAAACGTATGGTTTTCAAGAATTAAATGATTGGCAAAGGTGGAAGTATCTTTTTTTAAGCGAAAAGCGGCTAAATGCTCAGCCACTCTTATATTTAAGGTTCTAGCAGTTTTACCAATATAAAATTTGGGACAATCACTACACTGCAATCTATAAATCCCAGATTTGTTTTTATAATCTATAACATCTTTATTATTTATCAATAATTTACCTAAAGAGTTCTTGCAATAGAAAGCCGGTCTAACACTTTCTGAGAGCTGCTTCTTTATCTTTAGACTGGTGTGTCCTATGTAACTAATTCTACGCCAAAACCTAATATCACCTGAGTCTTTCGTTATTAATCCCTTGTGTAAGATTTGTTGTGCTAGCTTAATACGTTTTTTATATAAAAGATTGTCTATAAGAGACATACCATAACCATTGTTAATGGCGATTTGTTTGATGATTTTTATATATAGATCAAAATTTAATTTATTCAAGGGAATACTGACAAGTCTGTGAATTTCGGAATGAAATGCAGCTAATTTGTACGACATTGGATGTACTGAGTTTTTATGAATACAGGCATCTGAAAAAGTCGGTTTACGAAAAATCGTGAAATTGTGGGTATCGTTTTTAATTTCTATAGTAAGGTCAAGAAAGTTTATTTTCTTTCCTCCGACTTCCAGGGTGAATTGAATATTATCGTCTAACGAGCTTATAAAGTTATGGAATTTGGTGATTTGTCTATCGGTTCCGTTAAATAAACAAATAATATCATCTACATATCGGAACCAATAAACTATTGGTTTGACTTCAATGTTATGACTAAAAATGATTTTCTCTAAATGGTTCATATAGAATTCAGCTAAAAGAGGTGACAGACAGTTTCCCATTGCAAGGCCGTCAGTCTGTTTATAGAGCTTATTATTAAATTGAAAGTAATTTTGTTCCACGCAAACGTCCAAAATATTAAGTAATTCCGAAGTGATTACTGGATTGACTCTACTAACATTTAAGACATCTTCGATGATCCTTTTACATGGTTTACTTAATTATATTTGATCAAATTATATCAGTAATTATATAGTTGAAAGCAATGAATAAAATATTTATTACTTATTTTAAATAGGTATTTAAAAATTAAATTCTATTTTTAATAGCTTTGTACATGAAAAGAACTTCTTGATTCACTGTTTTAAAATTATTTGAAAAATAATATACGACTAGAAACTTTAGTTACACCAGGGGCATAAAATTACTCTGCCAGAGTTAAAGCCATCTCTCTTGAGACACCATGTAGGTACAGTAATGAAATAGTCGCCTAATCAGGAACATAGTTTCGCATATCCTCGCCACTTTATTACCAGAAGACGGAAACTCCTTGTTCGCCCAATCAGTGACGCCACATTTATCTTTGCTAAACTCAAACCAATTTCACTCATACCTGATAGTTGATTCGGGATTGAGAAGCACGGCTACATGACTTTTATCTTGAATCAAGTAATGTTTTTATCATTTTATTCATACTTATTTAAAATTTGATTTCATTTTAACTATAAATGCACAAGGTTTTGTATGTTTTGTAAATTGATTGTGTTGTATCTCTAGCCAAGTGTTCAGCATCTTGTTCGGTTACGTTGTCTAGGACTTTCTGCGGAACCTATTGCTAGATGAAAAATTAAAATCTCTTCCCTTTACATATCATAGATGAAAAAAATTCTTTCGTGTTTTAATGATTAGTTATGTTTTGAAGTTCTATATAACGTCAAAAAGAACATGGATTGTAAAACGTCCAAAGTATGTGACAGCACACTACAAATACTTAAAAAATAATTTAATATAGCAAACTTTCGACAGATTCGTTAGTGAATTTGTAACAGTTAAATTTTATTATACAATAAAAATTGATTACTTATGTTAGTTATCCCACAGGTTACGTAACAAATTTTGACAAGAGTTTCTTATATTTGAGAAGCATCTTCAGACACACTATCGTATGGTTATTTTTTTAGTTTACATCAAAAAAACATATATTTTTCACATTAAAAACACATATTTACTTACAGCTAATGCCAAAGTACCAATATTTTGAAATTGAAAGAAAGATCATACGAGATTAACTTGATGAGAATTTTTTATAATTAATTCGAAATCAATTCAAGGAAAATGGATATTACAAACATCCACGTTTTAGATCTCATATTAAAATTTAAAACCAAAACTTGACATTGAATTTACCGGGACTTTAACCCAGACCCGCCAGATTCATAGAGCCAAGCACTTACCAACAAAACCACGGTGGGTGGTAGTATAATACTATTACAAAACATTTCCAACTGGTCGTTCGAAGAGAATCAACATAACAAACACACATGTCTTAGATCTCAAATTTAAATTGAAAAAAAATATATATTTACAGTAATCTTACAGGGAATTAAACTCAGACCTGCTAGTTGAACATAATCAAGCTCTTACCAATTAGACTACAACATGCAACGAATGTAAGAATCAAAGAACACTAAAAATGTCTCAACGGTAATATTTTTTTGTGTGTAGATTTGCGAATTATCATAACTTTAATAAAAATAAAGCTATTGAAATACTCTAATCAGAAAAGAATAAAAGGATAATAATAAACATATATTATAATTAAGTTTTACTTTATTTGTCAAAAGCATAACAATAGATTATCTAAAGATGCTTCATCACACTCTGTTATCAATTTAAATTTTATATTGAATATATAAACACCTAACCTAACCTATCACATTGTTTTTATGTTGTTATCATGAATATATTTACCAATTGTACGAGCATCCTCATCACAAAAAATAACCAAAATTATATTGTATCTTTTATTTGCTAAAAATCTTACAAAACGTTTTTAAAAAATAGTTTACGTTTCATCAAAGAAGTTTGTTAAGCCGAGCTTGTCCGTTAATACTGTACTAAAAATCATTTAACTCTGTTTTTAATTAATCTTTATGAAGTCAACAATCACTTTAATGTAAACGGGTGTTAATCTAAAATATGGCACCCGCAGGGCCCACGTCCCCCGGTAGGTTCTACGCGTTACCCTTCTGCTCCGCTTAACAAAACAATTTCACCTGCCCGTTAATCATACAGATATGTCAGCCCTACATATATGGCTTTATTAAAAAAAGTTCGTCAGTGGTTAGGAAATATTTGGTTCCCTCTGTTTTCAATTTTTAAGTGATCAATACAAAATTATTTGCAGATCAAAGTTTATTAAATTATCGTTTATTAAAAAGAAGTAGTAGTATATCAGTAGAAATAAATCAAAGCTTTAACCATTTGCTTTTTTTGTGTATCAATTTTGAAGTGTCCACATTAATGGTGAAAAAACATCTTATTCAAAAAATATAACATTTATCCTTTCTCGTGGTGCGCGAAAAAAGTCCCTATCATCAATAAAAATGTGGTATCAGTAGGAAAAACTGTTTTTATTTAAAATATGTCATTTAACAGTCATTTTTAAAATTTTAATTTGTTTAAATTAAAAAAAATTTGAAATTACAGCTAATGCCAATACGTGAAATATTTTGAAGTTGATAAATCATACGAGATAAAATCGATTAGAATTCATTCAAGATCAATTCAAAGACAGTTGTAAATTTAAAAAATCCATGATTTAGATTTTAAATTTAAATAACATTGACCTTATCGAGAATTTAACCCAGACCCGTCGAATTGGTAGAGCCAATCACTTAACACCAAAACCTCGTCGGAAGATAATACTATGATAGAACATTTCCAATAGGCCAGATTATTTAAAAAAATAAATTACTTGAGATACACTTGAGAGAAATGTAACAAATAAGCAAAAATACATACCACTAAAGCGTTCTTTTACTATTGAAAAAAAACAAGCATTGATATTTGACTAGTTAATATGTTCAACGATCCATTTTGATAATTTTGAGTTTTTGTCACGATGCTACAGAAAATGACATGAGGTGATTAATGACATGGTCAGTCAAAAGATTTTCCCATATCCCACAATTTTTCACTCGATTTATTTTATTTACATTTTTAGTTATCTTTTACAAATTATTGATATAAAAACAAAGTAATAACATGTAATATTTTTCTTTCTAGTTCACTTACGTTACACGTATTAGTAGACTCTGTTTTATGTATTATTTATCGGGCATATTTTTTTTTAATATCTGGTATCGCGGCAGGCGCGAACATTTGCGCAACACGATACTTTAATATTAATAATATTGTCTTTATAACTAACCATTTTTAGTTAAATATGTATGTTATAAAATTGTGCTATAATTAAGAAATTGCAGATATCATAATAAAAGATTTCATTATTTACGAAATCACTTTGAAATGGCCATGGTAATAAAAAAGTAATGATATATGACCTATTCATTTTTATCTGGAAAGATTTATTATTTTTAGGTATCACAAAACGAGACTGCAATGAAACCGAGTCACCGTCAAAAAACTTGAGATTTTTACTACTATCAACGATAATATTTTGTCATAAATATTTGTTACAAACATTTTAATATTCCTGACTAGAATGGTTTTTTTTAAGCCATACCTGATTTCAATGTCATAATTTTATTAATGAAAACTTGTTCCCTATTCTTAAAAAAGTATAAGACGCTTTTGAAAAATAAACGATGACAACGTCATCGATCGGGGTTTTGAACTATTGCTCAAGTTATCGTAAAGAATAAAAGTGCACTAATTCCCTAATATTAGTAATGTTTTTTGATTTTGTGGATTTAATTTATTATTTAAAAAGAGCAGTAGCATAAATGGGTTAACTCAAATGCTTTCATGTGTACCACGAATTTTAAGAAAATTTAGTTCCTGTTACATACTGGGGTGAATTTAATATTGATCAAATCATTTTTTTAATTTTACTTAATACAACTTTTTTAAATGAAAAAAAAGTAAAATATTGAAATCTCTAATAGAATTTCTAAATTCTGTCAAGACTGAATAGGTCGTCGAGTTTGTTTTCAAAATTCACTACACAGTGACATCACCCTATAGAAAATGTGTTTTCTTAAAGAAAATTTAGTTCCTGTTACATACTGGGGTGAATTTAATATTGATTAAATCATTTTATTAAATTTTACTTAATACAACTTTTTTAAATGAAAAAAATGTAAAATATTGAAATCTCTAATAGAATTTCTAAATTCTGTCAAGACTGAATAGGTCGTCGAGTTTGTTTTCAAAATTCACTACACAGTGACATCACCCTATAGAAAATGTGTTTTCTTAAAACTATGGTTTTTTCTTACAGCCGTCGATATCCAAAATAAGTTTTTTAAATCATTTCAGGTGTTCACTGTCAATACTTCGTGGAAAGGCATTATATAAAAAATATGTATTTAAAACTCCACGTTTATTTAATATAATCGGGACCCTTTTTGCTCATCACGACATTTAAAAATTTCCCACGTACATTTAATGTTTGCTATTTTCTCTCGATGGTTGTTTTTTTAATGTACATTAAATCGACTGTGGAAAAGAAAAAAAACGTAACCCACAGTTTTTTCAAAACATATTTTTTTCGATAATCACAGTTTATTAAACACTATACACGTCCTATCAAAAGGATATAAGCTGCAAATGCCGAATTAGTATTTAAATTTAACTTTTAAGTTTGAAAAAAGATAAGCTTGTCAAAATTGAAACCAAGAAAAAAGACTGAAAAAAGGTTTTTCCTAGACAATTTCTTTGATTAATATTAGAATATGTCAATTAAAGACCAGTTTTTAAGTATCCGTCCACTTCAAGGTTGTGTATATTCCATAATTTGCATATAGCCCAAAATCATCAAAACACGTTTTTTATGCCTCTTTTAAAATTTGCAATGTGCAGGTTACATCGGTTTTCCTTTCCACAGTCGATATGTTTCTTAATTTACCGAAAATCGGGCCCATTGGAGGTGAAGTGAGCTAACTAGTAAAATGGTAAAACTGCTGTCCTTGTATTTTAAGTACTATCACGTCTTTAATTGGTACTGTGGTGGATTGCATATTTTTATTTACGGATATAAAACTATTGCAATGTGTATTAACTGAGGTTACTTCACTTTTACGATACTTTAAGACGTGTAGAATATTACAACATATTTATTTTTTACAACAACTTATTTTTTCTGAAATACCACATGGCTCACTTTAACTCTAATGGGCTCAATTAATATTTTACAAAAAATGAATAATGAATTTAAGTGAAGCGTTTTGTTTATAACAAAATCGTGACTTTTGATGTTTCAAATATGTATGCAAATAAACAGAAAACCAACCTTTTTTCTCAAGAAATTTACTAAGAGTAATTATAAGTAAGTTTATTTACTTTTTCTTAACTATCCTCTATAAGCTTATGCGATTAAATCCCTCCTGGGCGCTTTTTATGTTTCCCCGACCTGCTTTTATTATCGCTGCTTCCAAACTTTACTTTATGTTCCAGTTCATTTATCTCACCGCATAATCTATGAATATGGATGTAACATAAACTTCTAAGATAGGTTTACTATAATGTAAAAGTTATCGGGTTGTTCAATCACATGAAGATAATCTTCTAGAAAACTTAGTTATAGAATGGATTGCCACAAAAATGTGGCTTATAATAGCCTTACTTAAGCCATTTCATCAATAATAAATAAAATACTTATTATAAGTATTATAAATGGAGTATCGTAATATAGAAATGAAATCTAATAAATCTATAAATCACTTTTAGGGTGTTCACTGTCAATACTTGGTGGAAAGGCATTATATTAATAAAAACAATAATCCTTTGTACTTCATTCCACTTTATTTAATATGTCAGGACCGGTTTCGCTCATTGCGAGTATCAGTTGACAATGCTCGCAATGAGCGAAACCGGTCCTGACATATTAAATAAAGTGGAATGAAGTACAAAGGATTATTGTTTTTATTAAATCTATAAATTATCAAAAATATGAGTAGAAAATGCGCCGAGCCAACTGCTTTTCTATTTCCAACCGCTTTTTATTATCTTGTAAGTACTAAATTTGTATTTGAATTCATCTCAATATGAGATTTTTTAAAATGTTTAATTAGATGCGATAGCCTTATTGTATGGAAAAAAAATCTATAATTTGTTCCACTCCTTTCTTGGAACATCGACAGCATTATGTCAATTTTCTTTAAGTTACGTTGGTAGTTAATTTTTTGCCAGTTTCCACATAAACTATTTAATTTCAGGATACATTTTCATCAATTAATATTATAGTATATCTAGAGCGTGCTTAATTTTATTTACAGCTATTTAAGAGCAAAAAGATCGTCGAAAAATATTGATTGTCGTAACACACGTCTATTATTTTCAAAATTGTAGGTTTCAATTTGAAGTAAAGATATAATACGTTTTAATTTACTCTTTGTTGAAAAACAATGAATAAAGTTCTGAATTTATTTATTCAAACAAGTGTCACGTTTATAGGTATACTGATTATGGAAACAGCTCCCATATTATACATAGTCTTCGTGGCACAAAAATATAATTTATGTTCATCTTTCATAGCTTGTTACAAAATCAATTTCTCGTACAAAGCGCTGCAACGGGTACAAATAAAAAAGCGTACAAAGCTCCAATTTCCATAACAAGTAGTTGTCAAGCGAAAGTTGAAGGAAGTCACTCAGTAAAAAGTGGCCTCATACATAAACCAACAAATTAGCAGCAGCAATATAACCAACAAGAAAGCGCAAACGGAAAAAATGTTGGGTGACAGCCAAAAATAATTTTCTATGCTCCATTTTAAATTGTTCATTTGTTGCATGTCAACGAAAATTTCTCTACACGTGTTTCATTTAAATTATTCCAAAGCACTGGAAACTTTCTTATAGAACTCTTACTGAAAATAATGTCATTGCTATTTCTTTGTACACTAGAACATTATTTTGATTTTGGTAGTTTTAGTATTAATGATTTTCTATCATGGCTTGTATTAAAGCCCTGCTAAATTTATAAATTACAATCACTTTCAATATTAAAGTAAAATAAAAATCCTATTGGTGAACGGTAGTATTTTTTGGAAGAAGTATCTATGAGCTCAGATATAAAGTTTTTATTTGTTGATTTGTTTGACATGTGTTTAAATGCATGAAGTTTGCGATGGTAAAATTTTATTAAGTATATATGTCTCCGATCCTGTAAGCGAAACCAAGAGGCAATTTTTTAATGATTGCTTGTATTGTCATAGTTCTATTTTTCATTTTGAACTCTTACCGAAAAATAGAGGCTGGACTAAAAAACTAAAACTCATTAAAAATATACGCTGTTATTAATAAAATTTCGGATAGAGATGAAAAAATCACCGAAACCTTTTATAAATATAACTTTTAGTTTGTCATTAATAAAACAAAACTTAATAAAAACAAAAAGTCTTTACTTTTAATAAAAAAAAACAATCAATTTTGCTTTATTTTCATGACTAGACTCTACTCAAATATTTGAGAGAACAACTTACGAAACTAACGCTATTATCCTTTATAAGTACGGCAATATTTCTTTTTTTTTGTGAAAATCAATTTATTCACAGAACATTAAATTTCACAAAGCATTCGTAAAAATGAAAATGAAGAATGTGAAACAAAAAAAGTTCCACTTTAGCTGAAAAATTTCAATGAACAAAAAGCACAAAAAACACATTTAGAATTTGTATGAAAAACTCTATTGTAATAAAAATAATGAATTCGTCGAGGCGATTCCCTCGGAGCCCCGCGAATCAACATATTTTATTTTATTTTATTCCATGTTATTTGACGGGGGAATAATTAAAAGCGTAATTGTTTTTTAATGATGTTCTACGAGAAGGAACGTTTTTAAACTTTCCACTTTTACCACAGACATTATAAAAAAAACCTTTCATCCTGTCCACGAAAATGCGTACATAATTAAGGCTTTTTTCTGTCAATCCTCGGAGGAACGTTATAATGAATTTATAAATTATGTTAGCATTGTGCTCTGCTACGAAAACCACTGAAGGGGGAAAGGATTTTAAAAAAATAAGTTCAAATTAATAAAAAAATAATAAGCCAATAAGTATTTTCGAGTTGATAAGTACCATGATTTAAAAAATACGTATATTTAATATCATAACGCTAGTACGTGACACATTTGACTGGTAAATAAAATTTCAACTTAATTAATTAAAATATCTTATCAAAATAAATCTATTTTGACTTCTTCTAGACATAAATTTATTTATTTGATTTTTCTTTGTATTTCAATCTTCTAGAAAGACACTTGTCTTGTTTATCGAAAATATTAGATTCAGTTAATATTCAAGATATGATGTTTACCTGTTGATTTGTGCAACTAAATGGTACTGGACACTGATTTTTTTTATTTTTATATTGACAAGTATTTATATTCGGTAACTTATGTTCATTGTAAGTTGACTTGTCGTTATTTAATCTTCGAAACTTTTAACACACTGTTTAAGTTAATAATTTATTTATAGGTGTCTTTGATTCACAAACACTCTATGCATACATTGATGGAAGTCATTTACCAACGAAATCGATTTGACAAATAGATTAAATTAACAAATTTGAAGACGTTACAATTTTTTAAAGTAAGCGATAAATACTTTTACAAAACCAGCTACAAACAAACGTTTTGGGAAAAAGCTATTCCATAACGATTCAACTGTCACTTATATGCATGAAAAACTTTTAACGCAAATTCTGAAAAACAATACATTCGTCAATTGCGTTATTGTTCTCCAAGAGAAGCGATATTATGCTTCTTAAATGTCTCCTGCGCACATAAATATTTTTACTACAGAGAAAAATACTTTACAAGAAGCCGCTGTATATTTACGGCAGTTAATAACAACAATCTGACATTTCAGAACCATTGAAGTTTCCATTCTATGAATAATTAATTTTTCAAATAAAAATAACTCATTGTTATAAGTACACAAAATGGTCTTTCCCAAAATGATGTTTCATTTATAAAATACGCGAATGTTAACTTTTTATTAAAATGTCAGAATAAAAATTCAATTTATTATTTTGCCTGAAAACTTCTTGCTGCCAAAATGTCACAAGTTAAAAGTATTTGTGATATTAACTGTAAACATATGACGGCAAAATTGTTATCATTTGAATCTTTCTAATTGACAATTGCTGTAAATCATACTTACTTAACTAAAAAAAGACACCTATATTACTTATAGCACCGTTTAAAAGTATAATAAGTACTGGTTTCACGCAGCAAAGAAGAATTTTAAAAGTATAATAACCGCTTGAAATATATAAAGTATTAAAGTACCATTACGCATAATATTTTGTTGATGTTGAGACACTTAAATCATTTAAAAGAAAAGTGACATTAGATCAGGGCCGGCTCGTGGCGTGTGCAGAGTATGCGCCGCACTAAGATTATCGTAGTATCCACTCATTTAGTTCTAGTTTTGCTGAGGCACTCTGGAGGCGCCTCGCACACAGGCGTAGAAATTCTTGAGCTGGTCCTGCATCTGATACACAAGACCAAAATTTCAAATCGAAATTTGATAATGATCTTGCCAGGATTTTAATCTAGACCCACCTAATCGGTAAAAAGAAACTCTGACAGATATTCCTCTTAACGATAAATATATAATAAAAATAATAAAAGATTTTTAGTACTTTTTCCACATAAAATTTTTAAGTTAATTAAAAAGGTTTTATTTCAATTTAAATTTGTATAAATATAACTGTTTATATATTTTTCGTATCAGTTGATAATGCTCGCGATGAGCGAAACCGGTCCTGATCTAATAAATTTTATGTGGAAAAAGTACAAAAATCTTTTATTATTTTTATTATAATGCCTTTCCACCAAGTATTGACAGTAAACACCTTAAAAGTGATAAATATATATTATAGTAATAATTATGAAGTTTTATCAAGTAAATGCCAATTCAATCAATAAAAAATATATATGTATCAATAACCTAGTTGCAGAATCTGCACTAAGTCTGAATTTTTCAGTATCAAGTTGATTATGAAAAGTGTTTCAGAATAGATACATTTATCACCTTCAAAGATAAACTAAGACAGTTTACAGTGTTCGCAATGAGCGAAACCTGTCCTGAAGAAAATTGGAACAAAATACAAAGGAATATTGTGTTTTTATTTAATGCCTTTCCACCAAGTATTGCCAGCGAACACCCTGAAAGTAAGAAACCATGACGTTATTATGCTACATTAGATTCTAATACAGAATAATAACGTATAAGTTGCTCTTTGAAAGTGATAGATTTTTAAAAATACTTTTCATGCCTAACTCGACACTGCTAAATTCACACATAGAGCACTCTGTAACTAGGGTATCGATATATAAAAATAACATTCCTTACAACAGGATTCAAAAAATACCATTTTCTACTGAAAAACACACAATTTGTCTTTTTACGCCGAAGCATCTTGCTTGCACCTGATTTTAAGTCAACTTTTTTCAAGGCAAAGAGAACAAAACGCTCAGTTCTCGTGAGTTATTAGCCTTTTATGTTTGTGAAGATGGGAAAACGGCGCGGAAAATTGTCAAAATTGAGACAGTAATTTTATTATTTTCTGGTTTGTGGCATTTTTGAATACGAAGTCACTTTGAATCCTTTTTCTTTGATGTTTTCACAGATTCAAAGATATTCTGCTTCAAGAAATAAGTGAGCCGTTAAAAAACTCCGAAGCAATAATATTGTAAATGACGAATGTATAATTCTGCGAATCTGTTTTGTACATTAGAAACAGAAGTTGAATTATTTCAGCGATGCTAACGTTTAATTACATTTATTTGACCACAGTTTTACAATAACGTTAATATAATTTTAGTTAATTATTTCATGATAGTTATAACAAAATTAATACAATTTAGAAAATATCGGACCCATGGCACAGTGGTAAACGTCGTTAACTTTCATGGCGGACCTCAAAATCAAACCAAATGTAAATGAATATTTTGGTTTAATGACCGTCGAAAAATTACCAATAATAAAACCTTACAGTAAGTGAAATAATCAACATTCGATGTAAATATATTAAAAATAATTGTGGAGTCTTTATGCATTTTATTTGATTATCTCGACATTTATCTAAATAATGTAAATGAGTATATTTTTAACACTTCCCCTACGGTGCTAAAAATACTTTGCAACCCCTTTAGTAACTATGTAAAAAACATGTTTTTTTTAAAATATACGTCCTGGGTTTTTACCGTTTATCATAAGGCGGCGGTAAGTGTTAAAAAATGTGTATTCACTTGGTGTTTTAAGGGCCAACAATATATCAAGTATTTTTTATCACCGTATGAGAAGTGTTAAAGAAGTTTTCAATGAAATTGAGACAAAATCCTTTGCGGTTACAAATAACATGGACAAGTAAAGCATATCCTGTAAAACTTAACAGTAATTCTAAAATAGTCAATCGTTGAAGTATGACAACAAAAATTTAGTATTTCATTGGTGATTACAAGATTTAAAAACATACTGACAGGAAGGGAGGGGTAAATTAATATTTTACTATTCACACAATTAGCAATCGATAATGAGAGGCCACGATATTGAAAGAAGTGAAGAAACTACTGAACTGCTGAGATTTGTGGATACCAATACATCCTTACAAAAATAAGTTAGGTGAATGTAATTAGACGCAAGTTTAACCATTGGAATAGTCAAAAACTAAAAAATGATGGCTTGACTTCAGTACATTTAGTCTATGAAATGCTTAAATATTCTACAAGTCTCAATAAAACAATATAATATATTTAATTTTCTGTTTTCTTATTTGCAAGATATTTACCAAGAAAAACATCTTTCCTGGCAGCCCGAATAATTAATCGGCATTGTTATTCAAAATATTTTCCAATATTCGGTTTTTTTTTGCGTAAATTTTTACTCCATTAATTTTAAATTGAGCCCGACGGCAGCCTGTGGAGGACAATGATTTTTCAACATTAACTAAATTTGCAAAAAAGTAACTTATCTTTCGTGGCGATGCTTTGATAAATTTTCAAATGGGGCGGAAAAAATGTTAAAAATGACACAACACGAAACACTATAGTTATTTAACACGTGCAGTAGATTTTATTGTTTTTTTTTATGAGAAGTTATCTTTTATGACAACATTTTCAAAGCGTGATTTTCATTGTACAGTGTCACATAAGCTTTGTACAGCTCGTTACGCAGTATGACAAGATTTAGGTGGCCCTTTCTAGGATAATATATAATATAACCAAGCCTACCTTAATCCTATGGTGATAAACACAGTAAACTTGTGTGGCTTTCATTAGAAATTTCATCATCTTTGTCATAAAAATTATGATACAAATTAAATCAAAATAATATGAAATTTACATTTAAATCAATATTATAGTAAGTATTATTTTGAATCCGCTTCCGTTCTTAATTTGGAGCAAATGACCATCTAATAGAGGTATTACAAACGAAGTTTTTTCTACAAGATTTTTTTTGTTAATTATTTGCTCAACCTCTTTTTTTCTAAGGAGTATAGTAATGATAGAAGGATAGCATAAGAACAGAACTAATGTTAAAACTAATCGCTCTCTCGCTATGCACTGTTATTTTAAGAATCGGAAAGGTGAAAGTAATTTTTTGACGACATCCTCCATCGGTAACTTTTAAACTTGGTAATCATATTTCCTCGGTCCGTAATCATATAACCGTGTACAGTGTATTTGTGCACTTGAATGCTTTAAAGTGCCAAAAGACGAACCTCGTTGGGCCATTCATGATTGAGCTTATGGAAATTAAGCGATTCATATTTTACATTGAAATTCCATTAACCCCCTTCAGTCGAAATCTTAAATTACACAACAATTAACTTGCAGCTCATAATATTACGAGAGCGCTTACGCTAAAAACAATTTTCGATATAAACATGTAATATACGTTTTTCTGATGGCATAATTTATTCTAACAAAGAAAAGAAAGAACAACAACAAACATACAGCTAAAACGAAAATTTGTCAAATGTTTCTCGCAAAATACGTAATGTATGACATGTATATTGTTTCAAACAAAACAAAAAAAAACAACATTGGTACAACGCTCGGGAATTTCCGACAATCGATCACTAGCAGAGTAAAACATATACAAGTACTCTGCCAAGTATTACAGAAGGGGTAGCAAGAGTGAAAAGAATATGAAGCAGAAAATGCGTTATCCGGGCCACTAAATGAAATGTGTTGGAGCCACTAAATAAAGATGTCGCATCGACTTATTGACATCTCTGCCATCTTGCTTTCCACCGAAGCTTTCATTTTATTTTTTGGCAGGGCTGTTGAATTTAGATTGCTATCAGCTATTCGTTGATATCTTCACCAATGGGATACGCGGCTTTTTCTTGATAGAATTCCCTACGAGTAAGATAGTGGGATTGTTATTATTTTTTATCTAAGTATTTTGATGAAATTTAGCAGTATGGTTTGTAAAGAAAAAACAACACAAGAAATATTCCGAAAGAATTTGTGGCTTTTTACTACTTTTTCTGTAATGAATTTTTTATCCAACTGATTTTAATGTAGAACAAATGAACTTTTAAGCTTATTTTAACTGATGCTTTTTTAAAGAAAACTGCTTGTTATTTAAGTGCTCAACGCATTCTTATTCGAAGAGAGTAGGAATAGAAAAATAGAACATGGATAAAATTAATTTTTAACTAATCGCTGTCGCTACGCTCCACTTTTTGAATCGGATAGGTGGTATGAAAGAATTTTCCAGGAATCTATTGAAAAATCTATTCGTACTGGGATTCTAACCCATGAGCTCTGCCAGCAAAGCCTACAACGTTGACTGCTCGACTACGGAGTCGGATATATAAAACGATAAAATGGGAATGAAAACTCGATAGAAACTAAATACGAATGATGAAAAATGGAGATGTTGTTTAAATATTCTATTTTTTTTTAAATTATAAAATATTGGCGAAGTGAAAAATGGTTTAAAGTCGACAACTTTAAGATAAGAAAAAGTAGCTCAAAGTCTCATAATGGATAAACGTATTTATAAACAACCTATCCAGACAAACATTAAATAATTTTACCTTCCAGGAATTGAATCGGGGGGAGGTAAAGATACCGTTTTATTTAGGAGTTTAATAGTTTTAATGGGGGATTAGATTTCTGTATAAAAATCAAATATGCTTAGAAACTGAGCCACTTAGCTACAGCTTTCAAAACATACCATCAACAAAAATAAATCAAGAGCAGTTTTAACTGTATTTTGAATAACGTTAAATTTTTTTTTAAAGTAAAATGCATATTTGAAAAAAAATATGAAATAATTGCTGTATTAAAAGCATTTTTTTAAAAAATCTTTTTCAGCATCAGTGTAATGTTGATTTATTTATTAAGAAAAATAGTCTGTAATTATTTTGTGGTTGAATAAAGATGTATTTTTATGTAAAAACAGTATTTATACACACTGAATTTATGAAGAAAAAAAAGGTATTGTGTAAATAAAAAAAATAAAAGAATCATGTTGTGTAATGTAACTAAACTTCGCCAAAAGGCGTTTTTTAATGATAATGAATTGCTTATAATATTATAGCCATTTTAAACAATTGACATCAAAGTGTTACTCGACGAAGAGTCTAAAAAAACAACTGTTTGAAAATATTAAAATAATATAAATAAATGTATGGGAAGAAAATACTTTCTTATTTTCGTAACTGGACGAAAAACGTTCGCGAACAAAATAAATACACATATAAATATTTCCCACATACTGCGGAACGTTATCGCGCCTCAAACAAATAATGCTTCTGCCATCCCTACCTGAACTAGATTTGTCTCCCTTTAACGGAAAAAAGCACTCGTAGTACCAAAGGTATCTATTGGAATGGAAACACTAAAGAAAAAGTGTGGAAATGTCCTTTAAAATATTCAATAAAGCCGACAGAACGCTCCCTCTCATTCAGAGTCGGGGGACCCCCGTTTCTCTTTTTCGTGTTTTTTTCTTTCTGTCTTGCTTTCTGCGGGAAAGTGTTTTATGGGCAGGGTTTCCAGAGGTATTTTTCTTCTGTGATCTATGCGAGAGGATACAATTCGATGCAGTAAGCATTATGCATGCATGTATAGAAGAATGTTTTTTTTATATTAAAAAAAAACAAGACATTTTTATGGAAGTTGTTAACATATGAAAATTGTATATTTTTTACGCAATATATGTTTTTTTTAATTTCTTGTAATTGTGCTGCTTACTTTATCATTTTTTTTTAGTAAAGCGGATAAACTTCTGTTTTGTTATTCAAGATGGATTGACTGTTAAATAAAATATTTAAAGCGAAGTTTTATTGATTGTATTGACATTTACTTGGTAGAACTCCATTGTCTGATACGAAGTAAACAATAGCAAAGTATTTAATTATACAATACAAAAAGTTCTGATAAAGGTATACTCCGAAATAACCATCCATCAACTGTTCAAGCCAAAGATGATGCTTTGTCTTGTATTTTAAAAAAAATCCTTGAGTTTATTATGGAGAGTAAAAAACTGCAATTATTTACAGTAAAAAAAAATACAATAACTGACGTTTTTTATTTAGTAATAAGGATAAACAAAGTATAAAATATATGTTTTTTGAAAGCGTTGTTTTATACCTCCTAGTTTTACTTTATTTAGTTAATTTATACATTTAAAAAAAATAATACAAATAAGCCACAAAGAATTTTCTTTTACACAATTCATTTTTATAAAGCTGTTAAATGTCTCTTGTATTCTATAAAAATGTTGAAATAAAGTTAAGTTTCTTGCAAAGTAGTTTTTTTGGGCTTACTTAAAGACTTGGAAAAGAAAAACTATAAATTATTTAACTCGTTGCAGTCACGTTTAGTATTAATGGCTTTGCCGACACTTTCTTCGAGAATATTTTAAGTTTTAAGGTACTGCACGAGAATCGATAAACAGTATATTACACTAGTTTCTTTAAAAAGTGAGTTTTATTCTTTGTTCAATTCAGTAAAGTCGAAGAATGATCATTATTATACTTAACGCGTTCGCATTTATTTTAAGTTGTTCACTGTCAATTCTTGGTGGTGAGACTTAATATTATAAACTATAACACTTTTTTGTACTGATTCTACATTTTTGAATAAAATTTAGGACCCGTTTGCTCATCACAAGCATTATCAAATTATATGTTTTTAAAATTTATATTGGGTTTTTTTATCGATGTGAGGTGATCGTGGGGCGCACAAAGTTTTTCTAGCAGTAATAATATATGTCACACTAAATATAATATTAAATGATGGTTTTTTTACATTTAATATCTCAACGCTATCGCGACTATCGGCATAAACAATTTTGCGTAAAGTATGTATTAATATGTTGAGTTAAAAAAATTTAAATGATTTCTATGACATAAATTATTTTTAAATATTTTTACTCGCATAATTTATCAAAAATCATGTAAAACAATACAATTTGCAAGTATTTGAGGAACATATATTTTCAGTTTGAAGTAAAAAAACTGTAGTTTTTAAGTAATATATATCATGTTTATTTATTAAGAGAAATACGTTGGATATAAAAATAATGTCTACAAATATTTTAAAAAAAATCACTGAATAATATTTAGTCAACTATAAATTCGAAACTTATGTTTAATTTTTCTGCCTTGGGACAGGTATTCAAATAAATAATCAGTTTAATTTACAATTCATTTAATTAACTGTATTAAGCCTTAAAACATAACAACATATTAATATATTCTTGGAAAGAATATTCACAGAACTAATATTTAAGCCTAATGCTTAAAAAGGCTATAACTAATCCTGCTTTGTCCCGAAAACGAACATTGATGTGACATTTGAAGTGATATCTGTCTTCCGCCGTCTCCTGATTGATCCTGGATTCAGAATCAGGACTTATAGGGGTGCATTGCAAGGCAAAGGTTATCTGGATAAGGTCTTCCAGTGTCAATCATGGTACATTTGTGAAGAATAAACATCGCTGTATGTTCAGGTATTTTGATATATTTATAATAATGTGATTAACTAGTTATAAATAGCCATTTTATTTTGCGTAATTTTTAAGGTAAAACGTATTAAAAAAGAAATATTGATACTACTGCAAACAAACAATTTAAACAATGTCTGTTACTAATTTAATGTATACATTAAATTTAAGATCTCGACCGAATGTCTATTTTAAATGGTTTACACGTTGTAAATTCCCATAATGACTTGTCACCAAAAACCCAGGTTTCGGCTTATTTCGCCCAATATTAGCTGGGTTTGTCAGTGACGGTCAGTTTGAGTGCTAGGGTTGTTAGTGACAAAATTCATAGACAAATTTGAATGACTAAAAATTTATATAATAAAAACTATTATATAAATATTATATGAAAGTATACTATATAAAATTTTGATCGTACGAATTTCAAAAACGTACATGTCTTATTTTACTAAGTAATTTTAAACTGACTTACGGAAATGTACAAATTGCTATTAAAAGAATATATGTACATTCATATTCAAAATGATAATCGTATTTGAAACAATTTTATTATTTTTAATGTTTTTTTTATGAGAAATTACATTTATAAAAATAAAGATACAAAATACACTGTGGATAGTGTATTAATTATTATTGTTTTAAGAAAAAAACATGTGTTTAATTATAACTTTGATATTATTAGTACTAAGACAGGAGATCAATTACTTCAAACAAATGTTTGGATGATGTTATGTTATTGTGAAGTAGATTTATAAAAATCCAAAAATTTTATATCAACCATTCTTTGCCAGTTTACTTTACCTTTGCAATTTGACTTATATGCCAGATTAGTAATACACAAATAAAGCTTAGGATACTAATAAAATTCTCTAGAAATTTCTCGAGGTGAAAATGAAAAATAAAAATATCTCAGGTTGGTCTTACCTATGGTTGGACTAGTTGGCTACATCATCTTGGAATATGCAAAGGAGCATATCTCTCTACTTTTACTAGTTTAAAATACATTTTTAAGCTAAGGCAAGTTTTATTTTTTCTGATACATGATCATGAAAATAATTTTAAATGGCTGTGCTTAGTAATAATACCAGTGTTTATTACTACAATACACTTCATATCCTAAGTGGATGTTTCTTGTGTACCATATATAGAAAATGTAAATTTGAAATAATCCAACAAATATCGACCATCTTTATATAATATTTTGATACAAATTTTTACAATTGTAATATTTTAATTTGGTAACAAAAATCAAATTCAAAAAACTCGTGAAACAAAAAAAAATGTTGAGTCTAAAAACTAAATGGTTTTGAGATAAAGCGTTTTAAAAAAAATTGAAACTGAAATTTTTATTTCTGGAATATTGAGAAAATTATATTGTGACAGCAAGAAATAAAAATGGCAGCCCTGATGGCAGGGTCGATTTATTTATACGTGGCAGTTTTTCTTTGTGGCTGTTACAAACGAGGGTATTATTAACTCTTTAGGTGCTGAACGTGCTCACCGCACACCGCATCACACGCCACCCTACCCTCGCCAGAGTTTTGAATAAATTCAATCTAAAAACATCCGAATAGATTAAGTTTATTAGCTTTCTGGCTAAACTGATTTTGAACTATTGTTTTTCCAACTCAATTATTGGTTGTCTGAAATAAACGTTACAAAAACTATCAAGTGCAACCTGCTAGATAGGCTTTTTTACCTGGCATATGTATTGGAGAGGTAGAATAAGACACGCTTAATTGCAAAAGTCGAAAGTTTTTTGTGGAGTTAAAATCTAAAAATTGCATTTTAATACTAATAAAACACATGCTATCTGTGCTAATCCCACAATTTTATAAGATCACTATTTTTTAAAAATACATTCAACACTTTTACAACACGATTTTTTATACACGGTTTTACAAATAACACAGTTCACCTAAAAGAACGAATATTATATATTTACGCAAATTATTTGTTCTAACACAATTTCCAGAAGCGGATAACGGATTTAAAATAAATTCAACAAAACGAGATAGAAATAACAAACAAAACAATTAATTAGGTCCGAACAAATTAGACGCGTCAAGACATTTCTAAGACATTAAAAACGATGTAAGCCCAGTTCCTCATAAATGTCTTCGTACATAATCAAGTAGCGATGAAGATTTTTTTTTTCTTATTAAAATACATATTTTGTGTAATTTACATGTTGAGTCTTCATTATTACCTCTTTACACATTTTATTTACAGCTATGTTGTTTCTTTCTACGAAATATATCACTTTTTTACAAGGTTTTTTGTGGATCGTATCTATCGATTAAAAAAGAATTTATTGTACGTTGAAAATTATCGTGATTTACGAAAGCAGATTTAACAATTTCATACAATTCTGGAGTCAGTAAATAAAAGCAAGATAAATAAATCAAACCGGATCCATTAAATATTCCAATCAATGTCAATAAAAAAAACTTGTGACATTTTCCTGTGATCAGCTTTGAGAATTTTTTTCAATCTATACAAAATTGGCTTCTCAAAATATGAAAAGTTTGATCCGAAGTAATAAAATTTGTGTGGAGATTGACTACTATTAAAACATCATCCCAATATTGACTCAGACTTTATTAATATTAAAATATTCAGGAAAAGTTTATTTTATTATACCTGTTTAAAAAAAGTCATGCTAAGGGTTGGATAGACAATGTTTTTTTGCACTCGGTAAATATTATTAGAATATTTTTTTTTATTATTATTATTTTGGCCATCATGTATTATTTAACAGTTGAAATTTTATTCATTAAACCGAGAATATTTAACATAATGAATTAATTTTGTTTATTGTATTTCCATTTTACTCCGATGAATAATGTATACAACTTTGTATCCTTCTCAGAAATCAGCAACGAATTGAACAAGAAGTTAAATAATATAGTGAAAACAAACCAGTGTATTATATGTCTACAATTATTATTTTATACATAGTTGTTTTAAAGTGTATATTCAACCTACGCTCTCGTTAGAACTATGTTTAAAGAGCTATATAATGAAGCGATCCATGAAACTAAAAACATATAAAAAAATAGGGTATTAAATGTTCTAAATTGACATAGTATGTTTTCCGGAAAGATAGCAAAAATATGATTATAAGTTTATCTTCAAAACAAATTAGTATACATTAAAATGATTATGCACAATTACATTAAATTCTTGTAACAGTTTAAGTAATAGCGAAGGTATTAATAAAAACGAAATATTTCTTTGTACCTTATTCCACTTTATTTAAAAGATCAGGACCGGTTTCGCTCATCGCGAGCATTGTCGACTGTTTAAAAAATAAAATTTAACAGAGCAATTTATTTAATTATATGTTAGAGGTGTTGAACATTTAAATTTTGTGTAATTATAGAATCACTTATACTGTAATTTGTAATTTTTTTTCGTTTTCCTTTCAATTTATTTTTGTATTATATTATATTTCTCATCAGTTGACAATGCTCGCAATGGGCGAAACCGGTCGTAACATTTTAAATAAAGTGGAATAAAGTACAAAGGAATATTGTGTTTTTATTAATAAACTGCCTTTCCACCAAGTATTGACAGTGAACACTCTAAAAGTGAATAATAGTGATGGAGTAATATTTGTTTTGTCATTCATTGCCTTGATTATGTTAGTTAGTTAATTTATCCTAATTTACCTTGAAATGTCCCATATTGCTTATCGTTCTTCGAAAAACTAAAGTCATTTTTAATAATTGTGATATGAATTAAGATATAAGAGTGAATAACAAAATGCCTTGTGTATTTCTTCGAAACCAGTATATATAACTCAGCAAAGTGTAAGTTTAAACACAGTTCTGACGATGGCGTAAGCTGAAGAAGCTTTTTACTAATATTATAAAAACTGTATAACTAAATACGTTGATATTTTCACCCTATGACACTTAGATTAATATTAGTCTAGTTTACCGAATTTAAATATAATAAACCATACTATTTAGAGCAAATAGTTGACAATCAGTTATTTTTAATATTTGACAGTTTATAAGCGTATATTTTTTAAGAGTATAAAGCGGCATCTTGTAACGTCATTGATTACTTAGTGACTTTATTCAAAAGAAGAATACTATATAATCGAAACATCCAAAATCGGGAAAAAAGCTACGCGGTATTGAAAAAACTTACGATAAAATAGTATGATTGACAAGGCATTTGTACTTAGCGGTATTGAAGCGTCAATACCAGAAGGCTTTGTATTCTCTTCAATACTGAGGGTTGTTTGTTTTGCGCTGGAAAAACCATAGTTAGCAGCGTGTATGTGATTACGCTGCGGATACATTTATACATTAAAATTTCTCACATACATTTTTTTTTAAATCATTGATAGTCTTGCAACAGAGTTTATCTCAAACAGTTTTTCCACGAGCTTGTTATTCAGATGCTCAGTCTTTTTTTTTCGAAGTGAGTGTAGCTAAAAGGATAAAGCTTGGATAGTATTAGTGAATAGTTAATCTCTCTTGCTATGTCATAATGTTATGGGGTCGTTTAGGTAGGAGGGAATTTCAGATATAACAGACAACCATGCCATGGAAAGACATCCGAACTACCTGTGCTAGGGTTCGACACCGTGACAGAAGCCAACGACTGGACTAAGAATATAAATGCATACAATGAATAATTTTGATAATAATAAAACGAACAAGCATTTGTCTCATTGGGGAAAATTGGATACCGAAGTGTCGTTGTGTACTTGAGATCAGTTGTGTGTATTAGAGTGTCTCACTGCATCGTTAGGTAAGTTAGATGGGGATAAATAGGTTCAAAAGGGCTAAGAAAAAAATACAATGCCAGGTCTGCTGAAGACTTTCTACGTAGTCTCGCCATATTTTTTTTAGTTTCAAATCGATGTGTTTGAAGAGTCAGCCATAGATATATATGAAGATTTGTTTTGACATCATCGTGATAAATATGACCGTTAACTGTTTCTTGATCTAAGTCTATGTGAAGGGTGTTGTTTTAAATATACTATGTCATGAGTATTGTTGTATTTTAAAATGTTTTACGGCATAAACGTGGCCTTAGACGGGCGGTGTGTATTTCATGTAAGTGAAAGTGATTGCGGTTTACAAAAGAAGCTTGCTGAATCTGCCTATCATTGACTATAGTCTCATATTCGCAACGAATTGACTTATGTCCCACACTCCCACATAAAAATAATTGACCTTTTCTGTCTAGTGTTAACTCTTAGTATCTAACCGTTGAGATCCAATTGACAATTGACGTATGCATTTAACCTTTTTTGCATGACGGTTGCAGCGTCTGTATATATGTACATGATAGAGGGATTGAGTTGAAAAAAGTATGCCATTTCATGCATATAATTGTTTTAGAATCTATAAAATATGTATACAAAGCCAATCATCCATTTGAAATTTTGTTGGCTTACATGAATTAAAACCACAACAGTTAGGCTTGAAGATAACAAAAAAAAACATTTAACAGCGTTTGAAATAAATTATTCCATTTAACACACATTAGTACAGTTATTGATCTTTTGATATATGTACATACGCAAAGTTTTGTAAAAGGTATTAAGGATGTTATGAGAACAATTGATTAGCTATAAAACAATTTGTCGGGTCCGTAGCGCAGTTTCAACGTCATTGGCTTTCGAGACAGATCACGCGGGCTTGCATTTTTGAATTGATTTATCAATTACTGTTCGAAGGCATGGGATATTTGTGATATCTAAAAATTCCTTCCACCCTTTTCAATTCTTCAATGACGGGGTGTAGCGAGTGAAATTAGCTAACTGCTAGTCCATGCCTAGCCCTAGTATATTTTCCCCTACTCTTTTCAAACACAACAGAAATTAATTCTCGTAGAAAAAAAAATCTGTTGAAATACTTCTTGTGCTTCAAATAAGGAGCCGATTTGGATAAAAAAAATCGTAAAAATCTTATATAAATATACTCTATTATTTATATATCATATTTTATTCATGTCTGTGATATAAAATGATTTTTACACAAACCAAAATTATTGTATCAACTAATACAAGCTTTCTACCAAAAACCGCGATACGATTTAGAAACAAACATCAATTTATCAAATCGGATTGTCAGACATAATAATTGGAATGAGTTTATAATATAATATAATTCGCCATAATTATAGGATATATGACAGCCAATCAGCAAAACGCGTTCGCGCAATATTAACGCTAATGTGTACAGTGCCTGTCATCACAATAATAATAATATATTGATTGATATTATTGTGAAAATTATGGGAATAGAGCAGTGAGTTGTTGGTTCAGGTGTCTAATTGGTGTTGAAATCACATCCTGACTATATTGTACTTGTGTACTTGCTACCGTACCGTTGATCACGCCAACACATATTTAATTTGAACCAATGGTTCGCAAATATACCGACATTAAAAGTAAATATTAATAGTTTGCATGTAAAAAAAAATCTAATGCACCATTTTTTTAAGCTGCGTATATTCATTGCAACAGAAAACATTAATCTTCTTCTTTTTAAATTTGAATCGTTCAAATTATGTACATTCACACAAATTTTGTCACTAACGACCCGGGTTTCGCCTTTCGGCATCTTCAGGTGTTCAAGTGCACGGATGAACTTGAACTGACACTTAGTGAATGAATGTTTCGTGTTTATATAAGAAATAAATGTATCATTGAGCTTAAAGCCATTGATGGCGAATAGAATAAGCTCATGGGAATGCCCACAGATTTGAATTTTGAGTAGTTTTAAGAATCATATTTATTTTTGTTTGTTGGAAAAAGTTTAATAATTATATTTATATAGGGTATACAAGTGAAGAGCCTGGCCCATGTAACTCCTCATTTAAAATCGGAAGACTGTTCTATTGTGCTCTGTTTATTTCTAAATTTTCCTGGAAAGAGTTTTTTTCTTGGCGCTACAGTCAGGGGTGAACCTTGACCGCCTCAATTAATCTCCTCCACTCCACTCGATCTTCCACCCTTCTACGCCAGTCGCTGACCTCAAGGACTCGAAGGTCCTGTGATACCCTATCCATCCAGTAAAGTCGCAGTTTTCCAACGCTTCGTATTCCCTCAAGGATAGTCAGTGTGAGACATTTTGCTGATTTACATTCATCCACGCGTCCGGCCCAACGTATTGTTTGTGACATTGTTTTTTTTAATATTTGGCTTTAGAGCTAATTCCAATGCACCAAATAATTTAAAGTTGAAAGATCATACGAGAAAACTCGATGGGAATTTTAGAAATGTAAGTCACTCGAGACAAAAAAATTAAAAATTTTGACATTGACCTTACCGGGAATCGAACTTAGACTCACCTGGTTGGTAGAGCAAACTCTAACCAACTAGACTCCAGCGGGCGACAATTTTAACAGAATTGACATTTTCTTAATAGCCGTAGAGGTAAATATTCTCATAGTGTACAAATGCCATCCTCACAGACAGCACTGAAAACTTTTTGCGGAATCTTTCATTCAAACACTTGTAGCTTTTGAGAGTCGTTAGATCTAATTATCTGAATTTCAGATCCCAAGTATCTGACCCATACGCTAGAACTGGTTTTATGATTTTTTATAAAACTCTAATGTTATTAATAGAAAATTTAAATTAACTTTGATTATTCCACGTATTGTGCTACTAACTATGACACGTGTTTCGCCTCTTTCAGAAGCATCTTCAGACTTATGTTTAGACTGTAATGTTTAACGTCATTAGTAGTATGATTAAATTTGTTTGCTCTGTTTCGATTTTATAATCCCCTCTTTGCTTCCATTAAAAAGGAAAAATCCCAATCTGATTGATTGCAACTCATTAGTATCATTATTTGTTTGCTTTATTTCGATTCTACACCTCCCTTCTTGCTCCTCTTAAAAGGAAAAAAAAACCCAAAAACTCCATTTTGTAATTTCATAATTTTTAAATGTTAGAATCAATCTTGCTTCATTACTTAAGCAAACTTTGCGATAGTAAGTCTGAAGATGCCTCTGAAAGAGGCGAAACACGTGTCACAGTTAGTAACACAATACGTGGAATAATCAAAGTTAATTTAAATTTTCTATTAAAATAAACTTCCACAAAGTTACCGCCGAAACCATCGAAAGTACTCTAATGTTATATTTCGTGATAAGAGGAAGGATTTGAATTTTGTACGTTGTCCAAAAATCATCTATCGCGGCATACAATTCCCAATTTGATTTCTTTACTTATATTATTCTGCATATTGACTATAATGCCTTGATGCACGAACTCATCGACCGTTTCGATAATTTGGCTATCGAGGTTGAGGTTATACATTTTTAGTATCGACTTTGTAACAGGCATGTATGTTATTTAGTTTTTTTTATCCATATTGAATTCTTATCCAATGTCACTAACCTCTTGTTGCAAGGCCACTAAGACAATAGTAGAATTTATTCAACCAAAACTTTGCAATGTAATTCAAAACATTGACGTAACTCTTTGAAAATTTAAATCTACATTTTAAATCGAGACAGAAGTGAGAAGTGAAAATATTTCAGAAATTTATATAGTTAACTGTTTACTGTGCGGACACATGCTCCACATTAGTAGTGAACAAAGGTAAAAAAATAATCTGAAATTCAAAATATAAACAAAAATAAATAATATCAAAAGAAAAATAAGCATTTTTATTTGTATTCGCGTTTATTATTCGTTTTGAAAACAAACGACGCTCCATACAAGATAAAGATTACAAAACATTTATACATTATAAATGAAAGAATATGATTAACATCAGAAACCACTGGTTTCGACTGACGATTACAAAAGAATAATAAATAAAACAACATGGCATTCTATGTTAGCGCACGACATCTATACAAGATATCAGTTTAGTATGGTTTTGCTGACGATTTTTCCAATCCACGCAAACCAGACATGCAATCGAGAATACCGGATAGACAATAAAATATCTGATAGTAAAGTGCTACATATCAAGTAAATAGTAGCTTTGTTCACGTGATTTGTAACTAATGTGTCTGTGGAACGAAGATTGAGGAGAAAATGGACTTACATATTGATAGAGTGCTATGACTTTTAGTGAACGTAAAATTTTTCAACCATGTAATGTTTATGTTGTAGATGTATTATATTATATAATCAATCACAATTTTAATGTAAAAATTATGGCTGCTTGTTAACGTCAAACAAGTATATTGAAGGTTTTATTAATGCTAGCGTTAATTAATTAAAGGCAACGGGATAAATACATATTACAGTCTGTTTTCGTACCATTAATAGTTTAAGTATGATAAAGATCAAGTAAAATCATTGTCTCAAATCGGTATATACCAACTCACTTGTAAAGACTGTCAAACTTCTTATTTAGGGAAGACAGGATGAAATTTTAATGTTAAAATCAAGAACGTAACATCTTTAATTAAAAGGTGACTCAATATGAATATTTGTATTGTTTTTACCAACCGAAAACGATGAATTATATATAATATATATATATAATAATGAAATAATACTACTACGTCGTGTAAAAAGTCAATTGTAATATTAACATACATCATTTTTTAGTTATAGGAACCTCAATAAAATAGAGCAAACAGTATTTTCCTTTTCAGACGAAAAATAAGTAGTGTAATTTTAACTATTGTTTTTCGTATTTAAGCTACTCCATTCATCCAGCAGAAAGAAAAAGCCGCAACTTTCATTTTGTAATTTATAAGTTAAGAATAGGAATCAATGTTTACTTTACTATCAAAAAATATAATTGTACATATAATAGTACTTCAAAATACGCCTTTTAAAACGGCAAAATTAGTAACAGAAACAGTAGAATAACAAAGTATTGAATCAATTTTAAAGTTATATAATTAAAAAAAAAGAGTTGAAAATGGTAGACTTTTGGCAAACCCGACTTTACGGGTATTGATATAACCCTTTCTGATGAAAATCCCTTTTAGAAAGCGTCAACATTAATCAATACAATGTTTATCGTGTATCAGATACATAAAATAAAATGTTTTAACAACGAAATGGTCAGAGCATTATTAAGTCAATATGTAATGTTTGTACAATACAAAAATGATACTGATATAGATTATAACGCGATCACGAAACGAGAGTTGTTAGCAGGTGAATTGGTGAATCTCTATTTTGAAAAAGTTGAAATGCGGTAAGATGATTTTGCAAGAAACTTTTGCCGGCCAATCACTCATCGCTTGCGTAATGATTATGGTAAAAAGAATTCAGCCACGTTATTTTTGTGTATACGTTTGTAAATACAAGAATAAATATATCGAAGCTTGCGTACTAGGGATTCTGAAGTCTCGGCTTTTTTTATGTCCCGGGACACAAGACACAAAATTGTCATACCCTGAGACTAGAGCATCCTATCTAAGGATCCCGTTCAATTTTCTGATCCCGAAATCCCGAAACTGACACGAAATTGGCAAATTGAAGATTTCAAATTCTTCCGTGAGCTAAAAAAAAAACGAGTTTCTGTGACAAGCTGGGGAAAAAGTATACCAAATTGAGGATTTTAAATTCCTCGGTTAGCTAATCCCAATCCCGGGATTGAAAATTAACCAATCCCGAAATCCCGGGATTGGATATACCCTACCTGATACTGTACTACTGTAGTTTTTTTGATGAAAAACAAATATTTAACCGATTTTTTTTACATTAACACTGTTGGTCACTCAAAACTCATGCAAACGTATTTTATAAATTAAATATGACAACATCACATAGTTTATATTTCAAATGGTTTTTGTTACACGTTATTTGAGGGATTCGTTTGATTTTACCGATGGAGCCATTTTATTCAGAAAATAATAAATTTAGCTACTATTTTTACAGTTTTGAAATGGAAATTTTTTGAATGTTTCTTTTTTTAATGCATTCAAAAATGTAAAAAGGTACTCTAAGTATAAAGATTCTCAAACTTTATTTTGTTTTGGATGAATACAAACTATTTTTTACAAATTGAAATTAAAATTAGTGTCTCAAGTCTCAGGTTACTTAATGTCCTGGGAACCAAGATTGGCAAAAAGCGTCGATTTCCCGGGAATTCGTTCTCGGATTATCTCGACACAGAATCCTTTTTGCGTACATAACTGTGAGTAAAATAACGATATATATATACTAGCAGATTTACAGATTAATTCAGCTTTGAATATATTATCCCGGTTTCTGAGAAATCTTGCTAGATACATCAATAATTATGCTGCCATTCTCTCAATAGTGGTTAGCCAATATTCCCAAATATTACTGTAAGTCGCAGAATCGAGATATATCCAGTTACCGTTCAACTTAATATTATATGTATGAGTTAATTTGTTTATATATGATATCAATACACAGAAATTTCTTTGACGCCATAGTGTTTCCATCAACCATCTAACGTTGTTGGTATTGATACGGTATGGTTTATTGTCACCCGCTCCCACTTCCACTTTTGTGATGAAAACTGGCAGAATTTTAAAATGTGTAGCTAAATTAATTGTGCTTAAATTTTGTTATCATGTAACCCGTAATATCAATTGTTTTAAAGTTTATGGCCTTAAATGGCAACATTGTTTTTCGATACCCGATGTGATTTTTGTTTGACACGAACCGAACACAACACTGTCCTGAGACTCGCTTCCAGAGACCTTTAGTTGTAAACTCACTTTTACATTTTTTTCTTTTGCGGTGTTTCGTCCAAGATGAAAGAACTGATATTTTTCCATTTCGACAAAAAATAAGATTCTAAATAAACGTTTTCGTAATACTCGAGCGATGATTTCATTTAATTCTACCTACCTGTTTTACGTCAAGTTTATACCAACTGTATTGGTCTTAATGACTTTTATTAGTGGGAATTTATTCTTGGGGCTTTACATCGTGAACAATAGTAAAAATTTCTCACAATAAATGAAACTCGCTCAAAAATAAATTACGAGTAATGTCAGTATACTTGCCTTAAAACTGAAAAATACTTCGATGTATTTACCTAAAATTGATACGTTACATTATCAGTATTAAGTAATTGACTCTTAAAATGTGGGTGAATAAAATCATTTTCTACCACTCTATTTGAGTAGGAGAATTATATAGTTGAACCGAAATCGTTATGATAATTTATTATGTTGAATATAGCGCAAATCACATAGTTGCTTGTTTTGCGTAAAACAAACTTTCACGGAGTATTAAATAACATAAAAGGATCGTTACTCTTACTCTATGGCAAATAAGAGACCACAGAAGACACGATTCGGGAGACACACTGTAATTCATGATACATGAGCTATCAATTGTATTAAAAAAATGGTTGTTAGCAATGTTATGGATAATGATTTTTACTGAAACACTGTTTAAATGTTTGGTTCAACTTTTATTTCCATAAGTCATAATTGTACACTTTTATATAAATCACTAATCTTATAATCGAATAATAACAACGTGAGTTTCAAGGGGTCTTTACTGGATCGATGACCGGTCAATTTGAACTCTTGAATTGAACTGAATGGAAAGAGAGTAGGATATCGGTTTTGGGCGTTGAAAGGTTATTGTTACAATTATAGTATGGCATAGAGTATTAACATAGTACTCTATGACAAGATGTCGAGTATACATAACAGCAAACTTAAACATTATTCCAAAAATTCAATAATTTACAAAATTTCTGCTATCTGGATTTGGATCTGTCGGCCCCGTCGGTCATGCCGACTTGGTTGCATCTAAGGCAAATTATAGGGCATTTAGAGAATTCTTGGATAAATAGTTGAGTTGAATAGATAAAATCTAATATTTTCAACTGCACTTAATTATTTTTTAACTTTTAATTCCTGCACACTGTAGTGCATGCAACCAAGTCTTGGGGAATTTCTTCTTGGGACATTTTTGGCAAAATTTTGAACACGACTAACGTTGTTACGCTACGGAATACACCCTATAAAAGAGTGTGAAGCCGTAGCGGGTGGTGGTGGGTACAACGTTGAATACCCTAGGGAAAAATAAAAACTGTGTTTATTTATTATGTGTGATTAGATTATGTACATATATAATAATAAATATGCATTCAATTGGTCATGCCAGTAAATTTCTGACTTTTCTATAATGCAACAAAAATCTCACGTTGCTGGGCAACGGGCTTACAGATAGTTTTATTTATTCGTAATATTTAACCTAAAACCGCTCATCCGATTGCAATAAAATTTTGACAAACTTTTTGCTTGCACTTTTGAAAAAGTTATAAGCATAGTAAAATTAACTTACAGTAGGTCTTATAGATAAAAATCAATTTTTGTATGTCTGTCATATAGTTCATTTTGATAACCTATGCTTGCACTTATGCGAAGGTAGTACAACATCATTAAAACACTTTATTTCTTTGATTGACATTGCAACGCTTGCCGGGAACCGGCTAGTTTAATGCAAACTATAATTTTATTTATTGAGACGTATTCAGTTAACACGGTGTTGTATAAAGCAGATTAAATATACAATGTTGAGCCCTCGAGAGGTGAAGTTAGCCAACTAGTAAAATGGTAATGGACAATCAGTACAATCACGTATGTCCTTGGTGTTTTGGTGGATTGTATATTTTTAAATGTACGGAAATAGCACTATTGAAATGTGTATTAATCGAGGTCACTTCACTTTTACGATATTTTGAGACGTGTAGAATATTACAACGCATCTAACCTATTTTTTTTCTAAAATACCACTTGGCTTACTTCACTTCTATTGGACCCATTTAATCTTGTGATATTATTTCACGAATCGGTAAATAGAGAAAAATAATAAAAAGCATCATTTAAATAAATTCGTATTATATTAATGTCTTAGGGTAGCATAAAACTTATCTTCTGAAACTCAAACTGTTTTAATTTTACAAATGACTCAAATTTTCGAAATGATTTTCTCAACAGATATGATAAAATTCGAAGCACATGAGAGAACCCAGGCGGAAGAAAATTTTGAGGCCGATTTTGGATAACACAAAATTCCAAGTAAAATAGTGAAAATATATACAAAAACATGAACAAAAAATATATTGGTTATGTGAAATAAAATATTTTGGGGGGCATAAGATTTGGAAAACTAAAGCGCGCGCATCATATGCTTATATGGTAATCCTCCACTAGATTAAAGTTGACCACTTGGATCCCAAGGGGACATATGCAAGCGAACACGGATTTCCAAGACATTTAAAAAATCAAACATTTGGTATTCTAATATAACATAATAAATATTTTGATGAATATGTCTAGTGCCATCTGAGTCAATATAGGTTTTTAAAATATTGAATTCGAGTGTATATTTGGCAAAATTATTTTTCTCAAAAACACGCAGTATCTCTGGGACATATTAATGATTTATTTGAGCGGTATTCAAACGGCTAATGAAAAATATAGCGTTCATAAGTGATTTTCATAAAAAAATGTCAAGAATGGTTTATGCAACTCAATAGTTCAATTATGTAATGTTAGAAATAAAATAGAAACATTCAATTTTTAGAAATTATATCATATCAAATTTATTGTAAAGAGGGAGAAATTTTCAAACAAATGTTCACAGTGCGGAATATTAATGGTTGTGTGTATCATCACTTCACTTTGCCCGCGGGAAATATGGAGAAGGAACTTGGTTTCACCACACACATTAGGGGTGTGAGAGAAGCGAGGGACAGGGAGGTAGTTATCGTTTTGAATAACGCACATCACTCTTATACAAAGACGAATAAAAAGTAATGTTGACTGTTCATAGAGATTGAAAATTTCCGATGTGTACAAATTTGTAATACAATATAGTGACTATTGGCACAGCGTCGATTTGGTGTAGACCTAAACGACAGTGTTGTGATTTAACTAGTTGAAGTGATTAAAATTGACTAAATATCGTACACTTTTAGGGTGTTCACTGTCAATATTCGGTTGAATGGCAATATATTAACTAAAACACAATATTCATTCGTACTTTATTCCACTTTATTTAAAAGGTCAGGACCGGTTTCGCTCATTGCAAGCATTGTCAACTGATAAGAAAAATGTATAAACAGTGCTATTTTTACAAAAGTAAATTGAAATAAAAAGGTTTAAACAGCAATTAACATTGAAAAGAATTTACAAAATACAGTATAAGTGACTGTATTGTAACACAAAATTAACATGTTGAACACTTCTAACATATAATTAAAAAATCATCAAAGATTAATACATTTTACGTGGCGGCTGATGGTAATTACAAGCATAATGAAAATTTTTAACATTTGTTTACACCTTTTTATTTCAATTTATTTTTGTACAAATAACACTATTGAAAATGCTCGTAATGAGGGAAACCAGTCCTGACCTTTTAAATAAAGTACAAAGAAATATTGTGTTTTTATTAATAACTATCGTACGATATTTCGGGTATGTGGCGCAACTGTCAACGTCGTTGACTTCCGTGAAGGGTTTCACCGGTTCTATTCCATTATATCCTCGTTGATTAACAAATGCATCAACTATAATAACATCATCACAGTACTCACAATTAACATACAAATAGTCTTGAAAGACTTTATCAAAGAAATTTTCGCTAATGTAATACTGAAAGACAACTTTTACAGGGTCGAGAGAAGTGAGTGACTTACAACGACGAAAGCTTGGCCGAGTAGGAAAGCGTGCAGCCATGTATGAAATGACATTACGCTGGCTTTGTTTGTGGTTACGAAAAGAACAAGCGGAAAATCTCGAAGAGGTAGGGTTCCCAGGAGCTTCATTATAAGAAATTGATTGGGGACACTTTGAAAATCAAAGATATTTTTAATAAATTTATACGAGATATAGTACAAAAATGTTTGGCATTAATAATAAATACAACTCAGTCTTAAACTCGTCTAAATATCTTTAACAATGGAAAATGACAATTCCCTAAGTTTCTCAGAAATAAAATAACATTTAAGATATTAATTTTAACACTATTTTAGTGTCAAAACTATTTAAAAGTTACACGGAACTGTGTTCAATTATAGTTGAATTTCTTACGTTAGCCTGATGATAAAAAAAGCTTGTCTAGTTGAACGAGTAAATTAAAATGATGTTTCATTTCTGGCACAATTGAGGAGCAAACATTCAAAAAGTGTTTTGTCACACAAATACAAAGCTTGGAAAATGATGATTTAAGTGTTGCAAAAGTGACAGTTTGTATGAATGTGTCAACTTTATGATTTCATTTTAATGTGAAAAAAAACCTTTTTGAACACTAATTTTGATTTCCATTCATAGGTTTTATTATGGGCTATCAGAATTAATATAAAACGCCATTTTTTTTAAATTTGTGACAAAACACTTTTTGAATGTTTGCTCCTCAATTATTTATGAGATTTTGTGAAATACCCGCCTCTTCATAAAATATATTTGAAAAAAAAAATGATAATTGAGCCCTAGAGAGTTGAAGTGAGCCAACTAGTAAAATGGTTAACTCTTTACTTAACAGAATATCCACGAACGAAGTAAAGAACTTGGTGTTTTGGTGCATTGCATATTTTTATTTTACGGAGATAACACTATTGCAATGTGTATTAACTGAGGTTAATTTACTTAAACGATACTTTTAGATGTGTAGAATATTACAACGCTTCTAACTTTTTTTTCTACAATGGTAGTTGGCTCACTTCGCTTCTAATGGGCCCAATTAATAACCCTTAATGAAATGGAATTATTACACTTTGATTTAAGCAGTATTAAATTACAACTGTTACTCGTCTATGTGTTATTCTTTTAAAATACTCTTTCAAAGAAATATTATATTTTATCACATATATGTACATTGATTATTAAGGTGGAATATTGTACCGCTAATATCTCCTCTTTCCTTAAACATAATTTTAAGAATATCACGTCAAAATGGTAGCAAAAAAACGTTAAAAAATAGTTTAAAACATTTTATTTTCGATATTTTTATTCCATATTCCATTATGTTGTCTGACCAGCTATGATAAATGTATCGCACATTTGAGAAGCATCTTCAGCCAAACTATTGTATGGTTATAATATTTCCGATGGATTCGGCGATAATTGTGTGGAAGTTCGTTTGTAATATAAAATTAAATTTTCTTCGACCTTTATTTTGTAGTCTATTACTTAAGAATTATAATCAATTTTGGTTTATTCGTAAACTTCACGATATTTTTTTTAATGAGGCGAAAAGGTGTTCAAATTTAATATCATTTCAGTCTTCGTTAACTCGTTAAACGACAATGTGAAATAACAATGTTAACATATTTATTTATATTATTTTTTTATTATCACTATGACCAACAAACTAATAGGTATAAAAAATGATATATAATTTTAACTGTACAGCACTTTTGTCTCTCAATAAATAGTTATTTATTTAAGAAATAGGTTTAGCAAATTATGTTATTGAAGTAACTCTCTCAATCCATATGATATATAGACAATGTGTGTGTCTAGATGTTGAATCGTGTTCTAACGTAACAGACAGATATACAGACAAGTAAATCAATTAAAATATATATCGTAATAAACTTGCAATATGAGTTTATAAGTGAAATTAAAAAATAGAAAAACATCATTTATTATCAAAAGAAAATTACCATTAAAAAAAAATTATATCACAAACGCAAATAAGTACAAAAAAATCCGTTTTATATTTTATTTCTCATAAATGAGACCCTTCTTATTTTTCAAGTCATATTTAACGTCAATTATTTTGGTAGCCTCAATAAAAGGGTATTTGGTCACCCTAACGGAATGGGGAGAAGAGAGACGATGAAAATGAAGAAGTTAGTGGGTATAATGGAGGGAACAGAGATGGGAGAGAAAGCCGCGACAGTTGGAGCCTAAAGGAAAACCAGCGATCAAAGTCAAAGGAACCCCTGCCTTTATTCTGAAGGCCTCTCAAACAGTGTCGAGATTAATTATTTAAGGTGTATATTAAGAATAAAACTAGATGGAAATTATAAATAACCTGTCAGTTGTTGTTTGTTTAGAAAAATATGAACTCAGAAATTTTCAACTGATAAAAAAATAATCCTTGTTCTGTTTCTTTTGAAAGATTATAATGTGTAATAATAAATTTAAGTTTTCTTTCCTTCCAAATGACATTTTTAAGCTGAGTAAAAATATTTTATTCTCCCGCAATGTTTGTCAAAACCATAAGAAATGATAAGATATATATATATTATATAAACAGTGCTATTTATACAAAAATAAACTGAAATGAAACGGTGTAAACAACAATTGAAATTGATAAGTATTTACAAATTACAGTACGGTACAGTATAGTACAATGCTCGTAATGAGTGAAACCGGTCCTGACCTTTTAAATAAAGTGGAATAAAGTACAAAGGAATATTGTACTTTTATTAATATGATAATTTCGTTAGCTTAGCCAATGTCAAAATTTTCATGAGACAATATCTGTGTTAATGGACTGCAGAGTGATTTCGGTTTACCCTACAAGTGTACCAGCCTCATTGGCGTAAGTCAAATGAATATTTTAGCGAGGGCATCAAAGAAACGCGAGATAATGGCCGATTATTCGAATCTTACAGGAGAGGCGGTGCGTGTCGAGACTCGCAATCATTATCGAGAAAAAGAAATTGGTTTGAAAGTAATCGTAATAGCAATTGCTATTTGAACTCTGATAATATTCAATATTTTTTGGGGGGCGAATAAGCGCCGCGGTAAAATTTTACGGACTTATGAATCGATTACAAGTATTAAAAGGATGCGTTTGATCAGATATGAGGGGGTACTCTGTTAAAGTAATTGAAGATTTTATCTACGACGATAAACTTAGCGTTATCTGCTCGCATTAAATAACTAAGGGTTTATATATTTCTGTGATAGGAATGATAAAGGGATAATAAATTCGGATCTGTCTGTTGATAAGGATAAGATATATCATAAAGTGAATAGCTTGAATATTGTAATGGTGTCTTTAATTCTGTATTTTTAAATATGTGGACATTAAAATAAAACGACATTTTGGTTTTTAATTTCGATGAATTCAGCGGTAGCTTTGAGGAAGTTCATTTAAATGTAAAATAACTCAGATTATTCCACGTATTGTGCTACTAACTGTGACACGTTGTTCGCCTCTTTCAGAGGCATCCTCAGACAATCTTACTTTCACAAAGCTTGTTTAAGTACGAATGATTTGAATTTTAATATTCTCTACATGATATATTATAAAAATAAAAATGGGAAGCAAGAAAGCGAAGATAGAAAACAAACAAACAGTAATGATAATACAAATGACATTTACATTAAAAAATGACTAGCTAATGAGTTGCATCAATTTTAAAGGGTTAAATAAGAACCTATTCTAAAATTTAAGTTTCTGTCTCTCTTCCAATGCTAAAAAAATAAATAACTAGGCGTAGCGAGAGCGATTAATAAACCCCTAATCCTGTCGTACCCCCTGACCATTTTTAAACTTGCTTTTAAAAAAAGAGACGTTGAGCAATTGAGTAGCAGTTCTCATAGAAAGACTTATGTTTTTTTTTTTTAAATATTCGACATTACAGCTTACGCCAATGCGTCAAATATTTTGAAGTTGAAAGATCATACGAGATATACTCGATGAGAATTTTTGAAAGTCAC
Organism: Himalopsyche tibetana; assembly: GCA_030503985.1. Lineage (NCBI taxonomy): Eukaryota > Metazoa > Arthropoda > Insecta > Trichoptera > Rhyacophilidae > Himalopsyche > Himalopsyche tibetana. The sequence goes on along the minus strand of JAPJYX010000014.1, from coordinate 35,496,178 downwards.
ATGAGATTAACTCAAGGAGAATTGGCTTCACAATCATCCATGTCTAAGATCTCAAATTAAAATTGAAAAAAATCCTATTTGACATTGACCACCTGATCGGTAGAGCAAGCTCTAACCAACTAGACCACGGCGGGCGAAAAATGTTGAGATACCTCCATTAGTAGACCATATCCTTCACATTATAAGCTGATATGAATTATAAAAATATTTCCATCACCAGAAACTAACCATTAATAAGCAGTTTTACTATGCATACATAAAAGCAACAAAGAAAAAATATTGCCACTCAGTTTGAAAGTTATTGATGGGGATTTGAATTATTTTTACTATTGATTTGATATTATTGAGATTCAATCTTAATGCGGTGGTGAGTAATCGTATAAAAAATTACAATCAGGCTTTGAAATGACTTGTGATCATTGATATCGTTCATCATTAAAAAGTAGTTTTAAAAGTTCATAACATAGAAGTGCCTAATGATTTTAAAAAAGTGGTACTATCAGAAATCGTAAAACTTCAAGAAAAAAATCATTTTGATTTCTGGAAACATTTATAATTATTTTACGATAGTAAATGATAGCTTACTTTCATATTAAATACATAAAAAAGGTAAATTAGGGTAATTATTTTATTTGTTGAAAATTAGTAAACTATTTAATGTGCCCTACTGTGTCCCAAGACTTCTTAGTAAAATAATTTAATAATTTATGATCCCCTAAATCAATGTCAAACAAGTTGTTCTCAAATTTTAAATATACGCTAAAGTATGTATTTTTTTGTTGTTGACATATTTATGGTAGTTAGCCTCATTCAGCCTCTGCCCCTATATATAAAAAACCCCGAGTATCCATTAAATTTAAACATGTAATGATTTAAAGTTCAATCAAATAAAATAACTATTCAAACACGTTGCTTTTTGTTATGCGGGCTAAAATGGTAAAACACTCCTGACAGACAAAAAGTAAGCCCCTATTTAAATATGTTGTATGGCAAACATAAATATATTAAGCTTTAAAAGAAGTTTATTTAGCTTGTAGCATAGAATATTTAAAAGCTTTGTTAAAAGTTTTTGTAAAGCGTTAACAATAAAACATAAGAGTGAGAGAATATGACATTTATCCTTTTTATACGTTAATATTCATTAAAACTAGGGCCTCAAATCCCGGAATTCTGTCCAATTTTGTAATCCCGAAATCCTGATATTGTGATAGTACTAATCCCGGGATTGAGAACATTTGAGAAAGTTGCGCGAGAGCTAAAAAAATGTCCCAAATTTTGGTAAAACCATAACTTGCTGGGAAGAGCTAAAAAAAAGTTTCCTCATCTTTTAATCTGAAATCGACAAAAAATATTTTGAAAAATCCCAGTATTTTAAAATCGCCAATCCAAGTCGTCAATCCCGATTCCTGGGATCCAAAAAGAAGTCCGGGATTGTATTCTCTAATTAAAACGTATTTCTAGTTGCAGAAAATGCAACTGAAGTATGCAAACATTTTTTTTTATGAATTTTTCATTTATTATTTATTGAAAAAAAAACCTATTACTTGTTCATTTGATCAGCCCGAAGAATTTTACCGTACATCAACGTACTTAGGCATACTTGAAAGCCTTAAGTTTTCTGATATTGTATTTGATGCAATAAAAATAGTATTAAAGTGGTACTGAATTCTAACCGATTATATTATCACTTATTTGCTTTGTGTATATTATATAAAATAAATAATTCTAAGCAGCTGTTAAAAATAATGTCGAAATTCACTTTTATTTTGTAACAACCCTAAAAACGTAATCCTTTAAGCTTTTTGTATTACTGATTCTTAAATAAATTACACGAAATGCCACCAGTTTGGTAGTGACGCTAGTAGAAAAACCACTTGAGTACGTATTGTAGAGGGTAGTATATAGAGCCTTTGCGTTACGGTTCGTAAAAGAATCTTAGAAATCACTTACTCGAAGTACGCAATATCCCATGGGCAAACCACTTCGTTGTCACATTTTTTCGCTGCTTTGAAAATAATATACGAAGGTCCTTAGAAGCTCCAGCCGTAGAATTAACGTAAGTATTCGCAAGCTTTTTTGTTATTGAGGGAGCTTATACAGCATAAAAAATCACTGTTTTGTAAATTCCATTATCATATTACGATTGTTGAAATTATGGATAAACTTTTCAATGTCATATAGAATGACAATCTTTATTTGGTAATGTTTTTTTATTCCCTAGGGTGCATAACGTTGTTCTTACCACCACCCACAATGGCTTCACACTCTTCTTAGAGAGTGTATGCCATTACTTTTTTTTACCAATGATGTTCCGAAGAGAATTCATGAAGCTTTGGTTGATAAACTGCAGTTTGCAGAGCGTTAAATAAAATATAAAAACTTTTTCGATTTATTTCTATTAATTTTTCATATAACGCCGAGAACACTTTGAATGGTTTATAATTTTCCTGAAATGCAACCCAGTCGGCATGACTGAAGACGCAGACAAATCTGACTGATAGTCATACTGCCACATTTATATTTTGGATTATTTACTAACCGGCCAAGCTGGAAGGACCTTTGCAGCAAAATGAGCATGATCAGTTATAAATTGGCTGGTGCAGAAATTAAGAGTCAAAATTGTGTTTATTTACGTTCGCCCATTTACATTAGGGAAGAATTAAGAAGTTTGCTTGGCCGTGGAAGAAGTTAAGGTTTAATACTAATGAGTTAAAAAACCGTTTGATTATGTTTTATTAAATAATCTTTTCGATAACAATTTTTACGCCACTTAAATACTTTCAGTACTCGGTGAAATTTGCAAGCATCACGTGGTGACCATATGCACCACGTATAGAGCGGGTAAAATAAGAACAGTTTAGATTATATATACTTTCAAGGTTTTACTTATTATTTTAATAAAAACAATAATCCTTTGTACTTCATTCCACTTTATTTAATATGTCAGGACCGGTTTCGCTCATTGCGAGCATTGTCAACTGATAAGAAATATAATTTAACAATGCTATTTATACAAAATTGAAAAGTTATACACAACAGTTGGCATTTGAAAAGAAATTGCCAATTACATTAAAGTGATTCTAAAATAACACAAAATTAAAATGTTCAACACAACTAACATATAATTAAAAAGTCATCCCAGATTCATAAATTCAGAATGCGATTATTACAATATTTATTACAATATTGAAATGAAACTCTGTCAAGCATACGTAATAAAAAGCAAAATGTTATTTCAAATTACTCAGTAATAGGGTTCCATTATATTATTAAATCGTTATTCTCACTATATATAGTTACGTTTTCAATTTGTATGTGTTTATAGTAAAGTTTGACCCTTTTTTTATTTAACCCGCACACTTGCCTGACATTTCTTTCAGACATCAACTCGTTTCGCTTATTCAAAATTTTGCAAAATACTGAAACAGCAATGGACAGCTGTCAGACAGAAAAACGTGATTAAAATAAAAATTACTTTCAAAATAAATAAGTTTCATATTTTACCCACTGACACAACTTAGGGCTCGACTTGATTAATTAATTACGTTTTCTTTGACGTCAAAAATTAATTACAAGGAAACGGTTAAAATAATTATACTTTATTTTAATTCATAAAAAAGTTTTTAATTCATGCAACACACAATGGTAGAGAGGCTTTCAATAAATATATTTTAACAAACCACTTTCATATCTTCTCAGCCGGTAATAAATTATTTAAAGTATCTTTATTGAGATTGAAAAAACTTCTCTAAAATTAATATCATTCAATTTGCCACTGATGCTTCAAAAGTTATATGATATACAAATTGGTTGTCCCACCACTTCCCGTTGTGTAACCGGTATTACGGCTACATTTAGCTCAATAATAATCAATAAAAAAAACTAATTATGATATAGGGACTGTATTTTAGCCACGCACTATTGTGATTAGAAAAAGAAAATTTAGCTTGCTCAGTCATTTAGTTTAAGTGATATTAAGTATGCTGTTTATCTGTTTACTAAAAATCCGCAGCAGCGGTAGAGATTTATCGATTCCGCGTTAAATCTAAAGAAGGATTAAAAACATTCCATCCCCTATATGATGTTGGAGATTAAACGAAATACGTTGTCGATTTTTGTCGTACCAACTGAACATTACCAACGCGTCAAATGTTTTTTTATTGTAAATCACGTGAGATAACTTGATGAGATTTTTTTAGCTAATCAAATGCCACATTAAAATTAAGTGAATAGGCTTAATGATAGTTTCCTGTTTTTCCCCCGCTTTATCACTTTGTCAAAAAAATTGCGAATTTTAATTATGTTTGCAAATACTTGAAATTTATTAATCTTGGATGACTTTTTAACTGTATGTTAGATGTGTTAAACATTTTAATTTTGTGTTATTTTAGAATCACTTATAATGTAATTGGTAATTTCTTTTCATTGTCGATTGTTGTTTACACCTTTTCATTTAAATTTATTTTTGTATAAATAGCATTGTTAAATTATATCTCTTATCAGTTGACAATGCTCGCAGTGAGCGAAAACGGTACTGACTAATTAAATAAAGTGGAATAAATTAAAAAGAAATATTGTGTTTTTAATAATATAATGCCTTTCCGCCAAGTATTGACAGTGAAACTCTAAAAGTGATAACATTGTTTCCTGTTGATTGCTAGATAAAAATAGTTTTGTAATTGTATAAAATATATTTTTTTGTAATATGGCGTAGGAACCTTAAATTATAAATATCATTTGATTAACATGTGTTGATTTAATTAACATATTCATGATAGAAAAATAAATATTCAGTTAGTAACGATTTCGAACAATTTTGAAGATTAGACATTGTTGTTTTGACCTTATCACGCTACTTCCACGGCATCAAAATCCTTATTTGGGTTTATCTCGAAGCTATGTTTTTGTTGATACACTCCTGTATTTCTAAGGAGTCGAATACAAGTGTTATCCTAGTGATAGTTATGATATATATCACTTTGCAAGTTAAGACTTTTGGCCGAATTATATTGTAGTACATCAATATTTACTGAAGTGAAGTGTTAGAAACTAACAAACTAGGTCAAAGAAAAAACACTATAAAAACTTTTGTATATCTTATTATTGTATTTTAATATAAACAGTAGCGCTAAAGTTTTTGTATAGAAGATTTTATGAGATATAAAAGTTAAATAAAATGAATACTAATTAAGTAACACAAATTAAGACGCATTATTTTCCTACATATAAATATAACAATTAGCTACTATTAAAAAATGAACAATCTAGTGGATTGATCAGTAGCAATGAGTGAGGTTGATCGGGAGCCGGTAAATTTCTCGAATGCAATCGCTCGAATGCAATTCCTCAAATAACAAGTTCCTCGAATAACCAATTCCTCGAATTACAAATTGCTCGAATTTTTTTATAAAAGTTTTATAAAAGCTTAAACATTAATTACTCATTCTATAAAAAACATTTATGTAAGACGAGAAATAAAAACCATAAATCAAAAAAAAGTCATAATAATAAAAAAAATCGGTCACTCGGCCACACATCCAAATGTAAATAATAATAAAAATGTAAATAGTATTTTTTATCCTAACTTTTTTTGTTTTAAGATTTTTCACGACTTTTTCTACGAATTTCGTTTTTATCTCGTGCGACACTTGTTTAGAGAGTGAAATGTAAGCATAATTTTTGTAAGTATTTATTTTAATCGTGTTCGCTCCAAATGCGGATCATATGACCTCTTAATGAAGTTTATCCCTACAGAAGTGATTCTACGAGAACTGCTTGTTAGTTACTCATACTCTTTCTATATTTTTCCAGAACACATAGAAGACTAGGGCTAAGACAGAATAAACGGTTAGCTTATCACTATCGCTACGCCCAATTTTTAGTAAGAATGGGTGAGAGGGTTTCAAGAAATTACATATATGTGTGCTTTTAAACAGAAATCCATAAATAGTTCGAAAAATAATTGATTAAAAAGTGTGTGTATTAAGATTCAAGCCCGTGACCTCCGAAAACAAAACCAACGACCTTTTCCACTCGACCACTGCCAACTGAATAATAAAATAAAAAATATATTTTTATTATGACCTTTTTTTTTGATTTGTGGTTTTTATTTCCCGACTTACACAAATATTTTTTTAAAGAATGAGTAATTAATGTTTAAGCTTTTATAAAACTTTAATAAAAAATTTCGAGAAATTTGTAATTCGAGCATTTGACGTTCGAGGAATTGGTTATTCGAGGAACTTGTTATTCGAGTAATTTCCATTTGAGCAATTGCATTCGAGCAATTTACCGAGAACCAGGTTGATCAATGGTGCATCTTCTGGTCACTCTAACAGAGTCGTTGGAACATTGCCGTCAAAATAAATCTTCCCGGAAAAGTGCTTGTCAAAATCGCCCTGAGAAATCCGCTTTCAAATCAAATGGTTTTTTGGTTTGTCGAATTGTTTATAAATCGATTGCGTAAAGTCTAAATGTATATAAATTAAACGAACAACTGCAAGGATTAATGCCTTTGAAAAGTAATGTTTATAGTTTTGAATATTTAAGAATGTTAAGCACACAGCATTAATAATAATATTGGACTTGTATGTTATTTCCTAATAATTTTATTAATATAAACCATTTAACATTGGTTAAACCTCAAGGCATTAAATCATGATATTATTTTAACTTTGTTCTTTGAATAACAGAAATATTACATTATTAAACACATAAATTATATGATAGTAAACATAATAAAATGTAATAAAATGTGTATAGCTATTTGTTGACCCTTATCATTGGTGCTTTGTTACACAATAGGAGAAAATCCGAGGAAAAGCGTACAATAATTTAAAACTAATGGCAAGAACCTGTGTTTTTGATTACGTTTAATTATTTTCCCCTTTCAGGTAGGATTTCAAATTGTTAAATATTTAATTAAAAGTTTTGCCAACACAATATTATTCAAAGCTTCATTAAATTATTACGTTACTTCAAGTCATTCAAATAAAACGTTCCACAATTTTCTTAATAAAAGTGCTCAAGTATTTTTTTCAGTTGAATAAGTATTTACGTACTCACGTTACCGTATCATGTCAAAACAGCTTTTTTTTCGATAATCACAATGTATCAAAGTTGGTACACGTTCTATCAAAAAGATGCAAGCTACAAATGCCGAATTAGTATCTAAATTTAGCTTTTAAGTTTGAAAAAAATGACTTTTTAAAAAATTAAAACCAAGAAAAAGGCTGAAAAAAAGGTTTTTCATCGACAATTTTATTAATTAATATTAGATTATGTCAATTAAACACCAGTTTAGAAGTCTCCGTGCACTTCAAGGTTGTGTATGTTTCGTAATTTGCATATGGCCCAAAATCATCAAAACACTTTTTTGTGCCTCCTGTATAATTTGATATTTGTGTGTTACGTCATAATTACTTTCCACTGTCGATATTCTAAGCGCTCAATAAGCTAAGCGACTACGTTTAGTGAAAATAATGATGTCTTTTTTTCTACGTTTGCTACCTGATGCTGTGTCGACACTATCTTAGTGGTGTTTATCTAGATTCTAGAATAATTCAATGTACGATCACGATATCATTTTGTGAACCTACAAAGTTTTTTATTACCCAGTCATAGATTTAAAAATGGGTTCCGAATTATTCAATTGATCGCCTTTTGATAAATTATCTATGGTTTTACAATGAATATTTAAAAAAAAATATTTCCACTTCTATGTGAAGCATATGAAAATCTCAATTTAGAAACCTGCCTATAGACTATTTTTGATTTTTTTCAAATTTTGATACCAACGTGTTCTCTATTTCAATATCTTCAGTCTACACCAGGCGTGAAGAACTTACGGCCTTTTGGCTACTCTGGTGCGGCCTTCTGGCCAATTCTGTAATTCTGTATATTGATGTAAATTCGTAAATTCCTGACATATTCTGACCGTAAATTCCTGTTGCTACACAAAGATTCCCAAATCAATGTTTACTGCGGCCTTTTGTCGAATCAGAAAAACGAATGCGGTCTTTAGAGAAGAAAAGGTTCCCCACCCGTGGTCTACACAATCAATACATTTCCGATTTAAAAACCTCTTTAAATAAAAAAAACAACACATTTCAAAATATGCGTTTAGTCTCAACAACTACTCAAATTCAAAAAGCCCACAGCAGTTTTTTGCACTTAGCCAACAATTTTTGTGTTTGGAGTTGGGTAGGTTTTGAAACTAAGACGCTCATATTTTCTTAATAGATACAGTTTTTTTTTCTAATGTAACTGGTTGTTACTCGGTTGCTCAACGTCTTTTTTCTAAGAGAGTAAGAATAGAAAGAATATGGTTAGAGCAGAACTAGTGGTTGGCTAATCGCTCTGGCTTCACTCGTTATTTTAGGACTTTAAGGATGAGAGGGAATTTGTAGATATCACAAATATTCATGCCTTTGAACAGAAATCAAAAGATCAAAATTGCTGTTCGTACTGGGATTTGAACTCGTTAGATCCGCCACAAAAGCCAACGAAGTTTGACCGCTGTACTACAGACCTGACAATATTTAGGCAATAGATAACCTGCACATATCTAAATATTTTTTTTCATTCTGTTAATTATCGTATAAACGCCTTTTTCGTATTTTCATTCTATTTAGACATATTTACACGTCAATTTTTTTTCTACAACTACTGTCGAAAGACATATTCTAAATGTGTAGAATTTAATGGATAGCAGAACGGAAATTAAATTGGCGACGGCCGTTAGTTGATTCTGTCATTTTGTTTCAGCACGCGATTTTTGTTAATTAATATTACCGCCTGTTATTTCCATAGACTTAAAAAGTATATCAATGACCTAAAACTGTATTTTTCTGTCGTCATGACATTAGCCATTAACTAGGCATCATTCAAAATATTGTTAGCGGTTAGAGTACTTGGCTTCCGGGCTGGATCTCACGGGTTCGAGTCCCAGTACGAACAGAATTTTTTCGATCGATATATCGATTTCTGTTCGAAGGCATGGGTGTTTGTGATGTCTAAAAATTCCTTCCCATCTTTCCAATCCTTCAATAACTGGGCGTAGCGAGAGCTATCATTCTATCGCTATTACTCTTTTTAGATAAAAGAGAGATTGAGATACTTCCATTAAGAGACTATATGCACCACATTGGGAGCGAACTTTGATAAAAAGTAAAGAAATAAGTTTCAAGAATATACTGATTTACATTGTTTTTAGTTGGCACGAAATTTGGACAGTACACAAAAAAATCATTGAGAACTTTATATGCCTTTACAATGCTTACAAATAAAGCTCAACTTGGCGCTTGGAAGTTGAAATTTCAACGTTATTAAAAATGTGATGTGACGAATAAGCCTCGCTGCTGTCCATTGTATTGTACTAACACGCCATTGTACGCAGGAGAAGATTTATGTGGCCGAAAATTTGAATAATCGCCTTGATATAACTCGGTCACAAGGCCGCATAATTCCGCGCACATTACAGTGAAATAAAATGTTACTCCCGGTGACGTCACACATTACAAACACGTCAACGTGTAATGTTTATTCGCACACACACACCCTCGCGCACTCCAGCCCCTCGGGGCACGTTCAAAATGTGATGACGATGTGTTCACAATTTATTTCTGTGCCTAGGGTTGTACATGCTTCACTTCATGCGGGTCACTTTGAAATATTACGATTTTCAAGTTTGGGACCTAATTTTGATATGATGGAATAAATGTTATTTTTATACTTGCTGTGATACGCTCAATCTTTTGCTGAATTGCGTGAATGTTGTTTTGGAAAACAAAACCGGGCGATAACTGTAAAGCCTCCCAAAGAATACGGTCGTAACTAGCGGCTCGTAAGCGACCGACTTTTCGGGGCAATTATTGCCGACCATGCCTGATCATTCAATGCTTTCAACACTGTCTCAAAGTGGGCAAAACAGACTCAAACAGATACACGCATATCGAGCAGAGAGTATATTTATTTTTGCCGTGTTGTTTAATTTTCGATATCGATCGATATTACAAATATAATTATATTTTTGACAGCGTTGAAAGCTTAGAATGTTCAGGCATGGTCGGCAATAATGGCCCTGAAATGTTCGTTGCTTACGAACTGCTTTAGAATCGTAAATAACATGGTTTTCATACTCAATACCTAAAGTAAGTAATTGTTTTTCAATTTTCAGTGTATCTTCAATGAAATTAGTAATTTAATTAAACGTTTTACGAATACTGACTCTAAATTTCAAGATGTATTATTATTTCTTGAATTAATCTTCGGTTGCATTGTCCTTAAAAAATATGTTATTATTATTATGTCAATACTTTTACTTTACTTTTAGGGGTTAAACTGATAATATTCAGTAGAAAAGCATTATATGTACATTTTATATACTCTAAAGTCTACTGTCAATTCATAGTGAAGAAAGAATAAGATTAAAGTTTTCATTTCAGGCTTGTTCAGTTTGGTTTTTTCTATTTTTTGACTATGGTAAATTTGTTTTTTTTTGGCATATATATCAAAATATATTTATCATGAAATTGTTATAGTAACGCAAATTTTTGTTTTATTTTGAAGATAAAACAATATTAAATTAAATTTGATAACTAACTTTACTTTGTTACAAATCGCATAGTATACGAATAGACTAAAAAACAATTCGGATTATTAAATAATAAATTACAAAAAGGAAAGTTGGAGGGAGCTCTTTCGATTTCTACTGGACGCAATAGACGCATGATGCAAGCATTGGAGTACTAATCGAAAGAATAAACATCGTTATTGTGTCTGATGATGCTTTTAAAAGAGGCGAAACACTTTTTAGTACAACAAGTGAAGTCACAAAGTCATCAAATTTAATTTTACACTTAAAATGAACATAAGCAAAGTTATCACCTGATCCACCGAAAACATATAAATTTAATCATTCAACAATTTACAATGATTATTTCATACACAATGCCTGTTTATTAAAAATATAAACAAAAATTGGAAAGTAAATAAGAAATCGTAAGTAAAAAAGTAGTATCTAACATTTTTTTATTACGAAAAATGAGTTGAACAAAATTAATTAATCAAACAAAGAAATAACACCTTTTTGCGAAGAAAAGACAACAATCAAAGTGTAGATTTACAATATACACATATGTATGATATTTTGATAAATGGAAAGTAAATAGTGGTAAATTCTTTCTATCCCTATATAACATAGGTATATGTTCTCGCAATCTCGCTATATCCAATATTGGTCTAATTTAAGTAGAGTACTGTTTGTATGTATCTACACTTGGTTGAATTAATCTCTTAGTTGTCTTGTTTTTGTCACCAGCATGGCATGGCTGAAGTCAACCATGTATTTCGTAATGTTTACATCCTTTCAAGGTTCTTTCTCATAAAGAGCTGATATTAATACATACCAAAGTCTTACAAGTAATTCTCGCTACAGGAAAGATTTATTTTATATCAATATGAAGTATCTTTTCATTGTTTGAAAAATGATACACAGAAATCAAACTAGTTCACCTGTTATATGGCATCCAATTCACGCTCAAACGTATTACCCAGTTTCTAGGGTATTTTTTTAATAAACTAACCGGGTACCCGGTTCGGTTCTGGGTAATTTTTATCAATAATTATATACTGAGCCAGAGTTAAAATAAATAATATATTATATGTGTAATAAATACAAATTTATCAAAAACATATTTGATAACAGTAACAATAGTATGTAATAAAAAAAGTGATTTAATTTATTGATAAATAAAAAAATTTGTGTAAAAAGTTTTAAAAATTTACAAATTCTGATAACAACATTGTTTATAGATTAACTTGAGATTTTAACGAACCATTTTATTTGTTTTTTTTTTTAAATATATTCTATAGGGCAGGGATGGAGAACCTAGGGTATGCGTGCCCGAGGTGGCACCTTTGAAAATTTGGATTGCACACGAAGCATTTCTTTTCGATCGATGTCTGTTTGAAGGCATGGGTGTTTGTGATATCAAAAATTCCTTACCTCCTTTCTATTTCTTTAATAACAAAGAATAGTGATAGCGACAACTAAATCACTTGCCCTGTCCTAGCACTATCCTTTCTATCCGTACATTCATGGAAAATAGAGAGATTAGCCAATCTCTTAAAATATTTAATTTAAGATACCTTCATAAGAAGCCATATTCTCCACATTAAGAGCGATAATGGCTTAAAAACGTATATCTCAAAACTATTTCAATATCCATTAAGTACCGAAAAAAATGGCGGAGCGTTTTGAGAGCGATTAGGTAACCACTAGTGCTGTCCTGAAATATTCTTCTATCCCTACTAATCTCTTCGAAAAAGAGTAGTTGAGCGACTGAGTAACAAACAGTTCTCGTAGAAAATACTTATATTGAGATATCTCTATAAGGAGAATAAAAAAATGAAAATATGATATCATAATTAGGGCATCCAATCCCGGGATCCCGTTCAATTTTCTGATCCCGAAATTCCGGGATTGAGATGGCCGCCATTTCGGGATTTCGGGGTTGAGAAATTCCGTAAATTTACACGAAATCGGCAAATTCAAGATTTCAAATTCCTCGGTGAGCTAAAAAAAAAAAACGAGTTTCTGCGAGATTCCGGGAAAAAGTATAACAAATTGAGGATTTCAAATCCTCGGAGAAAATCTCAATCCCGGGGTCCCGGGATCCCGGGATTCAAAATAAATCAATCCCGAAATCCCGGGATTGGAAAAAGGCTCCGGGATTGGATACCCTTATCATAATGGCTTAAAATGTAACAATTCAGCGCATTTTTATAGGAGCTATAGAAAATGCAATTGATTAATGTCTGTGTGGTTGATAATTAGTTTGAGTGAACGCTATTCACATAAAATAATATTATTATATTTTACAGCACGCATACTTTTATTCAGCCAAAGATGTACCATTAGTTATATAAAATCATTATTTAACATTTATTTATGATAAATTAAAATAAGCACACAAGAAAATACCAGAACGACTCCCCCTCACCGTTAAGAATCACCCTCAAAAATAATAACATGATATACAACCTCAGGAGGCTTGTGAGAGTAAAGATATGTACTGGCCTGTCAAAACCAACAAAGCCTGGCCCGGGGACTCCAGGCCCTCATAAAAAACACGCTGACAGTTAAAACGAACGCAGACAAAAGGGGTCACGGCCCTGCGCTTGGTGACAGCTGCCACTGTAGCGTCATACATGTGAATTTAGTTCTTGTCGATTTGAAAAGATTTTTTATATATATCATCGATAATGTTGATGTTATGATCACTTAAGATGCCCTGCAATCTAAACACGTACATATGAAATATTTGTTTGCATATTTTTATTTAAATAAATACTGTTTGTATAAATAAAATGAAAATAAATAAACAATTATTTTCTGTGCTTTCTGTGTAAACTTATTTATTTATTCTAGAATAATTTTATGACAATTATAAAAATATAGGTATATATTATTTTAGTAGTTATTTTAATTTTAATTTAAAACTTCTTTCTACTAACAATTTATTAACAGTAGAGAATAATGTAATTTTAACTGTGTTTATTTTTCAAATTTTAATTACTAGCGTACAGTGGGTGTTGGTTTAGCGTGTACTGCAAATGCTTTTCTTTAAATGAATTTTATTCAATTATATAAAAATATCTTTAACTTATCATTATTGTAGTAAAATAAAGAATAAGAAATTATATTTAAATAAACCAAAACTCTAAAATATAAATAAAAAGTGACATGTTTGTAAGATATAATGTAATAAAAATCCGATACATGAGTATTCTGAAACAACATTCAATGAATTCGAGTCCAAGTGCACGTGTGTTCTGTTACTGTCATTGAGCTGATAACTATGGTTGAAGGTATTTTTTCATGTATCAGCTACGTTCGCTCTAAGATAGTTATTTTTATTAGAACTGGTTGTTACTCAGTCACACAATCTCTCCTTTTCAACGAGAGTAGAAATAGAAGGTTGAAGTCACGAAAAATCTTTCGATCGGTTGATCACTTCACTTAATTTTCAGGAACAGGTAGATGCGACGGAATAAAAGAAAAACAAGCATGTTTATATATATATATATAAAAGAACTGATATTAAACGACATTTTTCAAAATTTGTGACAAATCAGTTTTTGAATATTTGCTCCTCATTAAAGTGACGAAGAATCAATGTTTGAACGAGGACACCATACGAAGAACACTTAAAATAAACACTTCATAAATTTATGTAATCGTTCATTCACATATAATTTTTGAACTAAGAATTCTTGGTCGAAACACTACATTAAGAATATATTTCGACAAACAAATCGTTGTTGTAATAATTTCACATTTACACTTTAACTGGACAGTTTCCCTTCATTTAAAATAACGCAAATAAATTTTGTTTGAGTTTATCGGATTAATTATCTTCTTTTTCATATTATGAATGCCGCTTCATTTAACAGACTTTAAACATCAATGTGATAGCGTTTCTTTTGCGTACTGAATCTTTATATGTACCAACGAAATGTTTTTTCTACGCACGGTGCTGAATACTGGAATACCAACTGCATTAAATGAACCGGTCGCAAATCCTTCCAACACCAGTATGAAAATGCTTCATTTCTAAAATAAAATCAATGAAAATGCAGCCTGCAGCAATCTGGCGCGTATTAGGGAACACACAAGCATAGAGAACAGATGTGAATTCGTATTTTTCATTCGGCGTCGCTTTTCAATTGAACGATTGAGCCCCCAGTGAATGGGGATGGAAAGATCCTACAGTCCCTTGTTGATTCCTATTCTTGCACCGGATGTCGTAATTTTTCGAGCAATCATGCATTCTGACAACGGCTTTACAGCTTTGCGAGTCATAAAATTTACGACTATTCTTGCCGTTTTTAATCAAACATACCGTCTTTACAACTAGCTTTAAAACTGATTAGGTTTTTGTATCAAATAACACAGGTACTAATTGGCGTGTATTATGTATAATATTATTATTAAACTGCATTGAAAATAAGTTCGCAGTGTCTTAGAAAGGTACAACAGATAAAATATCGTAAGTTTTGAATGAATTTTAGACGATCTTTACACACACACAGATACTCTTTCGATTTTCTTTTATTATTTACGTCAAGAATATTTATGACAGGCATCTTGGCATCTGGCTATAAGTAAGAACATAGTTAAATCAAGATAAAAATTAAAAAATTAAAAAAAAACATTCAAAAGCTATATCATATTTTCATTTGAACGAAATGCAATTGAAATTTTTCTTCATAATTAATACAATGAAGACATATGTAGGTAATGTATTGAGCAAACATCCAAAACGTGCAAAATATATTTGTTTACATGTTTCGATAATTGATTATCATAAATAAATAACCAATTTAACATTACGACATTTCTAATGATACGTGTTCACAAATAAAGAAAATAGTTAAAAAGTGGCCAATAATTGTATGTTTTGCCCTACACAGCTTAAGAGTGTTAATATTTAAAATTCACTGAAGCTGAAAGCGTTAAAAGTTTATTAATATTAAATTATTGTCCAATTGTCTCAGAATGAAGGATTTATCTGGTTACGGAGTAAGCAGTTTCTGCTTCGTGAGCACTTTTTCAACTAAATGTGACATCGTTGCTGTCAGATAAGTACGACTCAATTTTTCATGCTCACTGAATTTATCGGAGAAGTGCATTTTCGTTTTCAACTGAAACGAGTTACTGAAAAAAGTTATATCTATCAATCTGACAGTCTCATAATTTCATTCAGTTCTTACATACAACTTTACAGAATGAAAATGTATTTGTGATTAATGTGGATTTTCTGTGTGGTAAATGAATTTACTTACATACTTTCACCCACTCATAGTAATACCTTCACCCAATCATATTGATTAAAAACTGTAATTTTCACTAGAGAGGAGTAATATAAATATCGTACAATTCAACGTTTTTTTTTGTGACTTTTGACACAACAGTAGCCCATCATACTAAAAAAAAGTCGGTTAATATGGTGCCAAAAGAGTACCTTAGTGAGTTAGCAGGTCATAGCCTGGTAAGGTAAATTTTAAAATTATTATTTATTCAAGTTAACATTTAAAATCTTTTACATGAAATGTCGTTTTAATTTTTTTTCTCACTAAGTTGATTTTAAGTGATATTAATAAAACTCTCATTTGAGTTTATCTCAAGTGGTTAATCTTACCTGGTACATTGTACTTACAATTTTGAATAATTCTGAATTACGATTGAGGTTATTTTAACAAAGGTTAAAGTATCCATTCATATCCCACTGTAAACAATTTCACTAAACTTCTCTAGTTAATTTGAATCGTTCAAACTATGTACATTCTCACTGATTTTGTCACTAACGACCCGGGTTTTGCCTTTCGGCATCTTCAGGCGTTCAAGTGCACGGATGAATTTGAACTGACGCTTAGTAAATTAATGTTTCGTGTTTAGAAATATTTCGTTAAGAAATAAATGTATCATTGAGTTTAAAGCCATTGCTGGGGATAAGGATAAGCTTATGGGAATGCCCACAGATTTGAGTAGTGAGTAATTTCAAGAATTTTATTTATTTGTTTGTCGGCAAAGGTTTTATGATTATATTTATATAGGGTATAGAAGTGGAGATCCCGGTAGGTTTAATATTTCATTTAAAATCGGAAAGCTATGCAATTGTGCTCTATTTATTTCCACTTGGACGCCTGAAGATGCCGAATGGCTAATCCCGGGTCGTTAGTGACAAAATCTGTGAGAATGTACATAGTTTGAACGATTCAAATTTAATATTGAAATTTTACCAAGCACCTTCAGTTGAAATCTTAAATTCTCTAGTTAACATAACCAATCGGTCCAATATAAGATTGAACCGATTCATTTAGTTTCTTACAGCATTGGATCTTAGACTATCCCGTAGCGTATATTTAACATTCTTCTTATTCACACGCAATAAGTTTTTTTTAAATTATAAATTTATCGTTAGTATTTAAATGAATAGTTTGACAAATTGTATCCGCAAATATAATACATACAGCTGGAAATAATTCTGAAGCAAAATTGTAGACTGCAAAACTGCAGGTGGTTTATATTATTTCACACGAACAAGTATTTACCATCGTTTGAAGAAAAAGCACTATCTGAGTTGTCTTTAGATTTTAAGCTTTAGTTGAATGTTATTATTACAATGTGATTTCAAATGATTAAGTGCTTTTAAATGGTTTTTCCATTTACGAAAGCAAGGTTTACATATAATGATAAATTGTAACATAAAAGTGCGTGTAAAATTTTAACGTCAAAGTAGTTACTTACACTATTATATAATTTAAAACCAAATCGGAAGCTAGAATATGGCTCGGGCAAGCTTCGTAACCCGAAGTATTCAAACACAGCTACATACAATTAAAAATTAATCAATGAAACAACAAAGTATTACAATGATAGACAAGGCCGACAATTTAAGGGAAGCATTAGTAAGCTGTCATTATAAAGGCATATTTTACAGGTGATATTTTTTCAAATAAAATTGTCAAAGCTCTTAGCAAAGAGGTCTGAAAAAAAAATATATATTTTATAAATTATCTACCATAATTCAAATACGCAGCTTTATTTTCCGTCAGAGTTTACTGAGAATATTCCACAAAACAATCCTCTTTGTTATATCATTTTCCACAATTTCCATATTTCTTCCATTCCAATAAATCGAATGACATCTCTCGCGAAGAAAATAAATATTGAAGAATTTTTCTTCACAGTTAGACGAATCTTACTGCAGCGACTAAAACAGCGATGCTCATTTGAAGGGGAGCCTTATTTTCATTATTGGTAAGCGTATATATTCAATATTTATTTTTAAATTATAATAATTGGCAATATTGATTTTTAAGCAAGAATAAACATCTTTTAATTACGCAGTTTAGTTAAATTAAGTATTTACTAGGGTATCTAATCCCGGAGCCTTTTTCCAATCCCGGGATTTCGGGATTGATTTATTTTGAATCTTTGGTTGATTGATTGCTTCCGGGATTGAGATTTTCTCACCGAGGAAATTGAAATCCTCAATTCGCTTTACGCAATACTTTTTCCCAGAATCTCACAGAATCTCGTTTTTTTTTTTTTTAGCTCACCGAGGAATTTGAAATCTCCGATTTGGTATCGAGATTTCGGGATCAGAAAATTGAACGGGATCCCGGGATTGGATGTCTTAGTATTTACTTGTAACTTAACTGTCATAATAATAAATAAATAATGTATTTTTCAAGATCATAAAAAAAATGTCTTATGTTTTTTATTAATATTTTGCTTTAAACTATAGAGTAATATATTAACTGATTTGGCATTTACTTGGTAGAACTCCATTATCAGAGAGTAAAAATATCAAAGTATTTCAGTTCTACAGTTTTTAATAATTTTTATGCGTTGATAGATATTTCGGCTTTCGCCATCGTCAAAACTATTCTGTTCTGTCTGTCTAAAAAATTATTAAAAACTGTAAAACTAAAATAATTCGATATTTTTACTCTCCTATAGAGTAATAGTTTTACACAGAAATGGTTCATTCATCAAAAACACTGTTTTTTATTACTTATAACTTTGTTATAATAATCAATTTCACTGTAGATTTCTCTTGATTATATAACAGAAGATACAACATATAAAATATTCGCTCAGTAAACATGTCTAATAAACTTGAGACATCCAATGTTTGGAAACACCGGAATACAATATGAGTTATTTTGTAACTGCACACAGAGAGATAAAGAAGACACAACCGAGTCCGCGTAAGAGGCTTATGGTTTGATTCCCGCCAAACCGAAGGCGTTATTGGAGAGCAAAGAAGAGAATCCAATATTTCCACAGACTATTCTGCGACGCAAAAGTATACATTTAAAGACATTTTAAATGATTGGATAAACTAACAACGTGCCCTTTGTTGATATTCACTTGAAAGCAACTAAGTAACTCGAGTATTTTGATCCAACAATCTTATGAAATATTAATCCATTCAAACTTGTGACAAATAAACCAGGAAAAATAAAGTTCCTCTCTTCTCTATACTATTTATAAAATTATTTCTATGAAAATATATGTATTTCTTTCAACTTCCTTACAAAAGTTGCTTATATTCTTTTTTGTCGATTTAACAGATTATCGCAGATCTTTATTTGTCGTTGTTTTTCTCATGATGATAATCTTTACTAAATTGTTGTGCTAGCAATTCATACAATCGAAGAAAATATCCAATGCAAGAATGAAGATTTTGTGTATTTTGTTGAGCAGAAAATATTAAGATGACTTTTCCGACTACTTGTAAACCATGAAAGAGTTTTTATTTCGTTTTGTCTTAGATTTGGCTATTTAAAATAGGAAAATATTGTACGGATTTTTTGAAGTGCATATTGGACATTTTTATTTAACGACCAAATATATTTAGACCAAAAAATATTACTTGCAATACTTATCATCTTTTTCCAAGCACCGAGTTCAAAATTAAAGTAAAATAATGTAGCCTCCGACAGTAATTAACTTTCTGTACTATAACCCATGAGACAAGTTAAGCTATTGAATTAAATATGAATTCGTTATTAATAAATACTTAAATTTGACTTCATGATTAATTGCTTTGAAATCAAGAGAACATTTTATTAGACTCTATCTTTTATTTTTTTCAAATAACGAACTAAAAGAGATGTAACAGGTGACTAATTTTTATAATTTTATTTAAAAGAATACCTTAATATTAAGTGTCCAATAAGAATGTGAAATATTTCCACTTACGGCATGTAGTAAGTTTAAATGGTATATTATGAAAATGTATTTTTAAAGAAATTTTTCCCTTTTTCTGACATCACTCGGTAAATAATATATTTACAATACATTTTTGTCAAAGGGAAAGTCTAGGCTATATTGTCAACAGTCAAAAATAAAATGGCCTTAAATTTAATCGATACAACTCTTAAACAGGCATTTAAGATAAAAGTTTACTTTTAGTATTCGATTATAAAAATTTATTTCATTTGAACTTTTAAGCGGTTAATAATTAACCGAATGAATTTTAATATTATGTATTTGTTATGTACAAACAACATCTACCTCTATGCTATATTAATTCTCTGTGACATACTTGTTGCAATAAACCTTTCAACGGAATAAACCGATATCCAATTCCTTCTCTTCAGTTACAATCGAGAGTTCAAATCGAAACGTCTAACTGCTTTGTAGAAACTCCTCAATACTCACATCGATATTATTTTGGTTTAATAAGATTAAGTGATTTATTATAAAGTGTATAAATTCTTATTATGGAAAAATGTTGAAAACACATTTAAATAATAAAGTGGTTTATTAAAAATATATCCATAACTGGACTTTACACCATATATGCGTACCCTGGAGATGCCGAAAAGCAAATTCGGGTGTTAGTGAAACAACTTAACACGTTAGTGGGGTTGGAGTTTTTTTACTCTTACTGAACGTAAAGGAAAGGGGGGATAAAATTCGTACACAGATAGTACTAATTACAAATCAATCACAGTTTTTAGTGGAACGAGAACAAGAATATGATATGGGCCCATTAGAGGTGAAATGAGCCAAGTTGTATTTTAGAAAAAAAAAAGTTAGATGCGTGGTAAAATCCTGCATATCTTGAAGTATCGTAAAAGTGAAGTAACCTCAGTTAAATAAAAATAAAAAAATATGCAATCAACCAAAACACCAAGTAAAGACGTTATGGTACAATTGTCAAGAAAAAAGTTTTACCAATTTACTAGTTGGCTCACGGCACCTCTCAAGAGCTCACATATTCATGAATGATTATGTATTTTATCTGAAAAAATATTTTTTCTCTTCCTGTATTCATGTATTCATCTATTGTTTATGGAAAACCTTTTATGTCAAGAGTAAACTGTGTGGTTTTTTGAATGACGTAACTAATATAAAACAATTAAAATACTTTATTTTTTCAGTTGTAAAAATGTGTTGATTTATTTTTAATATGCTATTCCAATTATGTTTTACTATTTTGTCTTTTAATAAAAATAATAAAACATTTTTAGTACTTTTTACACATAAAATTTATAAGATCAGGATCGGTTTCGCTCATGATGAGCATTGTCAACTGATAAGAAAAACAATAAGACAGTGATGTATGAATGAATACAGAAACGTCTTTACTATGAAAAAATAATTCAAGATTACATTAATGTTTGACTCGCTGCTACTGCGAACTGAATAGAATTTGTCAACAAATTATCACAACGAATATTAATTAATTGATTGACTTGGGATTTACTTGCTAGAAATCCATTATAATACTTACTGTTATCACAATACCACAGTGGACTACGTTGATTTCATTAATATAATACAAAAATATATTCAAATAAATTCCGCCTGTGTGGTTCAGTGGTCAACGACGTTGGCTTCGGTTACGGAAGTCACGGGTTCGAGACCCAGTACGGACAGTTTTATAAATTGATTTTTCAATCGATTTATGAATTTATGTTCGAAGGCATGGATGTATGTGATGTCTTGAAAGCCCCCCTCCCACCCATCCTATCCTATGAACGGGGCGTATCAATAGCGATTGGCTAACTTTTTGTCCTGTCCTAGCCATATCATTATATTCCTACTCTCTTTGGAAAAAGAGAGGTTGAGCAACTGAGTAACAAAAACACTTCTGTTGTGATAAACTACATTAGGAGTCTATTTGCTCCATATTGGTAGTGGACATGGTAAAAAAAAATTCAAATATTTAAAGCGTATTAAATGTACTGTTTTCGATTCACTGTCTAAAAATAAATCAGTACCGAATTGGTACAACCAATCGGATAAATAAACAAATGTTTATCGGATTAACGGATGTTATTTTGTTTAACAAATACCAAGAAAATGAGCCCATAAATAAATTATTCTTACGAACACCCCCTCATTGGGGTGAGTAGTCACATTCGGCATCCAGCAACGTCTTCCGGGATTAGGATCGCAGAATGACATGGAAGATATATACAGAGAGAGGGAATTATTATTGAGAATGGGTCGGTTGTTCTACGGCCAGGTCTTACTGGGGGATTACAAAGGGCTGAGATAAGACTTAGGGGTGCATGCGAAGATTCAGTGATGCAGAAAAGCATGACTTTGGCTAAGATGATTATTCTATTTAGCGGAGCAAGCACTGGAAGTTATGTGGCTTGGCAAAAGCTAGCCACATTTTGATGTAAAAAGTTACGATTTATTGACAAATGTTAAATAAATGAAAACACTCTTTTGTACTAATCCCAGATTTATTTAATATGATCAAGACCGGTTTCGTTCATTATGGGAATTCTGAATCCATAAGAATACAATTGTTTATAAAAATATGAAAAAATCCATATAAATATATACGAAATATGAATAAGTGACACTAAATTGACAACAAACAAAAATATTTAATGCCTCTCAACAAATATATGATACTAACATGCAATCCTTTGTTAAGAGATATTTAACATTAATTTTCACTTTTAGGGTATTTACTGTCAATACATGGTGGAAAGGCATTATATTAGGAAAAGACAATATTCCTTTCTACTTTATTTCCACTTTATTTATAAAGGTCAGGACCGGTTTCATATAGCACTGTTTAATTATAGTTCTTATAAGTTGAAAATGCTCGCCATGAGCGAAACCGGCCTTGAGCTTTATAAATAAAATGAAAATAAAGTACAAAAAAATATTTTCTTTTCTTAAACATTTAATTATAGTCAATTTAGTCACTAATTCACTATTTCATATTTTGTCTGTTTATTTTTAATAATATTTCATATTTGAATCGTCTGATATCAAAAACAGAACTATTCCATACATCATGTATGGAACAGTTCTGCTTTTGATACCAGACGACTCATTTCTCATACCAATTGTGTGTTACATTCTTAATAGTTTTACTTGAATCAGTATAAATAGCACTGTATTAATGTTTATGAAATAAATGTAGAACAAGTACAAAAGAGTGGTTATTTTTTATATAATGCCTTTCAACCAACTATTGACAGTGAAAAGCTTTAAAATGACATTATTTTATCAACTTTACATATATTTAAAAATAAAACAATCATTTGTAGTAACCAAATTCGTTCGCTGAATTTTAGTTGACATAGTTCATGTTGAGTGAAAATTGTCCTGATTCTAATTAATAATATAACTAAGCGTTAATTAACCGTTTTATCTTTTAAATATATATAATATTTTATGTTATTACTTAAACAATTCTCTTGATCTCTTAAAAATGCATAAAAACAAAAAAGGCGTTCAATTGCAACTGATAGTAGATACAACGTAAAGCACTTTAATAATTAGGAGATTTGGGGGATAGTTGTGTCTCAATTATAATTTCTTTTACTCAGCCAAAAACGAGTAAATACATGAAGGCTCGTATTTAACCGGTCTGAATTTTAATACAGTTTCGTTCATAATTTTTATCATGTTGGTCTGAATTTATATTACATTGGTCAGAATTTATATTAAATGGTCATAATATATCGGTCAGCGTACAGAGGGCCGAATAAATAATTAATGATCAGAATTTACATACAATAGTCATAATTTAAATGAAATTAAAAAAAAACCTAACCTAACCTAAATTGTTATAAAATCTAAAAAATGGTTTAAACTCTGACCATTTATTTTGTTCCCATACATTAAGTTTCTTTGATTATTATACGATAACTGTAGTAAGTATAATATTGTTTAAACATTTCAATGAATGCCTACGTAATATAAGTAATACTATGAAAGTTATATTTATATTTAATAATGTAATATGTCCAAACAACTTGTTCATAATAGCTTAATGCAGCGCTAGCTGCCTTCGTGTACTTCATATTATATTCGCATAAAGCTCTCCATCTAGAGTACGTATTGAATATTAATGTAACATACAGCCTACGAGCTTGTATTCTGTATTAATATCAGATAGCCAAGCGATCTTGCGACCCGAATTTGGCCTGTTAGTCGTCTGGACGTTAATTAAGTTTTGACTGTGTCCATTACAGGTTGTTATAGGTAATGTCATTTGATTTTGTGCAGCTAGCTTTAAACGGGCTTTGCATGTAAAGTTGCATATAAGTATCTTAGTGGTATACGTACGTCATTTGGTAACTTCTATACAGTATCATATAAACAGTTTTTGAATCTATGCTAATATTATTTGTGCAAAATAATAGTTATTTTCATAATCATAAATAAAAAAATATACGACGACAGTAATTGAATATAACAAAAAGGTCACTATTGTTAAATTTATTTCCTTTGGGACCTAACCCTTTTCATACAAGTAATTAATTTGTATTAAGTATTATTACATTGTGTTTGTATTTACCTCTTCTCTGTGACCAGTAGAAAGGAAAAAAACTCCAACCTGTATTTTGTAATTTGTGAGATAAAAATAGAATTATTTTTTAATTTATACGTAAAACTTACGATAGTTTGTCTTGATATACTTCTTAAAAAGGCAAAACATGTGTCACAATTTTTTACACGATCTGTGTAGCAAAAGAGTTATCAAATTCAATTGAATGTTAACAATGAACTTTGCACGGTAAAGTTAACTATTTTTTATTTCAAAAACAGCACTAATCGTACTCACATAATCAGAGTTTTTAATTGATAAACAACCAATAATTAAACAATGATAGCTTATCTTTTTCAAAGCCATATTATGAAACAAAAAATAACAATCATCTCGAAGACTCGATGAATTATCGGTAAACAAGTTAAGTCAAATTATTAAAAGATTTTTTTTAATTTTGTCACTATGGGAATCATGTTCATGATGACTATACTTAAATCAATATTTTAAAAGCAAAATTAAGAAAAGATGTTATTCAAAACTATCAGTACCACCAGGAAAAAGTAAGCACTATAAAGACAACATAAAATAACCATAATATCAAAAATATTAGACTGTTTTACAAAATCGATAAACTGTAATAAAACCGATTATCAATAAATGATAGCACAGTTATTAACAATGAAGTCTCATGACATATATGTTATATAAAAGAAAAATAATATGAATAGGTAAATTAAAAATCTTAGTACAACATTATAATATATTGTGTATTTTTCATATTATTAATATTACATAAACCAAAAGGAATATTTTTTTATTTCATTTTGCAGCTTACAAATGCATAAAGATGTCAGGCTGCTTTGTTGTAGCCGCAATTCAACAAGCCACGAGGTACATCCATCAAGTGACCGAGTCACATGTCAGTCTACGCTCCACGCCTCTACGGCTCTACGACCCGACGACTTTGCGCCATTAAAGGCAGCCGTGTTAGTGGAACAAATTGGTTTTGTTTCCGAGACGGCAAGTGCCGAAGCTTTTCTGTCGATTCAGCAAAATCTCGCCAGCGAACAAAGCTCTCGAACGGGTTTCAATTAAAAGCACTTCATTGTTTAATCAGAGTAGACGTTTTTTTAAGCTTATTTTCAGTTTTTTAAATACTACCGTAGTATTGGCTTTGAATATGCAGATTGGATATTTAATGACCGATGAAAAAACAATGATTGTGAAATCGTGTGCTTTTAATTACTGTAGACATTCGAAAAGAGTTTATTACTCTTTGGATAGCACAAATACAGTAAATTCGTTTTAATATGGATGAGTTTTTATTTGAATACTTCTAAGCTATTATATCGACTGTGGAAAGGTAAAACGACATAACCCACATATAAAGCTCTCTGTGGTCTAGTTATTAAGAGCTTGTTCTTACAACCAAGCGGGTCTGGGCTCGATTCCCTGTGAGGTCAATTAGAAACATACATTTTTCAATTTAAATTTGAGACATGGGTGTTTGTGATGTCAATTTACCTCGAGTTGATCTCGAGTGACTAACAATAAATTCGCATCAAGTTTTTTTTGGAAGATCTTTCAACGACGCATTGACGCATTGGAATTAGCTCTAATGCCAATTTTTTTTTTAAAATAACAAATTTTACAGTAGGCACAAAAAACGTGTTATGATGATTTTGGACTATAGGCAAATTATGAAATACACAACCTTGATATGCATGGAGACTTGTAAACTGGTATTTAATTGACTTAATCTAATATTAATTTAATACATTGTTGAGGAATAACTCTTTTTTCCTGGTTGCAATTTTCACATGCCCTTCTTTATTCAAACTTAGATGTTAAATTTAGATACTAATTCAGGATTTAAAGCTTACATATTTTTGATAAAATATGTATCAAGTTGTATACATTGCGATTATAGATAAAAAGCTGTATTGAAAAAACTGTGAGTTTCGTCTTTTTTCCTTTCCACAGACGATATTTTTAACATTGGATATTCTTATGATAGTGAAAATGATTCAATACTGTTTAATAAAACAACTTCATAATTGAAGTGGATGTAAGAAAACGCTTCACGTGTATTTAACTAAAATAGTAACATGATCATGCAGCCTGGACTAAACCTATCCTCTGCCGTATGTCGGAACTCTATGGCTATGGAAGAAATATAAATATTCACATGATGCCAAGAAGAAAGTCTTTTGTCGACTGATAAGAAATCGTAAATTCATATTTATTATAATTTAGTCACAATAAACGTATTAAAAATGCAACACAGTTGAAAATGAAGTATGCTTTTTTAGAATTATTACAGCTCAGTAGGCAAAGTAAAGTACTGTAAATATTTAAGATTTCGACTGAAGGTGCTTGGTGGAATATCAATATAAAATTTGAACGATTCAAATTTTTTTACTGTTAATATTGTTTTGTATTTCAAATAAACGTAATAAAAATACAATATTTTTAGCTGCTTAAAATTCCAAAACAAGGGTACTAAAATGTGTTTGCTTTGTATTACATAAAAACAAACACGCTTTAATTAACAGAAATTTAGATTAAAAATATCGATAAATACTAACCATTTTTGCCTTAAAGGTTATACAAGTTTATTTATTAATTCTAATTAGAACATGAGCTTTTTATTTTATAATAAAGTTATCAGTCTCTTTGAAATATTTTTTTATGTGAAAGTGATCTCACTTATAATATAAATAAACGACATCGAAAGATATCATCATCAACGGTTAAAGAGACTTTTAATTTAATTTCAATAAACAATGGTTTTGTCTAGCTTTTACCTTACTCAGCTGCATTCGATCTTTGATATATAATATTACAGACGTGACTGTTCTCGTTTGATTCAACAACTTTGACAAAGGTATCCCCGAAATTGATACTGTTCAATCAGTGCTGGAGTCAACAGGATTGTTGAAACTGAACGGATCTGTGGAACATTCCGCAGTCGATTGGTCAAAGGATTGGAAACATTAGAGAATTGCAGAGGTAATCACTTTGAAACGTGACCATTGATCGACTTGAACAATAAATTAATTCCAGCATACCTTGTGTGCGTTTTACAACTGTCGATTTAACTAAAAAAACTATGATACTATTTTAGTGAGAAGATAAGTTTTAATAAAAAATAAACAATTGATCACGAATTCTTTTTAGTATTAAAATGCATCTTTTGGGACAATAATGAGCAGGTAAATCTGTCAATTTTATAAATTGATTTTTCAATCGATTTATGAATTTCTGTTCAAAGGTATGGATGTATGTGATGTCTTGAATTCTTCCCTCTCACCCATCCTATCCTATGAACAGGGGGTATCGAGAGCGATAAGCTTACCACTAATCCTATCCTAGCCCTATCCTTCTATCTCTACTCTCTTTGGAAAAAAAGAGGTTGAGCAACTGAGTAACAAGCAGTTCTCGTAGAAACACTTCTGTTGAGATAAACTCAATTAGGAGTCCATATGCTACACATTGGGAGCGGACTTGGTAAAAAAAAAAATTCAAATTCCCCACTTTTGTATCCTATATGTAAGTAAATATAATTCAATTTAATAAAACAATCATGAATTTACCAGCAAACAAAATAAATAGAATTCTTGAAATTACTCACCATTCACATCTGTAGACATTCCCATGTAATAATATTTTAAAGATATTCATATTAATTTAAAAAACCTACAAAGACTATTTACAAAATATCTCTTTCCCTAAGCTAATTGAACATTATTAAAATCAAGTAGTTTATCCATTTCGCCATCAATAGCTTTAAATTTAGTCATACATTTATTTCTTATATAAACACGATACATGTATTTACTAAACGTTAGTTTAAGTTGAAACCTGGGTTGCTAGTGACAAAACTTGAGTGAATGTACATAATTTGAACGATTGAAATTAGAAAAAAAAATATTTAAATAATATTAAATAGTTAAATAGTATATTTACACAAGAGTCCAATTGATAAGTATTCATTGAAATCAATAGGCGTTATATAATTTATATAATTTCTTAATAAAAAACTCATGCTATTATATGTATTATAGTTAAACGTTTATTTTATTATTATTAAATTGAATGTTTCTAAGAATAAATATTTCACTATTTGAAATACTGTAATTGTTGTAATATAATTGATATGAATCAATACATTGATGGGCCCTAAACGTAAACCGACTTACGTTGATATATCTATAAGATTTTTTTTATTTCGCATACAAGTTTGTTACGTCAATAGATAATCGCAGTTGAGGGTCGACGGGGGGCATGTCGGGGAATGAATTCAACTGCGGGTCAACTTGAAAACTTTTTCAGATTTTTAGCGAACTTCATTCCACTATTCAGGCATTATATGACTGAAGCATGGAATTAGAGATGTGTGTTTAATTTGTAAGCCAACCTTTGGTATGTGCGGTATAAAACAAGAAGCAGAAGATGAACGAAAGTAAAATATGCTTTATAACATCTAGTCTTATAACAGCTAGTCTTTTTATAACTGGAAATCGATTAATGACGCTACTAATAAAATACAATTACATTCAATTAAAAATACAAAACATGTCAAATTATCTTAGATGGGAAACCAATAAATTACGCGAAATGCGAATATAATATAAGCATGAAAGAGTCAACACAACATGTCAAATGGAACTTCTTAGAACAAACCAAAGAGAAAATTTGAAATATTGCTGATGAATTTTCGTAATTCACTTTAAGCCCGTTTGCTATGATTAAAACCTGACCATTCCTGTAAAATTTATGAATTGTCGCTTAAGTTGTTACGGCAATTACGATTCGATATGTTCATATTTTTTTTGGCTTTTTGAGGTGTATACCATGCTAAAATATGTCATTTTTGTATCGCTGATAACTAAAGATATCAATTTATTCACACAGTAAGTTTTACTCAATTTTATGTAAATAATCACGTATCGATTAATATGTTTCTTATAATGATAAAAATGCTCGCAATGAGGAAAACAGCTGTTAATGTTTATAAGAAAATTTAGAATCATTAGAAAAAAGTGTATTATTTTTTAAAAATAATGCTTTTCCACAAAGAATTGACAATGACAAGTGATATTTCTTAAAAATTGTCTGTAAAAAAATATGCGTGGAGGAGGCTTAACCAGTGTACAATTTTGGATTATGGGATGACTAAGCACTCGGCATAATTATATTGTGGGATGGCAGAAGGCAGAGGGGGGGGGGGGGGTAGATTACAAGAAATAAAAAAAGATGTCGCCGTTTGATTTACCTTTGAACATATTTAAACGCTTTGTATCCATATAACGACGAAAAGATTTATGATAAATTCTATTGAATCTAAGGTCGCTGAAGTATTTTCGTGCCAAACGTTTTACGTTTAAGTCATCGGAACGAATATAAATGCGTATATAATTACATGAAGGGATAAGAGGTGTTAAAAATAATGTGTTGAAACTCCAAGCGGAAACCTTTTACGAGTGGGCTTGCCAAAGAAGATTTCCTGTCAAAGAGGGAGCAAACAATGATGATCCACTCTTTCCGGCGGAAACGAAGTTCGCTCGTCCTCTAAATCTCTCCCCTAATCTACTTATCTAAATCAAGGACTAAACCTACAAATTTGCCGCAATAGATGTCGCGCTGAATTCTGCCGCCGTGTTTTTTGAAGAGGCGGGAATATTTTCCCGCCGAAACTTTGCCCGACACGTCATCTCGTTAGTGGAATTGTGCGAAGGTAAAAAGGGCGCCAAACCCTCATCCCTGTTTACGATTTGCGCGCCAAAAACTCGGGGTATTGTCGTCACGGAGTGGTGTTTTTCTGTCATACACCAAATGAGTAAGCTAGAGCCACGTAAAGCTTGTATTACACGTATGCGTTACAAAATCTCTCCATATATCGTTATCAATAATAATGCATTCGATACTATGACCACGTAAATTAGACTAAAAATCAAATTTGACTGTTGAAAAATGTATAAAAAGCCAGTAATATAATTCCATATCTAATAGAAATAGTATAATATATAATAGAAATATATCGGTTCTATATAAGGGTTCTTGAACTGATTTAAAATTTAATATTAATAAATAAATAGGTATACAATTAAAATACTGATTTGTATAAATTAGACTGTCTATGTCCGTGGTGCAGTGTTCAACGTCACTGGCTTCCGTTACGAATCTCACGGGTTCATGTCTCAGTACGAATGACATTGTTTTAAACATGAGAGTTTTGTGATGTCTGAAAATTTCCTCCCACCCTTCTAATTCTAATTAGCAAACAACTATTGATACCCTAACATTAATTTTTCTGTTAATATTATCTTTTAAAAAAGAGAGGTTGAGAAACTGAGTTACAGGCAGTCCAATTGACATACCTCTATAAGAAGGCTAAATCGTCGGTATACTGCTAGAAAAAGTTAAGTCAAAAGTCCTTGTTTTGGGATAATCAACTTTTTTTAATGAAAACAAACTGAAACAAATGAATGAACAGTAAAAAAATAATTGAACAAACATTTACTCGTTCAATATCTTTGTGTAGCTGTAGAACTAAGCAACCTGTACAGTTAAAAAGTTTCAAGTTATTTATACGTTTTTGCCAGTAATAAATGACAAAAAAATTGAATTAGCTTGTATAATTTCATTTAATATCCAAATAAATAAACGTTTATAATCAAATTTGTTTTTTCATGCAATATAGTGTGCATCGATTTAAACTTGGCTTAAAGCGCCCATTTTTTTCCTTAATGTTAACTGACAGTATACCGATGAATTAAACTCCGTATTGAGAGCGGACGTGGATTGAAAAATAAAAAACGACTTGTGAAGTATTTACTGTGAAATAACGTAGTACCTTCAGTGGTGTGATACGGGCTTTGAGCAGAAAGGAAAAGTGGATTGATTGTGTGTGTCGTACGTAGGGAAAAGTTTGATGCGAAAAGTTTTTGCGGTAGTTAGTAAACCCTTCCTGGCGCCGCGGTAAGCACACCAAAATATACTCTCGTTTAGGCGCATTTGTGTTTCAAGTTTTAACGTGCTTATTTAACCTTATTATGAACTTTTAAAAGTGCTGCTTTATTATTTATAACAGAACATAACAGAAAACAGTGTTTTTTATTTCTGGAAAATTTTGACGCATTGAGAAATTTACATAGCTTGAATATTTCTTGAGTCAATACTGCTTCCTTTATTTTTTTAGAATACATTTTATAAATATCATTTGACTGTATTTGTGTATATATATATATATATTGTATTCATACCCGCTCTTAATGTGGAGCATATGGCCTCTTAATGGAGGTAACTCAACGGAACTCGAGGTAACTGTTTGTTACTCAGTCGCTCAACCTCACGTTTTTTTTCAAAGTGAGTAGTAGTTAAAGAAGGATAAGAATAGAACAGGACTATTGGTTGACTAATCGCTATTGCTACACTCGGTTATTAAAAGATCAGAAGGAAGGGAAGAGAGGAAATGATGTGCATTGACATCACAAACACCCAGTCTTCGATCACAATTTTAAATTGAATTATTATTAAATTCACTGTGATCTTACCGGGAGTCAAACACAGACCTGCGTGATCGGTAGAACAAGATCTAACCAACTGGGTCACAGCAGGTGACGTATATAATATTCATTAAAGATTTAATTAAAGAGCCTGACCAAGGGTAGTCGTGTTTTGGCATTTAGATAAATAATGGATGGTCTAACAAGCGCCATATTCCAAAGTTTGCTGATAACGAGTCTCCGTCTATCCTAAAATAGCTTTGACGGGTAGTTTTCTTGTTAAAATAATTTAACCAGTGGACCGTTACGATGTGGTCATAAAATAGCTTTCCAGGTCACTCTTTATCGACACAATCATATATTCACGATTGCTCATAATATAAGTTATCGTCATATTCAGTGAAAACCATTTAAGATGGAAACGTTTGATGAAAAGAAAAAAAATCTCCGATATTAAGTTAAAGATATATATTCTTTTTATAATGAACAAAAAAGCTTTAAATGAAAAGATTTTTCACAGAAATAAATTTCATTTTTATTTTATTACTTTATGAATGTTGACTGAAATGGCAGAATAAGAGTAAATAATAACAAAGTATTCTAATTTCAATGTCTTTAGTGGCAACTTAAATTAAATTATAACTAATATATAATTAAACTTAAATTATATTTAATATATTATGTCACAATTAGTGGATATATTCCTTTGTACTTTATTCCACTTTATTTAATAGGTCAAGACCGGTTTCGCTCATTGCGAGCGTTGTCAACTGATAAGAAATATAATTTAACAATGCTATTTATATAAAAATGAAAAGGTGTAAACAACAATTGACGTTGAAAAGAAATTACCAATTACATTATAAGTGATTCTAAAATAAGACAAAATTAAAATCTTTGCCACATCTAAAATACAATTAAAAAGTTATCCAAGATTAATAAATTTCAAGTGGTGACTAAAAGTAATTACAAACATAATTGAAATTTGGAAATTTTTTGAAAAAGTGATAAAATGCTACATTAATAAAGTGGATAGAAATAATGATAGTTTCCTGTTTTTCCCCGCTTCCAAGTAGTTGGTGTGTGTACACACAACATCAAAACAAAAAAAATATTGACTTCATTATTTATGGGCGTATCGTAACATCGGCCGTAGATTAAAAAATATCACATCTTGCACTACAGAGTGAATGCGTCTACTACGTTCATTGTCTGTTTATATAAATCCTCCTTTAATCCAAAAATATCTGTCCACAACTGGGGTCGAAGCGTGCAGTTTCTTGGCAAACTTACTTATCCAGTACCCCGTCACGATGTGGTCATAAAATAGTGAAGCCACTCTACATCTGTGCGACCAGGGCTACATATTTAAACACAAGAGCCGGTAAAGAGACTTATAGAGAAACTTCGGTAAGAAACTACGTCTTTTATTTCTTTTCCTGTGCTCCTGATATTATGCCGTGCATATTATACTGCTCGAACTTTTTTAAACTTCGAAACGCGATCATGGATAGAATTTTATATCCAGCACGTTTTCTGTGCCCCGGATATGTAATTACCATTTTTATATGAAGATTTTCTTCTTTAATACCTTTCTCGCACATCGAATTTTCTAGGATTTTAGGTTGGGTTCAGTGGCTATATTAAAACAAATCTTATTTAACTAAAGAAAATTGATTATTTGTTTATAAAACTTTTTTATGCTAAACTAACTTTGTATTCGGTTAAGTTGATAGAAGATAATAATTATTCTGTACATCGTTATTCTAAATTAATTTTGTCGCATGTAAAACAAAATGGAAAAATAACAAAATGTCCTGCTTTTAATACAAAATTATAAATAAATGGATTAAAATAATCGTTTTCAAATTAACCGATACTCAATATTTAAAGTAAAAATTTGATTATAATAAAATAATAGCTTTTAATTGTGAAAATATTTCATTAAAAGATTGTCATACTGAATTTAGAACAACAGCAAAGAATAAAGGAATTGTTTGATTAAAAATATCTTCGATTGTCGAGTTAAGTGGCAAACTCAATAAACCAATCAAAACTTTTAAAAGTGAGAAGTAAAAAGAGCCTCAAAGAAAATAATAAAATATAAATCTTTTTTGGGGACTAAAGTATTCTTTGGAAACAGTAAAGACTTGTAATGAACACCCAATTTGGCTAAATTATTTACAATTATTCCAACAATGGATTCAAGATGTCTTAAATTAAATTTATTAAGTGAAAAGTCAAGTTTTTACGCCGCATTGAAAAAAACAGTTACAAAGCGAACGATTTAAAAAGCAATGATATTATTAAGCTTGTGTTGGGTTTACATGTACTCAATAATTGTATTATTTAATTTTAAAATATAACTTAATGAATAACCGTAATATAACGTAAATATAAAAGAAATTTGATGGTATTGTTGTCGTAACAAATTATTTTTGCTCATCTGAGAAGCCTATTTAAACAGACTTAAGCTTTGCAAATTGACTAAAAATCATTTTTCTTCTTTTATTTTTATGAACAAACAATAGCACGTGAATCGCTAACTTTTATCGTGGCCATTCAGTGTTTATTATCATTGTTTAGCACAATAGATATAGCTCCAAATTCCAATCTTAAATGTATCGATTGAAGTTACATTTATTAGGCACTGTATTTGCGAAAAAATCCACCAGAAAATTAAAAATTCTAGAAATGTTACGTTTCAAGTTAATAAAAATTTATAGCACGTTATAAAAATAGTAAAAATAAAATAATTAACTAGATTATTAATCATTAGAATCGTTATTTATGAGATGTCATGTAAAATGTGCAATTTGAATAACATACATATGACATACAAGAAAAAATATATTCAGTAAAGTTAAAAAAACATAAATGATCATTTAATTAAAAGGTAGACTCTTAGTTTTGTAAACTAACTAATAAAAGAATCAGATAACATAACTTCTAATCTAGAAGTAATAATTATGTTTACACCTTTGTTATAAATGTATAAATTGTACAAGAAATAAATATGTAGATACAATCAAACTTATGACCATCTGAATGAACAAACAAATATTAATCTATCACTATTACTTAAATTATAGCAATAAATTTAAATTATCATGTATGTATATTGAAATTGGTTTCTTATAATGCTATGAGTAGTAATGATAGATTAATATTTTTTTTTTTTAAATAATTATGAATTCTGTTTTTTAACATAGTTTCCCATAACCAGATATATTTATAATTTTATATATAAATGTAATATTATATAAAATATATAAATAAATTGAATATACACTATTAATGATTTTTGAACGTTCATAAACTATTGGTAGTATAAAATACAAACAAACTGAATTATGTTTGCCTTACGTATTTGAATTTTTCCTTTCAAATACTTCCAAAGCCTGACTTTAAAAAAAAATGAAATTCAATATAATATTAATAACCGGAGTATATATTTGAAGACTTATAATATCAAAATCGAATTAGAGAGATCGTATTCGTATTTTTTAATAAAAATAATTCGATTTGTATCGCTTTTTTCATGCGAAGACGATACCGGTTCGAAAAAATAAATTAAAAACGACAGCTGGGTATATTAAAATACAGTAGTATGTGTAAATGAAACAACAGAGAGAACCAGAAATGAATGATTACATGATAAATTTGAATAAAACTTTTCGAGCATGAAATGTATGCGATAATTTTGAAAAGAGCAGAAATACATGAATCATGCTTTGTTGTACTTCACTAAAGTGGAATAGGTGTACTAAAAAGCCAATATAAATGTTGTGTTTGTGAGATATGTTTATATCGTTGGCTGTTTTGAGTTATGAATGGAAATAGATAGATTTTAAAACACTGTATTTTCTGAAAATGTAAGCGTATTTTTTCATAATAAACATCAATTAGTCTATTTCCTTCATAGTTAGTTGTGATAAAAATAACTTAAAGCTTTTGAATATGTAAATCAAATTTCTTAAAGACGTTGAGGAAATAAGTACCAGTTTTAGGTTATGGTGCATTAATATAGATGTTAAAATTCCATGATTGTCTTACAGCATGGTTTTTTGACATAACATCTTTTGCCAGTATACGCATAAATAAACTTCTTTGGTCATTATCGTTATGCTGTTTATTTTTAAGAAGCGTTATGCAGTGTCCACATTCATCAATATATAAAATTAAATTTTTACCAACCCAAATCATATACGACCAGTAATCCTGTGTTGAGACAACCCGAGAAAAAATCCTGAAAAACTAAATTATTTTACCAGTCACAATTTCTGGAACACTTAAAATAAACAACCCTAGACTAGAGACTTACTATTTTTTTAATAAAAGTCGTTTAAAAAAGATATAAGTCAATCAATACAGTGTAAGAAAGTCTTAATACCTTGAGTACCTTTCCTCATTTAAGAAGGCAATAATAAAATATGAACCCCATAAATCTTCTATTTATTTGAAAACATATATTATGACCACTTTACGTACGTGTGACAGATGTTAGTTTGAAATAATAAAATACTGATTCAATGTATTTTTTTTCGAATGAAATGATTCCATTGGAAAAATCGAACGAATCTCTCGAATAGTGTGAAATAAAAAACAATGTAAATATTTATAATTCAATTTTGTCATATTTTTCAATATTTAATTAAAAAAAATAAGTTTTGAGTTACCGACACTATTCTCATGCGTAGACATCTTCGTTTAATCTTTTTATAACAATACTACGGATATCCCGGAGACTATTGTGGCACAAAGAAATTTTATGTCTCGTGTCTCACATAAAAAACCCGAGACTAAAGAATCTTGTTTCAACATAATTTTATATAGTGCCATGGTTACATCTTTGACTAAATAAATATAATTCTGTCTATCATTTCAATAAAATGACGTACATATTTTATCTTTTGGAGCTTTATGATAATTTAAAAAAATCTTAATTATTAAAAATCAAAACCACTGTAATTAATGTGGTGCTTTTGTTGACTTTTAATAAGTGCATTTTTTGAAACACTCTATATACGTATTCTCCTTGCCCCGGAGATATTAGAAGAGCACATTCCCATTACTCAGCAAACGCACTTATCCCTACATCCGTCGATAAGAATGTTAGGTTTCCCATTTTCCTTGTTACGCTTTGTACTACGTTCGTGAATATCCCCAGCGGCTGGTAAATTCGGAATTTTCTCTTATAGCATTATGCTATCAGTGTATTCCAAAATATTGATTGGTGTTTGAGATAGGTTTTGCAAGACTACTCAATAATTTGACATTTTAAATGCTTGGGGGATTTACGTGAGTTTGAAGTGGGTCTGTGTGAATTTTTTCCTAACGTGAACATTATTCACTTTTTGTACTAAAACACAAAAGGTGTTATTAGAAAATCTTCAGTGATGGGTGCTAATTAGACTAGGGCAAAAGTATTATATTCATTAATATGACTTTTTGAAGAAATAATGATATTGCAGTATATCGACTCGTCATGGACAAAAAAAAAATAAGCGACACAATTTGGTAAATTGCGTTTTAAGCCAATAATTGTTCAATATCGTCGAAGCTCAAGAGCATTATCTCATTCGTCAGATTTTTTTTAGAATCTGTGCGTTATAGTTTTTGACCTGTTATCATTTTTTCCACGTAGGCCCCGGTAAAGAAACGCTGATCTAGAGAATTGAAAGTAGTCAGACAATTGTATTATAATATTAAGATAAGCATTGACCATATATTACTATTTACCAACTGAACTAACAAAATTCCTCTTCGAGCTAAATAAAAAAAAACATTCTCACGTAATATTTCCAATTCAATATTTAATAAATTTATACTAACGACAAAACAGTCGGAAGAAATGTTACCACAATACGGAAAGGTAATTTGAAAGTCGTTTCTTTTTTTAGTAAACTCTGTATTGATGCATAATTTATATTTCAATATTTAAAATGTTGAATTTTTATAAATATTAAAATTTTGCGTTAAAATTTTGAGAATCATTTGACCTCCTAAAAAATACTTGTTGTAAGTATGTGTTGTACATCATTATATTTTAATCAATATCATATCGACTGTGGAAAGGAAAAATAACGTAACCCACACATAGAAAATTTTACATTAGGCGCAAAACACGTGTTTTGATGATTTTGGACCATATGCAAATTATGAATTATACACAACCTTAAAGTGCACTTAGACTTCTAAGCTGGTGTTTAGTTGGCATATTCTAATATTAATTAAAGAAATTGTCTAAGAAAAATCTTTATTTCAGTCTTTTTTCTTGGTTTTAATTTTTTACAAGCTGATCTTTTTTTTCAAACTTAAATGCTAAATTTAGATATTAATTCGGCATTTTCAGCTTGTATCCTTTTGACAGAACGTGTATCAAGTTTGATAAATTGTGGCTATCGGAAAAAAAACCTGTGTTGAAAAAACTGTGGATTACGTCCTTTCTCTTTTCCACATTCGATATGTTAAAGTACTTATTGGTTCAAATCCTACGCAATAGCAGTGAGATTCAGAAGTAATAGCGAGTAAAGTCTTAATAATATTTAATGGATGAAAATATTTCTGGGAATAAGCTTCCAAATGCGAGATTATAATAAGATTATTTGTTGATTCATGTCCATTCCCAATTTGGAGAACCATAGCAGTCTTAAGTTCCAAGCAGTGTCGTAGAAAAAACAGCAAAAAAGACCGGGCCGTTAAATCCCAACCTCTTCTAACAAATTGTATGGCAGTTATACGTAGATCAACTCTAAATTCCAATTTATGAGCTTATTTATATATATAGCTATAAGGAGCTTTGGGAGAACTCTTTGTTATTTTGTTGCTCGACCACTCTTTTTTGCAGAGAGTCTTAGAGATAAGAAAAGTAAGATAAGATCACTCTTTCAACGCTCCGTTAATTTAAAGATTGAAAGGACGGGAAGAGAATTTTTAAACATCACAAATTCCTATGTCTTTTAACTTAAAACTATTGGAAATAATACTGTTTATATTGGTACTCGAATCCGTGAGATCTCTCACGGAAACCAACGGAAATCGCTGTAAATTTTTTAATATAATATATAACAATTTCAAGAACTATTTTTTCATTTACCTAAAAACAAGCTTTCGTTTGTAAATAGTATCAGGCGTTTTTACTTGCGGCTTATTGGAATAAAATCTAGAGCTTATGTCAGTTTTCCACATTCCACAAACAAGATCGTTAGAAATAACAAGGTGATCGAAACACGCTGCTATTTGCTTTTCGTTAGTACTCGGTTTGTAGAGATGTAGGACTTGTTTGTTCAACAAACCAGGGGACTTAAATTATACAACTATAATACCCTTTATAAATTTAACATTATATACATAAATGAAAATTAATAGTACAGCAAAACCCTCATTTACACTAAAGTCGGGACAGTGTAATTCGAGGTTGTGCAATTGGGGGAGTGAATCTTATACAAAATTAGGGATTTGGTTTTTCCGCAAAAAATGCAAAATTAAGATTTCCCTTAGTTTTGCAAAAAAAAAATATAGAGTGATAAAATGTAAAGCGCGCCAAAATCCAACACATAGGCAATCGTACGGCTATACGTGTATGGCCTAGCACTTGTTGAATACACAGACGATAGCCAAAATTTGACTGTATGCGCCACACAGCGACCGTCTCGTAGCAACGACAATGAAATGCAACAGTGCAATTGGGGGATTCGCGGCGAATATTTCAATCCATCGCGTAATTCGGGGTAGTGTAATTGGGGGTTCCACTGTATATACATTTCAAAATTTATTTCATCGATTTATTATTTATGTTTTAATTTACTATTACTGTTATTTCAACTTGTTGTTTATCCATGTCCACTCCCAATGTAGAGCATATGGCCTCTTAATGGAAGTATCTCAACAGAAGTTCTTTTGTTTCACGAGAACTGTTTTTTTACTTAGTCGCTCAAACTCTCTATTTGAAAAGCGAGTAGTAAGTATAGACCGGACTAGTGGTTAACCAATCGCTCTCGCTACGCCAAGTTATTGAAGAATAAGAAAAGTGAAAGGGATTTTTTTAGACATCACAATCACCCATGCCTTCAAACATAAATTGATAAATCGATCAAAAAATTCTGTCCGTACTGGAACTCCAACCCGTGAGATCCGGCATCGAAGCCAACAGAGCTAAGAGCTGCGCCATACGTCCCGGCAAACTTGTTTAAATATATGTAGTTAAATTAAACGGAGAAAGTGATTTATACAGTGTTTTCAGATATCAATAAATATTTTACGAAAGAAAATTGAATTTAAAACAAAGCATCTTGTATTAAAGCTTAACGACCGTGGACGCGTATTTGAGTCTTTGAAAAACAAAGGTTGCTGGCCGGCAATCTTATATATGCGTATAGGCGAAGTATCTGGAAGCTAAGAAAATTAAATTTTGTAAAGATATCTCAATTTTTTTACAAATTATAGTGAATTTAGTAAAATTACAATTTTTGCGAATTTTTCGCAAAATTTTATTTCGCCAGGTGAAATTTTATAAAAAAAAACGTGCGGTCGTTAAGCTGTTAAATAAAAATCTCTCCATTTAACTAAGTGAGCTTTTCACAGCTGCTTAAACAAAAGCGATGTGTCTATTTGGTTTGGTCAATATGACTATTTGATATTTCTTTGATTATTTCTTATTACACCATTTAGCTTTGTTTGAGTAAAATTCTAACAAGAGCGTGTTGCCAAAATAGCTATCAACTTTATTTTAAGCGTCGCTTTTTGGAAGAATCGGCCGTAGATTTGTAAAAACTATTTTTTTAAACTCAACTAAATAAAATCAATGATATTCACTTGCTATTTTTACCCTCTCCTCTATTTTGGGGTCCGTAGTGCAGTGATCAACGTCGTTGGCTCACGTGACGGATCTCACGGGTTCAAGTTCAATTACGAACAACATTTGTATCGATTTTTGCTCGGAAGCAACGCATGTTTGTGATGTCTGAAATTTTCTCCAACCCTTTCAATTTAGTTTTATCTTTACTATCTTTACTTTCTTTTAAAATAACTTGAGCAACTGAGTAAAAAGCGTTAGGGAGGGGACACAAGGAGGGGAAAATGAGTGAAAAAGAATGCTTTTTTATATTAGATATCTCCTATTTTACAAAATTTTTCATAACATCTCTACTTGGTAAAACTTATTCTTAGAGAATTACATAGTCCACACCTCTTATTTTTTGACGTAACACTAGTATCACAGACACGCAGATAAAAAAAGTTAAAAAAATTTCGTCAATATGTGCCTATTTTTAACCTGAACTATTATTCTTTTAGTGTTTTCGACTTATATTATTTGTGTTCGTATCTTTTTACAACTCTTTATATTGCAAATTGGTATATTAAGCAATTATGTTTTATAAGTTAATGGATTCTCTATTTTTCAATTATGGTTCAGTGGCCATCATCATTGGTTACGGTTACATACGATTCTTACTATTAAATCTTTGATGATAAGATACTATACTAAGATACAAAAAGAATTCATTATAAATTTAATATAATATCCATATTTTTAATTAACAGTGAGCCTATCGTTGTGCGTTTCAATCCAGCGTTATATTAAAACCGGATAATACGCTAAGATTCTTAAAAGTATACTGCGTAATTAAAGCCGGTTTTTTCTTTCCTTTTTTTGATTAAAAAATGCGTCAATTGAGCAGTAAAAAAATAAAAACACGCATAAAAGAAGTTCGCAGCGCGTAAAAGAAGTCGAACGCTTTATTGCGAGAAACTTTCCCCCTAAATTCAACTTATATTTTTCCCCGCGATACAACTCTGTCAAAGTTTACCGTTTTAAATTGAAGCAAGTACTAGCTAATTTAGAAAGAGGTACTTTCGGTGAAGGAAGAAATAAGGCGATCCTTTGCCGTGAAGTTTGTTGCAGAAATGGCCAAAGTTGGACATTAAAAATAATGTGATTTCAGTCATTTCATAAAAAAATACTGTAAAGCTCACAAAATATCGTTGAAAATATTTTAAATTCGTAAAGCTCTGAAAATGAGGTATCTTCCTTTCTTATAATATAATGTTTCAAAGAATACAGAAACAACGGAACGATTTGATATTATTTGTTTTGTTTTTATAATTAAAAAAGACATATTGTCAATATTAAAGCTTTACCTTTATTAATTAAATCTTGTTTGAGCTAAGCAATATTAAAAAACGTTTACAAATGAAGTTCAAGGTGTCTATTTATAAACTTATTAATTTTGGATGTTACTGCTTTGTGATTAATGCTTATCATAAAACGGTAACATCCTAAAATAAAAACATGTTATAAACATATCTAATTATTAAGTACAATTAATTCTTTGCAAAATAGCATAAGCTTTACCATTATTAAATCAAATATACAATTTTATTTACTTATTATGTGGGGTTTTTCTCAGCAGGTAAGAATATTTTAATGATGGCTAAAAATTTAATAAGAGCTGAACTAGCTATAAGTTAAGTGACCAACCCTGGAATCCGGGACTGAAAGATGTGAATCCCGAAATTTTGGGATCATAAAAGGGTCAGGGATTGAATCACTTGATTCGTACTCTTTAGTAACTGTGTCACAATTACGGTCTGGGTGCAGACACTTTTTTAAAATGTGTATTCGATTTATTTTTAACCGCATAGTTGTTAAATTCAACTACCTAGGCATAGCAAGAAAATTAACTTACTTTTTACTGGAATATACAACCACCATTTCTTTTAATTTAAGAGACAGATATAGTTCATTTTCATAAAATAACTTCTGTAAATATATATTTGTGGTTCATTGGAATCGAACAAAGCTTTAATAACCAAGTTGTCAGTCATGCCAAAGTTTTTTTCCAACAAGTAGTGCCAATATCATTATTAAATTTTTAAGCTGTTTTCGCATCTACATATTATCTAAAGTCAAGTAAACGCCGAGGAAAATATAATTAAAGCGACATTAACTTAAGTTCTGCTCGGAGAGAAGGCCGCTGAGCGTCATAGATTTATGCTTTTGATATTTTTCGAATAAATAAGCTCTTCTAAAAATTAAATGAAAAGATAAATCTTCCAATTATGACATGAATTATGGATGGCAGACACTTCGCTTAATTAAGATAAAAGACTTGTAGGATACGAATTATTCTATAAGTTCTCATGATCGTTTTTTGTTTCTTTGAAAATTTGAAAAACGAAACTATGCGATAAAAAAACAACGGCTTTATCTGCTAAAATGCATTATAAATTAAAAGTATTTGATATTTATTTCAGGAATCCGCATCTTTTTAAGATATACAAGCTTAATTTAAGATTTTGACTAAAGGTGCTTAGTGAAATTTCAATATTAAATTTGATTCGTTCAAATTATGTACATTCACACAAGTTTTGTCACTAACGACTCAGTTCAAGTTCATCAGTGTACTTGATTGCCTGAATATGCCGAAAAGCAAAACTCGTGTCGTTAGTGACAAAACTTGTGTGAATGTACATAATTTGAACGATTCAAATTTAGATATATACAAGTCTAAAAGTATTTTTATTTTTTATACTCAGGACGTATTCTTCAATCGATTTATGAATTTCTGTTCAAAGGCATGGATGTATGTGATGTCTTGAATTCCCCTCTCTCACCCATCCTATCTTATGAACGGGCGTATCGAGAGCGATTAGCTTACCACTAGTCCTGTCGTGGCCCTATCCTTCTATCCCTACTCTCTTTGGAAAAAGAGAGGTTGAGCAACTGAGTAACAAGCAGTTCTCGTAGAAACAATTCTGTTGAGATAAGCTCCATTAGGAGTCCATATGCTCCAAATTGGAGCGGACATGGTTTAAAAAAAATAAAAAAATTCTCAGGACGTAATTTTATTCATTATATCTAGTGTAGTGCTTTCCAAACGTTTTTATGCCACGTCCCTCTAAATCTTTCACGAAGTAATCGACGGCCCCCTGGAAAAAAGGGTATTTTAGTTGTCAAAATTTATATTTAAAAACAATCAAATTTTAAAAAGAAAGTTTTAAATTCTATGCGTATATGAAGCTTACAAAAACATTTTAATGATATTGATGCAGTTCAATATTTGCTTTGATGCCAGCAATTCTCACTCGTGATGAATCTTCTTAGTTCCCTGTGGAAAGGCATGACCTGTGTTTATTCTTCAGTAAAAGTAATGATGAAAATGCTGTTTCACATAAAAGGAATAAGGATTATCAAGTCTTGTTGTTTTATAAACACTTTTTTTCATTAATTTCTGCTTCAACCAAATTTTCTGCGGACTCCCACAGCAAATCAACCTTGTCCCAATTTGGAAAGCACTGATCTAGAGGTTTAGACAATATTTTTTTATGCTGAAGAGATAAAAGAAATATATCTTTTTATTTTATGATATAACGAATAAATTACTGTTTGCAACATTTTGAATTTTATTGTTCGCATCGTTTATTTGATAATAAAAAAATGCACTTCTGTCGAGCTTACAGCAGCAACTGTCAAATGATATCCATAAACTTTTATTCACTTTTTACTTTTATAGTGTACAGATATTAAATTTTGTATGAGAAATATAGAGAAATGTGGTAAATTCTTTTTCATAATCATCAATTGAGCCCCCTGAGAAGTGAAATGAGCCTAGTGGTATTTTACGAAAAAAATAGTTAAATGAGTTGAAATATTTTACACGTGATAAAGTAACGCAAAACTGAAGTGAGCTTAATAAATTCTAGAGTATCAAATCCCGAGATTTCGGTATCACAAAATTGGATGGGATCCCGGGGTTGGAGAGCCTAGTAAATACACACTGCGAAAAAATCTCTCTAAAATAAATTTATAAATGCAATCCACCGAAACACCATATAAAGAGGTGATTATACTAAAGTCCGATAGAAAAGTTTTACTTTTTTACTACTTAGCCTAGTCACTTCTCAAGGGCTCAATTGCTACAAAAT
Organism: Himalopsyche tibetana; assembly: GCA_030503985.1. Lineage (NCBI taxonomy): Eukaryota > Metazoa > Arthropoda > Insecta > Trichoptera > Rhyacophilidae > Himalopsyche > Himalopsyche tibetana. The sequence goes on along the minus strand of JAPJYX010000014.1, from coordinate 35,451,402 downwards.
AATTATTTATTTTGACTCGTATAACCGATTTTTTAATTATTATTTTTCAGCTTACGAAAAGTATTGTCGGTTCTACTTCTTAGCAGATACATACATTATACAATTTAAAATTATTTTCCACTTACCAATTTCAAAGTTTCCATTTCAATATCCTGTAAGAAAAAAAGTGATAATTAGTTATACACAATATGTTCAGGTTGTCAGATATAAATATACACCAGTGTTTATACAAACAATGAAAAAAATAAGTTATTCAATAACGTTAGAATGTTATTTGTAATATAATCGACTACGTTCACGGGAAGCAAAACCGGTTCGAATATACAAAATGTTAACTATTGTAGAAAAAGTATATTTTATTTTTTATTAAAAAAAAAAACGCTTTACCACCAAGAATCGACAATAAACACATAAAAAGTGATAAAATTTGAAACCAATATTCTTTCTATTGATTGAATTGACATTTACATAGTAGAAATCCATTGTAATAGGGTAAAAATAGCAACGTATTTAGTTCTACAGTTTTTATTTTATTACTTGAATATATATTAAAAATCAACATTCAAACAAGTTTTGTCACTAACGACCCGGGTTTCACCTTTTGGCATCTTCATGCGTTACAGTGCACGGATGAACTTGAACTGACGCTTAGTGAGTGTATCGTGTTTAAATAAGAAATAAATGTATCACTAAGTTTAAAGCCATGCTTAAAACTGGTGAAATGTATTAACCCATGGGAAAGCCTACAGATTTGAAAGGTGAAAACAGAACTACAGAAACTTGTGCGAATGTACATAATTTGAACGATTCAAATTTAATATTGAAATTACACCAAGCACCTTCAGTCTAAATCTTAAATTATATCAAAAATCCACAATATCATAAATGAAAAAAAACCTTCGAATCTCACACTTCAGCATAACAACACAGATACTTTTACTGATATGTAAAAAAATCAATCATTGTGTATAATCTTTTTTTATAAATGTGAAAAGGTATCATATTTATAGTTGGTACAAAATAATATCTCTGAAGGACTAAGATGAATTAGTGAATTTATTTAAGAGACGGAGGTACATTTTCTTAGTGTTGGAATTTTGCATTACAAAGCGAAAGACAAACTCGATTGACAAAGAAGTTTTAGGAGCTACGAATACGGAGTGTAATTAAAATGTTACTTGCGTTTTGAGAGTACATAATTTATCATTTAAACATTGTTTCAACTAACAAATAAATTAATCCGTGTAAATTCGTTATGAATTAAATAAATTACATGTTTTACTAAAAAATATATTAAAGAAAAGACTTATAAATCAAGTATTTGTACAGATAAACTTCAAACTAAAAATATTTTTTCATTTTTTTTATCCATGTCAGCTTCCAAAGTGGAGCATGTGGCCTCCTAATAGAGGTATCTCAACAGAAGTTTTTCTACGAGAACTTTTTAATACTCAGTCGCTCAACCTCACTTTTTTTTTCAAAGTGAGAAAGAAGGATAAGGCTAGAACAGGACTAGTGATTGACTCATCGTTATTGCTACACCCAGTTTTTAAAGAATCAGAAAGATGGGAAGAGAGGATATAATGTAAATTGACATCACAAACACCCAGTCTTCGATCACAACTTTGACTTGAATAATTCTCAAATTCACTGTGATCTGACCGAGAATACAACCCGATCGGTAGAGCAAGCTCTAACCAACTGGGCAACAGCAGGCAGAAATTTTAATTATGTAATATAATCGCATTTCTTGCTTATATGTATGTAAAAAAGGAAAACAAAAGTTAAAGATAATGAATTTCAGCTAAAAAAAGCGTCAGTCCGTAAGCTTTGAAACGTTTCTGTTCAATATAAACGTCCATTCATTAATTGAACATTCTCCAACAGTTATTTTACAATATTAGGATTATTTTGAAATTCTTATTATATATTTTAGAATTAACTATTTGTATTTTTTACATTATACAAATCACCGTATTAAGTTGCAGACATACTGAATGCAAAACATTAACCGCGACAAGACGTACATTTTACATCCAACTTGCAGTCAAATAGACTTTTCTTCAGGTCTTATCTTCTGCTGTGAAATGTTTCCAACTTAGAAAGCGAGGCAAAGTAATACCTTCACTTTAAGCTGAATTCTACCATTGTGCTTTCTAAGCCTTAACAATAGAACTTGCAAACGAAGAATTTCTTTCAGCATTCATGTATCGCGTCTTAATTTTGTAAATTCTTTAGAATAAGTTTTCCTTTAATATTACAACGGTTTGATTTACCGATCATAAAAAGGTTTTTATCTGCAGAGATATTGACTGGATTTGTGGCTATTTCAGATATGTATAAGATTAGAAAATTTAATATAATATTTATGAACCTACATCTTAAATAATAGAAAATGTAATATTTATATTAATCTCACAAAAACTTTTTCTCTATGGAAAGGTATTTTTAAGAAAAGTAATACTGTTTGGTGTCAATGTATATTTTATACATTAAAAATAAATCATAATTAACATTTTTCCGTATATTACAATTAAAACTGACTTTATTTGATTTATAACTTCGTGATCCGGACTTCTTGTCCGACAATTTAAAAAAGTCATAATAATTATCACTTTTAATTGAATCAACTTCAGCATTACAAGAAAGATTAAAAATATACGAAAAAGCCCTTGCCAAATTTAAAATTCGATAATTACAAAGAAAATGTGCAAATTGATTTTAATTCACATCGAAAATCATAAAAGTTCGATTGGAGTCAATCAAGCGCGATTAATTTAGTAAAATTGGTTCTTTTCAGCATTTTTATGACATCTAATGGATTGAACCCTTATCTTAATTGGATTGATTAAGAATTTGGAGTATTTACAACCTCTTACTAAATCAATAACTGCCGTACTTAATTTTCACATGTATTTTTTTCATAATAATAAGAATATGCTTATGATTAATAATGATAAGAAATGTGTTGGACTTAGTTCTACAAGAATTTCAAAAAAAAAATGAAATATTTATGTTCAACGCTTGTGGATAAGTCTTCATTTTTTAGTTATCAAGTTTTGAGTTTTGAGTTATCGACATTGTTCGTACATATGAATAATCTCTTACATATTTTTTCATAAAAAAAATACTACAGGAGTACGGTTTCAGGACACGGGAATTTCCCAGGACAATTTATGTCTAGTGTTCCGGAACATGAAAAAGCCGAGACTGCAAAATCCCTAGTGACGTTTTACGATGTTCACATTTTGCTAATAAACATTGATTTATGCGTGTAATAGACAATAGTTATATTATATATTTATGTCTATTCTGTGATGAATTCAATGGAATATTACTTTTTACACACCTTAATGTTTCGCTTTAACCTAATTGACTAACACATAATAAACAAACAAATCAAACAGTTCCAAAGGGAAGGATATCCAACAATAGTACTTCCTTAGTAATACAACTCATTAATAAAAAAATATAGTCGATTTGATAAAATGGATAGTTCTCATAAGCAAGTAAATTATATTCCCAAGGATATAATTTAAATTCAATTAATATAATGAAAACATATATTGATAAATATATCATATATTTCAACAGAGGTATAGCAGTAAGTAATAAATAATAGACAATAGTAAGCAAAGATAGCCGTGATCATTAAGGTTGAATGAATAGACAATAATAGCTATTATTGAGAGAAGAAACAGGGAAAATTAATACAATTTATCAATAACAAGATTCTGTGGCATTTAGATATTTACGTTTGTTAATGTTAAATTCAATTTGAAAATTATATATTGTATTTCAGTTGGAGATAAACCAATATTTTTTAAACTTCACTAGCGCACATAATATACAGTAAATAGTCACTTAATCTTTTGAGAAGCTTTCCAAATTTAATCAATTACAGCATGGTCAGTAAGCTACAGCCCGCGGGCCAAACTGGTCCGGATGTATATTTGTGATCCGACCAAAGGATGCGTCGATTCAACTTTTTTTTACTGTTATTGATTAAATTATCATTTACTTGGTAAATTGACATTATTATATGATACAAGACGCAGTATTTATTTCCATTTGCATAATATCACCTTATATAATATAACATGAAATCCGATTGTTAATATTGTTTTAGATAATTAATATTCTATATAACTGTGATACTTAATAGCGGGAAGTTAAATGTGATCTGTTTAATTTCTTAATCAAAGTGTCATTACATTAAAAAAATGCAACAACCGCACACGTGAATCAATTGAAATTAACTGCTTACAGGAATATAGATGTTTAACTATTTCGAGTAATAACCATGATCAATAACATAAATTTTAATAATACATATACAATTAAAACTGTTGGTTTTTTGATACATTATTAAGATTCAAATAAATATACTCTACCACACAGCGCACTTCTTGCCATTCGATATATTCCTTGCATTATTTGCATTCATGGCCCTTCCGATGTACCGTAAATTAAAATTAATAACACCAACAAATCACACAATATTCATACAAAAAATCTTTCAAACATACATGTTATATTCAACGAAAAATGAGCTCATAAATTGGAATTTTGCATCGATTAACGTATAACCGCCGTACAATTTGTAAGTAGAAGCTGGGATTCAACGGCCCGCTCGTGGTTTGCTGATTTTTCTTTAGCACTGCTTGGAACTTAAGTCTACTATGACTTAACTCATAGTTATTCTGACTGACGTGTAAAAAATAATATGACAGACGTATGTTTAGATCTTCAACGACTGTACCAACTACTGTATTCATATAAATATTAGCTTATCTCCAGGAAGTTATAAGTTTCATTCGCTTTGTATTGAGTAAAGCTAATTAACTATCGATTAGAACGTTGGTTCGACATAGCAGTAATAACAACGGTACCGTTATCTTCAATGCTATACTCCGCAAAATGGCCAAAGTTAATCGTCTTTTATGCTCCATTTAAGCTCAATTTTCCATTACAGCAAAAACATATAATTAATTATCACAACTGTAAAGTTTGATCGTGACTCTATTTGTAAATAAACAAATACTATTTCGTAGTTTATCTGGAAGTATGCGATTATTTGTGTCTTTACAATACTATGATATTAACGACACAATAAAATATCATTGTATAAGAATATTTACTGCAAATAAAATTACTATGGATTTTTTATAATATACGCAGAGCAGATATTTTTAATACAATTTGGTTGTAGGCTAATTGTCAACGTTTCTGCCAATTATTATAATAGTGGTATAACCTTAGTTTTTAAATATTTGAGATAAACGAGGCTTTATAAAATAGTAATAGTATCGTATTTAAAAGGCCATATGTTCACATTGGAAGCGGTTAAGGATAAAAAAAAAAAACGACAGACCAATGTGATATGGATCTAACCATAGCACTAACATTATTAAATAAAAATGAATCTTTCTAGCAAAAACAAAACACCTATAGTTTTAGATATCCCAATACAGTTATTAGGCGACAATATTATAATTAACATGTACGATAATTATATTAACCTTTACACGCCCAGTGGTTTGGTATGAAACCGCAGATTTACTTCGTTCAGTGCCCAGCGGTCTCGTACGAGACCAGCAGTCACGGCGAACTTTGCTGTCAGATTACGATGATTTATAATAATAAAGAAAAACAATATGAATATTAGCTCACATGAATAATGACTTCAAGATATCAAATCGTAATTTTATTTACGTTGTTAAGCTCGCAGACCATCTATGTATGTACCAGTGTCATAAGGAAGTGTTGAAATGTTTTCACTTCAGATTCATCGGTGCATGCTTAAAATGCGTATATTTTAATGACCCGTTGTAGTGTATAAAATATATTTAAACAATTTAATAAATGTGTTTTAAATTAAGAATTTACCTTTCATTTGAGAACCTTTATTAATTTATCTAAATAAATTCGCTAGTTTTAGAGATATTTTTTTTTGCCTAATGGCGCGCAAAAATGCGAAAAAAATGCACGGACAGTGAGCGATACTAGGGTATCCAATCCCGAAGCCTTTTTCCAATCCCGGGATTTCGGGATTGAATTATTTTGAATCCCGGGATCCCGGGATTGAGATTTTCTCACCGAGGAATTTGAAATCCTCAATTTGCTATACTTTTTTCCAGAATCTCACAGAAACTCGTTTTTTTTTTTTTAGCTCACCGAGGAATTTGAAATCTCCGATTTGGTATACTTTTTCCCAGAATCTCACAGAAACTCGTTTTTTTTTTTTTAGCTCACCGAGGAATTTGAAATCTCCGATTTGGTATACTTTTTCCCAGAATCTCACAGAAACTCGTTTTTTTTTTTTTTAGCTCACCGAGGAATTTGAAATCTCCGATTTGGTTTCCCAGAATCTCACGGAAACTCGTTTTTTTTTTTTTTTTTTAGCTCACCGAGGAATTTGAAATCCCCGATTTGCCAATTTCGAGAATTTGCTAGAAATTTCTCAATCCCGAAATCTCGGGATCGCGGCCATCTCAATCCCGGAATTTCGGGATCAGAAAATTGAACGGGATCCCGGGATTGGATGCCCTAAGCGATACCTATTGCTCGCGGTGCTCGGGCGTTTAAAGGTTAAATGAAGTTTGATATTATAACTTATTTGAATCATATGAAATTCCATACATTTCAAATTTTTAAAGAGGTAAATTGTTTATCACCAAGTTAAATTATAATGAAATTTAATTGAAAAACAGTTAACATAATTTATATAGGCAACAACAATATCTATCGTGTGTAGAATTATGTCGAAAATTTTATTTCTAGTATTTTCATAATAATCAATGCTAAATAAACGAGAAGACACTATGTAAAGTTTGGCAACAATGGCACAAAAAACGTGTTTTCGCTCATCAAATTCTCTGGTCGACAAAGCACTTAGGTGATTAAGCCGTCGAAGAGGCTAAGGCAGCCCATGTCGCTGGAAATGTTATAGATTGAGCAATGTTTTCGAGAAAATTCTAGTGATAAGTTTTTATAATCATGTCTTACATTTGCCTTAAAAGCTTACGCAGGGAGACTAGTGACAACACCGAGAAAGGATTTTAGTTTGGTAAAAGCAACATGGCCGTTATGCCGGCAAAACGTCCTTAAGTTACGTATTTATATCTGAATATATTATGAGCTAAATCAACAGTTTGTTTCATAGATAAAGCTTCATTATATTTTTATGAAAATATATAGTAATAATGTATAAATTCCTTATACAGTTAACTACTTTTATAACTTTATAACTTACTTTTTATACAGTGCTTTTTTAAATTAAATTCTTGTCAACCATTTTACTAAAGATTTTTTTATCTAACTCATGTCCATTCACAATGTGGAGCATATCGAAAACAGAAGTTTTTACGAGAACTGCTCGTTATTTAGTTTCTCTATCTCTCTTTGTTCTAAATTTTCAGCCATAATGTAACACATTGAAAAATTATTTTTCAAACTGCTGATTTATATGCAGTTTTTTTTTTGTTGCTGTTATGACTTTTTCGCAACATAATTATTTAAGAAATATGTTATCATTTTCGGTTTTAGAAATTAAAAGTTTTCTAAGCGGAATAAAAATTAAATTGTTGCTAATATTGATTTGAAACATTACAAATGCCGAGAAAAAAAGGTAGCCGTTCCACAGCGTAACATGGAAAAAAAACACTGCTTTTATACGTGAGGTTACTGTTCACGTTCAAGTATCTTAAATGCTATCATTATATTTTGTAGTAAAATAACTATTTTGATATTTTATTTATATTTATTTACTGGCAGTGAACATCGCAAATTTGCTGCAAAACGATCAAAAGCTCGACTTACACGGAGATTTTGTCTCTTTAAACCACTTTTCTGTAAAGTTTCGATTACTATGTTACAATACTTTACCTTTACGTATGTGTTAATTAATGAAATCATTTATTGTAAAAGCATCAGTATGCTCACACACATCAGGTGAACTTGCCAAACTAATTTGACTTCAGTAAAGTTAGTTTGAAGACCAATTTAATATTTATTTACATAAATTATAAGATTACTTAATATTATTATATGATACTCAATAGCATTTTTTTTAATCAATGTGCGCTCCAAATGTGGAGCAACCTAATGTAAGTATCTCAACAGACTTTTTTCTACGAGAACTTTATGTTACTCAGTCGCTCAACCTTACTTTTTTTCAAAGTCAGTATTAGGGAAAGAAGGATAAGGCGAGAACAGGACTAGTGGTTGACTAATCGCTATTGCTACACCCAGTTATTAAAGGATCAAAAGGGTGGGAAGAGAGGAAATTATGTGATATGACATCACAAACACCCAGTCTTTGATCACAACTTTGAATTGAATAATTCTCAAATTCACTGTGATCTTACCGGGAATCGAATTCAGACGTGAGCGATCAGTAGATCATGCTCTAACCAACTGGGCCACAGCAGGCGACTACTGTATTAATTTTTTACTTACTATAACTTTGTTGAATAACTTAAGATAACCACCAAGAAAACTTATCACTGACTTCATTATAAAATGAGCCACGCTTATTTGTATGCAAAAATGTAAGATTTTGTTCTACAACAAAATAAATACCCGGTGAATCTCTATAAGGGGCTTTCTCGGGACGCCTCATTTCCTATGTTTTCCGAAATTCCCCTCTGCGAACATATTTTTTATCGGGCCAATAGGCTTACGTTTATTATTCTGAAGTCATAATGGCGCATCAGTAACGACTACATTAAGGTAAACGCCGCGCGTAGAAGCGGGATCCGTGACGTCATCAGATCACGGTCGCCATGACAACCACTGTAAACATACATTATTAATTCAGGCCTTTTTGCCTTAGACCGAGCCGTCTTCCGCTGGGGGAGACGTGAAAGGGAAAATTATTCCAAGCAAAGAAAATGTGCTGACTTGACAGCTTAAACACACATACAAATTTACACACACGTATGCGCAGGGCTTTATTGACAGTAATAATAAAGAGCAGATTTGCTTTTGAAATGATAAAGAAGATTTTTTCAACTATCCATCTTTTTTTCTTTATATTAATGTATTAAATGAGCCATCGAGATGCGAAGTGAGGCCAACTAGTAAAATGGTAAAACTTTTTAAGTACAATCACGTCTTTATTGAGTGTTTTGTGGATTTAATATTTTTATTTTACGAATATAACAATACTGCGATGTGTATTAACTGAGGTTACTTGACTTTTACGATACTTTGGGACGTGTAAAATATTAAAACTAGGGTATCCAATGCCGGGATCCTGGGCTTAAACACTCAACATAAAATCGTGTATAAATTGGGATTTGGGGTTGACAAAATATTTGGTCAGCGATTATGAAATCATGAAATTTTTCAATCAATGGCATGTAACTTTCAAAAATCCAGGAATTTGCCGACTTGCCCAAACGAGTCGTTTTTTTTAGCTCTTCCGAGAGTTTTTCAATCCAAAATCCTAAGAACTAACGGAATTGTCAAAAAACAAAATATTTCTTCATTATCTCAATCCTGAAATCCCGAGATTGGTACGATTGCAATTTCTGGATTTCAGGATCACAGAATTGGACAGGATGCTGGTATTGGATATCCTAATTACAACGCATCTTACTTATTTTTTTCGAAAATATCACATTTCTCACTTCACTTTTAATGCGCCTATTAATGGTGATTGGAAATTATGAAACTTGTTAACAAGTCTATCAGAAATATGTTACATTTATGAGCTTAAAATTTTAACGAATACTTATTTTACTTTACATGACGAATGTTTGACAGTAAATAACAGTCGTTTTTCAATTGACTGGAAATGGTACATAACTAAATTGTAAGCACTTATATTTGTTGTAAACGATAAATAATTTAAAATACATTTGTAATTTTCAGACATAAAGAGACAAAGAGATGAAGATAAGATCGTTTTGCAGTTTAATTCGTCAGACGCACACTATAAGAGTGACAAACCCTACAGCATGACAGCTTACACAAAATAATTCACTTTGTGACTATTTTTACCTCACAAGAACATATAAATGTTTGCGTGGCATATCATTTGTACACTTTGATATGTATTTGTTATTTGATATCTTTCAAGGGTGTGTTTGATGTTATTTCAAATGTTACTTTTTCGTTAAAATTCTTTTGAATACAATAAAAATAACAAGAATATTTTACTAGTCTATGCGGAAAACGTTGTATTTCAGGTCCAAATTATTTATTTTAACAAATTAAACTAGACAATACGACTATTAAAAACTAGGAGTGGTAGAAAGTTATGGAAAGATTTTTATATAACTAAAGATTCAACTATAAAATCTAGACGTTTTAATTAATTAAATTGGCATTTACTTGGTAGAACACCATTGCAATCAGGTAAAAAATATCCAACGTAATTAGTTCTACATTTTTTTTTATAAAATGAGTTGAAAGCTATTGTGGCGTGCGCCATCGTCAAAATAATTAATAACTTACATAAACTCAGCTATATATATACTGTCCCAGAAGAGATAATTGTATCTCTTATCTCTTCTGGTCCAAGTATTTTTATTTCTAGAATGAATTTAGACTTAGTCTCTGTATATCTTTTTGCATGAATTCTAGTTCAGTTGAAAGCTTTGAATTGAGACTTTTTCTATTTCACGGAGATAACACGATTGCAATGTGTATTAACTGATGTTACTTTTTTACGATACTTAATGACGTGTAGAATATTACAACGCATCTAACTTATTTTTTTCTAAAATATCACTTTTAGTTTAGTACCATATATCAATGATATGCATTGACAACAAGATTTGACATTGAACATTTTTAAAGTGATTAGGTTGAGAATATCCGCCCACTTTATTTTTTCTTAGAGAAATTCGAACGAAAGAGATACACATTGCTGAATTGATTGTTGGAATACAGTTTCGCTTTTCAAATAACCATCTTAACTGGTAAACATTGATAGCAAAGTCTTAAGAGTTGACTGACAATATTTTTAAAAGTTTAAACATTTTTTTTTCATTATTTAATACTTAATATATGGTATGCATATTTAATTTGAAAATTCTAGTATGGAAGATTCAAAAACTAACTTACTGTGAAAGCTGGGGTCAAAAATTACGTATTACGTTTCGAAAAATCAGTAAAAAGATATAAAGTTATAAAAATAATGATGATAATATATTAAAAACAAGAATCAATTTTAAGATGTTCACTGTCAATACTTGGTGGAAAGGCATTATATTAAGAAAAAACACAATATATCTTTGTACCTAATTTCCACATCATTTTTACTGTAATTTCTGAATTCTTTTCAATGTCAATTGTTTATTATACCTTTTCATTTGAATATGTTTTTGTATGAATAGCACTGTTAAATTGTATTTCTTATCAGTTGACAATGCTCGCCATGGGCGAAACCGGTCCAGATCCTGATAAATAAATGAAGAAATAAGTACAAAGGTATATTGTGTCTTTTCTTAATTAAAAAGAAGAATACATCCGTTTGGGTATTTATGTATTTACATAAACAAAATAATTATAACTGTTCCTGAACAGAACAGAACATTCTTTTTATATCTAGGTATGTTATAAGCAGCTATTATCGATATTATTCAACAAGACAATAACTAAGGATGCTGCTTCTCCAACCTTAAGCACCTGTTAAAGATTTATTCTTTATCCGGCCAAAGTTTAAGAAACTAAGCCAACAAAAACAACAAGCAAACTGTTTTCTTCAAAGTTGAACAATTTTAATCAGAACTTAACCGCCTTTTGTGCAAAGTTATCTGTACTTGCCTACTGCAGGCGAAGTTTTCTGGTATGAAAAGTCCCTTTCTACACAATAAGCTTGGACAGGCAGCTAACGAGCAGACCAACACGGCACATTATGCCAATGTGTACTCTGCAAATATAAAGCGGAAAATTGCTAGCCATTGCGATGCTCTTACTTAACTATACTTTCTAGGAACTTCTTACATTTGCTTACGTAAATAAGGTGTTTGATGATCGATAATAATAATAGCAACGCTCGCGAGAAGATAAACTGTCAGATTAAAGTAAAAATATTCGAATTGATTTTCCTATTTATTGACGAAAGTACTGTGAAAAGTTTACTTATTACACCTTCCAGTTGATCAAATCGATTTTCAATATCGATTCCAAAAAATCTTATAATTATAAATAAAGTAAAGAGAACTATTAGTTTTCCAGCAAACAAAAGAAATATATTTTTTGAAATTGCTCACCATTCAAATCTGTAGGCATTTCCATGTGTTAATCCAGTAATGGCTTTAAACTTAGTGATACATTTATTTCCTATATAAAAATGGTACTATTATTTACTAAACGTCAGTTCAAGTTAATCCGTGCACTTGAACGCATGAAGTTGCTGAAAGGTGAAACCCGGGTCGTCAATGACAAAACTTGTGTGAATGTACATAATTTGAACGATTCAAATTTAACTGTGTATGAAAATAGTTTTTACTTTAAATCGGTCGAAAGATAAAACCCTCTTTTCAAAGAACGAGAAGACTGTTATTTGCTCTTAAGAGTATCAGTGTAACTAAATATTTAAACTGACACGAAAAACTATGCTTTTTGGAAAAATATTATACAATGAATGCATGAAGGAAAATTGAAATAATAATATAATTGATTCTGGAGGACATCACTGTCATTTTGGTCGTATCAACGGGCCGAAAAGCAGCAGGTATAGCTTGAAATTTAACATAATCATATGTATCAAAGATATATTGTGGATGAAATTGAATGCCTGAAGATGCCGAAAGGCGAAACCCGGGTCGTTAGTGACAAAATCTGTGAGAATGTACATAGTTTGAACGATTCAAATTTACTATTTTCTCTGTCCGATCAGCATATAAACTTCTTATATAGGAATCTCGACAAGTTTTTACTACGAAAACGGTTTACTGAGTTGCTCTACTTTTCTTTTTTTCGGACAGAGTATGGATAGAAAAAATTGAGCCAGAACAAAATTAGTCGTTAACTAGTTCTTCAAGTATTGAAAAAGTAGGAGGGAATTTTAAGAAATCACAAATATCCATGATTTTTAACAGAAATTTACTGAAAAAATACTATCCATTCTGAGGTCCAAGCCTGCGAGATTCGTTACAAAAGGTAACGACGTTGACCCTTGAACTGCGGACGCTAGAAATTTGGCTTTATACGATGTTTAGTATTTACCCAATTAACGATCAGAAATTTCGTCAAAGAAACAATATTAAATTTTGCACTGTCGGGGCAGATTATGGCGGGGAACTACTGCAAAATACTTTATGTGATATTCAAAACTAGAATACATATAAAACAAATAATAGTTAGTTAGTATAGCCCCTTTACCGTGTTTGAATTAACTGTGTTAGTTCTAGCAGTAACTCTTCCATGCGCCACAAAGCGTTGCCATGTATGCAGTATGCAATTAAAATACCACATATAATTACATCTTAGATTCACTGTCAGCCCTTCTATAGCGTCGACCTCAGAACCAGGCTATAAAAAAACCCGTCCTATAGGACACTAGCCACCCATACAAAATTCGGATTAAAGTTTTTAACGTGTATTCTTTTATATTGCAATGACTCGCCTTGTTATATTCGTATATTTTTAATTGGACTCCGCAGGTAATTTTTAACGATTTTTTTATCTACGTCTGCTTCCTAATGGAGGTATATTAACTTTTTTCTACGAGAACTGATTGTTAGTAAGTCGCTCAACCTTTTTTTTTCCAATGAGAGTAGTAGGGATAGAAGGAGAAGGCTAAGACAGGACTAGTGGTTAATAAATCGCTCTCGCTATTGCCAGTTATTGAAGGATGGGAAAGGTGGGAGAGAAATTAAGACATCACAAACACCTATGCCTTCGAACGGAAATCGATAAATCATTAGAAAAAGTTCTGTCCGTACTGGGACTCGAGCCCGTAAGGTCCGACGCGGAAGCTCACAACGCTAACCGCTGCGCCATAGAACCCGACATAGCAGACCATAATGTCATTTTATTTGAAAATTTAGCTGCACGGGACCTAATGTGCTTGAAAAAAGGTAAAAAAAATAATTTTGGTTGAAAGTTACTTGTTTAGCTATTAAGTTAACTTATTTGTGTACTATGTATGTATATATGTGTGTGTAAATCCACGGATGTATTATGAGGGGAAGTAAATAGAATGTGATTTGAAAAAAAAGGCATACGGAATCACCGCAAACTGGCTTCACTAGGGGTTTCTTACCTCTGTAGCGATCACGCCCTTCCGTCTGCGACGATAGTAAGAAAATACAACTCTTCAAAATATTAGCGATGAAAGAGACTCGAAGAACTTTGACGCTTACGTGTCCTGGTACTTAAAGCTCCATACATTTGATGTCCAAAAAAATAGTAATTATGTTTACCGATAACATAATTTCAACGTATGATATTATCGAAAAGTAATTTGATTTCATACAAATATTTATATTCAAGCATATTGATTAATGCAAAAATGTAAGCCGCATGAAGTTACTTGAGCGAAAACGCAATTTCGTGGTTGAATAATGGTTTAAGTGTGGAACAAAGCGAAATATATTTGATGAAATATTAGTTTGGTGAAGTAACTTTTCGATATCAGTCTGGTATTCGGTTATTGATTTGAAAGTATGTGGCGTGTAACATACTGCGAGACTTTTGAGGTTAGATACTTTAATACCAACGGATATTGCAATGTCGAATAGTTGAACAGAAGTATTGAACGTAAAATATATATCTCCTATAAGTCACGTTGACTGAGAAACAATTCAATTTTGATTCGCATGATATCACATCGAAGCTTGTTTTGCGCAGCTTTTTTTAAAAATACACATTATTTATTGTTTCAATAATTAAATCTCTTTTTAAACTATATCAAAATCTAATATTAGAAAGATTCGATAATTATTCTTAAAATCCAATTTTATCCGTCAGGCATTCAAGTTCATCCGTGCACTTGAATGCCTGAAGATGCCGAAAGGCGAAACCCGGGTCGTTAGTGAGAAAATCTGTAAAAATGTACATAGTTTGAATGATTCAAATTTAATATTGAAATTCCACCAAGCACCTTCAGTCGAAATCTTAAATTAGAGAAAATAGTAGTTAAAAAGTAAAAATATACGAAAATATTTTAATTCTAAAAATATTATTTTATATGTGATTGGTAGCTATTTTGGCTTATTCCTTCATAAATGTAAAATTAATGTCAACTTCATTAATTAAAATAGTAGAATTCTGTAAATAATATTAAGCCGAGAGTGGTTTTTTATTTGTATCTTTATTTTTAATAAACATTGAACTGTTGCGTCAAAAATGATTGATTTCGAAGAGTTTATTTGTATTTTATAAATTAATATAACGACAGTCTTAAACACTCTTAAAGTGATAATAGAAGGTTACTTAATCAAAAAATAAAATAATATTTCTTTTAATACAATTCTATCAATATGTTCTTAATCTTTTACAAAGTTTATCCACTCGGACTCTTTTTATGATTCATTTACTAGCCCCTTATTTTTATTCAAAGAGATTTTGAGCGGTTAAATGAATGTTTGATTCATTAACTTAATGGCAAAGTGTAATAGGCTGGAGTGCGTCTGGCCATATTTAACATTTGAGCACAGTCATATTAATAAAAACAATAATCCTTTGTACTTCATTCCACTTTATTTAATATGTCAGGACCGGTTTCGCTCATTGCGAGCATTGTCAACTGATAAGAAATATAATTTAACAATGCTATTTATACAAAATTGAAAAGTTATACACAACAGTTGGCATTGAAAAGAAATTGCCAATTACATTAAAGTGATTCTAAAATAACACAAAATTAAAATGTTCAACACAACTAACATATAATTAAAAAGTCATCCCAGATTCATAAATTCAGAATGCGATTGAAAGTAATTACAAACATAATTAAAATTTGGGAAATTTTTGACAAAGTGATAAAATGTTACAATAATAAAGTGAATAGGCTTAATGATATGAATATGCTTAATGATAGTTTTATGTTTTCCCCGCTTCCAAGTAGTTGGTGTGTTCATTCATCACTTAAATAAAATCGACAGCCAGGAAGATTCTGAAAAACAAATTTTTCAAAGACCATATCAATTCTAACAAAAGAAATATATTTATTTTATTTTATTTTTTAATTTATATAAAAGAATAGTTAACAAGGGCTAATGCAATGGATAAAGTAACGGGGAACTAGCAAAAATTATTTGATCGTTTAAAAGATCTGAATCAGGTAAAAATTTGAATCTATTGATTTCTAGGATTTCTTGCTTGTCTAGTTTGACAGACTTGTTATTTAAATGTAGAACTTTAAAGTTTCTACCAATATCGAAAGTGTGTTTATTTTGAAACAGATGGTTTCCAAATGAAGACTGTTCATCCCCTTTCTTAGCACAATTCAAATGCTCTTTGATTCTAATATTAAACGATCTACCTGTTTGACCAATATATTTGGCGTTACAGGAGTCGCTATTAGGAGATATTAGGAGATATTAGGAGATATTAAAATTTTAGTTAATAAAACATTTTTAAATCAAAAACAAAAATTAAATCGTCTGTCGTTTGTCAATAAATCTAAGGATGTTGATGGTGTGGTGGTTGAAAAATCAAAAATTACTTTCGCTGAACGTATCGTGAACACGTCTTCTATTCAATTTGATTCAAATGAAATAAATTTACTTAATAAAGGTTTAAAATATTGCCCTAACACTAAATTAACGTCGGATAATTTAGAAAATCTTGCTATTGACGTGGAAGTTGCTATAAAATCGGATATGGCCACTAAATATCTTTGCTCTACTATTTTGAAGAAAGAAACAACAACTAACTTAAATAATAATTTATTCGAAATGCGTGCCTTAAAATCGATTAAAGAAAAAATAAAAAACAGTAATTTGGTTATTTCTAAGGCCGATAAAGGTAACACAACGGTTATCATTGATAGATGTGATTATGTGAAAAAAATGGATGATGTATTGTCGGGACCTTCGTTCGTTATCCTTAAACGGGATCCCACTACATCAAGTTCAGAAACGGTAAAAACAGTTATCAACGATGCTAATGCATGTTTTCCTACAGAACGTATGAAAAGAACTTATAAACAAATGAACCCACAGTGCCCTAGACTTTATGGACTACCTAAAATCCATAAAATTAATACCCCTTTAAGACCGGTAGTCTCTTTCAAATCAGCCCCTTCTTATAAATTGGCAAAAATGGCGAACCAACTTTTTAGACATAAATTAGATTTCAGTCCTAAATTTAGTATACTTAATATTACTAACTAGAGATATTAAATCTATAGTGAACTGTTGTATCGATCAAAACTTTTTTAAATTTAACGATAAAATCTATCAACAGTTGAATGGACTAGCAATGGGAAGTCCGCTGTCTCCCATTTTAGCTGATTTTTTCATGGATTTTTTAGAATCTAAAATTTGCAATTTAGATCTTTTTAGTAATGTCATCTACTGGTACAGGTACGTAGATGATATTTTAGTTCTTTGGGGTGGCACTGAGAGACAACTCTCCCAGTTTTTAAATAATATCAATAACATTAATCAATATATCCAATTCACCATGGAGTTGGGTGTAAATAAAATCAACTTTTTAGATTTAACAATTGAAATAGTAAATAATCGTCATACTTTCAAAGTTTTTAGAAAAACGACTTACAGTGACAATATTATTAGTAGTTCTTCTAGACACCATATTTCACATAAATTAGCCTCCTTCCATTGTTTTATTCATCGACTTCTAATGATTCCGATGACTAAAGCAAATTTTGATTTAGAATTAGAGACCATTAAACAAATAGCAGTTAACAATGGTTATGCTACGGATATAATAGATCGTCTTTTATTTAAAAAAACTAAAAAACTTGCACTCTTAAATGTTAGCTCTGGCCTGGTGTTGGATAAACCTGTTGTTATAAAACAGTGGGTTAAATTAAATTACTTGGGTAGAGTTACAGAAAAAATCGCTAGGAAAATTGATAGAAATAAATTTAATGTAACCTTTTATAACACACTCAACTTGAGTCGTGTTTTAGTTAATTCTAAAGATAAATTAAACTTTTTGAACCAAAGCGGTATTTATTTACTCAATTGCGACTCCTGTAACGCCAAATATATTGGTCAAACAGGTAGATCGTTTAATATTAGAATCAAAGAGCATTTGAATTGTGCTAAGAAAGGGGATGAACAGTCTTCATTTGGAAACCATCTGTTTCAAAATAAACACACTTTCGATATTGGTAGAAACTTTAAAGTTCTACATTTAAATAACAAGTCTGTCAAACTAGACAAGCAAGAAATCCTAGAAATCAATAGATTCAAATTTTTACCTGATTCAGATCTTTTAAACGATCAAATAATTTTTGCTAGTTCCCCGTTACTTTATCCATTGCATTAGCCCTTGTTAACTATTCTTTTATATAAATTAAAAAATAAAATAAAATAAATATATTTCTTTTGTTAGAATTGATATGGTCTTTGAAAAATTTGTTTTTCAGAATCTTCCTGGCTGTCGATTTTATTTAAGTGATGAATGAACACACCAACTACTTGGAAGCGGGGAAAACATAAAACTATCATTAAGCATATTCATATCATTAAGCCTATTCACTTTATTATTGTAACATTTTATCACTTTGTCAAAAATTTCCCAAATTTTAATTATGTTTGTAATTACTTTCAATCGCATTCTGAATTTATGAATCTGGGATGACTTTTTAATTATATGTTAGTTGTGTTGAACATTTTAATTTTGTGTTATTTTAGAATCACTTTAATGTAATTGGCAATTTCTTTTCAATGCCAACTGTTGTGTATAACTTTTCAATTTTGTATAAATAGCATTGTTAAATTATATTTCTTATCAGTTGACAATGCTCGCAATGAGCGAAACCGGTCCTGACATATTAAATAAAGTGGAATGAAGTACAAAGGATTATTGTTTTTATTAATATAATGCCTTTCCACCAAGTATTGACAGTGAACACCCTAAAAGTGAGCACAGTCATAGCTTACTTTCATACATAAATACAAAAAGATTTTATTTCCATGTTTCATTTTGACGGTTATTGAATTTTTAGCGATACAAAATTCAAATCACGAATAGAATGGAGAATATCAATCAAGTCATAATGTAAAAATATATTACTATCAAGAAAGCTTTGAAGAATTATATAACTGACAGTTTTTTTTAAATTTGGAAAGCATTTATTTTATTGATCACTTGTAAGGTGTTCACTGCCAATACTTAATGGAAAGGCTTAAAGGCAAACTTATTGTATATGATCAGAACCGGTTTTTCTTATGACGAGCATTATCAACTGATAAGAGAATAAAATATTGAAGTGCTATTTAAAAAAAAAAAATAGTGTATAACAAAAGATATAAAACATTAATCAGTGACACTAAATTAAAAGTCTTCAGATTATAATTACATTTAAATTTATCGCATTTATCAATTTTTTTCGAATTTACAAGTTTTGAATTATTATTTTATTTATTTTTAAGAGCTATTCAATATTTGTATTATATTGTATTCTCTTACCAGTCGATAATGCTCGTTATGAGTGACACCGATCTTGATCATATAAAATACAAAAGTAAAAACACGCGACCCGCCGGCATATTTTCAAGGCAAAAAACGCTGTCAAGATTCATTAAAATAATTAAAACTATTCAATTAATTCACTTAACATCTTGTGTGCACAAAATTTTATCTGCAACATACTGGTATTTGTATGATTGTTGTTTTACAAGTAGATTCGTCTTTTTTAATGGTTATTCCAAAATTTGAGTGTTTCTGCTATACAACCCGCGGCTAGATGTGCAATAAAGTAGGGCTTTGGTTGTGAATAAGTTTAACATCTCTGGTCTAAAAAAAATACTATTATTTGAAATCGTAATTGTATCAATCAATAGTTGTAACAATAGATAACTTACGTACAAATATATTTCCTTTCATTATAAATAGAAAACAATATTGAGTAATACATGTTAATTCTATATATCCAATATTAAGTATTCTGAAATGCGTCTAAATTTAAAATAACAAGTATATAGTGAAATGATTTTTTTAAAACCATTTGGCTTATTATTTCAACAGGATATAAGTAGACTGAGAACAATAATTATTATTCATATCGACTGTGGAAAGGAAAAAGGACGTAACCCTCAATTTTCCAAAACAGCTTTTTTTCAATAATCACAATGTATACAACTTGACACACATTCTATCAAAAAGATGGAAGCTGAAAATGCCGAATAAGTATCTAAATTTAGCTTTTATGTTTGAAAAAGATGACCTAGTAAAAAATTAAAACCAACAAATAACACTGAAATAAAAGTTTTTCCTAGACTATTTCTCTAATTAATATTAGGTTATGTCAATTAAACATCAGTTTAGAAGTATCCGTGCACTTCAACGTTGTGAATAATTCATAATTCGCATATGTCACAAAATCATCAAAACACGTTTTTAGCGCCTCCTGTAAAATTTGATATGTGTGGGTTACGTCCTTTTTCCTTTCCACAGTCGATATGTTAAGTGAGTCCTTGATAAACACCATATTTAAATGATAATTTTCATATATGTTCCTGTCTTAAAATCACTCACTCGTGGAAGATGGTAAAGATGAACAGGTGAATACTTGGAACCTTCGCTTTTAATCCTTTTCAGAAGGGCTTTGAAACGTGTTTAAGTCTTATTTCGAGAGGATGAACAAACGCGTGCAGGCATAAGCAACTGAGAATTGCTTCTAATACTCCACAAAGGAGCGATCTCTGATAAACACGATGGTTTTGCTACTGTGTATGATATATTATGATGCATAAAATATTACACTATTTAAAGCAATATTTCTTAACAGGGGTGCTTTCAAATAGGAAGTATTTTAGGAATACTGTTAAAATCCAAATGGTCGATTTTATATAGTATATAATAAATCAATTCATAAAAACATAGTAAATTGATATAATTTAAGATTTCGACTGAAGGTGCTTGGTGGAATTTCAATCTTTCAATTTGAATCGTTCAAACTGTGTAGATTCTCATAGATTTTTTCCTCTAAAAACCCGGGTTTCGAATTTCGGCATATTCAGGCGTTCAAGTGCACGGGTGAACTTGAACTGACGCTTAGTAAATGAAAGTGTTGTGTTTATATAAGAAATAAATGCATCACTGAGTCCAAAGCCATTGCTGGCAAAAAGGATAAGCTCATGGGAATGCCAACAGATTTGAGTAGTAAGTAGTTTCAAGAATTATATTTATTTGTTTGTCGGCAAAGTTTTTATGATTATATTTATATAGGGTATAGAAGTGGAGATCCCGGTAGGTTTAATATTTCATTTAAAATCGGAAGACTATGCAGTTGTGCTCTGTTTATTTCCAAAATTTCCTGGAAAAAGAGCTTATGACTGTCCGTATTTGGGTGTAACATTTACGTATTTGGGTGTACATTTACGTATTTGTAACGTATTTGGGTGTTACTAAGCGTCAGTTCAAGTTCATCCGTGCACTTGAACGCTTGAAGATGCCGAAAGGCGAAACCCGGGTCGTTAGTGAAAAAATCTGTGCGAATGTACATAGTTTTAACGATTCAAATTTAATAGTTAATTGAGTTTAAATAAAAGGGTCTCACACTTTTCAATAATAGCGCAATCTGTAAATTCCTTGGTTTTTTAAGTAAGCCTGCGAGAAAAAAAAATTGGGATCCTGAAAACACTCATCAGTACATAATTATGAACTTTGAAATTTTCCGAGAATCACAAAAAGGGTGCGGGATGCCGTAGTAGCAGGTTGTGATGTTCTTAATAATTTTTATTTCATTATTCCTGAATCTAGAAAAACTAATTAGTACGTATATGGGGCCACGGAAAAATTTGATACTCAAAAGGCGGCACTGGCTCAAAAAGGTTGAAAAACTATGGTATAGAGTGCTTAAGCACAGATGATTCTACCATTTTTTGATTATCTCTTAACTTTTAATTATCTCTAACTAATTCATAATGCTAGTGATGAGTCCGTCCACTCTATATCACCAGCTTAGTCATAGTGTTTTTATCTAAGTGGCCAATCATGAGTAACAGTTGGTTTCACATCAAATAGATTTTATTTATTATTATCAGTTACATTAAAATATATTACATATAAACCAAATATAAAAGTTCCCCATGATACAGATTAATATTCAAAAAATTGTCAATGGAGAAAATTAAAAGAAATAATCCACTATGCTACAAAGCCGTCAATTTATAAAAAAATAGCATTCATAAAAAACACCCTTATAGACGAAATGAATTCATCACCTGTCCCCCAGCTCGCGTCAAAAAGGCTTACATATTATTTTTAATATGAAAGGACGAAATGAGATTAAAAGAGAGAGGTATTTTTTAACGCAAACGTTTTTTTTTCATGTCGAAAATAATTTCCCACTTTTTCCGTAGCTGTGGGAAATCAAGTCGCCCAACATGGCAACTTATTTAGAGAATCAAAACTCAATTTATTACTTCTTGATGTTTTAGAAATTTTTATTTTCTCTAAGGCTAGTAATGAATCGTTCGTTATAAACTGTTTTGATAAATGGTGCGGTGTAAATAAAAATATGTTTTTATTTGAAAAATGTTTTAGTCGGTGGCCACAGTTCATAAAAGTGGACAATTTTTATATTAACTGGACTATTTCAATTTTTTTTCTTTGTTTATATTGTTTTATCTTATATTTGTAGTTAATGATATATTTCTGTAAAATAAATCATTGCTTTGGCCACTATAAATCACTGACTTGAATTTGTTGATAAAAGACATATATTATATTTTTTAAATGCAAAAGAAGAGTTAGTTGACCAAATAAAAACGAATAAATACTTTATTATAAGCTATTACTCGAAGACCTTATCTTCTACGGTGGATAATAGTACCAGAAATTTTGTCATAAAAATATAGAAATATCTTCTACCTCTCTATTTCACATATTTTAAATATTGTTGACAGAATTTGTTGAATCGGATCTGTATTTTTCTTCTTTAAAAAAAGCAATTTATTTAAATGTATAAAGAAAATTTTTTCATTTACTTTTTTAGAAACATATATCACAGATTATCATTATAATCACCTTTTTAATTTTTTTTATGTGAAACAATAATGTAAAACAGAAACGACGGTAGTTAATTTGACTATAACTATTTATATACGTAACAAGCTCACGAAAAATCTAGCACTTTTAAGCACATCGTATGAAAGAGTGTCTTTGGGTGATGTGTTTGTTAGTGAAATGGGATGAATTGATTTGCCTTGATTTCCCATTATTAGCAGTCTTAAAATAATTAAAATAAATTCACACAAATTGCCTTACCATATTTAAGCTATTGGATATAGATGTTTCTCCCATCAATTTAGTTTCCTAGAACAAAAAAAAATAAAAATACATAAAATAAAGGAATTTTAGGATACATAGAACATTTTTGTTGCCTGCCCTGTAGCCAACACTATGAGAAGTCTACCTCATGCGGTATACTTAAGCAGTAATACACACCAAAAAAGTAAAATTACTTTTCGAAAAGTGAGATGGATTGTTGAGAAAACAGCTCTCGTAAAAAAACTTCTATTGAGAAACTAAAACTCTAGATTAAAATTGGCTACGATTTAAAAAAAAATCCATTCGTGTAATATTGCTAACCACTACTGTTTTTTTTTTAAATGAATGAATACTTTTAATCTAAAGTTGATATTTCATCTGTTATGCAAATAAGTTAAGGGCGTTTTCACTTGTATGAAAAAACAAATTGTGAACTTAATTGTATAGCAATATCTATGAAGAAGATAATAATCCGAACGTCTCAATCATCCCAGCAAGCAATAATTAGGGTTGAATTCATCAACCATACTTCCAATGTCAAATAATGAATTCTTCATTTGTATACGGTATTGACAAAAGAACGAAAATTCTTTATAGCTATCTTTTTATCTTTTTTTCTTTACTGTGCTGTGTTGAAAAGAAGGATAATTGACTTATAAACAGTACGAAATAATTTACGAATTAGCAAAGTACGAATAATATATTTTTTGATGATTTACTACGACATTAATAGTTGCGATGTTTCATAACATCGCATTTTAACAGTATTATAGCTTCATATGGGAATATGACCTAATAAGTGAAGTACATAGATTGATTTGCAGTTTTTTAACCCCCAGAGACGAGAGCTTTTTTCCGATAAAAAAAATATTTTCTAAGCCATATTGAAGTCACCGATAACTTTTATTCCTATCCAAAATTTTAAAAATAAAAACGCAAAGTCGTTGTATAGAAACCCCGCATCACTATATGGTCATGCTCATCCCTTTATTACCGTGTAATATTGAGTACGGACGGAGTAGTAAGGACAAAAGTGACCGTATGGGCTTGCAAACATTCGGGGTTGAAATATAGCTAAACGTGATTTTTTTAAAAATATTTACAATTTGACCTCTTTAGATCAACATAATTTCAAAACAAATATATTAGCAAAATAACTGTAAATAATTTAATGTTTTTATAAAAAAATATCTAACAGTTTCAAAAATTAAATTAAAAAAAACGGAAATTCAAAAAATCACATGTGCTTTTAGAGACCGTTCCTGTTCCCACGGCTGATAACTAACTGTAGTCCGTACCCATCTTAACCAAATATGAGCGAAAACAACGATATTCAGGTAGAAAAAGTATGAATAGTGGGATCAATAAACAACGGTGTTTTGTGTGACCATATGGTGACGCTCGTCCTTGGAGGGTTTTAAGCTAGTAATAATATATGTTTCTTACAGAGCATAAAAAATAGACGCAAAATTGTAATAAAGTCAACATAGTAAAGTATTAGTAATATGGTTGATAGCTTTTTTGGCATCACGCCATCTTCAGAACTATCTACAAAACGATTACGAAAAACTATTATTAAATCAAAGTTGTTTACTTTGTTAAATATATTATACATGATTCTTGTGAAATAAAATACTTTTCTATTGTATATATTATTTAATTGGATTACTGTGGAATAAATCGCAGTGTACTTTTGTGCCATCTTATAGATTTTTAGTATATTAGGTAGCTCACAATGCACACTTACCTTGATTTACGCAGTGTGTTTTTAAGAAACTCGCATAAATACAAGCCAAGTAAGAAATACAAGGAAATCATAAGAAAATTATAACGTTGATTTCATATTTAATTTGAACTTGCGTTCCGGAAAATCTCCGTGAAACATGTCCACAGTTTGTTATACCAAAAATATGTATCTAATTACATATTTTAGAAATTGAAGTTGGTACGTTTTGACTATTGTTTTTACATAAAACTCATTTTCGCTGCTCTTTTCTAGCATTATTGCCGTATTTTCTTTATAATTGGTTTTAAAAACGCTTTCATTACATTTGTTAACTAGAAATCAGGGGATAAGTGTACATGGATATGGTTACAATCGATAAATGCTATAACATTTGACTTTTATATTATATACAGTAGACCGAAAGTCTAGCTTCAATTGACATGCAAACAAAGTTCAAATAATATCATTGATTTTTCTTTCAAAGAAAAAAAAACGACAGTTTACCAATAACGAGTATCAAAACATTATAATGCTATACGCCTATAGGTACGTAGAAATGTATTTATTCATACATTAGTCCACAGAAACCACCGGGTGAGAAAGTTCTGCAAATTTCTTTTTATTTTAACAAATTTTCACCGATCTTATCAGCATAACTGCGGTAATGTCAGGTGAGTCCGACAATGTTTCGTGAATGCGATTCGTTAATAATTGCTGACACAAATTTCAGAGATCTGATTCCACACCTTTGACCTTCAGGAGTGCCGACGCAGAAAATTAGACGAACCATATCCGACGAGCCCAGTCGAGTTATCAAAACGAAGTACAAGTTCTACATGGGACTTTTTTAACAAATGTTATATAATCATAAAATAATATGTCGGTAGATAAGAGATCGATCTGTTAAAAACTAATTCTGTCCTAGCCATATCTAAGAAGTGGTTGAACAACTAAGTAACAAACAGTTCTCACAGAAAATACTTCTTTTGAGAAACTTTCATTAGAAGGACATATGCTACATATTGCGAACCGATATGGATTAACCTTTTAGCTGCCGTAGATAATTAAAAATAATTACCTATCACGCCGGCTATAATTTGCAACTATTAATTTAATTAGTTATTTACGAGGTAACTCGTCTCTGGCGTGTTGCGCATGAAAAGTTTTTACGAGATATCTCGTCTGTGGCAGCCATCGAGTTAAAAAAAACTTTTATATTTTAATCTTAAAGTCATACTATCTTGAAATATCCATAAAATAAAAACAAAAAAATATATACCATACCTTTTTAGTTAAAAAATACGGAATATTTTCTTTTATTTCGTACAACTATACTCATATTTGCTAAAATTGTTTGGTATATGTAAATAGAAAAATATTTCTTACCGAAGGAAAGCCATACAAACACAAAATAAATATTGGAAGTTTGTTTTTTTTATGAGTTTTATCGCAGGAGTATAGAAAACAAAACGTTTTAGTTCTCTCTATATCAAACGGTTTATTTTTTCAGGGCCATCTCTTTCGCAAATTTTATTTTTTCTTGAGACATCTCACTCACTCGCGATGTTTTTCTTCTGGAAAGCGTTATCATTTTATGTTTTTTTTTTATTATGAACGCACACGTACATGACTGCATCGAACCGGAATTAACTAGAATGTTTTCTTATGATTGTTATAATTTTCACAGTTCAATAACCGACGTTTATTATCATTTTTTTTCATAATTTAAATACTGTAGTATTAAAAAACAAAGTGGTCATCTCTATCATAGATTAAACTGAGTAAATTACATTTATTATCCGATTAATTTAACCAGTGCATAAATATTGTGTCGTAAAAAAATAGATCTTTATAAATATGTTATATAATAAGTAAAATGATCAACATAAAAATTGGAAATGAATTTAAAGTATTCTGAAACACTTTTCATATTTAACTCAATATTGCCATATTCAGACATAGTGCATTCTAGAACTAGAGTATTGAAATTTTAAAAAGAAAACTACTGAAAAGTGTATTATTTTATTGATATTAAGGTATAAGTTAATACAATATAAACGATAGAGATATAAAAAACAATATATATTTTTAGAACTAAAATACTTTGGTATTTTTCGCCGTTATACAATACAATATTATAATAGGTTATGTAAGGTTAGAAAAAATGATATTTTTGCTATAAAATATCCATACGATAATTTCTAGGCTAAACTCGATTTAGGCGGTCAATTGCCGTGGCGGCAAACTGTAGTGATTAATTGCTGGCGGAGAGTTTTTTTAGACTTCAATAAAAATACCACTGTGCTATTATGTATAAAACATAGTTAGAAATATGAAAATAGTTTTCTTATCATACTAGGTTTTCGTTTGTGGATGAACTGGTTTAACCTATAAAGAACCCAATTAATTATTTCGCGACCATTTCCCAACATCGAGAGATACCAATTTGCATAATGCATTACAAAGAAATTCTGTGGCATGTATTAAATAAAGAACGTAATCACAGAATGTCATTTGAGCTGAGGACGATAAACACCGCCGGACAAAAGACAGAATCTTCCATTATCTCACACAAAGGCGCATTGTTTCAGAGAAGACAAGAAAAATCTCGCTTTTTCCCTCAGTCAAGGTAAACAGAGGGCTGAAATTTTTCATCTACCTATATGAGTACAATATTTTCTTCTGCTCGTAAGTTCTATGACCTCGTACTTTTGGCTGTTTTGAAACTCCGAAAACAAATTCAATAATGTGTGATATTGGTGGCTTGTTATCCATCCGATCTACTTGTTTACGACTTAATAATTACATATTAAAATACTTACAAACCAAAACCAGATAACGCAGTGTACACATGCATCATGATTTTAAAATTACTTAGTTTCTTTTAACTGTGATAAACACGTCTTACATTTCAGCCAAGGTTTATACAAAAACCGATTTTTGAAG
The DNA here is from genome assembly GCA_030503985.1 of Himalopsyche tibetana. Lineage (NCBI taxonomy): Eukaryota > Metazoa > Arthropoda > Insecta > Trichoptera > Rhyacophilidae > Himalopsyche > Himalopsyche tibetana. The sequence goes on along the minus strand of JAPJYX010000014.1, from coordinate 35,423,351 downwards.
ATGAATTTTAGTACATGTTTGTTGTTGATTGTCTCATAACCATTCTTTATGTGTTTGCAGCTGCTCTTTGAGAGAAGTAAGAGTAAGAAAATAATCAAATTTACTCATATTCTTGGTTTAATACAGAACTAACTGCATGAAACTTTTTTTAACCAAGCATTAAAAAGAGTTTTATCACAGTTACATATACATAAACTACTAAGAAAGTATCAGACTTTTTTGTATAAATTGATTTATTCCATAACTCTCTTGAGTATTGTTGAGTTTCATATCAACAGTTCAAATATTATGCCTAATTCCCAGTGGTCTCTAGTTAACGAATGTCGGTCTCGATTAAAACCCAAGTAAATAAATGAATCGATAAAGTACACAAGCTAACATCAAAGGTAAAGAAATTGTGCTATTATGATTTGGTCAAGTTTTTTGATAAAAAAAATCCAACAAATTGAAGACATTAGTTCAGGCATTGGGTTGATCGGTTGTTTGTGCTTTCAATTAAGATATTTATACTGTATACAACAAATATTTAGTGGACTAAACTTATTTTTATATCAAATAAACATATTTATTTGAATTATATTATATTACTAACTTAAAAGAAAATTACTTATTCAAGGGATGAACAATTATAACTCATTCGTTTTATTAAATTGTTTATATCAAATATAAAATAAATAGTTGAAGGAATCCACAGGTTGCTAATTTTAACAAAATTACAACTAATTTTAAATAAACTATTTGCTTACATTGGTAATTCATCTTTTAGCATATTGGTTGCCGTAGAAAAAAGTACGTTTGTTCCTAATTTTCAATAAATAATTTAATTAGTTATTGACGAGGTAACTCGTCTCTGGCATGTTGAGGACAAAACATTTTACGTGACATCTCGTCTATGACTGCCATCCTGTTAAAAGGTGAAAATTTCCATTTCATACCTCTAATAAATATATATCTCTGAATATAAGTCATTTTTTATTTATCTTCTAGATTACTAGTTACTACATTCCTTCGGGTATGTACTATTGAAGTAAAAGGTCTATTACGCAGCGTAACAGCGTTATTAATGCTTATTTTTTTCCATGAATGTCCGAAGAGAATTAAAAACTATTAATTGAGAGCACTTTAGTTTGCAGAAAGTAAAATAGGATTATAAATAAGCCTTTTAAGTTAAATTCACCCACTGTTCATACAAATATGTGAAGTATTTGAACACTCTAGACCAGTGATGCACAAACCGTGGCCCGCGGGCCGCATGCGGCCCTTCTTCAATTTTGTGGCGGCCCTTAAATCTTCTTCTCAAACATATTTTTTTCACGTAAAACATTTATTTAATAAATGTAAGTAAGCTTTTTCTTCAATGAAGGAGAGTAAATCGGTTCATAGAAACAGGCTTACTGATGATTAGGAATTATGTCAAATAAAAAAAAAACTACTTAAAAACACCAAGAATGCTTATGAATTGCATATAAATGAAACACAAATATTTCACAATGAAATGATTTTTAATAAGCAAGTACTCATAATCCTTTTTTTGCATGGCTTATTTATTTTCGAAATAACACGGTCAAAATAATATAATGGAACCTATTACTCATTTATATAAATTCACTTAATCTTTTTTACACGGTGTTAAGTCTATTTTACATGGAACATACATATGTTCTGGATAAAAAAGAATTGAGCGTACTTTATTTTTTTTTCTTTGCGGCCCGAATCCACGATAATTTGTTTTATGCGGCCCGCTAGAAGGTAAAGGTTGTGCATCACTGCTCTAGACTCTATAGCAGTCGTGGGGAACCTGCGGCCTTTTGGCTACTCTTTTGTAAATTCGTAAATTCAAAGATTTTGGATTCGAAAATTTAAGCAAAAATAAAGTTTAAGCAAAAATAAAGCGCGGGTAATTTGGACAAATTCGTATATTTTTGTTATTTTGAATGTCTTGGGAGACCTAAAAAAATGGTCTCACGCTGGTAAATTTAAAAATAAATCACAAATTTCTGAACTTTCAAATTTGCATGAAATTGTTTTTGGCCAAAGTTTCCCTATTCAATATTTACTGCGGCCTTATGTTGAATCAAAAAAATGAATTCGGACTTCAGACAAGAAACGGTTCCCCGCCCCTGCTTTAGAGTCTAGATGGAATTAAATCAGCATACCCGACGGGGTCAAAAAATCCAACTGAATTAATTATGATATGGTATAGTTTTAGAAAAAAACTTCTACCCGCCAAGAATTGACCATCAATGACCGCTTTCATATATAATCATAAATTAATACGATAATTCGTCAATGTAAAATAAATACTTCAAATGTCAAGACTTCAAGAATTAGAAGAAAAAAAAATCTTTTTTCTATGAAATCTGTAACCCACCAAAAAAAGAGTAATACAGATTGTTCGAGTTCATTTAAGATAAGATAAAAAGAATCAACAGGGGAATTGGGCAACATTTTTCACTTGCTTTCGTAAATTTTATTTTCAAGGGGTATTTTTGTGAAATAAGAAAGGTATCGGATATAACGGCATCCGTTAATTAAGCAACGATTTAAGTCGCACCAGAAAAGAAAAAAGGGGGTTTTATCTTTCAAGTGAAAGTAAACATTAAAAAGAAACGATGATAATAACAATAATTCCTTTTTAATTCCGCTGCTCAGCAAAGTCTATTCATTTCAATATAAGAAAATGTATAAGATGTAAAACGAAGAAGTATTTTAAGTGTACAAAAATTAAGAGAGTGCAGGGTGCGGAAAGAAAACATGTTAACTTGTGGGATGAAAAAAATACCCGCTACCCAGAGTAATGGGTAAAAATGACAATAATTAAAAATATGCAGTGAGTTTTAATAATACATGAATTCAAAAAGACTTCATTTCAGATTGACGATATTTTAATGTATAAGTAAGTATGCAGCGATTGAGAAATCGTTGTTGGTATCTCCATTGGTTATTATTTTTTTAAAAACTACAAATCTATTTGTTTACAATTTTTATCATTTATTTTTTTATCTTAATTCATGTGAAGCATTTTTTTTTGTTCATAAAAAAATATTAATTTTTTCAGCAAATTGAAAAGCATTGATGCAATATAATTGAAAGAAGTTTTTATAACCACAAAAAATATTTTGTTTAAATCAATTATTTTTAAACTTAGTAAATTGATAGCTTTGTCGCCTGTTGTGGCCCAGTTGGATAGAGCTTGCTCTACCGATCACGCAGGTCTGGGTTCGATTCCGGGTAAGATCACAGTAAATTTGAGAATTATTCAATTCAACGTCGTGATCAAAGACTGGGTGTCTGTGATGTCAATTCACATCATTTCCTCTCCTCCTCCCATCCTTCTGATCCTACTTTCTATGCTGGCGAAAATTTATATATTATGAATACGATTTAATTTTTATCGTTCAAAAATTTCCAGTCCATATTTCTTTGATAATTCTTGTTTATATTTTAATGCAATGTTTAAGCCAGGGGTGGAGAACCGTTTATTGGCTAAAGGCCGCATTCATTTTTCTGATTCAACATAAGCCGCAGTAAACATTGACGGTAAAATTTGCGGATTTCCCAAAATTACCAGCGTGGGAGCTTTTGTTTTAGCTAGTCAAATAATTTGCAGAATTGGCCGATCAGGTCAAAAAGCCGCAAGTTCCCCACGACTAGTTTCAGCCATTGAAAGGTCTTTGCTATTATTTTATTTTTTATTCTAGTAAAACTATAATCATTACTCATGATATATAAGTAAATAAAATTGTATTTGACAGTCGACAATAAATTTTTTCAAATATGATTCAACTTTACTAGATCACTGTTAATAAGTTGAGACTATATAATAATTTTTGATGACTCAATTGCTAAAACATAACATGTATTAAATGCAAAATTCCTTTTAAAGTATTCAGGTATTTTCTTCAAAAATACTAAAACGTTATTCATGTTTTATTTATTATTATTCTTAAAGTCTGAAGTAATTTTTATTGAGAATAAATTTGTGTAATAGAGCGTAACGATTCTTGAGCAGCATTGAAAAAGCTCAAATGAAATCTTTGAAATTAAAAGTTTCTCTCGGAAGCTTTCATTTGGGATACGGGTAATAATTCCGCTCTTAGAAGTTTCGTACACAAACGATTCGTCCAAACTTTTCGCTTTATTAATATTTCTAAAATTTATGAATAATTTTACTCAATGTTCTCATCGTGAATTTATATCTTGATTGCGTTGTTTTCTTATTTTCATTTTTAAACAATAAATATTGGAATTTAAACAGAATAAATAGCAATAGCAAAAGAAAATACTCAAGGTGTTTGCTTTTTTATTTTAATATATAAAGTATTTAAATGTTACATGATAAAAACTGACAGCCAAATTATTATTTGCATTATAAATAATTTACGTACTGTTTTGTCAATGTCCCATTTAGAATGTAACACACTGTATCTTATTTTAACTGGATGGCTGCCACAGACGAGATCTCTCTTCAAAATGTTCGTGCTTAACACGCCAAAGATGAGTTACCTCGTCAATAACTGATTAAATTAATAATTGAAAATTACAGTCGGCGTGCTATGCACAAACTTATTTTTTTCTACTGCAGTCAAAGAGCTAAAATTGACTGCTTAACACTTCCCCTACGGCATTTAATAATACTTTCAATATGTTGCTGGCCCTTGTGAACCAAGTGAAAAAATGTGTTTTAACACTTACCGTCCTTTGATGGACGGTAAATACCTAGGACGTACATTTAAAAAAACACGTTTTTTCACATGGTTCTTTAAAGACCAGTAACATTTCGGAAGTATTATTTAGCACAGTAGGGTGTGTTAAAGAAAGTATAAACTTAAATGATATTGACTTGGCTTCGATTAAATTCTGTCACAAAAAGATATTTACAATTTTATCACATTCACCATTGAAAATGACGTAACGTTTACATGTGTATGTTAGTAATAAATAATTCATAGTATAAATATATTGTATTGATTGTAAATATTTATAGGGCACAACCACTTATTGAAAATCTTGTACATTTTACAAGTCTGTCGTTGAAAATAAAGTCACTGTACCTTACCTCTAACAATTGGCAATAAAACTTTTACACGAGTTTTCTGATAGTAAAACAAAGAATAAATTTACTTTAAGTTATTTGCTATTTCAAAATAATGGATGGAATATGCTGCTCAAACTGTTTGATACCCACATCGTTACAAGTACAGTGGAACCCCCAATTACACTACCCCGAATTACGCGCTGGCTTGAAATATTCGCCGCAAATTCCCCAATTGCACGGTCGCATTCCAATTTCGTTACTAAGAGACGGTCATCTGTGCCGCGCATACAGTCAAATTTTGGCTAGCGTCTGTGTATTCAACACGTGACAGGCTATACACGCATAGCCGGGCGACTGTATGTGTGCGGGATATTTACTACTACAAAAAATAAATATTTCGTTCATATTTTTTTGTTTGCAAAACTAAGGGAAATTTTAGTTTGGCGTATTCCGCGGAAAAAAACCAAATCCCTAATTTTGTATGGGATTCACACCCCCAATGACTATGGTGTAAATGGGGGTTTTACTGTAGTGTGTATGAAGATATATATAGTAACATTCTATAAAATGAACACTTCAGCCACTGGTGACTATTGCCATTGTGAAAAGGTGCACAGCATGGCTCCGACACGTCTTGAAGACGCCACCTGAAAGAATAAAATTTCCATTCCTATGTTGTAGACCCTTAGAATTACATCGTCGTAATCGTAATTGCCTCATCACTCGACGTAAAATCCTACCAATTTTCAACCTTGCAATTTGAATCTCGTTTGACGATGAGCGGACCGAGAGAAGTGGTGCAACCTTTTGCATTTTCTATGGTCCACATTAGAGCAAGCTGGGCAAAAGAAAAGAAATCTAATATATAAAAATGAATGTTTGTTTGTTCGTACTTTATGCGTTGCCACACCGCTCATCCGATTGCAATGAAACTTTAACAAACTTTTTGCTTGCACTTCCGGGAATATAGAAATAGTATAATTAACTTACAGTAGGTCTTATGTATAAAAATCAATGTTTGTAGGTCTGTCATACAGTTTATTTTGACAACGTATGCTTGGACTTGCGCGAAGGTCATAGTAAAATTTACATAAAAGTAGGTGGCGCGTGTGCCGTAGCATAGAAAATCGGCAGCAAACGCCAAACAGACAGAAAAGAAAACATGCACTTCAATTAACACAAACACGTTCTTTCTTTGAGTGGCATTGCAACGCTTGCCGGGAGCCGGCTAGTATAACAACAATAAAAATATTTTAAAATAACAGTCAAAACTGAGAAAAAAATATTTCAAAAAATATCCTCGCAATACATATATTACAATAACAACAGGTATTTTCTGACAATGTATTTTGCAAAGGAATTGAATGGTGTTTTGTTTTCGTTCTACGTGTTAATTTAAAAAATACATTTAGCCAAAAGAGCATTATATACAAATATATGTATACACATAGCTATATTAAAAATTACTCACGCATCATAAAGTACTTCGTTCAATATTTTAAATGGGATGAGTTGTCAAGGGTAACGCGTTGACTCTTTGAAGGGACGGAGGGTGAGAAGGAGAGGTGGCCCTGTGTAAGTAGGCGGTTCGAAATTTGGGGGTTGTTTTCTTAAATTGGAATTATATATTCATAGAAAAATCCTCCCTCCGCTTTTGAAGAGTGGCAACATGCCTGAAGTGAGACGGGAAACGAAATGTTTTTTGATTCGTACCAAATTTTCTTTCACTTTCTATTCAATTGATAGTAGGCTTTTATACCTGCGGTACTGTGGTTAAGATTAGCAAATGTACACGAAATAGAAATTGGTGAAAATGTTTTTCATTTGAAACAAATTTTATCAGAAGATATGTTTAATAATATTACTTTTAAATCCTTTATAAGTGATGCAATGCGTCTGTTTGAGTAGTAAAGTAAATTGAACATAGTTAACTCGATGGATTCGACAATAACTGTGAGGAAGCTCATTTTGAATATAAAATTCAAGTTGATAATTTTGTTATTTTACTTGTTGCGTTACAAATTTTGACACGTGTTTCGTGTTTTTTAAATTCTTAAAGAAGCATTATCAGTCAAATAATTGCAAGCATTACGAATGAACGATATGATACCATTCACTTGGGTAAAGAACATACGAATAGTAGGATCAATAATTGGCGTAAAATCGTTTATTTTCGAGACACACTTAAAGAGGCAAAACACGTGTACAATTTATAACATAACAAGTGGAGTTACAATGTTATCAAATTTATTTTATATCATTGTTTGATTGTAAACGAATTTATAAGGTTTTATGAAATCGTTGTATTATTTTTTTCGGTGGCGAAAAGTCAATAATGCTATATAAGATTTTTTCAGCCCGATACTGTAGCAAGTTATTAATATGGGCGAAATAAACCGTTTTTTACTAATTTTCAATATTTAAATATTACGGTATTGTGAACCCTAGTATTATGACAGTATATATGTGTCGCCTGCTGTAACCCAGTTGGTTGCTCTACCGATCCCGCAGGTCTGGGTTTGATTCCCGGTCAGATCACAGTGAATTTGAGAATTATTCAATCCAAAATTGTGATCGAAGACTGGGTGTTTGTGATGTCAATTCACATCATTTCCTCTCTTCCCATCTTTCTGATCTTTAATAATTCGGTGTGGCAACAGCGATTAGCTAACCACTATTACTGTTCTAGCCTTATCCTTCTTTCCCTACTACTCACTTTGAAAAAAGTAAAGTTGAGCGACTGAGTAACAAGCAGTTCTCGTAGAAAAACTTCTGTTAAGATACTTCCGTCAGCAGGCCATATGCTCCACATTGGGAGCGGACATGGATTTAAAAAAAAATATGTATAGTGCTGATTTCTCCAGTCAAATAATATAAAATATTTATTCCCAATGTCTAATATTCATTATAAATTAAATGAATATGAAGAAATATCTCAATTTAATTCCGCAGCTATATTATCCACTGCAGCCTGATTAAAAAAATATGTTTCCCATTGAATCGGGAAATTTATAAGTCATTAATTAAAACTAAGTGATGAAATGATTCAATATATCGAAGCAGTGACATTAATTTATCACTGGAGGTTTCTTTGTTAGATTTCTTTCATGGATTGATAATATTATCTATGTCTTCCGACAAGCAAGGAATCTCACTTTGATTGAATATTCTTATACTCAGATATCGTATGATATAATATTATTAATTACAAAGAAATAAGCTTCGTCGTCCATTTATTTACTATTGTCATTATAAGTTCTAATAAATTCACTTTTATTGTTAGACCTCTTAACGCTTTAATAATTTTGATTTATCTATACACCAATAGACACATATGTAAAAAAATATCTTGTAAGAATTTTTAATTCGGGGAATTATCATAAAATAACAAAAAATGCATTTGAATGCAACATAAATAAGCTTTTTTACAGCACTAATTACGAGATAAATCAGTCGATTTAGTCTTTTGGTAAGATATTTACTTTATTAATCAGGTGGGTGTAAGTTCAAGTCCAAACAGGGCCAATATAAAATATATTAGATATCTTCAGTCTTAATTTGAGATCTTGCACATAAGTATTTGAGATACCTCATGAGCTCGAGTTGATTTTGAGTGACTAAAAACAATGCTTAATATATATTGTTTTTTTCAAAATAAAATACATCTCTAAGTCCCACTCTACAGAGAAAAATTATTTGTTTCAAAGCACAATATTTTGTTCTATTGAAATATATGTCTTGTGCTGTAAAATTTACGAAATTTAAATAATGTAGGGATAGAAAGCCTAAATACGAATTCCTCGTTCGTGGCTTAATTCTAGTGGAGAAAATTTGAATTACTTAACTTTATCAAAGCGGTAAATTTAGATTCACTTTTGTATTCATTTTGTCCGGTGATATTTGGAATAAAAATATTCGTAAATAAGATCTACGACGATGTACCATTAAACTAATGGCTTCCACAAATTTTATTTCGTGACTTGAGAATTCTTCCTGACTTCTCTGACTTATTTTTGTTATTTTATTTTATTGGTACTTGAATATTTGTTTTGTATTATAAAATGAAAACAAAATATTTAGATTCTTCGAAAAACATCGAATTTCATTACACCCACACAAAAGTAAAAAATAAATAATTATTCAAAAATTTCGAGATTGTATTTTGTCGAAATTTTAGCTTACTGGTCCGTTGTGATACTATATTGATGTTTAAATATATTTATAGATTTGCGTTTAAAGTTAATGATGCAATGTTTACGTTTATTTACTCCCATCCTATCCTACAAACTGTTCGCAGTAAGGCCAATCAGGTAACCAATACTATTTTTATAAAACATTCTTACATTTTCTGAATACGATATGTTGAGGAAATGAAGAACGACCAATTTTAGTCAAAATAACTTTTTTAGCGTGATTATAAAAACAAATACAGCAAAATTCAGTACATTTAAAATTTAACTAATAATTTAGATGCTGTCTGTAGTACTTGAATCAAATTATATGATATTTAAAACAGCCGTAAACGATAGAAAATACATTTTTTGAATCATCTCAAAATTATTCTAACATCCTTGTAACTTTTTTTTTAACTAGTAGAGTTTATGTAATTTATGTATCAGTTGATAATGTTCGTCATGTACAATGCCGGCCCTGATCATATTAAATAAAAGTAGAATTATTACAAAAGTGTCTTTTTTTTAATATAAAATCTTTCTCCTGATAGTGAACACATTAAAAGTGATCTTGTCAATAATATATGCAGAAAACTCTACACTAGTAGAATTTTGTTTTGAAACTTCTAAAATACATACCAGTAAGAAGTTTGCTGCATTTTTAAAGGTCTCATATAAGAAAAGGAACTGAATTATACCAACCAATTGTATAAAAACAACCGTACAAGTAATACGCATGGAGTATTTTTTTTATTTTTAAAAACCCATTTTACAGAGAAAAAGATCTCGTAGAAGACCTAAATAATAATAGAAAAAAAGTCATATATTCAAGATGGATAGCCAGCAATTAAAATAAACAACAAAAAACTGACAGCACCGGAGTAGGGCGCCAAAAAGTTGACGTTTTCATAAATCGGTCATTTTTGAGTGATATTGAAACCTCTCGTAGCGTGATTTGGCGCGCACTGATAAGAAAGAATCGAAAAGAAGAAGACGGGCGGTGGAGAAGTTTTGATGGTAGTGGCGAGTGGAATGGGCGGTGGGGTGGCAACCTGAAAATAAGTGAAGTGATCAATCAAGCCGGCGTTGTTTGGGTACACGCGCACCTCCATATGACAGAGCGTCAAGTCTCAAATTTGATTTGGGGAAATATAAAAGGAATCAATCTTTTGTGCTACCTTTTCAAGTAATGAAAACTATATCTTCTTTTTCTTATTTTTATTTTTTGCTGCCAGAATTTTCGATAAAAACTTAGCTAGAAGTTTAGCCGATAAATATTGAATTCATTGTTCGTCGACACTGTTGAAAGCATAGTCGATAATGATACTCAAGAATTTATTATCAAGCTTGTCTTAATAATCCTGATATAAACAATGCACAGACAGGGATAGAGAGAGAGAATTTTAGCCGAATGTAAAAATTCTACACTAAATCTCTACAAAGAAAAAGAAAATGTGTGCTCCATTACAAATGGACAACTAACAAACGACAAATAGTATATTGTTTTGTAATTTTTCAACAAGCAATTATTAAATGTATGTACGTCCGCTTTTTTCGTTTCATATTATTTATCATAAATTTAAAAATAAGTCACTTTTTTGTATCAATTACAGTAATACTATAATACCTTGTACTTATAATACTCGTGACAAGCAAAATCAGTGTTGATATTTATAACAAAATGTGGAATTGGTAAAAAAAGAAGTTTTATATATTAAAATAATGCATTACAACTTATAATTGATATAAAATACCATCATAATTATTACTTCTTTCTCTCACGACTCTATTTATAAAAAATGTATTGTTTAACTTTAAATAAAAGTTCTATGCTTATTAAGATAAAACGACATCCCTAAAAATGTTGTTACATCATAATAAATTGATTGGCTTAGAATTCACTTGGTAAAAACACCATTGTAGTTATCAAGTGAATATAATATAGTCATCAATAATTTCGTAATGTTCAGAATTTGAGCGACGTGTGAGATAATTTTTTATAGTTTTAATATTAAAAAAGTTATATATATTATATATTTATAGTCTTTCACGTTAGTATTTTAATATCTCTTATATAATTAGTTGTGTTTTATAATATCTTCGTTTAGAACAAAAAACGACAATATATTGTGTAAATACTGAATTATAATATACAAAAATCAACAAACTAAAAACGTTTACGGAGATACTATATATATTTGCGTCATTTTGAGAACGAAAATGGCTGAAAAAGGCAATCGTTCACGATTATTCTTAGACTTTTTTTTATTTAAAAAGCGAATCGATTGATCGAGCAATGAATAAAACATCGCGCTCAGTTGGATGAGTTCGGGTTCAGAGGGATCTGAAGAGGTTCACGGGAGTGAGCTGGAAGTGGTGGCAATGCAGGTCTAACAGGAAGACAGATAGATGGAATTACTAGAAGGCAGCTGATAGATGGATCGAGGTCAGGGCAGAGGTTGGAATTATTTCCGCGATTCAGTCAGGCATCTTAAACTTAATACAAAACCATTGCAGATGTCTGTATATTAGATGCTATTTGTTGGAGTTGTCACGTTTACTATAACCGAAATATCTTTCATACGATTTTGTAAATATTTTTTAAGAATTTCGAATCGTAATAACATCGTTCAGTTTCGGTTTATAATTTTAAAATTCGAATGAATGGAAAGTAACAAAATATTTAAAAATTCAAATTAAACCGTAACAAATTTCATGTATCATCAGTTACTGTTTTATTTACGAATATTCTCCGTTAAATAGATTCATATACAAAAAAAAACGTGATTAACAAATATAATTTTAATACTTATCTTATTTACTCTCATCTGGATGGACTTGTGTATATTTTAAAATTATGTTAAATATGAGCCCATGAGAGGTGAAGTGAGCCAACTAGTAAAATGGTTAAACTTTTTTCTTGGACTTATAAGTACAATCACGTATTTACTTGGTGTTTTGGTGGATTGCATATTTTCATTTTACGTAGATAGCTCTATTGCAATGTGTATGAAGTTACTTCACTTTTACGATACTTTAAAACGAGTAGAATATCTATATAAAACGCATCTTTATTTTTTTATAAAATACCACTTGGCTCACTTCACCTCTAATGGATTCATATATTTTTTCGAAAAAAGGAACAGGCTTAACCCTCCAAGGACGAGCGTCACCATATGGTCACACAAAACACCGTTGTCTATTGATCCCACTATTCATACTTTTTCTACCTGAATATCGTTGCTTTTGCTCATATTTGGTTAAGAAGGGTACGGACTACAGTAAGTCATCAGCCGTAGGAACAGGAACGGTCTCCAAAAGCACATGTGATTTTTTGAATTTCCGTTTTTTTTAATTTACTTTTTGAAACTGTTAGATATTTTTTTATAAAAACATAAAATTATTTACAGTTATTTTTCTAATATATTTGTTTTGAAATTATGTTGATCTAAAGAGGTCAAATTGTAAATATTTTAAAAAAAATCACGTTTAGCTATATTTCAACCCCGAACGTTTGCAAGCCCATACGGTCACTTTTGTCCTTACTACTGTCCGTACTCAATATTACACGGTAATAAAAGGATGAGCATGACCATATAGTCATGCGGGGTTTCTATACAACGACTTTGCGTTTTTTTTTTTTTAAATTTTGGATAGGAATAAAAGTTATCCGTGACTTCAATATGGCTTAGAAAATATTTTTTTTATCGGAAAAAAGCTCTCGTCTCTGGAGGGTTAATTTACTTCTAAGCAATTGGGAATAAAAAAAGGTATGAAAATAATTTACATATAAATATATTTCTATAATTAATTGTTTGTTACATCCAGTGCTTTTTCCCCATATAACGTAATCGGCATTCCGGCACCATTTTTCTTGAAATTTCTAATGTTTCAGATCAAAAGTCAAAAATTTTACTTTGTTTTGAAACCTTATGAAGTGAGAGCGATTAGTTATTCACTAGTTCTGTCCTAGCCATATCATTATATCTTTACTCTTTAAATAAATAGAGATGTTTACCAACTGAGTAACAAGCAGTTCTTATTAAAAATCTTCATATGCTTCACATTGTGAAAGGATATAGTTAAAAAGGCTTTACAAGAACTGAATTACGGTGCCCTTTTAAAATAGCATTGGTTTACACCCTTTGCATTTTTCCTTAGCTTTTCTACAAGTATTGGCAATGCACACCTTTAAGATGACAACAAGTTACTTTTCAAATAGTAGAATAAATTACATATTTTTTAAGTGTGTTCAAGAATTGACAGTTCACATCACTGATGTAAATGAGTCATTATTGATTTACATTCAATTCAAAAGACTGCTATTTTAAGAATAAATTAGGTAAATCATTGAAACGTTTTGGTCAGTCATCTGAAGCCATTAACAACATTTATAAATACAAACCTTCTCTATTTGCGGTATAACACGTTTTCCTTGAATTGAATTTCCCTGGTTAGAGGTTGAATTGAATTCTCGACTATTGACACTTGAAGGTTAGGGCATTTAATGAAATGGATAGAGGAAACTGATAGGTCAAATGGAAAACTTTTAGCCCTGTTTTAAGTCCATTATGCTTTACGTCGATGGCGAAAGGAAAAATCAAAGAACAATCTTCTTTGATTACTCCTTTTGTTTAAGTTAGAACTAGTTCAATAGTTCTTTCAACGTTTTCAATTGTGTTACAGTTGGATATATAAAACATATTGATGTATAGAAATAAAAAGCTTTTTAAAACAGTTAATTTACTAAAGTATTGCTATCTGAAGTTAAAAAGACAAAAATATCAAGCTTTTTTCAACCACCCAAAATTAAGCCATAAACAATAATGTAATTTATTCATGGCAGTAGCAAAAAAGTATTATTTAAAAACTCTAGTTTTAGGAAAAATTAATAATGATCAAAAACAATCTACGTTAATATCTTTTTTTGGTTACAAATAATTTCAGATTTAAAAATCTTTGTGATACATTTATTCAAAAGACAAACCTGTTTTATCTAGTCATACATACAACAAGTGCAATAACAGCAATCAATTATATGTTTCTATTTAAATAAAGATGTCACAAAGAAACCGTCAAATTTATACAAATCGACTGTGGAAAAGAAAAAGGACGTAACGAAGCGCAAAAAAACATGTTATGATGATTTTGGGTTAAAGGCAAATTATGCAATATACACAAACTTAAAGTGCACAAACACTTGTAAACTGGTGTTTAATTGACATAATCTAATAATAATTTAATACATTGTTTAAGAATAACTTTTTTAAAGTATTTTACAGTTTGCAATTTTGACAGGCCCAACTATTTTTAAACTTAAAAGTTAAATTAGATGCTAATTCGGCACTTGCAGCTTACTTCCTTTTGACAGAACGTGTATCAAGTTGTATAAATTGTGATTATCAAAAAAAACTGTGGGTTGCGTCCTTTTTCCTTTCCACAGTCGAATGAATTATGAAAAAAATACATATTATTAGGTATTATCAGCGTACCAATAATATGAAAACGGAAAACACGTATATATATATTATATAAACAATACTTTTACACATATTTTTTTACTATTGATTATCTTATAAAATAAAATCTGAGAGGTAACTTTACAATGAAGAAGTGGAATATTCGACGCAGCGAATTCATGTTGTGTTGAATATAATAATTAAAGTCTTCAGTTTCGACTTCGGGTCACCTCAATATGATGTCGCAACGCCCGTGGCAAGAATTGATTTTGGGAAACCAATGCCGCCCATCGTTTATTGTCTCTTGCATGTGTAGTTCGCCGACCAAATATTAATGTTCGTAGTAATTGAATCCCGCCCTTCCGCTAACGCGCTCACAACAATATGGATTTACTATAACTAACTAATTAACGCGGAGAGCATAACAAAGTCAGAGCTTCTAAAACAATAAAAACTGTTTTATATTTTCAAAATACCACGTAACAATGAATCCATATTATATATATTTTAATATGTTTGATTCTAGGTTTATTTTTGAATATGTTTACTATTATGTCATGTAGAATAAATCTCACATTTAATAGTCCGGAGGGATGACGGATCTTTGTGAGAACAGGACTACTGTAAGTCAACGATTGGCTCAAGAAGGCAAAGAAGAAGAAGAGATTAATTAAAGGTGACCAAAATTCACCCTAAGTAGCACCAGAAATGAAAAAGAATAAATAGTACGTCAATCAAATTTCATATTTAGCTTATCGAAGTAAATATCATTTCGGCTCAATTCATAGTTGGTCAACTAATTAAATACAGTTGTGTGGCTGCATATGGTTATTTTAAACTTTGTTTTTGTTGTATTTCAAACATGTTCTTAATAAAATAGTTTTTACACCGTGCCCTTAATTGAGTCCAAAATTAGTGATATGTAAAAAAAATGAAAACGTTAAATTATGGCAAATGATCAATCCCGGAATTTAATGATTGTTAATTCCGAAATCCCGGACTCACAAAAATGATCCGGGATTGGATGCCTTAGGTCCGTTATCCTAATAATCAATTTTACTAAAAAAAATCATATATCAAGTTTGCTGATTTCAGTTATAAAAGCACCATAAGGATAATGGGCGTCACTTTTAGGGTGTTCACTGTCAATACTTGGTAGAAAGGCAGAATATATTAATAAAAACTGAAGTTGACAATGGTCGTCATGAGTGAAACCAGCTCTGACCTTTTTAAATAAAGTGGAAATAAAGTACAAAGGTATATTGTGTTTTTATTAAAATAATGTTCGTGTCTTAAAGCCCAAGTCAATTACAGTAAGTGTATTACTATGCACTTAGACAATAAAAAAAATATGTAATAACTATAAAACAATAATAATTTTTTGTTGATACTTCGAAGAATGTCAGGGCTAAAAATTAATCAAAATACACTGCAATAATACATAAATTATTATTGTTTATTGTCACTTTTATCGATAACTAGCTGTAAGCCCGTTGCCCAGCAACGGGAGATTTTTGTTGCATTGTGTTTAATTTTATTTAGTTTAATTTGATTTAATTTAATTTAATTTAATTTTATTTTATTTTAATTTATTTTATTTTATTTTATTTTATTTTATTTACAAGCTTAAAAACTAGAATTACAACAACAGCATTTGAATTAATAATTAAATTAATAATTCAAAGATTATTTATTATTTAAATTTTTTAAGCTTAAAAAATATTTTTCAAACTTGGAAATCGTTCGCGTGCCATTCAAATTCTAAAACGTGCCACGTCGGGTACGCGTGCCATAGGTTCGCCATCCCTGGACTATGACATAAATTTCAAAACATATAAATATTTTAATATCTACTAAAACACAACTTTTTGTACAATACATTTTTTTTAAATGTGTAGTCGCGCCTGTATTTTTACGACTCCGAGTCCAAGCAATAAATAATCAGCAAGAGTTTGGGAAACACTGCATTGATTCACGACATCACACGCTCAAACTTGACAAGCGCATTCTAACCGCATGCTCAACACCGATGAGCTCACAGGCGGCGTTTGGAATGTGAAAGTTTAGTACGCCATACGCTTCAATATAACCAGCACCCTTGTTAATGTTTTTGATTAACGTTTAATCCTGTTTTTGTTTTTCGGCTAAGTTGTTGGAGCAATAGCACCCCATTTTGGGAAAGAGACCCTAATTGATTTGTGGTTTTTTTTTATTACTTTTGCTTTTTATACTCATAGATTAATATTGATAAAGTTTTCACTTGCATGACTACTTGATTTTTCTCTCTGTTTTGTTGGTGTTCTGGTAAATGACTAAGGTTTTTAGGTTTTTTTTACTCTTTATCGTAGTTGGATTGTATGTATAATTATTTTATTAATTTGCTGTACTTTCTATAAAATATAAAAATCTTTATTTTTTAATAAGGTAAAAATAGAAACGTATTTAATTCTACACATTTTATATTATTAGTTGATATAGTATATCGGCTTTACAATGTTTAAACTTACGTTTTGCTCAGCTTTATATACTGGCTTCGAAGAGATACACAATGCACCTTGTTATTCACTCTAACCACTGCGCCACAAGCCCGAGAACCTTATATTATTCTTACTCTTTAAAAAACAATAATTTTTAATAACACAATATCTCCAGCGGTGATAAATTGATAATTTCACATGCTTTAAATTGTTAAAAATAATATTTCAATTCATTGACTGAATCGGGATTACATTGGCTTGCTTCTGATGGCGTGATGCCGTAGGAACTATCAACATTATAGGCTCATTTTTGAATGGCTATATTTTTTGCTGTGTTAAAAGTATTTATGTTTTTTAAATAGCAATGAAGTAAAGTGCCAATTATTTTAATAATGTCAGAAAAATGAATTATGCATAGGTAAGGAAATTGTAGAGTGATTCTAATTTATACAAAAATGAAACCGTGGCTACAAAATAATTGATATCTTTGATAATTTATTGAAAGGGAATATAACATCATAAATAATGTATTAGTAACCTGTTTTTTTTTTGCCTTAGAGTATCTAACAATGTCCCATTATATTGGCATATATATTATATTCAAAGTAATAAATCTTTTGCACATCCGTTGAAATAAAATAGCCCATACAAACAAGTAGGCGGCATTTCCTCAGATTGTCATTCCTGAAATTATTGCTGCTCTGTCTAGTAGCAAGGATGTATGAGAGGCGGCAGCAATGTACTCCCATTGCGATCTTGTACCGCTTCATTTAGTTCGGGGCGTAAATTCTCATCTTCTCTACTTCAAAAAGGTTTTATTGCAGTGGCGTATCTGACTAATTAAACAGAAATATTTACAACAGACAAATTCATTACTTTTACTAAGCTAGTGACTATAGAAGAATAGAGTACTTGTCAAACTATTGTATGTGAAGCTAAATAATAAAATCCAGATGGTTCAAAAAGGGTACATATTTTTGAAAAGATTTTTCATCGAAGTGGGAAAATGTTTAGTCTATACCTGAAATAAAAAAAAAGTAAAGCAGAAATTGTTTCGTCGGCTCATAATTTCAAAATATCAATAAATTTTACTTTTCATTTCCATTGTCTTACATTACGAGATGAAATTGTATTTTTATGAGTAGATTTTATAAATAAAACATATTATACAAATTTGACACGAAATGGCATTTTTACTGTCAACATTCTATCAACACTCACGCAAAGACACATTCATCCTCTCTCTATCTGCGTACTGCATAAAGTGCGCAAGCCCAGTGTCGTGTTATGCTTTTCAGACTGACTAATAAATTTAAAAAAATATAGTATATAGTTTTTATTGCGATTGCAAATATTCTTATTATATATCTGATATATAAAAATGAATGTTCGTTTGTTCCAATTGCAATAAAACTTTGACAAACTTTTTGCTTGCACTTCCGGGAAGGTTATAGGCATAGTAAAAATAGTTGACAGTAGGTCTTATATATTAAAATCAATGTTTGTATGTCTGCCATACAGTTAATTTTGACAACGTATGCTTGCACTTGCGCGAAGGCTATAGTACAATTAACTTACAGTAGGTGACGCGTGTGTCACACCATAGACAATCGGCAGCAAACAGACAGAAAAAGAAAACATGTACTTCAATAAACACAATTACAACACAAACACTTTCTCTCTTTGAGTGGCATTGCTATAATTAATTGCTATAGTATAATTATCTTAACGTGATGAAATATATATAATCAAATGAAAGTATTTTTTTAAATCATTTTAAAGTGAACGGTACTCTCCCATCACCGTTTAAGAACAGTTTTGAATATTAATTGTTCAAAAATTTCATTAATAAATAATGTTTTTCTATTCTTTTATTTTTGTCGTGATACTTTTCTCGGCCTGCCTTTGTTATATTATTTAAAAGGGTAAAAAAAGGATTTTTAAAATGGGACCGCTCGCAATCAAACCTCTTTCGTAAATATATTTTAACGCTCTCCAACAACTGCTGGGGAAATAATTTACATTTTGTTTTTTTTTTTTATCTTCACGGTTCAATTAGGGATGCTAACGATACGGCAAAGGGTACTAATTAGCGCCCTTTACGTCTGTCGAATTTTGTTGCGAATTAAGTTCATTTGGGTTTTAACGGACGCTGTGTCAGTTAAACGTTTTATTTTAATGCTTTCCAATTCAGAATGAGTATTGCTTTGCAAATGAGTGAGATCTTTATCTAGATCGCTGATATAATAATTAATTAGACTAAAAATAAAGTGAGCTAATTTTGAAACCTTTAAATGAAAAGAAAAAAGCGTACAGTTCACATAATTACTATTAAAAACATCAAAAAAAAGAAACATTGAACGTACACGTTAGCAATACTGTTGTCAAAAAAAGTTTTTTTTAATATTATTTAACGTTTCGACTTCGTTGTTTCGACGATAACAAGCGACTAACAAGTGCTTGGTGGAATTTCAATATTAAATTTGAATCTTTCAAATTATGTGCATTCACACATGTTTTCCCAGCTAACGTCATTAAAATCAAACCGTTAGTAAAGTTAATCCATGTCGCCATCAATAGCCTTTAACTTAGTTTTACATTTATTTATTTTAAAAACACTATACATTTATTTAATAAACGTCAGTTTGATCTATGCACTTGAACGCCTGAAGATTCCGAAAGACGAAACCAATGGTCGTTAGTGAAAAAATTTGTATTCACACACAAAATTTGTGTGAATGTACATAATTTGAAAAATTCAAATTTGAAGTTTTTTAAGCAATTTTGTGGTAACATTATTAGCGCGTCTAATTGACAATTGCTTATTCCTTATATGACAACAGACTTTTAAATAAAAACAATGAGCGATAAGATATTAATGTCAGATTTTATTTTCGTCATATCTTGAGCAAAGCCGTAAAAGTGCTTTCGCATACCCAATACGCAAAAACTGTTTTAAAAAAACTGTGGGTTATGTCCTTTTTCCTTTCTAAAGTCGATATGCTAAGTGTTTGTTTGTACGGTCCTGCAAAAGAGTCTTATCCTTGTATTCAAAGATGGCATCAGTTTAACTCAACAGAAAGCTAGACAATGTCAAATGTGTCAAAACTCGTAGTCTACGCTGGGCTATAAATTTATATCAAGCATGGATTAGTAGGAAGCCTCTTTACTACTTGGAATAAAAGAAGTAGCTTTAAAAACCCGTTATTTAGTTAGATGGATGGAACGTCGATGTCTGAGCCACATATGAAGGTGGATGACCAAATGGAGAAGAGATGACTGAACGAGGGTTTTTAAAAACTGCCGTGGTATACTGGCAGCATATACAATAAATAAAACCTTCTATTTATCTTATCAAAACTAGTCATTGGCGAATTTAGCTTTTTTGCCGATTTGAAACAGTACGATATGGTTTCTTTCATATCGTAATGAGCCATTTCATTGATGCGATATCATCAAGACGTTACTATCTTTCATACTTGAGGAAATAACTTACAAACACGGCTTATTCCAAAATGGTTCAAAAATTAAACTTGAATTTGATTTTAAAAGTATTTTTAGTCTTACATTACTTCAGAATGATATTTTGGATGTTGTCAAGCCATGTTTGAGAATGATAAATACTTTCAAAAAATATTTTTATCTACTTAATTACATTCACGGTTCATGTTTCAACAACTTTGGAATGAGCCGGTTTGGTTTGCAAATAATACCCTCTCACATGTACATTGACTGACTAATCTCTTTTGTATTTTAAATGAATTTTTATGAAGGACATGGTTGATTGACTTTTTATTATACCTCCATAATAATCAATATTCACCTCTACTTACTTTAGTAGAGAGTATTAAGCCTATAAGTCTTTAACAAAATTTTAAAAGTCATTTTAAGCTAGAGGAATCCTGTTTAACGTGAAATATTCTATAAATTATTTTTTCAATACGTTTCATAAAAATATTCAAAATAGAAGACTTAAGAAGTGAATTAAATTTCGATATGAGATTACATGTCGTTTTTTAATCCATGTCGGCTCCCAATGTGGGGCAAATGGGAGGTTTTTTTCTACAACAACTGTTTGTTACTCGTTTGTGCTCAACCTTTTTTTTCAGAGAGGTCCTGTTATTTAAGAATCGTTAGAGTGGTAAGCAAAATTTAGACATCACATACATCCTTATCTTTGAAAATAAATCGATAAATCTATTGAAAAACTATTCACACTCGGACTCCGAAATCCGTCACGAAAGCCAACAACTTAATAGGGCTAAAAAATATTATTCATATTCAATAACAACAAACAATATCCTAAGATTATTCTGAATATTTTTTAAGCGTTGTTATTAGAATGTATTATTAATTAAAACTAGATTTAAGTATTAAACACAATTGCAATTTTCCTAACAAACTCAGCGTGCTAATCAAAATCTCACAAAGACATTTCACAAGTCACAAAACTAACTCCAATCAAGTTTCCGCATGAATCGGCCAGTGCAGAATCGTCAGCCGCTCTCGGTCAGCCATTTCCTGTTTGGCCGCCATTTGCTGCGCTAAATTTGGCGCGAGAATTCGGCGAGCAAAGTGGCGCCATCTCTTGAAGCGTTAGCCACTTGGATGCCAAACTGCATTTCCATCTAGCGAAATCCAAAGTGCATGCATCAAAGGAATAGTCAAGCAAACCTAACAACAGTAATGTGATCTTATTTTGAAGAACGAGGCTTTGTGTATGCAGCCGCTTTGTGACTTCATAGTATTATTTATCTAAATTTTAAAAGTAATTAAAAAAGAGGTTCAATTTTATCAAACTATATATTTTAATACATGGTATCAACTAAAGCCTTTACAAAAACCGATATTCTAAAAACTAGTTTTCGAGCTCGGCTCGACTTAAGCCGGTTTTCAAAGTTTCACAAAAAGTGAATTGAATTAAAATAGCGATTTTTTTTAAATCCTCGTTAACTTATCACAAGCAATGTGTCAAAAAGAAAATTAGAACGTTTTTTTATATCAATTTTTTAGAGATTTTGTCAGGGGTGGGCTGGAGGGGCTTGAGTCTCCTTCATTGCTATGTTTTGAAAAAATGTTTTATGTTACCATAATTGCAGACGGAATGGCGTGATAGGTAAGAAATCTTTAGTGAATTCCCAATTCACGGAAACTCCATACGCATTAATTTTCAAATCACATTCTAAGTAATAGTTATAGTTGAAATTTCATGCTGATCGAAAATGAAGATTATCTCAAATCAAGGTTGTTTGACATATTCTGCCAATATAAAGAACATAATACATCAAAATAATTATATCAATATTTTTTATATTAATACAATATCTAAGTCAGTGATGGCGAACCTTTTTGGGTCCGCGTGCCAAAAATCCTCAAATGTTATTTCTTGAATGTATGGCGAGCCCAAGCAGTAAAAAAATAGAAAAAATAAAAAATGTTTTTTTTTCTGAATTTTATTTACAGTCTTAAAAATTACAATCACAACAACAACAGCATTTGAAAATTAATAAAACGGAATAAATTAATAACTCAAAGATTATTTAATCAAAATTTACTTTAAAATATTTTTTTTGAACTTGGAAATGGAGTTTTGGGTTTTTTTCCTTTTAAGAGGAGCAAGGAGGGCGGGGGTGTAGAATCGAAATAAATCAAACAAATGATAATCTTAAAAGGAAAAAAACCCAAAACTGTAATTCCATAATTTTAAAATGTTAGAATCAATCTTGCTTCATTACTTAATCAAACTTTGCGATAGTAAGTCTGAAGATGCCTCTGAAAGAGGCGAAACACGTGTCACAGTAAGTAACACAATATGTGGAATAATCAAAGTTAATTTAAATTTTATATTAATACTGATGTAATTATTATTAATGTAACGATTGATGAATACATGATAACTTAACCATTTAAAACTCGAGTATAATTTTAAAATATTGCTAAATGTACGTTGTATAAATTCTATGCTATTGAAAGTTAATTTTTAATATAAAATTGAAATTGATAGCATAGCTATTTCACAGTTTGTGTAAAAAATTGTTAACTTTATGATTTAATTTTTATAGAAAAAAACCTTTTTTGAACACTTATTGTGATTTCGATTCACAAATTTTATTGTGGACTATAACTGATGTTAGACGACATTTTTCAAAATTTGTGACAAATCACGTGATTTCAATTCATAGATTTATTATGAATTATCAGAACTGATATTAAAAGGCATTTTTCAAAATTTGTGACAAATCACTTTTTTAATATTTGCTTCTCCAGTTTTAAGAAAGAAAAAATGTTAAGTTATGGTTTTGGTCATATTGGCGTATTAAGAAGGTAAAAGAAGATAAAAATACTTAAATTTATTGTTTAAATAAGCTTTCATCCTACTTTGAAAAATAAAAATGAATTAACAGTTAATTATACATGTGTTTATAAGACTGCTTGAAAAAAGTTCTTCTGCGAAATTGTGTGCTACTTCAACTTTTTCTATGAATGAAATTGTTTCTGATTATGTAAATGAATGTAAAACGGAGTTTTATATTTTTAATACGAATATCGTATACGTATTACCTCGATCAGACTTGCTAAATAAACCCAACCACGCCACTGAAGTTAATGAATAGTTAGGCTAGGAAGCAATGAAGCACCACATATATGTCTCCGTATGCAAATGTCCAACCGGGGATTCAAAGTCTTCGCAAAACGACACTTAAGTTTCTTTATAGCGTAACCTGTAACAGTTGGTTCTAGTAACATTCTGTACTATTGCCACTTGCTGGAACTTTTGACCATTAGAGGCACCATTGCAAAACTGAGGGCCCGTTAAATGATAAAGAGTAATTGATACCAGCCATTCTCGTTATCAGAAATGTCATATTATCAATACTATTATAGATTAATAATCGATAGTTAAATCACTCTAAAACTCTGTTTTTACATGTCTAGAATTAAGGTTTCCCGCTATTTGCGAACAACTTTTACATTACGTTTTATTTAAGTAAATTAAAATTTCCTCCCACTCTTTCAATCTTAAAATAACGATATGTAACGAGAGCGATTAGCTTACCACTGTACCTGTTTTACAAAGAAAGGTTGAGCGACTAAGTAATGAGCATTTTCGTAGAAAAAACTTCTGGTGACACATACTCTACACTGCAAGTTTAAACATTTATTTATTATAAAATATAAAATAACTTAGATTATTTCACGTATTGTGCTAAAAAATGTGACACGTGTGCAAATGCTTGCTTAAGTTTGAATGTACGTTAAAATGAACTTCAACAAAGTCACCGCCGAATCGATCGAAAGCATTTATTTATTATTTATTTAAATTTGAATCGTTCAAATTATGTACATTTACACAAGTTTTGTCAGTAACGACCTGGGTTTCGCCTTTCGGCACCTTCAGGCGGTCAAGTGCACGGATGAACTTGAACTGACTTGAACTCATATTGAAATTCCACTAAGCACATTCAGTCGAAATATTAAATTATATTATTTATTTATTGAAAATTGCATAAGATTGACAAATTATAAATTTAAGACGTTTATAGTAAAGAAAAAAACATAATACAATTTAATATTAAAAGCAGTAAAAAAATAAATTTAATTGGCAAGGAAGTCAACTGAGTAAGCTCCGACAAGCTTTACTATACGTAAAAAATTGTAAGAGAAACATATCACCCGCTTTAAGTTTTTTCCCGTAATTTATATTTTGAATATTCAACGTTTGATTAAAAAAAAAACTATTTTACTAACATTTATGACGGACACGACCAAAATTTCAAATAATATTATTAAATTGGAAGATATTCATATGAACAACATAGACGTGAAGAAATCTATCCATTCTATAATACGTTTTATCTTCATTTGCATTTTTTTCTGTCATTCTCTTCAAAATTGGGGTTGACTGTAGTTATTTAAGCTGAAATATTACGAATATTGACGCTGGAGAGAAATATATAATTTATGTTTATATATTAGTCAGTAGACACTTAACCAGTAAAATAAACCACTTAAATTGCGGAGATTGACACGCTGTCATAATTCCACTCGGCCCAGTGCACTGGAGTGTTACTGGAAAGCCATTGGGAAATTAACAAAAGCTGCGTCATAATTAGAATTTATTTGATGCGTTTTGACACGGTAGATATTCGGGGTTGATTGACGTTTTGATCACCGCAGGTTGCTGGGGAGCGCTGCTCGTGTGCTTGACAAACATTTTGCGGCACACGGCTCGACTGCTTCTGTTGTCATGTTTCAGGTGCTTTATACCGGTCACAATTCCGCTACATAATTATCAGAATCGATTCAAGATAGAGTACAGTCAATTTTACTAACAAAGATTGCATTGACTTTTAAATTACATATAAATAAAATATGTCTCCTAAAATATTTCAGAATAGAAATATTTTTAATAAACAAGTACTCATAATCCTCTTTTTGAGTAGTTTATTCATTTTCACGTTTTCGAAATAACACTGTCAAAATAATTTAATGGAACCTATCATTCATTTATCTAAATTCATTTTTTTTCTGTCTGTTTTACATGTAACGTATACTCTGTGTAAAAGAGGATTGAGCGTCCCTTAAATTAGTTTTTCTTTAAGGCCCGAACTCATCGTAATTTGTTTTAATGCGGCCCGCTAGAAGATAAAGATTGTGCATGTTTGGTCTACCGCGATAAAGGAAGTAAACACGAATAATTTTAATTTGTGAATGTAATTTATATTGACAACTACTAAACGAATATTTTCCACAAATTGAATATTTTTTAATATACGTTTACACAAAATGATTTCACAGAGTATTTTTTTCATTGTAGAATAATGTTATTTTTTCACAAACAAAAAGTATTTATTTCTTTTTTTTATGGGTAGTAATAATAAATTCTCGTTTAGGTTTAATTCGAATAGACATGAAAGAATGAATTTTAGTATTTAGTAAGCCCTCAGCTCGATGAACAAAAGAATTTTTAACGTAGCTTATAAGGGTAGGTCAAAACCAAAATATATATTTACCTGTTTAAAATTTAACTGTTTTTAATTAAGCACTGAATAATCACTTACTTTATGATTTTGAAAAAAAAAGTCTTCTCGGCAAGCACTAAAGTTTTTCATAGCGGTAAATTTCGGTTTTGTAAAATTGAAAAAAAAAGAATTAATTACATTGAAATTAAGAAAGTTTAAGGAAAATTAAGAATAATAGTAACTCAAATATTAACAGAGTACGCTTATAAGGAGCCGCTGTAACGAAAGTATTACCTTTTATTAAAAATTCTTATACCTGCTGATTTTTTTAGTCAGTTCATAAATTGCATGACGTATTTGAGGTGGTTTATTAAAGAAAATGTGTAAAAACAGTATAAGAAGAGTGTTTCGCCTTATTTGACAAATGTTAAGCTCAATCGAAAAATAATAAAAAATTGGTAATAATAAGTGTCTTTAATGCAATCCCCTTTGATGAAAAGCTACTAAACCCTCGTATAATGTTGTAGTAAGTGGGTCAAAACTATTATAAAGAAATAGTTAAATTATATCAATGGAATGAGAATCAAATTTTAGTTTATTCGTAAATAGCTTTGTAATATTCAAATTTAAAAAAAATACTCGACTTTGTTTTCATCCCACATTTATTAAATATTATCTTCATAACGACCATTTCCAAATAATAAAAATTGTCTTAATGAACGATACCGGTTCTGGTCATAGTAAATAATTTTTCAATAACTTAGAAGTGTTTATTCAGGGAGTATAACAGTTTAACTTAAAAGCAAGTGAATAAAATGAACTGTTTGATTTAAAAAACCGAAAAAAACGTTTAGCTAAGTAAATAAAATAAGATTCTACAATCACCATTCTAGACTAGATTATTTTTTTCAGTGGAATATTCATAAATCTGAAGCTTTACTAGAGAGCCAATATCAAATACTTAGAGGGATGTTATCTGAGAGCTAGAAGCTATTTATCTTTCGTTATGGCTTTCAAAAGGGGGGAAGGTTCGCTTTTCTCTATTAGACTCTAGATTTGTAAAAGCAGTTTCAACGTCGGCTACACAGCATTGTAAAAATGTAAAAGCCTGGGAGACAGCTAGTGAAAAAAATGGGTGACTGTGTCAACAAAAATCCAGCATTTAATACGGTCAATCCCTTTCTAAATGTTCAATCTTGTAATCTAGACAAACATGCATCCCTTTTTTCTTTCGCTGTTAAAGTTTACTGTCTACTGACAGTTCACGGAAATATATAATTCAAAAATTTAAATTGTTAGACTGATGGGTCAACTCTGTTGTTTTTTTTTCCATTCAGTTTGGAAAGAATCTTTTATACATTAACTGTTCAATCGATTTATAAAATTGTACTAACCTTACATTTTTAATAAAGGTCATAACCGTTTTCGCTTATCACACGTATTATCAACTGATAAAAATACAAATTGATACAGGGCTGTTTAAACAAAGATAATTAAGTCTAATAACAAGTTATTACAAACAATTGGTAAATGATAATTCATAAATTCAGTGGTAATTTCGTTTTATGTGTGCAATTAGATTTGTTATTCATTAGTCGATACTCCACTTTTTGTGTTACAAAATGAGACACTTGTTTCGCCTCGTTGAGAAGCATTGTAAGACAGAATGACTAGAAGATTTTATCTTATGATGCTTCTCTAATAGGCAAAAAAAGTGTCACATTTTTTAAAACAAGTGGAGTAACAAAGATATCAAATTTTATTTCATATTATGAAACTAATTTATCTATCATATAGTTGATACTTAATTTGAATAGTTCAAAATTATGTACATTCACACAAGCTTTGTCACTCAAGACCGGGGTTTCACCTTCTTTCGGCATCTTCAGGCGTTCAAGTGCACGGATGAACTTGAACTGACAAAATTTAATAATGAAATTTCGCCTTCAGACGAAATCTTAAATTAGTAGATACTACTTTGTAATAATAAAAAAATATTATGAATTCAACTTTACACACCTATCTTAGCAAATTGATTTTTATCAGTAATAATAATTAGGGAAATCCGACTTTATCTCAATTAACTTCTATTCAACAAAATATTCTACAAAAATGTGTTATTTTCAAATAATTATTATGTCTTTTTATCAATAATTGACAGTCGCTAAAGTGATTTTAAAGTACATTAATTTCAGTCATAAGCTTTTTTTCCAGGAAATTTTGGAAATAAATAGAGCACAATTGCATAGCCTTCCGATTTTAAATGAAATATTAAACCTACCGGAATCTCCACTGCTATGCCCTACATAAATATAATCATAAAACCTTTGCCGACAAACAAATAAATATATTTCTTTAAACTACTTACTACTCAAATCTGTGGGCATTCCCATGAGCTTATCCTTTTCACCAGCAATGGCTTTAAACTCAATGATACATTTATTTCTTATATAAACACTCATTTAAAAATTCATTTACTAAACGTCAGTTTAAGTTCATCCGTGCACTGGAACGCCTGAAGATGCCGAAAAGCGAAGCCTGGGTCGTTAGTGACACAATCTGTAAGAATGTACATAGTTTGAACGATTCAAATTTTACATTAATTTTCATTTATTTTTATATTATGGTATTGATTTAACTGTTCTGTAGTGTCTTTTTAAACGATTTTTCTTCTTTTGTAACACCGTGTAAAAAGAGAATGGGGTGTATTTTTATTTTTAATATTGGAAAAATCGCACCAATTGTTTCTCCATCATCGTATGAGTTGAACAAGGTTAAATGAAATCGTCGAAGTAAATCTGAAGCGGAAAACCATTCTACCTTTAGCAATGCCTCGTCTTGTGTTTGAGTTCGCTGTTCGTGTTTGTGTTGGCTGGAAATCTCTCTCTTCCAAGTTTGAATCGTCTACAGGAAAGATGGCGGTCGTAAAGGATATAACTTTTTACTGCAGGTGTACCCAATCAGTATTTTATGATTTATATGTCTAGAAAAAGCTCAGTAAAACTATCGCGTAAAACAACACCGATAGTTTATTACTGCGGCCACTGAATAGCTAGAGCACCTGCACTTCGTTGCTCACACTATACGTTATCAATATTTTAAAGTCGAGCTTCTAAAATATAATCCAGTGAACAAAATAAAATTTAATTAAATAATACAAAACCCAAAGAGTAAGATAATACTACTTATAGAACACCAATATTTGAATGTTACAATAAAAAGCGACTCGCAAATAGGGCTTATACAAAAACAATATTTTATGAAACCATGCTTTATTCGGTTTTTGGAGTTTAACAAGAAAAAGGGGTATTTTTTTATTTTTTAACATCGTTTATATAGTAAACCTGAACAGTGTTCCAACAAATAACTTCGATTTGGTAAAAAAATATTTTTTATTTCTTGTTAGAAATATGGTTTCAGAAACAAAATGCACAGTAAAAATATTTTCAAAATAAACATTAAAATACATTACATTAAAATACTTTATATAAACCATGCAATTTCGAGTCAAATAATACAGAGAAATCAATATTAATTCTAATATTTGAAACCAGGTTACCAAATTGAAAAAATCTGTTTCTAAACGTCGCAAATTTAATTTTAAAAAAACAACTTTCTAAAACTAACAGACTCTACTCGTAACTAATTTTAAAAACACTTGTTTGTGCTACAAACGCTGGTAAATTATTATTTAATTCTGATTTAATAAAGATAAATCCATAAAAAGTAAACTTGAAATATTTGTGAATACTTAAGTTAGTTGACAAATTATTCATAGCTAATAATTTATATTGTTATCGAATAAAAGAGGTTTCAATTCATATCAACTAGGGATACTTTCGTTAACCACATCAATATGAACATAACTTACATCATATTTTATGGCATTATTTATCTGCCCGAACAGTTTTATGGCGGAACTGTGATAGACACATAACTAGTAAAACCGATATTATCAAAATTGAGATTTCGGTATGTATGGTATGTTTTCAATATTGAAATACCTGTTTTTTTAAAGAAAGAAATCCGTTTTCAGTATAAAAGATTATCAAATATTTTAATTCAGGTAAAAGTTGTAATAATATTGTCAGTTTTCAGAATTGATAAACCTTTTTAATGATCAAAAGCAAAAACAGCAATCTATCATGGAAGCCATTTTGAGAAAAATGTAAACAACTGAAAAAAAGCATAACTAATTAATTGTATTTATGTGTGCCATATTATACAATATATATTTACTTTACAGTAGAATATTGTGATTGGCAAAAAATCGAAAACTATGCTGACTAAATATTTTGTCTCGTGATTTTTTGTATTTGACGAAACGTTTAGAGTGAAGAAGCTAATTTTTTTAGTTTAGCGAATTAAAAAAAAAACGATTTTTTTTTTAATGAATACAGATTTTTTACTTAAAAAATCAGCACACAAGCTGAAAACTTTTTAGCTCTATGTTTCGCATCCATAGATTGTTTTTTTTATAGATTGCTACCATTTCTTCTAACTACCTCAATATTTATATTATATTTTTTTATGAAATATCAAAATACTGATTTTGCTTTACTTGCTTGGTATTTAAATCTTAATTTGTCATATATTTTTTTCATTATTTAAACATTTTTTTTTTCATATTAATATTTACTATACCAATATTCGATTTGAATTACCAGTATTGATATATACCTCTTGTACGGAAATCTCTACACATAACATATAAACAAATAATATTAATGTGTTCAAGCAAGCATTATATTGTTTATCTTCTGTAATAAAATTAAGACACATTATTAATACATCTCTCTTCTTATAACAAAAGAAATATAACTGCTTGACTATGCGAGTAAAAATTAACACATGATGTTAACTTTGTTAGCATGATTGTTTGAAATTGTAAGATTTTTATATTACCAATCATTTTGGTGCAATTGACAATAAAATTTTGACAAATGTTATTTGTCTAAATAATACTACAAAAACTCTGTATCTATACTAATTTAAAAGTTCTCGGATTTTTGTTTCTGTTTGTCTAAATACTCTGAAGCGCAAAATTTCAAATTTATGAAAGAAGTGTTGTGAATAATTTCTTTGTAGCCAGTTTCAAGTTGAATAATAAAATGAAAGTACCAATACTTTATGACGAAAAGTTTAGTGTATTCGAGGAAGCAATTCTACAGCAATTATTTGTTGAGACATTGTAAAGTAGTTAAGTATGTTATCTCTTCAAAAATGTATGCATTGACAGTAGGTTGCCGACCAATGAAGTAATAGATAAACAATTCAGGGTAAAGTTTTGCGAGGGTTTTATGGACGGTTTCTGTGATAGCGATTAAACGTTTTCAATATCCTGTGCGGGATATTGATGGTTTTCTAAATAAACAATACTATTCGAAGATGTTTGTGTTTGGCTGAATATTTTACTAAGCGAGTCTTTATATATAAACTTAAAGCTCAGATGAGAATAAACAATCACTTGACAATAATTAATGTGCTGTTAGGAAAACTTATACGTTCGTTATAAAAGTAAGTAGCATCATATTATAGTAAACTTGGTAAATATTGGTTTGTGTTGATGACCGGTAGAACAACACATCGAATAATGAATTCAATATTCTAATTATTACCTTAATTAATTTCCCATTAGGCATAGATGCATGAGAAAGTTAAAAAGGGTTGCTGTAATAAAGTTTATGTTTTTAATGTTGCTTAAATCTGTCGACTGTTAATGTATTTACTCCAATACAGATGAGCTATTTGCTAGTGAGAAATTTTAAATGTTATGTTACCTATGGAATCATTTTTTTCTAACTGTTTTTTAACCAATTTACTGAAATAGACTGCATGTATCCTGAGTCATTGATTGAAAAAAAAAATCCAAATATCAATGCGGTAAAATTGGCTGGTTTTTTGGTAAAGTGGCCAACGTCATTGGCTTGGGTAACGTAGCTCTCAGGATCAAATCCAGAGACTGCTCGACAGGGTGGATGTCTGGGATATCTAAATTTCCCTCTTACATATCGTATTAGTTAGCGAGTAGTTAATCACTGGTCTGATACTAGAATATCATTTTATTCCATAATATCTTTGACGGAAGAAGGTTAGGTAACTGACTAAGCAAAAAATTCATATTGGAGTCTAAAATTTCAGAGTAAAAGAATCCTAAACCCTCTCATCCAATACAACGGGTTTATCGAGAGCAATAAGCTAAGCACGAATCCTACACTCTTTAAAAAATAAAGGTTGAGCAACTGAGTAACAAACAGTTTTCGTAGAAAAAAACTTCTATTGAGATACCTCCATTAAGAGGCATTATATTTGTATTACATTGGGAGTGTACATGGACTTTAAAAAATGTTCACCTGAACGAAAAGTTGTATAAAACCGTTTATATCGAAAAATCGATTACACGTGTTCATTTCAAAACGTGTCAAGATTCTTTTCAACAACAGTACAACTGTATCAACATACGTGTGTTCAAAAAGATTATTTTGTTAGATCAGCACATAACAAGTTGATACCCTAACCCTGGTGTAAGGCAGTAGTTACAGCTCATAATGTGTTTATTTTTATATTTAACCACCACAAAAAATATTATAAAATGGACACGGCCTTCGCCGCTGTGTTGACTCGACAGTTATCTGCAGAATGCCAGCGTCGAAACGAAAACAAAAATGTAATAATGATACTTAAAAATGGTTTTACGAGGCAAACGTGTCACTGAAAATGGACATACTCAGCGTTTAGTAACCAGTTTAATGTTTCTAAATTTATTTTGATTTGATTTGGTGGTAGATCACCACCAAATTTAGCAAAAAAATAGTAATTTCAAAAAGACACATATGAGAAACATTAAGTTAAAATTAAAGTGTGATAAATAAATTCGTTCTCTGTATGATAAGTCTTTACACCAAATGTGCTAGATTCTAGCAAATTTAGTGTAAAGAGTTATCCCAGCGTTTACCAAACTTTATTTTCCGCGACCCGGTTAGTTCAATATTTCTTCTTCGTGACCCACCAAATTTGCTATGGCCCATACTACCTGACTATAGGTAAAATAAAACAGTATATTTATAGTATCCACACAGACTTTACTATAATACAATATAAATACATAATTTACTCTGATAAACCCATAAAGAAATCAAATGTAACAGATTAAAAATAACAAAGTATTTTAGTTCTACAGTTTTTAATAATTTTATTCGTTGATAGCTATTTCGGCTTGCGCCATCGTCAGAACTATGTTTAAACTAATATTTTGCTCAGCTATATATACTGGCTCTGAAGAGATACACATTGCATCAAGTTATTCACTCTAACATCCTAATTATAATTACAATATTACACTTATCAAATGTGATTCTAGTTTTTCAAAGAACGATTAACAATCTGGGTTTATTTCTTAAAACATTAACGGTTCTGACGATGGCGCAAGCCGAAATAGCTATCAACTAATAAAATTATTAAAAACTGTAGAACTAAAATACTTTGTTATTTTTAATCTGTTATAAATGGAGTTCTACCAAGTAAATGCCAAATCAATTAATAAATCAAATGTACCAATAATTTATTAAGGAGAGGTGTGCCGCTGTTTCTTGTTAACTAAAAGCTCTTGTTTTGGAGAAAAGGGTGATATCTTTATTCTTAGATCCGGTTGGCCTTCCAATCTGTTTCTATATTTAATTTTTAAGAAAACCTGTTTTGAAAATCTTACACCTACGTTTAAAAGAAAATATTTGAAGAAAACTGTCTTGCATACTTATTCATTTTATACAAAAATAATCTTCACCGGAGTCATATATAATATTAGGTGGACTAAACTATTCAGAAAGTTTTATAGCGTAGCGGTTAACGTTGGTGGCTTCCGAGTCGGATCTCACGGGTTCGAGTTCCAGTACGGACAGCATTTTTTCGATCCTTCAATAACTGGACGTAGCAAAAGCGAATAATAAACGACTAACCCTGTCCTAGCAGCTATCTCTACTACTCTCTTCGGAAAAGAGACGTTCAGCAACTGAGTATCATACAGTTCTTGTAGAAAAACTTCTGTTGAAGTACCTCCATATAAGAGGCCTTATACTCCACATTGGAAGCGAACATGGATACAAAAATGCTAATACTCTCCTGAATATATTATTTAGACAACTTATTTACAAACTGCATTCATTGCTGATTTTTTGGATGTTGAAACTGGCTTAGCCATGTGTAAATGTCTTTACCTTGTTAGGCTAATTAATAAAGAAAGTAAAAACCACAATTTTCATTTTGTAATTCATAAATTAAGAATAAGAATCAATGTTTACTTTATTAATCAATAACCTTTCGATAGTTAGTTTACAGATTTTCAAAAAAACTAAACAAGTGTCATAGTTGTTAACACATGCAGTGAAATGAAAAGTAAACATATTTAATTCTGTATAACTTCACTGGTATCATAAAACTACCATAATGATCTACTACAATAATAATTGAAATTTAACATGTAATTCTGAGCATACAAACTACTTACTTGTTTTTGTTGTAGTCCCAACCAAAATCTAGTTTTAAAATCACAAAAGTTATTGTATTTTCAGGTTTACACAAAACATTTATCCCGATAGAGGCATTTCAAATGTTTGTGGACACATTTCGTTTAAACTTATTTATTTTACAGTCCTTTTAAACAACATATTAGAATGTGATTTTAGTACGATATTAAAAGAGAAATACGGAAAACACGAAAAACCCATGTCATTGATTGTCCCTACCGCATTTATTATTCATTTTCAACATGGGTACAACACAAAATTTTCTGGTGATTTTGGATGAAAGGGAATGTATATTTGAATTTCTCTCTGGATTGAAACCACATATATTTAATTGAATTACAATTATTTGTTTGGCCTGATAATAAAATATGATACACTAAATTAATTCATACAACGACAGTCCAAATATTTTAAAACAAATTAATATTTTTTTCATATTTATTTCTAGATGGCTTGTTCTTGGAAAAACATTTGTCTTGTCAATGAGCGGTGGTCAGAAAAGGGGTCATGTTTTTACAGTGGAAATTTTATGTTGTGCTATCTCCGCTGTCGTGCTGAAAAGTTCTTACTACAGCTTAGCACGTCTTGGAGTACTTAATTTTGATGATACGACACTATTTTTGATATAAATAATATTTTTACTTCAACATTATTGTAATAAACTTCTCGGGTAAAGATTTGGAAGTGATTTTGCATTTGTATAGTTTTTTGAATAAAACATTAATACATAACTATAAATATATATTAAACATGTAGTCGTAAATTCAAACATTAGTAAAAGTACATTTTTTGCATGGGCATTGTTTATTTACTAAATTTAATTTATTTTCTAACGTAAAAAAAAATATATATCTTTCATACATTAAAAAACTTTTGAAATTAAAATAAACGGACATGCTAAGATTTCTGTTAAATTGTTTTTAAAAATGTGATTAAGAAGAATACCCAGAAAATTTTATTTTACAACAAGTCTGTAATAATTTTTTTTTCACCCGGAAGCTTTTTCAATTCTATATTCAAATAAAAATTCCGTTTAAGTTTATTAAATTTCTCGATAATTTACCAATTTCAGTGGTGTAATTTTAATCCGAGATAAGTCCCAGCTTAACAAACCCTCATTATTTCATTTTCAAACGTTAAATACATTCCTCACTTCTTAGCGCAAAGTCTTATTCTCTACCCCTGCTTGCCACGTGCTACCCACCATCCCCAATGTTATTAATTATCTAATATAACACAATAAATTATTTACGGATTTTTTTGAAAATGGGTGCTTTTGCATTAGTTGCATAGAGTCAGCAAAATATAATTATTTGTATGATCCTCGTAACTAGCCTACATTTATATACTTTATAATAAAAAAAATATACATTAACTTTAAGAAATATATGATTGATGGAAAATACTATTTGGGGGTATTCAATTAAGTAAATGAAATTGTATTTTTTTTTTAGTATAAATTAGTTTTTCGTAACGAGGTTTTAAAAATGAAAGTTATATTTGATTTGACCGTGCTAACTTGATGGCGTTTCGCTATAACTAATTATATCAGATATATCTTTTTCTTCGATGGATTCAGCGGTAACTTTGTAGAAGTTTATTTTTTATTTAAAATTAAATTTGATAACTTATTGATATTTCACTTGTTGTGTTAAAAAATGAGGTTAGTTCGAGGTTTGTATTTTTCAACTGGACGCAGGAAGGTGGTGAAATACAAAATGTAATAGTACTAATTATAAACTAACTAATTAATGCATTTTTTTATATTTATTGTGACGTTCAAGAAACTTTGTTTTATGAACAGCTGAATTTAAACGTTTCTATTTTTGCACTCTTTGGATCCTGACTATTGATCCGCGGAGCCCAATTTCCTTAAAAGTACGTATGTATATGTATTATATGTACGTGACGTCATGAAGTAAAATGCTGAAGGCATAAGTTGAAGTGAAAGCAAAATAATTAAGCGCAAACGTGTCTCGAGCACTTTGCGTGTCGTGAAAGGACCAACAGAGCTAGGCAACCATTCAATATTCCCTTAAATTAAAACAAATATATCTTTGGCTGAGAATGTATGCATTTTGACAAAATCATGTTTGGTAGTAAGATTATAAGGTATATTCAGATATTGATTGTCAGTTTAGGTTCATCCGTGCACTTGAAGAGGCTGAAAGTTGAAACCCGAGTCATTAGTGATGAGACGTGTGTAAATGTACAAAATTTAAGCCATTCAAATTCAATATTGAATCATCAGTCACAGTCACAAAAATATTAATTGAATCATTAAGGTAATTATGAAAATTTAAACAAAATACTTTTATTTTTATGAAAACTTAACACTTTGCTATAGTTTCGTATCATGGTCGGTTTAGTTTTATATAGTAAAAGTAAGATATAATTTATTATTATATTATGAATATTTTTGAGAAATAAACACGTGACGTTTCGTCGCTAAATTATTATTAATAAATCACACACATTATATTTTATGCGTAAATTTATTTAGTTTCAGTTGACTTTTCAGCATAAAAGGTTGGCCGCCATTCCAGTAAGCCCTAAGAAGACGAAGCCTTTGAAGATTAGGGTACGCACACGTCGTGAATGGAACGTGGAACTCTTTGATAAATCCATGTAGTTTATTCGGTTGATTGTAGATTCCGACTGATAGTCTTTGTTTATTTCAACAATGAAAGTACGTACGTGCGCTGTGTTTAAGCACTCGCGATTATTCATTTAACAAAAGCATTACAGATTAGCAGTTAACACTGATTTAAGCCGTGAAATAGCCGACAAATTGATACCGGAATAGCACAATCATAATACGCGTAGGAACACCCCTGAAGGCAAGAACCTGTAAACGAAAACGTTTAAAAATGAGACGTCTAAGTGTTGTAAATAAGTACGACTTGACATTGTAAAATGGTTGCTGCGCGACCGCGCACTCACTCTGAGTTAGCGCACACTCCAATACAATAATTTAAATATTATTTTTTTATTTGAACAACCCCAATTGACCTAAATAAACTGTAAAATTAACATATTAGATTTGTTGTAAGGAATGGCGTAAAAAGGCAATTTTTTGTAAATAAATGTATAAAATATGTTAATAAGTTTGTTAACAACTGATTATTTGTTTCATTTTGCTCATTTCTTAATTTGTACTTGATTTAATTTTATGTAAAAAAATATAATTAGTTGTTTTTTATTTTTGTTTAATACATTAATTAGTAAAAAAATATTTAGAAATTATCAAATGATTACATTATTTATTATGCAAATCAAAATACAAAAACACTATTTAACAAATTATGCTACGCATTTGTTGGATTGGCCTGCGTAGCCTTTGAATTTTCCGCGCAGCTAATAGATGAGCATTGGGTCTACAATCCAATGTAAGTCCATGGCTCCAGAAAGCTCTGTATTATTCATATAATATTAGACATCTTGGATACTGTCAGTTCAAACCTATAAAACCAATATCTTTTCTGATACTTTTAATCTTATACACATAACCTTATTAAAGTAACGCAGATTGATAAGCTTTCCAATTTGTAAGCTCCTCGCCAAATTGTTAAATTCGTTGTAATAGGTATTTTCGTTTATATTTCGAATGTGTATGATTAATAGGTCTATATATACCAAACTAGAAACTTCAACTGCACTATTCAATGCCATTGTTGATGTACATTTTTTTCAACCCGCTCATGACACCTGATCGTGTACAAGATTTATTTCAAATATAATGGGGGACGAAACTTAATGAGATTTAATTGAAAAGTGTTGTCTTGACAACCATTACGTACCTTTTTATATTTAGATTGGATTGAGAATCACCTTACCTGAAAAAGAGATAAAAATAATTAGAACATTGATTGAGATTGACAATATTTTTTTCAAATAACTTGACTAATAAAAAATATTTTTTGAATAAGTATTAACAAACAGATCATTCGGTTAACTATTGACCCAGGAGTGGGTTGGAGGTAGGGTATCCAATCCCGAAGCCTTTTTCCAATTCCGGGATTGAGATTTGCTCACCGAGGAATTTGAAATCCTCAATTCGCTATACTTTTTTCCCGACTCTCACAGATCTTCGCTATTTTTTTTTAGCTCACCAAGGAATTTGAAAACCTCTATTTGGTAAACATTTTTCCCGATTCCCACAGAATTGCGATTTGCCAATTTCGTGTCAATTTTCGGGATTTGCTCAAAATTTCTCAATGCCGTAATCCCGGGATCGCAGCCGTATCAATCCCGGGATTTCGGAATCAGAAAATTGAACGGGATCCCGGGATTGGATGCCCTAGTTGGAGGGGACTCGCGTGAACCTCTTGTTGAATTCGAAAAAAAAACAAGATTATCAAGATTGCATAGATATGCATTATATATTGTATTCAAATAAATTTGAGAACGCATTTATGTATGTACATTTAAAGTTTCTGATATATATAATACTTGCAACGGATTCAGTATAACGTTTGAGTAAGCTCATACTATTTTCATCCATTGATATTACATAATATAAGTAAATGAAGTAACATTATAAAGCTTTGATAATAATTGCGTAAAATCGAAAAGGAGTAATAAAAAAATCCACCGCTTTTCCGGAACACCACGAACAGCTTTAAGATTCAGCGAGACTCTTGTTAACTTATTGGCAGCTCATCGCTTTCCTAACCTACAATATTCTTTGGATTATCTCCGATATGTCTTTATTCTTGTTCTCAAAATTGAAATTTAGTTCAGTGGGAAGTAGAGGTTCATTAAAATTTTGTAGAGTGGGAAGTAGAGTGAAAAAAATCCGACAAACTTCGTTTTCGTCAAACGGTTTCTTTATTATTTTAATAATGTTTTAATATATAATGAGTGTTAAAAAGTCATGGACGCTCTAACTTTAAGCAAGTGACTTATTTTAAAGGCAAAATTAAAACGTTCTTAATTAAAAGGAATTAATAATATAATAATTGAATTGGGGCTTGGTGTTTTGTATCGGAGGATTGCTTTATTACAAAATAATTACATTTTCAGGCGCTTGAGATTATTAGAAAGGATAATCTAATTAATTTCTAATTTAATTTGTTACGTAAGTGAGTAAAACCGAAAATTACATCGACACATAATCATGTGAAACCATAATTATTATCTTTAGATTGTACAAGAGAGGTTAAAATCAATCAATTTACGGTATCATGTTATATCTTTTGAAACTTGTATTTATATAATGTTTATTAAGATTTCCAGTAATGTTATTAAATATACAAAAATAAGACTGTTAAATATGACTATTGATGTCATATACCACCAGATGTGTTGTTACACTTCAAATGAAGTCTCCATTGAATGTCAATTCGATATAATTCGAATACGCTTGTGAATTTATTCTCAATGAAAACATATCGGCGATAGAAGTAAATTATATTTTTACATATTACATGTGCTTTCTGGGAGCCGGTAAATTGCTCGAATGGAAATTGCTCGAATTACAAATTATTCGAATTGCTTGATTATTTAAACGATTTTTCACGACTCTTTCTACGAATTTTATTTTTATCTTGTGCGACACTTGTTTAGAGAGTAAAATATAAAAATAATTTTCGTAAGTATTTATTTTAACCGTGTTCGCTCCAAATGCGGAACATATGATCTTTTAATGGAGTTTATCTCAACAGAAGTGTTTCTACGAGAACTGATTATCATAAGTTACTCAAACTGTTTCTATATATTTCCAGAAAACATAAAAGACAAGGGCTAATATAGAACAAACGGAAACAAATTGATTATCTTGTTATTCGAGCAATTTCCATTCGAGCAATTTACCGGGAACCGTGCTTTCTGCATGGTAACAAATATTGCAATGGACTAAAAGATCTTCTATTTTAACTATAATGTAATGTGGTTAAGATTTAATATGAAATTACACAATTTCATATAATAATAATTTTGTTTTAAGATAAACACAACTGTATGTTGATTGAGCTGGCGTTTACTTTGTAGAACTTCATTGTAAAAGGGTGTTAAAATTAGTATTTGTATATCGCATATTCGCACTTTGAAAAAGCTTTTTACCATGTATACAATAATATTTGTAAATCTAAAATAATTTTTCACATTTTACAACTGTTTTTCGTTAGCCGAGTTGGTGAAAATTCTTCATCTATCGAGATTTCGAATCCTTAAATGAAAAGTTAGATAAATTTACTTTTTAATTGATTGAGAGTCGAGTCATGGGCTTAAATTTAAATTGCGGACGTAGCTTTTTCCTAAAAACCATTTTATATCCTCATCTTGGAAACTCTACGAAGAACGGTTGAGCGATTTACTTTTGATTAATTTTTGTTTGACAAGTTTTGTTAAGATAATATGAGTCGTATAGTATCAAAAGTAGAACTAACCATTTTTAGAAGTTGCGAGAAAAACACGAAAAACGTATTGTTGGCTTTTTGAGTTTTATAAATTTAAACTCAATTTTAAACATAGCTCATCAACGAGTGCAACTTAAAATTTGTATGAAACATCACTTAAAGTAACTCTGTGATAGGTTGAAATCCTGATTTACCAAACTGTTATACTGTTGTTTCCAGCGTCGTGGACAATTCTGCTTTTGATAGCAAGCATCATTTTCTTTTACAAAAAAAAAAAATTCTAGCAATACACTATATCCAGCAAAATAATGTGACAGCATTAGTTTAATTTCAACATAAATGTGATAGTTCTGCTTTTGATACCAGACGACTCATATGCTCTATTTGAACTATATTCGCTACATTTGACACTCTTTTTTTATTTACACTGACAATGTTTTAGTTTAAGCTAAAGCCAAACCTTTTTGCAATTGAAAGTCTTTTATTTTCTCTCGGCATATTATGATTACAAACATGACATAGTGCAGTCATCAAAAATGTCGTGCGATGTCAACATAATAAAATAACAACGAGCACCATTTAAAAATGAGCCGGCATGGAAACGTTCTCATTAGCAAATTAAACACGGTAAAATGGCAGCCACTTCAATCCCCTTGTGATTTTACAAATGCAGAAAAACGTAATTAAATTGAAACAACATCCACTTAAATGCGATACGACTAACTCCGCCCTAAGATCACAATCCTCGGGGGAGAATCGTTGTCCATAAATAATGACCGATTAGTATAATGATGTTTACTATTATATTATATGGACGAATTGTGGCAGTTTTTGCTATCGCTTTGCAATCTGGAGTTTGAATAACTATATGAAATTTTGTATCTATGTATAAAATTAAGTCAAGTCGAGCTAACTCAATATGTTTAAATAAGCCAAAATTTTTATATTCATTAATTTAGCATAGGAGATATTAAAAGTCTTATTATGATTAAGTTAAACATTTTTATTTAAATAACCGTATTTAAAAAACATCCTTGGGATATCAAAAGTGATTATTTGGCCACATTTTTTTAAAACTAATGAACGATAATAAAGAAAGTTAATTAATTTCTTTGAAGAGCTCGTGGTTCGTTCTAACACTCTGTGACCGGGTCACCCTTATATTCTGCAAAGGGGAGTAAAGTTACAAGCCCTTCACTTCACTTTTCAAAAAAGGCCTTTTTTAGGGTTAATTAAAACAGAAAAAGAGGGATCGTCATTAAAAACGGAAAGCTCGCGGGTCCTTTTCCCTTTTTTGCTTACACGTCGCGTCAGAATTTTACGCACGTACGTGGATGATTGATTGTAACCATATCAGCACTGTTACGATAGAAAAATTTTCGTTACATTATAATATTTAAGCTGTTAAATTATTTGCATGACGATTAAACTATATTGTTGACAACACTACTTTGGTCTGTAACTAATTGATGTCAGATGATTTCAGATATAATATTTTAAGAATCTAATTCTGTGCTACTCCGACTGACAAAAAACGTAGTATTTTTAGTAGTAGTTTCCATTTATCATCATCCATTACTACTTCGTTAACAATATCTATGCTGAAGAAATTCAATTAAATGCAGCGAAGAGTAGAGCAGGCTGCAGTGGTGTAGTAGGGCGCGGGCGCGTGGGGTCGTTGCTTCCACACCTTTAATAGGCGATTTAGAAATTTTGCATGAAATATTTTTTTTTAAACCTTAATATAATGGAATGATTTTTATAATAATGTATTAGATGAACGTTTTGTTGGAAACTTTTTGTGCTATCTTATTTCGAGAAGAAACATAAACTGCGAGAATCTAATGAAATCTTCGATTATTTATGTGGTATGCAATAATTATCAGATGCC
The DNA here is from genome assembly GCA_030503985.1 of Himalopsyche tibetana. Taxonomy (NCBI): domain Eukaryota; kingdom Metazoa; phylum Arthropoda; class Insecta; order Trichoptera; family Rhyacophilidae; genus Himalopsyche; species Himalopsyche tibetana. The sequence continues at coordinate 35,380,470 of JAPJYX010000014.1, read as the reverse complement.
GCCTGTGTGGTCGAGTGGTCAACATCGTTGGCTACCGCTACGGAGGTACAACACTTCTGTTGAGATAAACTCCATTAGGAGTCCATATACTCTACATTGGAAGCGGACATGGTAAAAAAAATCATCTTATCGTTAATTTTGGACTTTAGCTCATACCTTAGCTTTAAGCCCCAAGATATAATACAAATTCTACGATTTGCAATAATAGTTTTCAAAAATTATGCCATCCTTTAGACTTTTAAGCATAACATTCATTATTTCGATAGATATGAACTCTTTATTCTCGAATCATTAAATGTATTTTACACAAAACTCCATTTGGTAGATAACTGGTGTATTGCAATACCACCATCTAATTTAAATAGTTGTTTTAATTTGTTTTTACCCCAATCTGTTTTTTTATAGAAGGAAAGTGTGTCTATCAATTATTTAATTATCTATTTAAGACAGGGTATGAAAATAAAATTAGTAATCACAACGCTATGTGTTACAAATTTTAATGTAAACGCATTTATTTGTATAACAGTCAACATAAAACCTTTTATTTTTCAACCGTCTTGTCATATAATACTATATTTCTCACTGTTGAAGTACTGACTTATTATTTTTTCAAGATTTTAAATTTTTGACTTGCTACGGACTTACTAAACGCATCATGGAATACATCAGCATTAATTGATCATATGTTCTAGAAGTATCTTGGGTGTAACTACTATGCAAAGACATAGTTGATTTGCAAATGATGTATTGCACTTGAGTGTAGTGTGCTTGTTTTATTAAAACTGGTTAGGGTTTGAAAGTGTTGCAAAGTTTGACGCTACCACACACGCAACGTAAAATTAAATTCAAAAACATTTTATTTTATTTCATGAAAGCAAAGGTCGCACGTCGCAATTTTTTTATTTTCCAACAGCGATAATCACTCATGAAAGAGAAACTTTCGAATAAAAATTTACTGCTCGTCACATAGTAAATTAACATTCTAATCTACGACAAAAACTGTCTCGGTGAAACAATAAGTTTTCATTAGGCTTTTTTTATATCGCTACTAGACCCTTATCATACGGGGCTTAACTAGCATTATACTCGAGCTTAACCAGACCTGTATCACACTATTAAAAAAATACCATTATTCGCTAATATTAGGTGTTGTAATACAGTAACCGGATAAAACAGAACATAAAAAAACAGAACATCACAAAACGTACAATATATCTTTAGAAAACACTAGTATTGATATGTTTTACAATCAATTAGTAATCTCTATGTCGTATTAGATACAATAAATAAAACAGCAATCGTGCATATCAATAACACTTTCAATCTGAAATTGTCGTAAATACACTTATATTCGAAGATTATAATAGTCACCATTGACTGATAAAGTAAAGAGCACGTTATAACAATCTGTCCTGAAATTATTACCCGTATGATATTCAATTAATCTATAATATTTTTTTAATAAATAGTTAAGAAGAAACAGGTATCATTCAACTAAAAATTGAATGAGTTCTGAATTATCTATGCTTGTTCTCATGTTCTGTTTTATCATGTTCTGTTTATTCATGTTCTGTTTATTCATGGGACCGTTGTAATACATCACTTTATGCGTTTTCTTCTGTATTCGGAAGCAGTCAAAAGAGATCAAGAAAAAAACCTTACTTTTTATTTTGTATACGTATACCAACGCTATTCTCATATGCATAAAGATCAAGACTCTAGACCAGTGGTTTGCAAACTTAATGTTACTAAGCCATTTGAAAAAAAATTATTATAATACTAATTTTTAGCAGTTGTTTCAGCGATACTTCAACGTCAGTCCTGATTGATGATAATTAGTGAAGAGGTAAAGAAGATTCTGTTCTGAACAAACTATGTTAGATCTCACACGTGTTTCTATGAATACTAAGACTTTTGAGTCGCTGTTGAAGTCGTGGAGTCGGATTTTTTAAACTGGAGTCAGACTCGAAACAAACTTATAACTTCGAGTCATTTAAAAAAGTGTATTCAAATCGCAAGTCAAATGTGGATCCACTGCATTCTACGTAGCCTAAAAAAATAGTTAATATCGTGAGTAAGCTAAGGTTGGAGTCGGAGTCGTCTTATATCTTGACTACTCCGACTGGGAAATACCACCACAAACTACCAGTATATCGCAAACGACAGCTTAGCGACCATTCTTTAGCTCACTGTTATCATTTATTTACTTGATAAAAACGATTAATTAAGTGTTGTTATTTTTTTTCCTGAAATATAGAATGGCGTTCAATTTAATATTTTGGTTGAAACAAATATCCTTTGAAATGAAACTTATTTCACTTATATTTAAAAGCATACCCAAAAATACCAGTAGATATTCCAAATACATACAATAACGCTCGTTCCATATCACGGTTACGCCAAACATGTATGTGTTTATAAATGTTATCCAAATATTTAATACTAGTTTACAATGCAAATTCTGTAGAATCTAAATAATTTATTCCCATAAATTAATCCTGAATTGATATATTCCATATTTGAAGTCACGAAGTATGTTATTAAACCAAATTAAATTTCAGTTTATGATATTGTAATGCGACCGTTCCTTCGACCTCTGAGTAAAATTTGATGAAAACATTACTGCAAATTGCTGGAATGGACTTTATTTATTGTTTATTTTCCAGAGTCAAATCTTGATTAGGGGCATGCAAAATATATTCCATTTCACAGGTTATATTATTATTTGTCATCCGCAAAGGTAGAATAATTATAATAACGTAATTGAGAGCGGCTCCAGTGATTAATGCACTAAAACTTCATGGAAAAATATTATTAGCAGATAAAAACCTTTAATACATCTATGCTTTCAATGCAGAGTAATAGAAGCGTCCCAATAGACAATTTGAATCGTTCAAACTATGTACATTCTCACAGATTTTGTCACTAACGACCCGGGATTCGCTTTTCGGCATCTTCAGGGGTTCAAGTGCAAGGATGAACTTGAACTGACGCTTAGTAAATGAATGTTTCATGTCTATATAAGAAATAAATGTATCATTGAGTTTAAAGCCATTGCTGGCGAAAAGGATAAGCTCATGGGAATGTCCACAGATTTGAGTAGTAAGTTGTTTCAAGAATTATATTTATTTGTTTGTCGGCAAAGGTTTTATGATTTTATTTTTCCATGCACTTGAACGCTTGAAGATGCCAAAAGGCGAAACCCGGGTCGTTAGTGACAAAATCTGTGAAAATGTTCATAGTTTGAACGATTCAAATTTAATATTGAAATTCCACCAAGCACCTTCAGTCGAAATCTTAAATTGTCTCAATAGAAGTTTTTGTAGGAGAACTGTTTTTTTCCAGTTGATTAACTTCTCTCTTTTTTCGAAGAGAACAAGAAAATATAGGATACCGGACTAGAACAAGACCATGTTTTCCCGCCACAGCTATACGGCTGTTTTTATCAGTCGTTTCCCGTGGTGTAACAACCCTATGCGTTTTTTTTCCAGTTTTTGTTCTGGAACTGTCTCGAAAGCTGTCACCCAAAATTTGCCAGCTTGCACATATGTTTGCTGGCTGACCTTATTGCATCTATAATTGCCTGAGATCCAATCTATAAAGATCAACTAATTCTCTGAAAGCAAAATATCTTTCCTTATCAGCCACCATGTCGGCGTGACCAGTAGGTCTGACCAATGGTCGGACAGACTTGAATAAGTATTCTTGGTGCTTGATATAAATGGACAATTTCAGAGGGTGTGGTTAGTATCCCGCATTTCGACACATTTACATGTTGGCTAAGCTTGAAGAGCTAAGTAGCGAAACCACCGTGCTCAGAAATGAATTAGCTCGTGCAGTGATTTGGAAGTAATCTTTTCGCAAGTTCTCTTCGCCACTTAGTAGGATACACAATAATAGGACAAAATTTATACATCGGACGTCCGTTCAACGAAACATCCCACCGCCCTTGCCAGATGTTGAGCGACGCAAGTTCAGAAACTTTTACGGGTCAGTGGCCCTAAAAATCGTTTACATAATTTGTTTTTTTTATAAATGTACAAATTAAACTGTTGTTTAACGAATTTTAATCTGAAAAAAGGTTTAGCGCACTGCGGATGGCAAAAGACAACTGTCACAACGAGTGACACAAGGCACACCACGTCAACGGCGAAATTAGTTAATCACAAATGTAAGAATCAAAATACGTGGTCGTTTGAACACAAAACATAACAAAAAAGGCTAAAAATTAGCAAGACAGTAAGCACGATACGTACAATTTATACTTTTTGCACGATTCCTTACAGTAAGACACTATTTAACAGAATAAAACACTATTTTTAATTAATTTCTACCATGTAGCGAACGCGAGCACGTCCATGCGCTTCGAAGTAGATGGAACTGCTTGGTACTCAGTTGGTCAACGTTTTTTTTAGCAGAGAACAAGAATAGAAAGAAAGCGTTCTCGCTACGCTCCTTTATTTTAGGATTGGAAAAATACGAGGAAATTTTTAGACATCACTAGCACCCGTGCCTTTGAACAGAAATCGATTGAAAAAATGCTGTTCGTACTTTGATTTGAAACTGTTAGATCCGTCACACAAGGTGACGACGTTAACCGAAAGATATGAGGTAGTTTATAGACATCAAAAGCATCTATGCCATAGAGTAAAAAACGATAAATCAATCAAATTTAATAAAACATTTTTAGTACTTTTTCCACATAAAATTTATTAGATCAGGACCGGTTTCGCTCATCGCGAGCATTATCAACTGATAAGAAAAATATATAAACAGTGATATTTATACAAATTTAAATTGAAATAAAAAGGAGAAAACGAAGTCCAGTTCTCCAGCGGCGATTAAAGCCCTCAAGTTGGCTCAGTTAACATGGATCAAACTGGAAATGAAGAAATGGTACAACGTAAGAGATTCGGTGAGTGTTTACTTGTTCCATATTCACTCTATTTTGGTGATTAAGGAGCCTGCCGTTGAGAAACAGTGGGTGAAATTGAGCTACCTGGGTAGAGTTTCAGAAAAGATTTCAAGAAAATTCAACAAAAACCTTTTTAATGTCATTTTTTATAATTCTTTTAACTTGCAACGCATTTTAGTGAATTCTAAAGATAAACTTAATATTCTTAACCAAAGTGGCATTTATTTAATTGATTGCGACTCTTGTGGAGCCAGGTATATTGGTCAAACGGGAAGTGCTTTTAATATCAGATTTAAAGAACATCTAGCCTGCTCCCGTAAAGGGAATGAATTATCTTCATTTGGGAACCATTTGTTCCTAAATAAGCATACATTTGATATCTCTAAAAACTTTAGAATCCTGCATGTCAACAATAAATCGTTAAAACTTGATAAACAAGAGATCTTAGAAATAAATAGACATAAATTTTTACCTAACTCTAATTTATTAAACGAACAGGTTGTATTTGCATCATCACCTTTGTTATATCCGTTTCATTAATCTAATTCTAACCTATGTTAACTGCTCTTCTATATTATTTATATGTTTTTCAAAATTTATTCCTTTTGTAAGAATTGATATGGTTTTTAAAAATGTCTTTTTCAGAATCTTCATTACTGCTGATTTTGTTGAAGTACATCATTGCTTGGAAACGGGAAAAACACCAAATCATCATTAGGATATTTACTTTAGTAGTGTAGTGTTTCACTTTGTGTAAAAATTTCCCAAATTTTAATTGTGTTTATAATTGATATCGTTTGCCACTTAGATTTATTATTCTTTGATGATGATTTTTTAATTGTTATGGGTGTTAAGCATTTTAATTTTGTGTAATTATAATGTAATTTGCTAATCCTTTAAATTGTTAATAGTTGCTTACACCTTTTTATTTCAATTTAAATTTGTATAAATATCACTGTTTATATATTTTTCTTATCAGTTGATAATGCTCGCGATGAGCGAAACCGGTCCTGATCTAATAAATTTTATGTGGAAAAAGTACTAAAAATGTTTTATTATTTTTATTATAATGCCATTCCACCAAGTATTGACAGTGAACACCTTAAAAGTGATCAATCAAATTTGTTTGCCGTATTATCAATATTGAAATACCTTTTACTCTACGAAACGAAGCGACGATAGTTTTGTAACATAAATATTCGTAATGATCATCTCCAGGTTGGTGGATAATTTTTTGTTTTTTTTTTAAATCATTATTTTCTATTTGTAAGGAAGTGAGTTTCAACAGAAAACATTATACAACCTGTTTAAATAATTTTTCTGTCGTATTTTTTTCTAGCAACCTTCTTATCTTCTCGTGTTTTTTGTTTTTGGATTTGTTCATGTACCAGGTAAAATTGTGCAAAAATAAGACAGTGTCAAAACACTCGGCAATCATGCAAAAAAAAAGAGATAATTGAAACAGCTTTTTTCTTAATATACATCAGCTTAGCTAAGTTACATTAATAAATTGCATAAACATGGCTGTCAATTTCTATTAAATATCGTTGAAATCATTTTTTCATCGTCAATTAATGATTATCAGCTTAAAATTAAAAAAAAACTCAATTAAAAAGACCGTGTTATTTCACCAGAATGTCAAAGGTCTCCCATACAGCAATAATCAGGTGGATGTATTTTAAGTTACTTGATCAGTTGATAAATACAATTTTTGAACTGATGGTTTGTCTAAGCACATATTATTTATAATCCTATCAAATCGGTTATCAGTATTCAAAGCAAAACATTTATTATGTCCAGAAGTAATCAAGAGTCCAGCGCCATTTTGTGAGCAAACTCGCTGTTAATTAATTCCCGCCATTTTGTAAGTAGCCAGCCATCTGATGACGTCACGTCGTGTCTGCGTTGCAATAACGTTTCGAGTGCTAATTGAGAACATCCGCATCGCTTCCGAATGGCCACTACCAAGCAGGAAGCGTTTGGAGTGTGCCCCAATTTAAGTAATACAGTGTGGTTTCTATACACAGATTGTTTCAGAATAATTAAATTAAGTAAAATCAAATATTTTTCCTACATATTTATTATTTTAAATATACTTCATTTATTTTAGTCGTTGAATTAGAACACAGAGGTCACGGGTTCGAATCCCAGTATCAACAGCTTTTATAGATCGATTTATAGATTTCACTACTACTGGCCTAGTAATATTCTTCGATCCCTACTATCTTTGAAAAAAAGAGGCAACTGGGTAACAAACAGTTCTCGTATAAAAAAAACTGTCGAGATACTTCTATTAGGAGACCATATTCTTCACACTGGGAACAGACATGAATTTAAAAAAAAAATTAGGAATTATAATAAATAAAGGAATCGAAGAAGCTTAAATTTTTCCTACTAGAACCCTCAACCTCCCCTCTCCCCTCACACTCATCCTATTTTATGAACGGGGCGTATCGTGAGTGATTAGCTAACCACTAGTCCTGCCCTAGTCATATCCATCGATCCCTACTCTCTTTGAAAAAAATAGGTTGAGCAACTGAGAAACCAGCAGTTGTCGCTGAAAAAAAAGCGTAGAGATACCTCCATTAAGAGGCCATATTCTCCACATTAGGAACGGACAAAAAATCGATTTTTAATAAGTAAAAGAATCAAAGAAGATTGAATTTTTACTTCTAGAACTCTCGAAACACCACGACTTTGCGACTCTTACGGGCCTGATTAAAAGAAAGTAAAAATAATTAAAACTAAATTACGATAACGTCTCGTGGGACGCACTGCACTTAAGTTAAGCTCTACCAAGCACACCATTAAAAATATAAATAACCCTTTAATGACTGAACCACGTTTAGCGTATATTCTCTACTCTAAGTAGAGTTTTCTAGAGTGATACTGACTGAAGTGGTGGAGTAGCCTTAAACTGCATTTGAATTAATGTAAGTAATTAGCTAGGTAGTATTTTATTAATGGTTTAAAGTAAATGCTATGCTTAATAACATATGGATGTAACAAGATTTGTGCAATTATGAGATATCCCAGATTTAATGAAATATACTTCTTTGGCGATAGATAAATCTTTGTATATTTCTTTATTTTTTTACCATGTCCGATCCTAATGTGTAGCATATGGACTCCTAATGGAGTTTACCTCAACAGAAGTTTTTCTACGAGAACCGCTTGTTACTCAGTTGCTCAACCTCTCTTTTTCGAAAGAGAGTAGGGATAGAAGGATACGGCTAGTCGAATAAAATGTTCACAGTTTAACTTAAATGTACATTTTTGGTAACAATGATTGTTAAAACTATAGTAGAAATATGCAATTTTACGCTTGTGTTGTCGAGTGGTCAACGTCGTTGGTTTCGGTTACCGAGGTCACGGGTCCGAATCCCAGAACGGGCAGTTTTAAAAATTGATTTTCAATCGATTTATGAATTTCTGTTCGAAGGCATGGATGTATGTGATGTCTTGAATGCCCCCTTCCAACCATCCTATCCCATGAACGGGGTGCATCGAGAGCGATTAGCTAACCACTAGTCTTGTTCTTATCTTATTTTTCTATTCCTACTATCATTGAAAAAAAAAAGAAAAGTTGATCAATTGAGTAAAAAACAGTTATCGTAGAAACACATATTTTGAGATAAACTCCATTAGGAGTATATATGTTCCACACGCATTTAATTAAAAAAATTATATAGACTTATATAATGTGTCCTTTTCTATTCACATACTTTATTGGTGCGTACAATGTATCCTAATAATTTCAAATGTGTCGTATAGGATCTTTTAGAATGCTTATTCCAATGGTCCATATACTCAAACATACATATTATTAAAAACAAATGAAAATATCATGCTTTAAGAATTCTTTAGCTAGCATCATATTTGAAGCAATATTATTTCTATATTATCTTCAGACATTAATAACAGCATCTTTTATTAATTCAATATCATAAATTAAGACCTTCAGTGACAAACTGCTGTTACTTGTAGATTTTCTTACAATCAAGATTTATGATATTATATAAAACTCCGAAATTAATCTCCGTTCATTAAAGTGTCAACGCGGAACGCGCGTGTTTTAAAAATAATTAAAAACTTAAAAACAAAATAATAAATTGAATTCTTGTTCTAAATTTTTTTTGAGTTAAAGAGTTTTGTATGAGTGCTTTATCGATGGAGATAATATTTTCTAATATACAAAAAAAAAATGTTTTTGAATGGCAAAAAAGACTTTTCATGAAACCATTAAACAGATACTATAGTTTCACTATAATGAAAGAAATTTTAAATAAAAAATATACTAAGTTAAGTTCAGAAGTAACCTTTTTTTATTGTGAACTATTATAATTCTATATTCGCTTCCTATACGGAGCATATGGTCATCACGAAGTTTCTCCTAGATTCTCTATCCCCAGCCAGTCTCCTTGCTTCTTCCCAGGTCATCCCAGCGTCCCGTAACTCCGCTGAGTACATCCTGTGGATAGTCATCAGTGGCTTTCCACAACGCCGGTATCCGGTTGGGAGAAGAGACAGGCAGGGTTCAGGCTCTCTTGAGGCATCCAAGCCAGGTCCATCGCCGCTTTTTTTTATTTTGGACGTAATAAAAGGCTGGTTAGTCCGCTCTCTAATCTCCGTATTCCTGACAAAGTCAGACCATCTCATTCATAGCATTCGCCGCCGGCATCTGTTTTCGAAGCACAGTATACGTGTGAACTAACTGTTAGATATCAGTATATGTGAACTAACTGTTGGATAATAATTGACATAAGGACCACAATACAGTTACAGATTCTTATGCTAATAATATTTATAATGTTTTGTTTAAATACCATTTTGTTCGCTAGTAACTTTTGAAAAAAGCACAGTTTGCAAAAATAAAAATATTCATCTGTCGTGAATTCTCATATATTATTAAAAAAAACGATATATTTTTTGTATGATAAGAACATGCAACTTCATTCTTAATTATTTTGTATCGCATACTTAGAAAAAATATTTAGATAAAGGATGAATTGTACATTAGTTATTCTATTAAGAATATAATAATAGATAGTTTAGCTTCTCTGCCGTGAAAATTTTATCAACTGCCCGTGTCCAATTTTAAATGTTGGGGTCGCAAACCGTCGGTAACAGACGAAAAATTGTTTGAATTATTTTTAGACTTTTGACCTTTCCGCTTGTGAAATTGCAATCTCACGGCCACAAATCAAATCAAATCTAATTTATATTCACTCTTCGGAGTGAATTATTTTGGACAGATTTATTTCGCCCCTTTTGATTTTGTAAAAGAGGCAAATCAGGATTGAATATAAAACCCAGTCCTAATGTAGTCCCTAACGCCAGTAACGCATCAAACATCATTAAGAAGATTTTTTTTTAACTTAGTCAACAAAGGTTTCACATTAAAATTCTTATAATAAATCAAAGTAACCAACGATTTGTTTTTTTTGTGTGAAAACGAAAAGGAGATAAAATGTATTACATGCAATGCACCATACACTTGACAAATATGTTAGACAGTATATGTTTATATATTTTTTTTTACCATGTCTGCTCCCAATATGGAGCATACGGACTCCTAATGGAGTTTATCTCAACAGAAGTATTTCTACGAGAACTGCTTGTTACTCAGTTACTCAACCTCTCTTTTTCCAAAGAGAGTAGGAATAGAAGGAAAGGGCTAAGACAGGACTAGTGGTTAGCTAATCGCTCTAGATACGCCTCGTTCATGGCATAGGATGGGTGAGGGGGGGGAATTCATCACATACATCCATGCCTTTGAACAGAAATTCATAAATCGATTCATAAACCGCTTGTGTGGTCGAGTGGTCAACGTCGTTGGCTACCGCTACAGAAGGCACGGGTTCAAATCTCAGTACGGGCAGTATATGTATAATGTAAAAAAATACTACTTTAATGATGATTACTAATCTGACAATTTACTATTTAACAAGAAAATTATAACAGTTATATGTACAGTTGGTTGATTAAACATCTTTCGATTTTTCAACTTATATTAACTCGATGGCTGCCACAAACGAGATATTTCGTAAAAATTTTCGTGCTCAACTATCTCGTAAGTAACTAATTAATTAATAGCTGAAAATTATAGCCGGCGTGCTAGGTAATTACTATTTATTATCTACGACAGCTAAAAGGTTAAGAAAACAAGTAATCATTCTTCAAAGATTTAATTGTCAAGTCATTAATATCAGTACATCAAATACTCATTTTGAGATAAGATTTTCAGCTGAAAATTGAATTAGCTAGCTACTACCTTACTAAGCTACATCTTAGCATAAAATTATGGAAAAAAACACATTAAATTTGTCTTTTACTTTAAAAAAAAATCGAAAGCACTCCACTCGGTGTGGAAGTTCACAGATCCGATTTTAGTAATGCACTACAAACTGTGCTCAGGTATATAGGTGTAAGATTGCCAAAACATATTTATAGTTCATTTAAAATTAGGCAAAATTGTGATATTCACGCTATCGACAGCATCCAAACTTTCACATCCCTCCTCCACCTGCTTGTTCAACCCACTGGCAATGTTTTTGAAGTAATATTAAATCTTGTTGTATATCATAACAAAATACGTGCGCGATAAACATCAACAAAACTTACATATTGCTGTAAACTCTGAAGCAATCTAAAGATAATTGTTATCATACAGCATTTAATTAATTAATTTAGTTATCTCGACTTTTTGGTTGCTATTGAAACGGTAGGTGTCCAAAATAAATGGACCAGCGGCATCTTCCGTGATGCGGCAAAAGTAACTGTCAAGTACGGTATATTAATGAACACTCTGAAACCTGTGAGAGGGTTCGACCGACCGGAAAAAGGTGTGTGACCTGGGCCCAGGATTAGTGTCGATTTGAATATTCAACATATAGACTTCTTTGATTTTCTTCGACAAAGTTGTCAACCCTAAAGCCCGTATTCATTATGGAACGAATGTTTTTTAACATGGCGCGCAGCACAGTCTCTAAGTGATGTTGTGATGTTGCACACAACACAGTGCGGCATTTGTATGTGACGTGAGATATGCCGAATGCATGTTAACGCTCTGGGAGCGAGTGCATTGGCCGCAGATCACATGTTGACTATTGTAGACAGGTGTGCAACGAATTTCTCTACATGACAGTAGTGAAGGAAAACGAGATCTTTACCCAATCGCAAATGTGTTGAAAACTGATTCGCATTCATGTCATTTATCGATTGTCTTTTTGTTTTTTTATATTATGTTTAAATAATATTTATTTTCATTGTAATACATAACGCAGGTTTTATGAAAAAGCGCTGGATTGCGCTCACATATTATTTATTACAATTGAAAATATATCTTATGGCGTTTCATATATTTTTCAATAACTTTGGCAATTTATTTATTTTTTAAACCATATCATGACATCTGACTAATATATGGCTTCGTGTAAATTACATAAGTCTGTCGCTTCGTAAATGATTGAATGCATGAAATCTTTTTTATTTGTAAGAAACATGATAATTAAACTTTACTCGAATGTTTTAACGGGTGACATTTTTGGAAAATCTGAAGTGAGCCGCGACACTGTTCCCGAGACATGAACGTAGATGTTGAGCGTCATGCCCCGCGACATTTGTCACTTAATGTGTACGTAGCTTTAACCTCAATACTATTCGGTTGATTAAAATGAAAAGGAATTACTATCAAAAAGGTTAGTTTTAAACACATGTTATACAAAAAACAGAGCATTTATTTTCAAATCATTATTTCTGAGGTTTTCATTTCTTTGCAGAAAGGTAATATACAAAAAAAATGTACTCGTGGTACATTTTCATATTTTTTTTATTCCATGTCTGCTACCAATCTGAAGCATATGGCTTCCTAATGGAGGATTTATTTCTACGAAAACTGTTTGATACTCGGTTGCTCAACCTCTCCTTTTCAAAGAGAGAAGGGGTAGAAGGATAGAACTAGAAAAGGCTAGTGGTTAGCTAATCACTCTCGCTACGCCCGTTTAAGAATAGGATTATTGGGAAGGAATTCAAGACATCACATATATCGATAATTTCGTACATAAATCCATAAATCGATTTAAGAATCAATCTCTAAAAACTGTGGCATTCGAACTTGATACCTCCATGTTATAAGTCAACGACGTTGTCACTCGACCACGCAGCTAGTACATTACGACATTTTATTTTGACACGATTATTTTCTTACTGTTTTTTAATTACAAGTACATAGTATATAAAATTAAATCAAAAGCTTCGATTGCACATTATAAATAAAATTTCCTTTGCCAACCAATTACTTTTTCACTATCAGTCGCTTTTTCAGCAACAGCAACTTATCGACTAAGCGTTAAGCTGTTTGAAGTCAAAAGCAAAAGACATTTTAACTGTATTGCAAGAAGTTTGTCGAATGAAATAAAACATCTTTAAAAGTTGCAATAAAGCAATAGCTCAGAAATACGCAGAAGAACAAAACTTATATTAAATAATAGTTTTAGGATGAATAGACATCCGTATGCAAGGAGAAACTAAATTTCGCCGAGGAAAAGTTTCAGATATGAATAGTATATTACTATATTAAATTGTTTCATAGTTGTATCTAAATGTATTAACTTGTTCTCTGCACAATGTTAATAGTCCATTGTATATGCATTAAAATCTTAAATAATACTTGATTTCATACAGTGTCCATACTTTATGAAACTATGGAATTTTATTCATATTAAATCGGAATGTGGTTTATCTGTGTGCAAAAGAAAAATGGCGATATGTTTTTTAAAATTAAAAAACGAATTAAATATGCTAAAATAACCGCAATATTATTTAAAGATATTATTAAATATAAAAAAGAGTAAAATACACTGATTTAATTGACTTTACACTATAATAATATATTATACTTTAGATCAAAATTCTCATGAACTTAATATTATTTATATTGCTTAAGTGCCGATTTTAGACACAGCGCTTTTCTCCTTTCACGTAGTTTTAATTATTCCCTCTATGAAACATTTATTTTTTAAGGAAATATTTTAAAATTATGTATATAAGGTTGATTGATTTTCAGTCACTTAAGTTTTCTTTTTTTGTTTCCAGAGGTAAGGTTACAACGGTGGTTGTAAAAGAAAAAGTTAGTAGCTTTTCGTTCGTTCGACGTCACGTTTTCAAAATTTCAAATTACGTATATGTAGAAAATGACGAAAATTTTATAGATATCAACGCTGTCCAATGAAAATCGATAAATTCGCAGATTTTATCTTAAGAAGGCGCAACCGAGTAAGTTAAAAGATTTTTTTTGTTAGTTAAATTGGTATTTAAAAATAAATCTTTTTTTTACCTACAAATATAAACATAATTGTGGGGCTATTAATGAAATACGTACTCTTTCCAAAATGAGCGATATTGAGTTAAGTATGCAGATAAGGTAATTCAAGCCTAAGGAATCGACTAGTTCTATCAATTTTAATATAAAATGTCTAAAACACTGTCGTTTTCAACTTGGAAATCATATTTTTATGCAAATGTTATTTTTTTGTGTTATTCGTTGTAGTATTTGACTCTACCGAAAAGTTCAATTTTTGGAAATAGTACGTTTTGCATTGTAAACCCACAATGCAGAATAATTGTAAAGAATAAGTATAAAATTAAATTGTTTATTGATTTTAATTTATTCAAGATATGCACGTTGAAATATATATATTGAAATTTATAAAAGTCTTTCATCGTGGGAAATCTTTAAAAGGGTTTGATAATGGGGTGATTATAACCGTGGGTGAAAGCCTACGATTGGGGTTGCGCCAGTGCGAATCGAAACTATCCAGGAACCGTAGAGTCAACAGTACGTCAGCCTGTAAGACGGTCATGAATATTTACGATGTGGGGAAGGGGCGGCCCTCAAGTCAGGTGGGGTCTGACCCGGGGTGGCAGTGGGCTTACTGAAATCTCAAAGGATAATCCTGTTTCAATTTTGCAAAGGATTCAAACAAAAATATTTATGTTGTTTATTAGATCGAGAAAACTGAAAGGCGGAAAATTCGTGCAGTTGTCAATTTGTTAATCCCGATAAAGACAGAAACTGATTCAATTATAAGACTCCTATTAATTAGATACTTCATTGAATTGATTAATATTTGTTTTGTGCTGTTGATTTGATTGCGAAATAAATTATAGATTTCAATTTATCAATTTAATTACGTTATAAAACAAATATCACTTTAAAAGGTTGAAAATATTTTGAAAAATGTTATAAATTAACTTCATTAGTTGAAAATACTCGTCATGAGTGAAACTGGTCCTGGTCATATTAAATAATTGTGGAATTAGTACAAATGAGTGTTATAATACAATGCTTTCTCATCAAGTATTTAGAGTGAACACATTAAAGGTGATAAATTAAATTATTTAATTTATAAACTTTACTTCCCAGATATTTTATTTGACGCTTTAAAACTTTATTTAACTGCATTAAAATCAAGATAATCGTTATTTTAAATATTTGTACTCTCTTATATGTATAGTATGTTCACTACGTTATAGAGCGATTTATCATTAGATTATTTTCCGACGTTTTTAAAATATAATTATTCAAAATGATTAAATTTTTGAGCACACTACCAATAATTCTAATATTTTCAGTCAAAACTTTACTAGCTTTAATATAAAACAAAATTTTATCGTTCTGTTATACACCTAAAACTGATCACGTTTAGAAAAGTAATAAACACGTATCTGTTTTTATTTTTCATCGCAGAAAACAAACCATGGTTTCTTTATTATTCCAATCTTGGCGGAAAGACGTAAAAATGATTTCTCACTGTTTTTGTTTAGCATTAACACGTCGCCGCTGCATATATTATTCAATTATTGCACGACAAAGCACATTTGGCTTTTTATGACAATCAATGTTGTTTGGATTTCGAACAATTTATTTCACCCAAAACACGATTTTAGAAATATTCTAGAAACACAGTAAGATCCTATTGTATCATTAAAACTCAAACAAAGTATGTTTTTTTAGTAACATTGTGTCAAACACTTACGTAATCAATTGTATTTATAACAGATATCCTTACCAGTTTTGTAAAATAAACCAAAACGTTTTCCACCAAAACTGTAACCTGAAAAATCCATAAATAAATAAATAATCACCAGAAAAATATCTATTACAGAATTTAATATTTTCGATAGCCTTCAAATATGTAGACTAACGTAATTTTTTAAAATAAACCATTTATCAGTCTTAGAATCGTCTTAAATTATTTCTGTTAAAAAATCGGATATGTCGTAATATTTCTCATAATTTTTAATGAGCTTGGAATCTAACAGTTCCCTTGATAAAACTTTTAATAAATCTCTCTAATCACCCTTGTCATAAACTCAATGTAATTTTAAAAAATGTGTAGTAAATTTTAAAATGAAGTGCATCAAACGATTACTTTTTTGCAGAAACTTTCATCTAAATGGCGCATCCATTAACGTATGAAAAATTGTTGCAATTCTATTATCTAGAGAAAACTTTCTCTTCACTTAACGTTATGAAACTATTACAGTCGATTCCTTGAAGTAAAGGATTACGTTCGTTTATCTTTCTGAAAATATCTGAAAAGGAGCTGAGTTGTGAAAGATGCTGAATGCTTTCAAAGTTGTATATATAGATGTTTTCTAGGAATCAATTCGATTTCTCTCTCAGGTCAATCGGTCGAAATAAATCAGATCTTTGAAAGAGTCAAAAAAACCTAATCTTTTCGGGAGATTTATGTATAACTTTAATGGAAAATATTGATAGATTTGGTGGTATCGACTCAATGCCATAATTGTTGTAGCATCATTGGATACACCATATTACTTTTGCAAAATGATTTTAAATGAATACATAATGTATGAACAAATTAGCAAGAGACTCGAAATAGATCTTTGACATCTTTCAGCATCTTTTTTGACGAACATTGAGATTATAAAGAAAAGAATATTTGAGAGTTAAATTCTAACTCATTTCATTTATTGTTGTAGTTTGTGTTTAACGTAATAATTTTTAACCTAATCAGATAGACAAATAGACAAATAGATAGACAGGAACAGATAGACAAATAACTAACTTTCATAACTTTATAAATTCATTAGATAAAAATATAAAATTCACTCTAGAATTCGGAGGCAAAAATATTAACTTTCTTGACTTAAATATTAACATTGAAAATCATTCTCACGAGCTTAAAATATTTCGGAAGCCAACCTTCTCTGACACTGTAATCCATAAAAATTCAATGCACCCATTTTCTTATAAACTAGCCGCTTTTCATTCAGAAATACATAGACTTGTGAGTGTTCCTTTAAACGAAATAAACTTTAATATCGAATTGAAAATCATCAAACAAATCGCCATAAACAATGGATACGATATGTCTCTTATAGACAATCTTTTATCAAAAAAACAAACTAAACTTGCAGAAAAAATGTTATTTAAAGGTATAGTGTCAAAGGACATAGATCATACTAGGTATTGGCGTAGAATCATTTTTTTAGGAAATACAAGTCTTAAAATTAAAAAAACAGCTAGCTGATAGTGTAAGACCTGCTTTTTACTGTAAAAACTCTTTAGGCAAATTATTAGTTAATAATAAAGATAAAATACATTACTTAAATAAATCCGGGATTTATAGATTGCAATGCTCTTGTTGTACAAAGTTTTATATCGGCAAAACAGAAAGAACACTGAACATCCGGGTTTTAGAACATATGGCAGCCTTTAGATTGAAAAAAGACACGTCTACTTTTGCTAATCACTTAATATCGGAAGGACACGTGTTCAATCAGGAACAAGGGATAAAAATGTTACACCCAAATACGGACAGTCATAAGCTCTTTTTCCAAGAAATTTTAGAAATCAACAAAGCACAGCTGCAAAATCTTCCGATTTTAAACGAAATATCAAATTTTCCCACATCTCCACTTCTATTTCCTATATAACCATAAAATCATATAATCATAAAACCTTTGCCGACAAACAAATTATATAATTCTTGAAACTGCTCACTAGTCAAATCTGTTGGAATTCCCATGAGCTCATTCTTTTCGCCAGCAGTGGCTTTGGACTCAGTGATGCATTTATATCTTATATATAACACGAAACTTTCATTTGCTAAGCGTCAGTTCAAGTTCATCCGTGCACTTGAATGCCTGAAGATGCCGAAAGGCGAAACCCGGGTCGTTAATGACAAAATTTGTGAGAATGTACATAGTTTAAACGATTCAAATCTAATCAGTGGAATAACAAAGCTTTCAAAGTAAATATTACAATCAAATTTTATTTCCACAAAGTTAATGCTAAATATTACGAAAATATTTTTGCTTGGATATACTAATTTAGCACTCGGATTTAGTCAGCATATTGATTGTCAACCAAAAATAACACGAACGCGTAAGATGTTAAAAATGAGTTACCACTCATGAGTCATGATGGATCATAGGCGGTTAATGAAGAAGGGTCAGATCTTCAATTAAAAATAACACATTAATATTGCTATTTAAAATATGTGTAGACTGTTTATTTGGGATTGTCTCCGTACAAATAACGCGAAGAGACGCTTTTAATTTGCGTGCCACAAAGGTCCAACCCTTCGTTGACCAAAATTTAACGTACGTACCTCTGCTGAACCCTTTAAATACCAAAACATGAAATTAACGTTTCATATTACTCGACCAAAGTCCGAATAAATTACTGCGACGTGCTGTTATGAAAGGCAGTGATAAATAACTCAAATTTATCGATACGCGGACAGATATTTTATTGCCACAATCAAAGTAAAGTAAAATCGTTTTATTTCTTTCGATGGATTTGGCGGTAACTTTGTGGAAGTTAATTTTAATATAAAATATAAAATAACTTAGATTACTCCACGTATTGAGCTACAAACTGTGACACATGTTTCGCGTCTTTCAAAGGCATCCTCAGACAGTCTTACTTTCACAAACACGTGTCACAGTTTGTAGCACAATACGTGGAATAATTTAAATTATTTTATATCGTTATATTTGTTTGTATCGACGATTTCGAAAATGCTTGTTAATATCAAATTATCTACGAATATATGTGTATTTTGCTATATTTTACCTACAGTTATTTAATATATAAACGCATTTATTTTTAGTTAATTTTCGTTAAAATATTGATTAATTATCCTTAAAGTATTGTTTGATTATCTATTATACGAACAAAGGAATAACTTCACAGGTAAAAAGTAAGAAATCTTGATTTTTTTTAATAAAATGATTTTTTTTGCATAAACCCTGATATGTCCGCTTTATTTTACTAAACTAAATTTCTACACTTTTTTTCAATGGAAGAAACATAATGTTGAAAATTATTAATTTTGTTAATCGGTTTCAGTCCTCCCTAATATTTTTACATGATGACACTTAGTATTATCAGTTGTGAATGTTTACGATGAGCGACACCATTCTTAATTATATGATAAAAGATTATTCAATACAAAAATGCATCCCTTTTATAAATGTATTAAGAAAGTAATCTTTAAAAAAATAAATTGTATAACTTTGTTATTCCACTTGTTGTGCTACAAAATAGAAAGAGAAATCATGAGGTTTAAACCAAAAATTCTTCTCGTTCTTAGACTATAAATAACAAAATAAAAGTCATGGTTTTGTTCTTTTCTACTGAACGTAGAGAGAGGATAAGGAACAAACATTCATTTTACTAATTACAAATTAAATAATTAAATTAGGTATGGTAAATTCTAATGAAAATAAACTCAACAATGATTATCTACCTATCTGATTTTTTTTTTAACTTTAGACTTTAAAATTTCTCAAAATATTGTGGATTTTTTTTTGTTGATATCTTTATGGAGCAAATAATTTATTGAGCATACATTTTATCGGATTATCAATTTCGCATATGTACACATTGAATAATCATTGTACTACATGTTTATATTGATATTACAATGGTCAATATAAAATTGTTAAAAAATATAATCAAAAAACATCGTTTTATTTTCAAAGAATGCCAGGAACGTGATGCGTCAACTTTTTGACGTGCTGTATAACCCAATTTTGATTTAATGTACTCGGGGATCGGAGTAATGACAACGTGTCGCCACAATAAAAGTTTTCGATCCACTGTTACAAAGGGTCAAACATACCCAAGCATCAAAAAAGCCCTTTCCCCACTTCCTGGAGGGTTTATTTATAAGTTCCGCATGAACGGGGGTCACCAGGCGAACCGGATTTTCCGGTACGGCCCTGAATGTTCATTCGGCATTATCTAAACGGACCAAAAAAGCATTGAGAATTTCATTTCCCTGATGTCTCTACTAATTCGCTATGAATTTCACGTTTATTTGCGTTACGTAAAAATCTAAATTATATAATTTCACTATTAATTACAAAATATAATTATGAAAAAGAATATTTTAAGGTTTTTAAGCGCTACACGTTTAACACAGAACGACATAAAATTTTCATTTATATTCAAGAATTATATTAATACATATACAAGTAAAAGACATTTTTGATGAAACAATAGTAAATAACAGTAAAACCAGTCCTGAAGTGGATTATATGTTTTTATAAACTACTAACCGGTTCCCGGCAAGCGTTGCAATGCCACTCAAAGAAAGTGTGTGTGTTTTAATTGTGTTTATTGAAGTGATTCTTTTCTTTTTCTGTGTGTTTGACGTTTGCTGCCGATTGTCTATGGTACAACACGCGCCACCTACTGTAAGTTAATTGTACCTTAGCGAAAGTGCAAGCATACGTTGTCAAAATTAACTGTATGGCAGACATACAAACATTATTTTTTCTATATAAGACCTACTGTAAGTTAATTTTACTACACATATAACCTTCCCGGAAGTGCAAGCAAAAAGTTTGTCAAAGTTTTATTCCAATCGGATGAGCGGTGTGGCAACGCATAAAGTACGAACAAAATAACATTCCTTTTTAATTTATTCGATTTATAATGCTTAACGATAAGTCAATTTAGATGGTTTAATATTAAATTTGAAATATTACTTTACCAAAATCATATTTAAAGAACTACTTTTAGTAGACTATGTTATATGAATAGATTATTTGACAATGACATACGTTAATAATGGTCAATTACTGTATTAACTCTATTGGAAACAGACATAATTTGACTTCAAAATAAGTTTTTTAAGAACTTATAAAAGTGTTTTTTTAATAAAAAATGTGTTGTAATTAATCCTCTACGACTAGGTATTTAGACTCAGTTCTGAATTGTGACAAGTTATTTAAATAGCAACTCCGGCATAATTATACAAGTAGTTTTATAATATATAATTAATATCCTAAAAACTATAGTTTTCATTGAAAGTATACAAATGTGTACCGCCGCAAACTACAGTTAAGAGACTTAAAATGCTTTAACGTTGCCCTTAAATTATCTAACAATGATATGACCCACAGCGTTAAAATGTATATGTATATGCGCCATTTATATTGTGCTTTGTGGCTTTAGACTTAAGATCCTTTCAATGAAAATTATATGTAAATTTCTATAGCAAAAGTTTTACGGTTACTGTACATTTGTAGAAATTGATACGTCTTTTCGCGCAGTCGTAGCAATAAAAACTCGCAAGGCATTAAACAAAATTATCAAAGACGGGTTGACATATAAAATTTAGACTGTCAAAATGTGTTGAAGTGTTCTGAAGAAAGCTTAACTTTACGATTATTAATTTCATTCAGAATAAGTTTCGTAGCAAACTGTGCAAATAATATCTTATATAGATGCTTTCAGGTGTCTTGGAATGTTGTATTTTAAACCGTTTTGCTGCCGATAAGCTGTTTTAACCGTTTGAACACCTATCATCAGAGACATAAATTTAATAGCAGTCGAGATGTGTGCTCAATAAAACCCAGTAAGGGAAAGATCAGAAAAACTTTTCACATATTTCAATAATGGCTTGAAAATGTTATATACATTGAATTTCTAAGTTTAAGCTAAAAATATATAACAAAAAATGTCGCGAGCAGATGCAGCTGGTAGAGAAAGTAAAAGACCCAACACGAGTATCTTTGGCTAAGAGTTGCAAGCAATACCGATATTTTTGTATTCCATATAAATACCGGTTTCTCAAATATTAATACCGTATTAAAAAAACTTCAAATATTTTAAAAATATACAAGAGCTATTAAATAAAAATTAGTATTTCGATATTTCTTATAAAATGCCATCATTAAAATATATATAACAATCATAAACGAATTAATGTCATTAAAAAATACGGTTTCTTAATATTATATACATCATTGAATGGCTTACCAATACATATTTACAACTCTTAACAGATTTAAAATATTTTGATTCATCGCGAACGATGTTATAAAAATATATGACAGTTTGTATTATATTTATATGAACATTGAAAATGTATTTTGGTTGAAGTTCAATACCGTAATAGTGGTATATTTATACCACTTATTTTAGTATTGAAAAACATCGTGTACATCGAGATTCTGGTTTCGGTAATACAATTATTGTGATTTTCAGGGCCGGCGCTACCATACAAGCGAAAAAAGCAACCGCCTAGAGCGCAAACCATTAGGGGGCGCATAAATGGAGTATTAAACCTATTTTTATATATGTACTCTAATAACATTACATAATAGTACTTTATATTTTATTTTGATGTTTGTATTTGTTCGTTATAATTATGTATCGTAATCTATATGATTTTACAAAGAGAGGTTGAGCAACTTCTGATGAGATACCTCCACTAAGAAACCATATGATCCATATTGGTAGAGGACATGGATATATATATATATATATATATTACTATGTCCGCTCCCAATGTGGAGCATATG
Organism: Himalopsyche tibetana; assembly: GCA_030503985.1. Lineage (NCBI taxonomy): Eukaryota > Metazoa > Arthropoda > Insecta > Trichoptera > Rhyacophilidae > Himalopsyche > Himalopsyche tibetana. The sequence continues at coordinate 35,357,702 of JAPJYX010000014.1, read as the reverse complement.
GACTCCTAATGGAGTTTATCTCAACAGAAGTGTTTCTACGAGAACTGCTTGTTACACAGTTGCTCAACCTCTCTTTTTCCAAAGAGAGTAAGGATAGATGGATAGAGCTAGGACAGGACTAGTGGTAAGCTAATCGCTCTCGATACGCCTCGTTTATAAAATAAGATGGGTGGGAGGGGAATTCAAGACATCACATTCATCCATGCCTTCGAACAGAAATTCATAAATCGATTGAAAAACCAAATTATAAATTTTCCGTATCGGGATTTGAACCCGTACCTCCGTAACCGAAACCAACAACGTTGACCACTCGGCCACACAAGCGGCTCTATATATATAGCGGCCAAGCGGATATATATATATATTTAAAAAATGGGACGATTTGTAAAAAAGAGGGCGCGCCAATAGCTTTTGTTTAGGGCGCCAAATAACCTCGCACCGGCACTGGTGATTCCAAAGATCAAGATGTAAGTGGTAATAAATAAAATGAATACTTAAATAAGTTCGTAATAAGTTATTTTTATTCTTTACAAAGTATTTAGTTATTTAACTGATATAATCTCTGAAGATGTGTTCTTTTATTAGTTTAAAATCTACTTAATTGCATTTTTTGGTGTTAAACTACACTTATACGTCGTATGTAACAACGTTGAATCTTTATTGTAGTGATACATAAACGGCCGAAAAGCTCTATAAATTGTTATAAATATGCAGTTTAAATCTTCCAAATAGACTTTTAAAATATTATATGGTCGAGACGTGATGTAATACAAGCAGTACGTGGCATGTTACAACAGCAATATAAGTGGCAATGAGTTCAAGAGATTCGCTGAAAAAAATAGCAGGAAAATATAATATATGGCAATTGTAGCAAATCTATCAGAGCTTATAAGATAAATAATAAATCAAATCTTGATTGCTTTCATTTATAAGTTTATACGTTTCGAGTGCCTATTTTAAATATATATATATATATAATGAAATTTAAGATTTCGACTGAAGGTGCTTGGTGGAATTTCAATATTAAATTTGAATCGTTCAAACTATCTAAATTCTCACAGATTTTGTCACTAACGACCCGGGTTTCGCCTTTCGGCATCTTCAGGCGTTCAAGTACACGGGTGAACTTGAACTGACGCTTAGTAAATGAAAGTTTCGTGTTTATATAAGAAATAAATGTATCATTGAGTTTAAAGCCATTGCTGGCGAAAAGGATAAGCTCATGGGAATGCCCACAGATTTGAGTAGTAAGTACTTTAAAGAAATATATTTATTTGCTTGGCGGCAAAGGTTTTATGATTATATTTATATAGGGCATATAAGTGGAGATCCCGGTAGGTTGTGTAGAATGTACATAGTTTGAACGATTCAAATTTAATATATATAATGGTTTTATAAAATCAGTTATTTAACGTTTACTTAGACTCTTTATTTCTCTGAGTATTCTATTTTTGATTGAAAGTGTGTTTAAACAAATTTTCACGAAATTAACCAATATCTGCATTTCAAATTAGTAATATTCAAAAGATTTGTCGTAATATATTAAATAAGCGTCTCTACAGAAAACATTCAAAGCTTGAAGAAATCAACCCTGTTGGATAGAATGGCTGCTATTTATTACTTCACCTTAGATAATTAGTAAATTTATTTTCGGTGTATGATTTTAATTACCTAACTTTTCGCTTATTTCGTCAGCATGATAGATTAATTATAAATGCCATTTTATAAATAGCGCCAGACTTAAAAACGTAAAATAATTTCAATAAACTCTGACGATAAAAGCAGTATATTTTTTTATCTGATTGAATTGTCTGACTCGGTCCGTCAATTGTGAAACATCATTTATGAATTCCAACCAATAGAAAAATACATATGTCATGTAGTTCCAAATAATTCAGAATATTATTACTACATCGTAACATCACAAATACACTTATCTTGTTTATATTATTATGTTTTTTTATCGTGTGAATTCTTATCATATTTCATTATTAAATGGTAAATGTCCATAGTTTATTGTATTTGGCGCTGTCAAAAAACATGACATTCAATACGAAATATGTTATTGTTATATTAGAGTGAAAAAGAAAATCTGTTGAGAGTGATTTGGCATGTTTTTTTAATTCACTTCATTTTATAAGTAAATTGTATAAGTATTTCAACACTTCCCCTACGGTGCTAAAAAATACTTCCGATATGTTGCTGGCCCTTAAAGAACTAAGTTAACCCTCCAGAGACGAGAGCTTTTTTCCGATAAAAAAAATATTTTCTAAGCCATATTGAAGTCACGGATAACTTTTATTCCTATCCAAAATTAAAAAAAAAAAAAACGCAAAGTCGTTGTATAGAAACCCCGCATGACTATATGGTCATGCTCATCCTTTTATTACCGTGTAATATTGAGTACGGACAGTAGTAAGGACAAAAGTGACCGTATGGGCTTGCAAACATTCGGGGTTGAAATATAGCTAAACGTGATTTTTTTAAAAATATTTACAATTTGACCTCTTTAGATCAACATAATTTCAAGACAAATATATTAGCAAAATAACTGTTAATAATTTTATGTTTTTATAAAAAAATATCTAACAGTTTCAAAAAGTAAATTAAAAAAAACGGAAATTCAAAAAATCACATGTGCTTTTGAAGACCGTTCCTGTTCCTACGGCTGATGACTTACTGTAGTCCGTACCCTTCTTAACCAAATATGAGCAAAAGCAACGATATTCAGGTAGAAAAAGTATGAATAGTGGGATCAATAGACAACGGTGTTTTGTGTGACTATATGGTGACGCTCGTCCTTGGAGGGTTAAAAAACATATTTTAACACTTACCCGCCCGTTGATGGACGGTAAAAACCAAGGATATACATTTAAAAAAAACATGTTTTTCAATTGTTTCTTTAAGAGCCAGCAACATATCAAAAGTATTTTTAGCACTGTAGAGGAAGTGTTAAGGAGAACTTTTTAAGTGACCATTTATAAATTTGTTAGCGCTTATAAGCATCAATAAAGGTTCTTAGTTCAGACTAGTTAATATAAAGTTCTGTTGCTTTTTGCTGTAGTTTATTGATAAATAAAGTGAAAATGATAATCACTCTTTTGATTTGATAAGCAAAGCGTCGCTTTGTTGTATACTTATAGGCCACAAGAGTAGTTGGCAGCCCGTCCAAGTGAGACGCAAAGTTGCAAGACTTCAAAAGTAAAATTTTCCTAACGGCGGCGGCGGAAGCTAGGCGCTTTCAACCGCAAAAGCTTTCATATTAAAATAATGGCAACTTTTGATTCGGCAAAGCGATGCTACGGTGTCCGTAAACGAGGGAAAATGTTTTATGCGTAAGATTATTATGGTTGTATACGTATAAAGCAACACCGTTTTGCTGAGATTAAATCGTACCGCGTACACTCATCGATAAAATTATACACTTACTTATCCATTAAACGAAAAAAAGCCCTGACTATCAATTTATTATGTTGAATTAAAAAAAAAACAATGTTGCCAAATTTAAACTACGTTATATTCGGCAAAAATTTGCACGAGCTTGTATACTTTCATTTATAATTATTAATTCCTCTATCGATTAAAGATTGTTTGTTTAAAATCATCGATGTCTTTGATTATTATTGTCATATAATTTTAAAAAAACTATGTATTTATTGTTTAACTAGATGGCTACCACAGGCAAGATATCTCGTAGAAGTTTTCGTGCTCAACACGCCAGAGACGAGTTATCTCGTCAATAACTAATTAATTTAATAATTGCAAATTATAGCCGGCTTGCTAGCTAATTACTATTAATTATCTACGGCAGCTAAAAGGCTAAAAAATAAAAGGACAGTGCATGCCATTACAGCTGACGCCAATTTGTCATGCACTTGACAAATATAATGAAAAAAAACAGTTTATATAATACATCAAAATAAACATACAAAATCAAAAAATAAAATAGTAAAATCTATCAAACAGTTCACAAATACTATCACTAAAAATGACCAATTCTCCAGGCAATGAGTTGATTAGTCGAACGGCTCATGGAACTTTCGACTCATACGTATACGCGAAGAACAAGTTTTCTTTTATCTTATAATATAAAATTATATGGTGCGTACAGATATTTTATAATAATTTATGTTTTACATATAAATCAATTACAAAAAATTCGTAATAAAAGTCGTTAACTCTCTAACAGTTTCATATATTTTAAGCTAGTGGACCAACAGCTTTATCAAAAGATTTTGCTAGTTCAAATAAATAAATAACCATAATAGTTTAATAATACAAAATAAATTAAAATGACTTAAATTTAACGAAAATAACCATACTAAGTTCGAACATATTTATCTATTGTATAATATTTCTGAGAAATCTTGTTTTGTCGGCTTAATATAATCCAATTAATGATCTATTTGTTACGTCACGATGATTGACAATTTATCTTCTACGATTATGAATGACTTTGCATAAAGCTGGTAAAATCTGCGACTAAATTGTTCGTTGTTAAGTGAACATTTTCTTACTGTTACAAAGCTACATCCCAAGAGTCAACTACCTTTTACACAGAAGCTTTGCATTTATTTTCTCATTTTTATGACCTTATTATGTTCTTCGCAGCAGGCACCTGACAGGGTGACCATTTTTCAAATATTATATGTAAAGGTAATACAGACAGAGATGTTGAGTCGTGAAAAAATATACGACTCTACTGATTCATATCTACTAAAATGTATTACTTTTTTACGACATCCGACTCCACAGTCCTAATAACCCATATAATACGGTGCGTTGATAGACGTGACAATTTAGGACAAATGAAGTGTAACAAGACTAACAAGTGTTGTGATTAGGAGTTGAAAGGCGAATGACTGAGCTGAGTATGTATAAGATTGATTAAAGGTAGTTCCTTTAAGTCAGTGGTGCACAAACCGCGGCCTTTTTTGAATTTTGTGGCAGCCCTTAAATCTTTTTCTTAAAAATATTTTTTCACGTAAAACATTATTTAACAAATGTAAGCAAGCTTTTTCTTCAATGAAGGAGAATAAATCGGTTCATAGAAACAAGCTAACAAATATTATGTCAAATTAAAAAAAAAAGTTAAATATTAACAATTTGAATAACATTTAAATATTTCACAATGAAACGATTTTTAATAATCAAGTACTTTTCATGACTTTTTTTTCATGGCTTATTTATTTTCACGTTTTTCAAATAACACGGTCAAAATAATGTAATGGAACCTATCATTCATTTATATAAATTCACTTAATCTTTTATAATCAACATTGTTTTTTTGTAAGGCTGTTTTACATGGAACATACATATGCTCCGTATAAAAAATAATTGAGCGTAGTATACGTTTTTTTTTGCGGCCCTTACCAACGATAATTCGTTTTATGCGGCCCACTAGAAGGTAAAAGTTGTGCATCACTGCTTTAAGTGATAAATCTGCCGTAAGAATGTAGTTCAGACATTTATGACTTGGATCACTGAAAGCGCATTTGTTTCCCTTGCTGTTTACAATTGTTAACCTTTTCATACACTACACTACACTCAACTCAAAAAGCTTGTTTTTGTTCTTACTAAAGACCGTTGGCTTAAATCCACCATTAGAAGTCGTTAATCTCTGTGTTCTTTATCTGTATAACCGCAGTTATGTTGGCAATCTTTCCATGTCTACAACCACTGGAAACATGACTGTAATATTGAGACAAAACAAACTTATGAGATTCTCGATCCAAGACTTTTTTTTCTGCAGGTACTTTGCTTATCGGGTACCTTGAATACTATAATCCAAAAGCTGATTTTGGAAAACAAGTGTTCTTATGAGAATATTTTTTGGAAGCACATCAGGTTGTTTTTTACTTTGAGGTACCTTTTGTTTTGTATGATGAAAATAAAGTGCATACTTGCTAGCAAATGTCAGTCCTTATCTTGAATACTCAATCGTATACTATCTTTATAAGACAATAACTTTCTCTTAGGCATGCTTAACTTCAATAGCTTGAACTTTCGAAGAGAAATGTATCTGGCCATATATTTCTTTCGACTTATACGAGGCCAAAATGAGAATTCCACCATTCTTGAGAATGTGAATCTAAATGTTCGTGATTATTTTTTGAGAAATCGTGGACATGAATTGTTTGTTCTCCCAAGGTGTAGAACCAACCTACCAATGGGGATGCCACTGGGTAGAGCTTTAACGGTGTTCAACAATATTGCTTCGGATGTCGACATATTCCACGTAGACGTGGGTGAGTTCCGACGAATACTATTTTTTATGTATTAAAGTAGAGTTCGTCGGAGCTTACTCAGTTGACTTCCTTGCCACTTTTTTTTTTACTGCTTTTAATATTAAATTATACTATTATTTTTCTCCATTGTAAAAGTTTTAAATTTATAATTTGTCAACCTTGTACAATGTTAATTAAATAAATAAATAATCTTTTTTAAATATTATTTTTAATACAGTCAAACTATATTAAAACATTTGTTTGTCTTCAGTAAAATGTACAGTCGTATATTGAAATCATCCACTCAGCTAATTTATTATTTGGCAGTCTCGGGACTACCGTAAAATGTATTTTTTTGTTATAATATAACTGGTGTGGTTTTGACTTCATGGTCAGCTCAGTTTTATTCCGGGACGTTGGCCTGGGTTCATGTTCCAGCTGTCCACTATGTGCTTTATAAATCGTTTTTATAATAAAGCAACATTTTTAATCATTTGATTGTGACATTTCATTAGGTCACCAAGAAAATTTCTATAAATAAATCCAAACGATGATAAAATTTCTCGGATAACTAAAATTGAATTTAAAATTATAATAATCTAATATATAAAAATGAATGTTTGATTGTTCGTACTTTATGCTTTGCCATACCTCTCATCTGATTGGAATAAAGCATTGACAAAATTTTTGCTTACACTTCCGGAAAGGTTATAGCCATATTAAAATTAACTTATAGTAGGTCTTATATATAAAAATCAATGTTTGTATGTCTGCCATACAGTTCATTTTGACAACGTATGCTTGCAGTTGCGCTAAGGTACAATTAACTTACAGTAGGTAGCGCGTGTGTCGTACCATAGACAATCGGCAGCAAACGTCAAACAAATAGAAAAATAACACATGCATTTCAATAAACACAACTAAAACACAGACACTTCCTTTCTTTGAGTGGAATTGCAACGCTTGCTGGAAACCGGCTAGTATGTCATAAAAACAATATTTCATTTGATGTAGAAAAATCTCGATTCTGCTTAAAAAAAATACTTAACAGTGATAAAAATATCCATTACGCGGTCACCCTGCTCGTAGAGTCTAAATTAATGTTTCTATTTAATTTATATTTTATCATAAATAGCCGTTAGTCGAGCAATTACAACAGCTCTAATACAAAATTTAGCGTGCACTTATTTCTCCTTGCTAAAACCTAGGCCGGGAAATTATTTGTTGAGGTCTAACAATATTAACACTTGGTAATTTTTTTTATCTGAATACCGGCGAGTCTTTATGAAAAACAACATTAAATATTTAACAAATTTCGCTAAGCAAATTGAAATTTGAAAATGTCTCGACATCAAATATTAATGCTTCGGGCTTCGTTTAATTGAATTTTGAATCAATACTATTAGCAATATCGTTCAGAAATTGGTGCTCTTAAAATGTGAAAACACAGAGAGAGCTTCATATTTTAATCAAATTTAAAGTCACTTAAAGATACTAAAAGATTTTTACATTTTATAGTTATAATGTTTTTACATATTTTAATTTTCCTTTCCTTAAAGCTCTAGAGCAGAGGTCAACAAACTTATAAAACTAATCAATAAGTAATAAACTTACAGTTTAAAGTAAATAAATATATATATATCGACTAGCGTGCTCTTATATTGTATTTCCGGTGATGTTTATTATTTTTAAGTCGTTGATAAAATAAAAATCATACTCTTTTAGTTTATATATCGACCGTGGAAAGGAAAGAGGACGTAACCCTCAATTGTCCAAAACAGCTTTTTTCGATAATCACAATGTATACAACTTGACACACGTTCTATCAAAAGGATTGAAGCTGAAAATGCCGAATTGGTATCTAAATTTAGCTTTTGAAAAAAGAAAGGCTTGTGAAAATTGCAAACAGGAAAAATGACCTAAAAACAGGTTTTTCTTGAAAAAATATTAAATTAATATAAGTCAATAAAAAACCAGTTTATTAGTCGCCGTGCACTTCAGGGCAGTGTATATTTCTTAATTTACTTTTAGCCTAAAGTCATCAAAAAAACATTTTTTGTGTCTTTGTGAATTTGCTTTTTGTGAATTTGATATGTATGGGTTACGTCCTTTTTCCTTTCCACACTCGATATATACATATATATTATATTTGGTGGTAACTTTGTAAAAATTTACAAATTTTAAACTTAAAAGCTAAATTTAGATACTAATTCCGCATTTACAGATTACATATTATTAACAGAACGTGAATGAAGTTGTATACTATGTGATTATCGAAAAAAGGCGTTTTGTAAAAATTGAGAGTTACGTCCTTTTTCTTTTCCGCAGTCAATATATTATATATATCTTTGTAAGTACGAAGAATGTAGACATTCATAATGGTTGTTTTGATAACACATTTGTAACAAGTCATAAAAGGTATCCGGTGTTATTCTTAGCAATAAACAAAATAAAATACTCATTAAGCTCGACGACATCAGGTTTATTCATTCAAAATAATGATCGCAAAAGGCCTAAGTTTCATAACGGCCAACATACTAAAATCCGCAGAGGCCATTTCGAAATTTAATGAGTACCAAAACACATAAAAAGCATCACATTTCCTAATTAAATTCCCCTTTCTCAGTCAGTCTTAGTTGAAATAAAAATGAAATGGTACAATATTTTGCTTTCAAAATGAAATAAAGTTTTGAGGTCAGTAAACCAAGGTGGTAACGATGAAACAGTGAATCACTATGAAATGTAATTTAATAATGTAAGAATTAAGAAACACGTAAGATGTCTGAAAAGTAATATGTTTTCAAAGTTTGCGAATTTTGATCAAAACAAAAATGTTGAAATACTCCATCTAGTAAATAATAAAAAGTTAAGAATCTAAGAGTACAAACATATCTTAAGAAAATAACGAACATTGCAATTATCTGTTTTTATTTTGAAAATTCTGCCATAGGCATAAAAAAGTAAACAAATGTTTAATTAAACAATTATTAATAGTAATTGATTTATAATATAGTGATTGTAGAACGGACATCCGTCGGGTACTATCCATAGGATGTACTCGGCAGAACTGAGGGATGCTGGCATGTTATGGGAGGAAGCAAAGCAATTGGCAGAAGACAGGGAAACATGGAGGTGCCACGTGGCGGCCGTTAAGTCCACATGGGGAGAAAATATGATCAAAGAATAATTGTAGAACAAGACTGAAATCATTTTTTTTCTTTAGAAATCTGGCGTCTTCCCGCTACTATTATAATCCAATGTCTCAAAATCGCTCGTTACCGCAATAAGGTTATGAACCCCTGTTTTATGGGTATATGGCTTACCTAAATAATCTAGAATACGTTATATAAATCTTAGCCCAACTCAATCAACATATTAAATAATTTCAAAAATAAATATGCGGTGCAAAATAGTCAAATAAAAAATGGTTATGAACTTCCACAAGCAGGGGAATGAAAAAAAATCGTTTTCGTATAATAAAGTTCTCACCATTTGTTGATCCTGCTACAAAGGTTTAACCACTTTTTACACTCTTACACAGTACGAGATTTTTCAGTTTGTAATGATATTTTCGCAAACCCTTTCAACACATTCTTCAAGAGTAATTATTATTATAGCCTTAAAACGTACAAAAAATAGTACGCAACCCTTGCTTTTTATTACATTTTTTTTTGTTCGTGCTACTAAAAGGGTGTGGAATGACAATGTATAATGCTGACATAAACGTCAGTATAATTTTACAACTAACTTTTAGTTTTTTACTTAATTTGGAACACTTATTATTTTATTTATTTCTTAAGTAATGAAGAAATTTACGTAGATACATTTTAAAAACATTTCTTGCTTACTCGATACTGAAAAATATATTTCTTTTGTAAAAATTTAATAAATTAAAATTAAAAAAATTGAATTTGTAAGCATCCACAAAGTATTCATACATATGATTGAGTATTTAAACTCGGTTTGAAAAACATATTATAGATCATTTAATATTAAAATCAGATAACTAATTGAGAAATCATCTCGTATCAGATTCATTCAACATAAATAATAATTCAGTACCCGTTTTTTCCTAGATTTTTTTGTTAAAAAATTCAAGATTTAATGTTTTAGACTAGGAAATAATCTCCATAACGGCCATACTATTGTTTATATTAGCTTTATCATTGCCTAATTATGAGATAGCTCACTTTAAAAATCTATTAAAAATATCGCGTTTACGTGAAGTGAATCATATTGCATAATCTTAATTTAAATAAAACTTATGATATAATTAATAATTATAAGTAAGATGATAGTGTTCATTTTTTCTACATCAGTGTATTAATATAAAAAAGATTAACTTAGATCTGTCAAAGAATGTTCATTCTTTACTAAAATTAACTTATTATTTTAATGATTTTTTTTATTCAATAAGTTTGATCAATTATGTTGACAATGAATCTATCGGGTAAAAAACTAATTAAAATTGTTATGTTATCATAAACAGATCATTGCTGTAACCGTCTTGTTTCCAGCGTATCTTTCAACAGCTGCTCCTGTTATGAACACAATGTATGTAGGGAATAGAATGGCTGCTTGAAAACGTGATAGTAAAATGGCTCAGCAAGTGGTTCGAGTGGACTGCCTGTATCTATGGATCGGTCCCTTCACAGGACGCTCGTAAAACTTACGAAATATCTATACTCGAAACTGTTTTTATGTAACCAAGAATATAGTTATATAATATATCATATTGTGTTCGCACAGTGTGATTCATGTTTTACGGTTTTAACATTATTTTTTTTATGTAGAATAAATACTTTATCAATTATTAAGCAGAAGAAAGGTTAAATAAGAGCATTAATAAAAAATGATTATAAGCTTAAAATATATTAGAAAGGTCGAATGACATTTTTCCCTTAAATCGCAAATTGAAGAGCAAAAATTCAAAAAGTGATTTGTCACAATTTTTGAAAAATGCCGTTTAGTATCAGTTCTGATATCCATAATAAAATTTCTGAATGCAAATTACAATTAGTGTTCAACAAAAGGTTTTTTTTCTATAAAAAATTAAAATTAAAAATAATAAAGTTGATACATTCAAGCAAATCGTGATTTTTCCAGCATTCAAATAATAATTTCACAAGATCTGTATTTGTGTGACAAATCTCTTTTTGAATGTTTTGTTTTTCATTAGTAATTAATGTTGCTATTTATTCTGCTATTATTTGCGTCTAGGCCGCGTTAAATAGAAAAAAAAACAAAACTTTTTCATTTATAAGCTACTAGTTTAAATGAATTTCTACGTTATAAGTAAAAATCTCATTACAAAAAAGTTTTATATTTTACTTTATAACAAAAATTAATTTCAACAAAGTAACCGTCTACTATAGCGACAAAACATCTTACTAATATAGTCCATATCAAACATAAGAATTGGTTTTTGGATAATTTAAAATATTTCAGTTTGTAAAATAAGATCCAGCTGATTATTCATTTTCTCAAACTTTCTTGTCCGGAAAGGTTATCTAGTGCTTCTTTTTCAGAAGGTGGTAGGTGAATAAATAAGAACGGACACATTAAAATCACCTATATCTTTGGGTACAATTTTATAAATCAATTGGAAAATCTATGTCAAATGTTTTTATACAAATTTTCGATCATTTTATTGCACAGTGAAGTTAGATGAACGGAATACAGTTAGAGTGTTGTCTAATAATCTACCGGAAAACCTTATTTATAGGATATAAATTAGTGAATATATTTTCTACTGAACACTTCTTAGTAACGTCGAAAAAATATAACTGAAGGGCTGCTGCTCACTTGACTTGCATCAGTGGCGGATGGAGAAGGGCATGTAAAAGATAGACGTACAATTTTGTAATCTTAAAAACTTTCAGTGAATATTTCTAAAGAAATTAATTGCCGAGATCGTCTTGTAAATTCGTTTGCAAAAGTTGATCTCTTTTGAAAAAAAAAGATGTGCATTGATATCACTCGGGTCAGGTTGTAGCTGAAATTCGTGAAGTGGCATTGCAGGGTTTCTCTACTTCGGATGTTCGGTTAACCCTCTTGAGAAAAGTTACGTCGACAGACGTCTTTTTTCGTCGTGCGATAGCTACACTGCAGCCTTGCATAATTCCGAGTTTTTTTTTTATTTATTTTAAGTAATACATTACGTTACTCGTTTTGGGAAAAGACTCCGACTTTGTCCATGAACGATATTAAGTAATTGAAATTTTAAAAGTACAAATATATAATGTCGTTTGTTTAGATGCTTAATATTAATACTGTAAATATTCCATAACTTCTTTGATTGGTATCGTTTTCCATCGGAGGTTGACAACAGAAGAATCGCTTTACTCTTGTGGTGTCCAACGTGCTAACTTTCTTAAACCGCATTGATAAAAGAAGAAATTGTTTTATTTAAAAGACAATCAAAAATTATATTAAAAGCATTATCATTGGATTGCGCTGCCGATGAGCGAAACCGGTCATGGTCATAATAAATATTGTGCAATTAGTACAAGAATATATATATTTATTTTTATTTAAGATTTCGACTGAAGGTGCTTGGAGGAATTTCAATATTAAATTTGAATCGTTCAAATTATGTAACTTGAACTGTTCAAGTTCATCCGTGCACTTGAATGCCTGAAGATGCCGAAAGACGAAACCGGATCGCTAGTGACAAAATCTGTGTGAATGTACATAATTTGAACGATTTAAATTTTTATTTTTTGTTTAACATAATGATTTTTTTTTATAAAGAATTGACAGTGAACTTATTAAATAGTGACAAAAATAAGTTACTTTATGAGTGAATTGTCGAAGTTTTCGTCAGAAATATTATTTATAATTTTGATTGATGTGCATTACATTCTAAGAAAAAACTACCGCTCAAAAACAAATAGACAGTAGAGAACCATTGATATTAGTTAACAATTCTCTGTAGAATATTTCTATACAACGCCTGCGAGGTCGAGTGGTTAACGTCGTTGGCTTCGGTTACAGAGGTCATGGGTTCAAATCCCAGTACGGACAGTTTTATAAGTTGATAATTCAAGGCATGGATGCATGTGATGTCTCTTATTCTCTTTTCGATATCTTTTTTGAAACAAAACTGCCTGATACGTGTAAAATATATACGTATAATTATATACACTTTCTTAAGGCTATGGATCAATATTATTCATATTACATATCGACTGTGGAAAGGAAAAAGGACTTAACCCTCAATTTTCCAAAACAGCTTTTTTTCGATTATCACAATGTATACAACTTGACACACATTCTATCAAAAGGATGGAAGCTGAAAATGCCGAATAAGTATCTAAATTTAGCTTTTAAGTTTGAAAAAGATGGCCTTGTAAAAAATTAAAACCAAGAAAAAACACTGAAATAAAGGTTTTTCCGAGACAATTTCTTTAATTAATATTAGGTTATGTCAATTAAACACCAGTTTAGAAGTATCCGTGCACTTCAAGGCTGTGTATAATTCATAATTTGCATATGTCACAAAATCATCAAAACACGTTTTTAGCGCCTCCTGTAAAATTTGATATGTGTGGGTTACGTCCTTTTTCCTTTCCACAGTCGATATGTAATATTGAATTCCGCGATTCTCAGTAAATATTAACTGATTGAACTGAATGTAAAAGACAAAATTTAAAAAAACCAAACACGCTTCATGTTTTTGAAAAAATATGACGAAATAAACACTCTTTATCAAAATATATCTCATATCTGATTTAATTAATATTTTTTTTAGCTGTTTGCCAAATATCAAACACTCACTTCAATGATGCTTAAGGCACACGTGTCTTATTTTGTAACACAATACGTGGAATAATCTAAGTTATTTTATTTTATATTATGATGCTAAAGGCATTTACAAAAATCTTCAATATACATAATAAATTATATTTAAATAATAGACTGTATAATACGTTGTATAATTTTTAAAAATAAATGTTACACGAGTTGGATGGAAAAAGATAGAATTTTGAGAAAAATATTATATTTATTGTTTTCTTTCGTAATTTATTCTAAAATAATTTAAAAACGCTGGAGCAAGCAAAGCTCTTCTCAGGAATGAGGTTATTAAATATTTCCTCCGTATAAATAAACCATATTTCTTGCAACGGATTTTTGTAAAGCTTACATTTCCTGAATTGGAAAGAGTCACAAAAATCCAGCATTTCCTCATTAAAAGCGTACAGTAAGAAGCAGAACTCATGTGTAGCAGTAATTTCGAATAAAAGGGGATGAAATTTCTCGATTCCATCCCTTGAGAATAATTCTAAATACGCATCTGTTTCATGGACGAGGGTTTCATTAAATGTCGCTTCTCAAGCCAAGTATCTTCAGTTCAAAAAAAAAATCAGGCGTGAAAAAAATACTATTTATGGTATAAAAATAAAAACTTAATAATTATTTTGTACTTTCAATGTGTTAAATGTCAATATTTGGAAGAATGGCGACATATAAAAAAATAAACACTCTTTTGTACTATTTCTACATCACATTTTATCAGGATTTTTTTACCTGATCATGATTAATACATGTAACATTAGTATCAAAGAGTGTTTTATTTTTTACATACATTCGACTGTGGAAAGGAAAAAGGACGTAACTCACACATGGAAAATTTTACAGGAGGCACAAAAAACGTGTTCTCATGATTTTGGGCCAAATGCAAATTATGAAATATACACAACATTGAAGTGCACGGAGACTTCTAAACTGGTGTTTAATTTACATAATCTTAATTAATATTACATAATATTAGTTAAGAAAATTGTCTAGGAAAAAAAAAATCGTCAATCTTTTTTCTTGGTTTCAATTTTCACAAGCTCATCTTTTTTCAAACTTAAATGCTAACTTTAGATACTAATTCGGCATTTTCAGCTTACATCCTTTTGATAGAACGTGTATCTGAAACTGTAGGGTACGTCTTTTTCCTTTTCACAGTCGATATATAATATGAAGAGTTCGACTATGGGTTTAATTGGATATAGTTTCAATCAACAACAAAAAAATGTTTAAAAAAATCAATTGGACACAAATAATCACACGGAAAAAATTCAACATGGTAAACGAAAGTTTTAATTGAGAACATTTTAATAGCCAATCTACCACTCCGTTAGAAACTTGGTTAAATTTAAAATTTTCGACAAAAGTTATTTTTTTATATCAACGCTTCTTTCTTTCAACGAAATTTAATACAATAATACGTTAATTAATCATGTTTATAAATATTTTTAAATAAAATTTGTTTGTTTTAAAATACCCATTTTAAGTAATTAATTATAATTGGATCTCCTAAATGGCTTCCATTTCAATTTATTTAAAAGAAAAAAACAATTGTGAAAAGGTTGAGAAGGACCAGTGTCCATTACGAGAGTAGTTTGCAATCATCCCTAGCTCTCTTTAAACGCTGTAAAATGTGAAAATACGAGCATAAAGTTTTGTTACCTTTATACACAAGAGATACAAAACGGTTGCTGATAAATAGGATATATCACGTTACCTTTTTAAGAGTAGAATAACTGATAACAGTCTTTATCAAGAAGTGGGTTGGTCTATTACCTGTAAATAAAAATAAAAAAACAAATGTATTTATTATCCTTGGAAAATATTAAGTATATGTACAATAAAATGTGTGTGCCGCCTGTGTGGTCGAGTGGTCAACGTCGTTGGCTTCGGTTACGGAGGTCACAGTTCGAATCCCAGTTTGGACAGTTTTATAAATTGTCTGAATTGAATATCTGTTTGAAGGCATGGTTGTATGTGATGTCTTGAATTCCCCCCTCCCACCCATCCTATCCCATAAAATAACCACTAGTCCTGTCCGAGCCCTACCCTTCTATTCCTACTCTCTTTGGAAAAAGAGAGGTTGAGCAACTGAATAACAAGCAGTTCTCGTAGAAACACTTATGTTGAGATGAACTGCATTAGGAGTCCATATGCTCAACATTGGGAGCGGACATGGTAAAAAAAAATGATTTGGCAACGAATTAAGGATTTTTTTAAAAATATATCTTATGTATCCCATTTACGGCGTTCACTGACAATACTTGGTGGAAAAGCATTATATTTAAAAAATATATCATACCCATTTGTACTAATTCTTGCTTGTATTTGATAACATCAGGACCAGTTTAGCTCATGACGAGAATTACCAACTGATTAGAGAACAAATACAATGTTACAGTTAGTGTATGAACAACACTGTAACATTGTTTTCTCTTATTGGTTGATAATGCTCGTCATGAGCGAAAGCAGTCCTGATTTTATTAAATAAAACTGGAATCAGTAAAAATGAGTATTTAATTTTTTGAAGGTTATATATTTATCAAATAAAATGTGATGTATTAAATTATAAATCGTTCAAATTGTGTCATACATTCACATAAGTTTTGTCACTAACGACCCGGGTTTTGCCTTTCGGCATCTTAAGGCTTTCAAGTGCACGGATGAACTTGAACTGACGCTTAGTAAATTAATGTATCGTGTTTATATAAGAAATAAATGTAACACTAAGTTTAAAGCCATTGCTGGCGCAAAGGCT
Organism: Himalopsyche tibetana; assembly: GCA_030503985.1. Taxonomy (NCBI): domain Eukaryota; kingdom Metazoa; phylum Arthropoda; class Insecta; order Trichoptera; family Rhyacophilidae; genus Himalopsyche; species Himalopsyche tibetana. The sequence continues at coordinate 35,340,920 of JAPJYX010000014.1, read as the reverse complement.
TGTGATATATTTATATTATATGTGATCATTATATGGTTTATCAGTTGTTTACAATTCGTTATGATCGAAACTGGTTTTAATATTTATTAAAAATGAGGAAATTATACAAATAGTTCTGTTTTTTTTTAAACAATGCCTTTCCGCTGATAGTTGACAGGTAACACATTAAAAGAAAAGAATATGAATATTGTATGTGAGATTTTCAGCAACCAATTGTATTTAAAACATTGATTGATTCCTGAAAAGCTTTGCTTGATTCTTTTCTCAAACGAATAACTTGATTAGCGCGCTGAAATGTTGTTATTAGTTGGAAAAATCTTTTTTCAAATACTTCACCGAAAATAATGCGCGGATAACAGAAAAAGCTCGACTTAAATAATAATAACATCAGTGTTGTTGTATGAAAAAGTATTTCTCAATTATTATTTTATTATCGCAGATAGGTAATTTATTTTTTTTGTTCTTTTTTCGGTTTCTTTTGTTCAAATTTTTAGAAAATCCGCCGGGAATTTATTCGTTCGCATTTCGGAAAATTCTTTTGATATTGTGCTTTCCTAGTATTTATATTATTATTACGAAGAGATTGAAGATTTTCGCCTCAGATCTATCGTGGATTGTATGTATGATTCTTTCGGTTCAGACAGGCGTATTTAAAATAAAACCCAGCATTTAAATATTAAGTCACAAGGGCTATGACCTTTTGACATATTAATAATAAAATATTAACAAAGCCTCAATCGAAACGAGGCAAACTTTTTTATATTTTTAATGACATACCGATGTTTCTATTGCAAACAATAAATTATATATCCAAGTCCTGAGAATCTTGATTTTGACATTTTTTCTAGGAATATATTTAAAACAAATGTAATAATATAAATAAAGTTTAAAAATTCATTAGAAACAACTTTGTACGCTATTGACTATCTTGACTTCCTTCAAATTAAAAAAAGGTGTTTTATGATCAATCAAATTATGCACACAAATAAATTGATGACGTGTGCTGAATACTTAACCTCCATCTAAAACAAAACCAGGTGCTTCCTGTTTAACGCATGCATTCTGACAGTGATGCTTTGCGGTTGCGAGTCATGGCACATTACAAAAGCACTGGATAACTGCGGTGGTTTGACTTCGTCGGAAACATGGAGCCCTTAATTACGTCCAAAGTAAAAAAGCGACGACGGATCTGGCTTGAACATGTGCTGCGGATGCCTTAAGAAAGCCTGCATTCTGCCTGTCTCTTCTACCAACAGAATGGATTGCACCGTCGGGGAAGGCCACTGATGACCAATGTTCCCTCTAATTTTTCGACGGTCGTGTGCGCAAAATACATTGGCTGTGCAACTTTGAAAGGAAATTTAAAAAATTGTGCGCCGCATAACCGTATTTAGACCTACTTAACGAAGTGGAATTTTTTTTATAATGACAGCTTAGAGGGAACACTGCTGATGACCATCCACAGGATGTACTCAGCGGAGCTACAGAAAGCTGGAATGACATGGGAGGAAGCCAGAAGACTGGCGGGGGACAGAGAATCCTGTGGTGACCATATGCTCCGACTAGGGAGCGGATATGAAGAAAAAAGTCGGGTATGTAGTGTAGTGGTCAACTTCGTAGACTTCCGTAGAGGATCTCGTGGGCTCGAATTCCAGTACGAATGGATTTTTTAAAAATCGATTTCTGTTCAAAGGCATGGATGTTTGTAATATTAATGCCAATTTTACCCCACCTTTAAATCCTAAAATAACAGAGCGCAGCTAGAGCGATAAGCTTACTACTAGTCTCGTCCTAGTTGTGTCCTTTTATTCTTACTCTCTCCAAAAAAAAGAGAGATTGAATAACTGAGTAACAAGTAATCTTAAGCAAATATACAAATATTAACATTCGTTGTTTTTACTATATTTTAAACGATTTTGTTATAATGTTGTGTTCTCGCTGAATAAATATTATAAATTTAATTATTCAAAATCTTGTACATTGCTTCATGGAATAAGTACGGATGTAAAATAATATTTAATCAAAGAGGTCTTCTAATCAAAAATGAAAACATAACACAGATAAATGAATTATTATGCAAAGCGTGAATTTGAATTGGGCGAGCAGCGAAAGACTAGAAGAGAAATATATTATTTTAAACGAACAAAATAACACGAAAGACTGTCACATCTTGAAGCAATTATAGACAGCGTTTGGCTCAAAGGGCTAAACAGTTATTTTGGTTCAATTTTTAATATTTCAAAGACAACGTGAATGCTGGTACATTAAGAAAATATTATTTAATTTTTAAATCTTACGTTTACCATTCTACTGGAGCTATATAATATATGAGACGTAGGCACTAGGGTATCCAATCCCGAAGCCTTTTTCCAATCCCGGGATTTCGGGATTGATTTATTTTGATTCCCGGGATCCCGGGATCCCGGGATTGAGATTTTCTCACCGAGGAATTTGAAATCCCCGATTTGGTAATTTGGCCAATTTCGTGTAAATTTCGAGAATTTGCTCAAAATTTCTCAATCCCGAAATCCCGGGATCGCGGCCATCTCAATCCCGGAATTTCGGGATCAGAAAATTGAACGGGATCCCGGGATTACGGGATCCCGGATCCCGGGATTGGATGCCCTAGTAGGCACTAATGTTTTTAGTTAATTTATCTGTAGAGAAAGTATTTATATTTTATACGCTCCCTTGACTATTTTATATTGTATTATTAAAGGTTTTATTAACTGAGAGAATCGGATGGAAGAAAACAAGAAAAATATTTAAGTAATACAGTAAAACTTTTACTATCAAAGATTTTCGATAACTCACAGTTGAAGTTTTGTAAAATGAATCGACGTTGAAAAAATCGTCGAATTAAATTTTGAAAATGTCATAAATAATTTCTAGTTATTAAGTAAATAGTGATATCACGAAAGTTATAGTACGAATGAGAGGCTCAGTATCCTAACTCATAATCTCCAAAAATCTGATTTTGAATAAATCTCAAAAAACCACAGAAACACGTTTTTCTTAATCATATTTTTTTTTATAAATTACTATGAATGTTTATCGCAAGTGAAAAGTAGCACTTTCCTAAGATGAAAAATATACTATTTTTTTTTTAAAACCATGTCCGCTCCCAATGTGGAGCATATGGACTCCTAATGGAGTTTATCTCAACAGAAGTGTTTCTACGAGAACTGCTTGTTACTCAGTTGCTCAACCTCTCTTTTTCCAAAGAGAGTTGGGATAGAAGGATTGGGCTAGGACAGGATTAGTGGTAAGCTAATCGCTGTCGATACGCCCCGTTCATAGGATGGGAAAGGTGAGAAGGGGGAATTCAAGACATCACATACATCCATGCCTTTGAACAGAAATTCATAAATCGATTGAAAAATCAATTTATAAAACTGTCCGTACCGGGATTTGAACCCGGGCCCTCTGTAGCCGAAGCCAACACTGTTGACCACTCGACCACACAGGCGACATATTTCATTTCATGACATAATATACTATTACGCCATGAAAAATATTGATCACCGATTGGTTCTTTCTAATCATATAATACTATTCATTTAAAAAAGGTGACTTTAGATCTTAGACTGTAGGGCCGTGGTTTTGACAGTTTTCAAAGATAATTTTAATACCCAACTATTTTTTTCGTATATTCATTTCGATTTTTTTGGCATACTTATCTCAAACAAAATAAACATGGATAGTATGAAGATTTCGCCTGCTGTGGCCCAGTTGGTTAGAGCTCGCTTTACCGAACGCGCACGTCTGAGCTCGATTCCCAGTCAGATAAATGAATTTAAGAATCATTAAATTCAAAGTTGTGATCGACGACTGGGTGTTTGTTATGTCAATTCACATTATGTCCTCACCTTCCATCTTTCTGATTCTTTTATAACTGGGTGTAGCAATAGCGATTAGTCAACTACTAGTCCTGTTCTAGCCTTAGCCTTCCTTCCCGAATACCTCAACCACTTCACTTTAAAAAAAAGTGAGGTTGAGCGACTGATTAACAAACAGTTTTCGTAGAAAAAAAAACTTTTGGTGAGATACCTCCATTAGAAAGCTTTACATTGGGAGTGGACATGGATAAAAAATATGAGTTTTAATACGAAGCCCCTCAAATTTTAATAAACAAAGAATGTGACAAAGAAGGTATCGCTGAGGTTTGTTTTAATTACCTCTTAATTATACATACACTATCGATTACCTGAATTTCTCATTATCTAGACTACCATTATCCCTAATAAGCACGGTCATATAATAATCATGTAGTAACTGAGAACATTCCTGTATTACGGTATAGTTTTAAATTTTGATTGCTTTCATTTCTTGTTTGCAAAGACATTATATTTCAATGTTTATAACATACTTTGCATTACCTAATGGAATGCTAGTCATTTAAACATCGTTTTGGGACGTGATAAAGATAAAAGGATGATACTTGAAGATGATTTTACTTTTCATGTTTTATGAGTACTGTTCAAGCTTAAATGGTGTGTGAAGTGATAGAGTTTGCACTTACAGACGAAATGGTGGATTTTTTTTAACTTGGGATGTATTTATTGTTCGCTAGAGAGTACCCAGCATGCGATGCAATGTCACTCAAAGAAAGAAAGTGTTTTTTAATTTTGTTTACTGAAGTGCTTTAAAATACACACATTCACATATAACGTATTGGCAGCTCACCGCTGATTTATATAACTTTTTAGACATTCGCACAACAACTCACCAAAGTTTTATCGCACTCTGATGAAGGGTGTAGGAACGCATACGAGACAAACAAAAAAAATAGCGTATTGGCTGCCCACCGCTGATTTATAAACTTATAAGCGTGTCCGCACAACAACTCACCAAAATCGCAATTAGATGAAGGAATAAGAACGCATAAGGGACAAACAAACAAACAAACAAACATTCATTTATATATATATGTGTCGATTAAATACAATTTATGAAAACTAATCAATTTTATTTGCCACAATTGCAACACGCAGTCTGTATTTATTAAACAACGTATATGTAATATTAATATATCCGACGCGTTCTTTATTTGATCAATTATATCATTATCTTCGTAGTCTGTAAGTAAATTGTAGTTTAAGTTAAGTTCTACTAGACTGCATAACTTTGGCAGAATTTCAAAGGAAAGCGTGTTGTACCTAATCCAAGTCTGATTATAATACATAACGCCTCCAAGTTTATCACCTAGTAGTATTAACCCTTGAGGGGAATACTCTAAGAGTAGAGTTGCCTACGTTTGAATTCTGAGGCTACAACTCTAAGCCTCGGCTTATCTCAAACTTTCGTAATATCATTGTCATAAATCAATTCGTATTAATTGAATAAAATTACGTTAAGATTAAAGATACTTAAAAGGATCTGAGCCCCAAATTATATTACAGATGTGGGTAGGCTTTTTGTGTCAAAATATTAAGAGGCAGGGATTTTTAGCTGCTGGTATAATAACGTAACAAGTAGAGCTTTCATCCGTTTCAAGCATTCTTCATGTTATTCTGGTTTAAATATACTTGTTTCATTATTATTGAAAATATATACAAAAATAAATAAAATCGAGTCGACGGATTTGGAAGTAACTTTGTCGAAATTCATTTTTAATTCATCAGTTAGAAAATGCGGTTTAAGCAGGCAAAACACGTTTCAGAATTAACATATATTTAACAATATACGATATATACAACAACTAAAAAGCATCAGTTGTAATTATAACCTATATCAGTAATCGTCGATACACCATGACTTACGTCTACCTAAAGAAAACTGTAAAGTAAATAAAATTGAGAATTTCTACGAAAACTACTTAATGGAAAATCAATATAAAATCTTGTTTATTTTAATTTGTTGCAATTTAAGTTAATCTCTACACTTCAATTCATGAAAATGCGAAATTGAAAAACATGGGTATTAAGTAACATGACGCACAAAATTGTACACAATTTAAACGATTTATTTTCATAAATTAACGTTGTTAGAAAGCCAATATATGACAAGAAAATTTTCTTCTTATTCGAATATTAAAGATTTTGCATCAGTTTACATTTACAAAACATCTTTGAGACGCCTTTTACTATATCTTATATTATCACAGAATTGAATATCTGTGTACGTTATAATTAAAGTAGTGTACAAAGAAAAACAGTAAAGTTAATAGCAGCAAAGAATAATTTAAATGTATTGTTCATCCTAAATAAATGTCTTACTGTTGTCATCTTAAATTAAAATAAAAAAGCAAATCTATTTCTTATCATTATCTACATATACTGTACTGACAAATATCTTTACAATCCTCTTTAAACCAATGGTTAATTCCGAAAGTAATTTTTTGATTGAAGTTTATTGAGTGGTTAAAGATTAAATCTTTATTTTCTCCTTCCTTATATAAGCTAGAAAAGTAATTGTAGCACGTTTATAATTCTTTTTAAAGTTGGTTAATATTTTATAGTTTTATTTTATTTACGATTTAATATGCTTTGTGTTGTAATTATTTTCTTTAGATAAAAATGATGGCGTTCAGACTAAAGGTTTACTAAAATTCCAAGGAAAATGTTCAACTAAATAAACTGATACACGCTATCATCTCCCAAGACAAATCTGACATAAGCAACGTTCTAGACCGCACTTGACCGATTACGGTTAGTTACCCCTGCGTTTAACCCTAAAGTTATAAATCAACTGGTGTGTCTGGGGTCAGAGAAAGCGTGTGGGAAAATGAAAATTTCTCAAATATAATAGACATAATACATGCTTTTAATGGGGAATTCCACGGTAACCCATTGTTGAGAACTTTTGCGACAAAGGAATAATATATGGATGAAAAATTGTCCTGTATCCCTTTAGCTGTTCGCCCAAGGCGAGGTGAGGTTATGGCGATATTATGTCCAGTAATTCGATAATATGTGGAAATGGAAAGGATACTCCGACCATAAATGTACGGTTATAATACAACGTTACCCCAAAGCCAATGGCCATTTGCAAATTTACGGTATTAAAGCTATGTGTTCTTTGTTTAGTATTGTGAACAAATAACAATTATTAATGTTGATGAAAATGTACACCAATGAAATATTCGCCGCTCAAAAAAGCTTGAGTTGAAGTTTGTAAAATATTTTAAACATGTTTTTGAACAAAGAAAGCTTCACACCAACTGAATTATACAAAAACTTTTAACCAAATTTGATTTTATTACAAAAATAAACTAATTGAAACAAACACACGTTCTTTTTATAATACTTTATGTTAATAAATACATATATAGTCACAATGCAGATGCAGATGTTATGTATTTGAGTAATACTTTATTGTTTTCTGATGTTTATTTTCGGTAACTTAAAACCTTTCTTAAATTCTCCAGAGTACTAAATGGTATACCCGCTACCCCCCGCTACGACTTTACACTCTTCTTACATGGTATATTCCACAGCATTACGGCGATGTTCGTGTTCACAAACGGAAAATTAAAATGGCTAATTATTTTTGATACACGAATTTTGTATAGAATGAGGCTTCAATTTTAATAAAGTAAAAAACCGAAAAACATTTTTTCAATGGTAATAATATTATGACCAATACAGAAGTTAATTTTATCGCAAACATCTTCTTTAAACATGACATTTACTGATGACGGTAGTTTTGGCGCAAATTCGAGCGGAATTTACCTGGGTCATAAAAGCACTTTGTAGACAAATATAAACTTTTTTTTTGATTACGTAGATGACTAGAAGATTAGAATTTTTATATTTGTAAATGTATTTTAAAAATAATGAGAAAAAATGACACTTATAGCTGTAAGCATTTTATATTCTCGTTTCAAAAAATAGTAAGGGCGCTGGCTTAAACTGTGCTTAGGGGCGGCACATAGCCTAGGATCGTCAAGGACACAATCAATTTCTATTATTTAGGATTTCAACCTCAACACGTAAAAAATAAAGACCAGCCGATTACTCCAAAGGAAACGAATTAAATCAATTTTTGATCAGAATAAAAATATGAACGGCCAGAATATTTTATAAAAATTTCGGCTAAGTTAGGTTAGGTTTTTTTTAATTTTATTTAAATTATGACTATTTATTCTGACCGATTATGTAATGACCATTTAATATCAATTCTGACCAATGTAATATAAATTCTGACCGAGAAAAATACGAGCATTACTCAAATCGCTGTTTCTGCGCGAAGCTTTCATTTAAATCAACTCTTGCGATAAAGTCAGCAAGAATACAGCAGTGTGAACATTTTAAGAAACGGCTACTGTACCTTCATATCATAAGTGTGAATGATGAGTGCGAAGTGCTATCTTGCGGAAACAATGTTTACATAATACAAATATGAATAAAACATTCTGAAGATTATGAAATGTGGAGATGCATGAATAAAATTTGTATACGAAAGGTAGCTTTCAGTGAATATGGTTCTTTGCGAGCGAAAAATGCATAGACGCTAGAAAAGCGTTCAAAATTTATCTTGAACTAAAATTGTGTCTTTTTATCTGAAGAAGTAGCAGCGCAATATTACTGCCCGTTTTACAACCATATCGACTGCGGAAAGGAAAAAGGACATAACCCACAGTTTTTTCAAAGCAAGTTTTTTACGATAATCGCAATCTATCAAAACTTGATACACGTTCTGTCAAAAGGATGTAAGCTGCAAATGCCGAATTTGTATCTAAATTTAGCTTTTAAGTTTGAAAAAATATGAATTTGGGAAAATTTAAACCGAGAAAAAAGACTGAAAAAAAAGTTTTTCCTAGACAATTTTTTAAATTAATATTAGATTATGTCAATTAAACACCAGTTTTGAAGTCTCCGTGCACTTCAAGGTTGTGTATATTTCATAATTTGCATATGGCCTAAAATCATCAAAACACGTTTTTTGTGCGTTACATGTGTAGGTTACATCCTTTTTCCTTTCCACAGTCGATATTAACAGCCCATCTATCTCATAAATATACCTTTCGAAAAAAATCTGAATGGTTATTTTTTAATTCATGTTTATCTAGTCACTAGTGGATATGAAAGTTTTAGGCGTCCACTACTTGAAACATATTAATATTTTATTTTATTTTATTTTTAAAGAATCAAAAATACTTGACATTACAGCTAATGCCACTGCGGCAAATATTTTAATTAAAGTTAAAAGATCGTACGAGAAAAACTATATGAGAATTTCTTGTACGACACTCGAAATCAACTCGAGATAAATTGACATCACATACACCTACGTCTTAGGTCTCAAATTTAATTTAAAAAATCTAAATTTGACATTGACCTTAGCGGGAATCGAGCCCACATTTTAACTGAATTTAGTTTTAATTTGAATCGTTCAAACTTTGTACATTCACAAAAGTTTTTTCACTAACAACCCGGGTTACGCCTTTCGGCATCTTCATGCGTTCAAGTGCACGGATGAACTTGAACTGACGCTTAATAAATGAATGTGTCGTGTTTATATAAGAAATGGGAAATAGAAAACTTGTGTATACAATTTGAACGATTCAAATTTAATATTGAAATTTCATCAAGCACCTTCAGTTGAAATCTTAAATAAATTCAGTTTAATTAACGTCATAAAAAAACATACGTTTTTTAAATTATGTTTTATATCCACACATTCAACTTTGAACCATTGAATCATGCGAATTCTAAATGGATTAACTAATTTTATGGAGAAAAATAGATAATTGGTTACAACGCTATCAAACCCATTTTTTAGAACGAATAATTTGAAAAAGTTTGAAGCTTAGAGTTTATCACTCAACTTTTAATGATTGTCAGGATTGAGTTAGATATACAAAATTTATACACCTCTTAATAAGTCAAACTATCGAGGATCTCAAGCTATTCAACTACTCAGTAACTTAATATTAATATTTTAAATAGTAACTTCTTCTTTCTTTTCAGTGGTTTATTCCAGTTACATACCAATGGTAATAAAAATAAAATCTCACAAAATCGCTGTCAAATCAAACAAAAATACAGATCCATCATTAAAAATAAATATAAATGATGTGTTTAGTTTTTATGTTGACCACTCAAAGAAAGAAAGTGTTTGTATTTTAATTGCGTTTATTGAAGTGCATGTTTTCTTTTTCTGTCTGTTTGACGTTGTTTTAATTTAATGTTGTTTTTCATAAAGACTCGCCGGTATTCAGATAAAAAAAATTACCAAGTGTTAATATTGTTAGACCTCAACAAATAATTTCCCGGCCTAGGTTTTAGCAAGGAGAAATAAGTGCACGCTAAATTTTGTATTAGAGCTGTTGTAATTGCTCGACTAACGGCTGTTTATGATAAAATATAAATTAAATAGAAACATTAATTTAGACTCTACGAGCAGGGTGACCGCGCAATGCATATTTTTATCACTGTTTAGTATTTTTTTTAAAACAGAATCGAGATTTTTCTACATCAAATGAAATATTGTTTTTATGACATACTAGCCGGTTCCCGGCAAGCGTTGCAATTCCACTCAAAGAAAGGAAGTGTTTGTGTTTTAGTTGTGTTTATTGAAATGCTTGTGTTCTTTTTCTATTTGTTTGACGTTTGCTACCAATTGTCTATGGTACGACACACGCGCTACCTACTGTAAGTTAATTACACTACAACCCTCACGCAAGTGCAAGCAAAAAAATGAACTGTATGGCAGACATACAAACATTGATTTTTATATATAAGACCTACTGTAAGTTAATTTTACTGTCTATAACCTTCCCGGAAGTGCGAGTAAAGAGTTTTTCAAAGTTTTATTGCAATCGGATGAGCAATGTGGCAACGCGTAAAGTACAAACAAACAAACATTCATTTTTATATATTAGAAGATAAAAACAAATATAATATTAATTATACGCTACTTTAAAAATCTACGGACAAAATAAAAAAAAATCAAACGAGCAGAGAGTGCTATGTACGTCATACGTATGTATGTATATTCGCAATATTTGCATATTCCTGCCATCCGCAAATTTCTGTTCAAAGTTATGTGATTTTTGCGAAGTAAGTCGATCAAACCCCCTTTCGCTCTTCATGTCAGCCACTCTGAGTTAACTACCCTACGCCGCCCCGCCACCCCCCTTTCATTCTGCCAAAATACTTGAGCAATAAAATTTCTCATTTACATAATGCTGTAAAATAACGTCAAATTTTTCGCCCGGCATACCGTCAACGGGGTAAGTCAGAAAGGATCAACCAACGGCATGTGCGATATTCAATATTTAATAAAATATATATTGGATATAGTGTACAACTATTGTAATCTTCTTTTGGTTTTGGTAGAAAGCGATTTATTATTCTCTGTTTATTCCGAAAACATTTTTTAACTACTTGAAATAATAATGTAAAGCGCTTTCAAACAACATCAAACCTTTTAAAAAAAAACGCCATTTTAAGGACTAGAAAAAATCAGAAAATTTGACTCGGTAACGATAAAAACATCCAGTATAGATTATTTTTTACCATGTACGCTCCCAATGTGGACTATATGGACTCTTAATGGAGTTTATCTAAACGGAAGTGCTTTCTACAAGAACTGTTTGTTACTCGGTTTCTCCACCTTTCTTTGTTTCTAAAGAGAGTAAGAATAGAATAATAAGACTAGAAATAAAGACTTATGGTTAGCTAATCGCTCTTGCTATGCCACGTTTTTTAGATAGTAGGGAGGAATTCAAGACATCACATCCATGCATTCGAGCAGAAATTCAAAAATCATTTTATAAAACTGTCCGTACTGGGATTCGAACCCGTTACCTACGTAACCGAAGCCAGCGACATTTTCCACTCGATCACACAAGCGGCACATACATATTAATCTTTAAAAAAAACTCACTCAATATTAATCATAATCAATGTTTAAAAATGTTGTCATCTGCTTTTTTTAAAGTGGGCTAATGCGAAAATGACAGAGAGCCCTGCGCGGTGTTTGAATTTCATACTTATTTGAATAAAATAGATATCAGATTTAGTACAGGGCAGTAAATTTTATTAGCAATCGCTTAAGCAAGCATATATTAATGGCGACGTTAAATTATTTCAAAGGTACTTCACTCTGAACAGGTAATTGATTTTAGAGTGTCAAACGTAATTCGGAGCGGCTGTTACAAATCAAATAAAAAACGCGAATTATAATCTTTGATTCAACATTTGAAAATGATTATATTTAAAAAAAAAAACAGGTTGGTTGTTGATTGTCCTGCCACCACCCGGTATGTGTATACAATCACTGGTTCATGGTCGTATTTTATAACGCAAAAACGATCAAGAAAAGAAATTAAATTATTTTAGTCTGATACAGAACTGCATAGGACTCATTTTTTTAACCATACAGTACTGTGGTTAAAAAAGGTTAAAGATGGAAAGAAAAAAAACTTTCTCGTTCATTTAGTTTAAGTGATATTAATTAAGTATTCTGACACCCCCGTACACTAATTCCACATTTCATTTTTTATATCAGAACCGGTTTCGCTTATCATTAGCATTTTTAAATTGTCTGATTTCAATCGGTTCTGATGTTACGTTGCTTAATTGTCTTTGTCTTTCCACCAAGTATTGGCAGTAAACCCCTTAAAAGTTTAATTTAAGATTTTGACTAAAGGGCTCAAATTTGATGTTGAAGGAATTTCAACATTAAATTTGAATCGTTCAAATTATGTACATTCACACAAGTTTTGTCATTAAAAACCCTAGTTTCGTCATGTGATACATTTATTACTTATATAAACACGACACATTCATTTACTAAGATTCAGTTCGAGTTCATCCATGCACTTGAACGCCTGAAGATGTCGAAAGGCGAAACCCAGGTCGTTAGTGACAAAAGTGTGTGATTTCTTTAAAAGTTATTTAAACATGATATTTTCTTTAAACCATATTGACCCCATCCCAAATTGACAGCATTTACAGACTTTAAATGGATGATGAAAGTATTTGACAAGATCTAGTGGCATACAAAAACATACACTTAAGGATTATTTTCAAACATCAGCTCAGGAAGATTGAAAAACAATTTAATTGTCCTACAGAAAAAGTCAAAAGTAACGTTATATATTAATTTTAGTAAATAATCCCAACTAGTGGTAATGTAATAATAGCACTGAACGATTCATTGATGATGTCGTGCATGTATATAAATATAATTTTAGATTTCGACTGAAGGTGCTTGGTGGAATTTAAATATTAAATTTGAATCGTTCAAACTATGTACATTCTCACAGATTTTGTCACTAACGACCCGGGTTTCGCCTTTCGGCATCATTTACTAAGCGTCAGTTCAAGTTCATCCGTGCACTTGAATGCCTGAAGATGCCGAAAGGCGAAACCCGGGTCGTTAGTGACAAAATCTGTGAGAATGTACATAGTTTGAACGATTCAAATTTAATGTATATAAATGTTTGTAAAAAAAATATTTCTGCAGAAATAGCAGTTTTAATGCGTCATTTACTTCATAAGGTGAAAAAAACAATGTTTTTTTAATTCTACGCTTATTATTTCATATAAAGTTGATAGTCATTCCGATTTACGCCTACGTCAGAACTTTATTTAAACGTATATTAACTTATCTGTATATTATATATCGGCATAGAAGAGATCCACAATACATTTTCTTATCTATTTTAGCAGCCTATTTATATTAAAAAATACAGTTTATCAATCATTTACTTCGCCAACTTTTTTTCTTTATTCTACTAAGCATTAATTTTTTTAGTAAATTTAAAAGGCTTACATTTGATAATCTCTTCTAAGAATGAGATTTTTTATTCGAGAAGGTTAATAAAATTAATAATGGATTCAGCAATGATGAAACGCACCAGAGATAATTTGCAGCTCTGAAAAATATGTCCAATTAAAAGAATTAAACTATAGAAATTTTTGAAATAACAAAATACTGACAGAAGGTTAATGAGATATAAAAAAAGCAAAGTATAAAAAAATCTCGAGATTTATGCCTAAAAAATGAAATATTCCCGAAATAGTTTCATTGGAAAACTCCCATTAATTTATTTGTACAAAATGGTCGGTATATGAACCATGTATCATATTAATACATCCATGCGATAACTTCCTGATAATTTTTTGAACGTTTTTAGAATTATTTCTATAAGACAAAATAAATTTAAGTTTTCTTTTTCAATGTTAAAATACTCAAACTCCCGGCGTATTTCGATCTGGTTTCTTTTTTCATAGAGTGTCACAGCGAAAGTTTCTATTCAAGAATTTTTGAAGAGCTTCATAAAATAGGTAGTATGTTGTAGTCGAGAGCTTCGAGCCCACCTTTAGTAGCTTTTGTTAGTAGAAGGTCCTGTCGCTTAAATATTAATGAGAATCGATTTTGTTTCAAGTAGATACTGCCTATTCAAGGCTTTGAAAACGTAGGGTTATCACAGACCATCTCGTTTATATTGTTAGTAGTAAACAAATTTTACGATTAAGAATAAGTATTGAGCTGTTGGTGCTTTTTTAAAATATGTACATGTTAAAATTATCAAAAAATTACTCGCTCAGTTGAACTATCATCAATTATCTCAATTACCATCAACAGTGGTTTGACTATTTTTTATGGATTCAATGGTAATTCATTTATATATAAACTTAAATTAATAAAAACAATAATCCTTTGTACTTCATTCCACTTTATTTAATATGTCAGGACCGGTTTCGCTCATTGCGAGCATTGTCAACTGATAAGAAATATAATTTAACAATGCTATTTATACAAAATTGAAAAGTTATACACAACAGTTGGCATTGAAAAGAAATTGCCAATTACATTAAAGTGATTCTAAAATAACACAAAATTAAAATGTTCAACACAACTAACATATAATTAAAAAGTCATCCCAGATTCATAAATTCAGAATGCGATTGAAAGTAATTACAAACATAATTAAAATTTGGGAAATTTTTGACAAAGTGATAAAATGCTACATTAATAAAGTGAATATGCTTAATATAAACTTAATGTTTTAAGCTTGTCTTTTTACTGGTATTTCTAGTAGCTGTAGCAGGTATGACAGCTTTTTGAGTAATTTTTACAATGTATAAGTTTCATACTAGTTTTTTTTGTGAATATATAAAACAAAACAAAATGAACACAGTATTTTTTGTAAATGGACGACTCAATTATTGGGTGCATTACTTAAAAATATAAATTTCACAACACCCCTGCTTGCATGCGAGAAAGAAAGCATGTCAGTTTGAAATTTACATAAACGGGTATGAAGTGGGCACAGAGAAATGTAGGCCAATCAGAATATTACATTTTATACTGTTTTAAATGTCATACCGGAACAATGCTTCAGTATTTTTTTCAAATAAAACGGATAAGTTATTTCATTCCATCGATTTAACTGTCACGGAATTGAAAAGAATTCATGAAAGGCATTCAATTATTACTGTATTGAAATAATACGGAAATATCGTTACATTGTATTTATTTACACGAAAAAACATCATAATAATTAATTACCAACATGACACATAAATTGTATCGCTAGATTGTATCATCACTTATATTCATACAAACAGCTGAATGTGATAATAACTCCTGACAAGTAAAATACCAATCAATTTTCTTCAATCATTTTCATGGTGTGTAATTATAATAAACAAATATTTCTTGTCGATAAATATTTGTAGTGAAATCTAGTAACGAGCATAATTATTTATTGAAATATCTACGATTATTATGTAGTTCGATTGCTAGAAATCAAACTTGAATGTAATATATATATGTCAGTTTAGTTAATCTATCTAATTAGTCAATCTCTATTTAGTCAAGTATCATAATGAGGGATAAATCCGAACACTTGAAATGGTGAATAATAATATTTCGTTTTAACGGATTATTTCAACGCAACAAGAGATATGAATAATTAAAATAATAAGTTTTGATATAATTAAAGATTTCATATGGCAGCTTTTAGATTGAAAAAAGACACGTCTACTTTTGCTAATCACTTAATTTCAGAAATACACGTGTTCAATCAGGAACAAGAGATAAAAATGTTGCACCTAAATACGGACGCTTTATAAACTCTTTTTCCGGAAAATTTTAGAAATAAACAGAGCGCAATTGAAAATTATTCCGATTCTAAATGAACAGCTACATATGCCTGGCTCTTCACTTTAAACCCTTTATAAATATAATCATAAAACCTTTTCCGACAAACAAAAATAAATATAATTCTTAAAACTATTCACCATTCAAATCTGTGGGCATTTCCATGGGCTAATCCTTTTCGCCAGCAATGGCTTTAAGCTCAATGATACATTTATCTCTTATATAAATATGAAAAATTTATTGACTAAGCGTCAGTTCAAGTTCACCCTTGCACTTGAACGCCTAGGTCATAGGTTATACAAGATGCCGAATGTCGAAACCTGGGTCGTTAGTGACGAAATTTGTGTGAATGCACATAATTTAAACGATTCAAATTTAATAAGTTTTGCTTGTTTTTTAAAATCACGAAAAGTGAATATTCTAGATTAAGTACTGATTATTTTTCAAATACTTAAACAAATATATTTTTGAATTCTTACAAGAAGGCACATTTTGAATTCTCCAATAACCATTTCATCAGTGAAAAAAATAGCCGCTTACGTCACGTGTTATTTAAGCCCATGGGCTGTTAGGCCATTTGTCTGTTGTTTAATAAATGACCTATGTAGTTTCGGTAATTTGTGAATGATTGACAAACTTGTAGGATTTCTCGAAACCGTTCAATTTGACAGAGTAAAAATCAAAAAGCTTTACAGTCTTTTCTGTAGAGAGATGTTTTTTACTTGCAATTTTTAGAACGTAAAATTTAATTTAGTTGTTAAATTTTAATCGTTCAAATTATGTACATTCACACGAATTTCGCCACTAACGACCCGGGATTCGCTTTTCGACATCTTCAGGCGTTAAAGATGAATTTTAACTGACGGTTAGTAAATAAATGTTTCGTGTTTATATAAAAAATAAATGTATTATTGAGTTTAAATCCATTGCTGGCGAAAAAGATTAACCCATGGGAATGCCCACAGATTTGAATGGTGAGTAGTTTTAAGAATTATATTTATTTTGTTTGTTGGAAAAGGTTTTATGATTATATTTATATATGGTATAAAAGTGGAGAACCCGACGTAACGCTAAATAATATGGCCATGTGCTATGTTTATAATTACAAAGAAGATGGTATGGATAGATGAAAACGTTTTTTATTCCTTCCTTATTGATTTTTTCAAAGATATTAAAGACAAGCCTATTACAGTATTAGTTTTTAAGCGATATTAAGCAAACGCGACAGTGATAGAAAAATTACACGTGTCTCCTGAAAACTTGTACTTTTTGAAGTACGTGGTTGTAAAAAAATATCATCGATGTGTATTAGATTATGAAACAAAAAACACTAAGTCGTCATTATCTCAAAACATATATATTTTTAGTTTTTTCTACTGTTGCATTGATGTAGCTGTATGCTTAAAGTAGACACAACGCGAAAAAATATATTTTACACCGTATTTTATAAAGGGTTTCATAAGCTTTATTGTTATAAAAATATATTTACACAAAAATCTTAGACGACTTTCAGGCAATTTCCTGTAACACTAAAGGTAACCACTAAGCAACGGTTCATTTGTTTGTTTATGTACATCATTTTATACGGGCAACATAAAAGTATTGTTTTATACAAACGGAGAAGCATAAATATTTACGATATCTTTCACCGCAAAAGGGTTCTTTTTTGTTTGTCGTATGAATACGTCGCGGCTTATTACATTGTGTTATGACACAAAACTAAATAATGGTAGGCATCGACGAAAATAAAGCGGTTAAAATCAATGGTTTTTCTTTTCTCTAAATCTTAGGGCTTAAAAACCGGCTTTTGAAAAAACCGGTTTTCAAAAATTTACGTATAGTTGGATTGTATCTTGGATTTAATAAGCGCTTACTTTGTAGAGGTTTATTTTAAATATAAAATTAAATTTGATATCTTTGTTATTCCGTTTGTGTCACGTTTTTCCCCTTTTTGAAAAGCATCCCTTGCTATGTTAAGTCTGATAAGATATAAATATTTGATCCACCAAAACATCAGATATAGACGTGATTTTAAATAAAATTCCAATATATTTTTTACCATATTACTATTTGACTGATTTTTGCAAAACGGCGACGATATAATAATACATAAAATTATAAAAATAAACGAAATGAATTGATTGTATTCCTCAGTGAAAGCTTCCAAGAAGATTGTTAAAGGGATTTCAAATTTAATTATCTATCTACCGATGCGTTACGCAATTCTTGGTCATAGTGGAGTTGACCAAATACGAAATCAATATGCTCAGTGATACTCCAGAAAATTTCATACAAGAAAGACTAGAGTAGTTTGTGTTTGAAGCCTTCTCGTAAAAGTCTGCATAGACACCTATGTGTTAGTTTGAGACGTCGCTTAGAAAGGTCCATGTGAACTCTTTAAATTTAAAATAACGTTAGGAACTAGTATCGGCAAAGACTGAACGCACTTGTGTGTAGTATGTTTGCAGTCAGTAAGTAATACGTTTTTTGCAGTAGATTTGATTTATTCAAACCCAATATTTTTATCGTTTATACTTTGAGAGACTTTAAAAGAAATAAAAAAAAGAATCTTTCAAAATATTTATTTTATTAGATACATAATATGACAATTATTGTCCAGTGACAGATGCTAGTTTGCAATACTAAGCATAATTTTTTTGAGGCAATTCATTTTTATTTGAAGGTTATGGTTTGGTATATTGTCATTTTTTGCAATATCGCGTTTTAAATTGAACTTTTTATTATATGCTCATTTCTTACTATTTATTATATATTCGTGCTATTATTTTGCTGTTTTGCAAAAATCAGTCGAATAGTAATATGGTAAAAAAATATATTGGAATTTTATTTAAAATCACGTCTATATCTGGTGTTTTGGTGGACCAAATATTTTTATCTTATCAGTATAACACTATTTTAGTGTGTATTTACTGAACTCACTTCACTTTCAGGATAATTTAAGACGTTTAAAATAGTATATATAGTATAACGTATACAAAAATAGTTTTTACTAAAATACCAATTAATCTCTCAGATGCTCATATGAGACTATTATTTTCAAGCCCGGTTCATTCCAAAATCGTTGAAATATGATCCATGAATGTAATCTAGTAGATAAAAGTTAGTTTTGAAAGTATTTTTGAAAATCAGTCTCAAACATGGTTAGATAAAATACAGAATATCATTTCAAAGTAATGTCAAACTAAAAATACTTTTTTTTTTAATCCATGTCCGCTCCCAATGTGGAGCATATGGCCTTCTAATGGAGGTATCTCAACAGAAGTTTTTTTTTACGAGAAATGTTTGTTACTCAGTCGCTCAACCTCACTTTTTTCAAAGTGAGTAGTTGGGAAAGAAGGATAAGGCTAGAACAGGACTAATGGTTGACTAATCGCTATTGCTACACCCAGTTATTTAAGGATCAGAAGGACGGGACTTTTAAAATATCCATTATTTTTCAAAATGAAATTCAGGTTTCATTTTTTGACCATTTTGGAATGAGCCGTGTTTGCAAATATTTCCCTAATATATTCTTATACTATAATCCGGGTTCCCAAATTGAAACAACAGGCTATCGAATTTCGCATTTTTTTAATATAAAAAATGCTTTTTTAAACCTGGTTTTTGAAAATCGGTAAGCCCTGCTACATTCTTAACGCTCCGAATTTATCCTGCCTTTTGGCGTATTATTTCCGCTACAGATGACAAATCCGGTGATTCACTGCTTTTATCTGTTTTGTTCGACTAATCTTCGGAACGAACGTCTACCCAATTTTAAGCAACGTGTAAACAACCTTTATTTTACACGACCTGTATGACACCGCACTGATAATATTTTGTCAGGAATATCGACCGTGTAAAGTTAAAAAGGTATATCCGACATTTTCCTCACCTAAATTTAAAATTAAAAATCCATTTCTAATAAACTGTATTATTATTTTCTTATTCGGTTACAACTATTTTTCAATAACTGAATACAGAGTGAGGATAACTAACATTTTGTTAATTTTTGAGATAAGTCATTAAAAATCTTAACATCTCTTCATGAAGAATACTTCGTTTTAATGTTGAAAATGAAACATTAAAATTATATTGAAACCTTGTCGACACATTACAAATTACCACCTTATTTTGAAAATAGACAAATGAATCATGTATTCCATCATTGTAAATCAAATACGACTTATGTCGTTGAGTTTTTCAAATATATTTAATAATTAATAAAAACAAAATATTCCTTTGTACTTTATTTAATATAACAGGACCGGTTTTGCTCATTGTGAGCATTGTCAACTGATAAGAAATATAATATAACAATGCTATTTATACAAAAATAAATTTAAATGAAAAGTTGTAAACAACAATTGTCATTGAAAAGAAATTACCAATTACATTATAAGTGATTCTAAAATAACACAAAATTAAAATATTTAACACATCTAACATATAACTAAAAAGTCATCCAAGATTGATAAATTTCAAGTGGTGACGGAAAGTAATTACAAAAATAACTAAAATTTGGGAAATTTTTGACAAAGTGATAAAATGTTACATTAATAAAGTGAATAGGCTTAATGATAGCTTCCTGTTTTTCCCTCGCTTCCAAGTAGTTGGTGGTTGGTAACCATAATCCACCAAAACACCAAATAAAGACTTGATTGTACATAAAAGTCAGAGAAAAATGTTTTATCATTTTACTAGATGGCTTACTTTACCTCTCTAGGGTCCATATGATAACTTAAATCTGGTAGACAATACTGACGACTCATTGTTAGTAAATATTGAAATACTTGTCAATAGTTTCTCATTGCAAATCTCAAATATATTGCTCGACAATACACAATAACAAGAGAAGCTCTATTTATGCAGTTAAAAGTAGCTTGTACCTATTTATTTGGAATTCTAAGTCAACATTAGTTTTTGTTTGTTAGTCCACTCTATAAAATATTGAAAGAAAAACACCCTAATGCTTAAAGTTAAAAGTGACTTTTGAAAATGTCAATGTTAACGTCGTTTATCTTGCATATCTTTATTTATGTTTCAACCATGTCCGCTGTCAATGTTAAATATGGACTCTTATTAGAGTTATCTACAGAAGCATTCTACGAGAACTGTTTGATACTCAGTTGCTCAAACTTCCATTTTTCAAACATTCTTTAAAACAGAAGGATGGTGTTCGGACCTGACTAGTGGTTAGTTTATCACTCTCGCGATGAATTTAGGATTAAATAGGTGTGTAGGAATTTCAGACACAAACATTCACGCCTTCAGACAGAAATCAATAAGTTGGTTGAAAAAAGTATGTATAAAACTGCTCGTACCGGGATAGGAACCCGTGAGCCAATGACGTTGACCACTCGACCATGAACCCGGATTTTTTTATATTCTAAATTTGTATTACACATTTTTATAAACTATTGATTGAATAATTCATAACGTACAACTTATTCAATTCGTTTTTAATAATAACTTATATGTAAAATTGTTTCACTATATTGTTTTGTGCATGATTTATAGTTGTTTTTCTCGTAGTGTTTGAGTTATGAGTTTATAAAAATACAAATCTGTGATTAAATTGTTTAAAAATACCCTTACTAACTATAAAAATTTCGTCAATGATGATTATTTATTTAACAACAAAATAGTAATTTTGATAAGCATGAAAAAACAATTACTAATACGCTAGAATTTCCTTGAATACCATATTTTGAAATCAAGTCTGTATATAAAACACTTCACTTATAAAGTGTATAAATATGAATTTTCTACAAATGAAATAAAAAGATTGTATAATACAACAGTTCATTGAAAATATGAAACACCTATAAATATTTAATCACTTATAAAGTAGATAATTCTGTTGTGCTTAAAAGGGGGGGGTAGTGTCATGTCAATCAAATTCGTTCGTCATGCAGATAAACTCAATCGATATCGAGTTGCAGTATTTATTACACATGAATTAAAATTAATTGCAAGTCTTAGCATACTACCATAGACAAGCCGTCGCCAAGCCTGCAATCGCAAGATTCTATTAAGCGCTCGTAGATGTTTTTTTTTATATTCTTGCACCTTCTATGTTAATATTGTAAATATGGCTTTTTAAAGTTCAAAACGTGGTTTTTTTCATTTATGTTGTTTTTAAGCTTACACCATCTCATAATACTGATATGTAAGAAAAATATATGTGTTTAAAATGCTTATTATAAATTAGAACGAATTAAATGATAGTTACAAAATCAAAGTAGTGTAATAAAAACATTAAAGAATTATAAAACACTTTGTTCAATTAAATGACTGTTCATTTACTTAGCCTGATATTTGTTTATTCTTTTGTGACCATATTCCCTCACGCCAATCGATTTGCTTTATTCTATTACATGCAAGCATCCTTCAGTTCCACCGAGAACATCATAGGGATGTTACCCGAAGGTTGTCCAGGATTCCGAAAACTCATCGATCGGAAGAAGTGAATTGATGAAACCGTGTAAGAAAAGAAACTTGCATTGGGAATGAGGTGATGTGGTTTCATTTCGTGAGGAAAGATTAGATTTCGGCACGAAATATAATCTTGTGACTTTAACAGTCATATGTAGAGACATTTAACCTTTTTTATTTATACAAAAGTTTTATTTATACAAAAACTTGTGGTCAATGGCTGGGGGTCCCACGTGGGCATGTAAATGCCAGTTGACGTGCCTACGCTAAAATGGTGGGAAATGCCGCACACCAGCAAGTCCCATCTGCTGGCCTCCCCGTGGCGTCCATCGGGCAATGCAACAATGTTGTAGCTAACAGCAGGGGTCGCCAGGCGAACGTCCGGCGCCTCAAAACTGGGCTACTGGCTAAGGGAAGGAAATCCCCGACAGAAAAACCAGGGTTGAGCCGACCCCTAGAGCCCTTGTGACCCAGGCCTCGGGAGCGCAGGGTTAATCACCCTGCATCCTTAAACCCAAAACCGATTAAAACACCGCCACAAGCGCCTCGGACACCCGGAAGCCAAAATAGACAACCCAGCACAACCATGGACCGAGAAGAAAAAATCCTCTCCAACAAATACATTATGCGCATTGGTGCGTACAACGTCCGTACCATGCGCACTTCTGGAAAGGACCTGCATGCTACCCGTATCTTGCGAAAGTATGGCCTTGACGTCTTAGGACTGAGCGAGATACGCTGGAAAGGCGCAGGAAAGAAGCTGTTGGAGGGGTGCACGTTGATATTTTCTGGCCAGAGTCAATATCATCGCCAGGGGGTGGCAATACTGATGTCTGGGAGAGCGGCCCGTTGCCTTGTGAAATGGGAACCGATCTCTGAGAGATTGATACGTGCCACCTTCAGGACTAGTGACAGCTCTGTGACTGTCTTTCAGTGCTATGCCCCCACTGAGGACGCCAACGAGCAAGCAAAGGACGCCTTCTACGACTCCCTTCACGCGGCAGTTGCAGCAATCCCCCGTAGGGATCGCGTGATAGTAATGGGGGATTATAATTCGCGAGTAGGGGCTGATCCGGCTCTCGGGCCCTCAGTGATGGGACGGCATGGTCTGGGCACCGCAAACGACAATGGTGGGAGACTGATTGAGTTCGCTATCATGAATGAGCTCACCATTGGCGGAACTATCTTCCCGCATAAAGACATCCATAAATACACATGGACCTCTCCTGATGGTCGCACGAAGACGCAGATTGACCATCTTCTTTACAGCACGAAACATAGATTTGAACTTCTCGATGTTCGCACATATCGAGGTGCCGACATTTATAGCGACCACGAACTACTTGTCGGCAAAATCCGCCTGAAACTAAGTCGCATAGCTCAAAATCCAGCGCGGAAAAAGATCGACATCGAGAAGCTAGAAAACGTAAATACGAAACTAAGATTCGAGATTGCTGTAAGGAAGGAAATAGATCGTGTCTCCGTGCGACCTATATCCGGGTCCGATCGCATTGAGGCGGACTGGTGCTGTATCAAACGTGCTATTGCATCATCGGCCGAAGATGTTCTCGGATTCCGGAGGGAGGGGCAACCAAAATGGATGTCCGAAAATACGTGGAGGAGAATTGAAGAGCGGGCCAGGCTTAAAGCACTGAAGGACAGTGAAGCTGACCCTGAAAGATTTGAAGAACGTCGCGCTGATTATCGTAATCAGGACAAAGTTGTCAAGAAGTCTGCGCGACTTGACAAGCGCCGATTCTTGGATCGGCAAATTGAGACAGCTGAGGTGGCGGCCCGCAGAAATGATACCAAGAAGTTATTTAAAATCACGCGCGAGGTCTCGGAAAGCGACCACCGACTCCCGGGCCAATTCGCGGCCCTGATGGAGCAATAGAGTCAAACGCAGAAAGCGTTAAAAAGATTTGGAAGGATCATTTCTGCGAGGTGCTGAACCGACCGCCCCCCCAGGACCCTTTTGACGTAACCGAAGAGGATACATCTATGGACCTCCCCCGAGTGTCCGGTATTTCAGACCGTACGCCCACACATGCCGAAATCATCTTGGCAGTGAAGAGGCTTAAAAACGGCAAAGCACCGGGTGGAGACGGAATACATTCTGAATTTCTGAAATGTGGTCTTAACGCCGTCCTACATCCTCTCTATCACCTGATGGCCAGGGTGTGGGACGGTGAGCGTTGTCCTAGGGACTGGGTGGACGGTGAGGTGTTAGCACTCCACAAAAAAGGTGATCCCCTCAGCTGTAACAATTACCGAGGCATAACTCTTCTCAGTATTCCTGGGAAGGTAATGGCACACATTCTCTTGGCGAGAATAAGAGGTCCCATTATGAAAATACTTAGGAAAAATCAAGCGGGCTTCCTCCCTGGAAGGTCATGTGCGGACCAAATACACAATCTTCGATGTCTCCTCCAGCAGAGCAATGAATTTAACAGTGCTCTTGCTTGTTGTTTCGTCGACTATGAGAAGGCATTTGATAGTCCGCACAGACCCTCTTTGTGGAGGATACTGGATGCCTACGGGATTCCGCCAAAGATTGTGGCCATTATCAAATCCTTACATGAGAATAGTGCATGCTGTGTGAGAATCGGTGACTCAAATACCGAATGGTTCGGGGTCACAACCGGAGTGAGACAGGGGTGCGTTCTTGCACCGTTCCTGTTTATTATTATCTTTGACTTCATACTTCGCAGGTCAATTCCGCCTGATCGAGGTGTAGCTGTTGGTCCCGGTCTGAAGCTGTGTGACCTTGAATATGCCGATGATGCTGTAATATTCGATAAATCCATTGAGGGCATCCAGGAGACTATTGATGGGTTAGGAACTAACTCAGGTCGCATTGGTCTAAAAATTAATACTAGTAAAACCAATGTGATGTGTAACCAAACCTGTCATGACTCTGATAGGACCCTTACCAGCGCGGGACAGATCATCGAGAGGGTTGACAGCTTCAGATACCTCGGCGTACGTTAGGCTAGGACAGAACTTTTTTGTCTGTGTTTGCTCTCAATGTGGAGCTTATAGCTTCCTAATCGAGGTATCTCAACAGATGTTTTTCTACGAAAACTGTTTTTTACTCAGTTGCTCGACTTCAACTAATGGTTAACTAATCGCTCTCGCATGGCCCAGTTATTGAAAGATCGGAAAGGGCGGTAGGGAATTTTTAGGCATCACAAACACCCATGCCTTCGAACAGAAATCAATAATGCTATCGAAAAAATTTACTGGAATTCAACAATTGAAACTAGCTGATTGTAATTTGCCACAATGCCTTCAGAAAGTTATTATTATAATAACTGATAAATGTTTTTTTTTCCTAAATATCATTTGTTGTTTTTAAGCACCAATAAATAAAATGATAAAAACGGCATAACTACAAATTTACTAAGGTAAATGATTTTATTAAAAAAAAGCTTAAATTAATGGAAAAAGAATAATACTTTTACAGACAACACGTGTGCCATAGATTTCCCAGCCATGCTCGGTAGAATCCAATAGAGGGAGAAAATGGAAAATAATTCTTGACCCGGTTCCGCTGTAACGTTTCATTCCATTTAACTTGAGCAAGAATCGTTGCGCTCTATTTTTATTCGATTCTCTAGTTCAAATTGTTATTAAAATGGTCTGGTTATTGCAAGCAAACAGTCATATTACCGATAAATTCAATTTAATGGCAATAAATTATTGGATATCGCCGCATCTCGGCTCAGTCAAAACATCCGAATGCTGTAAACAGATTTAAAGTCAATGGTTTATGAAGCATTATCTCTCAAACTTGGTAGAAAGGTACACCATAGGAATGTTTATAGATCAAAACAGTATATTCAAGAATTCTACGAAATTATTAGCACTGTTTTTCTTAAAAGCGAGCATTTTTAACTGATAGATCGTGTGAGTGATACCGACCCTGGTCATTTCATAAAATTGTGTAATCAGTTCAAAAAAGAATTTTTTATTCTGATAATTTAAATGTTTTTATCGATACCCAGCCAGTTCCTGGCATGCTTTACAATGCCATTCAAAGAAAGAAAGTGTTTGTGTTTATTGAAGTGCATGTTTTTTTTTTCTGTCTGTTTGACGTTTTCTGTCGATTTTCTATGGTACGACACATGCACTACATATTGTAAGTTAATTATACTATAACATTCGCGCAAGTGCAAGCATTCGTTTTCAAAATGTACTGTATGGCAGACATACAAAAATTGATTTTAATATAAAAGACCCACTGTAAGTTAATTTTACTATACGTATAACCTTCCGGAAGTGCAAGCAAAAAGTTTGTCAAAGTTTTATGCAATCGGATAAGCGGTGTGACAACGCATAAAGTACGGAAAAACAAACATTCATTTTTATATATTAGATTAGATTGAGCCCTCGAGAGATGAAATGAGCCAACTAGCAGAATGGTAAAACTTTTTTATTGGACTTTTAAGTACAAGCACGTTTTTACTTTATGTTTTGGTGGATTGCATATTTTGTATTGTTTTACGGAGATAACACTATTGCAATGTGTATTAACTGAGGTTACTTCACTTTAACACGTGTAGAATATTGGAACGCATCTAAATTATTCTTTTCTAAAATACCACTTGGCTCACTTCATCTTTAATGGACCCAATTGTCAGATATTACAATATACAAATAGAAAAATAGACAAAGAAAATTAAGTATTTCGACTGAGGGTGCTTGAAGGAATTTCAATATCAAATTTGAATTGTTTGAATTTTGTACTTTTCCATGAGTTTTAAATAAAATTCATGGAAAAGTACAAAATTCAAACAATTCAAATTGGACAAAAAAAAAATTCTCTAAATAATAAGGTTTATATTTAAATACACACGAGATAAAAGTAAGTCTAAAGTAGTCTTAGTAACACAGGGTAGTTACTAAGACTCACTTGATATCCAATTTGAGGAGATATTATATTTTAAACATTCTAAAAGAAAAAGATTAAAATGGAAAACTTTACATAGTATCTAATAGTTATCAAGCCCGCGATGCAGTGGTCTACGTCGTTGATTTCCGAGACGTATATCACGGGTTCAAGTTCCAGTACGAACGTTCTTAATGTTGAAAATCGCTTTCCACACTCATAATCCTAAAAATAACGGAGCGCAACGAGAACGATTAGCAAACCACTAGTCTTGTCCTTGCCCTGTATTTTGTATCTTTTATCTTTTCGAAAAAGAAGAGATGTTAGGGAATTGCCTTACAAGAAGTTCCGGAAAAAAAATACTTTTGTCGAGATATCTACATTAAAAATCTATATGCTCCACATTAAAAGTTGATATGAATCAAAAATAATATCTACAAAACAGCAGGTCTCTCGAATTTTAGACATTGAGTTATGGCTTCATGCTTGTCCATCTGCATTGTTATAGCAGTGTTCTATATAAAGAACATTGATAGTGAATTGTAAAAAATCAACATTTGACTCAATAATTTCTTATCGCAGATAATGGTGCTGTATATGACAACGTTATTATTTAATAAATTAAACCAAGTCACATACTTTCGACACTATAGTCCCCATTTTTTATTATTGATTAAAGTAAAAACAGTTTTGATATCGTTCTGTAAATTTTCTTTGAGTATCAATGCGTTTTCCATTTATATAATTCAACTGATCCTTCGCAATAAATTCACGGCTCAATTACATCATTGACAAAAAAAAAATACTTCCGGATGAAAATGGTTGTTTTTGCTTGCTCCCTCACCCCGAGTTCTTGATTTATTTTTTGCTTGGCTCGATTTTTTCAACACAATACAACTGATTCCCGAATCGTGTCTTGCCAGTCGTGAAAATATTTTTTCCTTACGCAGCCGTCGCTGGTAGACGCGGGAATCTGTTGGCGAATGAAAAATGATAATTCCCAAAATAGCATTTCGTTTGCGTAAAGAAAGGAAATTTTAATCAAATCACATAAGTTTCAAATGATTTCTTTTTCAGGCTCTGATTTCTCTCTACCATTCCGTCACATTGGAGGCTATACATTATAAATGCATACTATGTATATATTATATACAAACAGACTGACTGGTGTCTTTCATCTTTTACAGAGAGAAGAGCTCTTGCTCTATTTCTTTTTTTTCTCTTGTATTTTGATCGTTTTGTTTTTTTCAATTAATTATCTGGTGAAGAAATAAAATAATTATATGATTTTTATTAAAAAATCTCTAATCTTAATCGTAAATTAATTAAACATCATGTTTTTGATAAAAATGACTTAATTTTACTTTCTAAGAAATTCCCAAAAATATTAAATATGTGTTCCTAAATGAACTCTCTGTGAAGCATTTCATCGTGAAATATTTTAGTTAAATTTTAAGTTGTTTGTTTACTCCTTATTAATTTTCCTAACTGTTTTATGAGAAATGGAAAAGATAGAATATATATGAAGTGGAATAGTTGTAAGTCTATCACTCACTTTGGTTTCCGTTTTTAGAATAGCGTTTATTCGGTAGAAATGGAAACAACATAGAAAAGTTATGTACTTACATTTTTCTTAATTCAGATAGCATTTTTTAAATAAAATTATGTACCACAAGCTTGGATATTCCCAATTTTTTTGAGCAAATTAAATTAATATTATCATAGCTAATTTACGGAGATATAAATTTACTTTTGAGAGGGTAAGTGCCAAGCTCTAATGACTTGAAGCTTTTTTTTCTTTTCTGGTAATGGGGTATTAAACAATTATTTAATACAAAGTGATTTTTTCGTCCTTTTTTTTATTGACTTAGAATTAATGTTTTATAAGGAAAATGTTTAATTTTATATTATGTTGTTTTACGAGTAAATAAATTCAATATTATATAATATATAAAGAGTTTTCTGGTGTAAATAAGTTGATTTTCCCATCGGATTTAATGGTAATTTGGTATCAATTTTCTAAGTGGAAAGTCAGTGTAGTCGATAGAGAGAGCGTCAACCTTTTCTTGGTATTTAACATTATTCAATTCAACCTCAGTTTTAAAAAATTGCTTCCACACCAATATGATAGAAAGATTGTTAAAATCTGTATATTAAGCCACAGCTTATTTTATTAAAATTACAGTTAGACTCTTAATTTGGTTGTTGATAGCTATTTCGGCGCATGCCTTCGTCAGAACTTTAAAAAAAATACCTGAGTAGCCATATCGGTTACTTTCAATTTACTGATTGATTTGGCATGTCCTTGGTAGAAACCCATTGTAATAGAGTAAAAATAGCAAAAGTATTATATTTAGTTCTACGATACAACTATATTTTTTTTAAATTGTAGAACTAAATACTTTTTTATTTGTACCCTCCCTCTAACAATGGAGTTCTACCAAGTATATACCAATTCAATCAATGCTATGTTTAGAATTTTTAATTTATTATTTACAAAACATATACATTTTGATTTTGAAGAATATCTTGAAAGAAAATAAAAAGTAAATACTTCGTGATAAATCATTTAACAGCACGGCGTTAAAATCAATGATAAAAATGAGCCCTAAAAACGTAGGGGTTGATTCTTAAGAAGCGGTATCTGAAAATAAGCAATATTACGGTGACATAATAAATTGTTTGCAATTTAGACCCACTTAAAAAAAATTAGGCAGTGTTTACCTATAAATTGGTACATTTTTTCTCTTAGTGATTGGTGAAAGCAAATATATTTCAATGTTAAAAGCACTTCTATTTTTTTATGAGTGAAATAAATTTTCACTTCTGGATTGGATGGTTTTCTAGTACAAGTTAACTTGATTTTGTTGAAAATATAATAAAATAAAAATATTCAATGTATATTTTTTATAATTAAGTAACCAGTTTAAAGATAAAGAAGCAGCTCTCAGAAAGTGTTAGACCGGCTTTCTATTGCAAGAACTTTTTAGGTAAATTATTGATAAATAATAAAGATGTTATAGATTATAAAAACAAATCTGGGATTTATAGATTGCAGTGTAGTGATTGTCCCAAATTTTATATTGGTAAAACTGCTAGAACCCTAAATATAAGAGTGGCTGAGCATTTAGCCGCTTTTCGCTTAAAAAAGGATACCTCCTTTTTTATTTTTTTGTTTTGTTACATACTTTGTTACATATATTGTTACATACTACTTTTTGATTTGTTACATACTAACAGGGGCGAGTTTAAATTATTTTACCAAGAAATCTTAGAGATTAATCGAGCTCAGCTCAACAGTTTGCCAATTTTAAACGAGCAATGTTATCTACCAAATTCTCCATTTTTGTACCCCTTTTAAATAACTGTCATTTTATAAATAATTCAAGCACTTGCTATCATTAAATATTAATTCAAAGGCTTAAAAACAAATCAACTCATTAATAATAGGTCAGATAAAACCCTAGATTTATTTTTAACATTCCTATGTTATTATCTGATCATTAATATTTTCAAAAAATCCCCATAATTATAACAAACCCACTTAATCCATTAAAAATTGTATACATTCAATTTTCGCTAATTTACATTTTAATAGCCTTTTAACTTAGTGATCTACTTATATTTTTGTTTATAAACGATACAAACTGTTTACTACGCGTCAGTTCAAGTACATCCGTGCACTTGGAATGCCTGAAGATGCCGAAAGGCGAAACTCGGGTCGTTAGCGACAAAACTCATGGAAAAGTACAAAATTCAAACAATTCAAATTTTATATTTAAAATTTGTTATCACAACCATCCGTGCATATAATATTTTATTTTAATTCAAAAATAAAATATTGTAGCCAAACAGAGTTTTATGGGGAGCTACACTATAAGTGCAAATCATCCAACCGAAATTTCATTTAATTTGAAGCCTTTTTTTATATAGACAATAAATTTATTGTTTTTTGTTACTAAAAATTATTGAATTGTGTATATCGCAGAAAACAATTATTCTTGAAAAGTAGATTGCATGAAATAAATACACACAATTTAAACAATACACGTAAAATCTCATGTATTATAAGTACTTATATATGTGAATAAACATGGTGAGAAATACTTAAGCAATTAAAAGGGATGTTTTTTACTGAGCTCTTCCCGGAAGTTGTCGACGGACTACTATTCCCTTAGGCGCCGGCTAGGTAAACGAAGATCGATACGCGAAAAAAACAGGCAAATAAAATTTTACGACCTGCGTATAAACACAAATACACACTTGTGCGATATATTATACATGATCTATAACTGAGCAATTACTTTCGGATGAACAAGAAAAAAAGATCATAAAACTAGTTTTATGTGAAAATTTTACACAGCAGACGTCCGACAGGAAGGCTGTTTGTAAGTAATTGAAAATATGATGCCAATTTTAAATAAGCTAATGAATCTTTCGACGGAATATCTGCGTACAAAAGAGTATAGGAAAACCGCGGTATGAAACTAGATATGATTTTTATAAATATCATTTTTTTTCGTTGTTGAGTTGTGCTATTATGTTTATTCATAAATAGCGAGTACCAGGCATGCGTTGCAATGCCACTCAACGGATTCTTGTTTTAATTGTGTTTATTGAAGTGCTTTTTACTACACAATATAGTATTGCATGTAATTGCACAGGAGTGATTAAAAAAAACTCACTGCTTCCCCAGTACACCGAGACTTACTTTGATATAAAGCGAGCCTCATTGTTACCATATTGGCAGACCACCTCTGATTTATAAGCCTATGTGGGCGTCCGCACAACAACAGGAGAGCGGTATAGGAACGCATAAGAGACAAACAAACATTTATTTTTATATATATAAATGTGGGTTTCATCTTTTGATGATATATTTAAAAGCTTAAAAATACTATTCATATATGAATATCATATAATTTAATGTATTTAAAAGAAAAAAAAATATTTTCTACCTAGACCAAAATAGAGATTTTACTCGCAAATGATGGAACTGTAGAATGTTATTTGTTTTAGTATAATAGATAATTTTGGTACACTAACTGGTGTAAAAGTAGGTACGACTCAAGTTTTAAAATTTCTACAAAGTTGTCAACATTCGGTGACAACCATTAAAAATATGTTAAATATTAAATATAATACATATTATAGTTAATATTAATTAATATTCATTCAACACAAATTTAAGAATATGAATGGTTTGTTTTGGCTCCATTCAATGGCGGAATTCAATTTTATACCTAAAATCGAAAAATCAACATTAGTTTTAGAACCAAAAATGGTATACTATGTTTTTCTATTTTTAATATACAAAATAATTCAAACTGTTTTGTTAGTTTTGCCAATTCTCGTTTAAAGCAATATATTCTTTAATTTCGAGGAAAGTTAAAATTATTTTAATAGAAAATTTAAATTAACTTTGATTATTCCACGTATTGTGTAACTAACTGTGACACGTGTTTCGCCTCTTTCAGAGGCATCTTCAGACTTACTATCGCAAAGTTTGCTTAAGTAATGAAGCAAGATTGATTCTAACATTTTAAAATTATAAAATTACAAAATGGATTGGGTTTTTTTTCCTTTTAAGAGGAGCAAGGAGGGGGGTGTAGAATCGAAATAAAGCAAACAGATAATGATACTAATTTTACTAATGAGTTGTAAACAATCAGAATGGGATTTTTCCTTTTTAATGGAAGCAAAGAGGGGATTATAAAATGCAAACAAATTTAATCATACTACTAATGACGTTAAACATTACAAACTATTAAAACTAATGAGCTACAATCAATCATCTAGGTATGTGATTACTCTATTAATTGGAAACAATTTTAGTAACGGTGAACCGCCTGTGCTATTAAGAATATTATTTAATAATATTTCTTTTTTGTTAAGAGTTTTATTAATTTCTAAAAATTCTAAGCTATTCATCTTTAAACCCTTTTTATTTACTCGGTGGAGTATTTCTAAATTACAAATCTGATTAAAATTATGATTATTTTCTATTAAATGATTGGCAAACTCAGAGAAATTGTTACTTTTTAGACATCTTATATGTTCTTTAATTCTAATATTAAAGTTTCTACCTGTCTGTCCAACATAAGACGCTTGACAGTCTCCACAAGAGAGTCGATAGATACCACTCTGTGACGATGAATCTACGCGATCTTTACTGTTCAATAAAATTTTACCTAAATTATTTACTGTATAAAACGCATATACAGTAAACTGTATATACAGTAAATAATTTATTTTTTTAATCTCAAGTAGATTAGTCACATACAAAAAAACAACTATGTGCAATAATTTAATCTATACATTAATTTACACTGTCATCATTAGTTTATCTCTAAATATTAGTATACAAAATCTTCTCCTGTAAAAGCTTTGTTGTTTTTTCATATTAACATTTTAGCTGCCATAGAAAAAATACGTAATTATTAATAATTTTATTAGTTATTGTCGAGTTAACTCGTAACTAGCGTTGAGCACGAAAATTTTTACGAGATATCTCGTCTGTGGCAGCCATCGAGTTGCACCAAAATATTTCATACCGATCATCGATCAGTTTTAATTTGGAATGGCATTCAATTCAATAAAATAAAACGCTCATTTGTATTAATTTCACTTCCATTTGATATGATAAGAACCGGTTTCGCTCACTATGAGTATTATCAACTGATAATAAAATACATTTATACAGTGATATGTATACTTTGTTCTGTATTAATGTAGTACAAATGAGCAATTTAATTTTTGAGCATCGAATCATCGTAAAAATTACATCACAAGTTTTAAAATCATCATTCTAGACAAAATATTCCTTAACAATGTGGTTACAAAACTTTCCATTATAATATCCACAACGTAAAGTAACATATAATCAATTCTGATACCCTTCGCTAGTCCTCTATCATTAAAACATGATATATGACACCCTTACATAGTTTCTTATTAAAATCATGAAATTCCACTGTACGCGCGACGTAGGTACGCCATCGTGATGTTTAGTTTCATAGAAATGCGGTTATTAACACCTTCGGGTGTGATATGGAAATTTACTGCCGCCCTCCTTAAAGTGACTTAATAATTTTGAGTTTAATATAAGATTACGACTCACAAAGGTGACTTAGTTTGTTTGGCAATACTAGTTAGATCACCTTTATAATATCACACTGAAACAAAAGTTTTTAGTATTAACTAAAAGCCAGGCATGGTGGCTTAGAATTTATACAAGAGGTGCTCAACTCTGATCTTTACTGCCATGATTGTTTTTTTTCTATTCGACCCATACATATTTGAGATATATTCATCTCTAATAGACCTTTAATTTCATTTATTTGCAGTACAATCTTTTATATTTTATTGATAAAGAGCGCTACAAAGCGTGACTTTATTGTATATATTAACAAACAATGGCGTTCTAGTTGATAAATATGTAGTGATTCTAAGTCGGTGATTCACAACGAGGAGCGTAAGCCTCACCGGGGGGCAATGCGCCAATCATTCATACGTGTTACTTTTTTTTTCGTTAAAACGCACTATCAAAAATATTTAATAAAGCTTATCTTGAAACCAGTTATGAAATTTCTGCCAATAGCTAAGTCTGGAAAAATCATACTGTTGCTAAGGATTTAATGAAACCAGCTATATTGATTTTTCTCAAAAAATTAAGGGGTCGAATCCCAGCCCAAAAGGCATTTTTTTCAGCCCATTTATCGATAATGGTGCGTAGCGATATCGATTGGTTTACCACCATTGTTTTTCTAACCATATTCTCTACCAATTCTCTTTAAAAAAAAAAAGAGAGGTGGAGCAATTGGGTAACAAACAGTTCCTTTAGAAAAATTCTGTTGATATATCTACAAAAAATATTTATCTTCACATGGTGGAAAACGTGTAGGATTACAAGCGACCATCAACAATTACACAAACTTAATAATGTGATATACAACTCATACGATAATAACATTTACAAAATGTAATATGGCACTGTAAGATCTTTGACAAACGAAATATTTTCATTTATTTCATGAAAGATGCATGGCGTACCAATAGGATCATGTAATTCCCATGCTAAACGCTTGACTTACATATTTCATGAAGCAAGCAAACAGATAAGGACGTATAGCTAACAGAAAGAAGCTGAAATTACTTTCAGATTACCCGAACCTTTACTCGTTAGCTTTACATCCCATTGTTTGTGGGCTACATAGCCTTACAGCACACCCTAAATACTTCCCCACTAAACTAAGCACTCTTCCTATTAGTTTTGCCCGAATATTAGCACGCAAAAACTGATACAATTCGACCGGATACTAAAGCCCTCTCTGTATACTATAATAGACGTAAGAGCTTAATACGGGAATACTTTTTGTTGTTTTAGCAGATAACAAAATAGCCATTGATTTTTTATTACACTTTTTTTCTAACGCTATCAATTATAAACAAACTATTACGAATAATAAATATTTTAAAAATGAATATTATAGCTGTCGAAAGCAAAGAATTTTGATCGTTCGCTAACATTACATAACATGTTGTATTTGACATCTCAGAATCATTCTTCAGATTAACATTTTAATGTTAAAATGAATTACACCTAAAAGTCCACACAGTTTTTACTCTCCAGTTCCAAATACTAAAATCATTTTTTAATACAACAACACGCTTAAATTGAAAATAAAGATGCTTAAATTTATAATTAGATTTTTTTTTTGATAACAGTCAACAGTAACAGCGGTAACACGGTTTTGGTAACAGCGATTTTTCACGGTAACCAGTTGTCTTCTGAAAAGACAATCAAAAAACATAATATTATCTTATATTGAAAGGTCTATGGCTATAAAATGAATAATAAAGGTTTACCTTTGCAATAAAATGTTACAATTTATCTGTTTTTTTAAAAAAAAATCGATTCAATTTATTCTTCTTTCCGATATATCGATAGTGTAGTTTATAATTTTTAGTTGAGTTTATTATATATAATAAAACTACGAACATATAATATATACGCCGTTTATAATATACTAAATGTGCGATTATAAATGAAGCTGATACTTCAACTAATAATTTATTGACACTTCCTTTTCTTACTTATAATTTTTTCACGTATATGACTTTGAATGTTAAAGACAAAGGAAAGAAAAAAACAAACTAAATTAACTAAATATTAAGTACAAAAGACTTACTTACGTAATTCTTCTTAACACGCATTGTAATTAGAAATTGAAAATTGAAAATATAATAGTTTTTCTTAATAATTCTACATTATTTTTTATAGACCAGTTGCTTGAAATTGTTCTACCGTAAAAACTTAGTAGATAATAAATGGTTAATGTATAATTTGTAAGATAGGTGTTTAATTTTTAATATAAATAATGCCTTCCCGCCATGAATTGACAGGGAACACTTTAAAGGTGATACGATTAACGTATTTTAATTTCCTGAAACTCGATTGATTTGAGAAATAATATATTTTTGGATAACATTAGTAAGGTACGTATTTTAAAATACGGAAGCAATTCTTAGTATAAAAGTTAATACATATTATTAAAAATAAAACTTTGAACGGTGAAATTCCAACAGCTTTTAAAAGTAACCCCTTAGAAACACTCGGGCGAAAATAAATAAAACCACAACGCAGTAGGTAACATTAAACTAAAGGCAGGCAGTTATTTTTCCATTAGTATTTTTTCCAGGTGCTGTGTTTATATGAAAACTCCCCACTCTCCCCACACGCTAGCAGCGCACCCTCTAGCGTGGAAATTTATTACTACCATTTTGAAAAAAAGAGAGAAAAACAGCGGAACGACGACGGTAGATAAAATTTTAATGACGTTTCTTATGGTGTCATTTTTTTATTTATATTTTTGGGTGATGTACGCATTTTTATTATATTGCTCTTTTGGTTTTTTTACGACAATCTTGTTGTAGTATAAGCATCTTAAGCTAAAAATAAATGTACGTGTACAACGACCAAGTGATACGACACTGAAGTGAAGTATTTTGCTCGTTTTGGCGTAGAGCACAGCTTATACGCTGTTTCATTCATTATAGACATGCGTACAAAGCAAGTCACCAATTTTGTAAGAACACCTAGTTCAGTGTTTTGTCAGAGAACTTTTTTATTTGCTGCAATTTCTATATCATTGGCACATTTCTTTATTTACACACAGTGGCGGATTATCCTATAAGCGCATGAGGCGCCCGCTTGGGGCCTCTGAATCTTGGGGCCCTCAAAAATGGTTTATATTGAATAACCAGTATACATTTTGTTCAGATTTTTTTATATTTTACATGAAATTTTTTGATGTTTTTTTTATTTGAAAAACGGGGCCTCTTAATTGTATTGCGCCTGTGGCCTCTCGTGTGCGTAATCAGCCACTGTTTACACATATCTTAATTTTCAACGCGGAACTCATTAATTAATTATTGGAACACCAAGCATAAATAAAACGTTTTTTATTTTTGCAATAAGATTGGTTTTGCCTTTCTTGCAGTGTGTTTTTTGCAATATTGGCGAAGAAATCTCGTTTCGTGAGCTTATAAATAGTGTTCAAAAATAAATTAATCATTATAAAAATGACTGCAGTTTCAATTATTTTAATAAGTATTGTTAAATTTTACTATTATAATTACCACAATAATTTCAAAACATATTTTAAAAAAAAACGAATAACATGATAATTAGCAGAAAATACTTCGATTGTTGGGTTTAATAATTAAAATTGAATAAAAACTACGTGCCTTCAAAAATTCAATCAATGCTATCGTGTGGTGGGTCATTGATTTTCAGTACTGTGAGCTCTCTCAAGTAGTAAGTTTTAACGCAGTTTTCCAGAAACAAAGAATTTAAGTAAAACTAATACTAAACATTTTATATATAATACATTTCATGTGAAGATGCTTCTTAAATAAGAGAAACGCGTGTAACCTTGTTATATAATAAATAATATATGTTTAGCTTAAGAATCAAATTGAGTATATGAAATAAATGTAAATAAAAAAACAGTTTTATAAGTTGTTCGTTTTTAAATACTTTCGTTTTAATTTTGCTTCAATACAATTTCGTTGACAATATAAAAGAGTAGCTTTAAAAGGGATTGAACCCGAGAAGTTGCTTTAACGGGTCCGGAAATTTAATACATTTGAAAAACAGATATTTTAATTCAACCATTTATGCGTATTGAAAATCTTTTTATAAATAAAACGTAACACTGAATTGAAAACTGACAACGACGTAACATTAACAAATTATCAATAACATTGTTTATTTCCCAATGTGGAGCATATGGCTTCCTAATCTCCAAATAACATTTTTTACGATAACTTTGTCTTACTCAGTTGCTTAAACTTCATTTTTTAAGAGGGTAGGATTAGAAGAATAGAGCTAGACAAGGCTAGTGGTCAACTAATCGCTCTCGTTAAGCCCTGTTATTTAAGGATTGGACGGGTGGTGGGATGGAGGTTTTAGACATTGCAAAAAAAAACACGGAATCCAGCGCCGTTGACCGCTACCCTACGAAAGCAAAAGATATATAACTTTATATATGTAAATATTAATAAGCATTCATTTTATTTTTCCTTGACAAAAATAACTTTCTCTATCTTAAACATTGTCTGTTACCTTTCAAGGGTTGGCCTAGCGGGCAATAGTATTCCATGAAAAATTGGCTCACCTGAAAGAAAAGAAAAGTCAATTATTTTTCTGAACAACACAATAAAAAGTACATTTTATAACATATTCATTATAATAAAAATAATAAAAGATTTTTAGTACTTTTTCCACATAAAATTTATTAGATCAGGACCGGTTAAGCGAACAGGTTGTATTTGCATCATCACCTTTGTTATATCCGTTTCATTAATATAATTCTAATCTATGTTAACTGCTCTTCTATATTATTTATGTGTTTTTTAAAATTTATTCCTTTTGTAAGAATTGATATGGTTTTTAAAAATGTCTTTTTCAGAATCTTCATTACTGCTGATTTTGTTGAAGTACATCATTGCTTGGAAGCGGGAAAAACACCAAATCATCATTAGGATATTTACTTTAGTAATGTAGTGTTTCACTTTGTGTAAAAATTTCCCAAATTTTAATTGTGTTTATAATTGATATCGTTTGCCACTTAGATTTATTATTCTTTGATGATGATTTTTTAATTGTTATGGTTGTTAAGCATTTTAATTTTGTGTAATTAAAATGTAATTTGCTAATCCTTTAAATTGTTAATAGTTGCTTACACCTTTTTATTTCAATTTAAATTTGTATAAATATCAATGTTTATATATTTTTCTTATCAGTTGATAATGCTCGCGATGAGCGAAACCGGTCCTGATCTAATAAATTTTATGTGGGGAAAAAGTACTAAAAATCTTTTTTTATTTTTATTATAATGCCTTTCCACCAAGTATTGACAGTAAACACCTTAAAAGTGATATTCATTATAATTCAAATTAAAAAAAAAATGACTTAATTCTACAATATATGCAACATTGATATTTACAGTTTATTACACTTCATAAATTAGCAATTTTTTTCAAACAATTGCAATATATGCAATGGATTCGCGTTTAAATAAATGAACGTCTGAGAGAGTTACATTCACTTTTAATATGTTTACAGTCAATTCTTGTTAGCATTTTATTAAAAAATAAAACACTTTTTCTACTTATTCTACATAATATATTTAAAATAATAATGTATGACAGGAATATTAGGCATAGATGCTTGCTTAATTTAAATTTCTTAAATGAGCAAATATTTTTTATTCTTCGCCTTTGTTATATTTGTTTTATTAAACTTTTTTTTAAATTTAATAACGTTGGTTTTTTTTATCGATCTTCTTTTGCTTGTCATGCTTGTAAGCTTGGCGGCCGGGCTAGAAAAATAATATGCATCTCCACTTTACCTGATGATATTTTTTGTAAGAATTTCTTCTTTGCGTAATTTCATGAAGAATTATTTTAGCTACCTATCTTAATTAAACAATTGTAAGCTTGATTTAAATTTTGATTGTAAATTAGCAATGTATATTTTGAATGGATACTGACAATTTTAATTATAGATAATTTAGTGTTATTCATTTATAATTGTACAAGAATTTTTACAAAAAAGTTTATGTTGTATTTTCAGCATACACTAATATACTCATTTCTTTGTTGCTAGACTGTGATATCTGTCACCATAAACGAGGGCAAAAATTGTGATTAGTTTACCACTAGTCTAGTATTAGACATTTATCTGCTCTTTTGTTTTACTAATATGTTGAACGGCTGAATCATCCATATTTTCTTCATTGAACATTATTATCGGACAGCCATACATTGTTAAACAAAATTTATTAAGAGAATTTTTAAATACAATTCCATAGAGAATAAAAAGTAAAAAACATTACCTTCAATATTTTTTGTTAACTTTATTAGTATGAAAAAGATTTGCACATCACGCAGGTATACTCTCAGACATAGATTACATGTACGATAAATACCATATATACGTACATATCATTGTTAATACAGTGATATCAGATTTCAACCAGAACTGACTACTTACTGGGCGTGTTTTCTCATGGCTGTGTTTTTTTATACAGCTTGCAATAAAATTCAAATTCTTGCCACCAAAACTCGGCGATGAAAGCGCACATATTTTAAGCAGTCGTAAATATTATTCAAAACATTTTTTTTTTGTTGTGCTTTTCTTTTTACCCGAAGTAGCTGTTACTTTTATGTGATGTTATTTAGAGGTCGAATTTGTTTTACGAATAAAATTCTTTTTTTTTTAACACGAATGTAAGTATTATTAATTTTCACGGTCTTTTTGCTAAATATTTCACATTCGTCGTATTTTTTTGGAAGCTTTTTTATTTCTTTTTTTTGTATTATAATTATAAACTTTATTTTAATTACAGAATTATAATAATAATAAATTGAAAGTGTGTGTTTCAATGTATTTAATGTGTGTAATCTCATCAATGTATCCATTAACTACTAGTTTTGTTTATTATGTCCGCTCTTAATATGGAGCATATGAAGCAGGGCTGAGGAGTCGGAGTCGTGGAGTCGCGGTGTTTTTACCGGAGTCGGAGTCGTGAAAAATGAACGGCTCGAAAATTTGTTGAATAATATATTTAATGATGTGTATTCAAACAAAATAGTCCAAAGTGTTGACCTTGCATGCTTGGCTGACTTAAGATGATTTGATGGAATACATATATAATATATTAGTTAAAATGAAATTATTGACATTTTTTTTCGGATTCGGGGTCGTCTTTTTTTTTACACGACTCCACAGGCCTGGTGTGGACTCCTAATGGAGTTTATCTCAACAGAAGAGTTTTTACAAAAACTGTTTGTAATGCAAATGATAGAATAGGTGGGTGGGGGAATTCAAGAAATCACATACATTCATGCATTCGAACAGAAATCTGTAAATGGATATATTATAATGGAAAATTTAAATTAACTTTGATTATTCCACGTATTGTGACACGTGTTTTGCCTTTCAGAGGCATCTTCAGACTTACTATCGCAAAGTTTGCTTAAGTAATGAAGCAAGATTGATTCTAACATTTTAAAATGATAAAATTACAAAATGGAGGTTTGGGTTTTTTTCCTTTTAAGAGGAGCAAGGAGGGGGGTGTAGAATCGAAATAAAACAAACAGATAATGATACTAATGAGTTGTAATCAATCAGATTGGGATTTTTCCTTTTTAAGGGA
The DNA here is from genome assembly GCA_030503985.1 of Himalopsyche tibetana. NCBI lineage: Eukaryota > Metazoa > Arthropoda > Insecta > Trichoptera > Rhyacophilidae > Himalopsyche > Himalopsyche tibetana. The sequence goes on along the minus strand of JAPJYX010000014.1, from coordinate 35,298,803 downwards.
TATATTATATATTTACATTTGTATCAGAAGGACTAACCATGTTTTTAAAGCAACCAATATTTCTCAGCGTTGTTCGTTTCGTTTCACGGTTTATTGTGTCATATATGTACAACTCTATGTTGTGTATACAACTCCATTCTTTCAATAGAAAAACTATATTTTTGTTTATTTTTATTTAAATATTTTATTCAAAGAATATGTTTCCGAGTTACATTGTAAAATTTCGTCACATTAATGACAATTGTTTGAATTATAGCGTGAAACTCAACTGCATCTATGTATGATTATACGGCAAAGCATTAATCTGATTCCTAATACAGGTGACTTTGTGGGACCATTGACCCAAGAATAACAAGTGGCATGAAACAGTCTACATGTGATATTGCCTCATAAAATATTCATCGTCCAATTACCGTTCGCTGCCAACTTCACAGCGTTTCAACGTTACTGAGCTTCTCTTTATTGCCGATGTGAGCCCATGCATATGATCCTGATACCCTGGCACTTACGATGTAGTATTATTCTACCTTTTATAAACTAAAAGCCGGCTCCCGGCAAGCGATGCAATGCCACTCAAAGAAAGACAGTGTTAGTATTTTAATTGTGTTTATTGAAGAGCATGTTTTATTTTTATGTCTGTTTGACGTTGATTGTCTATGGTACGACGCACGCGCCACATACTGTAATTCAATTTTACTATGCCTATAATCTTGTTGCATGAACGGTATGGAAAACATACAAACATTGATTTTTTTTATATATAAGACCTTCTGTAACTTAATTTTAATATGCTTTTTAACTTCGCGCAAGTGCAAGCAAAAAGTTTGTCTAGGTTTTATTGCAATCGGATGAGCGGTGTGGGAGCGCATAATGTACGAACAAACAAACATTCATTTTTATATATTAGATTATTACGTTAAATTTCATTCTCAGACAAAACTGTTGACTAGCTCAACGGTGATTCGAAAGGTTCAAATTAAGATACAGCGACTTCTATCAGTTAGAAAAATTGTTAAAAACTGATAAAAACCAAATTGAATATAATAAAAAAAAAACATTTCAGTTTATATAAGCTTTCCTTGTGATAGTATTAAAATTTACTGGATATAATAAACAGGTTTCAGAGAACTGTTTAAACATTGACTACTTTTTAAATAAATCAATTCATTCCAATCAAAAGACTTTATTTATTTTTGAAAATTGTTCAAACATCAAGAAAAATAAATATATGAATACCACCAAAACCTTTTAAGAAAATAGCTTCTATTATTATTTTATAGCTTATAAGTAGCAACTGTTAAATGTCAAAAAAGATACAGTAATACTAATTATTATTGCTTACTTTTTTATTAAGATAGATTAATTTATTGAAAAAGCAATAGTGATCTCTATTTAAGCAACCCAGTGGCTCCTTGTTTGTTGTATATAAAAACTGTTAGTGGAATAGAACAACATGAAATACTTTAATCATCTCGGATCTTTTTTATCGGTATTAAGCCAATTTTTATCAAACACACAATTCTTTTTGAATAAGTTAATTAAGATTGTATTACTATCAGAACACTGTATCAAAATCATTGGAACTTTTAATTCACTCTAAATACAATATAAACCATAAAAAATAGCGTGTAAATTGAACAAACTAAGATGTAGGTGTTTTTTTGCAAATATCGCGTGCATCTGATAAAGCTCACGAAATAATTAAAGAAAGAATAATTACTGATAGAGCAAGTGTTTTTCAAAAAAATACAACATGTGTTAATTTCGGTAAATAAATATATCGACTGTGGAAAGGAAAAATGACGTAACCCACACATATCAAATTTTACAGGAGGAGCAAAAAAACGTGTTTTGATGATTTTGGACCATATGCAAATTATTAATTATAAACAATCTTGAAGTGCCCGGAAATTTCTAAACTGGTGTTTAATTGACATAATCTAATATTAATTAAAAAAAATGTCTAGGAAAACCTTTTATTTTAGTATTTTTTCTTGGTTTTAACTTGTTATAAGGTCATCTTTTTCAAACATAAAAGATAAATTTAGATGCTAATTCGGCATTTTCAGCTAACATCCTTTCGATAAAACGTGTATCAAGTTGTAAACATTGTGATTATCGAAAAAAAACTGTTTTGAAAAGATGCGGGTTACATCCTTTTTTCTTTCCACGGTCGATATATAAACTATAAGAGTATGATTTTTATTTTATCAACGACTTAAAAATAATAAACATCACCGGAAATACAATATAAAAGCACGCTACTTTCTCGTGGAAGATATTCAAAATCTTTCCATGTTAATAATATTTAGTAGTATCCACTTTTATTGTACAGTTTTTAGCAAGTACTTAATTATAAATAGGTTATACTAACAACATAGTAAAAGTACACAAGTACTATGAAAGTCACTCATACCCAGTATTTTATAACCATCAATGGCTTGGTAACTAACACAACGATTATTTAATGGGGCATAACACACCTAATGTTCTTTTTCTTGGTTCGCTAATGCCTTGGAAAACAATTTGCGAGCGGTTACTTGGGCTGAGGCATAAATTAGCAACTCCCTTGTCTTCCAACCCCACATTGCTGTCATTCTAATTAGTTCTCGGTCAATTTGTACCCTTAACATCGAACACACAAAAAAGATATGGATGTAAACTGTCTTAATTAAATTCTCTTAAGCACTAGTTAAGAAAAAATATTTAAACAGGCTTCTTTCAAATTATCTTAGATAAAAACATCATGCACAAAAACAATGTTTAAAGGATGTGTCCTATACTATTTTCAATATATTATATGAAACTCACTTTACATGCGGTGGTAAAAGTTTGTTTATAAAGTATTTCAAATACTTTCGTAAAATTTAAAGCATCTACGTATATATAAACACAGCTCTTAACAACATCATTTATATTTGTAAGATTTGATTGTTCATTTATTTTTGACAATATATCCTCGATTTTCAATGGTTCTTTATTTCGATACACCAATTGCATGACTTACGTGCATTACATGTTAAATGATGGATTAGTTTTCAATTCCGTTTACAGTCGGAGAAGGTTGAATAATTTACGTGTGGTAAACCACTTTGGCCTATGCTCTAATAAGGTTTAATGAAGCATTATTGAATGTTTTAAATTATGTAACAGCTTTTATAAGCATTCATTAATCAGGACCAAACATTCAAAAAGTGATTACCCACACAAATACAGTTATTGGAAAATGATGATTTAAGTGTTGGAGAAATCACGACTGAATGTGTCAACTTTACGATTTATTTTTTATAGGAAAAAACCTTTTTTAAATACTTATTGTGATTTTCATTCATAGATGTTATAACCAGAACTGATTTTAAATGACATTTTTCAAACTTTGTGACAAATCATTCTTTGAATGTTTGCTCCTAAATTGTATCTTTATATATTTCTATAAATCGGTCGAAAAAATAATTATATATAAAAATTCGGTTAAAAAACTTTTACTTTTTAAAAATTATGTCTTTTGTCGGCGTGAAGACAAATAAACTCTTACAAAGGTTATAAGCATTGAAAAAAAAGTTAAAAGTGAATAGCAATTTATTTCATTGAATGTATGAATACAGAAAAAAGACGATAACTTTCACTCAATATTAAACAAATTAAAAACAACCAACTACATCAAATTTTTAAAGGAATACTTTTATTACAATTTAAACTTTCAGAGCTTTCAAGCAATTGCTACTTCTACGCTTCAGTTTGTCTGAAAGCTATGACTCTTAGACATGAGACTGGAGACAACGTAAAAAAATATCATAAAATCAGCAATAGTAAATTCCTACACATATCGCTGGGTTTTATACACGACAATTATAATATTTTAATTTATTAATTAAACCTTTAATTTAATAATGAAAATTAAAGAAAAATGTTTTTTTCAAAATGTTTTTAACTATTCAAACAATGAATATAATATTTGAATAGTATCTCGATTGCTTTTTATCCATTTGAGAAAACAACAACCCATCTTTCACATCTTGGTCGCGTTTCTGCTTTTCCAATTATCCCGGCTCATTTGATGGTGTCAGTACTGACCTACAGTCATTTACATGGAAAAGAAATAACATTAATTAAGCTCGATTTACCCCACACGCTATCCCTCTACGCCAGCGTTCTACGAAGTGGTCTGCAAAGAGCTACATAGATTGGTCTACGTAGAGCCGAATTAATATTGGTCTACAAAGACCTATTTGCAGAGAGGGGAAAATAAAACTACGGAATACAGCACCTGAGCTTAGCTCGACCGCTCAATTAGTGGTTTCTCAAACTTTTTTAGTTACTGTTAGCTAGTTATATACGATAACTCATTTACGTTACCGTGTATTAAAAACAAGAAGAACTTTCGAGAAAAGAAACTTTTTATTGGCCAATTATTGAGTAATAACTATTGAAGTATCATTGAAAAACTAATGTTAGAAATTTCTACAAGAGCTGTCAGTTATTCTGTTTATATATTATTGTTTCAACTTGAATCCGTTTTTACTCTTAATTAATAATTTTAACGAATTTTATTTCTCAGAGACGGTAAAGATAGAAATATTGTGTCCGAAAGGGTTTAAAATAAGTGGAGAATTACAAAAAAAATACATTCGCTTGTTTAATCATCGAACGATAAATTGATCATAAAACCACTGATACAAATGCTCATTTAGGAATATAAACGTATGGCCACGCAGATGGCTATATATAAGACAACTTAGCTTCAACTACTAGATTTGCATTAAAAAAATCTCTTTGATTATTATTACAATTAATTATTTTCTTTTAATTTAATCTCTTCTAGACAAAAACTGAGTTTTATTTTTCTTAATTATATAATCGTTCACTAAAGTTCTTAGCTATTTTGTTAACCAATGCCCACTTTCAATGTAGAGAATATGGTCTCTTAGTTCAGGTATTTTAAAGTATGTTTTTCTCTGAGAATTGCTTGTTACTCAGTTATTTAACCTCTCCTAATCACTCTTGTAATGCCCCGTTATTTTAGTGTTGAAACAGTATGAAGGAATTTATAGACATTATCATATCACAATCATTGACAAAATGTTTATCGTACTGGGATTTACAACCGTACGATCAATCACGTAAGTCAATTTCATGTCAATGCCGATGTCAACATTTTATTTTTATTTATTCAACTAATCATAAACAACAAATATCTTACATTCAAACACATAAATTGAAAATGCGCCCTTGCTGAGTGGAATTGGTCTTTAATAACAATTTATTTTAATGATTATGACCAATAATCAAACCAAAACACGTATCTAAGTAAAACCGTTTAAGAAGCACTTACGCAAAACTTTTTGACATTTTTTCCGACCGACCTATTAGTCGAGAGTTCCTATTTCAAACCAGAAATAAAATTTTAAAAGCATTTTCTGCGGAAACCAAAACGAGCGTCAATTCGATGGCTTTCAACTTTTTTTTTCTAAAAATGCAACACTAAGGTATGGCAGTTAAAACTTTGACAATTACGAAAGTTTTCAGATTAGAAATATTGATGAAATATTTACACCGTTTTTACATTTTTACGTTATGGACTACCCATTAAAATAATGGAAACTTTTATTTACTTTAAAACTATGGAATAAAAATCACATTAAATATAACTTTCTACCAGCAATAGTTAGAGTAATGAATTTTATTTCAGCAAAAAAAATAGTTCTCTAGTTTTATTACCAGTTTATTATATAGTGGACAAGGCTGAGCGTTTGAATCTTTGAACCAAAATTAATCAAGAGAGTAAACTATACAATATCTGTAGTCTAATTGAATGAGCTACACCCTAGCAATCAGTAAGTTTCAGATTCCAATCTCGGTAAGTTATTTAATATGGCTAAAAAAAACAAAACATCTGGCAATAATTTCACGTAATAAATTAAATGGTATTATGTTTTCATAAATATTATTCTGCAAATTCCCAGTTTCAGATATATCTTTGAATTTATTATACGTTACCTTTTTTACTCAGTTGTTATATTGTTATGATTCCAAATCAGTTTCATGCATTTATAGGTTTTAAACATTTTAATAATAGTCAGTTTAATGTCACTTATTTCCTATTTTTATTTATAAATTCTTTTAAAATTTCTATTATAAATTGTTTATTCAACCCTTATTATTTTGACTTGGTTAGTCCTATATTAACGATTAATCCTCTCTGTTGACAATGATTATAGTAAGCCAAACCACTCTTGATCATAGTATAACTAAATACGTTGCTATTTTTACCTTATTAAAATATTATTATTTCTTTTTATTACACATCACTCTATAAATTAGTGTTATTCAGTGCAACTTTTTTTGTTTAATAAAAAAAAGATTCTTATCTTAACATTAATAGCCGATAAAATAATCACTTTTCACAAATGTGTGCGTACTGATGTCCACTTCGGCCAATGATAGCGCTTTATTTTGAACACCACACTTTTTCGGCCAATTGGAATGGACGTCTTTTTATATTCAAAATTCAAATTTCCTGGCTTAGAACTAAAGCATCGTAATTATATTAAGAGAACTTTATTTGAAAGTTTGCATGGCTACGAAGTTTTTTAAATAATCAAATGTACTGATTCGATTTTTTGAAGCTATAATTATAGGGCTAGGAGGATTGCATGATTGTCACTGATTTCCCCTCCCCCTCCCCCTGAAGACGGTCCCCTTCCCCCCACCTCTCTTGCCCGCTATCGCCATCCGTTCATTTTTCTCTGACGTCTATTAGTGAATATTTGAAGTCATGACAAAACAATTAATTTTCGTACTGACCAAAAATATTCTGTCAAGCCGAGGATCGAACTCATGTCCCTTTTTCATTCTAATCGTTTGAACAAATATCCATTGTTCCACAAAGCGATTAAAATTAGTGAGGTGGAACGTCTATTTATTTCAAAAATTACAATGACATCTGTCGGTGAAGCATTGCACTAAACGAGTTTGAATAATTGAAAAATAGAATATGTCAAATACTTATGAGATATTTTTCTTTTTCTACGAAATATATTTGTTTGGATACTTGAAACATTAGCAGGGCTGTCGATATATGGTCCCAGAGGCCTCTTTTTTTTCGAAATATATTTGTTTGCACACTTGAAACCTTAAATTTACAAAATACATTTGTTTCCATACTTGAAACATTTGAATTATTAAATAATCACTCGCTTTTATAAAATATATATACTACAATAAATGGTTGTTAGCAAACATGAACATTATTCCAAATATTAAATAATTTACGAAACTTCTGCTCCTACGAAAAATGGTTGTTAGCAAACATGAACATTATTCCAAATATTAAATAATTTACGAAATTTCTGCTCCTACGAAAAATGGTTGTTAGCAAACTTGAACATTATTCCAAATATTAAATAATTTACGAAATTTCTGCTCCTACGAAAAATGGTTGTTAGCAAACTTGAAAATTATTCCAAAAATAAAATAATTTACGAAACTTCGGCTACTACGAAAAATGGTTGTTAGCAAACTTGAACATTATTCCAAATATTAAATAATTTACGCAATTTCTGCTCCTACGAAAAATGGTTGTTAGCAAACTTGAACATTATTCCAAAAATTAAATATAAACGAAATTTCGGCTACTACGAAAAATGGTTGTAAGCAAACTTGAACATTATTCCAAATATTAAAAAATTTACGAAATTTCTGCTCCTACGAAAAATGGTTGTTAGCAAACTTAAACATTATTCCAAATATTAAATAATTTACGCAATTTCTGCTCCTACGAAAAATGGTTGTAAGCAAACTTGAACATTATTCCAAATATTAAAAAAATTACGAAATTCCTGCTCCTACGAAAAATGGTTGTTAGCAAACTTAAACATTATTCCAAAAATTAAATATTTTACGAAATTTCTACTTCTACGAAAAATGGTTGTTAGCAAACTTGAACATTATTCCAAAAATTAAATATAAACGAAATTTCGGCTACTACAAAAAATGGTTGTTAGCAAACTTGAACATTATTCTAAATATTAAATAATTTACGAAATTTCTGCTCCTACGAAAAATCGTTGTTAGCAAACTTGAACATTATTCCAAATATTAAATAATTTACGAAATTTCTGCTACTACAAAAAATGGTTGTTAGCAAACTTGAACATTATTCTAAATATTAAATAATTTACGAAATTTCTGCTCCTACGAAAAATCGTTGTTAGCAAACTTGAACATTATTCCAAATATTAAATAATTTACGAAATTTCTGCTCCTACGAAAAATGGTTGTTAGCAAACTTGACATTATTCCAAAAAATAAAATAAAATAAAATACCATAAAATAAAATTAAATTAAATACTTTGCAACAAAAATCTCACGTTGCTGGGCAACGGGCTTACAGCTAGTATTTTATTATTGCTTTTGAATGAATAAAATCTACCTTATACAAATTTTCGAAAGTCTCAAGTCTAGGGTTGTTTTATTTAAATTGTTCCGGGAACCCACTCTTGTAAAAAGCCTCAATTTCCCGGGAATTTATTTTCGGGTTGATTTGATACGGAATCCCCAATAACAACTTACAACATGAAACATGCATAATGCTTTCCTTGACGTTTGTGGATGTATTCCGTACGTTGATTTAAATTTCTTCAGTCTTTCAGATTTATTTTTTATTTTAAAGAGAAATAAAATAACATTGCATAGGAAGACGAATTTCTTTCCGCTCTGGAACATAATGAGATACCATTTACAGAACGATCAAAATGTCGTGCAGTACTATGGGACGTGGTTCATTTAACTGAGATTCTGAATATATCGAATGTGGAAAGGAAAAATGACGTAACCCACAGTTTTTTCAAAACAGTTTTTTTTCGATAATCACAATGTATCAAACATGATACACGTTCTATCAAAAGGATGTAATCTGAAAATGCCAAATTAGTATATGAATTTAGCTCTGAAAAAAGATGAGCTTGTGAAAATTGAAAACAATAAAAAAGACCAAAAAAAAAGGTTTCTCCTAGACAGTTTCTTTAATAAATATTAGACTATGTCAATTCAACACCAGTTTAGAAGTCTTCGTCTACGATCAAGTTGTTTATATTTCATAATTTTCAAATGTCCCAAAATCATCAAAACACGTTTTTTGTGCCTCCTGTAAATTTTTCTATGTGTGGGTTACGTCCTTTTCCCATTCCACCGTCGATATGTAAATACCAATACATTTTGAAATCACGTGCATATGAGGCATGTAAGAACAAATGCAGCAGACACTACACTGTCATATTTTATACAAATCACAAAATGCCGTTTTTTTAGTGTAGTGTAAGTTCCTGCATATGTTATTTACAAGATTTGTAAAATGTATTTTTTAACGTTTGCGGCTGTTTTAAATGCTAAATCAATTGATTGATGTACCACAGACAACTTCAACTTTGTTTTTTAAGCTTTGAAATATGCTGCATTTGTCTATACATGCTTCGTATACGAATAGCTTTACTTAAACAAACGTGGAAGAGTTTTGTCATCTTTTACAATATTTTACTTAAAATTACTACGGTTTTGGGACACGAGAAGTCTCCGAGATATGAGTATTTTATGTCTCGTGTTCTGGGACATAAAAAAGCCGATAATACAGAATCTTTAGTAGTTATTAGTTACGCGCATCATACTGTACAATAACTATGTGTATAAATAGTGTTTTAACGTGTATAAAGCACACAATTGTATGTTATATACGCTCTCAGTATAAAACACACCGACTGTCGTAACTTTAAATAAGCAGGTGCCGTAAAAAGAACCGCAGGGAGTGCCCGAATAGTTTTTTACTTCTACAAGTAAATGCGGGAGTAAAAATCAACTTATCTCCTGGGTTTCACTTCCCGCATATCGCATCGTATATTTCTCCGCACCAAAGCTTTTCGAGCGATTAGTTTCGTGGAAATTACAATCTCTTTCATGAGTGAATAAATACGTTACCATGATTAAATTAAACACAGATTTATTTTTTGAATGAATACTGCTAACTAGGAGTTGAATATAGGTATGTATATCGGTTTATTTTCTGATAAGAAAGTTTTTTTATCAAGACGAAAGATTGAAACCAAGAAATAAGACTGAAAAAAAGTTTTTCTCCTAGAAAATTTCTTTGATCGATATTAGATTATGTCAATTAAACACCAGTTTAGAAGTCTCCGTGCACTTAAAGGTTGTGTATAATTCATAATTTGCATATGGCCTATGTTGGAATAAGCAATTAAATGAAGCTAATCTACGTGTAAAACAATTGGTTCGAAAGTAATGTAATGTGCTCATCGGGTTAGCTGTCAACCCAACTTCATGTCAGTTAACACGCGGTTCTTTTCTTCCCCTTTTTCGTGATAGAAGCCAAGCGAGCAACACGTATTTCTTTACTATATATATTGTCTTATCTTAATATACTTTAACTTAAAATAAAATCAAATAGTTTTATTTCAAATCAGAAAATCAACAGCCTAAAATCATCAAAGCACGTTTTTTGCGTGGGTTACGTCTTTTTTCCTTTCCACAGTCGATAAATAAGATTCTTTTTAAACATCTAAATATACCATAAAAAGAGAAAACCCACAATTTGAATGACGAATTATCTGAACAAATTAGTTGTTTATGCTCTTATCGTTTTTAACAGACATGGTTATTAAATAAGCTAATTTATATCATTTCATTTTTACGCAAAGTTTGCAGACCTCTTCCGCAAAAGCACCCTTACGAGGCCTAATTTATGACAATCCCCCTCACAATTAAGCGTCAGGCCCTGCACCCGATAATGGTCTTTACCCCTTCCACTAGAGATGGCTAGGGACAAGACCTTTCTGGTCCACTTTACCCGTTTTCGACCACTGTACAGCGGCGAGTAGATAAACAAGAAGCTTTGAATAAGTTTCATGAAATCGGCCTTTTGAGAATAGTAATTGATGGCGGATGTCAATGCGAAAGAGGTTTATTTCCTTATCCTTTAAATCCGTCCTGATTAAATTCAAACGCTTAGATTTTTACGTGAAATATTATATTTTTTACTCAAAATTTTATGACTCAATTTTTGGAAATGGAACGCTAATACACCCTTACGATTTTTATTAAATTTCATGCCTAGACTTTCTTACAATTCACATCTGCACAAAATTAATCTTAGCTGAGGAATATTCCTATTTGGTAGTATTAAATTAATTTACTTAAGCAAACTTTGCGATAGTTAGTCTGAAGATGCCTCTGAAAGAAGCGAGACACGTGTCACAGTTAGTAACACAATACGTGGAATAATCAAAGTTAATTTAAATTTTCTATTAAAATGAACTTCCACAAAGTTACCGCCGAAACCGTCGAAAGTATTAATGAAAAGCCTTTCAGGCTAGCGTATACTGAGACGCAGGGCAGCACAAAAATGACAAGTGCAGGAATGCAGAACGGAAATGTGTGACCAGCGTATGCTGTGACAGCTGCGGCAAGCAAGTGTTATAATATGAAAGTGTTTATTTATTTACAAAATGACATTCAACAGTACGGACAGTTTTTATAGATAGATTTTTCAATCTACTTATGGATTTCTGTTTGAAGGTATGGATGTATGGGATGTCGCGAATTGACTCCCACCCATCATACTAGTTAGTACTAGTGATATGCTAGTGCTGCTTTTCTATTCCTACTCTCTTAAGAGAATAGAAGGTTAAGTTACTTAGCGACAAGCAGTTTTTTGTAAAAACACTTAAGTCGGGATAAACTCCAGTAGAAATCTTTGTTTAAAAAAATCTAAACAGCTAATCAACGCTCATTATTACCGACAATAAAAGAAACATCTACTACCAAGTCACTATCTAAACATTTTTTAACATATCAGAATCAAGTGTATTTTTCCCAATGAATAAAATTTCAAAAAACAATATCTTGGAAGTAAACAACTGCAAAAATCATTTTCACTTCATCGGCGATCTTTTATGTTTTGTTGCAAAAATGTTTTTCTTTACGAAAATACAAAATAAAAAAATCTTTCGTCAATCACTTTCCATCGTGATTAAACTCGTCCGGGTATCGTTAATTATTCCAAAATTCTTTTATGTAAATGTACATTTTCCCCCTTCCCGTCTGAAAAGCTCTGGAGTCAATTATTTTTGGAAAGCTTTTAATATTCACTTCCCCTAAAATAATCCAAAGTAGGTAGTTAGTTAGGTACTGTTCGTAGGAACAGATTTGACCCAATCATTAATAAAGGTCGAGCCGTCTGCCGGATTACGAGTTAATTTTTTTACAAAGCTCTAACTGAAAATAGGTTTATCTTTTTAGGTCATTTAACTTTGAGCTTATAAAAAAAGAGTTTGATAGACTGAAAATAATATATATGTATATGAAAGAAAATGAAACACATTTATGGGTCCTAACATATTTATTTAATACCAGCCAGTTCCCGATAAGCGTTGCAATGCCAATCGAAGAAAGAAAGTGTTTGTGCTTTAATTGTGTTTATTGAAGTGCATGTTTTCTTTTTCTGTCTGTTTGATGTTTGCTGCCAATTTTCTATGGTACGATACGACACAAGCACCACATACTGTTAATTGTACCATAATTTTCGCGCAAGTGCAAGCATTTTTTTTAAACCATGTCCGCTCCCAATGTGGAGCATATGGACTCCTAATGGAGTTTATCTCAACAGAAGTGTTTCTACGAGAACTGCTTGTTACTCAGTTGCTCAACCTCTCTTTTTCCAAGGAGAGTAAGGATAGAAGGATAGGGCTAAGACAGGATTAGTGGTAAGCTAATCGCTCTCGATACGCTCCGTTCATAGGATAGGATGGGTGAGTGGGGGGAATTCAAAACATCACATACATCCATGCCTTTGAACAGAAATTCATAAATCGATTGAAAAATCAATTTATAAAACTGTCCGTACCGGGATTTGAACCCGGGCCCTCCGTAGCCGAAGCCAACAACGTTGACCACTCGACCACACAGGCGGTGCAAGCATACGTTGTCAAAATGAAATGCATGGCAGACATACAAACATTGATTTGTATTTGTAAGACATACTGTCAGTTAATTTTACTATGCCTATAACCTTTCCGGAAGTGCAAGCCAAAAGTTTGCCAAAGTTTTATTGCATTCGGATAAGCGGTGTGACAACGCATAAAGTATGAACAAACAAACATTCATTTTTATATATTAGATATATAATTAGAATATCATAAAACCAGAACGCATTCGCTCAGCAATGCATCATTTTAAACTGATTCACGTGAATAACAATGTTTGAACTCAATCTTTTTTCACACGATTTGAAATAACACTGTTTACTAACAAGAGAAAATACTATGTTTTAAAACGAATTATTTGTTCTAACGTGATTTCTAGACAAAAGAAAAACACTGAAGCGATAGCGGATTTCTTAATAACAAAAAAAATAAACAACACAATACAGTAATACCAAACAATAAACTTTATTACACGTGTCAGACATTTCTAGCGATGAAAGCAATAAATTTCCAGTTTCTCATAAAACTCATCGTGTTTAATCAATAAGAAGTGAGTAGTCGTATAATTTTTTCTAAATTGAAATACATATTATAAAAAATATTTTGTACAATTTATATTTTTGGGTCTACAATCTACATTATTAGTTTTTTACGCGATTTTCCACACCATGAATGTGTTACGTTTTTTAAATTTAGGAATATAATTATTTTTCTTTGAATATTATCACTATTTCACACGATTCTTTATGGAACGTATCTTCCGTGCAAAAAGAGTGGAGTGTATATTTATCTCGCTATATTATATCTTATATTTTTTTTCATCAAAGATATAAATACACAATATAAAAGTTATTAATAAATATTAAAAAGTTCAACTAACGTTTCATGGCGTAAGCTTCGTTTCACATTCTAACTATTAAAAAAATTATGATCTAACGGGTGTTTTATATTGCAAGCATTAAATTATTTTCCTAAGGTCAAATTTTTGTTTTTATAATATGTTGAAAACGAATTTGACCGGTGTATATTACGTTATTACCAATGAAACAAACAAGTTAACTGCAATCATTGAATTTAAATATGAAATTAAACTTGATTAATTTGTTATTTTATTGAATGAGTAATCAGTTGTGACACATGCGTCGCTTACTCACAAAACTAGCGGAATAACAAAGTAATCAATTTTAGTTTAATATTTTTAAATATCCACAAAGGTGCCAGATCTATCGATGATATTTTATTTTCTATTTGACTTACGGCCTCGCAATTATACAATTCAAGAGCAAGTTAAAATTACCTTAATAAAGTATTGCGTCCATTAAATAATGAAAGCCATAAATAAAAGTGTTGTTTCAGAAGTGTTCAATTAAAATTAAATTTTTCCTCGTATAGCTGTAAAACACACTTCAATACAAGAGTTTTCAACTTTAATCCCGGTTATAAAAAAGCAATAAAACCATAAAGGCGATAGCTAGTTGGGAAATAGTTTAGATATAAAATCTGTAATTTATTGTTATCATAAATGCTAAACGAAACAATAAAATAACAATGGCGGTGATAGCGGTCGTAAATTATTTCAATACTTGGAGATATTACATTATTAATATTAAATTTATACGGTAAATAATAAATTTTCCCGCTGGATATAAAGGTGTTTTCAGAGATGGGAGTCAAATTATTCAACAAGCGGTTCGGTTTTTCTTCAAACAATAATTTTGATTGTACTACTACAGTCCAAATAATACTCAAATAGTACCCACCATCACCGATCCTTAATTATATTGATGGCTTATTCTCCATTGTAACGACGTTAATAATGTTTCGAATGTTCTCAAGAAACGGCCGAAAAAAACATCATGCAATAGTCTTTAGTCTATTGCATGATGCACTATTGCACTCTAATGGAACCCACCTCACCAAAAAAGATTAACGAGACCTGCTTATAACTCAGTTGCTAGACATCATTTTTTTAAAGAAAGTAAAGATTAAAGGATAGGCCATTTGGTTGGCTAATCGCTCTCGTTGCGCACTGTTGTTATGATTGGTTAGATATGAAGGCTTTTAGACATGTTTGACATTTATGCTTTCAACAAAAATCCCAAAAAAATACTTAAATCTTGTTAATATTATCACAAGGCACCGTGCCTAAAAATTTTAATTCTTTACGTATCTGACAAAAATCTTTCAATCAGATGAACGCATTACTTTCTTATTTAATTTAACGTATTATTATTTATTTTTTTTTCGTAAACGAATAATTTTACATAAAATTCAAAAATTGTTTAATTTCATTAAAGTTAAGACTTCATATTAATAGATAAGGATAAATATTCACTGATTGAAAAAAAATAAAATTTAACTCTTAAATGATATAGGACTGGTGTTTACAACCGGTGTAAACTGGCGAAATCCCATCACTATAATACATTTAAATGTTCTGTCCGTAAATTTTCAACGGGCATGATAAATAATTTGCAAACAATATACACCAGTTGAGCCTGTTAATTCATTGCTCTGTTATCGCTGAAGTATAAAGTTAAGGCAACATTGTAGTGTTTAATTGAAAACAAGTATTAAATACAATATACAATGTCGAGATTTGAATGATTTATCAATTGGGCAGTCAGTGAAATATAGACGTATTACTTATTTTAGGGAAAATCAGATTTTCATTTTCTCAGGAAAGAGGTGACAAAGAGTGGCATGGTTCAGAAAACCGAAAGCGATATGCACACATTAATAATTATCATTACTCGAAAGAACGTGCAGATATTCTTAGACACTTAAATTTGTGTCACCAGCAATTAAATATATATAAATTCGAAGACTTAGGGTGACAAGTGTGAATCTATAAAACAATGGTTTAAAAAAAAAACGCAGAAACAATTTGTGTTTTAGTAATTTTGTAATTAATACATACATATTATATTAAACGGCAAAAAATACAATTGAGAGAACAAATGTTAGCCTTTATAATAATGTTGCTCTTTAACCTTTAGAGGATTATGGACGTACATGTACGTCGGCGCCATTTTCCTGTAAATGAGTATGGAAGTACTTTAAACTCACCACATAAGTGTCTGTCTATAAGCATATATATGGTCTAAGTATGAATTACATATATTCATTGGAAAAAGGTCACAAAATTGTCATGTTAAGAAAAGGCAGTGAAATAAAGTAAAGTCTGTATAGATCTATTCACTCCTCTAAAGGTCAAACGTATCGTACATAAATATAATAAAGTACGTAAATTTTAAATAGTGAAATAGACAATAAATACATATTTTTTGCAGTTTTGTCTTTGCTATCTCTTAAGCCCTTGAATGTTTTGTAGTAATAATAATAAAAATGATGAAGAAATATTATGTTTGAATGGAAATTGATTAAGTGCATGTCAAATCATTAGTCAGCAAGCCTTTAAACTGCTGCAGTTTTGTTCAAGAACTTGTCATACACAGAATTTTGTTTACAATGAGGACTCTTGTATTTGATCAGTATACACAATAAATTTTATGTCCGTAATATGTATTTTAATTATATCGTGATTTTAATAATACATATTCATATTATATATTAATCTTTTGGTATCAAAACCAGAACTATCCCATATATGTCGAAATTAAACTAACTAGCTGTAAGCCCGTTGCCCAGCAACGGGAGATTTTTGCTGCATTGTGTTTGATTTTATTTAGTTTAATTTATTTTATTTTAATTCATTTTAATTCATTTTATTTTATTTTATTTTATTTTATTTTATTTTATTTTATTTTATTTAATTTAATTTAATTTAATTTAATTTTAATTTAATTTATTTTAATTTATTTTATTTTATTTTATTTTATTTAATTTTATTTTAATTTATTTCAATTTATTTCAATTTATTTAATTTAATTTAATTTAATTTAATTTAATTTAATTTAATTTAATTTAATTTAATTTTATTTTATTTTATTTTATTTTATTTTAATTTATTTCAAATTATTTTATTTTATTTTATTTTATTTTATTTTATTTTATTTTATTTTATTTTATTTTATTTTATTTTATTTTATTTTATTTTATTTTATTTTATTTTATTTTATTTTATTTTATTTTATTTTATTTTATTTTATTTTATTTTATTTTATTTCAAAAAGTGGAGACTGGGAGGTCGAGGACACCTTACAGACGGACCTTATCGGCTATTAATATATAGAATGCTGTCACATTATTCTGCTGGTATAGTGTATGGCTATAAATTAAGAAAATGTTTAAAAATGAAATAAATGTGGTACAAAAAACGCAAAAGAAAATGATGCTTGGTATCAAAAGCAGAACTGTCCACGACGTTGGAAACAAAAGAAGAACAGTTTGGTAAATCAAGATTTCGAACAATCACAGAGTTACTTTAAGTGATGTCCCATACAAATTTTTAATTGATAAAACTCAAAAAACCAACAATACGTTTTTCTTGTTTTTCTCGCAACTTCGAAACATGAATAGTTCTACTTTTGATACTATACGAATCATATTCAAAATTCTATCTATACAACTTGGAATGTATACCTACAAACGTAAATGACCCATGTTGTATTTGAACGTTAAAGCAAAACACACTAAATCAAGCGGAAAATATTATTCACAATATGAATGTAATAAAATTGTGTATCTAATTTTCTCTATTCACTATCCGCATATAATGTATCTCTCATCCGCAAATTTTCCTGAAACTCTCTGTAGATTTATCCCAAAGATTCGACATCTATAGGGACCATTCAATGGTTCCAGAGCATGGATCCCCCTAGCAAATAATAATCGTCCTATTTTATGAGGCTATCCAAAGCAAGTGGGGTCCTTGGAAAAGCAAATTATTCCAATCAGATATAGAAAAGGACAAACGGAGAGAGACAACTATGAATGTGCCAGGGAGCCATTTCTCTCGATAATACTAGATATATTTTGTAGGATTTTATTTGACGTTATCAATATAAAGCTGGATTATTTAATATTAATACGAAACACTCTTTTAGAAAAATCATAATTCATAATTAAGATTTTAGTGATAGATTATTCTTTCGGATAACGTTAAGCTTTCGTAAATTATAATTCGATCGTTGGTAATAACTTACCATTTAATAATTAATATATTGATATATATATATATATGACAGTACGCAATTGTAAATGCACTTTTACCTTTGGTCGATTTGAACTATTTTTATTTGTTAATAACAACAATCTCTAAATTGAGTTTTCAACTTGATTACATGCTTTGAAATTCTTGTATACAAAAAATACTTGTTTGATTTTTGTTCCTTTCAAAGTTGGCATTAATAACTCATTTTCGTTAAGTAGTGCAATATATTTTCGTCAGAAAAATCCTCTTCACTTATTCGTCTACTGCTATAAATATCAATCATTTCGTTAATTGCATTGGTTAACGTAGACAGTGATTTTAATAACAAGAATTACAGCTCACCGCGGTGAAATATGGAATATTTCAGTGAGAAACAAATAAATACAACGGTCAGAAACTAAGCTTCATAATTGTTTCATCCAATAAACTAGACCCTTTTCCATTGAGTGTGGTCTAATTTTGTGGCCACCAAATGGTTTCCGGATAAACATCGGGAGACCCGACAATTTAAACGAATAGTTTTCTTGGCTCTGATATATTTTATGGCATTCATGAAATAACTTTTGCCTTAAAGTTATTACTAGTTAATTAATAAAAGGTTTTACGAAGTATTTCTTATTTAAAAAAGACATTAAATATAAAATAGTGCCAAGGAGAATATTTCTCAAAACAATTGCTTGAAGTTGTCGTTTTATTTTTCAATGACTGTCTATTTTTAATATATAAAATATATTATTTTGTGAAGTAGTTTTTAATAATCTAGATAGAGTAAAAACATTATATCTTTACTTTACTGGACAATATTTGTTGAAACTTTAAAATACAAATATATACTGGATATAAAAAACTGTTTATTTTAAGAATTTTAATTTATATTGTATAAAATCCCCTTTTTCTAATTGTAGATTAACTTTTGAATTTATTATTTTTGATTTTTCCAACACAATCGTTGCTTAAAACGATTGCAAAGTAGTAACATTATTTTCTAAGTGTTTTAAAGAATTTCAATTAAATTCACCTTTCCATATGTTTTATCACGTTTTTTATTACCATATTTAAAAACGGACGTATGTAGAGTTATTAGCTAACCACTTATTCTATCCGAGTCCTACCCTTCTATCCCTACTCTCTTTTAAAAAAAGATAAATAGGTCCTGACTCCTGATTCTAATATATAAATATGGAATTAGTACAAAATAGTATGTTATTTTGTAATACATGATTATGATTTTATCTACCGTAATATTTGGAGTTTGTTATTTCTCATTATTTTCTGCACGCAACATTCCTATTACTCTGATAATTAATTACGATCTAATTTAACTTAACAAAGATTATTTGTCTGAGATAACGCTAGTCAAAAAATCAGAAAAGAAAAGAAAATCAGAAAGGGGAATTATGATGAGTATTGAATACTTACGAAATTTATAATTAACTATGAATGAGCAACATAGGTCACTTTGAAGGTGTTCTGTTAACCCTCCAAGGACGAGCGTCACCATATGGTCACAGTAAACACCGTTGTCTATTGATCCCACTATTCGTCCTTTGAATATCGTTGCTTTTGCTCATATTTGGTTAAGAAAGGTACAGACTACAGTTAGTCATCAGCCGTGGGGACAGAAACGGCATCCAAAAGCACATGTGATTTTTTGAATTTCCGTTTTTTTTTATTTACTTTTTGAAACTGTTAGTTATTTTTTTATAAAAACATCAAATTATTTACAGTTATTTTGCTAATATATTTGTATTGAAATTATGTTGATCTAAAGAAGTCAAATTGTAAATATTTAAAAAAAAAAACACGTTTAGCTATATTTCGACCCCGCATGTGCGAGCCCGTACAGTCACTTTTGTCCTTACTACTGTCCGTACTCAATATTACACGGTATTAAAAGGATGAGCATGGTCATATAGTCATGCGGGGTTTCTATACAACGACTTTGTTTTTTTTTTTAAATTTTGGATAGGAATAAAAGTTATCCGTGACTTCAATATGACTTAAAAAAAAAAATTATCGGAAAAATGCTCTCGTCTCTGGAGGGTTAATTCGTGGTGGAAAGTTATTGTATTAAATAAATTAAAAACTTCTTTTTGAGTATTTCCGCATTATATATGAAATTGGTTTTGTTCAACGCAAGAAACATCAGTTTATAACGTTGGCGATAATCATAACCAATCCGAATTTTCAATAAAAAAATTGTAACTATTACGAAAATATTTTACTTTTTTTAAAACACCACAGAGCTTTGGAGTTGACTTATGAATTGGCGTACGGTAAAAAGATATTTAACTATACGACCTTTAAAAAACCAAAGTTTTAAATAACCATCTATCGATACGAGACAAGAACGTTTGTATTACATTATTTTATATTGTATCATTTTCTACAAGCTGAAGATTTAAGAATAGATTGTATTATATAAGATAAAAATTAACCACCAACACTGGATTTTTTATAATGAGAACCCAATTTTATCCAAAAAGCTACAAACTGCAAAGTAACATTCACATTAAAAGCTTTAATGAAATTTAATACGTTATATAAACAGTACGAAAAAAATCAGTATACCAATTTATAATAATTTGTGTTGCTTCATATAAATGTGTTTTATTATATGAAACAAGTGGGTCTGTAATAATTTCCAAGAAAAAAAGGAACTCATATAAAGCGATTATTAGTAAGCTTCATGAAAAACCATGAAGGCAGTTTTATTAATAAGTTAAGGAGCAAACGAGAGCTCCTAATTCTTTCCTGAAGAAAAAAACACTTGACAGCTGGGTGATTTGTCGATCTCGAGAGGTTAAGGGTGTCCATGCTTAACGCTAGGAAATAGACATCAATTAAATTATGAGTATTTCGTTTCTTGTTTTATTTTAAAGTAAAAATATAATATATAAAAATTCTTACTCGCAGCTCATTAGTTTAATAGTTTGTAATGTTTAACGTCATTAGTAGTATGATTAAATTTGTTTGCTCTGTTTCGATTTTATAATCCCCTCTTTGCTTCCCTCAAAAAGGAAAAATCCTAATCTGATTGATTTCAACTCATTTGTATCATTATTTGTTTGCTTTATTTCGATTCTACACCCCCCTCCTTGCTCCTCTTAAAAGGAAAAAAAAACCCAAAGACTCCATTTTGTAATTTCATAATTTTAAAATGTTAGAATCAATCTTGCTTTATTACTTAAGCAAACTTTGCGATAGTAAGTCTGATGCATCTGAAAGAGGCGAAACACGTGTCACAGTTAGTAACACAATACGTGGAATAATCAAAGTTAATTAAAATTTTCTAATAAAAATTCTTCATTACATGTTACTGTTATTATGCTTGAAAATTAATAAAATACCGCTAATAGCGATGTAGCTCTGTAGAAAATTTAATTACGAATAAGAAAATGTCTAATATCATACGTAGTTATCAGGGAAACCGATAAATTACGAATAAAGTATCAGTATAAAAAAGTCAACAGAACTTTTCAAAAGGAACTTCTCAGAAGAATAAAGCAAATTCTAAATATGGCCGACAAATTTTTGGGAAAAATATTTCGTAATTCACATGAGTTATTGGTTCTTTTAATTCCAACGTTGCGTTTCCGATATTTTCGTATCTACAATTAAGCTTTTCAGAGAATCGCTTTAAGGTGATACAAAGAATAACATGTTGTTAAGCATATTTACCGCTATAAAAAAACAAAAATATTATATTTCGACAGATTGTTCGCGGTATATAAAGCAATTAAACAAATTTTTCGTTATATCTGTTTAACTTCAGAAGTCAACGCTCTTAGAGGCTCGAATGATTTGATTGGGGTATTTAAATACTGGTACAAACACTTTTACTAATAGATTTTTGAAAGAAAAGGTAAGGGAAGTTTCCTCCCACGCGTTCAATTGTAAAAAATCTAAAGTGACAATGATTATCTAACGAAAATTTAGTATTTTTTTCTGAAAACTCATCCTTTCGTTTCAACCTTTTTCGAAAAGTAGTAAGTAGTTGAACGAATGTTTTTATAAATTTACATATACATATTTTTTACTAGAAATCTATATGTTTTAAATAAGGAAAAAAATACTACATACATATTTATTGTAGGAATTTGCAGAAGTGACGGTTGCAATACGAGATTATAATAAAGACGATAATTAAGAATTTTAAAGAATAATAAATATTAATATAAAAATCAACAAAAAAATATTATTTCCAGCAGTTTTTATATATGTCTAATTTGATTTGTAAAATGTCAAATTTGGAGTGTAAAAAAATATTTTCAAAAGAAGGTTTTACTTCAACTTTGTAGTGTATATTATCATTTTTCCTGAATGATTTTAAATCAATCTGTGAATAAGTAACCAATTCAAAACAGATCATTTTTTTTTCTTTTATATATTAAAAATAAATTTATTAAAAAAACATGTGAGCTTGTCACCCTATTTTCACACAGTCATAAATTCTCTGTCCTACGGCGTAAAACGTGGCATAAGTATTGCATCGTGGAAATGAACACACTTTTTTGGGCCACTCAGTTCTAACGAGAAGTAGTACAAAAAGCCTACTTCAAATGAGGTAAGCTTGGGTATTTTCCTATTAATCATACTCATTCTATATAATAAAATAAACATTCATTTTAATATAAAATCAACTGATTAATCTATAGTTAGTTACATTTTGCATTGAAATGCTTCTGGGTTCATGTTCCGGAAGGTAAATATTGAATTTAAAAACTTTCAATCATGGCATAGGTGATTGTAATGTTTTTTCTCCTCGTGTTTATCTCTCGTATAAAAAATCTCATTTAGTTGAAAGCGTGTATTTTCTTATTTTTTATATCTGATCTTATTAACTAGGGATGGCGAACCAAATACACGCGTGCCCGAATTGAAATGTTCGAAAAAAATTGCTGGCATTTGAGCAGTTTACAAATCTAATATTTTGCAAACAAACGCATCTTTTTTTAAGGAAGTTTTAGAAATTATTCAATAAATAAATAACTAACATTCTTTAAGATGAAAAAGACAAATCAGTATTATAACATGTTGTTACTTAAACTGTAGTAAATATGGTTTACCTAATTTTTTGCTCGGCACGTTTAAAAACGCATGTAAAAAGGTTCGACCCACTGTTATATAATATTTAAAATATAAAAAAGACTCTTTCTTAAGCTACAACACTAATGTTTTTAAAAATATCGATTTTAAATTATTTAACGTACATTTTTGCCAACTCATAATCCAACTCGATCATAAAACCTAGCCTTGGTGATTTTTTCCCATCGTATTGCTAATATCTATAATGCCTTTCATTATCTCTCTTTTACGCCGTGCGAAAACTTTTTCTATTTCGATTTATTTTTTTCTTTATCGGGCGAATTTTTTTTCGTGATTCTCCATAGTCACGTGAATTAATTCAGTTTTATATTGAAAACCACAGAGGCCTACCAATAATTACTGTAAGTTTACTCTGCGAAGCAAAAGATGATGGATTAGTCCAGTGGCGTTCAAGAGATTATTTTAATGGATAAAACCTTCATAAAGTATTTATGTTATACACACCTTTTTATCAAAATAACAATTCCGTCTATCTAGCTGAGTGATCAGCTTCGTAGGCTTCGGTTAAAGCGTTCACGGCTTCGGGTCCAAGTACGGACAATTTATACAATCGGTTATTGAATTGGTTTGTCACTCAGTCGCTCAACCTCTCTTATTCAAAAAGTGTAATAAAGATAGAAGTATAGGTCTAGGACAGGACTAGTGGTTAGCTAATCGCTCTCACTACGCCCAATAATTAAAGGTTAGGAAAGGGTGGGAGGGATTTTTTAGACATCACAAACACCTATGCTTTCGAACAGAAATCAATAAATCAATCGAATAAATGCTCTTCGTACTGGGACATGAGCCCGTGAGATCCGGCACGGAAGCCCACCACGCAAACCGATGCTCCATAGGACCCGAAATTTTCCATTTATATATCCGGTATTTCAAATAAGTCGTAGTGAGAACAATTAGTTAATTACTTGTGGTATCTTAATCATTCAATGCTTTATCTATCTGATAAGAGTATGTTGGCCGACAAAGTAACCAAAAGTTCTCGTAGAACCATTGTTATTGATATGAACTTTTTTATTAGCTCATATACGTTAAGTTTAGAGTGAATATGAGTACTTGGGAGAAAACGGCGATGTATACATACATATTTTTTTAATGCAACTAATCAACACGAGCGTTAGCATCATGAAAATGACTCTCTTCCGTTTACTTCTTTTTGTACTGTATGTATGTATGCGAATTCATATCTACGTTATAGTTTATAATTTTGCATACATATATATATTGACTGTGGAAAGGAAAAAGGACGTAACCCACACATATCAAATTTTACAGGAGGCGCAAAAAACGTGTTTTTATGATTTTGGGCAATATGTAAATTATTAATTATACATAATCTTGAAGTGTACGGAAGCTTCGAAACTGGTGTTTAATTGACATAATCTATTATTAATTAAAGAAATTATCTAGGAAAAACCTTTATTTCAGTCTTTTTTCTTGGTTTTAATTATTACAATGTCACCTTTTACAAACTTAAAAGCTAAATTTAGATACTTATTTGGCATTTTCAGCTTGCATCCTTTTGATAGAACGTGTATCAAGTTTGATACATTGTGATTATTGAAAAAAAACCTGTGTTACGTTATTTTTCTTTTCCACAGTCGGTATGTATCCACGTGAACTGGTTTCACTATGGATTTCTAACCTCAGAAACTACCATGCTCTTTTTTCGGCAACGATGCAAAACGAAAATCAACTAACCAAAACTTCAGCGATGAAGAAGGCTCGAAGAACTTTGACGCTAACGGTCCTTAGAATTTACAGCTTCATTAATTTGATATCTAAAAAAATATAGAAAAATGAAATATGACCGAAGCTACACCACCAAAATATGTAGTATTTGTGAAATACAATTATTTGGCAACAAAATACTTTTCATGAAATGTATTTCCACAACATTAATAATAATATTTTTCATTTTAAGTTACTTCACTGACTCATTCAATATTCCAGGCAAAATATCGACAGTAATATATATATGAAGATGAGAAAAATTAATGAAGCATTCACTTAACTACGTAATATAAAACCATCATCATTACTCAATCATGTTATTGACTAAATTTGCCTAATTTTAGTAAACTAATCATAAATATATTAGTCAATGAAAAGTCTATGCCCAAATTCTCATATAAAAAATATATGGTAAAAAAAACACATGAATAAATAAAAAAACGCATTATATTTTCATTCAAATTGAATAAATATGTGCGCTCTCAGATAATATCTCTTTAGTGATACATTTAGAGTAGGTACTCTTACCAGCAAAAATAAAGAATATTAGAATAATAATTATTAAAAGTCGATTCATCAATATTGAGAAGTCAATCTTGATTAACAAAGTGGCGGTAATATAATAATTTTCGGCTATTTATCATGGATGAAACGATGAGGCGCTGAAAAGGTAAACTTTTCTCCAAGAGACGTTGCAAATTTTTAAATTGATAGAAATTGCGTGTTGTTTCTGTGTAACAAATATCAACTGCATGCAAAATACTCACTACAGTGGAACCTTGATTCTACGTTTTTCACGGGACCGTAATAAGTGAACTGATAATGCGGGAAATCTCCAAAAAGATGTTTAATTTTCAAAAAACTTATTTATTTATTTCCCTTTTTTTATTAAAGGATAAATTAATATATTTTTTAATTGCTCAATACAAACTATTTAGTCTATTTGCAGTTTAGCACTTAAATAAAAATAATAAAACATTTTTAGTACTTTTTCCACATAAAATTTATTAGATCAGGACCGGTTTCGCTCATCGCGAGCATTATCAACTGATAAGAAAAATATATAAACAGTGATATTTATACAAATTTAAATTGAAATAAAAAGGTGTAAGCAATTTAAACAATTTAAAGGATTAGCAAATTACATTATAATTACACAAAATTAAAATGCTTAACACCCATAACAATTAAAAAATCATCATCAAAGAATAATAAATCTAAGTGGCAAACGATATCAATTATAAACACAATTAAAATTTGGGAAATTTTTACACAAAGTGAAACACTACATTACTAAAGTAAATATTCTAATGATGATTTGGTGTTTTTCCCGTTTCCAAGCAATGATGTACTTCAACAAAATCAGCAGTAATGAAGATTCTGAAAAAGACATTTTTAAAAACCATATCAATTCTTACAAAAGGAATAAATTTTGAAAAACATATAAATAATATAGAAGAGCAGTTAACATAGGTTAGAATTAGATTAATGAAACGGATATAACAAAGGTGATGATGCAAATACAACCTGTTCGTTTAATAAATTAGAGTTAGGTAAAAATTTATGTCTATTTATTTCTAAGATCTCTTGTTTATCAAGTTTTAACGATTTATTGTTGACATGCAGAATTCTAAAGTTTTTAGAGATATCAAATGTATGCTTATTTAGGAACAAATGGTTCCCAAATGAAGATAATTCATTCCCTTTACGGGAGCAGGCTAGATGTTCTTTAAATCTGATATTAAAAGCTCTTCCCGTTTGACCAATATACCTGGCTCCACAAGAGTCGCAATCAATTAAATAAATGCCACTTTGGTTAAGAATATTAAGTTTATCTTTAGAATTTACTAAAATGCGTTGCAAGTTAAAAGAATTATAAAAAATGACATTAAAAAGGTTTTTGTTGAATTTTCTTGAAATCTTTTCTGAAACTCTACCCAGGTAGCTCAATTTCACCCACTGTTTCTCAACGGCAGGCTCCTTAATCACCAAACTAGAGCTTACATTTAGCAAAGCTAGTTTTTTGTGTTTTTTAAATAAAAGACGATCTATTAAATCCAAATCATAACCATTATTCATCGCAATTTGTTTTATCGTATTTAACTCAAGCTCGTAACTTGCTTTAGTCATCGGAATCAACAAAAGACGATGAATAAAGCAATGAAAGGTTGCTAATTTATGAGAGATATGATGTCTGGAAGAATTGTTAATGATGTTATCGCTGTATGAATCTTTTCTAAAAATACTGAAACAATGCCGATTATTAATAATCTCGATCGTTAAATCCAAAAAGTTTATTTTATTCAACCCCAACTCCATTGTAAATTGAATATGCGGGTTAACGTTATTTATAAGTTTTAAGAATTGATTAAGTTGTCTCTCTGTACCTCCCCAAAGTACTAAGATGTCATCTACGTATCTATACCAGTAAATGACATTTCTAAAGAGATCAAAATTACTGATTTTGGATTCTAAAAAATCCATGAAAAAATCAGCTAAAATAGGAGACAAAGGGCTACCCATTGCCAACCCATTCAACTGTTGGTAAATTTTATCATTGAATTTAAAGAAGTTTTGGTCAATACAACAATTGACAATAGATTTAATATCATTAACTAACAAGGGATTAAGATTTTTACTATCTATAAAGTCTAAAAAAGCTAACTTTAACTCAGGTATAGGGACACTCGTAAATAAACTTACTACATCAAAAGAAACAAGCTTAGAATCTAGAAGTTCTAGTTTTCTTCATTTAGGTATTTTAGTTTTGACTTTTGAGTAAGAAAAATTCGCGCATCCAGATGCGATGTAAGACTATTTATGAGTGAAAAAAAATATTCGACAAAAACGGTCAATCAGGATAATAATTGGGACGTGACGATAATATTAAAATAATAGATCAATGAAATCGGTAAATCGGGTAATATTAACGTGGAATTATTTAACATTATTATGACAGGGTTTTGATGGAGTAAAAAAACGATCCATCAAAAAAAAACGATGATAGCGAGAACGGTAGATCGGAGTTTCGCTGAAAAAAAACGCGAAACGAAATGCGAGGTAAGACTATTTATGAGAAATATTCAACGAAAACGGTCAATCGAGATAATATTTGTGACTGGACCAAAATATAAGGCGATAGATCGAGGAAAACGGTAAATCGGGGAACGATTAATGCGGGATTATTTTACATTGTTCTTATGTGTGCTTGGCTAGTACTATAAAAAATAAACGATCGATGCGGGAAAACGAACAATGCGAGAACGGTATATCGGGGTTCCACTGTATATAAAACTTGTGAAAAAAGCCAATCGAAAACGTCATATTAACGTTGGAAAAAACAATGTTTTAACGACATCCGTTTTTAAAGTATATGGGCTGCTTGAGCTAAATATTTGTTGAATAAAAACAGTTTTTAAGTCAATGGTTAGCTGCTTGGAATAAAATCATAACAGACATCCTTTAATTTAGAAACAAACTCGTGTATCGATTGTTAACTCAACATTTAAAAGTTTTCTTTCAATATTCGTCGTTAAATTTGACAGTTCAACCGAGTTCAATAATACACAAGCGAAGTGAAAATAAAAAATATTTTTTCATCGATATATCAGTAAACTTCGTTATATTATTGGGACTGAATAAACAGAAAGTTTGTTTTCTAACCGAATCAAATTAAAATAATTTTAAAGTGAACAAAAAAAAACTTACAATAAATGTACATATCGCATTGGGTATCTTATCAATATAATCTAAAAAGACTTATGCTTTTGTACATTAATCAAAAAAGAAACAAACACGTCGTGCCACATAACATACTCTAAATAAATGCATCTTCTCAAATACTTCATTTATTTGTGAATGATATGGTTCAGGTTTTATTTTGACGCGCGCTAATAATATTACTAAAGACAGAATGATTGATTTAGTTCAAATTGCCTAAAGCTTTTATGCATCGTTCATAAAAAAGCTTCCAACCGTAATCATACTCCATATAAATATATCTTGTATCATTTTCTGTTCGCTATATTTACTGAATCCCCCGAGAGAATTTTAACATCATCAGTTTTCACTTTCTTGCGTCCACATTCTAGTTTTTGTTCTACGTTCAGCCGTATACGAAGTTCTACAACACATATTATACGTTTTGAATTTCAAAACAAGTTTTATGTTCGTGTTTTTCAAACTACTTTCTTGTTTTCTTCCGTGGTAACATTAGCGTAACAAATGATACAGGGTGTAAGAGTAAAAAAACACTTTTATCATTTTAACTAACAAAAAGAATTCATTTTTTGGATAACATTATCTTTACAGTTTTAATTGTCGGATATTGTGGTGCAGGGGTTAGCGTTGTTGGCTTCCGTACCGGATCTCAAGGGTTCGAGTCCCAGTACGAGCAGCATTTTTATAATCGATTAATCGATTTCTGTTCGAAGGCATGAGTGTTTGTGATATCTAAAAAACAACTACCATCCTTTCCGATCCTTTAACAACTAGGTGTAGCGAGTTCAATCAGTTAACCACCAGTCCTGTCATAGCCTTATTATTCTATCTCTACTACTCTCTTTGAATAAGAGAGGTTAAGCGACTGAGTAGTTCTTGTAGAAAAAACTCATGTTGAGATGACTCTATTAGGAGTACATGTGCTCCAAACTAGGAGCGGACATAGATGAAAAAAAAACAGATGTAATCATACAATTCTTCTTTTTCAGACACTTCAGTCCGGAGTGAACTTTGACGGCCACAATAAACCTTCTCCGTTTATCTCGATCCTCCTGTTTCCTACACCACTGACTTTCAGCACTCTCAAGTTTACTTGAGAGTGATACCCCATCTACTTAGCAAATTTGCGATCTTCCAAGTCTCCATATTCCCTCAGGAGTATCAAATTTTGTATATTTACAGTCGTCCATGCGTGATATCTGTATGGCCTAGCATAGACGTTGAGTTTTAAAAAATCTTCTGACCTCTGGCTCGCTGTAGAGGTTATTAAACTCATTGCTGTGCTGACGTCGCAAATAATAAAATATATAAATAAAACATAATTTTTGATTATGAATGAAATTTCGTCTTATGAACAGATACAAATAAACCCTTACTGATTGACACATTTCTTGATATGCAGTGAGTACTTAAAATTGCAGTACATTTTTTTTTATTTTATTCTCCCAAATGTATATTTTATTCATTCAACCCTCCAGAGACGAGAGCTTTTTTTCGATAAAAAAAAATATTTTCTAAGCCATATTGAAGTCACGGATAACTTTTATTCCTATCCAAAATTTTAAAAATAAAAACGCAAAGTCGTTGTATAGAAACCCCGCATCACTATATGGTCATGCTCATCCCTTTATTACCGTGTAATATTGAGTACGGACAGTAGTAAGGACAAAAGTGACCGTATGGGCTTGCAAACATTCGGGGTTGAAATATAGCTAAACGTGATTTTTTTTAAAAATATTTACAATTTGACCTCTTTAGATCAACATAATTTCAAAACAAATATATTAGCAAAATAACTGTAAATAATTTTATGTTTTTATAAAAAAATATCTAACAGCTTCAAAAAGTAAATTAAAAAAAACGGAAATTCAAAAAATCACATGTGCTTTTAGAGACCGTTCCTGTTCCCACGGCTGATGACTAACTTTAGTCCGTACCCTTCTTAACCAAATATGAGCGAAAGCAACGATATTCAGGTAGAAAAAGTATGAATAGTGGGATCAATAGACAACGGTGTTTTGTGTGACCATATGGTGACGCTCGTCCTTGGAGGGTTAAATGTTGTGACTTATCACAGCCAAACTGGAAAATGTCACGGGACATCGATCTGCTTAAATTGAAAATTGTATTTAAGTATTTCTGTTTGCAGATTTAATTTCAATTAATTTCTAAGGCAAGATCTAAGTTTATCCCATAGCTAAATACCATTTTAAGCTCTTAAGTAAATGTAAGTATTAATTGCATTGAATTATTATGTGCCTCAGCTAAAACGATGATAAAAATTTTGTCTTTAAATCTATAATATTAACTAATAGAAAAGAGCGTATCGTTACCTTTCTAGCAAAAGTTGGTAAGTATACATTTTTTGTTATAAATTATCTTTCTGAAATAACTCAGTTCGTGCATTTATTATATCAGTTTTCCAAAACAAAACACTATTTTTATAGGCAATTATTCTTGTATATTGATTGTAAACTCTTCTTTGAGTCAGATCGACAGTAACTATATGTTGATATAATAATTATATATGTAAAATAAAACATCTATGTTAGAGGCTTCATCCTAAAAGCTGTTTTTTTTTTCATTTGCTGTTCACTCAGAACTATTAATCTGCTACTAACCAACTTCTGTTTATTATTTATGTTTCACTTCAAAGTAAATTATTACTTATAATGCCATACATTTCATTTTTCTCGTGTGACTTTTTCGCGTGTACGGCATCTTTGTAAACAAGTGGCTTTCTTTAATTTCTGATTAAAACTTTGATAACAGTATAGAGTAACAATAAAAATGACTCCACCTGAATATGTAAACAGCCTTTATACAAAAGCGTGTGCTTAAAATCAAATACATTAATAATTCATAAGCCACTGCTTTTTACAATTCACTTTCTGACGCGAATAAAAGGGAAAATATAACATAAGAATAACGGGGAGAGACTTGTTCGTTTTCACGGAAATATTACCGTAAAAAACAGATAGTATTTGAATTTTGGGCTAATCTAAGGTGCTTACATTATGTAACCAGTATTTTTTTTCATAAATTTCCTTTTTTGTGGTCGACTGGACATTTTTATGATGTTGTTTGTTAGTGAGAAAGTTAAGTTTTATCATTCAACAAACTTAAATGGTTTTAATATAAAACTTATACACTTTTGACTCGAAAAGTTTGTGATAAAAATAACAAATACATTAAGAAACATGTTTTCAGTGCTGAAACGTATTAAAATATTTATGCCCCAAATTCCATTTAGTAATTCAAAGTTACTGTTTTCTGTTAAAATAGCACATATGTTCTAATAAATCATAGTTTATCTTATGTGTAGTGTAATAAAGAAAATACATTCAAAACTATGTTGCCGTATTATTCCGAACCAGCGCCCAATTAGAAATCCACGACTCGCAGAACGTATTCAAAGCGACTTCAGCTTTTGGCATGGCTCCAGCACAATATCACTACAACATCTCAATAACGACAATCTATAGGAAGTCGCCGGCAATTTGGGCTGTGTTTGTCGTTTAAGAGGATTTAAGCTTCGAATTCGCTATGGAAACTTTTTTTTCCTAAAGATACTACAAAAGAGGGGAAACATTTCTAATTTAGATTTAGAAAGTACTGGTCACTAACAGGAAAAGATTTTGTAGCATTATACTAAATGACATTATGAGGGAACTAGCTTGAATTTTTGGAGGGTAAATTAAGTTAAATTGTTGTATCATGCCAGCTTCAGTTTTAAATTGTATTCAAAGATAGTAAGCTTTTCTATTTTAAATTTCCACTCGTTTTGCTATCATTTGTAGGCCGTCTTATCTACCGCTTTCTGAAACGTTCTATTAAATACAACTTCCTTGTGTTTTTTGAATAGTTTATATTGCATTGTCAGATTCTTTAACAAATTTACCCATAAAAGATATGTATATCTTAATTTTATTTTCCTATCATCATATTCGATTCAATAAATATAAAGTAGAAGATACCGAATAACGAACATCATTTTATTCAAACCTAAAACGTGTTTTTGTTGACTACTTTTAATTTAAATCAAAAAATATTACAAGCCAACAACTTACTAAGTATTTTTAATTAATTCGAAGGTTCTTTAACAACAGCAAAAATTAATCGAATACGATGATTCCTAAAAAGATATTAGCCATCGACAACTCTCAGACGAAATTTCTTTTATCGCGTTAGATATTATTACTATATTTAGTCGAGCATTTTTGCCTGTATCAAAAGTAATTTACTTGAATTCGTAATCTTCGACTGAATATGTTAATAGTAAAAAACAATTTTCTGCTTTTATAAAGCTTTTTTTACCAAAAAATAAAACCAAAGTAACTAATGGTCAAGGCTGTTGGATTTTGTTTGTTTAATCGACTCCTGGGGCCACGAGTTTCAGCCCTCAAATATTAACGATCTTACATTGTTTTTTCAATATATTTATATATTATTTAAATAAAGCATAATGTTGATGATGTTTTTAAGACTTTTCGTCCACGCTTGTGATATAGAAAGAGGTTTTACCCAGTACGTAGTTATTTTTTTATATATATTTGGCAATACACTTTTATAATTGAAAGATCTCTCGGAGCATTGACATCACAAACACCCATATCGTAAGTCTCAATTTTAAATTGAAAAATATAAATCTAACATTGATCTTACCGGAAATCGAACTCAAACCCGCCTGATTGGTAGTGCAAGTTGTAACTAACTTAACTACAGCGATACTGGGCTATCAATCTATATTTTAAACTGCCCATTCAGGGATTCAAACCAGTGACCTATGTAATCGAAGCCAACGATGTTGACCATTTGCCTTCGTATATGTATTTAAACTCTCAACATAAAAAAATATAATAAAAATGAGATGTGTCTAACAATCATAGCCTAATAAGGTATTAACTTTTTGTTGAATGAATGTGCTATATTATGTTGATCATTATCTATATTTAAATGTTTGTTTGTTAGTACTTTACGCGTTGCCACACCACTCATCCGATTGCAATAAAACTTTGACAAACTTTTTACTTGCACTTTCGGAAAGGTTAAAGTCATAGTAAAATTAACTTAATAGGTCATATATATAAAAATCAATGTTTGTATGTCTGCCATACAGTTCATTTTGAAAACGTTTGCTTGCACTTGCGCGAAGGTTACAGTACAATTAACTTACAGTAGATGGCGCGTGTGCCGTACCATAGAAAATTCAATAAACACAATTAAAACACAAACACTGTCTTTCTTTGAGTGGCATTGCAACGCTTGCCGGCAACCGGCTAGTAATAATTAAATTTTGATAATAATTATATAAAGATACTGATTGTATTATTATAGTTTTTAAGTTATAACTATACAATTCATAATTATGCTAGTACTAAGTAAACAGTGCTAGGGTAAGTAATGTCTCTAAATTATAATCATTTTTTGGATCGTCAAAACTTTAATATACAGTTTAAAGCGATTGTTTTGTATCTAGTTCTTTGAAAAACTTTTCATTTTTGTAGGCCGGCTCAATTTTGTCGTACGAAAATTCATTACGCCATGAACTGTGTTTTGGAAACATTTTCGCACACCAACAATTGTTTGTTTCGTACATAATTTGTACCAGTAATAATTATAAATTACAATAAAACTGTCAAAACAATACGTTTCTAATTGAAAACATTCCGCAACAAATGATTTGCTTTTACAGCGAAATAATAATAATTGAAATCCAACATAGGTAGGTATTGCATATTATCAAATTCAATTTAATATAACAGACGGTTTAGGCGAGCGTCCGAAAACTGGATTAAAAATTAATTGCCACTGCTAATGTTTTATATTTATTTTATACATTTTGATTAACTTATAATTTTTCAATTTATCGATAGTTCATACAAATAGTATTGTTTTAATAATAAGTAAATGATATTTCGTAACATAAATGCATCAATAGGACAATTGGCACAACATAGTTTTTCAACTATGAATGCAAATATATGCAATAAAATATATTAAATACATACATCGGTAAACTTCGTCGGTTTTTTTTTTCAAATATTATAAAGCGAACTGAAACGTAGTGAGGCCTAAAACCAGTGGAGGGGAACCGGTGGCCTTTTGACTTGATCAGAATATTCACTTTGATCAAAAAATTATTCGAAAGCGTTTGGAAAAAGAGCGTTATCAACCCATTATATACTTTCTATGGATTCGGCGGTAACTTTTTGGAAGTTCATTTTAATATAAAATTTAAAATAAATTAGATTATTTCACGTATTGTGCTACAAACTGTGACACGTAAGACAATAAATAAATATTATTGAATAATATCTTAAATAAAACAGGTTGTTCGCCACTGCTAAATTTATTTTCCAATGGTTCTACCCTTCCTAATTGATGCAACTCATTAGTTAATCATTTCTTAACGTAAATGTCATTTGTGGTACCATTATTGTTTGTTGGTTTTGCTATTATCCCCCTCCCCCCTTTGCCTCCCGTTTAATTTTATTTTTATTTTAAAAATATATCAGTTGCTCTATTTAAAATGTGATTTACGAATATATTTCTTTTTTTAATAGGATAGGAGAAGTGATTTACCAATTGCTCTCGCTGCATCACATTTTTGACGTGAATACGTTTTTAAAATTGCTTCTATAGGGAGGCAATTAAAAAAAACGAATGATAACAAAATCAGGGGATACAGTTTAGTGTTGCAGCTTCATATCTATCATCGCTATGCTATCCAAAATTTAATTGCATCACTAGAAAGCTAAGGAATCAAAGAATTTATTGGGCTTTGTAAGGACTGTGGTACATTGCGTGCGACGGAGGGGGAAGCGCCGCCATTTTGAGATCATTTTGCTGCGTATCTAGATTTCTATTTACTATAACTTTTGACTCAAAGAAGTTACGATGTTCGTTTAAGTTTTAATCGTTAGCTCTTGATAAAATATTAGTGTAATATTGTGACTGTGGCTATAATTAGGTGTTAATTAAAAAATAATATATATATAATGTCGGGCTTAACGCGTCAAAAAGCCAAGTTGAAATACAAAGATCGCATACGGTTGGAAAGGGCTTCTCAAATGAAATCGAATGGTACCATTAAAACACCATATGACCGAGTCAAGCAGTGCCGGCAACGTAAAAATGGGGCGTAATATCATCTATTACAAGATGTATTCACGTACAACACACGGCCGTGTCCATGACACAGCCACGCCCTTATTTTTTAACAATCGAATTTGTAGGTTAGTGTTTTTAGATACACGCTTGCCGTTGAAAAAATCCATAAATCAAATTTTAAAAAATTAAAGTTTTCATACTGGGATTCGAACCCGTGAGTACTACAACCAAAGTAAACGACACTTTCTCTTTTGCTAAATTATTTTTATTTGATATTTCTTCATAATAATTATAATACAATATCTAAGTAATGTACAAAAGTACATTTCTTCTTAGTTGGTTCAATTAACGTTGATTATCCATACGGTAGAACATACATATGTGTAGTAGATTTATTGTTTTACCTTTTTAGTTATCTAAAAAATGTTATCCTTTAGGTTTGTGTTTAGGATAGTGTTAGGACGGTGCAATTTTATTTAAAGAGTACAATAATGACATTTATCTATTTCGAGTAAAGTATCATTAATAATATTATCTGAATATAGAAAATGTTTACCCGAACGTCGTCAATCTTTGTCCGATGTTTGAATTAATTGGGACAAGTGTTTCGAATTAAAAACACCCAAGTCGTGAGCAGAACAAGTGTCTAAATTAAGGAGCGACCGTCCTCCAAAAGTTCAAACTAAAAAAAGTTACAGGTTCAAACAGAGCTCTTCCGCCTCGCAGAGCCAAACTTTAATCATTAGCAGAGTAATTCAGTCTTTTACTTTGGGAACTCAACTTAAGTTTTATTGCAGAGAGAGAGTTGTGAAGGAAATAAACGGATTAAGACAAACAGATGTGATTTAGGGGGGGTTGGAATTTGGCCAGCACTGAGACACTGTTCTATAGATAAGTGAAGACTTTTACTATAATAACAGTCTTTAAGTTTTGTCTTTTTATATTTATATTATATACACAAAAAGAAATATGTGATTTCGTATCTTACCTTGTTCAGCCATGCAGTTTTTTTTATCAAATGTTTAAAATAAATTCTAAATTAGAACAGCAGTGACGTAACTCCTAAAATATTGATTTATTTGGTCAAATTCTATTTCAATAAGGTCAAAATAAAAAAGTATTTAGTTTCACAATAATTATTATACATTAGTTAGTTGATAACTATTTCGGCGTTGCGCCACCGTCAGAACTATGTAGAACTAAATAAAGTATACTGGCTTAGAAAAGATAGACAATACATCATCTCATCTACTCTGATATCTTTAATTATATTTAAAAAATAATAATGTATTTAATAATATTGTTTTGTTTAGTGGTAGAAAACAGAAGATAAAAGGTATTATTAAATATTCGTAAATACAAATTATGTATTCTAACACTTACATACTCTATATCGCATGATTAATAATATACTGGCATATCTAATTTTTTTACGGTTAAGAGATATTGAAGTTTTACTGAAATTTACACCTTTGTGGATAAGGTTTGTTAAAAATAAAGTTAAGATTTAATACATTTTTAAATAATTTATAGCAATCCTTGTTCTTAAATTTCAGTGAAACTGCAATATTTCATAATTGCGTCGGTAATCTAGGGACGCCAGTATGTTATTAATCATCCCGATAAACGCAAGTCTTTTAATCTGTTAATGGAAGATTAGAAAAAAAAGTGCCGATAAATTTACATTCTTTATCATGTTTTAGCGTTACATTTTTTCTTAAAATTATGTCCCTTAAGGCCTTAAGGCATAAAGATGTTGATGAGAAAAAAATGACCCCAATTTTAAAATTTGGATAAATTTTCATTTATTTTGTGGAGTCGTGTAAAAAAAGACGAATTCGACTTCAGCTTGAAAATAAAGAACGACTGCAAAGAATTTTTTTAATAATTTAATTTTAACATATGTATTCTAACAGATCATCTTTGATCAGTCAACCATGCAATGTCAACACTATGGACTATTGTGGTTTGAATACACATCATTAAATATATTTTTTAATGGGTCTAAGTTGCTCGTTTTTTACGACTCCGAATCCAACTTCAACTCTGACTACACAGCCTTGATTTTTACACAATTATTAATTGATCTATTTGGAAATTTAAGCAATTTTAGTTGGTCTCAACAATATTTGACAGTATTTTTATTTTTTAATGGGATTTTCTGCTTTTTTTGCATCGTGATTATTTATTACGTGGTGGTGGTTAATTAGTGCTGTATAAGTATGCGCATAATATTTAAATTAGCTTATTAAATATATAAAAATAAAAAAGCGTTGTGTTGATAAGTATCAAAAACAAACTTTTCCTCTAAAATGGCAACAACATTCAACGTGATAATGTAATAATCCTCTGAAAAAGGGCATACGTACTCGATAAAAAGACGTACATTTTTTGTCGAAAAAATACGAGAAACACAATTCCGATGTGTTTTTAGTAGTGTCAGTAAAGCGGGAAAAATCCCAAACACAGTCAAGATGGCGTTGCCCGCAATCCGGTATTTGCATTATGAACATAATGTAAGCTTATTTCGCAGTGCTAGTCAAAGCATGACACGCGAATCTAAGGGATTTACACGAAAACTCGTCAAGAGAATCTGATTTTGTCGTAAAAGAATGTATTAAAACAAAAGACATCCAAATCTGATTTAACCTTTGAAATAATCTTTGCTAGACATCCCATGAAACTGTACGTTTTCGTTTTAGAAGGTTAAAATATGTTACAGTAAGTTGGTTAAACTAATCACATAACATTGAATTGATTCAACCATTCATGAGTTCAAAAAATCATTTCAATATATTTATTTTATTATTATTTTCATCGTTTTTGTAAACCATTTAGTTGACAAATAGAATAATATGGTTATTCAAATGTAGGTTTTCATAAGTGATACATGCCTAAAAGGAACATAATGATTATACTACTGAAAAAACGATTATTCTTAAACAAGTTATTAAATTAATATTAGACAAAGTCAATTGAACACCAGTTTATAAGTATCCGTGCACTTTAAGGAAGTGTATATTTTATAATTTGGCTTTGGCCCGAAATCATCTAAACACGATTTCTGTGCCTCCTGTAAAAATTTGTATGTGTGGGTTACGTTTTTTTTTCCTTTCCACAGTCGATATTTCTTTTCTTGGAAGTAGAAATATTTGTATGGAAAACTTGAGAATCACCTTTTACGTTGTAGTATAATATAAATACCTACTAGGTGAGGTGTATATTGGTGCTTTGCCGTCTCGCATAAAAAAGCGGCACTCTTTCCTTTCCAATTCCCGCGGGGATTTCCATTCACCGCCGCATAAGTTTATTTTCAATTTATTTCTTTGCGTGTGTGGGTTCACTTGGTGTTCGCATAATACTGTGCTCTTAAATATTTTTAGAAGGTCAATTATCCGACACTAGAGGGTGACACGCGATACACTCGTCAACGGATCACAAAGATTATAATACTTTAAATTCATTTGATGCCATTCAGGCATTGCGCACGATGATTTGATATTATTGTTCAATTTATGAGGCAATTTTTTTTGGAACAGATTTAGGCAACAATTGGTTTTTATTTGATATCACATTCTTTTTAAAACACTTTTACTATTTTTCAGTGAACCAAAACATTTACACAAAACTGGTAAATAAACAAACTTATAAATGAAATTTACGAATATCATGTTGTAGAAGTTGCGCATTGTATTGGGCTAGTTGTAAAAAAATATTCATTTTTACCATAATAAAAATTTATAATAATGAGACGTCCAATATTAAACTAAGGCTGCTTATTCGACGTCGGAGATGGAATCATGGAGTCGGACTGTTTTAACCGGAGTCGTATTCGAAAAAAAATTATAATTTCGAGTCCTTTTAAAAAAAATATGTATTCAAATTTTTAGGGTCAAAATTGACGACATTGCATGCTACTAAGCCTTAAAAAAATCCGCCGCTTGCGTGGTCAAGTGGTCAACGTCGTTAGTTACGGGGGTTCCGGGTTCGAATCCCGATACGAACAGTTTTATAAATTATTTTTTCAATCGATTTATGAATTTCAGTTTGAAGGCATGGATGTATGTGTTGTTTTAAATTCCCCCCTCACACCCATTCTATTCTATGAAAAAAGCGTATTGAGAGCGATTAGCTAACCACTAGTCCTGTGTTAGCCCTATTCTTCTATTTCTACTCTCTTTGGAAAAAGAGAGGTTGAGCAACTGAGTAACAATCAGTTCACGTAGAAACACTTCTGTTGAGATAAACTTCATTAGGAGTCCATATGCTCTATATTGGGAGCGGACATGGTAAAAAAAAGCCTAAGAAAATAATTTAAATTGTGTTTTAAGCTGCGGTCAGAATCGGATTCGTCGTATTTCTTAACCACAGCTATATATCATACATACTAAGTCAAGTTTTTGGGGATGTATAATTTTTTATGAATTTCAATATCCACAGTTCAATTATAGACTTTATTTTTTGGTTTCAAAATCTTTCTACATGTGTATGAAAATCAACTTTAAATAATGACTTTATTTTCAAAAGTATCTTATTCCAAAAAAAAATACTATGGTAAAGAGATTGTAAGAAGATCGATTCTTTAAATAATGAACGACTCAATTTCTTCCATCTTTATTACAGTAACGATTTTTTTTATTACACAAAATCAAAGAATTTATTTTACTATCCTAACCGAATGCACATAGTATCAATAAATTGGCTGCGTTTTATTACTTCAATAACCACTATTCAACTTTTTTTTTCCTTTTGTAAAATATCGCGATGCCCACTTTATATGATATATAGGGCCCATCAAATCCTCTCTTAGCTGCAGGCATTTGAGACAGCGCCCTTAACCCTATGGATTTTTTTAACACTCGTAGCGCAGTTTTGTTTTTCCCAAGGGAGTGAGCAAGAGCGGATCTAACATCTATGGTGAACTTTTTTTGTCGGATCAGCAACGATTGCTATATGACTGATTTTATTTGTAAGCTATCAAATACAGTGTGTTTTCATATTAAAAATATCTGATTTTTTAAACTGTGATTTGTTTATTTATATATAGTTCACTTTTAATGTGTTCACTGTCTATTTGGTAAAAATACATTATATTCAGTAAATGAAACACTCTTTTGTACATTGTTATTCCACATTTATTTAATAATGCTTATCATGAGTGAAACCGGTCTGATCATATTAAATAAATGTGGAATTAGTACAAAAGACTGTTTTTTTTTTTAAATATGTTTGTATTGTTGGCAGATATTTTGTTTAAATTTCCCTATATATACAGGCTTACAAGAGATACAATATACATCTTCTCAACTATTCTGACATCCCAATTAGTATTAAAAAGTACAGTCGTGAAATCACTGGCGGCCGGTCAATGTGGCATTGGATCAATGCACCCTTTGTATGAGCAGTGGCGGTTATACCATTCACTCATTTTAAATTCTTATTCTAAATTTTATGTTTGAATATTATTTCATGAAATATAACCGCCCCTGCATATACAAGGGGTGCATTGATCCAATGTTAGATTGGCCGCCACTGCGTGAAATAATAAATTTATTTTATGTTTTTCCAGGAACTGTGACAAATATGGGTAGATTATAATAATTTATCTTCAAATCAAACTGGTTTGAATTTAAATGATCATTATTGTAATTGTTTCAGGAACGGTGATGGATTGATATTTGTTTGGTCACCAAGAATCTCTTATTAGATTAAAGTATTTAAGAAAAACATAAAATCGTTCCATGAGTATACTGTAAGACTGAACATGGTGACAAAAAAGAGTAGGGTGGAAAAAAACACTAACCACTAAGGTGATACTGCGTAAGAAAGCCTTCTCGAGTTAGCGTTTCTTTATTGGCGTATGATTTCATGCATAAAATGCATGAAAAACAATGATAATGATAAAAACCATGTATTAATTACATCATAATATCTTATTTATATCAAAAATCAAATTTCGTACCGATAGATCGGCTCTTTAAAGTTTAAGTGCATTGTAGAGACTTGTTTCTTTGTTTTATATTACCAACAATCAGTATCCGTGATGTTCAGCTACCCATTCATAATAATTGTAGCATCTAACGATTAATAAGATTGGCTCACAACGTAAAACATACAAGTAAATACTTTCAAATAAAACTTACTTTTTATTAAAAATTCCAGCACGTTTGTTACTTTCAAATTATAAAACAAAAGTGACAAAATTGCTTTCCCAAAAATTAACTTTTAACCAATTATTATATAATTTTGACAGCCAAACTGTTTGTCGTATGTCACAACTATTTTTGTTAGGTCTTTATCGAGAGAGTAACCAAATTACTCAAAGCTATCGAGCTTTCATGTGCCAAGGAAAACTTCTTGACCTTTTTAAATCTTTCTATTTTGTTTTTTTTCCACTCAGACAAATATCAATTTCACTGTCAAAAACGTTTTCTCGGAAAGCTTTTCATTAATAAAGGTTAGATTTGCTGTAAAAACTCTATTATCACTAATGACATTAATTCTATATGATAGGTTATACTTAAGAATAATAGCAAGGTTGTTGTAACGGACTATTTTTTTGAAAGTGTTTTAAAAATGCGTTTTTTTACAATATTTTTAAAAATTTACAAAGCAGTTTCCATTGCATGTTTACGAAAGCACATATAATTGTGTTGGAAGACTCTGTATACTCAAAATGTGACTGTTTTGAGTAATTCAGATCGTCCAAAATTAGTGTATGGGCGCGGGAATACCACAGCGGATAATAAAGGTTGAAATCAAAAC
Organism: Himalopsyche tibetana; assembly: GCA_030503985.1. Taxonomy (NCBI): domain Eukaryota; kingdom Metazoa; phylum Arthropoda; class Insecta; order Trichoptera; family Rhyacophilidae; genus Himalopsyche; species Himalopsyche tibetana. The sequence goes on along the minus strand of JAPJYX010000014.1, from coordinate 35,256,260 downwards.
ACCTCAAAATCATTTATTCATACCTAATAGGTATGATGATTTAGTATTCGATTTAGAAATCGCTATATTTATATTAAAATATGTAATGACGAGATTCGTGAGATGAAAATGTTATTAAAATACAGTTTTTTTATTTTAAAAATATATTAAAAAACGCACTTTTAATACACTTTAGTTTGTAAAGTCTAGTCTCGTAGAAAGTATGAACTATCATATAAAATAAATGTCGTTAGTGAGAATAGATTTTTTAAACATTTGAAACCTTTTATAATGAAAAGCTTTCCGAAAAAACGTTTTTGACAGTGAATTTCAAATTCTTTCAGATAAGATTTCTTTTTGTCTGAGTTAAAAAAAAAATAAACAGACTGGTTTTGTAATAATTCCATTTCTTTAGGATAAGGACCTATTTCGATCTTCATTAGCATTTTCCATTTATTTAAATAAATATGAATACATGTTATTAATACTAATCATATAACATTATTAAGGGCGTAAAAAAACAACTAATAAAAGAAATATGAAATGAGTTAATAGAACATAACACGAAATATAAAAAAAGGGACATTAAAATGACTATTGTTTAAATGTCATAATTATAATCATTTCAATGTTATTTATTCATATTTTGTATGATTATCTATTAAATCTTTTTATATTTCTATTACCAATTTTTGTTACACCCTTGCTAGTATTACATGGCGTAGTATAAATAAACTGTTTTAATATATATGTATGTTAACCAGCTGATAATTCTCGTGATAAGCAAAACCAGTTCAGATTATAAATAAAAAATGTAAAATGAGTACAAAAGAGTGTTTTTTTTTATCTTATGCTTTTTCTCCGAGTATTGACAGTAAAAACTTTAAAAATTATGTAGTTAGTAGTAAACTTTTTCTGAATTATCGATGACGTAATACTAAATATTCCAATAAGTATCCAGTAGAATTATTATGAGATTCATAATTATTATTATATGCACGATTTAAAATAAATATATAAGGTTACGTTTTACTGGTTATGGAATTAAACAATTTAAAATAAAAACTCATTAAACAACATGTTAAATTTTCTGTATTTAGCTTTATCAATCCAATTGTATCTTTGCCACTTTTGTTGTCTTAAAATATTTCTATCAAAATATTCTTTCATGAATAAATTTGTATAATTTCATACTGTTGTATGTAAACGTCTTTTTTTAGTTCAACCAATAAAAAAATAAACAAAAAACTCCAGAATTATTCCATTTCATAGTATATGCTATCAAGATGGATATATCGAGACTTTGTAAGACAAACAAGAATGCTTTGTAATATAATCTGAGTAGCAGCTTCGCCAACTAAAAGATAACCAATCTTAAATATGTTTTTTCTCCCTCCACCTGATCCTCTTTCTTTTAGCCACTTAAACTGAAGGCTTACTCAGGGATATTAAGGATTCTGATAGCTTTTGCGAGAATATAGTTTATACAGTGATCTTAAACGTAAAATAATTCAAATGCTAATATGCTAAAATCAACGGGATTTAAGCATTTCTAATGTTGACAAAAATTGTAAGACATGATACTTAGTAAATATTTGATTATAAAACATCAAAAAAAATATATAATTGATAATTGCTCGTATTTCTCCGGTCAGAATTTATATTACATAGTCATAATATATCGTCAGTGTAAATTGTCATATTTTAAATGAAATTAAAAAAAAACCTAACCTAACCAAAATGGTTACAAAATGTTCTGACCGTATAATATTTTTATTCTGACCGTTCATATTTTTATTCTGACCAAAATTGATTTCAATTCTAAACATTTAATTTGTTTCCGTTGATAATAAGTTAGAGATCTATATTCCTAATTCCTATGAAACTACGTTTTTTACAGTACGGGTTGCTGTCTCTTCCTATATTTATTTATCTGAGATTTTTTTTGTTTTATTAGGTTGAAATAAGTATGACCACATTGGTTGACGTCGTTTAATATTAAGGCGTAAAAAAAAAAGGATTACCTTACCATTAGTCCAGACTAGGGATTCTGAAGTCTCGGGGTTCTCAAAGTCCCGGGACATCCCGGGACTCGAGACTTTTATTTCCCTTTCGATAAAATTATAATTTTATTAAAATTAAATATTTGCATGTATGTATGTGTCTATTACATACACTCGGCGACTTTTGAAAGTACGCACTAGTAAAAATCGCGTGTTTTTCTTATGTAATGGATATGTGCAATGCTTACGGCTTATTTTTACTAAGAAGGGATGATAACGGTAAATGTAATGAAAAATATCAATGAATTCGGCCGCCGTCAGGATTAAATTTATGACCGTAACTTCACAATACAGCTTTGAGACCTTTTTTGTCCTATTGAGAAATTGGTACCTTTGTGAAATAGTGAAAAAACATTTGTCCATAAAACAACATCAAGTATGAACATTTAATTTTAATATTTTGTAATTTGCTTTTGTTACAGTTATATTACAATTTACAAACACATGGTACTTGAAACTTCAACGAAATTATAAATTCCAAACATCTGTTTTTCTATCAGATATATCCCTTTTATATATGCATACTTTTGTTAAAACCCCGGGTAAGTGTCACGTCCCGACCATGTCGTGTCCGTTTTTCTTGGGGCTCCCTTCCTATATCTGCTTTAATTCAATAAATATTAGTCATTTTGAGGATTTCTTAACAAGAATTGTTTTTTTTTTCAAAATTAAAATATTCATGTTATTATCACATTATAAATCACAGTCACAGTTCCCGGGACTTTATACATCAAAAAACCCGAAAATTCCCGGGAATTTTGTCCCGGTACGTCTCGACACAGAATCCCTAGTCCAGACTTAATCCTATCCTTTCTATCCCAATTCTCTTCGAAAAGAAAAGAGATTAAGCAACAGCATAGCAAGCAGTTTTCGTAGAAAAATTCTGTTAAGATATCTTCATTAGGAGATCATATTATCCAAATAAGAAACGGACATAGAAAAAAAAGTAAGAAGTAATCCAAATGAGGAATTCTATCCTTTTCCATATACATTAAACGGCATAATATCCCTCTCGTCCCTAAATTTATAGTACGTCCAATAATTAATCTGGTCCAAGAATTATCAATTAATATTTACAATTTACATACTTAATAAAATTAGTTTTAAAGATTCTTAGCAAATAAGAAAAAAACGTGTGTTATAAATATTTCCGCAGTAATTGGTCAATTAAAATTTGACTATGAAAATGTTTTTTACAAAGTAACCGTAGAATCATTCGAAATAATAAATAATTAAGCTTCACTATATTCACATTTGACGCCGTCTGTCAAGTTTTGAAGTACGTTGCCAAACAAGGCATTAAGAAGTAACTTGCTTAGTTTTGTATTTAGATAAGGAAAAAAAATAAATGGTCAGGATTTAAATCAGTTTTTGGTCAGAATAAAAATATTAACGGTCAGAATATTTAATAACAATTTTGGTTAGTAGGTTAGGTTAGGTTAGATAAGGTTTTTTTTTTAAATATGAATATTTATTCTGACCGATATATTCTGACCATTTAATAAAAATTCTGATCAGTGTTATTTAAATTCTGACCCAAAAAATACGAGCCTGTAAATAAACTTTTAACATTAATATTAACTAAAATAAAAGGAAGTCACTTTGTGAACATATGACGTTATCAAAAATATGATTAGCTTTTTTCAATCTACATACATAAAAGAATATATTTCTCAAGCCTCTTTTTAGCAAACGCTTTTTATAGCTCATGCTTTTTTACCATTGATCTTTTTGGGCACTTTTTTTATTAAATCCGAAAGAAAACTATCGAAAGTTTCCCACTTAAACGTAGCCATACTTGAAATTTTCACAAAGGAAAACTGAAAACAAGCCAAAGACAAATTGAAATGTCCCATTAATCTGCACTCTTAAACTACAAAATTCCCAAAAGAGATGTCACCTGGCCGACCTCTAAACCCACTAATCGTCTAACTCTGTCAGACTTGGCCAAAAACAGCGATATTCTAATCCACCGAGATTCCATTGGGGCTGATAAGGTGAGATAAAGGAGAAGCAAACCTGTAACAGGGCGCTTAGGGGGTTTCACCCCGAACGCGAGCGGGCCTAATAAACTGCTGTGGTTTTAAGCGGGGAAGAACCATAATTATTAGGGGTCTAAAATTGTCATGCGTGTAGTTATTTTAACTCTGCCAACGTTATGTAATGATAAAACAATAATTTATGATTCTACAAATAAGAAATCTCCTCAACCGAATTATTCAACGAAAATATTGATATAAACGGCAGTAGATACGGTTTTGAGGCGATGAGACACAAAAATGGGGCTAATGTTTATTTCAGCCTAATGTTAAACTCACAATCGCAAGGGAAAATGTTATTTTAGCTTTTGTGTTGATTTACTTACTTATTTGTGCTATTCATAATTCTATGAAAAAAAATATTACTTTAGATGTGCACCTGTCATCTTTTTTAAATGAGTTCATTTTTCTTTTCATTATTTAATAGCACTCGCTTTAACCTAAACCGGTCTTGATGTATATAATAATATGGGAAGTGTACAAAAAATGTGTTTTTTTATAAACTGTAATATTTTAGGTGATAGATGTTTAATTTACCTCTTGTTCATTAGATTGTATGAAGGTTGGGTATTCAAAGGGATAAGTTTAATACAAAATGATTTTATGTTATTATTAGTTAATTGTTACTTTCTCCGAAAAGAAGATATTGTGTGACTGTATATTTAAGTCAAAAGTCAATTAAAATATTTTATCTTAGTAGTTTAGAATCACAACTTACATTTTACGAAAATCGAGTTATGAGAAAATAGCAAAAAATCACCGAAGCACTATTTTCTGTAATTTTAAAAAAATTATTACTATAAATATTTATTTTTTTTAACCATGTCCGCTCCCAATGTGGGGCATATGGACTCCTAATGGAGCTTATCGCAACAGAAGTATTTCTACGAGAACTGCTTGTTACTCAGTTGCTCAACCTCTCTTTTTCCAAAGAGAGTAGGGATAGAAGGATAGGGGCTAGGACAGGATTAGTGGTAAGCTAATCGCTCTCGATACGCCCCGTTCGTAGGATAGGGTGGGTGAGAGGGGAGAATTCAAGACATCACATACACCCATGCCTTTGAACAGAAATTCATAAATCGATTGAAAAATCAATTTATAAAAACTGTCCGTACCGGGATTTGAACCCGGGTCCTCCGTAGCCGAAGCCAACAACGTTGACCACTCGACCACACAGGCGGCACATAAATATTTATGCCAAGTAAAAAGGAAGACGTTTAAAATGAAAAATATACTTTCAAACAATGAAAAATACAGATCACCGATTAATTTTAACATCTCGTTTTATTAATTTTAAAATGTGAGCTTGACACCAATGACGATCAGTATGTTTTTATACTTGTATTTAGATTCATTGGCATACTTTTATTTAAGCGCTACATTTATTTAAAAAATATAAAGAGATGTTAAGAAATAAATGTTTTTCTGAAAAGTAAGTTTTCCGTGTAAAACCCCTTTTAAATATTGTCTTAATCCTTTGAAACAGTAAGCCTTATTCTCTTTCAACTCACCATTATATCAACCGCCACCACTATGAAAATATGACTTGTTATAATAGGTGTATCACAAAAGTTTTTATTTTCATATTTGAATAACGGTAGTGTATCAGAAACAATAACCAAAGACTTAATTTGCACAAAAAAAATGATTATTCGATAATGCTCGTATTGATTAAGATATATACTATTTTTCCTTGTATAACTAGGAAGATACCAAAATAAAACTATGTTATTATTATTCTCATATATACCAAATTTTCGTAGCCATACTGATTGGTTGGGTTGAACTAATTTCTGTATTTTTTTCCTTTCATTTTTAATATGTACTTACCCAATAAGTCCCTATATATTTCATATATAATACTATACTGTGTCAAAGGCTTTAGGTATAGTATATGAATGGTTGTCAATGGCCTCTACATTACTACTTCCCAACCCCAAAAGTATAAAGTTAGTTCAAACAACAGCGGTTCGTATTTACATAACACGCAGAAAATTACCCTTATTTTGCAACCCCCCAAACTCTTACGTCATTCTTACTTATAAACGTTGACATTTTTTATCCGTTTAAAAATTTTACGAAGTCAGAGATTGATAACCATTTGTAAATTATACGCTTTTTAAATAAGTCGATAATGTTGACACTTGTTATAATGTACTCATTTTTAGCACAAGTAAAATCACATATGTTATTAAAATATATCGTAAGATGACACTTCAAAAGGTGATTTAATTGTCATTTGTCATTTACTAAGGAGAACTCTATTTTAATAATGTGAAAAGTATTTTAGTTTCTACGAAAATTCATTTATTTAAAGTTGATTGCTTATTTTGGATTACGCCTTGATCATAACTATTAATTGTTCTATTCTAATAGAAAAAAGCTATCAATTATAAATTAAATAAAGTTTGTAGAAACTGAAATACTTTGTTATTTTGTGCACTTTATCTTTGAGTAGTATACGTTTGTTTCATATATTTTTTTAAATCTTCATACACACTGAGAAAAAATAAACTTATAATTTCTAAATATTGTTAAGAAGTTCATTAAACCGGAAGATCACTAAATTTTCTTAAGCAAAAATGAAAAAGATTTATAACATGCGAAATTTTAAAAAAGATACATCGAGGAAACTAGATTTTTCTATCGTTCACACACTCTTATGACTAATTGCTTTATTAAATCGATATGCATTCAAGACAATCACAAATTGCAAAAAAAATCGTGTCAGAACTATATTGAATTAAATTAAGATAGTACAAAAAATGTAGCGGGCCTTTAAGATATTTATTCATGACACGTCTTCTTATTGCAAGATATTTGCCATTGCATTATCCCAGTAACAGATCATGACCTGTTTCATTTATCGTGGAATAATTTATAATTTTCTTATTTCACTCCCTATTTTAGGAGATCCAAAATCACGTTCTCAAATTTGTTTTCGCATATATTTTTTAGCTTTAAATGTTGGTCAACTATATCAGTACCGTAACCTAACATCAAATAATCATTCAGTAATAGATACGAGAGTAAATGAGAAATACAAACTGAAAGAAAAAAAAACAGTGTGAAAAGTGAGCATTGCGTTAGATATAAATCTTTCTGTAAATCTATGCTAACTTGAAAAAGTTTTTATTTCAATGAAACGAAACAAAAAACAATGGCATATTTTAAAATATAATATAAGTGTGAAACAACAATAAAACACTGTTAAGGCGTATTTGAAAATGCTAACTTATTTACATGTCCGTAAAAGTTTCAAAAACAATGCAAATAAACAAAAGAATACGTTATAAAACAAATAATAAGACGTATAAATCTCTTTCTTTCAGTTATAATATATTATCTTGATATGATCAAATCGTTTTGCCATTTTTTTTGTACATTTTGTTTCGATATATTACATTCGAATGTATTTTTTCGAAGTAAAAATATAATAAATTTGTTTTTACTGTATGCATTATATAACATCATAAGAATTAATGTAGTCCCATATTTGTAGAAATCTTTAAAGAATAAAAAATAACTTGGCAATATTTTTTACGCATGATAAGTCAAACGGTTTGTTTTACATTTGATTAATTTTATTTGTCTTTGACTTCAGTTGTGGTGTTGAATCCTAAGATGGATATTTTCGTTGATTGATTTTTTAATCTATCAACATTCTTTATGTTTTAAATTCACTCACAAACATCCGATTCTAATAATGTATGAAGAATTATTATTGTATTACCCATCTTGTATTACTCAACTCTTACTCATTTCGAAAAAATCGTTGAGTAACTGAGTAAAAATCAGTTTTCGTATAAAAAAGATTTTTCGAGAACAACTTCACTAAGAGTTTATATTCTCTATATTTAACGCGGACATGGTACAAAATAGGATACACTGTGCATGACGGATGAGATTTTGTTTAAATGTTAAGCAGGTATGTAGCATAACAACAAAAGATGTTCACAGTAGAAGATAACTGGTTTTAAAATTTTTAGTAACAGTAAGGATGTAAGGAAATAAATATTGTTAATATTTAAAAAAAAAAAATACTAAGCTCACAATATTTACTCAAGATCAGTCAGTACTGTTTTCACTCATCACGAGCATGATCAACTGATGAAAAATATTGTAAAAAAAAATCCATTTGCTAATTTTGATAATAAATATAGATACCTTGCTTACCAAATTATTTTTTAATTAATGATTTTTCAATTTCATATTAAAAGTATTATTTTTTAAGAGGTTCTAAATGGTTTGGTTATGAATAATTTTGTGTCATTCATTTGTAATTTTGTATCCTAATTTATATATTTTTTACTAATTGTTCGTTACACATTGTAATTCGTATCGATTTATATTTTTGTCGGTTGATAATGCTTGCGGTAAGCAAAACTGTTTCAGATATTTTATGAATAATGTAGAGTTAATAGTACATATGAGTTTTTTTATATAATGCCTTTCCGCCAATAATTATCAGTAATTATCTTAAAAGTGGTTCACTGAATAAATTAACGAAAAAGCTTATTCACACCCGGTGAATGTTAGTTGGTTAATTGCTATGTATTTAACCCGTTCAAAAGATCGGACTGCTGAAAGTGAATACATAAATCCATTTGTTGGATCACATTGAAAATCAATTTGTAAAAGTATCCGTACGTGGATGTAGTCAGTAGTTTACTAAAAGAGCAGTCCAGTCTGTTGGGAGTTTTCCTGTAGCGATTGCCATGTATTCGATTTAGAGAAAATTTCTCGCAAACTTGATATATGGGAAAACCTATGTATAAAGGAAACATTGAGATGAGTCTAATGAGTTTTCTTTGACCAGAGTACCATGGTGAAAAAAATCATAAAGAAGTTTACGTTGAATAAAATTGGATTCGCAATTTTCGCTGAGTAAATAATTATCTACTGTGTCTGAGAAGTTATTCCTTTTGTAAAAACTAAGCTTTTGTGGTGAAAAATCTCCCGCGCACACATTTTGAATGTAAAATTATGCAATCTGCGAGACAAATTTATGTTTGTTGTTCGCGAAAGTTGGCAAAAGTTGAACGTGTTGGCGGGTGGGTAGGTAACGCCGAAAACAACGGGAAGAAATAGGAGCTGGTATGAACAGGCTATCATCAATCTGCGACTTTATGGCTCGCCTGCAGTTATGTCTCAACGAAATGGATTACGTCGCAACTTTGTTACAGTTATATCAGACGCCGGTCTGCGCGGAGTGTTATTGCTCGACGCCTTATACCTACTCCGTCAAAGAGTTATTCAATTATTTGCCGGCAACTCGTAATACAGTGCTACTAACGTTCCAACTGAATAAACTTCAAAACCTTTCCAAAAGTTATGTACTGCTGGGATCCATAACGACTCTGACGATATTTAGCTATATTCCCATACTTAACTTTTTGCATTTTTGAGATAACTTAGTTTACTGCAGTAACTGGAAGTCAAAATAACTACGTGCTTAAATTCCTTCTCGATTAAACACTGACAATGGTTTAAACCAAATAAGTATCAATGTCGCAAAAATACGAAAGAAATACCAATATGTCAGCAATACATATGAAGTCAATTTCGTTTAATCAATTATAAATGACGCGAAAATAAATATTATAAATTAATCACGTTCAATATTTTAACGAATTTTTATTTCAAACTCTGTTAATTTTGTAGAATAAATATCGACTGTGGAAAGGAAGAAGGACGTAACCCACATATATAAAATTTTACAGGAGGCGCTAAAAACGTGTTTTGATGATTTTGCGACATATGCAAATTATGAATTATACACAACAATGAAGTGCACGGAGGCTTCTAAACTGGTGTTTAATTAACATAATCTAATATTAATTAAAGAAGTTGTCTAGGAAAAACCTTTATTTCAGTCTATTTTTCTTGGTTTTAATTTTTTACAAGGTCATCTTTTTCAAACTTAAAAGCTTAATTTAGATACCAATTCGGCATTTGCAGCTTGTATCCTTTTGATAGAACTTGTATCAAGTATGATACATTGTGATTATCGAAAAAAACCTGTGTTACGTTCTTTTTCTTTTCCACAGTCGGTATGTATCCACGTGAACTGGTTTCACTATGGATTTCTAACCTCAGAAACTACCATGCTCTTTTTTCGGCAACGATGCAAAACGAAAATCAACTAACCAAAACTTCAGCGATGAAGAAGGCTCGAATAACTTTGACGCTCGAATAAATTTACAGTTTGTTAACTGTGTGTTATGTCCTTTTTCCTTTCCACAGTCAATATTATATTTATATTAATTCAAAACCCTTCTATTTTATCTCATCACGTTCTAAAAAAAGGTTTTAAGTAATGGCCGCAATTTATGATTGTATAGTTTGTTATACAATGTTTTTGTTGTAAAATAGTCGTGTATAAAATAAAATGGTTTTTAAATTATATTTTTTTGTTAGATATTGTATTAAGCAGCGTTGTATGTATCCACATTACAATTCGATGATGTATTGACTGCCATCTCTGCGACGCACATGATATTATTATTTTGCAACTCCATGCAACTGCGTAGCAAAAATTTGTTTGTAAACCTTATAAAAAAACATTGTATGTACAGCGTTACGTTTCTACTATAATATTACTTTTTGTTAAACATAAATATTATGAATATTTCACCATAATAGGAAGAAATAAATGACGCAGACTATAAGCTTAATAGGCATTGTATCCTTGTTACATATTATTAGACTTACCATATTGAATTTCCGCAGTCTTCAAGAAGATACAATACACCTTGCTGAGTCTTGAAAAGCTTTCTTTGAAGCTCTGGCCCACGGGAGCATTACCTATAATTAAAAATAAATGGGTTAACATCTACTTAGTCTCATATAACATACGATTATGTAGGAAACAACATAAGACTACAAGAAGCCCGCGAATTGCAGTCTTATACAAGCATTATTTTCTTATATTTAAAACTGACTAGACATTATTATGTGAACGTAATATAGCATATGTTATACTGTTATTTGACTCTTTTTATGTAACCTTACACCAAATTACTCTAAAGAATAAAATGGGATTTTTTTTCCGTAAACGAATATAACTTTAACTTCATCGGTAAGATAAAAGTTTATGAATCAGCCAAAAATCTGGTTGGTGCGTCTTTTAATCTTTAAACCAGCGATTTCCAACTTGGGAGGCGCGCTTCCCTGGGGAGGCATGGACTATTGCAGAGGGAGGCGCGAACAGTCCGAAATATTTATTTACCCTTTAAACGTGTCCTAATTACCTATATGAAATGAAGGATGAGATATTTTTTCTTCAAGGGGAGTCGCAGTAACACAAAGGTTGGGAACCACTGCTTTAGACCATTCTTTAAAACTTAACGTTAAATTATATTGCCGCCCGTGTGGTCGAGTGGTCAAAGTCATTGGCTTCGGTTACGGAGGTCACTGGCTCAAATCCCAGTACGGACAGTTTTATAAATTAATTTTTCAATCGATTTATGAATTTCTGTTCGAAGGCATGGATGTATGTGATGTCTCGAATTCCCCCCTCCCGCCCATCTTATCCTATGAACGGGGCGTATCGAGAGAGATTAGCTAACCATTAGTCATTTCATAGCCATATCCTTCTATTTTCTCTTTGGAAAAAGAGATGTTGAGCAACTGAGTAACAAGCAGTTCTCATAGAAACACTTCTGTTGAGATAAACTCCAATATGAGTCTATATGCTCCAAATTGGGAGTGGACATGGTAAAAAAAATCTATAATTATGATCCTTACAATTTGACAATTGTTGGAAAACATCATCTTTTATTTGTACATTCACCTTCAGTGGCATAGTTTGAAATTGTGGGGTTATAATGCAAATCGTCCAATACTCAAACTTTTCAGTAGAGTCAAATACCATAACGAATAACACAAACAAAATAACATTTGCATAAAAATATGGTTTCCGATTTGAAAACGACAGTCTTTTAGACATTTTATATTAAAACTAATAAGATCAGTCGATTCTTTAGGCTTAAAATACCTTACCTGCATACCTCACTCAATATCGCTCATTTTGGAAATAGTACGTTTTGCATTATATTTATAACCCCACAATTTGAAAAACGGTGCAATTAAACGACATAAATTCATTAAAAAAATCAAGGGCCAAAAAGGAAATCAATACAACAAGAAATGGAACGTTCCACTTCAATTAAAGTAATTAATACGTGCAAACAACCGTAATATCAAGAGCTTTTTGAATTTACAAGTTCTTTATAGATACTTTGATTATTTTTTGCACTTGTTTAGGAATTGAGGGGCGTGATTGAAAAGTTGACTTAATCACCACACCCGTTAATTATCCAAAGCTTTACGTAACACTTATGATTTGACTGTGAATTTTGTATTGAAATTATTTTGCACGTGTATGCGGACAGAAATTTCTGAAATGTAAAGGCTGTGTTTTGTTATTTTTTAAACACATTTCAAATGAAACTGAACTGTTCTTTATCAATCTTTGCATATTTTATATATAATATTTCACACCGACCTATTATATTTGCAAATGCAATCGTCCATCGGTTTCGATTATTTATCTGTGTAGATTTCATTTTTATGACCATTTATTCTTGTATTATGTAGTTAAAATAAACGTTGCCATCATGTTGTTTTCAAGCCATTTATGTCAAGACAGATAATCAATATAGCATCACATATGTTCATAAAAACATTTCTTTAATTCGATACATTACTACAAAAATAACATTAAATTTTAAATGCATCCAATATAAATACGTACATTTCTTTATTCAATTTCAGTTGACTGTTATCCGCCATGCCATATAAAACGTTTCAATAAGTAACAGCATACATTGCTATGACTAATTGAATTAATCCTGATGTCACATGATAACTGTCAGGTCCTGTGGCGCAGTGGTTAGCGTGTTTGGCTTCCGTGTTGAATCTCAAGGGTTCGAATCCCAGTACGAACAGCATTTTTTCGATCAATATATCAATTTCTGTTCGAAGGCATGGGTGTTTGTCATGTCTAAAAAATCCTTCCCACCTTTCCGATCATTTAATAACTGGGCGTAGCGAGAGCGAGTGGTTAACTACTACAGTGGAACCCCCAATTACACTACCCCAAATATCACTGTCCCGACTTTAGTGTAAATGGGGTTTTACTGTATTCCTATCCTAGCTTTATCTTTCTATACCTACTACTCTCTTTGGAAAAAGAGGTTGAGCAACTGAGTAACAAACAGGTCTCGTAGATAAAGTTCTATTAGGTTGTCATACGCTCTCTCCGGCTCTCTCCGGATCACTGGACCTCACAATTTATCACCGGACACGGTGCATTTAATGCCAAGTTACATAAATTTAAAATCAAACTTAGCCCACACTGCCCTTGTGGTGACAGTAATCAAGATTCAGAACATATTCTCTGGAATTGCCCGATTATGTCAGTAGAAAGAAGCATATTGTTTTTGTCATGTAAAAATAATCGTGATGGTCCTATCGGGCATCCAGATCTAGTTTCGTCTTCAGAAAAATTCTGTCACTTCAAGAAATTTGCTACTTCTTTTGGAGAAAAAGTTTACCTTCCCTGTCCCTCACCATTCAATCCTTAATCACATCTGCCCCAAAATTAAAAGTTGTTTATTAGTCCCATTAACTATCATTCTTGCTTATTATTATTTAATTGTTTTTACCTGTAATCATACCAATTGTTTGCATTTGATTAACCTGTATTAATATCGATATAGTTGTAATTATTATTTATTGTTGCAAATTGTACCTAATGTATCTTAACTCTGTAATGTATTTTAACTGCATCATTGAGGAGATATCATCTTCGGTGTGATGCAGAAAAGAATAGAAAAAGTTTATCGAATAAAAAATAATAAAAAAAAAAGGTTGTCATACGCTCCACATTGGGAGCGGGTACATGGATGTAAATATATATTATACAATGATAAATCAATTTAAAATAAATATATTTCCAAATTTTGTTAATTCTTTCTGACTTTACTCTCATTGCCATTGTCTTTTTTTGTAGCCGAAATTGTCCAAACAACATTACGACCCAATAAACGAGAATTAAAAGCATTGGGATGAGATTAAGAGGCGGCGTACGATATTAATTTTTAGTACACAGACGTTGTCAATTTGTGTAACAATCAATTAAGTTCGTGTTTATTTACAACTAATACTGTTTATCGGCCATATTTGTGTATACACAGTTCACCTTCATATTAACGAAGATAACTATTATTATAACTTACACTCACACTTAAAAAGTTACTTAAAAGAATCAATACACAAGGTGTATATAACAAATGTCAAACCAATTAAATTCATAGCCAATTTTTTCTCAAATAAAACTATCTTTCGTTAATTTCTTTGTCTGGTTCGTGACGCAGCGGATTCTACAGGATTGAGTACCAATACAAAAAGCTTTTTTTAAATCAATTTATCGATATCTTTTTTTAATTTAAGATTTCGACTGAAGGTGCTTGGTGGAATTTCAATATTAAATTTGAATCGTTCAAACTATGTACATTCTCACAGATTTTGTCACTAACGACCAACGACCATTTTGTCACTAACTACTTACTACTCAAATCTGTTGGCATTCCCATGAGCTCATCCTTTTCGCCAGCAATGGCTTTGGACTCAGTGATGCATTTATATCTTATATAAGCACGAAACTTTCATTTGCTAAGCGTCAGTTCAGGTTCATCCGTGCACTTGAATGCCTGAAGATGCCGAAAGGCGAAACCCGGGTCGTTAGTGACAAAATCTGTGAGAATGTACATAGTTTGAACGATTCAAATTTAATTATCGATATCTGTTTGAATGCATTGGTGTTTGTGATTCCATCCCACCTATTCAAACATAAAATAACGGAGCGTACTAAAGGCGATTAGTTAACAACTTTTTCTGTCTTAGTCATGTCATTCTATTTCTACTCTTTTAGAAAAGGAGAGATTAAGCAACGGAGTTGTTAACAGTTTTTGTAGAAAAAACATCAGTTGAAATACCTCGATTACTAGGCCATAGTATGCTTTACATTGGAAGAGGACATGGATTCAAAAAAATACTAAACTTATTTATAAATTTTCATTTTATATAAATACCAATGCCTTTTAGATATTGAAAAGTATTTAAGTTTTACTTATACTTTGATATTTTTTCTACTAGTAAGAATTACTACAGAACTAGTGCTCATCGAGGCGTAAAGCGAAATAGTTATCAAACACACATGAAGTAATTTTATTTTGTAGTAATAAATTAACTGTTGCAATAGAGTTCTACCAAGTAAACTACAACTCAAAAAACAGCTATATATCGACTGTGGAAATGAAAAATGACGTAACCCAAACATGACAAATTTTACAGGAGGCATAAAAAACGTATTTTGATGATTTTGGGCCAACGGCAAATTATGAAATATAAACAAACTTAAAATGCACGGAGACCTTTAAACTTGTTCTTAATTGACTTTATCAAATATAAATTGAATACATTTTTCAAAAACCACGTCTATTTTTATGATTGCGATTTTCGCATGCCCTTATTTTTTCAAACTTAAATGTTAAATTTAGATACTAATTCGTCATTTTCAGCCAACATCCTTTTGATAGAACGTGTTTAAGATGTATACGTTGTTTATTGATTTGGCATTTACTTGGTAGAACTCCATTATAATAGGGTAAAAATATCAACGTATTTTAGTTCTACAGATTTTTTTTATATTAATGCGTCGATGGCTATTTCGGCTTTCGCCATCGTCAGAACTATGCTGAAACTAGCATTTTGCTCAGCTATATATACTGGCTCCAAAGAGATACACAACGCATCATGTTATTCACTCTAACATTCTAATTCAAATTACAATTACAATATTACACTTATTAAATGTGATTTTACTTTTTCAAAGAACGATAAGAAATCTGAGGTTTTTTAAAAACATTAATTAGGATAAATTTATGATAAATTTCGGATAAAAAGGATAAAAGCATAGTTCTGACGATGGCGAAAGCCAAAATAGCTATCAACGCTTAAATATAAAAAAATCTGTACTGTAGAACTAAAATACGTTGATATTTTTACCCTATTGTATATATACATTGTGACATTTAGCCGCCTGTGTGGTCGAGTGGTCAGCGTTGTTGGCTTCGGCTACGGAGGGCCCGGGTTCGAATTCCGGTACGGACAGTTTTATAAAATTGATTTTTCAATCGATTTATGAATTTCTGCTCGAAGGCATGGATGTATGTGATGTCTTGAATTCCTCCTTCCCACCCATCCTATCCTATGAACGGGGCGTATCGAGAGCGATTAGCTTACCACTAGTCCTGCCCTTGCCCTATCTTTCTATTGCTACTCTCTTTGGAAAAAGAGAGGTTGAGCAACTGAGTAACAAGCAGTTCTCGTAGAAACACATCTGTTGAGATCAACTCTATTTGGAGTCCATACGCTCCACATTGGGAGCGGACATGGCTTAAAAATACATTGTGATTATTGAAAAAAAGGCGTTTTGAAAAAATGTGTGTTACGTCCTTTTTCCTTTCCACAGTCGATATATATGTTGAATTGAACTTGACTTTTCCTTCCGGGTGTTATTTCTCAAGAAACTCATTTTTCTCTGGCTTTATATTAAATACCAGCTCGACCCGACCACAATACTAATTGTTTTTGTGTCCGAGCATTAGAAGCATCTGTTCCAATCTAAAATACAAGGAGAGATATTTATATCCTCGGATGGTGAACGACTAACGTAATAATACAAAAGATCATAAAATCGTTACTGTCCGTTACTGCCCTTTTAGCGGATCGTTATTGTAACGGCGGCTACTGCGCCCACACGTAACGTATTCGTTAACAATCCGCAATAAATCGCTACCATACTCTATACCCCTGCAGAGGTCGAGTATGAATTACATTCAGGGCTACCACTCACCAATTAACAAATCCAAATAATCTAAAATGTATGCCTGAGATATTAGTTTATTTATTGTTTAAAAACTAAAAGTACGGCACATGACATTACAGCTGACGCCAATACGCCATGCACTTGACAAATATAATGAAAAAAAACAGTACATAATACATCAAAATCAAGAAATAAAACTTATCTGCATAATAAAAAATATACCCATTAGTCATAATATAATACCATTTAAAATGTATTATTAACCCTTTCCTAACTGTGCAAAAAAATCACGCAATCTTGAGCTGTGTATCCGTTACACATCAGGCAAACGGTAGTGAATCATGACAATTATAAAACACTGCTACAGCAGTACTACATATAATTGTCATGATTCACTCCCGTTTGACCGATGTGTAACGGATACACAGCTCAGGAGCTTGTGCTTTTTTGCATAGTAAGGGAAAGGTTAAGCAACTGTTTATCAAAAACATTAAGGAAGGCATCATATTAGTTATTCTAAGCAAAATTCGTGCGTCAAAAATATTTAGTGATGCTAAAAAAAAAATTGTGATCATTTGCCGCTCCTTAGGATTTAGCGCCCATAAGCAACTGCCTACTTCCCTATGCTCACGGGACCTCCTTTTTGTCAACTAATGAAAATATTCACTGATCGAAAATAAATCATTTGTAATTAGTAACAAAGTGTTTTTCTTAAATTTAATTAATATAATGCCTTATCACAAATAATTCACAGTGAACATTTCAATAATTCAGTTATAGCAAATAATTCAATATGACTATGTTTTTGTGGTGACCCTGCACATATTTATGTAATCTGGTGGTGCGTGAAGCCCATGGAGATTTCGTTGAAATAAAATAACCGTGCAGCGAAAATTTTTGTAACATTCGTAACTTTGGGATGGTTAACTCCGTAGAAATGCGTAATTTATGACTGCAGGTTTTTCGGAACCCTTTTTAATAATAAATTGTTTAATGGAATGATCACGTTCACTCTCGGATAAGAATTAAAATTCTTGATTTATGTGACGCGGGCTGTTTAATCACTTTTCAAAATTATAAAAGGTTAACTTCCAATAAGCCTTTGGCATACAATAGATATTTGACGCGGCTACTTACCGTGGAAAAGGGCACAAACGAACCAGAACGATATTGCAAACTTTATTAAATTAAAATGTATTTAATGTAAATGATCAGGGTTGGTTTCGCTCATAACAATCATTATCAACTGATAAAAATATACAATACATTAACACAGGAGTATCCATATAGTAAACCTATATAAACCACGTATAAATTATCTCTATATTATTGTTTATTCTTATCAGTTGATAATTCTCGTGATGAACAAACCCAGTCTTGTTAATATTAAATAAATGTTGATTTAGTACAAAAGAGTGTTTTATTTTTATTATTATAATGCATTTCTACTAGAGATTCCAACTATTCGTCATTTTCAACTATCCGGATATCGAATAGTAAAACTGAAACTATCCGGATATCCGGATAGTTTCAGTAAGTTTGAAAATAACAAAACATTGCTACATATATAAATTTATGTACTAAAATAATACATTTAAAACGAGTTCATTTGTAATATAAGTCATTTATTCAGATTTTAACAATTCATATTTTAAAAATAAGAGAGCATTAAATGTATCATATTTTAAATTTGATCTTAATTTAGTTTTAATTTGTCCTGCTGTTGAAAATACTCGTTTCGTTGCTGTTGATGTTGGTTTTATTGTAAGAAGTGTTTTAAACAACACGTCCAACTTTTCCGTCCTTTTTTAAAATTTATCTAACTATTTCAAATCTTTTTTCAGATTATTTGTATTGTCGTCAGTTTCCGCGAGAGATAAAATAGAATTACGCATTTCATGTTGCAAGTTGCATTTATTATCTTTTCTCATAAAATGAGTCCATACTTCCGAACGTCTTGAAATGGCTAAAATTTTCTACAAATTTATCAAAATTTTAATATGTGGTCTTGATTGCTTGGTTTTCAGTGATGAATTGTAGAATTTTTACGCAAATGGCGATGTTTCACGATCAACTGATCATGACTAAATCTTTTCTCACTTCTGTAATGCCTTAGGCTTAGATAGAGACAATACACATTTCAATACTATTCCATCATATTAAAATATTGAAAATTTGCAGCTTCATTAGATTACTGCAACGGCATTTCTTCAATGAATGAAATATTGGCATTTAAGTTTTTTTTTGCCTCGAGTCCGTGCCGATTCGTCGAACTTTGAAGTATTAAGATAACAAGATAAGATATTCAATATAACCAAGTTTGGGGAAGGTAATAAAAAACACTACCCCTAAGTAATGGTTTATCCCAGGTAGTAAATCATTCAGTAATTCATATCATCTTTCGTCGATTTCGTAAAATATTTCATTAAAAATTATAACGAATACTATCCGGATATTTCCCCAAATATCCGGATATCCGAGTTGGAATCCCTAATTTCTACCAAAGTAAGCACATTAAACTAAAAAATGCTTACATTTTTGATTGTATATTTACCGTCCATTATTTTGTTTCGTTTCGGTTTCATACTTTTCTACTAGACGCAGAGAGGGAGTCTGATATAAAAACTGATTACACTAATTACATATTAATTACTCGTATAAGCTTCGGTTAATCCTAGTGTAAAAAAATCAACAATGATGAACAACTTGTTTTATACTCTAATAGTGTTTAATTTGTATTAATAACTATGTTAATTTCCAAAAACTAATCATTCAGAGTTTTTGAAAAGTGGATTTATAAAGTAATTAAGGTTAATTTGACATTAAGTACACTTAAAAGATTTTTAATGAGACGTATGATAGATTCTGTTTTACATTATGTGACTATGTCACTTTTAATTTAACAAAGAAATTGCAAGTGTAAAAATAACCTCGAGAAACATTTTAACAAGATGGGAGACACTACTCAAGATGAGAGCGCATTTAGTAAATAGTTACAAAACACTCCGATCGTAACGAAGTTGCAAGAGCGGCGCTACAGTCGCAAGACTATTTCCGTCGCCATCCGTTGCAGCGGATACGATTGCAATCCGCATGGTGCGTCTTCCGTTCGCTACCTTAAATATAACGACAATTCCCTGTGTGGATGCCCTCCGCCATACAAACACTCTGTGATAAAATTTGCAGACGATATTCTTTCCCCCCGTGTAACGGCGTTACTTCTTAGTAGCCCTTCAATTCGAGCCATAAAATTCATTGTAGCGCTCGCTCGTTGAAATACTTTGCATAATAAATTTTAAGAATGAAAGCACAAAGCTTTGTGACATTTTCTATAGTGTATTTTTATATTGTAACTAAATATTGTGGTTTATATTTTGTATGAAATATAAAAAAAAGTGCTTAACGGCACATTTCAACTCCTTTGATGTTTTTGTATTAGAATTATGCGTATATCCTTTCTTAGCAAAAATCCAATATTATACAACTGAGGAAAATATAAATCTATTTTGTCACAAAAGCATACATTGTTTTTTTTATAAAATTCTGTAGAGTTTTAGATGGGTGCAATATTACTTGCTTTTTTTTAAATATAACAGAAGATTTTAAAATGGTCATTAAAATAAATAATAATAACTGGCGTAAAACTGTTTATTTCGGAGACACGTATTCAAATATATCTAAGTTTTTACCCGACCACATACAACCATATTCTTCACATTGGGCACTCCCACTGACATAGATTTAAAAATATATGTATTTATGAAAATCATACGCTTATGTTTATGATTTATTTTTCAATACCGATTTCGATTAACTCGCTTGATATTGAAATTCCAATCGGACGTATTTTTTTTCGTAAACCATTTTTGTAATACTTGTGCTTGGTAATTTGTCTGGTATTACACACATTCCAAAATTCAGTCATTAAACGTACTTTTTTTCTAATATTTTGATATATAAGACTAAGCGACATATCTATTGAAAATAATTATTTTGATTCTCTACCTGGCTATTTTTCAATGAAGAAGAAAATTTGTCATGTTAGCATCGTTTTCAGTTAGAGTTCAGTGAACTCAAAAACGATCATATAATGATTATAATTACAGCCCTAAACAGTTAAGTAAAAGTAATTACACTTTCTGTCTGATATCCTATTCTGACGACTAATAAAATGTTTTCTTTGACATCGGTTAATAAGACAGGAAAACTTTATTATCATTTTCCTTTGAAAGTAACATTTTAACTATTTCCGTACCCACTCCGTCGTAGGCTCTTATTAGCTAAATGAGCTATCTACGCCACATCTTAGCGTGCTACAGCTACACTAAAAATGTGGTAGGAATGAATTAGTACATAAATATACATTTCGGTTGAACTTGAATTTATATAATTGTGAATTCTATATTTTGAACATATGAACGCAGACTTAGAAAGATATTTTTACAATGCCATAATTAAATTGTGCAAAGCATACATAATCTTACTTTCACAATGCTTGTTTAAGAACGAATGATTTTAATTTTACTATTCTGACATATTATAAAAATAAATACGGGAAGTAAGGAGAAGAGGATAGAAGAACAAACAAACAATAATGATATTACAAATGATATTTACGTTAAAAAATGATTAACTAATTAATTAGTTGCATCAACTAGGTTGGGTTAAACCATTGGAAATAACTTCCTTACTTGCCGTTTTTATTTTTATAATATGTCAGAATAGTAAACTTAAAATCATTCGTACTTAAACAAGCATTTTGAAAATAATATAGTCTGAGGATGCCTCTGAAAGAGGCAAAACACGTGTCACATTTTGTAGCACAATTTTTTTTTGAACCATGTCCGCTCCCAATGTATGGACTCTTAATGGAGTTTATCTCAACAGAAGTGTTTCTACGAGAACTACTTGTTACTCAGTTGCTCAACCTCTCTTTTTCCAAAGAGAGTAGGGATAGAAGGATCGGGCTAGGACATGACTAGTGGTTAGCTAATCGCTATCGATACGCCCCGTTCATAGGATAGGATGGTTGAGAGGGGGGGAATTCAAGACATCACATACATCCATACATTTGAAATTCATAATAAAAAACTGTCCGTATCGGGATTTGAACCAGGGCCCTCCGCAGCCGAAGCCAACAACGTTGACCACTTGACCACATAGGCGGCACAATACTTGGAAAAATCTAAGTTATTTTAATTTTATATTCAAATAAACTTCTACAAAGTTACCTCCGAATTCATCGCAAATATATGTATAAATGTTTTTTTTTTTATATATAATTCAATTTTTTTTGATAAAAATATTTTAATACCTTTACTAGAGTCGGGCTCTGGAGATTGCACTATAGGAAGCAAGATTACGAAAAATATATAGAATAAGATTTATTTTAAATAATTCCTAATTTATATAAGTCGAAAACCAATTTCTTCGCGTACTAAAACACCGAATCGCTTAACTTCTTCTACTAAATGTTTGTAGTGTGGGCGCATTAGGCTGTCACGTGTGACAGTGTCGCCGTGTCACAGTGTCACGCTGTCACTGCCTCTCACTGTCGCAGCGAGTTGACGAACCACGAAAGTGTGTTGGGACACCCAGTGAATACTAAGAGAACCTTCAAGCTGGGAGACTAACATGCTGCATACTGAATATCAAAAAGATTTTGTTGTTGAAATTGGTGGAAAATCACTGATTGATATCGCAGAAACCTTTCGACGTCAGTTTGACATGTTAAGCAATAACCACGGAAAAATAAAAATGAGAGCAGAATTTAGTAATATGTATATCTTTTTTAAAATATCTACTGTCGAGTGTCAAAATACAAATTTAACATATTATTACTACATTATCTCATATACAAAAATTAATGTTTGTTTGCTCGTACTTTGAGCGTTGCCACACCGCTCATCCGATTGCAATCAAACTTCCGGGAAGGATACAAGCATAAAAAAATTAGCTTACAGTAGGTCTTATATATAAAAATCAATGTTTGTATGCCTGCCATACAGTTCATTTTGACAACGTATGCTTGCACTTACGCGAAGGTCACAAAATTATCTTAGTAGGTGGCGCGTGTGTCGTACCATAGACAATCGGAAGCAAACGTCAAAGAAAACATGCTCTTCAATAAACACTTTTGTTCTTTGAGTGGCATTGCAACGCTTGCCGGGAACCGGCTCGTGAAGTATAAAAAATATTTAAAAACAAAAACGTATAATTGCGAAACATTATGTTTGGCCCAACGTGACAAATTAAAAATGTTAAATAATGTGCAGATATGAAACTGTGAGTCATAAGCTTTAATTTTTTTTAATTAAATAGTGCTGTACATGTCAATCGCATTTATTTAAACAATTTTGTGTTTAAATATTTCAAAATTAAACCAATTTTAATCAAAAAGAAATTGTAAATTTTGTTATCAATTTTTAATTTTATTTTATATTGCCAAATTTGTCAGTTGCGACAATTGTATTTTTATTTAAGCATTAAATATGATAGCGTATCGATTGAAGTGTACTAATACAATATGTTGCCGAACATCTGTGGCCGTTTATAACCCGTAAGATCATAGTTTACGGTTCCGGACAAAGAGGCAGCTGTCAAACATGCAACGACATTTGGTCATCTTGTTTTAGCTCACTTCAGGTGTAAGCATTAAATCATCAGCCATACTCATTTAGTAATATTGCTGTGCCATACTTAGATACACATTGGCATGAAATATGGCCGTGATAGTATTGCTGTACCGTACTCAGCAATATTGTCGACAATCATGCTAGCCATGTGCTTTTTTTAATGCTCGTTTATATGTGGTTTAAAATATGATCAAAAACAATATTCTCAATTAACAATCCTTCATTAAATGTAAAATAAAATGCAAAATACGATTGACACGCGGCTTTATGCTGTAACTATCATATCAAATAAAAATAGTTAAGCATTAAGTAAATAGGTCATGAGTCATAGGACTTCATATCGTTTCAGCGGAAGGATGAGCGTAAGTGCTTTTGCGATATCCAATACTCAAAATTGTTTTAGTATAAGTATGTTTACATAGACGGAAGTAAAACATCACGAACCTCTTTGGGTATTAGGGTAGCAGAAAAGAAGAGAAGGTGTTAAAAGAACTCAATGTAGGCTTACGTCATATTTACTGGAACCGCGTCTTTTCTCATCGGTTGAGTGTTTTTGCGTGTCCTTATGAATCTCTGGTAGATTGCTAAATAGATATCTGTGTCAGCTTTTTATGTTTTTATTTTATGTTAATTATATTGAAAAACGCACGATTTATTTTACTAAAAAAACATAGTTATAAAAACATTGCTTCTTTGATATGCTACAATTATTTTTAGCTGCAAAACATCAGCTAGCATTTAAAAAACATTTCAAAGTGTACTCATCAAAGATACAATTGTGTGGAAACTAAAATACAGTAAAAGGATGAGTTTTATACTAGCCATCTATTTTTTTGGCTTTTCATTGATGTTTTATCTATGTAATTCAATAATTCTATTTCAAAATCATTGAGTTAATATGAAGTATTTTTTGCGACCAACATTTTTTTATTATTTAAATAGCTAAGTATTTTTTGTTTTTTCTTTACAGAATAAATGCAGCTTGCAACTAATTCAAAATAAAAATTATACGCTCAGTAAAAAAAAACATTTTTTATTTAAATAAATGAGTGAATTTCTCTTTTTCTTTGCGACTATTCTATACACTCTTTGATAAGAAATTAACAAAGCTTTTCAAAGAAAATGGTTCAATGAGTTGAATTTTAATTATAAAATCTTTAATAAAATGGCAATCCATCAGGACTTTTGAAATGTTTAAAATTCTTATCATTAGTTGGTAAAAGCATATTTTATGCAAAGAGCTGCTTGGGCGAAAGTTTATACACGCTTCGAAAATAAAGCTACAGCAATAGCTAAGCAAGTTAAAGATCGAGCTTTGAGCGAGAACAATTGAGGTTAAAAGGTATTGACAACTTTGCGTATACGAAAAGCTTGTTCACAATTTAAATGCTAAGCTTTGATGAGCAATACGCATTGAAACTTTTGTTAAATAATTTAAATTTACAACTACAAGCTATGCACATTTTAATATAATAAATTCCGAAGACTTATTGCATAATATTTATTTAATAATTATAAGAATTTACAAAACACTGATAAATTAAAATGTATAATTATTTCGATCGACGCCTCATTTGCTTCTCAGAGTATTCATTATGTTTTGTTACAGCCGTTGTCTATAGCTTGAAAAATTATAACATTTTTGTTACCCCCCAAAAATTTGAAACATTTATATAATCTTATAAAAATATTTATAAACAGATCTTATATTATTTTTAAATTAAGGCGTAGCTAGAACAATTACTAGAGCATTTTTTTCAAGACATCTTCTATGGATATAAACATTATTAGGGTTACATTGCTTTTGGAAAAAGGATGTCCCTTTTCATATTAAGCTTGCAAGCATTCTACAGTTCTAAAAACTGTTTTAGTTCTAAAATAGTGTGAAAAAGTCGTGTTATCAATGCATTTATAGTGCGAAAGTGAACATTCATACTCAAAGATGCAGGATAAAAATTCAAACACAGACGAATAAGCTTGTCACCATTGTTTAGTTTAGAGCGTTGATTTCAACAAAAGTCCCTCAATCAAAATCATAGGAATGCCAGATAATTAAGCCATTTCAAAAGAATTATAGCATTAGACATGAACAGACGCACAATCTGATGATCATTATTATACCCCCTCACCGAGCGCCGGTAATTCCGGCGAGCAGACAATTCGAAGCCGACGCGTCCCAGTGATTAATTCACCCTTATCTTGTCTGATGAGGTTTTAACGCAAACGAAACAAAGCGGTTGCGGTTCCCCGTAACGAACGAATGAAAACGGGCAATCATCGCACTTCCGGATAGCGGATATTCCGTTTAACGGACGAGCTTTTAAATAGGCGGATCTCCTCACCTCGCCGTAGAGCATGACGAAACATAGAGGGGTCTACGATCGATCTGAGGAATAGCGCTCGTATATTCTTGTTCTACGACGACACACTGTCTGCTTTCAAAGTTGTTTATCAAAATATATACAGCATTATCATTCTGTCGGATTTTTTTGTACCATCATTACTCACGCATTCAGTAGAAACTTTATAGATGTGTAAATACATCATTCGGTGTGATGCAAATCATTTACATATTACAATACAAATATACAACATTTAAAATAATTCTAATTCTTTTTTTGTGAAGATTTTGAAAGATTTTCTTATAATATCAATAAATTACTTTATCAGCCATGATTTTTCAGTTTTGAGACAAAATAGACAGAATTATTTCATCACTCGTTGAGTACATAGCTTAAACTCAATAGGAAGTAAAAATATTTCGAAGTTTATAAAACAAACTCAAAAAGGAACGATATTTGTATGGCTTATAGCGCGACTTTCCTTCCGCTATCAAAGTTGAAAGGATTTGCTACAATTATCTAACGAATATCTATTACTATGGCGAATTTCCATATAAAAAGGATTTAAAATTACTTCAAATACATCACCGCTCAAATAATTGATAAATATAATAAAACATTGTTGTTGAGAGTAATTAGTACTCAATAATAATAACAACTCAATAATACATAATTTTTCGCATTTTAATTGTAACTGCAAAAGTAAAGTATCTTTAATTTATGTTCCGCAAAGAAATGTTTTTATTTCCTTAAGGTTATCCTATTTTTATCCTGCAAAAGTGAGGTTATCTCAAATGCCGCTTCTGGGAAAGATTTTATCATCTTGATTAAAATTCTTTCACGTACACTTGAGTGCATTTTAATTGAAATTATAATAAAACTAAGACCCTCTTTCACGAGGAGAGTGTTTTTTAAAATCCGGATTTTTGTTATCAAATGAAGCGTATTACGTTAAGCCATTTATTTTCATTAGTAAGTATTTTATTTCTCCTTTGCATAATTATATTTTATTTTATCGCTAAGCAATATTTTCTTAGTAAGTAATTTTGCACCTAAGTTAAAATTTATCGTGCTAATTTTTTTAAACCATATTTATCTCTTCCTTATGTTAATTTAAGTAACTTATAACGAAGAATCTTAACAGGCTTTATTATGAGAACTGTTTGTATGTTTTTTTTATAGAGTGTAAAGATAGAAAGAGAACGATATTAATACGATCGCTGTATCATTTAGCCAAGATAACCGATATAGCAATTATATATATTTTACATGTTTCCATTGCAAATAAGCACAGCCACTATATCAATTTTAAAAAAATTGTTTGACATACAAAAACAATATTTTAAAATACACTGGTTTTAGATCTGAATTTTCTACGACAATGTGAATACAAAAATAATATGAAAATTCTAGTACACTGTTATTACGTAAGTAAAAATTATCACGAACGTGATTTCAAATGAAATATTTGAGACATCTATAGAGGCTTTTTTTCAACAATATAGAGGCCTGGTTAACGGATAAATAAATTTAAAAAAAACAACAGGGAATTAAATGTGTTATTTTTGTTTAGAAATTTAGATCTCAATTTCAATGATTTTATTTTTTCAGACTTACTTATTTTTGTAAAAAGGTCGACTAAAAACAACACTAGTTATACAAATGTACGCTAGATTCATGAACAAATGACGTGAAGAATTTTAACTACATTCAAATTGTAAATAAAACATCATTCATTTGTTTTATGTTAGTTGATTATTATTTAAATATTCATTTGAACGATAAATATATTAACCTGCTCACAAAATTTCACTCACTCTAAGCCCAATGTATTTCAACCTGGCATTTTAATGAAAAAAAATCTGACACACGGCAAATCGATGCGTTTCGTTTATTTTTTTCAATAAACTGATTGCGGTTGTTAAATAATTCATTCCGTAGACTGCTCAGATAATCTCTTTTCAAATGATCACAAATTGGTTTAGTTGCATCGTTTTACTGGCAGTGCAAATGAAATAGTGCTTATATAACCATACAAGCTTAAATTAAATTCACTCTAAAGGCAATATTTACATAATGGTAATTTTTATTACTTAAATATTTAATAGTTTGTCGTTTAAAACCTTTAATTATATGTAATATTTCAATCGGGGTATTAAAAGCAGTTTTTTATTTTAATATACTTGTTTTCGTTTCACAGATTTATGGTTTACACAATGAATTTTGAAAGTCGTCAGTAATGTCATTCAAGTGACATTTTTTATTTTCCAAAGAAGATTATATCAAAACTTATTCGCTTCACTTCCTTATCAATTGCCAATTTACATATATACAACATTGGAGAAGTATGTTTCAATAAACTGTATTGATTTTATTATATAATAAATTAAGCTGCATTGATTCATACTTGTCAAATGTATGGTCTATCAGCGCCAACTGTAATGCCAAGGAAACCCAATACAGCAGTGATAAATCGTATTCATGTTTTAATTTAAACACTGTCAATACTTCGAAGAAGAATAAAACAAAATAATCTTTTGTACAAGTTTCACATTTCCTTATAAGAATATGAATCAGTTTCGCTCATCACGAGCATTTCCAACTTATTTATTTAAAGAAAACCATGTACGACTAAAAATGGTTTTTATTACCAATTGGTTTTTGTAATGTTGTATGTTGAAAAGCAACAAGTTTTGGACTTTTTTTTCAGATACGACTAATGTGTTAAATAAGACAAAATACTATTTATTAAAGATCAAAAAGAAATATTATTTACAACAAAATTGTTTCTCTTACTATCTATCATTTCTTATTTTATGAAGTACGTACAATTTAACAGATTTTTTATTAACTTTATCATAGATAGTTAACAAAACATTTACATTATTTAAGACAGGGGAAGGCTATAGACGGATCGGAGAGGCTCCTGCGAGCCCTTTGATAAATTAATAAAAAACTATTCTCAGATAAAATCAGTACCTAATTTCAATTTTATATATTTTATCATAGTTTGTACATGAACTTAGGGTAAAGTTTTATTTTCTTAATAACTAATGTGTTTATTTATACAAGAGTGATACAACGATCAGCCCTTTTCACGGAGCACTGCAAATTAATCTGAGAAAATTAAGCAAACCCTTTGTTAGCGTATTGGCAGCTCACCGCTGGTTTTATATATGTATTTGGGAAACACCGTCCTGGAGCGTTCACTATTTCTTCACACAGTGTGATTATTACACACTTAAATATAAGATGGCGTATCTAAGAGTCGTAAAAGCTTAATTCTTCTACATTTGATACTAAAACGTGATTTTAATAGTTATTTATGAATTCCATGCATTAATTCATCTACATTTAGATAAATTGAGTAGTATATTAAATGCATATGCGTCCGGTATGATATAACCGCGGTGAGCCTTAAAAATCTGGCGCCAATCATGCGTTTGACAGCCACCATTTTGTATTTTATCTCGACTAACGTTTGAAAAAAGAGTGAATTTTTATTGTTATGTTTGTACACATGTTCACCAATAATTACATAGTTTTATTAATGGAATTAAGCTGTCAGATTATTTTATGGACGCATTTTTTACGTGAACAAAACAAATTGAATTGTTAAACGGCTTGCAATTACGCAATGGAGATTTTTATTTGTTTACATTCGTTATTTTGTACACACTACATTGTTAACGTATGGATCAGTAGTTGTTTAACTGGATGGCTGCCATAGACGAGATATCTTCTCAAATTTTTCGTGCTCAAAACGCCAGTGACGGGTTACCTCGCGAATAACTAATTAAATTAATAATTGCAAATTATAGCTGGCTTGCTAGGTATAAATGTACTTCTTCTACGGTAGCCAATAGGCTAAGGACTTTTAAGGGCTTCGGAGCTTTAACCGGTTCTCTGACACGGACGTGTTAACGCGCTATACAATTTCGTACTCGTAGGGCCGACCATACAAAATGTGCGTGTTTACACGTAGTACTTGAGACGCGGTTTAAAGGCCAAAATAAACGTATTTAATAATTTTAAAATATCATGCATATAGTGACATCTTTTGGGATCATAGTGTGATACTTAAACATCACAGATATTTTTTTGTAATCTTTAATACATCGATTTTAAAAAGAGCTATTTCGATGTGTTCAAATTTGTCACTAGCAGGGCTATGCTAACGTGGCGGTTATTTTCGTTTTTGAAACGTTTTTGGATAAATGATGGCGTAAATGACCCATCGTGTATTAATATGGTAAATGTTTGTGATGTACTATTAATAAACATATGTCCAAAAAATACATATTTATTTGGTTTTCTTTTTTTAAAGAAAATCACGGCTAAGGCTTCCGATTAACCGGACTTTCCAACTAACCGGTTTTCGGTTTTTTTGGCAATAAAACCGGTTAACCGGTTTAAACCGAAATATAACGTATTTTGATTGGGTAGGTATGCAAAAAAAATATGTTTTTGTGGAAAATTTTAAATATGTGTCTTTAATGTTTCAATTTTAATGCAAAATCGATATTTATCTAATAGATGGAACACAGAAGGCATTATACATATATATATATCAAATGTGGAAAAATATTTTATGATAAAATATGTCAAATAAAAAAATAGAACTTGATAATAAAACTCATCAAAAGGAAGATCTTTAAATAAATGCATTTATTTTTTAAGCATATCGAGTAGACAGCTTAGACAAAAATATAGTAGAATACAATAATATTAGCTTATATTCTACTGCGCTTATACGGAATCCGCCACTAGTATGAAGGAAAAAAATACGTTTTAAAATATTTTATTCATTTTAAATCGTTCGCGTAAAAGGCAACTATGACACTATTGTATTTCAATAATATTTTGAACTTAGTGGCAGTAGTGTTAGTGTTTCAGTTTAAAACTATTTTATATTTTGATGATCAAGCACGTTGTTCATAGAATCATTATTTTGTCATTATCTTTGAAGAACAGAACGTCAATAAAGCACAGGAACGTCTTTCATAAACAAGAAAGCAGCATAAACAATGGATCACGTCGGAGAATTAACGATTCTAGTGCTCGTCTAAGATATAAACTCCCGTGTTTATGCGCCATCTTACGAAGTGTAAAGTCAACCCAACAGACGTGGCAGTTTCAAAACGTAAACGTCGGATGCTAATATCGTTTTAGGCTTTTTATTAATATAAAATATGACAGTAATAAAATTATGATGGCGTGTGTGTCCGTACTCATTTTACAATTAATAGACGAAAAATGTATTTATTTAACATTTTTTTTATCCAAATAGGGTAATTCAAGCGTAAGGAATCGACTGATCTTATTAGTTTAAATATAAAATGTCTACAAGACTGTCGTTTTCAAATTAGAAATCATATTTTTATGAAAATGTTATTTTGTTTGTATTATTCGTATTTGACTCTACTGAAAAGTTTGAGTTTTGGAAATAGTACGTTTTGCATTATAACCCCACAATTATGGGTTTTTATTGGAAATTAGTTTGACTTGGGAGACACAGTGCTTCATCATTAGACTCCTTTTTTTCTCTGCCAAAGTCATAATGTAATGTTCAAAACTCTTAATTTTCTATGACATCGGTAGGCAACCTATTCCAATTTTGAATTTCATATCAAAATGACGAGTAATTAAAATTTTAAAAATGAACCAAATACTGAAAAGTTAGCTTTCAAAATTGAACTTCAACTTATGTTTAAATATTGTTTTTTTGTGATACTTTTATGTAGGATGTATCATTTTTTTCAATAAAATTGTATTCAATAACGGTAAATTTAATAGTTTTATTTCAACGGCACGCTAAGGGTCCAGTATTTTGAATTACCTGTTTTGTGGCACGCCATTGCATATGAGTTGCTGATCGCTACTTTATAGGGTAGTTGAACTCATAGCATTTAATGAACAGTTAATAAATACATAAATTCTTGGTGATATGTTGCAACATTAAAAATATTGAATCAAGACTTGATGAATTTGTATAGAGGTGGATCATGAACAAAAATGATAGAAGGCATCGAAAAACCACCGTCATCGTTGTTTCTTTGTCAAACTAGTTTGGGATTAACTAATCGGTATATTTCGATGATTTGGTCGCCAACGAGTTAATACATACTTTAATTTTTTTTTCTCTCAAAAAACTTGCATAGCAGTACCGTTATTTTCAAAAATAACATTAGTGCATTGCGAAAAGAGGGATTTTTGACATTTTAATTATTCTCGATTTAATAGAAACAGATTTTGACTGTGTTTTACCCTGTACAAGAAAATATTCATAGTTAAATTTCGCTCAAATTTTAATTTTAAAATTATATATTTATAATATATTGTTTATAATTTTCCTTGCAACTCTTAGAATGTACTTTAAAATTATGTATTTTACGAGCAGATTAATTTTATTAGTTTTTACCATATTGGCTATGGAAAGGAAAAAGGACGTAACCCACACATAACAAATTTTACAGGAGACACAAAAGACAAATTATTAAATATACACAAGCTTGAAATGCACGGCGATTGATAAACTGTTTTTTTTATTATCTTAGCCAAATATTAATATAATAAATTGTTCTAGAAAAACCTTTTTTTACGTTTTTTTTCTAGTCGCAACTTTTACAGGTCCTTCTTTTTTTCAAACTTAAAAGCTAAGTTTAGATAACAATTTGGCATTTTCAACATACATCATCTTGAAAAAACGTGTATAACTTGTATACATTGTGATTATCGAAAAAAAACTGTTTTTGAAAAACTGTGGGCTACGTCCTTTTTTCTTTTCACAGTCGATATGCTTTTAGTCTGTTTTAATAACTGAAATAAATAATTTGAATCTCATTAATTTACAACAAGCGATGTTTTTTACACTGCCTATAAATATTTCTACGTAAATAAAATCCAAATTTTAGGAAAACATCTACATTTCAAACAACGTGAATAATATGTTAATTTATTAACTTCAATACATTTTAAAAAGCATGATAATATTTTATCTTAAGAGCATGAAGTTTTTAAGTCATCTTAGTACCATACAGCAGTCTTGAAAGTTCCGAACAAAAAACAGCACATTAAGAACTTTTTAGAGGCATGCTAAGTAGATAGATATATTTATAAGAGCTTTAAAGATTAGCATGCCTAATCTTTTAAAGACATATATTTTACAGTACGTTCTATATTTAAAACAAGTAACATTTTTGTTTTTACTTTTTGTACAACAAACAGTGAAACAAATAAAATTTCAAAAACTTCTTCAGAAATTTTCGATTGAATATTGGTGGTATAACAGAAAGATCACAGTATAAAGATTTATATAAGATTTCGACTGAAAGTGCTGGAATTTCAATATTGAATTTGAATTGTTCAAATTATTTACACACATTCACACAGGTTTTTTCAATAACGGTTTCGCTTTTCGGCATCTTCAGGCGTTCAAGTGCACGGGAAGAACCTGAACTGACGCTTAATAAATAAATGTATCACTAAGTTTAAAGCCATTGCTGGCGAAAAGGATTAACCCATGGTAATGCTTACATATATTATAAGCTAGCCGCATTCCATTCAGAAATTCACAGGTTTGTAAAATAGTCTTTTAAGTAAAGTAAAGTTTAATATCGAATTAAAAATCATCAAACAAATTGCCATCAACAGTGATAACGACATGTCTCTTATAGACAGTATTTTATAAAAAAAAAGAAACCAAACTTGCGGAAAAATGCAATTTAAAGGTAAATTATCAAAGAATATAGTTTGTAGCTTCATATTTATACTAAAGGGGTTTTCGACACTAACTGTGATGGCCAGGTTAGTAGAAGAAAAAAGTTACTATTGGCACTCTCCAAATTGCCCCTCAATAATTGATTAATTGCGTACCACGCCCATCACATTAAGAACAATTTATATATATACAATACATGTACACAAAATTTTTGTTATTATTCTGTCAATTGTGCTTTTTTAATTTTTTAAAACGTGTTTTTATTATCATATATTTTAATATACGGTGAAGAGGTGCGAAGAGATTTTATAAGGGAGACGTAACTAGTTACATAAAGTTTTGAAACCACTGTATTAGGCATTGGCTTAAGCTATTTAAATATCTAATCTATTAAGATAGTAAATCGTTTATAGGATAAACAATAAAACTGGGAGTATAAACAATCTTGGGACAATCCTGCGACGTCACCGATGCGCGATGATTTCTTTTAACGCGTTCTACTCCAATGTATAAAATATTTCGCCAAACCCCTGGCATCATCGAATATTTTATATACTAACTTAATACCGCATTCTCTTTTTCGTTTATTTTTCATTTCGTAAAACAGAATTTTACATGAAAGTATATGGTCCGCAATAATATTTAAATATATTACATATGAGGTTTTAACGCGACAATAGTGGATGTGTAATATAATCTAAATAAGACGAAATAAAAATCTAATATTCATCATCAAAAACACCTTTGACTTCCATGAAAATATGTATGCATTAATATTGTAATGGCTTAAATTTCTAATATGAAATCAAACTTTAAATCAGTATTTCTTAACCGTATTGAAAGAATAGCCCCCTTTAGCAGAAATAAATTATTCAAAATTATCTAATGCCCCCCCCCCCCGAAAAACTAAATTATACAAATTACACAATTATCTATGTATGTACTATTATTTCATGCAATGGATTTCCTACTACAAATAAAACACATAGTATAATGATATAGTCTTTCAATATCTCAGTGGGCTCCCCTGAATAAGTGCAGCGCCCTCCAGACTTCTAAACGCTCACCAGTAGGGCGGTACCGTCCCCATTATGGACCACTGCTTTAATGATTCGACAATTCATATGATAATTCAATAATAATTTTGTAAGCAGATAACTCTCCCCTAATCAATAATACAGTTTGTATAATAATACTTTTTTTTTAATACCATGTCCGCTCCCAATATGGATCATATGGACTTTTAAAGGAGTTTATCTCAACAGAAATGTTTCTACGAGAACTGTTTGTTACTCAGTTGCTCAACCTCTCTTTTTCTAAAGAGAGTGGGAATAGAAGGAAAGGGCTACAATAATACTAATCGTTTAAAAATCATTTTAATGTACATATTAGTCAGACAACTCGGTAAAATTGAATATGCAGTTATGTGTGAAATTTCGCGCTCTATTTGATCCAGTTATCAGATAATCAAACAAATGATTGATAAACTTTTAAATTAATAAACAATGTGATTTTGTCACGGTGGAATATTGCTTAACTGGATGGCTGCCACAGAAAAGATATCTCGTCTAATTTGTCGTGCTCAACACGCCAGAGACGAGTTATCTCGTCAATAACTAATTAAATTAATAGTTGCAAATTATAGCCCGCGTGCTGGTTACAAACGGCAGCCAAAAGGTTAATGTTTTACTTCATAGCTCGATTCAATTCCCTTATCTGTAAAACATTTGTAATTAATGTATAAATTGCGAGCACAGATGAATAATACTTAATTTCCGGTGTACATTTCAAAAAATTTTCTCTATTATCTCAAAACAGGTTATTTAAAACTGTCTAAATAGTGTTATAAACTGAAAGCTAGATGTGTCGCCAATATTAATAGAGTTTTTTTACAACTCTGTTATACAACGTTAATTAATAAGGGTAACAATGTTTGGGTTAATGTGAACTTAAAGTTAACATATCGCTCTATCTACGTTGAGTTATGCTCAAATACATGCTTAAAATTCTACTTTAAACAAATATTATTTTATACAGTTAGAAAATGGCTGCAATTGCATATTCTGTGTGGGTTAGATAATACCTTTGTAGTCGATGTGTTTAATATGAAACTGACACAATTAATAACGAATCGAAATGCTCCGTCTGTTTTCCTTGGGGCAAAATTAAATATTGACATAAGATTAACAATTCACAAAAGCTGAATACGCCATGCCATACATCATCCAAAAATACTGCTTCAACAAGTATTTTGTCTCATAATAGAATCTACATATTAAAATATAATCCATTTCAAGATCTATGGTGCTGCATCAATTATAAATTTTACGATATTTATATTATTCTTAGTTTCCGCTATTTTGAAAATCTTTGAATGACACTTCCTAAAAAAATGAACGCGGACACGAAGAAAATTGTTCGTGAGGAATTTTTGAATACGTCTCCCATAAGAAAAAAATACGATACTTATCACTAATGTAATGGGGTTTTCTTAAAGCTTTTGTTATAAATTTACGCACAAAATATTCGATTTAATTAATTTAGCCATGTTTAATTACTTATAATAAATAAACAGAAGCCACACATAAAAACCTCAGTATTATATGATACTTTATAGAAAGAACTATATCTTTTGTAATCCGTCCATCGAAGTATCGTGGGAGCATTTTATGTTAACATTATTTTATACACTACAGTGAAATAGGTTGTCTGATAAATGCTTTTTTGCGTATTTTTCACGTAACTATAAATATTAACGTAACGTAAAAAAAGGTTTTCCCAGGTTTTTAAATGTCCGTTAACTATTTTTGTAGGCATATCTAGTTTTTAAGCAACAGCTAGCACCATAAGTTTTGTATACATCTGGAAAATACCACAGATATTCTCACTTTTAGTCAATTGAGGCATACCACTCCTAGCTGTGGCGGATGATTACCCTATTAGCAAATGAGGCGCATGCTTTGGGCCTCCGTATTTTAGAGGCCTCAAAACTACAATATATATATTTATTATTTTATTTGGAATTTTCGGATGTTTTTATGTTATCCAAACTCACATAGTATCTGTGATGGAATTTATACAACAAAATGCACCATAATTGGTTTTATATTCACTTTCACTATTGTTTTTTTATAGTGTTGAAAACAATAAAAACTATTTATTAACTTCATTACAGACTTCACATAGATCTTATGTTTCGTCTAAAATTTACAATTTAAGAACGAACTTTAGCATCACAAAAATGATTTTCCTGATTGATTTTTTTGTGTTCTGTATGTGTGCTTGTATGTATGCGCATGTGTGTGTACATGTACGGATATAGTATGGGGGGAAGCATATCGAATATGATTTGCAAAATAGTGCATATGGAGTTCCCATGAACTTCTTATCTCTGTAGTGATCACACCCTTCTACACTTTAGCGATTAAGGAGACTAGAAGAACCTTGATGCTAACGCGTTTTGATACTTAAAGCGCCATAAATTTGATATCCAAAAAAAATACTAAACGAATTTTCAACAAATATCAAAAGACTACTGAATACATTTAATTTAGTTAATTTTTCGTGCGTGTATACTTATTAGACAGCATTATCACAGATACACTTTTTTTAATTTTAAAATAAAAATGATTTGAATGACTAAATTGAATCGGGTTTCGCTTCCTTTAACGAATAAAACTGTACAAAACCAATGTCTTTTAAAAAAGCGTGAAAAATTAGTTTTGTAGAAATATTTTATTAACATCCAGAGAAGAATATGTTTACACACTTTATTAAAAGTATAAAAACATTCGTTCCTTTTTATTACGACCTTTTTTAAATACATTTTTAATAGATTTACACAACACGTGTTCCGTAAATTTATATTGTGCAAATACGCGTTGACCTGACTCACTTTAAAACTGAGGTGAAAATAACATGAATATATATTTTTCAACCCGCTATTTCAAAAAATACACGCTAAGCCAGTCAACAGCTTATAAGCCTGCTTACTATTTGCATAAAAATATTCATCGTGACGCTTTTATGTCCATGTTTACAGTAGTCAAATATTCCCAAAACTCGTGGTAAACGTAAATATATATATAAACGTATATAAATATATTCCTTTAACATTTCTACTTATACCAAAGGCTTAAATTGTAATTAAAAGCATAAGTAAACCGACTTAAATATTAGTTAACATTGAACTTTATAAAATTACGAGGAATATGGAATCATAATATTTTTAATAAACCAACTTTTTTATGTACATTGTGGTTATTTTGTGAAAATTCATTACAAATAAAGAAAATGATAAATATTTAATGTTCTAGCTAAAGTTGGCAATTAATTAATTGGTAGTTCTGAGTAAAAAGATAATTAACAAATTCAGCTTTTAGGATATCAATCATCAATATTTTATGTTACATAGATAATTATTATATCAAAAGACAGATGTATTAATGCCGTATTGATCTGATACACAAATAATAGTTTAAAATGATTAAACAGGGAATATTGATTGCCTTTAATCAGCATTAGTATTAATTGCCTATAAAATGAAATGCTTTCTTTGGCAAACTGGTATTATTATCAATGCACCAGTTATTCCAAGCAAATAATTTCTTTGTATACTTAAGTTATTTATGCCAGTTTTGCTAATTTTGCCAGAAAGTTGATGAAATAAGAAGTGAAATAAATGATTTTTTTCATCGAAAGTGTTGATATTTTATTCAACAGCTGAAATCTTTTTGATTGAATCGTCATTCACTATTATTAGATTTAAGATGCACGCTGTTATGTTTAATTGTTATGTATATAACTAACTTTTAGCGTCAAATCTTGGTTGATATGTTGTAGAAATATTTTTTAAGCAAAGCACAGTGTATAATTGCACAATTATTGTTTATTTAATCTAAAAACAATAATCGGGAATGCAGTCCTCGTCACACTTTCAAAAATTGTTTTTTTCGCGTTACAAAATATCATTCTTCAAACACGGATACATCAGATACGTGGTCAGGGATTCGATTTGTTAAAAGGATACTTCATATCACTCGATCGACTTGTTCATGTCCCCAACGGAGTGGATGTGTGTGATAAAATCATCTATGTTGCAGTTTGGATCATTAATTACTGTCAAACATTGCGTATAACACGAAAAATAATTTGTTATTCGCAGATACAATTGCTTTAAAGGTTTTTAAATGTTTGGTATAGTCCAGAGATGGCTAACTTTTTCTTCTCTAAAGGCCGCATTCATGTTTCTGATTCGACATAAGGCCGCAGTAAACATTGACTACGGAACCTTTGTCCGGAAATAGGAATTTACGGTCCGAATATGTCAGGAATTTACGAATTTACATAAATTTACAGAATTTGCCAGAAGGCCGCACCAGAGTAGCCAAAAGGCCGCATGTCGCCCTTAAGGTTGCAGGTTCCCCACGCCTGGTGTAGTCCATGGTCTCCTCATTTTATTTGCTCCATTCTTCCCTTTACTTATTTTTCAGAATATATTTCCCTCCTACCCTACCACGTTGACTGTATTAATACTCAATGTTTATGTATGATTATAGGTATGTGTGTACACAATATTATAAATTTGTTGAGATGATTTTTATTAACTAATTACTAACATACAAAAATTAATGAAGCATATTTCATTGAACAGTAATTTCAAATAAGTTTTCGTTTAAAACAAGGATTTCGCAATCTGGAACTCAAAAATTCCCCCCTACTTCTGTAACGGTTGGTAATCACTGGTTTAGTAGGTATCCATTAAACTTTTTTTGAACGATTTAAATCTAACACGGTGAAATAAGAGTTACTTCACAATTTATATCAAATTTAAATCGTTTGTTTATAATAATATTAATAAGGAATGAGAGAGAAGTTTCCGTTGCTTTCGCACTTTTATACAGCTAATACAAAATAAAATCTATTTCAAAATAAAAAAAATAAACCCCATTTTTACCACCAAAACTGATTTTTATGCGGTATCATCATGAATCTACTCGGCTGTCCTCCAGGACGCTGAGCTGTCTTGGGAGGAAGCAAAGAGACTGGCGGGGGTAGAGAATCTTAGAGTTACCATGAGTTGGACATGTATGCTCTGAATAGGGAACAGATATGAATATAATTTAAGTTTTTGACTGAAGGTGCTTGGTGGAATTACAATATTAAATTTGAATCGTTCAAACTATGTATATTCTCACAGATTTTGTCGCTAGCTTTGTTTGTTTGGAAATAAATAGAGCACAATTGCATAGCCTTCTGATTTTAAATGCAATATTAAGCCTACCGGAATCTCCACTTCTATACCCTATATAAATATAATCATATTTATATCTATATACATATAGGGTATATAAATATATACCCTATATAAATATAATCATAAAACCTTTACCGACAAACAAATAAATATAATTCTTGAAACTACTTACTACTCAAATCTGTGGGCATTCTCATGAGCTTATCCTTTTCGCCAGCAATGGCTTTAAACTCAATGATACATTTATTTCTTATATAAACACGAAACATTCATTTAGTAAGCGTCAGTTCAAGTTCATCCGTGCACTTGAACGCCTGAAGACGCCAAAAGGCGAAACCCGGGTCGTTAGTGACAAAATCTGTGAGAATGTACATAGTTTGAACGATTCAAATTTAGATATGTATATATTTTTTATCATAAATCCAAGTAATCCATTTAATTACAGAAAAAGAATTCACAGATTAGATTTCGTATCTCAGAATATGCAGATTTTTTACTTCTCACATCGGCAGTATTGTTCGAAATTATATTTCAAAATTGTACTTCTTTCAAACTATTTTTTATTGAAAGTTGTATTTACACACAACAAATTATTCATCATCACTACTACAATAACATACAAGTAGTCCTCAGTCAAAATATTCTGAGTTGGGTAGGCACGGAGGGCGCGGTGAAAGGGTTAAGTAAACATATTTATTCATGTAGGTATCCTCTTCAGATGTGTGTTCAAATATTTTTTCAGCGGAATTCAGTCACAAAACTGTTCAAAATTGTACAAAAGTGTTCAAAAAGTGTGCTCGTTGATAAAATGGTGTGGCGGAGAATTCCGAGTGCGGCATGATTTTACGTATCGTTGGATTTCTTTACTTCACAAACTGTTTTGCGCCTTTTACTTTATTTATGGAACAAAAAAACGGACTTAATATTTCACAAGTCGATTTTTTATCATTTTAATGGTGGTGGGAAAAAATCTTCTCATTGTATTCAATTGCAAGAAACATTTTTATAATAAATTGTAGAGATAACTTATTTTAATAAAAAAATACTAGGTTGTCTCCTACGAGAATTAAAAAAAAAATTAAGGCACGTTGTCTACTTATAAGTAACTTTAGTAGTTTTTTTGACACTATTTAATTTAAATATTATTTAAACTATTTCCACTCCCAATGCGACTCGTATCGAGTCCTCTTTGGATGCTTTTGACAAAAAGAATAACAGTAAAGCTGTTATTCAATATTCCTTTTTTGGAGGGAGTAAGTATAAAAATTATTGCAATACGTTAGAGTTAGTATTCAACTAAATTCTCTCGTATTAAGGATAACACGGGTGTAAGGGAATTGAAAAATAACAGTAAAACCTCTTAAAGAAAATTCATCTGTACTGATATTTTAACCAAATAGAAAGAATGCCTTCGATATTATTGTTAATGGTAAATTTTCAAAAAAGAATTACGTTGAGTTATAAATTGTACAAAAAAAATGGAATTATTCGAGTTGTTGAAAAAATATTTCCATACAGTTTGAGAAGCAGTCAGCGACCGACCTTTCCAGGGTCCGGAGCGTGTTTTTCGCTTGAACGATTTCCCTGGAAATCCTTGCAAAGGGAAGTCTCTCTCTTTACTCGTTCCAAAGGTAAAGTCAAAAACACTCACGCCTTTACAAATAAAACATATTTTATTGCTCCATCCTTAAATTCTTATCTACCATAATTGAGCGAATCAGATATTATTTCAAATCTTTTTTGTCCGTATAGTTGACTGGGTGGACGCCTCTATTATACTTCAGAATTAGTAGCATGTAATAAATAAAAAAAAATATCAAGATTTTTTTTATATATCAAGTTAAATGATCTTTCAGTCATATGCCGCGTTGGCGGCTACGTTCTCGAGTCATTTTCATCTCTGATATTCCGGTTATGTATTTGCATTATTCAACTATTGTTAATGACGGAAGGGCGTGATCATTAAAGAGGTGAGCAATTCACATTGAATCCAGTTCACTTGTACACCGAATGCATTCATATGCAAATTATTTTACATATACTCTTCCCATACAATAGATACAATTCATAAAGAAGTAAACTGAAGATTCATTTTCAAGGTGCTAAGTATTGTGTTTATACATTGTATTATCTTTTTAGAAGAAAAATCAAACAAGAAAAAAAATCAAGTAAGAAAACGTTAAGTAATAATCGTTGCCTACCTCGCTGTAAAACTTTTGAGGGATTTTACTAACGAACTCTCGAATGGTAGGCTATAAATTAGCGAGTTGCGCACGTACCGTTTGACGAATGATTGTGTAAAATGTATGGAAAATAATAAATTATATTTAATATTGTTTGTTGAATGCGTCAAATTAACGATTTCATCATATCAATCGTGGACATTATGATAGTAAAATTATTTGTTCTTCCGAGTCTTAAACCATACTGTAGCTGATGTTATGATATCAAAAAGCCTAGTCATTCAATAAAATATCGTTTGAAATTGATATCGATAAATGTTTGTCTTCGTGGTCAAATCCTAAGAGCTGTATTTTAGTTCTCAGGAGGGTTTGTATTTAGTATCGCCATCTTCAATATCAAATTTGATTGATGGTTATCAGTTATCACGTAGTATATTTCATTTCCGATGGCTGTAATCAAAATACACAAAAAATTATGCAATTTGATCACATATTTATTTAGTATACCAGTTTAATTTAACATTTAAGGTATTTAATTAAAGGAATACTTTGAACTCATCAAAACTTTGGTAATATGAAATAATTAAATTCATTAAAATGTTAATTTTTCTTGAAAATCAACATCAAATAAAAGAATACTTTAGTCATACGGTTCCCATAACAAG
Organism: Himalopsyche tibetana; assembly: GCA_030503985.1. NCBI lineage: Eukaryota > Metazoa > Arthropoda > Insecta > Trichoptera > Rhyacophilidae > Himalopsyche > Himalopsyche tibetana. The sequence goes on along the minus strand of JAPJYX010000014.1, from coordinate 35,213,480 downwards.
TGGATAATTAGGGAAACAAACAAAATTTTCCTTTTAATGCTTCAAAGGAGACTTTCCACGAGTTTGAAAAAGAAAGCTCTTATAATCTTTTTTACGAGCAATTTAAACCCCTCCAAAAGGTAAGACAGAACCTTTTATCCTTTTTACATATAAATTTATACAATACCTATGTGTATGGACATACAGGATGTGTCTTTGTAGTAGGACTAAAAATGCGAATAATTCAATGGATGGACACTTCGGATATTATCATAGAGCCGATCCTTTGAAATAGTCACAAACGTTTTTTAAATCAGTTCTAGCTCGTGATTCAATTCAATGAATCATCGTGATACGATTGAAGTAACCATTTTTTTTAGTATAGTTTTTTAGAAATTATAAGTTGCATTTAGTTCATTGTCGTTGTTACAGTAAAAGATTTTCATTTTTCTATAAAAAGTATAAAACAAAATTTAATATCCACATATAAGTGTAATTCCACAGGGTAATTTTTAAAATCGTTTGACCAAATAGTAAAGATAAGGTAGAATCATCTTTTTAGAGCGGTATATATCACCTATCCTGTCAAGACTGTCACGCTTTATATGTAGGGCAGACAAGCAGAAACATAAAAGTAAAAATTACATAACACGTGACACGTCCACAAAAGAATAATAAATATCAAACAGTTAATGTTACATAGCTCAGGGTTTTTAGATGTCAATAAGATCATTATTAGACATGAAACATTAGTAATTAACACTTTTTAAATTACTGGTGACTCACCACTATTGAACTGATTTTCTTTGGGACTTACCGTCCGTAAAATTAGGAATTAATTTCTTGTAAGTATTATACTATCAATTTTTGTATCTTACTTCTTTCCTGCGTCTAGTATAAAAGGAAATAACTTCGTATTTCATTTTATTCAATTAATAACATAACAAATAGAATCATTTCTCAGTTAATTCGTAAGCCTTGCAATATTTTTTCAGAGGATGCTTCTTAAATAAACAAAACACGTGTCACAATTTGGTTCACAGCCTGTGCAATAACACTGAGTAATCAATTTTAATTTTATATTAAAAATGAACTTTCACAAAGTTACCACCAATTCTATCAAAAATATTATATTAAAAATTGTAATATGTATATATACATATATGCATAATATGTATTACTCCCTATATAAAAAGTCATTCAAATAAATCCAACACTTTTGCTAACTTACTCTTCAATTCTTTTCTACTACAGTGTTTTCATTTTTTACCTTTAACTGAAGTAATTGTAAATGAACTGCTAAGATAAATTTTATTTAAATTCATTGTAACTAATACGACATCATATTTACGACGAATCAAACAAATCCTTCACATTGATATTTACACCCTTTTGTTTTACAAAGCTTGCCAATCAGTTTCATTATTTGAAATAAATACTTTTGATAATTCAATTTTCCATCAGTTGAATATGATCCCTAGCTCAGCGACGCCGGTTATGTTGTTAAAACAATATTTTTTTTATACACAGTCATACAATATAATATATGTATATTGAGATCTTATTATGTATTTAACTTATAACAATTAACGCTTTAGTTTTGGCTTGCGTACCTTATCTAGAATGTGTTATATACGAATAAAATTCTGTTGCCAACCAATTGGTTTACGCTTTATCATTTATCAATCAAAAGATTTTAGAAAAAATAGTATTCCAACATAAATATTATTTTGAATAGTTCAGTTTAATTTCATCTGTGCACATGAATCTCTGAAGATGTCGAAAATATTTTCACAGTTATCGGTATTTTTTTTTCAATCTGAATCTTAGATGCTCACGGTGTTTTCTGTGGGTCATATTGGTTCACTAATTTAATAAGAGTGTGACACTATCGTATTTCCATTATTATCGCCGTAGTTGTGTGGTTATTAAAGATATTTTCTCTTATTTAAACATGGAGAAAGAAAAGAATGATTATTGTCAACGAATATTGTTTATTCATCTATAACTTTTGCTATTCTAGAAACTTAGCTTACTGATATATTCAACAACTTTTCATGCACATTGATTGTTTTTGGACAAAAAATATAATGAAAGATGTACGGAAACATGAAATTACATTTCATAATAGATTAAGTACTAACATGGGTTTTTTAGCATTAAATATTTTGAATAGTATGCAATCTTAAAACGATAATTTAAAATGGAGTAAAATGCGTTATTTTTAACTTTTTATGAGATGACATCGAGTTTTTTTGTATGAGTATTCAAAATCATTTTTAACGTATGATTATAGTATATATATTATACATAAGTAGTTTAAAATATATGTATGCAATGGCGAAAATTATAAATAAAGCTAAAATCGAGTTCAAGTCCTCGTAGGAACAGCATTTTTCAACCAATTTCTGTTAGAAGGCATGGTATCCTTCTCGCTCTTCCAATCTTCAAATAACGAGGTGCAACGAGAGTTCTGTCTTAGTTTTATCTTTCTATCCCAACTAATAAAAGAAAGGTTAGATAACTTAGTAACATACAGTTATCGTATAAAAAACTTATTTCGAGATTTTTTCACTAGAATTCCATTTGCTCAACATTGGAGGTGGAGATGAAAAAATATGTATATATACATATATTGCCTATTCGTTTTACTCAAACTGGTATATCATACATCCTGTATAATATATAAAATATATTTAGACCGTTGAAAATTCTCTTTGAAGAAATTGTTTATTTCCTACACGCCACACTTCAAAACAGTTCTTGGGAAGCATTTTTCAAACTCAGTTATATGGCGGTTATTTTGAGACAATGTGATAAAATGAGATGAAAATAATCACTGCCAAATTCATGGCGATTATAAAATACTGAAAAAAAAAAACAAAAACGTCAACATTACATCGGCATAAACTTATTATTTCGATAATAATTATTTATATTCGAGGTAATTACTTGCAAACACGGCTTATTCCAAAATGAATTTTATTTTGAAAAACAATGTACATTTTTAACATGAACTATTTTTAGTCTTACATTACTTTTTAATGATATTTTGGATGTTGTCAAGTCATGTTTGAGACTGATATCTGATCTCCTAAATTACATTCATGGTTCATGTTTCAATAACTTTGAGATGAGCCGGGCTTGCAATTAATACCCTCATTAGATACATTAAATTTGACTTGACGCCTTTTATATGAACGTAAATACTTAAAATAGTTTATTAAGAGATTTCCGTTAGCTTAAATTTCTAGTAAACAAAAATATTTCATCAGTATTATATAATATATAATAGCATGAAGACGTTTGTAAACAATTATCAATTTATTTACGAATGAAAAGATTCTCACATTTAAAAGCGATGTCATATTCACATACGAAAATACTAATTAATCTAAAAATGGCAAACAAAATATCATTTTACGTATTTGTAATATTATTACATCTTTGATGTTGTACATTCTTTGAACTTCAGATTTCAATTATTTTTGGTATTAATTATTTTCATCTTCAGATGAGTCTTCACGCAAAATATTTTCGACATCTGAATTTGAAATTTTTATCACGTTTAAAATTGGCCATGTAAAAAATGGCAAAAAAAGTAAACTTTTTTATAATCTTCAATCTTTTTTACACGCTGATTTACTACGGAAATATTATCTGCTGTGTATTCTTAATGAATTAAATTTAAAACATATTTCATACAATAGGATTTTAAAGTTTTGTTTTTAATGCCCCGGATAGATAAATAATTTATAATTATCTATAACACACGTAGGCAAAATTTAATGAGAGAAAAATAATAATTATTAGATTTAAAAGTCACAACGCTTTTAACGAAATAAAAAGATTCAAACAAGTCCTGTTGATGAAGAATTTTTATCACTTTAATAATAATCCATGACAACAAAACTCGTGTTCCTCCTTTAAGGGGGTATTCTAGTGTAGAGGCACGAATTTTTAGTGTTTTTTAGAGCTCTGTAAAAATAAACAAAGAATATTTTTAGTGTCTATTTTTCACCATTCGTTTATTTATATTTTAAAAATATATAAAAAAATAAATAAAAAAAAAGTTATCGGCTGGTAAAGGGAGGGGCCCAAAAAAATGGTGTCCTCACGTACACGATTCCAACCTTTCTGGTCATTAAAAAAAATAATTAACGGATTCTTAATTAATAAAAATGTCGCTAAAGCCCCTACTTCGAAGGAGTAAATAGATTTTTTTTTCAATAAAAAGGGAAGCCGTTTGAAAAAAAAATGAATTTTTACGTTTCTTTTTAGTTTCAAATTTTTTAAAAATAGTTATAATTAAAATTTTGACTTAAATCTGCTAAGGGATATAGAACAATGTATATTGAAAGTTCACACAAAATTTTAAATAAATCGATTTGGTAGAACATGAGATATTATTATGTACGTCAGCTTGAAAAAAGTAGTTTCGAGAAAAACGCGTTTAATGTTTTGAGTTTCGATGTGTTCCGTTCGGACTAGCTTAGTTGCTGCGTCACCAAAATCGCTGTAACTCAGTAAATAATTGAATTTTTTAAAAATCCCTTTGAGGACATACTCTCAAATGTCTAAACATTAGAAAAATACTAAAAAAAAAGAATCGACTTTTTCAAATTTCTACACTAGAATACTGCCTTAAATCTAATAGCAAATGGTATTTTGTAATCAAGTAATGTTATTTAAACATATCGGGTTACTAGACAGCTCAAGATCAAAAGAACAAAATCATTTAAGGGCCCTATCAACGGCATAAGAAAGCTTGTTAAATTAACCCATAAAATAGTAAAATTTCTTTGACAAACATTCAAATTACCGAATACATGATTGCAGTACAGGTTTATAACAACCTCAAAAATATAAACTAATCCTAAAGTTTCACACAGTACTAAAAAAGGACTGTCTTTCAGAATCATTTACTGTCACACTGATTCACATTTGGAAAATGTTTTTTTTTGTTTTTGTAGAAAATTACAAACTTTTTGTATCTATTCTTTTATTTCTTTTTCTCACGTAGACTTCGACTTTTTGAAATAAGAACAGCTCGGGGTGGTTCAAATCGTATTTTGTTTTCATGTAACACTTAAATCAGCTTTTATTTGACTCATTGATAATATCCGTTTTACAATTATAGGTTTCATAGTTTAAAAAATTATTTATTTATTCACATGATTTATCATTTATTTCAATAAATTGTTCTTTTTTTCGATTTACATACATACTTGAGATATATTCAATTAACACACATTTAATATTATATAACGACACTGCAAACAATCATTTTTCAATTAAATTTTTATATTTTTTTATATTTTAAATAAGCTTTATTGAATTGTAGCGGACCAAAGAATCATCTAGAGAGCGCCCGGTGACATTGTTTTGAATTCTTTGTTATTTGATATTTTTAAGCTCTATGTTAATTATAATAGAGTAATACACACTTTCTGCCAGGAGTGGCCAACAGGTTTAATGAAAATAATGCAAAAAATTTTAGAGAGTAAAATTTTTAATTACGACAAAAAATTGAGTTTGAAAAAATTAAATAACAAATTATTTTTTAGCCATTATATGTTTCATAACGCATTTCTTGTGTGAAAAGCAGTATATTATAACTATAAAAATGTTTTTTTTTTGGTATTTCATATTCCATAAGCCAAAAAAAAAGTTGAATGTTAAAACAAAAATTGATCGACTAGTTGATCGCAATCTACTCAACTTACTTGATATATATTGACTGTGGAAAGGAAAAAAGACGTAACCCACACAACAAATTTTACAGGAGGCACAAAAAACCTTTTTGATGATTATAGGCCGAAGACAAATTATGAAATGTATGCATCCCTTAAGTGCAGAGACTTATAAAATGGTGTTGAATTGACTTTAATTAATTTTAATTTTATACATTTTTGAAGAAAAACCTTTTTTTAAGACCTTTTTCCTGGTTGCATTTTTAAAAGCCTCAAGCTTTAAAGCTAAATTTAGACAATTATTTATTAAATTTGAATCGTTCAAACTATGTACATTCTCACAAATTTTGTCACTAACGACCCGGGTTTCGCCTTTCGGCATCTTCAGGCATTCAAGTGCACGGATGAACTTGAACTGACTTGAACTTGAAGTTCATCCGTGCACTTGAATGCCTGAAGATGCCGAAAGGCGAAACCCGGGTCGTTAGTGACAAAATTTGTGAGAATGTACATAGTTTGAACGATTCAAATTTAATATTGAAATTCCACCAAGCACCTTCAGTCGAAATCTTACAATTATTTATATTTTTTATTTAATTTAACATCCTTTTGATAGATCGTGTATCATGCTGTATATATTGTGATTATTGAAAAAAAGCTATTTTAAAAAAACTGTGGGCTACGCTCTTTTTTATTTACACAGTAAAAAAAATCCATCTTTCTTATTGTCAACATTAAAGTAATACAAATACCTGAACAGCTATCTATTATCTAATTTGAATTGTTTGAATTTTGTACTTTTCCATGAGTTTTGTCGCTAACGACCCGGGTTTCGCCTTTCGGCATCTTCAGGCATTCCAAGTGCACGGATGTACTTGAACTGTACTTGAAATTCCATCAAGCACCCTCAATCGAAATTCTTAATTATATCTATTATCTATTAGATTTTTAAAAAAGGTTAACAAACTTCATTTTTCTATCCATACCAATTGTAACAAAAATGTTGCAGTTACAGACGCATACCCATCGATGATTTAAAATGTATCGTTAAATATTTTAATTGTAAATAAGGAAGTCGTAATAACGACAATAAAAAATATTCGCTGTAACACAAAACATCGCCATAGTTTCATATTTTGCAAGATATTATATTATATTGAACAACCTCGAGTAACCTTTTTATCTATTCAACGAAAGAAACCACTTCAAAGAAAAGTTTCTTCCTAATGATGGAACTGTAAACGTGTATTTTCATACTCTTCTTATCCTCTCCTTTAATATAATACATTGTCCCAATTAGAGGTTCTTACATACTGGGATCCGGATTCATTTAACACCGCATTGTATATGTTATGTTTATTTTAATCCACTTTATTTCTTGTCAATACCTGCAATCTTCTTCTTTACAAAAAAACGATCGATACGAGAATTATTAAATATTAAACACTGTTATTTTTATACTTTCGACGGTTTCGGCGGTAACTTTGTGGAAGTTCATTTTAATAGAAAATTTAAATTAACTTTGATTATTCCACGTATTGTGTTACTAACTGTGTTGCAAATCATTAGTATCATTATTTGTTTGCTTTATTTCGATTCTACTCCCCCCCCCCCTCCTTGCTCCCCTTAAAAGGGAAAAAACCCCAAACTCCATTTTGTAATTTCGTAATTTTAAAATGTTAGAATCAATCTTGCTTCATTACTTAATCAAACTTTGCGATAGTAAGTCTGAACATGCCTCTGAAAGAGGAGAAACACGTGTCACAGTTAGTAACACAATACGTGGAATAATCAAAGTTAATTTAAATTTTCTACTGTTATTTTTTGCCGAGAGTAAAAAATAACGATAAATGCATAAAAATGATGGACGCGAGAGTGATAGGTCGGAGTTCTGATCTTTTTTAAATAACTAAGAAAAAATGTTCAGATTTTAATACAGAATAATCTGTTTTTAAATGTAATTTTGATTCGGATCCTGGAATTATTAATATTGAAATTACCAAGAAAATAAAAGTGTATCTATGTATATAAAACTTGATATTGACAAAAATAAATATTTAGTATTTATCGTCGTTTACATTTGAATTATAAGTAGAGACACGTATTTTCAGCATATGATTTTTAATTTTAGCGTTTTGTAGTGTTGAAAATGTTTAATTTTAGCATCTATTTTTATTAGAAGTTAATTTCAATTAAACAATTTTCATCAATTTTAACAAAATTTATATAAACATACAAACAATACGAAGATAAAACAATAATTAAAAAATAATAAAAAATATTAAAAAAACGTTTTGTAATTAAAATTTAAAGACAAAAACATAAAAATACAATATTTTTTTTTTAAAACTGAGCATCGATCATGTTTTCGTAGATGATTCGTTAAGATTTATGCGACAATCAGTTACAATATAATTTCATTTCATCCAAACTATTAACTGGACATCAAATTGATCTAAGAGCAGCACAACTGAACTTTTCATACAAAAAAGTTGTTGTCATTAATAATTCTTATATATCTGAGATGGATCCATTTTTACTTAACAGTGGTTTGAAACAATGCTTATTTATATCCTTACAAACATTGAGTCTGTTGATGCGTTAATGATACGATTTTGAACCTACCACAGATGAATTAACCCAATCTTTGAAATTATAAGTTTGTCTGATTTAACATTGAATGCGAATCAAGTTTGAGGAGGCTTTTTCGAGCAACCTTTTTTTATATATAAACCACAACTCTCTTTTGTTATTAAAACTAGACAAAAGCAGTTGTTTCATATTTATATTATGGTAAATTTCATCTTAAAAATAACTCATTTAACATATATTAGTGATTTAAGCATCTATTTGCATATTTTAAAAAATTCGCATTTATTCTTAATTTTGCATCTATATTAAAATGATACTAATAACGACACATCCTTCCCTTCTTCGAGAAGCATCATCATACAAAAACTTAAAGCTGAATTTAGATATACCCACCCCCAGTAAACATTGTCAGTCTGAATTCGTTATTTTTGACGACAGACAAGTTTTCATTTTTTCTGTACATGTAAAGGTAGTAGATTTTTGACGCATGATTTTTTTTATTTTCAAGGAAAACGATATATTTTTACAGCTGTAGTTTTAGTTGTCTTTGAATTGATATTTTACTACAGCGAATATTTACTATCGTTGTTAGCATTTTTTACATGCGATCAAATGTAATTTTTCTCTACGCCCCATCTAAGTTCTTAACTGAAAAAAATGAGGGTGTACGATGTTTATATTTTTAAACATGATCAATTAAAATTAAAATCAATTTAAAAATTATATCAAATTAAAAAGGTAAATTTGAATGAAATAACGCTTTTGTCCTTTATCATATAGCATATATTATGAAAAAATTTCCGTTCCATAATCATATAGCATAGCAATTTCGATAGCTTAGTTTGAAAATCTCATTTAAATTGCAAGATAGATCTTTGTTTTATTGTATCACAATGGCAAACAAAACATAGTATCGGTTGTAAATACAATACTCCATTACGCACAGCAATGGCTTTAAACTTAGTGATACATTTATTTACTAAACGTCAGTTCTAGTTTATCCGTGCACTTGAACGCCTGAAGATGCCGAAAGGTGAAACCCGGGTTGTCAGTGACAAAGCTTGTGTGAATGTACATAATTTGAACGATTCAAATTTAACATTGAAATTTCACCAAGCACCTTCAGTCGAAATCTTAAATTATAACAATACTTTGAGCATCAGACTTTCGTTTAGCATAAAGATATATTATATTTTGTTAAAGAAATTCAATATTTTTGCCCATAAAAAAATTCTGCAGGAATTACGATACATTAAAATATGTATATAATCTTTAAAATAATAGATTTGGAGATGCAATACTCGAACATACACAAATATAGGATATTTTTGGTCAATTTTAGTACTTAAATCATTTTTGATCAAAATCAGACATCAACAATATTCTACCCATCGATATATCGTTTCATTTAATTTGTAATCGTTGACAAACCACGAATATCTGCACCGAAGTCGCACATTTGTGATTATCGAATCGGTCTGCGCCAAATTTGAGCTTCGGTTCTGTCGGATTTGTGGTACAACTACCAGCGATATACGTGACTTAATTCTGCTTAGGGGCGTGATCAAATCACTGCGCTGTACGATTGTGTATTTTTATTGCTGTCATGCGTACACACAGAAAGCCAGACACGACTTTATTTGATTTTTCATTCAGTTTTCTTGAAAGTGTATCATAATCGTTCTGTCAAAAAAAGTTACGTCGAAAATACCGGTTTTGAGGAAATCGGTGTCTTATAATTTGTTTGTCAATCGTATTTTGTTTTATGCCATATCCGCTCCCAATGTAGATCATATGGACTCCTAATGGAGGTTATTTCAACAGAACTGTTTCTACGATAACTTTTTCTACGATAACTGTTTTTTACTCAGTTGCTCAACCTATCTTTTTCCGAAGAGAGTAGGAATAGAAGGATATGGCTAGGACAGGACTAGTGGTTAGCTAATCGCTCTCGATACGCCCCGTTTATAGGATAGGATGGGTGGGAGGGAGGAATTCAAGACATCACATAAATCCATGCCTTCGAACCGAAATTCATAAATTGATTGAAAAATCAATTTATAAAACTGTCCATACTGAGATTCGAGCCCTTGACCTCCGTAACCGAAGCCAACAATGTTGACCACTCGACCACACAGACGGCAATCATGTGCAAATGTATATTTTTTTCAAATATAGTTAACATAATAACGACACTCAAATTAAGCAAACAGATTCAAATTCAAGTTTTTTCGCTTCACTTTAAATGTATATTTTTTTTGTTTTTTGAGGACATTATCTTTCCGGTCAGAATTTATATTACATTGGTCAGAATTTATATAAAATGGTCATAATATATCGGTCAAAATAAGTAGTCTTAATTTAAATTAAATTTAAAAAAAAAAAACTAATCTAATTTATATTCTGACCGTTCATATTTTTATTCTGACCAAAAATTGATTTAAATTCCGACCATTTAATTTGTTTCCATTATTTAGTAAATAACATAATATTCAGTAATAATAAAAACACATTATTCCTGTGCACTTTATTCCATTTTATTTTATGACCTTTTGAATAAAGTGGAATAAAGTACATACAAAGGAATATTGTGTTTTTATTAATATAACGTAAAAGTAATGTTAAGTATTTTCCAGCTGCGTGAACGAGTGGTCAACGTCGTTGGCTTCGGCTAATCAGGTCACGGGTTCGAATCTTAGAATGGACAACTTTTATAAATTGATTTATGGATTTCTGTCCAAATATAAGAATGTAGATGATATCTTGAATTCTCTCCCATACATCCTATCTTAAAAATGAGCGTAGCGAAAGCGATCAGCTTATTTCTAGTCCTGGCCTATTTCTATCTTTCTATCACTACTCTCTATGAAAAAAGAGAGAGTGAGCAGCTGAGTAACATGCAATTCTTGTAGAAATACTTCTTTTGGGATAAACTCCAATAGAAGTTTAATATAGAAATATTCTTTACATTGGGAGCAGACAATGTTAATAAAATACATACTATCGAATGTTCAGAACTATTTTAATAGTAGGTGTGTATATATATTATATTTGCTCATTTGGTGAAAAACTATGTCTTAAAAAATGTTCGCTTTAGTTAGGTTAGGTAAGGTGAAAATGTCAACATAAAACTGGCTTTGACAGAGAAAAATAAGTTCTCATTGTGATTTTTTTCAGTGTAATTAAGTAATTTAATACACAAAGGGATGACAAGCATAATGCCAATGTGTGATATCTATTTTTTTATGACACAATCACTCTGCCTTATATGTCATAATAAGCTACTAAAATCATCTAGGTATTCCCCTTTCTGAAACAAGTAAGCTTTGTGGACTTAAATTTTCTACAAAAGATTATCTTTATCGAAGATAATCGTACATAAAAATTTCTTTGTGAAACGGCCAGAATTGTTTTAACTAATTTTCGGTTTGTTATTAAGCTGTTAGTTTTCTTTGTAACTGTTAACTAAATACTGACTAACGGCTTGTCCATAACTTTACTTCTTATTTGGCAAACAATGGATCCATATATAATTTTCGCCAAGACAAAAAACGTTTTCCAAGTTACAGACTTAACAGAGAATTTAATTTATTTGTATATATATATTATAATTTTTTTTGGCAATAATTTTGCTTAAGTCTGATTTGCTTAGTTATTGATAGACAAACATTGAAATCATTGCCCGGAAAAAAACATATAACGCATATAATTGTGTGTATTTTTTTTATTTTTTAGACGTTCTTGATCAGTTGAAGAGTTTTCAAGATATTTTATTAATATAAAATAACAAGGCTAATAACAGGGTGTTAAAAACAATCACCAATTATACTTCTTTTACTTCAGCTGATATTATGTAATATTGGAAATAAACTGACACAAAATAGCTTTTGATATTACTATATTTATTTTCTAAGTTTCTACGAGATACATGTAAAAGAATACTGCAGCCCCATTGCAGAATCCCGCACACTTTGAAAAAAGGAAATTTGTATCCAAAGTATGTATGTTTACAAGATTTATCTTATCTAGGTACATTGATATGTATGTCGCACGAAGGCCGACATGATTTATTTATGGGGAAGCGAAAAAAAATGAAATATGTGGCTTAGAAACGTCAAGAAAGACCCCAAACTTCTCTCACCACAAGCTCGCATAACCTTATGTAATCTTATGTTTTTTTATCGCTGAATATCAGAAACAGATTTTAAGCACGCTTGTATTAATAATGTATTCACGGAAAGCAAGAATTTTGATTACTTCATTAAAGTCGTAACTTTTGATCACTGAGGTTATCACATTTTTATTTTAGACAAATTCAATATATTTTTTAATAAAATATGGTGAAGATTATTTTTCATTAAATAGCTGTAACTAGGGTATCCGATCCCGGAGCTTTTTTCCAATCCCGGGATTTCGGGATTGATTCATTTTGAATCTTTGATTGATTGATTGAGATTTTCTCACCGAGGAATTTGAAATCCTCAATTCGCTATACTTTTTTTTTTTTTTTAAGCTCACCGAGGAAATTTGAAATTCCTGATTTGGTATACTTTTTCCCAGAATCTCACGGAAACTCGTTTTTTTTTTTTAGCTCACCGAGGAATTTGAAATCCCTGATTTGGTATACTTTTTCCCAGAATCTCACAGAAACTCGTTTTTTTTAGCTCACCGAGGAATTTGAAATCTCCGATTTGGTATACTTTTTCCCCGAATCTCACGGAAACTCGTTTTTTTCTCAATTCCGAAATCCCGGGATCGCAGCCATTTCAATCCCAGAATTTCGGGATCCCGGGATTGGATGCCCTAGCTGTAACCACATTCAACTCAATGCAGACTTATAAGACACATAGCTGTACACGACTCAAACCAAATACCATTTCTTCAGCGCTTGTATTTTACCAGTTATGTTTTACGGTAGCGAATTAAGTCGCATGATGAAGACATAAAAACCGTATACTGATCTTCAAGAATAGATGCTTTCGTTGGATAATGGGGGTGAGGTAGTTTGATTTCGTGAAGAACTCGGATATAAGGGAACGTACATGACAAGAACGACGTTGAGGTCAATGTTTCTTAACCGGTGGTCCGCGAAGATTTTCGGGTGGGTCGAAAAAAAATTCAAAAACATTTTTTGATTTTTTTGTGGTCCGCGGATGTAAAAAGGTTCATAAACATTGATAAATCGTTGTTTTTTATACGACTTTTGTCGTCTTTTTAGTAACAGTAGTTTAACCATACCTTTGATCGCAAATCTAGATAAAATTGATTGAAAAATCAGTTTATGACTAACGGAACGTAGTGAGAGCGATTAGCTTAGTTTCTTTGATATTTTTTATTGGATATCAAGTTTATGGAGCTTTAAGTACCAGAGCACGTTAGAATTAAAACTTCTTCGAGTCTTTTTCATCGCTAATGTTTTGAAAAATTTTTGAAAAGTTTTGAAAAAAAGGGCGTGATCGTTACAGAAGTAAGAAATACTTTCACGTTCACATTCCCAGTTCACGGGAACTCCATATACATTAATTTTCAAATACTGTATTTGAAATAAGAGAGGTTGTTAAGCTTAGTTACAAATAAAGAAATATGATATATAAAAAAAATATTTGTATAAAGCTTTATTCGTTAGAACTACATATAGAGCAAAGATATTATTTAACTGAAAGAAAAGGGTATCGATAAAAAATTTGAGAGTTTTCCCGTAATGGATTTTTTTTATGTGGGAGCAGATGTTGGCAAACAAAAAGTAAACACATCATATGCGCAATGATATATATGTTTAATAATTAATACACTGCACGTTTTTTTCCAATAATGTTATTAGCTTTGTGAAGCGATATATGTACGTATCGCCTAAGGGTTGCCTCCCACTATCTGTTTCTCAAATAAAAGGTTGAATCACATGTACGTGAAGGTGGTTTATTGTGTTTTTTATTCAACCCTTATAATGCCGGGAGCCGCAGCGTGCGTGCAACAAAGCAATGCGCTCCAGCCGAGAGACGACTAAACGCGGCACAAAAGAAAAAAACGTGACGAAGCGTAGATATGAAGCGGTTGTTTGCAAAACACAGCACTGAAACGCGATAAAAGATTTAATCTTTTCCAATTCTACTTTTAATTATACTATTTTTTATTAATCTAAAAGTTTAACACTTTCCATTGTAAAAGATTTATGTACAACACGTTTTTAAGCTTTGCCATAATGAGATTATATCAAAAGTTAATATTTGAAAACAGTTAATTCACGTGGTTTAGTATTATACCATTCTAAGGGACGGACTTTTTCTTTTACATCAAACAGTCGAATCGCATTTCTAAAAAAATGTATTTAATGGAAGTTTTTTATTTTACGATTCTCGTATATTTACTACATTATATGATTTCAAGTTTTAGGTTATAGTAAAAAGGAAATAGTACTTCTTCGGTGTGAAATATCAATTCTTGGTGGAAAGGCATTATATTGAAAAAATAAAAAAAAACATTACATATTGAATAAGCGTGTTTGGATATTTTTTTTGAATAATTGATAATGCTCGCGATGATCGAAATCAGTAGTATTTTATTAAAAAAAACGAACAATTAATACAAAAAATAGTATGCTCTAATTTATATATTCATAATAACGTATTTATGCATTGAATCAATAAATCAATATAATAGACATAACTAAATTGTTGTTAAAAATAATACATTTGAGGGCTATAAATGCAAAGGCAACTTTCTACTACGGAAGCGGCTTAGAGAAAAGCGTCATAAACTGATGAAAAGCGTATCAAATTAATTTAATTTATGTGCGCCATACCTTTCAAAAGAATATTGTGATTCCGTGAAAATAGCAACATATTTAGTACACTAGCTATTACAATAGAGTTCTACCAAGTAAATGCCAATTCAATCAATAATATTGTGATTCACTCTGGAATCGCTAGCTGTACGTCTTACGTGGATGAAATCAAAGTGAATGCAAAGTGACTCGGTGCGGCACGAAAATATCGAATGGTCTCAAAATGGTGAAAAAACGCAGGCCGCGATCAGTTTGTGTGATATTTTGATTCACTTTAGCCGTGTTCCATTCGCGTTCGCAGTGACTTTGCCCATGTAAGACGTAGCTTTAATGTATTGAGCTGTGATTTTGTCACGTGATTTTTCGTGTGGTGAAGAAAGTTGGTTTTGCTCAGAAGCTAATTTTAAACAACGATATTTTTATGGTATAAAACGATCTTGCTACTGTAAAGTCAACTCACAGATTCCGTATTTATTAAATTAAAAAAGCATTTTTATCAAAAAGCTACCTTTGCTTTTGATATCTTTATTTGATATATCGTAAGAAAACTGCACGATGTATTTTCTCTCGAGGTTTGTGTATCACTTAACACAGCACATCTATTTTATTTGGTTCAAATGTCTTGGGAAATGTTTCGTATTCTTTTGTTAGTTTTGTGATGGACTACATTACGTCCGAATATCTTAAGTAGGAGGGGTGTTGATAAATGTTTTATGACACTGACTAGTCCGTATCCCGACATTTATGGACATTGTATAAAACTTTGTCTTTTGGACTTAAATTTTTCTTGTTTCGTCTGTTTAACAATAAATATTTATAAAATTCTGTAAGTAAACAAAAGTCTTAACATTAATAGCCGATAAAATAATCACAAATCACAAATATGTCCGTAATACTGTCCATGTCTCTCAATGATAAGGGTTTATTTTGAACACCACATTTTTCGGCCAATGCTAACGGCTTATTTTGAATCGCATATTTTTGAATTTTTCGTTCTGGCTTAGAACTGAAGCATCGTAATAACATTGAGAGAACGTTATTTTAAAGTTTGAATCGCTACGAAGTTTTTTAAATAATCAAATATACTGATTCGATTTTTCGAAGCTTTAATTATAGGGCTGGGAGCTGATTTGACAGATTTTGTTCAGTGTCATTGATTCGATTATTGGAAGGTATGGTTATATTTTGCATCCAGCCTTGAGAATCTTTTTAATTAATGACGGTATGGATATTTTATATAACTATATTTCGACTTTTATTTTAACATCTGCTACTACGAAAAATGATTGTTAGCAAACTTGAACATCATTCCAAAAATTTAATAATTTACAATTTAAAAACTGCAGGGCTGTTGATATATGCGCCGAGGTCGATTTCTGCTACTACAAAAAATGATTGTTAGCAAATTTAAACATTATTCCAAAAATTAAGTAATTTACGAGGTCTATTTCTGCTAATACGATTAATCTCTAAGATTTCTTGGTAAAATAATTTAAACTCGCCCCTGTTAGTATGTAACAAATCAATACCTGAGTCAAAATTAAACGTATAGTTTTCAAGAATTAAATGATTGGCAAAGGTGGAAGTATCTTTTTTTAAGCGAAAAGTGGCTAAATGCTCAGCCACTCTTATATTTAAGGTTCTAGCAGTTTTACCAATATAAAATTTGGGAAATCACTACACTGCAATCTGTAAATCCCAGATTTTTTTTTAGATTTGTCTTAGAGATTAATCGAGCTCAGCTCAACAGTTTGCCAATTTTAAACGAGCAATATTATTTACCAAGCTCTCCATTGTTGTACCCCTTTTAAATAATTGTCATTTTATTAATAATTCAAGCACTTGCTATCATTAAATATTAATTCAAAGGCTTAAAAACAAATCAACTCATTAATAACAGGTCGGATAAAACCCTAGATTTATTTTAAACATTCCTATGTTATTATCTGGTCATTAATATTTTCAAAAAATCCCCATAATTATAACAAACCCACTTAATCAATTGAAAATTGTATACATTCAATTTTCGCTAATTTACATTTTAATAGCCTTTTAAATTAGTGATCTACTTATATTTTTGTTTATAAACGATACAAACTGTTTACTACGCGTCAGTTCAAGTACATCCGTGCACTTGGAATGCCTGATGATGCCGAAAGGCGAAACCCGGGTCGTTAGCGACAAAACTCATTGAAAAGTACAAAATTCAAACAATTCAAATTTGATATTGAAGTTCCATCAAGCACCCTCAGTCGAAATAATTAATTATAATAAACACCTAATTGGGAAATATTAAAAAATTGTCTGGAAAATCTTTGTATTTAGTTTGTTGGCTGCAGTAAATGGACTATGTTGAAAACTATTTTGGTTTTCTCGAAAGTGTATTTATTTGACTATCATAAGGGGAAAAAATTCGAAGATCGTCTACTTTGTATAATACATTTTGTCAGAGTTTTACATTTTTGTCTTATGGTTTTTTTTACTATTGTAAAAAAATAAAACACAACTTCACATTGATGAAACTTTATTTCGAATGATTTTAAATTCATATATAATAAAATAAATATATGTACTTTCCATCTGACCAAGTTCAATAAAAATTGCGTACCCTTGCACTGAGAAATGACTCTAATACAAAGTAACGACCGAGCATATCTTTTGAGATAGTTTTACATGTCATAAATCGGCCATCATACATTTTTACGTTTGATCTTAAAAGGAAATTTGGGAGCGTTATTTTACGTTTCGATCGGAAATTTATTCCATAAATATTTTATTATCAATCTTGAATCGATTTCACTGTATAAAATCGTATGAAATGATATTCGATGCTTTTATATAAAATACATTTCAACTCGATCGTAAGACATTAATAATGTAATGTGTTAACACCGAACCAGGCAGCTTTATATAAGTGTTCAGTATACCATCATTATAAAACAATACAATAAATACTTTGGGGAGGAACCAAATCCTGCTTCGTTTGAAAACATTGTAAAATAATGATGTTGGTAAAACAGATAACTGCTTTATCATAACAAACGTCATTATTATTACAATACACTTTGATGATCAATCGACGGCTGAAGATTCAATGCCCAAGCACTTATATTTCATTAAAACTTATCGTTTTAAAGCATAACCTCATGATAGAATTGTAGCGTTATAATATTTAATTGCATTGAGACCGATTAATGCTTTCGTAATGGCGTGAGATTATTTCAAAAACTACTGACGTTTGCGTTAAATTTTGACATTGCAAAAAATCCCGACATGGTAGTTACTTGGCTCTGGGTGACTATTGACTAACAAAGTAAGTAAAGTAAAAGCTCATGCACAGTTATAATATAAAGCGTTTAGGGACAACAACGAAAAAAAGATAGTATATATGTACACATTTAAATATATTGGTGGCAAAAATTGTTTTTGTGTTTCAAGCAAAAAAATCTATGTTTTATGCCTTGATTTTTTTTATGTTTCATTAAATCTTTAACTAAAAAAATAATAACAGCGTTTATTAACTTATACTCCGTACAATTAAATAAAGACAATCAATATAAATGTGTACATACCAGGTACCATAATAAACCAGATTCAAACCTTAAATGCATAATTTTCTACTTTTTATTCTATTTCCTCTGTAGCCGAAGCCAACAACGCTGACCACTTGACCACGCAGGCGGCATAGACAAGTATAAAAAATACCAAAGAATATTTACAGATTGTATCTTCTTGAAATGTTGATATTTTTTTTTGACGGAGGGTTCATTTATTCACGACATTTTTATAAGTTTTCTTTTCACCTTTCTTGACCCGTCGCATCGTTATGTTATATATGAGGTGCAATGACCTCTCACTGTCCAGTTGCAAAGGTTTTACGATGTCGAAGTTAGGCTTTACAGAACAGTCACTTCTCCACGGCAATGCAATTTCATGGTCGACTTGCAGCACATTCAAGAATCTGTCGGCCGCAGGTTTTGGGAGTGATCTGTGGTCACAAGATTCGTTTTTATTCTTGTTTAATATATCACAAAACATACAGTTTTAAATATATTAGCAATTCAAACATTTTATTCAATTTTTAATAAAAAAAACATCAACTCTGTCACCTAATTTATACGACGATAAACTTTTCACATTTGAATATGTTCGTTAATTGATTTGGCATTTACTTGGTAGAACTCCATTTACAACAGATTAAAATAACAAAGTATTTTAGCTCTACAGTTTTTAATAATTTTATTCGTTGATAGCTATTTCGGCTTGCGCCATCGTCAGAACTATATAATCGTATGCCATCGTCAGAATAGTTCTGACGATGGCGCATGCCGAAATAGCTATCAACGAATAAAATTATTAAAAACTGTAGAGCTAAAATACTTTGTTATTTTAATCTGTTATGAATATGTTCGTATAATTTCCGAGAACATCAAATAGAAAATATGTTTGATTTTAACACAACTGATGTCCAAGTACAGGAATGTTGCTTACCTGTAAAAAAAGAAAAAACAACGTTAGAAAAATCATAAATCTCTATTCATTGTTGCATTCATATTGTTTTATTTAATATTTGAACAAATACAAGTTGTAGAATATATACTAAAGACTTTTCTATTCATTCGGCGGTAACTTTATGGAAGTTCATTTTTAGTATAAATTAAAATTATAACTTTGTTATTTTATCCAGTGGTTTAAACAACGATATAAAATTTAATGTATATACAAATGATCATTTAATTTTAAAGAAGACTTTTCATACATGCATTCATTACCATTTTCAGTATACACTGAATTCATAAAACGATTAAATTTGAATCGTTCAAATTATATACATTCACACAAGTTTTGTTACTAACAACCCGGGTATCACCTTTCAGCATCTTCCATCAGTTCAAGTTCATCCGCGCACTTAAGCACCTGAAAATGCTGAAAGGCGAAACCCGGGTTAGTGAAAACACTTGTGTGAATGAACATAATTTGAACGATTCAAATTTAATATTGAAATTCAGTCGAAATCTTAAACGTATTAAGATGTAGTGAAATTAATGTACGATATTTTCATAAAATTACTGATTAAATGATAAAATATTTTTATTTCGTATAATATAGTAATTATTTTATAAGTAAAAGCATAAAAAATAACATATTTAAAATAAATACAGTATCATGTATAAGTTTAACATTTGTTTATTTTGTTATTATCATATAAATGTAAGTTTATATGTCTATATACGTTAAACATATTTTTATAAGAGCGTTGATTACTTATTACTGTATGCTTTATATTGGAACCATAAAGACAAAACCGATTACAGTGTTAGTTCATTTATTAGATATGTTAGCAATGAAATTATTTTCATTTATTTATTTATTCGTATACTGCAATACTTTATTGCTTACTTTGACGGCGCAAAAACCTCCACCGGTATTCAGTTATATAACAACGCTAGTAAAACGCTTCATAAAACGCAACAATAAAACAACATGATCGGGAAAACTTTATTCTATCCACGTCCAGTCAGAGAAAAGCGAAAAAATATGATTGTATAAGCTAAAAGATACCAGTGTAAATATGCCACTTTGTACATCATAATTAAGGCCTCTAATCTCGGGATCCCGTCTGATTCTGTGATCTCGAAATCTTGGAATTGTGACAGCTCTTATCTCGGGATTTTAAGATTGAGAAAATTAGAGAAAGTCGAGCGAGGACTTGAAAAAGGAGGTTCTAAATTTTGGTATAATTTGGCAATTCCGTAAATTTCTGGGATTTCGGAATCGAAGTTCTGAGAAGCGTCAAAAAAAAAGTCTCACATTTATACACGATTTTATGTTGAATGTTCAATCCAAAATAACATTAATAAAATTGATGTATCATTTGAGATCACTTTGATAAAATTTACCGAAATTATAATTATGTTTGAAATTACCATTAGTCACCACTTTAACTTTATTACTCTTTAATGATCATTGTAAATTACATGTTAGAGGTGCTTAAAAATTTAATTTGTGTTAGCTTAGAGTCACTTATTCATAATTTCTACAGTAATTTGTAAATTCTTTTCAATGCCAATTGTTTATTACATCTTTTTATTTCAAATTGTTTTTGTATTAATAACACTGTTAAATTATATTTCTTATCAGTGGATAATGCTCGCCATGAGCGAAGCCGGTCATAATCTTGCTAAATAAAAGTGGAAATAATTACAAAGGAATATTTTGTTTATTTTAATGAGATTTTATACTTTGAATGTGACATATATTATATATTACAGATAAAAAAGCAAAACTAAAAAAAAAGTATATAACTGATTATAATATTGATATTTTATATAAAAGTGACATCATTTACAATATGACATCATTTTTTACATGTATTCTTATCAAGAATGATGATAGAAACATAAAATCATATCTTTCAAAGCTTTTATATTATGTTTGTATGTATATGTTCTTTTATATAAATCAAAACGGAATCTAGTTGTTTAAGAAATACTTTTTCATGTAATGCTTTATTTTAAGTTTTTTTTTTAAATAAGGAAAATCAAAATTCTGCGTACTTCTTAACGGTTAAATAAAGTGCTGACAATCTATTATTAAATGATTCAAAACGTTTGCATATTTCGACTAGGGCATCTTTTTAGATACTCTTGGTGGTTTCAAAAATGTTCAGAATTCATTCCTAAAGACCCGCATAGTAACGCAGTGTGAAATGACGTCACAAAGCCTTTTTTATGGGCACTAAAGCGGTTTTTATTTGGGGAGTCAACATATAACACAACCCATACTTCCACTTACACGGGGAAACCAAAAATCGGATGTATTTAATGCTCCTCTGGGGGCGATTGAAATTAAATTTGCATTTAGTTAGTCTCACGTTGTTGACTCTCGACATTAACGACTCTATGTACATTCGTTCAATATAAATGAATCACAATATCTCTACGGTTTAGTTATTTTCTTTTAAAATACGTGCTTTTATTATGATTTGTTGACAACAAATCAAATCATGAGATAAATAAATCTTTTTGGAAGACAATACAATGAGTTTGATTCAATGATCAAATGATCCAACCAGTATTATCAATTGATTGCAATCCATCAACTATTGTTTCAAACCAGCACAAATTGGCTGCTGAATTCTTCACCCGTTAGACTAAGTGAAAAGGCTAAGCTCGCTGGTCATTTCAACTGCTTGACACAGACGGTGCTCAATATTGCCTTTCCAGTACACTATTTTTCGTCAAAATGCAAGCTGGTTCCTTCTAGCCAGATCACTGAACCTTCCAGTTCATTTAATACCAACCTATATACGTTTAAAATTAAATGAATTCTAAACTTTCCTTGTGGTTAAAGTAATAAAGATACGGAACATATTCTTAGTGATTGTCCAATTGTGTCCAGTGAAAGAGATGTTTTATTTTTGTCGTGTATACAGTCGTGTATATAATCATATCGGAGTCCAAATCTTGTTTCGTTCCCAGAAGTTTGTATCAAAAGCTTACTCTCTTTACGCTTTACTATAATTAAATATACTATTCAAAGTAATTTTATTACCATAGATTTTATTAGATTATCTGCTTATTGGTCTTTACTTTATTATTAACATATTATTCTAGTTCTCAATATTGTTGATTTCAGATATCAATTTAACACAATTGAAGATATATTTATCTATCGGTATGATTCAACACAAAAGTTATGGCATAAAAATTTAAAAATATTAATCTAACATTAAACACCTTCAAATTGTAAACGATTGAAAATTCAAACATACATTTAGTACCGTCAACGTGGGTAACTTTAACCCAGCTCTAAAGGTTTTTTGTATTTTTATATGACTGTTTTAAGATTCGGTTTACAAAACGTTTTTGGAAATATTTCTATGCTCGATACATAAATTCAGATTAAACGATGTCGGTTAAAGTTTGCACCTCATATCGGGTAACTTTGGCCCATGCCACAAATATTCACAATAATTATCTAAGTATCAGCTTTAGAACTTTAAAGTATTTGCAACTTTTCTCCGCGATCTCGTGTATGTTGTACACAATAGTGGGCTAAAAATAAAGAACGCATTTTTATAGAGTAGGAATACAAATTAAAAATATTGCCACCCAAGTTTTTTTAAATATGATAAACATCCAACTGACAGTTGACAAAATTCCAAAACATGGCAAATATGATGCATAAATAATTTATATGTTTACCTCCAAAGTGCTACAAAATACCATTGCTTAGCTAAGAAATATACATGTGGCAATGGAATGACCATAACATGATAACGGCATAACTTGAAACATTTTTTATTATAGTGG
Organism: Himalopsyche tibetana; assembly: GCA_030503985.1. Lineage (NCBI taxonomy): Eukaryota > Metazoa > Arthropoda > Insecta > Trichoptera > Rhyacophilidae > Himalopsyche > Himalopsyche tibetana. Next base: position 35,190,120 of record JAPJYX010000014.1, on the reverse strand, counting down.
GCCAATGTTACCTGTGTACAACTTTCGACGTCTTTTAAATTAAGGTTTCAAAGTATGAATAAGATATTTTAAATAGTTACGACATTTGACAAATGTGATTGTCTCATGATTAATGTCCATTTTCACTTTGTATTATTTTATTTACGTGGCCTGTCCTTGATTCTTATATAATTTATAAATAGCTACTAAGTGACTTTTTCGACCTACTTTTTAAAAAATACGGTATTTTTTGTTTGCAATCCTCGAATATAATAATTCATATTTATTATTCTGTTTACGCGAGTAAAAATAGACTCTCGTAAACTTTTTCTTTTTCCGATATATGAAGGTACTTTTTATCAAAAAAATAAAAGCCTGAGGTCATAGTTTAATCAATGAAACGTGAGTTATTAATATAATATAATATATCACTGACTGAAAATATTAATCACTTGCTTAGAACTAATTACATTCATTTGACACATACATCATTAATCACAAAATATTTACATACAGCGGAAATAATTTAATACACAACGGTTGCGACAAAAACATTTTTTACGTTAAATTAATTTTGTGCTTAATTTAACTAATAAGAAAATCTAACGAATATTTTTGATGTCGCTATAATTAAATTAGCAATGATAGATATATTTAAGAGTCTTATTTTATGTTATATATAATAATTTATTTTTTTAAAACCATATTCGCTTCCAATGTGGAGCATAATAGAGTTTAACTCCTCCTTTACTCTTAATGGAGTTTATCTATTATTTATCTATTATTATACTATTTCCGCTCCCAATGTGAGGTATATGGACTCGTTAATGGAGTTTATCTCAACAGAAGTGTTTTTACTAGAACTGCTTGTTACTCAGTTGCTCAACCTCTCTTTTTCCAAAGAGAGTAGGCAATAGAAGGAAAGGGCTAGGACAGGATTCGTGGTAAGCTAATCGCTCTCGATACGCCCCGTTCATAGGATAGGATGGGTGAGAGGGGGGAATTCAAGACGTCACATACATCCATGCATTTGAACAAAAATTCATAAATCGATTAAAAAATCAATTTTATAAAACAGTCCGTACTGTTCGTACCGGGATTGAACCCGGGCCCTCTGTAGCCAAAGCCAACAACGTTGACCACTCGACCACACACGGCAACAATTATTGGACCATATTCATTTAACTTGATATCTGACTTTGACAGTCGAGAATGTGAAATATGCTTCATTTTTTTCCTAACCAAAAGCAAGTTTTTGTTTTGACTAATATTATTTAAGCCCGGAAAAATTTTAACGGTTTTATCGTATTTTGTTTAACATATGTAAAATATTGTTTAAAATTTTTCAGGATCAGTAAAAAGTCCATGTTGGAAAATATGTTTTTTATCACTGTACACACAGAATTCATTTTTTTTCATGTGAATTTAATACAATTAATAACCAAAAAATGAATGTTGTTAAATTACATATAGGCCACATATTTTATAATAAACATACACAAGTAAAAATTATTACTAACATTGATTCTCAGTTATCGATGTAAATGGTTCTGAGAGGTAAAGTTAAAGTTTCCAAAAGAATATTTAATATATGTTTCGATTTTAAAATGTGACATAACATTAACTGTACAATACTAGAAAATTGCTTTAAGTTTTGAAAAAAAATTTGCTCTCTTTAAAACAATGAAAAACGAATACCCAACGAGATACAATTGGAAAAATTGATGTAGGACACTCATCATATTTTTGTCTCGATTTCTTTACACTATTTTTAGTAATTCTACGTTCTTATATAAACATAATATCATTGGTGCAACGCTCATTGTTTGTGGTGAGGTGTATACTATATTCCTTGCGTAGAGCAATCGCTAAACTTTCCAAATAAATAAAAACGAAGCAGCGAAATCTCTTAAAGTTTTGACTTCCAACATCTACTACTGCCCGCCATTCTATTTCTTTGGGGAAACAAAACAAAATGAAGTCACGTAAGCAATAAAAAACTTGCTTCGAGTGTTAAAAGCGCTAACTTGGATACCTTTACCCCTCCAGTCCCCTCAAGTGATTATACGTGCAGGATTACAGGCTACATCAACAAAAAAAAACTAAATTATTGCTTCCGTGTGATACGTACTTTTAAATTAATTTTCCTATTTGAACGTTTTTTGTTCATGAAACTGAAATAAGAAGAAAATGGCAACGCTGTAAAATTACATTAAGCTACTTCGTATTACATTGACAGTCAATTGGCTCTTCTTCTGGTTATGCTTCCTTAAATTCCGTCAAATACAATTCATTATAATTTTTTTGATTTATAATATAATGATTAATCAGAAAAATTCAACTTACGATAAAGAATTCTCGTAGAAGAATCTATCTAACCAACTGGTCACAGGGAATTCTGATTGTGCAGCTAAGGATTCCGAAATCTTAGCTTTTTTCTTGTCCCAGGATACGAGACATAAATTTATCATGTCTCGGGAAATTCTCGCGTCTCGATACCGTAGTACTGTAGTATTTCACAGTGTGTGAAGAAAACTCACTCGGTTAAGGCTGCCAATAAGCCTACATTACTGAAAGCAAATGATTTCATATTCACAATCAAATTAGTGCATGTTTTTTTTCACACTAAAACTGCTTGTTTCTTAGTTATTCAACCTTTTTTCGAATAGAGCAGGGTTAAGAAGATGGGACTAGGACAGTATTAGTGGTTAGCTAACCCCTCTCATTAGACTCTGATTCAGGTTCCATTAGTGCATGAAAGGGAATTTAAAACTTCACAATTAACATGCCCCAAAAAAACGTTTGAAAATTCTGTCTGTACTGGAATTCGAACTCGTGTGTTCTACAACTGATGCCAACGACGTTCACCACTCGACCTCGGACCCGGTTAATTCCAGTATTCAATTTTTAAAACGAATAGTTTAAATGTTAGTTAAAATATAAATATTTAGTTCTACAAGAATTTCGTAATTTTTAATACTTACTTTGGTATCGCACCATTGTCGGAACAACAAATAAAAAAATCAAACATTAACGCTTTTCAAGTATATATGCCTTAAAAATATTTTTTATAAAATAGAAAAAAGAATGTATGTACAATTCAATTTTTTACCTTCTCTTTAATACATTATTTTACATAGATAAATACTCAAGTAAACCGGAAAACCATGCTCAGCTATTAAGGAATGAAAAATTTCGACAGGCTAGAGGAATTCCTGTCAAAGGAAAAGCTAGAAATTCCTCATGCTGTGGACATCACATATTTAGAGCTGCGATTTTTGTCGCCGAATTCCATTGCTTTTTCCAGCAGAAATTTATACAAATAAGTTTCTCAATGTAACACCATCATGTTTTTTGATATCGAGCTTATTTTATTTCGCGTTTTTCAAATATGAATTTCATCTTTATTTATTTATTTTGCACTATAATCGCCGCTTAATTCGAATCATTTCGATGACCTCTACTTGTAACATTTGGAAACTTTGTGAATATTATTATCAAAACTGAATATAATGAATTAGTAAATTATTGCTTTTAGCGTTTCAACTGTCAATTATTGATAGAAATGCGTTTAGTTTTAGTACTGTAAGCACATTTTTTATCCACGACAAGCATTATCAGTTTTGTGGTTATAAAATATCAAATTTACTTGTTTTATTATAATAGTTGTATTCATAAATTAGATCAATAATAAATTAAAACAATACTATAAACGGTAATTTCGATATATAGTTTGTTTGTCGGGAAAGTTTACTGCTTTATTACTTTACATTGTAAAACTGGATGTATGTGAAGTCGTGCCACACCGTTTTGATGGATCTTCAAAAAAATAATTTCTAATGATTCTTCCATATCACATAGTGCACCAAACTGTTACTTGAATGGATGCAAAGATGACTGAATAATTTGAAATTTTCTATTGTCCAGAACCGACTATTTTGTTAATTTACTTATCCATTTAAATGGAACAAGGCCTCATCATGACTATTTCATGAAAAATATTTATCATTAGCAAAATGTAACAACTATTTGGCATATTTATACCGTCCTTAATAATGTTGTGGAAGAAGCTCTTGTATCAATTCAATTTTAAATTTAAACAAATTTAAATCTTTATTTTTATTTTTTAATTTAATTTTTTTTGATTAAAAAAATATTTGAAATTACAGCTTACGCCAATGAGTCAAATATTTTGAAATTGAAAGACCATACGAGATATACTCGATGAGAATTTTTGAAAGTCACATGAGATTAACTCAATGAGAATTGAATTCACAAACACCCTAAACAAGTCTCAAATTAAAATTGATCAATGGTAAATCCAATTTATCATTGACCTTACCGGGAATTGAACCCAGACCCACCTAATCGGTAGAGCAAGCTCTAACCAACTAGACCACAGAGGGCATAATTTTCCAGAAAGATTTTGAGTTACGTCCGACTTCTTAAGCATGGTGACCAATTGATGTTGATCGATTGTTTTAAACACCATTTTTGACAGAAGCAATGTTTTCAGCTGGAATGAATAGTAAGTATTAATGGCACGTTATATCTACTCAAAATGTCACATAATTTTCTAACCGTCACAATAATTGATGATAGACTTTGGTTAAATGTTTTTACGATTAAAACACGTTGGTTTATTGAATATTTTTCCATAAAAAAAATTGCTACGCCTATACTTCCTGGCTGCCAATTATGAAGTGTCAAAATTCATGTTTACCAAAATGGCGACCAAACAAAGTAGTAAGCGTTTCCAGCAAACACCTGTGCATGTGTTCATATTATAAATGTCGAAATCATTTCACCTTGACAGTATTTTATAGCTTGAAATTAAATAAATTAACTCGAGCAATTGTTTTATTGATCAAATTGAAATTCGTTTAGCAGAACTTCATTTTTAATGTATTCCTGCTAACTAAAAAAAATTGTGTTAATATTCTCGGAGTTATTTTAATATTCTGAACTTATTAAAATAAGACACTCAACTACGTCAACTTTTAACTAAATTAGTATAATCACTTCTGGTCTGTTGATAAATTTGTGGAATAAGTAAAAAAATATTTTATTCTATTTTTATAAAAGTCACAGTTAACGTGTTAAATCTCGTCAGTGTATACATATTTACTAGCAGTTTTAGTTCAGTATAAATGAAATAGTGGTTTGGGATATGTTAGTTTAGTAATGTGAAATAGAAAAGGGGCGAGACTGAAAACAAGGCATTGAAATTTTTGTGGTTATGTGAAATATCAGAACGACTAGTTAAATTACTCATTTATTTTCTTGTGTATACTGTAGCTGGTTAAATTAAACAATTTATACATTAACAAGTTAGTTCATAAATTGAATAAAAAAGAGCCTTTTTTTACTCTGAAATTAGTATAATTCTTTCCTACAAAGATTTGACAGTTAACAGGATAAAAAAGCATTCATTTTTTAAAATAGAGCTAGTGATATAAAAACTATTCAAGCGAATAGGTACTCAAATACAATAATACTTTGCTGTACAAGCTGTCAGAAAATACCTGACATAGTTATCTACTACTTCGATGTTATTTTATCACAGAATGTCATGTCAAATGTCACCTCTACCTTTTTTTCCCTTCCACCGGAATAAAAAAAATATTTACGCCATATTGAAAACTCAACGTCAGTCGTAATGAAAAAATGCTTTCCTCTGTCAAAAAACATACGAAATTGGCAAACTTCGTACTGCAAATATTGATATATAGTACTTCAAAATAATTCTGCATTCTATTCTCAATATAAATTAACTCTTAATAAAACAAAAAAAACAATAAATATTGTAGTAGTGTAAAAGAATAAATAAATAAAAAGAAATATTAACTGCGGCAAAATACATTTTAGTTTCGTACAAAAAAACAATCAAATCAAAATTTTGCTTTTTAATCGTGTACTTTATCATAGCTGCTTTATCCGCCACAAATTCAGGAAACAATCAAGCAGTTAAGTATTTGCAACAGATATTTGTTTTCGAGATGACCATGTAAATGCGCATAAATGCATTCCACACACATACAATCAATGTACAATTATCGACCATAATATCAAATTCACTTATTGGCAATGGTGCACAAAATAAGGACAAGTATATTCACTTTTAGGGTGTTCACTGTCAATACTTTGTGGAAAGGCATAATATATAAAAAATATATAAATATATATTTCTTTGTACTATTTCCATGTTTATCTAGCAAGATCAGGACCGGTTTCGCTCATGACGAACATTATCATTTTCACCTGATATTGCCTAGTAAAAGAAGAAATAGTACAAATGAATATTGTGTTTTTTTTAAATAATCGAATTCATTTATAAACAATTAAATTAAATTTCATATACCCAAAAATGTGGTCAGCTATTTTTGTCCGCATAAGTCATGGAACTCTTTTTTATTTAAAAAAAAATCGATGTCAAATTTATGGAGCTTTAAGTATCAGGACGTTTTAGCGTCAAGTGTCTTCTAGTGTCCTTCAACGCTAATATTTTTGAAAAATTGTATTTCCTTACTATGATTGCAGACGAAAGGGCGTAATCGCTACAGAGATAAGAAGTTCACGTAAACTCCATATGCATTATTTTACAGATCAGATTCTGTATGCTATATATATTCAGTACACAAAGAAGTCAACCAAAGAGAATCAATTTAATGATGCTAAGTTCTTTTTTAAATTAATATTTTTTTAAGCTGACTAGTAAGCTAACAGTTTACTAATTATTCGAGGGGTAATAAATCTCAATTGTAAATGAACACTCTCAGAACTCCCGCATTGAATAAGTTACATCTGTTTGTGATCGATTAAGTATAGCGCATCTTTCCATACAGCGTAGAGTTTGTAGAAAATCAAAAAAAAGAGAATTGTTTACAACGACAATGAACTAAAAATATGCTTTAAAAAAGTAAAGTTATATATATATATATATATATATACACGAACAACATTTTATCTTGCTTGCGCGTTGTAAACATACCTTTAAAGTCTAGCACTACGCGTCTCACAGGCAATCGATCATTCCTGAAGGTTTCTAATCTAAAGTCGCGATCTCATTCAGTCTTCACTTGAAGAGCGCTTTAAAGATTCAGGGTACGATCGAAGATGGTGCATAAGTACGAGTAACATGGTTCTGTATCGACGTTGTAAATTCTTCGACGAATCGAAGTGCGCTTTGGAACTGTCAAGTGACTCAACATCGCTTTGTATGTCAAAATGTATTCCACATAAAATTTTATTTCAAAACAAATAAGTTATAACTTATTAATTCCATTATTGAAGGTATTACTTGCAAACACGGCTTATTCCAAAATGGTTTAAAAATAAAACTTGAATTTTACATTTTAGAAGTATTTTTAGTCTTACATTACTTTAGAATGATATTTTGGATGCTGTCAAGCCATGTTTGAGACTGATTTCTAAAAACACTTGCGAAAATTATTTTTATCCACTAAATTACGTTATTGTTCGTGTTTCAACAACTTAGGAATGAGCCGGGTTTTTCAAGATATACCCTCAATTATTTGAATAAGCAGTGCTGAGAAGTTGCTGAAAAATTGCAATCTCAACTCTGATACATATTTTCATTATCATATTGATTGTTTGGATAATTGATCAAACAATGGTTTTCGTAAACATATTTTTCATATTAAAATGAACTTCCACAAAGGCAGTGCTGAGAAGTTGCTGAAAAATTGCAATCTCAACTCTGATACATATTTTCATTATCAAATTGATTGTTTGGATAATTGATCAAACAATGGTTTTCGTAAACATATTTTTCATATTAAAATGAACTTCCACAAAGGTACCGCTGAATACATCGAAAGATAATAGATTGTAAAAAATAAAATTAAAATATTCAATATAAAGAATTCCACTAAAAGGCGAAAAAAATACAAAGATAGAAACACGCTGCCTCGTAGATCTTAAAACATCCATTCTCACCGCTGACGCAAGAACTCTACATGATCATTGTTTATATGACACGCAGTTTTCTTAGAAATTAAAAAAATAGAATACAAAACAAGAATCGGAGTCGCTCGGTTTTTTATGACTCAAACATTTGCAAAAAACACATGTCCGACTACAGAGCCCAAGTATTTACCTATACAATATGTCTTATTATAATATGACATGTTTGAGGAACTGTTAGAGCTACGTTTGCCATTTAAGCTATGTTCTTGCTATTCTGATGAATAATTACACATTAAATTTTAAAGCACCCAAATTTGTCATAATTTTTAAGTAAACAAACATTACAAAATCTTAACATAATGTATGCAGATGTCACCGCAATATGATCGGTAAATATTAAATTAGTTGATTTTGATTTGAAATAATAATAGTCGCTTAAAATTTAAATAATTTTCTTTAATTAATGTTTTCGTTCAATAAATAATAGCCGCCATTAAAATTAAATAGATTTTTTCTAATAGCTATTGTTTTTCACTTTGTGGCAGTTGGTTTATTTACGATGTTTTGCTTGGATAACAGTTACGCATGCCAATATCCGTGTAATGTAATTAAACCGTCTTTTTAAACTATATTTCGTTCTTATGAAAACGTTTTTAAATAATGTTGTCATATGAAATAATAAGTTGATGGATAGACATAAATAATACGAACAATTGATGTCAACAATAGTTTTTACGCGTTTAATACTGTAAAGATAATAATATAATACTTACTAAAATAAATACACTGTGGCAGTGAGTTCAAAATCTGTACATTCAAAAAAATATCGCATACGTGAAGAAAATTTACGGAAATATGCCATACAAAAGACTTGAAATATTACGCGACATCCATTTTCGTTATCCTATTATTTATGCTTCTATTGTAAATAAACTGAAAGAAAAAATCTCTTATATTTCCAAGGATTATTTTGTTTGATCTAAAATGTTGTAAACTACAATAAATCATAAATATTTTGATACAGTGAACGAATAATGTCAACTGTTTTTAAAATAATACTGAACGATAAAAAAAACATGATTAAATTGTTTTTTATTGTTATATTTTCACTGAAAATAATTTACACAAACATACTGAAAATAATAAACGACAGTTTTGTATTGTTTAATTCAATTTTGACATAAATCTTTGTTAATTTTAAATCACGCTTCAATACATTATTTGGATTGTTTACTGATAATAAATTGAGAAAGAAAACATATCAAATGCTCATGAATCATTTCTTGAAATATAAACGTATTTTATGTTTAAAAAAACGAAATTACAAGTGATAGATCAAGCAATATTAATTAAGTTTCTTGCATGTTTATTATAATATAGTTGACGGAGGCTTAAAGTATTAGCTGACAATTTACAAGTAAATTATTCATAACTTCAGGTGTTTTTACAACGTTCACATAAATTCTAGCAGTGATAAACTATTGTACAATTTCTTATTAATTTTATTTACAACAAATTGGTGCAACACACTCATTTAATGATAAAAACTGGTGTAAGTTGTTTATTTAAATAAAAAATAGTGTATCATAACGAGTACAGATATTGTGATTATTAAATGTAATGAAACATAATAAACAGCTAGAAACTATTTATATTTCGATGGAAGTATCAGTAACTTTGTGGCAGTTTATTTTTAATAAAAAAAAATGATATCTTTGTTAGTCTCTTTGTTTATTCGTAAGAATTGCGATGTTCTATCCGGTGATGCTCTTCAAAGAAGTGAAACACAGGACATATTTTTTAACACAGCAAATGAAATAACTGAGGCATCAAATTCAAACTGCAAATAATATGATTTCCACCTGTTTGTTTCACCTTAATATTGATTAGTCTTTACTTTGTATCAATTTTCATTTTCGACACTTGATAATGCTCGCGAAAAGCACAACCAGTTCTGTTATATAACAAATAATGTGTAAATAGTAGTAAAATATGTTTTATTTTTATAAATATAATACCTCTCAACCGAGTATCAACAATAAAAAGATTGAACGTATTTTGTATTGGCTAACATCAATAATATTTTAAAAACTTGACTAAAAATATTGTCTTTTTAATGCTTGAGGTAAAGTTAATTAATTTCACCTAAAGGGGATTTTTTATCTCGGCTTCAAAATCATTGATGTGTATCACAAGTTCTTTTAAGAAAATAAGAAATATTTGATTTTTTTTACTGTAACATATCGTAGAACTTCTTTTATAATATGATACCTTTACGCCAGCCAGCGTCTATGAAATGTGCGGGCCATATTTTATACGAATGCCATTTTGTAAAAGAGGTTGACAGTTGTTTATGGTACATGTCATATCGAGAAACCTCTCTTGCCATTTTGTTATTAACAACTTTTTTGGAAGCACAGAAAGGTTTCCATGCCATTTTATATGGCAACAATATGCAATATTCTTTCATAAGAAAAATAAATGACGTGTACGTCTGGAGTAAATTTACATTTTTGTAATATATATTGCAAAGTGTTTTTTTGATACATTTTTTGAATAAAAAAATAACCTTGTTAAAGTGAGCGGGTTGGCACCTCTAGCAACGGTCAGCCATCTGTCGGTGTACTTAGTATGTAATGCTTACTTCAATCGCTCAAACTGATAACCACTTGATGCAAAATTTCACAGCAATAAAAAGCGAATTTTAGTATAGTCATACAATCAGGGGTGGGCTGGAAGGAGCTCGGAGGGGCTCGCGCGAGCCCCTTGTTAAATTTTACTAAGGCCGGCGAGCCCCTTACAACAATATTCTCAGATTAAATTAGTACGTGACTACAATTTCTTATTTATATATTATCTACGATAGCTTCAGTATACACAGTAGTACATTTTTACCCATTTACATTGATTAGTTTACGGTAAATTGCATACTGTTACATATTATAAGTGAATTAAGTAACAATTGATTGCTTATTTATGTATTCTATTTAAATGCATAGGAGCAATAAAAAAAATCACTGCTTCCCCAAAACACCGAGAATTGCATTGAGACTTAGCGAGCCCCTTGTTAACGTATTGACAGCCCACCGCTGCATGCAATCAAAATCATTATTATATATCTGTTTAGTGATTGCATTACATGAAAAGGATAATATACAACATGACATTTAAATATCACAACACCTATCGAAATATTAAATTATTCAATGATGACTCGCTTAACTAAATTAAATAAATAATGACATTACGATTTTGATCGCTATCCCGAAAACATGTACAACAAGGACTAGCGTGTGTTTGAATGAAAAACAGTGTATTTTAGATGGGCTCAGCGATAATTTTGATAAACTAAGATATTTTTGTATGGAAGTCCAAAATTTCTTGTTAATTTCTTATTTGAATGTTTATATTGGACGAAGAAGATATCAACAGTATATCACGCACCTTCGTATATGTAAAAATAATGAAAAAAAACATGCTACTCTTTTTCTCCTAGAAAATTCGTTGAATCCGGCTGAAAACAATGCTATTTGTTGGGAACCTTAGTTGCGGACACTAAAATATTTAAAAAAACTTGTCGTTGGAATTACTGAATCTGACAATTTATACAAACTGTGAAATATTTCCACAAACATTCGTCGCCATTTTCTATATGGTTTAAATCAGGGGTCACCAAACTTTTTCAGAAGCGGGCCGGATTGAACTTTTTAAAAACTAAGGGGGCCGGATGACAAATAAATTCTTATTGGAACACAATCAGAATATTATTTCATTTTATGTGATTACATAATAATTAGAATTTAAACAAATGTTTGCCCTTCTTAGAATTTCAATAAATGAGAATATTCGAGAACTTTTCGAGTAAACGAACATCTGGTCGTCCCGCCTCCAATTTCTATCCAACTTCCTTCACTTTGAGTCCCCTACCAGATAGTTGTATGACAATTGATGATTTGAAATAAATAGTTGTCGTGAATTCATAACTAAATCATGAAAATTTATATTTCTTATATGAATAATTTCTATGCAAAAATCCAGAACTTTTCGCGGGCCGGATGAAAATAATTGGCGGGCCGCAATTTGGTGACCACTGGTTTAAATCTAAGATGTTCCATTTGACATGTTGTGTTGACTTTATCGTACTAATATTATAATCGTATTTTACGTAAATTGTCGGTTTATTGATTCTCACATATGTTAATTTATCATTTTCTCATTTAAAATTAAATATCCTACTGATCTACATGGTTATAAGTTTCTTTCAGTTTATTTGCTGGTAGAAAATGAGTAACATGTTGTAAGGCTTATTAATCGAAAATTACATTATTTTTTACTATTGCATCAAAAAATATTGATGCTTGTCGTCGTAAACCCATAATAAAACACAGTTTCCTGATCCAATTTAATTTCCTTACGCACAGTAATGACGTCACCAATTCTGTATGAATATAAACTAGGTATTCATTTGTTTTTCTATCTTCGTTCGAAAGTCAATTCGCGGAATGTTGAATGAGAATTTGAAAGTTCGACACGCGAACATTCACTTAGTAAAGAACGAGTCACCGCCGACCTATTTATATTGTTACTCTGTCAACGAATTACTGAATCAACTAATTATTATTCAACGATTTAATATTATCGCCCATCTATTCTGTGTTTGAATTACAACATTAAGTTGCCTGCCTGTAAAACGTCAGGCGTTCATTGTCTATGGGACATTTAACATTGATAATGCAAAATTGTCTATGATGTAAAACATCAGCATTAAAACACCGCTGCGTTAGCTTTAGTACTATAATGAAAACCAAAGCTTTAGTTATATATTAAACTATTCAGTCGTAGATAGTGATTGCTTTCTATTAAATTTGGTTTAATAACTATATTATATCACATAATCATAAACATTGTGGAATTTATTCAAACGCTTATAATACAAATAGAATCAAAATATAACACTTTTCTAACATTTCATATTCGACAGACATATTTAATTGTATTAGTTGTATGCTCGTTTTACTGTCAAGTTGGAATGACAGTATTTTATTAATAAAGGTAATATTCATTCATTCCACATCTTGCAATCGTAACTGATATTTTTTTACTTTTGTAGTATAATAAATATATTATAAACTAAGTACAAGTTTTAAATGTATCAAATCAACACGTTACTCTCCCGAAGAGAGCAATATATATTACTTACATCTCGCTGTAGCCGAGTAGTAACACTCTAAGACTTTTATTATCAGTTTCGTATACAAGGACTTGAGCCCCTGGACACTATTTTCACACGGTCATATTCAATTATAATAATTATTTAAGGGTGCACATTTGTAGAGTGATTGACTAATAAATAGTCATGTCGTTATTTTAGTTTTCTATGACTACTCTAATTAAAATGAGAGCTTAATTGAGTGAATATACTCTATTCAAATGTGCGATCGGAATCCTTAAGCTACATACGTATTATTAATATCACATTAATATAATACCTGCGTGAATACACAAATATATATTTATCTTATTTTTATATCATGTCCGCTCCAAACATGGAGCATATGCCCTATTAATGTAGGTATCCCAAGTGATTTCTTTTACTACCTTTCTATTCCCTTTTCTTTTTTCTAAGAGAGGAAGATAGAAAATTTAGGGTTAAAATGAATCTGTCATTATTATTTTTCTCGTGTTATTTCAGGATTAAAAAAGTGGAGAGGAATTACATAGGATAGACATCACAAACACTAATGCCTTCGAATGGTTATCCATAAACCGTTGATTGTTCGATTTAAAAAATGATGCAAACATCATTTTTTAAATTATTCAATCAACTCCAGTTGTTATTATTTGGAGAAAACTGTCAATAAATATTTCACATGCGGTAATTGATAAAATTCTCTCGTGTCTTAAAAATATATAAAAAAAACTTTACTTGGGTAATAATAACTTTTAAAGAGTATTTTTTATTTAATCTTTATTGTGTTTATTTTATTTTATTTACGTCTTTATGGTAAAAATTAACTTAACACACATTTTAGTACGGTAAACAAAATATGTTTTTTCGAACAATAAAAGGTCACCAAAAATGTAGATATTTTGCTTTAAATTTGTACCAGGTTAACCTAGATCAAAATCCGTATTAAGCTCATATTTTTCCAATAGTGACTTGGTCCAAACCGATTCTTTTATGAAGTATTGTCCGTTATAATACCTACTCTATTGAATCAGCAAGGAATAAAAGATGTGGGTGCAATATCAAATGTAGCAGTTTTTCAAATGGATTTTCATCCAATTCCAGTGCAAACACTGGAATAATACTAAATTTTACAAGATGATTCAAAATTCAAATTTAAATTGTTTTACATCTTTTGATATAGTTGAGCTTAGACATTTAATTGGTAAAATACTAATTAAATACAATATACTTTTTTAATTTTGTGTTGAAAGCAAAGATTAGATTATGAAAATATCGGTATGCTAATATCGTTGCTTTTTGCTACGAATTCCGTAGACATGATAAAGCGACGGTGCGCTACGACGTGCCATCTACGCCGTAGCGACTTGCTGATTATTCATAGAGATAAAGTCTCTCCCTCTCAATATATCGATTCGGCAATAATTTCATTGAATTATTAACATTCCAAATGCTTGTTGCGATAGCCTGATGTCATGAATATGAAACGCTGTTTTTGTGAGGTTCCACGTAATCTTATATCATATTATATGTATTCTGATTTACGGCAATGCCAACTGAAGTTTTTTTATATTCATATTGTTTGTATATATTTACATTAAAAATGATTTCACATTTTCTATTAAAAAAATTAGTCATTTTGAAAAACAAATAAATAAATTTGTTATAGTCTTCTACACACTAGAACCATTGTTAACAAACAATATTTCCGAAACTGTTCACCATTAACAAAAAGAACACCTCATGAACTATTTATTAGAGCTCGTAAATTTGAATCCCGCAAACCTCTTTGTTTTTGCAAAAAGTATAAAATAACCTAGCACTTATTAACTTAACATTTATTGGTTCTAATGACTTAATGCAACAACCCTGCGGACGCGGTTGGAGAACGTTTATACATATCTAATATATAAAAATGAATGTTTGAGTGTTCGTATTCGCACTGCTCATCCGATTGCAATAAAACTTTGACAAACTTTTTGCTTGCATTTGCGTGATGTTTATAGGCATATTAAAATTAGCTTACAGTAGGTCTTATATATAAAAATCAATGTGTGTCTGCCATATGCTGCATAGTCTGTTATAAGCGTAGTACAATTAAACTACAGTAATTGGCGCGTGTGTCGTACCATAGACAATCGGCAGCAAACGTCATACAGACAAAAAGAAGACATGTACTTCAATAAACACAATTAAAAGACTGTCATTCTATGAGTGGTATTGCAACGCTTGCCGGGAACCGGCTAGTTATATTATAATGTTATGGATTATGGTGTGAAATTAAACACTTATTTTATTCAATTATGTTTCACTTTATTCCATATCATAAATTTTATAGAAATTTATTATAAATCGCTTAAATCACAATCTAAATAATATCAGAACACAAAGAAATTATCAATGAGTTTCTACTAAGCTGCTTGACGTTTTGATTTGAACTCTCGATTGGAACTGCAGCATAGATAATATAAAAGAATGGATACTCGTTGATGTCCGTCAGTTTTGGTTTATTATCAACAAATATATTTTTGGATGGATTTTTTTATGAGACATATTAAAATTAATATAAAACATACTATTTTTTCATCAACCAAATACCTGAGAATGTTTTTTTGATTCATTTGTTTCACACATTTCATTTCTGTTCGTGCAATGTATGCAAAGCAATGCAAAATTTTCAAACGTTCAAACAAGAAGTTTATTGATTTATTTAATAATATAGGGCAAGTGCGATAATTTGCAACACCTAACCGGCAGGTTCACCGGGGCAAGGACGCGGGCATCGCGTGGCTTGTTGGTTGGCTCACAGGCCGACTCCAGTAAGCCAAGGTTCGATGTTATCCCGTCGCATCGCAAACAGTGCAAGGCACGCCAACTTTCGCTTTGTTTCATTTCTTTGCTCGTTTTAGATACCTGCCGATGTGGGGCGTGCTATGGCAGCAATCAGCCGGCGGCCGAGGAATAAATCTAAGCTCGTTTTTAATAAACATGCAAATTTCTTACGAACACATCAAATTCGTAGAATTTGTTTTCTGACTGAAGAATTTGACTGTTTAAACTTTTCTTATGCGTCATTTAGCGACGGGTAGTAAATCAGATTTACTTTCTTCTTATAAAAACATTTTTTTTACATTACACAAACAATCTTACGCGTTGTACGTATTTTTCGTCACAACGCTATCAATATCTTTGCAAATTCACTATTTTTATTGTAAAGGATTTTTTATTTTTAATGTACCATTTCCGCTCCCAATGTGAGGCATATGGACTCCTTAATGGAGTTGATCTCAACAGAAGTGTTTCTACGAGAACTGCTTTTTACTCAGTTGCTCAACCTCTCTTTTTCCAAATAGAGTAGGAATAGAAGGAAAGGGCTAGTACAGGACTAGTGGTTAGCTAATCGCTCTCGATACGCCCCGTTCATAGGATAGGATTGGTAGAAGGGGGGAATTCAAGACATCACATACATCTATGCCTTTAAACAGAAATTCATAAATCAATTAAAAAATCAATTTATAAAACTGTCCGTACTGGAATTCGAACCCGTAACCTCCGTAGCGGTACCCAACGACGTTGACCACTCGACCACACAGGCGGCAGAAAATAGATGATCAATATATTAAGCATGCTTCTAATTCGATTATCGAAATTAAAACAAAAAAATCAGCAGACACTTTTACTTCACCAGACGATTAGTGTCTCTCTAAAAAAACTCTCTTTCAAATCAGTATTTTTTTCTCCGTATAACATAGCCCAATATTTTTAAGACCAAACCGTGCTACGAAATTTAAGCTATACGTGTGTTTGTAGGTGAAATACACACATTTTTTGTTTTCTTTTAAACTTATTCTTATGTAAATCTGATCCATATGTGAAAATTAAAATAAAGTTCATTTTGATAACTTTGTTATACAACTTGATTTTGAAAATTTGACACGTGCTTTTGCTTCTTTGAGAAGTATCGTCAGACATAACATCGTAAATTTTACAAATAAATATGGTTAATTTAATAGGCATTCATTATCTCAAGCTATTTTAACAATTATATTAAATTTTCTTGCACATTCAAGAATGTATCAAAATTATTGTGGCAAAATTAAGCACATTTTCTTACTAGGATTAATTCTAAATATTTTATTTTGTACTATAATGTTTTTTCGTTTAAGTAGTTCTACACTTATAAATAATTAAAAAAATATATCATTATGTAACAGCTAAGATAACATCAAACGTTATTTTGTAAACAAATAGTATAGTAGTCTTCCAATTATTATCCATAAATGGTCAAAGCAGACATAAACAAGATTAAAATCGTATTTCTACGTCAAAAGCTTTCTGAATGCAAAGGAACGCTAAAGCTTTAGTCACCCTTTTCATTCACACATAGTTCTTGACCTCTAGTTTGGTAGTTAGGTAAATATACCCTAATCGTTGGCTACACGTCTACAATTTTACATACAAATGCACGCTTGAACAACTTTGCGACGATATACACGAAAGGAAGTATTTTATATTGGTGACTTAAATATAATATCAGTAACTTGAGATAAACATTTTAGGTTTTTTCTGAGATGATTATAATTATCTAACAATCCCAATGTTAGAAATCTAATGTGAAATGTTCTTTTCCTTTTTGTAATCCTGTTACTAATCATCGATTACGTTTTCTAGAACTTATTCATTGCTAAGTATTTACAGTGGATTACCAGTGTATCGTTTTGGACGTACACGTTTAAATATACAATTATTTCAGGAAGATGGTGAATTAAGAGTAAAAAGTGTAAGCGTATAAACATTTGTTAATAACTTTACTCGCATTGTTTGCATCCAATAAAATCATATAACGTTCGGTCGGGTACAACGGATGCAACATAACCTCAACGGGTGACGTTTCTGTGACCTCTCGTGTGTTCAAGAAAATGTTCTGGTACATTGTTCCCGATGCATGAACGTAGGTGTTCAGGGTCATTTCCTGGGACATTTGTTGCCTAGTGAATGGGGGGCACAATGCGTGCGTAGTCAAAAAATATAATTACATTGTTGTGCTCGTAAATAATGAATACTATTTGCCATTAACGATACCGTCACAGGATTTCAATAGTACACTTCACGGATTGTTTAAAGAAAATTCTCAACCAATGACCACAAAACTGTAGACCGTTAATGAAATGCACTCAAAGAATTTTCCGGTAATTAACCGAGGAATATTTAAAAAATATATGTAATTTAGTATTTTTACACAGGTTGTGTAACAAATCGTAACTTGTCATTCCTCAACACATCCTCGAACACATTTTTTTATAAAAAAGAGAATCTGAAGTGTAAACAACAAAGCCTGGTAAATTCGAGCAAATTGTAGAAACATTTATAAAGAGTTTATTTTATATGATTATTAACATTGCTTACATAATTCGAAGGCTGTGGAATCGGGCTGTTTTAGGTGGAGTTAAAACTAATAACTTCGAGTATACTCTAAAAAAAATCTATATTCAAATCCCTAATAACAAAAGTGGCGTCACCGCATGCTACTTGAGTTTAAAATAATGTCGTGTTTTAGCTACGGTTGGAGTCGTCTTACTTCATTACGATTTTACAGCCCTGCATAATAAAATTATCCGTTTGCTTAAAATAAATTGATATCTGTGATATAATAAATCCTTTTTTCTTCCAAGATGGAACTTTTTTTTGTAATTTTATCTTCAATAAATAAATCCGATTGTGTGTAACTCTCAGTACGTAAAAAAGCATGTTTAAAACGGTTGTGTCGTGCAAGTTGATTCATTTTCATATGCTTACAATTTCTTGAGGTTTCAGCATTCACTACCTGTGTCTGAAATGTGCTGGCTTTCACCTTTTCAATGGCCTAGCAAATGGAGAAAGAAATGCGGGCTGTAAGATTACGGTTAATGTCTAATTGAGATTTATGGATATAATAAATTAAAAATAAACTATTTCGGCGTAGCATTTTTGTGACAGTTATTGTGTTGTGAATGTTAAATTGTAACATATAGAACGCTTTATTCATTGGCTTGCCATTTTTTTCCTTTAATAAAATTGAACTTAATCACAGAGCAAAATACTACTACAGAATTGTTTTCGATTAGCTAGCACATTATTTTATTGAAACGAGAATTCGCAATAAGGAATTCTCTTTTATGAAAAAAAGTGGCAATAAATTTAATCCAAGTTTACAGATTTCAGCCTCGCATTCGATATAAAAGTGTGCCTTTTTTTAAAAATCAGAAAGTGTTTTGTTTTTTTTTGAAATGGTTTAAATAAGCATTAAGATTGATAAAAGATATGAAATCCACGTATTAGGTAAGTAAATGAGATTAGCTGATACATTTTTTAAGCTACATACAAGCGAGAGCAATTAATTAACCATTAGTCCTGTCCAATGTTCCCTCTAACTTTCCGAAGGCTGTGTGCGCAAAATACATTGGCTGTGCAACTTTGAAAGGAAATTTAAAAAAAATGTGCGCCACATAAAGGTATTTAGACCTACTTAACGAAATGGCTACTTTTTTATAATGACAATATTTAATAACACTTTATAATGACAATTAATTTATTCTGGTGGTAGTATAGCCGGTGTAACTTTTGTGTGCTCTGTTCGAATGCATGTATGCGCTCTCGGGAAGTTGTGTGCGCGCGCAGACGCGCACAGTTTAAATGGAACACTGGTCCTGTCCAAGCCCTATCATTATATTACAAAATAAATGACAGATGTATGTATGTATAAAACATCTCATTTTCCGATCTATAGTGATTTCATACATTTTTTTGTTTCTGTTTTGTATCATTCTGTCGAACGGCTTGTTTTTGCCGCGAACTTTTCAAATTGAAAATCAGTTAAATCAATAACAAAGTAGCTGATCTAAAACGAACATACTTCAAATAAATTTTAAAGAATCCACCCAATAAAAAGTTTTTTTGCACTTTATAAGGTCATTTAACATAGTACTACTGGTAAACCATACGTGATGTAGTTTGTGCCTTAAATTGCCTTAAATTCCCTTACACCGTTTTCTCAAAATGGGCATAACAAGAGCGATTAGCTTACAACTAGTTATATTCTAGCCTTATCTTTTTACCCCTACTCTCTCCAAAAAAGAGGTTGAGCAATTGAGTAACAAACTGTTCTCGTAGAAAAATCTTTCGTTGAGATATAATAATAATAAAATTTATAAAATCTCTATTAGGAGACCATAATTTTTTTTTTAATATAAATACAAAAAAATGGTATAATTTTATAATATCTTTTAATTGGTTTTGGCAGTAAACAGTATTATATTCGCATAATATAACATACTCACAGAGTCGTCTTGAAATCGTTTCATTCCAATTATTAGAATTGTAAAGATTCATATTTTGTTTATATCATAAACAGTTAATGAATTCATATCTTATGTTAGTCGTGAAATATTCAAAATTGTAAATTAGACGTTACCAACCTTAAAAATAGAAAAGTCCAAGAAAACAAATAAAGAGTAACATTTCTTTTATCTTACACGCCACGCCATTCAATCTTTATGTTTGACGGTCAATGCGCTATAAAACCTATTGTTTAACGTTGCCTCGCCAATAGTTTTCAGTTACCTAATCACTAGTCCAAACAATACTGAAAAGCGATTCTGTACAACGTGACTTTTCTTTGATGCTTCTGTGAAACAATCAAAACAAAGCTATGCAAAACTGATTACATACGTAATTGTGTACGGGAAAGGGAATATCACTTGAAGATCCTGCGTAGTACAACATAAATTGGCTATGTACATATATTAACATATTATAATATTTCTTACTTACGCAATTTCGAGTTACGTAAATACGTACTTTTATAAAGCTGCGTTTTGTTCCGTGGCGCGTGTTAAAGTTAATATTATATTATTGCGTGAGAGATGTGTCCATTGTTCGACAAATGGATCAAGGTGTTATACATACATCGATAAAACATTTCCTACAAAATAAATGTAACCATAATTCTGGAAAGAGTAGAACGTTTATAAATCTCGGTGACGTCGGAAGTGAAATTTCAATAAATTTCATGAGTAATATTGAGTATGGAAGAAGTTGACAGTATATTTAGCGAACTTATCAAAATGGCCAAAGAATTTGACCAAAATCTAAAAGAATATGCTTTCGTTAATGTAATCGTCGGTGGTCAATGGCTGGGGGTCCCACGTGGGCATGTCAATGCCAGTTGACGTGCCTACACTAAAATGGTGGGAAATGCCGCACACCAGCAAGTCCCATCTGCTGGCCTCCCCGTGGCGTCCATCGGGCAATGCAACAATGTTGTAGCTAACAGCAGGGGTCGCAAGGCGAACGTCCGGCGCCTCAAAACTGGGCTACTGGCTAAGGGAAGGAAATCCCCGACAGAAAAACCAGGGTTGAGCCGACCATTAGAGCCCTTGTGACCCAGGCCTCGGGAGCGCAGGGTTAATCACCCTGCATCCTTAAACCCAACACTGATTAGAACACCGCCACAAGCGCCTCGGACACCCGGAAGCCAAAGTAGACAACCCAGCACAACCATGGACCGAGAAGAAAAAATCCTCTCCAACAAGTACATTATGCGCATTGGTGCGTACAACGTCCGTACCATGCGCACTTCTGGAAAGGACCTGCATGCTACCCGTATTTTGCGAAAGTATGGCCTTGACATATTAGGACTGAGCGAGATACGCTGGAAAGGCGCAGGAAAGAAGCTGTTGGAGGGGTGCACGTTGATATTTTCTGGCCAGAGTCAATATCATCGCCAGGGGGTGGCAATACTGATGTCTGGGAGAGCGGCCCGTTGCCTTGTGAAATGGGAACCGATCTCTGAGAGATTGATACGTGCCACCTTCAGGACTAGTGACAGCTCTGTGACTGTCTTTCAGTGCTATGCCCCCACTGAGGACGCCAACGAGCAAGCAAAGGACGCCTTCTACGACTCCCTTCACGCGGCAGTTGCAGCAATCCCCCGTAGGGATCGCGTGATAGTAATGGGGGATTATAATTCGCGAGTAGGGGCTGATCCGGCTCTCGGGCCCTCAGTGATGGGACGGCATGGTCTGGGCACCGCAAACGACAATGGTGGGAGACTGATTGAATTCGCTATCATGAATGAGCTCACCATTGGCGGAACTATCTTCCCGCATAAAGACATCCATAAATACACATGGACCTCTCCTGATGGTCGCACGAAGACGCAGATTGACCATCTTCTTTACAGCACGAAACATAGATTTGAACTTCTCGATGTTCGCACATATCGAGGTGCCGACATTTATAGCGACCACGAACTACTTGTCGGCAAAATCCGCCTGAAACTAAGTCGCATAGCTCAAAATCCAGCGCGGAAAAAGATCGACATCGAGAAGCTAGAAAACTTAAATACTAGACTAAAATTCGAGATTGCTGTAAGGAAGGAAATAGATCGTGTCTCCGTGCGACCTATATCCGGGTCCGATCGCATTGAGGCGGACTGGTGCTGTATCAAGCGTGCTATTGCATCATCGGCCGAAGATGTTCTCGGATTCCGGAGGGAGGGGCAACCAAAATGGATGTCCGAAAATACGTGGAGGAGAATTGAAGAGCGGGCCAGGCTAAAAGCACTGAAGGACAGTGAAGCTGACCCTGAAAAATTTGAAGAACGTCGCGCTGATTATCGTAATCAGGACAAAGTTGTCAAGAAGTCTGCGCGACTTGACAAGCGCCGATTCTTGGATCGGCAAATTGAGACAGCTGAGGTGGCGGCCCGCAGAAATGATACCAAGAAGTTATTTAAAATCACGCGCGAGGTCTGCGGAAAGCGACCACCGACTCCCGGGCCAATTCGCGGCCCTGATGGAGCAATAGAGTCAAACGCAGAAAGCGTTAAAAAGATTTGGAAGGATCATTTCTGCGAGGTGCTGAACCGACCGCCCCCCCAGGACCCTTTTGACGTAACCGAAGAGGCTACATCTATGGACCTCCCCCGAGTGTCCGGTATTTCAGACCGTACGCCCACACATGCCGAAATCATCTTGGCAGTGAAGAGGCTTAAAAACGGCAAAGCACCGGGTGGAGACGGAATACATTCGGAATTTCTGAAATGTGGTCTTAACGCCGTCCTACATCCTCTCTATCACCTGATGGCCAGGGTGTGGGACGGTGAGCGTTGTCCTAGGGACTGGGTGGACGGTGAGGTGTTAGCACTCCACAAAAAAGGTGATCCCCTCAGCTGTAACAATTACCGAGGCATAACTCTTCTCAGTATTCCTGGGAAGGTAATGGCACACATTCTGTTGGCGAGAATAAGAGGTCCCATTATGAAAATACTTAGGAAAAATCAAGCGGGCTTCCTCCCTGGAAGGTCGTGTGCGGACCAAATACACAATCTTCGATGTCTCCTCCAGCAGAGCAATGAATTTAACAGTGCTCTTGCTTGTTGTTTCGTCGACTATGAGAAGGCATTTGATAGTCCGCACAGACCCTCTTTGTGGAGGATACTGGATGCCTACGGGATTCCGCCAAAGATTGTGGCCATTATCAAATCCTTACATGAGAATAGTGCATGTTGTGTGAGAATCGGTGACTCAAATACCGAATGGTTCGGGGTCACTACCGGAGTGAGACAGGGGTGCGTTCTTGCACCGTTCCTGTTTATTATTATCCTTGACTTCATACTTCGCAGGTCAATTCCGCCTGATCGAGGTGTAGCTGTTGGTCCCGGTCTGAAGCTGTGTGACCTTGAATATGCCGATGATGCTGTAATATTCGATAAATCCATTGAGGGCATCCAGGAGACTATTGATGGGTTAGGAACTAACTCAGGTCGCATTGGTCTAAAAATTAATACTAGTAAGACCAATGTGATGTGTAACCAAACCTGTCATGACTCTGATAGGACCCTCACCAGCGCGGGACAGATCATCGAGAGGGTTGACAGCTTCAGATACCTCGGCGTACATATCCCCGAAGACGGTAGTACAAAAAACGAGCTCGCCATTCGTTTAGGAATGGCTGGAGCCACATTCAACTCAATGCGGACTGTCTGGGACACACAGCTGTACTCGATTAAAACCAAATGCCACTTGTTCAACGCTTGCATTCTGCCGGTAATGCTTTACGGTTGCGAATCATGGCACCTGACGAAGACTCAGAAAAACCGTATACTGAGCTTCGAGAACAGATGCTTGCGTCGGATAATGGGGGTGAGGTGGTTTGATTTTGTGAGGAATTCAGAGATAAGGGAGCGTGCAAGACAGCGTCCCGTCACGTCAGTGGTTATGGAGAGACGTTGGAACTGGCTGGGTCACGCGCTGCGGATGCCTCCGGAAAGCCTCAATCCTGCCTGCCTCTTCTTTCGACCGGTGGGATTCCGGCGTCCTGGACGTCCGTCGGGTACTATCCATAGGATGTACTCGGCGGAACTGAGGGATGCTGGCATGTCATGGGAGGAAGCAAAGCTATTGGCGGGAGACAGGGAAACATGGAGGTGCCGCGTGGCGGCCATATGCTCCACATAGGGAGCGAACATGGCCAAAGAAGAAAAAAGAAGAATGTAATCGACAGTAGTTATTTAATAGAAATAACCAATGTCGTTTCGATGGAACTTGTAGAACACAGAAATGAAGATTTTTTTCAGAAAAAAACAGCAAGACAGCAGAAGCAATTTCAAACCAAGAAGTAGGCTGAGATTATATTGGTTAACTTAGAGCAGTGATCGCCAAACAGTCGCTCGTGAGCTACCGGTAGCTCGTCAAGGCTTTTTCGGTAGCTCGCATAGGATATTTGATCATATTTATAAATTTCGAAATGCTCAAAAGGTTGCCGTTGTAATATTATTTTTTCAGCTGTATCGTCGAAAATTTTCAAGAAGATGGACTTTCATCAGAAATGGAATTGATAGAATTTCAATGTGATTTGTTGCTAAAGTGTGTTGCCTTAACTATAGAATTTGTATGACCTTTCGTCCCAAAAGAAAAATATCCAATTTTAGTTCGAATTGCGCTCAAACTTAAAGCATTGTTTTGTTCTACCTACCCATGTGAATCAATGTTTTCCACTATGAAAGTAAGAGTAAATATAAAAACAGACTCACAGATTTACATCTTGATGCATTCGGATGGGAGTGGCAATGTACTCACCGAGAATCGAAAAATTGTGAAGGAAAGTGAATGCCATTCTTTTCACTAATTATTTTTACTCGTTATTTTTATTTTTATATTTATTTTTACATACCCTTATTTTTCAACTATTATTTTGTTTGTAAATAAATAATTAAAGTACGCAAGTTCGTGTTTTATTAGAAAATCAGATGTTCTAATTTATTATAAGTAAGATAAAAAAAAAAACAATTAAGAAAGAATATGTATAGGTAGCTCACCAGACAATTTAAATTTCTGAAAGTAGCTCACATCCTTATTGAGTTTGGAGACCACTGATTTAGAGGCTCAAGACTGTGATTTCAAACGATTTGCGAAAGTGTCAAAAGCAGTGAATGATGGTATTGCATGCTGCACAGAAAAGAAAAAAGGGTAGATGGCTAACACTACAAGACCAGTAATTTAATAATAATTATAGTTTGTTTTCAAATGTATGGACGTATCTGAATTAATAAGAAATTCTTTTACTTTTTGTATTTATGAATGTTTACTTTATTTTCAACTATCCACTGAAACTAACACATTTTATTTCAAAACTTACTCGATTTTAAGCTTTATTCGACCCACGCAATTTTCCGAATTAATTTAGTTTTTTTTTAATAATGAAGTAATAAAATATACTAGCTGTAAGCCCGTTGCCCAGCAACGTGAGATTTTTGTTGCATTGTGTTTAATTTTATTTAATTTAATTTAATTTTATTTTATATTATTTAATTTAATTTAATTTAATTTTATTTTATTTTAATTTATTTTATTTTATTTTATTTTATTTTATTTTATTTTATTTTATTTTATTTTATTTTATTTTATTTTATTTTATTTTATTTTATTTTATTTTATTTTATTTTATTTTATTTTATTTTATTTTATTTTATTTTATTTTATTTTATTTTATTTTATTTTATTTATTTTATTTTTATAGTTAGCAGAAATTTCGTAAATTATTTAATATTTGGAATAATGTTCAAGTTTGTTAACAACCATTTTTCGTAGGAGCAGAAATTTCGTAAATTATTTAATATTTGGAATAATGTTCAAGTTTGCTAACAACCATTTTTTGTAGTAGCCGAAATTTCGTAAATTATTTAATTTTTGGAATTATGCTTAAGTTTGCTAACAACCATTTTTCGTAGGAGCAGAAATGTCGTAAATTGTTTAATATTTGGAATAATGTTCAAGTTTGCTAACAACCATTTTTCGTAGGAGCAGAAATTTCGTAAATTATTTAATATTTGGAATAATGTTCAAGTTTGCTAACAATCATTTTTCAAAGTACCATAAATCGACCTCGGCGCATATATCGACAGCCCTGCACTATTTAATTGGAAATAATATAATTTTTATAATAATCGAAATGTTTAAGTTTGCTAACAAACATATTTCGTAGAAGAAGAAATAGATTACGGGACATATATCGACACCCCTGTAGTATTTTAATTGTAAATAATGTAATTTTTAGAATAATTGAAATGTTAAATTTTCTAACAAACATATTTCGTAGAAGAAGAAATAGATTTCGGGACATATATCAACACCCCTGCAGTATTTAATTGGAAATAATATAATTTTTAGAATAATTAAAATGTTTAAGTTTGCTAACAAATATATTTCGTAGAAGAAGAAATAGATCTCGGGACATATATCAACACCCCTGCACTATTTAATTGGAAATAATATAATTTTTAGAATAATTGAAATGTTTAAGTTTGCTAACAAACATATTTCGTAGAAGAAGAAATAGATTTCGGGACATAAATCAACACCCCTGCACTATTTAATTGGAAATAATATAATTTTTATAATAATCGAAATGTTTAAGTTTGCTAACAAACATATTTCGTAGAAAAAGAAATAGATCTCGGGACATATATCAACACCCCTGCACTATTTAATTGGAAATAATATAATTTTTATAATAATCGAAATGTTTAAGTTTGCTAACAAACATATTTCGTAGAAGAAGAAATAGATTACGGGACATATATCGACACCCCTGTAGTATTTTAATTGTAAATAATGTATTTTTTATAATAATCGAAATGTTTAAGTTTGCTAACAAACATATTTCGTAGAAGAAGAAATAGATTACGGGACATATATCGACACCCCTGTAGTATTTTAATTGTAAATAATGTAATTTTTAGAATAATTGAAATGTTAAATTTTCTAACAAACATATTTCGTAGAAGAAGAAATAGATTTCGGGACATATATCAACACCCCTGCATTATTTAATTGGAAATAATATAATTTTTAGAATAATTGAAATATTTAAGTTGGCTAACAAATATATTTCGTAGAAGAAGAAATAGATCACGGAACATATATCAACACCCCTGCACTATTTAATTGGAAATAATATAATTTTTAGAATAATTGAAATGTTTAAGTTTGCTAACAAACATATTTCGTAGAAGAAGAAATAGATTACGGGACATATATCAACACCCCTGCACTATTTAATTGGAAATAATATAATTTTTATAATAATCGAAATGTTTAAGTTTGCTAACAAACATATTTCGTAGAAGAAGAAATAGATCTCGGGACATATATCAACACCCCTGCACTATTTAATTAGAAATAATATAATTTTTATAATAATCGAAATGTTTAAGTTTGCTAACAAACACATTTCGTAGAAGAAGAAATAGATTACGGGACATATATCGACACCCCTGTAGTATTTTAATTGTAAATAATGTAATTTTTAGAATAATTGAAATGTTAAATTTTCTAACAAACATATTTCGTAGAAGAAGAAATAGATTTCGGGACATATATCAACAGCCCTGCACTATTTAATTGGAAATAATATAATTTTTAGAATAATTGAAATGTTTAAGTTTGCTAACAAACATATTTCGTAGAAGAAGAAATAGATTTCGGGACATAAATCAACACCCCTGCACTATTTAATTGGAAATAATATAATTTTTATAATAATCGAAATGTTTAAGTTTGCTAACAAACATATTTCGTAGAAGAAGAAATAGATTACGGGACATATATCGACACCCCTGTAGTATTTTAATTGTAAATAATGTTATTTTTAGACTAATTGAAATGTTTAAATTTGCTAACAAACATATTTCGTAGAAGAAGAAATAGATTTCGGGACATATATCAACACCCCTGCAGTATTTAATTGGAAATAATATAATTTTTAGAATAATTAAAATGTTTAAGTTTGCTAACAAATATATTTCGTAGAAGAAGAAATAGATCTCGGGACATATATCAACACCCCTGCACTATTTAATTGGAAATAATATAATTTTTAGAATAATTGAAATGTTTAAGTTTGCTAACAAACATATTTCGTAGAAGAAGAAATAGATTTAGGGACATAAATCAACACCCCTGCACTATTTAATTGGAAATAATATAATTTTTATAATAATCGAAATGTTTAAGTTTGCTAACAAACATATTTCGTAGAAGAAGAAATAGATTACGGGACATATATCGACACCCCTGTAGTATTTTAATTGTAAATAATGTTATTTTTAGACTAATTGAAATGTTTAAATTTGCTAACAAACATATTTCGTAGAAGAAGAAATAGATTTCGGGACATATATCAACACCCCTGCAGTATTTAATTGGAAATAATATATTTTTTAGAATAATTGAAATATTTAAGTTGGCTAACAAATATATTTCGTAGAAGAAGAAATAGATCACGGGACAAATATCGACACCCCTGCAGTATTTTAATTGTAAATAATGTAATTTTTAGAATAATTGAAATGTTTAAATTTGCTAACAAACATATTTCGTAGAAGAAGAAATAGATCTCGGGACATATATCAACACCCCTGCACTATTTAATTGGAAATAATATATTTTTTAGAATAATTGAAATATTTAAGTTGGCAAACAAATATATTTCGTAGAAGAAGAAATAGATCACGGGACATATATCGACACCCCTGCACTATTTAATTGTAAATAATGTATTTTTTAGAATAATTGAAATGTTTAAGTTTGCTAACAACCATTTTTCGTAGTAGCAGAAATTTCGTAAATTATTGAATTTTTGGAATAATGTTCAAATTTGCTAGCAACCATTTTTCGTAGGAGCAGAAATTTCGTAAATTATTTAATATTTGGAATAATGTTCAACTTTGCTAACAACCATTTTTTGTAGTATATATATTTTATCAAACTAATTTTCAAATACGCTCGAGGACATCAGTACGCACACATTTGTGAAAAGTAAAAAGTAAAAAGTAAAAAGTAAAAAGTGAAAAGTGAAAACTTATTTTATCGGCTATTAATATATAGATATTTAACCTTGTAAAACAGTATTACACCAAAACAGTATTGTATATTATTTATACGATATACTTTTTAAACTTCTATCATCGGGAAAATACTCACAAATGAATATCTAAAAAAATCAAACGAAATATTTTCATTTTTATGTTCTTCCACGTTAACAGAGACAATTGAAAAAAGTATTCAATATAGAAAATTTGTGGAGTTAACACATTGGGCATGCGTAATTTTTCAAAAATATTGACCAGAATTCCTTCCCATAGCTAAGACAATCACCCTTCGAATCATAAAATTAACAAGGCAAAGTGAGAGCGATTGGCTAACCACTAGTCTAATTTCTCCATCCTTACTCTCTTCTAAAAAAGAGAGGTTGAGCAACTGAGTAACAAGCAGTTCTTGTAAGAAGCTTTTGTTGCAATACCTTATGCCATATGCTCCAGAAGGACATGGATTAGAAAGAAACTTGAAAAGAAGTGAGTTCCGGCACCTCATTTTTTCAACAACAAAAAAAACACTGGAAATAGCTATTATAATATTTTCAATCTATCAAAAATACCGGAGTGGACCTCTTCTACTTCTTTCTGAATTTCTCCTTCCTAAACTGTTTATTTTTCTCTTTTTTCGATTGCTGGCACTCGGAATTTATTAGTTCTTCTCGCCCGCCTTCAAAATACGGTGACTTAGCACATATTTTCCTCTCCAAACTACAAAATTTCAACCATTTTTACGAAGCAAAATCTTCCATGCGAGCTTAAATATTTAACCCAACTCTGTGTTTTTTTAATGATTGAAAATACCGTCATTTTTTATTTATCTATTTTTTTAATATCCAATTCAATAATGACACAGATGATTTTATTGTAGCATGTATCAAGTTCTATTACTTACGTCCCAATGCCAATTTTCAATTATGGGTTTTGAACCTCTAAATAGACATTTGTAATATTTATAATACACATCAATTTATAGCAGCTATTCATAGATAAATGTATTTTTTTTTAATTTATTCTTTAAGTTAACAACTAATCTGATGACAATCTAAATACCGTAAAATTCTCTGATATGACATATTGACTAACCAGCTTACGAGTAGATTTTGTATTACAATCATTGTTGAAGAATTATACGAACTGCAAGTTGAAAGCCGATATGGCTTGTTTACATTAAGTTTCTTGATTGTGATGAAAATATTTAAGTACCTAGATAGTTTTTTTTATATAATCAGTTACTTTTCAATTTGAAATTCCACAGAATGATTTGTTACTCTTCTCTAACAAAACCTAAAAGTGTTGGACAATACTTTTTCAATCAATAAAACACTATCTACAAACTTTTTGTCCAATTTACAATTCAATTTCGAAAACAATCTTTTTTACTACGTTTCAATTTAGAAAACTACTCGTTTACCGAAAATTGGTTGGAACTTTGTCACATTTGATACATTATTTGGAGAAACTTATCAATAAATATTTCACATGCGGTAATTGATAAAATTCTCTCGTGTCTTAAAAATATATAAAAAAAACATTACTTGTGTTATAATAACTTTAAAAAAGTATTTTTATTTAATCTTTATTGTGTTTATTTTATTTTATTTTACGTCTTTATGGTAAAAATTAACTTAACACACATTTTAGTTCGGTAAACAAAATATGTTTTTTCAAACAATAAAAGGTCACCAAAAATGTAGATATTTTGCCTTAAATTTGTACCAGGTTAACCTGGATCAAAATCCGTATTAAGCTCATATTTTTCCAATAGTGACTTGGTCCAAACCGATTCTTTTATGAAGTTTTGTCCGTTATAATACCTACTCTATTGAATAAGCAAGGTATGAAAGATGTGGGTGCAATATCAAATGTAGCAGTTTTTCAAATGGATTTTCATCCAATTTTCTCGACAAGTCGTATGTAAATTCACCCTTGGTCTTTGAATATAGACTTTATTATATATTTATATAAGAAGAAGCGTATAATCGGTTCTTTAGATAAGGGTTGACAGGTGTCCGCATGACCACGCCATTTTGGCAGTGGATACAGCGTTCGTCATTCGGCAAAATAATCGAATTCAGAATACATATTCGCACAAAAAGTAAACAATTCATGAGGGGAAGGGTTATATAGTGCTTTAAATAATTCAAGCGTTCCGTTAAATTTATATACAACAGTCGCACAAAAAATGTGGTACGAATTTTATTGGCGTTGCAAGAATTCTCTTTTCAAAAATAAGCTATAATTTTATCTGTCATTCTGGTAAACAATTGAATATCGATTATTCTAAGCATAGGCGAAAACAAAATAGACATTCTTTATTCAAACTTTTGGCAAACTATTCCTTCAATGATATTTTTTTCGTCATGATACTTACATTATCATTGAGTTGTATAATAAAAGCATGGACAAAGCCTAGTCTAGATAATATAAATCATTCTTAATAATTCATTCACAATCTATTCTTGACTTCATCAGGAAGATCAAGAATAGATTTCGAAAATTTTTGATTACTTTGTAGTTTTTATTGCTTCTAATTTATCGAATTGGCACATCCTACTTCATATTTTAAAATTATCTATAAGAATAACACGATTTTAAAAACGATAAAAAATACAATTAAATCTTCTCTAGGTTGATCTTGTATTTTTCAAACGTTTTTTACTAGGCGTATGATTTTTTTTTTTAAATATTAATGTTTTAAAATAAAAATAACAAATAATCCTTTTCTTTCGATTGTACATTATGTGAATTACGTTATAGCTGTTATGAATGATTTGTTTTCTTTTAGATAGTCGCATTTTAGGTAGTCGTTATAAATGACAAAACATTTCAATTAATATTCACCCAACAAACTTTTATTTATAAAACATTTATACTTTGTAATATCACCAAATTTCCTTGTCGTGCTCACTTTACGCAGAGAAATTGCTAATACTTATACAGCTTTATTCAAATATTATTATATGTCAAGATACGAAACTAAATTTATTGAAATCCGGGAACGTTATCGAATCAAAATCGATTTATTGTTCGAAAACTTAATAACCACTCCCTGCCACTTCGTTTATCTGAGAATCCATTTTAGAATAAATTAATTATTGATATTCAGAGAGACTGGTATTACCAACCAGTGGTTTAAGTTTTGTTTTGTTTCTTTCTGTGTGACATATCGTCGCCAATTTTCTACAAGCATGTAAATCAACTTGTGTCAGTTTTGAATGTTTATATATAATGAATTCAGAATTTCAATAATCAAACATTGGCAAAAAATAATATGGTCATGTGCTATGTTTAGCATGAAGGAGATGCCATGAATGGAATTGTCTTTGCTTCCTTCCTTATTAACTTCCTCAAAGAAATTGAGGGAAAATCTATAACAGTGGTGATATATAGCGAAAGAAAGCGATAGCGATAGAATAAAGTATATTTATGTGTATCCTGAAAACTTACCGATGATATGTGTCTGCGATGTTTTTATTATTTGCTTAAATATCAACAAATCTGTCATTAATTATCTCACCACTTTTTTAATGATACACATTATTTATCAGTTAAAAAAAATACTTATAAAATTTCAACAAAAAAAAATTTTTTTTTTCGATGGATTCGGCGGTAACTTTGTGGAAGCTAGTTTTTAATTTAAAAAAATATTTGATCATTTTATTCCACTTGTCATGTAAAATGTGACATATTTCGTCTCTTTGCGAAGTATCATCAGGCATAACATCGCAAGGTTTACGAATAAACGAAACTTTACAGAATAGTAGCAATATTTTTGTGCTTTTTCAAAGTATTTTATACGAAGTTTCGTCATAAAAGTCGTAAAATTTGATTTATTCATTTAAAATATTTACTGATTATCTATTTTTTATTCCGTAAATTGTACAACGATATTTTTTTCATCGATTTCTGTTAGTAAGTGATTATTTTGTAGGGTATGTTATTCTGACATTAGATTTTTACCCCTGCCTGATGTAGACCAAGTTAGGTAACTGAATTATAAAGTCGTCGGCCAGATATGGAAAGCAGTGCATAATAATTAGGATTATATAGAAGGCAGTGAAATGGTTTATTTCACTCTCGCTTTGCAGAGCTTTAAACGGATTTGATTATAAAATATGCCTCAATAACATCATGAAAATAATAAAATTAAAAACAGTATGAAATATTTAAGTTTAATGTTATATTAGTATGAGATAAAACCAGGAAGCTAAGATGCTGTTAAAAACGTTTTTTTATCTAATGAAATTAACAACTTTGAACCTAGCGGTAAAAACATCAAATTTTATTAATCAGACAATATTTGCTAAGGTACTAATATCAGATAATGATTTTTCGTTGTACAATTTAACATGGCTTCTTGCTTATGATGTGTTTCCTTTCAAGTTGACTGTATAATTTATCGTCCATTTTGTGTTCATAAGCACAACGCTGTAATAAAAAATAGGCATTTTGCTACACAATTCATTTGTTTAATGATACGTACATATATAATAGTAGACATTAGGGCATCTAATCCCGAACAATTGCGTTTTCGAGATCCCGGTATTGACCATTTTTGTCCATGTCCACTCCCAATGTAGAGCATATGGCCTCCTAACGGAAGCATCTCAACATACTTTTTTCTACTAGAACTTTTTGGTACTCAATCGCTCAACCTCTCTTTTTCTTAAGAAAGAAGTAGGGATAGAAGGATAAGTCTAGGGCAGGACTAGCGGCTAACTAATCGCTCTCGCTGCGCACAGTAATTGAAGAATTTGACATCGATAAATCGATCGAAAAACTGCTGTTCATACTGGGACTCAATCCCGTAAGAAGCTAGCCGCTGCGCCGCTATTTTTTTTTTTTACATATTACTAATTTGAATACAAAAAATAGCTGGCGTTACAGCTAACGGCCATGGCGACATATTTCTTTTTCATAAACCACAGTTTTTTGCGATCATTGCCGAAAAAAGTATTATCAGATTCCAGAATTATTCTCAACTCAAAGAACTTTTTTTTAGATCATTTGAAAAACTCTCGAGCTTCATGCAGAGTCAAAGATTTTAGAGATAAATTTTATAATTATTCTAGACTCAGATACTTCTTTTTTAACCTACATCTTATCAAAAAGTTACGTCTGCCAGCGACTAAAGTGTCCCAGCTCTGTTATAGTGAATTCCGAAATCCCGGGATCAGGGACCCCTGATCCCTGGATTGGAAGCCCTAGTAGGCACTATGCGAATATTTTTTTACATAAAAACTATTTCGGTTGATCTGCTTTTATTGTCTCAAACGTAACTGCGCTCGACACGACAAACTTGCATTACCCCCATAAAAAAAACAAACTGTCTATACTTTTCAGGGTTCAACATACCGTCAAAACCATATTAATGTAAAATATATATTTTACTAGATTGTTTTTTAAACTGGAATGATTCGGCTATGATAACCTTATTTTTTAAAAGCTTTTATTCATTATGCGCGGTAAGGGAAAAAAACATACTGCAGTAAAATTCCGTGAGGTAATTGTATTGAAAAACTAAAGTAGTCTTCAATTTTCCGGCTCTCTATTAGTAAAAAAAAACCAACCAGACTTTCCACTGGCGTACAGAACAATTTTTCCTATGATTTTATGCTTCAATATTACACTTATTCAGTGAAGTATTTTCATATACAATATTGAAAATGTGCAATATTTTGTAGCACTCTTGTATGCACTTGATACACCTCAACATTATGGAATGCGCGGCTTTGGTATTACATATTTTTTTTCTAAATAAAGATTATACACATAATCAAATGAGTAAACAAATTCTATAGAAACAAAAACATCAATTAAAAACTCTCGCACTGATAAAAAAAACTAAATGTGGTATTATATTTACATTGATAGTTTCAAATAATTTAAATATATTATTTATATAAATTATAACCAGTTGACAGTGCTACCTTTTTGCATGTGCTTAGCTTGCTTGGTGCGTACGATGCTCCGACCAAAGGAGAGACAGTGTGTGTTTGTATGTTTGCTGCGTTGCAGTCAGATAAATTAAGACTTATAAACATTTATTATTACAATATTACAATATGCTCAGTTTCTTATTATTTCTTTAAAATTTCATTGACAACATATTTTAATGGTATGTATAAAAATTAAGGAAGAATTATATGAGATTGGCTAATTTAAAGTTTTTTATTATTGTGAAATAGTAGGTAAAATAAGAAGTTTTTTTTAAATATAGATACGCTTCTAAGTACAAATCGATTATTAAACATTTTCTTAAAATTTCTTCGACGGTTTTTAATAATAATTTTAATGATAATTTCTTGAAATTGTTTTTTTTAGTTACACCTTACAATATCATCCCTCGTAATAACTTGAAGCGAAGAATTCGTTAGTCTCTGAAAATATTTGCTTAATTTAAACTGCCATTCCTTCGTGCCCCAGTTAAGCGGAGAAAATACCCACCACCTAACGAGAAAACGAGGAAAGAAGAGGAAAAAAATGAATACACACTCTCGTATTAAAAGAATGGAATGCCGTATTCTAAGACATACTTACAACTTTTCTCTTGTACTTTCGAGCAAGACACAATGCAATGCACTGCTGTAATGCTTCTGAAATTAAATTCTTAGTCAAGATTTTTTGAGCTTTAACCGTGTAGTATACGTGACAGAGATAAAAATACTTTTTACAGTGCCACAATTATTATGGAAGTTGGCCATTTTATTCATTAGTTACATAAACAACACTAGTCATTATAGATAGTTTATAAGGATCCGTTAAAGCAGAAAACTACGGATTTATACTGTGAAGTCTATGCATATTTTTGTCGTTTTGTTTCAGTTTCATCGTTTTTGGCTTTAAGATGATTTAAATATTATTTAGTTTAGATTAGTTTTTTTTTACTTCAATGGATCCTTCATTCTATCACAGTAAAACCATCCGGTAGCCCAATTTTGTTCGGTTGCCAATTGCATTGTATATATTGCAAACTAAAGATTTCTAACAATAAGTGTCAAGTGCGAAATAACTCTAATACACGAAATGAACGCATTTAATATTAATCTACTAGTTTGGGTTGATAAAAAGGCTACAACATTGCAACAACACAACGTAAAAACAAACTAAGTTTTTATCAATTCTTTCGAAACCCAACTTTTCTGGAGCCGAGATGTAAATTTTTGCCAATTTTCGATTGAATATAGTGCAAGAGAAGAATACAAATGAATAAGCTAAATGCTTTAACAATTTTGTTTCACAGTTGATGAAGAAGAATATAAATTGGCGTATGATATAGAATACTCCAATACCGATAATATTAAAGTAAATAGTATAAAAGGGAAAATATAGGGACATCAAATACATTTTTGCAGCAGTTATTAAGTGTGTATGTTGTTTTTAATTTATTGGTATATTGATATAATTACAGCATATTATAAAACACAACAATTATAAGTACTAATTCCAAGATACGGTTTTCATCAAATAAGATTTGTAATTGAATAACTAAGATACAAGTTTTGGAAAAACTAAAGTTTTATAGTTATTTATCAAATACAAACAAAATGATAGCGGAAAACAAAAAGAAGGCTACAAAGCAAACAATTAATGGAAGCATTCTCTGAAAAAGCTTCTGAAATAATTTTCTACGAACACTGTAAGAAGTTTATTTATTCAATTTTTTTTTTGGTGTATCCATCAACATTGTTTTTTATATCGCTATTTATCGAATAGTGATGAGATAAAATCCGGTTAATTTTTAAAGACCATTACAGGAAAGTTTCATCTTATGTGTTAACAAACATCTTGGTTAAAAAAACGATCATTATTTGACATAGGCTGAGGTAGGTGTTTAATAAACAAAATGTTACTGTACGTCTTAGGTGGACGAAATCAAAGCGGCTCGGTGCAGCGTGTTTTTCGCAGGCGGAATCAGAGACGAAAAAACCAGAAAAAAATAATTTAAGCATACTAAAAAATGATTGGTCTCTTTATTATATTGATTGTTAATATCTACTAGCTAGAATGATCTGATGTTATGCAGATATATTAAACGGAAATATTTGAAAATGACAATTCGGAATCGGAGTCTTTTTTTACCCGACTCCACAGCCTTCCAAAATACTTCTAAACAAGACCAATGCGAAATAATTATGCACCAGAGAATTATTGATATAAGTTAAATCTTACACTAGGTGGACATTTAAATAAATGCGTGCATCTTTCAATTAAAATAATTTTACATGTAAATTAAACTACTAATGAGAAGCAAAGTTGTTATCAGTTTCTTATGCTAGCTACTTTCTGATTCAATCTAATGATAAAATGGGAGACATAAACCTTGGGGTTATAACTTCAATTAGTGTTTTTGATGCTGAAACTTATCCAAGTCGAAAATTCGGGTGGAAAATTTTCAAAGAGGCATTAAAATATTGCGTAACAGTATACCCTTTACCAGTGGTGTAACCAATTACAAGCGTAGGGTGGATGCCTTATGAAGATCAACAAACCACGACTGTTTGATATATTATATAATTGGCCCAGAACCAAACTAGCCTTTATAACGGTTACGTGAAATTTAGATATTTACGGTGGATTCACAACCGATTTTGTGTACATTCATTTTCAATTTCAAATATTTTAATTAATTAACATTATATGTGAGTGTGACACGGATATTTTTTTATTTGATAATGGTATTATGAGCTTAATACAAATGAATTGAATAAGTCATTGAATTTTAATAAACAACTTCAGAATAATATTTACAAGAATTTTGGTAACTAATTTTACTTGTATCAATTGATTATTAATCATCTCCTGTATAAAAAAAAATGAA
The DNA here is from genome assembly GCA_030503985.1 of Himalopsyche tibetana. Classification (NCBI taxonomy): domain Eukaryota; kingdom Metazoa; phylum Arthropoda; class Insecta; order Trichoptera; family Rhyacophilidae; genus Himalopsyche; species Himalopsyche tibetana. Next base: position 35,151,786 of record JAPJYX010000014.1, on the reverse strand, counting down.
AATCTAGCCTTGTGTCTCACAACTTCTTCACATCATTTTTAAGCAAAATAATTTATACATTTCATTGTTTTAAAGCATTAATTTCTATTTAAATACTTACCAAGGTGTGATGTAACATTTTAGGTTAGTATTAAAACGTCAGATTTAAATTTTGTGATAAAATGATTCCTTGAATTATATCTCGACTTTTTCTAAATTCATCAAAAATATATTAGATCGATTTGAGATAAATGTCATTTTAGTGACGGTTGATAAATTTTAAGTAATCCAGAAGCAATCTAGTCACATATTATATAACACTAGATAACACATGATTTTCTTTTTGCATTTACCAGCAGAAAGTGCTAGTATAAGAATCGGTTTGAATCAAGTCACTTTATTTATTAAAATTGACTTGGTTTATAAGTTGGTGGCAACTGGCAAACATTATCATTTATTACTAACGCCATTCGGAGTGAATTCGGTAAATAATTTTATTATTCGTCGTATGTTATAATTATACAATATTTTTAATTATAACAATATATTTTTGTATCACTACAATCTGTCAATAATGTCAACGTTTTAAATGAAGCTACCTAAGATCAATTTAAGGAGAAAGGACATCAAAAAAACCCTAGTGTTATGTCTTAAAAACATTTTGATACATGAGACATTCTGGCCACTTAGAAGAGTTTTTACTGATAGACTGCCTTTTCACCACCGTTGAGTCTTAATGTCGTATCTGCTTTTCTCATTTTCCCGTTACTCCTAATTCTATTGAATATAAGGATTTAATTTTATAAAAGTATTTCTCGCAAATACTTGTGGCACGAAAATTTCCAGTTTTTCCCACCCAATATCTCGTGAATATATCAAATATTTGATAATTTATTAATATATAACTATAAATCATATAATTCATCTTTTGGGATAATTGCGAAGCCCTGGCATCCGTCTGCCACTGCTTATAACGTCATCTTTCAACAGAAAGTTAAGTTCGGTTGTAAAGTATTAATTACTTTTGAGTAAAGATGGCCCGAGGATAACTCTATAAAGTTTTAACCAAATCGCTAAACTTATCCAAGTATGGAATACATTGTGATATCATGGCAACGTAAAATTAATACGGCATGTAAGTGCATATTATTATATATAAAAACTTCAACCCTGGTATCGGATATTATTAATATTAACCCTTTGATTTTTCAACGGACCCCTTGTAAGGCAAATAAGAATATTATTATGATCCTAGGTTTTTTTTAATTGGCGTAACAAGTGACCGGGATACGAGCTTAAATATAATAAATCCATCTTGTATATTGTATGTGATATTAATAACTGTTACATTTTTCGCTCACAAAATACATATTCTCAACTGCATATATGGACTGTAGAAAAGAAAAGAGACGTAACCCACAGTTTTTTTCAAACCCGTTTTTCGATAATCACAATGTATCCAACTTGATACATGTTCTATCAAAAGGATGTAAGCTGTACATGCCTTATTAGTATCTAAATTTAGGTTTTAAGTTTGAAAAGAGATGGGCGATTGTGAAAATAAAACCATGAAAAAGGCTGAAACAAAGGTTTATCTTAATCAATTTCTTAAATTAATATTAGATTTTTTTCAATTAAACACCAGTTTAGAAGTCTCCGTTCAATTCAAGGTTTATTTCATAATGGCTGAAAATCATCAAAACACGTTTTTATGCCTCCTGTAAAATTTGCTATGTGTGGGTTACGTCATTTTTCTTTTCCAAAGTCGATATGATAACAAATATGGCATTATTTTAGAGAGTTTTTACCGGGTTTTATAGCATTTTTTCTTGCTAATGTAAGATACTGCATATTTTAAGGAAATTTCAGAAAACTGTATTACAAATAACAAAAAAATATATATATAATTTATTTAAGGGGGTATTCTAGTGTAGAGGCACAAATTTTGAGTGTTTTTTCGAGCTCTGTAAAAAATAAACAAAGATATTTTTTAGTGTTCATTGCTTACCATTCGTTTATTTATATTTTAAAAATATATAAAAAAATTAAAAAAGTAAATAAATTCAAAACTCGAAAAGTTATCGGCTGGTAAAGGGAGGGGTCCAAAAAAAGATGGTGTCCTCACGTACACGATTCCAACCTTTCTGGTCATTTGAAAAAAACAAATTAAAAGATTCTTAATTGATAAAAATGTCGCTAGGGCCCCTACCTCAAAGAACTAAAAAAAAAAAAACAAAACAGAAAATTACGTTTTTTTAACAGTTTCAATTTTTTTAAAAATAGTAAAAATCAAAGCTTTGACTTAAATCTGCTACGGGCTCTAGAAAAATGTATATTGAAGGCCCACACAAAATTTCAAACTAATCGGTTAGGTAGAACTTGAGATATTATGTACGTCAGCTTGAAAAAAGTAGTTTCGAGAAAAACGCGTTTAAAGTTTTGAGTTTCGATCTGTTCCGGTAGGACCAGCTTAGTTGCTGCGTCACCAAAATCGCTGTAACTCAGTAAATAAATGAATTTTTAAAAAATCTCTTTGAGGACATACTCTCAAATGTCTAAACTTTAGAAAAATATAAAAAAAAGAATCGACTTTTTCAAATTTCTACACCACAATACTGCCTTAATGAAAAGTATATTTGGTTAACAGGACAGTAAAATAATCTTTTACTTAGAATTGTTTTCATTATGGCTGCGATTGGAGCCTTAAAACGTGCCCCCCTTGGTGACGGAGAGCGGCTCTCTCAAGAATCATCCCTACAGCTTTTAATCCCTAAAGTAAACATTACAGAAATGGCTTTCTTGTGAATATAGCTTCCCACCATTTCAATTGAAAGGAATGTCTCAATTTCGGTTTAATTACTTCGCTCGACTTATAGACCTAAGCATTGTGGTACGTCTGTATTACATAAGATATGTTAGACAAGACGGAGGAAATGAAGAAACTCGACTGTTGTGTTCTCGTATTTTCTTTATTAATGTTGCCGTAACAGCTTTTAAATTTAGGGCTACATAAAAATATGACAGTCGTATTTAGATATTGCAATACTAGACAAATATAGCAATGCCGATAATTATCGATATTTCATATTAAATACAGGTATTGCAAATATCAATACCTTTCTTATAAAAAATTATTAAATAAAGAAAAAATGTACAGCCAACTGTAAACACAATACCGGAAGAGCAAATCAAAATTGTATATATTTCAATAGTTCATAAAAAGTATTATTATAATAATTAACGGGGGGGGTTTTATATTATAAATAACTTACTAATAAAAATAATAAAACATTTTTAGTACTTTTTCCACATAAAATTTATTAGATCAGGACCGGTTTCGCTCATAATGAGCATTGTCAACTGATAAGAAAAACAATAAAACAGTGATATTTATACAAAAGTTAAGTGATAAAAAAAGGTATGACAAACAATTGGTATTACAACCTAGCAAAAGAATTGAAGCAAAATACGAGGAAAATAAACTATAAATAAAAAGTTGAAGACCACTTAGCAATGAAAACGATTACAACAAAAACCAATTAGGTATGAATTATCATTAACAAAGTAAAAACCAACAATTAGTGTTTATAATAAATAAATCTTAATGTCTGTCAACCAAATCTAATAAATTTTATGTGGAAAAAGTACTAAAAATGTTTTATTATTTTTATTATAATGCCATTCCACCAAGTATTGACAGTGAACACCTTAAAAGTGAAATAACTTACTGTTTCTTAAAATGATTTTACATCATTGAAAAGCTCATAAGTCCTAGAAGCTGTCAATATTGATACAACTCTTATCAAATTCAAAATAGTTTAATGGCGAAAAGGTTTATTAAAATATTTGATGATGTTTATACATTAAAAATTCAATGTTTGTTGATTTTCATCACCGAAATACTGTTTTTTTTTACATTATCAAAACTGGTATTTCGGTTATTTTAATAACAGCGTGATTTCCGGATTCGTTAATACCGGTAATGCAATCTTCAGTCAGCGTGGATGTGTTTATACAGTTCCCTCATATTGTTCTCATATTTTTTTATACAGTTCCCTTATTTTTAAGGGACATGTGTACATTGAAAGTAACGTATCAATATATGATGCGACGGCAATTGGTATATTTTGTTTTCTTGTTAGTTTGATATACAATAATACGATGGAGGAATTGAATATTACATATTACGAATAGACATTGGAATATTAATAAAGAGCCGGATATATTCGAATATTCGTTTGGAATTTCTAGTATCAATCAACCGCCATCTATTATACTTATAATTAATGTATGTATATAAAATTATACACAATTTCATCTAGCTTTGATGAGTCGACCCTGCGAATCAACTCCTAAAGGTTATCTTTCCACACCAGTTATCAACTCGTATCTTTTGGTTGCACACTTTGGACTTTGCTTATCGCGCTAGGGCAGTAGGTAATTTCTCTAAAGTGCCACGATAACGTTTGTGCATAAACCAATCCTAAAAATAAATGGGGGTAAAATACTAAGAACAATATTTATACTGACAACATTACAAATTTGTATTTTTGATAAACTCAGAGGTTGTTTTGTGGAAATTATTTATGGTATGAGATGAAAATTGATAACTTTATTTTTAAAATGTTTGTATTCCTGGATGCGACACGTGCTTTGATACTTATATAAACAAAAACTTTTACAATTTTCATAAAATACAAAGGATAGATCAGTGATCGCCAAACGGTCGCTCGCCGAGGCTTTTTCGGTAGCTCGTGTAGGATATTTTATCATATTTATAAATTTTCCTATAAAAAAAAAATATTGAACTCGGAAAATAAAAAAAAATTGAGCTGAATTTCGACGAAATTCTTAAAAGGTTGCCGTTGTAATATTATTTTTTCAGCTGTATCGTCGAAAATTTTCAAAATGATGGCACTTCATCAGAAATGGAATTGATAGAATTTTAATGTGATTTGTTGCTTAATAGTGTTGCCACAACTATAGAATCTTTATGGCCTTTCGTCCCAAAAGAAAAGTATCCAATTTTAGTTCGAATTGCGCTCAAACTTAAAGCATTGTTTTGTTCTACCTACTTATTTGAATCAATGTTTTCCACTATGAAGGTGGTTAAGAGTTAATTGAAATACAGACACGCAGATGTACATCTTGATGCATTCGGATGGGAGTGACAATGTACTCACCGAGAATTGAAAAAAATTTTGGAGGAAAGTGAATGCCATTCTTTTCACTAATTATTTTTACTCGTTATTTTTCAACTATTATTTTGTTTGTAAATAAATAATTAAAGTACGCATTTAACTTTTTATTAGAAAATCCGATGTTCTAATTTATTTTTAGTAATATAATAATATGATATATGGTACGATAAGGGCCGATGATAAAAAAAAACAATTAAGAAGGAATATGTAAAGGTAGCTCACCAGACAATTTCAATTTCTGAAAGTAGCTCACATACTTATTGAGTTTGGAGACCACTGGGTTAGATACTATTATAAAATGAATAAATATAGAAATGCTTTATCGAGCTAATCAGAGGACGCTTTAAAATGAATAGCTTAGTTCTCGAAAACTATTAAGAGACTTATTAATTACCTATTGTTAGTAAATGCAATTTTAAATTTTGATACACGATATAAAATTAATTTCTTTTGGTATTTTCCCTCCAAACATAAGTAATCATTAATATTGTAATTATTACAGTTATTATTTGTGTCAAGCCCTTCCCGACAATCATAGAGAAAAATCTCACTTTTTTTATTATTAAAAAATGACGATAGAATGAGTATGCAGATTATTTTTAAAATCAAATATGTGCCACACTTAGTAATACAACCAAGATAACAATAAAAAAATAAAATATTTGCATACATTACATCTAATATATGGTTATTTAAAGACATATTATGCTATATTTTATTGGAACTCTTAAAAATCGTAGATTTCTTTTATTTCATTACTAAACATCTTATGTACAAATATTTTTTTCAAGAGGCAAGTTGTATTAAGGGTAATCTGAATTATTTATTCGAAGTTCATTATTGAATCAATGGGTAACATCAGCTGAAATAAAGTATTGCATTAGGGAATTTCGAAAGTTTGTTTCGGTGCTTTACAAATCAAACCATGATTTCAACGGCACAAATGTTAAAACAAATACATCAAAAGTTCGTTAAATATTCATGGAGTAAATGTTTTGGAGTGAATGTATACAAAACACGATTTAAAAAATTGCTGATACATTCGTCACGTCAGTCAAGTTATTTTATTTCATGCTTCATATTTTTGGAGAATTTAGTGATCGACTTCAATGTTTGACTGGGCTTAAATTCTTTTTTGATGAAAGGATATGAATTTGAATATCTTCGGTGATTCTATTTTAATAATACTAAATTTCGCATACAAATAATAAGCTTTGTGACTTTTTACAATGTAATACAATTAATCACATCAAAATGAAATTTTTGAGTTACAAAATTAAAATATCGTCTTGGAATCGATGCTATCAAAATTTCTAGCCAGCTTTTACTTACCTGCTACATAAATTTAATGCGATAATATTTATTAACTTGTAAACTTATAAATAAACGGTTTAGTAAGCATAAATTTATCGTTTGCTTTTGATAACCAAATTAAAATCAGAGACCAAACAATATATTTATGACAATAATTGATTTTTTTATTTGTGGCAATATTTAGAGTTACTAGTCAAATGTAAGCTTTTTATATATTTCATATTTAGTAAAATTAGTATGTCATTCAGATAATTATGCAATTAAATATGACGCGAATTACTTATATGATTTGAAATAATAACTCATAATATTTGGAATTAATATAAAATCTATATATAAATTGTGTATGTTTTATCTTTCATCCAAATCATAATATAACGTTTTTAAACACTTCGATTGTTTCAGTATCTACCTAATCTAATATATAATTTATTTTTGTATGTTTGTCAATCTTGATGAAAATTGTGGATAAAAAAATCTTATAATTAGTATAATATATTGTTATGAAAGTATAAAAAATATATATGTTTCATATTTCAGTTAAAAAAGTATTTGCTTGCTTAAGTCACAAGAAAAAGTGGATTTTTTTTTCTCAAGCAAGTCTTTTTTTTGCTCAATTCTTTCAAAATAGAAGTATACCTACGGTGAAAAAAAATTTTGGGCCAAAGCGTAACTCTGCTAATGCTAGCACCCCTTTTCTCCCCCCACTCATTCTGATAGACGTGATAAAGTGTTATAAATACACGATTAATTCATTGTTAAATTTATTTACAGAAATAAATCTTAAATTTATAAATATCAGTTTTTTACTATTCAGTCATCGACTATTGAAATCACTTTATTTTGTCTTAACTATGGTTTTTTCATTATTCTTGTTTTGAGTGTTATTATATAATTTTGAAAGTATCTCATTTAAAAGTTCATTTTCCCTAAGTGGTTAGCAACTTTCAATTGTATTGCTAGATTATTATTTGTAAAACGATCATTAACTGAATGTCAATTTCTATATATATAAATGTATATATATTATTAACTATAACTTTTCAGTTAATGGCGACAGCTAATACTGCATACATTGTTAATTTATTTCTTATATCAGTTAAATAGTATTTTGCGATCTCGGCTTTTTTTCATTAAAAAAAAATATGAATTATATAAACACACATTTATACATATTTGTATCTCATAATCGTACATTTTACGTATGTGCCTTTGCTTATAACTATTTAAAGTTTGTCTACTATTTACTTCAGTAATCATATTATTAGTATATACGTATGCAAAAGCAATCAAACAAAACTATTAAGTATTTTTTCAGTGTGTAGAAAATATTTTGTATAGTATTAAATTAAATAAGATGAAAAAAAAGCTTAGTTTATTTAGGCATAGGCAATACCCCTAATATAAAGATGTTATTATGCCTATAAATGTAATGATAACGGTTTATTGATAATGAAAAAAATGCTTTAGTTCAAAATGTATAGTATTGAAAACTTTACTTGTTAGTTCCTAAAAGAAGCAAACTGTAGTTATCGTATTTACATTGTATTAGTTGAACGCCGCTGAAGGGTAGTGAATAAATAAAGAATGGTAAGTATGTCTTTAATAGAGGAAAATCCATTTTTGCGTATAGCAACACAGAGCCTGGGCACACAACGACGGCGATGCGGGGTTATGTGGGACAACGAATAAATGGCTCACTTACCCGTCTCATAATAGCACCCGCTGGTCGGGAACACGCCACGCACAACCCCACCAACAAAAATATCGATTCAAAATTCAAACCTCCATTTTGCGGCACGAAAACGTCAGTCGGCCAGTTAGCACGATCACACGCTTGCCGCCATAAACAATAAAAAAAAATCTTAATAACTCTGTTCAATTTTTTAAAAAATACACACCGCGCGCGAGATTTTCGTCTCACTGATACCGGGGGAAAGTATGGCAGCGGCTATTTTTTATTTTATTTTATGGCAACTGAAGCGAACGATTTGTTTCGAGCTGCAAAGCGAGCGACGGACCTCTACACCGTTGAGGCCGCTCTAGCTGACTGACCGGATCGCGCCCTCACAGCCTCCACTCGCGCATGGTGTTCGATAAGACCACCCGCTTGGGGGTGCGTGTCCGGAAAAGCGGTGGAAAAGCGCTTTTCTTTGAATCCATGTACTTGCGATGTGACGTCAGAGAAAAAGAGCTTTTTCAGCGGCAACATCAAAAAACCCCTTTATAGTGAAAAAATATGTTGCCATGTACATAGCAATGCTTTAATTATCTGTGATACATCAACTCAATCAGTTTTGAACCTATATACTTTAGTATTTATATATTTTTTAATTCATATTCTATGTTACATACTTATAAATTAAATTATTTTGTTTATGAATTTTGACCTAAAATCATTTTAAATAGAAATAGATTTTCTTTACCTATTAAAATATTATATCACCTATCAGACATATCACAATAATATTTTCATACCTACCTATTCATATAAAAATAATTTAATTGGTCCGGTATGTAAGCGATTCAACATTAATTAGTATTAATAGTTGTAATATTTATACAGATGTATAAGTTATAATACTTGTATTTTTTTAAAACAATATTTTTTTCATTCTGAATATATTATTGAAATGACAGCACAATTTTCAAAAATGATGAATTGTGCATCGAGTTGTTCAGCTTACCCATTTATTTTTATAAATATTTTGCAAACACATTCCGAACATTTTAACAATTGCGCTCACGTTCTGGCAACATATTGCAATGCTTCGCGTGTTCACTTTCGTTTGTTTCGGTTGGTTCCTATGACAGTTAGTAGTCGGTTGCAGTATTTTGACTTTTGACGTTTTTCTTTCGTAAACAATTGGAATCTTGTTAGGTCCTTATAAACCGCTCGAGTAAATGAATCCGTACAGTGCGCAACGATGTCTCAAGAGGAATATGTCGAGCTGAAAGATCTGGTGACTGAAGCGCTCGAGAAGAATGGAGTTCTTGCCAAAATCAGAGCTCAACTTAGAGCAAACATTTTTATGGCTCTGGAAACAGAACACGATCAAAACCACCAGAATCCTCACATTAAAGATTGTCTCTCATCTCAAGATGGAGTTTTATCATTCTTACTCGTACAGGAGTTCTTAGAATTTTGCGAACTGCGGAAGACGTGTTCAATATATAAAGCCGAAACGGGTCAAGGTAAGACCTATTTCTACGAAGGACGACAAGCCCTGATCCGCAATTTAGAATTTACCAGAGTAGATGACAAGTGTAATTCACCGGTTTTAATTCAACTAGTGAAAATATTACATAAACTTCTAAAATCTAGTCGTATGGATAACCTAGGCAATGTTTCAGCGAGTAACAACATTGATTCTTCGAATGACAAATCATTCAACGAAAGTGAAACCAGTCCGAAGATCGGAACGCAAAATAGCACGTTTGTTGTGAACAGTGGAAGATCCGACATGTATAACTTATCTTTTGCTTCAGACTCTGAGAGTTCCATTGTTTCCGAAGATAAAAGTCGTATAGCTCTTCATCTGAATTTAAATAATTCCACAGATACCAATAATTCTTCATCGAAAGAATCGGAGGGTACAGAATCGCCCCACGACATTTCTGACAGGTCCAAACATTCTAATATGGAACAAGGATCAGTGAAGGATACAAATAATGGTGGCGACACTGCTAGAAGTGTCACATCGGAAATTGAATTTAATCAAGAGACGAAAGAAACCAGCCTATCTTTTGGTGAACTGTCTCCCAAAGCAGACCCTATTGTAGAATCTATGAAAGGTTTCAATGATCATTCATCAAATATGTTCGAAAATGCTTCAGCTCGTCCGTCCAATAGCCAAACTTTCTCTAGCTTACACCACAATAACAATGTCAGCAAAAGAAATGGTTCTACTCTCAATGAAAACAGATCATTTCTACCGGTAAATGATACTCAAGTAAAATCACCACAACAAAAAAAATCTGCAAAGAATGTATCGAATCACCATTCTAGTCAAAGTGTTAGTAATAAATCGAGTGATTCTTCGTCTGATAGTATTTCTGAAGAAATAATGTCCGTGGATAGCAGGTCTATCAACAGCATACAAGATGAAATACTGCAGACGATTAATGCAAATAATGATGAGCATCAATCTAAAACTCCAGAAAAGCTTGTCAAATACAATACGTTTGGATCTCCACCTCCTAATTTACTTGATCAAAGCATACAAGAGTCCCCAGTTACTAAGTTGCGAGTGAAAGAACAAATCAGCTCATTGAAATATAGCTTATGGGGTAGGGAGGAGTCTGGCAATAATACAACAAAAAAGCCAATTTCCGAAAAAGAGCTGCATACTGAAAGAGTGACGGATACTAAAAATCGTAATGAAAAGCACAATAAAGCTAATACAAAACCACGGCCACAAAAAGAACATAATAGTCATGAAACAGGATTTAAAACTCCTTTGAGTTCTTTAGTTGATCTTCCTGCCTTGGTTGTTAATAAAAATTTAAAAATTTTACCTTCCTACAAGGGTCCGCCAGATAAAATTTCTCCTTCTATCTCCAAAAATATGCATGTTGACAGCATCAATTGTTTAGACCACAGCGTCACCAGAGATTGGACTGATAGTTAAATTTCATTATAACCCAACTTGTATAAATACTCTTTATTCGGAGATGGTTTATTTCTAGACCTTCGTTTAAAATCTGTGCATCATTCAAAATTGATGCATGTCTAATCCGATTATAAAAATTTTGATGAAAATTTGAAATTACGTTTTGAAATTCAATTAGCTATTTACATAATTGACACTTCTGTGGATAATTCATGATTACAGATAACATGACCAAATTGACTGAATTGACCTTGAATAAGTTTTAATATACTTTTTTTTTGTACACCCATACCTCGCTTTACGGCCTAGATACGTTCCACGAAACTTGGCCGCAAAGCGAAAAGCTGTAAAAGGAATCAATTATTCTAATACAAATTCATACAAATTCAATGGGATTGGTTCCAAATTTTTTAAATAAACATGGTTTATCATTCAAAATGCATTTTATCTTTTGGCTTGTTAATCTCGAGACATTTAAAGGTGCAGCATATTGCAAATATGTTTTAATGTCTTCTTTTTTATCGCGAATAGTTTTAATGGTAAGCCCAATTGCCTTGCAAATTTCAACAGTTTTCTCTCCAGCTTCTATACGACGTAATACTTCTAGTTTAGTTTCTAGCATGACTGATTTTCGGCATCTCTTTTTATCAGTCTCCGAAGTCGATAATTTTTTGGATGAATGAAATTATAAAATAAGTAAAAAAAAAAATGTACATACATACATATTTACTTACGTACCAAAAATGTCCCTAATTGTTTCCAATTTTTCCAGTTCATGTTTAACAATCGGTAATAAATATGTATGTAGATAAAACACTCACATCGACATCAAAAAAAAGTTTTTTTGCCGTTATAGCGAAGTATTTTAGGCCGAAAATCGAAAATGTGCCTTAATTGAAGAGGGCCGTTATAGCGAAATGCCGTATAAAGAGCGGCTGTATAGCGAGGTATGGGTGTATTTAAAATTATTTGTACTGTTAAAATGTTTATTCTTTGTCAATGCATGTATGTATGATTATAATTTTCGTTATCATTTCAATATTCGTTTACTGATGTATTAGCTAAGATATAATGAAAACAGCCGGTACTTTAAATTACTCCACATTTAGTTCCCACATGTTTATGGTTTGCTCAGCTAGGTAGTATTTTCAACAGATTAAATGATAAATCAAACAAGACCGCATATCGTCTTTATGTGATAAGTAACAAATTAACGAGAGAAAAAAAGATCCTTTTTTTCTTGTTGGATGATGGCGAACTTACTCGAAAGTTAAGGATGATTAATCGGAGATAAATGCTCGCCTATAATGAGTATTTATGTGTTAACTGATTAAGCAGATTTTTGTTTGTTGCCTAACTAGTGTAATAAATACACCTATTTAGTTTTTCCAAACAAACTATTGATATCTATGAATCGCATTGTGCGCTTACCTTTGTCTTTGAAAAAAAAATATTGCTAACCAACTTTTGCCAGCGAGGTGAACATATGTCATACTCACTAGGGATGGAATCGATGTTAACTGAATGGATTTTTTTTTTTTTTTTAATAAATCATTGTCTCCATATTAAATATTTTTAGGCTTCACTTGGGAGGGAATTTTACTTGTGTAGAAAATGTTATACAAAATCGATCTTAGATTGAAAATAATATAGAAAAGCAATATAGCGATGAAATATGAATTTATCAATAGAAATTTGATACAGTTAAGACAGAAATAAAAAGTTATATCTTGCTTTACAGTCCAGAAAATTTAATGGGAAATTTATATATAGTAAAATAGGTGTTCTGTATACATGCTTTCATTATATCTTATGTCATTCCACCAAGAATTTACAATACAAATATTAAGTTTTTTCATAATACCATTGTTTACATTATTGTAACTTTGTATTTAGTATATATTTCATACCATTATTCCTTGAAGGTATGCTTTAATAATAAATAGTATTCAATTTAAACTGAAGTATTTTTAGACATTACTTCCGTCCATTTTATACAAAATACAAATATTTTTGTACTCTTTACACTGTTGTAAATGTTATCTTATTGCATTATAACATAATACTACTGTACTGTCCATTTTGTATTTATTCACAGTTATAGATTGTTTCACAGCCAGTGATTTAGGCATGTAACAATTTGACATTAGTACATGAATCGTCTAATGAACTAAGAGAAATATAATTGTCACATTATTTCTCAACTTTAACAAGTAAATATCTTGTTAATAATAATTTCTAAACACTTTTTAGTCTTATCACTGTAAAGACAACATACTATATTTCTGCAAGTTTTTACAAAAAAATATATAGTTGTAGTGCTGGTTAATACTACACCACAAATATTTTTCAATTAATCAATAAATCTATTTCAGTACAGCTAAATTGGGATGTGTAAAAAAATCCAAAGACTTTTTGAATACTTCAAACAGCAAGATGATGGTACACTCTCCAGGCATACTATTGAATGTGTATGAAGATAATCAGTGCTAACTACAAATTATCACAGCAACCAATTCAGATACTGGCGTAGTGACTTTGCTAGCCCTCAACATTCATAGATCTATATTCTAAATATGGCAATAGTGTGCAGGGTGATATCCACGGGGAAGCAAAATATACTTTAAACCTACTGTTAAACTTATGAGAAACTTAACTTGTTTTTTCCATGTATCCCACTTAAACGAATGTCTAATGTTATTAACCCTTTGAGGAGTATTGCTATTTTCATATTTTTTAATTGTGATTTCACCAAATATGGATACTACACACATCTATCAGTGTTTTTTTTTTGCAGTCACATTGTTTTCATTATTTGGTGCAAATGAACAAAAAGACTTTTAAAGAGGTTAATATTTAAATAAGTTAACAAATTGGCCATATAATATTGAGTGTAAAATTCCATTTTCGGTTGACTTTCTTCCTGGAATCAACATCAGAAAAGCATCACATGCCCATATATAAAAGCCAAAAAATGTCTAGGTCCAAAATCGAAGTAAAGGCTAATTAAAAAATATTTTGATGTTCTTATGAATTAGTTTAATTTACACTGTTAGCTATGCGTATTATAATCTTTACTTCTTGAAATAATAATTAATATTCCTCACAGATTGATCCGTGTCAAATAAAATTGTTTTTATATTTTTGAGTGTAGCAATAGTACAAATATTAAAATATACGAAATAACCTAATTTAGTAAAAAAAATAACTCGCTACTCAAAGGGTTAAAGCAGATTTGTGCGTATTTAAAACTAAATATTTCAATTTTGTTCAAAATTGTATACAGTATTATGATCTTATCCCCTAACTTATGAATTAGTAAGGCAACTGCCATTAATCATTGGCTATGTGCTCAGTAAAAATTGACAAATAATTTTAACATTTAATTATCTTTTTGAAAATGAATACACTCTCTGAAAATATTGCCACTATTACTCACTTCCTTTTGATTCTATAGATAAGTTAGTATGGAGGTTTGGATGGGTTTCTTAACACTCGAGTACCGAAACGTCGAAAATGGGATCGTGGAGAGATGGGGTTCAAAGTGACGCAAAAACAAATTTGCGTAATATATGCATTGCATTGATTGAGGTATCATTGTATATCTTATAAATATCAGCTGGATATTATTGGTATTGAGCAAAAGGTTGAAATGTGAATGTACCTCATAGGATCCCGAAGGGTAATGGCATTATTTCTGATATGAGACCCTCTGCATTCGGATGAGTTAATGATTTACACTATTTTAATTAATAAATTGATAATCTTTCCTGTATAACCAGGCAGCCATAGTTCTAAGACTATTTATATATCGTATTTTGAATAGGACCAAGTCATTTAATCGTTCATAAAATATATATAATAAAAAATCATTCAATATGATTCGCTAGATAGATCTTACATAATGAATATTCTGGTATTTTCTGAATAGTTTTAAAAATATACATTTGCGTGTGGTGATCAAGGCCGGCTCGTGGTTTGTGCAAAAAATGCGGTTTACACAAGTGCATAGGCACCACACTATCCGCTCGTTTAGATCTAGTTTTTCGAGGCGCTAAAGGCCCCTCGCACACAGGCGCAGAAATTTTCAAGCCAGCTCTGATGGTGATATTCTTACAATGATTTTCAGAAATCTTTCAAACTCACCATGTAGCAGTTTAGTTTAAATTATAATGAATCGGATAACCATAAAATTTGGCATGAAGAAGATAGTTATGAGTACCAATCATTTTAGGGAAGAATCTTGTATAAACTTCTGCTTCTCACCTATACCTTACTCTATAGAGTAAGTATATCAATTTGATAAATCTCTTATGATACATGATAATAAATTACTTAGAAGTTTGATATTTCTAAAATATAAATACTATTGTTAAATCACACTCATTCAATGTGACATATTAACGGAATTGATTGTCTTTACTATAATAATATCTGGAAACTTACCATCTCATAACACAAAATAATTTCTTACAATGTCTATTTACTAAAAATTGTTTTGCCATGTATAATGTTCCTGTAATTATAAATAAATACTACTATTTGCCTGTTTTGATAGTATTAGGTAGATTTCTGTATACAATGATCATTTTTCCGTCCCATACAAAATGTTGTTAATTTACTTGTTGATAATTCCATAGTATTAACGATTAATTAATAGTGCCTGAATTAAAAACATGATTATTTTTTTGCAAGCTTAATATTATGTATCATTATGAATTGTATATAAGAATGTCAATCGATGCAACTAATAAACCGTTTTCTATCATAACTATTAAATGTTAGGTTAAATTATGCTATTCCATCTTTTCTCAGATTAGGGAGAAAAAAGTATTTAAACACGCATATCAGGGGACAAATTCTAAAAATTAAAAATGTTTTTGTATATTTTGTATTTTGTCACCATTTTTATGCTAGGGCTATAAGATATTTTTGATTTAAAAATGAACCATTATTAATACGAACAAAGATATTTTTTAAAAACGCAGCTGGTCTCAAATTGTATTGTTACCATTCGAAATTTTAATTTTAGATTTTACTATCATCACTTGCAACAATGAAATTTCATAATAAGCTAAAAATTAAAGTATTTTAAACTACGATAGATATTTATGGTGCTGACCATTTAAGTGTTTTTTTAAATGTTTATGAATAATTAAAAATCACTGGATAAACATTATCTTGCTAATATAAAATGTTTAAATATTGACCAGAAGCTATACAACTAATTTTCAAGACCTACTGAAGTGTTCAATTGTTTTGTTTTTACCATATATTATTCTACAATGAATGTAAACTCACGTTTTAATTCCATGAATTATTTTATATAAATCTTTCAGATGTGCATATTTTTTTTCCATACTATGACAAGCGAAATGGTTTTTTTTCATGAAATCGTAGATAAATAAAATGAAAATACAGAATTGACCATGTACATCTAAAAGTTTTGTCAGTTCCAATTCTTTGACGCTTTGTTGTCTATCATAGCACTTCTCACCACCTTATTATCGTGTTTACATAAGATTATGAAATTTGTATTGAGTCGAGTTTGAGATAGCGTTTTTCTTAAAAGAGCAGCTAAGTCTTTTCATACTATATAAAGTCGAACATCAACGGTAATTTTCGTCTTTATTGATGTGTGTTAATATTATATAATGTATTCTTTATGTCTATACAATTTACTCAATATCTGAAACTTTTTCATATTTATTTGATAGCAATATTGTGTAATTTTTTTTCAGTGTGTACTTATTGTTTTTAAGATTATACTTACTAATAAAATTGCCATGTTTTTATTGGAAATACATTGCTATTAAGAATTTTTAATGATTTTATTATTTACCATCAATTACTCATTTAGTTATGATTTTATAATAGAATGTGACGGTGAAGGAGAAGAAAATGGGTAAAAAATGTAATTGTGCGGCATTCCGTCATTCATGAAAAAGATTGACATTCTTTTCGTTGTTTTTACATAATTTAATCGCAACTCTGCAAGTAAAAGCAATTTTTTTAACCTGATACCAATTTATTTTATTAATGATGCCGCCAATTGATTGACGTTAACGGTCTTGCATTTCTTTATTAAAACATGTTGAACACAAGGATTCAATTTTCAAAGATTTGAAACATTTGCTCAGGTATTGCCTAAATAAAATAATAAAAGATTTTTTGATAGATTACTTGATTTATAAGCATATATAATGTAAAATTTTCAGTATAGAATGTTTGCAATATTCAATTCTTGAAACAATCTGAGATATTTTCTTTTTTCCCAATTTGATGGAACATTTATTCCAAATTCTTTTGTAACTCTCAATTCTTAACACTCGAGTACCAAAAATGTCGAAAATAGGATCGAGGAGCGATGGGGGTACAAAGTGACCACAGACAAATTTGTGTTCCATTTATAGAAGTATCATTGAAGATTACAATAAATATCAGCTAGATATTTTTAGTATTTAGCGAATGGTTGAGTAATGAATGAGAAAATTTTGCAATGCGAATGTACCCCACCAGGAACTCAAAGGTTAATTAACAGTATACTGAATTATTGACAAACTGTCTTTATAATTCAAGATATGAATTTAATAATTGTTCATTTATTGGTAACATAATATTTATTACTTTATACATATATAACACACATAATTGCATGCGTAAAAATCCATCATTAACATATGAATGATAAAAACATGGTGTACTTTTCCACATAACAAAATTATTATTATTGTTAAACTAGACATCTGCAATAACTAAGGTTCATTCATGAGTGACAAGTAATTTTGTAACACAAAACAAACCATTTTCTTGCTTTGTATCTTACTTAGTAATACTTTCGGGACCTTTTCTGTCCATAGTAAACTCAGAAATATTCATTTCATTGTAAAACTCATCAAGTGGCTGCTCCCATCGTTTTTCAAAATAAACTCCTTGTAAAAAATTTGCTTTGGAGCCAGTTTTCAAAGCCCATGGTAGATAATATTTAACATACAGCTCTCTATGCTTAGGTTTTAATCTCACCGCCCCAAAGATGGCACCACCAATGCACATTGGCAATTTAGTCTGAAGGGCTTCAACCCATTTGATCGTTACTTCACCAAGCATTGTGGTCTTCATTTTCAATGAGGCATGAACCAAATCATGCACCTCTCTGTATCTTTGCATGACATAACCAAGTTCAACATCATGTATAAACTGTACAGGCAGTCGAGAATCAGCAGTAATCCCATTACTCATTAAAAAATTGTAATAATGTTTCCCTATCGTATTATCTGGCAGTTTTTTAAGACTTTCGTAGTCTAACGTCTTTGAATTTATGCGAGGCCTATCGCGGAGAATGTCATTGCCTTCTTGAGTTCTACACATTTGTTCTTTCATAAAGATGAGTGCATTTTCTCCCGTCGTTTCCCCAAGGCATGCTATCATATCACCTCTGTGTGGATCTATCAAAGATACGGCAGCCGAGCCGACCGCGAGCAAGCCTCGTTGGAAATCATTGATTTCAATGTGATTCGATCGAAATTCGGTTTCAAATTCCGAACGTGGCTTTTGTGGCGGCTCTTCGATTGTAGATATAGCTGATATTTGACGAGATGTATTGCTAACATATTTTGATAAATCACGCATACGCAGACGTCGTAACATTCTCGGCGTTAAGTATTATTTACCTAATGTTTCGACTTTAATTTGACATTGACATGTTTACCTTCAGAGTTTTATAGGGTGACAACTTTATGGCAGTTATTGGCTATTGACTAAAAGATAGACAAAGTTATGACTAAACTCAAGAATATAATTTATAATTATTTATTTATTTTAAATAAAAGTACATATTTTCACCGTTCTTTAGATACCCATCCACATAAACTTATTGGAGGCAGGGTGTACAAAAAAATTTTTTGCAATATTGAGCAGCAGTCGGCAACCTTGTGCCGACGGATACTTGGTTTTTTTGCTTATTACGGGTATCTTCCACAATAATACGCTTATTAATGCATGTTGACTTGCATCAATTAAAATTTGGTTACTTCAAAGGCAGTGCAACAAACATCCAGCCAAGAGCTATACTTGATATCACTTTTAGGGTATTCAATATTACTTGGTGGAAAGGCATTTATTTTTTGCATTTGTACTAATTTCGCTTATTTAATATGGTCAGGACTGGTTTCGCTCGTGACGAGCATTATCAACTGATAAGAGAGCACAATATTATATAAATAATACTATAATATTGTATTCTATTATCAGTTGATAATGCTTGTCATGAGCGGAACCGGTTCTGATCATATTCAATAAAACTAGAATTCGTATATATTGTCATTTTACTTTTTGGATAAACCTTATAATATATTTTTTTTATCCTAAAAGTAAATGGCAATTTATATTGCTACCCTCTTTAAATAATACAATCAGTGTTTCATCATTAATGTTTTTTTACTTGATTTTAATGTTTTAAATACGTTAGATTTGATACACAAAATCTAAGTATATTGTTTTTTTATATAATTATATTCAATGATTTGTAAGATTTTGACAAAATTTGAAAAACCTTATGCTACAATAATTACACACAACAAGAAGCTTGGTTATTTTTATTATGAAAAATGTTAATTATGAAAGAAACTAATTTTATGATAAAAATTGAAATTTATTAAGGCAGAAAATAATATGAATTTATTTATTTATCAATAATTTATTATGAAGAGTGTACTTATATAAAATTAAACAATGTATTTTATTTTGTAATTCTCTTTTTGACTTGAATAACAAAGTTATCAATTCAAAAATAAGTCTTATTATTGCTATATTTTTAAAAAACTTTTCATTGTGACAATTTTTATCTTTCTACTTTTATTTATTGATAAACATTGAAGCTTAAAAACTACTTATTTTTTAGTAATAATGTAAGTGAATATCTACATACATAAAAGCTTTGTTTGTATCGAATTTCACATTTTATTAGTAATCGACAAAATTACAAAAGCTATAATATTATTATTTCGAGTGCGTTGAGCCATTATCTAATTTTAGTCGATGGTGTTGGGAAATGTCAAAACAAAGTAGTATTTCATGATGTCGACTCCGTCGTTTGAATATAATTTACGTATTTAAAATGAACTATACATCGTTTAAAAAACCATGAATACAACTCTCAAAACAGTTCTAGTTATATCTATACATATTCCGTACTGCTAACCATTGGTCATCGAGACTCTATCAAGGATCTTTTGGTGCAAACGCAATGGAAAAACCCGTGCTGGATTCTGTGAGTATTTCTTTCGCTAACTCGGCCAAGATAACAGTGATATCTTGTAGATAATATATCAATTGAATGTTATAATCAATTTTAACGCCATGTGTTGCTTAATTTTGGTTATATATCCGGAAATATTCCATTCCTTACTATTAGTTAAGTCCCGTGTGCACAAATATATTTTTAGATTAGGAGATGCATCTTCACTCTTATTTGACGAATTCCTCCGGTCAAAAAGTAGGTTGGATAATATTTTTTATTATTGGCATCTCAAAATACTATGTGTACGTGCATTAACTCGATAAATCAGCTATTTATCGGCTAGTGTCATTCTGGAAACCTTCAACATTTTTACGCGGATATTTTCAGAAATATTTTCGGAATTTTCCTTTCCTCACCCCGCACATATTTATTTTTTTCAAACACCACTGTTAATATAGCAAGAAATATACAGTCTGAAGTTATACAAATTCTTGTTTACTTACTTCTGTGAATCATGTTCCTATTTCGAAATTATTTCTTGTGCCTACTGAGACATATTCAAATACCCACATAGTAAATTGTTCTTTATTTTAGATATGTAGTTTTTTGTTTATACATGTTTTAATGTCTGCAGTTCAATTGAAAAATAGAATATTTTAATTCTAATTAACTCTTTGGAAAAAGAGAGGTTGAGCAACTGAGTAACAAGCAGTTCTCGTAGAAACACTTCTGTTGAGATAAACTCCATTAGGAGTCCATATGCTCCACATTGGGAGCGGACATGGTTAAAAAAAAAAAAAATTCAGCAGTGTAAGCATTTTCTGATCACCGAAAACTTTATTTTCAAAATTAATAAGATATTGTAATATTAATATGTCAGTTTCTTCGAATATAATTAGTTTTTTCTTCATTGATAGTCTTCCAAAGTAAAGGACGTGTCTTCTTCTATCATGTCAGTGCAATCAAAATGCTTTTGTTATTTGATTATCTTTAATTTCATCTTAAGTTTCTGACTGACTGGTATCTTTCATCTTTTACAGAGAGAAGAGCTCTTGCTCTATTTCTCTTTCTTATGTATTTTGATGTTGTTTTTTGATAGTTTTATTTTTTTGATTGAGATGCATGAAATTAGACTTGCGACTAAAGTTCAGGAACGTATCTCAGTATAATTGAATTTGATTTTTATGTTTAGTTCAGCCTTGAGGGTCTCAAACAGCTGGGAGCTCGTCTCCAGTCAGGCCGACGAGTAGGGTCTTCCCCTCAGCAGTATTTAGAGAGTATTACGGCTTGCGGGCCAGCTACCAAACATGTGCTGTACGTGGAAGTTGTACCAGCACGCTACCTTAAGCTTGAGCACGTCTCGGACAGCGAAGATGACCTCGGTGAGGTTAGTAGTTAAAAATGATTATATTGATTGTTTTAATATTACAAACATTTATTTTTATTTAAACAATGGGTAACTCAAAGATTACATCAAAATTAAAAAATCCATTTCTCTGATGGTGTTTCGCAATATTGCTTATGGCACTCTCTGATATATTCGACTATTCAAGCATTGAAGAGTACAGCTTTAAATATTTCAGTTCCAGAAGTAAGAAAATAATATAAAAAACATTTTGTACAGTTTAAATACTCGACATAAAGTATTTTGAGTTTAAAAATCTACATCTTGCATGTTATACATTATTATTATTTAACCATTTAAATAGAAATATTTCAAAATAGTTTGAATATATTTCAACATTGACTATTCAAATAGGAATCTCTATTATTCGATTAATTATTCCTTAGCTACCGACAAATAATGTCGAACTTGAATGAACACTAATCAACTCTCGCTTGACCGAAGGTGCTCAAACTATTCAACATATTTAAATCATTCAAATGTTTAATAACACTTTTTCATAATTATTCATACTTTATATGCTATAATAAATACATCCTTTAGAACCATTGCGATTATTTTATATTATTGATTGCGTTGCATTACACCAAACAACTGCTCTTACACTGTAAGCCCCTACTTTTAATCTACATTATTCAAAAATTATTTTGTTGTTTTATATATTTATAAAATATTCTATTAAGAAACACAGATACACATACATATTTAGCAATAAATATATCTAAGAAATAATACTTTTTGATAACAATGGTAGATGGCCCGGAGACGTGGCCATTACGGAATCAGATCGGAGTGTAGAAGTGGAAAGGAAAGGAGTTATTGTATGTTGTCAATAGCATGACGCTCGTTTGGATGGAGAAGGCGCTTGACAGATGTCGGTGGTGATGTGGTGTTATGTACTCTCTGTGAGTAGAATTGGCGGTAGTATTATCAACCCAGATATTTACATATTTTCACTGTTTGCTAATTCAATTGTGACTACTATTCTATTGAAACGTTATTGTTTCATAACGAATTTTATCAGTGGTAATAAATATTCTTCTATCCTGTTATGTCATGTCATGATATGGCATATCAAAAAAAATCTTACCATTTACAGTTTCCTGTTGTAAAACATATTCCAAATGAGTAATCATAGCTTTGAATAACAGGTGTGAACAACTGTTTATAAAAATTCTATTATTGAGTGCAATAGGTTTTTGGCAACTTTACAGTAAAGCCTTTACTTATAGCGGTTGATTTAGTAATTTTTGGTGTCCAGACCAACACAATCTTTGACATAATATATACGATTACCTGTTTTTCCCGGTGTATTCTTATTGAAATATTCAGTTTTTCTTGTTTCCACTTTTTTGTATTTATTATCCAATATAAATTGAGATTGCATCAGTCAACAGCTATCAATTGTCAGGAGTGTTTAATGCAGTATTCTTTCATGTTTGAACCTGTTAGATTGAGTTATGTTTTTTTTATCAGCATTACGATCAACAACATTTTTATGTGACAAAATCCGACCAAAAATATGGGTTATAACCTTTCTACCTACCCAGTCTCAGACAGAAACGTCGATCGAACGATTCGCCTGATGTCGATAATATCGTTTGAGAAGTATTTATTTGTGTTTATAATTTTTGTTTAAGCCGCCATAAGCAGAATTGTCAAACCTACATAGATATTGGTCCCTGAAGACGATAGCTGAATCATTTCAGAATGTATGTCTTGTTGCCGAAATAATACCCACCTATTTCTATGCCAGCAACTTATTGAGAACTATTGTGAATTGAGAATATGTATATGGTATCCATAAATAATAGGATATACTATGCTCTGGTGTCGTTTATCATTTTAAAAATTTACAATAATTATAATTTACATTAGCTGTAAGATTTTCTGTAAAATATTATCCATTGTAATTTATATAAAATTATATTTTTGGCTTAGACAAAAAAATTAAAATTGTCAGTGATTTTCACGCTTTCAGTGTACCCAAGACCCCCTTATGGAAAGGCCCCCATCTTCGCAGCACAATCCGATAAAGAAAAAAAAGTCCAAGGACAAAGATAGAGACAGGGTCCGCGACAGGGACAAACACCGACAACGAAAACTACGTAAAGAGAGAGAACGGGAATTGAAAAAAGAATTGGAAATAAAAAAAGAAATCGAGAAGCTAGAAAGAGAACAAGAAAGATCGCCGTCTCCGTCTTCGACGCTTCCTTCTCTTCCGTCGCCCCCGAGATCGAGGTCGGCTAGTCCTATTATCTGGTCTCCCAAGAAGAAGAGAGTGAAAAAAAAGCGTTCCAAAAATCCTGTCATCAATTTTCTATGTAATAGGTCTAATTGTGATTATGAAGCTAACGATATTAACACTTTGAATTCACACAAAAAATCAGAACACAGAGGGAAGGATTTTCAATGTGATCAGTGTATCTATAGAGGATCTACAGCTTCTGATCTAAGGTAGTTATTATTACATTGTATAAATGATTTTGTTTATAATAAATGTCGTGTTTGTTTGTCCTGACCAACTAGTATATATTAGAGGTCAGCACGGGCCCAGGTTTGGCCCGGGCTCGGGCGAGTAAGGATGGTCGAGATTCAGACTGTTTGTCACATAACAAAAATTGAGAGATTGAATAATTTCTCCCACATTATCACAAAATTACAATCATTTCTTATAAAACAATTTCTACCTAGATACTTACTCAATTAGCGAGCGAGCATAATAAAAATAAAAGTATTTTGTAAATGTTTTCATCTGATACCAACCTAGTATAAATTATGAAGGCTGATATTTCAACGATTCATTAAAATAAAATAATATTTTGAAGCATCAAGCAATTCACTTTGCAGTTCACTGCCATAAACAGTGATTTCTTTTTAATTAAAATTTTCTCATGATAAGTTTGTTATTTTTTTAGGAAACATTATAGGCAACATTCTGGCGAAATACCGTACACTTGCAAGATGATAGGCTGTGATTTTCGAGCAAAGCACAACAACAGTCTTGTCTATCACACTAAAAAGGTTTGAAACGATTCTGTAAATTATGTGGTATCGTAAAAAATATAAATCTTTTAATTCAATACTCTGCACGTTGATGGAAAGTGGTGGTTACGTACATTGCTAACTGGAGTAGATCTAGGCAATTTTGGTTTCTATTTGTCAACACCCACTGGAGTATGCATAAAATCTTATGTTTTTGAAATGTTTTTGTTTCGATTCAGTATCATCCGACTGGCGAGCCAATGAAATGTGACGCAAGCGACGAGTGCATCTTTACTACGTACTTAAAAGCAGCTCTGAAACATCACAAAATGATGGCGCACGGAGGAGGAAAGACCCTAGCTTGTGAAACATGTCCTTATAAGTTAGTATTCTTCTCTTACAATCATTACATTTAAATAGATTTGTATAACTGAAATATTTTAGGAATAATGTATACCAACATTCCCATAGGCCATACGGATAGATGATTTAAAGTATTTCCACATTTTTGTGTCACTAAAATATCATATGACAATAATAAGTGTGAAGACAATGTATACTAATTATTCGTTACGCAATAGAATTTCAAAATTAATGAATTGAAATTGGTCCTTTCTGATCACTCCATATTAAACTCACTATCTTATTATTTCCAGTTTGTATTTGCTTATTTTGTAAAAATAAGCAAATCAGACGCATAAAATATCTGTAAAAACATATCACTCTGTCTATGTTTCATATATGTAAAGCAACTCTTTCTGTATTATTTTTCTTCACCATGCAAATGAAACAATTTTGCTTTAAAATTATGCCAATTATAAACTATATAATGTTTTTAGATGTTACCTTATGGCAGACCTTCGAAAGCATCACCGTGTGCACACTGGAGAGAATCCGTACTCTTGTGACTTTGAAGGTTGCCGTTATGCATGCAAAATATCCTCAAACTTAAAAAAGCACAAGCGAATACATACAGAGGAAAAGCCATATGCATGTGATGTGTGCGAATTTAGGTAAGTCAATTTATACACTGTTCTTTTTATCACAAAAATTTTGTCAAACATTTGTCATCCTGCTTGGAAAGATATGTGACATCTAGCCATTTATGAGTATCCTGTTCTTACAATAATGTATGATGCCATATTTTCGCTACTGACTTGCTCACTGAGCACACTACTGATTGGTTGCATGACTCACATCGTAAATTAGTTAAACTCTGAACTAAGTATCTTACAATGAAAAAACTAGAACTCTAGCCTTTATAGTGAAAATAATTCAAGAAGTTTATAGAAATTCAGCAGAAAAGTATCTTGACATGATTTGCAATACTTCTGGGACCAACAGTCAACTCTCAACTCAATTTTTTCTAACAAGTTTCAGCAAGTTCTTATCACTCACCTGCTGGTGCGACTTGTTAACATACTTAACAATGAAACCAATATAAAAATGTCTGTTGGTAAAAAAAGTAAATTTTTGTTACTCTTTTCTTCACAGAACGAACTTCATAAATTCTCTTAAGGTCCACAAGCGCACTCACACTAATGAACGTCCATATTGCTGTGATCAATGTGGATATCGCTGCAATCACACTTCAAATCTGAAAAAGCACGTCTCCCGTTTACATCCGGGAGCCATTTACAACATCGTCAAGAGGCCAAACGTCGACACAACTTCTATGGGAATACAGACTGACGGGAATGTTCCTTAACACTATCAAAATATTTGAAAACTCTTGTATATACATCCGGCTTCTTTAGATAATTACTAAACTTGTACTTTATTGACTGGGGTTTTAAACTTATTGTGTTTCCTTACACCATTTTATTGATTCAGTCAGTGTATTTTTATTTGAAATAAATCAGCCATCAAACCGAAGATAGGAAGATTGTATATTTCTGTTCGAGACTAGCTTATATTTTACTTTGCAAGATCATCATATAATAAAGTGGTAGACATGTTTAAAATACATTGTTTTAAATACAATAGAAAAAATTCAAGCTATAATGAAGTTTGGTATTTATAAAGCATTTCTCTTTACATTCTGATTCATTCTGTATGTTTAATTTAATGAATTATGCAGAAAATTCTAATTTTAACACAATTTATTATACGTCACAAAAAATGATCACTTTCTTCCCAAATAATTAACAATCAAATTGTCAACCTCTGTGGTCTTATTTCTTTAAATTTGATAACTTGCACATAAGGATTTGTGATGTCTTTCCTACTTGAGTTGATCTCGGGCGACTTTACAATAAATTCTCATTTGAGTTGATCTCGTGAGATTTCAAAATATCTAAAAAAATGTCCAAAATAGTTTTTGATAATTTTCTTGCAGGGAAAATAAACTAGTAAAATAGGCATTTAGCTGTTCCAAATGGTACCTTTGGGATGCCAGAACAAAAATCCTAAAACTGGGACAATTATGTAATACCAAAATGCCTGGCAATCCTAATTTGGATTGTCTTCATTGAATTTGAAGGCCTGTGCACATTTAATCATTATAAAATGAATGACTCAGGTCATATCGTAATATCGGTGTCTTCAGTCTATAATTCTATTTAATTGATTTTATTTTATCTCTATTTAACCACTCAATATTATATAACCCACTGTGAAATGTGTCGTAATAAAAGGCAGCATTCAATCTGTTTTGGGATGAACTTGGCTTAAATCATATACTCATTTATATATTGGATCAATTCTCAAGAAACATTAAGTTTAAAAGCTCTCTCTATCTTTCTATTTTCATCAGTTTTGTGGAAATGTTTCATATTTTATAAAATGCTGATAATCTCGCCATATTAATAACTTTAATCACACTGATGTACCACCGAAGTTTTAATTGTTTATATAATAATATATTTTAAAATGAATCATAGTGCAATACTGTAATTTTGTGCATTTTCATATGTACATACATGATATGTACATATGAATCTGTTTATATTTTTATGAAGCATTTGCATTTTCCTTTTGTATAATGGAAATTTTATAGGCTCAAATTGATCTAAATTGTTGTTTTTTTCTTCCGAGATGTGTACATAAATTTATAGCTTCGGAATCCTAGAACCTGTTCATTTTGCGCCAACGAGGAAAATAACCTGTGCTTATGGGCTAATTTTGTAGTATTCCTACTGATATTTGATGGATCAGCATGAATGTATAGGTGTGAATAAAAAGTGTGACTTCATACACAAACACAAATTAATTAATGTTGGTTCCACCTAAAATACCATAAATCACAACTGCCACCTACACAGCCTTTAAAATTTCAATTATCAAAAGCAGCTAACTCCATGGTTGTAATTTATTTACCAGCATATCAATCAATTTTTTAGTGCTTGTCTGTATATTTTTATTCTACATATTTTCAAACCATCACTACTCAATACCGAATAAAGTAAAACATAATTCATGACAAGTGGATAATATTACGCCGTTAAGTTGTATAGTAAAAATATTAATTGTAAACTACTGTGTCGTAAAATAAAATTGTGCTGTCATATTAAAATAGAAAATTTTGTGTAGTATTTTTTTTATTGCTTAAAGCTCCTGTAAATAAATAAATTATACCGTGAAGTCAATATTTTTGTATTTATTGCTTTTATCCCATTCGAATATTTAATTTCATTAAGGAGATAACCTTCTCTGCTTGTTCTTCTATATGGTGATACAGATTTGCACTGTGAAAATCTATTTTCTTTTCGTTTGAATACAACTAATGGATCCTTGCGTGATCTCAGAAGAAGGTAAGAAAGTTATTTTTAGTATATTCCTTAATTACATGGTTTCAATTGAGTACAGAAGCCGGAGATTAGGGACCGTATAAGATAGTGTCCTGTCACGTCAGCGATCATGGAGAAACATTCTGCGGATGCCTCCGGTAAGTCCTAATCCTGCCTGCTTCTTCCGACCGTTCCTAGACGGCCGTCGGGTACTATCCATAGAATGTACGCGACGGGATTGAGGGATTCTGGCATGCCTTGGTAGGAAGCAAAACAATTGGCAGTATTCAAGGAATCATAGAGGTAGATTCAAGGATTCAAGGTATTCAAGGAATCATGGCGTAGAGAGCAAATATGGACAATGTATAGAAAAAGTAATTGATAATAGTAAAATTATAGAATGCTGCCGTATCGTAGAATAAAGAATGAAAAGGTAGAAAATAACATTTGCACAATTAGTGTTACCATATATTACAACAATTTTATAAAATGATTGATTTAATTCAATAGGCCTAGTTACTTATAGAATAGGACCAGGGCCGGCCCCACCATACAGGCGAAATAGACAACCGCCTAGTGCGCATAAATGGAGTATTAAAACTATTTTTATATACTCTAATAATAATAAATAACTACATTTTATTTTGATACTTGTATTAATCGTTCGTTGTAATTATGTATCGTATTCTATATGCTTCCAAAAAGAGATGTTAAGCGACTGAGTAACAAAAAGTACTTCTCTACCCTATATAATCATAAAATCATATAATCATAAAACCTTTGCCGACAAGCAAATTATATAATTCTTGAAACTGCTCACTACTCAAATCTGTTGGCATTCCCAGGGGCTCATCCTTTTCGCCAGCAATGGCTTTGGACTCAGTGATGCATTTATATCTCATATAAACACGAAACTTTCATTTGCTAAGCGTCAGTTCAAGTTCATCCGTGCACTTGAATGCCTGAAGATGCCGAAAGGCGAAACCCGGGTCGTTAGTGACAAAATCTGTGAGAATGTACATAGTTTGAACGATTCAAATTTAATATTGAAATTCCACCAAGCACCTTCAGTCGAAATTTTAAATTAAAACAAAAAGTACACTTAGAAAAGCTTCCTTTTAGATACCTCCATTAGGAGGCCATATTCTCCACATTGAGAGTGGATATACATGTATAAAAAGAAATATAATGATCCTGATTTGTCCTTGTTTCATTATTTCGAAAAAAAATTAAAGATTTATTAAACAGGTGGCGCGCCAATAATCGTTGCCTAGGGCGCCAAATAACCTCGGATCGGCACTGAATAAGACAGAGTGAAAATTGATTCTTTCCAACCAATAGTATGGTCAGACATTTGTATAATTTTATATCGACTGTGGAACAACAGCTTTTTTTTTTTCAATAATCACAATGCATCAAACTTGATACACGTTCTATCAAAAGGACGCAAGCTGCAAATGCCAAATTAGTATCTAAATTTAGCTTTTAAGTTTGAAAAAGATTAAAACCAATAAAAAAGACTGAAATAAAGGTTTTCCCCAGACAATTTCTTTAATTAATATTAGATTATGTCAATTAAACACCAGCTTAGAAGTCTCCGTGCACTTCAAGGTTGTGTATAATTCATAATTTGCATATGTCACAAAATCATCAAAACACGTTTTGTAGAGCGCACTCTAGGACGCTCTATAAATTTAATATTCAAAAAAAATATCTCTATAGAATGTTTTCCTACGAGATCTGCTTGTTACTCAGTGGTCAACCTTTCTTCATTTGAAACAGTAGGGCTAGTACATAACCAGTGGTCAGCTAATTTTATTTCTCTTTCTACACCCAATTTTTAGGATCGGAAGGGTGAGAAAATGTTTGACATCAACGCCTTCAAGCAGAAGTCCTTAAATCAATTTATTAAGCTGCCTATACTGTGATTCAAACCTGTAAGCACCGCAACAAAACCCAGTTACCCAGTTGAATGCTTCTTTTCTTTCCTCCTGAAATTATGAACAATTTATTTTTTAAATTTAAATTTCATTATATTGTTACAAAATGTGATACGTGTTTCGTCTTTTTCATCCAGACACCTGTCTGATAATGCTTTTCAAAAAAGCAAAACATGTCACATTTTGTAACACAAGTGGAATAACAGTTATCAAATTTAGTTTCGTATTAAAAATGAACTTTCAAAGAGTTACCGCTGAATCCATCTAAAATATGTCTCGAAATATTTTCATTTCAATCTTCCAGTTCATTACTAGGGTAGATTTTATATAAAGAAGATGTTCAAAGCATAAAATTATATTATATTTATTTTTAATTCAATTGGGAGATTCAATAAACGCAACCTGGCAATCTTGATCTAGTTTCTGTAGCGCTCCAGTTATAATTAATTTCTAGTACTGTCACTTTTTATCTGTCGTTGTGAGGTGAAAGGATTTTCCAATCTTTTATTCATTCACGGTGCGTTGTCAGTTAAAGTGGTACGTATGTTTTTCATTCCGTCAATGAAATACACTGATCCAAAAAGTTAATTTATAAAACTGTCAAGTGCAAATCGTATTATATAACCTTAAAAGTGTCAATTATCGTTCACTACATATCTTAAGGTAAGCGATATCGATAGTTGTAGCTTTAAAAAATATAAATGCCTCTGTATTTGATTCATTTTTACACTGCCAAAACAATTATAGATCATTGAAGTATCTGTTATTTCTGATGATTCCAATACACCCTAGTCAATATGGAAAGTAGCAACTATGGTAGTTGATTGCTGTTCTGTGATAATTTTTGGAAATAAAATACTATATTATTGTATTTTTGAAAGCGACAATTCAGAAGGTGTCATTATTGCTTATGGAATCATCGATTGCTCTATCCTTTTATTCACAGCGTACGATATTTACAATTCGTTTGACATTTAAACGTTCTGATGTAATGTGCAACCAATACACTCAACTATTCATTAAAACAGAAAGTATTTTCAATTGAAACACACAATGACATCTGTTCTGGTAAATTGTACAAATGTGAAATCATAAATGCATAGTACCTATTCAATGCTTCGAAGCATACTATATTTTTTAATTCACCACACTGGCCAGTAATTACACTTTTTTATAAGAAGAACCACAAGCCAGTGGCGTAGTTACGTCATAGCAGAGTCACAAAGCACGGGGGTCCAGCAAAAATGGGGGCCCAAATTTCTACATATTTATGATCTTTTAAAAATTCTTTTTGCGTGACGACTGCACGGGGGCCTGGAATTTCTAGCTTCGCCACTCGACAAGCCAGGAGGAAGTAGTCTTTATTTTCCAATACTTAAAAATGTTTTTTTTTTGCCTTTTTGGTAAACAAAGCTATTATGAGTATTAATTAGATTTACAATTATTTGATATTATTCGTATAAATACTGAACGAATTGAAGTGAATTAAACATAGCATATTGTTGGAACAATATTTTCTCCATCGATATTTTATACTATACTAAATATGTTAGGTTGGGAGTGTTTATTATTTCTGTTTTGTGACACTTATAGGTTATCAATCTATTTAGATGCAAAATCTACATGACATATCACGATTCATATTGAATAATTAAATCGATAAAATAAAAGGTTCTAACTATTGTAGGTAATATCGTAATATAATCTCCTAGACTTAAATCGGTATAATTTTAATAATATGTAATATTTTTTCGATGAATTCGGTTGCTTTGTAGATTCATTTTCAATATAAAATCAAAATTAATAAATTTGTTATTCCACTGCGACAGATAAGATTTAAAATAAAATAATATGACATCCTCTGTAATTCAGACGCATTTATGATATATGTTATGGTTATTTTTTTTTTATCTTGCAAGGTTTTAAAATGCAAGGTTTAATGCAGCCTAACTTTTCGTTATAAAAATCACATTTTTAAAAATACTATCATGTCATTTTTCTTACAGTAAATATGACTTTTTTATAATTGCATACGAGCTACTAAAAATATATACGCGAGTAACCGACTGCTCGCAAGCGATGACTTTGCGATCACTGCCTTATATTATAATTGTTGCTTCTATTATTTAAGTTTCTACCTTCATATATATGACCGACATAGCAGCTTGACAGTTTTCACAAAAGAGCCATTTAACAGCTTAACGACCGCACGTTTTTTTGAATAAAATTTCACCTGGCGAAATAAAATTTTGCGAAAAATTCGCAAAAATTATAATTTTACTAAATTCACTATAATTTGTAAGCAAATTGAGATATCTTTACAAAATTTAATTTTCTTAGCTTCCAGATACTTCGCCTATACGCATATATGTGTCCGCCGGCCAGAAACCTTTGTTTTTCAAAGACTCAAATACGCGTCCACGGTCGTTAAGCTGTACCATTCTGACCCAATGATTTCCTTTAAACGAGCACGGCTTTCAAATAATATTTTTTTCATTGGTAGTAATTATTACCACACACACTTTCAAATAATTACGAATTTATATCTGCTTAAATAGGTTCCATGTTGCTCACAAGTTTGCAGTCGAAAATTAAAAAATATGATTTTGGCGTAATTTAGCCAACTTTGAATAAAATTTCACCTGGCGAAATAAAATTTTGCGAAAAATTCGCAAAAATTATAATTTTACTAAATTCACTATAATTTGTAAGCAAATTGAGATATCTTTACAAAATTTAATTTTCTTAGCTTCCAGATACTTCGCCTATACGCATATATGTGTCCGCCGGCCAGAAACCTTTGTTTTTCAAAGACTCAAATACGCGTCCACGGTCGTTAAGCTGTACCATTCTGACCCAATGATTTCCTTTAAACGAGCACGGCTTTCAAATAATATTTTTTTCATTGGTAGTAATTATTACCACACACACTTTCAAATAATTACGAATTTATATCTGCTTAAATAGGTTCCATGTTGCTCACAAGTTTGCAGTCGAAAATTAAAAAATATGATTTTGGCGTAATTTAGCCAACTAAAAGATGAAAGTCTCACAATCTCCGTTAGTCTTTGCTAAACGCTATAGCATCTTTTACACCAACCGTACCTGACCTGACTAACCTGACCTATTACTTGACCGAGTAAGCGTCTACAGTCTACACCAGGTCTCGGCAACCTATGACCCACGGGTCACCAAGTGACCCATTTGATGATTTCAAATGACTATAAAATACGATATGAAAATACCCACTGACATGAATAATCCCGCAGCCAAAAAAGGTTGCCAAGGCCTGGTCTACACCTACACGCATATAAGTTTGTTTTAGCGATTCAATTCATTTGTACATGCGTTTCGTTCGTATTCAACAATACTCGTCAAACGCCTGTTCTGAGACGTCAAAAACGTGGTATCCTCTTGGTCGAGAAAATAAAAACGGTTTATATTCACTCGCTCACTTAAAATCACTCGCCAGATCGCTCGGCCAAATCCCGTTTGATATACAAGATTGTTTCGCATTCGGCCGAGATTGGCCGCGTACTCGGTTAGTGTAAAATATGCTTAATTTGCGTCTCTGAACGCGCGGGTACTAGCCAACCCAAATATGAATTACAAGTAAGTTATTGCTTACTGTGAATTAAATACCATACTGAAATAAAATGTGGTGAAACAGCAATCATTGATTTAATATTGTTTGATTCCACTACTTAAGTTCCTTATCTCTAGTTTACCGGTTTGTATTATCAAAAAAAAACATGTGAAGACAGATAGTATTGTTTTGAATGTTCCAACTTCAAAATGATAATGAAAACAAATAGTGCAATCAAGCATAGGTAGATTACCTACCTACCAACTTGTTTCTGTTAATTGATTTATCAACTGAGTGGATAGTACGTAAGTCGACCTATTTGTAATAATGGTAATAAATAAGTGTTCATCTTTAAAAAAAAAACCAAATCTATAATAGTTAAATAATAAGGTAAAATTTGTACATTCCACGTTATAACATATAAGTTATAAAAATACACGAGGGGCACGTTATCCCTGTAAATTATTTTTGTAACTGTGGCAATTTCGAAACATATGCGGACTCCTAATGGATCTTATCTCAAAAGAACTTTTTTTACGAGAACTACATGTTCTCCAGTCGAAGTGGCGGATTGGCCTCCTTTTTTCGAAAAACATAAAAACGTCGAATCAAAAGTTTATTTTTAAAACTGAATTAAAATATATATAGACATGTATAATACTAAGTTTATATTCTAGATCAGGCGTAGGGAACCTGCGGCCTTTTGGCTACTCTGGTGGCCAATTCAATTCTCTAATTCTGTAAATTTTTGTAATTTCGTAAATTCTTGGGATTTTCGATGTCAAAATCCTTGAATGACCTTAAAAAAGGTCCCACGCTGGTAATTTTGGGAAATCCGCAAATTTCTGGGCTTTAGAAATTGACATGAAATTGTTTCCGGCCAAAAAAACCTAGTCAATGTTTACTGCGGCGTTCATGTCGAATCAGAAAAATGAATGCGGCCTTCAGAGAAGAAAAGGTTCCCCATCACTGTTCTAGATTATTTTATACACCAAAGGCGTCTCACGCGCTTATGGGGTTTTCCACCACTGAATCGGAGTAAGGATAGAAGGATGCGCCTACGACAGGACTAGCCTGACTAGTAGACGTCATATTATGTATCTTCATCATATTTGACACAAATGTTTTAATCGATTTTTTCGATCATTTATAAATCGTTATAAAAAAAAATGAAAAATGGGGTTCTCACTCAAGTTCAGAGACGAAAACGTGACTAAAGAAAACGACAAATAAGCGACAGATTTAGCTATAGTCGCCGAGTCGCATTTCAAAATATTAACTAACCAACCATGTACAGTTGTACAAAAATAGTAATAAGCACAGTGCTTCAAATTTTGAAGATGACTAGCCTACCCTTAATTAAAATAGAATGAATCCTATTTTAAGAAAGACATTCATACATCAGAAATAATTTAGTTCATATTTTCATTTGTATAACATATACTTAAATGAATAACTACTGTAGAGACGGATATTCAATTTGGAAACCATTCAATGCGATGGCGTCAATATTGTTCATTAATTCAATTGACATGTTTAATTCTATCGGTCGCCATTTTCAATGTAGTGTGTAATCAGTTATCAAATTAAATCAATACATACATTATTATTATCATCATGCCAACACTGTGACTAGTCTAAACACTCTAAATGTATATGTATTAGAAACAATTGATGCCCAAACGAACCAATACAGTAAATTTTAATTATTCTTTTATTAAGCTCCGTATACACGAGACGAGTAAAGAATACTATGACTAAATAATTATATGCTAGCTACTATCATTTGATATCTATAGTCAGTGGAGGATTATCCTATAAGCCATGTATGGGCAACCACGGCCCGCAGAGCTATTTTGTTTGGCCCTGATTCATCTCGGCGAAGTAATAGAGAAAGAAATTAATAGTTCCAGGGAGCCAATATTGCTAGTCTCGTAATTCAAGTTCAAGGCCAATCTTCACACTAAATTTTGTACTCAGTATATAATGTTAATATTATGTCGTTCATTATATAAATAAAAAAAGTATATAAGAAGTAGCAACGTGTTTTATTTAATATAATATTACTTTATTATGTTTTATAATTTAGTCCGGCCCTTTACTCGGAGATAGAATGATAATTTGGCCCCAGACCTAGGAAAGGTTGCCCATGCCTACTATAAGCAAATGAGGCGCGCGCTTGGGGCCTAGGAATTTTAGGGGCCT
Organism: Himalopsyche tibetana; assembly: GCA_030503985.1. NCBI lineage: Eukaryota > Metazoa > Arthropoda > Insecta > Trichoptera > Rhyacophilidae > Himalopsyche > Himalopsyche tibetana. Next base: position 35,115,592 of record JAPJYX010000014.1, on the reverse strand, counting down.
CAAAAATAGCGTATATATTATACCCAATTACACTTTTTGTTTAGATTTTTATATATTTTTATTATTTTACTTGAATTTTTTTGACGTTTTTATGTTATCCGAAAAGCAGGGCCTCCAAATTGTATTGCCTTTCATGTGCTTAATCCGCCACTGTATATAGTTTATGATTGCAATTCCGTAACTGAAACCGTAATTCTGGGATTCGATGGTTTTTTTTTAATACCAAAATACCGGTTTTGAAAATGCAAAAATTTCATACCTCCGATTCTTCTTATATTTCTAATAGATTGATCATCTTCAAATTTGGTCGTAAGAATTATCACATTTCGGATGAACACTAATATGACATTAAAAAAGTGGTGTAGTGGGGCCGGGGCACTTCTTTTTCGATTTTTTTTACATACATTCTTACAAAAAGTATTCACTCGTATTCTTAAAGGAATATAGGGTTATTTGACGCAGGAATTTCTGTTCGAAAGCGTGGGTGTCTGTCATGTCTTAATATCCCTCCCACCTTTTCCGTCCTTCAATAACTGGGCGTAGCGACAGCGATTAGTTAACTACTAGTCCTGTCCTGGCCTTAGCCTTCTATACCTACAACTCTCTTTGGAAAATAGAGGTTTTGCGACTGAGTAACAAACAGTTCTTGTAGAAAAACTAATGTTATACCTCCATTAGGAGGTTATACGCTCCACGCTGAGAGCGGACATCGATTATAAATATTTCATCCCTGAATGGTTGAATAAATTTACTATGCAATCTTGCAGTTCAGTGTGTCATTTTAAAACGTATTGAGTTGTATGTAAATCTTGGAAAATCGGTTGTCAATCATGGTCTCTTCGCTTAACCGTTTGAATGCCGCGCAAATAAATCATTATGTCCCAAAGATACTGCGTGTTTTTGATAAAAATATGTTTGCCTAATATACACTCGAAATCGATGTTTTAAAAACCTATATTTACTCAGTATAGATGGCACTACACATATTCATCAAAATATTGCTTATATTCTGTTAGAATAGCAAGTATTTGATTTTTTTTAATGTCTTGGACATCCGTGTTCGCTTGGATATGTTCCGGTGTCCGCTTGGGATCCAAGTGGTTAAAATCTCAAGATACTAGTATTTCTAAAAGAATGAAGTTCAATCAAGATCTCGTTAACGAACACATTTTAATTAAAATCTGTTCGAAAAAACTCTTTATCACATTCACACGTCTATGTAGAAAAAATGGTAAAAATCAGAGAATAGACAAAAGTTAGGATACAATCACGGTATTTTTTTTATTTTCTTGCTTCTTAATTCTCAGTTTCGGAAAACATAGAAATTAATATATTTATGGGTCAGGGACAGTCAAAATAAGCAGCAGCACCGCAGCATTTTTTGATTTAGTACTACTGCATCCCAGTGGCGGATCCTGGAGGGGACCAATCAATTTGAAAATAAACATGATACATAAATAATACATTACAAAATAGAAGAACGCCTTTTTAGAATTTGAAGAACGAATTTTGTTTTTTTCATACATTTTTACGCGATATTTTGATTTTTGAAACCCATTTATCAAATTATATGAAAGTGAGGTTTTTTACGCGCCACTGGAACCAATGTATCGCGTAAAAAAAGATTGGGTGTATATAAAAATAGTCTAAACATAATTAAGTATGTGTTGATAAATTAGAAAAATGGAAAATAAATTCTCCCAAGGGGAGGGGCATGGCCCCCATGGCCTCCTCCTTGGATCCGCCAATGCTGCATTCATAGCGTAAAATAGTAAATACCTACCAATGTATAAAACATATTGAACAGTCGATTTAAAATTTCATGGTCAATCGCATATGGTGTCTATTGTGTGGACATATTAATGAAAATACGTTAATTCTGGTTTTAAACAGCTGCGCAAGTTTGATTGGTTATTATGTTTTCCGCTCACGTTGCTATGACGTTATTTGAGATTATACCGTGATAGGTTGTTTCATTCTGAAATCCCCATGTAGATAATACTTTGTTTATAATGGTCTGTCAAAATACCAGAATTTTAACATAATAACATTGTTTATTTACATACCAATACGAAAATAATGTTAAAATAACTGTTCTTAAGTGCTTTGCACAGCAAGAAAACGTATGTTTAAACATACATTGCACCTTAAAAAAAATGAAGTACAGGCCTCTACTTTCGAACATTCTACTTTCGCACAATTCGCTATTTCGTACATTTTTAGAAAATCGTTATTTTTAGATTTTTTGGCGAGAATGAAAAAATGTTTTGTTTCGGCTAGTAACGGCAGGTTTGCCAAATTTTAAACGAGGTATTATTATTATTTACATAATATTAAATTCATTGGAGAATCGGCTGATGCGAATAGAGATGCTGGAAAAGACTTTATTTCCTCATTGTCCAAAATTATTGAAGATGCTTATTTAAGTATACCCTTTGACAAGTTTATTAAAAAAACATATTTTTTAGCAAATACATGCATAAATTTTGATAAATAAAAATTTTAATGGACAATTTTTGGTGGTTTTTTACATCCCTCTACTTTCGAACATTCAACATTCGCACACGTTTTCAGGAACCAATTATGTGCGAAAGTGGAGGTTCGCCTGTATAAGTTATATTTTCGAGTTATGGATTTATGGTGATAATGATAACGTAATCGGCAGAACAGCGTAAGCGACAATTCATAATTTTTACAAGAATGGTCAAGTTTTAATTATAACATAAGGTTTTATTAACTTCCTCTTAACCCTTCCTTTACTATGCAAAAAAAGCACGCGCTCCTGAGCTGTGTATCCGTTACACATCAAGCAAACGGGAGTGAATCATGACAATTATATAACACCACTTCAGCAGTACTACATATAATTGTCATGATTCACTCCCGTTTGCCTGATGTGTAACGACTACACAGCTCAGGAGCTTGTGCTTTATTTGCATAGTAAGGGAAGGGTTAATAAGTTCGCAAAAATAATTCCTTAAACGCGGTTAGTAAAATTTGGTCAATTAAAGTTTCTTTTTTGCGAGCTTATTACGAGGGGAAGATAAAAAAAACAACCATTTCCTGTAAAATTTATGAATTGTCGCTTAAGTTTTTCTGCCGATCACGGGTCGATATCTATCATAATAAAATATAAAAATAATAAAATAATATATCATATAAAATATCATAATAATGATTTAGTTTACATTCACCTTTATTGTATGAAACAACATATTGTATTATTCATTACGGAAATGTAAAAGAATTCATGGAAATAAATGTAGTATCATATTTTTTTTATTATTATTATTTGACACATGTTTCAAATTGTAATTTTGTGCATGTTCAGCTTTCACCATTGTACTATCTATAACAACATTTTATTGTGGTGTGAAAAAATCATTTTACGATTTACGAAACATTTTTTACCGACGTGTCAAGTATCAATATGTCGAACAGATGTGTTCCAAAAATCACCCAGTATTATGTTTTGAATTCGATTTATTTTGCTTCAGTGAGTTAAATCAGACACGTGCAAAAATGACAATTTTGCCAAAGAAAATGTTTGTGTCGACTCCTATTCTAATACGAAATCTTTAAAGAAAATCATAACTATTGATGTAAATATTTTTTTTTGTCTATTGCTGTATCGTGCTTTATCATATAATACAAATCTTATTGCATTAGAGAACTGACATTCAGGGATTTAGATATCAAAAATATTGTTTTCACCAGTTCCACACTATGACGCTGCCATTTTTATTTTGTGAATATACACGCAGATAAATGACAATAACTCTTTACACAGTTGTTTTAGATATTATAATAAATTTATTCCATTTATTTGCAGGAAATTGACTTCCTTATTTACCAGTTATTACTAGATAGTTTTTTTAAAGTTGTCGTCGTTTATTAAGACCATTATTTGTTCGTTTAATAAAAATGTTTTTTTTCTGTTATTATTTTTATTATTGATACTCTTTCTTTTTCTCGTTTAATTTCAATTTATACATGATTTTATGTTGAATGTTCAATCCTGGGATCCCGATTGTCGTAGGGACATGGGATTACGTGATTGAAAATTTGTCAATTCCGAAATCCCGAGATAGCAAAAGGGGTCCGGAATTGGATACCCTAGTATCGAACGCAAAAAGAAAAACAGTTACACAACATAATAATCCGTCAAAAATATATAGTGTCTGGATAACCTTGCTCAACATTTAAATTATTGTATTTTTTCATCGGCGGAATACGTGTAAGATAATGTCACTAATTTTAGAATAGAAGCACATATGCAAACATATTTGAAGAGTTCTAAAAATCACCTCATGAGATATCGTCAAATCTCGTACACTGGTGACGAAACGGGGGCTCGGCTTGCTGCGTCAGATATCGCTTAAAATATGTATGTACATATTGCATTATCTACTCAAAGAATTTTGCGCTGAAATCACCGGCAGTCGTAACACTGTGAAAGGATTGAGTTTAAAAAGAAGCTCTCACGCTTCTGAATAATTGTACAAAGGACCTAAAAAACTTCCCTCTCATAATCCCGGGATTCCGAAAGCCTACATCCCGATATAATTGTCAGGTGTGCATGTGCAACAGTTGTCGAATGATATTGTGGTGAATGATTAATCCTAGGACCAAAAAACTGTGAATTCCGTCCGGGATTGGATGCCCTAGTGACAACCAAACTTCACAAATTTCAAATTGAAATAAACCTAATTTGTGATCCGTACTATCAATCGTCTTGTTTAAAAAATATTGAACAATGACCATTAGTCATGGACTAATAGGAATCAATTACTATTACTGGAATAATAAATTTCACCAAATCTATGTAAATTAAAATACAGTATGCTGCATATGTACAACACAGTGCATCTAAGATTCTAATGAATAAGCTGTTTTCTCTGTAATGAATTCATTTTAGAATCACCTAACTCAGACATTGACTTGTCATTTCCGACAATTTGTATCCGGATTATAATTTTTATTGGTATGTTGGATCGTTAACCTTCCTGCAGTGGCAAAAAACATGATTTCTAGATATAGCCTCTTTGCAGAATTTTTGAAATTGGGTACGTAAGTTTAACGTTTAAACTTAAACTAGCTGTAAGCCCGTTGCCCAGCAACGGGAGATTTTTGTTGCATTGTGTTTAATTTTACTTAGTTTAATTAAATTAAATTAAATTTTATTTTATTTTAATTTATTTTATTTTATTCAAAAAAGTGGAGACTGGAAGGTGTGAAATGTGGTCGGACAGACATTATCGGCTATTAATATATAGAATAGCTGTAAGCCCGTTGCCCAGCAACGTGAGATTTTTGTTGCATTGTGTTTGATTTTATTTTATTTTATTTTATTCAAAAAAGTGGAGACTGGAAGGTGTGAAATGTGGTCGGACAGACATTATCGGATATTAATATACAGAATAACTGTAAGCCCGTTGCCCAGCAACGTGAGATTTTTATTGCATTGTGTTTGATTTTATTTTATTTTATTTTATTTTATTTTATTTTATTTTATTATATTTTATTTTACTTTACTTTACTTTATTTTATTTTATTTCATTTTATTTCATTTCATTTTATTTTATTTTATTTAAAAAAGTGGAGACTGGGAGGTCGAGGACACCTTACACTCAACTGGACAAACGGACATTATCGGCTATTAATATATAGATGATAAATGAAAGGCACCATCAGGGAATTCCGAAGACAATGCGGTGCCCGCTGGTACTGGTGTTTGATTTTATTTTCTCTTACAAATATGTCTACAGTCCGTTGGATGATTTCGTTTAGTTGCCTTGATCAGATTGAAAATGCACAGCTTCAATGTTGAAAATTTTGGTCCCTATACATAATTTGAGGATCATTGCAGTCAGGACCGGCTCGCGGATTTCAGCACCTGTGTGCGAGGCGCTGGCGAGGCGAGGTTTATCATTCTGTGCTGTAGCCATAGTAACGAGCATTATCATTTTTAGTATATTATCTATGTTATCGAGTAACTCATGTTTTTTTTTTACTACTTTTTCGTCACATTTATTTGGTAGATTATTCAAGTACAATATTGAGATCAAAGTGGGCGTTGCTATTTCAGGTTAATATAATCAATAGTGGTATTCTACTTTCTTTGAAAAAATCTTATTTTTATTAATTCCCTTTGCTTACTCCGGACAATAGATAATCTTTTTTTCTCCATGTGCGCTCTCTAGTCAGAGATTATGGGGCCACCACATGGTTCCTCCAAGATTCTCTGTCCCTTGCCAATATTCTTGCTTCCTCCTATGCCATCCAAGCAAGGGCCTCCAATTCCGGGTTTCCGTCCAATTTTGTGATCCTGAAATCGCGGGATTTCTGTTTTGATGAAATTTGCGTGAGGGCTAAAAAAGTCCCATTTTTTTCATTTTGGCAACTCCTGAGTTTTTTTTGAGAAAATTTGAGAAATCCCAGGATTTAAAAATCGCCGAGCATTTTTTTTTAATCCCGAATCTATACACGATTTAATGTCGAATGTTCATTCCCGGGTTAGAAAAATTGTCAATCCTATAACCGCAAGATCACAACCAGGGTCCAGGATTGGATGCCCAATCCCAGCGTCACATAGATACTACAAATAATATTGATTACTGAATAAAATAAATGATCTTTATTTTATTACAACATGAAAGTGACTCATTAGTTCTACAGGTTGACGATTAAGAAATTTTGTAATAAATTTCTCCGATTGCTAGCAAGTACCTGTCAGAACCTGTTATTTCTTTTTTTATCAGCCTTTTTCCAACTTGTTCAACTTGGTCACAGCAGAAATGATTTTTTTATTATTATTAATAATAATTATTACGTTGCCTGAATTTTTTTCTTTGGTATAATTTTTATTACATAAGTGCCTGTTTTTATTGCACTCCTAATTTTATTTATTTATTGTTAAAAATTAAAATTACAGTACATGACATAACAGCTGACGCCAATTCGCCATGCACTTGAAAAATCAAATACACCCATCCCTCGCTTAACACGGAAGATAGGTTCTGCTATATCACCGTGTTCAACGAAACCGTGTTAAGCGAGACTAACAAATGTGAGAAAAAGAGAGGATAGGTTTTTTTTTAGAAATATTAAAGAAATTGGTAGATAGGAATGAAAATTTATTGAAACATTATGAACACAGATAAAAGATATTATTCAATGTCACTCTCACTATAAGATATTAATATGGGGAGTGGGCAACGAGAGACTAAATGTCTAATGCATTATTTTCAGGTACTATTTTTTTTACATTTAAAATGTAAAAGATATACCCTAACCGTTATTCTTAGAAATTCCCACAGCTGTGCGCACGTCTGCAAAGCAAGATTTAATCGAAAAAAAAAATTCTTCAACAAAACTGAAACCGTGTTAAAGCGAAACCGTGTTAAGCGAGTATCGTGTTAAGCGAGGGATGGGTGTATAGTCAAAATATCAATTGTCTTTTAAATATAAACACGCTTTGCATTCCATGCTATGATTTTAATTAACCCTGTCTGTGGTATACAATAAACTGACAAACTTCGATGACATTTTGTTTAATTTTCGTTACATATTTTGTTTTACATTTATAATTCAAAATTTAGAATTGAGACATTTGGAGAATGCCAATAAGACCGCAGCCTTCAGATTAAACAAAGAATACAACCATTATTATGCCGCTTGTGTGGTCGAGTGGTCAACGTCGTTGGCTTCGGTTACGGAGGTCACGGGCTCGAATCCCAGTACGGATAGTTTTATAAATTGATTTTTCAATCGATTTATGAATTTCTGTTTGAAGGCATGGACGTATGTGATGTCTTGAATTCCCCCTCCCACCCATAATATACTATGAACGGGGCGTATCGAGAGCGATTACCTAACCACTAGTCCTGTCCTAGCCATATCCTTATATTCCTACTCTCTTTGGAAAAAGAGAGGTTGAGCAACTGAGTAACAAGCAGTTCTCGTAGAAACACTTTTGTTGAGATAAAATCCATTAGGAGTCCATATGCTCCACATTGTGAGCGGTCATAGTAAAAAAAATAATGTAAGCTATAATATTTTACGAAATACTGTTTTGTTTATAAATTCCCTAATCTGTAAACAATCGTTTATATTTCGAAAATCCAATGCTACCGCCAGTCAACAAATAGGCGCTATTTTTCGAGTAAACAGATAAAATTAGAATATTATTGAAAAATAATCTTTATTCACTGATAAAAAAACACACCTACCTATATTATTTTTAAATCATAAGTGTTTGCCACATTACTACTGAATTTCATATGCATTAATCTGCCGATTAGATGACACATGATTGATAACTCACACACTTTCATTGTGTTTGAAATTATTCTGCAGTTTACATTTTGTTGACGACTTCTTGTAGGCCAGGCTTCGCGTAATGTCTGCGTTTATTTCTGTCCATTCTGTTTTCAATTTCCATGCGCAGATGATACAATATCAAGTATCTGGAGATAAACAGTCATTCCTACGGGAATCATTATTTGATCAATCCTTCTCTGAGTAAGAAACTTTTGCTTGTCCTTAGCGCCGTTAGTACTGGCTGACACCCAAATTAGCAAACCTCCGACGACCTCTCGCAAAAGAGGTGGCAGCATAAAATCGACCCACTTTCTTATAACTGTTTGTGTAGATCAGACTATTTCACCGTTAAGGAAATAAATTCCTGAAATACGATCAATTTTGTCTTACTTTCCCTTCGCGATGATAAGTGGTTCACTTTATTTTAACCGTTTTTTATTAAAAATAGGTATTTTTAACATCAATTAAATCTAGTAGCCAACATTTGAATATAACCGAAATTCTCAATATATATCGAACACAGATAGCCAGAGCTAAAATAAATAAATTAAAAAAGTCCTGTCTTTGGTCGAAAATAATTCAAAATTCTGATTTTGAGCGAATTTTAATGTTTTATTTCCCATGACAAAAATCCGGACAGCGTCCGGTAAAAGCTTTTAACCTTTACAGACCGCGATGTTTTAAGCTAAAAAACATTCACTCACATAACTACCGCTTTTTAAAAACAATTTTTGAATAGTTTTAAAAAATAGTACTGAATATATGAATATTAAAAGTTTACTTATAAAATGATATATATAGTTTAATATTTTCAAGTTACATTCGTGTTCTTCAGTGGATTTAAGGTATTCATGCCGTTCGTATGTAGCGGCCACCAGTAGCCTTATGGTACTGAAGCGGCTAAATCCGGTCAGATATTAACCCTTAACACAGATAGTCTAATATTATGTGAAATTTATCTTTAATAAAATTGCAGGAGCTATCATCATTTATCTGCAATTTACTGATGATTGTAATAAATTAATTAAGTGCTATTAAATTGATAATTATCAATGATCACAATCGTATAATAAGTAAAGCATATCATTTTAAATCATCAATTGTATGAATCATTTGGCTATCAGTGGAGGGTATGTCCTCCATGTTTTTTTGAAAAGTACCAACACACTTGTTCGAAAAAATAAATAGACGAAAACGTTATGACGGCTCAGAAAGTTTTGCAGTTTTTTTAGTGAACGAAATTGATGTCTGACTGTCATTCCAGCCTCCAGCCATTTATCTGGCAGATATCATTCGTTTCAAATTAGAAAGCAAATTGCGATTTTTATTACGTGCATTTCAACGGCAAGTACTTAGGTATCTTATATTTCTAATTTCGATCTACAATTAAATTCTGTCGCTGTACGGTATTCACTATTCTCTAGCAGGAAAAAGTTTGTTCTTATTAAAATTTAACTGTATTAATTGATAATATCGATGGGTAGTTGTCATTTGTAGCGGCGCTATCGAAGTCACAACATTATACATTGTCTTATGACTAGTGATTTGAAACGGAAAAAAATACGGGTTTATTCCCGTAACAAAACGGGAATTTTGGGTAGAAATAAACCTCTTGGGAAAATTGGGAAAAATAACTAAATAATTGAGGAGCAAACATTCAAAAAGTGTTTTGTCACACAAATACAAAGCTTGGAAAATGATGATTTAAGTGTTGCAAAAGTCACGGTTTGTATGAATGTGTCAACTTTATGATTTCATTTTAATATGAAAAAAAACCTTTTTGAACACTAATTTTGATTTCCATTCATAGGTTTTATTATGGGCTATCAGAATTGATATAAAACGCCATTTTTCAAAATTTGTGACAAAACACTTTTTGAATGTTTGCTCCTCATTATTGTGTATCATTTTGCGTTAACAAATTTTCCCATTACACCATACACCAGTGTTTACCAAAGTGTGGTACGCGTACCTCTGTGGGTACGTAGTTTGGTAGAGGTACGTGCTGCACCGGGCTTTGGCTGTGCCTGGTGCAACAAGTAGCTTATATATTTTGATTGTTATTAAAGTATATATGCATTTTTGACGAGGGGTACTCGGTGTAACGTAAATCATAGAAGGGTTACACATATGTCAAATGTTTGGAAAACACTGCCATACACCATTTTTGTGTACGACAATTTGTTAGCGCTCTGCTCAAATTGTCAAGTTTGATTACTTTTGGATTTTTTTTACCAGTAAATATTTTAACCACAAAAAAACATACCAATATTATTCAACGTGCTAGGTATTCCATTTAGGTAATATTATATTGAGTTACACTACCAACATATTTCATACGAACCATGTTGGACGGTTTCGTTTTACTTATGATTTAAAAACTGCATTGCGAGCTCTATGCATGTCGAATTTCACTAAGAATTTACTATTTTTTAATCCGATTTAAAGAATTCTTTTTTTTTTCATAACGTACACATAACGTTCTTACGAATTACAATGTCTGTACCCTACGGCCTGCAACGTGGAAATATTTTTTAATCAATTCCAACATTTCTACTATAGCTCATTTTTTTCCTTTGTGGAGAATTACTATATTCATTTTGTTGCAAAAAATCTGATTTCGTGAAAATATGCGCATAGCCGATTTTGATGGCGCGACGACGATACATATTTTTAAAAACTCAATTTACCTACCTATTTTTTGCTAACGTAATTGCACACACTGCTAAAACGGTTTCAAATGTTTCTAGATTGAAAAAGCGAAGTGACAACCGTTACAAATTCAAACAAAAGATGTTAATAATATTTTTTCAATCGTGAGTTGCGAATAAACTACGGAGAGTGTTTTAAATGCCTTCCGACTCTCCAATCGCGGACGTGTAATCGTAACAGCTTCGCTGGCAATATAATATTTTATAATTATTAATTAACAATGGTCCATTCTCATATATTTTCTCCATGCTATAATTTAATATCAGATCTTTTTCAGAGATTCCAACTCCATAACCGGGTTACCTTTTTTGGACGAATTTAACTATTAACTTGTTAATTGTTTCGGTCAGATAAAAGTCTCTTTCCTTAAAATCAAGGTCACAATCACAATTTGTAGAATCGAAATCGCTTCCCATATTTTAATGTTTTTCACAGGGTTGTGGAGTCGTGAGAAATAAGACGACTCCGACTCTAACATAAAACATTACTTTAATTATTTTCTTAGGCTTAATAACTACACTGGCGCCACTTTATACCCTAGCAATTTAAATACATACATATACAATTTATTTTTGAAGGATTCGAAGTTATTAGTTGTTTTCGAGCACGACTTCAGTTAAAACAGTCCGACTCCACAGCCCTGGTTTTTTTCGCGTATACGTTTATGGCACAGGTGGGAAACGGGTATATTTGTGTAGCTTCTAGTAAACTTCTAATAGTTTTAGTTTCTTAATAAACATTTCAATTAATCGTTAATTTTTAAAAATCCATATCTGCTCCCAATGAGAAGATATGGCCTCTTAATAAAGGTATATCAACAGAAGTTTTTCTACAAGAACTGCTCGTCATTTAGTTGCCCAACATAAACCTTTTTTGAATAGGATGTAGGGATAGAAAAGATAGGGCTTTCACAGCACTAGTAACGTAGCGGGAGCGATTATCTATAAGGTGACCATGTGCTCCACGTTCCGAGCGGACATGGATTTAAAAAAAAAGTATTTCACACATTTTGGACGACATAAAAATCCATTCAAGACTTTATCAATAAATTCAATTTTATAAACATATGGATTCTAGATTCCCCAGTTTTTTTTAAATCGGTCAGAAATCTAAGTTAACTTAAAATAGTTGTAGCAATTGTGACTTGGGCGATTTTTTTTTCCTGTCCAATGATAAAAAAAAGGTTTTTCTTCGAAAGCGCATTCACTTTCTGTTTTACCATTTTGCACAAGCTCCAGTTTCGATTTCGTCATGTTATAACATGGTCAGCTGTTTGATATATTTAAGTTACTTTTAATTTGTAACATTGGTTCAAGGCGATTTCGATAATATGTTATATGTGTCTAAAATGTAAAGCATCGATCCGATGACTAAAAATTTCGTGTAAAAAATAATAATAACCGCTTAGAAATTATTTAACAGACACCATGTACGTTTGCTGTAATGTTGTTAATTTATATAGTATTTCAAAATTATTATTTTGAAGCTCTATTATAGAAACCCATGTCAATTGACGTTCTGTGGAGTGAATGGAAAATATTCGTGTATAAAAGTTGAATCCGAATAATAAAGCATCTGATAAACGAAAACAAAAGTTTATCTGGTTTCTAATATTAATTGAAGATCTTTATTATTTTAATTCTCTCACATTTCCTAAAATTGTTAACCTCTTTTATATAAATGTGTCATGTACAATAGCTTGTGTCGAGACTATTAAATTTGATTCTACAGCTTATAACAGGGCCATGGAGTCGGGAGTCGTGAGTCGTGGAGTCGAGTGTTTTCTCCGAAGTAGGAAAAATCTTCCAACACCCAGCTCCTTTAAGCAAATAAAATAATGACGTGTATTGAAACTGCAAGAGTGCATAGACACCGCATGCTAGACTGACTAAAAATGATCTAATTGTATATATATGGTAAACGGAAATGATTGAACAAATCAATTCAGTGTTGGAGTCGTTTTTAAATTTAAAGTCAAAGTCGGAGTCCCGTCTCCACAGGCCCTGGTTTAAAACCTATTTTCTATGATTTTTTATCTTTATTATTTTTATTGAAAGGAAGAAAATATACGTACGCAAATAACTCCGTATTCGTAAATAAGTATTTTTTTCAGATGCTTATGGACATTAATCAATTAGCTAACGCCGATTGTTTCATTAATTCAAGTGCGTATTGCAATCTGTTTTGCATTATTTTATATGAAAATTTTACTGAAAGCACACACCATACTAAATCGCAACTCGGTTGCATTGTATATGTTTCTATATGAGAAATCAAATGCGGAAAATTAGTATCGCGAAAACGTATGTTATAATCGCTTAGCACAAGTATTGTAATCAACAATTTGTTATGTCTTTGTTGAATTTGCGACCGTGAAACATAGGCTTTATTTATACTATACGTTGTAATAAATTGTGTTACGTAAAACTATTTTATTCAACGTACACATACAACACGGATATAGCGTTTTGGATAGATTGACGTTAATATTTGATATATTAAAATGCTATAATTTATTCATAACAATTTGACAAGGAAATCGTAATATTAGTTTATAATATAAAGGTACATTGATTTCTTATCTTTGGTAAAAAAAAACCTTACCCCGACTAGAAATCAGATATTTTTTTGGATACTTTGTCATACTTCACTTACATTCAATTGATAACTTTTAAAAATATCGTTTTTCGGTAGTTTGAGAAGGATTTTTTAATTTATTCAATAATTATTATGATTTATTTTAAATTTATCTGTACAATGGCAATCATGCTTAAGATTTTTTTTATTTATTTGGCTATGTGAAGCATATGGCCGCCACGCTGTACCTCCATGTTTACCTGTGTCCCGCCAATTGCTTTGCTTCCTTCCATAATTGCTTGTTATACGTTGCTTATTCATACAATAATTTATTAATAAAATGGAGATTATTTGATGTGAAACCTAAGCTGGTCGGCTTTTGCAGATTTCAGAAATATTAGGTCGAATATTTGATATAACTACCCTCCTCAACTCTTCGTTTAAATTCGTTAGTGTTTCTCGTTTTATTTTCTTTTCATGTCAGCTATTGTTGAGAAATCGAACTCACAAATTATGCTTAATTATATTAAAATAATAGCAAAATTTTCCGTGCCGTCGTGGAGAGAGCTGGGTTTTCGACTTGGACAGAAATCCATAATTCCTCCAAAGTTACTTCAGAAAATTTAAGTTTTAGATTACGATCCGTTGAGAAGGCGACCAATTCTTCTTCTTAGTATGAAAATTCACAACATGTATCAGTCGTGGCAAATGGATTTCGTATCCAGTCATAATTTCCTATATATAAGGAAGGAAAGTAATATGCAATATTTTCTTAAAATAAAGTTAACTGTAACTTTAACTTTAACTTTGAGCAACTGAGTAACAAGCAGTTCTCGTAGAAACACTTCTGTTGAGATAAACTCCACTAGGAGTCCATATGCTCCACATTGGGAGCGGACATGGTTTTTTTTTTTTTAAAAGTTAACTTTCCATTCGACGCGAGGCAACACGTACGGTCGATTCGTCGGATTTCATGTCCCACAAAAGATTTTTTGGTTTTCACCATATCATATATGTTTTTAAGCTTTTAACATTTTTCCACGGTGCACTTGCAACAAGCTCACAATGCACCGGTTAAGAACAACTGGTCTAAATACTTAGTTATTTTTACATCAATACATCCCACTTGTACCTTCATATATTGATGTATCGTATTTAAGATTAAAAGAAAAAGAAAATGCAAGCTGACCATATGTGTTGTGTAATGTTTATAAATCTTGCTCACCGAAATACGTGACATTTTAATATGTTCATAATTGTCACGTAATGTGTACATTTTTTCTGCCGACTTACTATTTAAAAATAATTAGCGTTCAGTCACAAAAATACGCCGATAGTATTTTGTTTATTAGTAAATAAAACTTCGAGTATAATTTCTCGGAAATTAGAATGTTATGTATGAACATGTTGAACGCTATTTAAATTTATATATTGACCTCTAAAACGCAACGTATGTATAAGATAAATAATATCAATTTGTTATTTTTGTGTTCATTTATAGTGTGGTTTGAAACGCGCGGTCACATGTTGTGCAGTTTCTTGCTGTTTTATCTGCATTTAATTAGATAATATACCTGCACGATATTAACGACATTGTTTCATCTTATTATTTGAATATCGAAGGTGAAACTACGTGTGTTAACGACATCTATATATTGAGTTTCGTACTTTTTAAGAGTTCTAATTTATAAAATCAAATTTCGCATGTTTGAGTCTTGCCATATACGATTGCATTTTAACTATTTGCTCTCAAACTAACACAAAGCAGATAGATCCCTTCGAACTGATTTCGTTCGATATCCGGGTCGCATATGGAAAACATATAAACAAATATTGAAATTCCGCCTGGCACCTGAAGTCGATACTCAAATAAGTAAGTTGATATACATTATGCATTTATTTTCTTCCAAGATATAAACGTAAAAAAATCTATGCACTAAATGTAATGACTATCATCAATATTACTTTATACACCCAATCCTCTTTTTATGTGGTAGATACGTTTCGCAGGATATTGCATAAAACATCACAAACGAAAGTCTATGACGTACATAGGAAAAGTGGAGATGCGTTCCATATCGACTGTGGAAAGGAAAAAGGACGTAACCCACACATATCAAATTTTACAGGAGGCGCTAAAAGCGTGTTTTGATGATTTTGTGACATATGCAAATTTTGAATTATATACAACCCTGAAAAGCACGGAGACTTCTAAACTGGTGTTTAATTGACACAATCTAATATTAATTAAAGAAATTGTCTAGGAAAAACCTTTATTTCAGTCGTTTTTCTTGGTTTTAATTTTTTCAAACTTAAAAGCTAAATTTAGATACTAATTCGGCATTTGCAGCTTGCATCCTTTTGATAGAACGTGTATCAAGTTTGATACATTGTGATTATCGAAAAAAACCTGTTTTAAAGAAACTGTCGGTTACGTCCTTTTTCCTTTCCACAGTCTATGTATAATATATCAAAAACAAGTGCCTATCTGAAATACTTTAACAATTAACTCAGTGTGGTAAAAGTATATTAATATTCTACAATTTATTTTTAAATCCACATAAAACTGTAATTGGTACTAGGTAGGTATGTAGTTACTATTATTTTATTTTATTACAAAAAGCTATAAACTACTTTCAGCCAGAACTAATATTAACGTACTCATCTAAATAACTTCTTATTATTTGTGCAAATGTAACTTTCTTTTTGTAATGATCTACATTCTACATAGAAACCAAATCCATAAAAGTTCCTTAACAATCAGAGCGTGCGATATCAGTTTTTTTTTTATTATATCGTTTTATAGACCATTAGACACTCGGCAGCACTTTTCTTTACCACCGATTATTCGGACCATATTTTAGGCTGTCTTGTTACTATGTCGATTTAGTTTCAATTTATTTGATGACTAAAATTTAAATACAATTATATAAGAGTGATTCAAAAAGTACGCCCCTTTCCCGGAACACCGCGAAGATTACACGAGACACATTATTAACGTATTGGCAGTCGATCGCTGCATAAATGGCGCAAATTATTCGACACGTTTAGCTGCATCAAAATCGTTCTGATTATTAACGTTGACATTGGTGAAATATCTTCATCGAAACTGTTGTTTTATCTGTATAAAAGTTTTTTTCTATCTATAATTTAGAAACGCACATATACTTTAGCCGAAAACAAATACTATACCTACGATAGTACATTTATACTCCAAAATATCCCTACTCCTCAGATACTGCATGCACTTAACACTTTCGGCCCCGGCCCAAATCAAGTAAAATTGTCTTGTGTGACCGGCTTATTTTTGAGGAATTGCATTTTTTCTTAATGACTTACTAAAAAGGCTATAACTGTGAAACCACAAGGTCAAATCAAATGAAACCTTTTGTGGTTGTTTGAAAGACTATTACTATTCAATTATGTATAGTATTATTACTAGAATTTTCTGCTATGGAAAACCATATTACAATGTTTGCACATGTACCGAGTCTTACTCCATTTGTTGCTTGGTGGGCGAACTTGCAGGTTCAATCGGGCTTATTTATTTTTCTTGCTGCTATTAGTAACAAAATATTTTTAGAAATGCTTTTTGACATTCTTTTCTATATAATATTTAAAGCTAAAATTGAAAATGAACTCAGTGACTGCACCATCAAATGCGTTATGATATCCCTAAATTTTGATTGGTAAAATCAGTTACTATTTTTAATAAAAGTAATAATTAAAAGACTGATTTAGAATAATTTGAGTATCTTTTATAATGATTATACTGAATTTTCTATACAAAATGTTGCCTGATACCACAATGATGGCTCTATTTTAAAGCATAGCCCATCACGTGAAAACACTGTTCCGGGATCCAGCGTGTTAATAGGGCTATTTTATACATATTTGAAATCGAACATTACCCTTTAACTAAATAACTTTCAACAACTTGTTACAGGTCTCTTATTTGTCGCAAATCATCAGATATTTTAATAGATATGAAAATTGTTAATTTTCATCTGGGCATTTTGCTTCCAAACTGTAAATCGGTTATATTTCATAAAATGATAATTAAATCAATTTTATTAATGAGCTTTTTCGCAACGCAATTATAAGAAATATGTTAGTACTCATTTCTATCAATACCAAATATTGACATATTTTAACTAGTCCGTCCTTAATTTAACCTGTATGATAACAGATGAGCAATACTTTTTATTGATTTTAATTGTTGATCAAAATTGCAATAGCCTAGTGTACAAACAAAATTAACAATTTAGATATTGTAGTATCTAATTATCATTGTTAATTGTTTGTTTTGTTGTTTTAACTATCAATTTTATTGCATTTAAAATTGATTGCGAAAACAGTCTGCTGAATATGTTTGTATATGCATAGATAAAACAATATGTTTAATCGAAAATTACAATGAATTAAATTGCCTATCGAAAGTCATTGTGCGATTTATTTCTGCGACGAGTGGTTGGCTGCAGTTGATTATTGGGTACATATAATCAATTTTATTTTCTTGAACTAATCTTACAGCGATTTTAACTCTCGCGGCTCGGAGACTAGAAAAAACCTTCTCATCCGATGGGGTTCGTTTAGGGACCTCAGTGGTTTCCTTATTATTGGCCTTATTCTTATGAATTTCAAAAAAAATAGTCTAAGGGCTTTAAAATATCTCTGCATCATTCCTCATACATTTTTTTATAAAAATCCGTGTTTTTTTAATAAATAATCATATTTTAAGTTGCGCGTAAAAAAGACGTCATCCCAGCACACATATGAAATGGCAACTGACGAGTTTAGTGCAGCTATCTTACGAACGATCGCTTATCGCGTTATCGCGTATTTATATAAACTACAAAAGGTCCAAAAAACTATGATATAAGAATACTTTAATTATAAACATTGTATCACCCATATTAAAATAGATATTTAATAAAATGTGGGTATTGGGGTCGCATTTCTTGAGCTTAGAACCGGAAAAGTTAAAGAAAATAAAAGTATCATTTTTACATTAAAAATAAGTCCTTTTGGCCATCTCCTTTTTTCGTTTTTTAGTTTTCACCTTACCAGTAATAAATATGTGGCTCTTGGTTATTTTGTTTAATCGTCCATTTTCAATGTGTAACATTTCAACAGTACTATTTTTAAGCCAGAAATGAGTTCCGACGAGAGATGTTAATGTTCTAAGGATTCAGTAAATAATTGATTTATAATTATGTAGTTCTTTAATGACATGCTTCGTTTTCTAAAATTAATAGAGTGTGGGATCTTATAAAAACATCATTACCAACATAAAATTGCCCGCTGTGGTCTCTAGTTGGTTAGAGCTTCTTGATCTGTCTATTAGGCGAGTTTGGGTTCAATTATCGTTAAAGTCAATATCAAATTTAGTTTTATTTAGCGTTTGTGATGTCAATTCTCCTCGAGTTGATCTCGAATAACTCATAAAAAATTCTTACCGGTTTATCTCTTATGATCTTTCATCTTCAATATATTTGAAATTTGAATGCCAGTTTTTTTTGATTTTAAATAAAAAAAATATTCAATATACTGAAAAATTACTCTATAAATGTTTTAATTCGTATTCGAACCCTAGACAACGCGATCGAGTAGGACGAAAACCCACTCGGCTATAGTGTCGATAAAGGATACTTAACATTATGTCGCCGCCTGTGTGGTCGAGTGGTCAACGTCGTTGGCTTCGGTTACGAAGGGCACGGGTTCAAATCCCGGTACGGAAAGTTTTATAAATTGATTTTTCAATCGATTTATGAATTTCTGTTCGAAGGCATCGATGTATGTGATGTCTTGAATTCCCCCCTCTCACCTATCCTATCCTATGAACGGGCGTATCGAGAGCGATTAGCATACCACTAGTCCTGTCCTAGCCCCATCCTTCTATCCCTACTCTCTTTGGAAAAAGAGAGGTTGAGCAACTGAGTAACATGCAGTTCTCGTAGAAACATTTCTGTTGAGATAAACTCCATTAGGAGTCCATATTGTCCACATTGAGAGCGGACATACATGTTATAATCATATTTAGGTTACTTGTCTATGAAGGAAAACAGGATTACCGCAAAGTCAAAAATATATACTGTTGTATTGCAGCGGGCGTCGATATTTTAAAAGGAAAAGTAAATTAAAACATTATTTCACTATAGCGCAAGTACCGTTTCCGGAAAAGTTCACTACTTCTGTTACATGGTTTATAACTCTAATCGAATTGGCTGTCTGATTATACTTCGCGTGTAACAATATGAGACATGAATTTATAGTTGCTTTATTTTATTGCTATAGAAATAGTGATACCTACTAAAGTTTTTTATAGCAGCTGACAGATTACTATCCGGATACTTTTTTTATACAATAGAGATACAAACAGCATTCTATTTTTAAATGCATAGGCTACATAAAAATGGTTTCGCCATTTTGTTTATAAATGGTTAAGTAATCTTACTTGTGGTTATTTTATGATTGCCAATTTCACTGCCACTGGTTTGTGTAAATAATATTTATGATTTTAATTCTCTTTAATTTTGATGTAGCGGAATATCATATGTCTTCGCTATGTTGAGTCGGTGACTTTGCGTCCGTCAATCAAAATCTGCTGAACTTTGTTATTATTTTCCACAGTCTATGGCGCAATTATTGATAACAATTTAAAAACGTTGTATTAGTTTACTATCGGCAAAACCCAACGAAATTGTGGATTTCCATTGATGTCGCAACAGGTTATTGCTATTATTGGAAAAATATTGTGATAAATCATTCAAAAGGTCATCAGTAAAGTAAATATTGTTATGTGCACACTTTTTGCAATTTTTGACATAAGGAAGCACAGTTCTTTCAATATTGCCAGTGTACAAAAAATACATCATTTAATTTTACTATTTTTTTACTGCTGATCCTTCAAGACATGGCAAATAATAAGATGAAACAAATGTATAGTTAATATTTTACACTTTATGCAGCTATTGTCCTAATGCCATGTATATTTATTACCCAATTCAACTGTTTTATCCTTATTATCCCTTATATCTATTATGTCAGTGTTTCTCAACCTTTTTGGGTCCGTGGCCCCTTTTGAGTGTCTTTATTTTTTTATACCATTGTTTTGTCTTTCCAATAAAAAATCAAATTTTAAAAACCCAGGAATTTGCGGATTTCCCAAATTTACCAGCGTGGGACCTTTAATCCTAGGAATTTACAAATTTTCCCAAATAAACAGCGTGTTTTATATAAAAGTTTTTAGAATATTTTATACGGTTAAAAATATTAGGAACCCATTGCCTCCTTTTGCATTCAAGACTCTCCTACTTTCCTCGGGGCTAGCATGGCTCCCTCCAGTACCCCCAGGGGGTTGATGGCCCCCTTTGAGAACCTATACGTTACATAATAGTTAGATATTTGATATATATCTGCTTTTCAAAGAAACGAAACACGCGTCAAACACATTTCACTAATGTTGGAATTGACAAGGTTACAATTTCTGTTTCGCATTCTATTGTTTCATTCAAAATATCTCTATCCTCAGGTGAATTATTTTTAGACTTCACGTTTGTTACAGGTAAGTTATCTGAGCAAATAATCGTATCCGGCACGAGTGACTATGCGTATTACGATGGAAATGTGGCCTAAATTGACCACCATAGAGGAAAACACCGCTGGTAAATACCTACTCAATGGTGAATGAGGTTTACTTACATACGTGCCGAATAAAATTTATCCTGTCAATTATTATTGCCATTACCGCAAAATGGCGGAAGTATTGCGTGGATCATTTTTATTAGATTCAATGAAGAAGATAAGAAGCGAGTAGGGTCAGATTGTTTTTGAAGTAGGCATGTCACGTGTGCAGTTTTGTTGCAGTTATGTTATTTGATAGAACGCTAGTTTATAATTGAGGAGCTTGTGGTCAAAAATGAACAGATACACTTTTTCCTGGACAGAAAAAACTACTTTTCTTACAAAAATTTAAGACAGTTTTGGGTAAACTAGCTTTACAACATGCTACACTTTTTATGTCTGAAATCAATGAAATGCCGCTTATTACAATGCAAATATGTATGCAATTTATTTACCAATAATAACATTTCGAATTATCATGTAATACATGGGAATCAGGGAAACCGAATAATTTAAACGAAATAAAAATATATTTGGAGTTTACCTCAACAGAAGTGTTTCTACGAGAACTGCTTGTTACTCAGTTGCTCAACCTCTCTTTTTCCAAAGAGAGTAGGGATAGAAGGACAGGATTAGTGGTAAGCGAATCGCTCTCGATATGCCCCGTTCATAGGATAGGATAGGTGAGAGGGGGGAATTCAAGACATCACATACATACAAATTAAAAAAATAAAACGGGTTCAAATCCCGGTACGGACAGTTTTATAAATTGATTTTTCAATCGATTTATGAATTTATGTTCGAAGGCATGGATGTATGTCATGTCTTGAATTCCGCCCTCTCACCTATCCTATCCTATGAACGGGGCATATCGAGAGCGATTAGCTTACCACTAATCCTGTCCTAGCCCTATCCTTCTATCCCTACTCTCTTTGGAAAAAGAGAGGTTGAGCAACTGAGTAACAAGCAGTTCTCGTAGAAACACTTCTGTTGAGATAAACTCCATTAGGAGTCCATATGCTCCACATTGGGATCGGACATGGTTAAAAAAAATATATATATTTTCAAAATGAAAAAGTCAACATAAAATCTCAAATGGAACTTCTTAGAAAAAAACATTGAGCAAATTTGAATTAAAAGAATAATCGGGTTTCTTAATTTCAACATTGAATTTTTTGATACTTTCGTATCCACAATTAAGTATTACATAGAATTGCATTGTTGTTTTTTGCGGGATTTAGTACATTTTAGTTTCAGTCAATAAAACACCAGTTTATAAGTCGTCATTCACGTATATTTCATAGTTTGCCTTTGGCCAGAAACCTTAAGTAAAATTTGTCGTGTGTTGCTCACTTCTCTTTGCCTTTCCACAGTCGATATATAAATCATAATACAAAATTAACAAACTTCTCATAATAATATTATAAACACAAAAAAAATGACTATTGATAAATTAGACGCAAATCGTCACGTCGCCATAGCATTGTTTATAATCCTCTTCTTTTTAAACGTAGGATGTAATTATTTTGCAAATCACATTGATATGGGTTTTCCTGTTTCTTTTACATACTAACTTTTCACATCTAGCTGTTTACTTGGATCGAATACTTAAATGATTGTAAAGTCATATTTTTTTACTTTTGCCTTGCCGACACTGTTAACGATGTATTATCGATTTCATTATCCGTATTGAGAGATAAAACCGTACGTTGAGGAATCTGGAGAAGCGTCATATCTCCCGAATATGTTTTATGGGGCGTCAAAAACATGCGCTTATTGAAATCCTTTGAATTCCGCTAACGGTATCAAAACAGGGTTGCCACGACATTTTTATGTGTACGTAAAAAATGTACATAATATTTATTTTTTTTGACAAACAACATCGTGAAAATTTAGCTTATCGAGATCGGAATCTTCGACAGTAAAACAACCGAAAGCTCAGAGGCTTAGGTTGAAAAAATAACCGCCAGAGGATAATAAAATGTACCTATATGTTATATCATTTTTGTTCAATTATAAAATACTAAAAACTTTGGCTTCCAAATCCAATCCTTAAACCAGGAACATCATTCAGAGAGACAAAGAGGTAAACAGCTGAAATCTACCTCAAACTGGAACTCATTTCTTAAACCGCGTGTTTGATTTATTACCGTCAGCGTTTTTTCATGTTTTAATCGATTATTACACGAGCCTTTTTACTCAACTTACATGATTTAAAAACATGTTGGTTTTTTTTAGATATACATCACAACTCTAAATAAATAGTTCCCGTAAACAGCACCTATACCAAATCAATAATAATAAAAAAATACACACTTTTGACTGAATAATAAAATAAAAGCATCAATGAAAATCATAAATCAACAATAATGAATCATTTTGGTTTTTTTTTATATCAATACGCAAATATGTTATTAATGTCAGAATTGGTTTAGTATGTACACTATTTTCGGAATTAAGTATCCGAGAAGTTCTCGGTGCGTACGTCTGGAAATGTCGGGGTAATTGTAAACAAGATTTTACTTTAATAAATTGGCAACCCTAATCATTATTACTCATTGACGTTATCGCATATCAAAATTAAACGTCATAATATACGATATGATAAAGGTCACACTTGTGCTGGAATAACTATTATTTATTCTTAGTATTAGTTACTGTAAAAATATTTATACATATAGCGCTATCTTGCAGTACCTAAACATTTTCAAGTTTTCTTCTAGGAAGTAATATTTTTAATCATTCCCATCACGATTGGCAGAGTAGTTTTTTTTTTTTTTTATCTTAACCGTAGATTGAAGACACAAACAATGCTTATGACTTGGAGGGGTAAGGGGAAATCCGATAAAAGTATGTTTTTTAAATGAAAATTTTCAGGAGAAAAAATATTTTTGTCCGCGTAAATAATATTTTTTAAAACTTCAGTTATTTATTGATTTACTTATATGTAATACTATTTCACATACCGTCTAATGAAGGGGTCACCAAACTTCGAGTAACCGGCCGATTTTTTTTTAAATGAGGGTTTGAAAATATTATTGATTATCTTATTAGAAATATTATATAGAAGTATATAAAAATCGGGGCCGCTTAAAAATCTTTGAATGACCAGATCAGAGTAGTTTGGTAACCGCTGGTCTAATATTTTTTTATTATTTTACTCGTTCATTCCTACTTGAAATCGATATCCAATTTCGAAAATTGTATTATAAATGTAACAGTAAAAAAATAAGATGGGTTTTGATTGTTTTCTGTCCATAAATGTTGAGACTAAAGGATCATTAATTAAATAATCATTGCTAGGAAAAGATATGTGAATATAACAAGATACAATTTACCGACAATGTAAAAAAATATTCATCAAAGTAACTTGATAATTCTAATGTCGAAACAGATGCCAAACAGAGTTGGATTCAGTCTCTGCAAGCATAATAATTATTCAATTCGACACCAATCTAAAACAATCAAAATAATAAAACTCCTGCCGCTATTGTCAGTAGTTCCCCTCTACATGTATAATGGCTGCATGCAGTCATTTAAACGGGTAAATTCAGTCCACGAATCTGCTATCACATACAATATGTATTATTCAACTCAGATTCAAACTATGTATAATCAATATGAATTATAACCAATTGGCCGATGCCCTGCTTTTTTCGCTCTCCTTGGTGTCTATGAATATACCCCAAACAAATGTAATTAATTATGTCTGCTACTAATCCCAGATTAAAGTCTAAACAGCCATCTTGGATTAATCATGTATCTGACATTTAAAGTATCATTTAACCTGTAATATTTTCGAACACAGTTCTATATTGGTCACTTTTATGGTCACTTTAAGATGTCGATGTTTCATGGAAAGGCATGCCAATTTAAAAATAAACCTCATTTTTTGGACTAGACAATTTCCTGTAAAGATTTGGTTCGGTTTCAAACATCGCGCGCATTTTCAACAAAGATAATTATAATCTTATCATAAGACATTTAAAATTATTATAATATCACTCCTACTACACACTCATCTTAAAAATTGTGGGGTTTTTATCCCACAATTTTTATCCAAAACAATTTCCAAAATTGTGTAAAGTGAGTTAAGTATCCAAGATTGTATTTTTTTTGTCAAGCATGATTGGCATTTTGTCAAGCATGATTGGTCGCCAAATCGATCGAAATCTGTGTATTTAATTATTCAAAAATAGCATACTTTCCAAATCGAACTATTTCTTGTATAAAACTTTAATATTTATCTGCATTATTTCATAAAATTCTTTTAACCTCACAAATTATTTTATCTGTAATTGACCATTTCTGGAAAAATAGTGAAAAAACAAAAAAACGAAAAAAGTCAGTTTTGGAAAAATAAACTTTTGTATTTATTATAGATTTATCATAGAAAGAAATTGTCAGATTACATAATGATTTTTTAATTTGTTATATAAACTCTCCTCAACTGCCATAATAAACTGTTTGTTATTATTAATTACTACAATGATTTATAATATATTTTTTCTTTTTATTTTTTAGAAAGCGGCAGTACCAACAACTTGGGCCGCCAAAGCTAATCGGTACAAATCTTCCCCTCAAAATGGAATCAGGTCACGCCCACCACGACATGCACCAAGGTCATGATATGCCCCAAGGTCATGACATGCACCAGGGTCATGACATGCACCAAGATCATGACATGCATCAAGGTCACGACATGCATGCAGAGCACAATCTCGCAGCCACAATTGCAGGCGGCTTGGCAGAGGCTGCGACTGAAGGACATGTCCATGTAAGTGTAGCTTTTTAAAATTTAAATTAAAAAAAAACTTCAACCATTAAGAAATTTTCAAAATTACTAACCCTAGCCCTATAATTTATTCATATTATCACTAAAACAGAGAGGTTGAGTGATTGAGTAACAAGCAATTGCCACTAAACGACTCATGTTAAAATAAATGAGGAGTCCATATGTTCAATATTTTGGGCAGACATGATGACTAGGAATTCTGTGTCAGACCCAGAATTAAATTCCCGGGAAACAACACTTCTTGCCAGTCTCAGATACTGGGGCATTTGAATAAAACAACCCAAGACTTGCCAACTTTTAATAACCTTTGTATAAAGTAGATTTTATGTATTCAATACAAATATATTTTGAGAATCTGTATACATGGAGAGCCTTTCTACATTTTGGAAGGCAATAAAAAAGAGGTAAAAAAACTTATTTCATAAAATAAAATATTACCACTGTTTGTACATATAACTTATGCTAGTTTGCAATAATAATCATAAAATTACGGACCCAATGTAATATTTTTCAAAGAAAATAATTTTATCGACAAAATAAAATTTAACATACAATATTTTCATACAACAGTCTTGGGACGAAAGGATTTCCCGGCAATTTTATGTCTAGTGTCCAGGGACATAAAAAAAGCCAAGACTTCAGAATCCCTAGCGGTGACAAAAGTTGTGCAAATATCAAAGCACTGCATCAATAATACCATTGCGTACAATATGGCATATTTGCATGACATGGCATTCATCGCGATTCAATAATCACAAATTTCATTTGCCAAAACATGTGTTGAGAAATCAATTCATACACCTATGAATGAGGGTACCGATTTCAACGTGTGAATATCCGCAAATTGTTTTCACAATATTGTGTTAACTGATATAACAATTTACAAATTGCACGGGATGTTGTAAATGTAAACTTTCAGTCGCAGTTTTAAGATATACAATGGGAAATATTTTATTCCGTTGGCAAAACATATTACAATAGCTCTGTTTATTCTTTGTTCTTTAAATACCAATACTACATAAAACGTCTCGATGTTATTTTTCAAAATAATTTCTGCTTAAACATAATTGTAATATAAATTATACAATATTGTTATGATCATTAATGTTATGACAGATATTAAAATAAATATAGACTTAAGGGTTATGCCCTATGATCAATATTCGGTTATCTATAGCAGCGTTTCTCAACCGGGGGCCACAGCATACTCCGAGGGGGCCACAGAAGAAAATATCAGTTTTGGGGAGCCACAGCAGACTTTAGGGGGGCCACGGCCACTCAAAATATAATGAACTAAAATTTATATTGAAATCATATATAATATAGTAGGACAATAATACATTGCAGCAGAAATAATGTATTTATTAAACATACTCTTTCCTATTTTTCCAATGATATTTAAAGATACCATAATAACTGCATCCAAAAGTTAGTGTCGACAATATTGTATTGACTATCTTTTCCACGGATTTCTTTCATCAACCCATGATATTATGAAACTCGTGTGCGTTAAATATGTTTTGCTTCACTAATGCCACCTGTGTGGTCGAGTGGTCAACGGTGTTGGCTTCGGCTACGGTGGGCCCGGGTTCAAATCCCGGTACGGACAGTTTTATAAATTTATTTTTCAATCAATTTATGAATTTCTGTTCAAAGGCATGGATATGTGTGATGTCTTGAATTCCCCCCTCTCACCCATCCTATCCTATGAATGGGGCGTATCGAGAGCGATTAGCTTACCACTAATCCTGTCATAGCCCTATCCTTTTATCCCTACTCTCTTTGTAAAAAGAGAGGTTGAGCAACTGAGTAACAAACAGTTCTCGTAGAAAACACTTCTGTTGAGATAAACTCCATTAGGAGTCCATATGCTCCACATTGGGAGCGGACATGGTTTAAAAAAAATGCTACTATCCATTTTATACAAAACACATAGACATGAAAGAAAAGCCATTTTAATAATTCAAAAAGCTTAAAGAAGTTTCCGCAGCAAAAAAATAAGATTTATAGTATTCAGTGAAAAATTAGACACTGGTTTAATTAATAGTTTCTTATGAAATTTCCAAATTAATTGCAAACGCTAGAAAAAATCATTATATTTCCAAATCTTTGATTTTGCAATTTCAAGAGTTATGAATCAGAGTGAAAATGCAGATATTCAGGTGATTCCTTTGAGCAATTCCGATCAGTATCAAGACGTATGTATGAGATAGCAGATGATGAAAAAACAACTAATTGAACATTTTGCCTTGCAAATTGACTAACCTAAAACGATGTGTAAGATTTTTGATGACGACAAAATTAGTTAAGATAATTTAATGCTCTTTGTCAAAAATCTTAAGACACTAAAGGTGTAACGATTGAACAAGGAATTAAGATTTTTTATGAATAAAAGATATAACGCTTCAATTGTTGAAAGTATTGAAGTTTTACTTTGATAAATAATCATGCACTATTTTTTTTTAATTCCCTGGGCGATTCATCGTCAACAATTAATATTGTGATAAACAGTTAATTTCATAAAATTCCTTAAACTTCAAGAATGTCTTCTTCGATTTTTTTTAATCAGCTTGATGCAAATAACAAAACGCCAATACTAAAGACCAAAACTAATCATTGGCAAAGCTTTGTCCCTTCGCTTAGTGGCTAGTGTCCATAGGGCCCACCATGGCAAATTCAAGTACCGCCCCGGGCGGCAGGACCCCTTCCTACACCACTGCATATCATACCAAAACTTCTTGCGTAGAAGGTATTAAGTAACTGAAGCCTAACACCCAATCCATGGGAGTGGCTGGTAAAGTACGTGATACAAGGTTTGTAACCTTATTGTCTTACAGAAATTCTTCTTACCGAATAATAAAGTGCATTGATAACCTTTACATCAAAGTTCAAGGCGCAACAGCAATGCTACTTAATGGGTGTAAAGTCTCAGGTGAGGAGAATTCTTTGACTACCTTGTTCTCGACCAGACCCTTCATTCTAAAGGCCCATAGAACTGTGGTGCACAGTATTGCTACAGACGCTGCTATGCGAATTTGGTAAAATTGATGGGAAATTATTATATAAAAGGACAGGCAATCTTATAAATTCTTTCAAAATTTAAAAATGCTAATGGAGCCCAATGCTTCGACTCCAAATTTTCGAATAAGCCAATTTATAACTAGCCATGATCACTTCACTGCCAAGCTCTTTCAGGTCGGGTGATAAGTAAATAGTTTCAGGATGCTGATCGCATTTTTTGAGAATGTCCAAAAATGAACAACGAACAGGGAGAACTGCTCAAGATTATACGACCACAGTCGCATCTGGTGGTCCTGTTGGTCATGTCGACTTAGTTGCACCTAGGAAAAATTACAAAGCATTCAAAGAGTTCACGGCGTCTTATGAAAAACGAATTGAATTTATTTCATAAAAACTCTTTTGATAACGTTATTTTATTTTATTTCGCATTCTGCACCCTGCAGTGCATGCAAACTAGTTTTAAGAAATTTATGGATAAAAAGTTAACACGAATAACACTGCAGAATACGCCCCCGTAAGAATAGTGTGAACCACAGTGGGCTGTGATGGGTGAAACGTTGGGTACTCTAGGGCTTTTCAAAAAAAGTAATTTTAAAAATTATTTTGTAAACATATTTTTTTTTAACAAACAAATTTATTGTATTTTTTTAAAAAAAATAATGTACCTACATTTTTTTTAATTTTTCTGAGCCCCGAGAATTTTATTACTAGGGGTAGGGGGGCCACAGTAAAATATGAGACTCAAAAAGGGGCCACGGGCTTAAAAAGGTTGAGAAACTATGATCTATAGATTGTTTTCCTGTATGCAAAAGTATAATAAAGGCAACTCTTAATTATTCCTACTAATTAATATTGTATTTTGCTGTGTTTCAGGATTCCCCGTCAGCAACTGGTCATTCTGGGCACACAGTAGGAGGTCATATGATGGCCATGACGGTAATTTGAGCATACATTAATACAATTTAATCCTATTAGGTAATTTGAATATCTTCAAAACACTTACGGAATCATCCCACATTGAAATGAATTGATATTTACAATTTAAGTACTACAATTTACTTTAACCCTCCAGAGATGAAAGCTTTTTTTCGATAAAAAAGATATTTTTTAAGCCATGCTGAAGTCACTGATAACTTTTATTCGTAACAAAAATTAAAAACAAAAACTCGAAAGTCGTTGTATAGAAACCCCGCATGACTATATGGTCATGCTTGTCCTTTTATTACTGTGTAATATTGTGTACGGATAGTAGTAAGGATGAGCGTGACCATATGGGCACGCAAACATTCGGGGTTGAAATATATCTAAACGTGAAATTTTTAAAAATATTTACAATTTGACCTCTTTAGATCAACATAATTTCAATACAAATATATTAACAAAAAAACTGTAAATAATTTGATAAAAAAATAGCTAACAGTTTCAAAAAGTCCATAAAAAAAACGGAAATTCAAAAAATCGCATGTGCTTTTGGTGAATGTTTATGACCCCGCTGCTGATGATTAACTGAAGTCTACCCTTCTTAAACAAATATGACTGAAAGCAACGATATTCAGGTAGAAAAAGGATGAATAGTGGGATCAATAGATAACGGTGTTTACAGTGACCATATGGTCACGCTCGTCCTTGGAGGGTTATGTATAATTTGCACTATATTGTATGTCACTGGGAAAGCGCAGCGGCACCTACCCTTCGTAGCTTAATTGCATATCATCAAATACCACTCTACCTCTATGGTGAAGTAGTCAGAGGTTTAACCTTGCAATCGGGTGGGTCATGGCTTAAGCCCTGGCTAGATCAATTTCAAATTTAGAATTTTATTTTAAAAAAATCTCATTAGAATTTACTTCATGTATAAAAATATCTGTTGCCATGGAGGTAGAGGTCTACACGGGCCCCTACCGGCCCGGGTCCGGGCTGGTAAGCGCAATTGAGATTCGGGCTCGGGCCGGGCCCGAGTAAGGAATTTATTTCTTCAGAAAAATATTTGAGACTATGTTCGTGTCATAAATCAGCCATAATGATTTTAATTATTACCAGTTATAGAGAATCGTAAATTGTTGTAAATTTGTAAAATACGGCTTTTTTCGGGCCGAGGAGTATAAATCTGGGCTTCGGGTCGGGTTTGCGTAATAAGTGTGGTATTAGAATTAGTGTCGGGCCTGAGTCTTTCGGGCTCGGACCGGATAATTTTGTAAAATTTCGGCCCGTGCAGACCTCTACTTGGAGGTTAGCTGTAATACTTAATGTGACCATTTATTTTTTCCCCCAAACCGGGACACCTAAAAAAAATTGTACTTTTAGGTGGCGTTTTAACCGTCTCACAATTTCATACAATACAATTGACTAGATAGTAATGTTTTTTTTCATGTCATATTAGATAGTACACAGGCGCAGATATTCTCCAACCGGCCCTGGGTCTTATATTATATGACAATAATTTCTCTTAAGCAATTAATTGAACTACAATTATTAGCTTATACTAATATTATTGAAAAAAATTCTTTGCATAAAAATTACACTTCTCCCAGCTCAGCTTACTAAAATATGCAGGAAATAAGAATTTTAATGAGTAAAACATTTTCAGTTCCATGGTGGATACAATGAAACCGTGCTCTTTGAATGGTGGAATTTTAGCTCGCTTGGAGGACTTTTTGGATCTATAATTGCCATTTTCGCGATAGCTGTATGTTATGAAGGGTAAGAAAGAATATTTCAATACTTGTAATATTATACAAATAGTAGCAATGCCGCCTGTTAACATTCTGTCAAAATCCACACACACGCACAATCTCTGTTTTGTGAATCATGCACAAATCCAGTGTTGTCCTGTGTAGTTGGTAGCACAACACAAACAGAAAAATCAAAACGAAAATATATTCTTTTGATGAAAGATACTGTGGACTATTTTTATTACATATTGTCAGTATAGTGGCAGAATGCGTTTAGTCAAAAATCGGATTTTTTTAGCTATGAATGCAGATGGATAAATTCATTCATTCCCAATGTGTACTAAGTGAACTCATTATTAGATGTAAATACTTGGCTGCACAATTATAGGAAAATTCAAGTTCAAAAATATGTCAAAACCATCAACGTGCAGTGGATGTTTCTCTATCTCTGTGCGTCCAAATGTTGTGTTGTTTAATTAACAGCTTAACGACCACCGCACGTTTTTTTTATAAAATTTCACCTGGCGAAATAAAATTTTGCGAAAAATTCGCAAAAATTGTAATTTTATTAAATTCACTATAATTTGTAAACAAATTGAGATATCTTTACAAAATTTAATTTTCTTAGCTTCCAGATACTTCGCCTATATGCATAAATGAGTCCGCTGGCCAGCAACCTTTGTTTTTCAAGGACTTAAGTACGCGTCCGCGGTCGTTAAGCTGTTAATATATGTTAATAAGTGTCATTATTTTTCACATACGGATAAAAAACATATATATCTATGATTTATAGCATTCATAATATTTTTATTATTTGTTGCGAATGACCAAATATTTTTTGAAAAAGCTTTGGAAACAAATCGGTAGCTAAATAATATTGGGCGTAAAATTAGGTTCCGGCACAATTACCTTCTTGGAATCAACGTCAGTACAGTGCCATATGCCTACGGATGAAAGCAAACAAGATTTAGGCTTGTATTCGAAGTAATAGTTGCTAGAAAATTATTTAAAATTAATAATGAAATTTTGAAATTAAAAAAAAATATTTACTTGAAATAATAGTAAATATTCTTCCCAGATTGATCTGTATCCAGATAAAAAATAGTTTTATATATTTGTGTCTAGCAATAATCAAAATATACGAAAAAACCTAATTTACTAAAAAATAACTCGCCACTCAAAAGGGTTTATATGATGAAACGTTTAACGATTTCCACATTGATAAATAATAAAAAGAACCCACATTATATTCTAAAGATCATAGTATATTTTATTGGATAATTATTAATTTATACCATTTGTTTTCAGATTAAAATATTACAGAGAGCATTTGTTCTGGAAAACATATAACGCATTGCAATATAGAGTGGTGCAGACTCCAGAAGAGAAAGCTACCTCAGAAGAGCAATCCAGAGTAGTACAGTAAGTATAATACATATATTATTTTGTAAAAATAATTGGGTTACGTCATATTGCTAATTCTGTTACGACATGTCTCATTTAACTAATACGTAAATCATAACCTTGCCGATATTTTAACTCTTTGAACCTTAGAAGTCTAGAGAAGAGGAGTATATATATACTTTCAAATGTTCCCAGCGCTCGTTGCCTTAGGAGCTTAGGAGTCAAAGGGTTAACAAGATGTAGTAGTTACACAAAAATGTACAAACCCGTAAATGAAGTTTCAAAACATTGAGACACCGTTTCTCAAAAGCTGTCTCAGTGATGATTGTGGGTTATCACATTTGTTATGTGACTGCGGTCGGTTATACTAAATCTTTACTCCTTTGATTTATTTATTTTCTTATTACTGTATTGCCGTAGTTAAAATTATACATTTTTATAATTATTATTTTTAGGGATTGTTAGTATTTATTAATGTAAGTAGTTTATGATGATGCCACTAGTGATTTTATATAATTTATAGAACCGATTATAACAAATAACTAAATTCTGGTTCACCCTTACTAAGAAGTCTACCAAAAGTTCAACCAAACGTAAATCTTAACTCACTCATCAGGTATCTGAACCAAACCAATGAATATTGAATAATGTTCAAGCATTTTCCAGTTGCATTTCGTTTGCCGGGTTGACTAAATTTTGAGAGAAGAAAAACTCGCATCCATCTGGTTTCACCTACTCAAAAAAAACATAAATAATAATAACTAAAGCGATTGATTAAGATCCCTAAAAGTCGACCATTTCCTGCTTCCTTTTTGATTATTTAGTTCAGCATTTTGCCTCTCATTGATTCTCACCATGTTGGTCAGTTCGGAGTGTTTCCTTTTTCTTGACATCCTAGGCTTAGTTGCTGCCCACAACTCATTGGCTATGAAGACGACATCAGAAAATGTGTTTTTGTATTTTTTTTTAAACCTTCACTTTTTTCTTTTTAGAAGTATTTATTTTAAGTTTTGCGAAATTACCTCAGTTATCCGTCTTCATATATTTTTCTTTATTTATTTAAAGCAATATGGTTGGCGAGGTGTTCAGAAAACAACCGTAAGTCAACAGAAAATTCTCACACAGCATGCATTAATTTTTTGATGTACATATATATATATTATAACGGTCAGTGGCGGATTACCCCATAAGCGCATGAGGCCTCCGAATCTTAGGGGCCTCAAAAATAGCTTATATAATCGGTAACCTCCAAATTTCATTCACATTTTCTTTATATATATATATCGACTGTGGAAAGGAAAAAGGACGTAACCCACACATATCAAATTTTACAGGAGGTGCAAAAAACGTGTTTTGATTATTTTGAGCCATATGTATTCTGAATGATACACAACCTTGAAGTGTACGGAGACTTCTAAAATGGTGTTTAATTGACATAATCTAATATTAATTAAAGAAATTGTCTAGGAAAAACCTTTATTTCAGTCTTTTTTCTTGGTTTTAACTTTTTACAAGGTCATCTTTTTCAAACTTAAAAGTTAAATTTAGATACTAATTCGGCATTTGCAGCTTGCATCCTTTTGATACATTGTGATTATTGAAAAAAAGCTGTTTTGAAAAAACTATGGGTTACGTCGTTTTTCCTTTCCACAGTCGATTTATATATATATACAGAATTTTGCGCCTCCTTTATGTAAATAAAAAACAGGGCCTCCAAATTATATTGCGCCTGGGGCCTCCGAATTGCTTAATCCCCCACTGATAACGGTGTATTTTACTTACCATGTAGCCTCGCTAATTAATTCAGACTTAATTTTCTGAGGGAACATTGTTTCCTTCTTTATTATAATTGC
The DNA here is from genome assembly GCA_030503985.1 of Himalopsyche tibetana. Classification (NCBI taxonomy): domain Eukaryota; kingdom Metazoa; phylum Arthropoda; class Insecta; order Trichoptera; family Rhyacophilidae; genus Himalopsyche; species Himalopsyche tibetana. The sequence continues at coordinate 35,080,610 of JAPJYX010000014.1, read as the reverse complement.
GATAAAAGTTGTACATATTATTATATGAATTGACTTTTGACAGGCATTCAAATAATTTGCTTGAATTTTTTGAAACACTACAGTTTCAAACTAAATATTACGAGCCAGTTAACAAAAGCAATTAACATTATCTCAATAAATGTAGGGAATAATTAAGTATTGCCAGATGAAATTATCACATTATTATTTGATTGCTAATTTATTGTAGAAAGTGCCTGATTGTATGCTTTTTTTTAGTTTTTACTTGGTGTATTTTGCATCATCAATTATTTATTAATTTCAAAGTAAAAGCTCGCTATATTTATGTATTTAGTATGCTTTTATTTACTAGAACTATAAATAAAATCTGTAAAATAATTGCAAATTTATTGTCATTGCCTTTCTTAATATTATATTTACATTATGCCAATTTTTTTTTTTTTTAATTCACAAATTTGAACACGAAAATTGAGTGGAATTAATTATATTTAATAAATATCAGCTAAAAAATAATTTCTTGATATATAGGGTGTTTCAAGTATATTTTGGCCATCGCATACTGTTGGTATATATTTAGTATGTGACGGCTTTGTATACAATTATCTTGTTTTGTAGTCAAATGAAAGCTAAAAATTACTTTTCCCTAATCACTTAGAACTGATTTCAGGGAAAAAACAATCATTACAACTGCAAAAATTTCTTTAAAATTGAGCTATTATACAAAAATTAATTTGATTTCCATTTGATTATATGGTACTTATAGAAAAGGATGTTTATAAGTATACATAATTATAATAATTTTGCAGACATTTAAATGAAATTTTACTTTTGGCAAGTCGCTTTTTCATAATGTACCATAAAAGAATGATAACTAAGTTAGCTTATTGTCGCAGATTTCAAAATATTGATATATCCATACCTAATCTATTAAGAGATTTTACAAATATTTAAATTTCCTTTTCTTTTTAGGCCAACAATGTGCAGCCGCGCCCATGCTTGGCAGACTCTTCTGCACGGTGTTCAAGTAACAGTGTCGTATCTTCTTATGCTTGTGTTCATGACATACAACACGTGGCTCTGCTGTGCAGTGGTAGCCGGAGCCGCAGCTGGGAACTTCCTCTTCGGCTGGAGGAAATCTGTGGTCGTGGACGTGACCGAACACTGTCACTGACAGAATGAGGCGGAGATAATTAATATCATTGATAAACCAATCGTTTTGACGCGAGACGTTGACTACACGGAAATGAACAATACGCATATTTAATTTATGTGTCGATTAGTGTTTGTAATGGAATATTGCGTCAAGTATCTCTATTATATGTTCTTCGTGTGATAATATTTGTCACTGTCTCACAATTCCTATTTTTCTGACTATTGCTTTTTACAGATTGGAGTTGGAAAGCATTTTTACCAGTGGGTATTTCTACCTTGATCAATTCTCAATCAAATCACTAAGCATCTTTTTTCCAGTACGATTGTGGAATAATAATATAATCATCGGGAATATTTGGTTAACATTCCTTGTTAATAGATGGCATAAGCCGTAAAAAATATGAGAGAGTAAAATTTATATTTTCGCTGTTATCTTGCCGAACACTTTTTAAAAACTAATGAAAAAAAGAAAGCATTTAACTCCGGTTATTCATTCATTACGTCTTACAGTGTTTCATCTAATTTGCATAATTGTGTCTACCATATGAAGAAAACACTACGAAGTTTGACGGTATACAAAATTAAAATACTCAACGATTGTAACATATATTTATTCTCATTTATAAAAAAAATGTTAGGAATTCTAAATTATTATTGATTTGTTAATGTTTGTAATTATTGTTTATTATAATTAATAATAAACTGAAAACTAATGTATTTTGATGACTACCGAAAAAGGTACTATATATTACCAATGTTATAGTAATATTGTTACACACCAATAAAATAAGTATAGTATTATAAAAGTATCATAATAGTACATTTTATAAAAAAAAAATTCTCTTAAAAAACAGTTTTCTACAAATGTGTCATGAATAATTAATAGCAAGAAATGAAAACGGTATCACACTGTCTTTCGATGTTTTTGCAAACAACCTGATAATTCCCGAGGCTCTAATTTATAATAATAATAGATGAATGTATTTAATTGGATTCTTTTGCAATAATATTTTTAGTTGAAGTAAATCATATAATATATCCATGAAAACGACCACAGTAAATTCATAAATTCTTTTTCAATAACCACATTTAAAATGTTACATCACTTTACAATTTTTACATAGCTCTATTGCTTAATGATTGACAATAATTATATTTTGTAAATTAACCATATTTTCGGCTCATAATTTTAAAATGGTCTTACAAGTATTAAAAGATAGCTTTGAACATAGATTTAAAAGTATTCATACCAACATAGTTCTGATAGGTCAAATAAATTTTAGATGCACTGTTGCATAAATTTGTGTACACCTACCTCTTGGAGTTCAAATTTTTATTTTGAATAAAAAATATCATTTTCATCAATATTTTTTGCCTACCTCATCAGAATATCAGTCATCAGAAATGTTTTAATATATGATTACGTTCAATCTAAAAAATCTCATTTTTACACCATACAACCTTTGTAGTTTCACCGTAAATCTTCCGTAAACCTTCACTTTTGTATTCACCTATTATTTTGAGAAATAAACGAAATTCTTCCTGATTTCTTTGCATGTCAATTAAGTTTAAAATTAGTTTTTATGAATCGTATCGTCAGTGCAATTTGATCATTTAAAAAAAAAACATGTATTGCTAATAATTATTAATTCATACATATCAACTCTTTTTTAAGTGATACAATAATAATTTACTTACACAAAAAGGTTCAACAAGAAGTTTTCATTTGTAAAAAACCGAGAACCAATATTTTGACAATGTCTTTTCACAGAATGAAAATGGTACTGATCTTTTATTAACAGAAATTACAATCTTTCTCGTTGTTTCGCCTAATTTTTGTTGAATGTAATTTTTCCTTAGTTAGTCATGTCACATTGTCAAATTAATAAAACAACAAAGAATCCCTTGCATAGTATCCCTTGCTCACTTTTCATTTTATTATTACTTTAATAACAACTACCTTTTTAACATAATATTTCATTGAAGTAACAATGGTGTCCATGTTTTACAAAAATATACAAATACTACTGAGGCCATGGTAATCAAGTTTTCAATGCCCTTAGAATTCCGCCAATCAAACGAGTTGTTTTAAGTATGATGAATCATTCTTTAGCCTATCTTCTTCTCAGTATAGACATTTTTATTCTGTGTAGTTAATTTACTGATGGCCATTTGCAAATCATGTCAGAGAAATCATCCTCTTATTATTTATAAATTTAGACTAAAAAAATTACCGCGGTTGAAGCGTTACTTTATATTATATTATGATGTATCTAGAGACATAATGAAAACAAACTATATTGTATATTTAATTTAAAAGTATTTCAATCATTCCTTAAGAAAAAAAAGACTGTAGTGATTGTTGTCAAATATGTCCCATTTTAGTTGCTGCCTATATTAAACAGAAATTGAATTTTTATATAAACCTATTGTTGCCCATAATTCACTTTACTTAAATAAGATTATTAAATTAACTGTACTTATACATCACATACTATTTAAAATTTACCTATTGGAATATTCAAATGGTGCTACATGACATAATATTCGATGAGTGATAGTGTATATATACTAAAGCTGCCTAATTAATCGAGAAGCGAATTTTTTTTAACATCAGCAATATTAAAAAAATCTCATTCTAAAGTGAAAAATGTATTGAATCACACATCTAAAAATTTGGGATGACTGAACTGATATTTGATATAAGAATTATATGACAAAAATTGAATATCATATATGCAAAAGATATTACTTCTGTATCCCTAATGCATCTTTATTGAAGGATATGACTGATTAAATCATTTATTTCATTATATATCATAATTTCCTGAAAATGCATTACCTTATTCCAGAATCTTACTATTTTGATGTTTGCCTTATTCAATCAATTTTATTGTCAAACAATATGTATTCAATTAAAAAAAAAAAAAAACAATCAGGTCATGGTTAGCATGTTTAATATGCTGCCCTTATATCTGCAATGACATAGATTAATAAACTTTAACCAAAGAGGATTTTTAAGTAATTTTTGGTATTTTTTGTGATGTAAACACTCGCTTCTCAAAAAATCAAGCTGCTTTCACTTTACTCCATCATCTCTGGATAAACTATTGAATATAAAATGGAAATCTGTTATGTATATATAAACACCAACTACTCATTTGGGAAGAGTTAACCGATATCGAATATTGATTTTTCACAACACTTTTGTTTCATTGTCAGCCTATGTTTATGATATTTAGTTTATAATTTCTGTCTTAGAGAATATCAATCAATTTCTATTTAAATAAATCAAATATTCTGTCAATACTTTTTATTTTTATTTTGCTATTATTTAATAAAATTACTTAAATAAAACTTTCCGTATCTGAGGATGTTTTTCCGTGATGTAACTTCTTAAAAGGAACCGGATGATTTATTTGTATCTCAAATTATTTAATTTTAATTTTAAGTTGTATTAAATCTTCCAGCTTTTCAAATAAATGTATATTTATTTTATTTTATGTACTATAAAGAATTTTGTAAATAAAAATTGGTTTTGTTTCATTTACCTATTTCACCATCACAAATCCTTCTTCCTTTCTAACTGTATAAACCTAACATTATTTTAATAAAATACATGACATTATGCTAGATATTTTTGAATAAAATAAATTCAATTGAGATTATCAGCTTTGGTAAGAAAATGTAATGTATCAACACCCATGCCCATGATCAATATTAATCCTTTCGAGGAGTGAGTTATTCTTTATAAAATAAGGCTTTTTCGGAAATATTTATACTATTGCTGGAAAAAAAATATAAAAAAACAATTCGTTATGAATCGATGAATCTGGGAAGAATATTACTTAGCTTTTTAAAACGCTTAGATAAAAGTCTATATTCCAATTCAGTATTACTTTTAAATAATTTTATAAAAGCCATTACATCCAATTAAGGCCTAGAAGTTTATTGCGTTCGTCTGGGCTCTTCTGTAGGATGAGGGAGGAGCTTGGAAATGTTCTTGAGACAAACATGAAAAAAAAACTCCATTACATAAAAATAGGTATCAGATCATTCATCAGACAAACGGCATTAGAGTGTTAAGGGTTAAAGTTTCAAATACAAGGCAATATCAATTTAAATATGCGCCCTCTTTCTATCGGAGATATCGGGATACTGCCTGTCTTATTTTTGGATGAATACTTGAACAAAAATCATTGTATTCCTTTCCTCTTTTATAACACATTTCTTCTATAGACGCTCTCAGTGTATATGGTACGGTCACGTCTTAAAAAAGTTATAATTAAACAAAAGTACCGCAGCGCAATTTGAAATCTACAAAAACATTGTGGTTTGTTTAGATTGATACCGATTGTAAGTGTGTATATCAATGTAAAAAACAAACCATAAATACGCAACTATGGTGTTCTATGTCTTAAGTTCTCATTATTGCAAACAGGGTACGTTCTTCTCACTATTCAAAACAAATGAATTCGGCAAAATTTTAGGACGCCGACATATATGTATATCATTGAAATAATCAAAGCGATTGATGGGTGACGGGGGATCTCGGAGATCCTGTGTGGTGGCCATATTCTCCACAGAACTTATATGGCCAAAGAAGAATATTGGAACCTAGTACTGCCAGTAAGTTAACATTACAGGGAGCAGTAGCTCTGCTAGAAGAATGTAACATTTAGCGGGAGTCGTTTATTGCACTGAAAATATCTAAATAGTCTCTTTGTTTTATGCCAAAAATTAAAAAAAATACATTTTTCAATTCAATTTTAATAGTAAACATTCACAAAACATTTTTTTGCATATTAAAATCTTTCAATTATAAATAACACTTTAAATTATTGCTATAATTCATTGATTACTTGTATCCTTGTGAAGAACTCAGAGTTGGTACATTTCCATGACTGTCTGAATTGAACGACTATAATAACTGCAAAATGAGATATTTTTCTGAAAATTACAAATTAGATGTTTAATCATTTACCTTTTCAGTACCGCGATGTTTTAAGCTAAAAAACATTCACTCACATACCTACCGCATATTTTTAATAATTTTTGAATACTTTTAAAAAATAGGACTGAATTTATAAATATTAAAAGTTTACTTATAAAATGATATATACAGTTAATTATTTTTTAGTTACATTAGTGGTCTTCAGAGGCATTAAAGTATTCACGCCGATCGTATGTAGCGGCCACCAGTGGCCTTACGGTACTGAAGCGGTTAAAGATGTTGAAAAAATAAAATTGTTCTCACTTAACAAGTCAAAAGCGAAATCTGCAATCGGAACACACAAAATATATCAATAACTTGCTACTAAGTAACAGATATAGTTACAAATTCTATAATAGAAAATGTTGACTTCTCTGCCAATAAGGCTGCAAGTGGTTTTCTTTTACATATCGTTGTTAATTTTCAACAAGCACGTATCACAACTTGCATCAGTTTTGAGTTTTTTGATGTAATGAATTCAGAATTTCAATACACGTATTTCTTTAACTCATATCCCAAAAAAAATATTTTCATGCTTTATTTTACGTAATACAACAAGTTTGGCAAATAATATGGTTGAGTGCTATGTTTAGCATGAAGAAGAAGAAGAAGTTGACATGGACGAAACTAAGTTATTGAGGTCAAAACCATTTCAGTGGTGTTTTATCGTGATAAAAAGTGACAGCGATAGAATAAAGTACATTTATGTGTCACCTGAAAACTTGTACTCTTTGAGATACGAGTTTGTAGAAAATTACTACTAAACCTTTGCCCGCGTCAGAAAATTTAGCGAGCATGCCCTGTACGCGGCTGCTTTTTTGCGGATTTTGTTATTGTGTTTTCGACTATAAATATAGATTGTAATATTTTTTCAACTAATCAAATATGTTAATTGCCACTGAAAGTAACTTTTTCAATAATAAAATACAATATATTTCTTGTGTTTTCGGTTTTATTCAACAATAATCATTCTTGAGCCTATAATGACATGACTGAAACAATTACACGGACCGACACAATTTTCTCACAGGCCACCAGTTGACGACTGCCGCTTAAAATGGTGTATCACAATAACTAACATAATTTTTCATTCTGACAATAAATAATGCAGCAAATTGTGACTATTTCTTAAACATTCAGAAAGGTAAAAGGTCATAACCCTATTTTCTTTTATCCCTTATAGACCAAGAGTGTCAATCTATTGGTTTAATCGTATGATAGATCAGTGCTCTGAAGCTAAAAGTGTTTACGTGTCTTACACGAAAGTGAACATACTTTTGGTGTAAAATAATTAAATTTATTAGCCTTTTCCTCTATTCTGAATTTGTTTGATATACTATTTTTTACTATCGACAGACCCTGAAAAAATTTGAATACAAGCAAGTAAGATATTTTTCAAACACAGCCAGTGACTAATGATAATTGAGAGCAATAAAATTCGTAAATTCTGTCAATTCACAGTCAAAACACATTTTTTTTTGTAATTCCACATTCTTTTCATAAAGTTCAGGAATGGCTGTACTCATCGTGAACGTTACTTACTGAAGTATCACTTAATAATACACGAACGAAACCGGACCTGATCTTTATAAAAACGAGGAATAAATAATAAAAAAAAATGAATTAAAATATAAACGCAAAAACAGTTCATATAATATGGGTGAATTCTAGAATCATAGAGTTAGTAGTAACATGTTGAGGTATTGAAATTCTACTATGTAGCATTGTTTGAATAACTCGTCAATAGCAACCATGAAGACTGATTAATGTGCAAATACACTGAAACTAAATGTGCAATTCCCACAAATTAATTTATCTTTATGTCCACGTAAATAAAAAAAAAACTAAATAAAACTCCTTTCATTTCGCAGCCCCTACAGATTTCAATCACTTTCATATGAATTCTATTACTTGACATTTAATCTCAGCGGAAAAGACTATTTTGAGCTAACGCCAAGTTATTTGGTTTTCCCATTTGCCAACCTTGCTTTTATCAATATTTATCAGAATCTAAGCCCTAGTAAATGGAAGTCTCTAATATTCAACATGACTTTTGTATTTGGTTTTCACAGTTGGTATATCTGTTGCCCAAGTGGTCTAGTTGGTTAAAGCTTGCTCTCCTGATCAAGCGGGTCAAGGTTCAATTCTTGTTAATGTCAAATTTAAATTCGAGACCCAAGTCGTGGCTGTTTGTGTTGTCAATTCTCCTCGAGTTGATTTCAAGTGACTCACAACAAATTCTCGTCTCGTATGATCTTTCAGCTTCAAAATATTTGTCACCCTGGCATTATAAATATCAGCTATGTTCATTGTAGTTATAGTTGATATTATGTCAAAAGCCAACGAACAAAATTTTGTTTTTTTATTTCCCTTTTATATACATTTATTTAAAATTTAGAGTGGTTTTAATATAATAATTATGCTACTTCACGAGTTTGCGTTAATTATGACAGTTTGTTTCAAAATATCTTCTTTCTAACTCACTAACTTGGTAGGTTGGATAAATCATAAAAAAATCAACTATAACAGTGAACATAGTCGCAGTTATTATATTTAAATTATACCAACCGAAAATACTAAATACAAAAATAATTTTGAGTGTCAGAGACTCCCTTAATAAGTGTCTAGATTCTAATAAATTTGAGAATAGTTCCAATGGTGATCTATGGAAAAATGGACTGTGATTTATAATAAAATGTAATGAAAAAATACAATCCTATTCATTGCTCAGTTCTTTAAAAAAAATTTACTTAGTAATTCTATGAATTTACACGAAAACATGATAATATTATGTAAAAATCACTTACTTACATTATTATCTAAATAATTATGAAAAGTATTCAAGACCGTATATATAAGATATGAAATTATATATATAACAATTCTGTAAATAATAATATAAAACAGACAGGAACCAGCGGATGGGGAACACATTAATTTTATTGAGTGAGCGGGGGAGCAGCCAACGCTGGCACATCGGGAGGCACGCTAAGTTCTGAGAGAAGATTCCTGACGGCCGGCCACAGAGAACACTCTCCGGACACACCGCCAAACTCGGCAAACCTGAAATTATAGACACAAATCGTGAAATTATTTCCCATCTAAGGGCTACATGGTAAGTGTGGCAAAAGTAAGGGTGTAAACAGTGCCTGATATAAAAGGCAACCGTAAGACTAAACACTGGGTGTAACTAATAATAGTAAAGTTAGAAGTCAACATTGTTAGCTTCCGTGACGGATCTCACTGGTTCGAGTCCCAGTACGAACAGTATTTTTTTAATAGTTATGGGTGTTTGTGATGTCCACTAGTCCTGTCTTAACCCTAGCCCTCTTTCCTTACTAATCTATTCAAAAAAAGAGAGTAGAAAGGATAGAAGGAACGGGCAGGGCAGAACAGGACCAGTAGTCGACTAATCGCTCTCGCTACGCCCTCTTATTTGAAAAAGGTGGGAGGGAATTTTTAGACATCACCATCAACACCCATACCTTCAAACAGAAATCGATAAATCGATTGAAAAAATGCTGTTCATACTGGAACTTGAACCTGTTACGATTCGTCACAAAAGCTAACGACATCATGGATCTGACAATGGGTAAAATAAGACTTGAATAAAGTGAATGCCCATATCTAAGTAATTTAAAAGTGTGGAATAGGTCAGTTCACTATTTAAGCGATATATAATTTATGAAATAATCCTGAGACACTGCTGTTAAGTAAAGGTTAAGCTTATAAAGCAGTGATCAAACGTTTAATTATGCTTACCTCTTAAGTTGAGCCGAGGCTTGTTGGAGGAGCGGTGAAGGAGCATGATGGGCAGCGAGATCCCTCTTTTCAGCCACCTGTGTGACGTTCGTTCCTATATCATATACTAGGGGCAGGACTACTTGAGATTCACCACGGGTCAGACACAACTGAAAGGATAATATAATATATATATATATTTGAGAGGTACTGGAATTTTTAACAGCAGCTAAAATTAAAATACAACTGATATTGAACAGAATATTAGTACTGGACAGTAATCTGAAAAGAACAAGTACCAGGCCTGCATCCAGAAATGGGAATGATTTATTAAATGTATTGAATGCACAAGGGGAGAACTTTTAAGGGCCACAATGCCATAGATCAGTGCTTCCCAGATTGGGGGCTGCCGCAGAACATATTTTCTGAACGCGGAGGGCCGCGGATTTTTTTTTAGATTTATGGGGCCGTGGAATGAAAAAGGTTGGGAAGCACTGCCATAGATCACTATTGAAAGGGAGGCTTCAATTACTCTGCAAGCAATTTATAATATCCTTTCTTGAACTACATCGCTGCCAACCTCTCAATGCTGTTACAATGTAATGCATAAGTTTGTTGTTAAACGGATAAATATAAAAACAGTAAAGGAAATTAATTTTTTTAAAATTTAAGATTTCGACTGAAGGTGCTTGGTGGAATTTCAATATAATATTTGAATCGATCAAACTATGTACTTTCTCACAGATTTTTTCACGAACGACCCGGGTTTCGTCTTTCGGCATCTTCAGGCGTTTAAGTGCACGGATGAACTTGAACTGACGCTTAGTAAATAAATGTTTCGTGGTTATATAAGAAATAAATGTATCATTGAGTTTAAAGCCATTGCTGGCGAAAAGGATAAGCTCATGGGAATGCCCACAGATTTGAGTAGTAAGAAGTTTCAACAATTATATTTATTTGTTTGTCGGTAAAGGTTTTATGATTATATTTATATAGGGTATAGAAGTGGAGATCCCGGGAGGTTTAATATTTCATTTAAAATCGGAAGACTATGCAATTGTGCTCTATTTATTTCCAAAATTTCCTGGAAAAAGAGCTTATGACTGTCCGTATTTGGTTGTAACATTTTTATCCCTTGTTCCTGATTGAACACGTGTCTTTCCGAAATTAAGTGATTAGCAAAAGTAGACGTGTCTTTTTTTAATCTAAAGGCTGCCATATGTTCTAAAACTCGGGTGTTCAGTGTCTTTTCTGTTTTGCCGATATAAAATTTTGTACAACAAGAGGAAATTCATGTTGCTATAGTGTTTACTGAATGTATGTAGTTCATGTAAATAGAACTGAGTCGATTACACATAACCATTGCACATTTTTTTTTTCAAGTTCAGTTGAGCACGATAAAAGAAAAATAGTAGCCACTCGATACTTACAAAGATCAATATTTTATTTCTGGCCAGCAGGACGGCAGGATTTGCGGTCGGCACGATGGGTGCAGCCTGGGGAGGTATCCGTAACGCCCATTGCAGACACCACCCCGGCTGAAGTCCTCCGCTGACTGTGCTCGGTCCGGCCAACTCGCGTCTCATCAGCTGCACCAAGTCTCGGATGACTCCCGGAGGCGAACCCCACAGGCGACCCCATCCCCACACGGAATTGGGTTTATACGGCGGAGCCACCACTCGCGATTCGAAGAATTTCTCAATCACCTGTAAAACGAGAATTTACTTTTATTATTTCACATCGTCAGATATTAATTAAATTAAAACAGAATTAATTATATGTCCGGCATTATAATATACATCAGGCGTTGAAAATAATTCACAATTTTAGGTGATAAGGAATCAATATAAAGTTTTATAATTTGATCTAGAGTTTTTACGATGTTGATCTTGAGTGAAATGGTAAACAGATTCGTAGTCCAATAAAATTATAAATGAATCGATAGACATACAGCAAAAGTAGGTCTTCAACATAAATACAAGTAATATTACTACTCGACAACTGTAACAGCCAATTTCGGCTGTTCTAAGAGAGGTGAGTCTTTCGCAGTCTAAGATTAAAATACTAAGGGATGCAATCTCCCTTTCCTGCTTTTAAAGTGTCGACGATCCTACCTGTAGTTCATCAGCGCTCCATTGGTCTTTATGGTCAGGCAGAGGTGCCAGAGTGAGGTGTAAACTCTGCATATGAGCTGGATGCAAAGCGACACGCCCGGTTAACCCGCCGACTTCGGTGCGGAATACAACTACTCCTGGTTCAGAACAAGCCACCAGAGTCAACTGCGATAAACATGAAAGTACAATTTATTAATCTACAATAAAAAAATTAATGGATGCAGTTGAGATAAATTTCATTGACCGTTTGAATACCACGCAAATAATACATTAATATGTCCCAGAGATACTACGTGTTTTTGAGAAAAATAATTTTGCCTAATACACACTCGAATTCGATATTTTAAAAACCTATATTGACTCAGTATAGATGGCACTACACACATTCATCAAAATATTGCTTATATTCTATTAGAATACCAAGTATTTGATTTTGTTAAATGTCTAGGACATCCGTGTTCGCTTGCATATGTTCCGGACACCTGTGTCCGCTTGGGATCCAAGTGGTTAATAGTCCAAACCAGTGGAGTCTAACCTACTCTGATGCGGCCTTAGGGCTTGATCAAAATATTCACTTTGATCAAAAAATTATACGAAAGCGTTTGGAAAAAGAGCGTTATCAAACCATTATATGTTCGACAGTTGAAAAAAAAGGGGGGGCTGTGTCAACGTTTTTTTTACTGCGGCCGTACGTTGAGTCAGATAAATAAATGTGACCTTTTGAAATGAAACGGTTCCCCACCCCTGATCCTAGCACTCCATGTAGGAAGTGTACATTGTTAAAAAAAATTACTTCATACATTTACTTTATTACATTGCAATCTATATTATAGATTGCAATGGTCTTGTTGTTCAAAATTTTATATTGGCTAAACAGAAAGGACACTGAACACCAGAGTATTAGAACATATGGCAGCCTTTAGATTGAAAAAAGACACGTCTACTTTTGCTTATCACTTAATTTCGGAAGGACACGTGTTCAATCAGGAACAAGGGATAAAAATGTTACACCCAAATACGGACAGTCATAGGCTCTTTTTCCAGGAAATTTTGGAAATAAATAGAGCACAATTGCATAGCCTTCCGATTTTAAATGAAATATTAAACCTACCGGGATCTCCACTTCTATACCCTATATAAATATAATCATAAAACCTTTGCCGACAAACAAATAAATATAATTGTTGAAACTACTTACTACTCAAATCTGTGGGCATTCCCATGAGCTTATCCTTTTTGCCAGCAAAGGCTTTAAGCTCAATGATACATTTATTTCTTATGTAAACACGAAACATTCATTTAATAAGCATCAGTTCAAGTTCATCCGTGCACTTGAACACCTGAAGATGCCGAAAGGCGAAACCTGGGTCGTTAGTGACAAAATCTGTGAGAATGTACATAGTTTGAACGATTCAAATTTAATATTGAAATTCCACCAAGCACCTTCAGTCGAAATCTTAAACTGTAAATGATTATTGATTAAAACTAATCACCTGTTCTTCCTGTTGGATAAATCTCTGGAGGTGTCTTCTCATATAGACGCATCCGAGGAACCTCTCTATGGGAGCTAATGCGGGACCCGGAGCGCCCGGTGGGGGTTCACACGGAAGACAGAGAGATTCTAGAGCTGAAACAGGAAGCAGTGTGGCCACTGCGCCTGCCCATGCACGGCCCCCAACCAACACTCGGCCAGCGCCCATTGCACACACTAGACACAAAAATAGTTCAGTGTTAAGCTATTGACCGCACTAAAAAACATGTTGTGACTAATTTTACAACTTTAAATATAATTTCACGTTAACCCTTTGATGAGTATCGTTGTACCGGTATGGCAAAGTATGTTGTCTTCTGTTATCTATTGCCATTCATATATTTTGAATTGAATTGTTATTTCTTCAGATATGGATACTAAACACATCCATCAGTGATTTTTGGCAGTCATATTATTTTTAATTGTTGCAAAGGAACAAAGGTTTTTTTTTTTAAAAAGGTCAATATTTGTAAAAAAAATCGGTAGCCATATAATATTGAGCATAAAATTCCTTTTCAGTTTGATTCCGTTCCTGGAATCAACGTCAATAGAGCGCCACATGCCCTCCATATTGTAAGTAAAAAGGATAATAAATAATACTCTTCCCAGAATGTTCCTTAACAAAGTAGTATCAATAGTAAAAATAAACTAAAAAACTATTATGGTAAATATTAACCCATTCTTGAAAGTTACCAAAAATGTCAATTGACACAACTATTCAAAAAAAAAGTAATTCTTCCTGCAGCTTCAGCTATTTTTTCAAATAAGCATTTCTAAAACAGCTGAAATGAGTCTCAAATCTTGGTGCAGAGTTGATGATTTGTATAGAGGTTATACGCGAGGGAATACCAAGCCGTCTGAGAAATGTTTTCGCAAATGGAAATCAAACAAATTAATTTACCTTTATGCTCCTGAGATCTAGCCGGTGATGGTCGTGGAACACTCGGTGAACCAGGCCACGCGGTGAATGGACTCCCTGTAAACAAATTTCATTCAATTTGATTGAGTTACTCTATTGATAAACCGCATTTCAAACATAACTTTATTAATTAAACACAAAAAGCTTGTATCGATATGCATATCCGGAGTTTAAATCAAGATTTTTCCATCTATATAATATAAATTTACAATTAAACTATTAACCTTTTATGCAATTTTGGATTTATTTCAACAATTTTTTTTTTAATTATGTCTTTAGTGGTGTTCAGTGAAATGTAGCATTTTCAGTCTTACCTGGCGGCATGTAAGCGGGTCCTGGTGAAGCGCTAGCGAGTGGCGGAAGTGGCGATGCTCCAGGATGCTGCGGTGAAGCTGGACTGGCGTGTGCGACGCCTCCCATAGGTGGAGATGTTAAATTAAATGAGCCGCCGTGTCCCTGTCATTGAAGTTGTACATATTATGAGATGAAGATATAATACCTTACTGAACATGGTAGATTGAAGATTTTATTTTCAAACACTTAACAGACTATATGGCATCTCTACAGTCAGCCAAAAAAACTTAAAACACGTAACATTGCTGTATAAAAGTTCAAATATCTAAATGATGATGGAAAAGCAATAATAAAGTAATTACCTGATGTGGACTGGCAGGATGTGGGGTGTGTGGTGCTGAATGAGGAGTATGAGGTTGCGGAGGGGTCAACGGTGCAGGGAATCTTAACAAGGCTGTTGACATGCCACTTCCGCTGCTGTTCGGGCCTCCCTCTCGAGGGGACACAGGGCTCGGAGGATTGTCATCTTCGGACACCACTCTCGCACCGCTTTCCGAAACATACAGCGATAGGAAACTCTGAAAATATAAATTACGTATCATAAAACTTGGTATTGTTTACATTTCAGTTCGTCATAATAAAGTTGCTGAATGTTGGGGTTATTGTAATGAATTAGGTTTAATATCACTGGTACTGAACAGTCGACGGCTGATGAAGCATTCGGCCCTGTCCAAAATGAATTGCTCGTTGCCGACTTGATTACTGTCTAATCAAAACCATTTTGCAGAATCTTTCTCACGACTCACACAAAAAAATCTTTGACCGGAAAAAGTGTCGCAACTCATGAAATAATCTATTCTTATATATTTTTTTCACTAAGAAACATACCTTAAGGCCTTGTGTTGGTGTGAACTGTCCAACAACTGCACTTCGATCGAACCTTGAATAAGCTCCGTCCCTAACAGCGACCGAACCGCCTCCTCGAACAGCAACCTCAAGGCAATATGCCCCTTGATATGCCACACGCACCTGCCGAAATAAATAAATGCATTAATGTTCAAAATTGATTTATGTGGTAGAATAGAAACAGGAGGAGCGCAAATCATAAAAATGTTAATTGAAAAGACCAACACTCAAAATTAATATGTATTAACAGTATGTATTGTTTTTAAATTTATAAAAAATGAACCTAAGATAATGTATTTACCTTTCTCCAGGATTGGGGAACAAGGGTAAAGGCCTGTACAGGCACCTGAGGTCTGGCAGGCTGCAGACCAAGATGAGGTGTTGCCGGTAACCTACCGAGTGCCACTAAAGGTGCGTATGTCTCACGTAATGCCGCCATAAGCTGCAGCAGGTCTTTGCATCTGAAATGGCAAAGAGAAAGTTATAATAAATTCTTTTCCTAAGATTTCTCTTTTTTTCAAAAATGCTTATGATTAAAAAATAAAATTAATATTTTCACTATTTGAGAGGTTAAGCTCACCTTTAGATTGTACGTCTTTCTGAAATTATTCAATCTTATCATATAGGCTGGCGTGCTAGGTACAGACGTAGTTTTTTCTACGGCAGGCAAAAGGTTAAGGAAAAAATTCATATTCTGAACAATGTTACATAAAATATCAACTCAAGACATTTTTAGAAAATTAAGTGGATAGTTTATAAATATGCTTCATACCTGTTGAGGAACGCTTCAAGCTGATGATGAATCAGTGCATGGGCATTGGCGGCGCCCGGTGCAGCAGCAGGCTTCAGACGCAAGCGCCCTCCCGCCCAAGACACTGCGCATCGAGCTCTTCCACCAGGACCGGCTCCCAGCACTAAACGGCGATAATCATATGACACTATGGACACGTGTGCCTCTGCTGCTTCTCGATCTAATATCACAAGAAAAAATAGTTTTAGACTAACTGTGATCTTCTACTATCCATTTTTAATAAGTGCTATATGATTTATATTATAATTACCTGCAGGATCTCGCTGTGTGTATTGATAAACGAGTGAATGCAGTCGGACCACAGTAGCCCAATCGGCCATCAAGGCTTCCGCTGCTCGACCAGCGCCTTCTGCGCACATTTCATACTGGAAATAAACACAGCGCCGCATTCCTGAACGAAATAAAAATGCAATGATGAACCATCTAGTTACAGTTTAAAACTATGATAATTCCAAAACCATCCCTTGCTATTTTCAGATAATAAAAAAAATATATACCTTGTTCTTTAGGATGCGAGCTTCTAATCGGTGAAGCGTGAAAGACCAATTCGGCAGTCCAAACTCTCGCCTGATTTCTCGGCTGGACTCGAACGGCTGCAGCCAACAGTCTCCGAGTTAGAGCTCTCGCACCCGCTGCGGATACGCCGGGCGGGCAAGGAAGGGAAACAAGACGAAGAGCGGGTCCGCCGCCGGCCTCCACTTGCAGTCCACCGTGGCAAACGCCTCGACTAGATAACTAAATATAAAAACCAATTAATAAGACAAAATCCAACTGCCACTATACAATGTCACAACTTTGACAATGCAACATAAACCAAAATGAAATTATAAAAAGGGGTTAGATTGTATCCATATGATATTACATTTGTTACATACTTTCGGTTTAGTACACAATAAGGTGAATCTCACTGGTTTATGAATATAAATAATATACATGTTATTCTAACCTCTTGTGCCAAATAAACAAATGGTATTCTCTCATCAGCAGCTGCAACTACATGAGCCAACTCCGGAAGGAAATAAGCTGGCTGCATAGATCTGACTGATCTACCGACAGCAGTCGCTTTCCGCTTCCCAGTAGGTCCTAAAAAATAAAATATCGAATCGTTAATGAACACTTCTTCATTTTTTCTTTCTTTTTTTTCAATTTCATACAATATATTCGTGGGCTTAGGTTGACAAGGAAAAAACAACATTTTCTATTTATTTATTGTTGACTATTTATTTTACTTAATATAATATTATATATAGCAGCGGTCGGCAAACTTTTTGGACTCACGGACCACTAAATTCACAATTTTAATACAGCGGACCACTAAATGGACTTTTGCGTTGAGTATTACATATTGAAATAAAAGTGATCAAATGCGTCTAAGCATGCACCAAGTTCATACTATAATGTTAGATTTCTCTGCGGACCACCAAAATTGTCTCGCGGTCCACACTTTGCCGACCGCTGATATATAGGTATGAGTATTTTTTCAAAATAACATTATTATAAAGACAAACCTATGATCTCTCAACTGTATTTTTTTACCGTTAAATATAATGTCTTAAATACAAAATTATTCAGTCAAACAATGTTTCTGCATTTTTCTCAAAATAATTGGTTGGTATTATCGCCTTTATCAACCCAAAGCCTTGGTTTTGATTATTCAGGATATGTAATACAAGTGTGAATTTCAAAAAAAATTTAGACTGAACTTTCTTCTTAAAAAGAATTTAAAACGAGCTTCTCAGTCGGTCTCTGAAAACTCCATTTAAACAAACATATATCAACACTAAATTAATAAATTATTTGTGTTAATACCTGGTGGATCGACTGTAGTGAATGGGCCGTGTGTCAATACAAATGTGTCAAACTGCACCAAAGATAGAACCTTAAGGAACGCTCCTCCCGGACCACCATGATCAGCTTCTATTTCTTCTTCGTCGGGCCCACAACGGCGGACACCGGCCAAGTAGAAGCACAGCTTTACATTGCTCGGACCTTCTGACAGCATTTCTACTACCTATTAATAAGATTAAGATCACATTTACTACCAAATTTACAAATTTCTATTTAAAAAAGAAGAAAAACTTTCGACATTCTCACCAATATGTGATTGGCATGTCTGTGTAATGTGACGTATAATCTATGTGCTGATAGTCTCGTGAGAGGATGTCCCGGTGGAGTCAAAAGAGGAAGACGTTCAGCTGCTTGGGCAGGAAGATGTTGTAGTGTTTTTTCACAGCGGCGGGCCATTAACCAAAATCTAGTTGTACAAAAAAACACATTTAATTTAAATGAAAAAGAAGACAACCTGTACAGTTTTTGATACTCTTGCCAAACACAACTTCTCGGGGTTGAATGCTGTTTATTTTTTTTATCTTTAGTGACTATCTCATTTATTTAATATGGTTTTTAATAATTATCTTTTCCCAACAGATAAGCATAGTTTTAAAAAAAAAAAATTGAAATTCCCCTTCTCGATTTAATCGTTTCTTACTATGTTTATTTTTTTAATCTTATCCCTTTTAATTTAGAGGCACTCACTTGTGTTTAAAATTTACCTTAAATCGGCAAGAAGTGGTGCTAATTTAACAGGATCGTTGGCTGCCAAAGCGAGGGGTAAAGCCGGTGCCACAGGTGCTTTGGGATGTTGGGGTACATGACACCTGAGCGAACCGCAGTGGACGCCTACAGCAACTAAGAGTTGTTCAGCACGAAGACAAGGAGCTAACAGTGAACAAGCTAGTATACACGGAGAACCACCTAGAGAACATTCCACCTAAAAAATAAAACAAAAATGAGTGTAATCGTACAGTTTTACTCGTGTGAATAAATACTGTAGGAAAAATGAAAATAATTTACCCCCATTTCGGTCAAAAGTGTTTTCAAATCTTGCAACCGCGCCCTCGATCTCACATGTATGGTAGTAACCAGTAATCTCTCCATAGAGAGCCTCGATGCATGCAAGGCTTTGGCAGCAGATGCTTCCTGTTCAGTCCCCAGCTGAGGGACATGAGCTGCTACTAATGGGCGACCTGGAGCAGCTGCATCCGCTTGCACTGTCACTCGGTAGCCTAGTTCACATCCCATCTCTCTATATAAATAAAAAACATATAATAACTAAATCATATTTAATTTTGATATTTTATAACCTCCATTATGCACAGTGATACACTTCACAAAAAAAATTTAGGGCAGAGTGAACAAAAACTAAAATGTTCATATACCTCCAATAAGAAACTGTCAATTTCCTCCCGGGGACATACTGATCAACCTGCACGTGTCGCCCCAGTCTGTCTCTGGCCAGTCGGAGAGTCTGAGTGTAAAGAAGTTCTAGTTGGAGTGATCGGCAGAAATAACTGAGAACAGCTAGGAGAGCACGAAGACCGCCACCGGCAGCCAGGCGGGCTTGCGCGACGCCTCGAATATATGTCACCTGGCGCTGATGAACTAATGGTTTTCCTTCTGTAATATTAATGAAAAAGAAGATTTGTACATATTAAAATATTGAAGCCAAACTGCTGTCCATAAGTCAAATACCATTGCCCCCCTCTCCTTTTTTTTACTGCCTGGAATCTAGAATACCTACTATAATGGGAGACCTGTTGCGAAAATTGTGAAATTATGACAAAAACAATATGTGGAGCTTCTATAGCCTCACATTCCCCTGCTGCTTATCCCATCCAGGGTTGCCAGATTTCTAAAAACACAGATTGGGACATTCACAATTTCGAAGACTTTTATACATGTATACGTCGGGATTATAGAAGGGCATGCAATGCGGGACTCGGGATTTGTCGATTGAACTCGGGACAGTCCCGCTCAAATAGGGACGCCTGGCAACCCTGATCCCATCTCACCCAATTATAAATAACTCAACAACATTTTTAATTTTATCAACTTGAATTCAGAAAAATATTAAATCTTTAAAAATTGCCTACAAAACCTACCTCCAATTTCACTGTCCTGGACAAGAATCGCGACATCTAGCAGCCTCCATGGAAGTTGAGGAGAGTCACCCATCACCGTCAAAGACACGCTAAATTCTTGACCAACTTGGAATGTCACTCTACCATTTTCCACCTTGACAAAAGTAATAAAATTGAAAGTTAATTAATTGTTTTTAATTTTTAACGAATTTTCACTCAATATAGCTGACAACATGATCGTACCTTAAAAGTTCTCATGTTATCTGGGAGTGCACAAGCAACCAATCGCTGTCTAATGACATGATTCAAAGCAAGCAAGGTGGCCCTCTTCTCTGCTGGACTTAACCCTTCCGCCGGTACCAGCCTTTCTCTGATGCAAGCAGGGAGTCGAGCATACGTTCCTTGGGTAAGTACTTCTACAGCAGCCGGAATGTGAAAGGTTGGCAATCTAAAATCATTACAAAATTTAATACTTTGACCACATTCAATATTTAAAACATTTTGTCATTTTGCCATCATAAACTTTCCGTAATGGTTCGTAGAGTTCGTATTTTGAGTAAAATTATATTTTCACTGGTATATTCATAATTAAATTTCTTAGAGAACTGCATTGCTATTAGTGGCATTTAGTAATTTTTTGGGTGGAAAAAGAGTAGCAGATCGTAATGTATATTTACTATTTTTTTGATGATCAAATTGTTTTCAAACATTTGTAAAGTGTGGCAGGATTAACCAATTTAACCGATACTGAAAGTATTTTACCTGGCATGTACAAGAGTTTCCCTAGCCATTCTTGCAAGCATATCAGCCGTATCCACAAAGAGCAGCGCCTGTTTGTCCAGGAATCCCATGATATGAGCAGATCTGTCGACTTTTGATGCGCTGCCAGCCCATTTCACAAGTGCAAGTAATCGAACAAACAGCTGACGCGTTCTCGCCGACAATTTGTATATTTCTACTTTTCGCTCTATGTCTGTTTTCCGCGGAAGACTGTAAAGAAAAGATAAAAAAATAACTTAAGGAAATCACATTATTGATACGAACGTGTCATATTTTACGGATGTCTCGTATGAATGGATTAATTCGAGTGGTATTGTATTTAAATTAATTTAAATCTAAGGAAAATAAGCCATAACCACAAAAAGTTGAAACAAATATTTTGAATTCTTACAGTTCTGCAAGCACTGTCAATTCGTGGTATGTTCTCTGGACGATGAAGTCTATCAGCATAGCGAGAGATATCGAGCCCCCACGGGCTCCGCCACCCTCCGAAACGGGCCCACATCCTTCTAAAGAAACTGGCACCATTTTTAGATTTTTCAAAATATTACATGGTACGAGGGTGGAATTGTACACTGATAATATGTAAAATGTTTCAACTATGATAAGCCTTTTTGATGAATTAAAAAAGTTTTATCATAAATTCATCAGTCACAAAACAAACACCAAAGGGAAAACTTTAAGAATTGACAATTCGATGCAGATTTGACAACCATACAAATAGTAGACCACAGATTTTCTATCAAAGACAATAAAATAGTATGTACATATATTATGTATGTACGTCTTTTTGACTATAGTCAATACTAAATATTTTGTTTATTTACATAGTTGTTTATAATATATAAAACCCTTGTATAGTTATTAATGTATGTTATAAGTGGAATCGTCTTACGTCAACTACTTAAGAACATGGACAAATAGAAAACCGCCCAATGACAGTGATTTATAATACTATTTTACAAAGACTAAATGGTACTAGTAAAATACTGCAAACAATGAAATCCGACCAAAGTCATTAGAAAATTTCTTCAATAATTTCCGAGAAGAATTTGAAAAAATTAAAAAAGAGACAACTAATTTATTAAGATTATGTTAATTATGAAAAAACTAGCAGTTTTTTGCCGAAAACAAAAAAGTCGGACATGAATTTTATTAACTAGAGAAGAATTCAAAGTAAAATAATTTTATCTCATAAATTTGATAAGACCAAGGCAAAACTATTGCAAAGAACGCAAACATATGAAACAGTTTTTTTTAACTTTTTTCGAATACTTTTTTATTGGAATCTATCAATGGAAGAAAAAAGAACACGATAAAAAAAATTGATGGATATTTACAAAGCGTACATTGATGATTGTGCCTTTGACAATGAATTTAACCATTTTTTAATATTTTTAAAAGAAAACAAAGACACTACTTCAATGATTTTTCTTGTTTTGAAGAAGAAAATCTACCCAATGTGTTTTAAAACAAGACATTACTCATAACACGGTTCGTTTGCACACTTATCGAAAACGTCTGTATTTATTAGACAAGGATTGTCTACTCTTTCTTTGCGTGTAGTTTTTTTAGTTTGTCTGTGGTGTTGGTGCTCTTGAAAACCGCCATGGCAGATCCCTTGAGTTTACTTCGTCAATATAATGTAAATAAAAAGGAGATTATTGAAAGGGATAGCCAAATAATATTCGGAGAATTCTCCTGGCCAAAAAATGTCAAAACCAACTATCTCATGTGGGGGTAAGTGTCGCGTAGACGCCCTCAAAAAAGTGCTCTACCCAGATTGACGTTTTGTTTTGATCGAAAATTGCAATGTGTCGTGTATATATATTTGTTTTAAACACCAATGTTTTAGGTCGGGAAAGGACGGGAGTGTCAAGGAGTATTACACATTGGAATGTCTGTTATTTATACTCAAGAATATAACACTTACTCATCCCGTTTATGTCCGACAAGCTGCTGTAAGTACATGCATAATTATTCTGTATTCTCGTATGGTTACACTATTTGTTTTGAATGATGTGTTATAAATATCTATACACCATCTCATCGCTTTAATACTGGGTATTCATCGACACCTTTTAGTATAACTGAGAATCTTTAGTACAACAGGTCTTGTTTAAAAACCTGCAAGTTAACAAGAAATATTATTTATTTAATTAATACCAAATAGTTTCAAGTTCTCTCGAGCTTATGATTAGAAATGAGTTTTGCAAATTTGCTCAGCAAAGCAATCTTTTTAAATAATGTTATACCAAAATTCTACCGGAGTTTTCAAGAGTGTACAAAAAGTTGAGTAATATTCCATCTTTCAGGCTGCCAACATTCCCGCTGTGAGAAGACCCGACAGAAAAGAACTCTTAGCATATTTGAATGGAGAAACTTCAACATGTTCTGCAATAGACAAAAGTGCCCCCTTAGAAATACCCACTCAGGTTACTTCAAAACATATAAATTATTATAAGAGTAATCACCCAATATTGTGACAAATACATATCAGGTGAGTATTATTGCAATCAGACCATACCTGTGTAAAAAATGTATGATTTTATTTTGGTTATCTCAAGAATGAAATAAAGTCACTTGACATTAATTAGCTTACCTAAAAAATTATAACACGACAGCCATGCTGTGGGATGTTGATCTCATTTGTTTTTTTAAATAAAGAGAGCAAAGATATTTGAACTAGTTGGGAAACAAAAACACTCCCAATTTTGTTTCTGGTTTATAAAAGATGTTTTTTTTTAATACGGGAGATACATCCATGTTAAACAGGAGTTGTAACAAAAGATGGAGTGAATATAGATAATTGAAAGCTAGATTCCATTACATTTGACTATATAATTTTGAAACCGTGTAAAAAGTAAATTGGATATTTAGTTAAATGCATAGTCTTTTTGGATTTCAATTAAGTTAAAAAGAGAAGGAATCTGAGTCTTCTGACTCCAACTTCGCTGTCCTAATTTTTCCAGACATTAAGACGATTTGTACCTTTTTTGCTAATTTACACTAATTGAATGTAAAATGTAAATTATGTTCAGGTAAAAAGGTCATTGGATCACGATGGATCAGACACCCTGGCCAAGAAGGCGCGCTTCGAAGATCTTCACGTGCAGAAAGTTCGAGAGCAACTGGCCGCCAGATTGGATGGACCGAAAGAAGCGTCTGTCACAGTCGACAATATCAAGTAATTATGTCAATCTTTGTCACTTTGAACTTAATGCTGATGGATACTCGCTCATCTTTCTCACTTTAAAGGTTTATGAAGATTATTTTTGTACTCATAGATAGGTAGCTTTCTTACATAATTCTTTTTTTAATCTGGTTTTCTTTTTGATTGCAAATTAGTAGTATTCATTTGTTCCTACAATCCTCCTGGTCCCAACCATATTAATAATATATAATTTAGTGTCGTTTATTTATAATTTTTATCATTATTTATAAATTCTTTCAAATTTCTTTACTAATTATTTGTCACACCTTATTAGTCTCTCCCTATATCTTTTATATTTCATCAGTTGATAATGCTCGCCACGAGTGAAACCAGTCCTGATCTAAAATATATGATGTGAAATCAGTATAAAGGTGTTTTATTGATTAACTCATCTATCTATTATTGTACTGGTATTTCACCTCTTTTTTCCTGCCCGCTTTCGTGAATTTTTTTGATATTGTATTTGATATATATGGTTTATTCCAGTATGTTTCAATATTTAATCTAGTTCCTACTTGAGTGTCCGCTATCCCTGAATTTGAAATGATAAAGGAATATAACATAATACAAATTTCATTTAAAATTCAAGGTCCCTGTCGGAAGCTATGTCCGTAGAGAAGATTGCAGCAATTAAGGCCAAGCGTCTCGCAAAAAAACGTACTACTATAAAGAGTAATGACTATTCAGACACCTTGGGTGCTGTAGGTTCGGACTTAAGAGTCATATTAGACTATGACGTTGACCTTACGAAAAATATTATCAGCCGAGAGAGACAATGGAGGACTAGGACAACCGTTCTGCAAAGCACGGGAAAGGTGAGACTCAACTGATTTTTTTAATAGTGGCGGTACTTGGGTAACGGTATCTACTATTTGTATTGTTGATACTACATAGTACCCTGCTGGGCTGTCACATTTATTTAATTTTTAAATCGAGCATTTCAAAATTTAATAGTTAGTTTCATTTTTTTCATAAAATCGTCTATTTAGCATGTTAAAAATTTTAGAATCGTCATTGTTTTTTTTCAGATGTTTTGTAAGAACATTCTAGCACTTCTGGGCTCGATACGTGCCCGCGAAGAAGGCCGAAGCGGGACATTGGGTCCGAGAGGTGGAACCATGCCCAGTTCGGGTCCCACTAGCATGATGCCTCCGCCGGCTCGGCCCGGAATTCACAATAATGCACCGCCTTACTCAAATACGACTCAGGGCCAGCACAATGCTCAGCAATTGCCCCAGGCCACCATGTACAATCGTTACGATCAGGAGAGATTTATAAGACAGAAAGAAGGTGTGATATCTTAACATTATTCAAAAATTTCCTATTTATAAATGCCAAATTCAGTTACTGCCTGGTTCGTAATAAACATACAAATGTTACTGATTTATCCCAGTCTAATCAGAGCTGATCTTTTATATGATTTTTAAGAATGCATTATCAAATCTAATTTTAATTGGTTCTATTTTTTTTAGAAACGGAGGGCTTCAAGATCGACACGATGGGTTCTTATCACGGTATGACATTGAAGAGTGTAACAGAAGGGCCGAGCGTTGCGCCCAGAGGCAGGCAGCCTACTCAAGGACAGCCTGCTCCATTGAATACAGGTTATTTGTTATTTTATTTGAATGATTTTTCTTACGTATTGTTTTGATGTATAAAATCTGACTAACAGCTGGATGTAAATGTCAGCAGGTAGACCGAACCCGATGAGCGGAGTGAGAGAGTTAATACCGACGGCTCAAGCTCGCCTCGTGTCGGGAGGAAAGAGACCTTCTAAAACTCCTATCATCGTCATCCCAGCAGCAACGCAGTCACTCATCTCCATGTATAACGCTAAGGATATACTGCAGGAACTTAAGTAAGATAAATTTCTCTGTTCAATAATAGTGTACATCTGGATAGAATTTTATCTCTTAAGTCTCTCGTATTTAAGTCAGTGTTTATTGTATATTGCTCATTAAACTACATCATACAAAAAAAGAATGAATGGATGTTTGCGGATTTTATAAGCTACCAGAAATCATTAAAATAAAAGAGCACAATTCCAGGAGACTAGACAAAGTCACAATTTATTAATCAAGTATATGTGTATTGTAGATATGTGCCAGTCGAGCAGAAAAAGGCTGAAGGTTGTGCTCGAGAAAACGAAGTTCTTTTACAGAGAAGAAAAGGAAATATTGAAGCGACGGCCGCCAGTGCCGCCATACCAATCACTGTAAGTAATTTATTTTGGATGTTTTTTCAGGATTTATTTTTGCCGGAACGAAAACTGGAATGAAAATAATAACAGTTCGAAGCCCTTGTATTAATTTTCTTATTATTTTAGGTGCCTTATCGTGTAGTGGACAACCCGATGCGTCTGTCTCCAGCGGAATGGGAGAGAGTTGTTGCCGTATTTGTATCAGGCCCTGCCTGGCAATTCAAAGGTTGGCCATGGGACGGAAACCCTGTCAATATATTTGCTAACGGTAAGCTTCCGTGTCACGTTCAATTCAATCAATCATATCCGTGATAGTGATTGAACCTATGGCATAAATTTGATGTGAAAAATAATAGAATTGCATATTTTTGTTATTAGTATGCGCGTTCCACTTAAAGTTTGACGAGATGCGACTGGATGCAAATGTGGGCCGGTGGGCTGTGACAGTACTTCAGCTCAGCCTCACCAAACGGCATCTGGATCGAGCTGTTCTCATGGAATTCTGGGAATCGTTGGATAAGTAAGTATTATGAAGCTTAACAAATTATAAAGGGACACTCTTTAGATATTTTGAATATTATTGCATCTTATTTAGCAGGTATTACATATTAATTGATAATTTATTTTCTTTTTTACATAAATAATGGCGTGCACGAACACTCGCGTAATTTGTTTGCGGGGATTTGTATTTGGAGTTAACATAAAAATGAATACAATTTTTACTAACCTTTCTATTTTAGGCACATGCTGAAGAACAAACCGCATCTCAGGTTTTGAAGAAGATGTCCGAAACCCAATAATAAATTATCAATTTATTTACGAGCGCCAAGATGGGACAAGTCCAAGACTACGAAAAATATTTGTTTCGCTTTGTATTATCAATAATCATTTATTTTATATAGAATTACAAAATCTCATATATCACCCTCCATCGTGCTTTTCTGTTTCTTTAATTGTGAATGTCGGCAGCCAATGTAGATTTAAGGAACCTGTAGGCTAGGCAAGCGAGGTAGGGGACTGAAGCAAAATAGATGATTTGTTTTGGTGTCTAGGCAGTCGGACAACCGTTGACAAATTATTTTGTGGTAATAAATGCTCACATTGAATGGTACATACGTTTCGCCAAAAACCATATAAAAAAGGTGGTAGGATACATAGAAAAAATTGAAGATTGGTTCCCTGAATTCAAAAAAATTTACATTGTGGTTTAGAAAATCGTGTAAAAAAAAGTAATACACGTAATTCTTTTTTTTTGCCTTGTTTATTTTTACACTTTCCAATGATATGGAACGTCACCGTGCAAAAAAAGAATTGGGTGTCATGAAGACTCGAGAAGTAATTTACACAAAATATTATTCATGATATGTATTTTATTTGAGAAAAAATAATACTATTCATCGATTCTTTTTTATATTCGGGGACTTTTATAAGGTATTGTACATAAATCGCTAGAAATGTCTGCCTTTTTTTTGTAATTACTGTCTTGTGTTGTTGTATTTCTTATTAGAAAATCCGTTATCCGCTTGTGTTTTTGGATTATGGGAATCATGTTATCACAAATAATTTGTGTTAATATACGGTATTTTAAGGTGTTTACTGTCAATACTTGGTGGAATGGCATTATAATAAAAATAATAAAACATTTTTAGTACTTTTTCCGCATAAAATTTATTAATAAATATTAATAATTATTTAACAAATTTTATGTGGAAAAAGTACTAAAAATGTTTTATTATTTTTATTATACGGTATATATTATTTTTAGTGGACCATGTCAAAACCGTGTAAAAAAAATAGTCAAGTGTACGTATTAAAACACTAAAATCAATTACAGGCGGTCCCTGGCTTTTGTACTTGATTCTTTTCTGAAAACTGGCAGTATTTTTCTTTTAAAACGATTTGATCACAGACGGTCTATATTAATTGACCTACGTAATTGAAATAGACATTTCAATAGGATCGCATTTTTCCATATACTTTAAGTTTTCATTAATATCCTTAACGATGAACGGTTCAGCTTCTTCTTTCCACCTCTTTTTTAAACTGCCGGGTTCTGTAACCGAGAGTTCAACATCCTCCTGTTTGGTTACGGTTTGAATCTCTGCACGGACAATTTCATAAATTGATTCCTCAATCGGCTAATGGATTTGTGTTTAAAGGTGTGGGTGTCTGTGATGTTCACATTCCCTTTCTCCCATCCGATCCTTAAAACACAGCGTAGGAAAAGTAATTTGCTAACTACTCCTTTTAAAGTCCATGTGAAACTGAATTAACATTGTTCTCACGGAGGTTTATTTAGTTGAAAATCTTGCACTATTTTTTGGCAATATATTTCCCAGCATCTTTTTATTGTCTAGTCTTTTATATCAGAGCATAAGTCGGCAATATTTTTTATCAATTTTACCACTTGTAGTAATTTTCCCATTAAATTCTTTTAAAACATGTGAATATTATCAACTTGTTTGGAAATTGAATAAACAAAAGTTGAGGACTGCCTGTACACGGTACGAAACATGTTTAAATACTTATTCTACAATTTGACATATTAACTGTTAGTTTTTTATGCAAACTGATTTCTTAGAGTAATATGTCTCGTTTGAAAATTTCTAATTAAACATAGTTGTACCAGTACAACATTCATGTCCGCATGCCAATTGATTGTCCATCATAGAAAGTAAAACGTCATGTCATGTTTGCTCGATCCATGCATTCTTTAAATATAAAAAGTTATTTTCTTTGCCGATCATATTACATATATATTTGTTTTTTTTTTTTCATTTATTTATATGATCATAATTACTTGTTTTCAAATGAATTGTGTAATTATTGCAGGACCAAAAACATATTGTTCGACAAAATGAGTAATATCCCTATAATGGTCAACCGTTATAATCTGGTCATTCAGTGAGAGCTCTTCTGTCAAGTGAGGAATGTCGTCATACTACTTTATCTGTCACAGCCACCACATTATCCACTTTTGTGTTCACTGTCAATTCTTGGTGGTCATTTTATTTTTAAAAAAAATGATGACGATTGACAGCTACTAACCCTAGATTGATTGACCGTAAACTATATTGCCTAATAATTGACCATTATAATATGTATAATGGTAAGCAATACTCTTTATGAGTAGACGAATTATAAGAGAATGATGTTTTCTTGTAATAAAATGAAAATCAGTCTTTTTGTTTTAAATTAAAACGTATGTGCGGAGTAATTTAATTGTTGGTTAAATGACATCTTCACCAAATGATCTAAGTAGCCAGCATTGCTGTATTTTGAGATTATTTTACCAAATTCAGACTGATGTTTCTCATTTAAACGCACGGACGGTTCTCAGAACTTTATTGTGACAGGCCGCGTAACCGATGGCCTGCTTTAATCGAATGTTTGATGGAAAAATGGATTTTTGGATAGTAGCTTCTCATGGTAAACTTTACATGTGTTTTTACTAACTCTGTCAAATATAGACTAATAAAAATACATTTAATAAATGGGTATAAAAAAAGATAATTCAGTTAATTTCATCCAAGCTGTAGCAACTTGTTGTGTTATTTTTTGTTTTGAAAATAGATAAGTAAAGTACTGTATTGATAAAAATCAAAGTATTGATAATCTCTTATATTCCTATAATTCCTAACTCAAGCATTGCCTGAAAGGTATTTAGTTTCACTACAATTTTATTCATAAATATCATTTTTCTTAATTGTGTATGAGAAAATGGCATTTCTCTATTGTATTACTTTTATTATGCTTGTACTGTATTTATATTATTTTTTATATTTCAATGGCTCGGTATGGTATGCCTTTTACGCGTGTGTATTTTTTTATGTTCATACCATTTGTATATTATGTCAGGATTAAAAATGGCTTTTCATGAAGTTATTTCACCACCATTCAGAAACAGTCGGCATTCGATTAATTACTGATGCGCTGTTTGAACGGATACTGTGTTGTTAAAAGTTTCCGACGGGGCAGGTGTTAAAGTAAAAGATAAGGTTTGCGGCTGTTTTACTGGTGATGCGGGCCGGGAATTTGGCGTAGGGGTACAGTTGCCATTAATGCAAATAAGTTAAACTGAATAATTTTTAAAATGGAAATCTCTTTTATACAATGTCTGAAAATTTCAGGAATCAATATAGATAGATGTAAGATTAAAATATCCGTGATCTGTAAAGTGCAGGATATTGTATTTGTAAGCGACATATAAAGTTAAATACATAATGTCGAGAACTTTTAACTCGTTCTTCCGTATAATATGTAACACAATTTCACAAAACAAGATGTAAAAATAAATATTTTGACTTTCTACAATAATAATTACGCTAAAAATATTCACATTATAAAACACTTATCGTCTCCCTTCTGAAAAACATATTGTAAAAAATTGAAATAAAACTTTCAATTTGAATCATACAGAGATTCGTATTCTTTCATATGTTGTAATTTTTAACATTATGTATTAAATTGTATGTGATTGATGCATCAACATATTACAACATAACATATTTGATTCAAAACTTCGGTTTCCATCAACACTCAATTTGAAGTATATTGCCTAATAATAAAAAAAATAAGTAATTCTGTGGTATGTAAACTAATTTAAACTTTTTTGGTTCTAGAATTAGTTTCTTATGAATGAATCAGAATAGAGTGAAAAGTTTTTGGGTTAAGCAGTAGATACATATTCACTGTATTTACAAAGACACAAAAATGTATTATAATAGTACACGATTTTATATAAATGCCAAGCATTGTAAAAAAAATACCCTATATTGAACACTCAGGAAAATAATATATGAGTTAAAATGATCCAGATATGAATGTGTATTATATTTTATGTGGTTGAGTATGCAATACTATAAATTGTAGTATGGAATTACTAATTTTTGGGAATGATTAGTTATGACTTGTAAGTTTATGACGAGTGTCCCCTCCCTATATAATAAAGCCAACATATTTTTTTCAAATACTTTTTTAATATTTAGCATCCAATGAACAATATGTTCAATAAGGCCCATTCTATACTTGTTCATATATTATGTTTCCTCACTGAAGGTGTTACACTTCTGAGAGTTTTCTACAACATCGATTTTATTAAATTTTAATCGTTCAAATTCAATATTGAAATTGTACCAAACGCCTTCTGTTAAAATCTCAAATTTTGTACCAATTTTACTACTGATGACCAGACAAGTCTTGCTCTAAAAATACCACATGTATCTTGGATAGGAGTTTTAAACGACAAACTTAACATTTTCATCAGTGTCTTAGCATCTTTAAGAGGCGGCGTACACACAGCCACCGAACGCGACCACCGGTGGCTGCCACAAGCTGAGTTCATCTGTAAGAGAAATTGAGAAAGGCAGAGTGTGTGACCATGAATTCCGGCGATAAAAATTGTCCATAGCGCCGTGTTAAATTGGTAGACAATAAACAATGCTGGTGTTCCTGCTTAGTGTGCGCATGTACTCGACTGCTTGTGGTGACCACTAGCGGCAAGCACCAGCGAAGCACAGAAGCTGCAGCAAAGCTTCTGAACCGAACAAGTCCACCAAGTGCTTTGTGTGGCATTGAAAACCATTGAAAAATTGTACCGCAGCTGAACCGCGGCTACAAGTGTGGAGGTGTGGACCCG
Organism: Himalopsyche tibetana; assembly: GCA_030503985.1. Taxonomy (NCBI): domain Eukaryota; kingdom Metazoa; phylum Arthropoda; class Insecta; order Trichoptera; family Rhyacophilidae; genus Himalopsyche; species Himalopsyche tibetana. Next base: position 35,048,418 of record JAPJYX010000014.1, on the reverse strand, counting down.
TTCAGTGGCTGTTTGTGCGTTGCCGCTAAGTGGCCATATTGAATGGGCCTAATCATGTTAATAAGTGGATAAATAACAGTTGGATCATATAAACTCAATGTGAAGTGTCTGAAGGAGAGTCATTTAGAAGAATATTATCAGCGTTTCATTTTATCTCCACATTTACCATTATTAAAATGTAATATAGATGTAGGTATTGATATTTTAATTTTTAAGGTGTGAAATGATTGTTTAAAAAGGACTTCTTTGTATAGAGCGATGTTTATAACTATCAATTGTTTAGTTAAGGTGTCAAAAATGTACATTTTTGTTGAAAAATAAACTATACGTTTTAAAAACCATTTTTATTTTATTTTAATACATATATCACATAATTCATTTCTGTTAAACAGTTTTTTAGTAAAAGCAAATTCATTGTATTAAAAAAGCTCTTATTTGCAAAAAAGGCTATATACATTCCATTAGCTAATTTCATTAGTAATTCTGTTCATTTCAAAAACAGTTGACGTGATTTAAAAAAATGCATTTTCCGCTGTACATTCGGTTTATGTACCACGGCCAACATTGAAAATTTGAAGTACACCGGAGTTTGTTGCATTTGTTTTTATTGGCCTCATATGTTCTGTGATAAACTGCGTAAGAAAAGACCACACATTAACATCTGATATAAAAAGTAGGATATGATCCAAAGTAAAACAAAAGCCACAGAAATAGGGAAATTCAATTCATATTAAACTGGCAAAGAAAGCCACATTATAAAAAACAAACATTTTCTCGACTGCTCCAAATTGCAGTTATAAAGAAATACAAATCTAATTTTGAAAATTTACCACAGGAATGATTTTTCTTTAAATATGCTATCACAGAGTGCCTAAAACCAGGGAATCCAACCGCTGAATGTGACGGACAAAATTCCTTTGTTTGTAGACAGTTTTATCAACTCGTCGACCTGAAAGAATATAAAATATGTATTAATCATGTCTAATATTCCTACACTCACTTGAAATGCTGATGTTGCATACTAAAATGAAAGATAAAAAATTTCTTCATACGTAAATACATATCTATAAAATTTCCATTATTCACATTATCTTCAATATTTTTTTTATTTATTTAGAGGAGCATAAAGAAATTCTTAATTGTAAAACAAATATTCAAATACTTTAGACATGTTTAAGTCTGTATGAAGAGTTTAAAAAAAAATCTGATTTAGCTCGTTCCTCCTATCGCTTGAGAGCATTTGTCTCAGAAGGGAACATAAGATAGCATAAATAATGCGTTTTGTGCGCAAATAAAAGGATACATCTTTTAACAAGGTATAGAATATCTTACATGAAGTCTGATAGCACTGCTGTAACAAGAGTATTACAGAATGAAACCTAGAGTGAAAACACAGCATCAAAAGTGTATCACCTTCAGTGATACTGATGCTGCAATTTTTTCTTACCTGTTGATCAACTGTCAAGAGAGTATCATTGGTTTTCTCATCATCTTGTCTAGCGGTAGCTCTTCGAAGTATTTGGATATAATGGTGATTGTGATTTGGTGAACGGGTCCTGGACTTCAGATCTTCTTCAATTATCATCGAGGGGCAGGCTCCGGTCAGTTTTCTGTTGCATTGTTCGATCTGTAGAATAAAAAATATTTTAATAATCCAGTATTCTCAACAGACAACATGTTACACAGATTTTCAACTGAGGGAAATACAACGAGTCTTATTTCAAGGACCTGTAAACTATCTTGGATCAAAAGTGTATGAACTTGTGTGAGAAGTCTAACAGTGCTTCCATCGGTTAAATATTGTATACTTATAAAACCTTGTTAACGTAGAAAACGTCAACATCATCAAATGTTATTGTTTTTCACGTATACATAATATATTCTAAGGTTAAAATGGTGAAGGAAATTGCGAGAAATGTAATAAAACATTTGTTTTTCGGTTCTATTTGTGAGATTAAAACGTAACAGGTAATTATATGAAGGTTTTAATAATGTTTTCTTATTTCTGAAGTATAGTAACACAATAGTTAGATAACATAATTTTTTTACATATCACTTATACCTTAATGTTCGCAGACCAAAAGCAGGCATTTCTAATAGCAGCATTCATGTTTTCAAGCTTATTTCCATCGCGTTGTTGCATCTGCAATTTGTTTGTGGCGTGATGTTGCCAGTCCATTGCGGGTTCTCTCACGAACACTTCCATAGCAGCCAGCAAGGCCGACGCATCACTGCAGAATTGTTCTAAGCAGACGGTCATTAGATGTCGGAGGGTGCCTGGATAATAATAACAAAAACATTAAACGGGTGATCACATGCATTATTAGCAGTAAAAGTGGACACAAATCGGCATAAAGAAACATGCTCTTCTTTTTATTAAAACAAAATTTAACTTAATTTCCGACTGCTGTACTTTCAGTAAATATTTTTTGTTAAAATAACTTAAATCGGTCATCCGCTACTGGTGTCAGGATCTTTTTTGCTTATGATCACAGAATATATATGTTTTTATAATATAATAACAATGATGACTTGGAAGTAAGAAACTTTTTGTAATATGAACTTTTTATAATTTGATTTATGAGATAATACCAAGGATTTTCTTTTTTATCCTGTTTGGGTAATTTACCCTCATGCTCAATTATATTCACTGCTATAATTACGTAATTTTACCGTTACTTCCGTGCGGAGCCAACACTCCTAAAATTTGAGGAGTCAACCGGAACGGCATCATTTCCGGTATTTCTAAAATTTGCGTAGAAGTCCCGAACGCATACCCGAAGTCAACACCTACTACGCTTCCAGTTTGCAAAGACACGAGACAATTTGATAAATGCCTGTCGCCGATTCCTAGAAGGAAAGAGTAAATTGTTACATCAGTCTTTTGCTTTCACCCGAGTCACATCGAACACCCTCAGTTGATAGTATTAATAATACAGACACTATTGTGGTTTTACTGGATTTTAAAAATAAAAATCGGAATAAAACAAACAGAAAAAATGTATGCATCTGTAATGATTCACCATCGACAATCTAAAATCAAAAGCATAGATAATAATTAAATAACGTACCCAATATCCAATGTGCAATGTTCATGGGAGCCAAAGATCTTACGTAATTGTTACGCATTTTGACAAATTTCTCAGGAGAAACCGATAAATTGAGGAAAGCATTTCTGTAAGGAATAATAAATAAATAATATTTAAATTTTATGATTGCGTGTCGATTTTTGGTTCTAGGTGGTGTAAAGTTTTGAGTGTCACTCAAACTATCTAGATTGTTATTCCTATTATTTGATCGACATATTTATGATTGATATACAGAACAATCCGGTGATGAAAAATAATAAGATAAATCTGTCCCCGAGGAGATAAAGAGAAATTACATTTACCTCAGAATATATTTAGGGATACGGTGTAGTGCTTTTTCGTAAGCAATTTCACTTTGAAGATATTCTTCTGCCATATTTCCATATCTTTCTTCACGGGAATCACCGAAGATTGTTGTAAATTTTTCTCTTTCTGAAATGACTTCATCCATCACCGCTGAAATAAAAATATGAATTTTCAACTAACAAATATAAGCTAAATGTTACAAATTTTTAATAAAGCTGCGTTTGGTCATGTTTGAATTGAATATATTACATGAATGACATACAGTGGAAAATACTTTGGCTAGCATTTTATAAAAGAAGGGTCTTAAGCTGAAGATTAACACTCAAGACCCCGGCCCCGCACTAACGCGGAAATGGTCGTTATCCGTTAAGCCCCGGCCTCGCGTTAGCGCGGGTTTACACACGTGGGCGTGTAATCGGTATTCGTTAAGGCAAAACTAATTTATTTTGGGTTTTTGTTTTTTTATGCTACTCAAGAGGGCTTGCTGCGTATGTGTATTTTTTTTGTGTCGATTTATCTTATTATTTATGGGTGAAAATCACTTTTGAAATAACATAAAAAAAAGTACATATAATACGTCAACGCAAACAAATATTACACAGTTTGAGATTTTCTGGATGCTGTTAAAATCAAACAATTAAGAGTCATAATTTATTGCTTCACATGTTTATGGGCATTTACTTTAATTACGCGTGTCAAATTTTTATTATTTTCGGTTATTTTCAATGATGTCAACATCAGTGAAGTTGTGCATTTTTATCGCGCCACATACTCGTTCACAAGACCATTCATTGTTTATTTTCATAGGTACGGCTCTTTCCTTCCGAGCCTTTTTTGTTTTAAAGAAATGTGTCAATTAAATAAAAAGATATGATTTTTTAAAGAAAAAACGCGCGAATCCGGCTGCATGTGCAAAATGTGCGGGTTTAAGCGTAACTTTGTCGCGAAAATGCCGGTTGCTCGAGTGTTAAGAAGAATTTTTTATTTGACAATATCTTACATTGATACAATACTTATAGCGAGATACTATAAAAATAATATCGGACAATAACCACCAGACTACATATGCTGTAAAAATGTCCTTTCGGCATATAATGTGCTTAGTTTTACTTTACCTTTGTGATCTGCAGCCAATTCCTTAAGTGTAGCGCATCCGGTCACCCATTGAATCAGGCCAAAATCAAATGATAGTGGAATCACCTGGTTAATATAACATCAAAAAATTCAATTGAAGCTTCACTGACAATCAAATAGAAGCTCTGTTACACAAAGAGGCTGAAAATCAATAATATTGTAATAGCGACCTCCTCAAGTGATAGAAGAAAAAGTACTCTGATTCTTATATAAACACCCAGTCCTTTTTTTGTGCGATTTCAATTTTACGCAATGTTTTTGGACGGCACCATTACTTTTTTTACGCAATTTACTCTTTGCAATGCGATTTTTCTAATTAACTGATAAATTTAAAGTATTTTTGAGCATCTATGAATAGTCCGAGTGATATTTTTAAATAGAAAAATACTTAATTTGAATCGTTATTATGTAAATTCACAAAGATTTTGTCACTTACGACCCGGGTTTCGCCTTTCGGTATCTTCAGGCGATGCACGGATGAACTTGAATTGACGCTTAGTAAATGAATGTTTCGTGTTTATAAAAGAAATAAATGTATCATTGAGTTTAAAGCCATTGCTGACGAAAAAGATTAGCCCATGGGAATGCCCACAGATTTGAATGGTGAGTAGTTTTAAGAATTATGTTTATTTTTTTTGTCGGAAAAGGTTTTATGATTATATTTATATAGGGTATAAAAGTGGAGAGCCAGGCATGTGCAGCTGATCGTTTAAAATCGGAAGACTGTTCAATTGCGCTCTGTTTATTTCAAATAAACTTGAACACCTGAAGATGCCGAAAGGTGAAAACCGGGGCGTAAGTGACAAAATCTGTGTGAATGTATATAATTTGAACGATTCAAATTTAACATTGAAATTCCACCAAGCACCTTCAATCGAAATCTTAAATTTGACAAATACTTGACAACCATTGATGTTATTGATTGGCACAAATGTCAATAAATATGTTTTTTAGAATAAAAATATCCATTTATCTTTAATTAATGTGTTCAAGCTGGGCGCGCATTATTTTATTCATTAGAACCGAAAAAAAGAAATTAAGAAATACAGTAGCTCTTTAAGTGTTAGTCGAATAAAAAGGTTTTAAAAAACATAATATATAATATTATTTTTACCGCTGTCTCCATAAAAAAATATGTTACTGAAAATCGGTTTCAGGTTGCCGTACCTGAAGGGTTCAGATGCGGCAATTATACCCAAAATATTATACCTTGTAGGTAGCAATAGCCATGTCATGTCTTCGCAATGTGTCGTTAATGAGAGCAAACAGCCTCTGAATTCTGTCATCTTGTCGTAAGTCTTCACTTCTCTTTACGAGGAAGTGTCGCTTAACCCCGTCTGATCCCCATATCCCGATCCTTATTGGACTGCAGAGGGAGGACATCACAGTCACCTAAAACAAAATAAGCATATTCATCTAGTTTTAATACAATAGTTTAAAATAAACTACAATAGAATCATGTATTTTGAAAACGTACATTTTTTCCAAAAAAGAGTGAAGTATGCAAACATCTTCAGAATACCTAAATACACAAATATAATAAGAAAACATTCCATGTATACATAACGCATTTTAGAGCATTGCAAAAATGCATGTATTTTGAAAATGTGGATTTAATCAAAATATATAACATTGAAGAAAAGAAAAATGTTTTTTGAATGAATACAAGAGTTAATTCCTACCACTCTCCTGAAAAATTACAAAAGACTCGTAACTCTTTCGAAATACACGATTCAATTGAACTCCTGAGAGGTGAAGTGAGTCAAGTGGTATTTATGGAAAAAATGAGTTAGATGCGTTATAATATTCTACATGAATTTAAGTACCATTAAATTAAAGTGAACTCACTAAATACACACTGCAATAGTGTTATCTTCCTAAAATAAAAACATGCAATCCACCAAAACACCAAATAAAAACATGATTGTACGAAAAATTCCGATAGAAAAGTTTAACCATTGGCTCACTTCATTTCTCGAGGGCTCATGATCCTTCCCATTTTAGAAAAAAATGACGAAAAGATTAGGAATTAATGTATGTCATGTGTGAGTTTATACAAATTCTTTAGAACAGATGTCAAATATTTAGTCAGTCTAAAAACTGTTTAACTAAAATATTTTTTAAGCTGTTAAACAAATAAGAGAATAGTTTATATAATCACCTCTCTATCGAAACCGACAATGGTTACCGGTTTATCAAGAAGACTATTCATCGGTGCCCAGCCATCCATCCAACCACCGGCTTGACCGAACATTACAGCGGCATGGCCGGGAGATTGGCCATAAGAGGCCAAATATGGGGAGAAATCGGCCAAACTCCTAACGCCACTGTTCTGCAAATTCCGAGGTTTTTCTAACCACGAGAGACGAGTTGCGGTCAGCTTACGGTCGGCATCTGTTTTTTTTACATAGAATTTGTAATGCTATTATCAGTAAGTCAGAAAGCAACAAAGATTTATATTATATCATCGTTGACCACTTCTCTGACATGGCCGAGTTATCTTCTCCAAGCATTTACGTCTATTTTCTCTTTCACAAAATAAAATTATTTAACCAATAATTATGACCCTTTAAACGCCCGTGAACTTTTTGCGAAATAATTGCATGACCCGTAGCTTTTATAAAAATAATTATATCTCTAAAACTAGTCAGCCTATGTGGGTAAAATAAAAAGCATTAGGAAAAAAAAAGATTGTTTATAATTAATGAAAGCTTTATTTACATTAAAGTTAAGGAATTAAAAAGATAAAAATTAGACAAAATTTAAAAAATTTTAACCATAAAATTACAAAAAAATAGAGAATTTTTTAAGTATGGAAACAAATTTGTATCTCCATTGAAATATGTTGTACGGTGTGGATAAAGCTGATTTATTACGGTCCGCCTAACACAACGCATATTCCAAGAGTCGACCATGTAACACAGATGCTTATAATATGACAAAAATATTGAAAATATACATTGAAACTGAAAATAAAATTATGGATCGGTATCTCAAAGTCATCATTTATGTAAGCTAATATTCATATTTTAAATACTATTATCATAAATCATTGTAATCCGATAGCCAGATGTACCATAATCACTGGTCCCGTACGGGACCGCCGGGCGTTAAAAGGTTAATATAAATTATAAAATATTATAAATATTATCAAGTTTTATCAAGTATTATTCAACGTAACGATAGTTTAACAAAGACTTAAACTTAACACACATTGAGCGGGAAAGGTAGTTCTACCCGCTAACTCGACTGCTGCTTAACGGCGGGAAAGGTAGTTCTACCTTTTGCGCTGGATCCGCTTTAAAGCTGGATTACGTATATCTACTCGACTATTTCATATGATTATTATATACTAATCTCTTGAGGACATTTACAGCTTACACATACATCAACAAAAAAATAATAATACTTCGTTTCCTTTACGTACCAACACTTCATATATGAATCACACTCTTGCAATTTTTTTATGAGGTTTTGTGTGTTGTGTTGTAGGTTGTGATAATTATTGATGGTAAATGGACTGCGAGTGTGTTAAAATATGTCTGTCTTCTTCGTGCATTTAAATTTCTTTTGATGTGAGCAAAAAAGACGACGTCTCAGCTATTGTAATGAAGTCCTTAAAACATATTTGGTCGTTTGTTTTAGGAATGTAAATATAAATTCATATGACGATTCCAAAAATATACTTGCTTTACTCTAACACTAGATTATCCTTCTGTCGAGTGAACAAAAAACGAGACTTGTTAAGCCGTTAAAATGCATTTAAAGGGCATGCATTTGTATTATGCATAGCCCGTTACACATGTGCGTGTAGAAAAAACATAACATCGAATTTGAAAACACCCCGATTTAAATTTGGTTTTGAAATACATCTTTATTATTTGTTTGTGTTTTATTTACATATTTTTTAAACCTTAAAAAATGGCTTCAGAAAATTACGAAAGTGATAACGAAATATTCGCCGATAATTTATCTGAATATTCCGGTGAAGATTAAACCTTAAATTATTCATTGAAAAACAAGAAGAATTCAAGGTTTAATCTTTAATCAAGAAAACAAAAAGATTCAGAAGTAAGCAGCTACATGTGATAAGTATGCATTCAAAATTTCATTAAAAAATAACCACTGGTTTGGAAGATAGAGCGATTATTGCAAAATTAGATTTTTTTTCACCTGCCGCTGATTTTCGCCCGCTGCACGTACCAGTTAGTTATCAGCAGAGCCCGTTTATAGTGTGTTAATAATGCGGTAAAAATATCAAAGTATTTAGTTCTACAATTTTAAGACTACGAATTGTGAAACTAAATACTTTGATATTTTTTACTACGTAACAACATAATTCTACTAAGTAAATGCCAATTCAATCAATAAACTTAACCGGTCCTGACCTATTAAATGAAGTGGAATAAAGTACAAAGGAATATTGTGTTTTGATTAATATAATGCCTTTCCACCAAGTATTGACAGTGAATACCCTAAAAGTGATCAATGAACTTAAACTTAGAGTTGGAAGGGCGACCTCAGTGAATGTACCTCCATTTTTAGCAAAAGCCAGCATAGTAGTACCCTAATCAAGTGAATACCAATGTAACTACCTAACTCTCAAAAGAAATTTCAATCGTTGTATAGTTGATATTTGGCTCAGTTGACTAATAAGTTTGCCGACCACTGCCCTAGGCTTCAGGGCCTAGAGCAGTGGAGGGGAACCTTCAGCCTTTTGGCTGCTCTGATGCGGCCTTTAGACTTGATCAAAATATTCACTTTGATCAAAAAACTATACGCAAGCATTTGGAAAAATCAACCCATTATATGTTCGACAGTCAAAAGAAGGGGGGGGGCGGTGTCAACGTTTTCTTCACTGCGGCCTTACGTTGAATCGGATAAACGAATGTGGGCTTTTGAAATGAAAAGGTTCCCCACCCCTGACCTAGAGCATAGTATATGTTGTTTGTTTAAACTTACTATATTTTTCAATGCTTTTAAGAGTAGCCTTGTATTCATGAAGTACTTTGAAATTGGATCCCTGAAGGTTGATTCCATCCACTTGATTGGAGACAGGATACACTTCAGTCAATAAGTCTTTCATTGCCATGTCCCACTTGGCTGCATCTGTATTATAATATTAGATGAATAATCTGCTGCACTACTGCACACCTCTATAGAAAGGCAAGTGCGAGGAATATCCAAGTGGTTAATAAATAAGCCATGAAAATGATTAATACATAGAGAAATATAAATTTTACCATCGCATTTCAGTGCTTCGTCAAGATTTACAATATGTGTTTTGAGAAGTAAGGCAGGGTCACATATATAGCCAATAGCTTGCAGAATTTTCTCAGTGTGTTGGTCTTGCATAAGGATTGAATCCAATCTTAAAATAAACACCAATATTAAAAAGTTATAATTAATAAATTAAAAATAAAAAATAAATAAAAATATGTATATAAATGACTTGTATTTAACACTACAGAAAAGAATAAGTTAACGTCTATTTAGAGAAACTTTACCTTTCCATGATGTGTGCCATTTCTGGCATACTTTGCCAAGTTTTCCTAGAGAGTCTATAATGCGGCACAATACAGTGTGGATGAAGTTTCGACAATCTAATCAAAAGTGGCAGTAGAGCATCCTCCAGGGAAGAAAGGTGGGCCAAGAGTTGAGGAGACCATGGCAACAGTAGATGAGATGGAATCGATTCAACCTGAGATTTAAGTAGTAATCAACCATTATAATAGTCATCAAATAAAAAAAAATGTTCTAGAAGTTTTTCTACTGAACTGTGAGTTATGTAAGAAAAAAAATTATACCCTTTACAACTTTACATTTTTATGAAATGTATAAATGATTTTTAGATTTTTGATGAAAAAAATAAAGACACTGTCATGATCACGTGCGTCGTAAATTCGGTGAATGCGCCCGATGGTCAAGCAGCTTCAATTCTTTAAATGGCAAACCAAACTGAGCACAAATCAACTGTCAAATTGACTGTCAATGGAAAAAGTGTTTTTAACATACTTAAAAGAAATTATCAACTTACTTCCGTTTTAAACAAATGTAAGGTAGCATTATCTTTAGGAAGTTGTTCCATCTCCAGCAGCAGGACTGGAAATAGTTTTGTAGCTTCTCGATTGCCATACCGTACAGCTCGTAGGACACTCCTCACAGTCAATGGTATCAGATTCAAATTTTGACTCACTGAAAAGAATAATGTAAATTAATAACTTTTCACTATCTTTTAATCTATCAGGCAAAGAACCTAGTTAGCAAATGTGCTGAGGATGCCCCAGAGGAGTCAGAATCCTACCTGTGTCTTGTTACAAATGGATAATTTCCATCGCCCCGGAATGTGGCTGGTAATTATTTACAGTACTCGAAACCAAATGCTCTGAATAGGGAGCGAAAATGTCAAAAAAAGAAGAGAAGATTAAAATTTTAGGGAAAAACACTATAATTATCAATTATTATTGTCTGTGTCATTTTCCGTACCTTCAATCATAAAAGCCTATGGCGATCAACTAACCAATGTGCCATCTTTCTATTACTACTCTATTCCAAAAAGAGAGATTGTTAAACAACTTCCTTTGAGATAAAATCTATTAATAGACCATATTATACTGCTTAACCCTCCAGACGGGAGCTTATTTCGATAAAAAAAATACTTTTTAAGCCATATTGAAGTCACAGATAACTTTTATTCCGAACAAAAATTTAAAAAAAAAAACGCAAAGTTATTGTATAGAAACCACGCATGACTATATGGTCATGCTCATCCTTTTATTACCGTGTAATATTGTGTACGGACAGTAGCAAGGACGAGCGTGATCGTATGGGCACGCAAACATTCGGGGTTGAAATGTAGCTAAACGTGAAATTTTTAAAAATATTTACAAATTCACCTCTTTAGATCAACATAATTTCAATACAAATATATAAGCAAAAGAACTGTAAATAATCTGATGTTTTGATAAAAAAATAACTCACAGTTTCAAAGAGTCCATTAAAAAAAAACGGAAATTCAAAAAATCGCATGTGCTTTTGGTGACCGTTTCTGTCCCCACAGATGATGACTAAGTCTGTACCCTTCTTAACCAAATATGAGTGAAAGCAACGATATTCAGGTAGAAAAAGGATGAATAGTGGGATCAATAGACAACGGTGTTTACTGTGACCATATGGTCACGCTCGTCCTTGGAGGGTTAACTACGAAGTTAAAGGTTTTTTTCTGTCAGTAAGCCAGTTTGCAAATGAAGCAGTCGATATGCTGTACTTTGCGAGAGGTCATTATGGAAAAAATAATACTCACAATCTCCATATTCTGAGTTCACTTTCCTACAGAACTTTGCCATGGTCAAGTAAGCTTCTGAAACAAACTCTTTTCCTGGACAACGGCTAACGTTGCCGTCGACGGAATAACCTCTTTTATAAATCGGAACTTGGTTCGATTCGTTTGCCGAATTAGAACTATCTTGAGTTTTTTCAACGATTCTTATTGCCTCTTTCAAATATTCTGCTCCAAGAGTGATTGTTTCTTTTTGGATTTGTTCAACATCCACTGCTGAAATCATAAAATAAAGAACTTTTAAGAAAGGATTTTTACATTTGTGTGGTCAGTGCTGCTTAAACTTTTCGGCCTCCTAAATCATGTTCTGTGGCGGACCCCCGTTTAAGGAGCTCTAGTGTAGACATCGACTGCAGTTTCTACAATACCAATCCCAGTACAGACCAGTGTTGCCTCTAAGCTGTGCGCGCCCACACAACTCGCCGCACGCATACACATCACAACAGAGCGCACAAAAAATGCTTTAATTTTTTCCCGACCTTTACTTTCCAATTGAAATTATGCTAATTCTGTTATTCTATGTATGTAGTGCATTAAATATAATCGAAATTATATAGACGCGCACAAATTTTTTTCATTTCCTTTCAAAGTTGCATGTATTTTGCGCACATAACCTTCGAACAATTAGAGGGAACATTGGTACAGACCCTTACATATTTACAGATTAATTTATGGAATTGTGTTCAAAAGCATGAATGTCTACATTCCATCACATTCATCTGATCTTAAAATTGGGCATAGCATGATAGATTGGCTAACTTAATCTCTCAAAAAAAAGAGAAGTTGAATAAGAAACAACTTCCATTCCGATGCTCTAATCACAGCTCAAATGTTTCACATTAGGAGCAGGTATGGCCATCACAAAAATTATAATTACAAATACAAAAGTTCACATTTTTAACCATCTATAGTTAGGTAAAAAGACGTAATTCACAAAAAAAAAACAAATTTTATAGGACGAACAAAAAAAGTTTCTTATGATTTTGGGCCAAAGTCAAAATATAAAATATACACAACATTGAAGTGCGCAAAGACTGATACCTCGTGTTATATTTACTCATTCTAATATTGATTAATTAATTTGTTTGTGAAGGTTCTTTTTCCGGGGTGCAATTTTCATAGGCCCTTTTTTTTCAAACTTAAAAACCAAATTTAGATACTAATTCGGCATTTGCAGCATACATCCTTTTGATAGAGCGTGTATTTACATTATGATTATTGAAAAAAAGCTGAGGAATTCTTCCTTTTGTCTGACTAGTCAATATAAAGCAAAGCACCGGGTGGAGACGGAATACATTCTGAATTTCTGAAATGTGGTCTTAACGCCGTCCTACATCCTCTCTATCACCTGATGGCCAGGGTGTGGGACGGTGAGCGTTGTCCTAGGGACTGGGTGGACGGTGAGGTGTTAGCACTCCACAAAAAAGGTGATCCCCTCAGCTGTAACAATTACCGAGGCATAACTCTTCTCAGTATTCCTGGGAAGGTAATGGCACACATTCTCTTGGCGAGAATAAGAGGTCCCATTATGAAAATACTTAGGAAAAATCAAGCGGGCTTCCTCCCTGGAAGGTCATGTGCGGACCAAATACACAATCTTCGATGTCTCCTCCAGCAGAGCAATGAATTTAACAGTGCTCTTGCTTGTTGTTTCGTCGACTATGAGAAGGCATTTGATAGTCCGCACAGACCCTCTTTGTGGAGGATACTGGATGCCTACGGGATTCCGCCAAAGATTGTGGCCATTATCAAATCCTTACATGAGAATAGTGCATGTTGTGTGAGAATCGGTGACTCAAATACCGAATGGTTCGGGGTCACAACCGGAGTGAGACAGGGGTGCGTTCTTGCACCGTTCCTGTTTATTATTATCTTTGACTTCATACTTCGCAGGTCAATTCCGCCTGATCGAGGTGTAGCTGTTGGTCCCGGTCTGAAGCTGTGTGACCTTGAATATGCCGATGATGCTGTAATATTCGATAAATCCATTGAGGGCATCCAGGAGACTATTGATGGGTTAGGAACTAACTCAGGTCGCATTGGTCTAAAAATTAATACTAGTAAAACCAATGTGATGTGTAACCAAACCTGTCATGACTCTGATAGGACCCTTACCAGCGCGGGACAGATCATCGAGAGGGTTGACAGCTTCAGATACCTCGGCGTACATATCCCCGAAGACGGTAGTACAAAAAACGAGCTCGCCATTCGTTTAGGAATGGCTGGAGCCACATTCAACTCAATGCGGACTGTCTGGGACACACAGCTGTACTCGATTAAAACCAAATGCCACTTGTTCAACGCTTGCATTCTGCCGGTAATGCTTTACGGTTGCGAATCATGGCACCTGACGAAGACTCAGAAAAACCGTATACTGAGCTTCGAGAACAGATGCTTGCGTCGGATAATGGGGGTGAGGTGGTTTGATTTTGTGAGGAATTCAGAGATAAGGGAGCGTGCAAGACAGCGTCCCGTCACGTCAGTGGTTATGGAGAGACGTTGGAACTGGCTGGGTCACGTGCTGCGGATGCCTCCGGAAAGCCTCAATCCTGCCTGCCTCTTCTTTCGACCGGTGGGATTCCGGCGTCCTGGACGTCCATCGGGTACTATCCATAGGATGTACTCGGCGGAACTGAGGGATGCTGGCATGTCATGGGAGGAAGCAAAGCTATTGGCGGGAGACAGGGAAACATGGAGGTGCCGCGTGGCGGCCATATGCTCCACATAGGGAGCGAACATGGTCAAAGAAGTCAATATAAATATGGAATTAGAAAAAAATAAAATATAGGAAAAGTTTTGTAGTAATAATTTATCGACTTACAGTCACCACTGTAGCCAATCAATTCAATCAGAGATATAATTTCTTTTTCTCCACACAGATGAGAAGATTTTTTCAACGCCGAACATATTTCTTCAGCCATCAAAGAGATCTTCATAAGAATACCGGCATACGAAGAAGGATCGTCGGTTTCAGTAAATTGGTCGCGGAATGTTTCTGTGAAAAGAAAGCAGATGTAATGATAACACTAAGTCTTTGATGCTAAAAACAAGATAATTGATATTATAAAAATTACCGACAACATGGCGAATTTTCATTTGTCAAATTTGTTACAGCGGTCAGTTATCTAAGGCTTGCATATTTAAATAAATCTCATCTATCAAACAATACCATTCAAAATTATACAAATACTGCAGCATTGTGACAAATATTCAACAAACAGATATGAGCAGCTTGGAATTGATGTGTTTTGAGAAAAACTGAGATATCACTATATACAATCTCTACATATATAAAAATCTCGTGTCACGGAGTTTGTTGCCAAACTCCTCCGAAACGGCTTGACCGATTTTTATGATTTTTTTTATGTATATTTGCTAGATATGAGAATCAAATGTAAACTATATTTCATCCCGCTAGGTGAAGGGTGTCCCGATCCAGAATTTTTTTTCAATATTCCTGACAATGCGTCGTTCCAATTTAAAACAATTGAAATGGACGTCTTTAAATTCAAATTTCCTGGCTTAGAACTGAAGCATCGTAATAATATTGAGAGAACTTTATTTGAAAGTTTGCATCGCTTAAATAATCGAATATACTGATTATGATAATTATAGGGCTGTGAAAAGATTTTTTGGAGCTGATTTGACAGATTTTGATCAGTCACGTCATTGATTCGATTATTGGAGGTATGGTTATATTTTGCATCTGGCCTTGAAAATATTTTTAATTTCTTACATGCATTAGGAATATTCTAATGACAGAAACGGCTTGACCGATTTTTATGATTTTTTTTATGTATATTTGTTAGATATGAGAATAGAATGTAAAGTATATTTCATCCCGCTAGGTGAAGGGTGTCCGTATCCAGAATTTTTTTTTCAATAATCCTGACATCCGTTATTCGTATTTCAAACAGAACGAAATTATTTATGTTGTTGAATGACAGATGGCACAGCAACTTATGTCCAAAATAAGCAAGTTGTTTATGAACGTTTGTTAGTTAGTTACGTTTGATACGTGCCATGGTTACGTCAAACAAACAAATTGTTTACAATCACGGGTATTGTAAACAATTATCAAGTGAATTTGTAATAGTCGTCACAAAGCATTTTTTTCGCTGTCAAACAATTATGCCACCTAAACGACTAGCTATTAGTTGATCTAGACCTCGAGCACGAAAGAAAACGGCATCACGAGCTTCAGAAACAGACGAGCATGTTTGGAAACCGTTCGAGCTCGCACTCTCAAGCCCGATCGTCTGATACAATGATCTGAAAACAACCTTTTTGACCGTGATTTACAACGAGAAACACAATTTGATGTTGACAAATTGGGTACATTCGTTCAAACAAATCTTCCGAAATTGGTCCCAGAACAATGCATAGCGTATGATAGAATTATGCATGCAATCAATCATAAGCCAAAACGTTGGATAACGAAACAATATTGCATTGGCAATCGCTTCATCTGCAATTGCAGCAAATCTTTTGGATGGTGGTAAACAGCGCATTCAGCAAAGAAATTGCCTATGAACAACAACATGTAATATCAAAAAAAAGTCCTGAATGAATTAAGTACTTTAATCATATCAACTCATTAAATGGGAAGAATTTACTATGGCGCACACAAAGGCATTGGAAAATCTTCACTATATGTACACTAAAAGATTTGAGAGGAAATGAACAGGTCTTTGGTGGCGCACCTTTTATATTGTCTGGTGATTTTCGACAAACTCTACCAGTTATACCACGTTCAACAGCTGCTGATGAATCAAGTGACAGCTCAGAAATTGACTTTGAAAGCTAATATGCGTGTAGAATTACAATATGACGCATCCGCTGAACGTTTCAAAAAACAATTGTCGGATATTGGTAATGAAAAATGGAAATCGATGTATCCACACATAGCCAAAAAGCTTCTTTAAAATTACAGGAACCATAATAATTGATGCACAAAGTTTTCCCAAATATCGCACAGAATTAAAAAAATCATCAGTGGTTCAGTGAACGTGTTATATTAGCAGTCAAAAATAACGATGATAATGCCATCAACTTCAGGATTCCAAATGAAATACCAGGCAAAGAAACAACATATAAGTCCATTGATACTATAAATTGATCAAGACGAAGTTGTCAATTATCCAACTGAATTCTTAAACTCACTTGATTTGCCAGGCATGCTACCGCACGTTTTAGCACTGAAAATTGGCGTACCTATCATTCTTCTCCGAAATATAAATCCACCATGACTTTGCAACGGTACCAGGCTTTCAGTGAAAAAGTAATGAACAATAGCTACAATTTTTAATGGAAAATTTAAAGGATACGATGTACTGTTTCCAAGCATTCCAATAATTCCAACAGATAGGCCATTAGAATTTCAATGTTGCAGTTTCCGGTGTAACTCGCATTTGGACAATCGCTACAAGTGTGTGGACTAAATTTTAAAAATCCATGCTTCTCACATGGACAGCTGTATCTGGCCTGCTCACGCGTTGAAAAACCTTAAGATCTATTCATATGCGCACCAGACAAAAAAACAATATATATCCAAAAGCACTTCAATAAACATAATTAAAACACTTTCTTTCTTTGAGTGGCATTGCAACGCATGCCGGGTCAGGTAGTATTATTATAGTATTGATTCAAAAGAACATAATTTATTTTTTTATGTCGCCAAAAACCTCGTAGTTTTCATGCGATTCTAGGACAAAATATGACCTTAATTAATCAAAGCTGTAAGTTAAATTGCGGATACGAAAGTTGGAATCAAGGAAACTGATAATTCGTGCGAATAACGAAATATTTTTACAAAAATTCGTTGGCCATATTTCAAATTTGCTCTATGGTTTTTTCTTAAAAGTTCCATTCTCAAACTGATATTATATTCGTATTACACGTAAATTATCAATTTCCCAGATGCTACGCCCAGTGGACAAATGTATTTAGGAGAAATACCAAGAGTGTTAACTCTTTATTCATTGTATTTATAGAGATATTTAAATTATTGGAACCAATGTATTACATATCACAGGCTAGGATGGTTGACCCTAGACCAAACAGCAAATGCTGCAATCTCTCAATTTTGTCTTTTAGTGTACATATTTAATTTAAACAAATATTGAAGGTGGAAGTGGGCATATATGTAAATACATACATCATTTATGCTTTACTGATATCGGGTCCTATGGCGCAGCGGTTAGCATTGTGGGCTTCCGTGCTATACTTCACGGGTTACGAGTCCACTACTAGCAGCATTTTTTCGATCGATTTATCAATTTCTGTTCGAAGGCATGGGTATCTGTGATGTCTTAAAATTTTCTTCTCCCTTTTCTGATCATTTGTTACTTGGTGTAGTGAAAGCAATTAGTTAACCACTAGTCCTGTCCTAGCCTTATCCTACTACCCTACTACTCTCTTTGAATAAGAGAGGTTGAGCGACTAAGTAACAAACAGTTCAAGAAGAAAAACTTCTGTTGAGATACCTCCATTAGGAGGCCATGTGCTCCACATTAGAAGCGGACATGGATTAAAAAATAAAATAAAAAGTTACATGACAAATCGTAATGGCAGCTTGTATGCTTATTTTATGCTATTTTACAATGTCATGCTTGAATTTTTCAGTATTGACAGTTTTGTAACGAGTTTAATAAGGAAGTCACCGGCAAAATGTAGGATTAACCTAGATATATAAATATAAATCTCACTTGCGGACTTCCAAGCTTTCAGAATGAGTTGAAACCTCCGAGTCGGATGGACCTCGTTGAGGGCTCTTATTAACTGTGTGTTCACCCATTCAAGATTCCATGTCAAGCCTTTGTTTGCTGGTATAAATCTACAAAAAGAAAATATCAGACATTTCTTGTATTATAGCTTGATAAACTTCACATTGATACAAATCAAGTTGAATTACTTTTCTTCACAGAGGGCACATTTCTGCCAGTATGAAAATTTCCAGGTTTTTAGTGCACTTCATATTCACAAAAAATGATAACCATGAAATGATTTCTCATCTCAGAAGGACAAACAATCACAAAATGCGGCTTGATCAGCAGTCGGAACACAGCTCTCTATTCAGTGTGCTGATCAATACCGAACCAATTGCTAAACATGTTAATGTAACAATTAAATAATATAAAGCACATAACTTCTTTTAAAATCTTTAAAAGCATACAATTATCTTAGTTTTTTGCTTATTATATTTTCTTACTTAATATTCCTCATAATGTACTTTATGGCGAGTGATTCATTTCCTTGCTGTACAGCAGCTCGTATCAAACCGAGTTCAGAAGCTTTCTGAGTTTCTGTCAAGGCCTTCAAGATGGAATCCACCTCGGCTGTTTGTTCTTCAGATTCTCCCATCATTTCAATCTTGATAGTTTTTTGAAGTATGGACGTAAATGCTGACCTGGACATAGTAAAATCGCATAAGAAAGAACAATGTTTATAGTTTTTCTGTGAATCTATGGTTGTCTGTCTTTTCACAAAGAATGTGACAGGGTCCTAAATAAACCTCAATAAAACGAAAGATTTATTGAATAAAATATGCATGTATAAAAAAATGTTTCGAGTCTTTTTACTCTTCCCTATAGTTAGCGCATAATACGTGCATGTAACGGCAAGAACATTTCAGTTCATTTATTCATAAAATATAGTACTAAGGAAACTATATTTTGTTCTAAAAATTTACTTTATAATATCAAATAATAACATTCAAAATTCAAAGCAGAGATGGACCTGTCATGTTATTACAAATGCATCGGAATAATTCTTACATACCTGGCTGCTATTCTAACGTCCCAATATATTGTGTCATCATTGGGTGCAGGTATGCAGTTTCTCCATGCAAAATTAGTCTTCCACAGAGAATTTTTTGTCTCTTCACTTGCCATATTGATAGTTGTAGACTTAAAAAGAGGACAGTCGAGGAATCGTCTTGCCTCTGATACCTATGATCAATCGATGTTTAAAAAAAAACACATTTTTTCCGTATTAAATTCACATTTTTATTAAAATCAAAACTAGTTTAACTCATTGCAAGTACTATCGACTGAAAAAAATTTGATCATAATGCCCAATGACGTCTTATTTTTAAAAAAATTGATACAAGAAATATGACAAGAATTTACAGATAATTTGTAAAAGTTAAATTTGAAGGAACTTTTACAAATAAATAACTACTAATCTATAAATTTTGTTTCGTATTCAATTAAAACGATGGTGGTATTTAAATATACACAAACCATTTGCAAGTCATTGAAAACACTTTGCGATCGGCTTCCGCCATTTTCTTTTGCCCAGACTGTTTTTATGTAACTCATAGCCGTGTCAGCTGGAACAATGGCTGCATCGCTCAACCCCGTCATACTTTTCCATAAGGCCAGTCTTGACGACATTAATGTCAGTAGGTACCCCTTTTTCGAATCATCATCTAAATTATACAATAAAACAGAAAAATATTGTAATTATTTAAAATTGAAGAGATCCTATATGATAGACAAAAGACACAAATGGGTCAGTTGTAGTGCTTCAAAACACATAAATCTATAATTGGACTTACCTAACCATTTACTCAGTGACATTTCGAAAATTGATTGAGCCGCTTTCATTTCTCCTATTTTCCCTTCGAAAAGCTTTGGCAGACCTTCAATGGACTTAGCGCTGGCGATACGGCAAACCCATGCATCAAAAATTCTCCCCAAGAAGCAATCACGTCTCCAATCATTTTTCCATACAAGGTCCCAGTCGAACGTTGCCATCAGAGATTGTTTCGATGAGCCGATTTCAGATGTAGTGTCCAGGTCATCGAGAACATTTAGAGTCAGATGTTCGCCAAGTTGGCAGATCATGTTTTCCCAGTTTGACATGCGGGCCATGCATTCAAAATATTCTGAAATATTGATTAATAAATACCAACGGAAGTAGTTTTGACTAGAATATTGGAATATTGAGAAATGCTTTCTTCCATAAAATAGATCAACTATAGAGGGATTCAAAAATAAAGGTACCTCAATGTGGTCTATCCTCAGGCCTATGCTAAGTGCAACATTTAGATAAAAAATAAATCAATTGATTAGATCATAGTTTTTCAACCTTTCTGAGTATTATTTTTTGTTCCGTGCCCCCCATACCCGTACAAATAAGTACTACTCTACTAAGTAAGACTCGGGGATTGAAAGATTCTAAAATAAATTTGAACATTTTTCTCACTGGTAGATTCCCAAAATGGAAAGACGCGAGACCTTTTTTTTAGCTCTTCCCTTATGGCATTGCCCGAGGCCCCCCAAAACTCTACTGTGGCTCCTGTAAAATTATTTTTTTCTCTGTGTTTTCAGTTTTTACCTGGCTGTCATTAAATAAAAATGCAATTCATATGAATTGCATTGATAAGCATACCTTTTTTGGAATGCTTTCTCTCATGTTCAGTAAGGTTTTCATCAATACCAGCATCTGCATATATCTCCTGAAGTTCATCCCAGCATCCTTGCGACCGAAGTCGACGGATTTCTCCGTTGCGCTTATCCAATAATTGATGTTGCTTTTTCGAAGAATTTGTTAATTTTCGACTGGAATTCATTGAATAATAGATAAGAGATTTATACAGTAAATACTCTGAAATAGTCAATTCACATAATAAAAATAGTGAATGTTTCACAGCATGGGAACACGGCAGGCATTAGTCATCTCTGGGCGATCAGAACGGATCGACATGTGATGCTGTGGTCAACCTCGCACAATATAACATAATTCAAACTGCATGATTGAAAACTTTTTACTTAAACCGGCAACATTAAATTTATAATTTATTTTGAATGGTAATTAACAATCAAATAAAAACTGTTTTATTATTAATATTTATTTGCTATGGAATTTAACAGAATGCAAAAAAAAAAAAAGAACACGTTTACCATTGGAAAATTAAAAAACGGTGAGAAGCTGAATCTCATTTAAAAGAAATTTAAATTGAACGAATCCACAATTTGTACGATTCTGAAGAATAAAAGAAAAATAAGACATTAATTTCTATCGGGCAATCTGGAAGGAGACATCAAGTCCCTTGCGTAACAAACACTCAAGTTACTTGAAATTAACAGGCATAAACAAAACATCTTAAATGAACAAACCATTATCAATCCATCACCGTTGTTAAAACCCCTAATGTAATTAATAATAAATATCAGTGTAATTTATCTTAAATTACATTGAAAAATCCCATATTGCTTATTGTTTTTCGAAACACTAAAGTCATAGTTAATAAATTTAATGTAATAAATATCAGTTTAATTTACATTTAAAAACCCCAGATTGCTTATCACATTTAACAAATCTAAACACTAGAGTCACATTTAATAAATGTAATATTATAATTTAAATTTGAATTAGGATGTTAGAGTGAATAACATCATGATGCATTGTGTATCCCTTCGGAGCCAGTATATATAGCTGAGAAAAATGCAAGATCATTCATAGTTCTGACGATGACGAAAGCTGAAATTTTTTTTAAACCATGTCCGCTCCCAATGTGGAGCATATGGACTCCTAATGGAGTTTATCTCAACAGAAGTGTTTCTACGAGAACTGCTTGTTACTCAGTTGCTCAACCTCTCTTTTTTCCAAAGAGAGTAAGGATAGAAGGATAGAGCTAGGTCAGGATTAGTGGTAAGCTAATCGATCTCGATACGCCCCGTTCATAGGATAGGATGGATGAGAGGGGGGAATTCAAGACATCACATACATCCATGCCTTTGAACAGAAATTCATAAATCAATTGAAAAATCAATTTATAAAACTGTCCGTACCGGGATTTGAACCCGGGCCATCCGTAGCCGAAGCCAACAACGTTGACCACTCGACCACACAGGCGGCATAGCTATCAAGCCAAGCTGAAATAGCTATCAACTAATAAATATAAAAAACTGTAGAACTAAATACGTTGCTATTTTTACCCTATTATATTCAGCATATTTCTCTTCCTTGTCACGAAAAACTATTTAATAATTTATAGTATGTTGCTGTTAATAAGTAATTGTTCTAATTAATAAATTCTAAATACAGTGGAATTCTCAATCTATCATTTTTGCATTAATTGTTTTTTTCAAGGGGCTTTATGAAACGGTTAATCGGGGTTCAACTGTATGTGAAAAAGATTCCATACATTTTTTTCGTGTATTAAATAATAAAAGAAATACCTTTTAGCGGGTGGTGTTTCACAGTCATCATTGATATCACAAGCTGTCATTTCTTGTTCCTCCATAATTAGCTTTCCTAGCCAATCACATCCGCACACCCTGGCAACCTCTTCAATATTGACAGCGTTCTCTCCGAGACTACCTCCGCACAGTCGTACAATTTCCAAAAGCGCTTCGGCTGTATTGCCACCTCGCAAGGCTCCTTTTAGTGCATTATCGGCAGCCATCACTTTGAAAATAGCATCTTTCTTTGGATTCTTGACCTGAACAGCTGTTTGTGACATTTTAGACGACGATACCATTTGATTATCATCGGGTTCATTAAATTGAGATGCGTGAGATATTAATGACTTGAAAATGGTCACAAACAGCTCTTTTGAAAACAGAAGGTCACGCTGAAATAAAATTAAATATTTTAGTTATTTTAGAACTAATGGTATGCACCTGACAAATATTGACGACTCAAGACTGATACACGAAGGTTTCACATCACGGTAGATGGAAACTCGCATAGAGTTCGCTCGCCTTTATTATGACAGTGGGAGCCGCTTTTAATATGACAAAATATTGACCATAACTGAATTCCGAAAAAAAGTCCTTTGTTAAATTCAAACTGAAAAGAGCTGGGGTAATTTTTTTGGTGTCAGTGTAAAATTAACTAAACGCTAGGTGCAACTGTCGTCGCAGCGCGTCGTGGTTTTTACGGGAATTCTTGAATGTGGCGCGTCAGTATTTGTGACTGGACAGATTGATGGTTGTTTAATTAAACGAGTCAAAAAAACATTTATATGATAGGAATATGAAGTTTGAAGAGTATTTGAGACACATAGGGAATCACTTTTTGGCTGTTTTAACTGCCATTGAAAAAATAAATGTTTTTTGATTCTTTTTCGTTCGAATCAAATAAAATTATGTT
Organism: Himalopsyche tibetana; assembly: GCA_030503985.1. Classification (NCBI taxonomy): domain Eukaryota; kingdom Metazoa; phylum Arthropoda; class Insecta; order Trichoptera; family Rhyacophilidae; genus Himalopsyche; species Himalopsyche tibetana. The sequence continues at coordinate 35,024,445 of JAPJYX010000014.1, read as the reverse complement.
TAAATTTGAATCGTTCAAACTATGTACATTCTCACAAATTTTGTCACTAACGACCCGGGTTTCGCCTTTCGGCATCTTCAGGCATTCAAGTGCACGGATGAACTTGAACTGACGCTTAGCAAATAAAAGTTTCGTGTTTATATAAGGTATAAATGCATCACTGAGTCCAAAGCCATTGCTGGCGAAAAGGATGAGCCCGTCGTTAGTGACAAAATTTGTGAGAATGTACATAGTTTGAACGATTCAAATTTAATATTGAAATTCCACCAAGCACCTTCAGTAGAAATCTTAAATTTAAAAAAAAAAAAAAAATATGTTTGTTTAAATTATTTAAGTGATAACTCATCCTTTTTTTTTGTTAAATTTGTCCATTTTTATTGTAAATTGTAGACCAGTGCCTTAGTTTGGTTACAGGTTAAGCATCCATAAAAATATTATGGTTTGAGTTTCTACATGTATATTTATAGCCACATATTTTTTATAGTAATTTCAATTTTAGCAGTTCAAAGATAAATCTTTAGGAAGAAAGGCTGACAAGCGCAAATGAATTGAAGACTTGAAGAACCGTATCTGGTAAATAATCATTAGATTCTCATTATACATCAACATGTGCTCTGAGAGTAGAAGTCTTGATATAACTAACCGTGGCAAGTCCTAGAAGTGGGTTGAGGACATCATTTAAAGCTATCTGAATATCAGGGTATTCTCCGGCGCGGAATCTCTTCAGTATCTCAGGATTCTTTTCAGCAAGGCGCTCTTTGGCCTTGTATTTACGCTTGCTCACAGCTATAAATAAATACAGAATATATGATGGAAACAATCGATCTACAATCAGTTTTTTGTATGTGGTGAATTTGATAATTACTATTGCAGGTATTCCTCGACTTATGACGAAGATACGTTTCTAAACCTAGGTCGTAAGTCGGATCGGTTGTAAGTCAAATCTATACAAAAAATTCACTGAATTTTTATTTATATAAAAATTTCTATTTTTAATGTAATAATTCAAATGAATCGATATTTTAATAAAACATTGCACCATTTTCTTGAATCCGGCAATTCACATTTAAAAATCTTTCATTGTCTGGGTTTACATTTTTGTATTCCTTGATTAATCAAATGAAAAACAACAGTCATTTACTTCAATAAAAGTTTTTCCCTCTTCTTTTGCATCAATGCCTTGCGCAAATGTAATTTGAATAGGTTTAAAAGTGGCAATAGCTCCCTGATCCATAGGTTGTAAGATGCTGGAAGTATTAGGAGGTTAATCTAAAACTTTCATATTCAGATACAAATCTCCTATGTGGTTGGTGGGTGTCCTGGAGCATTATTTATCGATAGAAAAAAAATGAATCGCCAAAGGAAATAAGTCATATGTGATGTCATAGTGCGTCATTTCATTTCATGTAGGGCAGGGGTTCTTAACCCCGTGCCCTTTTTTGTGCGCCCGGCAAAGTATCAGATATAATTTTAAAAAGCCATTATTTTTAATAGATTTATTGAATTCGCAAAAATATAACCATATCCATGAAGAATAACAAAATTAATACTTAAATATATACTACTTTTTAATACTATCTATGTAAATCTGGTTTTTTAAAAATCCGGCCTGCGCCCGTCACTTTTCTCCTAAATCTAAAGTGCGCCCATCACCAAAAGGTTAAGAACCCCTGATGTAGGGCATTAATCATGGGTGTAATTTATTAAATAATTAATTGAAAAAAAAAATCCATCGTATCTGCGAATCGCCGTAAGTCGAGGCCTACCTGCTACTACTTAGCAATTAGTGGGTGAAAGGTAGGGGGCGAATACGATCCAAGAAATGTTTTTGGGTGGAGAAATATTTTCACATTTAAATGTAAGAATATTTTTAGAATTTAACTTTTAATTTGCAAAGCTAATTTACATATTTTTATTAAAATTATTACCGATTCCTGAAAATTTGATGACACTTTGATTTTTGTTGGCGATGAATGTCCTCCGTAGCCTCTTCTCCAATGACACAGTGTCTGTCACACTGGCCGCATTCCTGTTTGGGAAAATCAATCAAAAACATATCAGATACTTATGGTTAGGGCCCGCAATATACGATAGACATTAGCCCTTTTATTCTCAAACCAACAATATATCAGTGCTGTATAGAAATGCTAAAATAATTTCATAATGTTTTGAGGATTAAAAAATTACAATAAAAATTATATTTAACTAAAACTAAGTTATTTGAATTAAATATGTGAACTTTTGCTATTGTAAATGGACATCAAAACAGAGCATCAATCTGGACTTGAAGGCTTAAACTAACTCACAATGAGAGTGATAGAACTATTCAGAAATGGGTGAGTCAGCAGCGGAAACAAGCAAGAGTCATAAAAAAATATAGTTTTTGCAGATTTGCTGTCTCGGTTATTGAATCGAAGGAATAGCTATACCGGCTAGATGAAGTCGAACATGCACATGCTTTTGAGCGGGAACAATGGATCGGACTTCTATTAACTTAATTATTAAACTAGCATGCAAGCTTTCTCACACAATGTAAAGAAAAATATTGGCCCTTGGAAGTAAAGAAGAAAAGTTTCTGCCCCTGATTCTTTGAAAATAAAAGGTTTTGGACCTAAATGTTGCATTCACTCACACAAATATCAATCAACTATTTTACACACCTAGAGAAAGTTTCATTTTTGAAATCATAAAATTAAAATTACTTTGGGAGAGGTTTGTAAGTTCTTCTGTGAATGAGTTGCGGCTCCATGGTAAAAAGTAAGGAACTGTCGGAGCCCAAACTGAACCCTTGTGAAGTTTCGAAGCGGTGGCTACTTTGAGTACCGGCATTGAATAGCATCGACAACTCATTCGGCTTCCTGAAAAGAAAAGTAAAAAACAATAATTCTAGAAAATTTAAAAATATATTGTTGAAATGCTTTCTAAACTGGCAACATATTTTTTTTAACCATATGCGCTCTCAATGTAGAGCATATGAACTCCTAATCGAGCTCCATGGACTTCTACAAGAACTGCTTGTTACTCATTTGATAAGCCTTTCTTTTAGAAGTAGAAGTTATAAAGATAGGGCTAGAACAGGGCTAGTGGTAAGTTAATCACTCTTGATACATCCCATATTTAAGGATTGGGAGGGAATTTCAGACATTCATGTCTTCGAACAGAAATCCATAAATCGATTGAAAAATCATTTAATAAAAACTGTCCATACTGAGATTCAAACCCATGAGCACCAGAACTGTAGCCAACAACGTTGACCACTCGACCATTAGCCCGAGAAATATTTTTTAGATTGCTCTATCTCCAAAAAAATTGATGTTTAGTAATTCATTGAATTGACATATACCAGGCAGAATTCCATTACAACAAAGTGAAAAATAGCAATGTATTTCATTGTGCATTTAACATTTATTGTAGTTTTTTTTAAATCGAACAGAAATGGTATCAAATTTTGTACATTTCCATACATTTTGTCACTAACGATCTGGGTATCGCCTTTCAGCATCATAAAACATTTAAATCTACAGATGAACTTGCGCTATTATGTACTCACTTGAATTGAATACTCTTCCCCATCAATCCGCAGATACTTTCCAAAGTTGCAGACGCCTGAGAATGTGCAAAACTCCTACTCAGCGAAGGCCTGGAATTGGTAATGGTGGAATTGACAGCGCGGAGACTTCGAGGCGGCGGCATTGTACCCGACTCCATTTGTCGAGCAATTGTGGAAATGGCCAATTGTGTGTTGAGAGTTTCGGCAAACATCGGTGCAAGAGATGGATTGCGGATGCTCCTGCTTGGGTTTAATCTGGAAATGTACAAAACTGTTAATACTGCGATAATTTTGTGGAGATTCATTTTTGAAATAAAATAATATTTGATAATATTATTATTCTATTGATTGCTTAAAAAAAATTGGCACGTGTTTTGTGGCTTTGAGAAGTCTATCCAGGCAAACTGTGTTTGTTTATAAATAAAGAAGCTATTTTTTTCAATTCTGCAAATTTTTATGCTACATCACTAGAATCTGATTTTTTTATTATTATGCCGAGATCCCACCAAAATCACCAGTTTTTTTTACACTTTATCTTAAGAAGTAAAAAAGTTATAAAAACAAAAAAAAAACTATTTTTAATATTGCTGTTCCTCTGAGAATAGTGACTGAAAAGAATGTACAGATGTATCAGATTTCACTTTGCTCATAAATAAACCATGAATGTTTACCGAATGTATTAATTCCTTCTACCATTGCCTGCAAGCAGTTAATTTATAGAAAAAGGGTCGGGCAGTTTCAAGTGACGTCTGACAACATTTTTAAATTGAAGCGTCCTTTACAGATGACTCAAGTTCAATGTTTATAGCTTGGAGGAGCTTGGGATCAAACATACCTAAATCCAGTTTTGAGAAAAAATAAGATTTCACTATAATGCTGTAGTACTGATTCCAAAAGAACATAATTTAACATTTAATGTTGCAAAAAACCTCATGGTTATGGCAATTAAGGGTCAAAATTTGACCTAAAATCTTAGCTCGCTACATATGCTTTACAAGATGCTACTCTTCCTCTATTTTAAAGTTTACTAAATTCTCTTCAAAACTTTATTGCAGATACGAAAATATCAAAAAACTCAACGTTGGATTCAAGGAAACCGTTAATTCATACGAAATACGAAATATTTTTACGAAAATTCGTTGGCTTATATATCAAAATTGCCTCGATGTTTTCATACTGATATTATATTCATATTTCGCGTAAATTATCAGTTTCCCTGATTCCCACATATGACAGTTTGAAGTTTTCCTATCATCATTAAATTACTTAGAAAAGTGCATTGTAATAGTTGGGATTACATTAATTTTCAGGTATAAAAAGATTAGATGTTGCAAAGCATATTCACCCAAAACTGTCAAAGTTTGTTGTTCTCTGTTCAGGAAAAAATGGATCTAGTCAATTTTCCTCTTATCCAAGCTCTTCATATATACTGTGTATCTACTCTAAGTCTCTTAACTCATTCGCATCGGGGCATTTTTGCGAAATTTTGCAAAAAATTAGGTACTTTTGAAAAAATAGTATAACTTTAAAACTATTTGACATTCAAAATAATAATTTGGACACCAGTTGTGCAACACTTTGTTGCATAATACTTTATATATTTTAGCCTGCTTTTATTAGCGATACTCATCTTTTGTATTTTTTAATATAGAAAATCGGGTATTTGACATAGAATTATATATTTCATCGAAAACGTAATAAATAACAAGTCAAATAAACATTTACTCCTGTTTATTTTATTTCAAAACAAAATTAGAAAACATAAAAGCCTATTATAAGCCTACAATTGCTTATATTTTGGTGGCCTATTTTTTAAAGTTTTATTTTAACTGTCTGCTGATTTTTCATCGCCGAAATCACCGAATAAAAAAAATATTTGTGCATATATTTTAATATTTTATTTTTTAAATGATGCATCAATCATTTGTTACGCCATCTGCATAGAGAATCTAAAACATTTGTCGCATTGGATGTATATATTTCAACGCGTAAGTCAGACCGGCTAAAAGACTCGTATACGAGTCATCCGTAACCAATGTGTTAATACATAAATCAGAAAACAAGTAATGATTGCTATGTGTATAAGAATGAATTATTCAAGCTCACTCGTAATCGATGAAACTACACTCTTCTAGTGGGTTATCGAAGAGTCTAGCCCTGGAGAAGTCAGGAGAAAGTCGGCAAGCAGTAAGAACAATTCGGAGAACTCTCGATAGTGAAATTCCATCAGTGTGGGATAATATATCACTCGACGCAGAGAGCCATCTGAAAACATTATATGAAAATTTTATGTATTATTTTATATATTCACTTGAAAAATTGCTACACATTTAAACTCGTGTGAATTATCTGTTGAATTTAATAATGAAAATCTACCATTATCATATGAGATTACAGTAAAGATGATAAAAATATAACTACATCAAATACATACATGGATATTTTGATTTAAGTTATAGATAGTATGACGAATATTTAAATATTAATGTTTTTCAGCTTTTTATTAGCGTGTTGAAAATGTGCTAAAAATCTCACATCATCGATCGTTGGTACAGTGGAACCTCGATTTTACGTTTTTCAAAAGACTGTAATAAATGAACGAATAATGCAGGAAATCTTCAAATAATACCAAAAAATGTTTATTTTTAAAATAACTTATTTTTTTATGTAACTAAATGCGATGTAAAACTATTTGAGCGAAAAAAAAAATATTCTACAAAAACGGTAAATCGGGATAATAGAGGACGATAATATTTAGATGATAAATCGAGGAAATCAGTAAATCGGAGAATGATAAACGTGGAATTATTAAATATTGTTATGACGGGGTCTTGGTCGAGTAAAAAATAAACGATCCATGCAAAAAATCGAAGATAGCGAGAACGGTAGATCAGGGTTCCACTGAAAAAAACACGAAACGAAATCAGAGGCAAAACTATTTATGAAAAATATTCAACGAAAACGGTCTATCGGGATCATGACGGGACCAAAATATTTAAACGATAGATCAGGGAAAACGGTAAATCGAGGAACGATTAATGCGGGATTCTTTATATTGTTCTTATGGGTTTTTGGCCGGGACTATGAAAAATAAACGAACAATGCGAAAACGGTAGATCGGGGTTCCACTGTATATTTGTGATATTTTATAAAGTTTCATTTGACTCTCATATAATGCTTGCAAGAGTAAATCAATGCCGAGAAGCTTCTAGCTCAAATAAAGGCTAATTCCTAATTGGCTCTGGCCTAATTTCTTGTGTGGCAGGTAAAAGTTTCTTTGTACCTAATGCATGATTGTTTATTTAGTAGAGATGATTTAAAGAAAATGCTTAGTCATATTGTAATCATGGTTGCTTTGAAAACATGAGACTGAGAAAATAATAATTGTTAAAAAAAATATATTAACCTGTCCTGTAACTCCTTGGGATACTTATCAGACCAGAACTCGAATACCCTCGTACGGATCTCTTCATCACTGTCATCAATTCCGTTGAGTAAAGATATGCGAACTATGGATTTCAAATTCGACTCCGTTATGTCGCTATCATTTAAATCTACATCCATTGAAGAGTCGTTATCATGAATTCTAGTACTCTCAAATTTTCTTTTTCTATTTAGCTCTGAAGATGTCGATGCTCGTGTTGAAGAATCGTATATGGCACTAATGTTTATTGAATCCTGAAAGTTTTTCACAGGTTTCGAAGAGTTGCCAGTAATTAATGCTGAAATTATAAAGTGTTCAGTGTTTATTTAGGCCAAGTGACTTAGTTATAGCTTCCAATCCTCAGTTACATCATTTGCGTACAGTTGAATCTCTAAATTACATTTGTCAAAAGCGCAAACAAAAGAATGGAGGATAAATATTATATGTCATGGATAATGAATGATTTGTTTTATACTGAGCTTCTAGATTTAGGTAATAAATAATACATTAATGTGTGGGATTGATAAAAAAATAAATTAGCAAGATTTTTTTGCATATCGACAACTTCAACTAAATAATGTTAAACTAATTTTTTAGAAGGAAATGTAGAATTGTATTCATAAGCTATCTCAAAACATTGAAAATCAAGTTATGTTATCTAGTAGGCGATATGATTGTATATGCACTGGCCCCATCACCTACATATAGCATAACTAAAAAGTTACCTGTCTCGTCTCTGTACATATTATATTCTCCCTCAGTTCAGGAAATGTCCCTCAAACTACTTAATAACATTAAGGTTTAAGTAAAATTTTGGTGCAAGAATTGGTTCGTAACTACATTTTCTGAATAAGCTAACCGAGCACAGAGGAAAGGTTTATATAACATTTTCATTGTAAGGAATAAGATTCTTGATGAAAGATAAAAGCTTTATTCAACACAATTAAACATCAATTGGAATTTAAACTGTAGCATTTTCGCTGATCGCTGAATTTGGCTGATTTCTTTGATTCACAATATTATCATAAATCGAGATAATCAATAAAGTAGAAGTCGCAGTATGTGTTTCCTTTTGTCGTTGGCTATCTTTTTTCCTTACAAAATCAGTATAGATATAACATTGGCAATGTAAAAAAATAAAAATATACTTACAATCATACCAGCGCATCAATATTTCATAAACGATTGCCCTGCTCTCTTTGTCTTTGGCGACGGCGAGACCACACAGCTCTTCCAAATACGGCCGCACCCAATCGGGTCCCAGCTTTTCGATCACCTTGTTGACGATGTGCAACGTTGCCACTCTGAGTTCACGGTCCTTTAAAAAATTTCCCAGCCCCAGATTCGACACTTCTCTCTTGAGGCATTCGCCATCCAAAGTATCTAAGCACATCAAGAATACAAAAAGGCAAGTGTTTTTGAGTTTAGTTGGAAATTTTGGTATTATATAACAGACTTCAGAAGCTATTTGATCGCTGAACACTTCTGGGCAGTATTTCTGTATACAATACACGCATGTGATGAATTTATCATGCTTAGTTTTAAACATTTGTGTTGTCAAGTCGGACACTTCTTTTTTCAGCTGATCAAATAATGCTATAGCGTCATGATTAAGATTATCGATATCCATACAAGCGTAATTATTCGAGGAGATATATTTTAGAGTCATTCCCAATACCTCAGCACTCGGTTTATATGTGTCTCTTTCGTCGCTTCCTATACCGCTGATAATTGATTTTTTATAATACTCGAAAGTTGTACTAGACCATGGACTGTTATCGGTGACCAGGCACGCGGCTGACAAATGTACTCCGGCTCGCATCAATTTACCAGTACTACCGAGTTTCGTCAGAATCGCATCATGGGGTATCTTAATATCAGATGACCACTTCTGCAAAATAGTTTTAAACATCTCTAAGGTGTAGGTGAAGATTTCTGATATTTGAGAGTTTGGATCGATGTAATCGGTGATGATTTGAAGAACAGCTGATGCAGAAGATATTTCTTCTGGTGTTGTCGGAACAATGTCATCACTCCACGATAAAAGCATTGTTAACTGTGAACAGAATATAACCAAACTTTTCAATCGAGAGAACAGCAAGGCATCGTATAATCGGGTCGTATAGCCTTAATTGATCCATATAAAATTAAATTTGATAACTTTGTTATTCCATTAAGTAATTTTTTATTAAAAATGAACTTCCACAAAGTTACGGCCGAATCTATCAAAAATATAATTGATCCATTTATTAACACATGCAAGTAATGATACAGCATGTTTTATAAATTTTGTAATAGAAAATAAACAAAGATGAGGTATGCTTGGCAGAAACTGTCAACACTGCATAATATTTACATATATGTAATTATTACCTTGGGAGTAAAAGGGTTAAAAATTAATCCAACAAATTTACGCAGTGATGCATTTATCACAGGTTAGGTACTTCAAAATTAAATTTATGGTTAGTCTATTATTTCTTCATCAGCAATAGTTCAAAGTATGTGACACACTATTTTGACTTATTGTGAATTTCCATGATTTTCACATTCCTGTAGTCTAGTCATAACTTACCAGGTATGTGTCCAAATAATTGACACCTATGTCAAAAGTCGTGCAACGATCCTCGATCACTGAAAGCACAGGTCCAAGTAAACTCTTACAGTATTTTTTGAATACATCTCGCACATTCTCCACCATCTGCAACCACAAAAATGCACAATAGATTTATCCATGCCGACAGCTAAATATTTCTATTTCAAAATTTAACTAGTTAGATAATATTTAAAATTAAGTAAGATATATAATAAGATTTTGCTTTCTATCTAAATAAGTTTTTTTTTATTTAACTCTCGCAGCTCGGAGACTAGAAAAATACTTCTCTGCCGATGGGGGTCGTTTAGGGACCCCAATGTGGTTTCCTCATTTTTGGCCTTACTCTTATGAATTTCAAAAAAAAAAATAGTCTAAGGGCTTTAAAATATCTCTCTGCATCATTCCTCATACATTTTTTTATAAAAATCCATGGTTTTTTAATAATCATATTTTAAGTTGCGCGTAAAAAAGACGTCACCCAGCACACATGAAATTGCAGCTGACCAGCAATCTTACGAACGATCGCTTATCGCGTTATCGCATATTTATATAAACTACAAAAGGTACATAAAACTATGATATAAGAATACCTTAATTGTAAACATTGTATCACCCTTATTAAAATAGATATTTAAGAAAATGTGGATATTGGGGTCGCATTTCTTGAGCTTAGAACCGGAAAAGTTAAATTGATAGTCTAAAGCAGAGTTTGTTAAATTTATTGAGACCATCGCCCACTTTCAGTTGAATTAATCAATGAACTTCTGTTCTCATGTAAAAATCTTATTTTTTTAATTCGGTGTATTATAGAAGAACGTGGATACACTGATGTAAAGAAATCAACATATTAACACAAAGATGTGACTGATATCATCTGACACCTTGTTTTGTCTAGTGCCAGGAACACACCTTTTTTCGTAGTGCATCTTGTGTCATCATAATTGACGAGTATATAGATGATAAAGCAATATTTGCGAAGTGAATTCATTAATTTTTTGTAGTTTATGTGTTTAACAACGACACGCCTTGTGACACCACTGGACAGTCCAACAATCGAACATTGCTTTGATTTTTGTAAGAACTCTATTGCTTGCCTTAGATAGTCGCCCGCTAATGCAGAAGAATGAATTGTTTTAATATTGGCTTCGCCATTCTTTTCTATTTTTTTGTAGCTTAACTGCTCGTAACCACAACGTGCAGCAATGAGAGTGTTCCTTAGGACCATATATGGGCAACCACCGGCCCGCCGAGCTATTTCGTCCGGCCCTGATTCATCACGGCGAAGTAATAAAGAAAGAAATTAATAGTTCCAGGGAGCCAATATTGCTGGTCTCGTAATTCAAGTTCAAGGCCAATCTTCACAGATTTGCCGCCTGTGTGGTCGAGTGGTCAACGTTGTTGGCTACTCCTACGGAGGTCACGGGTTCGAATCCCAGTACTTAAATTTCCCAGTTTTATAAATTGATTTTTCAATCGATTTATGAATTTCTGTTCAAAGGCATGGATGTTTGTTATGTCTTGAATTCCTCCCTTCCACCCATCCTCTCCTACGAACGGTTCGTATCGAGAGAGATTAGCTAACCACTAGTCTTCTCCTAACCCTTTCCTTCTTTTCCTACTCTCTTTGGAAAAAGAGAGGTTGAGCAACTGAGTAACAAACAGTTCTCGTAGAAACACTTCTGTTGAGATAAACTCCATTTGAAATCCATATGCTCCACATTGGGAGCGGACATAAGAAGTAGCAACGTGTTTTATTTAATTTATTATGTTTAATAATTTGGTCCGGCCCTTGACTCTGAGACAGAATGATAATTTGGCCCCAGACCTGGGAAAGGTTGCCCATGCCCGCTTTAGACTAATCATAATTCACTATCCTCATTATTTCACCTCCTCGCCTTCTCAGATGTTACACTTAACAATATTCGAATTTCCGTAGTTAAATGCTGAACATACATACGGCATTGATAAATCAAAACATTTAAGATAATTGTAATCAAAACTGTACATGGACATCACAAATATAGTTTTGAATTCACATACTTGTGCAAGGAATAATCTGATATTCCTCTCCCTGCTTTTATCAGCCATAACATCTGCAATACACTTGACCCATTCAGGAGTTGCATGTCTCTCTACAGCCAATCCCTCCGTGTCCATGGAGCGAGATTGAAGACTGTCCATAGAGCGGACCAAGCTACAGACAGTCGCCATACATTCATGGGAATTTAAATCACTCTCCTCCAATGGTAATTGTGATGCCATATATTCCTAAAATATCATTTTAACAAACATCTTAATACAAATTAGATGATCATCGATAAAAGCGAAGAATCGATGGAGATGATATGATGAACATCAGCCAGATCTGTAAGCATGCCAAATTCCAAATATAGAATGACAGAGAACTAAAATCTCTAAATGTCTAAATGTCTAAATAACAATTTAAAATCTTATGATAAAACTTGTCTGCAGACCTTTTTTTAACCCTCCAGAGACGAGAGCTTTTTTCCGATAAAATTTTTATTTTCTAAGCCATATTGAAGTCACGGATAACTTTTATTCCTATTCAAATTTAAAAAAAAAAAAACGCAAAGTCGTTGTATAGAAACCCCGCATGACTATATGGGCATGCTCATTCTTTTATTACCGTGTAATATTGAGTACGGACAGTAGTAAGGACAAAAGTGACCATATGGGCTTGCAAACATTCGGGGTTGAAATATAGCTAAACGTGATTTTTTTTTTAATATTTACAATTTGACCTCTTTAGATCAACATAATTTCAAAACAAATATATTAGCAAAATAACTGTAAATAATTTTATGTTTTTATAAAAAAATATCTAACAGTTTCAAAAAGTAAATTAAAAAAAACAGAAATTCAAAAAATCACATGTGCTTTTGGAGACCATTCCTGTTCCCACGGCTGATGACTAACTGTAGTCCGTACCCTTCTTAACCAAATATAAGCGAAAGCAACGATATTCAAGTAGAAAAGGTATGAATAGTGGGATCAATAGACAACGGTGTTTTGTGTGACCACATGGTGACGCTCGTCCTTGGAGGGTTAAAGTGTGTCATAAACAGCAAAATGACAGAATAATACATTTTTATTTTATATTTAAAATGAATTTCCACAGAGCTTTTTTGTTTTTTGAAAATTTGGAAGCTCTTTTTGAGTTATATGAATTTATGTATCATCACCGCACAGGCAGAATTTGGTAAGTAACAAAACTGCCAAAAAGATGTTAACACTTTGTAAGTGGGCAAATAAAATGAAAACAGTTTGAATACATCATAATTTCACTACTTTTCTAAGCTGAATATAAAAACCTGTTATTAATTTAGTAGATAGCACTCCACTTGTTATCAATATGAAATATTCAAAATATTCTGTATAAAAAATAATATTAATCCATACCATAAAATTATATAAATAATTATAGTATAAAATCCCCATTCCTACAAATTTACAATCACTGGAAGTGTGAAATCTGATTCCCTAAATATTCTAGAAACATTGAAACAGTGAAACATCACACACAGAAACAAGGAACATTCAGGGCATAATAAATTATGAGGTTTATTGCTTATTGTCAAAAAGGGTCATTTGCCGCGGCAGTTATTTTGAAGAAACCATTGAATTATGAGTCAATATACCAACAAAACCGACAGTACGTGATAAACGTATTTTTACGTTTCCCGCCTATAACGTGTTAAGTATGCAAAAAGATTCTAGGATAATTATTCTTTGACTGGAGTAACACTTTGGCAATAAAGGCATTCATTTTTATCCGTAATTTATGTCAATGCTGATTCAATAACAGGCAAAGACAGAAAGACAAATTTAAGGTTATTATTTTATTATTTCTTACTTACATTGGCATTGATTTTATTATATAGTAATTTATGCTTTGCAGTAGTGTCATAGTATTTGTTAATTTGCTTGTAGATTAATGTATAAGATGAAGTGGAAGCATGCAAAATTTCGTAAATAGTATACAATGCTATGCTTTTCTCTAGCCCACCCAAGATTTCAGGTCAGGAACCGCCACTGCATAAATGCATCTATATTTTGATATTATAAATATCTATGTAACATATCATATCGACGCTAGAAGATTTACCCTAAAAGCTGAAATGTTTTGTTTAATCAAAACTATCAATCTGTTACTTACCACCTCCTGCCAGTACGGTGATGATATGATATACTATGAATAGTTAAATGAATGAAAAAAGTGTACCAAATTTGAATTGTCGAAAACAACATCTCGAACAGTGACATTATTTAAATCGTATTTGAAGATGTCCTCCGATAATGTCTGCTTAAAAATATTTTTTCGGATGTCTCCAGGAAATCCGAGCGCACATGACACACCACTGGAACCCATCATAATACTATTTGGCACCGATGGAGTAGTTATATTAGAATTGATTTTAACAGGCACTTGGTAGTACTTTGTCTTCAAGACCTGTAAAAGATATATGCACTGTGATAATTATTACTGAAATCGTTTGAACCAAGCACAAGAATAGTGGAAGGTTACTTAGTCGTTGATATTGATTTTTCACCAATAATAATAATAGAATGGGTCATAAAAAAATACTTTCACCGTCTTTTGTGCGATAAAAATTACTTTTAGTATAAAATTAAAATCTTTGTTATTCCAGTGTATTCCACAAGGGTTATCAATTTAAATTTGATTTAAAAAATGAATTTCTACAAAGCTTGCGCTGAATCCATTGAAAAAGAAATATTAATTACTTTGAACACTGATTGAAAATATCTGGTTTTTGAAGTCGTGATACATGCATTTTGTGCGAAGTTGGGATCATCAGAAATCAGCCAACTCTGACTTCTTTTAGATATTAAGATAATACATCATAATGGAATTTATTTATGGATTTATTACCATTTAGATTCATCTCGTTGCTCCCACAGTTTTCAATGGTCCACTATTATGAGAAGGCCTATGATAGTCCCCACTATCTTTACCACAGGGAAATATTACAGGAATACAATGCAAAAAAGTTAGCAAGTGTTGCCATTTTCAAATTTAGAGTATCTACTTACAATATAAATCTGAACACACATTACATTTTTGTCTCTTCAAAACTCTTGAAAAAAACTCTTTAATATCGAATAATTGAATCTGGATGTCGCTCACGTGATGATAGAAAACTTTGGCAAGTGTACCCTAGAGTTGAAAACCCTGGTTTATATGATCAAGCTTGGCCAATATCTAGTAAGCATACAAACGTGATCTTGGTCTTGTTGACACAGTGCAACACACAAAATAGTTTACCTGATCTCTCTTGATGGGGAAGCTATATCGCTTGCTGGTGTCAATAATTCCCTCCCAAAGCCTCGCTGAACTGCTCTGTTTGTGATTGACAAGAAACATGTAAAATTTTAATTCCTCTTTAGGACGGGCAACTGTTATAGCATACAGACATTTGTAGGCGGCACACCGTGACTGTCTGAAATGCAAAAATATAAGTATACTAGCCGGTTCTCGGCAAGCGTTGCAATGCCACTCAAAGAAAGAAAGTGTTTGTGTTTTAGTTGTATTTATTGAAGTACATGTTTTCTTTTTCTGTCTGTTTAATTTTTGCTGCTGATTGTCTATGGTACGACACACGCGCCACCTACTGTAAGTTAATTGTACTAAGCCCTTCGCGCAAGTGCAAGCATACATTGTCGAAATGTATGGCAGACATACAAACATTGATTTTTATATATAAGACCTACTGTAAGTTAATTTTAATATGCCTATAACCTTCCCAGAAGTGCAAGCAAAAAGTTTGTCATAGTTTTATTGCAATGAGCGGTGTGGCAACGCATAAAGTATGAACAAACAAACATTCATTATTATATATTAAATTATAAAATATTTTTCCCTAGCCTTTTTATGCATGTGGACACTAACGCAAAAAAAATATATTATATCTTTAGTATGTCGTTCTTTAATTAACTTTAAATAATAAAAATCGAATAACAAATATAAAAAATATACAATATGAAAAT
Source organism: Himalopsyche tibetana (assembly GCA_030503985.1). Taxonomy (NCBI): domain Eukaryota; kingdom Metazoa; phylum Arthropoda; class Insecta; order Trichoptera; family Rhyacophilidae; genus Himalopsyche; species Himalopsyche tibetana. The sequence continues at coordinate 35,008,851 of JAPJYX010000014.1, read as the reverse complement.
ACTATTGTCAATTATAACTAGATACATATTTGCACACTGTTGGTTTATGATCTGTTTTTAGAACAAAACCGCATGGTGAACAATGAATATGTAAAGCTCGATAAAGAACTATATTATCTAATGTATAGAAATGAGTGTTTGTTTGTTCGTACTCTATGGGGTGCCAAATCGCTGACCCGATGCAATAAAACTTTGACAAACTTTTTGCTTGCACTTCTGGGAAGATTATAGGCATAGTAAAATTAACTTACAGTAGGTCTTATATATACAAATCAATGTTTGTATGTCTGCCTTACATTTCGACAATGTGTGCTTGCACTTGCGCAAAGGTTATAGTACAATTAACCTACAGTAGGTGGCGTGTGTGTCGTACCATAGACAATCGGCAGCAAACATCAAACAGGCAGAAAAAGAAAACATGCACTTCAATAAACACAATTAAAACACAAACACTGTCTTTGAGTGGATTGCAACGCTTGCCGGGAACCGTCTAGTATATTATAAAATTAAAATAATTATATAAATATAAAGAAAGAATGACTTCTGAAAATTTTCATGGAAGATAAAAGAGTCCGTCCTTGTGAGTGGTTTGTGATCCGCGTGCACAGTACACCAACCAGGCTAGAAGGGTTAATAAAACAAAAACTAGAAATACATGATTAATAAAAATAATAAAAGATTTTTAGTACTTTTTCCACATAAAATTTATTAGATCAGGACCGGTTTCGCTCATCGCGAGCATTATCAACTGAATGCTCGCGATGAGCGAAACCGGTCCTGATCTAATAAATTTTATGTGGAAAAAGTACTAAAAATCTTTTATTATTTTTATTATAATGCCTTTCCACCAAGTATTGACAGTGAACACCTTAAAAATAGAAATACATTGTTAAAAACATGTAGAATTAGTTGATTACCTTAAATATTCGCGGAGGGGATATGTTCCTCCGGGTAGAAAAACATCTCTCGCATTGAAAGCTTTCTTGAAGAATTCAAGAACTAGCTGATTTTTTACAGGTGTTTTTTTGAAGTATAAATTTCCTATTCTTGAGTCAGCACTGTCCAAATTGGCAAAAGAAACCTAGAAATAAATAAAAAACGTAGTGGTTAGTAGTGGAGGGTATTCTTACTGCATATATTCGTAGAAATAGAGTATACCCTTCCTTAACTATAGGTTTTTTCATATATTTTGATTATTTGTACTATTGCTAGACACAAAAACATAACAACAGTTTTATGCAGGGGTTCACAAAAGTGTGTCCCATGAGAGTTATGTTGTATCTGCACATTATTATTTTTTCCTTCATGTTAAAATAAAATATCCTCTGGCAAGAACGCATGGTCTAAAATTTAGATATTTATTAAAACATGCTCATCAAATGGCTTCTTTCTTCATAAGTATATTTACTATAGGAACTATATTTGCGTAAAAAACATTTTCTTGACCCTTTCCTTACTATGCAAAAAAAAAGCATGCGCTCCTGAACTGTGTATCCGTTACACGTCAGGCAAACGAGAGTGAATCATGACAATTATATAACACTACTACAATATTTCTATTATTGCAATACTCAATGCGTAAATGTATAAGGGAGGAATAACTGAATTTCAGGCCGAGTATTTATTATATATACAGAGAAATGTAAATGATTAGCAGGTATGTGTACTATTAACACATCATAGTTAAGAAAGGGTTAAACGAGCATTTAAATTAAAATCATCAGACAACCATATTGCATCTGTTTCACGCCACACAATTTAAGAATATATTGCTGTACATTTAGTATGTATATGTATATTTAGTCAAAAATATCAATATACACAATAAATTTTTATTTTTTGACTTATGTTTTCCATAAACTGAACATATTTACAAAAGCAGGTGGCCCGACAAAATTTTTTGATTTCAATATTGTCCCTTTGACAAACAAGTTTGTGAACCCCTGTCTTAGCATCATATCAAGAAAAACTATTATATTTATATAATTGAAGAGGATTTAAATAAACTGTAAAAAGTATTTGATAAAGCATCTTGCAAATTTTATTTAACCACTCTAAAGCTAACGACCCACCGGTGTGTCACATACCTACTAATCACAAACACTACCTAGCAGTGTGTTCTCATTATTACGACGTCAATAAATATTTTTTAGAGTTTGCATCATTGAAAAAGGGTCCGACATCTCTTAACCTTTTAGTAGCCGTAGATAATTAATAGTAATTACCTAGCAGGCCGGCTATATTTTGCAACTATTAATTTAATTAGTTTAATTAGTACTATTAATTTAATAAGTTGACGACATAACTCGTCTTTGGCCTGTTAAGCACGAAAAAATTTACGATATATGTCTGTGGCAACCATCGAGTTAAGGACTCACAAAATGAATATTAAGTTTTCCTTTATTAGTTTTAAGAAAATTGCTAGCTTACAGGACAAAAAAACGTTATTTTTTTCTAGCTGGTAACAGGTTAAATACGAATACCTAATTGAGATATTCTCTCATGAATAATGTTATTTTGAGATTTCAAATTGTTCGTTACCTTTGAAAACATGATCTCCACCAATTGAAAGCAAACTGTCCAGTCGACAAAGAGTTGAGTGAGCTGGTATTCTTTGGCTTTTTCATTTATTTTTTTATCCAAAATAATTGCAATTTCCCCTAGAGATTGGGAGAAAAATATCTGAAACAAAAAACAGTATCAAGGGTAGTCAACTTGTTTGCTATTGACACATTTAATCAGTTCAGTGCCTTACACGCACGGGTGCGTGAGTAGAGTACTCGATGTAAATGCCTTAAACGCAACTTTGAGGTCTCAAATGGCACAACACTTAATATTTTTAGTTGACATTGGTTTACGAACGTTTAGTCCTATACATGCTTAGCCAGAATATATTTGAAACAATTAATGATTAGAAGTAGAATTAAAGTAGAAACAATAAATGTGTGATTGTGATAAGATGTATGATATTTTTGGTACATTAAAAACAGGCGGCATGTAGCCATAGCTCTTTATTTACGATCTAGGCACGGAACAGTTAAAAGGCAGCAATTGGATACCAATTTGACATTTTTGAAAACAACCTTTCAAAATAAAAAAAAAGATATCTTTATACGAGCCCAGAACTTTTGGTAAGCTGAAAGCTCCGAAACCATTTTCCGGTACACCATAAACCATCGAAGCTCACTTAAAGGTTTTGGCGAACTTATTAAGTCTTAGAAGCTTTCAGAAAGCTTAAGGGCAACTTTTGGTGAACTGAAAGCTCTAAATTCGTGATCCAAAGCTTGTAAGTGACGTGGCATAACAAGTAATTCTCGTAGAAAAACTCTTGCTGAGATACCTTCATTAGAAGGCCTGCTATTGGATATGCTTCACATTGGGAGATGGCATTGATAAAAAATACAAAAAACAAAAGAAGACGACAATGTATCAAGAATACAGCAACAATCAACTTAACACTTGAGTACCGAAACGTTGAAAGTAGCGACGGGGTACAAAATGACCCTAAAAAAAATTGTGTAATATTTTCATTGCACTTATTGAGTTATTATGGAAGATTAAAGTTAATATCAGCTTGATATTATTGGTATTTAGCGAATAGTTTCAAGAAGAAGAATTTTGCAATGTGAATGCACCCTTAGGAACTCAAAGGTTAAAATGGCTCTAAGGTCGATCTGTTAGCCGGCTCTGACTCTGATTAGAATAAATCACTTGGGATCGCATGTTTTTTTTACCTCCACTGCTGCTGGTGAAGCTTCTCGGAGCATGGGTCCAAGAAAGGTTTTCATGATGTTGACTCTTAATACTGGGTCGGAAGATCTATCACTGAAGGCTTCCCATATGCGTGATAGTATTTGAACCTGTTCTTCGTAACTCAAACGCTTCATAAACGATCTTAATTTGTGGCCAATTTGATCGTTACATATATGGTCTGGGTCTATAATTGTATATATAAAAAAATATTAAATATTTGTGCATTTTTATTTGTAGTTTTTATTTTATCGATATGCAAAAAAAAAATTTTTCAGGTGGTACAATTCAAGCTTTTTTCAGAAACATTCATTCAGGAAAAATATACACATGTTTTGAGATTTCGAGTGAAGGCGCTTGCTAGAATTTCGATATTAAATTTGAATCATTCAAATTATGTATGTTAACACAAGTTTTGTCACTAACTAAGTAAATCTGCCAAATTTCCCACTCTTGTATCTTATATGTAAGTAAATATATGTAATTATAAATTTTCCAGCAAGCAAAATAAAAATAATTATTGAAATTACTCACCATTCAAATCTGTAGGCATTCCCATGGGTTAATCCATTTTGCCAGCTTTAAGCATGGCTTTAAGCTTAGTGATACATTTATTACTTATATAAACACGATACATTTATTTAATAAGCGTCAGTTAAAATTCATCTGTACACTTGAACACCTGAAGATGTCGAAAGGCGAAGCCCGGATCGTTAGTGACAAAACTTGTGTGAATGTACATAATTTAAACAATTCAAATTTAAACACATATCTATCTGTATTTGCGCAACCGCCGACATTTCATACATAATTTAATTTTGCGTTTAAGTTGAAGGAAGACACTGGTCCATCCTTTATTGTATAGAACAGTGCTTCCCAACCTGGGATCCGCAGGTTTTTCGCAGGGATCTGCGACAATTTTCATTCTTTGTGATAAAATATGAACATGTGAAATAAAAAAATCTCATTACAAAAACAAACATTGAAAGCAGCTGCCGACCTGCTCATCACGTATTCATGAAATAATCGAAAGTATAAAATTACAAAGTAACCTCTTGTTGATTTAATGATGCAGTCAAGCATAATCCAGTTCCCCGAATTAGCTGTAGCTTCAAGGAGGGCCCGATAAGCTGACAGGAAGTCTGATCTTTCTGAAGAATACTCTGTGAACTCTCGACTGTACAAAGGAAAACCAAATCGAAGGGAGTTCAAGGCTTCTCTGAAAATAATCCATTCAATTATAGTTAGTTTCTTATACTGGAAGATTATCTATCTTCCTATAAAATGCTGGATTGCATTATACATTGTATATCGATTGTGGAAAGGAAAAAGGACGTAACCCACACATATCAAATTTTACAGGAAGCACAAAAAACGTGTTGTGATGATTTTGGACAGTATGCAAATTATGAATTATACACAACCTTGAAATGCACGGAGACTTCTAAACTGGTATTTAATTGACATAATCTAATATTAATTGAATAAATTGTCAAGGAAAAACCTTTACGCCCCGTTCATAGGGTAGGATGGGTGAGAGGGGGGAATTCAAGACATCACATACATCCATGCCTTTGAACAGAAATTCATTAATCGATTGAAAAATCAATTTATAAAACTGTCTGTACCAGGATTTGAACCCGGGCCCTCCGTAGCCGAAGCCAACAACGTTGAAACCTCGACCACACAGGCGGAGACAAGTTACCTCGTCAATAACTAATTAAATTAATAATTGCAAATTATAGCCGGCGTGCTAGGTACAAACAAACTTTTTTCTAAAGGCAGCCAAAAGGCTAAGGGCCTCCATCCTAGTAATAATTTAAAAAATCTTCTCCCGTTTAATTTGTTTGTATAAGAAGGGTCTGCTGCAAATCGCACACCTCCAGCTGAATATCGGATCTTATATTTGCAATGCTAAGAGTCAAAGGTTGACTAAAAAGTAAAATATCAGTTCAATATTTCTGCAAAATGTGTCGCGGACCACACAAAACTATATCACTTTGGACAGCCACAGTTTAAAAAATTGTCCAGATTATTGTATTTTTTTGTATTTAAAGGTTTTTACCTTAATTTTTCATCATTACATCCTAGCGTGACTCCAGATTCTGCAACAGTCGGTAAAAGAACCACAAGCCTGGTTTTATCCTTCAAATTCAAACCTTCGTTAGCAAGCTGCTTTAAAAGCCAGAAGCTCATTGCGTTTGGACTTTTTCCTATAGTTTCAAGAGGCGATGGAAGGAGGATTGAAACAAGGGAGAACAACCGCAAAAGAGAAGATTGTGGAATACACCATTCATCAGCTAAACGTGGCCAAAGCTACAACACAAAAATATTTATATAATTTAATAATAATAATTTGTGTGAATGTACATAATTTGAACGATTCAAATTCAAAAATATTTAATTTAATATTCAGTTAACATTTGGTTCCTTCTGAAGAATAATTAATATAGACGTTGACTGTATTATTTAATTTATTGTAGCACTTGAATACAATTTATTAATGAAAGAAATATGCTTTTTCATCTGCTTTAACTTTGTAAGTAATGTAATTTTTTATCAAAATTATATGACTATTTTCAAAATTGGAGATAAAGCAGACTAGTAAGGCTCTATTATTATATTATGAAATGATTTTATAATATTTAAAAGCCCTTCTTCGAGAGGTGATAATAATAGACTTTTAAATTGGACAAATTTGTCAGCCTCTTTAGTAAGAGTTTAACTCTAGCGATCGGATGGTTCTGAGCACAAATCTCGGCAAGATCAATGATATTTCTTATTGAAATTAAAAACCCTCCAAGGACAAATATTTTTAAAAATTTCACGTTTACTTATATTTCAACTCCGAATGTTTGCGTGTCAATACGGTCACGCTCGTCCTTACTACCGTCTATACACAATATTACATGGTAATAAAAGGATGAGCATGACCATACAGCAGTGGCGGTTCGTGATATAAAATTTTGGGTGGGCTTAAAAAAATTTGAGGACTTATTGTGTAGAATCATTCGTTTTACTAAAGACCCAGTTTTACTTTTTATTTTTAATATGCATGCACAAGAAAATTCGAGAATCAGAGAATTGTCTTTATGTTGAAGAGAATCAGAGCTAAGATATGTATGAATTTGTTATAGTTAGTATTCCGAAGTATTGTTTTCTTTTTGTTATTAAGTCAGCTTAAGATTTTTTTTTACACATTTTGCTTTTTTTTTAAATTTTTTTTAGGAATAAAAGTTATCCGTGACTTCAATATGGCTTAAAAAATATATTTTTTTACCGAAAAAAGCTCTCGTCTCTAGAGGGTTAAAACAATAATTGAGATCTTCGAGATGGGTGTTTGTCATATCTCTTTCATTAATTTTATCTTGTGTGATTTCAAAATATTTGGCACACTGACAGCTGTAATGCCAAATATCTATTGAATTATATTTGTTATTAAAAAATATATAATAATTACCTCAGTCAAAAGCATAAAAACTGCTTCAGGAAATTCTTCTCTGTGATGATTGTTAATTGAAGCATACTGCATCGTTTCTTCCAATAACTCAGTGTATGAATATTTATATTCATCAATTATATTACCATTGATATACTCAAATATATTTTTATAGGATTTTATGAGATGCGGCAACACCTGACGTTGAAATACATTTCGAAAATGGAACCCACGAGTAACTGTTGTTTTGTTGTATAAAATTCCTGAGGACACTTCAGTTTTATCTGTCAAGATTAATAGAAGATGCGAAGTTTCAACGCATTTTGAGTAGAATGTAAAATTTAATATCTCTCCTAACAAGTTGAGAGCGGAAGTATCTATATCTTGAATTCTTAAAGTCAATGAAGAACTGTCAAACAAGCTCATGAAAATGGAGTCAAATAATTTAGGAATTTTCCACGTTTTAAAAATGGAATAAACATCACTTGAATCTATCACAATTATGGCTTCGGTCAGATATTTCAAATCATTTATGATAACTTTTATATCTGGGAATTGTAAAACATTTATATTGAACTCTTGAAGTACGGTTGAAGTCAATTCTAGCTTTTTTAAATGCTCGATGAATATCTTCTCAAAAAAACTCCACTGCTCACTTTTCAAACTGGCCTTAATGGTTTTAATAATATTATTAATATCCCAGTTGTTTGTTGTTTTGGCTGAATTTCTATTCATTGTCCAATAAGCAACAGAGTCAAAAAAGTGGCAATTTTCCCAGACGGTTGACTTGTTAAAACCATTATTCAAAAGCAAAACAACAAACTGAAAAATTTTCCAATTTATATCATGAATTACACTTAAAACTTTATCTCTATTCTTAATATCTCGTGTGATAACACTATAACAGTTATAGTCTTTTAAGTTTTCAAAAATATATTTTCCATCTGTACCAATACTTTCAAAAAAATCTTTGATTCCGACAAAAATTTGAATTTGATCGTTTAGAAGAAATGAAGGTTCAATGAAAGCATTTTCGAGTCCTAAGATGTAAATATCCAGACTTGTGTAGATATTATTTAAATAACTAAGGAGATCGTTGTAGGTAATGTCCTTCTTCAAGTGTTTTATTTCAAAGGTATCATGGCCTTCGAAGAATTTTTTCACTACAACATTGAACCCATTTTTCTTTATGTTATTGTCTATGAAATTTTGAGCACTCTTGCATCCTTCAATTTCTTTTGAAAAAAGAATAAAAGACTTGATGAGCACTTTGGCGACATCTCTACTATGACAGTTCTTCGATTGTTTTAAAATCCATTCACTGATATCGTTCAGCGTTGCATTTCCAAATTTCGGCGGTCTCCTTCTATCAGAACTATTCTTCTTAAATACGCTAGTCTTTCTTTCTAAACATTTTAATATGGCAACTAATGACTTTAAGGCGTGTTGTCTATAAACAAAAGCATCTTTAATATTCCGTTTGTTGGGATCTTCAACACTTTTGACAGTGTTATGAAGTAACTCCAGAAGATATTTATCTGCAGCAGTGTCTAAACTAAATAATTCAGACTTCGCATAGTTAATTATAAGAAACCCTCCTCTTCGCTCATACACTGAAATATAAAAAAAATAAGTATAAATTTCTATGGCTTAAATACTTTAAAGCAGACATGCACAACCTTAATCTTCTAGCGGGTCGCATCAATTTTTTTTATGATGGGTTCGGGCTTTAAAGAAAAAAATAATGTAATAAGGTACGCTCAGTCCTCTTTTACATGGGGGATACGTTCCATGTAAACCAGCTCTGCAAAAAAAGATCGGGTGAATTTGGATAAATGAATGATAGGTTCCATTACATTATTTTGACCGTGTTATTTCGAAAACGTGAAAATAAATAAACCATGCAAAAAGAGGATTATGAATACTTGGTTTATGAAAAATGTTTTTATAAAAAATTGTATTATGTTTAATTTTAAGAAAAACATTTAAGGGGCCACCACAAACTTCAAAAGGGGTCGCCGTTTGTGCATCACTGCTTTAAAATGTTAGTTATTAGTAATTATAACTTTTTTCGGATTCATTCTTTCACACATTTATCCTTTGATTCGTCTATTCAAAAATAATAGATTCGAGAATTTACAATATACGATCACCAATGCTTGTATCGTAGGGTAGGTTACACTTATTACTAATTTCCAGACGTGTATTTCGTAGGTTTGAATCACAGTAAGTAAAGTTTAATAAATTATATATTCAAATGATTTATGAATTCATGTTCGAGACGGTATGTCTGTGTTGTCTAAATTTCATCCCATCCATCTAATGTAAAAAATGGTGTGTAGCAACCAGCTATTAGCAAATAACAAAGAGTTCTTTCAGAACAACCTCACAAAGAGTCCATGAGTTTTATATTGAGAATGGACATGGTTACAAACAAAATATTTTAATAATATATTGCTTGGAACATTTTTGTCATCCTTACACCGATAGGAACTAGTTCGGAAATACAATATAACATGAGCCCACACTTTTATTCATTGTGAAACCATAAATTTACCGTCATGTCTCATGGTCATTTGACTGACACCTCTTAAAATGGCAGATATGATGACGGGTAGGATGCCATGTTTTGCGGTTGTCACAGCTTTTCTGACAATTTCTCGAATTGCAGCACAGCAAGTATCACGAACTCCGCTCTCTGAAGGATTTGACACCCCTTTCTGTAATTGAAGATATGTAAGTCAACTGTTCAATGAAGGATTATCGAGGTCATTTTGTTCAAAAAATGTGAGCCATATTTACAAATTCAAAAGTTTTAATATATTATCAAAATAATTTATTTCAATTACATCAGAAAGTTGATAAATATTATACTTGGAAATTTTTGGAACACGTGCGCAAAATGGCTCACCACTAATGCTTTAACCACTTCCCGGTCACGTCCGAGTATACTCGGGTATTGAAAGTCGTCAAAATGTACATACACCACAAGAAAACTCGGACAAATTCCACAAAAAAAAAACAATGAATTCTTTCACTAAATATGCATGTTTCATAAATATAACAGTGTGTTTGGTGTTAAGCATAATAAGAAATATGTGATCTTTTTAGAACATCTGTTTAAATCAATTGGACCGGCAAGTGGTTAAATAACTATTTAAATAAAATTAATTAGGTCGATTCGTGAAACAGAGTAGCTAACCATTAGTGCTTGGATGAAATTAGCCGCCTCGGGGGACTTCTGATTAGCCGGCGCTGCCATCCAATGACAAGACTGACCAAGCAACGGTTCAAACATGGAAAGTACGGTTTCATCGGCATCAGAGCACAAAGAGATCATGGCTGTCGTCAAACCGAAGAGCATTGGAGATAGGGAGCCCCGTTGTGAGATTGGTAAACTTACGTCTGAAAATAACAAAGAACATATAAAATTAGTATGAATACTTTGCATAAAATTTGATAGTGAAATTTCTATGGCTATTGTTAAGAAGTTATATTGAATACCTCACAGAGAAACAAAACAAAGGTCAATTTTATCTAGATTCTTGTCTCAAAAATCACAGAAAAAAAAAGAGTTTCGATTTTACTACATTCAATGTAATATCATAAATAGCATTGAATAACAATTATTCATCTCCACTTTGTATCACATTATTTACCTATTAACCTTAATCCGCTCGCGCGCTATGCGCAAAAGGAGTAGCACACTGCCCGAGCATTTTTTCGCGAAATATTCGCAACAAACGCATCCGTTAAAAAAATTATATCTCTAAAACTAGTCATCCTGGTTTAGTAAAAAAAAAAGCATTATCAAAATAAAAGATTGTTTATTACTTACAAAAGGTTTATTTGTGTACGAACTGATTTATTACTGTCTGCCTAAAATTACAAAACCGACATATTATTTCTTAAGAGTCGGACCTTGTAACTCAGATGTTTATATTACTCGTATGACAAAAATACTTATCGAAACCGAAAATAAAATTATGGATCAGTATCTCAAAGACATTATTTATGTAACCTTATACAGTAAAAGTCCGTTAATTCGAAATTCAAGGGACCGGATTTCCTAAAAAATTTCGAATTACGAATTACGCGATCACAAAAAAAAAAATCGCGGCCATTTATTCGTTCTGTCAAAATAAAAATTATAAAGTCAAGTGTTATCATAACAATAGTGTTTGGGTGACATCGCCGTTTTCGTGGCTCTAATGGCGCTTTGAAATTAAAATCAACTTTTGTATTGGTTAAAAGATACCTATCATTTGCTGGCATGTATTTCGGCAATATTACGATAATAGAACATTTTCAAATTAAAAAAAAGAACAAAAAAATACATACAAATATTTTAAAGACAGGTATCTCATACGAATAAAAAACACTATACATAATTGTCACTTAATTGATTTTCAGTCACTTGTATATACTGTATTTGTTTGCTAATGCATTAATACATAAATAGAATGACATCACTTATGAACAATGTACCATTCAAAGTTTTAGACACATTAAAAATAATTTAACTGAAAAAAACTACATGCTTATGGAAGGCATCAATTAGTTTTGTTTTATTTTTAATTATTGAAGATAATGTAGAATTCGGAATTCCATATTTTTCGGCCAATTTTCCTTTTGGCATCAACTTCTTTTCCACATCATTTATTATCTTGATTTTCGTGCTTATAGTCAAGGATTTGTAAGAATCTCGAACAGGTGCCATTTTGGAGAATGAAGTTGTTTTAAGTTAAAGTACAAAATGTTTTTTAAAATTTATTTCACTGTTTCACAATAAATTTCAAAGAAAAATCACAACAAATACGAATATAAAAAAAACAAAAATAAATGTTTGTTAAAATTGAAAAAAAACTACGAAAAATAAATATTATATACGCGGCCTATATGTATTTGGATTTATCTAAAGCTTGTGAAAATTATCAATGCTACTATCGCGGAAGTCAACAAAGAACTAATCAGAGATAAGAACTAATCGAACTAATTGAGTTATTTCTAAACTAATTCCACAGCAATCCCACATTGGAATTTCTCCGAAAACTTTGTGAAAGATGCGGAAAGTATACAATGAACTTTATTGTTTAGCATATTGGTACCTTACTTTGAAAAAGTTCTATCTTTCATTTTGGCCGAAAATGACCTTTTGTTCGGGAAATGTTATATTTGCCACAATCTAACATACATGTATGTTAATAAAAACACAATAATCCTTTGTACTTCATTCCACTTTATTTAATATGTCAGGACCGGTTTCGCTCATTGCGTGCATTGTCAACTGATAAGAAATATAATTTAACAATGCTATTTACACAAAATTGAAAAGTTATACATTTTCAATTTTGTATAAAAAGCATTGTTAAATTATATTTATTATCAGTTGACAATGCACGCAATGAGCGAAACCGGTCCTGACATATTAAATAAAGTGGAATGAAGTACAAAGGATTATTGTGTTTTTATTAATATAATGCCTTTCCACCAAGTATTGACAGTGATACATGTATGTATATTAATTTCAGAGTCATACATTTTTAAATAAAGTAGTTAGCAGGATTCCAGAGTTCTATCTACACACTTTTTTCATACAGTATTTTTACAAGCTTTTAAGAAAAAATAAGACTTTATAATCGATTTATAAACAATATTCATCTTACAGTATTACAACTCCGTATATTATTATAAAACTTAAATCTTTTGAATGAAGTTGCGACAACGTTCAGCTTAGACAATCGATCGGTAGTTGCCAACTGTCAAACGCATACTACAGACTTATCATTAAAAGTGCATTTTTTCTTTTCAATTTCAAAATATGATCAGCCGAATATTCAAACACTCGCATCTCAAAACATGGTAAAGTGCAAATAGAATCTTTTCAAAGTAAGGTAACGACTTTAGCATGTAATATTTTCAAGAGAAATACCTAGTATATAGATGTCTCGCTTGCACTAATGTATGCAAACGCTCGAATTAGCAACTGATTCTTTCTCATGTAATACTTCAGTTTATATGTCTCACTTTTCTCTTTTTGGTAAAATCACATTTCTACGGTGCATAAGGGTTCATGCTTAAGGTGCATATTTGCTTGGCAAGTACCGATTCGAAATAGCCTTGGGTTTTTTTTGTGCTTTCCGTCCATAATTTCTGTACCTACCATCTGTTCACCCCATTTGTGTGACAAGTCTCGACAAAAATTTTGAATTATTAGAAATCGTAAGTACATTTTGACAAAAAACATTACGAATTACGAAATATGTGATATTTCGAATTAACGGTAAAATTTACTATGAAAAGTCAATTTTGGGACCGAGAAAAGTATTAAGATTTCGAAATACGAACTAACGTTCTTCGTATTAACGGACTTTTACTGTATTCATATCTTGAATAATATTATCATAAATCAGTGTAATCCGATAGGGAAATGAACCATAATCAACGGTCCCGTACGGGACCGCTGGGCGTATAAAGGTTAACTAGCTGTAAGCCCGTTGCCCAGCAACGTGAGATTTTTGTTGCATTATAATAATATTTAAGAATAATGTTTAAGTTTTCTAACAACCATTTTTCGTAGTAGCAGAAATTTCGAAAATTATTAAATCTTTGGAATAATGTTCAAGTTTGATAACAATCATTTTTCGTAGTAGCAGAAATTTCGTAAATTATTATATTTTGGAATTATGTTTAAGTTTGCTAACAACCATTTTTCGTAGTAGCAGAAATTTCGTAAATTATTTAATCCTTGGAATAATGTTCAAGATTGCTAACAACCATTTTTCGTAGTACCATAAATCGACCTCGGCGCATATATCGACAGCCCTGCAGTTTTTTAATTGTAAATTATTTAATATTTGAAGAGTGATTATTTTATCGACTATTAATATATAGATTCAGTATGAATAAAAAAGTGGACACTGGAAGGTGTGAAATCGAGGACTCTCACTCAAACAAACGGACATTATCGGCTATTAATATATAGATACCAAATTTGTGTGTTATTACTCGTACTTACATTATAAAAAAATACCTACTTACTTAGATAATTCGGAAAATTTAAATGCTATCATTAAATTAATGAATGTCGAAAAATTTGAATATTTGCTTATATGATTCCTCATTTAAAGGTGTTATTTATGAAATAAAAACATTAATTCTTTAAATAATACACATTTCTACAGGTTTTCTGAAAATTTTACATATCAAAGTTGGTGTTTTGATCCATGAGGTAATCGATAAACCCCGTATGAATCCAATTTTATATAAAATTAATCAAGAAACTTACTTGTGCCGTATATCATCAGGATAATAGAATGCAGGGCCTGGCACGCCATTAGCCTAGTATCCCGGTTGGTGCTCGTTAGAGATATTTCTGTGATGCGTGGAACTAAAGTATCCAAATATATCTGCAATCACAAAGTACATATGTATAGGTATCTCGCATTTCACTGAGCGAGCTTTACGTGTAAAGCCAATAACAAGGAAATTTTGAAACTCACATCCAATTTATGTTGCTTAGGACACGGCAATGATAGCTTGAGCCTCTCGGTCAAGTCCATCAGTCTTTTCTCTTCGCCATTATTTAAAGATTCTATGTTTAAGGGGTCCAACTTAGACAACAGTGGCTCTACTGTTAAGGAATCCATTTTGCCTGTTGAGAAAAAAATATTGATTTGGATAAATAAGGCATTAGTTATTTACAGAGGAGGATTCTCAAAGAAGCGAAACAAGTGACACAATTAGTTGCGAAATATGGTAATATAGAATTAACAAAAAATTCGAAAAAGATGCCTTGCTGGCATTCAAGCACTGGTCGAAAAAAAGTAACATGCAGTGCCTGACGCGATCTTCGTCAACTTCTGGTTTGGAATTTTACCCTTGACAATAATAAAGATTTTTCTACGCAAAAAAAAACTCACTGACGTGCTAACTTCACCGTGTCTGGACACGAACTGCACTCAAATGGCAGGTCATAAAATGCGCGATTTCTTCTTGTTCCCCCTAATATATATACAAATAAATTAAATTTACCTAAAAATAACATTATCCTGTGTTGCAATGTTTTCAGATGCGAACTTGTCCCTTCCGTCAGCAATTTTTGTCCTTTTTTCGTGAATCCTGGTTTGTCAGACCCACTTTCCGAGCTAACCTCAACAATTTTTCCATCTGATATACCCAATGAGCAGAGAAAATCATTCAGTAATGGTAAAACCTGTAAAAAAAATAACTTTGTAACCATATTCTTGCTACATTGTTGTCTCTTGCTAAAGTCTCTGCTAAAGGCGGATGAATTCCGGGACAGCATAGTTCACACCTTATCGCCCTTCAGGAATGACTGTGCGCGGTATCATATTTAAGCTTTAATGGATAAAAGTTTAGCATTCCCGTGATCATAATTTTTACATGATTATATATTGTAAAATTATTTTAGAGTAAAATTAAAATAAAATAAAAACTTTTGTGTGCATTCTTATGGTAGAAAAATGTGTTTTGAGATTAAAAAAAGGTGCGTTGGCGGCAATCAATATTACTACATTAAATTTGTGAAATTTGAAACGAATGTGTGCATGCGAAGTTTTTTTTATTGACCCGATTATAGGCGGCAATTTCTCAAAAAAATAAAATGCGTCATTTTTCGAAATGTTTCCTTCCAATATACCTACCTTAATAAATACAGCATTTCAAAATAATTGTTTTGGTTTATATCAAAGTCAAATGCATAAAGAACATGTCAACACACTAAAACAAACAATGAAGTGCCATATGAGATACTTATGCCCACCTTACATGGTTAGCCCAAGTTGCAATTCATTAATCACTCACTTACATGGTTAGGAAGCACATATTATGGAATATCTAGACCAGGGGTGGGGAACCTTTTATTATCTAAAGGCCGCATTCATTTTTCTGATTCGACATAAGGCCGCAGTAAACATTGACTAGAGAATCTTTAGCCGGAAACAGGACTTGACAGTCAGAATATGTGAGGAATTTACAGAACTACAGAATTGGCTAGAAGGCCGCACCAGAGTAGCCAAAAGGCAGCATGCGGCCTTAAGGCCGCAAGTTCCCCACGCCTGATCTAGAAATTTTCAACGTTATCATATATTTAATATTAATTGGCAACAAATATTGTAAGTTTTGTATGTTTTATTCAATTATACCTTGAAATAAAGTGGACGAAGGAAAGCTCTCTCTTCGAAACAGTCCCATTGTTCAAGTGCATCTATAGCTTTGATCACCAGGTTCAAATTTGCCTTGCCCACTCTCAGAACAACCTACGGAAAAAATATGTGAAAATATCGTTTATCGTTTCTATAACCCAATCATACTAATCAAATACGAACTGTATATGATGAAATTTCTGCATCAATCTCAACGAAACATTCTTTCGTTGAAATAGTCTTAATCGTCATGTGAGGGGCGAGGCATTCTCTAATTTAATAGGATCGGACTACTTAAGTATTTGATTGGTCGAATAAATCATAAAATATCAACTAAAACAACAGTGAGCATAGTCACAATTATTACATTTAAGTTGTACAAACCGTAAAAACCAATTACAAAATCATGTTGAGTATTATAGTCATGTGCCGCCTGTGTGGTTGAGTGGTCAACGACGTTGGCTACCGCAACAGAAGGCACGGGTTCGAATCCTAGTACGGGCAGTTTTATAAATTGATTTTTCAATCGATTTATGAATTTCTGTTCAAAGGCATGGATGTATGTGATGTCTTGAATTCCCTCCTCCCACCCATCCTATCCCATGAACGGGGCGTATCGAGAGCGATTAGCTAACCACTAGTTCTGTCTTAGCCCTTTCCTTCTATTCCTACTCTCTTTGGAAAAAGAGAGGTTGAGCAACTGAGTAACAAGCAGTTCTCGTAGAAATACTTCTGTTGAGATTAGGAGTCCATATGCTCCATATTGGGAGCGGACATTGTAAAAAAAAAAAAAAATTATAGACTCCCCTAATTAGGGTGAGTTTTTAAAAATATATGACATTAAATATATTGCATGAATAGCTAAAATCAATTGGAATAAAACTATAATGAAACCTTGCGAAACATTATAAATTACCAGTTAAACTTGAAAATAACCTAAAATTATTTGAACTTGTTCTATATTCAACTAACAACTAGCTTGGTTTATTAATAAAATATCGTCATTTTATAATTTGATTTAAGAGATTGAACTCAACTACTACAACTTCATTTTCCTAAAATAAAATAGCAAATATTCTTCCTTAACCCTTTGCCCGCGTCACCAAATTTAGCGAGCATGCCCTGTACGCGGCTGCTTTTTTCCGGTTTTTCGGATCGCGTTTTCGACTATAAATATAGGTTGTAATATTTTTTCAACTAATCAAATATGTTAATTGCCACCCAAAGTAACTTTGTCAATAATAAAATACAATATATTTGTTGTATTTTCGGTTTAATTCAACAATAATCATTCTTCATACAATTGCGGCGTGACGTCGCCATATTGCAAAATACCGCCACGCGCGACCGAGAACACTGCGCCACCACCATACCATGCTTATAATATTAAATTCTCGGAACAATTTCAATTTCACCTGCACTCGATCGCTTATTTACATTATCCAAAATCTTGCATTGGTGACGCATGTTCACGGCGTGTTCCAGAAATAAATTATTTTTGCCTATATTGAATCTTTTTTGACTAATGCCATCTATTGAATTTGGTAAAATATACATTTAGTAATATTTTCAACCAAGTTATACAATTTTAACACAATAGATAGCTCTTATATAGGGTTTGAAATTTCCATGACATCTATACGTGTCACGCGCGCTGAGGGCATGTTCACTAGGACATGCATAGATGCCATACGCGGTGAGAAGGTTAAAAAGAGTTTATAAAACCGATACCTGAAATGCTTCAACACCATTTTCCAAAATCGACTGATTCAAGATTTGAGGAGGTGTCTGCAACAGAACCAGAGAAGATCGCAATTGGAGCAGACCGCTGCCGCTGATGACCGAACAACTCTGCAAAAATGAATTCATTTAATTTATTGAATACAATGAAGAAAATCTACCCATTGATCAATTTTTGTTACTTCTTTTTGGAAGTTCTTCAATGCCTTAGGTGCCTGGAGGGTATGTTTACCTATGTATGTTTCTATTTTTTTAACCATGTCTGTCCGTTCCTTGAGTATATGGAGCATGTCAATATAAGGCAACGAAAAAAATTGGAGAAAAATCATTATTAAAAATTCTGCATTTCAGTCATAATAAAAAGACGACGAAAAAGTTTTTGAATCTCACAGAAGAATATGTTGTTTTTCAATACCGTGACTTACCATCAACAATTCTTCAATAGTGTGATGAAGTTCTACAACATCAGAACAGTCATCACCAAACATTTCCAAAGAGTTAATAGCTTCAAGCGCAGCTTCAGCAATTCTTAAATAGCCACTACTTCCAATACCACAACTGTCTGCTGAACGCTTATTCTCACGATATACCAGTTTTAGAACTGAAAGAGCGTGACATTGAAACAAGGAATGTGTCCACGGACAGCGGATTAGCGTGGCTGTTAAATCACAGATGTTTGTGAACAGGCGGTATTCTGTAGGATTAGTCGGAAGCTCTTCTGATAGCTCAGTTTGGTCATCGGAAGGATTCTGTAATACAAGAACATTACTTGCACTTCAATGAAAGCACAAAAACAATCAAAAGTTCATAACAAAAGTAAACTTTTTTGGCGCAAGCAGACCTGTTGGTTTATGTTGATTTTTTAACTACAATCCCAACATGTTAAAAAATTATAACTTTATATCGCCGAAATTGTTATGAAAAAATGTAATTAATTGTTCAGGAGACACTTAAAACTGATTCTTCAGAGTTAAGGATTGTTTTTTAAAGCATCAAAAATACGCAATATAGTTTCTCCTTGTTAACAATTTTAACCATACGTCTTCATCGTCATTATCTGAATATAACTGCAACCTTAAATTTAGTTTTTAATTCAAAGTTCAACCCGTTTACAGCTAGAAAAAAATAACATTTTTTTGTCCTGTAAGCTAGCAATTGTCTAAAAACTAATAAAGGAAAACTTAATATTCATTTTGTGAATCCTTAAGAAATTTCGGACCCTTTTTCAATGATCCAAACTCTAAAAAATATTTATTGACGTCGTAATAATGAGAACACAGTGGTGGGTATCATGTGTGGTTAGTAGGTATGCAACACACCGGTGGGTCGTTAGCTTTAGAGTGGTTAAACAAATAATAATAACATTTTTATTATGAACACAGGAGATTGCAGATTTTACTAATTGACAGTTAAATCCCTCTGCAATTTCATATTTAAATTATTTTTATAAAATCAATCACATGGGAGGTATTTTCGCATTGATGGCGAAATGATGACAAAAGTAGAAATATAAATATTAAATAAATAAATTTTCCAGTGAGCCTTGTCAAAATGATGTCATAAATTGAGGAAAAATGACACATCCGCTTTTGTCAAATATGAACAGATCCGATGAATAGAGTATATGAAGAATTTGTCCTACAACTACATTGTGCGAAGAAGTCTACTCCGAAACCCCTTGGGGCCACCAACACGACGAAATTGCAGCTCCTTACGCCCATCCACCAAAACTTGTAATATCAAAATAAATATTGTTTTAATTTAAGATTTCGACTGAAGGTGCTTGGTGGAATTTCAATATTAAATTTGAATCGTTCAAACTATGAACTTTGTTCAAGATTTTAATTGATACATCGATGAGCAAAACGAAAAGGTTAAGTCTTAAAAATTGAGAAACAATCTGAATATCCCAACATATCTTTAATGCACCCTTTTCTTTTCACAAATCACAACAGTCGTGATATGCTAATAACTGGATTAACATTTGTTTTGGATGTTAAAAAAGGTCTTTGAGTGACATAAGCTTTTCAATTAAAGGCCGGCTTAGTGTTATTTAAACATTATATGCAAAAATTAAATGCAATATCGTCAATATTGCATTTCATTTTTGTTCCGTGACCATAATTTAAGTTAAGTAGATTTGATTTCCGGTCACTCTTCTTATGTATGTGTTCATTTTGGTTTGTCACCTGAGCAATCATAACTTCAGTAGTTGAAACATCGAGCCTGGGCAGCATTTTCATGACAGCAGTTATAAAAGCTTCGTAAATACTTCTAGAATATTCATTCTCCAGTTCAAGAATCCCTCTCCAAAGTGGAACAAAGGTCTCATAAGTGATGTTGAGAGAGTTGTTAGTCCAATTACTGGTTATTTCAGCCTCATAGTATAAGGATAGAGATACAGAATGGCGACAACTTTCTTTAATGAAGTGTGCAATGATCGGCTGGAAAGAAATGAATTGTTAAATATTTTCATTTGTGTTAATTTAGAGACACTTATTAGTAATTTCTACTGTAATTTGTAATTTTTTTTCAGTGTCAATTGTTTATTACACCTTTTTATTTAAATTTGTTTTTGCATAAATAGCACCATATATCATAATAATATCAGTTGACAATGCTCGACATGAGCGAAACCGGTCCTGATCTTGGTAAATAAAAGTGGAAATAAGTACAAAGAAATATTATGTTTTCCTTAATATAATGCCTTTCCCCCAAGTATTGACAGTGAACACACTAAAAGTGATAAGACAATATCGACTATGGAAAGGAAAAAGGACGTAGCCCACACATATCAAATTTTACAGGAGGCGCAAAAAACGGGTTTTGATGATTTTGGGCCATATGCAAATTATGAATTATACACAACCTTTAAGTGCACGGAGACTTCTAAACTGGTGTTTAATTGACATAATCTAATATTAATTAAAGAGATTGTCAAGGAAACACCTTTATTTCAGTTTTTTTTCTTGGTTTTAATTTTTTACAAGGTCATCTTTTTCAAACTTAAAATCTAAATTTAGATACTAATTCGACATTTGCAGCTTGCATCCTTTTGATAAAACGTGTATCAAGTTTGATACATTGTGATTATCGGAAAAAACTGTGGGTTACGTCCTTTTTCCTTTCCACAGTCGTTATGTAAATTTTAACAATACCCTTTAGTAAATATGTTTTTCACAGTTATTTCTATTAGACAACATATTATATAATAACTACCTATTTATTGAGTACAGTGTTGTGAAAGTAAGGCATCCATTTCAATAATAGGAATAACCCAATTAATCAGGAAATCAGTCTTACAAACTAAGGCATGAAAAACCAACCTGCAAATCAACAATAGGCAATGCCTTCCTGAGAGCTTTCACCACATTGTATTGACGGTGAGGAGAGCACTTGGGAAATGCCACGATCAGTATGCGAAGAAGAGACTCGAGACTGCCTGATGATACAGAACCAATAGAAGCAAGAGCTTCTATGTGATCACATAGCTGCAAAAAATAAATTAAGCCATTTGAAAACCTCCAAGCAATCAACAAGGAATGAATATAAGTCAGTCCCTGTATATTTTTCAAAAAAAAGGATAAAATGATGAAATTAAGACAGGACTAATGGTAAGGTAGCCATTTTCTCTAAACCCTGTATTCACAACGGGATAAGGTAGAAAGACATTAAAACATCACAGTGGTGATACATATCAATTAGCATTCTCCATTGCGGCCACAGTGCCTTAAACAATTCCTCTCTTTAGCTGTTACACATTACGCACAGGTGATTTCGCTCAGTGTAAACTGTGCAATAATTAACTACCAAGTGTAAAAAATATGCCAATACATTTCTTAGTATAATTATTAAAATATCAAAGCAATTTTCGTATTATTTTTTAAGAATGATAATCATGGGAAATTTCATCCTTGGCACACAATTTATGGTGATTGATGACTGTGACAATCCTTAAAAAATTAAGATGGAAAAGGGAAACAAATTATTCCAAGTGTAAAACAGCACTGGATGTCAAGCTGTGCATAAATTAAATATTTATGAGAATTATTTTCAGTTATATATAAGTTACTCTATTTTTACCGTAGCTGAAGTAGATGCTTTTTTGTGAAAATAACTTAGATCGATCCTTATAAGATATTTTAAGGAAAAAAAAATTGTTGGTATTAATACTTTACATACTAGAAAAACAGTAAAAATAACCATTCCTGAAACTAGTTTCCAAAACAAGAGTTTGTAACTGTACTGTAATCACCAAGTTTTCACCAATTCTAATTGCATATATTCAGGTAGACACTTAACTAAATAACTATTAAAAGAAAAAGTAAGGAACGTGCGATCAAAAGATAAAAAATAACATCACACCATCTCAATTTTTTCAGTAATTTCCTCAGCCGTTTCTTCCACATTCCTCTCTTCTGTTTCCAAATGATTGGATGGATGAAAGACAAACATAGCTCGCCTTGCAATGCCGTCGGCTATTTGAAGATACTCATCCGTTTTCAAGAGGGGTCTCACTTGAGATATAAGTATAGCAAAACCGTTCAGCGCAACCTTCACCACGTAAGGTTTAATTGTTTCCTTATTTTCGGCTGATGGAGGAGTTGGCATCAGCACAGATTTAAAATGGTTCAATAGATACTGCAATATAAAATACAGATTGTCAGATTTAGGAGATATTTTATCAAATAAGTACGGTTTCGAAAGATTCATTTTCAGGATTCTCATGGGTGTTGGCTTTAAAAAAGTATACATCTTGGCTTTATCCAGAAGCAGCTTAATTGTTGTTTATTGCTGATGATTTTATTAATGTGATTGTTATATTATAAATAATATTTTAAAAATTTCCTAGATTTAGAAGTTCCTTTGAATTTATTGTTAGTGACCTCTAACATAATTGTTTTGTGATGTGATCGCATTTTTTTTTTATCTAAGTCAGCTCCAAATAGAGGTAACTCAAAATATTTTTTCTAGGATAACAGCTTGTTACTCAGTTGCTTAACCTCTCTCTTGGAGAGTAGGGATAGAAAGGATAGGGTTAAGATAGAACTAGTTGTAATCTTATTGCTCTAGCTATGCCCTGTTATTTTAGGTTTGGAAGGGTGTGAAGAATTTTTTAGACATAAACATCCATGCCTTCAAACAGAAATCGATAAATCAATTGAAAAAATGCTGTTCGTACTGGTCTTTGAGCCCATGAGGTCCGGTATGGAAGCCAACGACATTGACCACTGTTCCATGGACCCTGACAATATCAGTATGACTTTTTTAACAGTAAAAATTGTAATTTTACTCAATTTTGTGTCACTTATTCATATTCTGTATCTTAACCACTTGGATCCCAAGCGGACACAGGTGTCCGGAACATATGCAAGGGAACACGGATGTCAAAGACATTTAAAAAATCAAATACTTGGTATTCCAATAGAATATAAGCAATATTTTGATGAATATGTGTAGTGCCATCTATACAGAGTCAATATAGGTTTTTAAATTATCGAATTCGAGTGTATATACGGCAAAATTATGAGTGTTTTAAATATTTTTTTACCCATTTCTACTCCCCAGCGAGGAGCATATGGATTTCTTATAAGCGTCTTAACTGAATTTAAATAAAGAATTTAGTCAGTAAACTTTTTCTTATCTCCATTATCAAAATATTTATCGATTTATGTCATGCCAACCATAAAAGGATAAATCAATAAATTATTTTTCTAATTAAGGTATTCTGATAATAATTATTAATATAACTATAACCTGTAGCCGATTGGTGAACATAATGCTCATTGTTTGTGGTATCCATGGGTTTGAATCCCAGTACAGACACTTTTATAAATTGATGGTTCAATCAAATTCGAAAAAGGAGCTCAACGTTGAGCAACTAAGTAGCAAGCAGTTTTCGTAGAAAAACTTCTGTTAGATAGACTCTGTTAGAAGTCCATATGCTCTGCATTGGGAGTGGACAAGATGCCAATGAAAAAAAAACAGCAATGTCGATAAATATTCCTTTTTTTATTTTATTCATGTGTATCGACTAGACAGCAGCAGATAACGCTCATTTTTTTGTCACAATAATTTTAATTACGTTAATTTGGATGAACTGCAAGACTTCAGTCTTGATTGTGACTGATTCCTGTTTTCATGAATTAAAAATGACAACAAGGAAAAATTGTCTGTCGTTATTTATTTTGAAAAAAAAATGTTCAGTTACCCTCAGGCAGTCGCTGGTGGAATCAGATGGTCCATTACTTGTCAGAGCAGCTCCGATGGTACGGTAAAAAGAAAGCAAAGCAAAACAACCTGCCGCTCTATCATCTCGATTATCCTGATTGATCCAGTAGATCAGAAGCTTATGCCAGTACATCACATCGGTCAAAAGATTCACAGGGAAATGATCGGAATGATGGGCGAGCATCCGTAGTGCAGCTGTAATTAAGTAAATAGTATGTATTGATCTATATCAGGGTTGGTTACACTTTTATTTCTTGTAGCATCAAGATCGAGTGATATTGTTTTTAATTATATCATGAGGAAACAACAAAAACCAATTTTATAGATCAACTCACTGACCATTCCTAATCTATATAAACAGGACCAAAATGCTTCGTCAACACTGTGCATAATCTTATGAATGACAATTATGCTGTTTAAAGCTGGTGCATTGGACTCATTGTAGAGTATCAAACTTACCTATTCTTAAATCGATGGAGGATTTAGAGTCTTGATCAACTTCAAGAGAAATTGGAGAAGGGTTTAATGTTAGTTAATTGATCAATCAAATGTTATATGACACCTCCATGTTTTGCGAATAATTAACCTTTTGGCTGCTATAGAAAATAGTATGCCTGTACCTAGCACGCCGGCTATAAGTTGCAATTATTAATTTAATTAGATATTGATGAGATAACTCGTCTCTGTCGTGATGAGCATGGAAAATTTGACGAGATATCTCGTCTGTGGCAGTCATCCAGTTAATAGGTGGCTCATGATTTCTTACAGATATAATGGCTTGACTGAGTGAGACGGAAAAATCAGGAAGCATTCTTAAATCAAATTGTAATGGTTGATGACAATTGGTATTTTTATAATAATGTTACATGACTTCGTCATGGCAGTGGTGAGACCTTCACCCCAGCGATCAGGTGGTCCTCGACTCGAGTGCCGGCAAGGGAAATATCGAATTTAGATTTTTATCAATTTAAATTTGAGATTTCGATTATGGGTGTTTGTAATATATCTTCTCGTCAACTTGATCTTGGTGACTTAAAAAAACAATTCGCATTTGAGTTTATCTCATGTATCATATTTTTTTTGGTTTTGAAACTTTTAAAATTGAAAGTATTGTCAAAAGACTAAATAATTAGAATTAGGTGTTAATTAAAAAAGATTGCATTTAATGAATAGTATAGCTAATTGTCAAAATTAAGCTAATTATGAGCGTAAGATTTTTTAACACTATTGGGATAGAAAATGTGTTATTTTGTTTATAAATTTTTCCAAAATTAAATCAAATAGAATGTAAAATGAATCTGACTGAAAACAACTGAGGGTAATTGATGTAATTTTAATATTAAATTTGAATCATTTAAATTATGTACAATTTCTACACGTTTTATTGCTAAATTCCTTTCGGCATTTACCTTTTATCAAAAATCACATACAATTTCAAGGACTGGCATAAATTGTAATTGTTCATGTGATTATCTACGTCACTATAAACCATTAATAAAATTTATCAGGATCACCATCAATAGCTCTTAGCTTAGTGATAATATACTATACATAATACAACTATTTACCAAACGACAGTTTACCTTTGCATTTGAATACTTAAAGATGCTGAAATGCAAAACCTGCCTCGTTTGGCAACAAAATGTGTAAAAATGTGCAATATTTGAAGGATTCAAATTTAAATGCGGATATGCCTAATTTTATGTTGTTTATATTTATTTCAATGGGCAGTTGACTGGGTAATAAAAATTAAACATAATACAATAGAAAAAAAACTATTGATAGTTGAATCCTCGAGAAGTGACGCGAGCAAAGTAGTAAAATGGTAAAACTTTTGTTACAATCACGTCTTTACTTGATCACTTGGTGGATTGTATATTTTTATTTCACGAATATAACACTATTGGAGTGTATATTTACTGAGCTTACTTCACTTTTAAGATACTTTAGGACATGTGGAATACTACAACATATTTACCTCATTTTTTCCTAAAACTTTCACTTCACCTCTCATGGGCTCAATTCAAGTGTCAAACACAAAGACATTACATTTACATTGCAAAGTGGACATATCTGTTTTTACTTAAAGAAAACTTATGTAAGGAAACTTTCATACATCTAGCACATGTTCTTCTATGCTGGTCTCCAGGATCCGAGAAGCTGTACAATACTTTGTAAATGATTTCACAGACTCCATCATCGTGAAACAGCTCAGTAAAAGCTATCATGAGGTTTGTCAGACTGACCAGACACCCGTCAATAAGTGAAAAGGAAACTTTGACTTTCCCTTGAATATTTTCCTCAAGTATCGTAAGTGAACTTTTACGAATAGTCTGCGAATGTTCTGACATATGCTCAGGATATAGTTTGGATATTAAACCTGTCAAAAAAATATAAGAAATCATTATTTTTTTACACGTCACGCATGGAAAAAGCATTGTTAACCGTTTCGGAGACTAGTGGTCATATTTAGGAAACAGGTATTTTTAATGTTATTTTCATGTGCTCGTAATCGATGAGTAAAGCATTGTTTTGTTTAATATTTTGCTTGAACTATCTTACAACGATTGAATTAAGCTATTTTTATAACAGAAGGATAATACTGAAGGTACAGGATGGACAGAAAGAGAGTAATAAATTTTAGAGAATATCTTATAGCATGATTTATAAATTAAATGTTGTTACATTTACTAGAACAGGGTTTCCCGTGCAATGAAACACTTCGCAATTTTGGAAATGTTACCGGAACACGGTTTTTTTTTTTTTTAAATATGTTATCAAACTACTTATTATTATTTAAGTAATTATTTTTAAACCATGTTAGAAAAAAATATGTAAGGGTAAACAAAGTTCTTCGTGATTTAAAATCTTCTCATGTACTTGATATATATGAGGTTTTAAACATCAGTGGAAATTAACCATCACTCGTTTTTTAATATGAAGTAGAAGATATTTAAATGCGCTGCAAGGTATATTATCATTTCAAATTTTCGCAGACATAGTTTAGGAAGCCCTGTTCTAGAATATCAGCTGTCAATATTAATGATTATTTAGTCATTTTAACATACAGAGTTGATGCTTTCGACATTAAATATTGTAGTTGGAAGGAGTACGAGCTGTTTGTTGAAATTTTATTAAACTACATCTTGCAAGATTCAAGATGAATAAGCTATGGTCATGTTTTCTAATATAAAATCCATGGATAAAATGCAGAAACAATTATACCAATGAGTACATATTCCTTAGCTAAGACTGAAGGCTTTTCTTTTCTTCTAGAAATCTGATTGACAAGAACCTCCACTATAGGGCTGACCACATTTGGCCAGTTTCCGTTCACTGCTGATGACAGAGGTAAAATACATTTTTCTTTCACGGCTGCCGAGCATGCACTGCGCAGCACTTGAAGGCAAACCTTAAACAAATGAAGGCATTCAGTGAAGTGACCCCATGCAAATAAATGATATAAAGCGAGGAAAACTATCAATGCAGAACTATACAAAAATCATCTTTATTCTTGAAAGGACTCTTTTATAATAAGGAATTAAGTTCCACAAAAAATATATTTTATGTTAATTCACAAGGGGCTTTGCTATTTTTTTTTATTAAATTCATGTTTATATAAAAATCTTCAGGTAAAAAGTAGGGATGCAAAAATTCACAGACATCTATGGCTTTGAATATATGAATGCTTGGAGGATAAGATTCCTCGGCTACATTGATGACCGGGTAAAAAGCCATAGGGTGTCGGAATTGATTATTCAGTGTGGCAGTTTTCAAAATTGATGTTCTGACCATAGGACAGTCATCGATAACACAAATTGCTGATGCTCCTGTTTTCCTACACCATACTGGATCACTGGACAACAAATATATGTATATATATATTTTATTTTTTTCTAAATCTTTATTTAGATTTTTAATTCATTTTTATCTTTACACTCGCCTATGGATCCAGCAAAATACATAACAGGTGTTTTTTTAGAGGTTTGTTTTTCGAATTAAAAACATTTTTCCCAGCAGCAGCCAGTTTGCCAGCTGATTTGTGCTCAGTTTGGTTTGCCATTTCACGATGAATAGACTTACACCAGAACAACGCTTGCAAATTGTGAAAAATGATAAGATGGATTAATGATTACAGACATTTTCGTTCCCCAATCGAATGGCATTAACATGGAAGAGCTGTGGTTTCAACAAAACTGTACAACATGCCACACAACGCGCGCCACTATCAATTTATTGAAGGAAACACTTTATGTCTTTAAAAAACTACCCATTACTAAATCAAAATACAAAAGCGAGACAATATTTTCGCACATAATAAAATGAATAATCAATTTAAGAAGAAGATAAAGCACATTTCCATTACACGTGCAGAAGGATCACGTTATTTGTACAAGTTTTATTCAGAGAGATTATAAAATGAACTTACAGAAATAATATCTTCTACATATTTATCAAATTTCACCCTGTAACTATCGAGAAGGTTTGATATCAGAGAGAAGGCTTCACAAACACTGTTCTTGAAATTCTCTTTTGCAAACGCTCTCTTGATGAAGTTTGGCAAGCTTTTTTCCGAATTCCTTTCATCATCATTTGAAAATAAATCAGTTATAGCAGCATCTAAGGGGGAAAAAATCTTTAAATTAATTAATTTACTAATTGTGATGGATAAAAGGGGAATAACTCAAAAATTCAAAATTTCAAATGTTGAATGCTTTTTTAAAATTATACATATTTGAGACCTTTTTGTGTAAGTGGTTTATTTGCTGTCAAGAAAAATGTTCACTGCAATAAATTGAATGCCTAGTAGTCTTCCAGACTTTAAATCTTTTACTCTTATATTCCAACAGGACACATTGAATATCGACTGTGGAAAGGAAAAAGGACGTAACCCACACATATCAAATTTTACAGGAGGCGCAAAAAACGTGTTTTGATGATTTTAAGTCATATGCAAATTATGAATTATACACAAACTTGAAGTACACGGAGACTTCTAAACTGGTGTTTAATTGACATAATCTAATATTAATTAAAGAAATTGTCTAGGAAAAAACTTTATTTCAGTATTTTTTCTTAACTTTTTACAAGGTCATCTTTTTCAAACTTAAAAACTAAATTTAGATACTAATTCGACGTTTAATTTTTCAGAATTTGGGGGACGCTGTTATTAAAATGTTAATATGACTTACATGGCGATAACTGGCCTTTGGGGGGCGGTAGATAATTTATTTCTGCTAAAGGGGGCGATTCTTTCGAATGGGTAAGAAACACTGGCCTAGAGGATTCAATAATTAAAGAAGCAAGACTTCAAAAATTCTATAAATGCACCATTCATGCCGGGTGAAGTCTTCATCGGAATTCATTAACAAGAGTTACACAGCAATTGCGTATTTCCATTCAGTGGGACATCCCTTTAAATTGCTCCAACGACTACGTTTCAACTCAATACAAAGTGTCATACAATCGAAAAAATAGTCCACAACATATTGCATTGAGCCATTGGCGGATCCAAGGGGGCCATGAACACCCCCCCTTAGGAGATTTTTTTTTCTTCATTTTTCTACTATATTAAAACTTTATTGTGAAATGGGATCTTAAATTGTTTAGTTTACGATGTTTTATAGAATACATACTTAATTATGTATTGACTACTTTCATATAGATGTAT
The DNA here is from genome assembly GCA_030503985.1 of Himalopsyche tibetana. NCBI lineage: Eukaryota > Metazoa > Arthropoda > Insecta > Trichoptera > Rhyacophilidae > Himalopsyche > Himalopsyche tibetana. The sequence goes on along the minus strand of JAPJYX010000014.1, from coordinate 34,978,853 downwards.
TATTTTTACATCATCTATTTTTTAATGTTTTATTTTTGTATAATGTTTATTTTCGAATTGAATGGCCCCCTCCTTGGACAATTTTTGGATCCGCCAATGCATTGAGCGCTCATACATTTTGTAACAAATATAATAACAAGCTTCTTAATTATGGACGAAAAAAGTTGTGCCATTTCATCTGAGGTCATAAAAATACTGAAGTAAAGAGAATAGAATTTCTCAACAGAAAACATAATAAAGTTTTCCTTCATAATGTATTACCTATTTCAGGAAGAGTTAGATCGTCTTCAAAGAATTGCTTAATGAACTTTATCGTATTTTCTGCTAGGCGCCCGTCTCCTCTTTGCATGGCATCGTACAAAGTATCCGAAAAATTTACAATATCGGCCATGACTTCATTCCTAGAGCGGCACTGCAGAATTTATGGTTAAAATTGGTCTTCAATAAAAGATAAGAAACACATTGATAAAGGATCTTGCAGCTTTAATTTTTTTTTTTTTTAGAAATATGTACACAAAATATTTTCGTATTACGATTGAATATTAAAAAAGAGATATTTCCATTATTATTATAACAAAAAGTTATCTTATCACTACAAGTCAAAACATGAAATCCCGCTAAATGTGTCAGTTTAACTTGACACCTGTAGAGGCTACCAACCTAGTGATAAAAATATTTAACACGTAACAGCTAGACAAAATATACCAATCAACTACTGTACCCGGAAATTTTTTAAATACAATAAAAATGTAAAAACTCAACTTATTTGTAGAATTTGCGGTTCCCAGACGTAACTAGAACTCAAGTAAAAAAAGTCCTTAAAATTTCTTCACCGAAGCTAATGCCCACATGTTAAATAATCCGTAATAAGAGTTATAAAAAAAATACAATGTGATGTTTAGTTTCATTTTGGAAAAATGTATGTAAAAAAAAGATTTTCCATCTGAAAACATAGTTTAAAAGACTTATGCTCAAAAAAATGTCAATCATTTAGCAAATTGTAACGTCTTTATCAATAAAATACTTATATCAGTACGTGTCCATAAAATCATTGGTATGGCAAAATAGCAAAAAAAAATACGTTTATTTATTCAATGATTCAGTGTATATTAAAATTTTATCAAATGTGCTGTTTGTTGTGTTTTGCAAAATGAATTATTTTTCATATTGGATTTTGACTTTTACGATTTTCTTTGAGTTTTAATCCTATTTTAACCTGCATACGTTGTATGAATATTATGAGCTGTCAGTAGATGACTGACCATATCTATTTTATGAAAAGCTAAAAATAATATACCTAACTTGACGCAAAATAAACAACTTGCTCACCCGTTGGCTTATGGCGTGTACGATAGAAAAACAGACCGTAAGCCCGTAGGCTTATAGCAGTATAGTGGTTAAGTCTGCCATAAAACTAGAAAAAATATTGAGATTGTTTTAATATGCTATATTATAAATTAAAATAGGTGTCTTATTATTATAAAGCGGTCCCTGCCACATTTTAATGACAATGTTTCTCTTGACAGGTTACAAACTATAAGCACTTTCAAATTTTAATATTCTCTATATACTCAGTTTTGCAATTCCAATAATTTCTTTGAAGGTGTTAACTCTCAATACGTGGTGTATAGGCTTCTATTAAAAATATATAAAGCTCCTCTGTACTAATTTCACTTTTAATTTTTATGATCACGACCGGTTTCACAAACGACGATCATTTGATATAACTCGTCATGAGCGAAACTGGTCCAGCAGGCTTATTCTGGCGGCATGGTACTTATTTCCGACGGTCTGAAATAATCAACCATAGGCAATATAATTAAGTATTTAGACTATATTTCATAGGCAATATTTTTTTTTAGTTGGTACCAATGAAATATTGCGTTTTTTCACACTTCGTGATAATCCTGTCAAAATATTCTCTGACGTAACATAAACTTAATCACCTATAGGGAAACATAGATGATACTTGGTTATTTGAATAAAGTTATTTATGAAACGAACACCATATCAGGAACCGAAAGTATTCTTCCAGTATATTTATTCCTGGTTAATTCTGCCCGCTCGCTATAAACGCATAAGAGTGATTGTAACGAGACAATAATATGTCTTTCGTTTACTACAAATTTAATATGCTATCTTTTCAACATGAAAATTAACTAAATGTCGCATACAATGAGATCAGGGAAAGCGATAATTTACCCTAAATACGAATATGATATCCGTATGAAACAGAAACAGAAAGATGTCGAATTAAATTTTTTATATCCATAATAGAGCAAATTTGAAATACGTTGACAAATTTTCCTTGTATTTTTTAATTTGCATCCATTATCGTTTCCTTAGAAACCTAAATTTGTTTTTGTTATATTGTCCAATTGGGAATTCAATATCTTAGGAATCTGGAATGTGGAATTTGCTCATTTTTAGGGTGAAAATGAGTACTTAGCATGTTGTAAAGCATTTAAAAATATGAAAGAAATAATCAAAATTCTGTCTTCGATTCCCGACATCGTATTCGTTTTATGAAATAATAATAATAAACAAAATATCCCCTTTGTTTAAGGTTTACGGCAGAAGGTTTCCCCACATAAGTTTGAAAAAAAGCGCGAACATAAATGCAAATATATTTAACTCGTACCAACAGTCAGATACCAATACAAAAATATCGTGTCTGGCTTGAATGGGTTGAAATAACAGACCATCGCAATCGATAGTAAAATTTATTTTAGACGGTCTCAAATACTTTACCCATTTGAGTCGAGCACAAATTTTTGTGTATTTGAAGGTTGGTCAACGTTCGTTGATTTTAATCTTCGATCTGTCAAATGCATAGAATATTACATAGTGGAATGTCATATTTTCAATTGAGAGAAAAGGTGATTTCGGATACCTATTTTCAGTAGCTATACCGAATTTCAATTGCGATGACTGGCGAAATTATAGCCCAATTGAGTAGTGAATGTGAGCTTCCAAATGATTTGTTTTTCACTCACGAATATAATCAATGAAAGTCAAAGCAGCTTGTGCACGTAATTTAACATAGATTATTTGCAAAACACCATAATAAAAATAAGTGGATTTTCTTCATTTGTCTGGATGATAGTTCAAAGTACTTTAAGTAAATGTATCATTATTATTTCTGTAAAATACAGTTTTTTGTTAACGGTTTACGGCTGAAAGCTCCCCCACTTACGTTTGAAAAAAGGTGCGAACATAAATGAGGGGTATAAAAGCAAAACCGCCTCCATGCACAAATGCAAATTGTTCAGTAATCAAAAAAAAACGTTTTAAATGTTCTCTTTACATATTTTTGACCGATTTTGAATTGTATTCACATCCTCTTAGATTTGTCTTTAGTTTGGTAATCATATATCAAGCAATTTTAGTTCCGTTACTTCAAAAAAGACAATTATTTTTTCGATAGAGGAGGTTTTGCAGCTCAATTTGTGAAAGTGGCGGATTTGCACTTCACCATACGTGATTTATCGATTTAACCATTTCGAGACCAATACTACAAAGTAAAGTAATAAATGTGATTCAAATATTTATTATTTTCTATTTTTCATAAAGGAACATAAAATAAACAGTTAAAAAATATATTACGCAAACCAAAATAATAAAAAAACGAATATTACAATTTTACAAGCTAACAAAACGCAAAAATACGTCAATTTTTTGAACTTATTAAATTTGAACTTTTATTCTTAGACACTGTCTCCGCCACGCTTATCTTGGAAAATTTTGCTAGAAATCAAGAAAGTTTTCGCAATGGATCGCAGTCTATGAACTCCAGAGCCCAGCAGTGGTGGATTATCTAATAAGCGAATGAAGATTATCCATAGAACATTGAATTTTCTGATGTTCTTATGTTACCCGTAAAATAAGGCCTCCAAATTTTAATGCACCTGGGACCTCCCATGTGCTTAATCCGCCACTGATGCATAGAATACTTTTGGAAAACTTGCTGTACTACAAAAGGTCGTGTGAACTTCCTCACGTATAATCTAGGATGCGTTTGCTGCATCACCTCGGTATTTTCTTTTGGAAAGTGTCGTCGTGCAATTTAACTTTCAAATATTTTAATCTTGATATGATTTTTCACATTTCGCATAAAAGGTATTATAAAATTTTTGAATATCTTGCGGTCCGATTTCATTACCCTTCTTTATCTCCAATTATCTTTTTGTTAAATTTGAATCGTTCAAACTATGTACATTCTCACAAATTTTGTCATTAACGACCCGGGTTTCGCCTTTCGGCATCTTCAGGCATTCAAGTGCACGGATGAACTTGAACTGACGCTTAGTAAATGAAAGTTTCGTGTTTATATAAGATATAAATGCATCACTGAGTCCAAAGCCACTGCTGGCAAAAAGGATAAGCCCATGGGAATACCAACAGATTTGACTAGTGAGCAGTTTCAAGAATTATATAATTTGTTTGTCGGCAAAGGTTTTATGATTATATGATTTTATGGTTATATAGGGTATAGAAGAGGAGATGTGGGAAAATTTGAGATTTCGTTTAAAATCGGAAGATTTTGCAGCTGTGCTTTGTTGATTTCTAACATTTCTTGGAAAAAGAGCTTATGACTGTCCGTATTTGGGTGTAACATTTTTATCCCTTGTTCCTGATTGAACACGTGTCCTTCCGATATTAAGTGATTAGCAAAAGTAGACGTGTCTTTTTTCAATCTAAAGGCTGCCATATGTTCTAAAACCCGGATGTTCAGTGTTCTTTCTGTTTTGCCGATATAAAACTTTGTACAACAAGAGCATTGCAACCATAGTGGATTCAACCCGACATATAGCGTAAAAAATTCATTAGAATTAGTTGAAAAACTTAAAAATAAAATCATTCCTTGCAATTCAAAATTAATTTCATTTGACGTGGTCAGTTTATTTACGAATGTACCAGTCAACAAATGCAAAAGGATTATCGAAGATACCTTAAATGCACGTAGAGTAAACCCAATAGTAAAAAAAGAGTTATTAAATATATTAGACGTTTGCGTTGACCAGAACTATTTCCAATTTAACAATACAATTTATAAACAAACAGAAGGCCTTGCAATGGGAAACTGCCTATCACCGTTGTTAGCTGAGTTTTATATGAACTATTTAGAAGATACAATTTTTAGAAACAAAACAGAAGCCAAACCTATAGTCTATTGGTTCCGATATGTAGACGATATTCTTTGCCTGTTTAATGGAACAGATAGACAAATAACTAACTTTCATAACTTTATAAATTCATTAGATAAAAATATAAAATTCACTCTAGAATTCGGAGGCAAAAATATTAACTTTCTTGACTTAAATATTAACATTGAAAATCATTCTCACGAGTTTAAAATATTTCGGAAGCCAACCTTCTCTGACACTGTAATCCATAAAAATTCAATGCACCCATTTTCTTATAAACTAGCCGCTTTTCATTCAGAAATACATAGACTTGTGAGTGTTCCTTTAAACGAAATAAACTTTAATATCGAATTGAAAATCATCAAACAAATCGCCATAAACAATGGATACGATATGTCTCTTATAGACAATCTTTTATCAAAAAAACAAACTAAACTTGCAGAAAAAATGTTATTTAAAGGTATAGTGTCAAAGGACATAGATCATACTAGGTATTGGCGTAGAATCATTTTTTTAGGAAATACAAGTCTTAAAATTAAAAAACAGCTAGCTGATAGTGTAAGACCTGCTTTTTACTGTAAAAACTCTTTAGGCAAATTATTAGTTAATAATAAAGATAAAATACATTACTTAAATAAATCCGGGATTTATAGATTGCAATGCTCTTGTTGTACAAAGTTTTATATCGGCAAAACAGAAAGAACACTGAACATCCGGGTTTTAGAACATATGGCAGCCTTTAGATTGAAAAAAGACACGTCTACTTTTGCTAATCACTTAATATCGGAAGGACACGTGTTCAATCAGGAACAAGGGATAAAAATGTTACACCCAAATACGGACAGTCATAAGCTCTTTTTCCAAGAAATGTTAGAAATCAACAAAGCACAGCTGCAAAATCTTCCGATTTTAAACGAAATCTCAAATTTTCCCACATCTCCTCTTCTATACCCTATATAACCATAAAATCATATAATCATAAAACCTTTGCCGACAAACAAATTATATAATTCTTGAAACTGCTCACTAGTCAAATCTGTTGGTATTCCCATGGGCTTATCCTTTTTGCCAGCAGTGGCTTTGGACTCAGTGATGCATTTATATCTTATATAAACACGAAACTTTCATTTACTAAGCGTCAGTTCAAGTTCATCCGTGCACTTGAATGCCTGAAGATGCCGAAAGGCGAAACCCGGGTCGTTAATGACAAAATTTGTGAGAATGTACATAGTTTGAACGATTCAAATTTAATATTGAAATTCCACCAAGCACCTTCAGTCGAAATCTTAAATTATATCTTTTTGTTGTTTTGTTGATGACAATTCCTAATTACTCTTCTTTTTTTTTAATCCATGTCCGCTCCCAATGTGGAGCACATGGCCTTCAATGGAGGCATCTCAACAGATTTTTTCTACGGGAACTATTTGTTACTCAGTTGCTCAACCTGTCTTATTCTCAGAGAGTAGTAGAGATAGAAGGATAAGGCTAGGACAAGACTAGTGATCAGCTAATCGCTCTCGCTACACCCAATTTTTACAAGCGGAAAGGGTGGGAGGTAATTTTCAGACATCACAAACACATGGGTGTCGACCAAAAAGTGCTGTTCGTACTGGGACTCGTACCCGTGAAGTCCAGCACGGAAGCCTAAAGCCACACAGCTGTGCCATAGGACCCGACAATTACTCTTAGATTCGGCAAACTCTTTGGTGCATATATGTATATTAAAAAAATTATTCTATTAAAAATCGATCCAGAACCCGGCACTTAAAGTGTTAACAAATGACAGCTGAAAAGATACTGGCAGCCATATTAGATTTGCGATGAGTGTGTGTTTACTGTATTGTGATTGGTCTATTTAGATTGTGGCGCTTTTGAACTTCACTAATGCATAAGAGAGGCGGTTATGCGTTTAATCACCATTTTCAAAGTCGATTTTGAGGCAAATTTGCATCAATTTGAAGTTTGTAGGGCATAAAGAGTAATACAAGGATCGTTAATCAAGCATTATCTCAAAAACGATTAAGTATGGATAGTGGCGGTTTTGCTTTTATATCCCTCAAATATTATTTGTGTTATTCGTTAAAGTTTTATGACTGTACTGAAAAGTTTGATTTTTCGAAATAGTATGTTTTGCATTATAGCCCCACAATTGTGAACCTGGGTTTACTACCAATGAATTCTCAAAGAAATAATGAACAGTAGCAAAAGGAAGGGTTGAAAATGAAAAACAATAACATAAATAAGAAGAATATTTATTTTCACTGTAAAGTTTGTAAGAAAATACACATCATTGCCGTGGCTGTTTCCTCAATTTGTTTTCTCTTTTATTTTTTTTATATTGCTCTTTGCTTTTTGTCCTTTTGTCTTTGATGTAAGTCTTGTACTGTGATTTCTTCTTTTTCTCTATGATTTCTGTATACTTCTTTTTATTATATCTATTAAAAGCAGCATCATCTAAAAGTTCATCAACAATAGTTCTCTTCCGTTCCTTTCTTGTAAGACGCTCATTGTAGTGATCCAACGAAGAGTCCATAACTTTACCAACCTATTGAAAATACAAATTGAACTTGCATTATTGATATAAAAAGTTTTCTAAAAAACATTGAATCAATGTAATATGTATTGCGAAGCATTTTTTTTATAGCTGTTTGATATTTTCATATGAATCATTAGAAAAAACCTTTTATTGAAGAATATATTATGTTTGCTAAAACAAATATTACAACAGATGCATAAGCAATCACTAGTTAAATAAACTATATTTTTTCATGCCCACTCTCAATGTGGAGCATACAGACTTTTAATGGAGTTTATTTTAACATAAGCTTTTCTACAAGAACTGCTTGTTTTTTAGTTGCTTAACCTCTCTTTTTCAAGAGATTAAGGATTGAAGGATAGGGATAATGATTAGCTATTATTTTGTTTTCACTAAGCCAGGGGGGGGGGGGGGCAAAATTTTCGGATGGAGGGTCAAATTCTGGAATTCAAAATGAGCGGCGGGCCGCAAGTAAAATACCATTTTTATATCTACACTATTTGTTATCATGAAAAAATGTCAATCTAATGAGAGGAATGGAACTTAAATTCAGGTGCTAATTTTGTAGTTGGGATTCTCAAAACTGCTTGTTAATTTTCATCGGTGATGTTTAGTCGTAGAGTTTTTATTGAGGTTCATGATTGAAAATTTTTGTTCACATATCGACTGTAGAGAGGAAAGCAAAACCCACACATATCAAATTTTACAGGAGGCGCTAAAAACGTGTTTTGATGATTTTGTGACCTATGCAAATTATGAATTATACACAATCTTGAAGTGCATGGATACTTCTAAACTGGTTGTTAAATTGACATAACCTAATATTAATTAAAGAAATTGTCTCGGAAAAACTTTTATTTCAATGTTTTTTCTTGGTTTTAATTTTTTACAAGGTCATCTTTTTCAAACTTAAAAGCTAAATTAAGAGACTTATTTGACATTTTCAGCTTCCATCTTTTTATAGAACGTGTGTCAAGTAGTATACATTGTGATTATTGAAAAAAAGCTTGTTTTGGAAAATTGAGGGTTACGTCCTTTTTCCTTTCCACAGTCGATATATAGGTTGATCCAAAAATAACGATTATCACATTTATTTTCAATCTTTTTTTAAAATGGCATTTAAAAATAAAAACGTGAATCTTTTTCAAAAATATAATATTGCTCGCGGGCCTCAGTTTGCCCGTGCCTGCACTAAGCTCTAGTTTTTTGGGGATCTGATGGGCGAGAGGGTAAAAGTAAGCCTCACAGAAATCGATGTCTTCAAACAGAAATATATAAATTTATGAATCTGTCGATGCTAGGATTCAAACCTGGGAGCAACATAATCTAAGCTAACGTGGCCACTCAACACCCGACACAAAATAATATTATTGGGGCTAAATAAATATTTTTGTTAGTATACCTGAAAGTATTTGGGCAGCACTTCCATGTCATTTTTCTTGTAGAAATGTTTTGGGTCCAATACAGATCTCATTTTCAAGACTTGCAAATCATTCTTTAATTCTTCAGTCACTTCAGGAGCTGGAAGATTAAACCATGAAGGTCCTTTCGTCTTCTCTCTTTCACGCTGAAAACACATTAATTAAATGTAGTAAATTATTTATTAGCTAACAGTTATTCAACTTTTTTTTTGTAACTACGTCTTGTCAACCCTTTGACCCCTTAGCTCTTAAGGCAACGAGCACTGGAAACATTTGAGGTGTTACCCAAATCGCTCTACCACTCAAATTTAGAAACAAATATATATTGGTTTTTATTTTTTAATTAATGTTGCTAGATGCTTTGGCTTGTGACCAATGTTCCCTCTAAGACAAGAGGTTAGCTGCGCGGACCAATCCAATATTAATTGAATAACTGTCAGTAGTGTAGTGCGCGCCAACCCGGAATGAGTGCGCGGGGGCTTCCCAACTGCTGCGTGGCCGAGCACGCGCGCAGCTTAGAAGGAACGTTGGTCTGGACCAACGCTCATCAATTGACATTATTGGAAACTTAGTATCCATAAATTTAATTCAAATATGCAGCTAATAAATATCACACAAATTTATTCGATATCATTTCATAAGTGTGAATACCATTTCAAAACAAGAAAAGGCAAATCTATAAAGGTCTAAAGCAGGGGTTACCAACCCCGTACCTGCGGGCGCCTGCCGAACCATTTCGATGCGCCCGCAAACTAATTTGAGCAAATCATTAAATTCCTGGAATTTTGGATTTTAAGATTCTCGGTGAGCTAAAAAAAAACGAGTTTCAGAGATATTTTGGGGAAAAAGTATAGGGAATTGAGGATTTCAAATTCCTCGGTGCTCGCTGCCCTACAAATATTTTAGATTGCGCTCTAGGGCCCAAAAAGGTTGGTAACCCCTGCTGTAGAGCGTATATTCCAAACAAACTTACCCTTCTTACGGCCTTTTGTCTTCTGTCACTCATATCATATTCCGGTAGCGAGTGTTCTTTCTCCATACCTGGTTTTAAGACTGACTTTTCTAGAATCTTTTCTATGTTCACATTAGCAGCTTTCATATTGAATTTTCCAGTGTCCATGTTAATATTAGAAAACTGAAAAAGCATTTGCTTTTGAATCAATTCCTTCTCAGGCATGGTTTTCTCGCCAAGTTTGTGTCCCCATCCCATGTCTAAGAAGAAGTCATCAATCATGCCATCTGTTTTATGTCCATATATTTTTTTGTATTGTCCGCTGCATTTTTTTTCTTCGGTTTTTATTTCATTATGAAATAACTTAACTTTATCTAGAATTTCAGATAGCGTGTCGTCATCAACTGGAAAAAGAGAAAATAAAAAACGTATACTATTATGCATATACCAACCGAATAAAGATATCAAACAATATCAATAAATTTTACATTGGCTTTTGAATTTTTCATTTACGCAAATATCTTAGATTGTAATTCAGGACTTCTATAAAAATAAACATAACCTCTAACTCACCATTTTCGAACTCATTTTCGTTGATTTCTCCGATTACTTCATCTTGATCTAAAAGATTTTCATCTCCTCGGACGTCTATTATGAAATCCATTTTACAATAATCGTACAGTAATTAGGGCAATAATAAATAAGAAAACGAGAATTCACAATAAAACACACATGTTAAACTGTCAACATGACAAATTAGAAGTCTAGTATATTATCTATGATTTGACCACAGTTGGTACAATTGTTACCATACCATAGCTTAGAAAATATGAAATAGACAATATTATATCGACTGTGGAAAGGAAAAAAGACTTACCCTCAGTTTTTTCAAAATGGCTTTTATTTGATAATCACTATGTATACAACTTAATACATGTTCTATTAAAATGCCGAATTAATATCTAAATTAAGCTTTTAATTTTTTAAACAGGAGGGCCTGTGAAATTTTTGTCGAGGAAAAAAGACTTAAACCACACCAATGACATTATTAGTCGTTGAGGTAAGATTTTACGGCGAGGAAAAAAGCGGTAAGCAGCTTACATCCTAAATGTATAGGAATCATTGCAGTTTTATCAACCTCTGCTGGCCGTTTGTGTCAGTTTTGACCACCGAGAAGACTTAAGCCGCTTAAATCTTTTCCTTACTCTTCTACCGGTAAAGTCATATATCAACGATCCTTACGAAAGTAATTGTTTAAATATAAATTATAACATTAAAATGGCAACATAAAAGAGCAAAAATAATCTAAAGATGTGTGGTGTCAACTTGGATGTCAACAATACAAATAAGGAAGCTAAGTGTTTAATATTACGTATTCAAATTTGTATGTCACCCTTACAAAGGGTTGTCGTAAATTGTATTTTAATCAGTGGCGGTTCTAGGTACTGGGCTAGTGGGCTAAGCCCGATCTGCATTTTTCACCCAAAACTTTAGATGGCTGAATAAAAATGAACAGAAATTTGGCCGCTGAACAAAATAAATACATTTATAAGCGTAACTAACCTTTCCCAAATGAATATAATATCTTTGTTTAAATTTTCCTCTGTCAATATAAAACAATGCCATGTCTACCTACAATAATATTCTCGATTGTTTTGTATTACAATTTTAAGCTGAGCCGGCATAAAAAAAACAATAACCCTATAAATAATTCATAGAGAACATTCAACGTGACGTCAGTCTGGCAACACCTATGTACATATTACGGGTCAGGGGCTAACAATTTCCAGCCCGCAATCATAGACAATATTTCTTTACACTGGAACGCAATCTAGCACGATTCGATTTTGTTTGTATTTGTATGTACGGAAACGTCATCAAACGCACAGGACTGTGTTTCAAATTTACTGGCTTCTGTCACTCATTGGGGACTAAAAACGATTTAGCCCATGGCCCATACACAAATACTAATACACAAATACCAAATCGATGTCTTGTATAAAAGTGACAGTTCTCTGTGACAGCTCTGTACTGCTTTTTGTACTTGTTATTTCACTTTGAAAGACAAATTTAAGGTTATTATTTTATTATTTCTTACTTACATTAGCATTGCTTTTATTATATAGTAATTTATGCTTTGCAGTAGTGTCGTAGTATTTGTTAATTTGCTTGTAGATTAATGTATAAGATGAAGTGGAAGCATGCAAAATTTCGTAAATAGTATACAATGCTATGCTTTTCTCTAGCCCACCCAAGATTTCAGGTCAGGAACCGCCACTGATTTTAATTGTTATAAAACAACCCTGTTTCTACCATAATATGCTTTAAATCATATATCAATGATCTCGTGTTAATCTCATTTGAGAAAATTACCATAATATTTGGTATATTTATCAAAAACACCACCGTGCGGCTTTTAGGTTAAGTGTCATGTAGTATCAATGTTTTTGATAAAAATGATTTAAATTCACTTGTATTTACGATTCAAATCAATCTCATGGGCGAATATTTTTATTATTCACTACTTTAATAAATTTATAGTATTTTCCGGTGCATAACTTGCAAATAACTTTTAAGGACAGTTCAGATTACACTGCAAGTAAAATGGAATAAATATTTAATACTGATACATACTTCCTCTCCTTTTTTGATGCATAATGTATGATAAACCATGTCTCAACTTAATGTTTTGAAATTAAAAGTAAAACAGCAATAGTTGCCATAATTCAATGTGCTTAAATTTCATTCGCACACGCTGTTAGTAGACTCATGTTGTTATAACTATAACCAAAATTATTTCTATCTTTCATTCTCAAATGTGATGTGCGCATATTCTGAAGATGTCATATGTGATTAACAGCTTGTATGGAGATATTGATGATAATAGTATTATGGACCTGGAATTATGTAATACCGAAGAAGTACTATGCGGAATGCAAGGTTATGAATAAGTCGGAAGACGTTCTGGATATTCAACTAGAGATAATATAATAAAGTAGTAGCTATTACAATACTATATAAATATTTTATTATTTATATTTATTTTTTGTACCTCTTAAATGATTATTGTACACATTTTCCATTGTTATTCAAATTCCTAGCTGTCATTTTTTCATTGTCATTTAGAAATTGGCGAGGAAAAAGACGGTAAGCTGCTTAAGTTCAGTGGGGCCGATAATTTTTGTCGAGGAAAAAAGACGTAACCATCAATTTTATTGGTTTTTGTTGAATAACTTTTTTATTTTTTATCGAATAGAGTAAATAAAACACCAGTTTATTAGACTGTATGCGCTTTAAGGTTATGTCTATTTAATATTTTGACTCGGGCTAAAAATTATTTAAAAAACGTTTTCGTGCCTCCTGTAAAATTTGGTTTGAGTGGGTTACGTTCTTTTTCCTTTCCACAGTCGATATGTATATAAGACTTTTTAAGGGTTACTGAATTAGTTGAATGGCAATAGCAGACTTCTGCTACCAGTAATGCCAACATACATATGATCGAGACAAAAATAACATCAGGCTGTATTATATCACTTTATGTCAGATACTTAGAAATCATTTTTGATGCAAGATAGCACTTCTTAAAAATCGACTGTCAGCGGTCGTGTAAAGAACTTCTCTGTTAAATATTAATATTTTTAATCCTCGTAATTCACTTATTGATAACGAACATGGGTTATGAATTGACATTACTCGTAAAAGCCGGTTGTGTAGTGATACCGTTAGTGGCGTGTATTGGGCTTTATCGGAGATATTTGGATAAATTATGGGGACATTGTAAAAGTACACATTCGTTGAGAGGAAAGACGTATTTAATTACGGGAGCTAACAGTGGAATCGGCTTGGAGACAGCGAAGGCTCTAGTTAAAAGAAATGCTAGAGTTATTTTTGCTTGCCGTAATGTGGAAGCGGCCAGGAAAGTGATCGATGATATTAGAAGATGTCAGAAAACCGGCGGCGAAATGGTAAATTATAAATATATATATACAAAGCATTACCTATGTTTATTTATAAAAAATAACGAGTTTATTTCTAAGTGAACTTTATCCAATCAGATTAAATAAAATGCCTTTGTTTTTTTTAATGTTTAAAATTGCCGCTTTCTAGTACTTTTCCCCTAAATGTAACGCGGTGGAACGGCGTTCCGGCACCTTTTTTGGCATTTTTGATGTTTCAGATCACTAGTCGCAAAATTTTACTTTTAATTTGCTTTGAACTTTTGAAGTGAAAGCGATTAGTTAATCACTAGTCCTGACCTAGCACTATCATTCTATCCTTACTCTTTCAAAAAAAGAGAGGTTAAGTAACTGAGTAACAAACAGTTCTCGTGAAAAAACTTCTGTTCAAATATCTTCATTAGGAAGCCAAATGCTCCATATTGGGAACGGACATAGATAAGAAAATTAACGCATAGAGTGCTTGGCATAGTTGTACTATTACGCTTAAAGAGGCAGTGATACTTCGTTGTTTTACGCCAGGCACTGAAAAATGCAAGTTTTGTCGGTGCACATCCAGATGGGACGTCACTCGACCGATTTCAAAATATAAAAGTAACATTTAAAAAAGACTTTTTTAAGCGTTCTCGAACATTGAGTTCATTCAAGGCGTTAGATGCGCGATAATTTTATTATAGCAACGTGACCATTCATTATTCCTCAAAACGGGACATCGACTTATTTGTTTAAAAGAGTCACATTACGAACAGCATTTTTCGATCGATCTATCGATTTCTGTTCGAAGGCATTATCCTGCTATTCCTACGACATATCTTTGAAAAAGAGAGTTTGAGCAACTGAGTAACAATACCACCTGTTAAGATTTCTCCTATTAGGAGGCCATATGCTACACATTGGGAGCGAACATGGATAGTATAATGCGTATTGAAAGAAATGAATACTTCTTCATAGTTTTTATCTATTAATGAAAATAACAGAATTTCTCACGAAAGATTCCCAGTATTATATTCTGTCACCTTTTGCGGTGTATTGTAGTTAGAATTAAGTGAATACTCATAAAATACTTCTGAATCTTGTTAATTAGGTTGCCGTCCTTCCTAAAAACGGGTCATTTCAAGCTCTGCTTGGAGACAACAGGAGGGCTACCCGAAAGAAAGTATGGTGACTAGGATATCCAATTCCGGATCCTTTTTGTGGGATTTTTCAAAAAATTTCATGTTAATTTAAAAAATCCAGAAATTATCAGCTTGGGAACTTTATTTTTAAGCTCATCCAAGAGTTTTCGTAATACAAATCCCAGGAATTTACAGATTTGCCCGAATGAATAGCGCGTCGTTTTTTTTCATCTCTTCCGTGTCTCATATTCTCAGTCCCGAAATCCCGGGATTGGTACTGTCGCAATTCCGGGATTTCGGGATCACAGAATTGGACGGGTTTGATACCCTAATGGTGATACCCTTTAAATTAATATAATACTATTCAATTAAGAATATTCATTTTTTTTGCATTGTATTGTATCTAAGCTGTTATAAGTTGAGAACAATTAATACGGTAGTCACCGGAACTTTCTCAGTTATGATTTCAGTCGAGCTTTGTAAACAAAATAAATAAATGTCAAAAAGCTGGCCGCACACGTGGCAGGAAGATTTTGTTTTATGCTCAGTTTTCCTGAGAATTTTCCCAACATTATTTGATCGTAAAAATACTGTTCAAATTAAGATTTCTATTCAAGGAATTCAAATACGTTTAATATTGTGTACATCTTACTTACCCTTAGTACCCTTGTACACGATTAGTGAAATGTTGTTCTTTTTTTAAAATAGCAAGATTTCTTTTTAGATTTAGAGAACCAATCGTATTTTTTTCTATGTAATCTATATATTTTTACACGGGATTTTTACCACGGTATTTAGTTGAATGTATCTACGGTGTTGAAAAAGAGAGTGTATATACACGGAAATGCAAAACAATTTATTCAAAACAGTTTTTTTCGACAATCACAATGTATATAATTCGGTACATGCTTTTTTAAAAGGGTGTAAGCTGCAAATACTGAACAAGTATCCAAATTTATATTTGAATTTCGAAAAAAGAAGGGCCTGCGAAAATTGCGGACAGGAAAACGGAAGAAGATTTTCCTTAAATAATTTATGAAATGAACATTAGATTAGGTCATTTAGACACCAGTTTATCAACCTCCGTGCACTTCAAGGTTGTTTATATTTCATAATTTGCATTTGACACAAAATCATCAATAAACGTTTTTTTTTGTCTCCTGTAAAATGTGTGGTTTACGTCCTTTTACCTTTCCAAAGTTGATATGAAAACTATTGAATGTAATATTCAATATAAGATAAGGTTTGCTGCCCATATCAGCTGTATAAATTCGCTATGCGGCTGCTGCGCCCCTGGATTTTGATCACCGAATTAAATTTTAGTTGTGAAGATGACAAAAGAATACAGAATATTTTCGGACTGAGAGTTTCCATTTTTAATAAATGAAATTTTGTGTTAAGTTTGTTTTCAATCCATGTCCGCTTCCTGTGTAAGAAAACATGTAATCCTAATAGAGATATCTCAACAGACCTTTTTTACGAGAACTGCTTGTTTCTCCGTTGCCCAACCTCTATTCTTAGGGATAGAAAGGATTGGGCTAAGTCAGGACTAGTGGTTAGCTAATCGCTCTCGTTACACCCCGTTATTTCAGGATCGGAGGGGTGCGAGGGAATTTTATTATTAATGAACAATTTAAAATACATCGTTAGTTATGACACCTCTCCATCTTTCTGACAACTTTTTAACCCCTATTTTGTAAAACTTTGTCGGTTTTGAATCAAAATATTCGACTTTGAATTCTCGTTTTCATCTCGTCTAAAAATATTGCGTTGATCTAAAAATATGGTAATATGAAGGTGTAAAATCCAAAAAATATGGTGCTTATCAAATTGTCCATTATCCCAGTATTTCCAGCGTCATGATTTTGTCTTTGGTGAATTTGGACACGCGCCCTTCTTGTCTTCGCTCAATTTACGCGGCGGTTTCTGAATCCTAGGGGCCTGAAATCAAAAAGCTTATATTATATTTAGGCCATATATTTTAAATTCGGTTGTCAACATTTATTTTTATTTTACACGGAATCCTAACTTTATTGCGCCTTAGGACACCCAATTGCAATTTTTTCATGTGTCAAATGAACAAATGCGCACACCGAAAGTATCCTAAATTGTCACAAATTTTCTCAATAGTTGGATTTGTTGGAAAACTAACAGCATAAATACGAAACCACTGTTCGGATTACCTATTATCATCACCAATGAAAATGATGCTTACTCTAAAACGACACAGAGCATAAACAATCGTTATCTTGTCGACAAAACTATAGAATATCAGTTATCATAAGAACATAATCCTACATATAAAGCGATCACCGTATTAGCGATAACATGAAAAATATGCATAAAAATTGAGGATTTTCATAGTTTAATAGAATCTTGACTGGTCGGATTCGCTGTGGATGAAATTTGTCTAGAAATTCACAGAAAAAGAAAAGCTAATTTTGTGAAAACATTTTTTTATTTGAAATTGAAGTGTTTGGTAACTCTGCTCTTGTGATGTCTCCTATATTACTTTCTATTGCATTAACAATAAATTGTGCTTGTTGCGTTAAATTTGTGTGTTTTTTTTAAATCTTGACTAATCGAGGTTACAATTTATTTAATTTCAATTTGTCTACCAAGTCATGCAATAGATTCTTCCCACTGATGGACCGAGAGATTTACAAAATCAAATATAGGAGAATTATTATTGTCGTTAACAGCGGAAAGTTACGGCCCACGTAAATGTGTGTCAACCGTGGGAAATGGGTTAAAGTTATTATATACACCAGATTATGATGTTATTTAAAGGTAGATACGATAAGATGTAGAAAAATCTGAGAAGAAATCGATGTTAATTTTTTATTCCAATCGCTCGTGGACACGCAGTATTTTTTTGTAATATTGCTTGCATAGACGTCATCTTTGTGTTTATTCCTGTATCTGAGGTTATTCTTATTTGCCTGCAATGAAAATATCGATATTTTTAATCAAAGAAATTGCCATCGTCAGCGAGTGAATTTATACACACAAACAAGTGAACGTTATTAATGCACCATTTCAGCGCGTGATATTTGTTTGCAATGTTTACTTACGGTATATTATAATAAATAAATAAATAATCGGCACAAACTTGGAAATCGGTGTGTTGTGATTTTTTTACACGCTTAAACGTATTATAAGCGTCAGAAAGGGTAAACCTTTTTGTACTTGTTACTCGTTAAATCGAATTAATCTTATTTACGTAATACACCTATTCCGTATTGTTGCAAATTTACGTAATATCAATTATAAACCAAGTATGTATATAGAAAACAATTCGAACCTTATTACCATAAGAAAATTTTCTATTAAATTTTCTAATTACACGTATGTGACTAAACCGGGACGTTTTAAATCTTTACTTAAACTTTTTATCTACCTACCTTGCACAGTGCACACATTTTATTAACTGTTATAATGCTGTGAAAACTGTAGAACTAAATACATTGCTAATTATAATAACACTCGAGGACCAAAACGTCGAAAATAGGATCGAGAAGCGATTGGGGGACAAAGTGACCCCAGACAAATTTGCGTATTTTTTTCGCATTGAGGAATAATAATCGCCTATAATACATATCAGCTAGATATTATTGGTATTCAGCGAATGTTTCAAATAAGTAGAATTTTTAATTGTGAATAAACCCGCTAGGAACTACAAGATTAAACGAGTTTCAGATCATTTTGAATGTATTTGGATCAATCTAAATACTGTTTTCGCCATCTTCTACTATATTATATTAAAAAGATTTTCTCTCGATATTATACATATAAGCACTCGTATCATAACCTTTTACACCATTTTTTTATCAACACTATTATTATCATTATTTAGGTATTTTGAAATGATAGATAATTGGTCTCACGTTCAAATAATCTTATGTTTTATCTAATGTAAACTTATTACTTAAATGACAAAGCGTTATGTTACCGATAAAAATATCGTGATAGTAAAACATTCATGCCGGAAATACAAAGTGTCGTTTGTAGAAATGAAATAGGTATATCCCCGAAGTTTTGAAATAACAGCATTATACCTACTCACCTATTTTTGTAACCGAGAACCATGAGCTTACTTTATCTGTTTTCGGATATTAATAGATGCACATTCGTGATTCTTTTTAGAACCAAACTATCTATATTATGACGAGTGCAACAACTTTTCTAACGTAGTATTTACGTCATTTTCATCACAATTTCGTTAAAATTTTCGGTACATTTTTTAGGCTTATTCAGTTCCTTCAGAATCCCTTAAATGTGCGTCTTTAAATTAATCTTTTGTTTTGAAGGACGTGTAATGTGTTATTGAAAATGTAAATTGATATTTTGGCAGCTTTCAGAGTAATGCGGTTACGAGTGGGTTTGGCAAAGTATTCTTTTATCATCATCAATTAAATTTTTATGAAAACGATACTTAAAATTTGTACATGGAACACAATTTTTTACTTACCTTTTTGCTATTTTTAGGAAATAGTAGAAAAATAAGAAAACGTGTTATTTGACAAAAGAAAAAAGACAAATGCAATTTCATAGAATATTTTTTATTCAGCGCCGTTTCCTAGATAATTGCTGCTGTGTAATGCCGTACCTCTTTATTTTGATTTAATAAGTTATTTCAAATGAAACACGCGCAAAATCTATGCCAACAAAATATTTCCGCGTAGAAGTGGTTAGTATTATCTTGAACCATTTAGCCGCGATTAAGATTTGTGAATGATTATTTTACTGTTTATTTTTTCAGATTATCATGGAGTTGGATCTATCTTCCATAGCATCAATAAAGTCCTTCGCCGAACTTGTCAAAACGGGATTCTCAAAACTTGATTGTTTGATTAACAATGCTGGTGTTTATACACCACTGCAGTTAGATGAGAAAACCAAAGACGGATTTGAATCCCAATTCGGAGTCAATCATTTGGGACACTTCTTGCTCGCTCAACTTTTGATCGACCTCCTAAAAAATGCTGCCCCAAGTCGAGTTGTCATTGTGTCTTCACTCCTCCACGAATCAGGAAAGATTGACTTCGAAGATTTAAATCTGACTAAAGCGATTGCCGAGCTGAAAGATGGCACCAAGAAACCAGGCAGAAGTAATCCCGGCTACAATAACTCCAAATTGATGAATGTGTACTTTGGCCGTGGTCTTTCGGAGAGGACAAAAGAATTTAAAATCGACGTATTTACCGTATGCCCAGGGTTTACTTACACAAATTTGTTCCGCAAGGCCATAAGTTGGTATCACTTTATACCTATGGCGCCCATTTTGATCGCCAAAATGAGGTCTGCCAAGCAAGGAGCACAAACTGTTCTCCATTGTGCTACCGATTCCTCCTTGGAAGGCTCCAGTGAAAGGTTCTTCAGAGACTGTAAGCCGTATCAATCGAAGGTGGATTTCAGTAAAGAAGTTGAGGATCAGCTATGGGATGTTACGAAAGATTTAATAGCCTCTAGCAAGGCGATGGCCAACGATCAGGCACTGTGTGAAGAGTTTCTTTGATAGTAAAATGTTTCAATGTAAAGTTTGGTAAACTGAAAAATCTTTTTTGGTAGGTTATAGTGGATCACAATGGTGAAATAAACTATAAATTAGTTGAGGTTTACACATATTTAGCACTATCTATTATTACAAATGAACATTTAAATAAAATTGTATTGACCAGAGTATAGGATGGATAGACTTACATATATTTAAGCAATTTATTTGTAAATCTACGTTATGAACAAACTGTGTACATTTCTTAACAACTATATTCTATTCTCCTGATTCATATCCAGTTCACGTATTTTAGCAAATGTATATTAACACATTAATTTCGGGCGAGATTCACGCACCGCTGATACCCTAATGCGGGCAAAAAATCGAGGTCGCGCGTAAAAAACACGTATTTACATAAAATGGCATAACTTTTAAAATATCCAACATATATATATATTTTTTTCGATATGGTACTCACCAAGTATAGCACCACCAGTAAAATCATCGAAAAGTTTTAGAACTTCTTACACTAATTTTTAATTATGTCTAACACTTAAAAATACACATTAAAACAATTACACATACGTTATTTAAATTAAAAATTTTCCTGTTTCTTGAATGTGTTCATTTTTATAAATCTAGGTCATATCAAACCTTATATGATAGCGAATATGCAATATAATTGCAAATTTATGTGGATTTTGCAAAATAAATAAACATTATTTATTCTAAAAAATGAAGGTAGTTTGTGGTAACTCTGTTTCTTAAATATGTGTTTACTTTTGTAAAATTGTTCAATCGAACCTCAAAAGCAAGACAAAGTCAAATGCTTGTAGAAAAGAATGAGTATAAATACCCTACCCGACGTTAAACATCAGATAACATAAAAGGTAAAAATACCCTTCCCGCATTTAACCATCAGTTGAGATAACGGGTATTAATACCTTTCCCGCATTTAATGTGTTAACAAGATTATTCAAATCGACCAGATGAAACACCATTGAAAAGTGTCTTGGCGTTGTCCACCGCGTCCTTCAATCTGCCTCGTTCCTCTGTGTTATATTACAGAATCCACTGTTCAGAAGATCTCTGTTCTCTTTGACATGCATGCTTGACTGGTCTCCTACTGGATGACTGAATTCGGTAACCCCGAATCTTCGACACATTGTAGAAATTTAACAACAAAGTGGAGGGTCTTAAATCAGATTTATTTCATTATTTTACTTGATTTACCACAATTCATAAGGTAAATTGCAGGTTATTTCTGTCAATTCTGTCATGTTTAAAGTTATTATCAGCTACTTGGTTATTACATTATTCCTTTGAGATTGAAACTTGTTGACTTTGTTATAATATGTATTTTGGTCAATACAATATAGGGTCAAAATATCAACGTATTTAGTTTTACAATTTTGAACTAAATACATGTCACATACATGTTTTAGATCTGATATATCCATTCACCTGTTTGTCTGAAATATTTTGTTGCCATATTTATAAAAATGTATTCAAATCACATTATCTTTTACCAATCACTTTCTGTTATTCATCATATCATTGATAACACATTTGAAATTATTCCAATGAAGATTTCATGAAATTGCATCAGTGATTGATTGGATTTCACATACCGCTGGATGTGGGCCAATTTTTTTTCTGGAATATTTGCATTTTTAATCTTTTTATTTTAATGCTGATAAAGCCCACATATATTTATTTGATCAGTTGATAGATACAAAGCTGTGGTGCTTAACCCCTTTTCTACCCATGCAACATATTATATCTACACATAAAAATTTAATTTGGGGTAAAATTTTTGACTTAGGAAAAATATAATAATATTTTATAAACTATATATGTGTTCCGGGTGCGTGGTCAAGTGATGAACATCATTGGCTCCGGTTACGTAGGTCACGGGTTCGAATTCCAGTACGGACAGTTTTGTAAATTGTTTATTTCAATTGATTTATGAATTTCTGTTTAAAAGCATAGATGCATGTGATGTCTCGAATTCCCCCTCCCACCCATTCTATCCTAAAACAGAGTGTAGCTAGAGCGATTAGCTAACCACTAGTCCTGGTATAGCTCTTTTCTTCTATCCCTCCTGTATTTGAATAAGAGAGGTTTAGCAACTAAGTGAAAAGCAGTTCACATAGAAACACTTCTGTTGATTTTAACTTCATTAGGATTCCATATGCTCCACATTGGGAGCAGACATTCTAAAAAAAAAGAATGTCACCACTATATAATTTCTTCTCTTTATCACGAATTCTTTTAATCTCGACAAAATGAAATGTAATTTTTGGCACTAACTAGCTCTTATTAATAAAATATGCATTTATCTTCAGTGTTAGTTTTTGTTACTTTTGTTTTATAGAAATAGTACTTTATGATATTTCGAAAATGGTAGCAAGTATTTATAAATACTTCAATATATTTGAATAGTTACAAATCCATAATATGTGTCGTCATTATAGTGGCAGAAGGCAATAAGTCAAAAATCGTCATTTTCGATAATCATGAAATTTTGACATCTCTATTTATGAACTATGAACTAACGATTACTTATCGTTCCAACCACTTAATGGAATTCGATAATGATAATAAATTTGATCCACATATTCAAAACCATTATGTAATATATAGTTATTTTTGCCAATAATAACTTTGAACGGAATTGATATTATGTTCAAATTATGTAAAAATTCATGGAATATGGGTGAACTTATTGTTTCAGAAGATACAGCATGTTCATTTCAAAACAGCCGGTTTTTAAGCTACAACTTCTACCAGATATAAGATACAGATGTATTGTGTTTTTTTCTTAAAGTATAATGTATATTAACAAATGGGATAGTTGAAATAATATTATGAATCTTTTTGACAAAGGGATTGGCGGTGCGGATGGTTGTAGAATATTTGAAAAATTCACAGTCGAAATATACAATTATTTTGTAAGAACATTAACAATTGTTTATTGAAGGTTTTAGGGCGTACAGATAGGGCTGGTACACAATTAGTGGTCTACGGTCCATTTTTTAGGAAAGGGTGAGTGCCATGGAATTTTAATCACTGACAACGATGTGTTTGAATAGAATTCTGTAAATTAATTTATGATATTACTCATACTGGGATTCGAACCCGTGATCTCCACAACTAAAACCATAGGCATTGACCACTCGACCACAGATCTGCCAGTATTCTTTGAAACTTTCAATATATATCACAATACTCTGAAAACCAAGATTACTTGCATTATTTTTTATTTTAATTTGCAAGAAATGCAAAAGCATTCTGTAATATTTTCAAAGCTGTCTACCATTGCATATCCACTCTAAAAGCGTAGAGAATGATTGGCTTATAACAAAACTTCGTTAAACTAAAAACTATTAAATCACTTACCAAGAGGCCCGCATTGGGAGCAGAAATGTAACAAGATTATCAATGTCTTAATTTGTATATATTAATGGCACTTGGATAACATCATTTATCATCAATAAATCAAGTTCATTTCAGTTATCACTACTGATAAAAAATATGATTTGAAATATAACATCAATTATTACATTTTACTCAATCTATATGAAAACTATTTTATCTAATTCTACTGTTCGCAACATTGGTATATGGAGGCATAATTGGCATCCTTGTTGTTGCTATTGTTTTTGTGGAAATAAACATCTATCCATTTAACATAAATAAATAGGACTGAGTTAAATGCATAATGCGAGATGTACGGGTGGGGGTTAAAAAATTGACATAATTTATTTAGGAAGATTACAAGATTTTGTGGCGAAATCAATCAATTGCGGTGGTCAAAAATTACCCACAATCGTGTGGTTTCATTTAAGTCCCTCATTGCTTTATAGGCATAATTTTTGTTAAATAATTTTCTAACTTTTTTATTTAGTTTCTATGTATCTTTGTACAATTTTGTAGTAAATGTTTTGTGATATTTATGTGTATTTGAAAATATAATAAATATAGATCAAAATAAATGGATTCAAAACATATTTTTATTGATTTGTAACTGATAGAAGGAGGAAAAACAATTATTCTTTTCGGTGATACGTTTATATTGCTGTTATTATTTGCAGTTCATTTATTTTTTAAATTGCTGCAAGAACACTGCATGGAGATACTGATAGGCATATTTTTTTTTATTTTTGATTTAAAAAATTAAAAAACAATCATACATATTTTTGTTTTGAGGTTGTAGTTAATAACCATCGTGGTTATTTCAAAATATCTGCCACACTGAATCCACAAAAACATGCTGCACTGCTCACTCCAGAAATTCTTCAGTGAATAAATGCAAAACATGTCCTTAAACTTTTTAGATTTATTTATCATGCTACACTAGAATTAAAGATGTGCTGAAAAATTGCTTAAAAAGCTTGCTGGCTCACAAAAATGGTTGTAAGTGAATTTGCTTATTTGTTATATTGAAATTAATAAAAGAAACGTTAATAAGTTTCTAAAGACTTACATACGGTGAGAATGCCATTTTTTATGTATAAGAATAATGTAATTTTATTTTTATTTAATTAATTGGCGCCTTAGTCAGGGAAGGGGGTAGATTTTGGGCCGAAATTTCGTATTTTCTGATCATCATATTAGCGGCCCTTACGCTCCTGTAGCGCCTAGATACCTAGGCATATCGCCTTATTCACCTACTCTTAGCTAATGGCCTGTTAAACTGGGGAGTAAAAATATTGCCGAAAAATATATTTTTCAAAAAATGGAGTGCATTCGGAAGTGTGCAGCTCAAAACTACTCGAGTAACTATTTAATGATCGACAAACATATCGATATTTTATCCAATTATTTAACTTGCCGGTTCGTAAAGTTTTCCGTTTCGAACCCTGCATAAATAATTACCTGCGTATTTGTCAGATTCCAATAAGCTTACGATTTATATTCGTTCAATAAATATTTTTTTATAATCCAGGATAACCTACAATAAATTCTTACCTATATTGATAACGATAACTTAATAGTAACAGGTATTCGTACTGCGTCACCACTCGCAGCAGATGCGCCACTTTCCATGTGAAATCGCCGCGACCGAAGACTGTTTTGATTTCTCTATTTCTGTTGGTCAGAGACGAGAGTTCTGTGCGGCGGTTCTAATTACAGTTGCGTACTCGAAAATGGAGAAAGATCTAACTGCAGTGTACGTCGCCATTCCCATAGTGGTGATAATAATAATTTTGATTATTTTAAGAATATATCAACAGAAAAAGTGGGGTTATTGTAGTAGTAAACACAGTTTGAGGGGGAAAACATTTATATTAACTGGTGCAAATTCCGGAATCGGGTTTGAGACTGCAAAGGCTCTTGTAAAGCGGGACGCAAGGGTTATTTTCGCTTGTCGCGATACTGACAGCGCCAATAAAGCTATCGATGATATTCGTAAAAAACAAAAGACTGGCGGCGAAATGGTGAGTTTGAAAGTTCTGTATTCAAAAGTAGGTTTCAAATTATCGATGTACTAATAATCCATCAGTATAAACTGATGGATTTTTATATTTTATAAGTTATGGAAAAGTCGCATGCATTGCCTTGCGCAAAAAGAGTTTTTGATCACATTAAAGTATGAATTCAATGCCGCAAATTTCAACATACGTAGTTCTGCTTCTTTATTATCTTATTAACATAATTATGTTAATGTATTATTAACACGCATATTTAAATGACCTCCAAAAGAATGAATTGAAATGGACATCTTTGTTGCAGACTTGATTTAAAAAATATTATGCCGTTATTAATTGAGAATACCTTGGAAAATAAATTGATATAATTAAGTATACCTGATCGATCAAGATCTTCCACGCGATACGAAATTAAGTATAAAAACTCCAATTCAGTGCTTCCTAAACTTTTTTATAGTATGTTATGTGTTGAAAAAAATGGGATACTCAAATTATCGTTGACCAAATTCCAACGAAATTCACTCTGAGAGTGCCAAAATCAAATCCGCAATAAAAGCGTCTAAATTTTGGCGTTGCTTTTAACAACGTCAAGTAATTTTTCACAGAGAAAAAAGATATACCCCAGATAGGCCATAGCAATTTAATTTGTGTATTGGCGTTTTAATGTTGATTGATTGATACATTAAATTCTGGGGGCGGTGGAGCCGTGCTCCAATTTCGCTTTCATCTGGTGTATTTTGATGCTGCGTTTCCCGCGTAAATTCCTGGATTTACAGGGGCGTAGGCGGGTGCTTGGTCATTGTTTTGTTGTTGTGGTGGTATTAATTCTCATTCATAGGCATTACAGGTGTGACACTGGTGGTTGATTCAGTTACCTCGAGCTGCATTTTTTAATTGATAAGCTGGAAGAATCAATTAATGCTTATCTTATCAGCTATTTTTTTGATTTATATATTATGTTTTGCCCTCTTTTATTTGTTATTAACCCTGCGTTTTAATGTTATAATGTAAAATATTTTTATTGTTTCAGCTGGTGATACAATTAGACTTGTCATCTTTGGAATCAATTAAATCATTTGTAGAGAGGGTGAAGGTTGGCTTTGAAAAAATTGATGTGCTGATCAACAATGCTGGAGTGGCGGTTCCACTATCCCAAGATCTAAAAACAAAAGATGGATTTGAAATCAACTTTGGAGTAAACCATTTAGGACATTTTGCACTAACAAATTATTTACTGGATAGACTTGAAAAAGCAGCTCCTAGCAGGTAATTTATCAAAAAAATAAATATTATTCTGCATTTGTGATCACTGCTCGATGTGGGCATCTTTCATCTTTATTCTGTCCGTTCTTACTACTTTTTTCTTTTTTTAAATTTTGTGCACTTTATGACTGGAGATGCTAAAAGACGAAACACAGGTCATTCATGAGCACACTTAAAACACTATAAAGTGTATGAAATTTAATTGATTCTGTTTGGATATGAATGATGGCATCCAGGCTATTTTCAGGAATGTATCTATTCATTGCCAATTTTTGTAGGGCATTTGAATGTGTTCTTTCAATCGCTTTGAATACTGCTTTGTATCAAACCTACATATATCACATTCCTCACTCCAAAAGACAATTAATAAATTTTAAAAAGCATCTAAAAATCTCATGGAATATATTGGTTCATTTATTTGCATGAGAAATATTATTTGGTATAATTAAAACTTTGAATGCATTTATAAGACATTATTGAACCATATGAGCTTATTTTGATATATATAAATATAGAATAACGGTAATACATTATTCATTATGCAACCCCTGTACATATCGGTATTAGAAAGCAGCTGAGATTAAATGAAAATGTTGATTTTGAGATAAGTATGCCAATCAATTGCTGAAAGCTAAATTTAAAAAAAATTGCATGCCCCATTTAAAAGAGAAATCTCACTCTTACATGTATTAATATTGCACTGCAACCTCAAAGCAGTGGGGTAAGTAGGATAACTAGATATACAAAGTACACAAATAATCTTTCTTTTATCCTCTAAAAACCGCACAAGAGTTTTTAATTAACTATTTAACAAATGTGAAACAAACTGATAGTTTAATCATCTTGAAAGTAGTATTTTCGATTTATCTCGTTATGCTTTCGTGTAGCAGTATTCTGCGTCATCTCTAAGCATTTCTTTGGCACTACCACAAAACATACATATCAAATTTCCCCTTCTCCATTTTTATTTAATTTAACTGGTGTATTATTTTTGTTGTAGAGTTGTCATTGTATCATCGATGCTTCATACGAAAGGTGTGATTGATTTTGAAGAGTTCAGCACAACTAAAAAGATGGAAGAGGTAAAACATGGGAAGGCAAAAAGTGATCCGTACGTCAACTCCAAATTGATGAACGTTTATTTTGCCAAAGCACTGGCGGAAAGAACCAAAGGAAAGGGAATCGATGTATTTGTTCTTTGTCCAGGATTTACCTACACTAATTTATTCAGGTGGCTTAATTTTTTTATCTCAATCATTATTATTAGGTTTCGGGACTAATTTTATTTATTGTTGAATCGGGTCTACATAAATATACATAATAGAGAATTCTGTACTGGCTAAAAATTCATTTATGATACTTATCTTATTCAATGTCTTAATGACATATTTACCTTTATTTTTTGTATATATCGTATTTCCATGGCAAATTCGATTTGCAAAAGGTTTGTTTCTGTTATGATTTATCAAAGAGAATAATTTATAATGCCTTAATCTCGAATGTAAAAAAATACGACTTAACAATATGGTAAGACAGAACTATGTATACTTACTACTAGTTTTTTTAAAAAATATATTTGAATGTTATTTACAGGTATTCCCTAAGTTGGTATCACTTCATATTCATGATACCAGTCGCGTTTGCTGTGATGAGATCTGCCCATCAGGTGCGATGCAAATGACACATATTTTTATTACATACTTACAGTATCTACTCGGAATTCTATAATATCTGAAATAATATAAATATTTTTCAGGGTGCACAGACTGCCCTTCACTGTGCGACAGAAGTTTCACTGCAAGGTAAATCAGGAACATTCTACAGGAACTGTAAAGCTCACGAAGTTAACTTCAAGTATGACAAAACTGTTCAAGACAAGCTTTGGACTGTAAGCGAAAATTTGGTCAACGGAGAAGTAGCTTAAATGAATTTAAATATTCCCATCAGAGTTGTGATTGTCATAAAAATGTGAAGAATTATAGCACTTCAAAAACTATTTGTGTAATAAGACATACTCATACCATGATTGCGAGGCAAACTTCTATGACTTGATCTATCTATAGCATGACTTCTAACGGATAATTCGAGCAACGAAACAAACTGTTATTTCAATCGTCATCAATTATTTTTAGCCATAGCGACCACAGCCAAGTGGTTATTGCTCTTGGGCTTTTGTCATATTTGGTCACACTGTCACTAGTTTGAATTCCTAAATGGGAATTTTCATACATTGGTTTTGAAGTTAGTTTATTAAATATATAGGAAATGGATGTCTTTTTTTCATTTGATTTATCGATTAATGTTCGAAGGCATGGTTGTTTGTGATGTCTAAAAATCCCCCCCCCCCCTCACCGTTCCAATCCTAATATAACGGGGTGTAGTGAGTGTGATTAGCCAATCTCTAGTCCTTTCTATCCCGCATTACTACTCTCTTCGAAAAAATAAAGGTTGAGCGACTGAGTAACAAACGGGTCTCGTAGTTTTTTTTTTGTTGGGGTATCTCCATTGGGAAGCCATATGTTCCACATTGGATTTTTAAAAAAATACATGTCGGTGATGTTTTCAACCCTCAATACGGGTGGGATGTATGTGGAACATTTTTTTTAACTAATAGCCTTTTCCTAAACCCATACTCCATTCCTTATCCTCTTATTACTCCCCCCCTCGCTGATTTACAACCAGTTCTTGTTAACCAACTTCTTTTCAGATGCTCTGTTATGTATCAATATTTATGCCACGCAATGAGAGCAAACATGGTGAAAATAAATATTTTTCTCAATAGGTATTTACTATGATTGAAATCACGGTTTATGTGAATATTTGTTCAAAATTTGCCTATTGCCATTATTTGTCTTTTTTGCCTATGACGATTGTAATGCACATCTTGAATTATTATTATCAATTTTATTGATTCGACGTATAAAAAAATATTGAACTTAATTAATTTATTTGTTTTTAGGAATTTATCAAATATTAATTCAACCTCTCTGAATTTTTCTTTTAAGTTTAAAATAATAATTTTTAAAAAATACATGTCATTGCTTTAGGATTTACCTATTATTTTACAAGATCACTGTGATTGATATATTTGAGACACACCCCACAAGTGAACAATGTATTATTAGGGGGACAAAATAAATTGGAATCCCATTTTTTTGAGTGGAAAATCAGAACAAAAAATATGTATTTACTTAATTAGATATAGAGTTAATATAGATTAATTATTTGACTGTCTCAAAATATATTTTAAATATATATGCACGTAATTATTTAAAATAAAAAGCAATTTACATACTCTTTTAGTAATATTTTTAGTTTTTGATCAGAGATAAAATAATATTTCTATGTTAAATAATAATGAAAAATGGAACTTTAAAAAGGTATTAAAAAAGTGTGGTTTTGAGTGGACAGTTGCTTAAATATTTTTTATCATATATCTCGACTGACATTTGTTTTATTGTAAAATAAGTTTTTTTAAATAAATAAATTTATACATTAGTATTGTGTTTTATTTTAAAAAAGAGGATAGTCTGATAATGTTATAATTTTTATAAATATTAAAAATAAATCATTTCATTATTTACATGACGCTGATACCAGTAATAAGTTGTTATCGAAGGTTGATGCTTCTGCCATCTAAGAAGTAATTTGTAAAGCTAAAAATTTCAGTATAGATAATACGAAAATAGGTGTCGCTGTTTCGAGCAAGTTGAAGACATTGATGGATGTAAACATAATTACTTCAATACATAATTTATCGGATAAAATTATATAAATTTCACTGTCTGCTATGTAAATTTTATTATTGGTGGTATTATTGGCTGCATCTGAAATGCACGATGAGGAATCAAAATTTTGTACGGCCGTTTCAGATAATTATAGAAAATTAAGTACATTAAACAAATTAAGTGCATAAAAGAAAAAAAGACTTCTTTCGTAAAAAAACATTATTTCTAAGAAAACGTAAAAGGTACCCATTCGATCATTTTGGATGGAAAAATGGTGAATACTTTTCGACTGTCGGAGTCGAAAAAAAAATGGGTGGGAGTTATAAGAAATTTCCGACTCCACGACTCCCCATTCCTCAGTTCTGATAGCAACAGACCAGCGGCATATTATACCACAAACATACGATCCGTGCACGTAGGGCTTTGGAATCTTAAGGGCTTCAAAAATATTTTTTTAAAATTCTGCTTACAATATTTATTTTACATGGAATTTTGCGGCGCTTTTACGCAATCAGAAAAACGGCCTCCAAATTTTGTTGCGCCTGCGTCCTCCCAAGTCCCTCACTGATTAACACTATTAACCCTTTATGCGTGACGAGATATTATAATACTTTATAGGTGTTCAATAGTCACACGGCCGTGACTGATGTTATATGGCTTTTCAATCAACTATTTAAAATTTTATAAGTGGAATCTGTGGACAATCTTTGATATCATAGAACAAAAAGTCTAATTAATATATATCGTGGCCATCGAGAATATAAGGATTTCCCTGAAGGGTCTGAAGTATATTCAAGGTTACCATTGAGGCTGGACAGTTAAATGGTAAAGCTAATAGCATGTAAAAAAATATAGAGCATTAGAAATATGTTATCGTATTTTACACGAAAATAAAGATGATATATTTTGAGATATTCAATTATTCGTGTCAATACGTTATCAGTCCAAATAATCGAAAGCCTACTATTATAGAACCTGCACAGTACTCCGGACATCAGTTATTGCACTGACTGTAATGATTAAGAGAAACATTAAAACAAAGCTAGCGTGATAATTATTGCTCACGTTTTCATTTGGATGTTAGTGAAGACTACGCACCACGTTCACTGATAAAGGTGATATTTTCATAAAAACATACGGATTTTGGCCTTGTTAAATAGCGTAAGTTTGAGGCCATTTCAAATTGTTAAAATTGATTCGCCCAAGCACAAATTGTACTGTTTTATTGTCAGGCAATACAGTTAATAGCGATGTACACATTATTTGAAATCTTCTTGGGGTAAAACTGTCATTTTATTCAAACAAAAAATAGTTAAAATCTCTGCTCTTTCTATTAGATGATATTTTTTATATTTAAAACTATTTACGGAGGCTACTCTTTAAATCAGAGTTTGCTAAACTTTATCAATAAAAGTATTTTGTTTAAAGTGCGTACTATTTTTCGTAACTTATTTTTTACGGAATCCTTAAATTTGAATCGAAATCGTTACTATCGAAGGCAAATTTTTTGAAACATCATTTGGTTGATCGGTGTAATAAATAAATCAAATTACTATATGATGTATGCAAGTTGAGCGAGAGAATCAAACGTGGATGCTTGACGAGGTCTTCATGCGGTTGCATATAGAAAGGATCTAAGGTTATGAAACTGTTAAATAGCAAATACTGTGAATCACGAATTTTCCTAAAAATGAAAAAAATTCCAAGAATTTGAAAGACATGATGATAAAATTTAAATTAATTAATCACGTCACGTAGTTAATGAGTAAAAATGATACCAATTATTTTATTGACACATCAGCCCAGGGAGGAACTTCTAAAGGTGCATTTTTCTTTTGTCAATCTTTTTTCAGTTGAACGCGCCGAAATTCTAAGCTTCTGTTCCACTCTTCATTTCCAGCCTAAGTCTTTTGGCGCGTCATCCTCCTCCGGCTTTTTATAATGTATAGCTGTCGAGATATTTAAATATGGTCGTTAAGTGGAGTGCTTTTCAAACCTTTTCATGCCACGTCCTACTAAATCTAAAAAAAAACAATCCACGGACCCCTCGAAAAAAAGATATTGTGGTCGTCAAAATTTTTATTTGGCATTGATTTTTACTATTCATATACTGTGGAAAGAAAAAAGGACGTAACCCCCTCAAAGCAAATTTTACAGGAGGCACAAAAACGTGTTTTGATGATTTTTGGCCATATGCAAATTATGAAATAAACACAACCTTGAAGTGCACGGAAACATATAAACTGGTGTTTAATTGGCATAATCTAATATTAATTTAAGAAATTGTCTAGGAAAAACTTTTTTTTCTATCTTTTTTCTAGGTTTCAATTTTGACAAGTTCATATTTTTTCAAACTTAAAAGCTAAATTTTAGATACTAATTCGGCATTTGTAGCTACATCCTTTTCATAGAACGTGTATCAAGTTGGATACATTGCGATTATCGAAAAAAAGCTGTTTTGAAAAAAATTTGGGCTACGTCCCTTTTCCTTTCCACAGTCGATACATACATGTTTATATTTTATCATAATATATATATATTTAATTAAAAAAAACTACACACTTATGAAACTTATAAAAACATTTTAATGAGATAGATTCGGTCGCATGTTTTTACATAACAATGTCAGAAATGCTTACTCCCAATTGACCTTCCAAAGTCCTTGCGGAAAGGCTATGCTTATTTTTTAGTAAAAGTAATGACGAAAATGCTTTTTCATATAGATAAGTAATCGCAAAAAGAGTGAGAATTGCCAAAGCTCCTTTTGCAATAGACGGATATTCTTGCTGTGACCTTATCCAAAATTCTAATATATCTTTTTCATTCAATTATGTTTCAATCATAATAACTAAAGAAATTCGCAGACCTCCACAGAAAACCATCGGTCCCCCAGTTTGGGAAACATTGGTTAGTGAATATTAGAATATTTTTATGTAGTCCTACTGAAAAAGATTCTGAACTGGTTCTATTGAAGCGCCATGCTATCTATTCTCGCAGAAACGGAAGAGCTACGCTAGTCGATTCAACCATTCATTGGACCGATCGGTTAAGTCGAGCATAAGAAGAGCGAATGTTCTCCATCCCTTAAAAACTTGAGCCATAGACATGTATATTCTTCGTACTTAAGTTTGTAAATTAAAAAGTCTTGGCAAGATCAATATCAAATTTAGATTTTTTCAATTTAAATTTTAGATATTGGACATGGGTTTATGTGATATCATTACTTCTCGAGTTGATCTCGTCCATCTTGAGCGACTTATGAAAAGAAAATTTCAATTAGTTTATGGAATTAGGATGGGCTGCACTGCAATGGCGTAGTAAGGGGTGTGCAGTAAGGGCGGATCTCCCCGGGTGGAAAATTTTTGGGGGCGGCATTTTCAAAAACAAATACAGTAATTTTTGAGACAAGACCCCTTCCTACATCACTGCTGTACTGCCATAATTAACTAAAATTTAGAATACATTTTTCTACGCAAACTTTTTACTCATTTGTTCAATCTCTCTTTTTCGAAGATTAACTAGTAAGGAAATGAAAATAGGACTAAGACAGAGCTAGTGACTGAATAATAGCTCTCTCTATGCTATGTTATTTTTTTAGCATTGGAATGGTGGTAGGAAATTTATAAACATCACAAACACACATACCATCGAACAGAAATCGTTTAAAAAAATGAAAACATAAAAGCCAACGAAGTGGACCGCTGCGCCACGGACTCGATATATCAAAACATTTTTTTTAGAAATACTCTAGATTGAAAACACGTTTGATGAAAAACAGTGTCTTGTTACATTTTAACTCGATTACAAATTTAATTTAAAGGAAACATTTTAATTTAGTGATTAATATCTATATCTTAGAATAAAGCTGGTAATATACATATTATATACAATGGTTAGTATTCATAATCAATCAACAAGAGTGATCTGACGACCGTACATAAATTAAAATGTTTCATAGTAGATGGCCATAGGCCTACTTAATAGAGTTAAACTATTTCTCAATACATTGGAAATTTCTTTGTTGAATCACACCAATTTTTCAATATCTACAGAAACAATAATAATGGAAATCCCGTAATCTTATATTCGCGGGTATTCTGTCCAAGGTTCCAGGAAAGCTACTATATCACAAGACCATAATGTTTGGCCTTGATTCTTCCGCACTTTTACAGCGTAAAAAGGTTTGTAATTTTCTGCAACGAACGAATTTCTCAGAAACCACATTCCGATTAAAATGGTGTGTTGCGGTTTTGGTGTGTTGTTTTTTTTTATAAGGTATGCATTACACAATGAAGATTTCATATTTACCAAATAAATACGACATCAAAACATATAATCACATACGATAGTAACAAAGCTTTATTAAAGTAATTTAAGATTTCGACTGAAGGTGCTTGGTGGAATTTCAATATTAAATTTGAATCGTTCAAACTATGTACATTCTCACACATTTTGTCACTAACGACCCCGGTTTCGCCTTTCGGCATCTTCAGGCGTCCAAGTGCACGGATGAACTTGAACTGACGCTTAGTAAATGAAAGTTTCGTGTTTAATAATAAAATGTTTCGATAAAAATGTTACACCCAAATACGGACAGTCATAAGCTCTTTTTCCAGGAAATTTTGGAAATAAATAGAGCACAACTGCATGGTCTTCCGATTTTAAATGAAATATTAAACCTACCGGGATCTCCACTTCTATACCCTATATAATCATAAAATCATATAATCATAAAACCTTTGCCGACAAACAAATAAATATAATTCTTGAAACTACTTACTACTCAAATCTGTTGGCATTCCCATGAGCTTATCCTTTTCGCCAGCAGTTCAGCAGCCAAGTTCATCCGTGCACTTAAACGCCTGAAGATGCCGAAAGGCGAAACCCGGGTCGTTAGTGACAAAATCTGTGAGAGTGTACATAGTTTGAACGATTCAAATTTATTAAAGTAATTGTGAATATGTACACTGTACAGGCTAGGGGATCCATTCCCGGACCCTTTTTTTTATCCCGTGATTTCAGGATTCACAATTATTTCGGGATCCCGGGATTGATCACTGGGAGAAAAGTGATGAATTGAGAGATTCAAATAAAATTTTCAATCCGGAGACCTTTTTATTCAGAAGCGTGAGAGTTTTTTTTAGCTTCATCCTTCAAAAAAGTTACGATTGCCAATGATTCTAGCGCTAAATTATTTCTTTTAGCGGATTAATCGGATTTTCGCGTTTTGTAATGAATCCAATATCGGTTAGTACTGACACAATCTTGAGATTACGGGATTGCAAAATTGGTCGGGATCCCGGGTTAGGTTGCCCTAGTACAGGCCTGTGATTTGTTCGCTATTTTTTAATTCGATGAATTGAAAATTGACATAATTTAAGATTTCGACTGAAGGTGCTTGGTGGAATTTCAATATTAAATTTGAATCGTTCAAACTATGTACATTCTCACAAATTTTGTCACTAACGACCCGGGTTTCGTCAGTTCAAGTTCATCCGTGCACTTGAATGCCTGAAGATGCCGAAAGGCGAAACCCGGGTCGTTAGTGACAAAATTTGTGAGAATGTACATAGTTTGAACGATTCAAATTTGAAAATTGACTATTTGGAGCCTGTTATCATAATGTAATGTTAGTGGTAACAGATAGTGTGGTAATATTAGTATATTAAATGTGGTAACTTTCCAATAATCTCCACTACCAGCGTAAAACATGTGAAACTTGCAATGAACTATCTCCACAGAAGTCATTTTAAGAGAACTTGTTGTTGTTCAACATATTGAGTGACGAGTAGGGTATCCAATCCTGGAGCCTTTTTGTGATCCCAGGATTTCGGGATTGACTATTTTTCAATCCCGGGATTCCGGGATTGAACACTCAACATGAAATATCGTGTATAAATTGGAATTTGGAATTGACAAAACTTTTGGTCTGCGATTAGGATATCATAGAATTTCATTTACAATTTCAAAAAGCCAGGAATTTAGCAATTTGCCCAAAATGCTTGACTCGTTTTTTTAGGTCTTCCGAGGATTTCAAATCGTAAAAGCCAGGAATTTGCCGGTTAGCTAAAGATTTCTCAATTCCGCAATCCCAGAATTTCGTGATCATAAAATTGGACGGGATCCCGGGATTCGAAAGCCTAGTGACGAGGTAGTTAAAAAAAATACTGTATTTTTTTTAAACTATATTTTATTAATAACATTTTATAATAAAAATGAATGTTTGGTTTTTGGTCTAATTGGGAACGATTAAATGATGTCGAATTTAATTTTATGCAAAGATCTGTAGTATCTTATTTAAAAGCTCTCTCAAAATGTTCAAAATCATGTTACCTAGTTGTAGAATTAGAGTGGTGAAGTCCATTTATGAAATTGTTTACAAAGAGATTCGAGCCCGTCTACATTACTAACAAACATAACGATCGCCCAATAGCTTATACCACTTAGCTACACACCCGGCTATTGTTAGAACTGTAATTACAATAGTAAGAAGATACTAGAGTTATCAGTATCATAGGCATCAAGCTAAAAACGGCGTGTTTTTAAGCAAAATCGGTTTGGAAATATAAGATTCCAATGAGGAGCATATGGACTCTTAATGGAGTCAATCTCAACGTAAGTGTTTCTACGAAAACTGGTTGCTACTCAGTTATTCAAACCTTTTATTTTTTCAAAGATAGTAGTACTTAATGCGGGATAAAAAGGATACAATTTGAGAAGATTATTGACGTAACTTTTAAGGAGTTCACTGTCAATATTTTTGGTGGAAAGGTATTATATATAAAAAAAAACTTTTCCTTATTAATTCCACATTTATTTATTAAGATCAAGAACAGATTCGCTCACCATGGCAAGATGATATCACATTGTTATAAACCCAAAATATTTAATTTTGATTTGACGTTTTAAGAATTATCTGATAAAGAATTATTGTATTCGTCCCAATGCTTATATTGGCTTTGATTGGTGTTGGGTGTTACCATGTAAATAATGCACAGTTAAGATTTAGTTTTCTTTTATTTCGTAGGCAGATGAAGATCTTAGAATTAAAAGAAAACATGCTCTTCCGGGTCCCATCAATTTCATTTCAAATCACGAGGCTGTTAAAACTGTGTGCCACTTTCAAAGTACAAAATTATTTAAATAAAAACACAATATTCCTTTGTACTTTATTCCACTTTATTTAATAGGTCAGGACCGGTTTCGCTCATTGCGAGCATTATCAACTGATTGTAAACTGTTTTCTCCAAAATGCTCGCAATGAGCGAAACCGGTCAGGACCTATTAAATAAAGTGGAATAAATTACAAAGGAATATTGTGTTTTTATTAATATAATGCCTATCCACCAAGTATTGACAGTGAACACCCTAAAAGTGATATAAAATTATTTGTGAAATATTAAAATAGAAACCCTCAAATTAAGTGGAAATCTAATAATGTAGTTCACGAAAATTTCCTTGGTACAGAAAAGTGAGTAGCACAACTAGAAATATCGGTTTATCGTGAAAAAATACGATATGAGGGCACTAACGTAAGGGCAGCTCATACCAAAAAAAACAATTTGGAGAAAAAAAACTAAAAACTAATTTAATGTAGGTCTGTTCAATGCAGAGTTTTTTTCATATGTAAAAATAGAGTCAACAACATTATCTCTGTTATAAAAAATAGTATTTCTGCTACACTTAATAAGATATTGAAATTATAAATATCGATAATGCTGCATTTGCTTTAAATTTTTCAAGATTTCTGATTTTGTTTCCAAGTAGTTGAAAGTTTCTGTGTTTTCTGTTAAGTTATTTCAGGGAACTAACCGCCATTTAAATACAGTTTTAAGAGATTTATTTACTCATAGAAAAACATCGTAAATAAAAATTTTGGTTTCTTGGTAAAACCTGTTTTTTCCAAAGAGAGTAGGAATAGAAAGATAAGGCCAGGACAGGACTAGTTCTTGGTAAAACCTATTTTTTTCAAAGAGAGTAGGAATAGAAATATAGGGCTAGGACAAGACTACTGGTTAGCTTATCTCTCTCGATACGCCCCGTTCATATTATAGGATAGGTGGGAGGGGGGATTTCAAGATATCACATACATCCATGCCTTCGAACAGAGATTCATAAATCGATTGAAAAAATAATTTATTAAGCTGTCCGTACTGGGATTCGAACCCGTGATCTCCGTAGCCGAAGCCAACTACGTTGACCACTTGACCACACAGGAGACTAATCTGCTGAT
Source organism: Himalopsyche tibetana (assembly GCA_030503985.1). NCBI lineage: Eukaryota > Metazoa > Arthropoda > Insecta > Trichoptera > Rhyacophilidae > Himalopsyche > Himalopsyche tibetana. The sequence goes on along the minus strand of JAPJYX010000014.1, from coordinate 34,939,570 downwards.
AATGAGCTGTTCTATATTTCTGCATTCACGGGTTGTTTTTCCATATTTTCCAAGATTGCCACTTTTTCCTCATACTATACGTGATTGTTGACATACGTTTGTAACTCTTGAGGATTTATACAATTTTTGTGAATAATATTTTATGCTGGCAATATAAACATAATATAATATCCAGTTCTTTATTAAATGGACAAACTATCATTAGCAATAATTCTTAGGTCAGTTTGAAGAGTAAAATTAAATAAATGGACAGAATTCTGACCACTTACATTGTATATATTATGTAACATATTGGCGTTGGGTGTTATCGAATTATAACCAATAGTGCTGAGAGAGTAAATATTCATGACTTGGTTGTTACTCATTGAAGTGAGCTTGGAAGAAATCCGGTGGCTGGATGGAGCGGGGAAAACCTCCACACTGTCAGCTGACGATCAACATGACAGTTGAATAGAGGCGATGGAAGCGTACACAAAGCCAGATTGGTAAAATTAAAACAAGCTTTTATAATATGAAAGGAATGACTTTTCACTCACACTACGGCCCGTTTTCAGGATTGGGTATGCTAGAAAGGGATGGAAAATCTCAAATAGTTTTTTTATCCATGTCCGCTCCCAATATGAAGCATATGGTCTCCCAATGGAAGTATCTCAACGGAAGTTTTTTCTACGAGAACTGTTTGTTACTCAGTCGCTCAACCTCACTTTTTCTTCAAAGTGAGTAGTAGGGAAAGAAGGATAAGGCTAGAACATGACTAGTGGTTGACTAATCGCCATTGCTACACCCAGTTATTAAAGGATCAGAAGGATGGGAAGAGAGGAAATAATATGAATTGACATCACAAACACTCAGTCTTCGATCACAACTTTGAATTGAATTATTCTCAAATTCACTGTGATCTGACCGGGAATCGAACTCAGACCTGCGTGATCGGTAAAGCAAGCTCTAATCAACTGGGCCACAGCAGGCGACAAATAGTTTACAAATGTATAAGTCTATAAGAGAATAGTGTCTTTCGAGAATTACACCCCGCGCTTTCGCAAAGTATGCCCAATAGCTTTAACCACTCAGCTGCAGCATCAGCGTTTTATATGTTGTGTACCATCAAAATGTAATTAATGTATTATTGCACTTATACGTTGTGAATTTTACACCGGTAAGTATGGTTAATTTTTGTTGCAATATGCATTTCAATATAAGTGTTCACGGCTTTTATTTAAGGGAAAAAAGCACAACTTGAAAAGCTTCCGATGGACAAACATGGGCTCCGTTTGTTCCATTTGAAAATCCTACGGTAATATCCGACTCCCGCGACCTCATATATAATCACACTGGCTGGTATATTTAATTCAGTCTTATTCGCGGCTCTGTTGTGGTCACTTGCTCTTTGTATTGGCTCAGCAGTTCTAGTTAACAGTTAAGTGAAAAGCGACTTGGGAAAACGTTTAGCCCAGTAAAGGTAGGTTAAATTGTTAGCACTCCTAGCTTAGTCTATACACTGTGAATAGTATAGTCTTAATGTTAAATTTGTAAATACATTTAAAAAATTGTGTCAGAAAAGTATTGGCAATTTTGACGGAAAAATATTATTGATTACTCTATAAAAATATGTCAGTTTAAGATACTCTCAACAATATTAAATAACTTATTTAAACATATTCATTTTGTATGCCAATATTTATTTATTAACGTTAAATAAAAGTTCTGATTCAAAATGCTACGAGCAGAAAGTTATGGATAGTAATCATTTTCTTATAAAGTGCCTGAGGAATCTTTCATAAGTGTATTTCATAAAACATAAACTGGAATGTGATTTAAGGTACTTGTTCTGCTAAGCTTTCATAGCATGTATGGTAAAACTGGAATATAAATAAATATATACAAGCTCAAATACGTGATAAAAAGTGACATTCGTTAAATTTTAAAAAAAAGTCGTTACAACGCCTTTTCATGGATAATTCGTAAAAATTAACACGAATTTTTAATGTATTAATATTATGCAATTCAACTGAACACATATTATTTAATTTAATATTAATATATTTGTATATGATACTGATTTATTACGATTAAACAATTTTCATAATATTATTTATATAAATTTCAAAAATAAAATAAAAGTTTTCAAAATATAAATGTGAATTTTTTGATAAAAAAATATCTGAAAAAGAAATGGTGAAATATATTTTTTACTGCGCCCATTTTTAACAAGACGGATAATATTTTAACTCTTACGCCAAAAATTTGGGCGTGTCACAAGATTATATAAATATACATACATTATAAATCGTAGATATTAAATGCTATCAATTATTTAATCAATATATTTTAATTAAGATATATACAAATGCATTATATAAAGATATTGATCTCGTTCAAATACATTAAAATGTTAATATATTATTTTCAATAAAATAATGTCTGCTGTTTCGAACAGTGCAGAGTCAAACGTAAAACAAAGTAATATTTGATTAGTTATCGACGGAATTTCCATTTTACCGGCACATCTTTTTTTTACAGCGGCATAAAAACGTTACGCATTTCCGAAGTAGACCTAAATATTAACCGGTTAAAAACGACTAACGGCTAGTTTTTTTACCTGTGTATATTTTTTCGTACTGATAAGTCGTGGGCGTAGTTTTCGAACTCCAAATAAATTATTCTAGATGATTAACAAGTGAAATATAAATTGCATGACTAATAATTGTCTTCAATATATTATATATATTTATCTTTTATATTTGCAATATCTTATACACGACCAATAAGTTAACCACTAGGACTAGTTACTTTATGGTGCGAACTAACTTTGCAAAATCACAATTAATTATACACAAATAAACCACCTATATCTAATTATTATTTTATATTTTAATTGTACATTGTATATGATTAGTATAGCTATAACGCACACGAATATTTGTTTTTTGTTGGTATACATATTTTCCCGTAACAAAAGAAACGAATATTATGTAAAATATTTTATATGTCAACTTTTATATCGACTGTGGAAAGGAAAAAGGACGTAACCCACACATTTTACAGGAGGCACAAAAAACGTGTTTTGATGATTTTGGGCTATATGCAATATATATAAAATATACATAACCTTTAAGTGCACGGAGACTTCTAAGCTGGTGTTTAATTGTCAAAATCTATAATTGTAAAGGAAAACCTTTTTCTTCAGTCTTTTATCTTGGTTACAATTTTTACAAACTCATCTTTTTTTAAACTTAAAAGCTAAATTTAGATACTAATTCGTCATTTTCAGCATACATCCTTTTGATAGAACGTGTAATATTGATAAATTGTGATTATTACAAAAAACTGTAGGTTAAGTCCTTTTTCCTTTCCACAGTCGAATTATGATAACTTTGAAAAAATAACATATATTTCATATATTTTTTGTAGAAATTCAGAATAAATATAAGAGCAAATTGCGGATCTGCTTATTTTATTAAAGATATAATCAATTTCAATAAATTGTAATGCCAATTCATCAAGATTTCATATATTTTTTTTTAAATTGAAGAGGAAAAATATCGAATAAACTAAAAATGAGTATGAATAATTTAACTAACATTTTCAAAGGTAACTTCGTAATAATTTAAAAACGATAAAACTGTAATTATTTGTATGAGTATAAACAAATGCATGATTTTACGCCGGTTCGCTGATATAACATATGTTTTTAGATAAGCTTATAATTAAAATAATATCAATGTAAATATAATCTTTTGTGTGTCGCTAAAATTACTGTTGGCAAATATAGCTGATTTACACGAATGCCTTAGCCATTCGAGATTGTATATAAAATATAATTTTTCTTTTCAAAAAAATAGTTACTGGTATTTGAAACATACGCGCATTAGAACAATAAGTTTCTGATATTGTTTTTTGTTTTAATGAAAAAATTAATAGCTTATACAAAAAATAATTATGTTATCAAGGTTAAAATTTACTTTAAAGAGCCAGTGCACTTAATAGATAATTAATTATACTTATAAAAACAATACGTAAAATCTAACGTTCACACCGTTTCAACTGACAATAAAATGAATTGCACAAACATTTCATTTTATATTAAAAAAATAATTTACAAAGGCTCCGTCGATCTTTAAAAAACATTCCTTAACATCGATCACCTGGAGCCCTATCCTTTAATATCCATTCGTTTTTTTTCAAAATTTTATCCTGCTTTTATAATATGGAATGACTTTTGTCTATGAACCAATTTAGGTTAGACGCTTCTTACAAAATCAAAAAACAAAAGCAAAATTCGTTTATTATAATAATCTAATATTTAAAAATGAATCTTTGTTTATTCGTATTTCATGCGTTGCCAAACCGCTCATCTGATTACAATAAAAATTTGACAAACTTTTTGCTTGCACTTCCTGGAAGGTTATAGCCATAGTAAAATTAGCTAACAGTAGGTTTTATATATAAAAATCAATGTTTGTATGTCTGCAATACAGTTCATTTTGACAACGTATGCTTGCACTTGCGCGAATTTTAAAGTACAATTTACTTACAGGAAGTGACGCGTGTGTCGTACCATAGATAGTCGGCAGCAAACATCAAACAGACAGAAAAAGAAAACATGCACTTCAATTAAAACACAAACATTTTCTTTCTTTGCATTAATGTCATTGCAACGCTTGCCGGGAACCGGCTAGCATATTAAAAAAATAAAGAAGTTGATTAGTTATGATTTTAGTTATAATATTATGCGGTCGTTTGAAATAGGTTTTTTCTTGCATGCATTACAATAATTGTGGCCCAGGACTTCGCGAGAGTTATGAAAATCTTTGCTACGAATATTATCCTAAATTAAAGAATATTTTTTTTCTAAGATTTCTGCTGATTTATATTTAAAAAAATACGAAGTATTCTTAAGCTTTCTGAAACTTAATTGTTGGTTCGAATCGTTGCCTTTTTTTTAAAAAATAAAATAATAATTGAATATCATAAAAAGCGCGTTGGTTTGCAAGCTTAATGGGTACACGTCCCCTGAGCTAAGCCGTTCGATATTTTGAATTTAAAATCACCATTTTTAAAGTTGAGGTAATAATACAATACAGAAAACCAAACAATGTTTAATGCTAAATAGTAAAACCCACCATTTTATATTGTCCATGACATGAATTTATATCAGGCCAACGTTACGCATATGCGCAACAGCCGACTTCTTGTGGTAAGTAGTAAGCTAAAAAGAGCCGTTCTATTATGTTTTCCAACTGGGACGAAGAAATACTATTATTGATTTGATGACGAGGTGTGGTGTGGTCCTACTTGAACCCATATCCTTCTGATCACTAAACTTAATGTATATTCCTGTAGAGTTTCTACTTCAAAGCATGAGACAAAATAATACATTTTTTTTTGTCATATTAGAAAACTAACGTGACACACATACCAACTACGTAATATTATTGTGTACATTATGTTGGTAAAATATTATATAAAAGGGATTTGGGTGGCCCGGAAGCTGTGGGTAGATTTCTTTTTTAATTTGGAGAATATTTTCCTCGAATTCAAAAAGTTTGTATTTTTGCTATTGGTGTCCAATGTGTCTATATCAGAATCAGACGATTTTTTTTGTTTTTTGGCATGACTGTCATTCTGAATTAAAAAAGTTGGCAGATTTACCGATCATATCTTTTCTGGAAGCCACGACGCATTACTAAACTGGTAAAAACTAAGATTATCGTATTCAAAAGACTTAAAGTAAAAGCAGAATATATGTAATTTGGCAATGTATTTTAATTTTGACAGCATATAATTAATCTTTTGTAAAGAAATTAAACACGTTGACATTTTATAAGTTTAAATAAATTAATCGGTCTCGCAAAACACAATATTCCTTTGTACTTATTACCACTTTTTATTTATCAATATCAGGCCCAGTTTCGCTCATGGCGAGCATTGTCAACTGATAAAAAACATAATTTATTATATTATACTTATTTTGATCTAAATTTAAGCCATGAGGTAATTTGACAAATTCCACTAATAAATGATTTCTGTCTAATTGCTGCCTGCCCCTGCAATTTGATATTTCTGTAAGTGACATGTCAAAATTCTGACGCCGTTATTAAGAATTTTTTAACAAGGTTTTATAAATGTTTACGTGAATAAGTGAATGCATGTTTAATTTTAAACAATTTTTATCATCGTATTTTTGCAGTGTATGCACAAATATTTACCGTATATACGCGGTTATCTCAATTAAAAAAGAAAACAATACGAGATAAGGAATAATCTTATAACCATTATTGTTGTTTTTTTTAATACCTACATTATTAATTATGTCAATTTGAATAAACCGTAGAATATTAAAAATCGGTGGTTGAAAACGATGCATGTTTTCTACATTTTTGTATGAAAAAAAAAAGATTTATTTGTAATTGTACTATATACATACATAAGTATGATTCAACTACATTTTATTAGTACTTTTATAAATCAAACTTATAATATTGAAATGGTTGATGTTACTCGTTTTCAACTACGTTATGTTCGTTGTATTCTTGGTAATGAATGACGTCACTTCCAAAACAGCGTATTTCTCAGTCCATTAAAAAGATAAAAAATCCATTTAATTCATTATAATGCATGAATATAATACAGAATATATTCAATTGAAAATGAAAAACTTTTAGAGATATTTTTAATTCTTTTTCAGATAGCAAAAAAATGCTTATATGACAGTTACCACATGTATGATTTCGTTGGTCGTGTAAAAATGTGTCACATCTAACGAGTTAGACTGTTATAATGTTATGAAATTCTAAATTTTTAAGTCAATTGATATAATCTTTATTTTGGTGAATAAGTTTCATTTAATTTTAAGTTACGAAGAAAACCCACATCTAATATTAATTATCCTTTTAAACAGTATAATATGACAAGCTGTAATAAATAAAAACACAAATTGGGTGACTGTTGAAATGTACAGCCACGTCAAGCTTTTTTCACGGCTTTAATCATTTGTAACAGGTTGTTTTATTACAATAGTATTTTTAAATGCTTACTAATATTTACTTTGTGAATCATATCCACGGATACTTTCAAAGTGTGTATTTACGTTTAAGAAACACTTTGATAGTTGAAATAATAGCCATTAGATTGATTTACTTTGTGCGTTGCATTGAATTTTCGAGTACGGTCAACTTTTATTATTTCATTTTATTCCAAAACATTGTCTTTTAATATTATAATTGATACGTAAATTGCAAGATAAGCTAATGGTATCTAACATTTATCAATTAATAATTGGAGAAAGTGTCGTGTAATTACGTAATTAATATGAAAGTTCAGTTATAACCATACGAGGAATATCATTTGAAGAATATAATAATGACACACGCATTATAAATATTTAAGTCTTTCATATTTCGATATGTTCGGGGGTTTTTTTCTTGAAATAAAAACCTTGAAAGCAAATTTGAGAATTTTGCTATTTTTTTTTGCACATTTATTAAGTTTCAAGATATGAACTAAAGATTGTCTGAAGAGATTTGATGTTGCTGAAATGCCGCTGAAGAAATGCAAATGAGGCGATAGTTTTATAGATGAATGCATGAAGTTAAACTGTTTGATTCATCGACTGGCATGTTTCAATGTCAACTTTTTTTGTATGTGTCTAAGATTGTCTAAGTCTACTAGTATTTGAAATTAGTTAACTATGCTAGTAACCTGACTGTTTGAATTGTCTCAAGATTTAATAAGAATCACTGACATGGTTAATCACTGATACACTCACATTTTTATATACTGTGGAGTGTGGACTGCTGTACCATTACGAACTAAATTAATATTTTTTAAATAACCTTTTAGGAAATATAAATTCTTTATTTTAAAATGGTTTCTTTGTAGAGGGAATGTGTGTAACCATTTGATATCAATCACTAAATACTAACTATGAAAGATATTTTGACAAATTATTACTAAGAATTCATAAAAAAATAAAAATATGTCTAACAAGTTGGCAGCAATAGTGGGTTGATATTAAAAACAAACATCCGAAAAACATAGATTACAGTGGCGTACTATTAGACATATAAAAAACACCAACTAAAAATGTCATTCTTCATAGGGTAACATTACCTGAATCTATACTTAATTATCACCCGCAATTTAGCAACAGCAATTAATCGCTAGCAGTTTATCGCCACAACAATTGATTAAATAAAGTGCATTCTACAAATGATTTATGTAATTTTCTCTCAGAGTTCAAAGAATTATAAATGAATGCTAATTATACATAGCTTAATGCAGAAACTTAAATAATGGATAACTTTCTATAATTTGATTGAACATATATAATTGCTTCTAGACGGTAAAATAGACTACCGATAATTTGTAAGCCGTAATGTGTAATGTGTAATGTTGTACCGTAATGTGTAATGGTTTACTCGATCAATCTTGAAAGGGAGATTGGAGCCTGGCTCCATTGTCCCCATAATTTTATGTAAGACACCATCATCCTTACTGAAATATTGAATAATAATAAACAAAAATATATTAATAGCTATATTACTAATAGCAATCTTTCTAAAAATTAGATATTAGGCTTAAAACTATTGCTATACATATCATGTTTAAAAATACACGGCATAATTATTATTTTTATACACAATAAAACAAGTTTAGTTTTTAATTAAATATTGTTAGAATTATTACCGATTAAATTAAAATGAAACGCCACTGTTACGCAGACCTGTGCCAAAATCTTTAATCTAATGATTTTCATTCTTTGTTTTCTCAACAGTTTTTCCTGAGATTTTCCTTCTGGTAAAATAGTCAACGCCGATCGAACTTCATCAGTTCAAAATCGTTCGCTGTCGACGAACTAGCGTTTTGTTTTTTTTTTTCGTGAAGGTGAGTCAAACATATTATTTTTGTATTTTTATTTGCTTTGACAATATTGTACGATTTTATAGTCTATGCTAAGTGAGTGAAATGGACAAATATTAACACACGTCAATATTTAAGAGATATGTCGATCAATAATATGCATAGTAACAAATACAACTTACTAAATGCGGATCATCTTCGTCATATTATTTGATATTTTCTTAACATCCTATTTTCAAGGCTAATAAATTTTTTGGTAGTTATATAAAAAAAAATATAGTTCTTATTGTTTATATTGTTTATATTTCTTTGAATGGCATTTTTAAATATGAAGTAAGTTGACGATTGATGATAGCATTTTATAACGTCGTAAAACTTGTGATGCCTACTTTAACCATTTTGATAGTTGTATAATAAGAATATATTATTATATTATTTATTCGATAACGTATCGAAATTACTCGTTTATTATTTCGTATTAGAAAAATACATTAAAAAAGCCAATAGATATTTTAAAATTCAGCAGGCAGACCTAAATAAATTCATGTTATTATTTTCGATAGATTCCTGCGGAAACTATGTGGAAAGTAATATTTGATATAAAATTAAATTTAATATCGTTGCGATGTAAACCGTAATTTTTTTTTGATGTTTTGTAAAGAGACGAAACACAGTGAAATAACAAAGTTATCATATGTATTTGTATATTAAATTCATGTTAACTTATCCGAAATTTACAAAAAGACATTACTTTATAATTGTTTAATGTTTTTTTTAAGTACCTACATTTAATTTTATCCAAAGAATTTCTAAGCAAAATAATAAAAGCATAATGACAAAACAAGATGTAATTACAGGTCTAAAAAAACTTTTTACTTGTAGAAGTATTTTTATATTATGCGATTGAAAACAAACGGATGCACCGCACTTGTATTTATTTAGTATCTCCATAATAGACAATAATATATTATGCAATGACTGTGCATCATTTTCAAACGCTCTATTTATCTAAAGTTTTTTTATTATTGTTTATTCCACGTTCCAATTTCAAATTACTTTTCATCAATGACAGCTAACAGAGTGCACCATTTATATTTTTGAAGTGTTATATCGATCAAGGATTCAAAAAATTGTATTAACAGGAATATTTGTTAGTTTACTAATATTATGGAACGCACGGAAAATGTGTTAATATTGTACTTTATTGTAAAATACGTAGCTGATAGTGTAAGTTACGTCGGGTAGTAAAACTAGTAGTGATAATAATTGACTGTTGAATTTAGTATTCTTTTATCAGAGTAAAGTATTTTTACCACTGTGTAATTTAATTTTAAAAGCATTCCCAAAACAAAAGTGAAAACATTCGCTAAGCAAAGAGAGGTAATCTATTATTACCTCATTATAAAAATTTGACCCGTAAACATAAAAGTTTTTTAGATGCTCTACACACGCGATAACAAAATGGCGATAATTACATTAACAGCTGCGGCTGTTTTCAATTGGAGACATTATTAATATGTAAATTAAATATTTATAATATATTTTGTTCATATCTTTGCTGTTATGACTCAACCTCGTATATTTTAAAATGAAGTTTTTTTATGACGTCGACTATATAATTTGTTACCTACATAATATATACATACTTAAATGGATTCATTACCTTTTATTAATCTAATAATGTTATAATACATTATCGATACAATTTTAATAAGATATATGCAAAAAAATATCGTTTTAAAATGATAATTATATGATAACACATACAAATGGGAAAAACCAATACAATATCACAGCAAATAAGAATAAAATAGTCTTTTGTAGATACGATCGATCAAAAAAGATTAAATTTTTAGGTAGATCATAATAATATTGATTATTATCACGTGACATCACCGTATAAAATGTATGAAGCTACACTATTTAATACCACGACTAGCCGTCATGACACTTTTTGATGCAGAGCTGCATGTGACATGTCGTTCAAAGTATATGCTTGCACTTATATCACGTACGTAATTCTTGGTTTAATCGAAAACATTTAGAAAAATAGTGCTATTCTTGTTCAATATATAAATAACCTTTCGAAAAGAACTCTCTGAAGAGTTTTCTTTGCGGCGTACAAACAGAAAAAAAGTTGATTCTTATTATTTTATGACATTATAATACAACATATTACCCGGAATTGCCTGAAATATATGCTAACATTTAATGTTAGAAGTTTACAGTTGAAATTACCACTGTGAACCCGTCGTACCTCATAAAATAACAATAATCAATTGATGACTATGTTAAAAGTTGAATTTTAATATTAAAAGTTAAATATCGCACAGTTGAAATGGCAGCCAGAATGACATGTGCAAATGTCACATCGCTTCTGGTCACCGTTTGAGGAGAGTTCTAGTGAAAAACAGACGGACATACACATGTATTCACTTTCATATTGTAGATAATATTCCAAAAGTTATTAATTTCAAGCTCACAATTAGTATTATCGGATGAGTTCTTATAAATGGAGTTCCTAAAACAATTTTGTGCTGTCAGTAGAAAAAGCGTTGCCATGAAATGTATACTTTCTTTCGTACTGTTTTTATGGTGACACGATTCATGAGTTTAAAGGCACTCCTTTTTATTTCTGGTGCAGCAATAGGAATTTAGTACTCTTCGACGTATAAAAACCTGTTAAAATACATCATATAATCAATACTTAAATAAAAAACAACCATTAAACCCAATTAAATTAATTTGATCCACCGTCAAGATAGCTCAAACATATCGTATGTTGTATTTGAGAATTGCGTGAAAAACCAACATACAAAAATGTCATCATTAAAAAAAATCGAACAAATATCATTCCAAGATTAAGTTCATCCGTGCACTTGAACGCCTGAAGATGCCGAAAGGCGAAACCTGGGTCGTTAGTGACAAAATCTGTGAGAACGTACATAGTTTGAACGATTCAAATTTAATATTAAAATTCCACCAAGCACTTTCAGTCGAAATCTTAAATTATAACATGTTATTGATTGAATTGGTATTTACTATATAGAGCTCTATTGAAATAAGAAAAAAGTAGCAAAGTATGTACGTAGTTCTTATATAATTAAAAGATGTAGTTAATAACTATTTCGGCTTCACAAACATCGGCATAACTATCCGTAGTTCAGGCGAACTTTCAATAAGTCATGTAGAAATATTTTGATATTTTCATCTTAACACTTATGATTTTCATTAAAATATTATAAATCTACAACATTGTTTTAATATTTGTGTAAAGCATTAATGATAAGCGATACGTGTGTATAAATTATATATGACCTTTATGTCCGTTAGTCAGGTAACAGGTGTGTTAAGTTTCTTCATTGTAATTTTAATGAATTCGCGGAAGAGAATGAAATAGTAGAAAAACAAAAGAATTGAAATATTCGATTATTAATGGTGGTATATGAAATCAATATTCCACAGAAAATTGAATCTATGCCATATTATTCGAAAACTGTTTTAAATTTTTCATTGTACCACTGAAGTAACAACATTTTGATTGTTGACGTTTAACTCTTTGACGCCAGAATAACAATAATTAGTGTGAGCGCTTTTTAAGTTTTTTTTTCGTATGCTTAGACAAATATTTAATATAAATATAACTAGTATCATTTCGGGGCTCACGATTATTTAATCATGGGGAAAATATCTAGCGATACAGCTCACGATTAAGGTGTTATTTTTTAAGCCACAGTTGGTTGAAATCAATTTGAGAAGAAGAGTTATCACAAATATTCATGTTCAAGATCTTTGTAGCCATTATTGGCTGCAACTGGATATATTTGATTAGGCATTTAAAAAAATCAGAAGGATTAAAATATTAGACAAAAAATATGCACATTAGAGATCCAATGTATGTGCATTCATAGTGTTTTTTTAGACATTATCGTTTTGATTTGGTTTTCAAATTATTTTTGAGTGTCTTTGACTACTTCTTAAAATTATTTTTTTTGTTTATTTTAATCGATCGCCAAATATTTAATAAATTGTACACTTTAAAAAATATATTATTATTACACAATATTGCATAGAGTCGACGAATATTATTTTTTATAATAATGATAGATTTCCCTAAAAACTTTGCTTTGAAAAAAAATCATCATACTTCATTGCACTGTCGTCTATGTTACTGTAAAGTTTTATGACAGTTGTATAAAACAAAAGAGAACAAGTTTTTAACGAGTTTTCTTTGTTTCTTTTGTTTTTCATTTATATTCTTTACAGCCCTGTTGTTGAAGCATCGATGTGTCTGTTTTAAAAATAAACAAGTGATATCAGAGAACAGAAAAATTAATTTCCACGTAAAAGATGCCCGAGCGACAAATTAATCGAAGCTTTGGCGTCAAGGGAATTTATTTTAATCTTGATTTATACAAATCTTATATCATCACCTGCTACGAACTAAATCGAATATGAATGTATATACTTTACTCAAATATTTGAACCCTAATTCTATTACCAGATTGTATGTGGGATACTATTGGTGTTATAAATGATTTCCGGTTTTCTTTTAACTCGAAATCTATCGACTGTCAGTCTTCAAAAATCTTTTTTTTTGTTTCATTCGGTGGCCTGTAAATTAATAATTTTCACCTGTTTTGCTTAGATTATTTAAATATATATATATATTGACTACGGAAAGGAAAACGAACGTAACCCACACACAGGAGACACAAAAAACGTGTTTTGATGATTTTGGGCCGTATGCGAATTATCACACAACACGAATTATCACAACCTTAAAGTGCACGGAGATTTCTAAACTGATGTCGATTGTTATTCTATTATGATTGTGTAGGAAAAACCTTTTTTTCAGTATTTTTTCAAGGTTTCAATTTTCACAAGTTAAATTAAATTTAGATACTAATTCGGCATTTGCAGCTTACACCTTTATGATAGAACGCGTATCAAGTTTGATACATTGTGATTACCAAAAAAGCTCTTTTGAAAAAACTGTGAGATTCGTCCTTTTTCCTTTCCACAGTCGATATTATCTAGACACCTGTTCGTGTTTGTAAAGATTTTGTATATATTACATATTTGTTTATGTTTACTTTTTTATTATTTTTCTTCAAACAATCCGTCTTGTGACGACCTTCAATTGGCAGTAAAATTGCACCGTTTTTGATCAGGCAGTTCATTAAATCTAAAGCTTTTATGTGTCGATAAAAACGAATGTCACTCTCTTTCAAGTCGAGCTATAAATCTTGGCTTCCAAACATTACCGACCTACGAAAATGAATTGTAAAGATTTCAAGATAAATATGTACAAACCATGGCCTGTTTTTCAATAAATGTCACCACGTATAAATATTGTGTATTTTTTTATTTATTTAATTAACATTGTACAAGGTTGACAAATTATAAAATTTAAAACTTTTACAATGGAGAAAAAAAAATTGTATAATTTAATATTAAAAGCAGTAAAAAAAAAGTGGCAAGGAAGTCAACTGAGTAAGCTCCTACTTTAATACATAAAAAATAGTATTCGTCGGAATTCACCCACGTCTACGTGGAATATATCGACATCCGAAGCAATATTGTTGAACACCGTTAAAGCTCTCCCCAGTGGCATCCCCATTGGCAGGCTGGTTCTACACCTTGGGAGAACAAACAATTCATGTCCACGATTTCTCAAAAAATAATCAGGAACATTTAGATTCACATTCTCAAGAATGGTGGAATTCTCATTTTCGCCTCGTATAAGTCGAAAGAAATATGGTCAGATACATGGCCAGATACATTTCTCTTCGAACGTTCAAGCTATTGAAGTTAAGCATGCCTAAGAGAAAGTCAGTTGGATAAAGCCATGGGTAATATCCATACACCCTCATATAGAGAAGTCTCGAAAATTTCTTCTGAATCTTCTCCACCATAAGGGTATATTTCGAGCATCTTGGGGCCCAAACAATTGACCCACTCTCAAGTCTGCTTCGAACCAAAGCTGTACATTAATATTAGAAATCAGGAATTTGAGTCGGATGGAAAGAGATTTTTGTCACACCCTATCTCCATCGACCTATACGAAAACGATACGAATTTCTATTGAAATCATTGCTAGTACTGAAAATCTCGGCGGCTTATAGCCAGATTTTAAGACAACTTTCATCTATAAAACTCAGTCACCGATCTCATTTATAACGCAATAAGCGTTTCTGTTCCTATTTCTCAACATAATACAAAGTGTTTATAATTTAACTTAATTTCTATATTAAAATTATAAAAAGAAGAGAACTTTCTATTGGAGAGTTGTAAAAAAGGGGAAGTGTACGTGTGACGTCATTTATAAATTGTTTAAAAATACATTTTTACTAATGTGATTGATAGTAGCATTCAGGTGTCCAAATGTATAAGCTTAAAGTGTTCGAATTTGAATACTGACATTCAAATAGCACCATTCTATTAATGTGTAATTTGATTTGGATAATATTGTCTTGGTCAATGACGAAGTGAAAGTCCAAACGCAATCGTCCGTAAAAAACGTTGGCTGCCCAAGAGAAAATACATTTCCACCAACTGTCTAGCCGTCAGATTTAACTGCTAGTTGTATTCTCTATGCCCAAATATAAAAACGCGGCTTACAAAAGATAGGCGATGGCACTTGTTAATTGGATTGTTCGATATTCAAAATTATTATTTTGAAAAACGACGATATTTCCCTGATGTAAAATATTATATAATTTAGCACTCACCTAAAATGTCTAACTAATTATTTTATTTCGTGAACTTAAATAAGCCTCTGACAACTGGTTGAAAGTAAGCGAGAAAATTTTGACGTTCCACGTAGTTGTTGGAGTTTCATTTTTTCATAATTAAACAGGTATCCATAAACCTTTTCACAGTAACAAAATAACCTTTAAGAAGATTATTTTATTTATTATATTTGTTTTGTACTGGACATTCAAAACCGTGATTTTAGTGTTCTGCAAAGTACGAAAAGTTGGCGAACACTGGCCTTAATCATATACACTGTTAGCGTTGCTTAGCACTCAAAAGTTTTAAGCATATCATATTGTTAAAGATTTATCATCACTGCAATTCTATTATAATATGTAAATTCTATGATAATATTTGTTTTGGGATCTATGATTCTAAAACTAATCAGTAAGGTACACACGTTCTTCAGAGAATTTCTCAGCGTGTTAAGGTATTTCAGTCCTTTGAAAATCAAATATCTTTTTCTGAAATAGTTTCCGGATATCAAATTCGTCGCACGTGTTTGGTGTATCAAACTATAAATTTGGCATTAGCGTTGCCAGGATGCCAACAATAATGGAAAAGCGTTCACTAATTTTCAGATTATTTTCGTCGCACGTTTTTTGTTTCCTCTGCAAGTGTCTGTCTATTAAGCCATCCAGGGTTGCCATTGTATAATAAAAGTATAAAATTTTATCTGAGTAATTCCGAACACACAGTTTAAACGAATAGTACTCAATATAATATTATAAATAATGTCCGTTAATTTGGTTTATATATATTATAAATCATGTAGTTAAATTATTATGAATATAGTAAGAGTCACTATTATTTTTGGTATAGATAACAGTGGTTAAAAAATCATCTTTGGATAGATATCAAATAATATAATTTATTGAATGTTTCCTTTTCCCAAAGTTGATCAATAATAATTTTCTGTTATACCTTTTAATACGTTCTTTTTCCGCAACATAGTGAAAAAAGAAATAGACAAATTTCGTTAGTTCCAAAAAGCGGTTTAACCATGTTACGTTGTCAAATCGAGAAAAAAATATGTGCGTATTCTACGCGCATTTTTACTCTAAGTGATGTTCCATAACTCAATATAAGTCTACGATTTTTTCGCGGGTACAATTTTATTTTGTTGAAATTTATTTAATATTAAAGTTTATCGATCAATAAACGGTGGTGGCAATTTAAAAAATAATCCTAACTTAAAATTAAAATAAAATTGATAAAAAGATAAAACAAAATGTTAGCCGCAAATATTGAAATGTATACATATCGTTTTTTGTAACAAGACGCTTCTAGAAGAATTCAAAATCTTCTACTAGTAGAAGATTTTGAATTTCATAAATATTGAATTACGACAAAAAAATACAATGAAATTTATACAAAGTCTATATCTATCGTTGTATTCACCGTTTTCTCGCTGCTTTTGGTAAATTATTGACTCTTCTAATAAAATATATGTTAATAATTCGCCAGATGTATTTGTGGCAACCCTAGCGTCTGTCTTCAGTCATCAACCGGTACTGACCTGTGAAAATTTTGGCAACGCTGACTATATGCTGGTTTTAAAGAATCATATATTAATATATATATGCTCCAACAGCACTCTGAGATCAGTGAGACATTTTTGGTTTTCTGGCGTTTCCCCGTTATTTCCCAACGCATGGAACGAATATAATGATGCAATACAGTGTGTGTTTACTTACTGAAAATAAATTGAAAAACAAAGCATTAGGTAATTGCAGCATTTTAGTTATACTTGTAATAATATTCGCTGCTCCTTTGACGGTGGCAATTTGATGAAATTGAAAAATAAAGTATGTTTTTGATTGTTCAAAGAAAACAAAATAACATGTGGAACATGTTGATAAACATGACGTGTATACAATATTGTTAGGACAAAATGGGCAAGGAGACAACGTGATATCTGCGAGATATTAAATTAGTTTATAATTTATATTTTATTTTAAGGTTACTCACTGTCAATACTTAAAAAAAGGCAATATATTAAAAAAAAAAAAACTATTTTGAACTAATTGTATATTTGTTTAATATGATCAGGACAGGTTTCGCTCACAACGAGTATTTTCAACTAATAAGATTGTACACTAATAAGGACTGTCCTTTTATCCAGTCCAGTATTGCATGAAACATGTGAATTCCTTTTTGTATTTCTATTACCAACTGTTTGTTATACTCTCAATAATTTAAAATGTTTTAGTACAAATAGCACTGCATTAATGTATATACATATATTCTTATCAGTCGAAAATGTTAGCCACGAGCGAAAACGGTTGTGATCACATTAAATAAATATGAAATTAGAAAAAAAGGTTTTTTACTTTTTGAATTTCTGGTTAGGTTAGTGGCAAAATATACATTTCAAAGGAAATCGATTCATTATAAAATATCAGTTTTCTCCGTTACGAAGTGTTAAAAATCGTATGATGGCCAAAATGCAAATCACTGTTACGTCATATCGATAATTTCTGATTATGAGTTACTAAGAGATTTCTTCATCCAAATGAGTAACTAAAATTCATAGTTAGTCTAGTTTTACAACCGTTGGTTTAAATATGATTGTTTTCCAGTCATATAAATACTTACTTGAGTCATATTTTTTTTATACCAACTCTTGAAGTTAAGAGATAGTGCTATCTGTCAGAATTTACACTGATTTCTAAATGATGACAACTACGTGAGGATTTTATAACGTTATCTTTTAATAACAATGTATAATCTTGAATGAGAGTTGATCAAAATTTAAAATAACGTTGTTTGTGAATAAAAACATTCTTATAATTAACTGCAGTTATTGTTATTACCAAATAAAAAATAATCTGCTGTTAACAGGGGTGGACTGGAGGAGGTTCTGAGGGGCTTGTGCGAGCCTCTTGTTAAATTTTACTGAGGCCGGCGAGCCCCTTGTTAAAGTAAAAAAAAATCTCAGGTCAACAGTAATAACGGTAAATAGTTTATTTGTATTATGAAAAAGAAGAATTTGGAAATTTCTTCTAAAACATATTTATTTTGGGTGCTTACAAAAAAATACTTTCAGTTTTTGTAATATATATAGAAGCATATTTTTATATAAAATAACATATTGAGTAACATTCGATTGCTTTCATAATTATTGCGAATCATCATTTAAGGGTGATAAAAAATTCACCACTTTTCCGGAACACCGCGAAGAACTCTCAGATCAGCCGAGCCCCTTATTAATATTTAGCCCAGCAGCCCACCGCTTGCTGTAAAACATTGAGACTGAAAGCGTAAATACAATAAATGTCAAAATATTAAGGAAACATGAATTTTGGATTCCTTGAATATAATCGAATAATTGAAGTAACAGAAAATCGCATTGTTTAAGGTCTAAATATGTGTTAATTTTTTTATGACCATGAACTGAGGATTAATAATATATTTCCAAACTTGTTTTAACAAGTTTGCAAATATATTATTTCCAAACTGAAAAAAAATACACCGATATTGATTTGATATTTCAAAAATATTTTGCAATCCTTATTTTTTTGATTTTTTTCGGCCAGTTTTTTTTGATGTTTGAATAATTTATTATTAAGTTCATCCCAACAAAATAATTAATTAAATTTCTTCGCCAATCACCATTATTTATAAGAGTACGTATCACAAAAAAATGTCACTGATTTTACTGCACATAATTTCATTCTTGATGATTTGTTTTGTGAAATTATTCTTAATTAAAGACTTACGCAAGCCCTGTACACCGCGCAGCTTTAAATCAGGACAGATAAACTATTTAAAAAGCGATGTACTACACTTGAAAATTATACTAAACAATCATTTTTTTATCAACGATATCTGCCTTATAAAGATATGAGTTTAAAGAAGTTTTATTCATACTGGTAAAGTTATTCAATCACCATCAACTAATGATTATTATCAGTGAAATACTTTTAAGTATTTTTTCGTAATTTGTGACATTTAATTTTTGGTCTATCCACTATGGTAAGTTGTTTATTAACCTATTTATAACATACTGACCTGTTGTTTCATTAATTTTTTATAGATATGCGTTATTCTATTGAGTACTTATTTCATTACCGTTGTCTGCAAATTAGTTTAGTAGGGTACCTTTTCTTTTGAAATTTCATAGTCATTTTATTTCATCAATGTTATAGTCATGTGTCGGCATGACTATATTATAACAATTTTTGAATCAATAGTTCTGAGAAATAAAAAATATAGTGAAAGTGTTCGAGTCCCTGTTTCTGATATTTATTTTAATTTGTTACTTATCTTGTATATATATTATAAATTTTGCAATACAAAAAATAGTAAAGACAAGTTACTAATGGGTTTGCTTCATCCTTTTACATTTATTTCAAATACATTGATTGATTGTATATATTGTAATTATAGTAGTTTTGACGTTTGACAGAGACGTTTGAAGATAGTAAAAGAGTTTTTTGCAAATTTCTTAATTAGTAAGAGTAAATAAAAAGTTGTTATACATTATCAAACGTCTGAGGAGCAAGTCTTAATTTAATTAATGAATAGATAACTTTGCTTGTTAAAAATGCCACTCTGTTGTTTGTCAATGTCCTTATATCGACATAATAATTTATTACAGGCGACACATTGATAATGTATTGTTTTAAATTAACATATTATTATCTACAAACATATTTTGTAGCAGAAAATATATGCGTGATTCATATAAAAGATTTTTTTTTCATAGTAAGATGCATTTTATTGGTTTCAATTTGTTAATATATTTTTAGCAATAAACGGATTTTCTTAACATAAATTGAGATGGGGAAAAAAATACTACTAGATTAGATAAGGATGAAATATTCACTTTCTCAAATTATGCCATTTTAATAAATATTATACATTAAATTCCTTGCTAAAATTAATAATTATCAGTAATTTTACATGAAAACACATTTAAACACATGAACCGGCTTCGCACAACAAATTAACATTACTAATAAGGAAGTAGGAACTCTCTCTAGAACGTTATGGCAGTTAGGGTGTATGTGATTATATCGACGATAAACAGTAAACATAAAATAAATTAAATATATTTATTTGCAGTGTTCATCTTATTTTATTATAAATCAAATATCTAAAAAAACTTAACTTTAACAGTGGTGTTAATAATTAACTGAATAACAATTTGAAATATTATTTTTTAAAAATCCATGTTTCGAACGAGTTCGATATTTAAAATTTGACTCCACTCGCTGATGTTCGGACATGTTGACCAATTTATAATTCCTTTTGATAAATTGCTTTTAAATACACCTAATAAAACGTTTGCTATCAATCTAAAATCACTTCACTTAAAAATAAAAATAGCAATTAATCTTAAATGAGGTGAAGTGGCTCGGAAACATTTAAGGCGGCAACATTGACTCAATCCAAAATCATATCACGTTTTTGTTCCGTATTTGTCTATCGTTAAACCAAAAATAAAACGATATAAACAAATTGATATTCACACCATATGAAACTATATAAGAGTAATGTTGGAAAGCATTTTTTTATTTTTTACCTTATTCTATTGAAATTGGTAGTATATTATAGCTACAAATTTTTTATTTACCTTTACCGATTAGACATAAAAACGATGTATGTTTTATCAAACGAATCGATTTTTTTTAAATAAAATTATATAGTAAGATTACCGTGTTTTGAACATGCATGGTTTATTTATTATATTGACATTATCACTCGCCGACAGTCGACATCTAAATTTACATATATTTTATGAGAATTTATTCATGTTAAAAAGAATTTTATACTATATTTTTACTGTCAATACTGATTTCAATCTTTCAACAGATATATTCAGGCCCTCCTTGATTGTGCCTGCCGCCCAATTGCAATTTTATAAATGTGAAAATATTATTTTTATGATTTTTGTTAAAATTTTATCGATTATTACATCCGACTCTTCAGCAGGTAAAAAATGTAAAATTACGAGACCGTATAAAAATTATAATGAAATTTAGATGTACATTCATTTCAAAACTGAAAAATCTTCTGATATTATCTATTTATACAAAATCTTAAAAATGTGTAAAAAATGTTTTGATCAAAATTTCTGAAAGAGCAAACATTTAAGTATTTTAAAAGTGCAATTATCATAGTTAAATATATAATAATCTATTGCTGAAATTGTCCATTGGTGTTTCGTTATTCCGGATATGTTAAAAGAAAATAGGTATTTTTGGTGTTTTGCGGTTTCGTATTAACTCACGTAGTAATTATTTTTTAATATAATATAATTTGATAACCTTCAGCGATTGAGGAAAGTGTAAAAGTTCGATAAACTTAATATAAAAAAACTTCCCCGCATAAAACATATCACGTGCAGCTTAAAGGCATTCCATTGAAAAATTCCGGTGCTATTTCATTTTACGATGTTTGTTCCTTTAAGTGAAAATTTTAATAATTAATGAAGTATCTAAATATTATCCTACTAATGAACACCATTTCGATGACTAAGAGCTACAATATTGTATCTCCATAAATCATAATATTAAATTTGAAAGTTTGCAAATCGCATTTAAATCACAAGATAAATATGTTGATTTTTTTTGTTGTTATCAAGTAAAAATGATGTTTTTGAAATTTAATGAAAATATGCGTATTTATTTTAGTTAAGATAAGAAATGCTTTTACAAAACTTTCCCACAGCACGCTCCTCAATTCTATTGTGATTTTATTTCATATCAAAATGGCGTATTTGAACAGCTACCGATCGAGATTATTATTTTGGAAAAGTTACCTTTTATGTACATGTCAAAATCAAATCTAATCTTTAAGTGATAAATCAGTACAAAAAAATTAAATGATAATTTTTAAACGATTTTGTAAAATGTGTTTAACTTAATCAAATATTGGTTTATTTGTGTATTTACTCTTGAATTGATTTCATCAATTATTATAGCGTCTACCAAAATATTAGGAATATTGAAGGATTGTATAGTAAAATAAAGTTTATTTAATCACAAAAGATTTCATCCTATATATTAAAATAATGACGAATATTATGCGAAAATAGTTTTTAGTATAAAAAATACGGTTGCATTGCATTCAAATTATTTCCAACGTGTCAAATAATAGAAAATTTTGATACTAAGTACTACCTTGAGGAAAAAGCGTATCACAGCATCGAAACAATATGTTTCTTTTAAGAAAAAAACACAATATTACTTTGTACTTTATTTCCTATTTTATTTATCAAGATCTGGACCGGTTTAGCTCATGGCGAGCATTGCCAACTGATAAGAAAAAAAATTGAACAGTGCTATTTGTACAAATACAAATTGAAATGAGAATGTGAAACAAACAATTGACTTATAAAAGAGTTTACAAATTACGGTAGAAACTATCAAAAAGTGACTCTAAAATAACACAAAAATAAAATATTTAACACCTCAAAAATCATCAAAATTTCACTACTCTTTGATGCTTTTTAAAATTGAAACCGGTCCTGATCTTGAAAAATAAAAGTGGAAATTAATTACAAAGGAATATTGTGTTTTTTCTTAATATTGACAGTGAACACTATAAAAACATATGTTTCTACCTTATTTATCTTATTTAAAAAAAGTGTTATTACAATAATATAATTGGCACAACAAATAACTGTGACATTGTCACATATAATAAATATTAAAGTTGTAAGATCAGATTTCTGTTTGGTACT
This sequence comes from Himalopsyche tibetana, assembly GCA_030503985.1. Lineage (NCBI taxonomy): Eukaryota > Metazoa > Arthropoda > Insecta > Trichoptera > Rhyacophilidae > Himalopsyche > Himalopsyche tibetana. The sequence goes on along the minus strand of JAPJYX010000014.1, from coordinate 34,916,256 downwards.
ATGAAATGAGATACCAGTTCAAGGTTAAATATTATATAAACTTACAGCTTACTAGTATATTCCAGATCATTTAGGTAAACTTTTATTTAAATAATGGTCTTTATTTGACGTACAATTTTATTACAATTTTTAGATAGGAATAAAACCGATAATGATTTGTCAATTTGTATGGTTTATACATTTCTTATTTCAAGAATTAATTAATATTTAAAATTATCATACTATGTGTATTCCTATTTCAAATAATTGTCTATGTCTATATGGAAAACGTTAAAAAATATTTTACAAGTTAACATATGTAAAGGAGTATATACACTATATTGACCTTATTTAATCTGAAAGACACAAAGACATTATGGTCAACATTTACCTATTTTATCGATGAATCAGTTATTTTCCTTGTATTCTTTAAGACTCTAGTGACATCCGTCGATGAAAATCAAATAGTTTATAAGTTTTAACCAAAAACCGAATAGAGATAGCCTTGAGCCATTTTAAAAATAAGAACATTCTATGTAACGGTTTTAGTGGTAATAAGTGGCGTGCGAGAAAAAAATATTTAAGTTTTACAAGCTAAGTTTTTTTCCTAATAAATTATATTTGTTTTACAGTCTAAGGATACAGTTTTAATAAGACATATTTCATTTGGTTTGTATTTGTGAATTGAGAAAAATCAAAAGTTGAGGGGGCGTGTTGAACAATGTACATATTTTAATTTCTAACATTTTTTTACGTGTATCTTATTAAAACCACGCTCAGTATATTAGATTAATCAATTTCTTCGGTGAAATATTTGAATTAAATTAATAAACAATTACACACACGACAGTACTAGTTGTTAGCTAATATTTTGTCTTCATGATTGGCTATGATGGGTAAAAAATAATGAATAAAAAAACACAGGCTGGATATTGGATTGGAACACTGTGTCTATTCGTGATTTTTTTAAAGCTCGGCCACGCAGCATAATATTATATAAAGACGGAACCCTTAGTTTTCATAAAAAAAATAATCTATATATACCACAGACCATCCTGTCTCATAAAAAAAAACAAACAAACAAACAGGACCCAACACGAACAAGGGGAAAATAATACTCCCAACAACAGCCGAAAGAGCAATTGGAGCAATCCATAAGGCCCTACAACAAATCGTGATGACACCGATGATGATTTTCCCACTAGGTCATGGATCAGCATAAACATATATATGTATAATAATAGTTGTCAAATTAATTAAGCCATTACAATAATAATAAATCAACAACAAGGATCACTGATAAATTGGCCATACTTTTTTACAACTTAACTCCGGCTTTTCGCACAAACGAATGATTCGCAGCGGTTTGTCATCGTGAGCACGCACGCCATTGTATCAAAATGTGCGGTAGTTAATTATAAAAAGTTTACAAACTGTTATCAGTCCTTCGCATATTCGGTTCATATCAATGCGGTTTTCGACCACTTCCCGTCCGACACCAAATATTAAGAGGTTCAATACTCCAAATCCTACCGATTTGTTGTTATTTTTTTGAAAATATAAGAATAATAAATACTATATATTACCGCGCGGTTATTTTAGTAAGTTATGTAGCAGCAGATCTAATATTATTACTATTAAATTTTACCAAAAATGGCCTACATGTAAACGTAATACAATTATCTCATCTGAAATGATGAAATTAAATGCTATTTTTTTTTAACATTTGGATTTCTATGTTTCTCGATTGTTTTAAATGTATGTTTTAAATTTAAATTTTCCATATGCTTAAATTTCTTTTACTCGCATCCCCGAAAAACATTATTTAGGGCAGTGGAGGGGAACCTGCGGCCAACGTTCCCTCTAAGCTGCGCGCGTGCGCGGCCGCGCAGAAGTTGGGAAGCCCCCGCGCACTCATTCCGGGTTGGTGCGCACTACAATACAGTTGCTCAATTAATATTTGATCGTTCCGCGCAGCCTTCACGCAGCCTCCGCGCAGCCTTTGAAATTTCCGCGCAGCTAACCCTTCGGCTTAGAGGGAACGTTGCCTGCGGCCTCATGGCTACTCTGATGCGGCCTTTTGATTTATTAAAGTATTCAATTTTATCAAAAAATTATAAGCAAACGTTTGGAAAAAGAGCATACTCAAAACCAATATATGTTCGACAGACGAAAAAAAGGGGGTGTACATACGTTTTCTTTACTGCGGTTTTAATGTCGATTCAGATAAATGAATGTGGCCTTTTGAAATGAAAAGGTTCCCCACCCTGATTTGGGGGTTTGATTGTATTTATTATTTTGGAGTACGCCGTAGACTCGAACCAAAATCGATAATGAATCAGCAAAATTTTAATATCTAGTGATTGGCATATGAAGTGTCAGATTTAAAAATCTTTTTTTAATATCATACATAGCGAAATGAGCGCATTTTTTAAAGTTTTAAAACAGCCGATGTATGTACACATAACATACAACTGTTTGAATTGTAAACCAGTGCGTTCAACCATTGACTCGATCTAGAAAACAAAAGAATACGACGTAGGAACGCCCACGTTTGAATTCAATCAAAATATCCCATAAAAAGACGCACAATATAATAATACTACAATATTTGTTTATTAAAAATCGACTTAAGCCCAGTGTCCATGACCTCAAAGTAAACACGTAGAGATTATAGTGTTGCAAGTTTTGCAGGTAAATAAATGTGCCTGCATAGTTAAAATTATAATAACAACATTTTGAAAAGACAAGGAAAAAACGTTGTATAATTCTTTTACTGAGAACTACACGTCGCTATAAATTACATACAGAGTTTGATGATATTAATTATAATACTTTTAAAACTGAGATTTTTTAAAGCCTAGTGGTCAAAGATATTTGGGCTCTTATCCACTCAGTTGATAGGTCTAGGGTTTGATTACCGGAATGGAAATCTTCATAAATTGATGTTTGAAACCCTCCAGAGACGAGAGCTTTTTTTCGATACAAAAAAATATTTGTTTAGCTATATTGAAGTCACTGATAACTTTTATCTATATATATATATATATATATATTATATATATAAAAATGAATGTTTGTATGTTTGTTACCTATGCGCTCCTATACCGCTCATCCGATTGCGATAATTTTTTTGGGGAGTTGTTATGCGGACGCCAGAATAGGTTTATGAATCAGCGGTGGGCTGCCAATGTGTTTGTTTGTCTGGATCCGTCGAGTTTTCTAAATATTGGACCCGGAATCAACAAGTTTTCAAAAACTTACCTCATATACTTGATCCTAAAAACAGGGTTTAGCGAGAGCTATTTTCTCACCAATAGTCATGTAATTTTATTTTATTTTTATCAAAAAAGAAAGGTTAGGCAACTGAATAATAAACAGTTCTCGTAGAAAAAAACTTCTGTTGAAGTCGAAATGTTCCACATTAGGAGTGGACATTGCAAAAAATCAGGTAAGTTTAAAAACTTGAGAAGAAGCTGTATATTTAGTGGGCGAAACCCACATCGACGAATGGAAAAAAAACTTCAAACGATTTGATTTAATGTTAGGCAATTTACTCTATGGCTAATTTCACGCGAGATTTAATGATTGATGATCTTCTAGTTGGAAATACTGACCACAGGGCAAGTGACGTCAATAAACTCATATATCTATATTGTTTTGTTAAAAATCTAATCTAAAAACTACAGGTTAGATATATTTTATTTCCTTTACCATTTTTATGGGATTTCATTGAGTTAAAACTCTTTAGTTAGTTAGTATTTTAGCTTTTTGTATTGGATTCATTGAAAAGTAAAAATCACATACATCAAAGCTATGTCGTTTATGTCAGGTTTAATAAAAAAAAAATACAATGTAGATTGTTTTACAAATAATTTACATCGAATTGTTTTACTTCAGTTACGAAAATGGTATGTTGGCTCTTTGATTTATTTGTTATTGTAAATGTAGAGGCCGTTTGTATTTTTATAAGCCGCACATCAAAAGACATCGGACATATTATTAGAGTGGAATATTTACAAGAATATTGCAAAATAATTGCACACCGCGGACGCGAACCTGTGAAAAATTCTCAGAAGAGAACCCAGCGGCGTCACGATTATGGACTCATGATGATTGTGTTACGAGGAAACTGCGTAATTATTTTCCATTATTACATTATAAGCTACATTGTTCTACATGGAATATATCACATGGAGCCATTAAGAATTATTACACATTTATAAGAATACAATTCAGCAAATATTTGCTTATCTTAAAAAAAATGGATGAGATTTGCTATTACATACATAAATAATTGACTGGGTAGTTGAAAGATAAAAAATATAATTGGTTTTCGCATTTAAAATTTGATGTTATTCGTACGGAAATTTCGAGAGATCGAATATGCAATGGAATTGAAATCTTCTAAGTTTTTCAATGACTTAACATATCGACTGTGGAAAAAAAAGGACGTAACCCACAGTTTTTTCAAAACAGTTTTTTAGATAAAAACAATGTATACAACTTGATGTAAGCTGAAAATGCCGAATTAATATCTTAATTTGGCCTTTGTGTTTGAAAAAAGAAGGGCTTGTGGAAATTGCGATCAGAAAAAAAGACTTAAAGGTTTTTTAAAAATATTAAATTTTTATGCGATAAAGATTGTCATAGGTGATCATCTTATACTTCAGGGTGGCGTATATTTAATAATTTTCCTTTGGCCCAAAATCATCAAAAAACATTTTTCCTTTCCACAGTCGAATAGTGCAATTATAATATTCCTATCGAAGTAAATATTTAGTTAAAATTTAAATTTTGATTCCTTGATTTTGTTCGATATATTTATTTGACACAAATAGTAATCTAGTTAGCTGTAACGTGACAATGACACCAAGTGACTGACACCTTTAGTGATATTCATGCATCAATAACGCCTCTCTTATTTATGAACCATAGATAAAAAATTCATCACTATGGTTGAACAATGACTGAAAAAAAAGAACAAAGAAATTTTGTTTTAATTTAAAAGAGCTTTTTTTGTCACTTTCCTGGGACGTAACTTATCTTCAGGATATAATAAACACACGAGTAGATTTAGTGTTTGTTCATCATGTTTTGCGTCTTTCGTATAATAGTTTTTGATTCTTATCAATTTATTCTTTGTTTTGGTCCAAACAAGATCTTAAAGTAAACTCATAAAACACAATGACAGAACGAGTGATTTACTTCCAATGAATTGCTGTAAGCAGTTTTAATATTCTACTATTACCTTAGTTTTTTTACACTGCTCTGTCTACCTTACAAGAAAATATGACATTCATCATATTTTAATTTTCCAACAGTGTGACTCATTTCTATTTCAATTTCTAGAATTGCATTGATGACTATGACAATATCTACCGTTTTGAATAATATTGATTCGTAATTAGCAAACACCTTCAAGGCACGGTGTACATTACTTCATGCTTTGGCGGTTCCCACTGAAGCAGAAATAAAATAAAACGGAAGAAAAATCACCGGCAAAGAATAATATAGTGAATAATGGGAAAATTAAACAATTCAATTTGTTACTCAGATAAGTGCTCTACATCCCAGACCGAATGGTATTTTATATTACGCATTCGATATTACATTAATAGTTGCATTTGTATTACGATTTTTATAAATTTTACAATAAAAAACCATTCATATATAATTTTTAGACCCTTGGTTGATTATTTTGTATTATAAAAACAAGTCAATGTTATATCACTTCACTTTTATCGAACTTTATTGTAATTTTGACGTCCATACCGCATATATTGCAAACAAAGAAAGTTAAAGCTGTGAAATAAATAACATATTGGCAAAGCACAAATGTAGAACTTTACTCAATAAGCATGTATCTTTCTTTAATGAAATTGCTTACCATTCTAATATTTTTTTCGTATAGCAACTTATATAAAGATGTGAATGTTTTATCCACCAATATAATATATCATTTGTCCAGTTCATTTGTCAGACAACTTCGAAAATACGTACGTATGTGTAATTTTTTGCGCTCTATCAAGTACAGTGATGAAATAATTGAAAAAAGACATTTAAAAAAATGCTAATGCCGAATAACTTTTATAAAATAAAACAAAATGTTGGTATTGACTGGGTCATGATACGAATATTTCTTTATGTCCTACTCATGAATCATGTGTGTGAAAAAGTGTTTTATCTGTGAACACCTGTTAATAAAAAATATAAATCTCGGGTACACATGAATATGTCACGAATGGTGACCGTTTGAATATTGCATTCCCTACTATCTCAAAACCGATTACTTGGAGTTGTCTGACTAATGAACTGGACGATCGATAAATAAAGTGACACCGAGAATGTTAACATAGCAATACGTTTTAATGTTTGTCGAAATAGTGACTATTAAAACATACTCATTTCACAGTCCTTCCTGTAATATAGTTAATTAATCATTTTTATGATATATTCATTACAATAAACATGCACTTAAATTTAATTAATATGAAGTTGGTTAAATTTACAAGACAAACTGTATTTTTATTGACATGCTTATAGAATATTAGCAATAAAAATACTGAGCACGTAGTAGCTTTAACCTTCAAGCTTATCCATTCTGTAATATAAGTAATGTGATTATAATAATAATTATAGTTTGTAATTTTATTGAAATTAGTACATAAATTAAGGCATTGCATTGCCTAATATAATATTTAACATAAGATATTAATGTTTTAAAAAATCGCATAGACCAGTAGAGGAGAACCTGTGGGAGCCGGTAAATTGCTCGAATTACAAATTATTCAAATTGCTTGGTTATTTAAACGATTTTTCACGACTTTTTCTACGAATTTCATTTTTATCTTGTGCGAAACTTGTTTAGAGAGTGAAATATAAAAATAATTTTCGTAAGTATTTATTTTAACCGTGTTCGCTCCAAATGCGGAACATATGATCTTTTAATGGAGTTTATCTCAACAGAAGTGTTTCTACTAGAACTGCTTATTAATTAGTTACTCAAACTGTTTCTATATATTTCCAGAAAACATAGAAGACTAGGGCTAAGACAGAACAAACGGACAGAACAAACGGAAACAAATTGAGTATCTTGTTATTCGAGCAATTTCCATTCGAGCAATTTACTGGGAACCAGAACCTGTGGCCTTTTTACTTAATCAAAATATTTACTTTGATCAAAAAATTATACGCAAGCGTTTGGGTCAAAGTTTTCTTTCCCGAATGTTGAATCAGATAAATGAATTTGGCCCTTTGAAATGAAAAGGTTCCCCACCCCTGGTATATACCATAAACTAGGCATAGACCATGGATTGCAATACCGAACGAATGTATCAGTACCAGAAACTATTACGAAAATAGATAAAATTAGTTAGTTAACTAAAATTATTATATCATACTAAATATATTATTTAACATTCAAATCGTCACTATACTGACAGAAGGCGTTCCATCAAAACTGGCTGTTTTGAGATATAAACGCAGATATATAGATTTTAACACGTATCATTTGAGAAAACATGTCCAGCCATATAGTGTATTTTTAAATAATTCAAACATTAAGAACATCATACATCAAGGCAACTCCGACTGAAGTAAATTATGGCAAAAAATATATATAAAAATAACTTTGCTTTCGAATATAAGTTTATTTTTACCACATTTGAACACCAAGAATATCATACATAAAGTCAATTTAGATCAAAGCAAATATTGGCAAACAAAACTACAAATAACTTAACGCTTTAGAATATATGAGTCGAATTAATTCATCATTATCGAATTTCACAAAGTGTTTAAAACGACAAATAATAGTTCAAGTGCGTAAAAAGAGATGGTACAATTGTATAATATAGAAAATGGCGATTATCTCAAAACAAGGCTTTTTTTTACTTATCGTTTACTGAAAATAAACCGATGAAATTATAATGTTATCGTTAATTCGATAATACGTCTAAGTTTTGCAACAACAAACACGTGACTGAGCTCAAAACATATCCGATGCTAAATTCCTTTATCTGTTTATGTAATTATTTTTTTTTTGCTTATTTTAAAAATGGCCAAAATACCAAGGTCTCAATTTCTGTAATATCCGTATTTTAATCCCAACTGTACCTAGTCATACATTTCAATGTTTAGTTAACAGCATCTTGTTGACGTATTCTATGGTGTTTAGTTAATCTTTGTATACGATGATGTTACTTTTCCAACTGTAAGTGAGCTTCTTTTGTTTGTATAAACGATGTTTTATACTGTTTAAAACAATGTAGCTGTTGGAATTTTCTTCGATCTAATAATTTGGTTTTGTAAACCGTAGTATCTTAGATAATTTTTTGAAATATTGGACCACCTTCAATGAAGTGTTTGAACAATTTATTTATAAAGACACCCATGAAAAAACTAATAGCAATATTTCGAATGACAAACGTCTGTTTTCACTATATCAGTTTGGTCTTAACTTCATTTTTACTAATACATACTTATTCATATGCAAGCAATTGTCCCTTCGAGTAAAATACGAAAATATTGTATTAAGCTGTTGATTTATTGACTTATTTTTAAATAATACAATAATACATACACTACTTTTTTACACGATTTTGAAATAAAACGGTTCACTAAAAAGTATAAATACTATTTTATACACGAATTATTTGTTCTAGTACACTATTTCCAGATTAAAAAATCATTGACCCAACGTTCTCAGTCCACAGCCAGAATCTGCTTTGATTATTTGATTTACGAGGGCTTGCAATTTGTTACGAGTATGAAGCAGTAAATTCTCATTCATGATTCCGACTAGGGCATCCAATCCCGGGATCCCGTTCAATTTTCTGATCCCGAAATTTCGGGATTGAGATGGCCGCGATCCCGGGATTTCGGGATTGAGAAATTTTGAACAAATTCTCGAAATTTACACGGATTGGCAAATTGAAGATTTTTCAAATTCCTCGGTGAGCTAAAAAAAAAAAAACGAGTTTTCGTGAGATTCTGGGAAAAAGTATACCAAATTGGAGATTTCAAATTCCTCGGTGAGCTAAAAAAAAAAAACGAGTTTCCGTGAGATTCCGGGAAAAAGTATAGCAAATTGAGGATTTCAAATTCCTCGGTGAGAAAATCTCAATCTCGGAATCCCGGGATTCAAAATAAATCAATCCCGAAATCCCGGGATTGGAAAAAGGCTTCGGGATTGGATACCCTAATTCCGACCTAGTGATTACCATGAGTCTTAGTTAAAATACATATTTTTAATAATAATTTAATTTTTACACGATTTTCAAACAACTTGTTTTCAAAAATGTTTTCAAAAAACTTTTTCAAATAGCAATTTTTTTTAATTCAAGGAAGCAATATATAATTTTTCACTAAATTTTATCACTTTTTTCACGGTTTTTTATGGAACGTATCTACCGAGTAAAAACTGAGAATTGTATTTTCAAATAATATACGTTTGAAACTAGCAATTTTATTCAAAATAAATCTTCGGTCATAAATCCTTGTTCTTTTTTAAGCATGTTTACATTATTTTATCTGATATAAGTTGGATAAAAACTGAATAAAAAACTAATTTCTGTAATAACTAATATATATTTACATAGTCCCATATATGTATTTTGTCTTAGTATTTATTAAATAATAACATTGCAAGATATGAATCTATTCTAAGAAATATAATTCTAACAAAAAAAAAAACATTTCGGGCAGAATATTAATATAAAATAAACATGCACTCAAATGATTCTGATTATTACTAGGGTATCCAATCCCGGAGCCTTTTTCCAATCCCGGAATTTCGGGTTTGATTCATTTTTAATCCCGGCATCCCGGGATTGAGATTTTCTCACCGAGGAATTTGAAATCCTCAAGTCGCTATACTTTTCCCCGATTGTCACAGAACCTCGTTTTTTTTCTTTAGCTCATCGAGGAATTTGAAATCCTCGATTTGGTTTACTTTTTCCCAAATTCTCACATAAACTCGTTTTTTTTAGCTCACCGAGGAATTTGTAATCCTCGATTTGGTATACTTTTCCCCAGATTTTCACAGAAACTCGTTTTCTTGAATTTGCCAATTTCGTGTAAATTTTCGGGTTTTGCTCAAAATTTCTCAATCCCGACATCCCGGGATCGCGGCCATCTCAATACCGGAATTTCGGGATCAGAAAATTGAACGGGATCCCGGGATTGGATGCCCTAATTATTACGTATTGAATTTATGTAATTTGCCGTCGATATCGCTGCATCCGAAAATAAAATGAAATGCGTTATATCAATAAACCTTTTAAGAAATAAGAGGGTAAAGTAAGCATCTTTTAAACAAAATCAATACGAAAACATTTAGACAATTTGAAACAATGTTAGTAGTATAGTTCTGTGGCGTGATGTGGTACACCTGTTTGAGTTTTTTTTTACGTTCGGGGGCATCGATTCAATTATTGCAGCTTTATTTGAATTGTCAATTATAAATATAATTTGATTTAAAACGACCAAAAGCTCAACTTACACCAAATTGTTGTCTCTTTAAACCACTCTCCTACAAAGTGAAGACTTTACTGTCACTATAATTTACGTGGTAGGTGTCAACTTGTTTTCTTTGAGTGGCTTTAAAAAAAATGTTAGTTTTCGAAAACTTTTTCAGCTGTGATAATATTTACAATTGTGTATGCCATTCATTATATACATTTAACAGAAAAAAATCATTTTAAAAGGAATTACAAAATTTGTAATTGTATTTGTTCAAACATTAATCATTATTACAGTTCTTATTTCGCACATTTTATTTGTTTTTATATTGATACGTTGCAGTTTTTTTGCATGATAATTCGCTTGCTAACAGCAGAATAACTTTCAAAAATAGTATCGTTATATTGTATTTATTTAATAATTGTATTGCTAAAATGTTACATTCTTAGGAATAATAGTTAATATACATTTTTAATGTACAAAGATCACTTACCCGGAACGGCATTGACAATTCATACTTTTTTTAATTTTAAAATTTACATCTCTCTCCGCAGTTCACCTTCAGGTTTAAAAAAAATATAACTGGAATGATTTTTATGATTATATATTATTATTACGTAACCAGATCAAGATACAGCCATACCTACTTGTGGTAAGTTAATGAGCGGGAAAATCCGTAACGGTTATAAATTTACAATATTAATTGGTAGTCAAATTCTAATATAAAAAAATATATCTTTATAACTTACGGTGCTGCATCTATCGTCAGATGAAATTTCTAATTTTAAATGAGGATACGATTTAATTTATTTGTGAATGCATTTATTAATATTGATGCCAGATTAAGCAAATAAAGTCTTAATAAATAAAACATTTTAAAATTTAATCAATTAAATACACACACCTTGGAATATTTAGATTCTTAGATAACTAAACACAATGACTTCATTTACAGGTTTAGTTCTGACGGAATACTATATTTTTTAGGATATTTATATAAACTATATATAAAGTATCCAATATATGTATAGCCATATATATAATTGCCATATATTATAGTTTATAAGTCACTTTAACACTTACTTACAAAATAACGTATAGGGAACTATTTATATCGCAATAATAATAACATTTTCTTGAATCAAATTTAATATTATATTATATAATTCAATATTGATTAAAGAAAACATGGTTTAATACTAGTTTATTTATTTATAAGTATGCTCAAAAAATTAAAATGGAATGGAAAGTAAATTTTGGAATATTAATAACGTATATCGTCGTTTCTTGCACAATATAGCTTATGTAGGTTTGACAACATTCTAAGATAATCGAAAAGAACTGTTTTAAAAATTAGAGACATAAGTTTTAATTTTTTTTCATTCTTATTATTTTTGGAGTTACACGTTAGTTAGTAGAGTTAACGTCTTATTTATAAAAGAAAAGTGGAATTTATATAAATTTGCATTAAAACTGACCTTTTTTCCTAGAATTTCACACATAGGATTTTTTGTGGGTCCTGTTTACGACACATAAGATATTTTGTGTACTGATTATTTTTTTTAAAGCACCGCAATGAAACTTATTGAAACAACGATATTGATCGATGACTAAACAAACATATAACTAAACAGTATTATTTATAATACATTAAATGGAATAAAATGAATGTTTTTATAATATTATCATAGAATCTAATTGAAGACTGTTACGGGCAGCTATTATTATTTACATTGACAATAAACATTCGTGCATATTTTTTTTCATAGCTAAACTTTTAGTGAAATGTTGCACGCAATAATTATCATAATGAAAAAGTTATTATGATTTTATGCGGATTGAATAAAATTAAATTGACAAAACACAAAGAGAAAAATGCAGTCAGTGTTCATCCGCCGCGTCCGTCACACTTTTAATAATAACAATTGCATTTTTTAATAATTAAATATCGATTACACTTTTTTATAAATATTATTACTTAGTTATTATAATAAGTATGTTCATGCCTATCGCATCAATCGCAAAATAAACGCTGTTTCGAATTGACAAGCAATTAAAAATATCATTTTTTTTTCAAAGATAAAGCTTTTTATGAAAAAATATAAAATTATTGGGTACCTATTTGTAATTTTAGATAAACTGGTTTGTCTTAAAGAAGCAACAAGTAAAATAACAGTATTTAATGTTATTAATATGTCTGAAAATTCCCTCCCACCCTTCCAATCCTTTAATAACTGGGCACAGCGAGAGCGATTAGTTGACCATTAGAAATTTCCTAGCCCTACCCTTCTATCCATACTTATCTCTTTGAAAAATACAGATTTAGCGACTGAGTAATAAACAGTTCTCGTAGAAAAAGTTCTCTCAAGATAACTCCATTAGAAGGGTATATACTACACATCGGTAGCAGACGTGGATTAAAAAAATGCTGCGTCTGTCAAATAAAGATGTTCAGGGGCGTTGACTGGGCAAAGTGCATAGGATGTAAATAATGGGTGTGAAAAAACATCTGTTGAGATACTGCCATTAAAAGGCCATATGCTCCACATTAGGAGCAAACATGGAATAAAAATATTATTTTTATGGAATTTGATTTTAAAAAAAAATATTTTATTTTAATTTCTCACTCAAATCAAATTAGCGGTATTAAAAAAAACAACAATAATACAAGGACTGATTAAACTATTTCTAAAATTTTAAAGGCATTTTTGGGATAAGAGTATGGTATATCATAAATTATGACTGCCTGAGAATCGTTTTAGACCGAGAGCAGTTCTGCTCGACGACCCACCATTAGGGCATCCAATCCCGAGATCCGGGATCCCGTTTAATTTTCTGATCCCGAAATTCCGGGATTGAGATGGCCGCGATCCCGGGATTTCGGGATTGAGAAATTTTGAGCAAAACCCGAAAATTTACACGAAATTGGCAAATTCAAGATTTCAAATTCTTCGGTGAGCTAAAAAAAAAAACGAGTTTCTGTGAGAATCTGGGAAAAAGTATACCAAATCGGGGATTTCAAATTCCTTGGTGAGCTAAAAAAAAACAAACGAGGTTCTGTGACAATCATAGACCTTATGGTTTGTCTAAAAATAATAAACTATTTAAAAACGAATGAAAATTACTCTCCTAGGATGACTTTTTTGTGTACTGTTGAATATGTATGTATGCGCATGTGTGTGTACATGTACGGATTTAGTATTAGGGCAAGTATATAGAATGTGATTGCAAATCAATGCATATGGAATCCCCGTGAACTGGCTTCACTAGGGGGTTTATTACCTCTGTAGCGATCACGCTCTTCCGTCTGCAACGATGGTAAGGGAAAACAACCTTTCAAAACATTAGCGATGAAGGATACTCGAAGAACTTTGACACTAACGTGTCCTGAAGTAAAGCTCCATAAATTTGATATCCAAAAAAAAAAAAGAAAAAAATTATCAAAACTGAATATTTTTATGTTTCTCAAGAAACTTTTATCCATATTATATGAATTATTTCATCATCAAGAAGTCGGAATATTTTAATATGGTTATCATTGTTTACAATACGTCAAACAGCGTGGGGTCCGGTGCAATTTTAGTTGAAATGTTAAATATCATAAGTAGTCAAAAATAGGCTCGAATATTGTTTCATCGTTCACGAAAGGTCAAAGTGAATTTTGCCGAGTGCACTGACCGTGGAATATACAGTCGTATTATATGTATAAACGTATCCTCAACTTCAAAAGTATTCAGCAGGTAAAAAATCTCATTCAATTTATAATACAGCGTATTCACAAAACTCATAACATTACTTTACGAATCTACAAATATAATTATAATTATTATTATCTTGTTTTTCGTGACGAAGAAGAATAAGCCGGATTATTCGCTCGCTGTCATCGGTTTTTGAAAATAGAATTATTTTCCTATTGCACAACCTGAAATAAAATAATGTTCATGGCTATTAAATTTCCATTTTTAAACACGGCCAGTTAACGAAGAATATTTTTTCCCGTTTGAATTACATACCTTATTTACTATAATCAGTGATTTTTTCTCATGTAACGCGGTGAAACGGCGTTCCGGCACTTTTTTTTTGTCATTTTTAATGTTTCAATTCAATATTCGCAAAATTTTATTTTTATTTTCCTTTGAAAACTTATGCCGAAAGACGTTTGAAAATATTTTTTTAAATCATTATCTCGCGAAAAAGTAATAACCTACAAGATGGATTTTTGTTTGAAGGCGTTGGTATTTGTGATAGCTATCTGTTCCAATCTTCCAATCCTTAAATTAACAGAGAAAGTGAAAGCGATTAGTTAATTACTAGTTCTGTACTAGTCTTATATCTATATCTTTACTCTCTTTAAAAAAAAGTTAGTTTGAACAACTGACTAACAATCAATTTTTGTAAAAAAAACTCTGTTGAGATACCTCCATTATGAAGCCATATACTCCGAATTGAGAACGCATATGAATTTAAAAAAAAAAGCACTGACTATAACTATATATTATAATATGTAAAGATACCCAATGATCATAATAATGTTTCAATAAAACATTAACAATATTGTATATTTATAATATTACACTAATTATCTGTTTTGTTGACATAATATTTTTAACAACGTATAAAATACGACTATCGTTTATCTTCGTACAGTGAGTTCATTTATGTATAATAGTTTTGTTTATAGTGTGATCGTAACAGCTACATATTATCTACTACATATTTTACAAAATTCTTGTGTCATTTTCTACCCGAGTACTATTTATTTTATTTAACGTTTACTAGATGCTTGCAAGCACGTATACCAATGTGTTTAGTTTCATATTTTATTACGACAACATTTTAATATATTATATTATATAATATTGTGAAGTATTCGAATTAGGTGTATTTAATAATAATTACCCAATGCATATTGCTAGTAATTTTTATACGTGAATACTCAATTTATTGAAATATCAATGGTTAAGGTTTAACATAGTGAATTATGTATGAGCCAGTGGCGGCAATTTATTTTATTACAATTTTCAATATTTATTAGTATAAATGTTATGTTTGAATATTATTTCATGAAATATAATCGCCCCTGCATATACAAGGGGTGCATTGATCCAATGCCACATTGACCGACCGCCACTGGTATGAACTATCTAATGATATTAAAATTTACCATTTATTAACTAATAATAAGCTGTCCAATATTATGTGCATACTATTTATTTTCTTACTGTATTGGTTCAATTTTAAATTTCTCTAAAATAAATTATTTGTTATTTCGGATTTCTTGATCTTTTTAATATACATACGTGTCAGTTTATAGTATTTATCGTAATACAATATTTCGCATAGTGAATAAATATGAATAATTTAAGATTACAATTTTCATTGATAAACTTCGGAAATAAGGTGTATTGTTTTGAACAAACCTGTTAAACAACAAAATAATGAATCATCGAGAAGTTTTCAAGTTTATTTCTTCTTTTGTCATGCGGTTCGAATCACGTTTTCCAAATAAACAACAATTTACAAAAGATAAAATAAAACTTAATCCAATTTTTTATTGAAATCCCCAGCCAGAAAACGCACTCACTATATACATATGTAGTTGTGAGGAATTCAAATTATACTCTATGTATTTATAACAACACTGCTTTATTTTCAATGCACATCGATGCATTTTGATATACTTTATTTTATTTAAAACAATGATATACAATATAATCACATTACTATAGCAACTGCGGAAATATTTTTTATCATTATTGTTGGATCATGCGAAAATGTTGAATGAGAATTGTTTTGAACTTCAAACAAAATTAATTCTTTTGTAAGGCATCGACCATAGACTAAAATGAATATTCGAATCTGAAATTATTCATTGTAAAGAGCATTGCTCCAATTCATGTATGGATAGCTATTTAAATGGCGTTTTGTAATAATTTATAATTTTAAAAGTAACGTCGTTTAAAGCCGGTTAAAGGAAAATGCACTTTTGGAGTGAGTGAATGTTTTGGTTAAGATTTGTGTTTGCAGATGGGAATCCACATTCAGTCGTCTATGTATATTATAATATACACCAACCTTATTAGGTTATTTGGCAGTCACTGATTCGATAACAATCGATATTATTTCATCTTAACAGCTCTTTTAAAAGTGAGGAATAATTGATGATTTACCATAAATATTGTATTACTAATGGTCTTATGTAAAGGGAAAACTTAAAGGGTCTTTTGGGAAAACTACTTTACATATATGATTTTAGTTTTCTAGGTTGAAGCAATTTTAAAAAAAAATGTTTTTATCTATATAATTATAGTATTTAAACATAGTATGCTTTAAATTAAATAATACAACTAAGATATTACGTTAGACAGATTTTTAAGTTACTGAAATGAATTATTATAATATACTTTAATATGTCGTATTTATCAAAATTCTAAAAGCATTTTATTACAGACATAGATAGTATTTTATTGAGCAGGGTAAAACAGACATTATTTTTTCCAGTAACATCGTACATCCATTTTTAAATATAAGATTGATAAAACAAAAAGATAATACAACACAATGTTTTTTTTTACAAAATTGACTTAGATGTGTGATAATATTGTGTAGCATCTGTTTATGGTACAACATATATTATAACTATTTTAGTCTTTGGAAAAACGAAATGTGCAAACAATAAATTACTTCTCGTAGGATAAAAATACATTTAAAAATGTTCCGTCACTGTCTATTAACTTTAAATACTGCTTCAAAATAATGTAAAGAGAATATAATTTTTATTTGTTTGAGAAGTCAAATACAAAATAGAATTTAGAAAAATAAATAATGTTTTAGCTAAATTGTTAATGATAAAGTTGATGATTATGTCTCTATAATGTTTTCTTACCGAAAGACTTGTTCCAATTAACATGTTTAGAAACATTTTATATATATTTGAAAAACAAAAGACACTTTTATTCTTAATTCAAAATCGACGCTGTTCAGATAATTAAATATATTTATATAGGTTTATAATATTGGAACTAGAATTCATCGTTGTAAAGAGCCGTTCTTGAAAGGACTCAAAACCGATGACAATATTATTGATAAATGCAGGAAAACGATAGACCGTTTTTCTACTGTATGTGTATGACAAAAACTATTGTGCATAATAGATACGTTATTGTGAATTATCTTAAGTTATCTTATGTTATATTATGGCACCTTCCTAAAACTACAGATTGATGACACCAATTGGATAAATTTTGGGTATTTTTATAGCATATATGCCAATCAATAATAGGAACTTAGAAATAATTGTAATGAAGTCTATATCGGCGTAAAAAAGCGTTGAAGCTGGAAACAAGCATAGAGCTTTTATTTTTAATTATAGAATCATTATCGTTGAAATGTCATTTCTTATTGAAAGTGAGCTACACAATAATTGGTAGTTAAAATGATAAGCTAATGTATCAAAGAGATGGTTAACATGAAAATAAGCGTGCCTAATGGTAATGTAACATTTTAAGCATAAAACAGATAATTTAAATAAAACATACAGAATAGAAAATACTTCAAACTCTTACAACTAAATTTGTTTTAATGCGATATGATTGTATACACATGTTTGAAGTTTTGACGCTTAAAATTAGGCTATTTTATGTATAATATGTCAACAAAAATATGATTCGTTCAAAACAATTTTTTTGTTACATCTTTATTATAATTTAACGCAAATAAGTGTCAGATAGAAGAGTCATGTGTCGTAATGTAAATGTAATTTACGACACAATGTCATGCCACGATGTTTCTGTTCATAGAATTGCCTGGTTAAATTATCCAATTATTTTAACAAACTACCAATATCGGGGTAATATAACACAGTTCGAAAACTCCCTTGAACTTACAATATAAGAACATATTATTCGATGCCGTCATTCTTACAAATAAAATAACCTCTCGATATTATCTGTTATACCCACACACCATGAAATATTGCGTGAAGTTATTATTTAACCGTTTGAATACCGCGCAAATAAATCATTAATATGTCCCAGAGATACTGCGTGTTTTTGAGAGAAATAATTTTGCCGAATATACACTCGAATTCGATACTTTAAAAACTTATATTGACTCAGTATATATAGCACTACACGTATTCATCAAAATATTGCTTATATTCTATTAGAATACCAAGTATTTGATTTTTTAAATGTCTTGGACATCCGTGTTCGCTTGCATATGTTCCTGACACCTGTGTCCGCTTGGTATTCAAGTGGTTAATTAAAAAATAAACTTGATAGTCTCTTGTCGCACAAGTTATCACAAAATATTTGAGGAGCTTGGGATCAAACTCGCCCAAATACAGTGTTAAGAAAAATGTGAGATATCGCTATAACATTTGAGTATGTAATGATCAAAAACACAGAATTTAATTTTGAACGTCGCTTAAAATCTCGTTATTTCTTTGCATCTAAGAATCAAAATATGATCTTATAATCTGAACTGTTTTAGATAAGAAAGTGTATTTTTGGCAATTTTTGATCTCAAATTCCTCATTTAATGGACTGTTTAAATAGCATTGTATTTTCAAGCTCTATTAATAAGCCTAATGATATATTTCTGTATATGGGACGTTACTATGTCAGTTTTAATTAAATTGAGATATCAACATAGTTTAGGATATCCCCCGGCGCTCTTTCCAGTGATGCTGTAAAACAATACCTTAAGAATGTATTATCAAATCAATGACCTAAGCAAACAGTAATTTTATTTTACGATTTAACGAGGAAACTTTGAACAGCCATATAGAAAAACTACCATTTTTAACATAGACTTCCCATTTATGTTTTCAACGGAATACTGGTTGTCTATGAACAATCCTCAATTAGACCTAATCTATATCAGACCCCATTTTATTCCCGATTTTATGTAGAATAACATTTCAAAACAGTGATAAATCATAAAGTGTTAGTTTTTATATTTATTAACTGGTTAGCAACGCATTCAATAGCATAACAATACGCTGGACTTGTTACTTGAAGTTTTCGAGTTGACCGGAGATAGCAGAGGGATATTAATCATCATGTGCTTTGATTCGTTGCTTGTAATTTACAAACAATATTTTCATAAAAAAAACTACCGTTTACTCATAAATTAACTCACTGTTAGAAGTATCTAAATGTTTTATCAACGTTAAACAAAACAGTAACTTTACCAAATAGAATCCAAGAAAACTTGCCAACGACTATTCGCTGTTTCACACGCTTTTCTATCTTCGTAAATAATTGTTATCTTTCAAGGGCCACGAATTTTCTCTCTATTGCGAGTTAATTCACCACATAATTACGGATGTATTGTTATGTTGTATTTATTATTTTTACTGTACAGTAAAAATCTGGTACAAATTGTATTGACAATAATTCCGTTTTTACCGACAGACCTCTTCTCATAACAATAGAATCATAATATAATATATTTATTTTGTTCCCGAGCGTGAATCCACGCTGTTTCATTACGACAAAATGATAATGCCAAAGTCACGCCTAACTTTCGCGCCCTTTTTTCAGAGGTTATCAACTGAATGTTCCGGTCGACGGACGATAAAATATGACTAACTATTACTGCCGAATAATTTATTATGCCGCCGCTAAATAATTTGAAGTTATCAGTGTTACCACAAGATAGTATTATCACTCTTATAAAAATATTTTTTTTTGTAATAAATTATAGCATGATTGTACCAAATTTGTTATATGTGTGGGCTTTTATATTTTCTTTTATGTAATATATATAGTAAAAACGCAATGAAATGAACAGTCATATGTAAATTAAGCCAACTTTAAAACATAGTTCATATAATTTAGATATGCTCATTGTATGAAAAACGACAATTTTATTTACACATTTTCCGTTTAAATTTTAAAAAAATAAGTAAGAATAATTAAAGCCCTTGGTAAACAGCAATATGTCGTAACTGGCTAAAAGAAATGTCAATTTTCATTTAAATGTTGACAACAGCTCTGCAGTAAAAAAGACTTATATTTATTTTCACGATATGGTGAAGTCATTCATACAAAGAATGAAAATACCACAACTCATATAAGCTACCAAATATAAAATACCATTTCTTTATCACACTTAATTGCGTATGAGCATAAATAGCTTGAGTAGCTGCTTCTAGGACACGTCTGGCAACCATTTAAATTGCTTACCAATTAATCGTTACACTTTGAAAGTATATTATTTTTTTACACACTTGTAGGATAGGTAATTTGTTATTTTTCTATGGCTAGATACACTGGAATCTCTTTTTACACTGTGGATACGTTTAACGCAATACCGTATCTCATACAATAACTAAATCGTAATAAAGATTATTCACTATCGCTATCAGATAATAGATGGTTCCGTGTACGCACATTTGGTACGAGATCGCTTTCAGCACATGAGATATACAGAGGCTGTGTAATAAAGTAATGTCATAATTTACCTCCTCTGACTTTTCATAACACAATAAGGTTAACACATTTTTCAACTCTGGCGTTAACTTGGGTGCAGTCGGCTTGTTGGTTTTTATGAAAAATCGATACGTAAACTTTTCATTATTTCCGCTTTTCTTCTGCTTTTTTATTCAACTGGTGGGCAATATTTTACTTAGGGAAGGTCGCAATTAAGTATTTTTAGTTTCTCCGTTGACAGCACGACAAAATGGTCGACAGTTATTGGTTTGTCTAGTGCTTTTTTAACCTTTTATCGGAATGTTAATTCATACGTATGGTATTGATGACATCATATTCAGAATGACAAATAGTCATTTAATCCCTCATGCTTCTTTAAAAATGAAGTAGAATATACGGACAAACTTTGTAAAATTTTAATGCAAGTTTTCCGCTAATTGTGTCATTTTTAAAATGACCATTTAGCCTTTTACCATAACACAATATTTTTTTTTAAACCATGTCCGCTCCCAATGTGGAGCACATGGACTCCTAGTGGAGTTTATCTCAACAGAAGTGTTTCTACGAGAACTGCTTGTTACTCAGTTGCTCAACCTCTCTTTTTCCAAAGAGAGTAGGGATAGAAGGATTGGGCTAGGACAGGATTAGTGGTAAGCTAATCGCTGTCGATACGCCCCGTTAATAGGATAGGAAAGGTGAGAGGGGGGATTTCAAGACATCACATACATCCATGCCTTTGAACAGAAATTCATAAATCGATTGAAAAATCAATTTATAAAACTGTCCGTACCGGGATTTGAACCCGGGGCCTCTGTAGCCGAAGCCAACACCGTTGACCACTCGACCACACAGGCGACACAATACACACACAATATACTAAAATCAACGGTGACCATTTATTGTCTATGTCTATGGCACTCTGCGATTCGACGTGCGTGCCACGTTCGTTGGATACCGACACTTAAAAAAAAAAAAAACTCGTAGACCTTGCGTTATCCATCTATATTTTTAAGCATCAATTACGCAAAGACCAAGTTTTAAAGGCCGATTTAGCTCGTTGATAAAAATAATAAAGATACGCAAATATCTTAATTCTGTTTTTCATCTTGTACTTAAACCTTACCTCTGGCTTTTCTTTAATTAGGATAATATTTTTAAGTTTATTAATCAGAATTGTTAGTTTTAGTGATTAGCGCAAAAACGACCAGTTTGTGAGAAAAAAAGTAACTAAGTCATAGCTCTTATTTTCCACGCACATCCTCACTATTTGTAAAGAAAATGAGGTCAATTATTGTAGACCAACTAAGATAGCAGGAAAAATTCTATTCATATCTCCTCTGTATTAATTGTTTAAAATGCCGTATGCACTCTATACCAACCTTGTCTTAACTGAACAATCTTTAGATCTGCTTAGATATGCCATTATCAATAATTGATTAATTTGTATTTTACTAGCATCGCATGTTTTCGATGCAGCTGAAACGTATCGCGAGATGTTAAAATTATTTATTACTATTCAAGCAATGTGTTGCTAGTGTTGCCATTTAGCCGTTTATGATTATACATATAAACACAGTCACGTTGAACCTTCACCGGGTGTGAATGAAACCAGGTTATCGACTTGATGGTCCATGTATCCATCATTGCCAACGTAACGCACATATGGCAATACCATAAATAATAATTATATTGCATGACAGATGATTCGATTCTGTTTTTGGTGTAATTATGCTAACTCGTTGTGTACAAAAAACGCTTCGGTGAATCCGTTGACCAACGACACACGAATTATTAATTATATGTTACCAATTATAATATTTAATTTACTTCTCTTACTATATTGCGATATTATTGAAAACCAATGTAGTATTGGAATATTTCTTGTTCAGCGTATATTGGTATATTTCAAAATAGGTTAGGTTAGGTAAGGTTAGAACAAATACAGTCAAAAATTAATTTAAAAACAACTGAAAATATACAAATAGGAATATGGACAGTTTTAACTATCAAAATAAAAGAAATACAATAAATAGTGTTTATGAACACATTACTGGGAATAAAAACAGTATACAGTATTTTAACTGTTCTTTCATTTAATTTTCCTCAAATTTTAGCATTTTGCAAAAATAAAACAATGGGTCTTTTCGACGTTACGAAAGGTTCGTCCGGGATACTTGTCCACGACGCTTAAAACCGGTGACAATCTCGATTAATCGGAACGCCTGGCAGCCCTAAAAAGAATTCATATTTCAAAGCATTCTTATTTACTCTCGAATGTAGTATTTTTTGAGAAAAGGCACATTGAATAGAAGGCTTAGTTTTGAGTATTGTATTTTATTGTTCATTCTTCCTTTATTAATTCGTCTGACCAGAGCAATTGGAATACCGTCATGTCATATTTTCATCTGTCGAAAATCTTTACTATAATTTGTGTTTTCTATTTTTGTTTCAGGATAGCCAACAGTAAAGTTCAAAAATGGGTTGGTGGCAAGACAGATTAGGCTTGAAAGAGCTGACGGGAAAAAACAACACCATGTGGCGCTGCTTATTGGCCGAGTTTCTCGGTAAGTCTATTTTTTAGTTAAATTAATCGCTTGAACCAATCACAAAAAACCGAACATACTATGATGTCATTTTAATTGAAACTGAATTCAATAATATATTGAAACTAATTATCAACTAATGGATAACCAATCAACGTCTTTCTTAACCACCGACGTCCGTTCACTTACCGGATAAGTTGAATAAACATTTAAGCTTTACTCACAAATGAAGATAATTCTTAGTATGACAGACATGTCGGGTTCGTAGCACTGAAGGATCTTACGGGCTCAAACCTCGGTACGAACAGTGTTTTTTCAATCGACTTGTCGATTCTTGTTTGAAAGCATGGATGTTTGTGATTTCTAAGAAATCCTCGCCTTTCCATTTCTAAAATAACCCGTTGTAACTAGAGCGATTAGCCAACCACTAGACTGAATAAGAAACAGTTGTCTTAAAAAAAACCATCCGTTGAGATATATATACATATTAGGAGACCATATGCTCCACATTGGAAGCGGAAATGGATTAAAAAAATCAAGATTTAATTGAGATATTGAACTCTTAATATAATTTGCCCAATGATTTAAAAGTCACCTAAGTGAAATAGGCATAATAAACCTTAGGCTTTTCATATTCATTTTCCTACATATAATACACTCCTTAGATACTTACGAAAAAATAACACAATGAAATTAAAACGAAAAAAATACATTTTATCACAGGCTTATTACTATTGCAAAAACTTTTACGGTTTCGGTTACAGTCCAAATAACAAAAAATTCGAGTAAAATCCAATGTCAAAAAAAATGTCCAGGATCGCCTCAAATGCACGAATGAACGCTTGGTAAATAAGTGTATATAAAAGAAATGCGTTTATTTATGAGTAAGTTAAGTAAGCTATTGATGACGTTTACCAAACTATGAGAAAAAGTGGAGTCGGGTCAAAAAGAAAACGACTCCGGCTCCGTCTACGAATTGATTTTTTCAAATATTTCCGTTTAACTTACATATCTGTATACCGTCAGATCATTCAAGTTACTAGAAAAATCCGAGTAGATAATACCAATCAATATTATGAATAGACTAATAATTTTTCCAATATCTTTAAATTATTATTCGCCAGTTTTTCCGACTCCGACTCAGGAAAAACACCTGACTCCACAGTTCTGTAATTATTGTTCATCACTTCTTTTTTTAATAACTTCTAATCGGTTTATCTGTTAGTTATTCGGAGATGAAAGCTGATATATTTTACAATGACTTGGTCATACAAAATTGGGTTTAAAAAAAAAGTAAAAGTTGTCTTTACAACGCACTGTAGTTAACATATGTAGTAAGGTTTAAAAATATTTGTTCTCGCTGTATTGGTGATTTCATAGCCGCTTAATTAATCACCTGTAATAAGTTGCACCTTTCAATGTATGACATCATCTTTTTTAGTTAGAATATTTTCACGCAACATTGCGTATTTATTGGGTAGACTTTTTTTATATTCATGTTGCTAATGAGGACTTCACTTTATTATTCCCGTGTGGTCAAAACGTGTTATATAAAAATGAACTCATGTGGGATACGTTGGCATTATTCCCATTCAATTAATGACAATTATAATGGACTATTATTCTTAGAAGTGATAATTCGAACCATGGTGACAGTTATTCATAATGGGGAGCAGTTTTAAATATGATACAAAAAAAAAGAATGCTATTACATTGGAATGCCAATAAGAAAGGGGGGAATTTTTGGAAAAAATGTGGTTCGTTATAATATATTTTAGCAATAAAATATTATTTTAATTTTCCTTTAAACGTGCTGGGTATTTAAAGGATAGGTAGGTTATTAAAATTCAAAGGGAATTTTAAAATATGACCTAGTTTGAAATATAAATTAACATTATATATATATATATAGGCTTCATGGTCGAGTGGTTAACGTTGTTTGGTTTCGATTGGAAAAGCTCACGTTTCGGATTCCAACAAGTTTTCTCGCCAAATATCAGATACTAAAAATGGGGTTTAGCAAGAGCGATTAGGTTACAACTAGTTCTATCCTAGCTCAATCATTATATCTATAATTTCTTCGAAAAAAGATAGGTTGAAACACCGAGTAACAAGTAGTTCTCATAAAAAGATTTCTGATCAGATAAGGCTCCATTAGAAATCCATATGCTACACATTCGAGAGCGGAAAATGTTTAATATTTCTATTGTATGTATATAATATATGAACACAGTAGAATCCAGATAGAGTGACGAAAAGACTAGCGACTTCCGTCGAACTAACCGGACGTTGCACTACTCGGATTTACTTTCATAGTAATTTGTACGAAAACCAAACGTGAAGTTTTTTTAGAAATACTAATGTTGCGGGTATCGATGTATGGTGAACCCCCCTCAGTCATATTGCTAGATATAAATATTAAAAACATATAATACTATAAGTTCAACAAATAAATTGACAGTCGGAATAAATAGTATCATTTAGTTCACAAATAAAATCTGCATCAAGTTGTACATCTACAATTTGAATAGGTCAAAATACGCGAATAATAATATTGAAAAAATAATTCTGATGAACACTAACGAATAGCTTTATTCCAGGTAACTTCCTCCTGAACTTCTTCGGATGTGGAGCTGTCGTCAACATCGCAAATGGACCTTCTGCTCAAGCCAACTTAATACTCATTGCTTTGACCTTCGGATTAGCTGTCTTTATGATCGTATCTGTAAGTAATTACACAAATAAGTAATATTTATCATCAATTCTTAATTACAACTGTTTACATCAACAAGTATACTTAACTGGAATTCAGATTGGTCCATCATTTAATTCAAATTATCAAGAAAACAGTTACATGAATCGAACATTACCCAATAAAATCGATCATTAAAACGCGTAGTTTGTAAATATATGTATAAGTAACATTATGTATTTATCATTATATGGATTTACTATTTTAATGATAAAAGCAATAGTTATACAATATCAATTGAATCAAATGAATTCGTCTTTACATTTATCAATTCGGCAAAATTTACATGTACGAAACAGTTTCAAATGAATGGCAAACGGTTTGATTTCCTTTTGTTGCAGAATAACGGAAATCTTTTTTGTCCTAAATGTAAATCTCAGCAACATTTTGATTCACCACCTCCATTATTTTTGATTCTGCTTCGTTTACTCTCACCTTCCCACATACTTCTGAAAATCACTCGCCCATTTTCGGCGGATGTCTTCACTTTAGTGTTTATTCATCTCAACTGCAATGCACGTCTGGTCCATCGCTCTCTCTTCATTCCAGTGACATTTCTCGCCAATTTCCACGTCAACCTAACAATTGGTTTCATTTACGTAATTTTCGTTATAAAGCAGAGTTTAAAATGGTTTTAAGTCCTTAACTATGAATGATTGCAGTTAGAACTCCCAAACTATTTAAATTTATGTACCTAAGTTAATTGAATGCAAATCTATTTCACAGATTTAACTCGTGATTAGAAGAAAGTATTTAAGCCAGGTTTCTATAATTCGTTTTCAAAAACGTTGGTACTCACTTAAATTTATATTATTATATTATGTTTATCATTCTGCTATTATAAAAATAATTATCATACAGCAAATTTTGGGTATAAGCAGTTAACTTTCGTTCAAATAATTACAGTAGTTTTAAAAGCAATAAAACATACTTTAATACAGTATTTAGATCAATTTGCGTTTTGTTTAAATGATTAATATTGTAAATAAATAAAAACTAGGTTAAGATTAGTTCATCATGAGGTTGATGAGACGCCAAAACGCGTCAAAACATATTCAAGGGTAAATCAGAACTGTGTCGATATTTTGAATTTATACGAATTGCTTTGCAATTCAGAATGTCTTTTACTACACTGAGGGAATAATTTAAATGCAATTTTGGAAACAAATTCCATGTGCAGTTTTACAACACATTGGACACTTGCAAATGAACTCATTGCATTGCATTAGGAATATTAAAAAAGCCTATTCTGGAAATTACCAAGGATGTATTTTGTAAAAGGTTAAGTTTGTTTATATAATCATATTATCAACGGCGTCAAAGATTGACTGTCAATAGACAACTAATTTCGTAATCGAATTTAAAACAAAAATCACTATGGAGAGCGGAACGGTTTTTTTTCAACATCTCTGCTTCATTTGTGAAAAACATATATTCAAAACATGTATTATTCCATTATCACAATGTATACTACTTAAAACATGTTGTATCAAAAGGATGTAAGCTGCAAATGCCGAATTAGTATTAAAGGAAATTATGTAAAAATTGCGACCAGGAAAAAGAGCTTACAAAAAGGTTTTTCTTCAAAAATTTTTTTAAATTGATACTACATTTTATTAGTCGTCTTGGACTTTAAGATTGTGTATATTTATTATTTCCGCCTGTGTGGTCGAGTGGTAAACGTCGTTGGCTACCACTACGCAGCTCACGGGTTCGAATCCCAGTACGGGCAGTTTTATAAATTGATTTTTCAATCGATTTATGAATTTCTGTTTAAAGGCATGGATGTATGTGATGTCTTGAATTCCACCCTCACACCCATCCTATCCTATGAACGGGGCGTATCGAGAGCGATTAGCTAACCACTAGTCCTGTCCTTTCCTTCTATTCCTACTCTCCTTGGAAAAAGAGAGGTTGAGCAACTGAGTAACAAACAGTTCTTGTAGAAACACTTCTGTTGAGATAAACTCCATTAGAAGTCAATATGCTCCACATTGGGAGCGGACATGGTAAAAAAAAAAAAAAATTACTGTAGCAAAAAAGTATCAAAAAACGTTTTCTGTGCCTTGTGGAAATGTGTTGGTTACGTACTTTCCACAGTCGATATTAAGCCCTAGTGAGTTATAGTAAAAAAACGTTTTTGATTATATTTAAACAAGTGACCGAACCTTCCTTCTGCGTATCCATCTATTAGGGATGCATATGAATTGCCTTCAGTCTGCACAAACAGACCTTACCTAATTTTATCAACTGTGCACGATAAATTAACTCACACGCAGTCCTAATTAATTACACAGTGTTGTGATACACACTTTCAGGGCATTGTGTTTAGAATCAAATTTGTTCGTGATATTTCAATAACATTGTTGTTCCTAAATAAGCGCTCTGTGATATAAACGACTGCCATATCTAATTATGTATGTAGGACCTACAAACCTAGATGTTCTAGATAATTTGCTGTCGACATAATAAAGAAATGTCGCTGAATACAATTTTCTAATAAAAATCAAAGTGTACTCAATTTGAAATCGATACTAATTATGTGTATCTTCCTGGAGAGTGATATATTTCTTGGAAGCATTTAATATGTACACGATGACGCCATCTTGATAATATGGCGTGCCAATAATAACAACGTCAATTTATTATGCTGATACTATAATATCAAGTATTTAGCTCATTTTTTTTGTAACTTTATCTGCTCTCAATGTGAAGCGTATACTCTCAACAAATGTTGTTCATGGAAACTGTACATAGAAAAAATCAAAATTTCTAAAGTGTAAGATAGAATGATCGGAATATGACAGAAATATAAATTAGTTAGTCATTTTCGCGAAGTTCCATTGTTTTGGGTTGTATACGTAAGGGAGAATTGAGACATCACAAATACTCATACCATCAAACATAAATCCATAAATCCATTAAAAAAATCAATTTATAATACTGTCAATATAAAATTATAAATATATGTATGTATGTTAATTATAAATTCTTTTTTTTTGAACGGCGGGGTGTGTTCTGTGCAAAAAAGTAATGCAAAAAACTGTGTAAAAAAAGATAAGTTTACACAGAGAAATTACGTAACCCACAGTTTTTTCAAAACAGCTTTTTTTTCGATAGTCACAATGTATAAAACTTGATACACCTTCTATCAAAAGGATGTAAGCTGCAAATCCCGAATTAGTATCCAAATTTAGCTTTTAAGTGTGAAAAAAGATGAGCTAGTGAAAATTGAAACTAAGACAAAAGACTTAAAAAAGGTTTTTCCTAGTCAATTTCTTCAATTAATATTAGATTATGTCAATTAAACACCAGTTTAGAAGTCTCCGTGCACTTCAAGGTTGTGTATAATTCATAATTTGCATATGACACAAAATCATCAAAACACGTTTTTTGTGTCTCGTGTAATATTTGCTATGTGTAGGTTACGTCGTTTTTCCTCTCGACAGTCGATATATAAATTACTGGAACGTCCATTATACTGGGCTGTTAATTTTCAAAAACGTGCAAAAAGAGAATTTTAGTAACTAGTTATTTTCATTTATCAATTATATTTACAATTCTTCAAGATATCACATAATATAATATAAACAGTTTGAGGAGATATTTTTATGTACAAAAATGAACGTCAT
Organism: Himalopsyche tibetana; assembly: GCA_030503985.1. Lineage (NCBI taxonomy): Eukaryota > Metazoa > Arthropoda > Insecta > Trichoptera > Rhyacophilidae > Himalopsyche > Himalopsyche tibetana. The sequence goes on along the minus strand of JAPJYX010000014.1, from coordinate 34,886,447 downwards.
TATTTTACTGTTGATTGAAGACTGGAAATGTGTTACATTGAATTGAACAGAAACAGTAAATAATTATCAACGCCTACATTCAAATTAATTCATATTCATTTATATACTTCATAAAATCGATTGTTTCTCTCTCAATGTGTTGTTTTACTTTGGATTATATTTAATCAATGGTCCAGATCGAAATTAGCTTGAGATTGTTTAATCGTTCAATTTCCGGAAGCTATAAAAATAATAATACTGTGACGCTCACGTTAACAAATATCCCAGCTTAGAAATTTATCAACACAATTATTAATATTATCGTCTATGAAAATTGAAAATTCAATTGATTGTCGATTTTTAATTCAGTTCTTTCAAAAGATATTCATGTTAGCACACCTTCCATTTTCCAATACCTATGTTCAGATTTTTACTTTTCATTTCGGCTAACCACTATTTTCCTCTCATTAAAAAGCATCGATATACTTTTAGTTAATATACAAGACTGTTTGAATATTTGTATTGATTACGATTTTTCTTTCAGACTATTGGACACATGAGCGGTGGACATGTTAACCCTGCTGTCACAGCTGGTCTCCTGGCAGCAGGAAAGATCACAATCACCAAAGCAGTTCTCTACATCATCGTCCAATGTTTGGGAGCCCTCGCGGGATCAGCTGTACTGATGGTAAGGACAATATGAATATATATGTTTTTATTCCATTGTAGAGTGTTCATCAGCCTGGAGTGTAAACCTGTACCCATCAGAACACATTTTATTTAGTTTTTGGTTGAAAATATATATTATAGAGTATTTTATTTTGAATTGATATTTTTTAAGGCTAGAGTTTTTCTATATGCAAGTTTTTCAATCAATACTACAGTTCCTCAAGTTTTTATTCGATTTGAAGGTTGGTGAATAGACACATTGAAATATAACTATTAAAAGAAGGACACATTTATTGTAAATAAAAGTTTGACTGCACTCTTGGTGTTAAGACCGTTTTTTGGTTATTTATGCATTTTAAAATATCTTCTATAGACGCTTTAAACTCGAATTTGCAAAGTATGACATTTCCTTAAATTTTTCATAAATGATTTTTTGGACGTATTGTTAAGTGTTGGCAAAAAAATATTTACATATTTAAATTAAAGATAATTTCCAACGATATACATCTGAAACGTCTATCTGGCAGCAGTTTACGATGATGTTTTTTATTCTTGTCAAAAATGTACTAAAATCATTATTCACAAACAATAAATATTATAATTTACTATCAACGTGTTGAAAAGTTGACAAGCACTATTATTTATTTCAAACAAAAAAAGAATTTCGTAAGAAGATTTTATTAATATATTTTTTTGTCAACAGTCTTTGACACCAGAAGCTGTCCAAGGAAACTTGGGTCTGACAACTGTATCCGGCAAACTCACCGCCCTGCAAGGATTCGGAGTAGAATTCTTCCTTGGATTCGTCCTGGTTCTGGTTGTATTCGGGGTAAGGATTTTTTAATATCTGTTTTTTAAGCGATAGATCTGTACGAACAAAAAGTAGATGCTATTGACAAATGATATTGGTTCTAATGTGTTGACAATATGTCTCAACAATTATGTTAGTTTGTTGATCCCTTTTCCATATGGAGATTTCGTATCACTGCAACAAATCGGACTTGAATAACCGTTTGTATATTCTGATTGAATATTAAATGGACGGTTGAATGAATTGAACTAAAACCAATAACCTTAATTTCATAACAGAAATTTCGAAAATTTCAGACGCTGAATCGAAAAACCAGCTGTCGATTGAAATGAATAATATTAAACAGATACTCGTACTTGAAAATCGTTTAGATAATAAATGCAATGAAACACTTTTAAACGAATTAATTTTATGCAAAGGCTGAAACCAAAGTATCGTTCCAATAATAAAATAACCATTTTTATTAGGCATATTATTTAAACTTTTTTTAATTGTCATCTATTGATTTCAGCGTAAACGATAAAAACACTATTTTAAAGATTCAAATATTGGGCAGTTCTATAAGCCCAAACGTATCAAAAATAATAATTGTATATATTTAATTTTTAATGTTAATTTATATTTATTAGTTTTAACGAGATAACTTTAAAAGATTGAAGTTAAAATATTACTTATTTAATTTGTGTCAACTTCTACATATACGGTTCTAACGGTTGATGATTTTATTTGACAATCGCTGTAGAAATAAAAATAAATGTTCTTCACTATGTATATTAAAACCAGAGTTTCTCAATACAAATTTAACAAGTTTTGGGGTTCAAGTAGTAATTATTAAGTCATTAAAATAAGCTCATAAAATGTGTTATGATCTTTGAATCTATGATATATTAAATACATAATATGCTTAGGCTGACATCACGTTAGGAAATTATTTTTGTTGTGGTTTTATTAGTGTTACTGCTGATCAAACGTGGATAACTCCATATTGTAAAAAAAAAATTTTTTTGGGCTTTTTGTTTTTTAACTGATAGAAATATAAAAAGAATATGAATAAGATTTTTTTTCAAAACCACCCTTCTCCACGTTCAATAACTACATAATCAAATTTATTGCATTTATATTGTAACAGCGTGAGATGTTTTCGTAGAATATGGATTTTTTTTCACGTACGTATACGTATTGCTGTGTCCATGATTATTTCCTCTTTATATTATATGGATATATCCACGTTTGATCTGCATATTTTATTTTATCGAACATGACCCACACTGATCGATTATCACAATATTAACATTTGAAATTCGAACAAATAATACTAGAATCTTTCATTTGTTTCGATGCATATATTTTTGTTTTTCTACTGTTCATTCGGGCTTTCGAAATATTGATAGAAGTAACAAAAAACATCTTCATTGCCATGAAGTCAAGTGCCTTATCGAGTGGTTGAACATTTACCACGTGTTTATAGTTCAATTCCCAGCCTAATGCTAGCGTTATACACAAACGATATTATTTTGTATGCATTTGTAAACCTGACTTATCTATCTTAAATCCAACACATGAATTGGTCAATAAATTACAACTTTAATTGATACAGTACAAAAATCGGTGTCAAAATGTAGCAGATAATGTTTTATAAGTTTATTGTTTATGTCAAAAATGTATAAAAACGTTAAAAACATTACCATCTTTAAGTCACTATATAAGATTTGTTTAATCTCTGCTTATGTAAGTATATAGAAAAATATACTTACCTTATGACATAATCAATAAAAATAAGCTCGCTCGTTCATAAATATACCTAATTCTCTTTTTGCGCGGTTCCAAAATAGAACGGTCATATGTAGTGGAACGTTTTTTAAATTTCTCTGTGATGAATGTGAGAAATGGATATACAATATATCAAATGCAACAATCCATGATTTTATGATATCAATATGAAATATTTTAAATATTGAATTGAATCAACCGTTAGATAGTTTTTAAGCAGGTTATCGACATCATGATAATGATTTACGATATAGCTATGCAATTAATAATACTATGTTGACATATTCTGGTTCTTCGCAATAATAAATAAGTTATTTCTATTTTTGAAAATGTTGACCATAAACAATATTATGATCTCGTCTTGGAATCTGGAGAAATTTATCCATACATACATAAAGAGACCGACATAGATTTCGGTCTGATCTCTGCTTTATTTTCATTTTTAAATTATCGTTCGAATAATTTAAAGGTCATATTTTTTGTTATGGAAAAGTAACCGAGTAAAAAATGTCTGTCATGCTTTATTAACAAGTGATTTTAGAATATATAACATTTTAACAAGTAAACACATTCACAAATTTAGATTAAAGTTTCTAAAAACAAGTCCGAACATAGAAGCTCAATATCTTCATTCTGCAATTTTGTAGTTAGTTCCTATTTTCATAACTCAACCCAAGTAATCTCAGTTTACAAGTGAAATTGACTAGATCAGGGGCGGGGAACGTTTTCTTCTCTAAGAACCGCATTCATTTTTTCTGATTTGACTTGAAGGCCGCAGTAAACATTGACTAGGGAATTTTTGCCGGAAACAATTTAATGCCAATTTCTAAAGCCCAGAAAAATGCGGATTTCCCAAAATTACCAACTTGGGACGTTTTTTTAGGTCTTTCAAGGATTTTGACATCGAAAATCACAAAAATTTACAAATTTAGAGAATCGGCCAGAAGGCCTCAGGTTCCCACGCCTGGACTAGATGATTTTACTATACGTTTACTAAATTTCAGTAATTTTTATTTTACTCGTATATAGTGAAATAAGTTTTTTTTAGCTTATGGATGTTGAATAAAATAAAAAGTGTAGTATTTAATTAATTGTTAATCAAATACAAAGTCGATATTTCGATAGTTAAATATTAGATATCTCTAAAAATGATAAAAACTGGTCTTCAGCGAATAAGATTTTGATGATACTGGTTCTAATCGTACTATAACATATTGGAAAAAGTAATAGAACTTTTTATCTAATAAATATTTTTAAACGTTTTAAATATTTTTTCGTTTTGTTTTTAAGTTCATGTTCATATTTAAATAAGTAGTTTAATGTACAAAAAAAGGATATACCTACACGCATTTTTTTATGTCGTCGATTGAATTATAATGTAAATGTGATTACATCGCTGCGATTTCGTCGAATAGCAAATAGAATGTTTAATTTTAGTGTCGCAGCTAATATAATCGGTATCTTTTTTATTCCCCAGGTGTGCGATGAGAACAAGCCCGATTCAAAATTCATGGCCCCATTGGCAATCGGTTTGACCGTGACCCTCGGCCATTTGATGGCCATCGACTACACCGGATCCTCCATGAACCCTGCCCGCTCCTTCGGCTCGGCTGTCATCGCTGGAAACTGGGAGAATCACTGGGTAAGTCGCATATCTTCTTATTTGTAACCGTTGGGCTTTTTGCCGTTTATGGAAATTTTATGTTATCTAATAAATGTATTCTATTTTTTAAAACGTTTTTTACACGATTCTGAAATAACACAGTCCACTAAAAAGAAAAAATACTTTATTTTTAGGGAATAATTTGTTCTTACACAATTCTCAGATACAGAAGTGGACAACGGAGTTTTTAATAACAATAAATTCAACGACTCAAGACAGTAATAACAAACAAAAGGTTTCATAAGCTCCTAACACATTAGACGTGTCAAGGTATTTCTAACGATGGAAGCGATTTATGTCCAGACCATCACAAAAGCCCAATTAAAATAGGTATTATAAATATATTTTTTTGTGTAATTTACTTACGGGTCTTCATTATTATCTTGTGTACACGGTTTTTTGTTCCAAATTGTTGTTCTTTTTTTAAAATATCACATTTTTTTTAGTTCAGAAAATCAACCTTCATTTTTTTCTATGAATTAAATCACTTTTTTACAATGTGTCGGTTTTCAAACGGTTTTTGTGGAACGTATATACCACGTTAAAAATAACCTAAGAACATTTTAAGCTAAATCAAAAGTGCTGTTTTCTTATATTATAAATTATTTTTCCGATGAAGCTATTATAAATCAACCCAACGACGACATAATTATTGCTGTTGGGTTTACTTTCACGTTTATATTCGCTGACTAGCTGCACGATATATTATTACACATGTCATTAAGTTATAGTTTTTTGTTAGATACAGCGATTGTTTGTCTATTATAATATTGAGGACCTAAACATATTTATTATATTGGCATCAGTAGCGTAGAATGAAAAAAATCATAGCTATTCATAATAGTATGTATATAACAGTCGCCTCTACGCCGACCTCTGTACTCAAGTGATTAAAGCTTTTCCCTAGCAATCGGATGGGTACGCGATAGGGATTGTAATACCAATTGAATATTTCAATACCAGTGTTTCAAATATCAATACAGCTGTAGCAAAATTGTTTGAATAAAAAAAATATATACGGCTTATTTGGATTGAAATATCAGGCGACTAAATAAAAATCGGCATTTCGATATTTATTCCGAAAATACCGTCATTAAATAATAAATTATACACAGGTGATTTTCATAAACAAAAAAATCTTATAATAATAATAAATCATTGAACGACTGATTAATTCTAGAACCTGCTAATATTTATACAACCATAAGCAGATTTAAAATGTTTCGATTAATCGCGAACAATTCTATAAAAAAATATGTGATATTATCGATGATGGTTCATTTTTAATACCGAAATAGCGATATATTTTAAGACACCGTATTTATACCGGTGTCGATAATACCGGTATTGCAACCCCTAGTCATAATCCCGGTAGGATCTGTAACATATTCAATATTTCTTGTTGATCTTATTGATTTTGAGTATGGGAGTTCGTGATATATTTTCTCTGTAACGTAAAAATTGCATCAAGATTAGCCCTTCAGCTTTTGCACGGTCATATGATTTTTAAAAAATACATCAATAGATTTCACCTTAGTTATTTTTTTACTGTAACTCCAAAAAGTTTCATTTCTCCGTATTAAAAAAATATTGGAAATTTGAGGCAGTAAATATAAGTATGTTTTGCTATTTTTGACGTTGAGCTATAATTTCCCGGATATGTTTTTAGGATGTGAAATTAGTTTTAAAAGCTTCTATTTTAATTAAGCAATTCGAACTGGTGAAACAAAACATGCCGTACTATTTTATTAGATTGCTTCGGAAACGAAAATGCGTAGGCCAATTAATTGAAGTGACTGCACAAAAGCACGAGCTATTTATCCGAATCTGACGGATTAATACACCGGCTGTCATGTTTATACTTCTCGACACCATTTGCATAAAGGCTCTGATATCACCACTCTGACGTAATGCAGCGAATAAGCAGTGACGGCTCGTGCGTCGTTTTTATTTAATCAAATTCAGTTTAGTTTAGTGTTGCCAGATTATGGGACGTAATTGGTGACTTCCTCTAATGGCGGCGGGCTTAACAAGTAGTCACTTGCAGAGGCGGAAAGTGGATTAGAAAATATAATGTATATGTTTAAAATGCACATTGTTAGTTAAGCCCGCTCATAAAATCGCCTGGATAAGAAAACTTTTCTCCCATATCGTCTTTGTTCTTGCCGAAACCAATAAAATAAGAGTTTATTTTACGGATAAATGAAAATAATTGCATTGTATGCAGTTGTAAGCGAGTACGGAAGGATTATTTTAATTTTAAAGATAGAGTATTGTGAAACTCTTTTTGCCAGCAGGTCAATCGAAACGTTGCTCCATATCCTCATAATTTAAAAGTTTACTACATCGAATAATTTTAAAACGATGTATTAAATAGTGCACATATATAATTATGTATTCTAGGTAAGGTACTTATTTTATGCACATATCTGTTTTTAAGTCACATGGACAATGAATAATACTTGGTGGATTAGAATTGTCATTTCATTGTCTGTCATAATCGTATTAATCCGGTCCGTGGTGCAGTGGTCAGCGTCGTCGTCTTTGTGCGGGTCTTACAGGTTCAAGTCCTTTTGCTATGCTATAAGATTCTTTTATGAAAATAATCTCATAGGATACATTTTAATCCAGAATTCCTCTTTCAACATCTTTATCGTAAAGGCCTCAAGATAAATGCAATAGAACAATTAGAAATTAATATATGTCACCAAGCTAATGACATCCTTAATGACCAAACGAATATCAATCAATCACGATTGCTAAAACCCTTGCAAGACGCTAATGTAACCTATAACAAATTAAAACTAATCTACTTTGAATAATCCTATATTTTTTTATCGTTCCAAGAAACAATAAAGTCAAATTATTAAATATATTACTATAATTTGCAATATACATTGGGATTTCAAGGTGGATGTAAGCCAGTATATACGTATATATTATAGCTGAGTTAATGTAAGTTTAAACATAGTTCTGATGAAGACATAAGCCGTAATAGCTACCTATCAACCATGTATAAAATAATATTTGTAGATCACAAATACTTTGATATAAACTCATTACAATAGAATTTTACCAAGCAAATTCGAATTCAATCAATCACGTAATAATATTACTCCAGTATAATAGTTATCATCTATAAAAACATAATCACGGCGCAAGTTCGATAATGGCTTCAACAATAACACTCCGTTTCACTCATAACATAATATAATATTATTCTTATTCGATTGTTATAATGAATATTGAAATGGTGTTGTCATTTTTAAACACCCACTGTCGAATTAAAACCATTAAATTTTGTAATACGTCACCACACCTAATTCCTTCATCTTAAATATTCAATAATGTTTTGCAACTTTTGAAGGGCTTTGAGTTATAAATTAATTAACCAACAGTACGTGACCACTTTCGACACCAGTGACCTTGCGTACTTTATAAAATCCAAATATTCTATATAATATATATTTTAAAGGTGTAAAGATAAACACATTTTTCCAAGCTGTCATTTTTTTCGTACATATTGAATATATTTTTAATAACCAAGAGAATACAAAACCAATATTGAATTTCGAATTTATCAAAACTCAAATTCGTCAACACAGGAACGATTGTGGCTCCACCAAGTGTACATATTTCAATAATGAGTTTGCGGTACTATAAATCTCTTACTCGTTTCCAACTTCAAAACCATTATAATATTATCATTGCCCATAATGTAAAATTAAGAACCATAATAAAAGGTTTTGTTTATAAAAAAAATGATAAACACATTAAAGAAATAAAATCTCTTAACATAAAATCACATTTAGAAATATATATTTTATACACTTCTTTTTTTACATAGTAGGTAGATACGTTGCAAAAAAAAACGTGTAAAAAGTGATCGAATTCATAGAAAAAATGAGGATTGAATCCTTGAATTAACAGAAAAGTATTATTTAAAAAAAGGACAACATTTTGTTATATAGAATCGTATAAAAAATGTAATTATAAAGAAATTAATTACACATATGTATTTAATTTAATTTCATAATATGCATTTTAATTAAGAAAAACATTACTATTCATCGCTACTTGATTACTTTTATGAGGGACTAGATGTATGTTCCTTTCATCGTTAGAAATGTCTGACATATCTAATATATTAGGATCTAATAAAGCGTTTTGTTGTTGAATTTCGTGTTATTAAAAAAACACTTGTTATCAGTTCGTGTTTGCTGTGTCTAGGAATCGCGTAAGTACAAATAATTCGTGTAAAAATAGTATTTGTTATTTTTAATAGACTGTGATATTTTCAATTAGTGTAAAAATGAGTTAAGTTTATGTATCAAAATAAACTATGTCATATGTTATCTAAAATTATCAACTTTGAAAACAAATCCAAATGTGGTTGGTTTTGATATACTTATGCGTCAAAGATTTAACTAGTTATTTTTTAGACGCTGATTCATTTTCTTATACGAAATTATTTATATTCAGAATTAATTTTATTGTCACCCATAAGTATATCAAACAATCTACATAGTTTACGTCGTTAGTGACACAGCATATTATGTATAAAACAGTTACGGACATAAATACAATATTCCTTTTGTCCGGCCCACGCACGGCACTGCGATAAATCAGTCGAAAATGGCGGGATGTGTGTGTATGTATATTATTATAAAGTCAAAAAATAATATCTGTTTTAGATGTCTTACAATCGATCCGTTGAACTTATTTATTGATTTGGAATTCCTTCCGCCTGAAGATAGTCATAATTTATTTTTACTATCTGCGACGAAGTTAAAATGCTTAAGTATCATATTGATGAAAAATACCGACATCTATAAATTAGTAATTTAATTTCTTTATAACTTTTTATGCCAGAGAAAATTGATACCCGGAGCTTGTGATTTTTTTAACTCCCAATATTATAAAAAATATTTACTATTCGATTTAAATATTTACCAAATCAAAGCATGTTATCCCCCTCCCCCTATGTGAGTCCCATAGCAGTTGCCCCTTCTGGTCTCACCCCATCTGTATAAGCAACTAAAACATGGCTGTCCATCCGGTAGATCGCGATCGACCGGTCGATCCCAAAGCAAAATTTGGTCAATCCCGAAAGCTTCCGTGAATTTCAAAAAATATATAATTAATTTAAATATAAAATATAAAAAAATAATAAAATTGAATTATTTTGTAAGCACATACCTATTTAATGCTATGTATTTCGAATTTAAAATAAACATTTCTAAGTTTGAAGAAGGGAAAAAACCCTACTAAATAAAATTTCTTATAAGAATCATGTTAGAAGTCGAAACTTAAGATTGAAATGTCGATCCCGGGGCAAAAAAGGTTGGACACCCTTGATCCAGAAAATATTCCAGGGAGTGGTCATTGGATCTGAAAATATAAATCCTACATAATAAAATGACAAATTATAATATACATAAATAATTTATCATGTATCGATTTTATGCATTTAAGCGTTTGGTTTTTGTTACTACAACAAATCGGTCGTGGAATCTTTAGAAATAAGAATAGTTTAGCCAATAGCACAGGACCTCAATTTTCCTAATGTGGTGGCCATGGCCATTATGACATCTAGTCAAGCTTTTACTGAAATATTTTTCAACCTATGAACACACAAATATTAAGAAAAAATGTTTTGCTAGAAGCTCACTGATTAAGGATATAATACCATCAGGTGTGTTTTTAGGTCATAAAGGCGTAATTATACAAGTAAATATTTGCCAAAAAAAACAATTTAATATTCAGTTTTTTAAAACGAAATTTATTTTAATTAACGTAGTCTCTTAAAAGCTGTATTAATAAATGTATACAAATACTTTATCGATAATCTCTGACAGTGTTTCTGTAATAATTACGGTAATATGACCCGATTTCCTGCTTCTGCTGATGCTTTTCATACATTTCTTTTTTAAATTACACGTAAACACATGCTACATAATTATCGAGCATTGAATAAATAATATTATAATTATGATGAAATAATAATAATGCTGATGCATTGAAAATCACCAACAGTCATTTTTAACAATAAATAATTGAAAAAGGACTGGCTCTAATAGTTAAATATGGCGTTACACTAATTGATAACTTAAATAACTCATCGTGGAAAATCAGACGCCATTACGCGCATTAATTATATTGTAGACTAAAGCTGTTCCGATAAATACGAGACGCAACCTCTTCCGGAACGGAAAATATTATTTATTGTTTACTGTCAAAACACAACTGTCAATTTCCACTTCGTTCTTCTGTAACTGCGAGATAATGGTACAACAAGAGATGCAGAAATAGCTTTGCTGATTGTTATTGTTGCTATTGGCAAAGTGAATGCTGGTGTCAACGATCATCTTGTCAACTGAAAGTGTTTCGCACTTGCCAGTACAATGCTCTCGTTCTGTGACACCAGGAATCTTAAACAAATAGTTTTTATTTTCTAATTAAATTTGTTGTTTATTTTCGCTGTTAACCATTTTAAGTTGATTGCTTGTGGGAAGTAGAGCGCATGTGGGTCCTTCGGTGTAGTTAAGTTGTTATGTATACGATTGACACTCGATATCCACCAGCGTATCATTTTATATAAATGACGATTAATTATAAAATTGATAGATTACGGCCATTCGATGATTTTTGCTTTTCTAATTTTCGTTAGCCTGAAAAATTATCACATCGGATAATTTGTAATATAAAAATGTCACAATGACGACAAATGTTTTGACATAATGTCCTCTGACTAACGAAGTGTTTCCAGATGGCGATGAGTACTCGTTGTTAGTGAGTTAATCAACCTTATTTTTAAAGAGGATGGGTAAGCACATACGTCGGGTCCGTAGTGCTGTGGTCAAAGTTGTTGGCTTCTGTGACAAATCTCACGGGTTCAAATCCTGGTACGAACAGCATTTTTACAGTCGATTTCTGTTCGATTTCAATGTTATTAATGTTTTTGATGTATATTTTTTTTATTTGTAATCCAAAAATAATGGGGCGTAGCGAGAGTTACCAGTCCTTCCCTAGCCCTATTCTTATATTCCTACTACTCTCTTCGAAAAAAGAGGTTTAGCAACTTAGTAACAAACTTACGTTGAGATACCTCTATAAGGAGGGCATATGCTTCACCTTAGGAGCGGACATCGATCTAAAAAAAGAGACAGATGGATAAGAATTTGTAAACAGGTGTATTCTTAACTTGGAGCATATCGACATCTCGTATAGGTATATTAATAAAAGTTGTTTTACGAGAACTGCTTGTTGTTATTTAGTTGGTCAATTATTATTTTTTTTAGGAAATATTAATAATAGTGTATATATTACTTCAAGTTAACTCAACGACTTTTCACTGCGAATTTTAAATTTGGATAGGTTGATAGATAAGGTAAATAAAAATCACACCAATGTTTCACAATAACAATTTGTCCGTTAGGGAATTTGAGCCCGTGATCTTACGGCTTAGTAATCTAGTACGACATAACTCAAGAGTGTTACCGGTTAATATACAAATACAAAATAATAATAAAAAAACAAATTAAAAATATATAGGCTTAAGTATTATAATTATATTTCCTTTTGCATGAAATGAATATGCTTAAGCAATGGCCGCCTCTTAGCAACATGCAAACTCTGACAAGAAAGTCGACGGACGGAAGTAATCAAGTCTAGGAGACAAAACTAAATTGAAACAGATTAGAACATACCAACTAAACCATAGTGTGAAAGAGCCCTACAAAACTACAGTAATAAGCTGCCAGTAATTATTCTATTATGCTTGTTAATATTTATTTTTTAGAATGCATGCTTGTTTCTACAATATAAGAATCATGCAGTCTTAACATAATGGTATAATAAATTCCAAATTTGGAAGGATTCTCGTTAGAACATAAAAATGACCCACAATTCAAAGCTCTAGATGGCGTTAGAAGGTGGGAAAAAGAAATGTTGAAATTAATGACATCTATTATTTTAAGGTCAAAGTTGAAAATTCGTGAAAAATATTTTTTAATTAATCTTTAAAACTTCATGCAATATTATTATCCATGGGAGTGTCGAGGACTGCCAAGAAATGTATATATATTTTATCAAATATAATTTAAAATTATAATAATTATTATTAATCGTATTTTGAGCAAAATGATTCATTTTTAACAGCCATAATCACCATGACAGATCGCTTAGTCAGTCAAAGCTTGTCAGTATCACTCACCACTGGCAAACAAATACTTCCGAAGGTATACCTTACCTAAGCCTGTTGCATAGTTTCTTAATCTTTTTGGGCCCGTGGCTTTTTCTGAGTCTCATATTTTTTAATGGCCCCCATACCTTTTTTTTAAAGCATGTAAGTTTTTCGAGACAAAGTGAGAAGTTGAATGATTTTAAAATAATTTTCAATGCTTTGAAAATTTTGCTCGCTGGCAAATTTTACCCAGGAATTTAGGATTTGCTCGTGCCCCCCCCCAAAACTGTACTGTGACTCCCCTAAAATTATTTTTTCTCTGTGGTCGCATTGGAACATGCCGGGGCCCTCGGTTGAGATTCCGTTGTCAATGGCTTAGGACCAAAAACCCATTATAAAAATAAAATTCAATAATTTCAGAGTCACTTATTGTAGAAAATATTTTAATCCCTACTTATCTTAATACGAAGGCTCTGATTTTATTGACTGGAGGCCGGATTGCAAAATTATCTATGAAAATGGGATGCATAAATAAATAATGCGTTTTTGGTACTGTGGTGGATTGTTATATTCAAAAACTAAGTACTGTCATCTTTAAAAGTTTCAGTTTCTCTAAAAATATCTATGCTATATTATTTTTTGGTCATTCAATAGTTCAAATCAAGTTTTTTCTATTTTTAATTTGTTAACATTAACAGACACTTAAAAATTCAATTACATTGCCATAAAAAGTTGATAGATTATATTATTTTTTTCAATACTTCCATACCTAGTTGTATCTTTCATATTATCCTATTGCTTGCTTTGATTACTTCATATCGATATATTTAATGCCATTTGGTAGCCTTGTACCTTTCTAGAACGGTGGCGGTTTTTGTACATTTTTAATTCCTTAGTGCGATCTATCAATTTAATTCACTATACAATAATATTTAAAGCTGACGTAATAGTTCGATATAAAAGTTATGCCATTTTGTTTTTAAGGAAATTTATTATTGTATAATATTTAACATTCAGAGTTTGTCATTTACGAAACCGCTGCAATCTTACAATGAATTCGTAATTTAGCGGCTCTTTGTCAAAGGTATTCGATTATAATTTATTTATTTTTCGGGCAGTTGCGAATTAGGTATAATATTGCCACAAAAATGAAAAATCATATTTGGCATTATGTACCTACATTCGAATACATTTTTTAACGGTAGAAAATTTACAAGAAGGGTCTTCATCATTTCTTTTAAGCTTGATTTGAATATCAGCAATTTATAGCTGTCAAATTATGATTTGATCGTTTTTGTATAGTTGTCTCTTTGTAATTCATTTCTAACATAAATTTGAAATCTAAAAACACTATAAATATAACTGACTTATAATATTTACCAAAATAATATTATGTAGACCTGTTGTTTAAAGATCGTCTGAAAGTAAGCTTGTGTAAGAATACAAACAATATGTTATGTAGTTTTATAATAATTTATGCCGTATTTTTTTCGATCGCATTTTTATTTATTTCATTTTTAATATAATCGATCCATAATCGGCAAACAACTTTAGCGATACAATTCGGTAAATTGCGTTTTAAGCCAATAATTGGTCAATATCGCCTATGACGTCAGTGACAAAAATTTTAGAGCGTTATCTCATTCGCCTGTTTTTTTAGGGTTTGTGTATTTTAGTGTTTTGAATTGTTATCGTTTATTCCACGCGGAACCCGGTTTAAAAACGCTGATCAAGATCAGTGCTTCCCAACATTTTTCGTTCCACGGCCCCCTAAATCTAAAAAAAATAATCCACGGCCCTCCTCAATTGTCTCCGTAACTCGTTTTTTTTTTTAGCTCACCGAGGAATTTGAAATCTGCGATTTGGTATACTTTTCCCCCAGAATCCAATTTCTATCCAATCCAACCCGGCGGCCCCCTTAAGAAATTCCGCGGCCCCCAATATGGGAAACACCGATTTGATAGACTTAAATATATAGATTTTTGTACTTTCTACTGAATTTTGCGGCCCACAGGTTGGGAAGCACTGATCTAGATATTTGAAAGAAGTCGGACATTTATTGTTATAATATCAAAATAGGCACTAATCGCACTTAAGTAATTCCATCTTCGAATTTAATATTAAAAAAATCCTTCTGTAAAATTTATAAATTATCGTTTACGATTTTCTGCCTATTATGGGTCGCTATATTATCTGTGAGCCTAGATACGTATCTGTCTTCTGGTGATATCATAAAAATATTATTCAATTTATTATTATTTACAAAACCGCGTTTGTCACAATATAGGTACCGACATAAATAAGATTACATTTTATTTTATTTACAATTATAATTGTGATATCATAGTATCTCTGAATAAAAAATAAAGTCGACATCAAGGTTTTTTAAAATGACATAATCTATCCGACTGCTTATAATTTGCCAAGTTAAAAACGCATTTGATAAATTATTTCACATAGCCTTTTATGGTATAAAAACAGGCATACAGAGACCATCAGATGTTTCTCCAGATGATGTAATTTACAACAATGGACTGTTTTAATTATTATATTTTAAAATTATATATAGGTAAAGACAGTGGCGTATAAAATAAAATAAAATACTTTACAATATATCAATTAATCACTTTTAAGGTGTTAATTCTGTTAACTGTGAAACATCCTCATAATTGGTGAAAAAACGTAATGTTTTCTATGGATTTGCCGGTATATTTAAGGAATTTGATTTTTAATAAACAATTAAATTTGATGACTTTGTTACTAATTGTAACACGTGTTTCGCCCCTTAAAGAAGCATCATCAGACAGACTATCGCAAGGTTTACGAATGTATCTATAAAAATAATGCACTAATTCCACTATGGTCTGGATCGGCTCCACTATGGCATCGTAAGTATTTTCAACTGATGACCAATTGATATGAAATTGTGTCAAAAATCAGTACAAAAAATGTGATTTATTTTTATAAATATATTCAGTTCTACATCGATTTAAATCACTTATTTTTTCGTCATATTTTGCTGTTGTTAAAATAGTTTATAAATAATTCGTAACTTTTAAATGAGCTTAAAATGTACCTTCGACATTTTTTTAAACTTCTGTAAGCTTTCAAAAGAAGCACAAGAAAAAATACTCGTGTACTCTTTTACTTATTCAAAGTATAATAATAAATGGAATGCAGGCTTACCTATTTTAGGTAGGTACCTCTTCCTATGGTTAATTGACAAGCAATTTTATTTTCTATATATAATTTAATTGTAGTCATTTTCCAGGTTTACGTGCTTAGTGATTACATGAAAAAAGGCTGATTAAATATATTTTGTTTACGTTCACAATTGATTCGTAGGTTGTTTATTGTAACGTAAAATTGATCATATAATTAAACTTTTATTCTAAACCTAAAGATACGATATTATATTTTTTTGTTATTTCTCTGGTCGCAGTGTCTACGAGCTTGAGTCCCCGAATGAATACTATCCTGAATAGTTTTTTTTTCAATCGATTTCGTGTTCAAAGACATGGGTGTATGTGATTTTTTAATCACTACTCACGTACATTGACAATTTGGTCCAGGGGGGAGCTAACTCTATCTCTTATAACCTCATTACTCTACCCTCTTACCTTATCTGCCGGTTGGTCAATTGAATAACGATTAGTTCTTGTCGAATAACTTGTTGAGATACTTCATAAAGGGTTTTAATGCGGAGTGGACATTTTTAAAAATGATTCTTAAAATCATAGTTCTACTGCTGATTGTGTAGAACGTAAGTAATGTTACATTTGATGTCACAGTTAGTAGTTCTCTTGTATTATTTTTGTAGGCAGCGATTACAAACGTTGAAATAGATACAATGTTTGTTTTTAATATTATCTGATAATAATGTTTGCTTCGTAATGTAAATTTCTATTGTTGGCGACTTACTGAATGCGAAACAAGAAAGATGCGATGAGGTGGTGTCTATTAGTGGTGGCTTACTGTGGAAGCGTGTTGGAGTAATTATGACTGTTAGTTAGTTGTACGATCTCTTTGATGTTTCGTAAGAAGGCTATTATTGTTAGTTTAACCGTTCCATGAAGCATAGGGTGACAATGCCAGACGTTTAATCGTTACTGGTGTATAAATTATGCAGCGTATTTGTTGTTAGCTACAATATGGTCATTTTCAGACGAATTTGAAAGAGGAAAAACTCAAGATAGGTAAAATGTCTCAGCCAGTACTAATGAATTAAAACTGTGTTACCAAGCCCGCAACATTGTACGGGTCCGCAAGACTCTTAACTGCCTAAAAGATTTCGAAGTATTTACATACGTTAATGATACTGGCATTTCTTTTGATAATATTCATTAAAACGTATTGACGAAATGGAAGTTTTTAATAATCTTTACCTCTAATTTAAGATTTTGACTGAAGGTGCTTGGTGGAATTTCAATATTAAATTTGAATCGTTCAAACTATGTACATTCTCACAGATTTTTTTCTGCCGAAAGGAGAAACCCGGGTCGTTAGTCACAAAATCTGTGAGAATGTACATAGTTTGAACGATTCAAATTTAATCTTTACCTCGTTTACTCATCGTAAAATTTTGCAGGTTACTTCAAATTTATTTACGCAACCGTCGAAAATTCCTTCGTAGCCGAAAAGAACTCTTTAAAATATATGATTTATATAAGATATACCACACACAATGTGCATTTAATATGATCACATTTTCGGATTGTTTTTAAATACATTATTGAATAGTTTTTAATTTTTCTTATTTTGAATTGACTTGATTTCGATTTAGATATTTTGAAGAATTAATATTATGTATAAATTATATTAAAAATAAGGTCACTGTTACCGAGTCTAATATGTTATGTCTGCATGTTAGCAGAGCGTCACTATTATTGTAGTTAGTATAATGATAAAGTCATTTGGTCACCAGAGCCACAATATGTTACCGATTCAACATTCCTTCAAGGATTTCTGGTTTTTATTAGACGACTGTTTATTAGCTTATTCAGAGAAGATAATAAGATATTCTAAACACGGGTGCACGATTTTCACAATGGATATTGACTATACAGAAAATTTTCGAGAGAAACATTACAATGTTTAAAATCCAATTGCGTTGATTCATACCAAAAGTCATTAAGTCCACTCAGTGTGAAACTGTGAAAATATGATTTTAGCATATCTTGGAATATATAAAAAAGCAATATGTTGTGATCTTCTAAGATTATAGAATTTTTAATCTTACAAAGTAATTTATATTCAAAGATAAGATCAAACATATTTTTCTTAGTTTTACAAATAGTGGAGACTTAAGGATGTTTGATATGAACCAACAAAATTATTATTATTCTATTTTCATTAGTTATTAATTGTATAATACACTCCACTCTTTTTACACGGTACATACGTATCACAAAAACCGTTAAAAAATGATAGAATAGAAATTTTCATGAATTTAAAATCGTGTTATTTGAGAAAAGAACAACATTCTAGTATAGAAAATCGTGTAACAAAGTTAATAATGAAGACCTAAGAAGAAATAAATTACACAAAATATTATTCATAATATGTATGTATTTACATTAAGACAAAATAATACTATTCATTGCTACTTGTGTATTAAAATCTAATGAAGCGTTTTGTTTGTTGTTACTGTCTTGTGTGATTTTCTTGTTTTTGGGTAATTCGTTATCTGTTATATTTTGAGTCAGGAAATCGTGTAAGAAGAAATAATATTTGTCTTTTTTAGTGAACCGTGGTTGTTTCAAAATCGTGTAAAAAAGAGTTGAGTGTAAAAGTTAAACACAAACATTAATTATTTTTCTAAATAAACCATTTAAAAACTGTGTTTGCTCAGTATATTATGTATAGTATTTGGTATATTTACGTATTATTATTAATATGCTGTGACCCACGTAATGTAGCAAAAACCGATATGCGGCCCAGACGAAAAATAGATTGAGTGCTGCTGTAGACCGTTGCACTCACTCTAAAGTGGATAACAATTAAATCCCAAAAAAAACGGCAGAATTTATTAACCTTATTAGTATTGTTAAGCTTATAAACTTTAAATATAAAACCGACTACGAATCGATTGTTTCAAAAATTTCCGCTTAACCAATCAATGTAATAAATAAACTTATTAAATTATTTTTCTCTGGTTATTCCGAATCAGACTCCGTCTTCGGAAAAACACCCGACTCCGACTCCACGGCCCAGCTTATAAGTAAATTCACTACCAAAATTTCTACAACGATATGATAACTTCTTCTCTTCCATATAAAACAAAGTTATTTGATGATAGTCAAACGATTATTCGGACACTCATTATCGTTGATGAAAGATTAATCATCTATTGCTCGTTAATTTGACACTCTTGACGGAATGTTCCCATTGTGATTTTCATTTTGTCCTATCGCAGAATTAGCTTCTGACATATAATACATACATAGACTTGTGTAAAAAATCCTTAAAGACTTAATCCCACTAACAATTGTTTATTTTATTTCAGGTATATTGGGTTGGACCCATCCTCGGTGGAATCGGAGCTGCTCTTATCTACACCCAAGGTCTTGCTTGCCCACCACCGCCAATCCATACTCACACCAAATACACCGCCGCACATGGTGACGAGAAAGAGGTTGGTCTACCATATTAGGTACAGAAATAATTAATTTTAAATGGTTTGAGACTGTTTCAACTAACAAGAAATGCAAATTAAATGCAAACTCTAACCACAGGTACTGCCTTACTAATTTATTTATTTGTATTACTTTTGATGTATTCGGTGTATTATTAATAAAATATAATTCTGAAAATAAATACTTTTTGCCATGATTTCTTCGAGTTGCTGCTCTAAACAACAAATAGAGATTTTAAATATAAGTTTGAAGCATATTTTTATAAAAATAAACACAATTTGCTTGTATTAATTCCACATTTTTATATCGACTGTGGAAAGGAAAAAGGACTTAACTCACACGTATCAAATTGTACAGGAGGCGCAAAAAACGTATTTTTATGATTTTGGGCCATATGCAAATTATGAATTATACACAACCTTTAAGTGCACGGAGACTTCTAAAGTGGTGTTTAATTGACATAATCTAATATTTAACTAAGAAATTGTCTAGGAAAACCTTTATTTCAGTCTTTTTTCTTGGTTTTAATATTTTACAAGGTCATCTTTTTCAAACTTAAAAGCGAAATTTAGATACTAATTCGGCATTTGCAGATTGCATCCTTTTGACAGAACGTGTATCAAGTTTGATACATTGTCATTATCGAAAAAAGCCTGTTTTGAAAAAACTGTGGGTTACGTCCTTTTTCCATTCCACAGTCGATATAATGATCAGTTGTAAATGATTGCGATGAACGAACTAACAGATTGTATTTTTTTAGTATATATAATGTCATGCATTTCCATCAAAAATTGACAATTAACAAATTAGAACAGTGTTATTCAACCTATGGTCCGCGGACCGGCACCGGTCCGTGAGAGCTTTTTGCCGGTCCGCAAAGACTTCTATGTTTCGATTTTTTTTAGACTGTATTATATCCTTGGTATTGATGCAAAATGGTAAAAGAAGTCCTTTTCAATATCTCGAAGGTGACAGTTATCTCACGCAACTTCAATTTACGATCAGTCAAAACTATTTTGTGGACTTTTTTTATGTTTTCTGGAATAACTGCCGAATTTGGGCGACCAGAACGTAGAGTTCAGAAGTCATAAAATGAGCGTTCAGAAATTAGAAAACCACTTCTCTACCATTTGTCTCAATTTAACAGAGTCCGAATAACACTTGTCAAGCCATTGCTTTGCTTGAACGCTATTTTTTCCATTAAAAAACAATGCTTTCCATTTCCATTAAAAATCAATACACGAAATTCATATTTTTCCATTATTTGAAAATAACAAAAGTAGCGTCACTAGAACCACTGTAACTTGTGAACTAAGCGTCATTTGTTATGAAATTTTGACAAGTATTATTTGAAGGTCGATATTATATGGATTTATCATAATTGGCGCGATCTATATATCATCCTAAGAACTTATTGACTGATATTGGTTAACGCCGGTCCGCGAGATATTTTTCCAATTCTGCGGATGTAAAAAGGTTGAAGAACACTGCATTAGAAGTTACATTTAAACCATAATTTTCAAATACTGAGAAAGTTTTCCAGCCATTATACCATGTCTCAAAGTTGACAGACAATGGTTTCTGATAACAGCTGTATGTTATGTTAAAAAACTGCTGTCTCATTAAAAACATAACACAATAATAAACATATATTATATGCGATAGCATTAGCATGTCTCTTGATTGACTTAAACCTTGCATTATTTAATAATATATTACAACATGCAAAAAGTATTTATTTTCTAAGAATGCTAATGAGATTTGTTTTCATAGAATTAGAATAGTGCAGTGCTATTTATAAAGCCTACATACACACATCTATGAATATCCTAGCCTTTAAGGGTCAGTGAAGCAGTCTACAGCGACATCTATAATTTTACAAAAATGTTTAGCGACTTATTCGTGTGATTGATAAAATTTAGCTAAATAAGATTCTTAAAACATCGTAAGAAAACATTCCTTATTTATCTATTTCACTAATATGTTATCTGCAAAAAATGAACAGGGAGCCAGTGGCGTGCTTAAGCAGTAAATAATTGCATCTCAACCAAAATGCAATATTTATTTTTTTCAAATATACTCAGCACTACTGATAAGTAATTGATTAATATATCACTCCCCTTTTTGACATTTAACAAATCTTCATTTAAAAGTTACTATTTCAGCATTTAATTACCTATAAATGTCTAATAAAAACGAAAAATAAAATAAAACACAAGTTTTATATTAATATATTTTATTGTGTAAATGTTTAAGACAATTTCAAAAATAAACAAGTTGTTTCAATTTATTGTTAGAAAATAAGCCGTCTCTTATTAAGCACGCCACTGGCTCCTTGTTTATTATATACAGTGAGCTGTTAGTGGGATATGATAAGGAATGCCTTTATCAATTGGGAAATTTTAAAATTTCAATTCAATTAGATTTTATCAATTACACAAATGTTTGCTAATAAGTCACATCATATTTTTTTTATTATAGATGTCGCTGTAAACCGCTTCACTTACCCTTAATATTTGATTAAAAGTTTTGAAATAAATAGCTTTGATGGTAAAACCACAAGTAATAGCATAATAATAAACATATACGAAAAAGATTCTGTTCTTTTCTTTTCATTGTATTTGTTGGCTAACATTTTATAACCAATTCAAGTATCTAGTTGTTGATGTATTAAGACTTCAATATTTTTAAGTGAACATGTTTTTTAAGAGTGTGTATTTATTATTTTTAATCTTTTGAATTTTATTACAAGCCGCTTTCACTTTTGGAAGGGAAAATATTACCCCTTCCTGAAAACACAACTGTAAGTTTAATTGATCATTAGATTCCTATTTTTAATGATTTTTTCCATAAGGGTTAATCCTATATATGATGTCACACCATAAAGCAGTGAAAAGGATCTAAGAAAACATATCAAACAAATGAACATTCATGTTTTAAAGACAATGTCGTGGGAGGTGGTCAGAAATTCTCAAAATTGTGTGACATCATAATATAATACGGACTAACTCTAAACATAAATTCTTTTTCATTTTCTACATAACTATTTAAATATTAACTTCAGTTAAGAGCAGCAGTAAGTAAAATATCTGACAAAATGTCAATTAATTTTATTATTTTTTGCAAATACATAATTCGAGAGCTAAAAATTCAACAATGTTTTCTACAAAACTTTTCTTTTTTTTTGTTGTTAATGTTATTTTTTATTTTCATTTACAAGATAATCAAACAACATTATGTCAACCTTTTCTAGTTTATTCTTGAATCACCAATAATGTTTAACGTTAACTACTTAACGTTGCCCTTGCTTAATATTTGACTAAACCTAAAAGAATTGCATACCTATAAGCAATACAAACACAAACCTACAATGTACAATAAATAATAAAATATGAACATTTGTTTTCAAATAAACATCTGCTTTCTAAAGTAACAAAAAAAATTAAGAAACATTTTTGGCTCTCCTGCAAAGTTTTGTAGATAGTGTTGTTTGACTTTATTCCCTCGAATTACCGAAATAGATACATAGGTTTAATCACATTTTAATAAACTATATATTTAAAAATTCATATGTTTTTAATATTATAAGGCTTCAATAATATGGTATTTTATTACTTATCAATATAAGCAAATGTTTTTGAAATACCTAATGGCTTGAAAAATTTATTGCAAGCAACCAATTGAAGTCAAAGTATGGACAATTCAGGAAGAAGGTGTAAGTTTTGTTATACACGAAAATTAGCAGCTTCTTATGATTTCAGCATTATTTTAGTATTTTCAGTATTATTTTGTTTTTGTGTTTTACTTATTACTGTGTACACATACCAAACTGAAAAGTGTAAATCAAACTAATTTATTTTTGTGATTTGATTTTTTATTGGAAGTTTTCTTTTTGATTCCATTTTATTTTTGCTTTTTTTTTAAATGCACACAGTATTTTAAGAGAAATAGTTATTAAGTTTATCTTCATTTAACGGTGAGCGAAAATTCTTTGATTTCGAAAAAGTGACATTTAAATATCAATAAGAAAATTTATTGGATAAATTAAATAGATAAAAATCACGAAAAGACCTGACCAATTATTATTGCTCAGTGCTGAAAGGTTAATTTTTTATTCAATAATCCATTTACTTTTAACTTGTTAATATCTCCAAAAATATGTACATTCAAAATACAACCAAAACATTGTTACAATATAGACAGAATAATTTAAGATTTCGACTGAAGGCACTTGGTGGAATTTCAATATTAGCTTGGAATTTTTCAAATTTTGTACATTCACACAAGTTTTGTCGTTTACAACCTGGGTTCACCTTTCAAGTTCATCTGTGCACTTGTCGTTAGTGACAAACCTTGTGTGAATGTACAAAATTTTAATGATTAAAATATACAGAATAGCCCAAAAATATCATTTTGAAATTGATCCACGGATCAATATATTTTGTTACCGTATACTTACAGCATGTTTTTAAATTTTCTTTCAGATGAAGAGACTTGATGGAAATGGAGGACGACACGACTTGCCTTAATTGACACCTGTGGTTCAAAAGCCGTAATTTAAAAAAAAATCATTCAACGAACCGTGGATTCGAACCAGTTTTAATTTACATGAAGAAATTTCAACTAAACTTACAATTTATTTTAAGTATATTTAACGGTTTAGCTTATGATATACATATACATCAGCCCGAAATCATCGTTGAAATATTGCCAATTTTATAAATGTGACAAAGTTGAACATGATAGTTTTTTTTTTAAAATATTAAGCCGGTAAAATATCTTTTACCTTATGATCTGTAAATGTAAAAAAAAATACGAGATAAGTTTAGTTCAACATTATTTGTTTATCTATGATATGCTCAACAAACGTTTTACAAGGACAGAAAATATTAAGGCTCTTTTAGAGATTTTTAAACCATTTTTGAGACTATTTTTCGTGTATGTGTGTTTTTAACTATATAAAAATATTTTTTGGATGAATATCTAGTGTACCTACCTACTGCCATGTAGAAATATTTGCTTTTGATAGAATTTTCACTCGTCACTAAATTAAATAATTTTTCACAAATAACGAATGTGTCAAAAAATAATACTATCGAATAGTTCTGATTTAAACTAATATTAATATTTTATATCATGAAATTGTGCCTACCAACCGACACTTATATAGTTTGTAATCTATCTTTAAGTATATCACAGAATGCCTTACGAATTTAAATACTCTAAGCTTTTATACATCACAAAATTGAAAACAATTGTTTATCCACGAGATCATATTTTTCGACTGAAAAATATTTTTCCTTAAAGTGAGCCATATTGTTCTTTTTTATATGAAATTCATTATTATTGTTTATATTTGGTTAAATAAATATTTTATAATAATGTACGAAAATGGTTAATAACCAGTATATACCAAAGTAAGATTTTACACTTATTTCAAACGATGCTTTGTATGAGATAGTTGATATAATTTTTTTAAGAAGATTTAGATTGATTTGTTGTGTGTAAATGATTTTTGAATGTTCTTTTATATGTTACTCATAAATTCACATACAATTATTAAAAAATCATTGAGTTTTGTCAGTGTCTCTGTGTGTTTGTTTGTACATGATAAAAATAAATAAAATTATAATACAATCACATCGTAAATATTTTTTTTTAGTATTATTTAGTTATTTAATCATTTCTTTGTAAAAAAATTAAGAATGGGTGAAAAGTTCACGTTTAGATACGGTGACATCTATTGATGAAAAAAAACGTATAAAATGATTTCCTATAAACAATCATGTAATTCCATAAAATATATTGAATTAAAATTTTACAGTACATAGAATACAGTGTAAATACAAGTTCAGTTAAAAAAATAAAATTGGCAAAGCTTTTCCTGCGATTCAACAGATAAATTTTAGCAGAACACCTTGTTACTTTACTGGGATGGGTAATATCAATATTTTTTTTGGTCTAAAAAAGATCTGTTGATGTTGGTTAATTATTTTTTTTGAGTTTTTAATATATTTTTCAAAATTTATCTAATTCAGCGTGATGAATAAATCAACTGGAAATAACAGGTGAATATGCTGCTGGCTCCCATCCACTATTCACAATAAATGCATATTGGAAAAGTGTAAAAGCAAATGCTCGTTAACCGAGATATTTTAAAAAAATGAATGAGCTAGATTTTATGAATTATAATTTTGTAAAATCTCATTTAAAAATTATTTTGATCGATAGATGTCACTGTACTGAAAAATCTGAACTATATCTCACTCACCATTTATCTGATTTTGCTATTTTGAAAACAAAAATATTTTTTCTAGACTTCTCAAGCAATTTGAAATCAGAATTTTATGGAGGTTAGTAAAAGTCAGTTTGTTTTTTTCAAAATACCGAATACACACTACAACATTTTCTTTTTATTTAGGAAATGGGCATTAATTATATAATCATTTTTATACTTATTTATTAAACTACATGCCATCATTTTAAGATGTTAAAGCTTTGTGTCATAAAAACATAAAAAGAAAAAATAATGATTTTTTAATTTCCTATTCCTTCCAGTTTGAATATTTCTCCTAATATTTTGTTATAATTGAATATAGTGGAACCCTGAACGATTATCATAAGCGTCCTTGTCAGTTTCCCGGATTTATCATTACTTTTTATACTTCCGGCAAACAATAAAACATTCATTGTTACTTTTTGAGGGACCCTTAAAGCAGTGTTCTTCAACCTGTGGTCCGCAGACCGGCACCGATCCGCGAAAGCTTTAATGTTTCGAATATTTTTGGACTCAAATTTCTTCTCAATGTTTCTTCAAATTTGATTACAACAAAGCAACAACAGATGCCGCACTAACAAAAATTGTATTTTAATTGATAAAATTCTATGTAACGTTGTCTTGGCGTTACAATTTATTATCCCAAGCAAAAAGGCGATTCTTGACTGGTAACAAGTTATGATATTCAAATTACGATTGATGAATTTAAATGATTAGTAATAAAATAACAATGATATAATGAACAAAAAACGTAATCCACAATCAAATGAAACTGTTACATTTTTTTGTTACAGTACAATAAGATCGTCTTTATACTGGTATAATGGTGAAAATATTTTACAGACTTCCATTATAACAGCATCCAAACAGTTAGAAATTTAGGCAATCAGGATTTGCAAGGCATATATCATTCTCTGTATAGTTGTTCTATCCCAGAATACATGAGGAAATCAAACCAATGTGTTTCTTGTATTTGACATAGGCCTGTTTTATTAGTTCAGTATAGATTAGATATCAGGTTCTACTGAAGTTTCGTGAAGTGATCTTATCTATTTGTTTCAGACTGGCTCCTTTAGAATTTATGAAAAATAGAATAAAAAGCGATGTTTTATTTTTAAATCAATCTTTATTGCCCACGCTAAAAATATAAGTACTCTTTAGAAATACAAAATCTGTTTAGAACATTTACTAAAACCAAAAGGCTATAATAAAAAATATTTTCTTCCAGTAAGTGATGCAAAATAATCCAAAATAGTTCAACGTAGAAAAGCTGATTATTGTTTTTTTATCATTCTTTTAACGGCTGTTCCACCACTTCCCTGGCCACATGCTAAGATAACAGGTGATTAGAAACATTGCAATACTGAGAAACTAAATAACATGATTTTTTGCATGTTGGTAGTGTGAAATTGAAAAGAAAAATAGAAATAGCTTAGTAAAAAAAAATCCAGCAAAAAAAGAATATTTATTAATTTTGGAAAAAATGTATTTCAACAATACCAAGATTAAGAACATTTGAAACTTGGATTTGTAACACCAGTAACTTGGAAAAAAAATATGATTCTACTGAAATATGAGACATAAACTTTTATGTAGATTATCAAATAACATTAAATTCTGTTTTTTCAAAAATTCACGATCAATTCCACTGTATGTTATTGGACATACAGTAGTGTAATATATACAATATGTAAGTAAACTCTATTCAATGAACTTATTCATAAAAACATGTACAAATACAGCGGAATTTGTTAAACATGAAAAATATTGTGACATTTTACATAATATAAAATGTTATTTTCTTTAGATTTACAACAAACCTCGTTTCACATAGAAAAAGATTTCGCATCTCAGCGGGAAAAATAAAATTAGCCAGTTTATTTTTTACAGATAAATTTTAGTAATATTTTTTTTTTTTCATGTTGGCTCCCTATTGGAGGTATCTCAACAGAACTTTTTCTATGAGAACTATTTGTGACAGGACTAGTGATTAACTAATTGCTCTCGCTACATTATTGAAGGATCGGAAGAGTGGGAGGGAATTTTTAGACGTCACAAACATCCATGTCTTCTAACAGAAATCGATAAATCGACTGAAAAAATGCTGTTCGTACTGGGACTCGAACCCGTGAGATTCGGCAAAGAAGCCAACGCAAACCCCTGCGCCATAGGACCAGATTAGTGATATATTGTAGAATAATAAAGAAGCTTAACTCAATTAGGATGTTTTGAAATTCTATTTAGCTAGATTTTATCGATTACACGAATGTTTGTAAATAAGTCATTTAATAATTTGTCTTAATTATAGGTGTCGCTGTAGGCCACTATTCTCACCATTAACATATTCTTAAAAAAATAAATCGAGATTTTCAGTGTTTTTTAACGTACATTTTTTAATAAAAAAAATATTTCAATCCTCACGTGTCATGTTTAACAATTTCCACCACATTTGAATATGAACTAATGATCAACTTTGCTTATGAGTAACACACTTGGTTGTTTTAAATTGAAAAATAGTACAAAAAATAGATTTAGAACTATTTTACATTATATTTACAATCAACAAAATAATTGTAAAAAAAAAACAATTTCGAAAAACACTTTCAATTTGTACAATTTATGGGAAATAAGCAAAAAAAATATTTGCTATTTGCAATAACATTATTATTTACTATAAAAATTATAGTCTGCATGCAGTAAATATACGATTTTAAAAAACTTAATAGGAACTAGATTTTTTTTTTATTGAAAATGATTAGGAAAATTTTCACTAGATGTCTACCACCAAAAAATTGTGCAGCATAGGATATTTTAAATCTTACTAATGTGAAAACGCTTCAGTAAACGTAAGTCAAATGTATAAATAGTTGTAATAACTCACTTAAAAAAAAAGAAATTGCGTGATATTGTCTAAAATATTTAGCACTGCTACAAAAGTATGTGATCCCTTAATTAAATAGAAATTAATGAAGTTACTTAACCCTTACGTTAGTTATTCATAGAGATGTCTTTGATTAACGAGTAAGTGTTTGTCATGCAATAACACTACAATTGCATGAGAAACACTATTTCGTTAATATTTTATATACTTAACATACCTTCATTATCTGGTTATAAAAATATTACAAAATAAGTAGGTACAATGTAAATTTTTTGTAAAAAAAAAGATAGTTGACCTGTTACACAATATTGACGTATTGATAAACAATTAAATCTTTAACCTTTTCAGTACCGCAATGTTTTAAGCTAAAAAACATTCACTCACATACCTACCGCATATTTTTAATAATTTTTGAATAGTTTTAAAAAATAGGACTGAATTTATGAATATTAAAAGTTTACTTATAAAATGATATAAACAGTTAATTATTTTTAAGTTAAATTAGTGGTCTTCAGTGGCATTAAAGTATTCACGCCGTTCGTATGTAGCGGCCACCAGTGTCCTTACGGTACTGAAGCGGTTAAATAGCATTTTGTTGAAAGATATTTTTTAAATTCTTCAGCCAGAAAAGCGACCCTGATCCTGGCTTGGATAAATCTTTGATAATTTAATTTATATATTACGTATCTATAATATCGTTTTCATCGGGAGACAGAACGTCTTCTTGGCACCTAGAAGGCTTAGCGGGTTCCTTAACAGGGGAGGCAGCTTTGACTGCGGGTTCTGTTGGCAAAGTATTTTTTTCTTCTGACGGGGCGTGTTCTTGGGTTATATCGTTAGGGGTAGATTTTATTTTCTGTACGTCAGGTACTTTACTATTCGATGGAGAAGCGGTCGGGGTGTCTGTAGTGTTTGAAGCAGTCAAAGTGGATTTGATTGAAGAGAAGTCTCCGCTGGCTGGCAGTTTAACGCCGGCTTTTAAAACTACAGCTCCGTCCTGGTGTTAAAAATAGAAAAATGAAGTGTAAGATAAAACATTTTTATAGTAATGATTTGAAAATATAAAAGAAAAGTCGAAAGAGGTTGAAATGCGTTTCCTACCTTTATCTCCACTAGTCCTTTTTTAGCCATAGCATCAACTTCGGCTTTGGTCATGAGGATTTTTTGAACTCGTACAATCTTGGGGCCGATTTTCATCTGAGTGAGCTGCATGCGCGGAGGCATCGGTAGAGGACGAACCCCAGGCGGTAACGATCGAACCATTTCAGCAGAAACCTATAACAAACAATTCACATATATACTTTTATACTCGGCATGATAACCATTTAGTATTTGATTTAAAATTTTCATCGAATATTATCGAATTAAACAAACACTTGGCAAACAATTACCTTTTTAAGAGTTTGACCAAGGGAAGTCATATGAACAGTCTTTCCGGTTGCAGAAACCGACTGAACGACACCTTCAATCTTTTGAATTCTCATCGGTTGACTCGTGGATGTCTCTGTTGCAGATGGCAATTTTTTCCCCATAATTGTGGGAGATGATATTTTTTCAGCCTGCAAAAAGAATTTATAAATATAAGAAATAAATTTATTACTAATAAATTCATGAATTTTTCTTCTAGTAATTTAACACTACAATAAAAACAGCTATATAGACTATGGAAATATTATGGTTTTTTTCAAAATGCAATATATTTTCTGTTTCAGTTTCATTAACTCAGCTGACACCTGATAATCTCATATATAATGTGTGTGATTCGCTACCGATTGATTGTCGTTAAATATTAATTTTTCAAATAAACATAATGAAACAAATGAATGTTTATTGAAAATTTATTCTTTTCAATTAACAGCTTAACGACCGTGGACGCGTATTTGAGTCTTTGAAAAACAAAGGTTGCTGGCCGGCGGACACATATATGCGTATAGGTGAAGTATCTGGAAGCTAAGAAAATTAAATCTTGTAAAGATATCTCAATTTGCTTACAAATTATAGTAAATTTAGTAAAATTATAATTTTTGCGAATTTATCGCAAAATTTTATTTCGCCAGGTGAAATTTTATAAAAAAAACGTGCGGTCGTTAAGCTGTTAAGATAAATTTAATAAAAATAAAAAAAAAAACAATATTTATTATTAGATTCACCGTGTTTAAGCGGAAGAGCGCATCAGAGGTGGGCGATTATTAGAAAACAACAATCAGTGAGAAGAGACATTAAAGGAAGCGAAGGAAACGGATTCACCTTTAAACATGAGAGCTCTCTTCGCAAACATCCTATCGTATTACGAATCTTCAAACCTAAAAGTATTTTGGGAAAGTTACGAAAAATGTAACGTTTGAAGACATTTTAAATAACCTTCGACGGGTTGATTCATTAGATTTTAACAATGTCATATATAATGAAGCGCTTATCATGATTGAAAATAAAGAATTGGATATGATTGGGAAATTTATACTTCGAGAGTTATTATTTAGAATATTAGTTAGAAAAGTCCGGTGAAACCACCAGTAACTAATGGAAATGGGATTACGTCTTGCTGCACATGACCCATACTATATTAACCATCAACCGGTGAGGACTAATGTGATACATTAGGTTTTCACAAACTTTGGCGTAAATAGTCACATTTTTCATGAAGGGCCACCCCCCCCCCCCACCCCTCCGACTGGGCAACATCGGTAAGCTATTTTCATCCGTTTACAAAGTCAATTTAATTTGCTTCAATTTAACACTTAAAAATTTTATATTTAGTCAAATGTACATTCTCTTGTTGTAAAATATACTCGCTAATATAAGTGGATCTGAAACTCCATGCGAGAAACACTGTGTAACCTTACACCCACAAATAAACAAATAACTGTACTTGCATACTATTCTTGAAATCGTAATTTGCTTATTTTACAATACTAGGATTTTTTTAATCTGTTTTAACTGTTATCAATGAATACAGTGGTCGAAATTATAGTAGTTTCATTTACCTGTGTAGGTCTGGATAGAGAAACATTAACAGGAGAAGCAGATTTTGCTGATTTGTTCAAAGGTGGTCTTCCCCGTCTTAGTCGTTTTACATTAGGAGTGGTAGGGTCCCTGCAACAAAACAGCACAAAAATTATTTAATGAACTAATTTTAATGTAGACATAAAATTAAATAGATTGATGACACGTACGGTTCTACTAAAATTCCTTTATCTTTAGCGATCGCTATCACCCGAGCCCTCTCTTCCATTTGTTTTTTAGTTGGTCTCCCTTTAGGTCGAGGCGCCGTAAGAAGAGACAAGTCATCTGCGGAAGACATCGAATGCTCAGACGGTTTGGATGCAGTCGGCGCCGTGTCTTTAGAGGCGTCGGGTTCTTCTTGGATGGGGTTTTTTCGAGGACGACCGCGACCTCGCTTTCCTGACGGCAGCGGAGTCGATGAAGATATCGGCTAAATAACAAACGTAAACAAAAGCATTTTCAGATCAGGTCAAAAAAATGCATAGAATTTCAAGAGGCGGTTGTTCTGCCTGAGGACTGTATCAGTATTACCCGATATCGATATTCATGGTGCCTTTTCAATACCGAAATACTGGTTTTAGAATGCAAAAATAGTTTTACTATGGTATTGCACATCAACCAGTGGAAGTCGAATTTCTGTATGTGTGTAGTCAAATTGTTTGCGATGAATTTTAATATTATACATATTTTAAATCTCCTTAGAGTTGTATTAACAGCTTAACGACCGTGGACGCGTATACGCGTCCTATGTCATACATTCTATTCTATTGAAAAATCACTTGGTTAGGATCGAGTTTGATTTCAAATGTTAACGAGAGATGGTAGCATACACATTGACGCAATATTTAACAAAAAAAAAATCAATATTATACTAAAATATTTCGTAAAAATACCCCTAAGATGGTAGACGTTTATTTTTTTCAGGTGTGATTTTTCATAGTATTATTTTACGTTCTGGTATAAGATTTTATGTTTAAATTGTTTCTGGTTTGTTTCTCTGATTAGCGACGAAATACATACGTAATATTAGCAGGGTAACATGATGCCCAGATGCTCTTGAAGGGCCTCTTAGAGGTACGAACACACGTATCGTAGTATTTTTTTTGCAACGAATTGCCTTGTGATTTATTGTTAGGGCGGGTGGCGTTCCATGCTGCAGTTCTATGGAGCAAGTGTCATTATGGCAATTGAAAACAATTTTTGAAATTTGAATCGGGTGGTTGATAATATTGCGACCTATTCAAACTCAGTGGCAGGGGTTCTCAATTCTTAAATAATAGATATTTGTATTGAATATGTTATTATCCATAAAACGTACTTTTTTTACGATTTTTCGATGATAACTTGTAAATAATATATCCAATGAAGTTTTTAATATATATGAACATAAAAACAATATAAAAAAGTAGATTTTACATATTTAAAAAAAAACCTTATAGTAGATTTAAGTTTTTTTGACTACACCACATAAGTATGCAACCCACAGATATAGAACCATTGCTCAAGTAGCATTGATTTATGCACCAAAGTATCTGGAAGCTATCAAATCAAATTTTGTGAAGATATCTCAATTGGTTTACAAATTATGGTGAATTTAGTAGAATGGCAGTTTTTTGCGAATTTTTCGCAAAATCGCCCGGCCGCCAGGTCAAATTTTATAGAAAACACGCGGGCGATAAGCTGTTAATATTGACAGGTTAAAGAAGTAACGAGTCTTTCAATGACTTACCGTTTAATGATGGTAATTAATGAAATATTTAAATACCAATTATTTATTTGACAGGTATTTTGGTCTCAATTGGCTGTACTTCTTTGATTGTTTTTTTTATTTTTGTAATATTGATGTTAGCAATACGGATATTTAATATGAAATACCGAAACACTACAATCAACGTCACGTTGAACACTTATTAACATCTTTTACAATGGCCATGATAAATTAATTGACCAGGAAACAATGGGAGAACTTACAAATGAACAATATATGAAATATTAACAGGTTTTCAAAAAGTAAACATTAAATGAGGTGCCAGTATACATAACTGAATCTGATTACCAGACAGGAAAATCAATGTGAATTAGGAATCCACCAAATGCACTTATTGTAGTCATTTAAAGAATGGCAATACCGATCAATTTGAATTTTTAATCAAGCAGTGTATTATTACAGCATGGAAGTTAAATATTTTTTACCTTAGGCGGAGGACGAGCGTTGATTTCAAAGTCTTCTTCCATATCCTCCTCCGATTCTGAATCGTTGTAATCTTCATCCGAATCGTCGTCATCGTCTCGAGTGAGTCGGGACCGGTCTCTGATCATTGCGGCGTAATCTTTTATTTTTGAAGGGCGGCGAGAACGACGGGTGGGCGCCGAGTCTTCATCGCTGATGGGCGACTTTCTTCCGGAGTCCTGTTATTAAATTTCAACATTATTATTTTACTGAAACATAACAATGCCGTATACCGTAACTGAATGATGAATATGATAATATGAACGTATTTATTGCCCGATAAGTATTATACCTCCTCTTCGCTCTTGTTGTCGCCGGCAGGTGATATACTACGTAATTCTTCAGTCTTTACTTCACATGAGCTGGCCTTAGATGCAACCGGTAGGCTTTTATTCTTTTCAGCATCCCTGAAAATTCACAAACACCTAATAGAAATTCTGAGAACAGTTAAGGCAGGGTTCCTCAACCTATGGAGTTTATTGCCGGTCCGCGAAAACTTTTATGTTTCGAAAAATTTTCTCAGACTTAGACTCGAATATCTCTTTTGTACTACGAATGTCAAAATTTGATTACAGAAAAGCAGCAACAAATGTTTCACCAAAAAAAAGTAGTTTTATTAGCTTTTTTCTTCGTGAATTGACTCGATGTTTCAATTGATACTTTTTGAATATATTATCCTAAGCAAACATGTACAGTTGTAGTCAATTCTCGACTTACAACCAGTCTCGTTACGCCACCTTGGAAGTCGAAACGGTCTTAAATAGAATTTCATACAAATAAAAAAATATTTATGACATTAAAAATAAAATCCAATACACAAGATTAAAATTAAACATATTCAGCCATATATAACGCCCAATTATGACATTTATATCATTGAATTGATTGAATTATATCATATAACATGAATTGTTGAACAGTTGAAAATCAAGAAAAAGAATTTAGTTAATCAACAATCTGCTGGCCACCAGATCAGTCAGTGTAGACGATTTATAGAAGACCGCATAAAACAGTGAATATAATATTTAGAATAATTCCTTAATATGGATAAACTTCCGTAGGCAGTGGCGTAGCAAGGGGGGTGCGGTAGGGGCGGACCGCCCCGGCCGGTACGGTTTTGGGAGGGGATTTTCAAAAATAAATAAAATATCTTTCGAGAAATTATATTTATACATACAAAAAATTAAGCCACCTGTAGTAAAAACTCTTAGTTTGTAGATAAAAAATAGTAGAAGTGATTTAAAAACAATATTATAAGAATATTGGACGCGGCAAATTCAAGGACCGCCCCGGGCGGCAGGTCCTCTTACTACACCACTGTCTGTAGGCATACGCAACAGAGTACAGGATGACTTGTCGCTGTCAACTTTTTATTAGAATGGAAAAAATATCGCTTAGTAAAGTTGTATGAGTATTTCATTAGTTAACACATTAACGTTGCTTTCATTAATGTCTTTATTACTTTGCATTGCAATGCAATTTCATGACTGTAGAGAAAGCTTATGATTATTTCTCAGATATCAGACCCTCGTTGATCTATAACCACTTAAAATCTTCACAGAACGATGTTTATTAATTAGATACACAGAACATACTGAGAACTTTGAAGTGAAAAAATGTTTCGTTGATATTTAAAAAAGAAAAAATGATAACAAACATAGAAAACCTCTAATAGATCGATGACTGAGAAAAAGAAATATTAGTTTGGCCAGTTATGGAAAATAAGATGTTAAAACTTTCACTTGTAAATAAATAAAATTGAAATTTGAGAATTCATTAATAAATAAACTAACCTTTGCATGAAACCTTTTTTGACACTTATAGATCCATCATTCTTTTTAATAATCTGCGGACTCTTGAACACCTCACTATTCTTTTTAGATGAACTATCATAACTACCACTTTCGCTGATTTTCTTTCTGTCTTTATCGCTGCTATCCCCTTTGCTAATTTTTTTGGAATCCTTGTCATCGTAAATTTTTGAGGAGTCGTGCTTGGGGCGCATTTTAGAGAGATCGTCTTGATGTTTGGAGGTAGATTTGGAATCGCGCTCTTCATGCTGTCGCTTATGGGTGGCGATTCGTGAATCCTTATCGTCACTCTTGTGACTGCTAGACTTTGAATCTCTGTTGTCGTGATCGCGTTTCGTCAGACTGAGCGGCTTGCGCGATAGGAAGCGTTGACTTCCGCTTATGTAGCGGTCTGACGCGTGCGAAGACTTAGCCACCTAGTGAAAAGAATCATTTAGTGACACCGGTTACAAAACTATAAAGCATTTATGAATCGACAAATAGATTTTTAAAAACTAGTATACATCTAGTAGTCATTTGTGGTAAGTGAAAAGATAAAAATATAATACCTTCTGCAACTCTAATAAATCTTTTTCCAACAGTTTGAGTGATTTTTCATTAGTTCTGGAAACAGGTAAAGCTACTTTTTCTTCATTTCGACTCGAATCCGAAGCCTTTATAATTTTTTTCATTGTGTCTTTGCTACTCGCCGAGGACGAACTGGTGGTATCTTTTGACGTATCTTTAGCGGGTGATAATATTTCAATCTTTTTTATAACAGGCAAGACTCGGGACTGCTGATTCGACACAGTGATAGGTGTTTTCGTGACGACTTTTTGAATTTGTCCAGCGATAACGTGTTTCCTATCAGAGTTCATTAATTTTTGTGACAGAGTATCTTGCATCGCTTTGATGGGAATGGGTTTGAATGATTTGTTTTCGACTTTTTGGATTCCTGAAGAATTTCTTTGTTTTTCTTTTAATTCTTCGGCGAGCCTCCGTTGCGCTTTGACTTCTTGAGCTTTTTGCAGTATGGAAGACTTCGGCGAGGAGACGGTGCTAGGAGTCAAGGCGTTCTTCTGAACGATTTCAATTGGTTTTTTAGTGAAGACTTGCGTGGGCGCCACTGTTTTCAACTCTATGTAAGTCGGTTTTGATTCATCTTCTGAAAAAAATATTTCTATGCTACAGATATCCTCAAACGGGGACTATTGTTTTCGATAAATGTTTATGCGGAAGTGAGGTTTCCACATTTGAAACTGTGATGATACAATACAATTAAAAGTGGACAGAGTAATTATATTAACCGTTTATATGTAAGAATTGAAATATTACCTGAATTATTTTGAGGGCTGTCAACAACTTGCGGGGTATTTATCTCAAATGACAATTCACCTGTTTGAACATTGTTAAGTTCAACACCGACAACCTTCAATAAAAGTACAGACATTTGTTGAATAATATCACAAGACAAGCGATAATTTGAGCAGTAGGTAGTTACAAAGAAAATTCTTTGACCAAATTCGGTCCCCATGAGGAGCATATGGCCGCCACGTGGTGACTAGCATTCCCTTTGCTTCTTCCCATGACATGCCAGCATCCCTCAGTTACGCTGAGTACATCCCTCGGATGGTACCCGATGGTCTTCCGGGACGCTGAATTCCCACCAGTGAGAAGAAGAGGCAACGAGATTGAGCCTGATGTCTCTCTATGACCACTGACGTAACAGTATGCTACTTAGTATGTTTCATATTTTCCAAGTTTAAACCATCACTAAAATATTAATTTTTTCTAACTATCTGTAGTGGATTTATATATTTAGTATAGAACTATGAATCATAAAATATATCTTTTTTTTCAATATTGTAATAACTTCATAAAACCGAGTTTAAAATTTTACGCCAAATATAAACGAGATGGCCGTGAAGTAGATTTTCAAATTTATTGTTACTCATCTATTGTAAAATCGAATTTATATATAGATTAACAAAATTCAAATGTAATTTCTAGTTGAATAAATATTTACGGTGGTTTCTTGCTCTTCTACCCCTTCCTCCATATCTCCCTCCTCTTCTTCTTCTTCTTCTTCATCTTCAACTTCTAATTCTATATGTTCTTTTGTTTCATCCTCTCCTGAAATTACATTCGGGCTAGTCACTCGGACTGTACAAAACAAAAATGCATCACAGTAATGTGTAAAAATCTACTACTCACTCGCATATGACGAATCTACCTCCCCTTCCTCGACTTCATCCTCTTCCAGCTCTTCTCCTTCATAGGATTGATTCATTTGAAGAAGTTCCGATTCGTCAACCTAAAGAATGTAAAATAATAATTAAACAAAAAAACTTCAAAATTGTTTACTGCATTTATTTGATTAAATAGACTGAACTTGCGCACTTACCAATCTTCCTTCGAGGTAAGTGATCTCAGTGAAAGGGTCACCGGGCATGGCGTCTTTGTGTTCCGCATCAATGTGCAGGTCCAAACTCTCTTCGCAAGTGAACACCAATTCACACCATTCGCATATATATTGCTCGCCTGAAATCATAATTTTAAAAAATCACACAAAGCACTAAGTTTTATTTGCATTCACTTTTAATCTCCAGTTATTGAAAAATTTTCATTTGTTTAATTTTTATTATTGTGTAACGACGTCGGATAAGGATATCATATATTTTGTCATTGTATTGATTGATTCCCATCATCTAGCCAAAAGCAAAAATACTAGTATAATGGATTGTGACTATGTACAATGGAAACTGTTTGCTTCTCACTACATATGAGGGGTATAAAAGCATAACCGCCTACAAGCACAAATGCAAATTGTTCAGTAATCGAAAAAAACGATTTAAATGTTCCCTTTACATTTTTTTGAACGATTTCGAATTATATTCACATACTTTTAGATGTGTTTTTAGTTTGGTTATTTTATATCAAGCAATTTTAGTTTCGTTACTTCAAAAAAGACAATCATTTTTTCAATAGAGGAGGTTTTGCAGCTCAAATTTGCAAAGTGGCGCTTTTGTATGTTCCGTTTCCACTGATCCCTGTTTACTTCGCGCTTTCTTGCACTGGTTTTAGGCACAGGTGATACATTAACATCCATTTTCTATAAGTTTTGAATTATTTGCAAAGCGAACACAAAACGTTTGTATGGCAACGAAGCACGGCGGCAATATACGATTTGCGCTAGTATGTGTTTACTGTATCGTGATTGGTCAATTTCGAATGTGGCGCTTTTGAACTTCATTGAAGTGTAATATAGGCCGTTATGCATTTAATCCACACTTTTGATGTCGATTTTGAATGATTTGGAGACGAATTTGCACTGGTTTGAAGTTTGTAGGGCATAGAGAGTGAGTAAAGGATCATTAATCAATCATTATCTCAAAAACGGTCAGGTATGGATAGTGGCGGTTATGCTTTTATACCCCTCATATGACAGTTTAGCGATGTCGGAAAACAATTAAAACTACGAATATTACAAAATATTACGAAACATTTTCTGGTCCAAGGAAAGATTGTATAAGTGAAACATGTATTTACAATCAATGTGCGACTTGATATGCATGGTGACGCTGTCCACGTCCTCAAACTTCTCTTTGCACAGCGGACAAGTCAAATCTTGCGTTGCGTGAATAGCAGAATGGAAGATGAGATCGTCCTGAAATCAACGAAAATAAAATTGGGTTTCAAATTTAACGACGTCACTTTGCGTTCATAATAGTTTTATGATAGACAGAGACGGCTACCTGCTTGTCGAATAATTCATCGCATTGCACACATTTGTACGAGTCTACTGTCTTCTCGACTCCAGATTTTGCTATGTGTTTTGTACGCAGATGTCTAAAAAAAATATTAAAAACATCATTACAGAATACATCATACGGTAATAGTGAAATAAATATTTATCAAAAAGAATGCTTTCCATTTTACCTCATGTAATGATGTGACATGAGGAAAGATTTGGGGCAAAATTTGCAGGGGTACGGTCTCAGACCTGCGTGGCATTGGAGGTGTCGAGCTAATCTCGTCGAAGAACTGAATGCTGGAAAGAAAAAAAGAAAAGTTGTGACAACAATCTAAATTCATAACAGACAATATTTATATAAGCCCGATAATTACTTGACGATAAGTGACATTCATTCCTCTGTCTTAAAGAACTGATAATTTATTGACAAACTATCGTTCAGAAAGAATCTGAGTTTTTACGACTTTCTAATATGTTTTGATATATAAAAAAAATGACTCCTCACAGAGAGGGCAGTAGTTACAGCGGAACGGTTGCTCTTGACTGTGGTTGAGAGCGTGTCTGTCCAGTCCTTGCTTAAAGGCAAATGTCTTAGGACAGGCGTTGCATTGGAAAGGTTTTGAAACGGAATGCTTCCTAGCAATGTGAGCATCCAGATCATCAGTGGTTATAAACGATTGACTGCATTCATTGCAGTGTATTCTCTCAACATTCGCGTGGACCTGCAAATTAAATACAAGACA
Organism: Himalopsyche tibetana; assembly: GCA_030503985.1. Lineage (NCBI taxonomy): Eukaryota > Metazoa > Arthropoda > Insecta > Trichoptera > Rhyacophilidae > Himalopsyche > Himalopsyche tibetana. The sequence continues at coordinate 34,846,057 of JAPJYX010000014.1, read as the reverse complement.
AATGTATAAAAACTGACTGATCAATAGATAGTTTGACATTTAAATGAGGCAATGTGATTAAGGACGTTTACCACAACCTTTCAGAATTTTCAGACATAGATAAGAAAGGTAAAATTGCTCAAGATGATATGAATGACTATCAATAAGATATGTCGCTCATGCCGCCTCGATTGCATCTAGGTCAAATTACAGAGCATTCATAGAGATCACAGTGTCCTATGAAAAAGGAATGGAAATCAACACAAAAAAGCTTTTTAATAAACATAAAATTTTACTTTCTGCACGCACCATTGCAAGCAACCAAGTTTTGAGGAATAACACAAATAATGTTGTAACACCCTGCGAGAGTGTGAAGCCGCAGTGGCTGGTGATGGGTTACAACGTCAAGTACCCTAGAAAATATTCTATAATGAATTTTCATAAAAAATATTAATTAAATATTTTACCTTTTCATGTCGCCTGAGTAGAGTAAGTCTAGCAAAAGTCTTTCTACAAATGACACATTTGTAAGGTTTCAGCCCCGAATGGATAACCATGTGTTTCTGCAAGTCAAACTTCGAAAAGAACGATCTGAAAATAATGACCTCACATGAACGGTGCTAACACAATCACTAACAAGATGATAATGGAATTGTTACTACTAACATAAGCAGGACTGAAGAAATATATGTGCACAGTAATACAAATTTTTGGTTTCCAATAGCATCTGATGTGAAATATGTTTCTTTGTGTGTGAGGATAGTTCATAAAGACTCAGTGAACCATGCGTGTTGCTCTCATATTTAAACATTAATTTACGCTTATCAATAAGTAGTTATATCAATGAACTATTGTTGATTTATTTTCTTTTTGAAATTTCGGACTCGATGGATTTTTAGTATAGTTTATAACAGAAACTAGGTGTACATGGGAAATTACCTTTCGCAGAGTTCACAATGGTGTGTCCTCTCTCTAGTGTGTTGTTCTTGGTGGATATCCAACAGTTGCTTGAGAGGAAATGATCTCAAACAATCCGGACACGGAAAGACATCTGTCTCCACAGTTTCCTGTTGATTGTTCAAACTTTCTTCTTCATCTTCCACTGTTAATAAAACAAGTAGATTTTGTATATATTAAAATGTATGTGTTTGTATACACATATGTAATTTAGACGCATACAATTTACAACATAGAAATAAAAGGATTTATAAGATCACTATAAACCAGCATTAATTAACAGAATTATCTTTCATATAAATTATATAAATTGTTTGATTGGGACTAATTTCATAAGATAATAGTGTGCTCCGTTCTGTATTAAACAAGAACTGCATAAACAATAATGAGTACGCTTCATTGATACACAGTGAAAGAGTTCAATCTTTCCTGCTGAGCCGAAAAAAAGGGATTGCCTGCATCCAAGATTACAAGACACATTTTGGTAATATTTTCATACAAAAATAAATCTCACGCACAAAAGTTCTTCATACATACTGTTTAATTTTTAATATCAACGAATTGCGATCACTGATACATACGCAGGATCTGGTTAAAGGGACCGATTAAAACCAAAGATACATTGTAAATCATAATAGGGCTTACTATCTTCATCTGCTTCATCATCACCGTGTGCAGTGATAAGAAGCTCTTCCCCTCGCTGAGTAACTCTGATCTTAGTCGGTGGTTCATCCGATTCATCCAGTGACATAGTCTTTCGAGTGCGTCGGGAAGAATTAGACGGAGTGATGATGACATTGGTCGAAGTGGCGTTGGATTCCGCTGAGGGCGGACGCTTGCGAGGTCTGCCACGCGCTTTAACGACTTTCACCTCGACTTCTTCTTCCTGTTATTTACGTAATCGGTTAATAATGTTCAAAGATTAATTTAATGCTGCAATGTGTGATTGAAATAAAAAAGGACCGACTGACTCACTTTAATTTCATGTTTCATTTGAGATCCTCCTTCTTCTTCTGAATATTCCTCTTCGGTAACCGTTATAGTCTGCTGTATCACAGGCAATATTAAAGACTCAGGAACGTGCTGAAAACGATTACATATGACTGTATCAAGATTGTACTGCGAGGATATTTATACATGTACATAGAATATTTTTTTTTTTTTTTCAATTTTAAGCTATTCTTATTTTATCGACTATCAAAGTCAACAAATATCACAAGGGCTGTCACAACACCTGCGCAAATGTTACTTGACTTGTTCACTTATTAGAATTAGGTCATGTTTTTTTTACCAGGGTTTTCTTTCATTTTTATGTGGTAGTTCTAGAATTTTTTCTGGAATCCTGTAATTTTTTCAGAATTTATTTACAAAATAATGAAACGTACATCAAAATAGTGCTGTAAAATAACATTTTCATATAATTATGAGGGTAAACAATTCGTAACCCATATGCCTAACTTACCTCATTATCAGCGCCAAATTTAAGACCCATATGGTAAAGGGGTCACAACTGAGTACTACCACGTTAATAAAACTATAAGTGTATATATTTTTTTATGAGTGATATTTACAAACGTTATTTGATGCGAACACTAGTTCGTATACATATTGATATGTTCAAATATTCCCTATTATGAAAAAGAAATAAATAGTTTGATATGTTTCGAAGTATATCCAAGAATTAAATGTTTTAATATCGCTTGTTTACCTTCATCATATCCCTCGGCCAAGGAATAGGATCCCGGAGATCACCGTGGGTCAAAAAATGCCTTAATCCCTCGTCGGCTTGTTTGCAAATCTGCTTGAAGCGGTAAGATTGGTCCATGAAGTACCGGCACATGTTGCAAATTGTGCCTGGCATGCCGTCTGATGGAAATACCTAATGACAAAAATCAACTACAGAAGATTTTATAGTAGGAGCTCCTCATAAACTGATTTACTATTGGATAGATGTCATCGTTTAGCTAACAAAAAAGAATAAAATATTTCTCATTATTTCAATAATTATGGTTAAGCACACTACAGGCTCTGTTCATTTAATAAATGTTATTGGAATATATTAATACTAAATATATACATATATAGTCCACACATTTTCGCAAAATACCTACGCCAAAATCCGGCAATTTTTAATGAAAATCAACATAGGGCCATCGTAAAATTAAGTATTAAAACTTTTTAACTTATGAATATAGTTCAATGAAATTTTTGGAAAATACTTTAAATATATCAATTCATGAAATTGTGACACTTATTCATCACTTGTCAAACTCTGGCCTACGTTCCATAAAAGTAAAGTATATTACTTATGAATTTTCGTAAATTATTTATAACATGTTATATTCCTTCAATTTGATCCATATACAGTAGAACCTCGATTATCTGGATTGTTTTCCGAAACAATTTTTTTACGAATTTGCTCATTTTCTCGTGGCGAATTGATTCCACTGTTGTTGAAATATGTGATGGAGTGCATACCATTTTGTTCGTTGTTTGAAATCGAAGAAATCTTCCGGTTTATATTACCATCAGAAAAAAACCAGGATGAATGGTGAAATTTTTAAACGATGTTATGAAAAACAGATCTCTCCAAAAGTAAAAAATATCAAAACTGCATAGATAAGAGGAAAAAAAATATTATTACTAGATAATGCATCATCTCGCCTATCAATAGAATGTTTTAACCAGATCGGTGAAATGTTTACATTAAAAATTTTGAGTTGGAATTTCTTAGATTTGTCAACAGTGAAAAAATCATGGAACAAATTCTTGAAAAGACTATTAAAAAGTTCAAGTAACACACTAGAAATTGTTATAAGAGATTAATTGATTTGGCATTTACTTGGTAGAACTCCATTATAACAGATTAAAAATATCAAAGTATTTTAGTTCTACAGTTTTTACTAATTTTTATGTGTTGATAGCTATTTCGGCTTTCGCCATCGTCAGAACTAATACAGTGTGTATAGTGTTGTTGTTATAAGAGACATTATAGAAGCAATAGCACAAATTTCAATATGTACTGAATGTGTCGAAGAATATGTTACCAAGTGGTTAAATTTTGATGCGAACGATTTTGGATTTCAAATTTTGAATGATGTGAAAATAATTAAGGAAATATTTGTCTCAGCAAGATCAAGAAGACAAAGAAGACATATGCAAAGAAAGAGATATTGGTCCTGCTCATTCTAAGGATTTTCAGTGCTTAGATGTCGCCATGAAGTGGTTTGAGAGCCAAGAAGAGTGTATCTCAGGATAACTTATATGTCTTAAAAGTATTCGCGATTTGGCAGCTTCAAAAAGAAATGCTAGCTTAACCCGTGACATGCCATCCTAGAAAATCACGTTTCCTGCCACGATGGCATCTCAGTTTCACTCTTTATTGACAGTATTTAAACCTATTTTAAAAGCTAAAAAATAATTTTAAAAATGTATTTATGCTTGCAAATATATTCTAGGTATCATTTTCACCTTCATTTTAATTATAAATGCTTTAATAAGGGCATAAAATCAGCTTTAATCAAATTCAAATATTTTAAATGCTTGATATTCAAAACTCTGCCTCAAAGCGATGTCTCAAGCAAGTTTCATACGTGAAGGTCTAAAGATGAATGAAAAAAATGTACCTTTTTGGTCATAAACTCCGCTGAGGCGGATTTAACGACAGCCGTTTACATAAGTTGATTATACTTGGATGAAAAAAAACTCTATTGAATTACCCACGAAAGTTTTAGATTTTAGGTGTTAGGATTTTTATATCGTCGTCTTTGTTTGACTTAAATGGATATTGGTAGGTCTCCCTCTAAGCTATTTGTGATGTTTTTTCTTCTCGCATATTTCAATTCGTATATGTCTATCGCATTTTAGCATTCAAAGATCGATAAATCGTTTAGAGCAATACAATTTCAATGATTTTGTGCAAAAGGCGTAATATTTTTGAATTTATTTATTTATATTTGGATCTAAAACTATTTTTTCTAGGAATACCAAAAATGATAAATAATTATTGACAATATTAAGAGAAATATTGAATGTTTTAATGACTCAACCGGCTATGCCTATACCATGGGCACGGAGGTGTTAATTAAACAAAAACTAATAAATGAATTTCTTGATAAAAAAATAATTTAATGCTAAAGCTTTATGTTAATTTAGACCAGGCGTGGGGAACCTACGGCCTTTTCGCTACTCTGGTGCGGCCTTCTGGTCAATTCTGTAATTCTGTAAATGTATGTAAATTCGTAAATTCCTGACATATTCTGACCGTAAAGTCCTGTTTCCGGCCAAAGATTCCCTAGTCAATGTTGAATGCGGCCTTATGTCGAATCAGAAAAAAAATGCGGACTATCTTCATCCCCGATTAGTCCAGATAATCGAGGTTCTTCTGTACTATAAAGAAAACAGTTTATTGCCATAAAGCAATCTCAGCATATACTTAGTTTATTGAACAATGTAATAAAATATTCAAATACGAAAGACAGAGAAAGAATGCCTTTGTAACTAATTATAAAATAAATGGTTTAGGTAATTATAATATATAGAATGGTTTCACCTTCGTCATCTCTGTAAATAAAAACGATAATATTTTTATTTTTATTTTAAGTTGTACATATCTAAAACGTTGGCATGGCCGGAACGTAATGTTTGTCGTGCAAAGGACGCCAACGGGCGTGGATTTGAAAGTGTTAATAAGGAATATCTAACTCAACTGGAATATTTTTTGAAAATCCTATCAAGCTACATTCTATCAATTACACGTGTTAATAATTCACTTAATAATTTGTGTTAAATAAAGGTGTCGCTGCAGACCTTTGCACTCACCCTTAAATAATATTCAGTCAGAAAATAATTTTGAATATTTGAGTCACTTGTAAAGGCTACTCCCTTTCAGGACCGAGTATCAAGTGATACTATTAATATAAAATACAATATGGCCAATAGTACTCAAATTCATTAGTTAGAAAACCTCAACAACAAAACAATTGGAGTAATACATGATGCGCTTATTTTAAAACCTGTCTACTACTTATACACAAGAAAGATATTGAGCAACTGAGTAACAAGCAGTTCTCTTAGAAAAAACTTTTGTTGAGATTAACTCCATTACATATATATGGATGGTCATACCTCACGAGTTCGAGTCCCAGTACGAAAAGCATTTTTTTTGATCGATTTCTGTTTGAAGGCATGTGTGTTTGATGTCTAAAAGATACCTCTCACCATTTCCGATAATTTAACAACTGTGCGTAGCAAGAGCGATTAGTTAACCACTAGTCCTGTCCAGGTTCAAAAATGCGCACGAACACAACTCGCCGAGCACGCGCACATGCATTATAACAGAGCGCACAGAAGTTACACCAGCTATACCACCACCAGAATAAATTAATTATCATTATATAGTGTTGTTTATTTTTGTCATTATAGAAAAATAGCCATTTCGTTAAGTAGGTCTAAATACCGTTATGTAGCGCACAAATTTTTAAATTTCCTTTCAAAGTTGCACATACAATGTATTTTGCGCACATAACCTTCCAAAAATAAGAGGGAACATTGGTCCTGTCCTAGTATTATCCTTCTATTCCTACTACTCTCTTTGAAAAGGAGGGGTTGAGCGACTGAGTAACAAACGGATCTCGTAGAAAAACTTCTGTTGAGATACCTCGATTTAGAGGCCATATGCTCCACATTGGGAGCGGAGGTGGATTAAAGTATATATATATTGACATGTACAGGAACTGGTTGTTATACACAGAAGGATATTTATAGTATTTTTGCAGTGGACTCATTATCACAAAGGTTAAGTATTAATAACCGCTATGTAAATATCTCTTCTGATCTTCCATATTTCAACATTATTTTTCTGATATCAATTGATAATGCTGCCTATAAGCGAAACCGATCCTGATCATTAGATAAAATTGTGAAATTAGTAAAAAAATAATGTGTTTGAGTTACTTTAAAAAGTTTAAGCATGTAATTAAAATATTACATTTTATCCAAAAATGTGTAGTGGCTTTCTTATAAACAATGACGGTGATTGTATCATTTTAATGACATCGATTATATGGCTGAAAAAAAAGATTTCGTTTTCGTTCCTACTTTCACCGAATGTCGGCCACGAGAAAATGAATATTTGCGATGTCTTAACTCTACGTGCAATATTGTTCCATATGTGGCAATAAATCAAGATAATTTATAAATCGTTAAGTAAACATGGCGACAAGCGATGGATTCTTTTCGATTTATAGCGACATCTTCCAACAATATAATGAAAGTATAAAAAATACCCATTTCGTGAATAAGAGTTTCGATAATTTTGTCTCAAACCCTAAAAATGTTCCTACACTAATATCATTTCACCTATTCTAGATATGAACCGTATACCAACTGACCAGTCGAAAACGAGCGAAAATATTCAATAAAATTACTATATATTTTTAAACATTCAATCATGGACGTTTAAGTGCCAACGTAACATATAAATTGATGATATTACCTCAATAGCGACACACGCCATTATTTGAAGAGGCAGCGGCACCGAGTTCTTTGCACGAACGGACCGATCGTAAATACTTGTCAAAGGTTCATCAAGTTTTAAACAAAAACGGCACACACGTTTCGAACGTAATATTTCTCTGCGTTTCTCCATTTTTTATGACTATTATTTGGTCACTTCCATAAACTTCACACAATATCACGGCTACGGAACGATGCAACGGAAACGATTTTGACAATAACAAGAAGTCGGCTTGGTTAGACAGCGCCCCGGTGGCCAAATATCGAACTATTTGTCACGGCACCCTTTTTTGAAACATTTCAATAACCTATTATAAAACAGTGGCCAAATGGTGAAAAATCTTAAAATTCTTACGATAAAATATTAAAAAATTCAAATAGTTTACAGCGTTTGAACGATTCATGTGAATAATACAAAGACACCTAAAAATATCGAAATTATTTGATAGTCGTCAATGTTCCCATCAGATGGCAGGTCAACCAACTGAAGCTTGTAGGTCATAAAAATATGTACAATGAGAATGTCAGTACTGAAAATCGAATTCATTTGATAACTTACAAGAAGTAGGTAATGCAAATTATTTATCGGAATCTAATTCTCAAAAATAAATGTCAAATCTGTTTATCACATGTTAAATATAATATATCTGATACCTACTAAATATACACCTATTAAATATAATATATCTGATAACGAATTTAAATACCTATTTAAACGTATTTTCTTTCTCGATCTTATTATTTTAATAATATTATCTTTACATATTTTAATTAAGTAAATACACAACAAATTGTATACGGCTGCATTTGAAATTAGAATGTTATATTAGAGGTCGAATCTTTTTTACAAGCCAAACCAACATTATTTTATAATTTATTAATTCATTATTTTTTCAAATCCTATACATAAACTCAAATAATTAATGAAGGAACTGGTATATCAATATCCCCGTTCAATTTATTTATATCTACATTTAAAAAAAAATAGTGTGTAATTTAATGCACAGATTTTTAAGTACCCAACTGATTATTATTAGTGAGCATAGTAAGTATGTAACTGAATATAGGGAACATGTCAGTAATTTAGAATTTTTCACCAACAGAGCGAAACCAACCTTGGTGTTCAAATAAAAATGTACTATGCGTATTCTTTATCATTACCTTAGTAGTTCCCTGATATGTTTTGTTTGATATTTTCATTGTAAGAAAAATACTTAAATGTAAAATGATCAAGATATCACGGGAAACGTCAATTTCCCTCTCGAGAATATTCTCGAGAATATTGCGTCACAGAAATTTGATATTATTTTTCGATCAAATTATAAGAATATTAAAAATGATCATATGAACCTTTGCTTTTATTGTTTTCTTAATTAAATAATCGTTCGAAAAGTTAATTTTGCTTTTGAATTGTTTCAACTCATATCTGATGTATTGTTATCCAACTTTCGATTTCATATCAGGGCTGTGGAGAGTTGTGGATTCGGATTGTTTTAACTGGAGTCGGGACAGAAAAAAACTAATAACCCCGAGTCCTCTATAAAAGAAAGGTTATATTCAAATCTCTAGGGTCAAAGGTGACGCCACTGCGAGCTTCTAAGCCTAAATAATAATTTAAGTCGTGTTTAATTTAAGGTCGGAGTCGTCTTATTTTTTAACGAATCCACATCCTTGCTGTTTTCTAAATGAGGCCGTAAAACACGAGTATTTTTATTTCAAAAAATAAGTATTCATTAAAATCTTATTGGGGTTTTAAGCCAAAGTGACAAATTGCAACATTCACGATAAATATAAATGAAATTAAATTTTGGTTTCTTTCGTAGATATAACAAATTAGTTATCTTCCTGTTTTCATTGCGTAATTTTAAGGTTCGCAAAATGTTTTGGACTAATGGCGGCCTCTTTGATTGTACACAATATGCATCATGAATAAAAACGTAATCTTTCTGCTCGTAAATAATTTACGGCATTCATAATATGTGGATATAGATAACGGAGATTATTGATAAAATTTCGTAAGGGGTTGTTGAATTCGCGCTCGAGTTATGTAAACTACGGTACGTTTTTATTTATATTGACACAAAGAAAACTTTCGATACTTGTGGCCAGGAATATTGATTGTTCTTATAATAAAAAAACTGTCATTCAAACTGTATTTGATTGTATACAATTATCACTATCAATCGATTTCCAAACAAGATTTTAATATTAAATTTAGCGACACTAGACCGCTGTTATGATAAAACAATATATTGTTAAAAATAAACAGTTCACTAAGAATCAACTAGATGTATTTACTAGTATCAAGATAAAATTTAATATATATGAGCACAAAATAAAATGACCATATCGCCCGTATCGCTAACATATCTTTTTTAATATTTGACGTGTGGTTTTCGAATAGGCACATTGCAGTATCGAAATTAGGTTCACGAAATGAACGTTTTATCGCCGTGAATGTGATTTTTGCAAGCCCGTTTCTTTTTTGGCGAATATTTTTTCATACTCGGACTTTACGCCGAAAACATTTAAATATGTATGAAGTATTAACTATATTATACTACTTGTCTATACTACTTGTCTAATTTGTCTTGTCGAAGATTTCTCTTTTTTCATTGGCATTCATTTACAAATATATTTAACGATATAAATACATATGTTCATAAAATAAAACATCGAGAGATTCGATTACCAATGGTTATGATAACTGTGCTGCATGAATATTTAAACTTTATTTTTTATAACACGCAAAATTATATTATTATTTTTGTTCTTTTCTCGAAAGAAATAATTTTATTCTATACACCTACAATAAAATTGAAATAAATCATTTACATCTGGAAAAAATATAAATATTAAAAAATAAAACAAAAATGTGTGATTATTTGTATATTTATTACAAAATCGGACTGTATAGGTACATATTTTTTAGATATCGTTTGTTTTATTATTTGTTTAACAATAATAAATAATTTATAGGATTCGTTCAAGTTAATATTAATTTTGAATTGCGCCGGCAGAGGATAAAAAAATCGTACAAATGCGTGAATAAACATTTATTATCATTTATAGTCAATTGTAAAGAAACATTTATACAAAATATTGAAAAAATATATTTATATTCCATACTGCGTAAATAGCAATTACATCACAATAACTCAAGATTTTATTTAAATTTGTTTCGTATTTTTCCTCTAGTTAAAATCTAATAAGAATCTAACAAAAGATTTTACAAACACACCTGATGTTTTAGTAATGTTTGTTTAAATTGGTTGATATCAATACAAACCTGATGTACCCCTCTTTTATTATTAATAGTGTACTTTTTTCATTATTGTGTTTTATTTAACCTCTGTATTGGTCTTTAGGAGAAGAAAATTGTTGAGTTGGCAGTTGGGTTTGCTTGTACTGTGGCCCAGACGAGCATGAGGTGACATTTTCAATTCCGTCACAGGCTTGGATGAGCTCATTGTAAGCGTTGCCCTCACCGCAGTTGAGGAGTCGAGGCCTGGCATTTACGCAAACGTAGTATCTCTGGCAATCAGATGGCGACCTACGGAAATAAAAATAAAATTGTTAGAACCCTTAATGTCGTTACCTTTCTTAGGATTTCTGCAACGGCGAGAGGTTTGCTGGTATGAAACACTCTTAGAGCACAAGTTTTCAAATCGGATATCAAAGTCACATGAGAGAATTGCAAGGTTTCTAAAATATCACTCAAAGATTGGTCAAGATGAAATTACCAGCAGTTACAAACTTATACAATATAAGTTCTTGACTTATGTTTGTTTTATAGAATAGTGTCGTAATTCATTCCAATCTAAATAAGCTGATTATATTATATACATTGTTTATAAGCTTGCAGATGTTGAATAAATAATTAAAAGGAAAATCAACGCAAAAAGGAATATTCTCGCATACGATCTCAGTGTCCGAATTCAAGCATTATATTCTTTTCCATTTCTTACGAGCTCTTATCTCGTTCACCAATTTGATTCTTCTCGCAAGAATTCACTTACAAAAAATGTGTTCTACTGTTACTTCAAGATCCTCATTATTTTGCATTGATTTTTCTTATGTGATTATAATGATCGTTCATAATTACGTCACATGAATTTTAATATTTTGACACATCCTACCTGATGCCATATTTATTGTATTTTAAATCATGTAGTCCATTTAGTAGTAGTAAATTACGAACGAAACCCTCCCACCCCACCTTCAGAAATACTTGTTCTTAAAAAATATTTTACTCGGTTAAATATGTATATTTTGTTCAGCGACGTCATATCTTCTCGAATCAATGTCACAGTCTGTCGGAATATATTTAAAAAAAACCCTCGCACCTTTCGAGCTTGACGTTATAAATGGAAGGGCCCGTTAAATTTATATCAGCTGGTATGCGAATCCATTAGTAATAAATATACATAAATCACATAAATTTACCTAATGAAAACAGACAGATTTATTGTGATTAATTTTTCATGAATCATTTTACCATGTTAGTTAGCTTAAAATATAATGAAATTAAATGTTAGTACAACAAAATGAAGCACTTGAGATATGAATAATATGCTTTAAAAGAAAAACTAGGAAAACCTGAAGAATCTGAATTCTGAAGCTCCGTAGAAGGGATCGGCTGGCTCTGGCGGACAGGAGAATCCAAGGTAAGCTTAAATAGAAAGGAAAATTGAAATGAGCCATGTCTAAGAATATCGGAATGATGTAATATAAGTTATAACAAATTTTGAAAATGTTTGAAGAAGTAGCATAATTATTATTTTACCTTCAGCATCGCAATCAGGCACCAAATCTGGCCAATCGCATCTGTAAGTGTCAACACTGAAAGCTAAACCTTCGGGACAATCGAAAGTGAATCCACGTCCATCTACGCAGTTCATGAATTGGCCGCACTGTGAGGCATCATTTCCCACTCGGAAATAGCCGAATTGATGGGGACAGTCCTCTGTAGGGTTGGCCCTTTCTGAAAATCAAAAAATAAATCTGTTAGATGTTAAACGTTCTTCTGTGAGACCAGTGGTTCTACTGTAAAAAAAACATAGTCATATCAACAGACAGAATATGTCTAATGACGAAATCTAGGTCGCAAGTGACAACATATATGAAAGAGTACACAATTCATTATTGTAACGGTGCTAATGCAAAACTGAAGTGTCATCGTTCGATAGTATTAATTATAATAAATAATAAAAACGTTTAACATGTTTTCGATGAATTCGACCAAATCTTTTAAGATATTAATTTGAATACTAAAAATAAATTGATAACTTTATTATTTGCCTGGTGGCGTCACTCCTAGTGTGGTGAAATAAAGCTTTTTATTACAACATAATTATCACATGTTTTCCTTTTAATATTATATATATTGATAATCTTTGATAGTTAATGAATAAAGCGATGCTTTGTTGAAAAATGGAAAATAATATAATAAACGTTTCACAATGTGACACAGAAAAACACAAAAAGTTAAATACCCACGATCTATGTTCGTTGTAAGCTTACATTAAAAAATATATAGTGTCCCCTATGAATCGTGACTTTCAAATCAATTCAATTTCAATCAATCAAAATATTTATATTATGTTTATAATCCAAAAATAGATGTTATTACGTGTCGCGGATCTTCCTGCACAATCAACGTCAATCGGATATGAACACGGGTAACTAAATACTGACGCGTTTGTGTTGAACAGCAGACCATCAGGGCACATCTTTTCTTCAGCTACTCCATCCTGCAGAAAAACAAACTGAGTTTAGTCATCTTACTTTTATTTGCAATTTCATAAGCAGGGCCTCCAAATACCCGTCCAAATGTATTACCCGGTTCTCGAGTATTTTTTTCATAAACTAACCGGGGACCGTTTTCGGTACCATCAGTTCCGTGTAACTATCATATTGCAGCGACCCTGAGTTAAAATTTATAATATACCGAGTGTATGTGCATAATAAATACAAAAATATCTGATAACACTTTTTTGACTGAATAGTGTTAATTACTGATAAATACAAACATATGTATTTGAATATTATCAGCACATTTATAATTGTTAATATTCGATTGGATCCAAATATTCATGTTTACACATATCGTTCAAATAAACAAATAATAAAGATAGTGATAGATATAAAAAACAAGAACATTACAAATATTTATATTACACACATTTATTTTCATATCGACTGTGGAAAGGAAAAAGGACGTAACCCTCAATTTTCCAAAACAGCTTTTTTTCGATAATCACAATGTATTCAACTTGACACACATTCTATGAAAAGGATAGAAGCTGAAAATGCCGAATAAGTATCTAAATTTAGCTTTTAAGTTTGAAAAAGATGACCTTGTAAAAAATTAAAACCAAGAAAAAACACTGAAATAAAGTTTTTTCCAAGACAATTTCTTTAATTAATATTAGATTATGTCAATTAAACACCAGTGTAGAAGTATCCGTGCACTTCAAGGTTGTGTATAATTCATAATTTGCATATATCACAAAATCATCAAAACACGTTTTTAGCGCCTCCTGTAAAATTTGATATGTGTGGGTTACGTCCTTTTTCCTTTCCACAGTCGATATTTATATACGACCATTGGAGTTAAAATAGTTAGTATAAAATTCGAATTATTTATTTAAAAGGTTATTTTTTTCTAAAATATAATATTTAAAAAACATCAATGCGTTCAGTCTTTTTTTATATTTCATAGAATTTAAAATATATAGCAAAATCTTAGTTAGAAAAAGCTTTTCTTACTGGACTTGGTTTGCCAGTAGATTCCAGATTCACTTAATCTCTAAATAGGTCTTGGAGAATATAAGTATGTACAGAGACTTGGCATCTTGAAAAGATATTATTTATTTGGTATTATCATAAAATTAAAATGACCGGTGACCCGTTAAAAAATAATCGGTTTTCGGTTCTTTTAAAAACGTGCGGGTACCCGGTTCCGGTTTTACCCGGATCGGAAACCCTATTCGTAGGCATCTACGTCATGTGTCTGAAATAAGCTTTCATTCTTCACATTATTTGGAGCATTAAACACGCCAACATCAAGGAGAAATATAAATCTCTAAGCTCGTTATGGAGCTTAAAACATTTATTTAGAAGCGATGAAGCACATCCACATTTTAAAACATCGGTTAGGAGTTCCTCGAAGCGGCAATAAAAACAGCAAAAAGTAAAATAATACTGAGTATCAACTAAGTATGTATTGATAGATATTTCTAGTAATCACGATTGTAAGGAAAAGTATCGAATGATGCTTAACAATTTGTTACCATATGAAACAACAGAAAATATACTTGAAGCAGGAAGTTTTTATTTATTCCGTTTGGCTATTAAACTTATTAACATTTGTTTTTTTTTTATCTTGGCTCGATTGAGTATAAGATATTTCGAATAGACCCTTACTCATATAATATATTCCAACATCATATGAGAAACGGGATATTCTTGATTCCTCTTTAGATTGAACGCAGAGTAGAAAATTCTGCCACGGTGAATATTTAGTATACTGATACACAGGATACTTAACATCAAGTAGCTGAGCAAGTTGCAATTTCTTTTTTTCAACACAATCGCGCATGGGTAAAATAACATAATGAGTAATTTCGTTTCGTTTTTTGATCTTTATAGCGGCTGTGAACCGAGCCAACCGATTTCTTCAAAATGTGAATATTGACGGTACGTGTATAAATTGTTTTAATTGTTGGTTTAAAACTTCAAAACGTACTTACTGTAATACTTTAGTAAATAAACAGATAAGTAAGTGTAAAGTGGTGTTGAAAAAATGAAAGAAGGTGTATTAAATTAAAGCAATTACCTTATGTCATATTAGTTTTAGACCTTACAAAAATAACATCTCACCGAAATAGTACTCTAACATCGCACTGTTATTTAAGTAAGTTTTCATTTATTTTAGTTATGTTATTCATTTATTAAGCAATACGTAAATCCTCATTTTACAAACTATAGTTCTGGGAGAAAGCTTAAACACGCAATTAAATAATTATGTATACACCCACATATATATTTGTGCGTATATTTATATTCATTCAAGTAGTTGAATTATTCTATCTTGCTTACAAGTTATCGTTTAATAACGATTAACTACTTTCGATGCATTCGAAGTAACTTTGTGGTAAGGCTTAAGTTCATTTTAAATCAATTATAAAATTAATGTGTGTTTGTTCGTATTTTATGAGTTGCCACACCGCTCATCTGATTGCAATAAAACTTTGACAAACTTTTTGCTTGGACTTCCGGGAAGGTTATAGGCATAGTAAAATTAACTTACAGTAGGTCTTGTATATAAAAATCAATGTTTGTATGTCTGTCATACAGTTAATTTTGAGAACGTATGCTTGCACTTGCGCGAAGGTTATAGTACGATTAACTTACAGTAGGTGGCGCGTGTGTCGTACCATAGACAATCGGTAGCAAACGTCAAACGTCAAACAGAGAGAAAAAGAAAACATGCTTGCATCAAATTTCATTTGATAGTTCTTCAAATTTTAAGACTGAGTTTTTTTTTTAATAAATTTTAGTAAAAATTGAAGCTCTAAAATAGCATTAAAATCATATCGTTTTCAGTATTGAGAGAGTTACGAGCTTTGTGTTTCTGTCAAGCTATGCGTTTGTTATTATATTATAATAAAATAATTGAAAGCACAATAATAACAATTATATAATGTTTTTTTTTTAATTTCTACCGTGACGGAGAAAAGTATCACTTGCTTATTTTTTATAAAGACACCATGTGATATAAAGTTAGTCTATATATTATGTTTACGATACTTTACTTCTTGGGCAGCAATGATTTTAATTTATAATACTGGGATATTGCATGACAGTTGACGACGATAACTTGTTTGGTGATGTCAACGCGTTTGAGCAATTTTCTTGCGAAACTTTTTGTACGGACTGGACTTGTGGATGTGTGTGTATTCACAAGAGTTTAGCATTAATTTTTAATAAAGAATGCACCGTGCTTAGATAGGTACACTTAGATAGGTATTGATCACTTGGGAGGCCCCAGGAGCAATAAAATTTGTAGATCCCGTTTTTCGAATAAATTAAAATCGTTGCAAAATTTGACTTAAAATTAAAATATATGGGCTTTACATAATACAGGTTATTTATTTTTATAGTTATATTCAATATTTTGATTGAGATGTTTTTTTACCAAAAGACTGGATTAATTTATTTACAATAAGATTAGATCCAAGAAAAATCGATCATATATATCTAATAATGTATGTACACCATTTCTCAAATTAACTAAAACAGTGATAAACAGCATAAGAAATTTGGATTCAGTTAGATAGCAGAGAGGGGTTCTCCGTCACTGGTTGTGATCAATGGTATGTAAAATTGAAATTATACCATTATAGTATGAACCTTACAAAAAAAATGGGATGCGAGCTGTTATCTATCCTGTACGTCAGGGGTCGGCAACCCGCGGCCCGCGAGGCGTCGTGGTGCAGCCCGCCATGTTCTCTAGATTAAAATATTTGCTTACACATGTCATTACAGTGTAATGACATGTGACCGAAGTGCGACCCGCACTAATCCCCACGTAAAATATTTGGCACTTTTACAACAAAAGGTTGCCGACCCTTGCTGTACGTGATAAAAATGTTTGAAAACAACTGGTTTTAATATCATTAGCGCATGTTTACTTACTATATTCCATTTAATTAAGCCCTGTTCACACTTTCTCCCACATCAAGGTCTATACTCTATATCAGTGCTTCCCGGCCTGGGATCCGCGAAATTTCATTATCTTAACATTCTTTGTGATAACGTATGAAAACAATTTTCGGGGGTACGCAGATTATTGTTTTCAGGATTTAGGGGTCCGTGGCATTAAAAAGGTTGGGAAGCACTGCTCTAAAAAAACAACATTGTTTGCTGAAGAGAAGATTTAGAAGGATTCTCTATCTAAGAAAATTTCTATTAAAAATAATACAATTCATAATTTCTGCAAATATTTCGTGCTATGAAAATTATGGTAATTTTCGTATGTAAATAAATTAAAAAATATTGTATCAACGCATTAATTCAAAAATATTGTTTTTCATGAAAGAACGACAAGAGTAACCAGTAACACGAAATTTCATTCATTAAATCTCGATTCTCGTATCTTATTGAAATTATAGTTTTTATACAATTAATTCCTGTTTTAAAAAGGTTAAATTATTATTTTTCTACGTGGTTAAATATTGTTGAAATAAAATGTTGATTAAAATTATCATACATATATTATCAATTATTATATTGGCAGGTATTTATGTGGGAGTCACATCTCCAATATTTCAAGCACTCGTACAAGTATGATGCATCTCTGAGATTGCAAATTCAACCCATAAAAATTCCACAAACACATCGTAATTATGCTGTAATTGCATAATAAAATAATTATTATCGTAATAATTTTATTTGTATTGCGAATCTGTTACAACACCACCTGTCGGAAAATTACGTAACTAAGTCCCACTGCCTTAAGCAAGGAATTTTTTATTCTTTTTTTGAATTTCAACAATACATATTGTATTATTACAATAATTGGAAGATATTATTCGAAGAATTCAGTATGTTGAAACAATCTAAATTTATCTTGTCGTAATAATACTTTCAAAAATGGAATCGTTTATTTATGCCATATTAGTTATTGTCAATATAACGTGGGTGTTTAATTTGAAATAGTTTGAAATAATAAAGATGCTTCTAAGTTGAACATAAATAGCCGTTACGTTTATTTTTGAATAATTGTGATTAACGGTGAATGAATTCAATTCCGAATAATTAACTAATTTACGTTGAAGGTGAGTAAAAGTCAGGACAGTGAAATTTGGGGTAGTGAATATCATACAAAATTAGGGATTTGGTTTTTCCCGCAAAAAATGTAAAACTAAGATTTCCCTTAGTTGTGCAAAAAAAAGGACGAAATATTTAGTTACTAAGTGATAAAATGCAAAGCGCGCCAAAATCCAACACATAGACAGTCGCCCGGCTATACGTGTTTAGTCTGGCACGTGTTGAATACACAGACACTAGCCAACAATTGACTGTATGCGGCGCACAGACGACCGTCTCGTAGCAACGACAATGGAATGCGACAGTGCAATTGGGGGATTTGAGGCGAATATTTCAAGCCAGCGCGTAATTCGGAGTATTGTAATTGGGGGTTCCACTGTATTGATAAAATAAATGTTAAATGACTTACTTGCAAAAATTCGTGTAATTGATAAAATCTAGTGGAATAGAATTTTAAAAACATCCTAGTTGATAAAGATATTCCTTATTACAGGCATGTCACTGATCATTACACCTTCAAATGAAGAAAACTGTGAGATAGTAGCCAAAATAGTGAGACTTGTCAACGGAATTAATTTCCGTTCAACTTACATATCCGTACACCATCAGATCATTGCAGTCGCTAGAATAATTTTAGCATATTTCAACACCTAATATGAATAGACTAATATTTATTCAATATTCATCAATAATTTTTCTTTAATTTTCCGACTCCTACTTCGGAAAAGAAGCACGCAATTACACGACTCCCTATTTCGACTCCAACTGCTCTGAGGTATTACGCTTTGGAGTTCAGCATGTAAGTACAATATGGATCCGTAGCATGTGTCAGTTATCCATAGACATTTAGAGTTTTGTTTATCAAATTAAAATACTTATAAAATCAATCGACAAAATCTTGAGTCCTTTAACAGATGTCGAAATTAAATAACTAAAATATTATTTTACATGTATGCTATTGCGCAAACCATATTATAATAGTTTTTTTACTTCCAATTTTAATGATACATATCGACTGTGGAAAGGAAAAACGTAACCTACAGTTTTTTCAAAACAGTTTTTTTCGATAATCACAATGTATACAACTAGATACACGTTCTATCAAAAGGACGTAAGCTGTAAATACCGAATCAGTATCTAAATTAAGCTTTTAAGTTTGAAAAAAGATGGGCTTGTGAAAATTTAAACGAAGAAAAAAACTGAAAAAAAGGTTTTTCCTAGACAATTTCTTGAATTAATGTTAGATTATGTCAATATAACACTAGTTTAGAAGTAGCCGCGCTTTGTTTGTGCTTATTTCATAACTTGCATATGTCCCAAAATCATCAAAACACGCTTTTTATGCCTCCTGTAAAATTTGATATGTGTGGGTTACGTCTTTTTTCCTTTCCACAGTCGATATATAAGATTACATTCTATGGAAAGGTGGTGTGTATCCACGCAAGCAGAGCCTTGGGCTTATACTAACACCTAAAAAGTGTTACATAAAATATCCAAAATTCATTTCTTAAAATTAATAATTATCAATGCATGTGTTTTTATTGAATTGTGAAGTAATATTTTTGCCATGTGTAAAATTGATATGATGATCAAGAAAGGGTATCAAAACAATCGAATCTACACTAATAATTTGATCGTATAGTACGTTATTTCAACGGTCTGTCACCAGATGGTCGTTAGATCAACCATTCTTGCCCTCATTCTGAATCATTATTTATGTAAATATATTGGTACAATAGCTTTTGATGTATCCCACATTTTACGCGGTTCGTATTTTAAGCGATTTCTCCCACCCTTAAAACGACAAAGCAAACCGCCGTTGTAAACTTATGTATTCAGTAGTGCACATCACAAACACTGATGTACAAGGTCAATAATTATAAATTCGTTAAATTAAATAATAGAATGTTTATACGATTAAAATGTTTATGACATAGAAGGACTATTGGGTATTGACCAAGTAATAAAACCACGAAGACAAATTCTGTAATCAAAATTATAGCCATCAAACAAATGAACATTATTCTAGCTTACAACGAAATAAGAAAACATGGCTGTTTTTATTGATCGCAACATTGTAACGCTTAAAATAAATGAAGTAGGTATCTATATTTAATGCTTACAGATAATATTGAAGTACTTAATAAATTCAAAAAATATTTCGTTTGTGTGTATATTATAGTATTAATAATGAAGGAACACAATCATTGACTTATATTTGAATCGTTCAAACTATGCACATTCTCACAGATTTTGTCACTAACTACCCGGGTTTCGCCTTTCGGCATCTTCAGGCATTCAAGTGCACGGATGAACTTGTTCAAGTTGTTCAACTTGTTGTCAGTTCAAGTTCATCCGTGCACTTGAATGCCTGAAGATGCCGAAAGGCGAAACCCGGGTAGTTAGTGACAAAATCTGTGAGAATGTGCATAGTTTGAACGATTCAAATTTAATAGTAAAACATATTATTATTAATTAATACAGTATTGGGTGGGTAAACTTACAGCCTTTAAGCATACTTCAAATCTTTTATTTCATTTGCAAAATAATGCACCTACAGTTAGTATGTTTATTAAATTAAAAGCACCTTCAGTCGAAATCTTAAATTAAATCATTGACTTATTTGCTTATTCAAAAACAATGAAAATCATTGACTGTATGCTAAAGATTGAGCCTGAAGTAATCAGTGACGAGTCTAAAGAGTGACGTGAGACCAATTTGAAAGTATTTTTTTTCATTTGGCAAATATGAAAGCACGAATCCTTTGTTGTTTTATTAGGTTACCTTTGTTTCTTGCTACTAATTACCATATTCAAACTATACTTAAAGTCACATATGAATTAAGATATCGGATTTCTTGGAATCATATATATTATATGATGTAAGTCGTAATTTAAGAAAATATTCAGTTGTATTTGGAATAGAATGTAATAAATATCGTAGTTCAAAAGTGAGCGTTAAAAATAGGAAATATTTAATATATAATTGAAAAAAATGTGCAGTGAACGCATTAACAATAGATTTCTATAAACTGGCTGATGCGACATTGTGACCGTTTAGGGAACTAAGTTTCCCTCCACTCCTTCACGGCTTGTAATCATATTACTCTGAAGTGAGGTGACGTTACTCATCGAAAGACTAATCTCAGGGGTGTTAGGTGAAAAACATTGTGTTTAGGTAAAAGTAACTGGTAAAAGTACAATAACATTATATTATGAAAAAATATCAGATTATTTAAAGAACTTACCCTGCATTCAATGTATGCGTCACATTGCGAGTTCACGGGATACCTGGCATTTTTTTCAATACAACCAGAACTGCTTTTTGGTGCTGAAGCTTGAGGCGTTTGAAATTGGTTTTGATTCTGGTTGAATCGTTGGCCTGAAAATAAAATATGTTTGCTTGTAAGTATATAAAGATATTTTACGGCGGTTTTCGCAAATAAACTGAAGTATTAATACATTGAGAAATTACTTGCACAGATATATTATACATTTTCTATGAACGAGCAAATTTACAAATTTTATTAAATTTACGTCGTTATTTAAGGATCGGAAGGGTGGTAAAGAATATTTAGACACCAAAAACACTGATACCTTCAAATAAAAATCGATTGAAAAAATACTGTTTGTACTAAGACTCGAACCCGTGAGATCCGCCACGGAAGTTCAACAACATTGACCGCTGAACAATGAACTCGATTACATTAATTAAACGTTTAAAAATGGGTACAAAAAAATGACACCCTCGAGCAAGAATCAATTTACCAGAAAGATTTTTTTATTGAAGCTACTCCATAATAAACACTGATAAATTGTATGCTATTTTATCTCATGAATTATCATATCTAATTAAATTCGCCATCCTTTTCTGCTGGAGCGATCAAGCATTTAAATGGCGGTGAAAAAATCCACACATATACGATAAACTTGTTGTCATTCAAACAGCGGATACTCAGTCTCATGGTCATTGCATTATCATAATGTCTTCAGTCAATTGAGACGTGAAGAAGATTTATTAACGGTATAAGATTTAATAAATTGTTAACTCATTCGTCATTTCCTTTAAATGTATGCTACAACAAACACTAACACTGTAGACTTGCTAATAAATGATTATCAAACATTACCTTATTAGACTCAATCACAAACTTTTTTAAATATGTAAGGGTTAGTGTAACGATCTACAGCGACATCTATAATTAAAACTAATTGTCAAGTGACTTATTTACAAACATTCGTGTAATTAATCAAATCTAATTTAATATGTTTTTTAAAACATCCCAGTTGAGTTAAGCATTATCTAATCCACATCTGTAAAAAAACAGGAAACCGGTGGCATGCTTAATCGGTGACCTCCTAATTTTTAAATAAATAATTGCATCTCAACTGAAATTCACTATTTATTTTTATTCAATTATAACAAAATGAAATACATATATGTTTTAATTGCCTTTTTAGCTTGTATTGGACATTCATAGCTAATCAAATGTTGATTTATTAAATGTCAAAAAGAGAAATGATATATTTATCTATTACTACTTATTGTTAGTGCTGACTTTATTTGAAATAGTGCGTTTTGTTTGTCATACAATTATTAACTTTCAGTGAAAATTAATAATAAAGAACGCTTAACTCAACTGCAATGTTTTGAAAATCCAATAAAGCTAGATTTCACCAATTACACGTTTTTTTTTTGTAAAAAAGTCGCTTTCAAAACAATTTGTCTTGATTATAGATGTCGATTTAGTCCGTTGCACTCACCATTGATACAATTGGAAAATGCATAATAGATTTATATTGATATTTTTGTATGTTTGTATGAAACTATGATCGCCTAAAATTGTTTAAAATTGATGAATTAAATAACAAAAAAATCGGCCATACTTTTGACAGTAGTATACATGAAAAAATAAAATCATGTTTTATTTAAATATTATAGCCACGATAGTATGATTGTCCAACTAACGTCTCAACTCCATGCATTATTTGCACCCCACGGAAGTGCATGCGCATATGACCGACGCAGAATACAATTATTTTTTTATTGTTAGATAAATATAATTACAAGTGTGCCCACCGAGAAGATTGAAGGGAACAGGTCCAAGCTGTGTATAATTGCGTCACTGGTTGTATGTATATGTATACAACAGGTAAAGCAAAACATATTTTGTTTCATAAAGATTATAAGTTGATTAGGTGAATGAATCTTATAAAGCTGGATGTTAAATTCGTCGATTTATTTTTTTAACATAAGATTAGTACAACGTTTTGCAGATAGATGGTGAGGCTGTCATCTGATCGCTACTTATTTTATTGATATTTCGCACTTCCAGTAAAACAGTTCGAAATTTAAATATTATACATGGTTAGATTCGTAATTTTTGTTCATATATTTAACTCAAAACTTCACTTCATTTTGTTGATCACATCTCTAATAAAGGTGAAATCGATAGTAAAAAAAATCTTTTTATAAAGAACACTAAGCTCCTTTAAATGTTGTCCTTTTTCAATCCTTATACTTTATAATGTCGTATATAAGCGAATATGTAATACTATTTTTGTAGTAAATTTAAGGATATTCAATATCCATTGAACAATATTTCGATGTTTGACGTAACAGTGAAATGAATGATGAATACCGATGTCGCATGTCGCAGATTGCTTTTGCTTTGTGAGACATGCATGCATATGAAGCAATGCTGAAAGAACACGTTTAATTTAGGTCGTAACCAAAAATGATGCGGGCGGTCATATAATAACATTCAGTTTTTCGCATATGCCCATCAGTCATCGTAAGTTAGTCATACATGCTGAAACTGATGATATGTTCACTTTTAAGTATCATTGTTTTTGTATGTAAACGTACTTTATGCTTATATTGCTGGTCATCAAAGCGAATGATTAAAATACAATTTTTATATTTTGTTCGTAACCAACAGGCTGTGAAGGTTTCCGATTTTTTTGAGATCCAAAATGAATAGATTCCATGATGATAAATAATCGAATACAGGGGTGGGAACCTTTTCATTTATCTGATTTAAAATAAGGCCGCAGTAAAGAAAACGTTGACACGCCCCCCCCCTTTTTTCGACTGTCGAGCATATTAAAATGGGTTGATTAAGCTCTTTTTCCAAGGGCTTGGATACAATTTTTTGATCAAGTCAAAAGGCCGCGTCAGAGTAGCCAAGAGGTCGCAGGTTCCCCATTCACTGGTCTAACACAAAACATCTTTTTTTTTTATTTTGAGCAGCAAATTAATATTTTTAAAGTTTTAAAAATGCGAAAAGAGAAGATGTTTCTGATGATACATACATTACCTGATCCTGATAAATATATAGAAAACCAGTTTAATTTATAATGATAAATGTTAATATAAATATTAATTCTAAATGATATAAAAGCATATTATTTTACATTGATATCATATAAGCTGACAGTTATATATAGTCATCGCAGATTAAATGACATAAAAAGGTTATAATCTCATAGTCAATAGTCGGCAAAATATTTTTATTCGAAAGTAAGTTTGCGTACAAATATTTTTTTTTTAAATTTGACTGTTTTGTCTATAAATATGTACCTTTTAAAAATCGATGTAAATATAGATAACAAAATTATCCAATAGTAAATGTTTTTTTTGTCATGTCCGCTACCAATGTGGATCATATAGACTTCTAATAGAGTTTATCCAAACATAATAGTTTTTCGAAAACTGATTGTTACTCAGTAGCTCAACCTTTCAAAGAGAGAAGTGAAAGAAGGATAGGGTTCGGACAGGAAAACCTGGATTTCAAGTGTATCCCGGCAAAAATATTAAAATTAATATATGTCGGATTCTATGGCGCACCGGTTAGCGTTGTGGGCTTACGTGCTGGACTTCACGGGCTCGAATCCCAGTACGAACAGCATTTTTTTTCGATTGATTTATCGATTTCTGTTCGAAGGCGTGGGTGCTTGTGAAGTCCCTCCCACCATCTCTGATCCTTCAACAACTGGCCGCCGCGAGAGCGATAAGCTAACCACTAGACCTCTCATAGCCTTATCTTACTATCTCTACTACTCTCTTTGAAAAAGAAAAGTTGAGCGACTGAGTAACAAACAGTTGTCGTAGAAAAACTTCTGTTGAAATACCTCCATTATTTTCCACATTGGGAGAGGAAATGGTTTTTTATTTATTTTTTTACTATTATTCAATTAAAAACGTAAGTATTTTGAGTTGAAACTTACTTGGTTATAATTGAAAAGAGATGAAATATGAATTTTATAGCCAGAAGATAGCAAAGTATGCATTTAAAATATTATATTTCGGTTAATTTAAAAAATATTTTTGTTGTGCTTTTTGACTCGGATACACTTATATCCGATATCCAGTATCGATATCGAGAAGGTATAATTTCTCCACTACCGAATAGGAAAACTGAATTATTGTTTTTGTGAATATAAGTATCTTTTGTTTATAATAAACGAAGATATTTTTTTTTGAATTATCCTTGCTGTGAAACTTTGAAAACCGGTTTAAACTGAATTTAAGGATATATATTCGAAAACTATTTTTTACATGATTTGGTTTTTGTACAAGCCCTAGTTTTGATAGATGGGAGGGGGAATTCAAGATATCACACACATTCATGCCTTCGTACAGAAAATCATAAACCGTTTTAGAAATAAATCTATACAAACTGTCCGTACTGAATTTGAACCCTTGATCTCTTGTGTTATAAGTCAGCAACGTTGATTACTCGACTACACAGCGGGGCTTAAGGTTAATTAAATCCCCTCCTTTCCAAACTATAATATATATTTTGAATCAAAATGGCATATATTCTCTTTTCTACTGACCACTGTAGCTTAGAGATTATTTTGTAAGTTGATTTAATAAACGACGTATGAATTCATTCATAATGATGATAAATTTATACCTATAATGCACTTTTGCCTTGTATTATAAACACAAAAACATATATTTTATCACCTGATTTACTGCCATGAAAACAAACAAGAGAAAACATCGTTTTGTAATTTTTACTGTGACGTCATCGACGACATTTTGAATATTTCAAAAGATTTACTGATGGAAAAATGACTTTCGATTATGTAAATTCACGCAATTTAATGTATTAGCATTGAGAAGAGTATCTGGATACACATTTGTTTATATGTAAATGAAGAATAGTCACATAACTTTTGGAGGGAACATTTCCATAGTAACACATGTTATTAATTAACTATAGTATAAATACAACCGAGTGCTTCTAATATAACAATATTAAAATAGAAAACTTCGATACAAGAAAAATCACTCAAATATCCATTATAAATTCCGTATCCGTTTCTTAAATTTTATGCTTCTGTATGTTTTTCATTATATTAAATATATATAAGCTATACATATTATTTCTTTACACTGTTAACTCTTTTTGGAAATACATAATTTTATAAACAATATATAGATAAGCAAAATATTATATATCGTACTCATGCAGAAAGGTTTCGTTCAGCGTTTTTATATTAATGCATACAATTCTCCAAATAATTACATATTAACAACATGATAGTTATTTGATTTCTACCTTTTTAACACTATACTTGACCAATTTCTTACAAATTTATAATTTTTATTACTATAGTTGATTTTATATTAACGATAGTTTTAAACGTATTTTTTGACTAAGGTTATTGAAATATGTTAAAAGCAAAACTTTTTTTATCATATAATTATGTGATCTTAATTACTTGAATTACAATTCAGTGATGCATATATGATTCACTGCTGCATATATTTTTTATCTATTAAATCTACTATGTATGTAGCTATAAGAAATTTCGATTTTGTACATAAAATTCTACGTCAAAATTTTAGATTTTCGGAAAATCGGATATACAATACTTCGCAATACAAATAGCGACTTTTAAAAACTTGAAATTATTTATTTTATTGATAGATAGTTGTTTAATGAATTTTATATTTGAAGACGACTTTGTATAATATCGATCGCAGTTGGACGTGATGGTCTAAATATATTTTTTTATAAAACATAAATGCTGTTGAACTGATTTTCTTTTAGACTTTAATTAATACCATTACAAAAATGCTATTTTAAATTACAAAAACGACAATGTAGATTTTCCTTTACAGTACAAATTTATTATGCAATATATTATATTTACCATTTACTGCACACAACGCCAAAACCAAAGCTATGGCTAAAAATATTTTTGCCATTTTGAAAACTTGTATTTAAGTTATTGTAAACTTTCAACTGTCGCTGAAAAAATAATTCGCAAAGGTCACGGTGAAACGATTTATCTTTTTGAAAGATGCTGCATGTATGGCGGCAAGTTTGGCACTGAATCCTCGTAGATAATTTTCCATACGTGAGATGAAATCGTCACATTACTTATTTGAATTCAAATCCTAGCTGGGAAAACGGCCGGATCCAAGTCAACAAGCCGAATCTATTTAGTCGTATTAGCAAGAAATTTAGTATTTTTTGTAAAGAACTTTATTAACATAACTCATATTGAAAAGAACTATAGTTAATGATACAACTTTTGAGTATAACAACTATATACAATTTATTAACAATTACATTTACAGATATTCTTTACGAGAATGTGCGAAAAGATATAGGGGTTATGTCTCAAAACGGGAGACTTTTCAGTAGAACCAAAACTTAGTTTGCATTTGTAACATTACAAAACAAACGTGGTCATCTCTATCATATATGAAACTGAGTAAATCAGCTTTTTCATTTTTAGGTTAAATTAACCAGTGAGTCCCATATTGTGTTGTTTTATAATCATGGTTTCCGTTTACCAATTCGTTTTGAGCAATGGTTAGTAATCAAAATTCTTTAATAAACAAGAAGTTTACATTTTTATATTGGAGATAGCCACTTTAAAATATTTTTTGTACATATTTATTTATAATAAAATATACATGATTTACTCTAATTATGAAAAATTGCACGCCGAATATTTTCCGGGTAGAATGATATAAATGAATTAAATTATATATATAGTATAAGGAAATGAAAAGGCGAGTATAGTAATGTAAAATATCAAAATTACTATGTTATTAGTAAAATTCGAATTAAAAATAGTATTGAAGAAACACGAAGGTAATATTATTATGTAGGGGTAGATTTTTTTAGAATAATAATAAAGATAATACCTATACATACATTATTGTAATGCAGGGTGAGCTGTTCGTGCGAGCCCCTTGTTAAATAATAATAAAAAACAATTTTCTTAGATCGAATCAATACCTTATTGCAATTTCTGGCAAATAAATTATAGCATCTACGAAAATTTTAGTACAATGTTTAAAACATAAAATTGGAAAAAAAGAATATTACCAATTTCTGCATTAATCTAAGAACTCTTCACTCTTGCAATCTGAGGTATGTAAGTACATTTTATAGCTATCGCTTTGAATTATGTTATTGTTTATTTCGTATTGGTATTATAAATAAAAAAAGGTAAATCAAAAAAAATATTTGATTGCGTATATAGTTATATTGTATAATTGTAAAAGAGTGATAAAAAAATTCGCCACTTCCACAGAACACCGCGAATAGCTTTTAAATTTACCGAGCCCCTTGTTATTGTATCGGTAGCCCACCACTGTTATAATGTATCTCTTTCCACGATTTACATTAAACAGTGATACATCAATTAAGAATATGTACTTCAATACGAATATATGTATATCTGTATATTTATATCGGAATTGCAGTTTTTCAACATTAGCTGTTCCTCAAACCACGTTTTTATTTCTTTTTTAAACGTAATTCTATGATGAAACTTAACAAATATTATGCGGATTTGTCATTCAAAACGTGTAGGTAATAGACACGTTAAAGAATGGGAGGAAATAGCTTGTATAATGTAAAATACTTGATTACTGTTAATCGATTAATCAGGATGTTGCAGCACACTGAATAATTGGCAATGATAGATCGAACGACGATAAAAGTATGTGGCTCTCAAGGAATATAATATGAAATAAAAACAGATGTATAACTAAAACAGGCACTACAATAAGGGTGGCCAACCTTTTTTGCCCTGGGATCGACTTTTCAATCTTACGATTTCTCGCGATAGACTTCCAACATGATTCTTATAAGAAATTCTGTTAAGGGTTTTTTCCTTTCTTTAAACTTAGAAATGTTTATTTTAAATGCGAAATACATATCATTAGAAAAATATGTGCTAACAAAATAATTCAATTATTTTCACACAAAACAGTTCAAAGTATTTTTGTAAATTTAAATTATATATTTTTTCGAAATTCACGGAAGCTTTCGGGATCGACCAAATTTTGCTTTGGGATCGATCCGGTCGATCGCGATCTACCGGTTGGACACCCATGCACTACTACAATCTAATTAATGGGTTAATGGGGTAAGAGCAAGGCCCTCAATGGGAGGATATCTTGGCTGCCGGCGGGTTCTAAAAATGGACGGAAGGAGGAAAGAAATAGAAAAAGGCAGGATTTAGGTTGAGCTGTTGTGCCATCGAAGATGAATAAATTATATATCAGATTAGATGTAAAAAATAGCACTAAATGGAAGCCTTGCATTAATTTATTAAAGAAACATAATACTAAATAAAAATGTTTTTAATAAGTGATTGGAATATAAAAACAAAACGACATAATAAACAAATTTAATTTAGCGCTTGACTACAAGAAAAAACCCATAATTCGTTACATTCATGACTATTTCAAAAAACTGGTTATGTTTTAATTCATATTTCTTGGGTGGCTTTTGACCCGATGGCTAGGTTTTTGTATGATTTAAAAAATATGTTTTTACATTGAAAGTAGTACCAGTGTTACAATGTGACTTATTTATGTTTTATTTGACCTCAGTTAGACACTGGAATCACTTAACAATTCACATGTCTAATAATTCAGCTAGCTTAATATACACTAATAAATATTATAGGCGCTCTTTTTGTAAATGTGTATCCTCTTCCCTGGCTAATAACATGGATTTGTAGCATGGAATGGAGGCCTTCATTATTGTATTATAGATCAGGGCCCCCCATCCGTATTTACTCCATTCCCTCCTTTAACTATTTTTCTAAATATAATTCCCCCCTTACCCAAGTTAGTCTACGAAGTGTTGAAATTCACTTATTTTATATATATATACATGTATGTATTATATCGACTGTGGAAAGGAAAAAGGACGTAACCTAAAGTTTTTTCGAAACAACTTTTTTTTCGATAATCACAATACGTTTTATCAAAAGGATGTAAGCTGCAAATGCCGAATAAGTATCTAAATTTAGCTTATGAGTTTGAAAAACGAGCCTGAGAAAATTGAGACCAAGAATAAAGTCTGAAAAAAAGGTTTTTCATAGTCAATTTCTTAAATTAATATTAGACTATGTCAATTAAACACCAGCTGAGAAGTCTTCGTACACTTCAAGGTTGTGGATATTTCATAATTTGCTTATGGACCAAAATCATCAAAACACGTTTTTTGTGCCTCCTGTAAAATTTTCTGTGTGGGTTACGTCCTTTTTCTTTTCCACAGTCGAATGTTCATAATATTATAAATTTATTGAGATGATTTTTACTAACTAATTACCAACTTACTAAAATAACTGAAGCATATTTCGATTATCAAAAAGTGAACTTACAATCAAGTTTGATCAATGAATATGTTTTTCTTTCATATAAAAAGTTTAAAAATTAACATCAATAATATTTTGAATGTATTTTAAAAGGTATAACATTAAATTTCTCCAACTTTAATAATAAGATAAATTATTCCACATAAACAAACATTCCGTAATGGCATACCAAACAAGAGAATAGAAGAACGGTCTTAAGATCATTTTCAATGGACAGGTGAAGTGATTATATATTGCATACAATTTCGTATTGTAACATTGATGAGACGTGGATTCATTCAGCATTCTTCTCCATTCTAAATCTGTCTCACTAATGTCCTTACACGGCTATTGCAGAATTGTGAGCAATTAAATAAATCACCGATTGACTTAAAAAGATCGACCATCGAATATCATTCCGTCAGAAAGGTTAAATAACATCTTCGTCGGTTACATTTTCCATGCAGTAATATTAATATGACCTTTAACACGGTGTTTCTTCAATTATTAGTGTATACATATTATGCGTGAAGACTTTCACTTTCAGCGTTTTTTGTTTGCTCAAAGTGATTGACGGGTTATCAAAATTAGCAACGAATTAATGTTTCTAATAAGCCATTAATATGTTCAAATGACAGATTGCTGAATATATTTAATTACTTATTATCAATGTGGGAGATTTCTGTCTATTAAATCGGATCCAACACACTTACACACAGCGTTCCCATATTCAGAGTGTTTAAAAGTGTTGAAAATGTCACTCATGAAATATATCCAGTCCTTTTGTTACGCGAATTCAATTTTACGCGAATTTTTTGAACGGCACCGTTTCTTTTATAACACGATTTACTAGTTTTTACACGATTTTTTCCATCCAAAAATCTTTTTACATAAGTAACGGTAAACTTTTGCAAAATTTTAAAATGGATGACTTTGTTCTGAATCTTGTTAAAATAAATTTAATGACATCGTAAATAGCACGTTTCGACCATAAATTTTACACTAACACCGAGATTAAATCTACTGAATGAATGCACCCTAGAAATCTGTCCGTTATTGTAAAGAGAAATAATTAACCGTCAGATCATCAAAACAAATCCAATGTAATAATAATCGACTCAGATCACAAGAATCTAGGAAAAACAACATTTTATCAACCAAGTCAGAATATAATTCAACACTTTCAATCAAAAATACGCGAACAAGATATTTAAAAAAGTAATAAAATTATGCATTAAGTATTTAATAAAAAAATCAATGGTTAATATGTAAAAAAATGAGCGAATTTCAAGAACAAAAATTTAGTTTTTTATACACTTTCGATACTTTTTGATACCATTTTATCAGTCGCCGTGCACTCAAGGTTGTGTATATTTGCATAATTTGTCTTTGGCCCAAAATCATCAAAGAACGTTTTTCGAGTCTCCTGTATATTTTTTTATGTGTGGGTAACGTCCTTTTTCCTTTCCACAGTAACCGATATGTAACCATCAGTAACTAGTGATTCAACAATCGGATCGTGGAATGTAAACTTCAATCGTTAACTCTCTGATACGACGAACGATATGCAATACGTACGTAAATAATAAGATATAACTATTATGTAACTGAGATTAATTTCTTTGGTCAGTATGCAAGCCAGCTTGAATAAAATGAGTATTTAATTATTGTGTAGGTAAGTACATATGTGATTGTGTGCATATTTGGCCTTGCTTTTAGAATCTTATGTGAGAGAGCACGCTAATATAATATATTATGATTATAATAGTCAACGATTAAACAAAAGAAAAATATATTGCATAAAGCGTAAAAGAAATCATTTCACTCTTTAGATACTTTTCAGGTGATTCAACACGATTATTCTTGATAACCCGTATTTAGGAGCGTCTTGGATAAATGTAGGTAAACTATTAATAATATTTGTTTTAATTCTTACGAAATATATTCTAAATAATATTATTAAAAACAAAAAATGCACGTTTAAGAAGGTTGCATCCTCGAATGATACACCAAATGATCGTGCGGTTGTTAATAGAATTGGCGTAATACGTCACGAAGTTTTAGATTGTTTGATTCGACGTATCATAGGTAGACGGTCAATAAATTTCGCAGACCTTCCTGTTCTGAGTAAAAACGATAAAAATAATTATAAAGCATTTTAAAAGACAAACAAAATTGATAAATACCAATATGTGACCTTTCACGGAACAAAACCTGACGGCCATGGAATTAAAATCATCTCTGACCTCTCCGATGCGTCAGGTTTATCAGAAATTCAAAATTTTGTTTCATCTCAGAACACACCGGTAATAGAAAATTATCGTCCGATATCTTCTTAGCTCTGCTGCGCGAAAGCTTTTTGTTTTGAATCTGAAGGCTAATATTTTTTTAAATTTAAATACCAACGAAGAGTGAACTCTAATTTGATACGAGTCGGTTATTATAAATAGGCTTATGAAATTGATTAATTAGTCTATTATGTTTTTTAATTCATGACGTGTTTTCAGCAGATACAATTTCATATTTGCGAGAATTGAAATACCATCTATAATTATTTTTTAATCATAATAACAAACTACAAAACTGATATCATAAAAACAAATCATGACGGCATTTTTTACGCTAAAAACACATAAAATGTTATCATTGTGTTGCCACGTTTACAAATCATCCATATTTCGCCGAAATAGCGAGATTTATATCTTTTTGCTCTAAGAAACCATGACGGGCATATTTTTTCTCACAAATTATAAAACTCACGAGCTGTCCAAGATATTTATTTATCTGTACGATCAAAAAAATATGTACGATAACATTTGGCACGAATCCTCGACTTTTAAAATGATAGACAAATTGTTATAAAAATCACATAATGCAAATCACGCGAATCCGAAAAGTAATAATACATTTAAGGTTTTCGGTAATGAACGTTTTAGATACATTTTATGTTACATTTAGTTATTAGTTTTTAGAAATATAATATTGAAGCAATTGTATGTAAAATCTTATCTGATATAATTCGGAGAAACATCAAAATTTTGATTACGTGCTGGTTCAATAAATGTTCTTTATCTATAATATGTGTAGTGCGAAAATAAATGAAAATATAATAACACAAGTGAATGATTGAATATTTCTGTATTGAATAGGAAAAGCATGCTCACTTTTTTATCAAAAAATATTTACAAAATAATAAATAATTGTCCGGAAAATGTTATTGTTTTAAAAAAAAATTATACCCAAATATCAATCAAATTTTCAACAAGTGATTAAAATATAAGAAAGGATTAAATAAATATGTTCTTTTATTGCACATTATACTTTTAGCTCATTTATTTAATTGACAAAAAAAAAATTCACGCTTGCATTGAAACTCCATGTTATTGAAATGACATCTATTTATTTTTATATAAACCTTAGAATTAATGTCCTAAATATCTAATTGCTAGATGGCGATAATTATTTACTAGTGAGATTAATTTCAATATAATATGTATTTTTTGCTAAAAAAGATGTTGCAAGATTTGATTTAAAAATTCTAGATATCCATATCACAGTCCCGTGGATATTATTTATGTTAATCTCATGTAGCATTTTTTTTTGGGAGTTGATAACGTTCCAATTGAAAACCTCATAATAAATTGGACTTAAAGTTAAGTGGAAGCCATTCAACCCTTTATGGAAAGATATATTATTATGTCAGTCGGAAGCAAGCTTCTCTTGCTTAACAAACCTACCGTTGAATTATTTGATAAATAAAAAATAATAAATACTTCTTCTTCTTCTTGGCGCTACAGCCCGGAGTGAACTTTGGCCGTCTCAATCAATTTCCTCCACCCGACTCGACCTTCGGCCCTCCTAAATACTAATAATATTAATTATGCTGGGTCCATGGTGCAACGGTCAACACCGCAAGTTTCTGTAACGGATATCACTTGTATGAGTCTTAATACTAACAGCATATTTTCAATAAATTTATCTATTTCTGTTCCACGGCATGGACAAATTCTCTCACACCCTACTGAGAGCGATTAGTGAACCACTAGTCCCATTTTGCTCTATCCTTCTATCTCTACTACTCTTTTGAAAAAAGAGTAGTAGAGAGCGAATGAGTAACAAACAGTAGAAATGTCCAATGAGATGCCTCCATTCAGAGGCCATATGCTCCACATGGATTAAAAAAGAAAAAAAATGTATATAAAAATTGACAGACAAAATGGATAGTCCTCGTAGATTATCATTACTCACTTTTAGGGTGTTCACTGTCAATACTTGGTGGAAAGACATTATATTAACAGCTTAACGACCGCGGATGCGTATTTGAGTCTTTGAAAAACAAAGGTTGATGGCCGGCGGACTCATTTATGCGTATAGGCGAAGTATCTGGAAGCTAAGAAAATTAAATTTTGTAAGGATATCTCAATTTGTTAACGAATTATAGTGAATTTAGTAAAATTACAATTTTTGCGAATTTTTCGCAAAATTTTATTTCGCCAGGTGAAATTTTGTAAAAAAATGTGCGGTCGTTAAGCTGTTAAGAAAAACACAATATTCCTTTGTACTTTTTTCCACTTTTATTTATCAAGATCTGATCTCATGGAATATTGTATTTTTCTTAAGATTCTTACACATCGATACTTTTCCACCTAAAGGTTGAGTGACATTTATTGTACGTCACATGTTTTATACACGAGGCATCTAAACCCAAAAATTGAGCCTCCGAATCTTGCGTTGAATCTTGTATTCATCGAATGCCAGACAACGATATGTTGAATGAGTTATTACACCTGTGTCCATGTGATTATTAAAACAATAAAAAGTCAGGAAAATAAAACAGTCAATTTCTTTTTAAATACATTTAATATTGTATAAACTTGTATACATTCTTCACACATTGGTGAACACACAAAATGGCAGCTCCGCATTCACTCCGCCACTGATAAAACACTTTCCATCTTTTCACATACAAAATAATTAGATTTAAATTTCTTATTTCTCTCTTTCTATGATCAACATTTTCTTTCACCTCACTTAAAAATAGTTAAGGCACATGAGTTATACAATGTTTAATATTGTTTTATCATTCCAGTGATACACATATTCTGTGTATTCAAAAGTGATGTTATGACACCTTCAGCTTAGTAATTTCAAATTTTAATAACACCATATGCATTTATTTGATAACTGAATAAGAATCTATGCAGAAGTCGGTATTCGGATTATTTTTTATAATATGTTTTGAAATAATATTTATAATCAATTTATCATGGTGGATACAAACAACCCTTTCGATTTTTTCTGTTTCAATAATGATGAACTAACAACACTAAACAAGATTTCGATCACTGCAGATGAAATGGTTTGAAAATTTTGTTATCGACTCCACTATGAAAAAATATCAATTTGGGCGTAACAATCAAAATGAAATTACTATAGATAGCTCAGAAGAGTAAAAGCATCAGTTATATGGCCAAACGAAAATATATACTTTTACAAATTAAAAACTATTATCATTCATGTTTTAGAAGACTCAAAAAATGTCACATAAGATGAATATTATGCAAAAGTATGGAATGCAATATGTAAACATTTTAACAAAAACTTATTGATTATAAAAGAGTTGATATCAGCCGAATTGTTTGCAAATTTAAAACAGAACTGATTGTATATTCACAATAGAATACTAATTGTTATTAATATAGTGAGATTGTTTCGACTTGGAGAACTTTGTTTATGTTTAGCGGTGGACAAAAAATAATTGTTGTTTTTACTCTACTATGGTGTCAAACATAAAATCGATTTGGTCTTTCAACATCCAAAATATTCCGAACAGTAAACGTGGAATAATTTCTTTTGAGAATGGAAAATGGAGAGACAATAATCATTTCCAAACAATTTGAATGCATAATAATACGATAAAATAAAATTTAATAAGATATGAGAGGCTGAATCGGTTACAGTTATTAAATAAAAACAAGTCAATACTTACAAATAAATGCCAAACAGCGTGCATACGTCTACAAAGCAAAGGACTCGAAAATTAATCATTCACAATTCACGTACATAAAAGTCTAAACAATAAATGCAAAATAATGACTGTTAAATACTAAAATTTACATTAGGACAAGTGCGTAGTACAATAATATGTTTTTATATTTCATTATACATACATTCATGTATAATATTATGACTATCACTATTATAAAGAAAATAAATAGTTTTTTTTTTCATAAGGGTTAAGGCGAAACTTTTTTTTTGCTTAACTGCAGCACAATTAAGACAAACAACCTAAAAGGAACTATTTACAGGAATATTATTATCATAGTTTATACATAGAAAAATACACAAATAATTTCTTTTTTAAGCTAAATAAGGACTCTATACCTTAATTATTTAACAGCGACTAAAGAAAGCTTTAGGATTTAACCTAAAAATTAAAGAAGAAAATATTGTAATATTTGGACTACTTAACGATTATATAAAACTGTAGTTGGTTTAAGTTGGACTGATCAGTTTATTATTAGAATGATAAAATATATAACACGACTGAGGAGAATACATATCTCACTACTCGGGGATATTTGTTAGTTACAAAAAAAGATAACGCAATTAGATATATCTCTACTAAAGATGCAACCATTTTAAGTCCGATTTTAAATATTCTTTTTATTTTCAAATGATTGATTATAACGGTGATTAGATATTATTCAAGTGAAACTGTATTTGAACTGGTCAGATTTAAAATCGCATCTCTGAAAAAATTACAATTTGCGTAGATATTTGATAATCTTAAAACCAAATAAATTTCGAAATTGAAAAAAGACACAAAAAAAAATTATCTCATAATATCAACTGAACAGAAAAATCTTGATATTGTCAAAATCGTAATGGTGGATTTGCTTGGTAAGTTGTTCTACCAGCAAGTTTGAATTTTTTTATCTCATATCTGTCTTCAAGTAAAATCCTTGTAATTTAAACATCAGAAATCAAGTTAAATTGAATAATTAGTCGTTAAAAATGAATACATAGTTTATCTAGTTATTCCAAATTTGTAATCTATTGAAAGATGCGAGATTTATTTTGATCAAGTCATTTCTGAAGTTTTAAATTTTTAAATTTTATTTTCATTATCCCCACATTTGTCTCTAAAAGAAATTTGAATGGGGTAGCGACTTGTACAGATTTACTGTTCAAGTCATAATAAAGCTAGAAGCGTTTTTGATGAAATGCTACAGGCTTCCAAAATATGGATGGAGTTTATAACTTTACAATACGAAAATATTAATATTAAATCACCCTAATCGTACATAAAACCATTGAAAAATACAAATATTTTTATTTCATATAGAGGCACGGTAATTATACATAATAAAGTTTTCGGATGAAATACATAATTCAGAATTTATTAATTACATTACTGACAGTTTTATATTTCCAACAAGATTATTTTAATTTTACTTCCAACCTTTATTTTTATTTATTGAAAACCTAATTAACTTAACTTATCAGATGTTTGAATTACTTCCACCGACAATTCGAATAGTGTGACATTTCCTGTCAAAGTTATCATTCTGGAAAGTCAAAACGCTACACAGCAAGTTTACTAATTTGAAACACCCTCTTAACAGAGATAAGTTCTTGGGAACACGCCTTATATTTAAAGACACGAAAACTGATAAACCTACTCTAACATCTCGCAGAGAATTTAACAGTTGAAAGTATGATACGTACGTATAAGAAGATGCTTATTGTATTATTTGACTGGCCAATAATGTTAAAAATGAATACACCTTAAATTGAAACACACAAATGGCGTCAAAGACAATTATATATTCTACCGGAATTGATTGCCCAGTGAAATACAAGCTTTAATAAAAACCGGTTATTTTTAATATTTTATTTATCGATTTAGTTTGCAATAAATTTTATTATTATTTTAAATATTTTCATGAATACAAAATAATCAATTATTAATATTGGTGGCAGTACTGTCACTACTGAGTTTCAACGGCTTAGTGTTTTTGAAACAATATTGATGGAGATAACATTTTTCAAGAAATTTTTCTCACTTATGTAGAAGATCAGCTTATGTGATAGTGACATCTCTTGATGAAAATAATTATGTTATCTTTTTTATATTCTTAAATATAAAATTTGAAATAAACTAAAACTGTTTTGTTGATAAGAATGCTTTTGTTGAAAAAAAAAAAAATCACCACACTGGGGCACCATTCCTCTGTACCCAATACAGTATAAGGTCGAGGATATAGACATTTTCAATATTATTTTATAGATTCTCTCCCATGCTTGAACTATGGCAATAAGAATAGGTATTATCATTCAAAATTACGTATTTTAAAAACTTTTTAGTAATAAATATGAAAAAATTGCATTTCGCAAGAGCAATTTTATCTCACTAAGAGAACAAGTTTATTTTTTCTAAAATAGTGAAAAAGAGTGATATTTTGTATAATTTGTTCTGAAAGAAATAGTAGAATAATTAATATAGGCAATCAGTAGAGTCCGATTGCGCTAAAAAACTAAATTATACAGTGCTTATTTTTTTTATATTAAAGTAAGCCTGATTAATACTCTCAAAGTAAATAAAAAAAATAGTAATACAGTGTTCGTTAATAATACTTAAAAAATAACAGCAATATCTATTTTTAAAGAGTACATGTTGGCATGCTTCAATATGAATAGCTTGAAAAAAAATATCATAAATAAAGCTTATATTTTTTCAGATTGTCTATTTATATTCTATCCTCCACTAGATGTCTCTTAACAAATAATGGATTAAAAAAATATTTGATCACAAAAATAAGGAGTACACAAGACGACGTAAATAAAATAGGTAGATGTTAAGAAACTTTAATGAGTTATTATGATAAATATTTTCCTTGTTTAACCATCAAGAGATAAAATAAAATTTCTCCCATTAGTGTAGCATAAATAAAGTAAAAGTAAAGATTCATGTTGAAGGATATGTAATTTTCTATAAAGGTTTATGAAAAGTGACATCTAGTTACAAATAGATGAATTAATCATTCAATCTCTCAATTTTTTTTTAGTTGACATAATGCTATTTACAAAATATGAATTTTCTATGCTTTGTATAAATAATATTTAGATAATCTTTTATTCTGTACGATGGCCGCAAGTAATTTTTGCAACATCAATACTAATAAATTTGATTTAAAATTGGAAAAGAATTGAAAATGAAGGCATTTCATCATTTCTGTCTTTATAT
Source organism: Himalopsyche tibetana (assembly GCA_030503985.1). Classification (NCBI taxonomy): domain Eukaryota; kingdom Metazoa; phylum Arthropoda; class Insecta; order Trichoptera; family Rhyacophilidae; genus Himalopsyche; species Himalopsyche tibetana. The sequence continues at coordinate 34,805,890 of JAPJYX010000014.1, read as the reverse complement.
CACGTATTTTATATGAATAGACCTTACTGTCTAGATTAAGTAAGGTTTTTTATTATGAGACAGAATTGGAGAAGCGAATACTTATTTTTGTTGTAACTGTAAGCACTTATCTTCTCCGGTAAAGAAAAATAATACAAACATTGAAATAATGTACATAAATGCATTACGCAAATAATGCTGTGTAGATATAAAATGTTTTGCAGGGGACATCGAACTTTTACCAACAGGAATATAATAATAGCCTACAATGAAATATGCTGGTTCCAGAAGGGAATCTGAACCTAGACTAGATAACAGATATAACAATAATGAGTGTGAGATTTTCAAAAAAAATAGTTATAGAGAATACCTATAGCTAAATGATGTGTTTAAATCATATTTTCGTTATTTAATTTTGTTCTTCAGTGCCATTTGAACTGTCAATAATACTTTTGTAATGTTAAAATGCAAACATTTTGCAATGTAAGTTTTTTAAAACTCTGGACAACCGTGATGAATATAATTTTATATTTATAAGCCATAAAAAATAAAAACAAACGTGACAATTCTTTTATCAAACCTAACCTAACAGTCAAAGGGTTCGTTTGTGTCACCGGTAAGAAAAAGGAAAATCATGACATTTTAATAAAGTAAAGTCCCCACAATAATAAATATGCTCAGTCCCGTAATAAGTAAGAATAGTTTCCATTACTATATTATAGAAGTTAGATAGTCTCATAATATGAAAACGTAAAAGTTATATTGTATTTATGTATTGTTCTAAGTAAAAGTGTTATGTTTGTCAGCTAACCGAATGATAAACTGACAGAATGATAGATTTATTGTAACATAAAATTATATTTAGTGACACTTGAAAATCTCAAGATTTTTCTTTTTCAACAGTGACAATCCCCACACTACCCTATCAGTGCTAGCCTATCCTAGCCTTCCACGACTATCATACAGCGCAACCTTTTCTAGTGCCGTAAAGCACTTTCAACTCGGGGAAGATAAACTTCCTTATGAGCATGTTCGTTTTACCGGCGAGCTGGGCTCGCTTGTCGTCTCGTTTGAGGGTCTTGATGCCCGGCCGGTGCACCAGGAACGCATTGTTCAGAATCATGAATTCGTAATCCAGGACGCAGAGAACATACCCCTAAAAAATAAAACAAAATGTTATTCATATGTTACATTGAAATCCTGACTATTTAAAATTTCCAAGTAGCAAAATGGTGAAACCTTTCTATTGGACTTTTAAGTACAATCAAGTTTTTATTGAGTTTTTTGTAGATTGTATATTTGTATACCACTATAGCAGCGGGTATTAACTAAGTTTATTACACTTTTATGCATTAAACTTCTACGATACTTAAAGATATGTAAAATATTATAACCATATAACCGTTTATTTCCTAAAATACCACTTGGCTAACTTCACTTATCAGTGGCTCATATGGTCATCAATACAATTCAACACAAGGCTAAAGATAATATGTGGCCATTACTGTTTTTATCATATTTTAAACGTTGTCAGAACTAGTTCCGATGATGGCTTGAATTGGAAATAGCTACCAATCAATTCATATAATTCTTGTAGAATTAAATACCTTAATACTTTTACTGTATGGTGATATTTATAATATAAGTCAAAGAACAACTGATAAAAGAAACTATTTAATATTTTTAATGCATATTATGTTTAATAATACATCTAATTAGCAGTCATTGCCCTAAGTATTGTTTTAAATGAAGTAAAACAATAAGATAACTCGTTAATAAATGTCAAATGTTTATATATTTGTAGAAGATTCAGCTAACTAAACAAAGGGCACTTTATCATTTACCTTATTTTAATATGTCGCATTCAACCCGAGATAAATGTGGTTTACTTGACATACTATATTCAAGAATATAACATGAGAAACATTTGTTTTGCATTGAAAAATGATATACGCAAAATCAGATATCGTTCATTGTTCTTGATATGTGTGAAGGCACTACTTATGCACTGCAAACAATTATTGCATGATTATTGATAATTTTTACAATTATTTAAAAATAATCGCTTTAACTCATTCAGTATGTACAAATCAATTGCATCCTTGGACGATATGAATATATTGATAAATCAAGATACATAATTCATTCATTTTTTTGTACAAAATGCAGAGTTGTTCAAATATTTACTTGAAAATTGCAATTATTCTCTGTAAGGTAAATGATTATATGTAAGCTACGGTGCATACTATTTGCAAGCATGTGTTATGTCGAGTAGTCAATATATTCACCCAATGCACGGATATCATCACTGTTCTAACAGAAGTTGGTAAGTAACAGATTGATAGTTCTGAGTAAACAGCAAATTAAAAATTTCAGCCATTATGATAAAGCCTCTAATATCATAATTTTATGTTACGTAGATAATTATAATATCAAAATATAGATGCATTAATGCAGATCTGACACAAATAAGAGATTATAATTAAACTTGCCTGCCTTTAAATCAGCACAAATAATAATTTCCTGTAAAAATAAAAGCTTTTTTTGGCAAGCCGGTATAATTAATGCACCAACTGAATTATTCCAGACGAAGAATTGATATCAAAGATTCTCTTTATATACTGAACTCATTTTTGTCAGTTTTGTAAGTTACCAACTTCTGCCAGAAACGTGGCGATATATCGTATTTCTGCGATTATAAGAAACATACTTTTTTCTTTTATGCTGTCTGAACATCGCTTAATCTAAGAAATACGTTATATACTCAAAAATAAATACCTGATGCTCACAAAGTGAAATCACAGAATTTATTGCAACCACTACTCTTCTTATCTTATCAAAATGCATTAATAAATCACCACGGAAGAGTGTTGGCAAAAGATAACTTAATAGATACATACTTGAGTCATTTTATCACTCTTCCCTTCCCAGCTAAGCCGCTCATCGTAAAGCGGATCGTCGTGGGTGCCGATAAAGATTGGCTCCCAGTGTATAAATGCTCCGGTTCTTTTTCCTATGTGGAATACTTCCAGACCTAAAAACATAAAAACAAAATTATTAGATGATTAACATACACGATAAGTATGCCGTTATTCTTAATTAAGCCAGACTGTGGAATGACTGTAGGAACTGAATAATTGTTATAATAATTAAGCTGTTATAAAATGATCATAACCTTCCACCTGAAAAACCGATCTACGCTGCAATGTTAGTAGATGATGACGTATTTGTATTTCAAGCTTAAATTTTTAATAACATTGACATTTTCCATATTACTGTAATTCTAATTAGAAACAATTTTTATAACCAGTCGACCAATTATTGTAATAAATATAAACTAAATAAAATTGGACATATCGATGTTAAATTTTATTAGTGTATTCCGTGTGTGATTTTTCGAAATTAGGAAAATTTTAAGCATATACTCTTGTTGTGTTTTTAAGTGTATTGTTACATTTCATATGAATCGACTTATGGTTTTGTTAGATTTTAAAAAAGAATTTTACTTTTAGGCACCTCAATTATCTACACCCACCACCTTCAACATATTTTTAATATTATTTAAAATTCATGAGACATTTTATTACTTTCAATGGATTCGGCAGTTACTTTATGGAATTTCATTTTAATATAAAATATAAAAATAACTTTGTTGACACGTGTTTCGCCTTTTTCACAGAGGCATCATCAATTATCAAGAGGCAAGACAATTTTACTTCCACAAATGCTTGTTTAAGTACGAATGATTTTAATTTTACTATTCTGATATATTATAAAAATAAAAATAAAATAAAAACGGGAGGCAAGGAGGGCATGATAGAAAAACAAACAAACAATAATGAAACTACAAATGACATTTACATAAAATCATTCGTACTTAAAAAAGCATTTGTGAAATATCATTAAGGTACATTTCCTTTTTTAAGGCATTTTTATTTGGTGTGTCATGGAACAAATCTTACTCACCAGTGAGCCGTTAAGTAAAAAAGTTTGACAGACACTGCCGTAGAGCAATTAATAAAATAACTTTTAAATGTCAGTATCTTGTAATAATACAAAAGAATATTAAATGAGTGATACAGGTTTTAACATAATGGTAACTCTTTGAAAAGCAAATCATTACATACCACTACAGTTTGAAATTGCATAAATATGTCAAATCTATTGCAAATATGTTCTCAATTGATATAATATAAACAGAAGATGGTAATAAATATATGATACTTGAACAATCATGACTGTATATTTATTATAATTTTTCTTTCAATTGGACATTGTAAAAGATCAGTACAAAGCGAACTTCAGAGCAATCATAAATAATAAAGTTATTTTATATACACAATATATTTGAATAGATTGAAACTCATCAAGATTCTGTCACGAGTAGTTGAGGTGATTAGAATAACAACTCTATTGCAAATTAGCTACGACTTGTAAATTGGGTTAAATATGATAATCATAAAGTATGCAATGTGCTTAAGATATCTTTTGTGTAGAAATATTGTCATAGAAACAGGACAAGGCAACATTTAATATGCACATTGTAATGAAAAAAAATTAAGTATTTTATCTAAGCTACTTGTATTTGACTGATTTAACCATCCCACTGTAGCATTTTGCCACAGTTTTTTTTTTTACCAAGAACCACTTCAACTTCAAGCGTGCGACAAATTTTTAATTGTCATATATAATTAGTCAATACTTCGATATGCATTGGAATACTGGACGAATTTATCAGTACTGGTATTTTGTTTTTACTTATTAAATACCAATATTAAAAATTCAATAGCTTAATGGGTGTATTACAAAATTATGAACAATAAAGATACCGGTTGAAGGTGATACATATATTTTTAATATATAATATGAGCATTACAAAATAAATAAAATTATTTAACAAATGAAATTTAACAATAGGAGCACCTTTTGCAAGGACAAACGTGTGACTAAATGTAAGGCGTATTTTGCAATTTTATTCAGCCAAAGTATTCAGTAATTATAATATAATTTCAGTAAAACCAGTGTTACAATCCTTACATACATTTAAATTGAATGTATTCCAATAAAATATAAATTACTGATATCATTCTTGTATGAAAAAAAAAATACAAAATCATTCCAGTTTGAATGAATTAATTGTAAAAGATTTTTAAAACAGACAATAAAACAAAAATCTGACAAATTTTTCAACAATATAATTATCTGTTGGTCGACATCTGTTGCATTCAAAGAATGGTACAGATAACCAACATTTACAACGCGGGTATTGAATGATCACCAACTGCTGGTGTTCGGCATCATTAATGAACATCATAATCAGTATGATACCAGCAAGATAAGCATTCCATGCAGAAATAATGAAAATCAAAACCGAAACTTACTAGAGGTTTCATTCTCCTGTATCCATTCCTTGCTCTTGGGAACGTTGTGACAACCAGAGCAAACTTTCTTGTGGAACGGAATGGCTGATCCCTTTTGTAACATACTCACTAACTGAGTCTTGTTAAACGGTACCTGAAATTCAATAAAATAATTGAGTATATTACGTATCAATTTGTTAACTCTCGATTACTTGAGTTTCTTTCAATACACATTGTAGAAATATTAACTATCAAACAATAATGTAATAGGATGAATATGTACATTTTATATTGTCACCACACTGTCCGATGTTGGTAACAAAGTTTACACAAAAGGGAAGTGTACAATACATTTCTTGGATATGAATAATTATTTGTCAGGATGTATTTATTATACAACATATGTTATTTTATCGGTAAGTACATTCACCCTCCAAGGACGAGCGTCACCATATTGTCACCATATGGTCGCAGTAAACACCGTTGTCTATTGATCCCACTATTCATCCTTTTTCTCCCTGAATATCGTTGCTTTCGCTCATATTAGGTTGAGAAGGGTACAGACTACAGTTAGTCATCAGCCGTGGGGACAGAAACGGCCTCCAAAAGCACATGTAATTTTTTGAATTTCCGTTTTTTTTTTAATTTACTTTTTGAAACTGTTAGTTATTTTTTTATAAAAACATCAAATTATTTACAGTTATTTTGCTAATATATTTGTATTAAAATTATGTTGATCTAAAGAGGTCAAATTGTAAATGTAAAAATCACGTTTAGCTATATTTCAACCCCGAATGTTTGCGAGCCCATACGGTCACTTTTGTCCTTACTACTGTCCATACTCAATATTTCACGGTAGTAAAAGGATGAGCATGACCATATAGTCTTGCGGGGTTTCTATACAACGAATTTGCGTTTTTTTTTTTTTAATTTTGGATAGGAATAAAAGTTATCCGTGACTTCAATATGGCTTAGAAAATATTTTTTTTATCAGAAAAAAGCTCTCGTCTCTGGAGGGTTAATGCAGATTTATAGGCACACAGCTGCCTCGGCTTAAAAGATAACTTTATTTGTCTCAGATCGGCGGCATAAAACCACATCTCACAATGAGACTTTAATAATGCAATTTAATATGTAATTCGCAGTTCTGAGATACAAGTAGACCTCTGTGGTCTAATAGTAAGGTAAGAGCTCAACCCTTACAATCAGATTGATCAAACTCTTTTTGGCGGTGTACTAAGACTTTTTTCAATTTAAATTCGGTATCCTGATCATGGGAGTTAATGAGGTATTTCTTCTGCGAGTTGATCTTCGGTGACTTATCTATCTAATTTTTAAAAAGTATTTTTAACCATTTTTTTTATTATTTTAATAAATATATTAAAATTATAATCATGGTTAATAAAATGATACATTTTCAACGGTAACATCACTCATAAATGAGTTTTGTTTTCCAAAATTCTGTTGAAAGTTAAAAATGATAAAACAGAACTATCATAATATCTTTATCACTAATCATAAAACACAATAACATTTATTGTCATGTAGTCATATAAAAGATACTGATTTATAAGAATTACTACATTGTTACATTTGCGAACTGATTTGAAATATGCAAAACGTGTCTTTGTGTTAGTGTCAAATTACTTCCAGTGTTATTGACCAATTAGTATTTTTTTAATTTAATAACTTTTACCAGTAAAGCAAGAAATATATATCCATATACTGCATCATAATATTATGAAAAAACATAGGGATAGACAAAAAAAATCAAAGATTCGGAAGATTTCAATAAATATTCATATTAAGTTTATGAAAATAAAACACAGGTTTCGCTCATCGCAACCATTTTAAACTGATGTCATTTATAGGATAATAAGTATAACTAATGACGAGGTATGCAAAACAATTATTGATAAATGACAAAAGTCTACAGATAACCATGCAAATTACAAATAAAATAAATTATCAAAGGTCATATGTTAAGTACCTATTACAAATAAATAACTACTAATCTGTAATTAATAGAAAGTTCACTCGGCCCTGATCAATTTAAATCAAACAAAATACATCACAATAAAAATACCCATACATTTCTATGATTCGCATTATTTCAGATTTTAAATGAGAAAAAAAATATATTTAATTTTCAGAGAATAAAGAAGAATCTGGCTTTCTGGTGAAAAGTTCAAATAGATAAATTTACAATATTGTTTCATCGGCATGCATTTGAAGTAAATCATTATTTCTCACCATTTGATCGCTGGCAACCTCAAAGATACTCAGGGGGAACACCCTCCTTGTTTTAGCGTGGAGTGGCGGCCTATCTCTTGCTACAAGGTTCAAGAACCTAGCTACTAATCCTGGACTTGGGTACAGCTCAATATCCGATGCGAGGATGTAATGAGTGAGGGCTGCATCGCGAGCTACGTTTCTGCCAACGTTGACTGGATAAAGGAGCTTCTTCTGTGTTTTGTAAAGACTACTGAGGTTCACTGACGCATAAGGAGCACTCAGAGAACAATTGTATGGTTCGTTGAGAAGCTTTTTCATGTCAGGAATCTGTAAAAGAACAATAAAAATAAGTTTTTTTATCAGTCAGTTGCCAATATAGTTTCTCAACAAGTTGTTCCAGTGAATAAGAAGAATTGCTTGTAATTCAGCCCCTCAACCGCGTAGCCACCTCATAGCAGAGTTATGAAATGCATGAGGTCCTAGCGGAAAGGAAAAGTTATCACAAACTATCTGTATCAATTACCTGTTTTGGTATGTGCTTTGTGCTGAAGAAAACGTGGAATGTAGTCCATTTCTTGACGAGCTCAGAGCCTGAGCAGTCGCGGAGATATCTGATGGTGTTGGCTGTCGGAACCAAGTCGGTACCGGGAGCGTGGATGGCCACGCTTACTGGGTTGTTCCACCTGAAAATAGAAAATAGAAAATAGATTTCTTTATAGGTCTTTCTTAGTCTTAAAATAATCAAAAGTTGTTTTATTACTGCCATTAATTATCTATATTGCTTATTATTACCTAATTACATTATTACTTATAATTATACAAATTCTATTTAATTAACCTTTATAATATTTATATATACTTTTAAATATTATTTATTGATGCCTATCAAATTGTTATAAAATGTATCTTAACTGTATCATTGAAGAGATATCATCTTCGGTGTGATGCAGAAAGAAAAAAAAAGTTTTTCAAATGAAAAAGTCTTAAAATAAAAAAAAGCTTTGTTATAAACTGAAAGAATGAACGAATCTATCTGTAACTTATGTAAGAATGGTATAATTATTAAATTTGAATCGTTCAAACTATGTACATTCTCACAGATTTTGTCACTAACGACCCGGGTTTCGCCTTTCGGCATCTTCAGGCATTCAAGTGCACGGATGAACTTGAACTGACGCTTGGTAAATGAAAGTTTCGTGTTTATATAAGAAATAAATGCATCACTGAGTCCAAAGCCATTGCTGGCGAAAGGGATAAGCTCATGGGAATGCCAACAGATTTGAGTAGTAACTAGTTTCAAGAATTATATTATTTGTTTGTCGGCAAAGGTTTTATGATTATATGATTAGGGTATAGAAGTGGAGATGCCGGAAGGTTTAACATTTCATTTAAAATCGGAAGACTATGTAGCTGTTCTCTATTTATTTCCAAAATTTCCTGGAAAAAGAGCTTATGACTGTCCGTATTTGGGTGTAACATTTTTATCCCTTGTTCCTGATTAAACACGTGTCCTTCCAAAATTAAGTGATTAGCAAAAATAGACGTGTCTTTTTTCAATCTAAAGGCTGCCATATGTTCTAAAACTCGGATGTTCAGTGTCCTTTCTGTTTTGCCGATATACAACTTTGTTGTACAAAGTATTATATCGGCAAAACCGGGTCGTTAGTGACAAAATCAGTGAGAATGTACATAGTTTGAACGATTCAAATTTAATATTGAAATTCCACCAAGCACCTTCAGTCGAAATCTTAAATTAAGGTATAATTATTGTAAAATAGCTAGTGTGCCATATTATGCTGTAACTTAATACTTTTGTGGTTTTGTCAACAGATGGTTCAGTTCGCAATAAAACACCTAGAAAAAAATCATGTAGATATTTTTTAAGTAAAACCTCTATTGAGCGGATTGGATTTTTGATTATTCGGATTAAAACTCTGACTTGAAAAATTCATAAAATATATTTTTTAAAACAGCGTAAGTAATTCCAGTAGTGTAGCAGATAAATCACGAATGCGGTGGTATAATTAATAATGTGACGAAGATGACGCCGAGTGGTTAAATTGCGATGCGGACGATCCTGGATTCCGAATTGTATACGAATGATAAGGAAATAATTAGAATGTTTTAAAATACGATTTGAATCTTCAGGACGAGATAAATAGGCGGAATTCCGATATCACAATAAAGCTTGAGGCAGATATCTCGCGAAACGGTGTCGTAAAACAAACCAGGCCACGGATATAACATTATAACAAATAGCATTGTTTATCAAAATTGATGACACGTCAAATGAAATTAATTACCGATTATGCAACGGAGAGTGAAGTTAAAGATCAAACTGTAATACCTAAATGAAGTGATAAATAACATTGTGATGTGATGAACAAACACCCGATTACATACTCGATATCAAATTGAGTAACAACACTTAGGTCAACTATAATATATTATATCTATACATATATATTGATTAAATTTATCTGCCTGCAACGCATTTATAGTTTACCGCCATAGATGAAAATCTTAACTCACACAGCTTTATATTTGAATCAATAGAATACGTTTTATAATAAATGTTATCATCGACTCCACGGTGCAGTGGTAAAAACGTCGTTGGCTTCCGTGAAAAACCTTACGGGTTCACATCCGAGTAGCATTTTTTTAGTTGACTTATCTTCAGGCATTGATGTCTGTGATGCTTAAAATACCCTCTCATCCTTCCAACACTAAAATAACGGGGCTTTGCAAAAACGATTATCCGAGCCCTACCCTTTCACTCGACTGAGTTACAAGCAGTTCTCGTAGAAAAACATTTGTTGAGATACCTCATTAGGACGCCATGTGCTTCACATAGGGAGCGAACATAGTATTGATTTATTTGTGTAACGTATCACACACATGCTCTCTCTCTCTCTCTCTCTCTCTCTCTCTCTCTCTCTCTCTCTCTCTCTCTATCTCGCTATCTCTCCCTATCTTGATGAGAATGAAATTTTAGATTCCATATATCAAAAAAATAGATTTATTTATCCAATGAATCAAATGTTACAAGTTATTAACATACATATCGACTGTGGAAAGGAAAAAGGACGTAACCCTCAATTTTCCAAAACAGCTTTTTTTCGATAATCACAATGTATACAATTTGACACACATTCTATCAAAAGGATGGAAGCTGAAAGTGCCGAATTAGTATCTAAATTTAGCTTTAAGGTTTGAAAAAGATGGCCTTGTAAAAAAATAAAACCAAAAAAAAACATTGAAATAAAGGTTTTTCCGGGACAATTTCATTAATTAATATTAGATTATGTCAAATAAACACCAGTTTAGAAGTATCCCTGCACTTCAAGGCTGTGTATAATTCATAATTTGCATATGTCACAAAGTCATCAAAACACGTTTTTAGCGCCTCCTGTAAAATTTGAAATTTGTGGGTTACGTCCTTTTTCCTTTCCACAGTCGATATTATAATGATAAATAATCTATCAACAATCAACTAATAGCCGCTGATAAGGGTATTAAATAATAATATAATGACTGACATTTCAACAAGACAGATGATTTGATGTGAACAGATTTCAATGGTATTCAGATTTTAAAAAAAATGTGCACTACGAAGAAAAACTTATATCTAAATAAGTACAGGTGCTTAAAAAATAATTAAAACATGGGTCCAATGACCAAGGCCATTGTCAAACTTTCAATATTTGATAATCCGTCAACAGTCGAATCAAACCTTTTCCGATCATTGTACTATTAAGTAACCCTACGCTTCTACTAAAAATTGCACACATCTCGTGCATTTAGCTATTAGTCTATTCACACAGTAAGTAAATCAATAACTAGTTGACTGCTTTCTGTGGTCTATTTTTTTTTTCTTTAAAACCTATATATATTTTAAATTGTGTTTTAGTAATTCGAAAACGTGGACCTTCTAATTTGATTGCGCCTGTGGTCTCCATAACCCGTCACTGTGTGGGGGTTTGTGACGTAAATTATCCGAGTTGATCTGCATTGGCATTACGCTGTCAATCCTTGGTGAAAAAGGATTACATAAATAAAATCGAAATACATTTTTTTTATACTGATTTTACAATTGTATGTTAAAAAATAAAACACTTCCTTTTACTTATTCCAAAATTAATCATGTTGAGCGAAACCGGCCATGATTATAATAAATACATGTGGAACTAGTAGAAAAAGTGTTTTATTTTTTAATATATTATATTTCCTATCCACTCAGTATTGACAAGGAAAACATGATTAGTATTTTTTCTATACAATGACAGGTACCATTTGAATCTGCTCGCGATTAACGAAACCAGTAATGATCATTATAAAAAATGTGAAACTATGAATACAATATCTTCTCAAGTTGTGCCTCAAGTCATAACCGTTTGACTCGAATCGAATCTGTTTGTTTTTTACATAGTATGTCATGTTCGGTTCGCTGATGAGGTTCGTAATCGGGCGAAAATTTGAAAAAGACTCATTAAGATATAACCCCAGTATTTAAAATGCGTAAGATCTTCTAGTTTTAGCTAAAACAAAATAGCAAAAATACTTTCATCGGTGGGCCCTGGCAGCAAATAAATATCAAAATGAAAAACCATTCATAAAATTCGCTGCAACCAACAAATTGAATACTATATTATTATTGTAATTTAATAACGAATGCCACAGCTTCCGCTTTGGATTACTTAAAACCTGTTTTTTAGAAGAACGAACAATAATTAATACAAGCCTCGACTGAGAATTGAAAATTACGTATTTAATGTAAATAACAAAATCATAATTTGACACAAAGAGAAAGTGTTGCGTTTGATAAGAAATGATGCAACTGTGTTGGCATCCAACAATGAATGCTACGTAATTATTAGATAACCAAAGGCCGCCGTGCACCGTTCACTAGGGCTTAAACAAAAACCTACTTTTGAAAAAATCTGTTTTCGAAATGCAATATTTCTTAAACTCAGTTATAGCCCGGTGTTCGAGCCAAAAAAACAAATAAAATAACGAAAAAGTCTCGATTTTTAAGTCGTTTATTTATTATAATTTACTTCAATTTTTCTAGTTATTCCTCGGCAGGAAATATGTTTTTAAATAACACAACAATGCACAGCGATTGAACATTAATGTATACTCGCTACAAAATTAGATGATTTATTGTATCTTATTTTATTTGCAGCCATGGCGGTTTTATGTCACAATAATAAGGTTTTAAATAAGACAATAAAACAAATCAATATAAATTCTGATATATAAAACCGAGTTACCAAATTTAAAAAAAAAACCGGCTTTCGAAAGTGTAAAATTTCGCTTAAAAAACCAGTTCTTAAAAACGGACGAGTCCTACTTAAACTTACACCTTGTCACGAATAACAAAAATAAATAAAGCTTAGTAAGGATTTTCCACAACCCTAAAAATTAATTCACTGATTCAACGCGAGGATTACATCGCTAAGAAAGCCTTTCAAGCGATCTCTACAGCTAATTCTCGGTAAAAAGAGATAATATAAGATTTATAAAAGTAATAATGGCAACAGTACTTATTTCAGTATATTAAAAAAAGAAGAAAATTGTTCGTAAAGTCTATATATATATCATCAGTTAAAAATGATAGTGATGAGTGAACCGGTTCCGATCTCAATAAATAAATGTGGAAGTAATACAAGACTGTTTTATTTTTTGACATATGAACCTAATGCCTTTCCATCAAGTATTATTGACAAGGAACATCTCAAAATTGAGTATTTATTTCTCTTATCGTAAGAACATTATTCAAATTATATAGGACTTATATAGGACTATGGCTAAACAGAAGCTGCCGGGTCCGTGTCGCAGCGTTCAACGTCGTTGGCTTTCCGTTGCAAATCTTAAGTGTTAAAAATACCCCCCACTAGGGCTTCCAATTAACCAGACTTTCCAACTAACCGGTTTTCGGTTTTTTTCTGGCAATAAAACCGGCTAACCGGCTTAAACCGAAATATAATGTATTTTGATTAGGTAGGTATGCAAAAAAAAAATTGTGGAAAATTTAAAATATTTGTCCTAAATGCTCCAGTTTTAATGAAAAATCGATATTAATCTTATAGATGGAACACAGAAGGAATTATACATTTATATATATCAAATGTGGAAAAATATTTTCTGATAAAATATGTCAAATAAAAAAATATAACTTGATAATAAAACTCATCAAGAGAAAGATCTTTAAATAAATGCATATATTTTTTAGGCATATCGACTAGACAGGACATCCAATGCTTAAAGAAAAATATAGTAGAATACAATAATATTAACTTAGTTATGTCTCCACTCCCACTTTGAAGCATATAGACTCAAACAATTATTTGTTGACGAGAACTGCTTGTTACTCAGTTGTTGTTGTTGTTTCAAATTGTTTCCGCTTCTACGCAGTAAATTCACTGTAAAACATTTTTATTTTCTAAAAGAAAATGAAAAATAAGAAAACGAGTATTTTTGATAGAACGCGGTTGACCGAGTGAAATAAACCGGTTTTCGGTTTTTTTCAAAACATGCGATAAACCGGTTAACCGATTTCGGTTTAAACCGGTTTGGAAGCCCTAAGCCCGAACCCCTCAAATCCTAAACTAACAAGCGGTTAGTTAACCACTAATCCTGTCCGTACCATATCCTTCTATTCTCACTCTCTTCGAAAAATAGAGGTTGAGCAAACAAGTACCGACAAGTTTTCTTAGAAAAAAATTCTGTTGAGGTATCTCATGAACGTATCGTTTGCTCAGTGAACGCAACATGGTTGGTTCAATCGTATTTTGCTTATCGGTTGAAAATGCTCAATCGCATAGTGAAACCAGTCCTGCCATAGAGAATAAGAATTATAAATTTGATTTATTTGTTTAAGTTTTTGCAAACGATAACGATTGAGTCGCGAAAGTGTCAGAATTATTTTAATTTATTACAAGACGTTAACGACGGATTAAGAAATAAATTTCCCGAATTAATGCGTTGATAATGAATCTACTATCTGCTCAAGGCCACCTTTTTAAAAAAAAATAGTCATTTAACAAACCGAGACATCGCTAATATTCTCGTAGATTCTAGAATTTGAACTAATATTTGTGCAAGTGTCAATTAGATTTTATTCCCATCAATAGATTTCACTACTGCAAAAAACTTCAGTGTTGTTATCCCTATAAAAACTATCCTTAAGTATTAGTCATATAATACATTTTTGTATTCTTTAATTAATATTTAGCGGACTGTACCAGATAATAAATTGTAATTAAGCCATATGTCGCGACTAGAGATTGCAACTATCAATTGTCTATTTTTATAGTTTTGGATTTAGGTATACGACAAACTCAATCCCGGGAATCTATATTATGTTTGTAAATATTAAAAATAAACATCAAGACATCACAGAAAAAACATCATATTAATTTAGACCTTTCCCGAATCGACAAAAAAAAAATCCATTTTACACAGATTAATTTATTTTAGGGCTTAAGAATTGTATTTCATTATCTGAATTTATATTTCAGGAAATCGTATAAGGTTCAACTTAACGTATGTACATATATAATAACTTTTAGGGTGTTCACTGTCAATACTTGGTGGAATAATTACTTTCAATCGCATTCTGAATTTATGAATCTGGGATGACTTTTTAATTATATGTTAGATGTGTTAAACATTTTAATTTTGTGTTATTTTAGAATCACTTTAATGTAATTGGCAATTTCTTTTCAATGCCAACTGTTGTGTATAACTTTTCAATTTTGTATAAATAGCATTGTTAAATTATATTTCTTATCAGTTGACAATGCTCGCAATGAGCGAAACCGGTCCTGACATATTAAATA
Organism: Himalopsyche tibetana; assembly: GCA_030503985.1. Taxonomy (NCBI): domain Eukaryota; kingdom Metazoa; phylum Arthropoda; class Insecta; order Trichoptera; family Rhyacophilidae; genus Himalopsyche; species Himalopsyche tibetana. The sequence continues at coordinate 34,790,472 of JAPJYX010000014.1, read as the reverse complement.
AAGTGGAATGAAGTACAAAGGATTATTGTTTTTATTAATATATAATAACTGATTTTAATATTGAAGAGGAATAAGGCATTACATCAGGATCGACCTATATTTTACACGCAAACTAAAATTAACCACGAATCAAAATAAAGTTGAATCGATTTGCAAATTGACCACTTATTAGTTGGATGTTGTGTTTTTATTTTCACGCTTTCAAATAACACAAAAAATGAGGACAGACCTATTATTTATTGCTTTTATCGTTATCAAAAAAAATCTTGATTAAATAAATGTTTTGAAACATTTATTTATAAAACGTACGCTTTCAAATTGTATGTTACATTATATGTTGGTTTTAAACAAATTCAAAACATTAAAATTTTATCATTTCCGAATTTAAATTCCGAGTATCACGTAACGGCATCCCAAGATTGCAAGCCCTAATTGCGACACACATATCCCAGTCGTTTTACACTGACGTTTAATTGTCGAATAAAAAAGAATGTTACAGATTTTTTTTTCTCAAAACATTGGCTTTTATTAATCAAAAAATATTCGCTCCCACTCGCAAGTAAAATAAACAAGACGTGGGTGTATAACATTTAAGATTTACCCAACATGATCTATGGCCACGGTCGAGAAACTGAACATTTCATATGCTAACTATAAATTATGTAAATAATTGTAAAAAAAAAACTCACCTTTCCAGGAGCGGCACCAGGTTGTCCATAAACGTGAAGTCGCCGTGTGTGGTATACGTGATGCTTTCGTGGCACGCGATCGCGCCGTGATCAGCCCGAACGTAATTGAACAGCACCCAGAATTCTCCACGCTGTCTCGTCAGTGGTTCGTAAGCCTTATCGTGACACTTCATCAGCTCGCGCAGTTTCTCGAGAGTCGCAGTTTCGAGGACAGTTTCGTCCGCGGGCATCTTCGCCTCGGTGGGTCCGATGAGATCGGGTTCAGTCACGAAAGAAACATCACCAAAACTAGTGTTGTTGAAACCAGCATTAGGCAAAATTATACCCGAATCTCCCTTTTCACTCACAACACCCATCTGACTGGTCATGACTTTCGAGTCATCGGTAGAAGATACTTTAACTAAGTCATCTGAATTGTCTTTAGAAACTTGGTAAACTTCTTTGGTCTTTTCGAGAACGAACGTCCGCATTTCGTCTGAGCGGGAGCTTGAGGCGTCCGAAACCGGTGTTCTGACGGATGGTGGTTTTTCGCCGTGCCCCGTGGACGTAGGCTGTGCATCCAACGAAGCGGACATGCTGTCAGACGCCAGGCTTCGGCCTCCGCCACCCGCAGTCTCAAACCCGAAATCGCCCGGCCCACTCTTGACCATTATATTGGTTCCTATGTAAACCAACACGGCCAAGTTGATTATTATGCTACAGCGCAGCACCCAATTTCTACGCGTGAACATAGTCATTTTGTTTTATTTTTATTATATCTCCCGACACAAATATTTATTGTGGTTCAGTTTGTATATTTAATTAAATATACAATTATTTTTTATTTTTCAGTTTAGTTTTTCAATATTACACAGCACTTTTTTACGTTTGCAAAACACTTAATATTAATGGTATACTTTGAATGCATCAAATATAACATTCAAAGCGTTTTTTTAGAAATTTAGCTCTCCGACACATAAATTTCTAACTAACACTGTATATTTATAGTATAATTAAATATTTTTATAAGGCATTTTTATCATACTTTATTAAAACAGAACATATACTATTATGATATTATTATTACAATTGTTGTACTTCAACAACAAATAAAACATACACAGTCGAAAAAAATCTCAGAACAGTCAGCTTATTTGGCAGTACGTCACTGAATCTAATCAAAATAATCAATAAAAACTACGTTAGTGTTCTTGATTAAGATCATTCTTAGTTACTTTATTGTTACACCCGACGTGTCTTCTCGCCAGAAGCAATGACAGTGATATCCACCGCCGTAAGCAAGGCGGCTCGTGCTCTGTCTATCCGAGATAAGATAAATCCTAAGAGTGCGCGTACGGTCGCATAGGATCCACCGCTAAATGTATCCGCTGCAGCATGAGAAGTGAACCCGCGACGCGTGGAACCGTCTCCTTCCTCTGGGGCGCAGATTTCTGAACGCCAAGACCCCCGGACACATCACAAACGCATCCCAGCAGACCGACGAATCTGGTCTCGGCGGACAGAATCTACGTGGCCACTCCTGAACCTGACGCGAATCTCATCGCGGAGATTGCATATCGGCAGTTGTATCTTTGTGGAACGTCTACGCGTATTCTTCGGCAGAGTAAATGTCAGGTATTTGAATACGTTTCGAAAGCCTGTTTCGTAATATTCAGTTGTCGAGTCTCGTAGTGGTTTTTCTAGTTTCGCTTTCGTTCATCTTTCCGGTTGATTTCGGACCGATTCGACGTAACGCCTGGAACAAAAGAACATATATTTCAGTATACAGTACGGATTAATTTGTTATCTTGTGATCATAAATACCTGTTTTTTCTAGGTGTATATTAATACTGCAAATGTTACCGTTAAAACAAGAAATCAATGAAAACCGGTTTTAACTGACGCTCGAGAACAGAATATAACTAAATATATTTTACATCTATAGTAATATATTGACAATCCACAAAAACAGTGCCAGTGTTTTTTACGTATTAAAAATGAGATATCATATTAATATAATTATTGGCTAACGATTTATAGTTAAATAAAAAAGAATGTAATAATTGCCTTACAGCAAAAGAAACAACCGCCAATGAAGTTGATGCCACTACGGTACAACACGAGTGTTTCACATTTTACAAATATATATTTTTCAATGGCCTGGATTTGGCATAACGAGCTTATAATTTGATATTCTAATTATGTTATAAAACTCTTTTTTGCCCGGTAGATACGTTACACAAAAAACCGTGTAAAAAATGATAGAATTTATATAAAAATTGACGGTTGGTTCCCTTACATTTAAAAAAATCGTTTAATAATGAAGATTCAATAAGTAAATAACACAAACTATTATGCACAATATATATTTTAATTAGGAGAAAGTAATATTATCCACTGGTAATTAAATAGTTATATACTAGGACTTTTATGAGGGACTGGACATAAATCGCTTTCACCGCTAGAAATGTATGGCACGTCTAAAATGCATTTTTTTGTTATTACTGTCTTGGGTTGTTGAATTTAGCATTTGTTCTTTCTTACAGACCGTGTTATTTCAAAATCGTGTAAAAAAGAGTTGAGTTTATTCATCGTATTATATTAGATAGTGCGTTATTAGACACGTCACGATTGACCATTTGTGAAGTGAGCTACGTTTTTCAACTAATCGACCGTACTTCAAGCAGATCCAACCTTATGCTATTATCAATGCAGTAGCGAAAGCCAAAGCGATCAAATTGAGAATAAAAATCATGGGATGTACCTATTGATAATATAAAAATATGCGATAAAATAAAGTTTTATCCAAGCATCCGTCAAACTCTCACATGCAATACAATTGGTCTGTGCACAGTCGTGGGTAGAACATCATAGCAAATGAATGCACAATTTGATTAATTCACTGGTTATGCGTATTCGATTTTTCTTGTGTTTTTTCTAATAACCAAACACGAAAGAAACAAATAATGTTTTAACGTAACAAAATTAATTTTGTTCGATACACATTTATATTTAATATTTTGTCTGTAAAAATCTACACAATATTTATTTGCGACGACCATTTTCAAATTGTCAACATATTTCAATTGATAAAATGATTACAATATATTATAACCTATATTAATATTGTGAATTCAACATAAACCGGTCACAATTTTGCAATTGAAGGGCTGTGCAATAAAACTGGTTTGGACTTGGTTGCATTTGTATAATACATTAACTTCATCATTATCTTACGATTACCTTATTCGACACTGAGCAGTGTCAATATTAACCCTCCAAGGACGAGCGTCACCATATGGTCACACAAAACACCGTTGTCTATCGATCCCACTATTTATACTTTTTCTACCTGAATATCGTTGCTTTCGCTCATATTTGGTTAAGAAAGGGTACGGACTACAGTTAGTCATCAGCCGTAGGAACAGGAACGGTCTCTAAAAGCACATGTGATTTTTTGAATTTCCGTTTTTTTTAATTTACTTTTTGAAACTGTTAGATATTTTTTTATAAAAACATAAAATTATTTACAGTTATTTTGCTAATTTGTTTTGAAATTATGTTGATCTAAAAAGGTCAAATTGTAAATATTTAAAAAAAAATCACGTTTAGCTATATTTCAACCCCGAATGTTTGCAAGCCCATACGGTCACTTTTGTCCTTACTACTGTCCGTACTTAATATTACACGGTAATAAAAGGATGAGCATGACCATATAGTCATGCGGGGTTTCTATAAAACGACTTTGCGTTTTTTTTTTTAAAATTTTGGATAGGAATAAAAGTTATCCGTGACTTCAATATGGCTTAGAAAATATTTTTTTTATCGGAAAAAAGCTCTCGTCTCTGGAGGGTTAATAGGACAATTGTAAATTGACGACAGTGTTATTAAATTTATACGTTTATTTTTGGATCCTAAAACTATAGAAGTACGCAGAGGTAACAGCGAAAATTATCTAATAATAAAATCTACCGCAAAATTCCCCGATGAAAACAATGGAGAAAGGTAACAAAGCTAACATAAATTTAATTTAGGTAAGCCCTATGTTCCGAGATTTGAATAAATGTAATAAGAACGAACCGTCGCAATGAGAGAGATTCGAAAATAGAACGTGAGATTTATTTTTTATTATACTTTATGGCCGTAAGTAGGTACAATAAAGCGTAATTACATGACGTCATATATTTTTTTTTTTTGTGAATAAAGATAATTTAACTAAAGTAATCATTGTTGAGCGAAAAAGGCTTATGCGGAGATTTAAATGGCTATATACCTACGTGGGCAATGTCACGTCTGCAGTCATTGACAATCTTTTTTCATTTGGATAAAAATGAAGAGAAAGCAAAAATGCATCTTAAAAAGTGGACAATTTACCTGCAATATGACCGATACATATTTCAGCCACTGATTTAAACCGATTGTGGCCTCATTATTTGGTCATGTTTTATAAAAAAAGTAATGATTAATCAATATCAAAAAGTCGTTGTAATATTTTTAGTGACAAAAAAATCAAGTATTTATTATGTATGTAATATTTCTGTAGGTGTCTATTATAAATTATAATATGCATTAGTGCACTTCCAATCGACAGCATGATAGATTATATTACTATGAATCTAATATTCGTACCTGGGCAGTGGCGGATTATCATATCAGCGAATGAGGCGCGCGCTTGGGATCTAAGAATTTTAGGGGCCTCAAAAATAGCTTATATTATACAACTCATATATATACTTTTTGTTCAAATTTTAACGTATTTTTATTGATTTACGTGGAATTTTCTGACGTTTTTTCTTATCCGAAAAACAGGGCCTCCAAATTGTATTGCACTTGGGGGCTCTCGCGTGCTTAATCCGCCACTGTAACCTAGACATGGATCGTTTAATACAATAGATGACAATTTCAGTGAGCACAAATTGTACATCTCGTCACCCTACTATGAGTCTATCGCCTCATTAGACGTATAAGCTTTTAATTAAAATGTGTTGGAGATAAGTAACTCTCGTATGCAGGGCTGTAGATTCGGAGTCGTAAAAAAACGTTAAGTAAATGTAAAATTTAATTAAAAAACTTTTTTGAATCGGACTCGGAGTCAACAGATGTGTTGAGAATGCGGGAGTCGAAGTCGCGGTACATACTATTATAATGAGTTAACAGACAATCGGAAAAGAGTTAAACCAGTAGCCATTTTAAAAAAATATATAACAAACCAACAATCGGAGAATGTTTATACTTAACAATATTTTTTATACTGGTTTCAATATGCCACCCCATCGATTTTGTCACCTCGAGTGCGTTACGTAACTTAAAGTGTGCCCGTCCTTACCTCTAATAAATGAAACCGATTCTACGTGTTCTTGGTTGGGCACACTGAAAAGCTTTGTAATATGCTTCTGTATTAGTATTTATTTTTCAGTCATATTTGATGAGTTTGCTAAGTAAAAAAAAAACGGAAAGAAGTAAAACCTCTGTGGCGGAAATTTTAATTGTTTCATTAGAATGTTGCCAGACAATGCTTATTGTTCTTACCGAACGTAATTATAGTCATACATAATAAAATAATTAATCCATTTGAATTAAACGCACGGCGTCATATCCCTTATAGGGGGTCACTGATCCACGCGTTTGAAGCAAAAGGAAAAACATCAATAAAGTTGTTTTTAAATGTTTCAGATTGTGTTTCTAGATAGCCGCTACAGAGAAAAATATCCGATGGCAATCATAATAAGAACATTTAAATAAAAATAAAAATGTATTGAAAAATGTTACACCCAAATACGGACAGCCGTAAGCTCTTTTTCTAGGAAATTTTGGAAATAAATGGAGCACAATTGCATAGTCTTCCGATTTGAAATGAAATATCAAACCTTCCGGGATCTCCACTTCTATACCCTATATAAATATAATCATAAAACCTTTGCCGAAAAACAAATAAATATAATTCTTGAAACTACTTACTACTCAAATCTGTGGGCATTCCCATGAGCTTATCCTTTTCGCCAGCGATGGCCTTAAACTCAATGATACATTTATTTCTCATATAAACACGAAACATTTATTTACTAAACGTCAGTTCAAGTTCATCCGTGCACTTGAACGCCTGAAGATGCCGAAAGGCGAAACCCGGGTCGTAAGTGACAAAATCTGTGAGAATGTACATAGTTTGAACGATTCAAATTTAATATAAGAGTAGTTTAAAAAAAACTCTTAATTAGTCGAATTTATACCATGCCCGCATCAAATAAAGGCTCTTCGTTTAGCAATAGAAAAACAATAAATCAATACCCAAAAAATATTTTTTCGCGTTTCGTGAAAAAATTACGTTGCATAATAATGTAAGAACATACATTTGTTATTTCCCTTACGTATTGTACATAATTTATAACAAAGACCTGTCTGGCGCGTTTGTAAAAAGTGACACCACACAGTTGCTTACTTGTCATCAATCAATAAGAGTTATTTATCATGTTTCTGAAACTCTCACACGAGTTTATCAAAATGAGTGACTTACTTAACTTACCAAATGTTTATCATGGTGAAAAGAAAGGATCGCCCAACAATTCGACAGAATCAAAATTCATAAATATTTAACAATTACAACATGTATATAAAAAGTTCTAGAACATACCGAGGCGGGTATATTTGAAAAATAGTCATCCATCATAATTTTTAAAGTTCGAAAAATCTACTGCAACATGTAAGCAGTTATACCATATGTGGGAAACGCGTCGATAGATAATTTGTAGAGGTACTATTTTCTGAGAGCTAACTACCGTTAATTAAAATAAAATTAGTAATCGTTTCGATTTATCGTTACGGAGATCCTTGAAAACAACATCGTATTTGAATACGAGTCCCCACTCGCTATGTTTTAAATATTTATTAGTCTTTAGTGGCAGATTACACTATAAGCGCACGAGGCGCGCGCTTGGGGCCTCCAATCTTAGTGGCCTCAAAATAGCAAATATTCAAAAAAATCCCTATAATATTTTAAATTCAGTTTCAGTTATTCGAAAAACAGGGGCTCCAAATTTACTGAATTTTTTGAAAACTATTCTGCAAACCTTATATACAAAAATTCTTTTTTAAAATATATATTTCCACTATCTTCAAACGGTTCACAAAATAAGATTATAAAACAAGTTCATTTTCGAACACACAGCAGTTGAATCACACAGTTGAGTTTTTATGAAACACTATGTAACATTTTTTGCTCAATCGTTGAATTGTGAAGTTTTTTGAAATAATAAATTTTTCTTACGTTTCTCAAATGAAAACGAGAGTTTAACTACAAAATTTGTGATGATTTAAACACACTTACCAGATGATAATAAAGCTGTTTTATTTACAAATCGAGCATGCGTATCGTGTTATTAACTTTTTCAATTTATAAACTGCTAATATAAAACGTCATTTTTCAAAATTAAAACAAGAATTGGCTGTCTTTGAAATATTCTAACGAAAATATAACTAATCGAAATGTATTTGTGTTGCCACGTCAATAATTAATTTACCCAATCATAGACGATACGAAATATTCAATATATATACAAAGTGGGAATAGAATAATAAGCTACTAACGGAAAAAACAATATGTACACCGATAAAAAAAGTAATCAATACGCAAAATAGATTCAACATTAATTAATAATGTGGAATTAGTTAAAAATATGTTGTGTTATATGGAAGCCTCGTGTTATCTAGTTTAATATTAGTTAGATAAGAAAAATATCACTTGAGGTGTAAACATTATGGGAATATAGGCAAACACCATGTGAGTTGACATGTTCGCAAAAATAATACTAGGTACATCGTTACCAAACAGATCTTTATTTTATTGAGAGTAAAATCTATGAAAGTTTATTTTATTACCTAACGCTACGTCTTACCTGGGCGAAGTCACTGCGAGCGCGATTGGAACGCGGTTTAAGCGAATCAAAATATCAAATAAACTGATCGCGGCGTGCGTTCTGTCACGTGGACACTATAGCGGCGGAGACCATTTTATATTTTCGTGCCGCACCGAGTCACTTTGATTTGATTAAGACGCACACGTAAGTATACTGCAATGCGTCTGAAATTCTTAAGTGTAAATGACGATTCCTTCATTTCAGATCGCCACTGGATCATACACAGCAATATGATGGGTCAGCAGCATGGCCGGTTAGAGTGATCGTGTTACCCCTTTTGCTTTTAAGGCCACCACAGGTCATTTCCAGTGAACATGATCGCCATAACATAATTAAGTGCCAAATTTAAATTCACTATATAAAATTTTGAACGCGAACGCGACACAACACTCTCTATTGTCTACCATTAGAGCTTGCAATTTACAGTCAAATTTCAATGACCCATAACTAATTCCTCCAATTAACGGTTTGCCGGCAATTTACTGGTAAAAGCAAAAATAGACTATCACGTATATGACTACGTTTACTGGGATTAGTAAAGCTATTTTTTTTTATTGCGATATGGAAATTAATGATTTGATAACCACTTATCCCCGTGTTATTGGTGTATACTACGTCGAGCTTGTATAATTTAGTCCATTAACATATCGATGTATTTAATAGATTAATTACACACTTTGACAAATTAAGTCTCAATTCTGAATTAAAAATTCATAAAATAACCAACTAAACAAAAAGTAATAAAAATATACTCTCATAAAAGAAATTAATTATTTCACCATTAAGAGATCGTAAATTTTGTAGATCCCACAGGTGACAATCTTTCTGACTTAATACTATTATAGTTGGCCGTCAGGTCATTTTATTTGTAGGGTATCAAATAAAACAATCAAACAAGGAAGAAATCATGACCAAATAAATAAGTGCTTTTAATATATTTATATTACAGTTGCAGAGTGCGGTCGTTTTGGTGATGGATAGCAGATGAATTCGGTACGATAAGTTACTCATACAAAGGTTGTGTCAATGTTTCTAGAGTTGAAAAACAAAACTCCACACTCCGAATCGGTATCTGTAATAATATATTGTTTATAATATGCCTGTATCTGTCATTAATTCGCGATAAAATAATTTTCGTCAATTACCGGTTAATTTTCTTATTTACCAGAATTTAACGAAGGTCTAATGTTCGACGAATTACCGGTAATGCGTGCCCTGTCTACCACAAGATCAGAGCCACCGCGAGAAATAAATATCAGAATGCCACAGAAAAATGTCAATGATAAGATTAAGTTTTCACATATTTAACTAACCGACTGAAAGAACAACGGCACGACAGTCGCAAGATTTAAGCAAAAATGGACAGTTTAAATCGGCAGTAACAATAAATTCATAAATGATGACTTAATTATTATAGTTCATGTAACTTAGTTTTGGTGCGATGTCGCAGAATGGCGTTGCACATAAAAGCGTGATTAATCGGATAACTTTTATTTGACCAAGTGTTTTGACCAAAGTTTTGTGTATGCAAGAGAAGAGTAAATCATCAATGAAACCGTATTTATTTTACAGAAGTTTAAAATACGACGTGTTTTTATTTCATAGATCATTGGGCTGAAAGTAAGTTTAAATATTTGCACAAAGCTCCAATTTATGCGGTCGCAAAAAAAACGCGTAAACTAAAACCGCGGAGAAAGTTTGTATTAATTATCAAAATATATTATGGAGATGTGATATTTAAAAAAAAATCGATAAATGGCATTTTTAATGCTGTCTTGTGAAGCAAAAATATGTTTCCTTATTTGGTGCAATGTTATATTTTCGCTGTCACTGTAGGTATATATAAACATAGAAAGCATTGTTCAATTCAGAAAGCTCGTTATTTGAGGAATGTTCACTGGTAATCTAATTGTTAAAAAAAATATAACTTTCAATTTTCCGTCGTGTCATTGTTAATTTCTTATTATTGAGAATAAATATCGTTGAGATTTGAAAACACGTTCAACGATTGGATCGATTTTATATTTAAAATAATTTCTACAAAATTACCACCGAATCGATCGAACATATTGACTATTTGCATACTATGCATACAGTGCACTTTTTTTATCCACGTTTAAAAGAACTGCGTAAACCTTTATTTGGACATATTAACAAAGTTATAAAAAAAGAAAATGCTATTCTCCCTGCATATGTTTTTCGGTATTATTCTTAAATTAATTACGACGAAGTAATTCTATGAATACCGCCGAAATAAATTATAGCCGGTACAGGCTGGCAGCCCTGCCTATGATAACATCTGTTGAGAATCAAGATGAAAGTAAACTTGGACGGATGTTAGCTTCACACATGAAGCACAACTGAGGACATTCAGGTGTTAATCAATAAAATAAAGTAATTATTCAACATTCGAAATGGTGTCGAAAACAACCATGAATCTTAAACTATGGCCGTATCTTACTCAATATGTAGTTAACGGAATTTCAAATACCACACAATGATGTAAAAGATTAAACGATTTTAATGATTAAACCGATTCGAAAATTGAATAAATTTCAAATATCGAAAAATTATGCATGCCATATTTAATGTTGGCAGTAAAATAAACGCGTAAAATTATATTATGACGTAATGGGGTAAAAAATATTTTTTTATTGCAAACTTTTGTACTTTATTATATAATAATATAATATAAACCGGCAGGCGAAGAAGATTTACTGAATCAGAAAAAGGATACTGTCTGATACAGAAGCAATAAACATCCGGTACTGAAAGGGCATCAATTTGCGTTGAACAGTGATGCTCAAGACATCAACGTAAAGGTTACGCATAATTTTGTACAAAACTTCTTAAATTTATTTTTTATATTAGCCATTTTTTTTCAGTGCATATAACGTTAAATTGTATATATTTAACATCTTTTCAGAATATAAGCGTTATTCAATATTACATAAAAATCATTATTTCAATTTTATTATAACATAATTCCACTAAGGTTCAATAGAAAACAGTTTTTTTTGTCGTTATTGTTGATCAAAGAAAAGTACAATTTTAAAATCACAATTTTCCTCATGGGTATTTCGCGGAATTTCAATAACAATATTTGTCTAGGAATAAAATGATTTTATCATAAATCATAAATAAATAAATTTATCGGTCCTTTTTGATTTGATGTGTAGATAATATTTTTATTTAAGAGAAATTGATCGAATCAGTAGAATGTCGATTATCTGATAAAATATACACCAAGACATGCGTTTTTTTTTAATCACTTTTAAAACGAATTATTCGTTATCTGGCACGGCGAAAATAGACAACTATTCACAGCCATTAAATGGTTGGTAAAAGTTAACTAACGTCACTTTTCAAAAACGGAACACGCGCGAATAGTCGAGAGAGGAATGCCGGCCAGTTAATAAGATTCCATTCATACCGCTCTTCTATAATAGTAAAACGAAAAAAGTATATTTACCGGTCGGCGTACCTTTCCTATTTCAAATGAATGATTTATCACCAGATCGTTAAAAAAAACTCTAAAGATAACCATATGCACAATCATAGATCAATCAATCTGAAGATGAACCAATTTTTATTCAATGTGTAGGGCAGTCCGGTGGTATTGCTATAAAGCACCAAGAAATAGTGATAGATAGCCCCATGGCAACAACGCATACGTCAACTAAAGAAAAATCAAGAATTTGTATACTACAATTTTGAATATCGAACAGTTTGTAATTCAATGTGTTGCTATCACTATAATTTCGGCATTTCCAATAAGTGTATAATATGACCTTCATTTTAAATACACCGTTCTTCAAAGTAACCGGGATAAGTAAGCAATATCTCAATGCGAGAGCACTATAATAGAATTGATGTTGGCAATGAACCCCACATTTTATTTACAATTCAAATAAACTTACTGTACATGCCAGGCATAACATACAGAAGGAGAAATGAAGTTTCAAAATATGTTACTTAAATATTTATAAATAATTTCCCTTATTCGAATATGTAAACACTTAGAAAGAGGAATAAATACTGGGCACAAAATTAGACAGGAAAATTCATAAACAATATTTTAATGATAAAAAATGAGTGGCAACATAAATTGTTTTTATTGATCCTGATTTTGTTACCTTATCGAAGCATTTTTAATCTGCAACACTCTTTCACTGACTGAACGATGCGAAATGGAAGTGGAGAAATTACATTCAGCGCCCATTATAACATAATGCAACAATTATATATGTATAAAACAAATTTAAATACATATTTTTTTAATATCGATAAAACAGATAAAGTATTGAAATTATCCTGATAAGGTAAAAAATATATAAATTCATCGCAAAGTTTGAATATATGTAAGTATAAATAACACTTTCGATAAAGCAGATGAAATTAACGAAATGAATACACTGTGATTATGGCTTACCTACTTTGAAGTATTTTTTGCAATTAACAACTAGTTTTTTTAAGTATATACAACGTTAGCACTGGTGTAAAAAAAACTTACCATGCAATATTATAATGGCACATATTTGTTAAACTTGTTTGCCGTAAGATAAACTGCACTGAAATGATGGCAAAATATTTTGTTTTATAAACGTCACTTTTCAAAAATGGAACACGCAGCGTAATGAAAAATTGCTAAGCTGTTTTTCCGACGGCGGCGCCACATCACATGGCCAACTGGTCCGAGCGTTCGCGGTTGTCTGTGCTCTCGCGCAGAGAATGAATAAAACAACAAACACACCTGCGCGGGGGGAGGGGGAGGACTCGTGAGAGGAATGGCGCGTGTTGAGTGAGCAAGAAGTCAGTTATATCCAACTCGTGTCCGTAAACAGGTCTCAATCGATTAAGCACGAAAAAAACCTTCAATAAACAAGATAGTTGTACTTTTGAAAAAAAAAATATAATACATGCGTGACATAAATTAAAGTCGATGAATAATTTGACTTCATTTAAAATTAAGAACCGTTTTGAGCTTAAAAAAAACAAAATTGAAATTAAATATTAAGGCTGCCATAAATTAATTGCAAATATATTAATCACTATATGAAAATAGAAGGTAGAGTTGATTATATCACAGAAATCCACATTGTTAGGTATACATCCGTAAATTGATTGTCAAATTAATTTATGAAAACATTAATTTTTGATTGAATAAGCAATTCGAAAACGATCACTGAAAATATTTAAATTACACCGGGAAAACGTTCACTCTTTGCAAGAATAAAAAAAACCATTAAAACCGTTTCATGTTGTCGTTTTTTTTCTACTACTTTTTACCAATTGATACATTCAACTAAATTCGCAATATCACAAAAACCCATGATGAAATTCATAAAAAAAAATGGTTCAATGAATATAAAAAAACTGTGTAGTTTAAAAAAAGAACAACATTGTAGTATAGAAAATCGTGCAAAAAAGATAATAGTGAATACTCAATAATTAAATAACATAAAATATTATTTATAATACGACTCATCGCTACTAGATTATATACTATGTAAGTCAGCATGAATCGCTTTCATCGCCAAAAAATTCCGACACTTCAAATGTGTAATGATCTAATAAAGCCTTTGGTTTGTTATTATTGTCTCGACATGAAGTGATATGAAGTATACATGTAAAATATTACATGAGGTATGGTGGATATTATCAACATATTCATATAATTGAGGAGCAAACATTCAAAAAGTGTTTTGTCACACAAATACAAAGCTTGGAAAACGATGATTTAAGTGTTGCAAAAGTGACGGTTTGTATGAATGTGTCAACTTTATGATTTCATTTTAATATGAAAAAAAAAACCTTTTTGAACACTAATTTTGATTTCCATTCATAGGTTTTATTATGGGCTATCAGAATTGATATAAAACGCCATTTTTCAAAAATTGTGACAAAACACTTTTTGAAACAAAACAAGATTATTAAAAATAGTCTCGCATTTTTTTATCCTCATGTTTGATAACGTTATTGACTCATGGCTTTTCTCGGATGCGTTTTTAATTTTATTACCAATTATTATAACACAGTGTCTTTCCTAAAAGACATTTTACGGTGGATAAATTATGTGCAAATAAAAAAATATATAATTAAATGGAGTATGTTTTTTTTTCAAAATATTTTGCAATCCTTAGATTGAAAGCACCCAACATAATAGCAATCGTCTAGTTTCGGAGAAAACTGTTCGCAACGGAGAGGGCGATGATGAGGAAAGGAAAGAATAGAGGGGAGGTCAGCCATCTCCATGCGGACGGCCGGCCGAAGATCATGATGGTGATGCCGATTGATGATGAGGGACCGGTTTAGATGCGTGGCTATCTCACACGCCATCTGAATATGTCGCTAATCGATCTGACGATTCGGTGTGCGGAAGAGAATGGGAACAAATTGCTGAATGAAACTGATAATTTGAGAAAGATTAAGAAAGTTTTATCGATGGAATTATAAGATGTATACACCTACTGTAGAATAAAGGGGTCGGTATATACACTGCCTTATTAATTAGTTGTAATATTCAATAATTATTCATTTCCTTTGTAAACCTCTATTACAAACGAGTGAACTAATAGCACATAAATTAGTTATATTTAATGATAAATTAATTGTATAGCTATTTCGACATCACGACAGCGGCTGGACTATGCTATTTTCGTTTCAAGAATATCAAAACATTATTATTTAAGTCTTATATTAGGTATATTTTTACTTTGTCATTTATCTCAAATTAAAATGGTCATATAAAAAAAACTGATGGAGAATAAAGGACTGATTTATTTAGTGGGATGCTCCTGGATTTTCACGAAAAAAAAAACAAAACGATAAAGAATAAAACGGAACGATGAAATTGGTATAAGAACAACATAAACTTAGTATACAAAAATGAAATACGTACGTTATTTTATTTAATTCAAATTTAATATTTTGTTCGCACAGTTCTATACAGAGTGTTTGAGCGTTATTGAAAAATGACTACGGCACGTTATAGCTTTGAACACAGTTTAAAGTTTTAAAAAAAAAACAACAGGACTAAGGATTACTGGGTCACTCACTATCTACGAAATTGCACGTTGTGAGTTGAGCCCGTTGTCGGCGATGTCATAATCATATATATTTCAGATAAATGCGCACTGTAATAATATGTTTAAGAAATAGTTCGACATTGTATATAATAATACAAATGAAAGCTTGGAAAGCAAATATATATAATTCCCGTTTTTCTTTTTATTTCGGTTTTAATTGATACCGAGCCATGTTATTTAATTAAATAATATAAAAGTAATTACATTTCGATGGATTCGGCGGTAACTTTGTGGAAGTTCCTTTAAATAAAAATTAAAATAACTTTGATTATTCTACGTATTGTGTAACAAAATGTGACACGTGTTTCGCCTCTTACAGAGGCATCCTCAGACAACTACTTTCGCAAATGCTTGCTTAAGTACGAATGATTTTAATTTTACTATTCTGATATACTATAATAAAAATGGGAGGCAAGGAGTTTGTTTTCCTATCATCCATTTGTATAATTCGTCGGGACTCATTTAAATAAGTAATGCTGATAAACGATCATATGTATATCAAATTCAATACTCGACTTGAATGACGTACGCACTCGGGGGTTTTCCACATCACAACAATTTGTAATACTAAAACGTCGATTAGTCATTAGTCAACCGATTTACTTAGAACTAAGATACGCAATTAAAAAAAAAATGTATTACATTTTAATGAAGTTTGGCTAGTCAACATAGATTATATACGTTCTCTAATTCGATATCTATAAAATCATATTTCACGAACATTTTTTTTCGCTGCATTTGTATTTTTATTTCAACGTTTAGTGTCATTGTCTTATCAGTTGTCTTGATGACATTGCGATGATGTGAAATGTCCACCCTTTAACCACTTCCCGGTCACACCCGAGTTAACTCGGGTATTGAAAGCCGTAAAAACGGACACTACGAGATAACTCAGGCAAATTCAATTAAAAAAACGATGAATTATTTAATTAAATATGCATGTTTTATAAATATAACACATGCGTTTGGTGTTCGAAAATAGTAAATATTATAATATGTAATCGTATTTGGAACATTTGTTAAAATCAATTTAAGTGGTTAAGCTTGCTAACTAAGCTAGGTAAATGTTTTGTAAAAACTGCGAGGACAATATGTAAAACATATATTTATTAATTAAAACAGTATTGGGTGGGTAAACCTACAGCCTTTAATCATACTTCAAATCTTTTATTTCATTTACAAAATAATGCACCTACAGTTAGTATGTATATTAAATTGAAAAATCATTCACGTAAACGACACTGATGTCACATTGAAGTTCTTCACTATCAATAATTGGTGGAAAGGCGTCATAATAAAAAAATATTTTTGGATGTAAATTGAAACATTTATTATGCTTTTACAGTTACTATTATCGATTATAATAGGGCATGTTTCATTTTTACTTTACCAATTGTTTGCCACACTTTGAAATTAGTCTTACTTAATTATTTAAGTGTTAATTACCCTGTATCGATTTATATTTCACCAATTGATAATTCTCGCGATGATCGAATGAATGGATGAATTAGTACAAAAAAAGTGATTTATTTTTTAAAACCAAATCGATTTTTTTTGTTTCCTTTAAATATTACATATCGACTGTGGAAAGGAAAAAGGACGCAACCCACAGTTTTTCAAAACAGGTTTTGTTTCGATAATCACAATGTATATATACAACATGACAAACATCCTATCAAAAGGATGGAAACTGGAAATGCCGATTTAGTAACTAAATTTAACTTTTAAGTTTGAAAAAAGATGAGCTTGTGAAAATTTAAACCAATAAAAAAGACTAAAAAAGAGGTTTTTCCTAGACAATTTCTTTAATTAATATTAGATTATATCAATTAAAAACCAGTTAAGAAGTCTATGTGCACTTCAAGGTTATTTATATTTCATATTTTGCATATGACCCAGAATCATCAAAACACGTTTTTTGCGCCTCCTGTAAAATTTGATGTGTGCGGGTTACGTCCATTTTCCTTTCCAGAGTCGATATGTTTTTATTTATTGATTATGGCATTACAAATGGTTTATAGCTCCTGTAAAATCGAAAAGATTAGCTTTTCCGGAGATAAATTATAATGATAATAATATATTCGATTTTTGCGATAATCGCGATAAATGATATTTTTTTAAAATATGTAAATAAATACGTGAACATTTTCATTATCGTAATAAATTCCTAAAAGAAATACCAAAGACGAAACAACAACAAAAAATATAACTCTGTGTGTCACACTCTTGTTGTTTATAGTGTTATACTTGCAATCGTTAACATTACTCAACCACGTATCCGTTTCTGTTGCGATTTTAGGTATAATATTCAATAAGTCTTTAGTATGTATTATATTGTCGCCTGCTGTGGCCCAGTTGGTTAGAGCTTGCTGTACCGATCACGCAGGTCTGGGTACGATTACCGGTCAGATCACAGTGAATTTGAGAATTATTCAATTCAAAGTTGTGATTGAAGACTGGGTGTTTGTGATGTCAATTCACATCATTTCATCTCCTCCCATCCTTCTGATCAGTGGCGGCCGGTCAATGTGGCATTCGATCAATGCACCCCTTGTATATGCAGGGGCGGTTATAATTCATGAAATAATATTCAAACACAACATTTATACCATTCACTCATTTTTAATTCTTCATGTATTTTATTTGTCAATAATAAATATTTCATTTAATTTAAAATTTTATTTTATTGAATTTAAAATTTTATTTTATTGAATTTAAAATGAGGGAATGTGTACAAATGTTATTTTTGAATATTATTTCATGAAATATAGCCGCCCCTGCACATACAAGGGGTGCATTGATCAAATGCCACATTGACCGGCCGCTACTGCTTCTGATCCTGTAATAACTGGGTGGAGCAATAGCGATTAGCCAACCACTGGTCCTATTCTAGCCTTATCCTTCTTTACCTACTACTCACTTTAAAAAAAGTGAGGTTAACAACTGAGTAACAAGCAGTTCTCGTGGAAAAATAACTGCTTGTTACTCAGTTGCTCAACCTCTCTTTTTCCAAAGAGAGTAGGGAATAGAAGGAAAGGGCTAGGACAGGACTAGTGATTAGCTAATCGCTCTCGATATGCCCTGTTCATAGGATAGGATGGGTGGGAGGGGGGAATTCAAGACATTACATACATCCATGCCTTTGAACGGAAATTCATAAATCGACTGAAAAATCAATTTATAAAACTGCCCGTACTGGGATTTGAACCCGTAACCTCCGTAGCGGTAGCCAACGACGTTGACCACTCGACCACACATGCGGCTGCATTTATATATATATATTTTAAATAATTGAACACACATTTCAAAGCAAATGAAGTAATAACATAGTTAAAAATCCGAATTTGTGATATTTGTCAAAAAAAAATACTGATTCCAATATCACATGATTTCTCTTCCGAATTCAATAAGAAACATTTCATTTTTTTAAAACGGCTTAAATTTATTATTTTCATCGTCTGCATTCACCGATTTGAGTAAGGCGCGTGCCAAAAAATAATAAAAATATAAAACATGGCACGGTCGACATGTTTTGAATCAAAATCGCCGCAGATTGTTAGAAACGGAACTGACCACATCGCCAGCGGTAAGTCGTCTGCTTTTTCTAATTCAAAATGTGAAAGTTATGAACGAATTAATTAAAATATTCCTATTCTGTGTAATGTCGGCCATTGTGTGGCATCATCTTTTACACGCGAGCAAGTGTGCGTAATTGTTCGGCGGTATTCGTGAGTTCGAGCACAAGGTGTTCAGTTACAGAAGATCAATATTATTAGAAGAAACAAAATGCTATTTCTTAATTTTAAAAAAATACGCGTTTACAAACTCATAATGGCAACACCAAGGCACTACCATAAAGTACTTCGTATGTATGATTTAAGTATGATCGTCGAGATGACGATCTTTGGATGCGTATAAAGCGAATTGAAACATAATAACCTTTACATTAAGTACGCGAAACGTGCAAAAAAAGACAAATAAAATAGTTTGACCTTCTAGCGCTAATGTGGCGGAGATTTGAAGATTAAAACAATCATCATAATTACGGATTAGTAAAATGATATTTGATTATATTAAGCGGAACTCCGAAAAGGACATGTTATTAAGTCACTAACTTCTTCAAGAAACTGTTCTTTGTACACAATATTTAACTTTAAATGTGTTCACTATCATTACTCGGCGGAAAGCTATTGATTCGGCTCATGAATTATATGCACAGAAATATAAAATTAAACGCGCATTGATTTCGATTCTAAAAACAAGAAGTAGAGATAGCGATTAACTACTAGTTCTTTCCAAACCCATACTTATTTTCTTCCATCTGTAAAGAGATACGTTGAGTGACTGACATAAAACATGTTCTCACAAAAACAAAAGGTTGTGTCGAGTTGCCTTTTTTAAGAGTCCATGCGTTTTACGTGAAGATGCCGAAAGGCTAAGCCCAGGTCGTTAGTGACAAAACTTGTGTGAATGTACATAATTTGAACGATTCAAGTTTATAATAAAAAGTGTTGGCAATAATTGCATACAAGTAAGATAGCAACATCTTGACGCGGTAGAATTTTTAATCTTTACTTGTCGTCACTTTATATTTATATATATATATACCATACAATGTTTTTTTTATTATTTTGTATTATTATTCTAAACACGCTGTATAATTGATTCACTGTGTATGTGTGTGTGTGTGTGTGTATACAAGCGTGGGTGTGACTTACATAACGACGAGCCGTGGAAACGGAAGCTATCGTTTGACTGTTGCAAAAATTTCACATTATCATAAATACATAATAATATTATACTATAATAAAAATTGTGCGAGTGTGTGCATTTGAATAATATAATATTATAAGAAGCGCCGGTATACATTACCCACCGCGGACATGTTGCATAAAACCGCGCGAAAAGTGAAAAAAAAGCCATCTGCATAATTAATTTATGGCAATGAACAACGGCACGGCGACGCATCTTCATTTTAATTTACAGAAATGAAAACAAGAGTGAAATTAAATATGAAAAAAAAAACAGAGCAACACGTCATAACACGGAAAGAATTTTAGCATTATTTTTTGGCAAATTATGCATTATTATGACTTCAACGTGTATTTACTCGACTGCAGCTGTTTGCTATCGCCGCATGCAAAAATAATGTTCAGAAATTCTACGGCACAGCGCGCAAGAGGTATAAATGATTGTTAAATACAATTACAAATAAGTTGTAATTACAAAATTAAAATTCATTCCGAAGATGCTTGTCAATGAAGCGAAACACGTACATATCACAATTAGGGCATCCAGTCCAGGGATCAACAGCGCTGGACTCACTGGCAGACGTAACTTTTTCAAGGAATGAAGTTAAAAAAAAAAGGTCTCCGACTTTGTAATAATTGTGGAATCTGCAATTAGAGTTGATTTAAAAAATCTGGAATCTCACAATTACGCAATTGTTTTCGGCAATGGTCTCGAGCAATTATGGTAAATGATCAATTACGAGATCCCGGGATCACAATAATGGTCCGGGATTTGATGCTCTTATCACAATATAAATTAAATTTGATCATTTTGTTATTCCACGTGTTGTGTAACAAATTGCGCTACGTGTTTCGTCTCGTTAAGAAGCATCTTAAAACAAACTATCGTAAGTTTATTTACGAATAGATGGAAGTTGGGGTGTTTAACTTTCTACTGGACGCAAAGAGGGGGTTATATAAAAACACTAATGGTACTCATTTAAAAATAATTAATTAATTATACGAGGTTGAGTAAATCCTAAAAGAAATAAATTTAACAATGGTGAGCCGATATTCCTATTTAATATGTTGTCTACTAATGATTCATTGTTGTCACTGAATTTATCGATATCCATTAACGCTAAGCTGTTCATTCTCAACTCTTTATTACTTACTAGACGGAGTATTTCAACATTGCTTTAATTTTTATTAAAAACTGTTATCAACCTCAATTAAAACTTTCAAACACAATTTGCTGCACGACCTGTGGAATGACAATATTTATTTACATTCAAAATGAACATCCACAAAAACGATGGAAAAAATACGCATCACGATGCTTGACATTATCATAAAGCTATAAGTAATTTTAAAATGTCAAATAGTTTTCCGACCCCTTACGTCAGAAATAAAATTTGTATACAATACATATCTAACGAGGAAGAGCATTTAAAAGTTAACTTACGCATTGTATATATATATATATTTTTAAACCATGTCCGCTCCCAATGTGGAGCATATGGACTCCTAATGGAGTTTATCTCAACAGAAGTGTTTCTACGAGAACTGCTTGTTACTCAGTTGCTCAACCTCTCTTTTTCCAAAGAGAGTAGGGATAGAAAGATTGGGCTAGGACAGGATTAGTGGTAAGCTAATCGCTGTCGATACGCCCCGTTCATAGGATAGGAAAGGTGAGAGGGGGGAATTCAAGACATCACATACATCCATGCCTTTGAACAGAAATTCATAAATCGATTGAAAAAGCAATTTATAAAACTGTCCGTACCGGGATTTGAACCCGGGCCCTCTGTAGCCGAAGCCAACACCGTTGTCAACTCGACCACACAGGCGGCATACTGTATTATATAAATAGTCAGATAATAAAACTATTTTTGAATCAATTTTGTCAAAAAATGTTTGTAGCCCCATTTTGCACAAAGGACCGCAACGATATAAAAGTGACGATTTTATATTTGGCCATATTCTCTCACAATATCCAACCTACATAAATAACAGTGGCGGTCCCTGACCTAAAATCTTGGGTGGGCTAGAGAAATGCATAGCATTGTATACTATTTACGAAATTGTGCATGTTTCCACTTTACCTTATACATTAATCTACAAGAAAATTCACAAATACTACGACACTACTGCAATGCATAAATTATTATATAATAAAATCAATAAATAATAAAACTAAGAAATAATAGAGTAATAATCGGAACCTTAAATTCGTGTCTTTCAAAGTGAAATAACAAGTACAAAAAGCAATACAGAGCTGTCACTGAGATTCAATACCTGTCACTTTCATACAATACAACGATATTGGTATTTGTGTTTCAATGTACGAGTATGGGTCATGGGCAAATTCAATTTAGCCCCCAACGAATGAGAGATGCTTGTTAATTTGAAACACATTCGTGTGATTTGATGACGTTTCCGTACATACAAATACAAAAAAAATCTAATTGTGCTTGAATGCGCCCCAGTGTAAAGAAATATTGCAGGATATTGTCTGTGATTGGGGGCTTGAAAGCTCTAGCCCCTGAGCCGTTAATACATAGGTGTTGCCAGACTGACGTCACGTTGCCTGTTCTCTATGAATTATTTATAGGGTTATTGTTTTTTTTATGCCGGCTCAGTTTAAAATTTTAATACAAAGCCCTGATAAGTACAAACACAGTAATTACAGAAAATATTGAAATTAAATTTAGTATATGTTATGATTATGTGAATAATTTGTAATATTTTTTGTATTGAGGCAAGTTCAAATTTGTTTTGTACCTCTTAAGTAAAAGTATAGCTTTATTATATTTGTAAGTAAAATGAAGAGTAAAATTATATTCAGCTATTCCTTGTAAATGCAATAGAAGTCATACTGTATTTATGTGAATCATTGAAGAAATCAATATATAAACAGAAACAATACTATACTAAAAGGTAAATGAAAGATTGATACCTGATTCTGCCAAATTATTGAACTTGTAATTACTGTATTTTTACTAGGGCAGTTTAGTTTAATCATGCAATTGACATGGTCAGTAAATTGTCCAGATCAGATATCAAAATGTTCGCACGGGAATATATATTTATATGTATTATCTATAATAAATCTCGCTACAATTTATAAAACAATTCAATCGCTTACTGGGAAGAAACAGCGATTTTGTTGAATAAGCAATAATTTCTCAACTCGTTTACCAAACAATTGGTCACGTGGAATATCAATAAATAAGATAAAACAGAAATGCGTCACGACTGACGGTTTCGAATTTAAATTAATTTACATGTATGGGAAACAAATCAAATTTGAAGCAGCACATTATTACTGAAGTTTTTGGTAAACAATTTGTCAGCAATGAAAACATCATAGTTTTTATAGAACATATGTATTGTTCACACTATTCTCTGAAGGACAAAGTAATGGTGTTCGAAAATGAACCGAAATATTATACACAAATAATATGGAGGGGGCAATACTTAAGTGTAAATAATGACAATTATTTTAACTAGTTACATCTAAAACGTGAAAATTTAAATAAAAAACAAGAAAAGCCAATAATTGTGAAATTTATGAGGGTTAAATTAGTTTCACTTTTAGGGTGTTTACTGTCAAGTGGAACTACTATGTGGAATATAGTAAAATTATGTTGATCGTTCAATATAAAATTTAAATGTTTGGTTAATTGATTTTTTGCAATTCGATTAAAATACAAAAAAAACATATATTAAACTTCTGTCACACCTTTTCCACAGTAGCGACAGGTGGGCTATATTTTCCTATAACAACGATGAAGCGACTAATAAAAAATAAGCTATGCAAACGCAACGAACGTTATGCGTCATACAGCTGTGTGCTAAGATTGTCTCGGGAGCAATTGACCAAGACTTCTTTGAAGATTCTTTATCCGTGTGACGCCGCAGATTTAGTAAAAGATTGCCCTGATGGCTACCAAGTCGGCGTGGCCTGACCGCTGATCGGACTGATTTGATTAATTCCTCCAGTTCATGATAAGACAATCCCAGAGAATGTGATCAGCATCTTGCATCATATCACATATGCATGTCTCAGTGTCTATCCGACCAAGTTATGAATATTTCTCAAAACTGTATTTTAATTGCAAAAAAAAAACTTTTTTTATTTTAAACATACGTACCCGCATAAGCAAGATAAGCTACGATCGTCTTATAACCATAATAGAGATGGAAATAAGTACTATATATGAAATGTCCAATATAGGATTTTCCACTATGGTTTGGAACCTGGGCCAAGATTCTCCCAATAGCTTTGTGTTTTTTCCAGATATGTTAAGGAAACAACATTTTAATTATTAATACATTAAATCTATTTTTTAACTTCATTGATTACCAATACGCTTTTCTGTTTAATTCATTGAATTATTTCAAAAATTACAGTGTTGCAACTGTAAAAAAATATCCTCCTAACTGTTCATCCGATAATTTACCCATTAACAATCAAAGCAGTGAGAACTTTTTCTACAATTTATTTCTAACACGTTTTCCTCTTTTTTTTAATTTTGCCAGTAAGCAGTTGCAGCGGCAAGGTCAGATAGCAAATCGCATGCCAATAATTTTTTACACAAAAAATACGTGAGAAAACAAACATCCAGCTAAGTGATTGCATTCTACATGTTGATAACGTCGTTCGGATGGATAGAATGCATCTATCAGAGCATGGGTCTTCAACCAGGGTCTTGTAGGGTTTTCCGAGAAAAAAATGCAGTATCTAAACCAGGCATGCACTACTTAGCAGGCCGAATAAAAACAAATGATAGTGGTTTCGGGCCGCAAAGAACAATAAAAGATAAAGTATTCTCAATCCATATAGAAAATTTAAATTAACTTTGATTATTCCACGTATTGTGTTACTAACTGTGACACGTGTTTCGCCTCTATGAAGATGCCTCTGAAAGAGGCGAAACACGTGTCACAGTTAGTAACACAATACGTGGAATAATCAAAGTTAATTTAAATTTTCTATTAAAATGAACTTCCACAAAGTTACCGCCGAAACCATCGAAAGTATTATTCTCAATCCTCTTTTACACGGAAAATGTTACACGTATAACAGCGATACAATAAACCGTGGTAAAAAGATGAAATGAACATAGATAAATGAAAAATAGTTTCCTTAAAATTGACTTATTTCAAAACCGTTCAAAAAGTATTGATAGTACCTATTTACAAAAAATGTTTTTATTTAAAAATATATGTTGTATTTAAAATTCAAACTTTAAGTGTTACGCTGCAAAATCTAATCCAAACTGTATCAGTAAACTATTTATGTGAACCGATTTATTCTTTAATTTAAGATTTCGACTGAAGGTGCTTGGTGGAATTTCAATATTAAATTTGAATCGTTCAAACTATGTACATTCTCACAAATTTTGTCACTAACGACCCGGGTTTCGTTCAGTTCGTCAGTTCAAGTTCATCCGTGCACTTGAATGCCTGAAGATGCCGAAAGGCGAAACCCGGGTCGTTAGTGACAAAATTTGTGAGAATGTACATAGTTTGAACGATTCAAATTTTTTCGATTTATTCTTCTTCAACAACGAAAAAGTTTGCCAACAAAGTCAATTAATTATATAATATGTATATTTTAATATTAAGATGAAACATTCGAGGGTCACATAAGAAGTCAAACGGGCCGAGGGTTGTGCGTCCCTGATCTAAACCAAAGCGTCTAACCCCTATTTTTCGGACTGTTTAAAGAAAGAGAGTTGGCGAGGGAAATAAAAGCGGCAAAATCAATTTATTAAAGCGTCCGTAATAGGATCCGAACCCGTGAATACAGACATCAAGCAGAACAAACTTCTATGAACGTATATTCTATCACTTTTCTACAGGAAAAGACCAGAGTGGTTTATATGTGAGTATTTTTATATGTGCGTTTGGATAGGATTAGTGTTTAATGGTTAGCTATGGTTGCTTTCCCTACGCTCTGTTATGTTTGTTATAAAGTTGGGGGGATGGGAATTCAAAAAATTCTACGTGTGGAAACTATCAAATAATAGAAAATTTAAATTAACTTTGATTATTCCACGTATTGTGTTACTAACTGTGACACGTGTTTCGCCACTTTCAGAGGCATCTTCAGACTTACTATCACAAAGTTTGCTTAAGTAATGAAGCAAGATTGATTCTAACATTTTAAAATTATGAAATTACAAAATGGAGTTTTTGGGTTTTTTTCCTTTTAAGAGGAGCAAGGAGGGGGGTGTAGAATCGAAATAAAGCAAACAAATAATGATACTAATGAGTTGCAATCAATCAGATTGGGATCTTAAAAGGAAAAAAACCAAAAACTCCATTTTGTAATTTCATAATTTTAAAATGTTAGAATCAATCTTGCTTCATTACTTAAGCAAACTTTGCGATAGTAAGTCTGAAGATGCCTCTGAAAGAGGCGAAACACGTGTCACAGTTAGTAACACAATACGTGGAATAATCAAAGTTAATTTAAATTTTCTATTAAAATGAACTTCCACAAAGTTACCGCCGAAACCATCGAAAGTATGAAACTATCAAAGTTCATTTTAATGATCGAATAATAGGTTTTGTTTTGGTAATTTCTTTGTAAACTTGCGACACAAATTGTAGTTATTAGTGTGCGCGTTTTTAAACAAATCTATCCGGGGAAGGTGCAATACAAGATGGCCGGGACAAGCATTGAATAAATTCAAATTGCACTGGAGTGCATTATGCGACATCACACACCATTCGACGTCTCACAATATCAGCTATGCGGAAGAGAACAATGTCGCGAACGCTAGATATTAAACCAAATGGCGAAAACTTACACAGTAACGCATCTAGGGTACTGATGGCCACTCCAAATTCTACACACTTTCTACCGCACTTCGGTGCAGCCGTTCTAGTGAAATATCAGACTTACTTTGCCCAATTCTATAGTTGCAGATTAGTACCAAAACTTTATATTGATACCCCGATGTGAATATAAGTGGTAAGAAATACATTAATTTTATCTATTAAAAGTTCGTATACGTAAAAATAAAACACTTTTTTTCGAACAAAAAATATATTTTAAACTATAATCAGGACCGGTTTCGCTCACCACGAGCATAGTGCTAGGCGTGGGTGATCAAACTTGCCTGGCCTCATACTGAAATTAGTGGAAGCGGTCTACTGACATCGTATGTGATAAGTGGTCATAAGAAGAGCGTGAAATCAAAGACCAATTGTATAGTTTGTATGAAAAGGAAACAAAATAGATAGATAATAAAAGACAAACTCAAAATTATTTTTTCAAATCATCAGGCGGGCGACTAGAAATGACTACGCGGTCGACGTCTTCGCCACCGCTGTGCTAGAGCGATAGCAGTCTTGATCTTTATAAAAAAAATGTGGAATAAGTACTTATCATAGAATGTATTTATATTTTACAATAAACATCGATGGTTTAACATCGACAGTCCGTTTCTTATTTATTTTTTATTTTCACCTATCATCGGATATATTTAGATATGACTTCGTGATACCAAAAAAATTATGCGAAATTTCTCACTCTTTTGTTATTACACAATTCGTTTTACCCTCCGCATTGAAAAACAAATTTCATTTACGAGGTGTCGATGATATTTATTAAGCCATCGATGTACGAATGAAGTGGCGTATGCGTGAATGATTTTTATGACAACTAACAAACAGTACGCGTATTTACGTGAATCAGTTAACGCGACACCAATTTTCAACATTACGTCTCTTACTTATGGCCTGGCCTAATGGCCTTGCCGTCGATGCACTAAGTTTTTGACTAAAAAATACGTATGCTCGTGTCTAGATATGTGTAACAATCAATAGTTATCATCACTATGTTAACTCTAATCTATTTCTGAGAATTAACAGTTGTAGACATATCTAGTATTCAGTATTGAACTAAATGTCCAAATGCTTTTAAATTAAAGTAAAATAATTGTTTCTTCACCTAATTGGCGGGAGAAACATTCTCCAGATATCTAAATTCAGAGCGTTTTCTATACAAGAGCGTGCATCAACCCCATTGGTATGATTTTCCGTCCATATCTAACGAGATTGGTTGCCTGTCGAATTGCCCTTGCAGACAACAACCAAAGATAGTTTTTAATTTGATTACTATCAAGGTAATGTGTACGTAAGATCACTTATCTTACCTTGTATTTTATCTATAAATATCTAACTAATGCTGGCAATCTTAATAATAAACTACGGTTAAAAAGCTCCCAAGAATTTGCGAAGAGCATATACGACAGTTTTCATTGTATAGTAATAAGTGCACTAGTGAAAAATGAATATGGCTCGCTTTGTGATAGTTGGAGTTATCATTGTTGGAACTAACCCCAGTTCACTCCTGGTGCAGGTAGTAAAGTGTTGTAGAGTGTGAGAACCTGGCAAAGTGTTCGTATTCCAAACGCAGCACTCACTGCTGATTACTTGTACGTGCAAAAAACTTTAAATAAAACAGTAAACCTTGCCGAGATCGATTCAGATTCTGAGATAATGCCGATTCTTGTTACTAACGGGCTCATCTTATGTTATACTTAGGTAGATACCGTCTGTGATTTGGAACGCGAAAACAGTTTTTGAATCTTATGTCAGAATATTTTTCACCTGTTCACAAACTAAATAAATGACATAAGTTTCACGTAGAGTAAATTTTCATTATCTTATGTTTGGAACGATTCCAATTTGAAATACGAACCAATTATTGTACAACTTAGATCGAACGAGAATAGAAAAATACGAGTGTCTATTCGATATGTCTTCAAAAACTACCACATAAATATTGTAAAATCTATAATATAATATGTTAGGTGATTTATAATACTTAGTTATCTTTATATTAAATATTATCAGTCTAGTATCTAAGATGTCACATTGATTGGTTTAGTGTTTGAAAGACGTTAGAATATATTTCACGGGTACCGAAAAAAAATATCTGCTTGATGAAAACAAGTTAAAACAGGAGTTTATACCGTATTTTTCTTCCATTTCTGCAAAAAAAAATATAAGCCTACAAGGCAAAGAGACGACACCGTATTTGTTTTTGATCAGAGGTGGGTAAGCTGCGGCCTGTTGACTGAAATCAAACTTTCTTTTTTTTATTAATTTATGTACAGATTATACCTTTTAAAGTATGTTTAATGGAAGTTTTTTTTAATGGGTGTATTTACTGTATTACTGATACAAAAATGCAGCATTCTGACACTAATCGGCCCTGATGTTGACGAATAATGTTTAACAGTTACGATTTATGTAAACCATTTCTACGTTGGAACCAAAACACTATTCTTTTATTATTGAGTTTTTTTGGTAGGTGACACATACTTACCGATGAAGTTTTTGATTAAAATAAATATATTTCTCATGTTGTTTTCCTCAAATAATTATCGAGCAGTTTCTTTCAAATTTAAAATAGATACATATGCTGTACGTACACGGTTCGGCGATTAAAACATGATAATATTATAATATATAGTCAACCGTCCCGACAAACACCCTGAATTAAAGTGACAATAAATCTCCGTAATGTAATCAGCTAAACAACACCTCATCGAGTTGGCTCTCGTTGCTTGCCGGGATTCGATGCCAGTGGGTTAATTAGACAGTTTGTATGTAACGCTCTTATGTTTCTCAGTAAAACTCATGTCCAAAAATATTTATCGCCTTCCAAGGATTCGATAACAATATATTATTTACCCTGCGTCCCAGTTCCATTGCCAACTCTGTTTTCCTCATTATGTCACAATTTTAGTAGTCTATCATTCTTCTTGGTCGAATTTCTTAGTGTTTTAAAATAACTACAAGAATATTATGATGTTGACAAAGCTCACATTGATTATGCATAAACCATGTTAAAATCTACATATTTGCATACATATAAACACTTGTTACGGATATAATCTTTACTGAAAAACTATTTCAATGTTTGTTCAACTTTTATTCGAATAACATAATTTTTACACTTTAATAAATCACTTAATCTTTAATAATCAAAATAATAACGACGTGAGTATCAAGAGGTCTCTACTGAGTCGACGACCTTTCGATTTGAACTCTGATTTTAAATGAAGTGGAAGGAATCAATTAATATATTTGTCCGTTGAAAAGTTATTGTTGCATTGAAATTATATACAATATAGATTGCAATCAAATAGGACAAATTTTAATTATGTTATGTCAGGGGCAATTAACATTTCACAGTGGTTGATTTAGCGTATACATAACACACTAACTGATTATTTATTTATTATTTTAATGCATAATCTATTGAATATATAATATTTTTGACAGAAGATGAACTACAGGCGTAATAAATATTACTTACAAATGTCTCGGCGATCAGTATTGACTGCACAAGCGACATAATATTAGTAATATAATGGAGTTCTACCACGTAAATGCCAAATCAATAAATAATATTAGTAATTAGTAAAACAAGAGTATACCGGGTCAGGGATAGGGTATCCAATCCCGGAGCCTTTTTCAAATCCCGGGATTTCGGGATTGATTAATTTTGAATCCCGGGATTGAGATTTTCTCACCGAGGAATTTGAAATCCTCAATTCGCTATACTTTTTCCTTGGATTCTCACAGAACCTCGTTTTTTTTTTTAGCCAATTTCGTGTAGATTTTCGGGATTTCCTCAAAATTTCTCAATCCCGAAATCCCGGCCATCTCATTCCAGGGATTTCGGGTTTAGAAAATTGAACAGGATCCCGGGATTGGATGCCCTAGTCAGGGGGTCATCAAACATTCAATATCTACTGCCCACTTTTGTATCTTTATAGATGTAATTAATTACCGCCCACCTGTGCCGCATAAGCAAAATTTAGTAAAAGAGTTTGTTTAATATGAATATGTATTTGAAAAATAGAACTCACCGCACAATATGCATTTGATATAATATTGTAGTGTAGAGGAAGAACATACTTTCTAACAACGGGCAACACCCTCATCACCAAATATGAAAGCTTGAATGCCCACTAGTAGGCGGAATGTTGATGATCACTTTGCTGGAGATCAAAAGTGGCTTATCAAAGAATCGAAACACAAGCCGAAGGATCACGCAATGATACTGACGGCGGGAAGAAGAAGGCCGCAAATATTCATTTCAAACTATATACGACAAAAAATGCTCATGCACTTTTTGTCGAATATAGTTTTGGATATAAAAAGGAAAACATAATGGATATTACACGAGACATAAAATTGTCATGTCGCAGGAAAATCACGCGTCCCGAGACCGTCAAACTGTAGTATTTTTTTTATAAACAAATATTTCTATGCATGAACACTGTTGGTAACTTAAAATAAATGCGAATTAATTTTTTTAGGTTAAATATAGCAAAAGGTGACAATATTGTATCATAAATATTCATATTACTTCTTACTACCTATCATTCGAGAGATCCGTTTGATTTTGACGATGAAACCATTTTCTTAGAAAAATAGTATATAAGCTGAGTAATTTCATAGTCATTATCGCAAACTACCATAGATTACACTTACGTGCAGTGGTCATATTTAGTTTTATAAAATAAATGAAAGATTTTGAAAGTTTTTTACGTTTTTTTATTGCTTTCCGGAATGTACAAAGGTTCTCAAACTATATTTGTATTGAATGAATAAAATCTACATTAAAAAAAAAAATGTTAAAAACTTAACAAGTCTCGGGTTGTTTGATTCAAATGTCCCAGGAACCGAGACTGACATTTATTTTCAAGTTGTCTCGGCACAGAATTCCTAATTAATACTTAAGAATCCCGATTTATCTTCAATCATTTAGTTCGCGTAATGCGATAAATCTACACAGACGGCGAATTATTGAATCGAATAAGACAAAGATTGCGATACAATATTAAACGCCACAATACCAAAGCAACATAAATTCATAAATCAATCGCAAAATCTTCAATGCAAATGTATGCCCTTTATTATCCTTCAACAGTAGTTCAGCATCAATCAGTATGCGCTTCTCATATTTGGGAGCGGTGCATTGCTGGCGCCGACCACCGATTATCATGGACGTCGCATACAAAATACTCCCATGAAGTTTTCAGGAGTCACTTTCTCCAAACAGTGACATAGGATTGGCAATCGTTTGACCTCTGACTTGATTTAAAGAATGACTCAAATGCATCTCGTATGCAGTCAAAATTACGTGAGAATGAACCTAAATGTTAATGTTAGGCACTGAGTACTTATGCAAACATTTAAATTATTACATTCACCTGAAAAAAAGGTCACGTAGTAAATCGAGTATGTTTGGCATTGAATTGACTGTTAGTCTCCAACGCGTTTGAAATATACATTTATGATGTTAAGGGTTCAGAAGAAAATTTTGAGACTACACGCTCACCTTTGATTTTTTAAGTCTGTAGCCGGTTTGAGTTTGGCCATATATATATATATTTATTCAAGATTTAGTGTTTAAGAAAAATACTTAAATACATGTTTTCGAAATCAGTGACACTGCCTTGTCAATTTTCATTTTTATCTATTATAATGAATGGACGGTCGAAAGATTCGATATCGTGGATTAGCTAAAATTCTTGCAAGATACACGCGCATAATTTGTTTTTTAGTCATACTGTTACACCCTTTGTCATATCACCCTGCGCCACACCCCGAAGTTCGAGATAATATGTCTACAGATTCATGACACCTTCTGTCTACAGTTCGTTGAAATAAAACCAAAATATACGAGTCACTTCTCTGATCCCAACATTCCATATCGGTTATCACAACATCACTCAAGTGGTCAGAACGAAATGTGACAAACAAACAGATACGAAGTAAGATACAGCCCAAACTTTATAAATAAGGGAAGTGCACTCAATTATAGCTCCCAATCATCCACTTACCACATAAAAGTAACATTGTAGAGTTATTCTATTTATTCTAAATAAATTTGATTTTATAAAATTAAAAGTATTGTCTCATACATCATCGCGAACTAAAAAAACCCATAAAGTAATTATTCCATCGATAATCACAGATCTTTGTGGCTATACTCAAAAGATAAATAGTAAACCAACGTAAAAAGACGTTAATTATCGATTGACCTAACCCAAAGACCACATCAAAGTGATTCAGAATCTACGTTTTAACCTCACCGAGAGTAACATAGAAATATGCCTGTCTCAGGTGGCACACTCCTGTATTTTGGTATAGGAATCTTATAAAATTTGTAGATTTATTTCAGAAGTGTCAGAAATATCCCTGGCTTTTTAGTTTTATTTTGTTTTAAAATCAACTTATAACTGAGAATCTATTATTTCAAAATCAGACTTGAATTATTCAAATCCAGTTCAAGATAATTATGCAAATGGCTGTTAAATATTTCGATGTTTATATCGCTCTGTTGCAAAATAAGAATCTATTAATAACGACTTTTAAAGCATTTTAAACCTTCTTATCGCATAGGTAAGGAAACTATGAAATATTATTATATATACATCAAAGTTTCTACAAATTGATATAAGTTAATTTGAATGAAGGTTTTTTTAATCAACTTTCACTTAAAATTGTAATGTATGTAGATCAGATTCTGAATCAATTGTTTGAAATATTATTTAAGAGTGCTGAGAAAAGAAGAACGATACTAGGTTAGGTTAGGTTAATTAACGTTACGTTTATTTTATTTATTACTCAATCCATGTCCGCTTCCAATGTGGAGCATATGGCTTCCTAATGGAGGTATCTCAACAGAACATCACGCAGGTCTGGGTTCGATTCCCGGTCAGATCACAGTGAATTTGAGGATTATTCAATTCAAAGTTGTGATCAAAGACTGGGTGTTTGTGATGTTAATTCACATCATTTCCTCTCCTCCCATCCTTCTGATCCTTAAATAACTGGATGTAGCAATAGCGATTATCCAACCACTAGTCCTGTTCTAGCCTTATCCTTCTTTCCCTACTACTCACTTTAAAAAAAAGTGAGGTTGAGCGACTAAGTAACTAACAGTTGTCGTAGAAAAAAACTTCTGTTGAGATACTTCTATTAGGAGGCCATATGCTCCACATTGGAAGCGGACATGGGTTAAAAAATATATATATTTCATTTAGAATTATTTTCATTATGTACACTCGGCATCTTCCGGTACTACTCAGTGCGCGAATGCACTCGAACTGACGAGAGGCGAAACCCGGGTCGTGTTTGAGCAAGATTTTTGTGGAAGTGTACATTATGAAAATAATTCTAAATTAACGTTGAATTTCCATCAAGCACCTTCAGTCGAAATTTTAAATTATATATATTTCAACCAAAAAATAAAAAAAGTACGACAATAATTAATAAACTTTGGGTGTTTTTATTCATGTCTATTGCGGTAAATATTATTAATGTTTGTTGTTATTAAAATTAAGCAATCAAGAGATTCCTATCTTTACTAGTCATTAGTAACTTGTCATCAGCCATCATTGCAAACTACTGCAATTAAAAACAAAAAAATGCGTATATTCGACGCAAAAAGTAAACAATAACAAAAAATCGAATTTCAAAATCAAAATGCAGGACGTGGGGCAACATTTAACGATCGCCTAGTTTGGCCTTTATATTATTACAATAATCTTTACTAGTCTAAAAAAATGTTGTTTGAGACTCTCCACTGCGATTGATTATTCAGTAACCGTCAACGGACATGTGCAGCTGTTTTTTGTTGACTTTGACACACATTGCAAAGAAAAATCAATATTTTGGTGATACTCACTACTCAATAATTAACAGCACATTGTCGATATCACGGATTACACACTACACTCCACTGTTTTATGAAAATCGATATTGCCGAGTACGTGGTTACCCGTGGTTATTTACATAACGGTATATTGTTAAATTTGAATCAAATTTGAATTGTTTGAATTTTGTACTTTTCCATGAGTTTTGTCGCTAACGACCCGGGTTTCGCCTTTCGGCATCTTCAGGCATTACAAGTGCACGGATGTACTTTAAATTAAATTAAATTTGAATCGTTCAAATTATGTACATTCACTAAAATTTTGTCACTAACGACCCGGGTTTCGCCTATCAGCATCTTCAAGCGTTCAAGTGCGCGGATGAACTTGAACTGGCGCTTAGTAAATGAATGTATCGTGTTTAAATAATAAATAGATGTATCACTAAGTTTAAAGCCCTTGCTGGCGAAAAGGATTAGCCCATGGAAATGCTTAAGCGTCAGTTCAAGTTCATCTGGGCGCTTGAACGCCCGAAGATGCCGAATGGCGAAACCCAGGTCGTTAGTGACAGAACTTGTACGAATGTACATAATTTGAACGATTCAAATTTATTATTGAAATTTCACCAAGCACCTTCAGTCGAAATCTTAAATTTAAGGAAAAGTATATTGCAATATGTATGTATGTTACTTGAAAAATTTCAAGAGAATTTCGTAAAACTAGTCTAGACGTCAATGTAATATCGAAAAAGCTATCAAATTAATAAAATCACTAGCTGTAAGCCCGTTGCCCAGCAACGTGAGATTTTTGTTGCATAGTATTTAATTTAATTTAATTTTATGTTATTTTATTTTATGGTATTTTATTTTATTTCATTTCATTTTATTTTATTTTATTTTATTGAATTTAATTTAATTTAATTATATTTTATTTTAATATATTTTATTTTTATAGTAAGCAGATATTTCGTAAATTATTTAATATTTGGAATAATGTTTAAGTTTGCTAACAACAATTTTTCGTATTAGCAGAAACTTCGTAAATTACTTAATTTTTAGAATAATGTTCAAGTTTGCTGACAACTATTTTTCGTAGTAGCAGAAATTTCGTGAATTATTGAATTTTTGGAAAAAAAAAGTTTGATAACAACCATTTTTCGTAGTAGCCGAAATTTCGTAAATGATTTAATATTTGGAATAATGTTCAAGTTTGCTAACAACCATTTTTCGTAGTAGCATAAATTTCGTAAAATATTGATTTTTTGGAATAAAGTTTAAGTTTGCTAACAACCATTTTTCGTAGTAGCAGAAATTTCGTAAATTATTTAATATTTGGAATAATGTTCAAGTTTGCTAACAACCATTTTTCACAGTAGCATAAATTTCGTAAAATATTTAATTTTTGGAATAAAGTTAAAGTTTGCTAACAACCAATTTTCGTAGTAGCCGAAATTTCGTAAATTATTGAATTTTTGGAATAAAGTTTAAGTTTGCTAACAACCATTTTTCGTAGTAGCAGAAATTTCGTAAATTATTGAATTTTTGGAATAATGTTCAAGTTTGCTAACAGCCATTTTTCGTAGTAGCAGAAATTTCGTAAATTATTTAATATTTGGAATAATGTTTAAGTTTGCTAACAACCATTTTTCGTAGTAGCAGAAATTTCGTAAAATATTTAATTTTTAGAATAATGTTTAAGTTTGCTAACAACCATTTTTCGTAGGAGCAGAAATTTCGTAAATTATTTAATATTTGGAATAATGTCCAAGTTTGCTAACAACCATTTTTCGTAGGAGCAGAAATTTCGTAAATTATTTAATTTTTGGAATAATGTTGAAGTTTGCTAACAACCATTTTTCGTAGTAGCAGAAATTTAGTAAATTATTCAATTTTTGGAATAAAGTTTAAGTTTGCTAACAACCATTTTTCGTAGTAGCAGAAATTTCGTAAATTATTGATTTTTTAGAATAATGTTTAAGTTTGCTAACAACCATTTTTCGTAGTAGCAGAAATTTCGTAAATTATTGAAATTATTGAATTTTTGGAATAATGTTTAAGTTTGCTAACAACCATTTTTCGTAGAAGCAGAAATTTCGTAAATTATTGATTTTTTAGAATAATGTTTAAGTTTGCTAACAACCATTTTTCGTAGTAGCAGAAATTTCGTAAATTATTGAAATTATTGAATTTTTGGAATAATGTTTAAGTTTGCTAACAACCATTTTTCGTAGAAGCAGAAATTTCGTAAATTATTGATTTTTTAGAATAATGTTTAAGTTTGCTAACAACCATTTTTCGTAGTAGCAGAAATTTCGTAAATTATTGATTTTTTGGAATAATGTTTAAGTTTGCTAACAACCATTTTTCGTAGTAGCAGAAATTTCGTAAATTATTGAATTTTTGGAATAAAGTTTATGTTTGCTAACAACCATTTTTCGTAGTAGCAGAAATTACGTAAATTATTTAATTGTTGGAATAATGATTAAGTTTGCTAACAACCATTTTTCGTAGTAGCAGAAATTTCGTAAATTATTTAATTTTTGGAATAATGTTAAAGTTTGCTAACAATCATCTTTCGTAGTAGCAGAAATTTTGTAAATTACTTAATTTTTGGAATAATGTTTAAGTTTGCCAACAATAATTTTTCGGATTTTAAATTATTTAACAATTATTTCCAATAAAAATCAAAAGATCAAATCCAATTTTTCAATAAAAAATCAGTTGCACATTTTGTCCAAGTGTATGAAAAAAGCAAAATATTATTCTATCATATATCCATATCATAATTTGAATATTCTTAATGTATTAAAGAATTCTAACAGATTTTCAAGGTCAGACGTGAAAAGATTCATCATTATGATTCAATTGATCAAATCCGCTCCAAAAAATATTAGTCTCACATCGACTCACACGATCAGACGATTCATTTCGATAGCCCTATAATCATAGTTTGCAATAGTCGAATTAAAGTCTTTGATTATTCGAATATTATGATGTATGGTGATACAATACTTTAGCTCTACACCAAGAAATATCAAATTTTCAAACGTGGCGATATCAGAACATTCACGCCCGGTTTAAAATAAGCCGCTCCCATTGGATAGAACAACATTTCAAAAATGTGCTGTTCAGAATAAATCGAAATCATTGGTCTGTACCTTACTGCGGACGTTTTACAGACGGACCTTATCGGCTATTAATGTTAAGATGTTTCTTTGTTTGCTGTTATACAACATAATGTTCGACTGAGATTGAGATGCTATGAAATGTTGTGCTATATTTAAAGATGTGTTTAAGTGTTTTATCTCAAGTGATCAAAAGAGATTTTTCTCCGACAGATATCCCACCACAACACTATTGAAGAAAAAGGAATCTTTCTAGCAAAAACAAAACACTTATTTTTTAGATGTCCTAGTACATGCGATGAATAATTATGTACTAAAACATATATTATCACCTTCCTGGTCAAAGGAATGAGGTTTGAATCGTTAAATTGAGAAAAATAAAAAAATATTTAAAAACACAAACAATACAAAAGTGATAAATTTATAGATTTCAGGCCATACATGCACAACCTTTTTCTACTAGCGGGCCGCATAAAAATAAATTATGATGGGTGCGAGCCGCAAATAAAAAATAAATTTAAGGTACACACAATCCCTTTTTATACGGGGGCTACATTATATGTAAAACAGTCATGCAAAAAAAACTTTTAAAAAAGATTAAGTGAATTTAGATTAATGAATGATAGATCTCATTACATTATTTTGACCGTACTATTTTGAAAACGTGGAAATAAATTAACCATGCAAAAAGAGGATTATGAATACTTGTTTATAAAAAATATTTTATTTTAAAATATTTAGGTAAAACTGTTTAATTTATATGAAATTCAAAAGTGAATACCATCATTGTCTTGGTTGATTTTTTATTTTTTATCTTGACCTTTCATGATCTCCAAGTTTCCCGGGAAAATCCCAGGATCGATGTAATTATTTCTCGATTTTCCGGGAACCGCAAAATACTGGGAAATAATAAACCCTAATTGTGAACGAGCTTTAGAGTGAATAAACATGTAACAGACTAGTACAAATTCGATTTAGATCAGGGATGGCGAACCTATGGCACGCGTGCCCGAGGTGGCACGTTTGAGAATTTGGATGGCACGCGAACGATTTCCAAGTTCAATTTTTTTTATTAAATAATCCGTGAATTTTCAAATGTCTCCAATCGCTTAAAAAATCGCTTTTTATTTTTTCTATTTTGTTTTAACTGCTTGGACACGCCACACAATCGAGAAAAAATATTTGAAGATTGTTGGCACGCGGACCCAAAAAGGTTCGCCATCGATTTTCATTTTTTTTCCAACATCAAGCTAGACAGGTCAAGCAGGGTATTTATTTTTTGCACCGGGAAACTAAATAAACGTTATTTTTATTAGATGTTTATTTTGTTATTAAAACTGTTTAGTTTACTAATAAAGTATTTCATATTTTTAATTGATTTTTTAAACGTTGAAGGTGATATTTCGCTAATCGCGATGACGTCCAACGCGTACCTATCCCCCGTGGTCAACGGGTTACCCGTAACATCACGAGGAAATAGTTTTTAGCCAATCACTCAACACGTACTTTTATTGCGTGCTTGAGAATGAAATTTTATAAAACAACAGTAGAATGGCGATATTTTTACTAGTAAATTCACTTCAAAATTACTACCGAACTATCAAGCTGATTAAATAATCAAAATAAGTTGTCGAAATGACATTAGAGATCTTGAGAATAGAAAAAAATATTCAATGTCACCTAACAGAACAGCATTACAATGTTGGTACTAAGGTCGTAGAATTAATTATACATACATTTTTTCATTCGAGTTGTGGTAGAAAATTATTGATTTTTTCCAGCTTTTATTGGTAAAAATATAAGGAAAAAAATATAACACTTCTTAGTCGGGCGCTTCAAAAAATAGACTCAAGCCTGTAGCGGGCGTTTTTTAGTGATTAGCGCACAAATATATTACATTCTTAAAATCAACACAACTTCTAAACCAAACGATATTTTCGATTGAAATTTAAAAACAAATCATACGTGACATCTAATCATTAAAAATAAAATTAGAATATTTCGATATCATCATAATTTCACTATGTTTCAAAGCTGAATATAAAACCTGTTATCAATTTAGTAGATAGCACTCCGCATGTTACAAATATTAAATATTCAAAACATTCTATACAACAAAATAGCATATTTATCAATATTTTATAATTATATGAATAATTATAATATATAATCGCCATTCCTACAACTTGACTACCACTGGAAGTGTAAAATCTAATGCCGTAAAAATTACAGCGTAATTACACCCTTATAATCTAGCAAAGAATTAGGACTAATGTTAATTAGTTGCGGCATTTTATTTAACGCCGACAAACAATCCCGTGATATTATGTGTCCCGCAAACAAGCGACGATATAAAAAAAACATATTATGCCGTGATCCGCATTCTACCGACAATACGCTAAAAACGACTTTTGCCGTGATCCGCATTCTACGTACAATCAGCTAAAAACGACTTTGGTCGTGGCCCGCCTAAGAAGTGTTTAATTAATTAACTGCAACTGTCATTATAAAAACATTTAGTTATTATTGGGAACGTCTCAGGCGAAAGGAATGAATTCAAAATGGCTTCCACATTCGCACGATCAACTACCTTTTTTATGCAAACAAAGCACATCATTAAAATGTCTGATAATTCAAGTTACCGTTAGTAATCAATAGTTCATCAAATAATTCATCAAATAATATATTAATTAACATTATTTAAAAAAAAAAAAACAGAACAATTCCGCATTCACATCTCAAAAGCCAAAAAAATGTAAGCAGCCGTTTTATTGATTGGATTTGAATTTACTTACAAAAAATATGAGATAAAGTAGCCATTTAGAAATCAATTCATCATCAGAACGTATCAGTATATTCTTATCGCAGAAATTGTTTTATTGGTGACGAGGAATAAGACTCCAAGCCGAAATAGGATTCGATTATAATACAAAAATTAAACTTAGTTAGAGATATGTTATAATTCTTGAAGAATTATCGAATTAAGTTTGTATAGAAAACTCAATTCAATACTGACTAACACAACTGAGACATGCCCGAGTTAAAATTTATTGTCTTAAAAAAGCAAAGTCTGGAAAACATTACTCATTAGTCATTTGTGATGATATTTAATAATTTTACACATATGAATAAAACAAAATGACCCAGATATTTTGAATTCTTTATTTACTCCGTGAGATAAACTTTATAAGAATCAATCGAGATAATGGTCTCCAATCCCGGGATCCTGTCCAATTCTGTGATCCTGAAATCCCGGGATTTCGGCATTGAAAAAATAAAGGTAGGTATTTTTTTGTAAATTCCATAAATTCCTGGGTTTTAGGATTCGAAATTCTTGGGAGAGTTTAAAAATAAAAAATGTCTCACGCTATTCATTATGAGAAATCCACAAATTCATGGCTTTTTCAAATCGACATGAAATTGATGGAAAAATCGCCGAGCTAAAATTTTGTCCCCCTAATTTTGGATGCCCTATTCGAGATCAATTCGACGAGAAAAGACATCAAGAACAATTGAACCTCAAATATAAATTTGATTTTGGTATAATTTGAACTAGGTTTCACCTGCCGCTAGGCCATAGAACTAAACAGAAGTGAAGAAGCGGACAGTTGACAGTCGCTGACGGTGAAGGATACTGAAGACAGGCTGAAGTCAATCACACCACTTGTAATGTCCCAAAATCAACAAACTTTACAAGGCTGTGAAAATTTAATTCGACGATAATATAATACATGGTCATTGACGCATCGGTGGCTACTCGGTCTAAGTGCAACATAGTGACCCTCGGAATAATACTTCACAGCAGTAAATGTTATTTAAATAAATAATAAAAAAAAAAATTGTTCTTAGAAAGATAAGTCAATTGTCAAGGTGCGCGCACAAATACTTCATTTTACAGTAAAACAAAAAAAAATACAAACTCCTTGGCATTATCACTCTTTCTTTATTGAGTTTAGTGCTTAAGTATTTATTATACTTCAATACAAACAAATAATGCGTAAGCAGCGGGTTAAAGTCTCGAGTTTTTCATGTCCCGGAACACGAGAAATATATGTTTAATGTCCCGAGAAATTCTCGTCTCCTGACAACGTGTGGTAATTTGTATGAAAAAGTATTTCTATGGATGGACATTGTTAATGTTGGTAACCCAAAGCGCATGCAAACTTAGTTTTTAAGTTAAATATTACAAACAAAGATCGTTCGAGGGATTCGTTTGATTTGGCGATAAAAACATTTCCTCCGGAAAAAACACATTGAGTCAGTAATTTTATGGTTATTATTGCAAATTAAAATCTATCGCACGTACGTACAAAGGTCAAATTTTATTTTATTTCAAAAAAATAAGATTTTGAAAGTTTCTTTATTTTTGTATTGCCTTCCGAAATGTACATAAGTTTTCAAGGTAAATAGATTCTCAAACTATATAGAATTAATAAAATCAACCTTATACAAATTCCATTAATAAATTACAAAGTCACAAATATCTGGTTGCTCTATTTAAATGTCCCGAGAACCGAGACTGGCAAAAGCTTTAATGTTCCGAAAAATTTTCCCGTTGTCTCAACACATAATTTCTAGTTCAAACTCCTAGTTAAGAAAATTTTCAATGATCTCGTATGTTGTTAATCTTTGATATAATTGATTACGATAAATATATGTATGTGTTGATTAACTGTCTGTAACATACCACAACAAAACACACATTCTGTCTGCGGATCAAGTGAATTTGACAGGTGACACTACCAAGTGGTATATTTACAATACAATTGGTAAAATAAGTACTGAAAACAGCACTTGATAGTTTTGAAAGAACTGGGTTTGGAAAACCAAGATTTTTTAGAAAATCTGGTTCAATTTCGCATTTTCTTTAAATTTCAATAAAAATCGAAGAAATTGCTTTTTATTGAATATAATTGAATGTTGCCATTACGTGAATTTCAAGTTATTTAACACAAAATGATTTAAAAAATAAAATAAAAATAAATTAATTAATAAATTAAATTTTTACTCACTCGCTAATTATCTGTATGCACAGGACCTGTAATCAGAATAAAATACTCAATCAATTCAAATACAATAATCGATAAAAACTAATTCATATTTAATCGAAACGCAGGTATTTACACAGCGCCACTATTGAGGACGGAAGGTCGTGGAAGCTTGGAGAAAAATAAACGATCTTGAACGCTCGTGATAATGAACGCTTCGGATGACCATCATCCATGACATCAACGATGACGTAATAACACGGAGGACCCCAATCGCAGGGGCAGACCTAGGATATGAGATTAAAATGCAAAATGTAACGTCATGGTCATCGTTTTATTTGTTGTGAATAATCTGGTTATTGAAGTTAAAATGGCCTCTTAGGGCCAAATAATAGTATCTGAATTTAACCAACTCTCCGATTAGTGGCCTAAATCAGGGGTGAGGAACCTTTACATTTCTAAACGCCACATTCATT
Source organism: Himalopsyche tibetana (assembly GCA_030503985.1). Lineage (NCBI taxonomy): Eukaryota > Metazoa > Arthropoda > Insecta > Trichoptera > Rhyacophilidae > Himalopsyche > Himalopsyche tibetana. The sequence goes on along the minus strand of JAPJYX010000014.1, from coordinate 34,746,786 downwards.
TATCTGATTCAAGATAAGGCCACAGTAAAGAAAACGTTGACAACCTCCTTTTTTTAGACTGTCGAAACTGATTGATTACTCTCTTTTTCCAAAGTGAATATTTTGAACAATTCAAAAGGCCGCATCTAAGTATCCAAGAGGCCTCGGGTTCCCCTCAACTGGCCTACAGATTTGAAATTATCATATTATGTTCAATAAAACCTCGATAGGACAAAAATTTCATTAAAATGTGAATATGATGTAAATTGACTTTTTTATTTTCATTGTATTAAAAAAACTGTGCATGATAAGCGCGCGAGCACAGGATTACCACATATGATTAGATCAGAACCTTAATCACGTCCAACCGTGATCAAATAGTTCGGTTGTGGAACTCAAGAGTTCGAATCCCACAATGGAGTGTTTCATAAATTGATTATTAAATCGATTCATGGATTTCTGTTCGAAGCCATATGTAGATGTCTCTTCTTCTATCCTCTACTCTACAGGATGAGCAATCGAGTAGCAAGCAGTTATCGCAGAAAATAATCAGTGGAGATAAACGACGTCAAGAGTCCATATCCTCAACATTGAAAGCGGAAGACGAGATTCAAAAAAAATGTGATCATTAGAAACTTTATATAAACTTCGCCGTAATTTTTGATCAATGTATTGTATCGTTTATTCTCTAGGTAAACTAACGCTTTCCATAACTTACTTTATTACGTAACAAATTTATGACATCCTATCTTCCGCAATAGTCCGTTTTATTGAGGTTTTACTGTAAGTAAATAATATTTAATATCCACTCAGAGACGTGACACTTTAAGACAATTCAAAATGTTGTGTTATTGATGGTACGTGCGTGGTAAGGGCATTTTTTAGCACTAGTTTTCACGCGACTGTGATTTTTCATCCTGCATTCTCTCACAGAATTTTTTAATCATAAAATTTAAGCCTAACTGAGGCCACGTTATTTAAATACAACTGATCTCATCAGAATCGTTAATTAATCATTCATAACAATCATTACAAAGACAATGCAATGAATTCGCCTTTTTAATTGGTGTCGTAATTTTTATACGACGTCCCTGTCATTTATCACAGTCAAATAAAACGATTATGTAAATTATTATTTTTGAGAATCGTTTCCGAATCAATATTTTTTTTATATTTTGAATATTTTACAAACCGCACGATCGTAATATAATCAAACCAGAAATATACGTCTCAAACAATGCAGAGTTCAATATAAAAAATGAGTAATAAGTTGCACTTTCAAGCTTTTTAATTCTGTAAAAAAACACCCAATTTCAGTATACAACTATTTAAAAATTAGAATAAAAAAGCAATCATAAAATTTTATTTTTGGAATTTCTTAAGCTATTTCACAAATTTTGAAGACATATTATTTCCTGATTGTCGTATTAAATAAGGGACACGTGTGCATTCCTTTAATCCACTTCCGTCAATAGATGTTCCTTCAAACTATTAGTTTATTTGTTATCGACTATAAGAAGTCACAACAAAATAACTTATGGTGACTTAACCCTCCAAGGACAAGCGTCACCATATGGTCACACAAAACACCGTTGTCTATTGATCCCACTATTCATACTTTTTCTACCTGAATATCGTTGCTTTTGCTCATATTTGGTTAAGAAGGGTACGGACTACAGTAAGTCATCAGCCGTAGGAACAGGAACGGTCTCCAAAAGCACATGTGATTTTTTGAATTTCCGTTTTTTTTAATTTACTTTTTGAAACTGTTAGATATTTTTTTATAAAAACATAAAATTATTTACAGTTATTTTGCTAATATATTTGTTTTGAAATTATGTTGATCTAAAGAGGTCAAATTGTAAATATTTTAAAAAAAATCACGTTTAGCTATATTTCAACCCCGAATGTTTGCAAGCCCATACGGTCACTTTTGTCCTTACTACTGTCCGTACTCAATATTACACGGTAATAAAAGGATGAGCATGGCCATATAGTCATGCGGGGTTTCTATACAACGACTTTGCGTTTTTTTTTTTTTTTAATTTTGGATAAGAATAAAAGTTATCCGTGACTTCAATATGGCTTAGAAAATATTTTTTTTATCGGAAAAAAGCTCTCGTCTCTGGAGGGTTAATTGACTGTAAGCTTCTTGCATGGTCAGATCTTCTTGAAATGTTACAAGCAAATGGTCCATCAATGTTGTGCATTGTCCCCAATAATGAATCTTCATGAAAGAATAAAAGTATTAAAGTAACCAGTAAATACAATGTAAATTTATTAATTCGCAAAATTACTTTTAGCGATTTTTTTCTTGCTAGTAAAGTTTTTGCCAGCATTTGAAATTTATAATCGAGTTAAAATCATAGGTGAAGCCGGGGTGTGTACTATCTCGCATTAAATTATTGATAGATCCTAAATATATTGTATTATATATATTTTTTTTAATTATTGGTTATAACAGTATTTTATTAACCGATTAATATGCATTGATTTAGACTCAATCGCTTAAACGGGTTGTAAGATAAATACATTTTTACAATCGCCTATAAAGTTGTGGTTAATAATGTTTCGAGATTTGTAGGCCGAAGATATTGCTTTCGAAAAAATATGTTTTGTTTCATGTGCTGCCGTTATTAAAATGTACAGTAGCAAATAAGATCATTTATATTATAAACATATAAACGGTTAACTTTCTTTAATATGTATATTAAAAATTCTCTGGCTTAATAAAAACTTTTGTACAAGCTTTATGTTTATCTTATTTAAATACAGTATTTTATGAGAGCAGATGGCTTCAAAAATCACCAAAGAAATTTAAAAAGAAGAAATCAGAATCGTAGAAAATTCAATTTGTAGCATAAAAATATATTATTAAAAAAACTCTTTATCACATCAAAACACTCAAAAGCCCGATTTGTAAAAATTTAAATGTTTATTGTGTGACAAATCTTGAATAATTTAACTATTTTCAGCAAAATTTTTCATCCTCGTGTTATGAGTTGATGAATATAACATGATAAACTAAATTTCGGACTAAGCCTGGAAGTTAATCTAATGACTATGTGCATATTAAAAAGCGTTTAAATGTTATCTGGCAGACATCGTTTTATGAAAAGGTACGGAAACGTTCAATCTGATAAAATCTATAATAATTTTCCATAAAGTTGAAATACCTCCCGCTGCGTAACTTTTAGAGCGATTTAATGATTTGATGTGAACCAGTTTTAAATTAAAATCAAGGATCATTTCATAAGCACAACAAACGGTTTGACTTCTGATTTGTCCCAGAAAACAGAAATCATAATAAAATATTCCGCAGACAGTCTGAAGTGCTCAAAAGCACATAAATATTGTATTTATCTATCAATTTCTGATTTTATTACCGGCGTACAAGACGTCTGTCATTTCGATGTACGTAATAAACTTGAGAAATGAATGATCAGTGGCTGGAAGCTCTCACCAAAGAGTAGCCAATAAATCATCGGCCTAATGACATATTGTATAATGACTTAGTACCGAGACGATCCGGTCTTGACTCCGCTACATACAAGTTAATGATCTTGCGCGCTTATCATACAAGCCTCATAATGATACGTAAGGTCGCTAAAATCACGACTAATGACCGAATAGCTAAAGCCGACGAACTGGTCTTCGTACGATAAACACGGATCATCATGAATGGAAATATTCATGACCACGGATCATGCAAAGGTAGACACCATAAGAGTTATGTATTAAATAAATGACGCATTAAATTTGCAGGTGTCACCTTTTCTTGATCAACACCGGGAATAGATGAAATTTGTCTCTGTTAAATTTAGAAATATAATATTAGTGAATATCTTAAATTTAAATCGATACGATATTTCTTGCAGATACGTTTTCCTGCATGTTTCGTGGGTGTTGAGACTTTCTACGGTCTTTTTTTATGTGACGCTAACAAACGACGAATCGGGGTGCCACTGTAGTCAGTTGCAATCAATTGTAGATATCATAATAAGCCTTTGTAAACCCTTAACAAATATCAACCCCTTGCCCTTACTAAGACCGTCACAAGAACGCAATGTAATTAATTAAACATAATCGCTTTAATTTAAACTAATTTGCTTTAAGTAATCCAATAATTATCGTTCCGGGAAACACTAAAGTAAATCTATTACATTTAATACCATATTTTTGAATATAAGTTACGATGATAAAAGATATGAGTAGATGTATTATATATTTCTTCTAATCCAGTACATATATATAACTAAGTTAATGTACGCTTAAACATAATTATGAGGAGGAAGAAAGCAGAAATAGTCATCAACCAACCATATTTTTTTTAATATTTGACATTACAGCTTACGCCAATGCGTCAAATATTTTAAAGTTGAAAGATCATACGAGATAAACTCAAGGAGAATTAACTTCACAAGCACCCATGTCTTAGAACTCAAATTAAAATTGAAAAAAAATGATATTGACCTTACCGGGAATCGAATCCCGACCCACCTGATCGGTAGAGCAAGCTCTAACCAACTAGACCACAGTGGGCGATATATAATAAAAAATAATATTTGTAGAGCATAAATACTTTTATATTTTTTCACCTTATTACAATGTAGTTCGACCAAGTAAATGCCAATTCAATCAATACCATTACTTTTTGATAACTAAGCATGCAGAATACATACTTAAATTCAATGTATTTTAACAGTCGGATATTTTTTAAACAAATGTACGTAAGAATTAGTACATATATGTATATACCGAGCAAAAATACGTTATATTACGAATAACAGTCAATTGCGATGGATTTACGTAATATATTATTTTAATTTGTATATATTAATCATTCTTAGGTCAGCGTTTTGTTTCATACCAGTGATTTTTCCGCCCATGATTCTTTCGTACTTAAATTGTTCGCACAAGGAAACTGCAAACACCGATTATTCCAGTTTCAAATAAACTATTTATATACATAAAAATAATATGTTCTTACTTTAGCAATAAATTTCATTTTTATAATACTATATGTTGAATTTAAATAGATATAATAGTTTGTGAAGTTTTCTCGTGTGAAGAATTCGCTCACCCAAAAATAGTCACACTTGATATATGACTCAATGATTTTCATTAATTCAAAATATTAGCCGAGTCATTTTTTTTTTCATTTTTCTATCATAAATGTTAAAAATTGTACACAGCGCCCTTTTGACTTTGCAACTATGATATTAGAATCTACGCCAACGTTTAAAATGTAAATATGTAAATAATACAAAATCTTACAAGCTCCGTAATTATTGCATCAAAAACTTGTCTTAAAATCATACAACTCCAAGAATTTGTAGTCTGGGATAAACATCTAATTAAAATGCATATTTATTACAAAACTGAACACCACTTTCATTAAACGATATCGATGAATTAATTAATAATATTATTCTACACAATCTTAATCAAAGACGTTAATAAGACTTATACAATTGAATCCACAATAGATGCAATCATGTTTTGTGTCAAATGGTTTGTTTGTTATCAAATTGATAATGAAATCTAAATATTTAGATTATATTAGATTTACCAATTTCCAATGAAATATTAGTTTAATTTATGAATCACTATGCCTAAACTAGGCACTTAGCCTATTTTTTTATATTATATAAGTCTTGTTTAAATAAAGGTCAGAGAGGGAGTCGTCTTATTTTTTAACGACTGGACAGCCCTACTAATAAAAATGTGACTAACAGCAAGTTGGGTAAAAATAGCTCTGTATCGATTTCTATCTCCGACAGTTGATAATTCTAGTGATGAGCTAAACCGGTCATCAGTGCCGGTGCGAGGTTAATGGCGCCCTAAGCAATATTGATTCACCATAAAATCGTGTACAATTTCAGGATTTGAGATGGACCCCCAGGAATTTGCAGAATCCCCAAAATGAAAAAATTTGCACCTTTTTTTTAGTTCTCACACAATATTTTGTTGCACTATAAAGAGCTGTACTTTTTGCGATGGCAATTTTTCTTTTAACTACTGCTTGAAGCTCACTACATAGGTATTTAATATTACTAGCTGTAAGCCCGTTGCCCAGCAACGTGAGATTTTTGTTGCATTGCGTTTAATTTAATTTTATTTAATTTTATTTCATTTCATTTTATTTTATTTTAATTTATTATATTTTTATAGTTAGCAGAAATTTCGTAAATTATTTAATATTTGGAATAATGTTTAAGTTTGCTAACAACAATTTTTCGTAGTAGCAGAAACTTCGGAAATTACTTAATTTTTAGAATAATGTTCAAGTTTGCTAACAACTATTTTTCGTAGTAGCAGAAATTTCGTAAATTATTGATTTTTTGGAATAAAGTTTAAGTTTGCTAACAACCATTTTTCGTAGTAGCAGAAATTTCGTAAATTATTGAATTTTTGGAATAATGTTCAAGTTTGCTAACAACCATTTTTCGTAGGAGCAGAAATTTCGTAAATTATGTAATATTTGGAATAATGTTCAAGTTTGCTAACAACCATTTTTCGTAGTAGCATAAATTTCGTAAAATATTTAATTTTTCGAATAATGTTCAAGTTTGCTAACAACCATATTTCGTAGGAGCAGAAATTTCGTGAATTATTGAATTTTTGGAATAAAAAAAAAGTTTGCTAACAACCATTTTTCGTAGTAGCCGAAATTTCGTAAATTATTGATTTTTTGGAATAAAGTTTAAGTTTGATAACAACCATTTTTCGTAGTAGCAGAAATTTCGTAAATTATTGAATTTTTGGAATAATGTTCAAGTTTGCTAACAACCATTTTTCGTAGTAGCAGAAATTTCGTAAATTATTGAATTTTTGGAATAATGTTCAAGTTTGCTAACAACCATTTTTCGTAGGAGCAGAAATTTCGTAAATTATGTAATATTTGGAATAATGTTCAAGTTTGCTAACAACCATTTTTCGTAGTAGCATAAGTTTCGTAAAATATTCAATTTTTGGAATAAAGTTTAAGTTTGCTAACAACCATTTTTCGTAGGAGCAGAAATTTCGTAAATTATTTAATATTTGGAATAATGTTCAAGTTTGCTAACAACCATTTTTCGTAGTAGCATAAATTTCGTAAAATATTCAATTTTTGGAATAAAGTTTAAGTTTGCTAACAACCATTTTTCGTAGTAGCCGAAATTTCGTAAATTATTGAATTTTTGGAATAAAGTTTAAGTTTGCTAACAACCATTTTTCGTAGTAGCAGAAATTTCGTAAATTATTGAATTTTTGGAATAATGTTCAAGTTTGCTAACAACCATTTTTCGTAGTAGCAGGAATTTCGTAAATTATTGAATTTTTGGAATAATGTTCAAGTTTGCTAACAACCATTTTTCGTAGGAGCAGAAATTTCATAAAATATTTAATTTTTGGAATAATTTTTAAGTTTGCTAACAACCATTTTTCGTAGTAGCATAAATTTCGTAAAATATTCAATTTTTGGAATAAAGTTTAAGTTTACTAACAACCATTTTTCATAGTAGCCGAAATTTCGTAAATTATTGAATTTTTGGAATAAAGTTTAAGTTTGCTAACAACCATTTTTCGTAGGAGCAGAAATTTCGTAAATTATTGAATTTTTGGAATAATGTTCAAGTTTGCTAACAACCATTTTTCGTAGTAGCATAAATTTCGTAAAATATTCAATTTTTGGAATAAAGTTTAAGTTTGCTAACAACCATTTTTCGTAGTAGCAGAAATTTCGTAAATTATTGATTTTTTGGAATAATGTTCAAGTTTGCTAACAACCATTTTTCGTAGGAGCAGAAATTTCGTAAATTATTGAATTTTTGGAATAATGTCCAAGTTTGCTAACAACCATTTTTAGTAGGAGCAGAAATTTCGTAAATTATTGAATTTTTGGAATAATGTCCAAGTTTGCTAACAACCATTTTTCGTAGTAGCAGAAATTTCGTAAATTATTGAATTTTTGGAATAATGTTCAAGTTTGCTAACAACCATTTTTCGTTGGAGCAGAAATTTCGTAAATTATTTAATATTTTGAATAATGTCCAAGTTTGCTAACAACCATTTTTCGTAGTAGCAGAAATTTCGTAAAATATTTAATTTTTAGAATAATGTTTAAGTTTGCTAACAACCATTTTTCGTAGTAGCATAAATTTCGTAAATTATTTAATATGTGGAATAATGTTTAAGTTTGCTAACAACCATTTTTCGTAGTAGCATAAATTTCGTAAAATATTTAATTTTTGGAATAATGTTAAAGTTTGCTAACAATCATCTTTCGTAGTAGCAGAAATTTTGTAAATTACTTAATTTTTGGAATAATGTTTAAGTTTGCCAACAATTATTTTTCGGATTTTAAATTATTTAACAATTATTTCCAATAAAAATCAAAAGATCAAATCCAATTTTTCAATAAAAAATCAGTTGCACATTTTGTCCAAGTGTATGAAAAAAGCAAAATATTATTCTATGATATATCCATATCATAATTTGAATATTCTTAATGTATTAAAGAATTCTAACAGATTTTCAAGGTCAGACGTGAAATGATTCATCATTATGATTCAATTGATCAAATCCGCTCCAAAAAATATTAGTCTCACATCGACTCACACGATCAAACGATTCTTTCGATAGCCCTATAATCATAGTTTGCAATAGTCGAATTAAAGTCTTTGATTATTCGAATATTATGATGTATGGTGATACTATACTTTAGCTCTACACCAAGAAATATCGAATTTTCAAACGTGGCGATATCAGAACATTCACGTGCTGTTTAAAATAAGCCGCTTCCATTGGATAGAACAACATTTCAAAAATGTGCTGTTCAGAATAAATCGAAATCATTGGTCTGTACCTTACTGCGGACGTTTTACAGACGGACCTTATCGGCTATTAATATATAGATTAAAATGTAAAAAAAAAAAAATACTTTTCCATTTATGCGACCTAGGCGGTTGCTATATAGTTGTTATAAATGTGGAATTAGTACAAAATAAGTGTTTTATTTTTTTAATTAAACGCATCCCCACCAACGGTTGACAGCAGTGGCGGCCGGTCAACGTGGCATTGGATCAATGCACCCCTTGTATATGCAGGGGTGGTAATATTTCATGAAATAATATTCAAACACAACATTTATACCATTTACTCATTTTTAATTATTCATGTACTTATTGTATATATATTTATTTTATTGTAGAATTTTTTAAATATTTATTATAGACAATAAATACATGAAGAATTTAAAATGAGTGAATGGTGTAATTGTTATGTTTAAATATTTTTTCATGATTATAACCGCCCCTGTATATACAAGGGGTGCATTGATCCAATGCCACATTGACCGGCCGCCACTGGTTGACAGTAAGCACCTAAAAAATGATAAATTATTTTTTATTAATGGCTCAATATTATATTTGGTGTCTGCCGCTTGCAGTCCTCCCCTTTATTAACAAATAAATTTCATTGAAAATGGAGCCTATATTTACGAGAGCGCTATTATTACGTCATTTGTGAATTGCAGGACAGTAAGGATAATAAATAACACATCCTGTTTCTTGTCACAAAAACAGTATTAATTGATGATTTAGGTTCCATCTCGTATGTTCCAAAGAATTTAATGTACGCACATTTTTTACTATGTACTTGAATTGAAAATTCTACAAAAAATAATGCACGACGTTTCCTCCATGAGCGCTCATTGCCTTGTTATCGTTTATGGCTATAATTAATAATATTTATAATATAAAGAATTTATTCAATGTCTTTTTTTAATTATTATATAAATGCGTCAAGTTCACAAAGATGATCACGAACGATGACTGAATCTAAAAGAAACAACAAAACATTCTGCATACCTGCAGAGTTATTAAAAATGACTCATCCATCTCCTATCGCGTCTCCATTCTTCAATCAATCAGTGTCTCGACCAAAAAATCTCACATCGTGCTTCTAAGAATAAGTATAATAATTATTAATATTAGAGGGCAAAGGGTTCCAAGAAGGCCTTTAGGGGTAACGAACAAATTCGTTCGCGTTGTGAGAATTAGGTTTACGGTAATTAACCAGTTTCTAAAAAGCTTCGTTAAGGAAACGAACTGTATTCACAGTTTCTTTAAAAAGAGTAATCTTAAGTGGGAAAAAAACTGTCTGGATTTAATCGCATACGAACGAGGATGCAACGGAAAGCAAATTTCTTATACCTAATTAACAAATATTTTCAGGGTTTCGTTACATTTTCATTGGTGGTGTTTACGTAACGTAACATAAGTGTATTTTTCTCTACGCTGCCCTATTTTAAGCGACCATTTCCAAGGATTTAGTTGCTAAATAATTATTTCAGTTGCAAAATAGTTAGTGCAAATTATTGCCAAAAATGACTACTAATAGACTATTGATAAAATTGTCACATCATTTGGGAAAGTTTTGTTGTTGCTATGTGAAAGAATATATATATATATGATTATAAATTTAGCGCACAACACACGATATTGAGAAAAAATGTTTTTTGGTAGAACAATTTATATCAAAATTAGTTAACAATTATAGCATTGAATATAAAAAGATAGACAATAATTCCCAAAAATGTTAATCAATGAAATACTGCATTTGTATTATAATTTTTTTATTGAATCTATTATACAGTTAAGCCTACTATAGCGCTACCTAGCGCCGTTTTTTTTTAAATTAAAAAAATCGTAAATATGTAATGTTAATCAAACATATTAGCTCATTATGGTCAACGAAATATCGTAAAAAAACCACACGCAGAGTCTGATTAAAATATACACATATAATATAACAATGTGAGTCATTTAAAATATGTATGGATGTACAAAATGCTATAAATTTTGATATCATGCAATTTGCAAAATACACTAAAAACAACCTTACCCCAAATATTGGATGGTTGCCTTGTCTCCTATATGACAGGATTCTATAGCGTGGTCCCGAGATCAGCACTATAGGAGGGTTGAATGTAACTACTTAAAAAACTACGAACGTTTCGAATGTACCGATGAGTGTTCAAACTGGATTGATGATATTTAACGTTTTCACTGAATGTGTAACAAAAAAAAAAACGCTCCCCGATACGGGATTAACGAGGTTTGCTATCTAGGTCGATGATATGACTCTTGTCCAGCTAGTGTCATCATTTTTTTCCGCACAAGGAACCATAAACAAGACAAGTGGGACATACGTTAATCTGTCTGACTTTGATATTATTTACGTTCAAGGTGCGCTCGAGAAGCGAACGAATGACTATCCGCCACTACCGGCAATCGTCACCCAACGAACGAAATTTAATCGCGGCACCGCGAAGCAAGAGAGCGGATGTTCGTTATTAATTTGTTATTATGCAAGTGACGTCTCTGGCGGTATAATGAATTCGCACCGACTTGGTAAGCGGGGATGCAACAGCCGGTGCAACAATCTACATACACTGCTGCAACTGTCGGAGAAGACAGATCGCACATAAAGTTGGAAATATATCACAAAGGAGAGAATGTTAGTAAACCAAAGCAATAACAAACAGCGAGAAAACCTGCAGGGATCTTTATTTATCAGTTTGGAGACACTAATAGAGCCGGGTCTTTTATGCTCAGCACCTACGCGAAGAAACGCAATAATTTTCGCATTTGCTGCCCACGTGCATTTTTTGGTTAGTACAACATACACTCAATTTGTTTAAAACGATTTAAAAATAGCGCGATCTACTAAAATGAGGGAATAATATATTTTTAATCGAATTGTTCTAACAGGATTTTCAGAAGCGGATAAAGGTTTTCTTAATAACATGAAATTCAACTACATAAGACAGTAACAAAAAACAAAATGTCGCATTAGATCCTAGTACATTCATATGCTGAAAGAGATTGTATGTCTAGCCCCCCATAAATGTCCCTTTATATAATCAAGTGGCGATGAATATTATTATTTTTTCCTCATTAACACAACAACAATATTTTGTGCAATATATTTTGTTGTATCTTCATTTTTATCTTTTGTTACACAATTTTCTATTGTTGTTTTTTTTTCAAATTCAGGGACACAATCTTCAATTTTCTATGATATTTTATGCGGTTTATATACAATGTATCGACCGTGTAAAAAGAGTAAAGTGTAAACGTAATAATTTGACTGTGTTTAACGTTGTTGTAATCGATCTTTCAAACGCCAACGAAGATAAAAAAAAAAATGTTTTATCTTCAAAGATAATTATGTCTGATAAGTCATGTCCACTCGCTATGCACAGCAGAATGATTGAAGAACATTTTACATTGAAAAGTATTACGGATGCAGAACAAAAAAAAATGTATTTATTTGTTGGCAAGATGACAACTATTGAAATACGTAATTACAAATTATTATGAAAGCGAGGTCACGTCCATCGGTGTTTACTGTCAGTGATATTTTAGATAAACACACAAAACTGACGATACTCATTGATTTCTTTGTGGTTTAGTTCCCCGTCCAACTGTCAGTTGAACTTACGCCCAAATGTTCAACTGAACCAGATATCAGGCTCACGCTCGGGATTTGTTTCAGTAGCACGGGTCTAGTCCGAATTAGAGATCACAATACCGGTATTTTGATATTCTTGGTCTTTTTCCCATACCGAAATATCGGTTTCGAAAATGCAAAAAATACCCTTATTTCGATTTTGAAAATTAACCAAAATTATATAATTTATACAACCAAATGCCACGAGCTGAGCATGTCAATGATAAACCTATGTAAGTTACCTATGAAAAGCACCTGTTATAACATCTGTATAATGACTATAACCAAAGGTGGGCTGGAAGGAGTTAAAATTCGGCGTGGCCGGCGAGTCTCTTATGAAGTTAAGAAAATCATTCGTTTAAGATCAAATTAGCACCTAACTGCAATTTCATATAAATTATAATACGAAACAGAAGAATTAAAAAATTGAAGGAGCAACAAAGACAAACAACGGGCCGCAAAAAAGCCAGCGAGCCACGTCATATATGCATCATCCATGGTATGAAGACATTATGGCTGAGATTCACCGAGCCCCTTGTTAACATATTAACAGCCCACCGCTGACTATAACAATATGATCCAATCGTTTAAGACCGAGAGCAGTTCTGCTTGACGAACCACCATAGATAAACCTTATGGTTCGTCTAAAATTAATAAACCATTTAAGAACAAACTTAGCATCATGAAAATGACTTTCCTTGGATGACTTCTTTATTTACTGTAAGTGTATATGTATGTATGCGCATGTGTGTGTACATGTACGTATAGTATTAAGAGAAGTATGTATATATTATACAATGTGATTGCAAATTAATGCATATGGAGTACTCGTGAACTGGCTTCACTAGGGGTTTCTTACCTCTGCAGCGATCACGCTCTTCCGTATGCAACGATGGTAAGGGAATACAACTTTTCAAAACATTATCGAAGAAGGTGAATCGAAGAACTTTGACGCATGCGTGTCCTGATACTTAAAGCTCCATAAATTTGATATCAAAAAAAAAGTCGCGTCCGTTGGCGGATATTTCACGGGTTCGAGTCCTAGTACGAACAGCATTTTTCAATTGTAATTTCTACTCAAAGGCATGGGGGTTTTGTGTTGTCTAAAAATCCCTCCCACCATTCCGATCCTTGAATAACGGGACGCAGCAAGAGCGATTAGTTAACCACTAGTACTGTCTTGTCCTATCTTTCTATTCCTACTTCTCGCTTCGAAATAAAAGGTTGAGCGATTTCAGGATCACAAAATTGGACAGGATCCCGGTATTGAAATCTTTAGTCCAAAAGTATGTGTGTATTATTTTATACAAGACGTCTAAATTCTTCTTTTATGAGCCACCTACGTTCAGCAATTATTACAATACACAAAAGAGAATCTCTTAAGACAAAGTCGGTGGTTATTAAACGCGACATGAATAAGCACAGGTTAAAATTATGATAATGAGATAATTTATCTGTGTTTATGGAGACATCTAATTTTAAATTTGGATGACTCATTTGTTTTAGAATGTGTGGTAATTAATCACACAATTCGCTCATTAACTGTAGAGATGGGCTGGTGGGGGCTCACGCGAGCCCCTTTGTTAATTGTTACGTAAGTTGGCGAGCCCCTTGTTAAATTAATAAGAACAAAAAAAAACAATATTCTCAGATCAAATCAGTAACTATATGCAATTTCTGATATATATATTTTTTGGTGTAAAATTATAGTATTAGTTATTGTAAGTGTTATTTCACAAACAGGGCTTCGAACCGCTATTTTTTTCGTTCCGGTTCAAGTAAAAAAATATATTTCGGTTCGGTTCCGGCAAAAATAACGGTTTTTAACGGTTTTCGGTTCAGCTCGAATCCAAGAGCCCAGGAATTTACCAATTTGCCCAAAATATCTCCGCGACTCGTTTTTTTTTTTTTTTAGTTCACCGAGGAATTTGAAAATCTCAAAAACCTATACTAGCGTGAACCGACAAAAAAACCGATATTTTTTTCGGTTCGGTTCCGGTTTACGAGTCGAGTGTATATCTTAGTCAAAAACTGTTTGGAAATGTCATCATCCCTTTAATGAGTCGTTAGCGCTCATAATAGAACTTCATACATATGTACACATCACCATCAGAACTCATTTACTGGCAAACAATTACGATATGAATTTACGGGAAACCATTGATTTGACCTTCTACGAATTATAAGGTCGAATCGTGTCCGATCGGCCAGAATTAAAGACAATAAATTAAAATAACTTTTTAATGTCATTTTAAATTGAGGTTGCAGATGCACCTGTCACTGCATTTAATTACGCCACATAAGTGAACGAACTTCGCATTGTTTTGCATATTATGCAAACAATGCACCTGCACCATTGTTGCCCGTAGCCCAGCCCTGCAATTGACACAATATGCATTGTTTTTGTTGCCAAACAAAAACAAACAGCCGATAGCTTACTGTCAAACAATGAAAAACACCGAATGATGATTTGATGACGAATCGAAGATTACGTAAGGGCGCTTTTTTTATAAACAAAATACAGCGAAACCCCCAATTACACTACCCCGAATTACGCGCTGGCTTGAAATATTCGCCGCGAATCCCCCAAATGCACGGTCGCATTCCATTGTCGTTACTACGAGACGGTCGTCTGTGCCACGTATACAGTCAAATTTTGACTAGCGTCTGTGTATTGAACACGTGCCAGGCTATAAACATATAGCGGACGACCGTCTATGTGTGGGATTTTGGCGCCCTTTGCATTTTATCACTTAGTAACTAAATATTTTTTTTTTTTTGCAAAACTAAGGGAAATCCTAGTGTTGCATTTTTAGCGGAAAAAACCAAATCCATAATTTTGTATGAGATTTACAATCCCAATTACACTGTGCCGACTTTAGTGTAAATGGGAATTTTACTGTAATTTTTTAGACATGATAACTTATAATCTCTTGATTGAGAATAATAAAACGAAGACATCATGTGTTAACAACCAATCACCTCAAATGTTTCATTGGAAAAAAAACATTGATAATTTGTAAATCATCTGGTAGCTAGAATAAAGTTCAAGCATAGGATTGTGTTATTGATTGAATTGGCATTTACTTGGTAGAACTCCATTGTAATAAGGTAAAAAATATCAAAATATTAAGATCCAGTTTTTTTATAAAATTTGTTTACAGCTATTTCGGCGTGCGCCATCATCAGAATTATATATATATATACAAAAATTGTAAATATGTATATGAAAACTGTAGAACTAAATACATTTATAGTTTTTACCCTATTATTATGTTGTTTCTATTTTTCGCATTTTGTATCGTTTGCAGAAAGCAAGAGAGAAGTAACTCTCACCTTTTTCATAATACCTTTTTTTGTTATGCAAAATGTATGCCACTTAAATAGACGTTCTATTAAAACGAAGCATGTTGAGAATTTCGAAATAATCAAATACTACATTGAAAATTGCTACCAGGAAAAAAGACTTACAAAAAGTTTTTTCTTTGACAATCTATTAAATTAAAAATATAATCGAATAAATAAAACATCAAATACATCCATGGATTCTAACAGAAATCCATAAATCGATTAACAAATCAATATATAAAAACTGCACGTACTGGGATTCGATCCCGTGTTTTAAGCCAACGACGCTGACCATTCAACCACGCAGCCGGTATTCCCCCCTCAAATCCATGCAATCCTGATAAACGGGATGTATTGAGAGCGATTAGCTAACCACTAGTCTTGCCCTAGCCTTATATACCTACTGTCTTTTAAAAAGAAAAGTTGAGCCATTGAGTAACAAGCAGTGTTCGTAAAAACTCCATTAGGAGGCCATATACTCCACAACACCAGTGACTGATTCATAGTTTTGATACAAACAATTGTCACATCTCTAACGCACCATTCTATACCACACACCACACCACACAAGTGACAATTCTATATTTCAGTTGATCAGTGATCTGAACGCAGTGACTCAATTTGCGTTATGTTGATCAATGAATCTATTGAGATCGAATCAGTATCGGCGACAGGATCATCGTACAATTCGCATTATTTATAATCTCACCACATACATTCTGAATCACTCGTCCAGAATCGCAACCATTCATTACAGTGTTCACTGTAATCAAATGTATTCAAACGAATTATGACCGAATTGGGCAGTGTATTTTTAATGGTATTAAAATATTGAGCAGTCCATTGTTTCAGACGAGCAAGGACGTTTCGGAATTGAAGAAATACAAAAAATCTGAATAAAAAACCAATCAGACACATGATATAATGCCGGCGTTGGATTAATGCCCGAATGCTGTTTCCTAACGCTGGGAAGATGTCGAAAACAATTTGCATACAATCAGATAACTAAATGTATGAAATAGAAGAGGTTGAGTAAATAAATGGATATAAATTGTTGTTGCATTTTCGAGTAAAAAAAAAGATGTATCCATTTTATTACACTGAATATCAAATGTGTAAAATAAAATTTATACAACGCGTTGGAACGTCATTCGTTCGTATTTGTTTAATTTGATTCGATTGCCATTATTACAAGATATTACATATATCTACTTCCCAGTGGCGGATTATCCTATAAGCCAGTGATGCACAACCTTTACCTTTTAGCGGGCCGCATAAAACAAATTATCGTGGGTTCGGACGTCAAAGAAAAAAAATATTTAAAGTACGCTCAGTCCTTTTTTACACGGAGCATATATACGTTCCATTTCATTATTTTGGCCGTGTTATTTACAAAACGTGAAAATAAATAAGCCATGCAAAAAAGTATTACGAGTACATGCTCATTAAAAATCGTTTCATTGTGAAATATTTATGTTTCATTTAAATTCAATTCAAAAGTTAATGCGATCTTGGTCATTTTTAATTTTTAACTATTTTCTTATTAATCTTACATAATATTTGAGGGCCTGTTTCTATGAACCGATTTATTCTCCTTCATTGAAGAAAAAGTTTGCTTACATTTATTAAATAAATGTTTTACGTGAATAAAATATGTAGAAAAAAAGATTGATGGGCCGCCACAAAATTAGAAAAGAGCCGCATGCGGCACGTGGGCCGCGGTTTGTGCATCACTGATATAAGCGCATGAGACGCGCGCTTGGGGCCTCCGAATCTTAAGGGCCTCGAAAATGGGTTAAATTATAAAACCAATATACTCTTTAATCAGATTTTAATAAAAAAATACTGTTTTACTTGAAATTTGTTGATGTTCTTATATTATTAGAAAAACGGGGCCTCTAAATTTTATTGCGCCTGGGGCCTCTTGCATGCTTGATCCGCCACTGCTACTTCCTTCTATTATATCTACTATCATCTGTTCTTTCGCAAAATGTCAAAAATGTGTCCTACTCCTGAAACAAGCAATAGAATAATTCCATAAAAAAACGTGGACGAATCTGCAAAATGTATATTTTTTATACATGGCATTGGAGAAGCCGCGGTGCAAAAAATAAACTACAATTTTATTGAGATGTACCTATGTATTGATGAATAGTAATCGTGAATTAGCCAATAAAATAAGTAACCGGCAGTATATATTTAATCATTTGTCTATTAATAAGTCGTTAACTTGAAAGAATTAATAAGTACGTATTATGTAGGTAGGTAACCAAAGACAATACGTTGTGCATACAAGAATTCTGTATTCAAAAATGGAACTATTATAGAGTGTTCTCAGAAGTGAAATACAGCCAATTCGATATGACATCTCTACTATTGTCAAATAAAGCGTGATATTCCGAATTTGAATTTGACTTTTTAATTAATTTTCAGCTCCTACGCAAAAAAATTCTTCACCCAATAAAATTGAGAGCTTTTTTTATTGTATTCAGCTCGTGCACGACATTTTACTGCTAACCACTAAAAGATATGCGCCTGTTCATATTCTAAACTCCCTCTTCAACTTCTTCATTCGTTTATTTTTTATCAGAAGATCTAGCAATTACTTTTATGGGAGTTAAAACCTCAGTCCACGGATTTCACTTAAGATTTTATGGTGAGTTTTGCAAAGAAATTTACATTAAAATTCTATCAACCAATCTCTGATTGTGATCAAATAGTGATTGAATAATTATACCGCCATTAATTTAAACGTCGTTTTCGATATATTTATGTAAATATGTAGATAAATTTTAAAAAATAAAAAAATCTGGCGCATTGGTTTTTATAAGCTGTGCAGTAGAACCTCGTTTAAACGGACTAACGCGGATGTATTTTCAACCCGAATGTCCGTTGTAAAAAAAGAGGATTTCCTAATGCATATGGACAAAACGGTACAATACAGTTAGTTTTAAGCAATTATAAGTTAGGTAAAAAGACTTTTATCTAGTAAATATATACGCAGCGGTGGGCAGCCAATACGTTAGCAAGTGGTTATCTTAATCTTAGAGCTATACACGGTGTTCCGGGGAAGGGGTGGATTATTTTATATATCATGCAATTGTATGCAATAACTCAATCAGCAATCGATTTTTACTTAATATATAACAGTGTGCAATATACCGTTAAAATGTCAATAAAAATAGCTGAAAATGTACTACTGTATACTTTAACTGTTGTAGATATATGTTTAAGTCAAAAAAATACAGTTTTGATTTGATCTGAGAATACTGTTTTTTTATTCTGAATTAAACAACCAACCAACCTTAGTATAATTTAACAAGGGGCTCAAGAGCTCCTCCGAACCCTCTCCATCATACTCCTTTATATACGTATAATGAAAACGCGTAAAATCATTGAATGTACTCTTCTATATCGACTGTGGAAAGGAAAAAGGACGTAACCCACAGTTTTTCAAAACAGCTTTTATTCGATATTCTCAATGTATACAAATTGATACACGTTCTATCAAAAAGATATTAGCTGCAAATGCCGAATACGTATCTTAATTTAGCTTTTAAGTTTGAAAATAAGGGCCTGCGAAAATTGCGATCATGGAAAAAGACTAAAAAAAGGTTTCTTTGGAAAATGTATTAAATTTATATTAGATGAATTCCATTAAAAACCAGATAATCAGTCTCCATGCACTTAAAGAAAGTGTATAATTCATAATTTGTGTTTGGACGAAAATCATCAAAAACGGTTTTTTGTATCTCTTGTAAAGTTTGTTAGGTGTGGGTTATTTTTCCTTTCCAAAGTCGATATGTACAATAATATTCTCAGCAGGCAACGTTCATCGGTTTGCGCTTGCCACTTACGTTCAGCCCAAATCGGAGATTTTCTTCGCCTTAAAACTTATAAGAATAAATAGAAAACGAATGCGTACTTGGTGTGGAAACAAACTGGTATTAAAGTGAAAGTACAACCGAACATGGTGATAAAATTTGACGTTTTGTGTGCACCTAACTGCGTGCGCCATAATAATTATCATTACGCAGTGATACCAACATGTTGTTACATAGCGCGTGTCGTGCCCACAGAAGTAAGCGCGGTGACCACGTGATCGACCTCACGCATCCCGCGGCCCACTGCTTGAGGTCACGGCAACAGAACCAAGGTCTCGAGGGTTCGATGCCAGGCATGTCTATGAGGTCTGGCTCCATCAAGCTATGGCTCGAGACTGACAAACCATGTCCGTAATAAAAAGCAAAAAACAACATTAATTTAACATTAATAAAGTGCTCGCTTATTATATTTCCAACACAGATGTTTTTTTAATCCATCTTTTATGGAGTATTTTTTTTTCGAAGAGAGTAGAAATATAAGGATAGCGGCTGGGTCATGAATAGTGGTTAAATCGCTCTCGCTACGCTCTGTTATTTTAGGATTGGAAGGGTGAGAATGATTGTTTTAGAAATACACAAACAGCACGCCTTCGAAAGAAATCGATTGAAAATATTATGTGCGTACTGGGGAAAGAAGCCCGTAAGATCCGTCATGGAAACCAACGAAGTTGACCACTGGGGCACAGACCCAACAATCACAGAATGAGCTCAATCAAAATTGTATTTCAAATCGCGCTGTTTTGATTTGCGTTAGCCCATATTCATCGCTTAAAAGAAAAAGACAAATTTATGACATTACAGCTGACGCCAAAGTGCCAATTGATTGACATATATTATAAAGATAGTCATCAATCTAACTGAATAGTCAACGTCGTTGGCTTCGGTCGATTAAATGGAATCAATGTAATTCTTGTCAAAAATATGGATGCTTGTGATATCTAAAATTTTCTCACACCCATCCGACCTGTAAAAACGCGGCGTGACTAGGGTATCCAATCCCGGGATTTCGGGATTGATTTATTTTGAATCCCGGGATCCCGGGATTGAGATTTTCTCACCGAGGAATTTGAAATCCTCAATTTGCTATACTTTTCCCGGAATCTCACGGAAACTCGTTTTTTTTTTTTAGCTCACCGAGGAATTTGAAATCTCCGATTTGGTATACTTTTTCCCAGAATCTCACGAAAACTCGTTTTTTTTTTTTAGCTCACCGAGGAATTTGAAATCTTCAATTTGCCAACTTCGTGTAAATTTCGAGAATTTGCTCAAAATTTCTCAATCCCTCAATCCCGGGATCGCGGCCATCTCAATCCCGGAATTTCGGGATCAGAAAATTGAACGGGATTGGATGCCCTAGGCGTGACGATAGCAATTAACTAATAAGTGACTTATCCTGAACTAGTATTTACTATTCTTCTATCCATACACTTTTCATCATACATTCGTATTTTGGTTGTTAGAGTTTTACATTGCCTATGAACAGTATCAATAAAAAGATTTTGTAGCTATTATTGCTTTTTAAATTTGTGTAAACAACAAATATAAATTACGATACGGTGCGATAAATGCGACCAACATGTTCGCATAATTGATCGTGTTTTTTTGTTTGTTAAAACAACGTCTTGATATCTATAATCTAAATAGTTGTTTTCTCTGTACGGCCACGAGACATTTCTATGGACCTGACCACTGATGTTAATAAAGGGGTTACAGTTCAATTTTACGTGAGAACCACTGTGCTAGAATAAACTACTTTGACGATTGCAATGATAAGGCGGACGCGTAGTTATTTCTCGGGAATGCTGTAAATACTTATAAATGTGATTGATTTGACGATTCCATACGAGCATATCGATTAGAAAGCTTATTATTTAATTAATTAATACTGCGTTTCTTTCCTCAGTGATGCAAATCGGAGAAGATTATTGACTGAAAATTTGTCATCAATGAAGATCCACACAACAATTCCGCTCAGGGGATACAACATACAGTGGACCTGTGAATTGGCCTCCACGATCGCGTGATTTTATTTCAGTAGGGATATTTGAAGTCACTATTCAAGGCCGATAAACAAGACACGATAAACTGCTTGAAGCCAACATTCGCCACATTAATGTCAACTCACGGACCCGACTGCTCCAAACAGTAGTCGAAAATTGGACCTCCAGATTGCACCTTTTTCATGCCAACCGCGGCACCCATATGTCCGAAATCATATTTAAACACTTATAGCATAAAAATATTTTTCCAATAAAGCCAAGCCGATTTTTGTGTATTTAATTTAATTTTAAAGTTCTATATCTCTAAAAAAACAGCATTTAGTACTACGTTCACCTTATTATAATAGGGCTCTACAAGTAAGTGCCACTTTCTTCCTTATTTAAGCTCAACACTCTACATTTCTTAATAAGATTTCGCATATTTTAATGCAAGCAAGTGAAATTCTATAGCACTTTATTTTTATTCCGCACGATTTCATAAACATAGAAATTTAAAATTCGCGCCAGAATTTAAAATATTTTCCGAAACAATTGCCAGCATTTTTCGACTATTCGTATAAAAATATAAGTTACGCACCTACCTATCTATATACACACATGCGTCTATTATTAACGGCCGAGTTATTTTTGTTCCTTGTATTTTATACGGCAAAGCTCAAGAGTGAGACGTCGAATAAGTTGACAATATAAACAAGGAAATAATATTTAAATTTCGATGCAATAATCAAATCGATGAATATCATTTTTCATAATTTCAAATACAGAACTGTTCCAAGTATTATGGGATAAAATCAGAGAACGACAAGGAGTGAAACTAAATTTCTGAAAGGAAATCAAGGACCGTTGATATTTGATGCCTTAGGTGCACTGTCAAATGAACGTCCTCTCTTATCCATATTATAGAAATTATAATTAATATTAATTGTAATTAAACATTTGGATAATGAACTAGTTTTATTGGTTATATTATTAATTTCCTTTATTAATAGACATTTGCTGGGTCTACGGCACAGTAGTCTATGTCGTTGGTTTCCATGCTGGACCTCACGAGTTCAAATCCCAGAACGAACAGAATTTTTTCAATAAAATTTTCGATTTCTGTTTGTGATCTCTAAAAAATCCCCCCACCATTACAATCCTAAAATAAATGTCCTGCTCTATCCTTTCTATCCCAACTACAATCTAAAACTCTCTTCGAGAGGTTGAGCGACTGAGTAACAAACAGTTCTTGCACAAAACACCTGAAATTATTCCATTAGGAGGCCATATGCTCTACATTTGGGAACGGAAATGGATTTAAAAAAATAGTATTTTAAGTATTTAAAGAGTTTCATTGATATTTAATATGAAAACCCTGATTCACGACGTTTGTAAAACAAAACACAACGCAACTAATTTTATATAGAAATATGTATAATGACTTTTCTCTTTTTTACAAACAACAAAAAGATATTGGTTCGAGAAATTACGATAAAATGCAATCTAATTCATGTGATGTCATTCAGACAGCAGAGTTTTGATGCGTTTTTTTAAATCATATTTCACAATCGATATAAAGAGAAAAAAAATAGTAATTAGTAATGTACGAATGATCATTTGGCACTAGCTCCGTAATTATCAGCTGTTTAAACGTGCCTATTTCTATGTGGCCAATCTAATCTGAGATTTGAATAGACTTGCCAAAAAAAAAATGACACGGAACAGCAGTCAGCCGAGAGTCTTGTTAAAAGGTGGATCAGACACTGTGATATTTCGCCACGCGTGGACCAGTCGAGAGTCTTGATCGGAAATAAAGCTGTTTGACGTATGGGATTACCAGATAATCTATTGACAATAATCTAAGCAACGGGTTTAGTGCGATCAATTGTAAACTCTTTCCAAACATTAGGATGTATGTCAAATTTTAGCGTGTTTAAATACTAGCTACATGTTATTTATTTCGACACAAGTGAACGCAGATTGATACAGAGATATTTTGTGAAATCTGTGCATTAAATACCAGTGGTTAATAATGGAGGAGGCTAGGTTAAAAGCCATGAAGGCTGCAAAAGAATTCAAAGAAGCGACAGAATCACTATCAAGAGCGGTGAAGACTCAAGCAGAGGCAACTACAGAAATTTTAAAAGAAAAGACGAAAGACGTGACTAAGGAGACATTGCAAACAGTTGACAGTTTATCTCTTAGTGCCAAAACAAAAATAGACGAAGCTAAGCTTCTTGTTTCAGGCGAAACAGAAGATATGGCTAAGTTGGCAAAAGATAAATTAGATGCTGCAGCTGAAGTATCAAAGAAGAAGATGGAAGAACTTAAAGTTGTATCGGCGCAAAAGGCCAAGGAATTGTCGGAAATGGCTAAAGATTCAGCTGAAAGTTTGGAGCAATCATTCAAAGACAAATCAACTGATGCAGCCAAATTAGCGGAAAAAGCCAGTGTGGCGGCACAAGATTATGCTAAAATTGCCGTGGAAAAATCTATGGAAGCAGCAATAATTGCAAAAGCAAAAGCTGATAAATTTTCTGAAGTTTTTAAAGAAAAGGCTCAAGTCACGATTGGCCAAGCAAAAGATAAAGCCGACGAAGCAGCCGTAAAAGCTACAGCAGCAGCAATTCTCGCCGTAGAGTTAGCTAAAGATGCATCGGACAAAGCTATGGTAACTGCTGAGAAAATAAGTCAATTAATTAAAGACAAATCGGAAAATGGAGCACAATTTGCAAAAGAGAGTTCTGTAAAGGCGTCAAATATAGCGCTTGAGGCAGCCCGAATTGCCACAGACATAACTGAAAAGGCGACAAAGATGGCTACAGATGCAGCTCAATCTATTTCGCAGTCACTGGAGGACAAAGACGGAACTGCATTCAAAACAAAAACAGAAATTGTCAACCGTTGCAGTGATGCAATGAAAAACATATTCGATAAACCGAAACAGGGTACAAAGGACGATCCATTGGTGGTGTTTTTGGCTGGATCAGACGGGTTAGGCGTATCTAAAGAATTTTCTGATACTGCCGATCAAAAATTTGGCAATGCATGCAAAAACATATGTGAGAATTCGTCTGCTATGAAGTCCCGTTCAAGTTTGAATAGGTGCCAGGAAACATGCAGTGTTGTCAATCTAATGAGGGAAGAGGTGTTAAAGATGACGACGGATCCACAGCCGAAATCATGATAACAATGCGATGTGTGTTTATTCATTTTAGTTAAATTGTAAAAAGACAACGATATTGCATGTGATATTGAAAACTAGGTATATTTTTTAGGCCGATTGATATTTTTTTGAATAAAATAATATATTCCTCATTACTTTATGGTTTTATTTTAGGGAAAATAGAAAGAAGCTACCGATGGTACATTACACTCGAAATAAACAATGCATAAAAAAGTTGTCACCGATATGCCGATCCTAGGTGTATAATATTATTTATGGTAGTCAAAAAGTGTATTTTTAATTAAATAACAATGAAAAATAAGTAACTGTCACACCCTTTCATAATACGACTCCATTACTTTATCGTATTAAAATTATAAAACATAGACCGAGCTCTGGTGGTCCCGATGGACTAGACCTAATTATTATAACATAATTTATCGAGATGATATTAACCTCTAAATGTACGTACAACAAAAACAAACTTCATATTATCGTGGAAAATTTTAAATCAATACTCTCATATAACGAAAAAAAATATTACAATATAATCACATACAAATTACTTATCACTTTATGTCAATTGCAATCAAGATTCGATGGCTGTTTCGAAAACAAAACAAAAAAACAAATTTTAATTCATAGTTTTTAGTGGTATTGTTTATAACCTTTACCGACATATTTCTTTGCACTTTAATACACATTCAAGAAAAACTGATCGATTATAAATTGCTCACATGGAAAAGTAATTGCAGGAACTAATTGTAACCATGCAAACAACCAGTCGCGTCGAAAGTTTGACTAATCTAAGCACTGTTTTTAACTCATGTAAGAGATTTTTTAAAATTATTATTAATCTCTATTAGCGATTATAACACAAACCAGTAATAAAACACAAATAAATTCAAACGAAAGTTGGAAAAAATACTTACGAACTATGGGACAGGGCGAAATTTCATATGAAAGCCATCCTGTGAAAAAGAAAAGAACATACATATTAGGAAAATAAATAAGTGATATTTTTGATTATCGGTTAGTAAAAAAAATCGTTTGGAATACTAAGTAAAAACAGCATACCTCAATCAGTACTACCATATATTTTTTGCCGAATTTATTTTGATCAATAAATAATAAGAATTACAAATAATAAAGGCCAAACCGCCGAATATTTAAAAAAAAAATCAAACGAGATCAACTCGAGGAGAAAAGACATCACAAACACCCACGAACAAACATCTAAAATATTATATTGACCTTGCCAGGACTTGAGTACAGACTCATATTATCGCTTGAGTACTGCTGTTATCATCGGGTAGTAATTAACGGTCCTTTTTAACGGACACAACAATATGAAAATATGTACAATGCTTTATAAACTTTGTCTGGGCAACGACAAAATACAAAAAAAAAACAAATTATTATTTTCAATTATTTTGGTGTAATTAATATTATTTTGCTGGGTCCCTGTTAAAATAGTCAAAGTTTTATGTATAGAATTCTTATCGACTTATGAATTTCTGTTCGAAGGCATGGATGTCTGTGGTGTTTTAAAATCCCTCCTACCAATCCAATTAACCGACTAACGAGCAGTTCTCTTATTCAAATTAATGTTGAGATAAACTGAGTTAGGAATCCACACGTTTCACATCTGGGACGTACATGTTAAAAAAGATGTATGGCATCAAAATTTAATCATTCAAAACCAACCTCAATCCAGAATTTGATTTGTGACTCGAATATAATTGCAGCTTGGGGAGGAATTCAAAAAAAAGTTACATCGCATGCTATTGTATTTACTGTTTTTTTTTTGTACATTACGACGAACTATTCAGGATGTAAAATTCCTCGGGTAGCAAAAATACGGCACAAATCCTCGATGCGGTCGATCACCGGGTGCAAAAAAGATGCTCTCCAATTATTGCGTGTTACAATACATAACAATTCGTTTAGAATCGGCGCATATGTGATGCTTTGAAAAAAAATTGTGCTATCGAAAAGTGGCGTGCTCGATCAGGCGTACATGATGAGACGAAAACTGATTTGCGAGCGAAGGTCAGAAATGACAATGGGGCAGACGGACTGACGGACACGCGACGCGCATGGACCTGGACGAATATGTTTATGTAGCGGCGAATTTATTGTTACTGGAGAATACAATCATACTTCTAAATAAATTTGCAATAATAATAATAATGGATTCTATGTAAACCAAAGATATAGACGAACAATAAAAACAGAAACATGATTGTGAATATGCAATTAGTTTTATGAAAATAGTATATTAGAGATGATTTGAAACGCCTTAAACATTAAAAAAGACACCATTATTAGCAATTTTTTTAGGCAAAGATTTATATTGGTAAAGTGTTTACTCGGTAAAAAAAATCAGTATGTAGCCAAAAAAACACTGTAACCAGAGGTTTTTTTCGCTAATTAATTGATTAATGATTTATAGTAAAACTATGAAACATTATTTTTAGGGTAAAGGAAGAACAGTACCGTTGCATTCCGACTGACATAATAATTGTACTATCCAATATCGTCAGCTCAGAATCGAAAGCTTACAGGTAACTAAGTAAAATGGGTTTCAATTCGAAGTGATATTTAATCTCATTTTCAGTATTTATGGAATTATGATCATTTACGAGAATATTATAGATTAGAAAAAAAAATCATGTTCGCCCAGAATTTGGAGCATATGGCCTCCTTATGGAGGTATCTCAACAGAAGTTTTTTCTACGAGAACTGTCTGTTACTCAGTGGAGGGGGTCAGTGGCATATTGGCTACTCTGATGCGGCCTTTTAACTTGATCAAAATATTCACTTTGACAAAAAAATATATACGCAAGCGTTTGGAAAAGAGAGTGTAATCAACCCATTATGTTCGACAGTCGAAAAAAAGAGGAGGATGTCAACATTCTCTTTACTGCGGCCTTATGATGAATGAGATAAATGAATGTGGCCTTTATAAATGAAACGGTTCCCCGCCCCTGACATTCTTCTTTGGCCATGTTCGCTCCCTATGTGGAGCATATGGCCGCCACGCGGCACCTCCATGTTTCCCTGTCTCCCGCCAATAGCTTTGCTTCCTCCCATGACATGCCAGCATCCCTCAGTTCCGCCGAGTACATCCTATGGATAGTACCCGACGGACGTCCAGGACGCCGGAATCCCACCGGTCGAAAGAAAAGGCAGGCAGGATTGAGGCTTTCCGGAGGCATCCGCAGCACGTGACCCAGCCAGTTCCAACGTCTCTCCATAACCACTGACGTGACGGGACGCTGTCTTGTACGCTCCCTTATCTCTGAATTCCTCACAAAATCAAACCACCTCACCCCCATTATCCGACGCAAGCATCTGTTCTCGAAGCTCAGTATACGGTTTTTCTGAGTCTTCGTCAGGTGCCATGATTCGCAACCGTAAAGCATTACCGGCAGAATGCAAGCGTTGAACAAGTGGCATTTGGTTTTAATCGAGTACAGCTGTGTGGTGAGTACAGCTGTGATGTGATCGAGTACAGCTGTGATGCCCCTGACATAGATGATTAAATCTAAAATCTCTCAAGCTAAAGTCACGATCATTTATTGTATATCTTACCGGTTCACTTTTATTTGTGATTTTTCAAGCTAATTCTCTTTTTCAGACGCCTTCTCTGGGATAAGATTATTATTTACATTAGAATAATCTAATTTAAGCAGTAATAGAATTTAAATCTTATCGGTCACGTGGGTCAGCTCATTACAGAAAATCTTTCAATTCGCTTCGAATATCGCTTTGCAAATAATTTATGTACCAACGCGTATACGTGACAAACGAGAGATTCTAGCTAAAAGTGGCGCCCAACACGGGCCGGGGTCGTATGTAATATATATAACATTTACGTAGGTAATAAAAACTAATATAAAAAAAAACAAATATCCATTATATTTGAATTAGCATTTTTAAACGTTTTTAAAATTTATGTATTTTTTAGCCTTAATGAAACCCGTTTAAATAATTTGTTTAATGTACAATAAAATATGATTTTATCTAGAAGGTTACATAATATTAAAAAGATAGTCAGTAAAAACTAAATATCGACCGCAAAGAAGGAGTAGAAAGGGAGACCTTTTATTCATTCATTTGTGAATATGGCATTGCATTCATTTTAATTTCGATAACATCTGTCAGTTATCAGGATCCGTGGGTGACTGGTCAACGTCGTTAGCATTGGTTGCGGTGCTCACTAGGCTCTCCAATCCCGGGATCCCGTCCAATTTTGTGATCCCGAAATCTCGGGATTGGTATGGTCGCGATCCCGGAATTTCGGGATTGAGAATTTTTTAAGCAAATCCCGATGATTTAAAGGATTTTAGATTTCAAAGAGCCAAAAAAAAAAACGAGTCACGGTGAGATTTTTGGTTTTCGAAATTGGAAATGAAAAATTCCGACACCAAAACTTTTCGCAAACTATACACGATTTCATGTTGAGTGGCCAATGCCGGGATTCCGGGATCACAAAAAGTCTCCGGGATTGGATACCCTAGTGCTCACGTAAATACGTATTGCATATTGTTACATATTATAAGTGTATTAAGTAATATTATTTAAATATTGCATATAATTCAACAGGAGTGATAACAAAAATCACTCCTTCCCCAGAGCATCGAGAATTGCTTTGAGATTAAATGAGCCACGTGTTAACGTATTGGCAGCCCAGCGCTGGTGGGAATCACTGAATTACACAAATAGGTCTTAAATTTATGTGTATTTTACAAAATAGCATTATAGAAAGCAAAAGTAGCATTAAAGTAAGGTGACCAGACGTCCTCCTTTTGGAAAGTTTGTCCTCCTTTGCCCTCCTCTAGGGAAGATTGTCCTCCTTGTCTTCCTTTAATCAAATTTGGAATTATTTAAGATTTGAAATTCCCGGAAGAGCTAAAAAAGGTCCCACGCTGGTTATTTGGGGAAATCCCCGAAAGAGCTAAAAAAAGTGTCCTCTATGTATTCATTATTTCATTTATGTATAAACTCTTGAAATTCACTATTTACTGTCAATACGTAAGATTGAGATAGGACCTATTTCGGTCGTGGTCTTTGATTGGATACATATACCGTATGCAGACAGGTCTTTTCAGGTATGAAATCGAAATCTTGAAAGAACGTATCGCAAAAAGTGAGGCCCCCAACAAGAGATGTTTGTCAATTAACATACAAATACGGCGTATCTAAGTTGTACAACGAAAAGTAATAAGTAAGCATACTTGCTAATACAAGTGCATGCATAATACTATTACAAAAAAAACACGTTCAGAATCTCTGCATGATAGATATTGTGATTTATTATTATTGGCAATGATCTGGCCAACATTTTTTGTTTACATTTTATACACATTATATAATGTTATTTTAAGAACGGTTAAGTTTTAATTATATGCTACATAATTCTAGTACAAGTCTTTCCAGTGCTTTTATTTCCATATAACGCTGTGGAACGGTGTTCAGGCACCTTTTTCTGGCAATTTGTAATGTTTCGAATCATATTCGTATAAAAAATATACTTTACTTCAAAAAACGGTTGATTTTTTTCATGAAAACCATTACGTTTGTTATTATCTTAGGTCCCTTTTGAATGTAACGTTCAAAAAAATCCATGTCCATCAACTTATTCTGTGACCAGAAAACCAGAGGTATAATGCTTCACACGTTGTTTTGTTTTGCAAATTCTCTTATTTACAACACTTTTTCCCAACAGTTAGGTTCATGGCGCAATAGTTAATGTGGTTGGTTTTCGTGTCGAATCTCACGTGTTCGAATTACAGTACGAAGCAAAGCGAGAGCGGTTTGTTAACCATATCCTCACTCTCTTCGGAAAAAAGAGAAGTTGAGAAACTGAGTAACAATCAGCCCTCGTAAAAAAACTTATGTTCTTCCATTACCAAGCCAAAACTCTTGACGTTGGGAACGGACACGGATTAGAAAAAATATCTTCACAATAAGTGAGTTCCGATACCTTTAAAAAAAAAACACTGGGTCATTCCTCCTTAATTTTTCTATTCTGATAATCTCTGTATGATAGAGACATTCAATCAACAAATAATAAATAATTATTTTGAATTTTTTATGGTAAAAGTTCTGTTAACGATTACTGTAATTTTCAGTACACATGTGTAATTAGGGAAAATATAATGTACTAAGCAGAGAAGAATGGTCGTTATAATAACATTGAAACCATTGAATATAAAGAGTTTAAAAGCAAACCACTTTATTTTTAAAATGTATCAATTTATATTTCAATGAATAATTGCTATTGGATGTACTATTGTATAATTATAATACATTATCTTTTGCTACCATTAAAGTAATTTTTTTCAATCACAAAATGGCTGATTTTATATTTATTGGTGGGCCCACCAAATTCATTTTGTTGTTGATTACTTTATAATAACCTTTTTAGATGCTTACGGATAACATTTTTTTATCTATAAAATTATGGCTTCACACGCAAAAGTAAAATTATAATATTCTTAATAACCATTATCAATTTATGCGTGGCAAATGCAAAACGAAAAAATGATGATTTGTTGTTACTTTATCAACTCAGAAACGCTTGGTTATATTATTACAAATTAAAACTATTGATTGTAATGTTTTTTTCTATGTAAATTCAAGTGTTACTACTTCTGTGGCGTTAAAATGATGTTAAAATATTTTTTCAAGGAAAAAAAAACTTACAGTGCTTCTCAGTGCGAACAGTCATATTCTCGTGTTCACACAAATATTTTCAGACTTTTAATAGTGTATAAAGATCTTACGACGATTGCAACTCTTCAGATGAATATGCCAATGTGTTGAACGACCCTTTTAAGAAGATATAAATCCGTGTCGCCTGTAGCCTCCCTCAGTGGCGGATTACTCTACAAACAAATGAGACACGCGTTTGGAGCATCCGAAATCTTAGAGGCCTCAAAAATAGCGTATATAATATAACTCATATACTTTTTGTTCAGATTTTTATTGGAATTTTCGGACGGTTATGCTATCCGTAAAACAGCGCCTACAAATTATATTGCGCATTAATGAGTCTTCACATGTGCTTAATCCGCCACTGGTCTCCCACCATTTATTCCATCTACGTTTTACTCGATCTGCCTTAGGTTAACTTTCATCTAACGTTCTATCATCAAGTCCCAACTTATTTTTCATCTTTTGAAAGTTTTTTTTCAAGTTGGTAATTTTGGTAAACAGTCCATTCACGTTCAAACACGAGAACAATATTTCAAACATGAAAAAAAGTTCGTCAACTGAGTTCTCAATTTTATAACGAATTTTCAAGATCAAACTATTAGTTATGACAAATAGTCACAGTGTAAATCAGTCCCCAATGTGTCAGCGTTGGCGATTAGCGGAGAGTGGAAAGAATCGATGAGGCGCAACCGTTTCGGATGACAGAGACAAAGGTCCCCCGGTTCGGGTAACGAAACTGCATTATGCAACGTTAAAATAATTATTGAAAAATACAATTTCATAAAGTGCGACGTGCATGGCATAGACAATTGACAATTATTATCAGTGTTGCACTTCGGTTGACATTTTTTTTAATGGATTCGCAGAAGAGCTATACGAATAATAGATAAACAAACAATCAATTGAAAGATACCACGTGCACTTCATGGAAACAGATTCATGTGAAATATGAAAAGATTAGATACTTAATACATAAATATTTGTCATAAATAATGATTATAATCAATGATAATAATCTATTACCGATAATCTATTAAAGATTATAACCAATGGAGGAAAGATGTATTTGGCAATGTTAAATATACCGGGATCCACGTGGGACAAACGATAAGAAGCCAAAACATTAAAATTCACAGGCCTTAAAAAAGGTCATGCGAATGAGATACTGATCTATTTTTTTTGTAACAGATTAAAAATAACAAAGTATTTTAGTTATACAGTTTTTTAATAATAATTTTATGCGTTGATAGCTATTTCGACTTACGCCATCGTCAGAACTATGTTTAAACTAATATTTTGCTCAGCTATATATACTGGTTCTGAAGAGATACACAATGCATCAAGTTATTCACTCTAACATCCTAATTATAATTACAATATTACACTTATCAAATGTGATTCTAGTGTTTCAAAGAACGATTAACAATCTGGGTTTATTTCTTAAAACATTAATTAGGATAAAATTAAAATGATATTTATTATTAATGACATTACATAAAATTTATTGACTATGGCTTTATTGTTTCGAACAACAATAAGCAATATGGGATTTTTCAAAGTAAATTAGGATAAATTATACTAATATTTATTATTAATTACAATAGGGGTTTTAACAACGGTGATGGATTAATAATCGTTTGTTCGTTTAAGATGTTTTGTTTATGCCTATTAATCTCAAGTTGTTCTAATAAATTTAATTTTTGACCCTTATGACAAAGATGCAAAACGGTTGGCTCTAAACTTAAGCTAATGTCATGACACTCGGTCAAAAAATGGTTTGCAAATTGTGAGTCTGATTTTATATTTTTAAAAGATCTTATATGCTCTTTAGCACGTGTTGATATGCTTCTACCGGTCTGTCCTATGTAAATCGCATTACACGATCCACAGGACATTTTATATATTCCGCTTCTGTCAAAGTTGTTGATTTTATCTTTACTGTTTTTAAGCTGGATTCCTAAATTATTATTAACCTTAAATGCTACGTTAACGGAATGTTTGAATTGTATACATTCAATTTTCGCTAATTTACATTTTAATAGCCTTTTAACTTGGTGATCTATGTACTTATATTTTTGTATATAAACGATACAAACTGTTTACTACGCGTCAGTTCAAGTACATCCGTGCACTTGGAATGCCTAAAGATGCCGAAAGGCGAAACCCGGGTCGTTAGCGAAAAAACTCGTGGAAAAGTACAAAATTCAAATAATTCAAATTTGATATTGAAATTCCATCAAGCACCCTCAGTCGAAATACTTAATTGCGTCTGATAAGATTTTTTGCGGATTATGGGTCAATATGTAAACAGCGAGCAATCGTTTTTTTTTAACGATTAAGGCGACTCAGTAGGATTGCAAAACTTAAATTTGACCTACAGCATAAATATTGCACTGACTTAAATAAGTAACCACCACAATACGTATTTTTACAGTATCAAAACAAGCAAAACATTTGTATATTTCATTACAAAAATAGCAATACCACCTAACACACGGATGGATATTTAGACAGTAATAAGGGTTTTTCATATAAAACAATTTGTTATTGACGAAAATCAGTAAGTACTTTTTTATCTTCGTAGCAAAGACTGACAATCTAATTTACTTCCCCAAATATCTGTTGCAAAAATTATATGTAACTGAAACAATGCGTTAATTATATATACCGTGAAAATGACTTATAATGCTACATATGAGTTATTGATAGCAACAGTAAGCCATCGTATTTAATAAATGTAAATCAGAGACGGTGTTTTGTCAAACGAAATAATAAAAGAAATAAACAAGATAAACCATACAATACAAATTTCTCAAACTTTCTCTAATATATTGAAAGAATTTGTTTTTATTTTTAATTTTGTATAACCTATTTGTTATGATATTGATTTTAATATGAATACAGTTAAAAACATTCTGTTGAATAAAAAATATTGACATAATAAGATTAAAATGGAAAAAGTATTGAGTTCTAAAATAAATATAAATTTCAGTTGATAGTTATTTCTGGTTCACGCCATAGTTCTGACAGTGGATTTTCCGAAAATTATATTAACTATGTCTTATATTTCTTGTTGGACATCTAAGCTATCTTGGAGGATATTTGTAATCATTTTCAAAAAAAAAAAAAATATACTGAATTCACGGAATAAAAACATGTTTGCTATCAGACAACTTAGTTATTCCACTGATTACTTAGAATAAAGGTAAATTTCATTAACTAATAATAGCTTTAAAATAGTTGGTATGAAGACGCTTCTCGAAAAAGCCCAAAACGTGTTACAATTTGTAAACAATTAGTGGAATGACAAAGTTTATTTGTTAATTTGTTATAAAATGATTTTGTCTTTAGTGAATGCCGAAACTATCGAAAATATTCATAATCCATGAATGTCTTTAAAGTCATAACCAAATGTTATGATGTGTTTATTTTTACTTCAAGTTTTTATATAGCCTAACACTAATTCAATAAGGAAGAAACTAAATGAATAGTATGCCTGATCAAAAAAAGTTATTTGTATAATTTATATCAATTGCATAAATATATTCGTATTTTTGTATAATGTTTGGGAACTTTTTTTCTCTCGCCAATATACAAGTTCGACATTCAGGGCTGTGACAAAAAAACATAATACTAATAATATTAAAAGTAATTCAAACCATGTGATTGATTTGAATATTAATGTATTGTAGGTATAATATTGTTACATAATTTGGTAAGTTATCGAAAAAATATGGTTTTCAATCATTTAATATAATAGATAAATTAAAGTCGTTAAGTTATATCGGCTGCATCGGACTAACTTTGTTGGGTGGTACAAAAAATGACTTAAATGTATGAATTAATATATTTCACAAGTTTATTATGTATCCATACATATGTATATATATTTGTCATATATCAATTTCGAATATTTTCTAGCATTCTGTTTTATTCAATTATAACTTAAAAAAAACAAGTTTGACGGTAGAAAAATGTATTCAATTAAAAAAACCAGGGCTGTGGAGTCGGAGTCGCGGTATTTTGGCCGGAGTCGTGAAAAATGAGCGGCTCGATTTTTTTTTGAAAAATATATTTAATGATGTGTATGTAAACAAAATAGTCAAAAGAATTAACATTTCATACTTGGCTGACTAAAGATGATCTGATGGTACACATATATATAAGTTAAAATGAAATTATTGAAAAAATTCCTGATAAAAACTCTACGTTGCAAAAAAAACATGGTTTACCATCTGTATAATGATTCTTAAAAAATATTTACTGTTAATATCTTACCTTATCCAATAATTTTCAAGTTTTTTTTCGATTTAGATGACGAACTTTGTTTTTTTAGCAAAAATCTTTTGAAATATAGAAATGATTCAAAACTACTAATGTGAAAAATCTTTTTATTCAACTACTGCTACTATTATATTGAATAGAATCTCTTTTTAAAAGCATTGCCAAATAAATATTTCAAAATGCTTATCCATTAAGCTAAATACTGGTCTTTAAAATAATCTCTATTGGAAAAGACATTATTGTATTATAAATAATAATATTATTTGTAAGCGCATTGAGCAACCCTAACCCTAACCGCTATTTTGCGCAACAACTTTTTTATCGCAAAATAAAAAATACATTTCTTCGATTCATTTGTATGACCAGTGTTTTAAGTTAATGCAGAGTAATATGTGACACGTGCACTCAGTACGAACGTCTTTCTCACACTGAATGGGTCTGCGAAATTTACGGCAAGAAAAACACATCCCCGAAAAATAGTTATTATTTATTGGTATGACAATTTTTTAATTTTTTTTTTGCTTTTAAATGTAAACAATAAAATGTTTTATTATTCCAATTTTTTTTAGAAGTATTTACGATCCAATTATGCTTTAAAAATCAGTCAGAAAAAGTGGGAAAAATGGTACATTTCAAATAGATGTACAATCATTATATTACATAAATTGGAAATTCTGCTCAAATCACTTTCTTAAACAAACCTTTATCTGCATTTCTTTCTAAGACATTAAACTTCGGTATCTTACAATAAAGTCTAAAAATGATCAAAACGAAAGCAGTTGAAAAATTCTTTGTGAACTTTTTGCCTTTTATTCTTGAAAATATGACTATTTTCATGAAAAAAAAAATGTAATAGTGTAAAAAAGCGTTTGGAAAATGTAATATTTGAAAAAAAAATTTTTTTAAGTGAACGGTTCACGAGATTTCGTCGATGGCAAACGATCGATTTACTCTGTTTTCAGGCGTAAAGGTACTATATCCTCTTAATGGCATAAGCTTAATGACAAATATTATATATTCATATCAGATGATAATGCTCGTCATGAGCGAAACCGGTTCCGATCATTTAAAATAAAAACACAAATAAATATTTTATTCGTTGAAAACAGTAAACGCGAATTGTCTTGAATTTTACGACCTTAATTCACCCTTAAAAAGTAACCCAAAAGACATTATCCCTCATCACCCCTGAACACGATTTTTAATTATAATATTGGTATGTATTAAGGTAACTAACTACCTTGACCAAGTAAGTTGAAAATATATTTAATGCAATTAAAAGCGATGAGCGTTTATCTGTGCAATTAGAAGAATGAACTCATTACGTAAGAATTGAAGGTTAAACCATTTTTAAGGTGCTGAAAATAATCGTTATTGTTCCATGATCTGACCATACTTACTGATCTCACGGATACTGAACAATTTTATATTATAAGTTGTACATTTAAAACTGCTAATCACCAAAATAAGTTAACTGACAATATAATTAGAATTATAAAGAATATTTAATATTATCGATTAGTATTATCATTATCAGAAGTGACGACATATTTTAAACAGAATTTTGTTTACTTATACAAAATATCAAGCAATACACAAGTTTATCATCGTATTTACGATACATATTATATTTAGTTAAATGTGTACACATTTTTTATCCGTTCAAGGTGTTGTATATAATTAAATGAAATAAAATAAGCTTTTTTTAAAATTTGAGAAGACTTGATTGACAAACCAAGCTAATTAAATTCAAATCAAGCGTTATTTTTTTTCAAAAGAATTTATAATCTCCGACCTCAAGGTGCATGACGAAAACCAACAGAAAGTATAAAAATATTCCGAGTTTAAAATATGAACCTTCAAGAATATCTTAGTAAATCGATTATTTCGTCATTTTCGAATGTCATTAGATAATCAATCAAGAGTTTCTTGAATATATTTAATTCGAATAAAAGTTGTCCCTAATATAAAATTTAATTTGATAACATTGTTATTCTTCTCATTGTGTTACAAATTGTGCGTGTTTCGCCTCTTTGAGAATCATCTTTAGACTTCAATTTGAAGATGATCCCCAAAAACGCAAAAAACGTATCACAATTTGTAATACAATTTTTGGAGCAATTTAATATAATATTAAAAAAAGAATTCACAAAGCTACCTCCGAATTCATAAAAGTGTAGTTATCTCTTTTACATTATAAAACATTTATTGCTTGAATTAGCATTAACTTGTTATAACTAGGGCATCCAATCCCGGGATCCGGGATCCCGTAATCCCGGAATCCCGTTCAATTTTCTGATCCCGAAATTCCGGGATTGAGATGGCCGCGATCCCGGGATTTCGGGATTGAGAAATTTTGAGAAAATTCTCGAAATTTACACGAAATTGGCAAATTGAAGATTTCAAATTCCTCGGTGAGCTAAAAAAAAAAACGAGTTTCGGTGAGATTCTGGGAAATAGTATAACGAATTGAAGATTTCAAATTTCTCGGTAAGAAAATCACAAGCCCGGGATCCCGAAACCCCAATCCCGGGATCCCGAAAAAAAGGGGATCAATCCCGAAATCCCGGGATTGGAAAAAGGCTCCGGGATTGGATACCCTAGTTATAACGTAGTAACAATCAGACAAATATCAAAGTATTAAGTTCTACAAAAAATATTATGAATTTAATTGCTCGATGATTAATTTTTTTCTATCAATTTGTGTAGGTGCCGAAAATCAGAGTCTATGAAATTGCCAGTTTGATATCACACTGATATAAAATTTGGCCCACATGCATTGTGGGGCGAGTGATTGATAAATGCAAAACTAGCAATTAAAAAATCATTTCAACAAAAAAAGAACAATTATTATATTTTCAAACTCAAATCGCTACAACAGACGGCGTCAGATGTTACCAACTATTATACTTAATTAACAACATTATTCATAATTAAAAACTAGACTTTCGGAATGATTCCGATAAAAAAATACTAAATTTAAATCGTTCAAATTATGTACATTCACACAAGTTTTGTCACTATCGACCCGGGTTTCGCCTTTCAGCATTTTCTGTCGTTCAAGTGCACGGGTGAACTTGAACTGACGTTTAGCAAGTGAATGTATCGTGTTTATATAATAAATAAATGTATCACTTAATTTAAGGCCATTACTGGCGAAAAGGATTAACTCACGGGAATGCCTACAGATTTGAACGGTGGGTAATTTTAAAAATTATATTTATTTTTGTCTGTCGGATTTTTTTTTTGATTATATTTTTTGCGTATAGGGTATAAGAGTGGGGAATTTGGCAGATTTACCTGCTCATTCAAAATTGGTAAGCTTTTCAATTGTGCTCTACTTATTTCTAAAATTTTACAAAATTTATTTTATATATTTACAAAACAAATTTTATTAAAATACGTGTTACTTTTTGTGCATTCAAAATTCGATTTTGGTTCATTTTCAATACCGAAACACCGGTATTTTTTGCATTAAAAGGTATAGAAAGAACCAGGGCTGTGGAGTCGTGTAAAAAAAAGACGACCTGACTCCGACTACAGCTTTAAGATAATTCGATAAAAAATTTCCAACTACGAGGAAATTTTTCAAAAAATTCATTTTAACTTATAAATATATATATGTATTCCATCAGATCATCTTTAGTCAGCAAGCATGAAATGTCAAAAAATTGGCCTATTTTGTTTGAATACACATCATAAAAAATATTTTTCAAAAAAAATTCGAGCCGTTCATTTTTCACGACTCCGGCCAAAATTCCGCGACTCCGACTCCACAGCCCTGGAAAGAACACTATGAATACCGGGATTCTGGTTTCGGTTATACCGGTTTTCAACCCTTAGTCTGGATATACTAACTTTGAGAATAAGCGAAACACGTACTGAGTATAGGTAGCACAAAAAAGCCGTTGATAAATTATTATTTTTTTTATTAAAATTGTTATTTTATCCACTTAATATAATACAATTACCAAAATGGCACGTGACTTCGTATTACCTTTTTGTTATAGATTTTATGTTTTATAAATAACTTTCTCCACCTAAGTGCTATAGCGAAGGCTTCACTCAAAATATGTTAGAATATTAAATGGATATTGATAACTAGTAGCGTACAGTATTTTTTCAAGAAGTACGAACAATTAAATAAATATAATATTTGATTCTCTTTTTATACGGTAACAAATTCACAAGTTCTAGGTATAAATGGAACATTTTTTTAAATTGCAATTGATTAAAAACAGCTATAACAAAGTATTGTTTATAAAAATAAAATCAATAAGTTGACCATCAAATATTATACTTTTGATAGATTCGGCGGTTACTTTGTAGAAGTTCATTTTAACATCAAATTTAAATAACTAAGATTATTCCACGTATTGTGCTACAAACTGAGACACGTGTTTCGCCTCTTTCAGAGGCATCCTCAGGTAATCTTACTTTCACACTGCTTGTTTAAGTACGAATGATTTTAATTGTACTATTCTGACATATTATAAAAATAAAAAGAAGTAAGGAGAGGATAGAAAAACAATCAAACAAACAATAATGATACTACAAATGACATTTACGTTACAAAATGATTAACTAATGACTTGCATTAATTAGGATCGGTTAAACCATTAGAAATTAAATTTAGGAAACACGTGTCACAGTTTGTAGCACAATACGTGGAATAATCTAAGTTATTTTTAACTTTATATCAAATATTGTATTTATCACAATTTATTCAGTTTAAAATGAAAAACAAGTAAATTTATCACTTACGCTTTATATAATCATGCAACTAATAATTATTTGAATGCATAAATAATTGAAAAAATAAACAATATACACTCAAAAAAGTGCAATTAAGTTTTTGAAGTAATGGAAAATGTCTCTCATGTTGTATGTTTACTATGTATTTATTTTTACACGTTGTTCCACGAAACGTATCTCTCGATATCGATTTTCTTTAGTATGTTATTAATAGCTTATTTTTTCGGCTCAATATACAATTTGGTATTATATGGTATTTGGCCCTAGTACGTAAGCTCCATAAATTTGATACCCAAAAGAACAAAACTCACATCACC
Source organism: Himalopsyche tibetana (assembly GCA_030503985.1). Taxonomy (NCBI): domain Eukaryota; kingdom Metazoa; phylum Arthropoda; class Insecta; order Trichoptera; family Rhyacophilidae; genus Himalopsyche; species Himalopsyche tibetana. The sequence continues at coordinate 34,705,847 of JAPJYX010000014.1, read as the reverse complement.
TTTCAGGGGTTCATATGAAGCCAGGATCCTACGTATATGAAGCCCCCTTTCTGCATATTATGCTATTATGTTTTTAATACCATAAGTGCATATAATATAAACATCATAACACTGTAGTGGGTGTAAGTTAGAGTGTATCTTTATGTTGCCTTTATGCCCATGTATAATAATATATGATGTCACTAGGTAAGAAGTCTGGTAACGTATGACGATAGTATGTGACGTAAGGGTTTATAATGGCTGTAGGAAATGCAACACCACAAACCAATACAATTCCATCATGTTAAGGTTAAAAAATTATTACTGTATTTTTTTCACATACAATGGGTAGATGCGTTTCACGATATATATCATAAAATAATACTTGACTTGATTATTGAAGAAATAGTATGCGCATCAATTTCGAACGACGATGGTTCTTTACGCATGGAATTAGTGTCAATCACACTATCGTTCTGAGTTGGTTTTTTTTCTAACAATTAAAATAATGATCAAAGTGTGTTCGGATTTTCTTTTTTCGATGATTAATTGTTTATGCAGTTCGTTATACCAATTTTAAGCTCTCGTTGAAACTTAAATGCGCGTTCAGAATTTGAATCATTTAGAATGAAACGATTTTCTAATTTACTGCAAAGTTTTAGACGTTCTTGAATTATTTTCGCAGTGAGGGTAATTTAAATAATAATGGTAATTTATCACTGCAATCGTTATAGATCCTTTGCATCCAATAGTTTTCCCACACTTACTACACACCGCTGTCGGCGAATTATAATGCTTCCTCGAAAAATAAGTCCAAGCTTCCGATTGTTTTGACATGGCTAACACTTTATACAAAATTATTATGCGTACTAAATAATCGTACAATTCGCATACAAATATAAGACTGCTGAACGCATTAAGCGATAACAGAAATCATAAGATAAGTATAACGTATCTGACCGAAGTCAAATAACAAACAAATACTTGTGGTAAATAATAACAACATTTGAAGTAAATTTGCTTACAAATTTTATATGGATATTTGTAAAAATAACACGTGCCGTAATTACAGTGGGTAACTGATATTTTTATCTTCAGAACTATTTTATCAAACATTGTTTTTTTTATCCATGTCCGCTCCCAATGTGGAGCATATGGCATCCTAATAGAGGTATCCAACAGAAGTTTTTTCTACGAGAACTGTTTGTTGTGACTCAGTCGCTCAATCTAACCTTTTTTCAGAGTTAGTAGTAGGGAAAGAAGGATAAGGCTAGAACAAGACTAGTGGTCTAATCTAACTTAACTAATCGCTGTTGCTGCACCCAGTTATTAAAGGATCAAAAAGATGCGAAGAGAGGAAATAATGTGAATTGACATCACAAACACCCAGTCTTCGATCACAACTTTGAATTGAATAATTCTCAAATTCACTGTGATCTGACCGGGAATCGAACCCAGACTTTCGTGACCGGTAGAGCAAGTTATAACCAACTGGGCCACATCAAGCGACATCAATATATCATCAAACAATAATAATGTAATTAAATATTGATACGTTCGAATCGAGTAAGGCAAAAAAAAATACTACCCGAGGACCCTGAGATATTGATTATTTATTATTCTTGAAATCTGGAGAAATTGTGATGCAATATTATATATAGTCAAGAAGTCATTCAAATTTTCGAGGTCTATGGCGCAGCGGTTAGCGCTGGTGGCTTCCGTGCCGGACACCTCACGGGTTCGAATCCAAGTATGAACAGCATTTTTCGATTGAATCATCGATGTCTGTTCGTAGGCATGGGTGTTAGTGATGTCTAAAAATTCCCGCCCACCCTTCCGATCCTTCAATAACTGGGCGCAGCGAGAGCGATTAGTTAATCACTAGTCCTATCCTTGTTTTTTTATCCCTACTACTCTCTTTGGAAAAGAGAGGTTTAGCGACTGAGTAACAAACAGTTCTCGTAGAAAAAATACTGTTAAGATACCTCCATTACGATGCCTCTAAATTAGAAGCGGACATGGATTTAAAAAAATCTTCTTTGAAAATATTTTTTAAAAAATACTATTCAAATAGTTGTCTCAGTATTCGAATATCGAATAGTTTAAAACGGGCCGAATATTCGATTGGTATCCCTAGTTGGTAACCCTTGCCTATAGAATGCACGCAACCGCCGGCGACAATATGTGATTATCACGGCACGAGGGTAAAAGACATCGCTATTTTCAGGTCGACGCACTGTTTCCCAAAAACTCGCAATCGAGTTCATAAATTATAAGCGTTGATTTGAAAGGTGCGGTTTCCGGACCGCCGTTGCACCACTCGAGAAGTTTCACCGGCGCAACAACAATACGTAATGACAAAGATACGCCTAATAAAATAATAATGTTCAGCGACTGCGGATGTTGGGCGGGCTTCTTACCCATATTACATTACAGTGCGTAGACGGAATTTCGCAATGCACATTCAAATGAAATTGATATATAGGAAACATTTTGTAATCGAAATTGATACTAAAACGATAATATAAATCAAAGTTTCCCAAAAACAATTTTAATAATCTTTATTTTTTGGGTTGGATAATTCATGATAGAAAAATGAAAAAAAAGTTTAATCAAACACTATTTTTTTTGGAGTAATTACTTAACATATCAACCCTCACAAAATTTTACAGGAGGCAGAAAAAACGTGTTTTAATGATTTTCGGCCACATGCAAATTATGAAATAAACGCAACATTGAAGTGCACAGAGACTTTTAAACTGGTGTTTAATTGACATAATCTAATATTAATTTAAGCAATTTTCTACGGAAAACTTTGTTTTCAGTCTTTTTTCTTTGTTTCAGCATTCAAAAACCCATCTTTTTTCTTAAAAGGTAAATTTAGATATTAATTCGGCATTTGCAGCTTGCATCCTTTTGATAGAACGTGTATCAAGTTGGATACATTGTGAATATCGAAAATATTCACAATGAATCCAACTTTAATTTAATAAATTAAAAATATGTAAAAGCTATTTTGAAAAAAACTGTGGGTTGCGTCCTTTTCCCTTTCCACAGTCGGTATTCTATACGAAAACAAGTAAATAAAGCTCTTAATGACATTGATGATTTTGAATCGCAAATCTCCTTAATATCATTGATGAATACTTATATCCAGTGTGGCGTCAAGCCTGTTCCTGCACTTTGACTTTAAATGGTTTGTAAAAAACTAAATTAAAATAATAATAGCTTGTTTATTGGCACATTGGAGGACTCTTCTAAAAACTCGCTCAGAAATCATTTAATTACGCTAAAGACTACTTGGTTTAGCTGTGACGAAAAATGGATTCCGAGACCAGAAATTATCCTTACTATTTTTTTATAAATATTGCGAGAATTGATTTCACTTAAATTTATTGCATTCATTGATTGAATTGGGATTTACTTGGTAGAACATCACAATAATAGGGTATTAATGAAACTATTGATTTAAAAAAGTTCTCATCAGAGGTAAGAGTTTATAAACATTCGGATATTAAGTAAGTAAATCGTGTTCAATACCGGTGTCACAATCAATCATTTCTGATTTTAATAGGATATATGTTTGATGAATACTTTTTAAAAATATAATATATATGAGAAATTTGCATATTTTTTAATCAAAATTCTTAGAGTAGTTTTCGTATTTTCCGAAATATTTTATCGACGAAAATACATTTATCACAGTTACACACATTACTTTAACAAATATATTTGTATATACAGTGCATATATTATATAATAAACAAAAAAATATGTGCATTTAAAAATCTCTCACCTAAATACCAAATAGGCAAGAAAATGTACTTGCATAGGAAGAATCACGGCAATAACTACTTGTTGGAAAAGCCAAAGGACAACTAAATAGTAAAAAAATATTTGTTCGCTAATTTTACTCTTTATTTCAACATTTATCGACGAGGTCCCGTTATGCCCTGCGTTGCCGTATGCAACCAGTTTATTTCAAAATATGTGTCAACCAAAAAGAAATATAACTTGTGCCTATGCAGATAGTACAAAGTAAATTGATTAGGTTGACATTTTATTACCGGACATAATTCAGCGAGAAATTTTGTAGATAAAAAATCCCGTTTTTAAGACAATGATGTAATTCTGAAAAATAAAGTCACATGTGGAACTATAAAACTTGTTTTATTATATTACTAAATAATGGAACAGGACATGATATATGGTGAAACAGATAAACAATAAAAGCATCACTAATTTTATCAGTTTTTTTTTATTTTCGGAAACGTTGAAAATATTTGACCGGTCTTTTTGTAATAATTCAAAAACTCCTCGTGCGGTGAGGCGCCGTCTCTTTTATATGACATAACACAATTTCCAACCCTTCCATGTTTTCACCTCGGCGTGTTTTAAATAATTTGCATAATATTTCCCTCCAATGAATAGTGTGGGCTGGCACTAACAACGTTAACAAGATCAAACAAAATGTTAATATCATTATATTTGTGTAGAAGTAAACTTTGTTAGGTATATTGCTACCTTATTTAGTTGCACGAACGAACGATGCACATATTATAAACCTGTACCTATGTTGAAGTAACAATATCGACTCAATAGGTTCAGATTAGGGCATCAAATCCCGAACTCTTTTTATAATGCCGGGAATTCGGGATCAATAATTTTTCACACTAACATCGTGCAGAAATTCGGGATTGAGAAATTTTTGCTCGGCTCGATTTTGAAACCCTTGAGAATTTACGGATTTCCTTCAGAGCTGTGGAGTCGGAGTCGCAGTCGCGGAGTCGTGGTATTTTGGCCGGAGGTGGAGTCGTGAAAAATGAGTGGCTCGATTTTTTTTGAAAAATATATTTAATGATATGTATTTAAACAAAATAGTCAAAAGTGTTAACATTTCATGCTTGGCTGACTAAAGATGATCTGATGGTAGACATATATATAAGTTAAAATGAAATTATTGTCGGAGGCGTTAATTATTTTAAAGCTGGAGTCGGAATCGTCTTTTTTTCACGCGACTTCACAGCCCTGATTTCCTTAAAATGAAAACATGTGAAACCTTTTTTTAATTTTTAGCTATCGCGGGATTTCAAAAAATTTTGGTAACTCACAGATGTTGGCGGTTAACGGTCGATATATTTGCTTCAGAAAAAAGTTCGAGCACAATTTAGTTCAATGGATAATTGATTAACATCATATTTTATTGACTGTCATTTCACTTTTTCTCTAGATATGATAATTTTATTTATTTATTTATTTAATTAATTAACATTGTACAAGGTTGACAAATTAAAAAAATTAAAACTTTTACAATGGAGAAAAAAAAATAGTATAATTTAATATTAAAAGCAGTAGAAAAAAAATGACAAGGAAGTCAACTGAGTAAGCTCCGACGAACTCTACTTTAATACATAAAAAATAGTATTCGTCGGAACTCACCCACGTCTACGTGGAATATGTCGACGTCCGAAGCAATATTGTTGAACACCGTTAATATAATATTAACAGGGGTCTGTGTTAGACCGCATCTCAAAAAGCTTGACGAATGCATCGGCGAGTTGCATTGGCTTTTTCGAGATCGAGTAAACAAACTTATAGCTTTCCGGATCGGGCCCATGCGCCTTGATAATGGAAGAAAGAGGACGTTAAGTGCCTCGAAAGAGCCCAGAACGAGTTTCTGCATTTTTATTTTAGTTGCGAGGCAGATAATCTTACATTTGACAAAATGATCTTTGCGGTTTGTTTCTTTCCATTATCTGCGCAGTTACGCGTTTGAATAAGTTCGCGAGTTTAGGTTTAGTCCACGAGTAAAAGAACGAAGACAGTACAATTAAAATGTATTTAAGTATTAGATTAAAATTTTAACCGAATATATACTTATATTGACATTTGTATTCGATACATACGATGGATGTAAACAATTTCGATTGCACACAATATCTAATAAAATATTGCAATCGGCCCTACAGTGGTGTACTGGTGGCACGACTGACTATAGGGTATTCGTGAATAATGAATGACCCTACAAACTTAATTCGAGTTATTGATTTCCGATCACCCGCGGTCAAAGCTGAACTGTAAAACAAACAAGCAATCGACTTTAAATAGTAAAGGGTCAATGCAAACAGGATTAATTCAATATACCAAACTATTAAGATTGAGACTAATAACTTCCTAAGATAAGCTCTTCTCGGGACGAACACTATAATAACGTATTCCATGGCCGGGTTCGAAAGACAAAATTTCCTACCAATAATTGTTCAAAAATATTAAACTAAATAAAATTCTACCAAACTATGAACCCGCTGGCCAGAATCACTAGTCAATGTACCTTGGTACGTTTTACCAAAGTCTGGCCCAGTCGTGGGAAACCTGCGGCCTTTTGGCAACTGTGGTGCGGTTTTTTGATCTGATCGGCCAAATCTGCAAATTTGTTTAAATTTGTAAATTCTTGAGCTTTTTTTTTGACAAATCCGTAAATTCTTGGGATTTCGGATGTCTAAATCTTTTGGGAATTTTGGAAATCCGCAAATTTCTAGGCTTTACAAATTGGCATGAAATTGTTTCCGTTCAAAGATTTCCTAGTCAATGTTTACCGCGGCCTTATGTTGAATCAGAAAAATGAATGCGGCCTTTATACAAGAAAAGATTCCCCACCCTGATCTGGCCGATTGTGTGGTACAGTCAGTTGTTGTCATAGAGCAAAAAATATGAACACCCCAAACTTATAACTCATAAAGCAGTTTTAAAGAAAAACATACTTCAATGCCGACCATAGAAAGTGTGTGTGTCTATTGGAAGAATATGAATTCAACGAAAAAAACTTTCGCTGAAATCACCATTGTACAGAAAATTATGTTTTCTGCCTTTTTACTTATGATTCTTGTGTTGGTGTTTACGTGTAAGAATACTTAGTAAAATATTTGGCAAAACTCTATTACTATAATACCGGTATTAATCAGATATTTTTTTTAAGAAATCGCTTAAGTAAATCACTGTATTGTATAACACTAATTTAAAATTTATGACATGGGTAGGTACTATTGTAAAGATACAAGTGAAGCATGGCAGGTTTTTGCATGGAAATAAATTAAGTTATAAATGATTTGTAGGCTATAATTTTTTTAAGCGTTCAGTTGACGAGGTGGTAAGCAGGCGGCTATTAGTTGCTAGCGGTGTATTGCGGAGGTAATATTTCCTAGACTCGCCCTGAAGTAAGGCAGCACAAAATATATTATGCTAAAACCCTCTAAATATAAGTAAGGGGAAACCCCCAGTCTGGGAAGCACTAATCTAGCCCACGACGAATGGTTATGTGAAAGTTAAATATGGGTATTTAATAATACCCATATTTACAATAGATACAATAGTTGTAACAATCGTTATAATAATAATACCATCATAAAAAGTTAACGGTTAAACAGTTAATCATATTTTCCATAAAAAATAATCTATTACTTGGTAATACCTAAATGCTTAAGCGAGCATTTTTTTCAATTAGATAATTTTTACGCCTACATTTATTTTAATTTTATTGCGTTAGGTAAGCCGATCGGAAAAAATATTTTGAGATAGTTTTTTTTATGACCAATATGCAAATACGAAAGCATCTATTATTTATGTATGAATAAACGGGAAAAAGAGTTTTCGTGAATTTAATAAATAAAATCCCTCGCGATGGGTGCCATATTGAGCGGCTTCTCTCGCAAACGTTTTGTTAAAGGTTGTTATTTTATATTTTAAAGAAAACAAAAATAATAATCAGTTTATACAATCTAGAATCTCAAAAAAATGTGACGGATCATGGCCTCGTGGGTTGTCGGGCCCTGTACTAAATTATGTCATGCGCACATTTATAATCATAACAAAAAAATTATCTTATATTGTGTACTTTTAATTCTTGACATATTGACATAAAAAAATATATTGATTAAGTTTGTCATCTCCGTTCTGGCTTGAAATTTTAAGTCGAAAAAGTTGTGTTTTAAGTTATATAAAACTAAAGCTACTGCTCTGGAAAAATATTCCGTCAAGAGACATACAGAGATGAAGATAATATACATGTTAAGAAATCGTATAACTTGATTCAACAATAGAATATTATACTTGAGATGAACACAACATTTTTTTACTGTATGTGAATGAAAACATGAATTTACAAAAAAACTGATATGTATCCACGACGCAAACTAACAAATGTTTAACAGCATTCCATATTCATAAGCAAGGACTGACATACCTGTTGGCGGTGCTTACTCACTACGCGAAACCAATCCCGGGGGCATTTTAAAAGTAACTGTAAATCGAGCCGGCCCACATACTTTTCAGTGTAGTCAAGTTGGGCGAATGAGAGGTTAAATTCGTCATCGTGTAAAAATTGATGAAACGGCTGGCTCAAATATTGAAAACAATAAACCGTTTTTCGTGCTATATCATTTAAAATTTTTAGGAAAATATTTTTCTTATTTGAGAATATGTGAAGAGTTTTTAAGGAATAATAATGTATTTAGTTCTAAAGTAAATATACGAACTACCATACATTGTTGGCATATATTTTGACATCACGCCATCTACAGGATGATACGTAAATGGATTTGAAAGATCAAATATATTGTTTCGTGGTTTTTTTTAATGAACCATTCAATAATTTTCGCAAAATTGAGAAGTATGTAAAAAAACAGCATTTTTTTTATTATTATTATTGTTTAAAAAACGAAAAAAAAAGTGTCGATTGGCTTTAGAATTTGAGATAAAATTCATAATACGAACACGAATTTTCCGTACAAGAATACTGTACATAGAATACTCCGTACACAGAATATTCCGAGATTCCGTGATTGGAGACCGATATTTCGGTTTTGTAAATCAAGTAATATAAATTTTTGAATTTACAGAAACCATCACATATTTTAATGAAATTGATCGAGATTGAAATAATTTAAATCAACGCTGTATCAATTATCAACAAGTTCCAAAATTGTTAAGTCTTTCAATGATGTATTATTATTTTAAGAAACAGTAAGTTATTTATGGAAAACACCCGTTTATGATATATTTTTTAATGACAGTATTTTCTATGAATTATCAAAATGTCGAATTAACAATTTTAATTCACTCGACCGGTAATGCGATCCTTAGTTTAAACCAGGGCTTTGGAGTCGGAGTCGGGTATCGTGGAGTCGGAGGTTTCGTCCGGAATCAGGGTCGAAAAAATCTTACGACTAAAATATATTTCATGATGTGTATTCAAACCACAAGAGTCCATAGTTTTGCCACGGCATGTTAAGCTGACTAAAGATGAAATGCTTTCGATGGTTTCGGCGGTAACTTTGTGGAAGTTCATTTTAATAGAAAATTTAAATTAACTTTGATTATTCCACGTATTGTGTTACTAATTGTGACACGTGTTTCGCCTCTTTCAGAGGCATCTTCAGACTTACTATCGCAAAGTTTGCTTAAAAAGGAAAAATCCCAATCTGATTGATTACAACTCATTAGTACCATTAGTATCATTATCTGTTTGTTTTATTTCGATTCTACACCCTTTCCTTGCGCCTCTGGAAAGGAAAAAAAAACGCAAACCTCCATTTTGTAATTTTATAATTTTAAAATGTTAGAATCAATCTTGCTTCATTACTTAAACAAACTTTGCGATAGTAAGTCTGAAGATGCCTCTGAAAGAGGCGAAACACGTGTCACAATTAGTAACACAATACGTGGAATAATCAAAGTTAATTTAAATTTTCTATTAAAGATGAAATGATTGAAAAATTTCTTTGGATTCGGAGTCGTCTTTTTTTACCTGAATTTAAAACAGCCCTGGTTAAAAAAAAAACGTGAATTTCACCACGTTTACACTGTTTTTACAATGAGAATGGAGTGTGCAATAACCCCCAATAGGTGTATCCCATGAGATGTAACATACATTTTTGGGGAATTACGAGTTCCTGTTTTACTTTGTATTTGAAACATAATATCACTTCTGTAGAGGAAACCTTGAATTTTATTTCGTATCACCAAACATCGCTCGTATCCGTAAATTGATGTGGGAAGCAGGATGTGCTAGAAATTTTATTGTTCAACAGATAAGAAAAGTTTCAAATTTATATCATGGCGGAATGAATTATTTGAATTGCTGCGATGGTGTGAATTTTGCAAAAAAAAAAACATTTTTCAAGCCGTGTACACACTCAAAAGCGAAAATATAAATTTATTTTATAATAAAAACGTCAAATAACGGATGGCATAGGACATAAATCTACAGAGAAAACTCTTAGCACCCAGCACACATATGATCGAAATCTCGTTATTTATTTAATTGGCTATAAAAGTAAACCACCTTTTTGTACCAATGTTTTGTACTAACGTTCAAAATGATAATTATCGGTTTCGCGACCACGAGCACTATCAACTGATAAAAATACAAATGATAGAGTTTATATTTTCAACATCTGATAATACTAGTATTGATCGGTTCTGATCATTATTTAAAAAAAAATGTGGAATTATCATACAGTGAAACAAGTGATATATTTTATAATTTAAGATTTCGACTGAAGGTGCTTGGTGGAATTTCAATATTAAATTTGAATCGTTCAAACTATGTACATTCTCACATATATTGTCACTAAAGACCCGGGTTTCGCCTTTCGGCATCTTCAGGCATTCAAGTTCACGGATGAACTTGAACTGACGTTTAGTAAATGAAAGTTTCGTGTTTATATATGAAATAAATGTATCACTGAGTCCAAAGCCATTGCTGGCGAAATGGATAAGCTCATGGGAATGCCAACAGATTTGAGTAGTAAGTAGTTTCAAGAATTATAATATTTGTTTGTCGGCAAAGGTTTTATGATTATATGATTATATAAGGTATAGAAGTGGAGATGCCGGAAAGTTAAGTATTTCATTTAAAATCGGAAGACGTTGCAGCTGTGCTCTATTTATTTTCAAAATTTCCTGGAAGTTATAAAATAGCGAACAATTTTGTTTTACAGTAAATAAATGATATTATGGCTGGAAATCTAGTTATTTTTTCAAAGCGAAATTTAATCATTATTTACGATACCAATTTTAGACGAGAAAATATTTTAACTTTGAGATAACGGTCCGTCTATTTGAGTTATTTGTAATGTATTTATTTTTAATCTCATACTGAGAACATACCCTCTCCCAATGAAGAGCATATAGAATACCAATGGACTATCTCAACAGATGCAGTTCTAAGAGTATTCTACTGTTATTCAGTTGCTCGATTTCTCTAATTTTAGGAGAGTTAGGATAGAAGAAAGGGGGGTAAGGCAGAAGTAGTAGTAGCATCTAATAGCTCTCGTATTACACCCCATTTTAAGGATCGAATGAGTGGAAGTAAATGTAGATATCGAAAGCATTTGCACTAGAGATTCTAAAGTCTCGGGTTTTTCAAAGTCCCGGGACTCAAGGCGTGATAAAGTCAAAGTCCCGGGACATCCCGGGACTCGAGGCTTTTATTTCCCCTTCAATAAAGTTATAATTTTATTCAAATTAAATATTTGGATGTATGTATGTATTACACATCTTTTAAGTAAAGTACATTTAGTACATTAAGTCATTTTTTTTTGCAATATTGACAAAACCATACAAAAATATTTCGCATTGTATTTATATAAAACTGAGAGAAGATGAATCAACTGTGACCCGGAAAATTTAACTAAAATTCCTTACTAACATTCATAAATTCGCTGTTATGTTATGTAAATTATTTTCAAATATAAAACATTTGTATTTGAACAAATTAATTTTATGTATTTTGCTAAACGATTACCAAAATTAGGTTTAGAAATGTGTATAAAGATTTTATTTAGCTCATACAGTCTTGATTGCGATTATTTTTCGCGATATAAAATAATACACGATGCCAACGGACTTTCAATTATTATTATCACGATGAACTTATAATATTAAATATTTTCTCAAACTTTTTTTACTAAAAGTTCTTCTGGAGTGAAAGACAAAAAAAAACTTTTAAAATTTCAATTGCGAGAATATTTTTCTCGGAACAATGCTGAATTATCAAACAAAAAATATTTAGTTTGCCTCGAAGTTAATCCGAGAAACTTTATTTTTTTTTAAATTCGTAAAAGTTTCACAAATATTTATAAGTTAACAAACACTCACGGAAGTTTGAAAGCAAATCATAATAACAGTAGAATCGGTAAGTGAAAACTTGCGCCAACTCAATAACTTCTATACAAAATTAGAGTTTTAGTTTTCTTACAGCAGTAATACATTTGAAGATTTTCTGGTACCAACTTGGCGTAAATAAAATTGTGTTGGATTTTTATCCGATATATATGGAACAAGCAGTTAGTTATCTTATTCTATGAAATATTAAAAATAAGTACCAAATTTTACTCCCATATATTTTTTAAATCCACGTCCGCTCACAATGTGATGTATATCGCCTCCTCATTGACTCATCAGAAGTTTTTTTCCTCCCAGACCAGTGTGTTGCTCAACTTTTAACGTAGAAGGTATTGAATGACAACGCTAGGATAGAACTAATAGTGAACTAATCGCAGGTGAGAATTTACAGATATCACAAACATCCATGCCTACGAACAAACATCAATAAATCTACAGAAAAAAAGCTGTTCGTACTGGGATTCGAACCCGTGAGATCCGTCACAGAAGCCAACGATGTTGACCGCTGAGCCACGAGCCCGACTTATTTATATTAACACAAAATAGATAACTTGGTTGTAGATACATATATACTAAATCGTCTATAGTTGTCACCACGTATACAAATAATTTATGGCATCATTATGAGTACATATATGATGCTCATAATGAAATGCCGTAAAGAAATCAGTGCCATTTCGTACAATAATACCTTCAGGCTCGCCCGACATTGCGTGCAGAGTTGATGCCAGAATAGAAACAATAAAAAAAATCTGACGCGGTGAATGATATAATGAAAGGCATAAAAATATGTAAGTCAGATGGCAACACAAAATTAAAAACTTATATAAGGAGCAAACATTCAAAAAGTGTTTTGTCACAAATTTTGAAAAATGGCGTTTTATATCCATTCAGATAGCCCATAATAAAACCTATGAATGGAATTCAAAATTAGTGTTCAAAAAGGTTTTTTTTCATATTAAAATGAAATCATAAAGTTGACACATTCATACAAACCGTCACTTTTGCAACACTTAAATCATCATTTTCCAAGCTTTGTATTTGTGTGACAAAACACTTTTTGAATGTTTGCTCCTCATATGTCGTTATAGAGTGGGAAATGAGAAGACTAATAAACACTTTTTTCTACCGATGAGCAGTTCCACATTGATTCCGCGGGTTTTGACAGATGATCTGTTCATAAAAAAGTCTCTTTGATATTATTTAACATGTGACTGAGTTGTTACAATCAACTTTTTCATCCAAAAGCGTCGGTGAGCAATCGGTTTGATATTTAAACGCAGAATTTGTTTATGACGTTTCTTCGTGAGTCAAAAAGTCAATATTAATATTATCCAAACAAACAATTATTTCACGTGAGAGAAAGAAAACAAACAATAACCGAAGAAATGAAAAGTATTCCATTTTAGTTAATACATGACGGCGTGTTTAAAGTGCAACCAATACAAATAAGTAAGATTCCCTTTTTTTAATCCGTGTCCGTTCTCAAGGTGAAGCGGAGCATATGGCTTCTTAATCCTAATAATGGAGGTACCTCAACAGAAGTTTCCTGTCTACGAAAACTGTGTGTTACTCAATTGCTCAGTCTCTCAATTAAAATACGTTCAAAAAATAAAATACTTATGTGCAATAATTCCACTTTAATTTTAAATGATCAGGACCGTTTTCGCCCGTGACGAGCATTGTTAACTGATAATGCTTGTCTTAAGGGAGACCAGTACTGATAATTTCAAATAAAGTGGAATTAGTAAAAGTGAGTATTTTATTTATTGAATATAATGTTATCAAGCAAGTATTGACAGTGAACACCATAAAAGTGATTTAAATACGATAAAGAATTACTTACAGCAGTGTTTCCCGAATTGTGGTACGCGTACCCCTTGGAAGATGAAAAGAGTTTGGTGGGGGGTATGCGCTGCATCGCAGCATGTCTATCTAGTTTTTAATGAAAAACCTAATATACATCTTGCCACTTAATTCATTGAAAATTGTATACATTTAATTTACATTTTAATAGCCTTTTAACATAGTGATCTACATATATTTTTGTATATAAACGATACAAACTGTTTACTACGCGTCAGTTCAAATACATCCGTGCACTTGGAATGCCTGAAGATTTCGAAAGGCGAAACTCGGGTAGTTAGCGACAAAACTCATGGAAAAGTACAAAATTCAAACAATTCAAATTTGATACATCTTGCCTTTTCCAACATAATATCAAAGTGATGTTGCTTTTCAGCATTTGAAGACATTAAGTTGATAAAAGGGAACAGGCTTTTGGGTGTGGAACCGAATCTCAGATTAAAATTAACAACCAGTTAACCAAACCATGATCATCTTTATATTACATGTTATTTAAAAATAATCAATTAAACTAAGTTTTTAAATTGTCTACCAGTTGTCATCACAAAAGGGTCTCGTGGTACATCGGGCAACTTATAAAATCGGCTAATGACAATGTAGGAGAAAAAAAATCTTATTGTTATGAAAGTAATTGCATTTTTTTTTACTAAGGGTACTCGGGGTTTCGAAAATGGGTACACAGATGTCGAATGTTTGGGGAACACTGACTTACAGTAACGAACTTTAAAACAGTGTTTACAGTAAATCCGTTGCAAAACACATGTTATTTATTTATAGTCAAATGGCGTGGCATTTTGGCGTAATCGGTCGTAAAAGATTGTATTAACTAAATGTTTGTTTGTGTTCTCTTTAACCCTTCCCTTACTATGCAAAAAAAAAAGAACAAGCTCCTGAGCTGTGTAGCCGTTACACATCAGGCAAACGGGAGTGAATCATGACAATTATATGTAGTACTGCTGTAGTAGTGTTATATAATTGTCATGATTCACTCCCGTTTGCCTGATGTGTAACGGACACACAGCTCAGGAGCTTGTGCTTTTTTAGCATAGTAAAAGAAAGGGTTAAGCACTTCAGCACTGGCCCGACCCGAGGACGACGATTTCGTATTATTTTAGGCCATTTCAGGGTATTGAGGGAAACACGCTTAACGCTTAACGCTAAAATGGCTTCTAGTCAGTATATATTATTATTAGTTTCAAACAGCCGATATTTGAGTAAGTGAATATGCTCGCGATTAGCGCAATATTTATTCGCCCTGATCCTATTGGTAGCAGTGGCGGCCGGTCAATGTGGCATGAAATAATATTCAAACATAACATTTATACCACCCACTCATTTTAAATTCTTCATGCATTTATTGTCTATTTGTAATTAGATAAGGATAATAAACACATGTTTATATATATATATATTATTTTTATATTTTTACAACCAAAAAATCAGGCCAATGTTGGTGGGCGCACAGAAATAATTTCGCGGGCACAGGGTTGGATATCCCTGTAATATATGAAGTTACGACCTTCAATTCATAACAGAAAGAAAGTACCATGTGTTGGTTTATTCAACCTATTATGTTGGGATTTACAATCACTATAATATCAGTATTAACATGATACGAGCATTTTTACTGACGCACCGATAGATTAAATTTATTGATGTTGTCGAATACCTAAGCAGTGTATTGAGTATTTAATGAAAAAATAGCATTACTGCATCGGGTATATGATACCAACCTACCGTTTCAATAATAAAGCTGTAAATTGAATCATTAGACAGCGAAATGGCAATAAACATGATTCCACCAATAAAATTGCACAAAACGAATCGGTGATGTTTCTTTTTTTATCGTAATTATTTATTTGCGGATCGGAGAGGCGATACAAGTGTGAAACCAAATTACCTCTCGCATTACGGCAATTATTTCGGAGAACATTATACGAAAAACTGGTAGCCGTGGGCCATTTTCTAAAGTATTTACTAAATGCGGGCCTCATTAAATCTGCCGGTGATTATGTATCAGCTGCGCAGTAAAAAAAGCGGTGCATGAAGATGTGCTGTGTTATTCGAAACAAGCTTATATAATACAACATAAAATAAGTATAAATAATTTCAAATAAATTTATCTACATTACGCTACAAACGCAATATTAACAGCGATGCAGGCGAAATTTATTGATACACTGCGATTGCTCAAGTATTAGAAAATAATTTAAGAATACGTTAATGGAAAACGACTGAAATCACAAGTTCGTATAAATAAGTATGTAAAAAAATCTCATTTTCATTAATTGTTTTTTTTTTTAATCCATGTCATCTTTTAATGTGGATCATATGGATCCCTAATGGAGATATCTCAACATAAGATTTTCCTCGTGGTTTTTTGTTACTCAGTTTTCCAACTTAATAAAATCAATTTACTAAAACGTCCGTCAAAGCCGTGCTTCCCAGATTGGGAGGCCGCCGCAGAACATGCTTTGTACTGAGGAGGGCCGCGGATTTTTTTTTTCAGATTTAGGGGGCCGTGGAATGAAAAAGGTTGGGAAGCACTGCATTATAGGATCCGAACCCGGGAATACCGACATCACTTTGTTACAGGAAAATCCCAGAGTGATTCAAATGTGAGTACAGTAAATCCTCTAAGATCCTACGTTTTCCAAGGGACCGTAATAAATCAACGAATAATGCGGGAAATCTTCAAGTAATACAAAAAAAAATAATTTTCAAATAACTTATTTATTTATTACACTTTTTTGTTATCAAAGATTATATAAATTAATTGCTTAGTTGGTTAAAACATACTTAGTTGCCTATTTTTAATTTGGTACTTAAATTTTGACAGAGACCCTTCAACCCCGCGTACTTTTCTAAGATAACTTTTTTTGCTATATGCGTACATATTTTATACACTCGTTTTTCTCCAAGATTTTTTTCAACGCCCAATATTGTTTTCAGTTTCTCAGATAGAGTTCTAGTTTTCTTCATTTAGGCATTTTAGTTTTGACTTTTGAGTTTGAAAAATTTGCGCAACCAGATGATCGCATCTAACTACTTAATAGTGAAAAAAGAAATATTCAACAGAAACGGTCAACCGGAACGGTAATTAGGACAGGGCGATAATATTTAGATGATAGATCGAGGAAATCAGTAAATCGCGGAATGATTAACGTGTACAATAAATACATGAAGAATTTAAAATGAGTGAATGTTATAAATGTTGTTTGAATATTATTTCATGAAATATAACCGCCTCTGCATATACAAGGGGTGCATTGATCCAATGCCACATTGACCGGCCGCCACTGTTTTTATATGTGCGCTTTTTTTAATTAATGTCTTCTTCCAGTGTAGGGCATATAGCCAGAGGTGGGCTGGAGGGGGCTCGGAGGGGCTCGCGCGATCCCCTTGTTAAATTTGACTAGGGCCGGCGAGCCCCTTGTTAATTTTAGTGAAAACAATATTCTAAGATCAAACTAGTACATGACTGCAATTTCTGACATACATATTATCTACGACAGCTTCAGTATACACAGTAGTACATTTTTAGCCATTTACATTGATTAGTTTACGGTAAATTATACAAATTGTACATAATTTAAGTGTATTAAGTAACAATCGATTGCTTATTTAAATATTGCATATAATTGCATAGAGGTGTTAAAAAATTCACTCCTTCCCCGCAACACCGATAATTGTTTTGAGATTAAGCGAGCCCCTTGTTAATGTATTGGCAGCCCACCTCTGCATATAGCTACCTAATAGAGGTATCTCAACAGAAGTTTTTCTACGAAAACTGTTTTTTACTCAATGCTAAGCCTCTATTTTTCGAAGAGATTTGTAGCGATAGAAAGATAGGGCTAGGGCAGGACTAGTTGTGAAATAATCGCTCTTGCTACGCCCCGTTATAATAGGATTGAAAGATTGTGAGGAAATTTTAGACATCACAAAAACCCATGAATTTGAACCTAAGTCGATTGAAAAAATACTTTTCGTATTGTGATTCAAAATCCGTTACGGCAGCCAATATTCAAATACTCAATAAAATATCCAATTCATGTCTGATAACATGTCGTCGAAACTTATGTTGGGATTAGCTCCACATTGAAATTGGGCATGGTTAAAAAATGAGCAGTCTGAAAGAACGCCTTAATTTTTATGAATAAAATAACATAGTTGCTGAAAAAGTGACAATTTACATTTTAATGGTGTAATAACAAAAATATTTACAATCAATAATAACATAGACAGTCAAGACGATACAATGTTACAGGTTTGTATCACGGTTACAAAGCCCAACCAACAAACCCGTATAAAATGAGCACTCTTAAAGGTGCAAATTAGTGACTTTGTAAATGAACCGTAAGGCTCAAACATTGTAATATGTAATGTAAACGCAACTAGTCGATATAAAATAATAATCTACACGTGGATGCTGCAAGATACCTTCCTCTAATGGCGCCAACTTGCGATGATAAAATAATAATTATGCACAAAGGCCAAACTACACGGAGAAAGATTCTACGAATAAAACTTAAACTCACTTTAAAAAAACCCCAGATTGCTAATCGTTCCTTGTCATGTTTAATAAGTGTAATACTGTAATTTTAATTTGAATTAGGATGTTAGAGTGAATAACACGATGCATTGTGTATCTCTTCGGAGACAGTATATACAGCTGAGAAAATATTCAGTTTAACCATAGTTCCGACGATGGCAAAAGCCGAAATAGCAATCAAGTAATAAATATAAAAACTGTATAACTAAATACGTTGCTATTTTTACCTTATTATAATGGTGTTCTACCAAGAAAATGCTAAGTCAATCAATAAACTTAAAATCTCTCACCGATATTAACTGAATTTAGACTGTGTATGAAGTTATGCGTGTATTCAAAATTACCTCTATTTCTTATTTCAAAAGCGGAAGTTTAAAATATTCAAAGTTTTGGTTTTATTCAAAGGTGGTTTAGTCTGCAATGTAACAACGTTTTTCGTGTCTTAACCAGTAAAGTAACGGTGTGCAAGTTTTAAGGCAAGCAAAGTGTCACTATCATCAAATTTTCATACATTTCCATATATGTTCATATTTTGTTACCACAACGACCCAGGATACGCTTTTCGGCATCTTCAGGTATTCGAGTACACATATGAACATGAACTGGCTATTAGTAAATAGTTTTTACCTTGTAAGTAAACATTATAATAATTATAAATAAGTTTAAAATATTGATGGCGATTTAAATTATTTTTACAATTGATTCCGAAAGATGGCACCACATTATTTTAATAAATAAAAACCTTTTTTTAGATTGACGAATTTGTGATTATTCTTAAGTGTTTATTGATATGTACTCTCTTGTACAATAAAATGTATAACAAGAGTGAATTAGGGAGATTTACTTGTTAGTTTAAAATAGTTCAATTATTTAAAGGTGTTCATAATGATTAAATTTGTTTGCACTGTTTCGATTTTATAATCCCCTCTTTGCTTCCATTAAAAAGGAAAAATCCCATTCTGATTGTTTACAACTCATTAGTAAAATTAGTATCATTATCTGTTTGCTTTATTTCGATTCTACACCCCCCTCCTTGCTCCTCCTAAAAGGAAAAAAAACCCAATCCATTTTGTAATTTTATAATTTTAAAATGTTAGAATCAATCTTGCTTCATTACTTAAGCAAACTTTGCGATAGTAAGTCTGAAGATGCCTCTGAAAGAGGCGAAACACGTGTCACAGTTAGTTACACAATACGTGGAATAATCAAAGTTAATTTAAATTTTCTATTAAAATGAACTTCCACAAAGTTACCGCCGAAACCATCGAAAGTGTTCTATTTATTTTAAAGATTTCTTTATATTCTTATTATTTATTGTATGATCTTGTTTTCACCTGTGTTGACAATAAGTGACAGTATTGTGATTGTGAATTTCTAGCTGCTTCCTACGATTTTTTTACGCACATATTACACAATATTGGAAAGCTAGAGTCGTTATTCTGGGCTGGATCGTTCCATTTAATATGGGCTGTATAAAAGTAGAGACGCTGAAGGCGTGAGCGCTGCAATTCTGTGGCATTGGGAAATCGTATTTGGAGCGAGATTATGGAGAAGAGCTCTGCATTAAGGTTCAAGTAAGGTATTTCCGTTTCGAAATTATATTAAAATACTAGGTTCAGAAATCTAATTATCTCGACTATGCAGAGGGAGCAATGACTAGAAAACAATCACGGACATATTATTGAAGCTTTTAAGTTGTGATTATACTGATATATTTACGAGAACACATTTTTCAATATTGTTAATTATAAATATATTTTTATATAATGATGTTTAGTAAGAAGTATAAATGACAGACATTTAAAAAGTGTGAAAAAATAATAAATTAAGAAATAAATTATTTTTGAATTCTCCATTGCTCACATAACACTGAAATCTATTTTAAAAAAAACATGTGTACTGTGTAGTAGTGTACTTTTTAATCTACAAGGAAAAAAAACACTACATTTCAATACTGAGCCAGACAAATAGTTGTCATCGTCAGAACTAACTCATAACCATACCATAGTCCAGGTTTTCCCAAACTATGTTCCGCGGAACACTGGTGTTCCGTGGGGACTAATTAGGTGTACCACGACAATTTGGAATGGTAACATACGCTGCAACACATTAAAGCATCTTCTACTTCATATTAAAAATCGAGTGATGTGTCAATGTCAAATATCTAGGTACAGGCGGAGATTTTTAATCACTATGAGCATTGTTTACTCATATTTTTATGCAAAACGTTTTAAAGATAATTAATCAATACATAATAAGTGGTTTAATAACTAATATTTTCACTATTAAGAATTACCAGAACTAGAAAAATAAACTGTGTTCCGGTAACGTTTCCAGATTTGATAAGTGTTCCATTGCACAATAAGTTTGGGAAACCTTGCCATAGTCAATGTGTCAACAAATGCTTAAACCAGCGATGTCCAACACGCGGCCCAGTTCAAGATTTCCTGCGGCCCTATTGGAGTTTACAGCCGTCTACAAATATATTTTGCATTTTGTTATTTTTCATATTATTGTGAATTTGTCAAATTTATATCAGCATTTTGTATATGACATCCAAGTGTCTTCGAATGCATCTGCATTTGTGCATCAAATAAATTACCAATCGATATAAAAAAAAAATATCAAATAAGTGTCACATTAATTATTAAGTAAATAAAATGTTTTGATAATTGTTTGGCTGTTTTTAAAATAAAAAAAGTATCATGGTATTAATGAATAAATTGTTTTTAATAGGTTTTTTGTTTTGTTTTTTATGCGGCCCACCATATCCCGGTAAAATTTTATTTGGCCCATCAGACGATTTCTGTTGGACAACGCTGGCTTAAGCCATTACGAGAATCTCAGTCAATTACACATAACAATTATAATTTTAATGTATCTACTTATAAAATGTAATGGATATTATTTTTAAAAACAACTTGAACCATAGTTATCACGTGATATAATTTATATAAAAACAATTCTGAAGATGATAGAGTAAATGCCTCATGAGGCATTAGACCAATAATGATATAATTGCCTCTTTTCTCTAAGAAATTATGCATATACTTAATTATCTCACATATATTATTATTCTTCTGGAACAAAATACGAAGTCGACGCATAGGTGAATTGTCAAAATATTTTAAGGGTATTTTTGTGCACATAAGTTTTTTCACCATGTCTGCTCCCAGTGTGAAGCAAATGTATCTATATAGATATTTTTTTCTGAGTAATAAGACATATATTGATTAGACAAATTCAACTTGAAAAACTTTACAATACGACAAGCCAGGGACGTTATTTCAGTTTTTTTCAGTCGAAGCAAAAACCGTCGAGCAAGGCGAATGTTGTTGAACGTGAAGGTATAAAAGTTACAATCATAAAAATCATTTACTTTAAATTCCTGTGAGTATGGCAAAATTAGCCTACTAGTATAGACTTGCTGGTCTATACCAGATATATGTTGTTCTTATCACATTCCCCTCGAGACCTAGATATTACGGCCAGGTCAGAAAACTCGGACTTCTAAATTTGAAAATAATAATACAGTGATGAGAAACATGCAATGACCCCATTTATGTTTGTTTGGTTGTCTATAACCACTAAATGTAAATGAATTGTTATTTTACTATGATTTTGATAAAGAGGTAATCTTCGTCGCGGGTCTCGGGCGCAGGAAATGGACTGTCGTTCGAGAGATAAGCGCCGCTGTAAGGGTTACAATAAATTGTAAATCGACTGATTTGTGACATAATTCATTTTGGTATTAGAACATCACTTGTCTTTTTAAATGATTTACAGGTTTACAGATGAACGTACAGGTTAGGGCATCAAATCACGGACCTTTTTTTGATCCCGGGATTTCGAGATTCCCAATTAATTTGGGATCACAGTATTGATCACTAGTAAAAACGTGAGAAATTGAGAGATTTTAAAATAATTTTCATCTCGAAAGCCTTTTTTTTTGCTCGATGACTTAAAAAGTTACGAATTGAGAGATTGTACAATTATTCAGAATCGTGATAGTTTTTTTTATAGCTCCATCCTTTCAAAGAGTTACAGACTGACAGTGACTCCAACGTATTTTTAGCGGATTAGAGGATATTTACGTGTTATAGTGAATTCCAAAACCTTGGATGACAATCCCGGGATTACGGGATCGCAAAATTTGGACGGGATCCCGAGGTTGGAGGCCCTTGAACAGATGTATAATATTGGTGTCTAGTATTGTTTCCTTAATTATACGGGTTTAGAGATTTTTCGTTTCAAATTTACCTCTGAATACAAGGTAGTATTGTACAGCACAAAAATGAATAAGAAAATAAATATGGAAATGAAATCGAAATTCTGTTATGGACCAACTCGAAATAGCCGACACAAATTCTATTTCCTCGAACTGAAGAGAAAACGATTGGAAAATGTAAATTATATAATAATAATATACATACATGAACACCTACCTGCTGACACAAGGGCGGCCCCAGGGCGAAGCGAGTTACGTGACCTAGCCGAGCACCATCTTTGGCCAGTGTCAGGCGACTAAGGTGCACATTCGTTGATTTTAAATACATATTTTGTCCGTAATTCCCACCCGAAATATTAAATTGAACTTTTATTTTTTTTTTTTGTAAAAAAAACCATCTTTCAATTAATCTCATCTGCAGTGCTGAAACTGAAGATGTAAACTTTTACTGAGATAGTCGAAAATAACGCTTAAAAGTAGTATTCGTCTGAACCAGCGATACTCAACCTAGTCACTAGATTAAATTTGAATCGTTTAAATTATCTACATTCACACAGATTTTGTCACTAACGACCCGGGTTTCGCCTTTCGGCATCTTCGGGCGCTCAAGTTTAGGGCCACACATAAATCTAAATGGGCCGAAGGTTGAGTCAAAAGGCAGGTGAAAGTTATGGTATTTGAAATTACATGTGCGTATCGTTAAAATGTTACGAGATGTAAATAATTGGTAATTTCAAGAATTATATTGTTTTAATCGCTGGAAAATTTGTAATTATTTTAGGAAACAAATTAAATGGTCAGAATTTTAATATTATACTGTCAGAATATTTTATAACCATTTTGGTTAGGTAAGGTTTTTTAAAAAATCATTTAAATTATGACAATTTACACTGACCGATATATTATGACCATTTAATTTAAATTCTGGCCGGAAAAATACGAGCCATTATTTTACGAATGTTAATTATATTTATTTACGTATATAATAAAGCAATGGTAAATTGGGAAGTTTCACTTGTTCATTTAAAATTGACAAACTACTTAACTCGATGGCTGCCACAGACGAGATATCTCGTAAAAATTTTCGTGCTCAACGCGCCAGAGATGAATTATCTCGTCGATAAATAATTAATTTAACAGTTGCGAATTGTAGCCGGCGTGCTATGTAATTACTATTAATTATCTACGGCAGCTGAAAGGTTAACTGTGCAGTATCATTATACCAATAACGAAAGGTTTAATAAGAAGAGTTGATATGATCCACTCGCGAGTCGACATGGTTAAATATAAATATGTATATCAAGTGAATTTGTCACAGTGTGAAAATAGTCTGCCAATTGATTGAAGTGGTACATTTATGTAAGTATAAATATTTAATCTGAAATTTGGAGCAATATTTCCATAGATATTTTAGTATCTTAAAGCCACCATATGTACAATGTCACACCACGCAATCCGATAAAAGCATATCGAGTTTGTTTGTTCTACTTTATACACTATAATAATGGTTCACAGTGAGAAAGTTTTTTATGTTGGTAATGAGCAAATGGCGTTCTCAAAAAAAAAAAAAAAACATTTTATACTGACTATAGCGGCACGCATTATCAAGGCAAGCTATTTCCGACACCGATTTGGAGCACATTAAGAGTATTTCCACAGCAGGTATTTAAAAAAAAGTAATGGTAGTAACTAGCAGTTTATTCAACTCAATGCAGACTGTCGGGGACACACAGCTGTACTCGATTAAAACCAAATGCCACTTATTCAACGCTTGCATTCTGACGGTACTGCTTTACGGTTGCGAATCATGGCACCTGACGAAGACTCAGAAAAACCGTATACTGAGCTTCGAGAACAGATGCTTGCGTCGGATAAGGGGGGTGAGGTGGTTTGATTTTGTGAAGAATTCGGAGATAAGGGAGCGTACAAGACGGCGTCCCGTCACGTCAGTGGTTATGGAGAGACGTTGGAACTGGCTGGGTCACGTGCTGCGGATGCCTCCGGAAAGCCTCAATCCTGCCTGCCTCTTCTTTCGAACGGTGGGATTCCGGCGTCCCGGACGTCCGTCGGGTACTATAGGTACCATAGGGTGTACTCGGCGGAACTGAGGGATGCTGGCATGTCAAGGGAGGAAGCAAGGCGGTTGGCGGGAGACAGGGAAACATGGAGGTGCCGCGTGGCGGCCATATGTTTTACATAGCGAGCGAACATGGCCAAAGAAGACTGGTAGTAATTTACCCTCATTTTGGTGAGAAAAAAACACTTCACAGTGCCTTAACACCTTGCTTTTTAAATCTAACATATTAATTCTTATCAATGAAATATTAGATGTCTGAAGTGCGTGTGTTTATTAGGCTGTGAGGCTTCTTCTATGATTTAAACATATTTATCAAATCTAAATAAAAAAATATACATCCCAAAAAAAACGACAAATATATATATATATATATATTTAAATAGCATACCTTTCTACACGCAACATTGCAATTCAGATCCCAATATCTAGGTCAGGGGTGGGGAACTTTTTATTTCTAAAGGCCACATTTATATATTTCATTCAACATGAGGCCGCAGTAAAAAAAAAATTGACACCTCCCTCTCCCATTTTTTTCGACTGTCGAACCTGTCGAACATATAATGGGTTGATTGCGCTTTTTTTCCAAACGCTTGCGTATAATTTTTTGATCAAAGTGAATATTTTGATCAAGTCGCATCAGATTAGTCGAGAGGCCGCAGGTTCCCCTCCACTGATCTAGGTAGTTTTCATTAAAATTGTAGTTTGCCAATTTAAATTGGTAAAAGAAAAAAAAAACGCTTTCTATGTGGCTTTCGCTGGGGGAAATTTCAGTTTTTTATCGTCAACGATAAAAATCATAATATCAAAGGAAGCAATTAAGATCAAAGTGGGAGGTGAAAAACCAATCTCGCAGTACAGCCCTCAATCGACAAAATACCACCACGCTGAAACGAAAGGCCGAAAATTATTTGTTAAACGACTTTCAAACATATTTCTTGTACATTACATTTAAAAAAAAAAAAAAAACGATACGTTTTCCACAATTGTATATAGTATGGTTAAAAATATTTCTTGGCGAAATCTGATTATAATAAAAATTAAGAATGAGAAAAAAAAAAAAAAATATTATTTCTATGAAATATTCATTTATATGACATATAATAGTTTCGGTTGCCCAGCGGTAAGAGTTCTACCCGAACATCAAGGCATAATAATATCTGGCGCATAAGTTATATTGCATAATGTCAAATACAACATTACAAAAAAAATTATACGATAAAAAAATTGATTAGGTTAATGAGCATTGGGTATTATAGCTGTCTTCGCACAAGTTTTGTCCATATTAACTGTACTTATTTTAAGAATAAGGCTAAAACTTTGACACAGTTGCATCATACGCCCCACAACCCAAAAATTGTAGTAAATGTTTGGTTTCATTGTTTTAATCTCCATGTCCGCTCTCAATGTGCATCATATGGCCTCCACATAGAATTATCTCAACAGAAGATTTTTTACGAGAACTGTTTGCTACTCGGTTGCTCAACCGCTCTTTTGTTTCAAATGGAATAGTGGATAGAAGAGATAGATTAAAAAAACACAATATTCCACTGCACTATTTACTTTTTTTTTTAGCAAGATAAAGACAGGTTTCGCTTATGAAGAATTAAAATTTAACAGCGTTATGTATACAAAATAAAATAAAAAGTTTTGTTTTAAATTTTATTTCGTATCAGTCGACAATGCTCATCATGAGTGAAACCGGTCATGATCTTGCTAAGTAAAAGTGGAAATAATACAAAAGAATATTGTGTTTTTTTAATATAATGCAATTTTACCAAGTAAGTATTGACAGTAAACACACTAAAGGTAGGTTATTACTAGTGTATCACTTTCACCCAGGGTTGGCAGGCGTCCCTATTTGAGCGGGACTGTCCCGAGTTCAATAGACAAATCCCGAGTCTTGCATTGCAAGTACCTTTAAATCTCGACTTCAGAAAATGTGCACCTGTATAAAAATCTTCGAAAAAGTGAATGTCCCGATCTGTGATTTTGGAAAACTGGCAACCCTGCTCGCGCCACACCCGTACTTATTTTAGAATTGGAAGGGTAGGATAATTTTTTTAGACGTCACAAACATCTATGCCTTCGAACAAAAATAGATTAAAAAAATACTGTTCGTACTGGGATTCGAATCTGTGAGAACCGGTACGGCACTAACGACGTTGACTACTGTGCCTCGAAGTACAAACAAATGTTCAATTGCCATTTTATTTTACTGCGCACAGTCCATGAATTCGCGCTACGGCCGATCATTTTATAGCCGTCGAACAATAAAAAAAAAAGTCGCGAAGAAGTTAGTGACATTTCGCAGGCTCCATCAGTGACGCATCACAAATGTCGCGAGAGTCAAGGCTGCGTGCCTAAACAGGACGACTTTTTCCGTTTCTAATCATCGAACCCGCGTAATACCAGTTTGCAGACGGAATACACAGACCGAACCAAACTAGCCAGGTCGCATTCTAGCCGCTCAGGTTAGCTAACGACGGCAAACCGACATTTTATGTGCGATTGTCATGTTGCGATGTTGTCTGGTCGGTATGCGCTACCAGAACAGTGAGGCTAAACCATGCCTGGCCACGCTCTCACACAACAAATATTTACCGAGTAAAAGTCTTGTGACTCATGTTCAATTCTCGAAGACTGAAAGTCACTAAAATATGATTCCACTTGTAAGTTAATCGGGTAATCAATATTTGATTTTATAAAAGACTGTCATCAGGGCTTCGAACCGAAAACCAAAAATCGTCAAAACAGTTATTTTTGCCGGAACGAAAACCGGAACGGAACCGAAAAAAAATATCGATGTTTTTTTCGGTTCACGGAGATATTTTGGGCGAATCGGTAAATTACTATAGGGTTTTGAGATTTTCAAATTCCTCGGTGAGCTAAAAAAAAAAACTAATCACGGAGATACTTTGGGGAAATCGGTAAATAACTATAGGGTTTTGAGATTTTCAAAATCCTCGGTGAACTAAAAAAAAAAACGAGTCACGGAGAAATTTTGGGCAAATCGGTAAATTCCTGGGCTTTTGGATTCGTGGTGAACCGAAAACCGTTCATTTTGCCGGAACGAAAACCGGAACAGAACCGATATATATTTTTTTACTTGAACCGGAACGAAAATCGGAGCAAAAAATAGCGGCTCGAAGCCCTGGTTATTATTTACTTTCTGGCATGACATTATTTTTATTATTTACGATTATAACGGAAGCTCTCATTTACACAGAGACTAGTTATTGTTTACCGTTAATGTGTTCACTTTCAATTGGTTATACTCCTGATGGTAGAAACAGGTCCTGATCTTTTAAAAAATAGATCTCGTTTTTGTTCAAAAGACAATTATTTGAGAGGTTACATGTACATTTTTAACGGGAAGTAGAATGGTTTAGTACAGCTGGTCTATTATTTTTGAGGATGTGCAAATAAGAAATAACTTAATTAATTTGGCATTCAAGTTTTTCGACTAAAAAAAATCATCACTTTTTTCATTTGCTTAATAAAGATTTCCTGTTTCCTAAATTATTTTAACATAAATTCTGTATAAAAATGTATTCCAGACGAAATGATCAATGCATACGTCATTTATAAATGACATTACGACAATTCTCAAAGAGACGAAACACATGTCAAAATAATTAGTAACAAACTCAGTTGAATAGCAAAGTTTTAATTTTTTTTAAATATTAATGATATGATATCTACATATACTCGATAAATTATAATTAGTATGTTGTAAATTACACAATATTTTTATATTCCCATGGAACAAAATACCGAACCGCATTTTTTTATCTCAAGCATTATAAAAGTAAATGAAAATCGTGACGCAACGTGGTTTGGAACATAATTTGTATATTTATATTGATAGAAAAAAATATATGTCGTACATACAAAACTACGTTAAAAATATTGAAGGTTATAAATATTCTTTATATAATAGTTTGAATTATATTTTATACCTATTTTAATTTATCTCTTTTTGCATCAGTATGTCAAAATCTTTTTATCGCAGAGGACTGACTTGTCAGTGCTTTGTCCGAGTTCTTTCAAATAAATCATAATGTAAATGGTGTCGGCGTTACCTTTAATTATTGTTGAAAAAATAACATATTTTAAAATATGTATCACAGAGCAGCTGTTTCAAACGGGAATTATCACCTGTACTTAAATTACACACTAAATTTTATTGTAAACATTTATAGTTCTTATATAAAATAAACATGTCTAAATCGAAAGATTATTTCCGCTCGGTTGCGCAAATGTTTCACACAACTTAACATCGGCCCTTTAGCAATTTATGGTACGAATTCAATGATACTTGTGAACTGGTTTTCAATTCTAAAAACTACGGTTTTATTATTAACTGACTGCAAAGGCGGTTGGAAATAAGGATAAAGTCAGGAATTACAAGTAGGATACAGTCATCCATAAAGTATGATTTTTTTTAAAAAAAATATATTACATTCTATGAAAAAATATAATACACAGACACTAAAAATTGATATTTAATCGGCTAAAATATATACATATATATTCGACATCACAGCTGATGCCAATGCAGCAAATATTTTATATCTGAAAGATAATACGACATAAATAAACTTAGTGAGAAACCTCTGTCGAGATTAACTAAGCTAAGAGTAAAATATCGACTGTGGAAAGGAAAAAGGACGTAACCCACACATATGAAATTTTACAGGAGGCGCATACAACGTGTTTTGATAATTTTGTGCCATATGCAAATTATGAATTATACACAACATTTAAGTGCACGGAGACTTTTAAGGTGGTGTTTAATTGACATAATCTAATATTGATTAAAGAAATTGTCAAGGAAAAACTTTTATTTCAGTCTTTTTTCTTGGTTTTAATTTTTTACAAGGTCATCTTTTTCAAACTTAAAAGCTAAATTTAGATACTATTCAGCATTTGCAGCTTGCATCCTTCTGATAGAACGTGTATCAAGTTTGATACATCGTGATTATCGAAAAAAACAGTTTTGAAAAAACTGTGAGTTACGTCCTTTTTCCTTTCAACAGTCGATATGTATGCTAATATATTACATTTCAATTTGATAAATTCCTCAATGAAGCGACAATTAAATTGCGATATAGTCTTGGAAAAACACGGTCGATTCGCAAAACAGTGTCATATTTAAAACATTACTAAACAACAACAAATAAATGGAAGTACATATTTAAATTTCACAGGTGGTCACAATATTATGAAGAATTCGCATATTTGCCATAATATATCAAACTGTTTCCTATCTCGCATCAATATAACACGCTTCCACATTGGATAGAACGCCATCTTTATTAACGGTCTATAGCAGTGAATAAACTTAATTATAATTTTAATAGACTTAACTGTTAAAAGGAATATTAATTTTGCTTTATATGGAAAGAGAATTATTATGAATACTAGACGTAATTGGCAATTAATTGTAATGATAAATCAAGTGTGAATTTTACGACACATTACGTACGATATGAATAAAGTTTTTTTGACTTTTACATCAATATAAATCATAAGGTATATTTGGATCTTACGATGGATTGTAAATAATAAAATGTTAACACTAAAGAATTGCAGAATCCAGAATAAATATCGTTGGTAATTTTCTACAACATCGTATCTCAAAAAGTACATGTTTTCAGGAGGCAAATACATACGTGTAATAGAAAATTTAAATTAACTTTGATTATTCCACGTATTGTGTTACTAACTGTGACACGTGTTTCGCCTCTTTCAGAGGCATAGGAGGCATAGGCAGAGGAAAAAACCCAAACCTCCATTTTGTAATTTTATAATTTTAAAATGTTAGAATCAATCTTGCTTCATTACTTAAGCAAACTTTGCGATAGTAAGTCTGAAGATGCCTCTGAAAGAGGGGAAACACGTGTCACAGTTAGTAACACAATACGTGGAATAATCAAAGTTAATTTAAATTTTCTATTAAAATGAACTTCTACAAAGTTACCGCCGAAACCATCGAAAGTATAACATACGTGTATTTTATTCGCTATAGAACACCACTGTAAAAGTTTTGACTTCAATATCTTCTTTGGCCATGTTCGCTCCCTATGCGCAGCATATGGCCGCCAAGCGGCACCTCCATGTTTCCCTGTTACCCGCCAACCGCCTTGCTTCCTCCCATGACATGCCAGCATCCCTCAGTTCCGCCGAGTACACCCTATGGATAGTACCCGACAGACGTCCGGGACGCCGGAATCCCACCGGTCGAAAGAAGAGGCAGGCAGGATTGAGGCTTTCTGGAGGCATCCGCAGCACGTGACCCAGCCAGTTCCAACGTGTCTCCATAACCACTGACGTGACGGGACGCTCTCTTGTACGCTCCCTGTATGTTTGGGTACGCTCCCGCTTGTATATTTGGGAACGTTAATTAGTAAGGAAGCAGAGGTTAAATAAAGCATGAAATATATATATATATATATTTTAATACAAGTTAATGTATGTATTGAAATTCTGTATTAATTGCATCAAAAACTCAAAACTGACAAAAGTTGAGATACGTGCTTGCAGAAAATTAGCGACAAATTGCCATCCATGTTCTTGATTATGCTGTATTTACTATTCAACGAGTTTTTATACAATAAATAAATACATCTAGAATTGGAAAAAAAACTGTATATTACTGTCCACAGCGGCAACAATATCAATTGATCAATGGATTCCTGTTCGAAGTCATGGATGACTGTTGTCACTTTTAGGGTGTTCACTGTCAATACTTGGTGGAAAGGCATTATATTAAGAAAACACAACATTCCTTTGCAATTTTTACACTTTCATTTATCAAGATCAGTACCGGTTTCGCTCACGCATTCGCGCTTCGCATTATCTACTGATCAGAAATATAATTTAACAGTCCTATTTATGCAACGACAAATTGAAATGAAAAGGTGCTGCGGTCCTGATCTTCGTAAATAAAAGTGAAAATAATTACAAAGGAATATTGTGTTTTTCTAACACGCCCGTGGTGTCTAATATTCCCTCCTACCTCAAAGAAACGTAACGAAAGCGATTAGCTTAAAACCAATTAACACATAACTCTATTCTTATATCCCAACTCTCTTCAAAATAGTGGTTAAAGTAAATAAGAAAGATATTTTCGTAAAACCACTTCATTAAGGCTCTCTATAATCCTTATTGGCAGCGGACTGCGTTAAAATAAATAAATACAAAATATTTCCTGATAAGATTTCGATTCAATTAGGGAAATTCCTCGTGTATAAACAACGATAATTAAATTGCGAAATATTCTTGGAAAAACAGGGTCAATTCGCAAAACGGTGTCATATTCAAAACATTACTAATCGACAAAAAAAGGTGTAAACAATATTATGATGTACTTATTTGCAAAATTGCAATTTTTATAACTGTTTCCTATCTCGTGTAAATAAAATATGTCGCCACATTAGATAAAATGCCACCTTTTAATAATCCGCTATGCACACTTAAATTGGACAAGTGTACTCAACCTTTTTGAGGGTTTTTGAGGTTGGAGGGGGCACTTTTTATCTTAATTAGCAAAGCAATCGGCTGATTGATAAAACAAAATTATTAATTAAATTCTTTCGAAGTCTATGGGAAAAATTGGGAAACAAGAATGATAACAAAAAATGTATTAATGTTATCTTTCATTATTTAAAATATATTTATATTAGATAAAGTGAATTATTTGGCATTGTGGAGCATTGGCAAACTTCAAAGAAATCGGCTTATTACTAAGCGTTTTTATACAATTATATATACATAATTAAATTATTTTTTTATGTCCGTTCCCAATAGGGGTATCTCGACAGCAGTTTTTCTACGAGAATTATTTGTTAATTGTTTTCTTAATGTTTTTTAAAATAGGGATAAAATGATAGGGTTAGGACAATCGCTCTCGCTACGCTCCGTCATGTAAGATAGGATAGATTTCCATAAAATAAAATTGTCAATTCGATCAATAAATAGTCAACAAGATTGGATTAAAAATTGCAACACCGGTATCACAGAAACCAGGATTCCGGTATTCATAGTGTTTTTCAATACCGGAAAACCGGATTTGTAAAAATTTAAAAATTTTGGCAATTAAAGATAGAAAATAAACCAACATCGAGTTTTAAATGTATAGAAATTATCATATTATATTCTAATACAATAATACGTGATAAATTAAACTCTTTTAAGTCTTCCAGAATTTATGAGCACTTTAATGATAAAAAATATTTTAAGAAAAAATAATTATATGTAAAAAAAACACTCGTTAACCATAATGATATATTTTTTATGACAGTATTTTATAAAATATTGCCATAAGTAACGATCATTATTTTATCGCCCGGTATTGCGATCCCAGTTGGCCGTATGTTTTTTTTATTAACCTTTTTTTTAATATCGGTATTGGTATTTTCAAAACCGGTATTAAATATGAAATACCGCTGTTGTATGTATTCTTCCGATGTTGCAATCCCTAGTTTGGATAAAGTATATTCGGCGATGATTGCATGTGAGAATATTACATCGAAAAGAAAGTTTGCCGAGCGCCGAAAGAATTGTCCCGTGCAACATTGCATTAATTCAGTTTTTAATAATTCGCTCGTCAACGACATGGCAGGTGGCAGTGAAATTACTGATCGCATGTCGGAGAGCACGCGGGTGGCAGCGAATGGCGCAGCGATGCATCTACCAAATTTACAATGCGGATTTATGTGTTTATTGATTTATCATTGCACGTGCATAGTGCATGTTCTGTAGTTTAATTGATTCGGTAACTTTCATTAAATCCATTTAAATACAGCAGCGCCTAAGCTATCTATTTTTAAGCGCCCCGTTTTAAAAAAAACGATGAATGCGGGATTACTTTACAGTTCTTATATGATTGCCTGCGGTGCTATCCCCGCGTGCATACTGCAAAATTTATTTTGAAGGTTCTTAAATACTCAACACAATCACTTTTGATTATAAAGATTGTCCAGCACAATGAAGTGTTGAGTATTTTAGACCGTCCAAAATAAATGTATACATGCACAATGTTCCCTTTACGGCTGCGTGGGCCAATCAAACAAATGCACGGTATAATTTGTCATTTTTGATATAGAATTTTTTTTTTTAGTTTTGATTTGCATAGTAAAACATATTTACATATATTTATATTTAAAAAATAAAGAAAAATGCGGGAAAAGGATGAATGCGAGAATCAAAGATCGGAAAGTATTATGTTTTGCTTAAATTCTATGAAAACAACTCAATTGCAAAATACTTATTGAAAATATAAAATAAACTATATATATATATGTGTGATGATGAAAATAGTTATAATTTTACTATTAAAAAAATATTCATCTAAAGAATATAATCTAATAATAGACGATTAAAATCTAAAGACCCACAAGTCTGAAGATGTTTTTCTAGCGGGAAAAACACGTGTCATACAACAAGAACAATGACATAATTATCAATACTAATTTACAATTTAGTTGAGATTTGATTTCACAGTAAATGTCCAATCCACCGAAAATATTAAATAATGTTAACCTTTCGAACGCGATAATTCGCTAATGTCGAAACGGTTAAATGTGTCACAAAGCCGGCGGGCGATATTAGACCACACATTGTCGAAGCTTATGAATAACAAGCAGTGGCGGTTCTAGGTACTGGGCTAGGTGGGCTAAGCCCGACCTGCATTTTTCACCCAAAACTTTAGATGGCTGAATAAAAATGAACAGCAATTCGGCCGCTGAACAAAATAAATACATTTATAAGCGTCACTAACCTTCCCCAAATGAATATAATATCTTTGTTTAAATTTTCCTCTATCAATATAAGACAATGGCATGTCTACCTACAATAATATTCTCGATTGTTTTTTATTACAATTTTAAGCTGAGCCGGCATAAAAAAAAACAATAACCCTATAAATAATTCATAGAGAACCTTCAACGTGACGTCAGTCTGGCAACACCTATGTACATGCTATTGGTCAGGGGCTACGGCTTTCTAGCCCAAAACCATAGACAATATTTCTTTACACTGGAACGCAATCTAGCACGATTCGATTTTGTTTGTATTTGTATGTACGGAAACGTCATCAAACACACAGGACTGTATTTCAAATTTAATGGCTTCTGTCATTCATCGGGGGCTAAATTGGAATTAGTCCATGGCCCATACAAACATACCAATATCTTTGTATTCTATGAAAGTGACAGGTATCGAATCTCAGTGACAGTTCTGTATTGCTTTTTTTACTTGTTATTTCACTTTGAAAGAGACAAATTTAAGGTCACGTATTATTATTTCTTACTTACATTAGCATTGATTGTATTATATAGTAATTTATGCTTTGCAGTAGTGTCGTAGTATTTGTTAATTTGCTTGTAGATTAATGTATAAGATGAAGTGGAAGCATGCAAAATTTCGTAAATAGTATACAATGCTATGCTTTTCTCTAGCCCACCCAAGATTTCAGGTCAGGAACCGCTACTGATAACAAGACAATAATATATACATACAAAAAGATCTGGGGTTCAAAAAAGAAGCGTTCATGTAGAAATTGATACTATTATGTAAGATGCATTTGTTTATTTAACTATAGAAAGAATACTTAAATTAGTTATGTATTTAAATAAGATATTAAATTTCAAAGTGAGAAATAGTTATGAAGACAGCGTGAAGCTATTTTGTATTTTTAATATCTACTAAAATGCATAACTTACAATTTGAAACCAATAGTTTTTACTAAAATCAACAAAAAACATTTTTATTCCGTCATTTCAGTGTTAAGAAGTTTCAAAATTACGATAATTTGTGTAATGATTTGCGTTGTTGTAAGTTGTCGCAATTAAAAAACATATTTAATTCGCGTTGAAAAAGTTATTTTGTCATTCTGCTCGTCTAATTATTACTGTGCGGCATTTAATCAAAACAAATGTTACCGAGTGAGGATTGCGAATGTCACGTTATTTTTATGGAATTCCAAAACGGCATTAAAATTATCATTATTAACTCAAAAGAATTTTCATGTTATTTGATGAGCGAAGTTTTAATGAGTTCGTAAAAACAAAAACAGTTTCATCCGTGAGTCAAATTATTTTAATAGCTGTGATGTATTCAGGCAGATTACGCAGTTAAATATGCAGGGTAGAAATAAAGTACATACTTTACACGCATTTCAAATAGTTTTAATTGTATTGTGTCACATCATATTAAGCAACATGAGATGATCCAACCCAGCACAACAACTCTACGTATATATTATAAAACAGGAAAGTGTCTGTCTGCCCGTCACAAGAACTCCTGCCAAACGGTAAGCAATAGTGATTCGAAAATTTCATACGTCATATTTATTGCCATTTTTAGATCAACTGTGTTTTTTTTTTTAAATTTTAACATTTATTTTAAACATCCCTATCTCACCTGTGTCTACCTCAAAATAAGACTATTATAACAGTGGTCGTCAATTCTTACATATTAATGTCAAAGGCTATAACACAATTTTTAATCAACGGGTAAACAAAACCTGTTCCTACACAAATTTAATAAAAAAAAACCAGCAACTTAACCATATTCGTGCGGTCAATATAAGACTTCCTGTGATTCGTGCATACATACGGAAAAAAATTATAAACATCGCTAATATAAAAAGTGCAATATGAAATTGGCGAATAGTGGTTTCGCCTTATTATTTTCGGTCTGACCTAAGATAAGGAAACATGCAGCAATAAGGAATTACCGTAAAATATTGACCGCCAATCTTTTCGTATGACATAACACGTCAGGTTTCCTTCACAGCGTTAAGCAGCAGGTAAAAGGAAGATGTATTTTTATAAAGTATATGAGTTGTTTACTTATTTACTTTAGATTCTGGAAAGTCAGAAGAACTTAAAGGATATTTGGACATACATTTGATATTTGAGGAGCTTGGTACCAAAAATTGTAATATCCATTTTTGATATTTTTGAGAGAAATTCTAAATATATTATGTGTAAAAAAAATGGTTGCGTAGAAAAACATTTTTTTTAGAAAAATTTCACTGGCTTATTTCAAAAAGCCAGGATTTTATTTATTTCCCAAAATTTTAAAATTGGGAGCTTTTTTTGGTCGCCTTTTGCCTGGTTTTCCTTCTTATCCCCAATTTCGGGATTACAAAATTGGACGGGATCCCAGGCTATGCTATGCTAGTTCACGTATGAATATTATAAACAGAAATTTGCATTTTTTGACGTAAAATATTTATTATAAAATAATAGTAATTGTAAGTTTCTTTTTATAATTGGCTTTTAAATTAAATTCTTTTCCATATAAATCGACATAAAGTTCAATTACCCATGACTTAATTAAGGCAAAAAATGTAATTTAATAAAAACAATCGGAAATGAGTTTTACGGTAAATGATTGAAAAAAAATATACCAAGCAATTCGATCAAGTAAAGTCCATTCACACAATACTGTCACGCCTGCTTTGTGTTGCGAATTCAATCTCGGGTTTTTTTAAAGTAAATTTAATAGAATCCGTGGTTTATTGCTAACCCATCGTAACCTTGTACATAGGTATGCGCGCTGATTGAAGTTTCAAATCTATTTTTTATGATCTCGCGTGAATTGGGTTGATGTCCCGGATATGTCGAAGCATAAATGCATGTATTATATTTGAAGAAAAAAATAAAACGATATAATATAATAAATGCGGCGAAAAAATGCCGCTGTATAAACTATAGTCGTGGCAACAACAAATAGCTAATAAAAATGACTGAAAAAGACGTTTTTTAAGTCGTGTAAAATAGGGATACAAAAACAAGCAGCTCCAATTTAAGCTGAAAATATTTAAATATAATAAGTATATATATATATATATATATATACTAAAATGGTCGTAACATTTAATTGTAATTGAAAAATATTAGAATGATATGCATTTTCATCATTGAGTACATTCAAAGCCCCCTATGCTAAGACTGCTATGGTACATTACACAAATCTTCATCGCATACGCGTTTCTTAAAACTCACAGTTTTTTGATAAACACAAACAGAGATTTTGGTGC
Source organism: Himalopsyche tibetana (assembly GCA_030503985.1). Classification (NCBI taxonomy): domain Eukaryota; kingdom Metazoa; phylum Arthropoda; class Insecta; order Trichoptera; family Rhyacophilidae; genus Himalopsyche; species Himalopsyche tibetana. The sequence continues at coordinate 34,667,908 of JAPJYX010000014.1, read as the reverse complement.
CTTGGAATTCCGTAAATATAGCACTTGTTAATTTGTTAGAAAAGGAAAAAAAATATCACATCATTTAAAATACACATATTTTTTAAAATGTATATTATATGACTAAAATATATATTTTAATAATATTTCTACTTATCTCATATGCGATATGGTTTTAACGAAACTGCGTTAGACTCAAAACATGCATGATTGTAGTAAGAACCCTTTAAATTTAAATGTTCATTGATTTGAGTATAAGATAGGTTAACCATTAACTCGTCCATTTTCAGTCATACTCAGTGGGTATCTATGGAATAATCGAATTTGGTCAATTTATACGGTTATAATTATATTCAAAGATAGAATTTGATAACTTTGTTATTCCACTGATTATGTTATGTTATAAATTCATTATGTTATAAAATCATTAGACTGACTAACGTAAACGTATTTATTAATAAAGTAGACATTGATTCATTATTTATGTTACAATATGAAAGGAAACAGGACAGTTTTATGTAAGGTAAAGAGAAGTAAACATTGATTCTACAATAATTCTTAATTTATAAAATACAATAAAATATAAATTGAAGAACGGGAGTTGGATACAAACAAAGATAGATTGTTGTCACAATCAGTGGAATTATAAAACTATCATATTCAATTTAATACAAAAAATAAATATCAACAAAACTACAGCCGAATCCATGGCAAATAAACATATTTTAAAAAAAACCATGAGATAAAAAATAGAAATCATTTAGTTTCAAAATAATGAAAAAATATGATAAGATGAAAGCTCGCGATGTCGAAATATGAGTCAACAATTTAACATAATTATTGCGGAATCACATAATACATTTCTATTTTTTTAAATCCATGTCTGCTCCCATTATGTAGCATGTGGCTTCTTAATGGCAGTATCTCAACAAAAGTTTTTCTAGGAGGTCGGTTTGTAAATCAGTCGCCAAACCTCTCTTTTTCAAAAAGAGTAACAGGGATAGAATGATAAGGCTAGGACAGGACTAGTGGTTAACTAATCACTTTCGCTACGCCCAGTTATTAAAGGATCGGAAAGGGTGGGAGGAAATTGTCGGACATCAAAAACATTAATGCCTTTGAACAGAAATCGATAAATCAATCGGAAAATGCTGTTAGTACTGGGATTCGAACCCGTGAGATTCGGCACGGAAGCCCACAAATCTAACCACTGCGCCATAGGACCCGTCAAAATATAGATAGTTAACGAAGCACTCTCGCTATATTCTTTGTTTTAGGATTGGAAGAGTGTGAAGGAATTGTCAGACATCACAAGCACCCAAGCCTTCGAGCAGAAGTCGATAAGCCAATTAAAAAAATGCTGATCGTATTTGGACTAGAGCCCGTTCTCTTCTTATACTTTTTTGGTAATTTGATAATGCTATTAAACCTTTCCACTAAGAATTGACAGTAAACACTCGAAAGGTCTTTTACCTCATTGCAATCGAATTCGACCATCGAATATCAATGTAGAAAACCCGTGACCATTGGGCCTTCAAGTATGTAGTATGATTTTGGTGCCAAGATGTTGAGGGGTTAAATATCCATAAAATTGCGAAATTGAACATGACGGCATGCGGAATGCAATTTCGTTTTGCATTTTTTGTTGCCTCGAACACACAAGACATCGCCTCGGACTGCATCCTTTGAATTTTGAACAACAGTTTCGGAACAAGGTGAAGATTGAACGTTCATCCTCGTGTTCGCTGTGATTTAAAAATCTAACTACGGAAGCGATATTCAAACGAGATTTTTATCAATTACATAAAGGCGTGCCACGAAGAAAGGAACGCATTATAATTTCATAATACGCATAACCACATCAAAATAATTTATTTTGTTTTAAAAACATATACAATGCAGAGTAATTAATACAAAAATGAGAAATAGGTGATAAGGAAAATCGCCTTAAAAGAAGACATACAATTACAAATACATACAGTTTTTTCATATAAAAATGTACAACGTTACGTATGTCGATAGCCTACTTCCAAAGTGCACTATTTCTGAATTTGTCAGTATCGAGTAAAGTATGAAAAGTATATAAAAATACATATCTATCACTTCCAAAGTGCAACCAAGACGTACCTTATTGTGCTGCATTAGAATCTAGTGTAGTATAATTTTGATTGAAACAGATTCAACAAATCTGAATGATCAGTACGAGTTTAGCTGAATATTTTTTAATACTTTCTTACTGAAGGAATCCAGTGTCAATCGTAGTTTCGAATTGTTGTATTAGGAATATATGTATATTAAAAATAGCCTTAAAATGTCATTCGAGCGCTACCTGACGATAAACAATAATATTAAATACAGCGTAAGCGCGTAACCCTTTGCCGGGCTGGAATTCGGGCTGATAATTGGCCATTTATGCTTCGCATTTATCCTTTGTCAGGTTGGCTGTAAGCGCGTTGTTATTAAGTTGGCCAGGTTGATTCTGTACGACCTGCGCCGCATCTTTTCATGGCAATAATTATAATTTTCCCCCAAAATCCAGCGCCCGCTCCCCGACATGCAAACACCGGTAAACGCGGACCTTCCTCTCCGGCACGCAGTTCATTCAACTGGAGCGAAAATGGCCTGGCATACGTGACCGCAGTCGCCCACCAAACGCAGCGCCGAGTGCGGCCCTGGCTTTTGTCCACCTTCAAACGCACCCGACACGCATAATATTAAGCCCAAAACCTATATCCGGCACTGATATGAATCAGTGATTTTATTTAGGATTACGGTGAAATTTTAATTTCGAATTTGAATCGTTCAAATTGTGTACATTTTAATTACTTGAAACAAGGCAGGTACATCATTTTTATTCTAGTGCGCAGAATATATTTTTTTCTATTATGGGTTTGGCCAGTAAGAAAAAAAATGATCTAAAAAGTGTTGGATACATATTGGATTGATAATTTAAAAGACCATGCGATATTTAACTTCGTAAATTTGAGCCCAATCGTCGGTAATCTTGTATCTCAAAAATTACAAGTTTTCAGGAGGCACATAAATGTACTTTATTCTACCGCGATCGCTATCGTTTTATATCGCTATAAAACACGACAGGAATGGTTTTGTCATCAATACCTTTAAGAAAGTTAATAAAGAAGGAAGCAAAGAAGCTTCCATCCATGCCCTATCCTCTCCTTCATGACTATATTATTTGCCAACATTTTTGTATAAGGCTAAAAAAGAGCATCAAATATTATTTTTTGGCATACGAGTCAAACGAATATATGTGTATTGAAATTCTGAATTCATTACATCAAAACACTCAAAACTGTCAAAAGGTGAGATACGTGCTTGTATAAAATTAACGTCGAATGCTAGTTCTTTATAATTTGACTTAATATTTTTACTAATTGATGTATAATTTTTTGTCCGAAGGTATGGATGTTTATGATTTCTGAATTCCCTCCCACCCAAGCGACCGTAAAAACGTAGCGGGAGCGATTAACTATTTAGATCAGTGATCGACCTTTTAATAGCTACAATGATTGTGCACAATAAATGTTTACGAAAGAATGTTTTGCAAAAAATGGCTAAAACGTTTTTTTAATATAATAAAAAAAACGTACCATTTACATGATTCTATCCATGTTTTATTCAATAAGCGTTTCAGATACAAGGTAACAGCAAATATTTGGCGCCATGTCGACCGAGCCCACAGAACTAAGTTACCTCTTTAAATAGAGCAAAACACACACCGAGCATTCGCATTACTCGTATGTAGGGATTCTGAAGTCTCGGGGTTTTCAAAGTCCCGGGACTCGAGGCATGATAAAGTCAAAGTCCCAGGACATCCCGGGACTCGAGACTTCTATTTTCCCTTCAATAAAATTATAATTTTATTCAAATTAAATATTTGCATATATGTATGTATTGTAATACATACATACATGCCTAACACGCTTTTTGAAAGAACGCACTAGTAAAAATCGCGTTTTTAAATACAATGTTTCATAATTATTATTTTTCTAGTGTATTAAATATGTGCAAAGCTTACGGTTAATTTTTACTAAGAACGGTACATGTAATGAAAAAATATCAAAGAATTCGGCCGCCGTCAGGAGTAAATTTATTACCGTAACTTCACAATACAGCTTCTTTTAGACCTTTGTGTCCGATTGAAACATTGGTACTTTTGTATAATAGTGAAAAAACATTTGTGCATAAAACAACTGAAGTATGAACATTTAATTTTAATATTTTGGAATTTGCTTTTGCTACAGTTATATTACAATATATAAACATATGGTATTTGAAACTTCTACGAAATTATAAATCCTAAACATGTTTTTTATCAGATCCCTTTTATATATGCATGAATATTTATGTTTCAAGCCCCGGGTTTTAATCCTTTAGCCTAAATATAATGCATTTGTTTTCAAAACTGATCCCGAGAATAGACACCAATATCCCGGGAAATTTTCCATAAAAGTCCCGGGACGTCTCGACACTGAATCCCTACTCGTAGGTGACACGGAAAGGCAATATAACACTGTATACACACTGAATTCGTATAAGGTGAAGCCAACACGACCTTCGGAGGTCAGTGGAAAGCTTCATCGCACACCCACCTTTCCAAATCTATCATTGCATATAGAGATTTGTTGTTACATTGTAAATACAATTAAATCTGGAAGACAAAGTAATGAAGAATTTCCGATTTTACTTTACATCGTATTTTTCAATTGTTTCGTTTGTATGTTTTAAAACGACAAAACCTGGAATCGGAAAATGAAAAATATTATGCAAACAAGATTTATTTCCATTTTTATTTACACTGCCAATGGTATGTTGATACACGTTGACCACACACTAATCTGACTAATCATTCGAATCGCAATCTGTCTGTGGTTTATTAATAAAAACTGTACCCAAGCGATTGTATATAATTGATACGATTGTAATTCTCGCCAAGATTAAAATTTAATCATTGAAATATTAATTACCATGGATGTTTGAGATGTCTTTTGGCCGCAATGTTATCTCGAGTATCTTCTAAAAAATCGTCAGTCGACTATGTTTGACGTTTGTTTTAAAGTAATAAACTGAATACAGAGTGAAAAACTTGAAAATAAAAAATGATTTTGGTATAACTCCGGATGTAATTATTTGAATTCTGCACTAAGCACGAGCATCGTGAAAAATTATATTGTTGACAGAGAGGCTAATGATTTAAATTTTATAACATTACAAAATATTTCATATAATTGAAGATTCTTCTATCGTTTGTTATTACAGACAGTAACTCAATTGATCCGCAAAAAAGGCCTTAAATAGAGATGAGTTTCCGTATTCTTACATCGTTTTCATCGATTCCTTAAAAAAAACTATTGTTCAAGGTGCCACTATTGTATTTATCGACAAGATAGTACAAGCAGAAATAATCAAGTTAACTTTTCTAAAAATGTAAAATAAATTTGTTTATATTTTCGATGGACTCGGCGGTAATTTTGTAGAATTAAAAATAATATATAAAATTTGATAACTTTGTTACTTCACTGAATTGTGTTAGAATTTGCGACACGTGTTATTTGTCTTTAAGTAACATCATCAGAAAGACAAATATTAAAGTTGTTACCTGTTAACTGATAACTCGCCTTGTACATTAAGCAATTAAGGAAATCTTTTATTTAATAGTAAAGATACGTTTGTATCATTTTTTTCATAGCGGTATCTATTTTATGATCTGTCAAGACTGTAAAACTGCTTATGTTGGGCAGACAGATAGAAACTTCAATGAAATTTAAGAACACGTAAGTTGTCTAATTCTTCAATTCAAAGTTGTGATCGAAGACTGGATGTTTGTGATGTCAATCCACATTATTTCCTCTCCTCCTTCATCCTTCTGATCCTTTAATAACTGGATGTAGCAATAGCTATTAGTCAGCAGCTAGTCCTGTTCTAGCATACTACTCACTTTTTAAAAAAATGATGTTGAGCGACTGAGTAACAAAACAGTTCTCGTATAAAAAAATCTGTTGAGATACCTCCATTAGGAGGCCATATGCTCCACGTTAGGAGCGGGCATGTTGTAAGTTGTCTAAAAATATATATTGTGGTCAACAATGGAATATTATAACGGTATATTAACAGAAAAGTGTAAGTTTAATCATAGTTCTGACGATGGCGAAAGCCGAAATAGCTATCAACTAATAAATATAAAAAGTGTAGAACTAAATACGTTGCTATTGTTACACTATTAATAATAATGGAGTTCTACCAAGTAAATACTCCATTATAATAGTCAATAAAATATAACAGTCGATTACAAAGAAAAACAATTACATTAAAATTGTTTCTTGCGTAATGATATCGGCCGTGGAAAGTAAAAAGGACGAAACACGCAGATTTTTTTCAATAATCACAATGTATCAAACTCGATACACGTTCTATCACAAGGATGCAAGCTGCAAATGCCGAATTAGTATCTAAATATAGCTTTTAAGTTTGAAAACGATGACCTTGTAAAAAGTTAAAATCAGTAAAAAAAGACTGAAATAAAAGTTTTGTCTGGACAATTTCTTTGATTAATATTAGATTATGTCAATAAGAAACCAATTTAGAAGTCCGCCGTGCACTTCAAGGTTGTGTATAATTCATAATTTACATATGGCCCAAAATCAGCAAAACACGTTTTTTGCGCCTCCTGTTTATGTGTGTGGGATCGTCCTTTTTCCTTTCCACAGACGATATTATAGCCGACATTGAAAAAAACAAATGTGCTTCGATACGGTGATGCAATTGGCATACGATAGCTACGATTCCGAGGCGTTTAAGTGGTCAGTGTGATAAAAAAAAAGTGTCATCAGCGTAATATATTGATGTCGGGCTTTGCGTCGGGCCAATAAAGTTCGCTCTTGCGGCGACATAATTTTATCGTCAGTGTGATTACAATTGAGGCGAAGCGGACGACTGTCCTTACGACGCCTACTCGAATTCTCTGCAATCCACGCGATATTGTGTGTACCAGCATGTAATACATACTCCAATACAGGAATCATGTTCCCAACAGACTTGATCAATGTCGATTGGATCTCGGTCAAATAGACTTTACGAACACATCCAATGTTAACTCATTCGCATCGGGGCATTTTTGCGAAATTTTGCAAAAAATTAGGTACTTTTGAAAAAAGGGTATAACTTTAAAATTATTTGACATTTAAAAAAATAATTTAGACAACAATTGTGCAACACTTTGTTGCATAATACTTCATATATTTTAGACTGTTTTTATTAGCGATACTCAACTTTTGTATTTTTTAATATAGAAAATCAGGTTTTTGACATATAATTACATATATTATTTCATCGAAAACGTAATAAATAACAAGCCAAATATACATTTTCTCCTGTTTATTTTATTTAAAAACATAAAAGTTTATTTTTAATCTACAATTGCTTATATTTTGCTTATATATTGCTTATGTCTGCTGATTTTTCATCGCCGAAATCACCGAATAAAAAAAATGTTTGTGCATATATTTTAATATTTTATTTTTTAAATGATGCATCTAACATTTGTTACGCCATCTCCGTAGAGAATCTAAAACATTTGTCGCATTGGATGTATATATTTCAACGCGTCAGTCAGACCGTCGAAAAGACTCGTATACGAGTCATCCGTAACCAATGTGGGGCGAACAATTATGTACACTCAATTCTTCTTTTGCACAGTTCACTAAAAATAACTAAATAGCACGATTCCCGGAAACAAAAAACACAGGAGCGGACAACGGATTTCGTAATAACAAGAAGTTTGACAGCACAAGACAGCAGCGCTGGGCTGACAAAACGTTAAAAATCGGTTCGCTTAACCTCAAAGCAATTCTCGATGTTCTGGGGAAGGAGTGATCTCATATGCAATTGTATGCAATATTTAAATAATAAATCGATTGTTACTGAATACACTTGTAATATGTAACAATATTCAATTTTAAAAAAAGGCCTTAAAAAGAGATGAGTTTCCGTATTCTTACATCGTTTTCATCGATTCCTTAAAAAAAACTATTGTTCAAGGTGCCACTATTGTATTTATCGACAAGATAGTACAAGCAGAAATAATCAAGTTAACTTTTCTAAAAATGTAAAATAAATTTGTTTATATTTTCGATGGATTTGGCGGTAACTTTGTGGTATCATTGTGAAAATAAAATAAAAATTGGTAATTTTGTTCCTTCACTGATTGTGTTACATATTGTGACACGTGTTATGTATCTTTAAGAAACATCATCAGATAGACAAATATTATACATATAATAAAGTTGTTACCAATAACTCACATTATACATTAAACAATTATGGTTATCTTTTATTTAATAGTAAAGATACGTTCGTATCATTTTTTCAGAGCGGTATCTATCATATGATCTGTCAAGACTGTAAAACTGCTTATGTTGGGCAGACAGATAGAAACTTCAATGAAATTCAGAATTTAAGAACACGTAAGTTGTCTAATTCTTTTCTTAAATGTTTGTGGCAAAAGGATTGATTGTCCGAATATCTTGTGTGCTTAAATGTTCATTTTGTCTAAACAGAAATATATATATATCGACTGTGGAAAGGGAAAAGGACGTAACCCACACATATCAAATTTTACAGGAGGTGCTTAAAAACGTGTTTTGATGATTTAGTGACATGAAAATTACGAATTATACACAACCTTGAAGTCCACGGAGACTAAAAAACTGGCGTTTAATTGACATAATCTAATATTAATTAAAGAAATTGTCTAGGAAAAATCTTTATTTCAGTCCTTTTTCTTGGTTTTAACTTTTTACGAGGTCATCTTTTTCAAACATAAAAGCTAAATTTAGATACTAATTCGGCATTTGCAGCTTGCATCCTTTTGATAGAACGTGTACCAAGTTTGATACATTGTGATTATTAAAAAAAAACCTGTTTTGAAAACACTGTGGATTACGTCCTTTTTCCTTTCCACAATCGATATTTATACATCATTATTTATTACATTGGCATTTAGTTGGTAGAACTTCATTGATTTTGACGATGGTTTATCGCCGAACGATTTCATTTGAGATGTTTCATTGGTAGTCCGTATTCTCCACGTAGGAAGTTGACATATTTAAAAAAAATGCAAAGCAATGCTACATACATATCAATAAATGATATCTATTACTTACAACCGCATATTAGGTGGCTCGTCAAAGTGAAGTGACTCAGTGTTTGCGTAAAAAAATAAACATTTTAATCGCGGGCGTGGAAGACAGTTGCAAAACAAACGTGGCCATCTCCATCATAGATAAAACTGAGTAAATTAAACCTGTGAGCTGGTATTGTAATATTTTACAATCATGGTACCATACTTTCGATGGATTCGATTATTTTATAATCATGGTACCAAATTCGTTTGAGCAATGATTATTAATCAAAATTCTTAAAAAAAAAAAAAATTTACATTTCTATTTTGGAGATTTATACTTAGATTATATTTCTGGATTTAACTAGTTTAGAAATAAATTCTGTTGAACATGGCCAGTTCCAAAGCACCCTATAGTGAGGAACTTAAGAATGCTATGGCAGTTCTCATTAGTATTGCAATATTTTATATCTAGGTAAAAACAAACAGGGTTAGGCCAAAATATTTTTTCATGATATTTCTTCATTGATTATCTTTTATATATTTGTCGGCGGTAACTATGTGGAAATTCATTTTTAATATAAAATTAAAAACTTTGTCATTCCACACGATCTTCGCTTCTTTGGGAAACACGTGTTACACAAGTGTGATAATAAAGTTATGAAACCATATTGAGCAACATTTTTTAATGTATATTTTTATTCAACAATTCTATTTTATTCACGTTGTATATATTGCTGGACACGTAGCTGTTGGATGTTCATTGAAAGACAATTATTAATTACAAACAAGATAGATTACCAAGTTTGAAAAATATCACATACTTTGTTACAATTGTTGTAAGATAAAATGAAATATCGGCACGTAATCGGCAGAACAACGTAATCGACAATTCATAAATTTTACAAGAATGGTCAGGTTTAAATCATAAAAGGTTTTATTAACTTCCTCTCGTAATAAGTTAACAAAAATAATTTCTTAAATACGGTTAGTAATATCAGGTCAATTATTATTTTTTTACGAGCTTATTACGTCAAATTACGAAAAAACCTTCTTTTGTAAAATTTATTGTCGCTAACGATTTTCTCCCGATAACGGGTCGATTTAACCATGTTTGAAATAAATATGAAATAAAACAACTTGAGCATTCTCACTTACCAAAAACCTTAAGTAAATCAGTAACTGGAGATGGCCACGTTTGTTTTGTAACTTCACAGTTGTTGTTCATTTAACCGTTTGCGCGACAACATCATTATTACATATACCTTTATTATCGTTCAAGTGCTAACAAACACGCCTACGTAAATCACTCGTGAATTATTATTACAGGATTAACGACACACATACGGTCAACCGAATAATATTTTGAGTCTATGAAACATAGCAGTAAAATGCCCGCACGCGATCATAAATTTCTTTTACGAACCCCTGATGCGTCAAAATTCAAATCACATGAATGTTATCCATAAAAGCATAATCAAAAACCGCATTAGCACCGATAATGAAAATTAGTTTATATATAATAGAACAATTAGTATATGAATATGCAATTAATTTACAGTTATTAAACAAATACACGACACGATCTAATAAAAAGAACAAATACAGTGGAACCCCCAATTACACTGCTCCGAATTACGCGCTGGCTTGAAATATTCGCCGCAAATCCCCCAATTGAACGGTCGCATTCCATTGTCGTTGCTACGAGACGGCCGTCTGTGCATGGATTTTGCGCACGCTTTGCATTTTATCACTTAGTAACTTAATATTTCGTACATATTTTTTTTGTGCAAACTAAGGGATATCTCAGTTTTGCATTTTTCGCGGGAAAAATAAATCCCTTATTTTGTAAGAGATTCACTCCCCCAATTACACTACTCCAAATTACACGGTCCCGACTTAAGTGTAAATGGGGGTTTTACTGTAGTATACTTTTACACGAATTATTTGTTCTAACACGATTCCCAGACACAAAAAACACAATAGCGGGATAGCGGATTTACAAATAACACGAAATTCGACAACACAAGACAGTACGTCATTACAAACAAGACATTAGACGTATCAGACATTTTTAGTGATGAAAGCGACTTATGTCCATTCCCTCATAAAAACCCACATAATATATAGTATCATTAAATAGTGATAAACAGTAAAAAAAATATTTATCAAAATATATAGTATGATTAATATTTTGTTTAATTTACTCGTTGTGTTTTCATAAGTATACCTCTTTTTACAAGATTTTCCATACAATGTTGTTCTTTTTTTTGGAAAATATCTACCAAATAAAAAAAGAGTTGAGTGTAAGTACCATAAAAATATTATTTACAAACAATACAAATTAATCAAAATAGCATTGCATTTTAGTCCTATAATTCTATGTATTAACACTATCAGCCTATCAGCTATTGATAGCTATTTCGACTTTACGCCAATGTTGAAACTTAATTTAGCTTATCTTTATTATATTATGGCTTAGAAAATATATACAATAAATCTTTTAATCTATTACAACAATCTCAATTATACTTTAAAAATAAAGTATAGAATGTAATAAATAAATTTTCGTGTTTATCTATTAAATGTTAATGATTAATATGATATTATTAAACATTCCTTAAAAGCAGATTAGTATAAATTGTAATGATTATCTATAATAATAACGTGTAGCTTCTTGTAATGTTTTGGTTAATGATGGTGGATTAATATTTGTTTGGTCAATAATAATGTCATTGGCCTGATTATATCTATTTATTTCTAGTGCATTAAGCACTGTGCTTTTATTGCAAATGGGTAAGCAATTAGAATTTATGTAATACGACTTTTATGAGATGTTTTGCGAATTAAAAGGGTTTTTTTTATTAATAAAACAACCGGGTGCCAAGCGTTGCTATGTCACTCAAAGAAAGGAAGTGTTTTAATTGTGTTTATTGTAGTGCATGTCTTCTTTTTTTTGTCTGCTTGACTTTGATGTTTGTTGCCGATTGTCTATGGTACGACACACGCGCCAATTTAATTGTACTACGCCTATAACCTTCGCGCAAGTTGCATGAACGGTATGGCAGACATACAAACATTGATTTTTATATTAGACCTACTGTAAGTTAATTTTAATATGCCTATAAACTTTGCGCAGGTGCAAGCAAAACGTTTTATTGCAATCGGATGAGCAGTGTGGCTACGCATAAAATACGAAAAAACAATCACACCTTAATGCACGGAACACATTTGAACGGCATGTCAAAATGTAGACCACACGATTTGACAGATTTGAAATATTCCATTTTAATACAAACAATCGAACGTCAAATTTGAATTGTCTGAATGCTGTTTGATCGTCAGCCGACGGTTGACAGTTGAATTGCATGAACGGTAGACATACAAACATTGATTTGTATATATAAACTAATTTTAATATGCCTATAACCTTCCCGGAAGTTCAAGAAAAAAGTTTGTCAAAGTTTTATTGCAATCGGATCATAGAGTACAAACAAACAAACATTCATTTTTTATATATTAGATGGACGTATTTTATGTTCATTAATTTAAGTTGATATACTCCTTCGTGTATGCAATATAATATGTATATATAATAAAAATGAAGTTATTAATTGCAAACCGAATAAAACATATTTTACTTTCGATTATTTCTTTTGTAACTTTGAGTAAGTGTATGACATTGATTTTAAAGAACTTTCAGATTAAATAAATCCCCAAAGTTGATCGACGTCGAAAATAATAATTCATATCTGTATGGGTTTTTTTGTTGTGTTAACACTCAACTTTCACAGGGAGAAGAAGGATTCTCCAATCGAATTATTAATAATAACTTGCGAGGGTTGGGAGAAATCCCAAGGGAAATAAACACAAACATGTCGAGTCACTCGGCACATTTAATCATTATAATAATGAATTAAGGGATTAGTATAGAGTATAAGATGAAACTGAATGCTTTAATAATGCCAGTAGTTATATTATAGTTTTACTCAATTCAGTCTTTCCAATTACAAACTGACGCTCGAGTAGCCAAGAAGTCGATTATCTTTGACATTCACCACAGCTTAGAATCCCAGAGCATTCATTTTTCAATTTGGGGTTTTGTGCTTTGACGTAATACAGTGGAACCTCTCATAACGAGTTTAATTCGTTCCAGAATCTTACTCGTTATGTGAAACACTCGTTAAGCGAAACAATTTTTCCCATACAAAACAATGTAAAATAAAATAATGCGCTCCATGCCGAAAAAAATCATTGTTTATATTTGTAACGTATGTATATTCAAAGAAAATTACATACTTATAAATTGATAAGGAGCGTAACAACCTGGAATGCGTTTTAGATTTGCAAAAAAACAATTTAAAAAAAATTGACTAGTTTATTATTTATGACAAATAAATATTTTTTTTTTACTAGAAAATTGTCTAGACATTTGTTTTTGCTGACGCTTCGAAATTTGGTGAAAATGTGACAGCATTATAATTGAATAAATTTGTAAAACGCATAGCCACCTCCTTATTAGAGTGATGCTTCTCAATGTACTATGCAACAGTTTCCCATGCTTTTAGCATTTCTCTTAATGTCCCGGAAGATTATTGCTCTGCTACTTCCTCCTCCTCCTCCACTTACAAACTCTCCTCCGAAACTTCCTGCTGTGAAAAACAATGCAACTTCATAAGCTCTTCGGGGGCCAGCTCTTGACTGTGCTCTTCCACAAGCTCATCAATATCGTTGTTATCCACCTCCAGTCCCATGATATTGGCCAATGATACAAACTCGTTGACTGTAAACTCCAAAGGTACTGTTTGAAACCCCTCAAAATCACATTCTACAACGCTCTCTGGCTAAAGCTTTTTCCAAACAAAAGTGAGGGTCCTCTTGGTAACCCCTTCCCACGCCTTGTCAATCATTTCGAGGCAAGTAAAGATGTGAAAGTGATCTTTCCAAAACTCACTTGTTTCACAAAACTCGTCACTCGTTATGAGAAATGTCCCTATCTAAGGGAGCATTTATTTCACAATCTGTTTTGCTCGTTATGCGAATTACTCATTATGAGAGGTTCCACTGTATTTAGATTCCTAGGCATACATGGTCATATAAAGAGGGTATTATTGGAAGAGCTATTGATCAACTATCTCTTTATTAAGCCCATCAGTATTGCCGTACATCTTCCGTAAAATAAAGGATTTACGAAAAAATATCATTTTTTTGGGTAGTCCTCTTTGGGAGCTGAAATTATAGAAAAAAATACTCAACTTATACACATAAAAGTATAGCGTAAAGTATTCCAGAGGGCATGCTATGATGCCAGTTTTTTAATGATACACGGCGAATGTCATGATTTTAGTATTTGCTGCATATGTGCCTTTAGGTTGGTACAAAATACATGTTATAATTGCAGCTAAGTTAAATGTTGTTTAATTCGATCTGTTCAGCGCCAACGATGAGCTAAAAAACAGAATCTTGTTTTTTCTCCTTTTTACAGTTTGTTTAAATGTCCAATCAGTCATGTCTACTTGCTTTACGTATTAGAATAATTTTAAGACAAGGTAGTAGGTAGATATGTTTTGAGAATTAAAGACCCGGCTCTGTTAGTGTCCGGAAACTAAAAATAGCATCACGTCATAATCATTTCCTAAAATCTAAAGTCACTAAATACAGGTCTTAATGAAGATATATCCAAGTCTTTTGTGGCGGAAATTTTAATAAATTATTAATTTAATATCCTTCGGCATTCCGGTGCTCACACAAAATCTTCCCTCCGCGTGTAACCCTCCGAGAAGTCCACGTGTTTTCCTCAGACAGTGAATATTTCAAACTCTGCGCGGATGAATAATTTAGGGGCAATTTAAATATAAATATAACTGAGACCTCACAGGGGTCCAATATAATTGAAACGGCAAGTGTATAATGGACGGGTTTATACCCTACATAACGACGGGATTCCTAATGAATTGGGAGTCATTTGGTAAAAGATACAACATTGTTTCACATAAATAGTTCCACGTTCAATTGGGCCTAGTTATAATAATTAATAAAGCTTTTCCTATTTTATACCTACAAACGGTTTTTAGCAGTGCTTTGTTTAAAAAAAGGTACCGAAACTCACTTCTCGACTCGTCAAGCTTTGTTTTTTAATCCAATTCCGTTTCCAATATGGAAAATATGGTTTCCTTATTATATTATCAACATAATTTGTTTACGAGAACAATCTGGTACTCAATTGCTCAACCTCTTTTTTTCGAAGCGAGTATTAGGGATAAAAGTATAGGGCTATGGTTAATTAATTGTTCTCGCTCTATTTTGGGATTGAAAAGCTGGAAGGGATTTTTTTAACTACCCTTAACTTTAAGCAGAAATCAATAAAACAATATATCAACCGTTATATCAGTGGTTCTGGTCACATTTTAAGTCCTGGCGTTGTTTTGTATTATGACATTAATTTGTGAGTGTTACGGTACCCGGTATATAACATTCAAAAAGAGATTTAAAATAGAAACAAGCGATGGCTTCCATGAAAAAATCGACAGTAATCAAAGCAAAAAAAAATGCTAATATAAATTTGAAACATTATAATGCCATGAAAGAAGGTGCCAGAACGCCGTTCCAATTTTATAAGACAATGTTTTAAATGCGCACCTCTTAAAAATATCTCTCCACGGAATCGTCAATCTCAGTAATGCAAGTGGTGATTCCCTCTCTCTTTCGAGTCAAGTTAAAGAAGAAATACTTCACAGTAAAAATCGGATACGATCAAGAATAAATGTGCATTAAAAAATAAAAAATAAATTGT
Organism: Himalopsyche tibetana; assembly: GCA_030503985.1. Taxonomy (NCBI): domain Eukaryota; kingdom Metazoa; phylum Arthropoda; class Insecta; order Trichoptera; family Rhyacophilidae; genus Himalopsyche; species Himalopsyche tibetana. Next base: position 34,651,997 of record JAPJYX010000014.1, on the reverse strand, counting down.
ACTAATTTCACATTTTTTATTAAAGATCCGAATCGGTTTGGCTGGTAAAGGGCATTATTAACTGATGTTTACATTACCAGTATGAAAATTGTGGAGTGTACAAAAAACATTATTATTTTTTAATACAATTCTTTTCCCACTAATAATTGACCTTTAACTAAAGTGATTTTGAAATGAATTTCAAAAAGCATTTAACAATTTCTACCGTAGAAAGATGTCGCTGTCTTATCATCTGAACCTTTTCGCTCATCCTTAACTGTTAAGTCGCGGCAATTGTTTTAATATGTTAATAAACATTGATGTGTGGTGACGATGATGATGATGATACGAGTGAAGTGGTGGCATCATTCAATGCCCGTTTTATCATTTATCACTAAACGGCGACACAGCCAATAAAGTCCCAATGCAGCTAATCAATTGCTGTAAAATTTATTGCTTTTTCATTGTAATTGCTTCAATTGAAATGCATCAAAGTTCACGGAGGTCGAACAATATTACTATATGTCGCCATTGTCCTGAACAAGAGAACCAAATAAGTGTCAGTCGTCATTAAATTTGTTTTGTTTTAATTGTATCAGCCGAGCTGTCAAAAAAGAGCGGACCTCTGATTAAATGCGAGAGTCATAGACTACACTAGATAAATATAGGTTAGTGACATCGATAAACTAATAATTATAAACTAAAATAGCCGCGATATAAACGTCCGGCTACACTCAATTGGTGACTAGATCAAGTAAATTGACTGCGGTTTTATGGTCCATGTACACGAGGCATGTAGAAAGATATTCAAGCAAAACATGCCCTCCACAAAATTATCAACATTTCATACTTGTTCTTTCGAGCATTATAAATTGAGCTTGTCATGAGCGTAACTAGTCCTGATCTCATTAAATTAATGTGGTAATTAGTATTTTATCCATATCCGCTTTCAATGTGAAGCATATGGCCTCCTAATGGACGTACCTCAACGGAAGTTTTTCTACGAGAACTGTTTATTACTCAGTCGCTCAACCTCACTTTTTTCAAAGTGAGTAGTAGGGAAAGATGTATAAGGCTAGAACAGGACTGGTGGTTGGCTAATCGCTATTGCTACACCCAGTTGTCAAAGGATTAGAAGGATGGCAGGAGGATCACAAGCACCCAGTCTTCGATCACAACTTTGAATTGAATAATTCTCAAATTCACAGTGATCTGACCGGGAATCGAATCCAGACCTGCGTGATCGGTAGAGCAAGCTCTAACCAACTGGGTCACGGCAGGCGACATGAGTATTTTATTTTTTGAATATAATGTTTTTCCACCACGTATGTATTCAGTACAGTGGCACCCTAAAATTGATGCTTATGCCACTATCAATTGTTGTAAATATTGTTCTTAACAAATGATACCAAACAGTATGTCGTAACTGTACATACTATCATGTTTGAAAGACACTAAAAAATTCTTCGAAATCAGCTAAATTGGCTTCCGGAATCAAACCGCCTGTGTTTCTTTCGTTTCAACAATAAAAAGATCTTATCGGCGCGGAAGTCCATCACATACCGAATTTGACTACTACCTTCCTTTTATTAGTATTGCATGTAAACCAATTTCTCTACGCACGTTTTCAGTGGATTTATAACACTACAGACACCAATGTCAATCCAAATACTGCACGAAAATAATAATTAATATTATAAATAAATTTGAAGCTACAGTGATGCCAGATTGTAGAACATAAGCATAACACTTAGAAACTCAGCAGCGGCGACATATTTAAATGATATCAAATATCCTTTCCTATATAAAAAGTATCACATATATTATATGTGATACTTTTTATATAGGAAAGGATGGGAGGTATTTGTTTAGATATCAAAAACAGCCATGCCTTATAACTGAAACTGATTAAGATGTTGTTAGCACTCGCGAGATCTGTTACGGAAGCCAACGACGTTAACCACTACGCCACGGACACACTAAAAAAAATAGTGAGAGCGATTAGTTAACCACTAGTATTTCCCTAGCCGTATCGTTCATATCCCTAAACTCTCAAAGAAAAAGAAATGCTGAGCAACTTGAAAACTTATGTTGAGAAAATTCCATTAGGATGCCACATGCTCCACATTGCGAGCGGGCAAGTATTAAAAAAACATGGTACAGATGAAATTGTTGATGCATTGAAATTATTTCATCTATAAAAAATAAACAAAGAATGTGGGAGGACATTTCTTTCATTACAGCGTATTTAAACCGCTCGAGAGTCGAAATCAACTCGAGGAAAAAAAGCATCACCAGCACTCGTGATATAATAATTTTATCATAAATGGCGTTTCGGTTTTGTCGCCATTGAATGTAATTTATTAGCCAACTTGAATTCGTCATTATTTAAGTATTATAAATGAATTAATTTTCGGTAGATATCAAAATAATTTCATTAACAAACTGTAAACAATGTGGTAGAAATTTAACTGGTCCACATAATAAAAATCGATCCTGACGATATCGTGCCAGCATCTGAAACTAACGGGCAGTAAATAAATACTTATTATAATATGGAAAAGCTATTATGAATAGCACAAATGTGTATCTAATAGAATTGGACGCATCTTGTGCAATCCAGTTTCCTGCCTTCACACAAAGCCCCGACTCATTCCGGTATGAACGGCATACAAGTCCGCAAACTGTGGTGCGTGAGTTATTCCGTACACCTCTCTTAGTTTGTAAGCGTTAACTTTTGAAAAATATGGGATTTTTTTGTATTTTATAATTTGGGGGTTCTGTAATCCAAGTGGGCGATAACTTTATTGCATATTGCGATGGTGAAATCAGACATCATAGTCAATCCTTGAGAAACAGGCGAGTTTATTTATTTGCATCAGTGTATTCGAGTTGTTTTGCATTTGAACCAGTTCAGTATAAAAACAGTGGTATCATTTCGAAGTTTAGTGTGACTTAACTGCGGAGTTTATACTTTATAATAAAAGGAGGCGATGGATGCAATAGCGTTAAGAATATAGATTCCTAATATTGGTGAAATACAATACCGAATATCAATATTTCGAACTATTTAAGTATTCGAAAAGTTAAAAATTGCATACAGTATATTATAATAAAGGTCAGATTTGGAATAACTTGACACATTCCAATATTTAGTTTCATTGTTTGCATCATATTTTAAATATAAAATAGATTTTTATCAATTTTTCATGTAACAATTTTAGAAAGGCTACACCGAAAATATATTTATGATTACATTCGAGTAATCGATTGGACTTACTTGATATTAACAAGCATTTATTTAGACGAATACATACAAATATTTGTTTGTCTTCCATTTTACACACAAAAGCAGTCTCGATATTAAATAAATAAATAATTACACTGTCTTGATCAACATCAACAAAACAACCGTGTACACCGAGAGAGCAATGTATATTTAGATGCGAACTACAATGTTATGAGATATGTATATATGTAAGACAAATGGGAGAAAATATATTAAAATGCATATTATACAATATACGCTTTAAAATTCATTCTTTCATTTAAAAAAAAAGTGAAACTCCACAGGGATGACATACGGCCAGAATTCTCAGAATTTATTAAGTAATGGAGATATTATTAAACAGAGTTTATATGTGTACATTAATTTTTGATTATTTGATATATAAACAAGGTTCGAGCTGTCTCTCGAACACAAAAAAGGGTTCGATAATTTTTAAACTTTTGGAACTTCCGGCCATCAGAGAATGCTGACGTTATCTGCATTTAAATAATCGTATTCAATAATTATTATGCATTATCTGGAGCATCAAATGCAATTGATTTGTTGAAAAACCTCACAACGGTTCAACGGACTAATGCAGCTAAGTATAATGATACAAATACTATCCCGATAGAAAACTGTTTACAATAGAGTGATAAAATTCGTACTTATTAGGTACGCAAGAATATATTTTAAGAAGTCTAGACTAGGGCATCCAATCCCGGAATCCCGTTCAATTTTCTGATCCCGAAATTCCGGGATTGAGATGGCCGCGATCCCGGGATTTCGGGATTGAGAAATTTTGAGGAAATTCCGTAAATTTACACGAAATTGGCAAATTCAAGATTTCAAATTCCTCGGTGAGCTAAAAAAAAAAAAAAACGAGTTTCTGCGAGATTCCGGGGAAAAGTATAGCAAATTGAGGATTTCAAATTCCTCGGTGAGAAAATCTCAATCCCGGGATCCCGGGATTCAAAATAAATCAATCCCGAAATCCCGGGATTGGAAAAAGGCTCCGGGATTGGATACCCTAGTCTAGACCACTAGGGAGAAATTATATTCTGAAAAATAGTGAAAGGGAGAAATGGATCAAATAAGGCAGGGAGCCCCCTGCGCTAAAATAAACTAAGCCAATCATTATCCTTGTACGAAGGACACTCTTGACACTAACGCGTCCTATGACTTAAAACTCCATGAATTTGATATCCAAAAACAATAATCCTTGTGTTTATGTAAATAAATTACGTAGAATCTGCGATATTAAAACAAACGGTTATAATCATATAATATGATAGACAGTTAACAACAGTAACATTATCAGCTAAACGACCGTGGACGCGTATTCGAGTCTTTGAAAAACAAAGGTTGCTGGCCGGCGGACACATATATGCGTATAGGTGAAGTATCTGGAAGCTAAGAAAATTAAATTTTGTAAAGATATCTCAATTTGCTTACAAATTATAGTGAATTTAGTAAAATTATAATTTTTGCGAATTTATCGCAAAATTTTATTTCGCCAGGTGAAATTTTATAAAAAAAACGTGCGGTCGTTAAGCTGTTATGTATGTGAATTGACATTAACATATTATCTAGGTCCTGTAACAAGAGTGGTAACGCTCTAGGGCTTTGGTTCAGATTTGAAGATAGAAGCAAATTTCATATTTGTTTTTTATTATTATCATCTATAATTATGTATAAACCACTTATTTCTAAGAAAGTGAGACAATATAACCGCAATGTAAAAACATAAATTATGTGAAAATAATGTCAGGTCTGTCGTCGCACGTCGTTGTACAATTTGGCGAGGCCTTAATGAAAATGGCACACTTATAAAACTGTAAGAAAATGTGAAATTGGCGATAATAAGTGTCTCATCTCGGAATAAACTGCCAGCTCGTGACCTTATGCAAGAATCGAAAGTCAATTAACATGTTGTATTGCTGACAGAACGAAAGTTTCGCCAATACACGTCAATAAAGCGAAGACGGACAGAATAGAAGGCAACATATTCGATTTCAAAATGTCTAAATAAAATGAGAAAAACAACAAATAGATAGATATCCACTTTCGATAGATTCCTTTCGCTGATTTGATTACGCCACTTATGTATGCTTTACATGTGGTCTAAATCGTAAAAAAAAAACATGTGTATGACAGGCCGCTTCTGAGAACGACGCAAATGACCGGCAGTGTGTTCTTCGCGAAAATTGGCGAAAACATATTTTTTTATAGAACAGTTGAACTTCAATTAAACGGACAAATGAATTCCGGTTACGGTGAAAGTAGGTTTTACAACAAAAATTGATTTTTTAAAAGTATTTGCATATCAATTGCGTTAATTAATGTTGAAAACTTACATGCGTGATCATCACATACGATAAAACAATGTTTTGACGTCGTTGAAATAATAACAGGAGAGCTCTACTTATTGGCTAATATCTCTGTCATTTTTTTTATACGATATAATTTCAAATTATTCATTAACCACTTGAATACCAAGCGGACACAGGTGTCCGGAACATATGCAAGACATTTAAAAAATCAAATACTAGGTATTCTAATAAAAGAAAAGCAATATTTTATTTTATTATTAGTATTCAAACGGTTAAACTACTGTGCGTATAAGTAAAACAAAAAGATATGTTATATACTTAATAGCTGTGTAATTTATTTTTATATCTATTTTTCCGAGCGCCAAGGTGGTATTAACTAGGGCATCCAATCCCGGGATCCGGGATCCCGCAACCCCGGGATCCCGCTTAATTTTCTGATCCCGAAATTCCGGATTAAGATGGCCGCGATCCCGGGATTGAGAAATTTTGAGCAAATTCTCGAAATTTACACGAAATTGGCAAATTGAAGATTTCAAATTCCTCGGTGAGCTAAAAAAAAAAACGAGTTTTTGTGAGATTCTGGGAAAAAGTATACCAAATTGGAGATTTCAAATTCTTCGGTGAGCTAAAAAAAAAAAAACGAGTTTCCGTGAGATTCCGGGAAAAAGTATAGCAAATTGAGGATTTCGAATTCCTCGGTGAGAAAATCTCAATCCCGGGATTCAAAATAAATCAATCCCGAAATCCCGGGATTGGAAAAAGGCTTCGGGATTGGATACCCTAGTATTAACACAAAAACGCAAATACGAAAGATGTCTTTTTTTCAATCTTATTAAGATGCAGTGTCATGAAAGACGGGGATTTGTGGATGTTGATAATATGACCAATAGCGTACCAAGCCGTTGGCCAAAATAAACGAGAAATTACACGATCTGAAGAACTTTTTAAAACAAGTGTAATTCGTCAACAATACCACCAGTTGAAAGACTATATGTTCTTGAATAATATTTGTCTACGCGTCTGATGATGATTAAAAATACGTGATTTCATTTTTTTTAAGTTTATACCTATATCCTGGTACAGACAGATTTTTAAATTAATTTATGAATATTTGTTCGAAGGCATGGATGTCTGTGATGTTCGAAATTCCCTCGTACCATCTTCATCCAATCCTAAAAATTAAGTACATATAACAAAAACGATTATCTTACCTTACCACTAGTTTAATATTTTTTAAAATCATCATTCAATAAGTTCCTTCCAGTGATTCAAAGTTTCGTAAGCGACACCTGAGAATTATGATTTCCCCATGTCTCACATACGTCATATTTGTAATCTTGCATGATAAGATATCTCGAAGTCAAGGATATTTCTTTTAAAGATATTTTATTCTAGAATCCGATCTATATAAATGGGCGATTTGACTAACAATAAGATTAGGGATAGATAACAACTCCGGAAGAATAAATAAAAAAGCGTTATTTAATAGCTTAACGGCCGCACGTTTTTTTTAATAAAATTTCAACTGGCGAAATAAAATTTTGCGAAAAATTCGCAAAAATTATAATTTTACTAAATTCACTATAATTTGTAAGCATATTGAAATATCTTTACACAATTTAATTTTCTTAACTTCCAGATACTTCGCCTATACGCATATATGTGTCCACCGGCCAGCAACCTTTGTTTTTCAAAGACTCAAATACGCGTCCACGGTCGTTAAGCTGTTACTGATATTTTACAAAATATATGAAAATTAGCAAAAAAACGTAGGACGAATAAACCAATAACGGTGTTTCTATATCTCATATTACAAAACAGTAATTAAAAAAAGATGTCAGTCCCATTTTAGATGTTATGTATGCTCCAAAATAATATATGCTTTTTCGAACATCTGTATTGTTTGCAAAACTTTACGTAAACGAATGGACATTTTGCATACATTTTTATTTTAGTATACTTAAATTTATGTTACGCCACTATATTATGTATGGTATTATATGGTATATACACGTATTACTATGCTGCGGTCCAAGTAATGTAGCAAAACCCGCGATGCGGCCCAGAAGAAAAATAAGTTGAGTATGCCTTCATTAAACCCTATTTTTTTAAATATCTAAAATATAAGTTTTCATCGAATTTCAATGGCTTGTTCGTCCATCAATACTGGATTCTAATAACCCTAATCGGATCTTCGTGCAAAGATTAATTCCAAAAGAACCGATATTTTAAATTCAGTCGAAATATTCTTATGCTGTTTTCGGTAATACGAGTATTGTCATACCTAATAAGGACCTACGCAGGGGTGGGCTCGGAGGGGCTCGCGCGAGCCCCATGTTAAAGTTTAATAAGGCCGGAGAGCCCCTTGTTAATTTAAGAGAAAAAATATTCTCAAATCAAATAAGTACATAACTGCGATTTCCGACTTATATAATATCTACGACAGCTTCAGTATACACAGTACTAAATACATTTTTAGTAATTTACATGGATAAGTGTACGGTAAATTCCATATTTTTACATACTATAAGTGTATTAAGTAACAATCGATTGCTTATTTAAGTATTGCATATAATTGCATAGGAGTGATAAAAAAATCATTAATTCACCGGAAAATCGAGATTTGCTTTGAGATTTAACGAGCCCCTTGTTAACACATTGGCAGCCCACCGCTGGACCTACATAAGAAAAACAATAAAACTGTGTTGCGCAAATAAAACTTTTTATAGGTATGCATACTTATTATTATCAGGCCCCATTAAGTAAGTATTTTCATTTTACAACATCGTTCCAGCACCTCCAACTTCCTAATTGCAAAAGTCAACAACCAGCGCATCCTGCAGATTCCCGCGTTTAGTTCGGAAACATTGACCCTTGCCAAGTTGTCGTTTCATAAGGTTCGAATGGTTTACATATAAATGGCTAGCGGACCGTGTCTCCCGAATGCAAAGTTCGATGGACCAAGCATGGTTGCTAACCGCCATAAGGCTGCAAGGATTTTTGCCGATAAGATAGGCGGACAAGCCAGCAAGGGCAGGAATTTTGTCATACATAATGATGTACAGTTAAACCACGAAATTAACATTTACAAGGTACCAACAGCAAGATTTTGTTTTCAATCATATTCACTCTTAATTAATGTTGAGCTTATTTATTTATAGTTTAAAAATTAAAAGTACTGTACATGACATGACATTAAAGCTGACGCCAATTCGCCATGCACTTGACAAATATAATAATAAAAAAACAGTACATAATACATCAAAATAAACATACAAAATAAAAAAGTAAAACCTAAACAACTGTTCACAAACGAATGAGTTGATTAGTCGGACGGCCCTTGGAACTGGCGACTCATACGTCCTACGGGAGGAACAAGTTTTTAGAAACAAAAGTTTATTGGTTATAGTTTCGCCCACGTAAGAATAAATTCAACTAATGAACTGTTACTAAAAAAACTGGTCTTACCTTATGTTATTTTGAGAGAAAACAAACGGTAGGAATAGATGTTTTTGACAAAGATTAAGAAATGAAGGTAAAACAGTAAATATTATAATTTCTACGGTAATCTGATGAATAAAATGGAACACATTTTTTTAATACCAGTAAAAAACATCATCAAGCCAAACATCATCTACATTATTCTATAAAGAAATTACTAGTAATCAATATTGTAGCCAAGATATCGCAAGAAGTTCTTTTGTGGAATTTTAACCTTTCAATACATTTCATACGCTCATTCGAATTTTAAAACGTGAATATCTCAATATCACTTTTTTTGACTTGTTCCGCCTTGAACTGATCACTTGTATCGATATCAACAAATTTAATGAGTGATATCTTGATAACTTAACAATCTCGACAAAAGGTCAACTTAATACGCAAACCAAAACGCATAATAACGACATATTTTGTTTTATATTCGAATGATTCGACGGTGCGGAAATTGATTACTACTATAAACTGACAATCTTAACACACTATACTGAAGCGACCGTGTTCGCAAAGTACGTCTTCATTTGAACAGCTACAGGTTCGCGAACATAATGGATACCCAGCATAAGAACAAGAAAAAAGAGTCCGAACATTCAAAATGCTTTTGTTTGATTCCCATGTTTTTATAACGTGGGTTACATTATTTCAGCATAACGTTCACGACCAGTTCCGAATAACACTTATTCCATTGTTGTTCCAAAATGTACATGACATTTTTTTCAAACGTGAAAATATTCAAATCAACTCAAATTTTTCTTCTAACTAAAAACCAATCTTTTCATCGATAGTTGTTACGTAATTTAAAATCTAAATACTATCCGGGTGCGTGGTTAAGTGGTCAATGTCGTTGGCTTTAGTAACGGTCCTGACGTGTCGAGTACCCGTTCCAGCACTTCCTTAAATCATTTTTTCAATCATTTTATATATGAAATTTTGTTGTTTTAAATTTCATCTGATCCTAAAATTGGAGTGTAACGAAAGCTATTTATTAGTTTACCACTTCTCATACCCTTCTATCCCTACTCCCATCGAAAAAGCAAGGTCGATCAACTAAGAAACAAGCAGTTCTCATAGAAAACATCTGTTGAGATAAGCTCCGTTCATATGGTCTACATTGGGAGAGGAAAGTGTAAATAAAAAAATGTATGTACACGATATTTTCCATTCGGAGTGAGTTCACTCGTTAAAGAAAGGAGACTAAAATAAGCTGTCAAATTTATTTTAGTAAAAATAACAATCATTATTAAGTACTTATTCATTTTATCTTAATTACGGGTAATAGAATCAAATTGTTAACATTTGCCGAAATATTCATTTAAAAAAATTATGTATTACAAAGATCTTCCGATTTATTATGCAGGTAAGCTGTCATAACACCTTTCAAAAAGTAGAATTACATGTAGTTAAGTAAAAGTGAAATGATAATTGCACAAATTTATATTGGAATCACAAATTCTTATAAACGCTAACTTTTAAAGAAAACCTTAAATTCACCTATTGGTATAATATATTTAAGATTGTTACTAAAACAAAAATATTAACATCGTCTCATCATATCTCGGAAATATAATAAAACTCAACATCCCTATGTAACTGCGATTATTATTTAATAGAAGCAAGCGTCGCTTGTTCATTAATTAATTTATAAATGTAAAGACGCGAATGTCAACCACTTACAATGACGAAGATACCTAACAATATGTTAGCAATAAAATGCATTTTGCATTATCTCAGGAAGAAACATTTCTGTATCGAAAACGATAATATTGTAGGTAAAAGGTAGGCAAAAGGGTGGTGCAATAAATTTGACAGTTCACCACTCGCGATACATAACACGGCCACTATTTTACGTTTTAAAATCCCTCAAATACATGTTATAGCTAAATATATACATATATATTAAGCCAGATGTTATTTTTATTCAAAACTTACCCTTTACTAAAGCGCAGTATCCAATAAACACTGTAAATGAGCACTGAAAACAGAATATATTTTCAAAACAACGATCATAGATACGCACTAATTATTGGTTTTCAATATGGTTTTGATACAAACTATTGCCGATTTATATTAGCGTTTTCACTGGTCATTCATTCCCCTTGTAAAACAATTAAATATTTCAATGCTATATCGCTGTACTGTCCTTTCACGTTTCAACAGATCCTAGACTGGGCGAGTTTACAATGTTGAATGAATGTTTAGATTCTTGATCTAGTTTGGGAAAACCAAAAATATTTATTTTTATACATACAATGTAGCTCGGTAAAGAATGTGACATCTGTCGCTGAGTTCAATAACTAATCTTAATGGTATGTCGTAGACTCAAACCAAATAATAGTTTTCAATTAACAATCAGGTGTGGTGCTATGCTTAAATAGCTCGAAAAATATACTGTAAGTCAGCCATGAATTGCATAATAATTATTAAAATAATGAAAAGTATTGTTCTTATATACCATTATCAACAAAAACTAAAAATCCGGGCAAAAACGGATTAAAAGTATTTTTTTTTAAATAACAATATACATTCAATCCTTATTTTCATCAATATTTTTTAATTAAAAAGAGCAATTATTCAGGGATAAATTATTTTATTGAATATATTTTTTACTAAACAAGTTGCTGCACATTCAATTTGTTCAATAGAAAATAAATAATTTTAGACGTAAATCTACAATATTATGTTAGAATCAAGATATAACCTTTACCATCGTGATATGTTGATTTCTTTAGTGTTAAAAATATTGTTACATTTTTACTAATTTACGAATTTGAATATATGTGTAAATTTATTATATTATAATTATAAAACATTACAATCAAAACGGTTTTTTTACTGTAGCCATAAATATTATAGAGGACGTATGTTCATATGGTGTTTCCAACCAGTTGTCATGACAACGAGAAACCAGCACCGCATAGGACATTGATTGCATACTGCGGACATGCGTACGTTTCATATCCTAAGCACAGTGAACCAATTGGTCAATGTAACATAACAAGCTACTGTTATCGAATTAATTTTATTTTAAATAAAAAGTAGTATTTATTTATACATTTTTTTTTCATACTTGACATTCATTTAAATAAGTTTATTTTTCATGTGCTTATAGTTTAAGTATTTTTAAAATAATTGATTTGAAAAATTTTGATATTTATTTTTATGTATCTTCATTTTACTGATTTGAGCTAAAAACATACACATTCAAAAATATTTATTTTATTTCTTCAATGAATTTATAAATACTCAGAATCTATATTTTGAACAAGAATCTTAATAAACCAGCTTAGGAAACCAGAATTCAAATCAATATAAATTTAAAATTAAAGCAAATATTTTTTTCCCTTCTCATTTCCTTTGAAATTTTGTACAACAAATAATATTTATAATTTTTATAACAAATATTTTTTTTTTCAAAATGTAAGCGTTATTAGATAATTACGAAAACATATTATATTCTTCGAGAAACCGTCTAGAGAAATCTCTTAGTTAAGCTGAGTCCAGGGTAATTAATTCTCATCATGTTTATCGAGAAAGTTTATACTGTTTTTCCTCCAGTGACGATAAAGCACGTCGAATCAGTAATTTGTAGGCTTTAACATTTTAGATATCACATGAGGTGTGCACAATTCTACGCTAATAAAAGAATAATATACTGAAAACTAAATTAAATGTATGAGTAATAGATTATATAAGCTGATTTTGAGGCACTTGGGCATAACGCATGCGCTTATGGACTGATTCTCTTCTGCTTAAAGCTGATATTTATTTTATACTCCATACTTTGAAACTAATCAACGGCCATTGAGCTGAAATCGGCACTCCACAGATTTTTATTCAGCCCTCAATTTTAATGTGTAAATATTTTATTGAGAGAAATATTCATTTTACAAAATTGAATAACTTGATTGAAAATTAAAGAATATAAATTATTTTAATTCATTTATTGGGGTTTAAGTTAAGACTTTCAGGTAGTGACCTGGAGTCAGTAGCGGATTACTCTATATGCAAATGAGGCGCGAGCTTGAAGCGGCCGAATCTTAGAGGCTTCAAAAATAGCTTGTATAATATTACCCATGTCATTTTTGTTCAGATTTTATGTATTTTTAGTATTTTACTTGAAATATTTTGATATTTTTAGGTTATCCTTAAAACAGAGCCTTCATATTTTATTGCGCCTGGGGCCTCCCAAGTGCTTAGTCCACCACTAACTGGAGTGAAGGAAGTATTACAATGTATTTCTTTGGGTGACCAGGTGTTTTTATACTGATGATGTTCTCGGGTATTCTCATTTATCTAAATTCTAAGAGAGGTGCAGCAAAATAAAAGTCCAAATAACAAGAAAATATTCAGTAGTATTTTAAGGTTTGTGTATTTCGATCTGAACTATATTTTTTTAAATTTGCACAAATAAATTAAATTTATAATAAAATAATATTTCTTATCCAGTCCCCTCATGTTTTTAACAAATCATCCCGCTTGCATATCAAAAAAATTGCTTGCTTCACACAGTAAGTACCGTTTTACATGAAGAATAACGACCAATGGAAGATTTGTTTTTCATAAATTTACAAATAAGAAGTCGCACTACAAAAGTTTTTTTTTCGCTTAGTCGAATAAAAAAATATTCTGTTTAAAAATTTACGCTTAAATGAGTATAAATAGCAAAACAATTTACACTGATTGTCAATAGTCAATTTTGTTTAAAAAAAAAGGTTTGCCATGAATGGCGGTGCTACGCAAGCGGCCATACACAGTACTGCCACTGCAGTAATTGGCACATTTTGACAGAAGATCAAAGATGGCCCACAGTTGAGCAATGTAAGTCAGCGTGTGTTATCAATAACTCACAAATCGCGATAAAATAAACACCATGTGACAAAAATACATAAACAAAAGCGATCGCTTACCGTGTCAGTTCATTTTTGTTCAGCATTCTGTGTTGTTGAGTTTTGTTTTCTGTCAGTGTGTCTTGTGCATGTTTCTACGATGTCGCGTCGCATAAATATTTACGGAATATGTTTCATAAGTAGCTTGTGTATTTTGCTGCTGCTTGCAAGCCATCGATTTTCAGGCAGTGTCAATTACAGACCCGTCCCTGACTTTAGGAGGACCATTCAAAGTTTTTCAGCAGAGCATCCCAGTTATTCAAATCAAGCGCAAAACTTAGCTGCGGTGCGAAGTAAACTGGCATTGCAGCAGCGTCAGATTGATTTGTCGCAAAATCAGACCTTCACAATCAGCGATATTGTAAACTTGCAGCGAAATAAGATCGAAATGGAAATGGCTGATTACGAATTTCCCAACGGAAAGTACGGAATGATGGCATCTAAGCTGTCAGATTTACAATTGGAATCGGGCGGAAAGCCGATCAGGAATGTGATAATCACAACATGGCGGTCAGGTTCCACGTTCCTCGGCGATATCCTGAATGCTATACCGGGAAACTATTATCACTACGAGCCTTTATTAAATTATGACATTGTTCAAATTAGAGGACCCCCCCACGCTAAACAGGCACTGAAAAACCTAAAGAAGCTTTTGAATTGTGATTATCACGATATGGAAGAGTATTTAGACTATGGCATGGATCATATTTGGCTGTTTACCCACAATGAAAGGTTATGGGATCAGTGCTTAGACTTTCCTCAAGTTTGTTGGAATGCTACGTTTTTAACCAAGTTTTGTAAGCTGTTTCCATTCCAGAGCATGAAAGTGGTTCGACTGAGACTAAAACTTGCTGAAGAGCTTCTTGGAGATGACATGTAAGTTAAAAATCGGCCAACATAGCCAAATATTGTTAACACTATTTACCCAAATACATACACTGAAATATATAATTTAATGGAAACCCCTTCATGGGTCTTCATGGGTATTATTGGTTCAAAATAAGTAGGTTTATTTTAAGTCTAATGATTATTTAAATAGATTGACCTTTCTTAATGTGAATTAGAGACTTATTTGAAAATATATTTTTTTATTTACAGATGGTATTATAAATTATGTTCACAATTTTATAAAGAACATTTTATGGACTATTGTAAACTTACTACACATTAAACATTCTATTTACCCATCACAACCTGTTTCCGAAGTATTTGCTACTGGTAACACAGCATATGAAATGGTGCTTTTTATAAAGAATGCTATTTTTTTATATCTTGTTTGATGTGTTGATATCTATTGATTGAAATCGTTGTAACTTGGATTTTCATTCATTATATTCAGTTCATAGGTATATAGCAACATAGGTACATTATCTGTTCTTGTTTAACTGATTGCATTCAATCGGTCACTCAATTCCTATTTTTTTTATCCATATCTGCTCCCAATATGGAGCAAATGGACTTCTAATGGAGTTATTTCAACGGAAGAGTTTCTACGAAAACTGCTTGTTACTCAGTTACTTAACTCCAAAGAGAGTTGAAATAGAAGGATGGAGCTAGAACAAGACTAGCGGTTAGCTAAACGGAGAAGGGAATTCAAAATATCACATACATCCATGCCTTAGAACAGAAATCCACTAATAAATTGCAAAATCAATCTATAAAAACTGGCTGTACGGGGATTTGATCCCGTGACCTCCGTGTCTAAGCTATTTAAGTTGACCACTCGACCACGCAGTCGGCATTCTTATTTAAATATCTAATTATTATCATTTTTTCTGTTTTATAAAGATAACAATATATGTTTATAGAGGTTCATAGCAATCAACTTGTTTTTAATATCTTGATTACATTGTTATATTAAATAATTATTATTCATAGCTTGTCAATAACTCATCACATCTTATTTTACATTCCTGAGGTGTAAACATATTCTAGAATGTCTAAGATTAATTTGTTAACATTTATGTCATAATTTCAATCCACCAGTGATAAACAATTCTTTGAATTGATAAGATGTAAAAATATATATATTAAGTCAGGTCAATTGTATAATTTTTTTTTGTAGTTATTAAAGATTGCTTTGATCGTATGTACACAACTTCAGTCAGCATTATCAAACAACACATGACTTTTAATACAATATGAATAAGTTTATATGTTTATTAAATACAAGTGTCAATACGGCAAATGTATGTATGTGTGTAGTTGTATTGTTACTACCCTGTATTTCATTTTAATAATTTGTTTAATATCAATTCTAATTACAGTATAGAGATACAGCGATTCAAAATTTTATTTAAATATTTGTATCGATAAGTTTTTTTTTAAATAAATTATGTTTAATGAATTAATAAATGTATTTAGAATATAAGTAAGTACAAGTTGATAAGAAAAAATGTGCTCTATACACTTTGGAATGTTTAATATTGATTTTTTTAAATGAAGTTAATGCTCAAAAATATAAAATTATTCATGTGTTTTGGTCATATTGACAGCAATTTATTACACCAAGAATTATTAGCAAAAAAAATCATAGGGTTGATTGCCTTACTTTCTTATAATATATATATTTAGGACAATTGCTAACAGTACTTAAGGTGTTTCAGTGTTTACGTTTAAAACTAATGTGAAGATTTGCTGTGGGGCCTTGGCCAAAATTTTGCAGAAACTTCCTAAAGACAGGGCTATTATTTCTTAAACTTTATCTAATCTTATTATCTAAGAATCAGTATTTCACAAAAAAAAATTAATATGACTTAGTACCTGGAAATTTAATTAATTGCATTATACATACATATGTAAAAACAATATAACGTATAAGCTATACTTACTACTTACTAATCATATCCATGACTTATTGGTATTGTAAATTATTCTTATTAATTGATATTATTTTTGCGCGATTTTTTTTTTCGAAATCCCACAGGAACAATTCTTTGCCATGTACCATAATACTGTAGTATACAATGTGAAAAAGTTTTTATATCTATATTATTAAAAAAAATCTTAATCGCCAACGAATGATTTCTTCTTGAGAACTTCTTAATTAACTAAATACAAATATGCAAATGAATGAATGAGATTTTGCGATTAAAAAAATAATAATGCAAAGAAATGACTTCGATTAACCTTTCTTAAACTTTATATCAGAGATTTTCTGTGCTGCGGGCAATGCGGGCTTTTCCATTTAAAATGATGAAATGAAACCTTCAAATTTGTCTTCATAGGAATAATCGCGTAGATATTCCAAATTAATATAATAATCCACGTAAGATATTTTGGCATAGAGGCGAGCATAATATGAAACATGTTACATAATTATTGACTTGTGGATTAACGATTGTATCGGTTTTAACTAATGTATGCCATTGTCGTAAACAAGTGTCATAAATGTATGGAATGTGAGTAGTAATGAGATTATGAGTTTAATTTTAGGCTTAATAAAGGCATGATTGATGAGAGCATTAAAAAGATACAACCCTGCTGATAAGCATATGTCGTATAAATTGATAAGACAAATATTAGATGTACTAAATTTGTAAAGGTGTACGTGCCACATTTTGTAACACAACAGGTGGAATAACAATGTTATCAAATTTAATTTAAAACCTTCCTTTACTCTTCCTCACATTAATTTATTATATTCAAAAGAATAATAATTCGTCCGTTTCCAGACATCAAAAACATACTGGCGTACAGGCGCAGTGATTTTAGTACAGGGGAAAGTAAACCGGGCGGGGGGGGGTTGTTAGTTTCAGAAACCGCCGCTGATGACGTAGACGTCATTGTAAAGAAGTCAGTATGTATTTCGTTGCATTCAAAAAACATCCACAAAGCGCAGCCTTTTGTCGAACGTTCTGTGGAGAACTTACACTAGCTCTGTTCTGCGTACTTCTGACGGTTTGATGATGGTTTGCAAACTGTTTTCGAATTAGAATCGAATTGAAAGCTTGAATGTGTATTACATAAACCAGGGGCTCCTAAACTTTTTCTGCAGTGGAACACTTCGCAAATCCGGATTTTTTTACGTAACACGTGTATTTGTTAGGTTGGGTAATTCATAATGGCAAAAATAAAAATATAATTTAAGATTTCGATTGAAGGTGCTTGATGGAATTTCATTATTAAATTTGAATCGTTCAAATTATGTAAATTCACACACTTTTTGTCACTAACGACCCGGGATTCGTCAGTTCAAGTTCCTCCGTGCACTTGAACGCCTGAAGATGCCGAAAGGCAAACCCGTATATGTTAATATTATGTTATTAAAACTTTTACTATTTATATTATTTTTTACACAATATATGAGTAAATACTGTTTTTGATAACTATGATGTTTTTGAGTCGTTACATCGCAAATCTTCAAATATCAAAGACAAATATTGGTGATTTTGATTCTTATGTCTGGTCGCCAATTATATGTTGTATTTAAAACATCAGCTTGTGCCCAGATACTTGATGTCATACACATCAGTAGAGATTGGACATCACTCGCCATTCATTATGAAGTAGAAGATATTTAAATCTGTTCCAACGTACATTTAAAACCTTTCCAAATTTTGGCGGAACATATTTTGGGAAACCCTGAATAAACAATTATTGAATGAAATTCATTTGCATTGATGACAGTGTGAAACATATTTTTTTATTCTTGGCGACTCGGCGGCGGGTTGTCCATCAGTGATGTAAGTACTTCCTCCGAAATGTTTTTCATTATTGGCTTACTATGCTTTACGATTGCCCAGAAATGATCCTGATATCTATTCGTTGGTCAGCCTTGACAGAGTGCATTGAAAATTGCGAACAAGCTGAAATTTAATAATGCCAAGTACCTAGTCGTCGAAGTGGATTTGCATCTGTGACACTTTGTCGTGTGAGACTGTATCGGTGTGGTAGAAAGCTGTAGAATTTATTTCCTCCATGCATACACTACTCTGGTACAGGATGGTTGTCTGACACAAATAAATATACATAATTGTTTATGCTACGTTGAAAGCAATTTTGCCATATGTTTTCTCACGTATACACCGTGCAGTTATATCATTTTAAGAGATTTTAAAAACTACACACACTACTTACCGTTGTGAATGTAAATATACGCTCAATGCAGTCTCGTAACCAATGACGAGAGGTAAGCTTCTCGGTGAATTCAAAGACTGCATGGACCAATCCAACAAATGCGCGGCATAGTTTTTCATATTTGATATAAAAATAGTGTTTTTTTCGTTTTGATTTTTATAATAAAAAATATTATCATTGATAATTTTTAAATAAGTTTTGATTAATGAGTATGTATCATTAAAAATATATATTATTTGAATAATTTTATTGGAGTGCGCGCCAACCCGGATGAGTGCGCGGGCGTATTCAAACTATTGCACGGCCGCTCGCGCGCGCAGCTTATACCGAAGATTGCTTGTAATTGTATATATTTATCAATAAGGTACTGACTATATAACTGACGCAATTCTGATTATATTTAAAAAATAAAACAATATTTTGTCATAATTCCACTTTTATTTTATATGATCATGACCGGGTTGCATTATCAACTGAATATTGAATTGATAATTCTTGATATGAAAGAAACCGGTTCTGATCATATCGACTATCGAAAGGAAAGAGGACGTTACCCACGCCTAACAAATTATGAAATATACACAACCGTGAATGCACGAAGTCTTATAAACTGCTGTTGTAATGATACGTTAAAAGTCTTTGCTCTGTATCACTGCACATATATTATATTCCTTCCTTGTCAGCTATGTCATACACATTCCTACGAGTCGATTAAAGGACGGATGATAATATATATCAAGGAATTCGAGATAAAAAAAATATTTTTATAAAACGTAAATGAGGAAAATTGGACTAAACGGAAATGCGTCAAAGTTAGCATGGGTTTTCAATAGCCCGTTGTGCACGGACTGGTAGAAAACAACAATGAAATCACATCGACTGTGGAAAGGAAAAAGGACGCAACCCACAGTTTTTTCAAAACACGTTTTATTAGATAATCACAATGTATCACAGTTGATACACGTTCTGTCAAAAGGACCCAAGCTGCAAATGCCGAATTAGTATCTAAATTTAGCTTTTAAGTTTGAAAACGATGACCTTGTTAAAATTTAAAACCAACAAAATATACTGAAATAAAGGTTTTTCCTAGACAATTTCTTTAATTAATATTAGATTATGTCAATTAAACACCAGTTTAGAAGTATCCGTGCACTTCAAGGTTGTGTATAATTCATAATTTGCATATGTCGCTCTCGATACGCCCCGCCCCGTTCATAGGATATGATAGGTGAAAGGGGGGAATTCAAGACATCACATACATCCATGCCTTTGGACAGAAATTCATAAATCGATTGAAAAATCAATTTATAAAACTGTCCGTACCGGGATTTGAACCCGGGCCCTCCGTAGCCGAAGCCAACAACGTTGACACTAGGGCATCCAATCCCGGGATCCGGGATCCCGTAATCCCGGGATCCCGTTCAATTTTCTGATCCCGAAATTCCGGGATTGAGATGGCCGCGATCCCGGGATTTCGGGATTGAGAAATTTCTAGCAAATTCTCGAAATTTATACGAAATTGGCAAATCGGAGATTTCAAATTCCTCGGTGAGCTAAAAAAAAAAAAAACGAGTTTCTGTGAGATTCTGGAAAAAAGTATACCAAATCGGGGATTTCAAATTCCTTGGTGAGCTAAAAAAAAAAAAAACGAGTTTCTGTGAGATTCTGGAAAAAAGTATAGCAAATTGAGGATTTCAAATTCCTCGGTGAGAAAATCTCAATCCCGGGATTCAAAATAATTCAATCCCGAAATCCCGGGATTGGAAAAAGGCTTCGGGATTGGATACCCTAGTTGACACAGGTGACAAATATTAAATTATGTCAATTAAACACCAGTTTAGAAGTCTCCGTGCACTTCAAGATTGTGTATAATTCATAATTTGCATATGTCACAAAATCATCGAAACACGTTTTTAGCGCCTCCTGTAAAATTTGATATGTGTGGGTTACGTCCTTTTTCCTTTCCACAGTCGATATATTTTTTATAGGTTATCCTTAATATATAGAAAAAACATACTATTCGATCAAAAAACAACGAATTCTAAATCAATTTGAGCAATCGGTGAAGGAAAACGATTAATGTTCTACATAATAATATTGTGTAATAGTAATGTATTCATTATATGTAAGTGTAACGTAATTATAATATGTACGCATTTTGTCAATCTAGTTACGTGCGATTGTCGATGTCTATAATAGTGTATTCACTTAATTTATTTTTGCATACAAAACGTGCTGAATCACAGACGGAATCAGAATAAAAGGATACCATTAAGAGATGCACGGTTGTTGGTCGTACGTGCCGATTTGATGGTGATAAAGTCATCGTCAGTGTGTTTTTTTGAATCGGCTACAGAATGGAAGCATTCTCGCACCCTTTCCTTTTACACCTTGAATTTTGTTCTCTTATACAAGTAATTGATTTTATGGTATATTTTCAAAATTCCGACACAATTATTCTATTCGTCAAAACCAATCGAACTATTACAAATTTGGCGATTTGCTTAGTTTAAGCCGATATTACAGTCATTTATTTATCTACGACGGGCTTTTAAGAAAAATTTGGACTTGCATATTACTTCCCATAGATCAGAGGAAGGCAAACATTTTGGACGAAGGTCCACATTCATGATTTCAAAGTGAACGTCGGGCCGCAAGTAAAATATATTTTTATAGATAAATACTATTTACTTTATCTTTAATATAGTCTAAAACTATTAATCATAAAACAGCCTTCTTCTTTTGCCGCATTACCATATTTGTTGTTTGAATGTATTTTGAATCGATCAATCAGTTGTTTTATTTTTATCTTCCGGATTTAAATACTCCGTACTGTCTATCCTGTATTTAAAGTATGTGCACGCCACTGACCTCGATCCAGTCGGCACATTGTTTGAAGGAGTAACTTACAGTCGAACTTGGTTATTACGAGCGAAGTGGGACCGACTGAATTCGTTCGTTATAAGCATTACTCGTTATGTCAGAGAATAGGTATTTTTAAACCATCGTAGAAATCCCCGAAGCAAGCATGGCATTCATAATCTACAAAATAAATTGTTTATTACTGACTTCACAATGCTTGGATTTTTAACCGGATCTCTGCCGCAAGCGAGTTTATTCGCTCTACAATTCCGTGTTTAAGGGGCCGTCCATACAAAATGAGCGAATTGATACGCTCTACTTTATACTTGATTTACAAGACACCAGTACCTCTCTTAACCGGTTCTCTGCCACGGACGTGTTAACACGCCATACAATGTCGTGCTCGTAGCGCCGGCCATACTAAATGTGCGTGTTTGCACGCAGTATTTGAGACGCGGTTTAAAGGCCACAAGAAACGTATTTAATAATTTTAAAATATCATGCATATAGTGACATCTCTTGCAATCATAGTATGATACTTAAACTTTAAAGATATTGTTTTTTTAATCTATAATACATCGATTTAAAAAAAAAGCTTTTTTGTTGTGTTCAAATGTGTTGCTAGCAGGGAGGGCTAAGCAAATATGGCGGTAATTTTCGTTTTTGAAACATTTTTGGATAAATGATCGCGGAAATGACCCATCGTGTATTTATACGGTAAGTGTTTGTAATTTACTATTATTATATGTCCAAAAAGTACATATTTATTAGGTTTTTTTTTTAAAGAAAATCACGGCCCTCCATGTACGGCCATATTAATACCGCACGGCACAGATCAGGTTAACATACAATTTCAACCATACGCGTGGATACTTTTGCTATGTCGTCGGTGAAAACACCAATTAGGTACATAGACACTTAGCTAGTGTCCAGTCGGATTGTATTACTTAGGGGCGAAAATGTTGTTTTTTAATGATCACATTTTACAGTTTTAAGTAAAATTTTGACGATATTTTTCTTCAGTATGCTCGAGAAGTAGCTCGTTATAAAAGTGATAAAATGTATGGAAAAAACCATAAACTAAAATGTCAGCGAACTTTTCTTCGTAACATCCGAGATCTCGCTATTTTCGTGATTTTAATAACCGAGTTCGACTGTAAGTACTTATTTTTTACAAATATTGGGTTTATTTTTCGACAAGTCATTTATCGGTTCTGTGGTAGCAAAAAACCGCAACAGGTATTATTTGTTTACCAAAAGTAGCATTTTAGAGAGATCCAAAGCACACTGACACAAATTCAAATGTAACCACGAATTGTATTAAATAAATTCTTCATGATAAGCACCAATCGTGAATTAAATGGAGTGTTTTTGCGAGGAAGCAAATTGCGTCCGGCAGGCGTACTCGCCAGCGATTATATATTTATTTTATTAGTGAGTCAGCCTTTTAACATCGACTAGCTGCTCCCATCAGCAGCTGCTTTCGTCTATTGTTCGGCTGAAAGATCATTTATATCCGTGTCTCTTGAAAATATCACGATATACGTATAGTTTGTGTTATCAATGGTTGACTTGTGGAATATGTATTGTCAAAGATTATTCATGGTCATGCTTTTCAATTTTGTATTACGCTCGAATACGGGGAAGCTAGACGCAAAACGGCCAATCATCTGAATTTTAGATTTTGAGCCTTGCAAATTAAAATTGATATTACTTAAATTTGATAAACGTGATTATTCCCCTGATTGTTTAATAATACGTGATACGTGTTTGGTTTTCTTGAGAAGCATATTTAGACAAACAATTTTTAATTAATATTAAAAATTAATTTTGCCTCCGAATTCGTCGAAAAGTATTCCAAACTATTGAAAGTAATGCTTTTATGTATAAAAAGAAAAATTGTCCATTTGAATTTGCATTTACTTAGTAGAACTCCATTGTAATGAGGTGAAAAAATAACAAAGCATTTCTACAATTATGTTTTTTTATATATGTATAATATGTAATTGATAGCCGTCAGCTATATATAAAAAAAATATGTGTATAAATAAAATACGTTTTTTATCTTTTCTCCTTATCCCAAATAGTCCCCCAAATAGGGGGAAACCTGATAAATGATTGAAAGGCTGTTACATACATAATCTCAAATATTGATTGTATTATTGATGTTCGCGCAATTACTTATAACTGATATAAATTCCATAAAAATAAGAATAATAGAAATTGTGATAATGGTATTTTTGTTTTCGATTATTTATTTCATAAATTAGTATTTTTCTTGTCAATTCAATATTTTTCAGTTATTAAATTATGTCCAGACACTACAGATATATTTGGCGTAAGTCACGTATGATACCGTATATGAGAGATGTTTATCAGAATAAAAAATGTATTATTTATTACTGGACAGTGAACATATTATTAATCTGGGTGCATTTTTCTTTCGTATGATGCTTCCGTAATTATAACCTGGTACATTAGGCAGCATTGGTAGGTTGTTAGTTAGTGGCATGGTCACCCTGAAATATCTTCGTATTACACCGATATAGCAACCTGTAATGCAATTAATTTGTATTATTTTATATTTTCTAAGTTTATTAGTCATAACACTACCCATCTATCCACTTACGTATTCAAATTTTAGGGGTCAAGTCATAATGACGATGACGAAATATTTTTTGTTCGAAGGTAACTTACGACATACAATGTTCATACATCAATTGCCTGTCGGATTGACAATGATTGCTAATATCTATAATGAATTATAATATTTTCAAAATTCCTACCGTGTGTTTCATCAACGATTTCGTCATTTCTATAATATTTGACTTACTCGTGTTCATTTCTATTCAAATTTTTTTTGCCACAATTTTAATTTTATATATTATTATGCTGTGCTTTTTTTATTTCTGCTTATCATAACGATAAAATAGTGGTAGTCAATCAAAATTTGACACCACTTTGATTATATTTAAATCTTGGTCTAATTGGTGATGACGCACTTAGTGTATATCTATAATACAATTGTTATATATTGTTGAAAAGAAATTAATCTCCTAGATATGAGATGTGACGATGTTATATCAGATCAGATTCTGTGAACATTAGTAAATTAAAAGTTTTAAAAAAAAAATCCGCTTATAATCACACACAGTCGCTTGGTGGAGCTGATCTTAAAGATTTTCTTTTCTCTGAGAACTTCTTGTTACTCAATTGCTAATTATTTATTTGTTCGAAGAGAGTACGGATAAAAAATACGTTTCAAACAGAATTAGTGGTTAGTTATTAATCGCTTCGTTTTTTTTTTTAAATCGGATGGGTGGGAAGACATTTTAACTATCGCAGACATTCACGCCTATCTATAAATCGAGTTATAGTTTATTTATGAAACTGTCTGTACTGGGATTCGAAGCCATGGACACACCATGACAGAAGTCAACGAAATTGACCAATCTGCTAAAGCAAAAATTATTAGTACATACTTATATACAGTGGTGTGCTGCTAAAATTTTATTAACCGGCTCGCACCTTGGTCGTAAGAATTAACCGATTTTCCCAAAATATCAGCGTAACTTTTTTTTAGCTCTTCCGCGAATTTTCTAATCCAAAATCACAGATATTTACGGATATACTAATAACCTTGACGGGCTTAGGAACCGGCTCCCCGGTGCGAACCCATAACAGCACACTACTGATTAGACAGTATATAACAGCGGTCGGCAAACTTTTTGAGCTCACGGACCACTAAATTCACAATATTAATCCAGCGGACCACTAACTGGACTTTTGTGTTAAATATTACCTATTGAAAGAAGAGTAGTCAAATGATTCTAAAATTGCACCAAGTTCATAATATTCGATGTCAGATTTCTCTGCGGACCACCAATATTTTTCGTAAAACCCGGTTTTACACGGTCTTCGGAGTTTTTCAAAAAAGAGCCCAGTAAAAATAGTGTTTTTATAAATTTTGTTAGTTACTATCCATTCAAATACAAAAACTTAAATTGTATTTAATGAAAATACAAAATGGCCACGGATCTATTACTCAGTTTATTAGCATTATTAAGGAAATTTCCTGAAATAGAAAAAAATCTTTATCTGGGTAATGAAGTAGGTCGTTTATGTTTTAAGGTTTATAGCTAGGATGATTTTTTTTCTCAAACTGACTGAATTATAATGTTGTGAGCTTTTATTAAAATGTCACACTTTAATTGTGACATCACTATTCTTAAATAATTAATCATTTACTCGGACATAGAATACTAATAACATATTCCCGGGTGCTCGATTCTAGAGTTGGCATCCCTAGCCACGACAAACACTTTTTGCTTAAGAAAATAATTAAGCTAGTGCTATTAACCACTGCTAATGAATAAATCGAAATGTTTTAAATAGTAATGGGTTTCTATACTTAACCGCGGTTTGGTTTGTTTGCCATAGTGATACATTACGGTAACTAAGCTTTTAACTCTCGCCCATTTTACCGGAAAATTATTTCACTTACGTTTACATTTCCCATTGTTGATTTTGTAGCGTTTTTTTTTTTGTAAACGCTAATGTAATAATTAATACGTACCTACAAGAAATATCGATTACGGACGTTTTGAAATTTGGGCTAACCGTTAATCTATGTAGCAGATCTACTTTGTGGTTATCTGCCTTGCTTATAATTATATCTTTATTATTTATTTTCGATTGATACCAGTAATATTCTTTGTAATAAAAAATATGAGATAATGTTCTATTAACCTATCCTCGTGACCAATTGTCAAAGCTTTGTGAATGCGTCTACGATGAGGGTCTCAAATCTAGCCTTTTTCGATAAGTAGTAGGGAGAAATTGGGCGCAGTCTTTTACTAAGGTTCAGGAACTAAACCCATTACTATCTTTGTCTCTGAGAGTGTTCATGTTCCTGAGTAGATTTGATGATGTGTTCAAAGCATGATATGATGGTGGTGTAATCGATTTTTTAACAGTGTGGTCATTCTGCATGTATTTGTTTACATTGTATCCAGACAGTGTATCGAATATAGAAAGGTAAAAGGACGTAACCCACACAAAAAATAACAATTAAAGGAAGCACAAAAAAGTTTTTTTATGACTATTGAAGTGCACTAATAAACTGGTGTTTTATTTACTCAATGTAATATTAATATGATAAGTTGTATTATAAGAACTTTTTTCCTGGTCGAAATTTTCTCTATTCCCTCTGTCTTCACACTTTTTAATAATAATTCGGCATTTGCAGCTTACATCCTTTTGGTATAACGTGTAATACGTTGTATACATTGAAATTGTCTAAAAAAACTGTGGGATGTGTCTATTTTCTTTTCTACATACAGTAGATATTGTATCCTTTTTATATATATTGAAAAAGAAGATGACTTAAATGTGATGAAAAACTTCACCTACGTAAAGAAAGGCGAGAAGAGATCAAATTTATTTGAATACATAATCAAAATTATTTTAAAAAGAAACCGTTGAATCCATCAAAGATAATATGTGGAATGCTTTCGCCCGAGACAAAGTTTTACCGTCGCTACAGGAGGTGCAATACTGCAGTAGAAATTTCGGTCACATGTGTACGAATCGATATAAAAAAGGTCAATGTGAGGAGTCAAGGACTGGCCGAGAAGACGACTGCAAATCAGAGGCGCGTAGATTACGGCATCCGAACTTACCAAGTGTACTATTTAAAATTATTTAGTTCTGTGTATAGATAATACACATAGCATACATTAAACTTTGACGAAAACAACTATGCTAATGAAACAGGAAATTTTGTCATTGTTTCAATTAATTTACTATCGACAACTTTTTTTTTCAGTTTAAACAAAATGCATGCATGCTGTTTTGTTTCATAGCGTTTTCTAGACAAAACAAATTATCATACAGCTAAGTACTAAAGCTATAGATTGTATTAAAAATTAATCGTCACCTCTCGTGCTATTTATATGACCTTTCTGTTCGCGTATTAAATCTCTGCAAACAAGATATGCTCTGCATTTCTATATGTTATCAAGCAACTATGAATAAGTTTACTTTTGTTTCTAATGTTATTTATAACAGAAACGACAAAAACTTAACCGTTTGAATGCCAAGAGTACACTAGTCCACGGTATGCTTGGCGACCATCATTGCCAAGCGTATCGTATACTCGCCAGTGTAAAAATATTAAAAGTGTTCCATCAATGCATTGAATATTTTATGTCAACGTGTAAAGATATTTAGACAGCAGCTATTTATAACAAAAAATATTTATAATAAAAAAAATATTAGACGCACAAATAGATCGGACCCATTGGGAACGGACATGGATAAAAAATATATATTTGTCACATTGATAATCCCAGTTTTTTTATAGATAAACTTCTAAAATTATACCGTATTATCTCTCTTGGTGTACGTTTATAACTTTGTGTGTGAAAGTGAGTTTTGGACATTCGTAGGTATCATATCCTATCAAACAACAAATATTGATTTATTTCTAAATTGCCTTGACGTTTGAAGCTGATTGTGGACTGTGCGAAAATGTCGTGTACCACTGCCATCTTCAGTCGTGACTAGAAAGTTACGCGCATCTTAATAGCCTCTGCAAATTTCGGTTTGGATCCATTATTGATTCAATGAATACTATTAATAATATAGATTTTTAAACGTCTATCATTCATACTAAGGCCAAGCAAAACGCACGGTTTATTAGAAAAAAATGTTGATAGCATAGATTTACTGTAGAAGTTGAAGCTCATATCGCTGGCCTTCAGTGCAAAAACCCTATTAACTACAAAGATACATTGCAATTTACCTTAAGATGTATTTATACTGAAGCTGTCGTAGATAATACATAATCCAGAAATTGCAGTTATGTATATTCTAAGTTGATCTTAGAATATTGTTTTATCTTACATTAACAAAGAGCTCTCCGGCCTTAGTATAATTTAACAACGGGTTCTCGCGAGCCTCTCCGAGCGCCCTCCAGCCCACCCCTGGCAAGAGCAATCAATTCAGTAAACCCGTTAATTAAATTGTTATACCGTACAAATTAATAAATGACGAAGAAACTGCATTATAATATTTAAGTACCGTAAAATTGCTCACGAATATCGATACGATATTAGTTTTTATTAAAGAAACCTTGAAGTGGTCCATTCTCTTCTTTAGAACACTGCCAGTTTGATGCAATTTCTTAATGATGATATCATATTCATCAGGTAACGTTGTATTATCTGCCTAAATATTTACCGCTATCTCCACACTCTTGAGCAATTTGTTATCTGCAATTGGTTTATTCATAACTATGAAAAATATGCACGAGTTTTCAAAAATGATACGACTGTATTGGAATAGCGTTTCCAAATAATATTTAGTCGCGAAGCTGCTTTGTGCCACCAATGCACACAACCACCAAATGATTCCCCCCTCACCTATATTCTAGACCCCACAGTCAATTCTTTTTTTACACGGTTTTGAAATAACACGGTCCGCTAAAAAGCAGGGCTGTAGAGTCGTCAAGAAATAAGAACGACACCGACTCTGACTTTAACCCTTTGAACGCCATCGTCTCACCCGTGAGCAACGTTCCCTCTTAGCCGAAGGGTTAGCTGCGCGGAAATTTCAAAGGCTGCGCAACTGTCTTGTAGTGCGCGCCAATCCGGAATGAGTGCGCGGGGGCTTCTCAACTGCTGCGCGGCCGCACACGCGCGCAGCTTAGAGGGAACGTTGCCCGTGGGTCGCATGTGTATTGAATACTTCGACGTTGGCGGCTAAAGGGTTCACTTAAAACACGACTATAACTCTTTTTTAGTAGCATGCAATGGTGTCACTTTTGAACGTAGTGATTTGAAAACATATATTTTTTTAAAGGACTCGTAGTTATTATTTTTTGTTTGAGTCCGATTACACGCTTCGACTCCGACTCCACAGCCCTGATAAAAAGATCGAATACTACATATATGTTTATACGAATTATTGTTTTAACACTATTTCCTGAAACAAAAAAACACAAGCGGATAACGTATTTCTTAATAACAAGAAATTCAACAAATTCAACATTCAAGATAGTAACAACAAACAAAAGGCTTCATTCGATCCTAACACATTTAACGTGTCAGACATTTCTAACGATAAAAGCGAATTTTGTACAGTCCCTCATAACAGTCACCTCAAACAGTTGTTTTTTCTTTATTAGATAACATAAGAATAATATTTCGTGTAATTTACTTATTGGGTCTTTATTATTACTTTTGCCTGAAACACTATTTTCTATACCACAATGTTGTTCTTTTTTTAAAATAATACGATTTGTAAATTCATGGAACAAATCTTCATTTTTCTATGGAATTTTTTACACGGTTTTTTTTGGCACGTATCTTCCGTGGAGAAAAGAGTTGAATTTTTATTCATTAAACCATTGATGCCCTCACCAGTGATATGCATTTGTAAACATTCACATTTTATTCACAGTCGTAGACAAAACCATACTTACAAGCGGCCTTTTGTTCTTACTAACCGCTGCTGCAGTGAGTATGTATTAATAATTTGAAATTTGATTATTTGCAACTTATCCACGGAATTTTAGAGATCTGCGAAACCCCATTATAGAAACGCTATATTAGAGATATGCAATTAATACTTAGGCAGACACGCATAAGTTGTGTGAATTGGAAACATGAAATATCAATTTGATTTTAAAATTGAAATTTTTATTTTCATATTGTTTTAGTAAAAAGACATCGTGATAAATAATAATAAAAAATATGTGCTGTATTTGTCGTCAGTTTTAAATGCTCATAAGATGAGTTAAACCAGTCATTTGTCTTTATCCATGTTGATCAGTGGTTCTATGTCTTTTAATTAATTGTAATTTCTTATATGGTTGCTTTGTTTAGATACAATTTAACTTTCCACTTGTTAAAAGCTAATTGTGTTTTAAGAAGACAGTTGGATTACGCTTATTACATTATAATTATGTTGCAATATACAAAGCACATGGTTATTCATTTATTATTTTGGAAATACCATACTTTAACATTGTATAAATAAATTTCCGCTGTTATTCCACTGGTGTGGCACGTGTTTCATCTCTTTAAGAACCATATTCAGACTGAGAGTTGATGATATATACCGACACCAAAAGTACTCATATCTCTACATCAATTCAACTTTACTCAGAAGTAAAATCGTAAAATTATATATTTTGTGCTATAAATGACTTTATAGGCAATATATAATGATGAATCAAATGACATGGTAACACAAGATTCACTGTTATTTAAAAATAAAATCAACACGTTTATCATTTGACGAGCTTAGGATCAAACACGCCCAAATCCAGCTCTGAGAAAAAATGAGATATCGATATAATATAAGTCGACCCGTAACCGGCAGAA
Organism: Himalopsyche tibetana; assembly: GCA_030503985.1. Taxonomy (NCBI): domain Eukaryota; kingdom Metazoa; phylum Arthropoda; class Insecta; order Trichoptera; family Rhyacophilidae; genus Himalopsyche; species Himalopsyche tibetana. Next base: position 34,620,703 of record JAPJYX010000014.1, on the reverse strand, counting down.
CAACGTTAGCGACAATTCGTAAATTTTACAGAAATGGTCTGGTTTACATCATGACAAAAGGTTTTATTTACATGTTTCCTTTTGCAAAAAAATCGCAAAAATAATTCCTTGAATGCAGTTAGTAATTCTGGGTCAATTATAGTTTTATTTGAAGTAATTTCCAATTTAAAGTAAAGAGGAAGTTTAAAAACAACTTCTTTTAAATTGATTTATACAATATCGTCTTAGTTATAGCACAGCATATATTTGAAAATAGGAGTTACAAATAAACAGAAATATGTACTACAACTCGATGTTATAAAACATCTATTAGATTCTGCCAAACACGAAACTGTCATCATCTCGAAAATAAGACTTTCAGATTATCCTTCCGCTGCACTGATGTAGCGAAATCTCACATTAATGTGCTCTTGATTCTGATTAAAACGTTTTAATCTCAACATCTATAAAATTTACATTGTCACTTCCTACTTTTCCATTGTATTTCCGTCTAATCTTTATTCTGTTTTTGCCATTGCAACATGTAGCCAATAACTCCAGCTAATCATCTTGTATAATTTTGTTGCACAATAAATTTACGTCTTCTGACTAAAGACAGACGGTCTTTGTATGAAATTTTGTGAACGCATCAGTTTTTCGGCTGAAAATATATTTTTTATTCCGCTATACCAAGCACGAAAATTGACATTTTAAAATGCAGCGTTACATAATTGTGTTTTGCTTTTGAATGACATTTCATTATCTTCTTAATAAATTCTATACTTATTCCGTGGAAACATATTCTCTTATATACATATATCGACTCTGGAAAGGAAAAAGGACGTAATCCACAGTTTTTTCAAAACAGCTTTTTTTCGATAATTATAACGCATACAACGTGATACACGTTGCATCGAAAGGATGTTGGCTGAAAATATCTACATTAAGCTTTTAAGTTTGAAAAAATAAGGACCTGTGAAAATTAAATAGGTTTTTTTGAAAACAAATATGTAAAAAATATTAAATAAAGTCAATTAAAAACCAGTTAATCAGTCTCTATGCACTATATATATATATATATATATATATATATATCGACTGTGGAAAGGAAAAAGGACGTAACCCACGCATAGCAAACTTTACAGGAGGCACAAAAAACGTGTTTTGATGATTTCGGGCCATATGCAAATTATGAAATATACACAACCTCGAAGTGCACGGAGACTTCTAAACTGGTGTTTAATTGACATAATATAATAGTAATTAAATAAATTGTCTAGAAAAAACCTTTTTTTCACTCTTTCTTCTTGGTTTCAATTTTTACAAGCTCATCTTTTTTTCAAACTTAAAAGCTAAATTTAGATACTAATTCAGCATCTGCGGCTTACATCCTTTTGATAGAACGTGTATCTAGTTTGATACATTGTGATTATCGAAAACTGTTTTGAAACACTGTGGGTTACGTCCTTTTTCCTTTCCACAGTCGATATATATACCTAATACGAATATTGTTAACATTGCGTTTTTATCAAAATTGTCGATACATTCACGAAATGATAATATTATGTACGGACGTATCAATTTGAAATAATACATAGTTGATAATGGAATGTACATGTTCGTAAATAAATATCTAAACAGATCTTATCGCTTATATCTTTCTAAAATAATCATATAAATCGGGTAATTTGCTGACAGTCCCGAATATTATATAATATTGAAACAAAATTTGAGCAATAATTATGATCCATTTTTTTGCTCTCAAGCCTCTATAAACGTAAAAAAAGCAACGGGTCACTTTAATATAATATTAAATACTGCACATACGCAGTGATTTCTTCCCCATGTATTTCGGAGGAACGGCGTTCCGGCACCGTTTTTCTTGACATTTAAACGTTTCAAATCAATATTAGTATTTTTTAATATTTATTTTGCTTTGTAAGTCTTTGATTTTAAAGCCGATAAAAAGGCGACGGAAAATATTTTTGGAATATCAATGGAAAGCAATGTTTCAATGTGTTGGAAATACAAATAAATCTCCAAGAACTAAATGAAATCAATATTCTTCATTTTACCAACGCATACATTTGACAAAACAGTCCGTACGAGGTCCGCGGCGCAGTGATTAACATTGTTGGCTCCCGTGACGGATCTCACGGGTTCTAGTTCCAGTACGAGCAGCATTTTTTCAATAGATTTGTCTGTTTCTATTCAAAAGTTTGTTATGTTCATAAGTGGTATATCTAAATTAAAAAATTCCTCCCACTCATTTAATTCTAAAATTAACGCGGCAATCGAGAGCGATTATTTAACCACTAGTCCTGTCCTAGCACTAATTTTCCATCTTCACTTTCTTCAAAAAAGAGGAGGTTCAACAACTTTGTAACATGCAGTTTTTGTAAAGAAAACTTTTGTTGAGATACTTCCATTAGGAAACCATACGCTTCACATTTGGAACGGACATGGATTGAGAAAAAAATATAGTAAATTTTTGTTTTTTCAAAAAAAAAAAACACTGCACATACTATATCACACAAACAACCATGCCTTCGAAAAAAATTGAAAAAATGCTGTTCGTACTAGGACTCTGACCCGTAAGATCCGTCACGAATGATCCAACGACACTAACCGCATAAGTAAATCACCATTTGATAATTTAATGTGAAAGTTATTGAATTACTGAACTTCGGCAGTGTAGTCGTCGAATTATTAAATAAGTTTATACTGATAACAAATCTGTTGTACCACGAAGAAGCATTATAATATAAACATGAAATTATTAGCAACTATTTTCGTACATAAATGTTTATTTTATCTGCAGAAAGAACTGGCTGCATGTGTCAGATAAAGGTCACTTGAGACATAAAAATTGTAATAAACAAAATAGACGACCACAGATTTCCCGTTAAACAAAGTATTTTGTTCGTTATGAATCCATTATCATTTTCTTTTCACTTTTTTTTTTTTACTGTTTTTGTCAATTATCTGACATCAAACACAATAAAATTTGATTGGCTATGTTTTAAAATTTACTACTTAATTTAATAGCATGTTGGGTCCGTGGTACAGTGGTCAACGTAACGGATCTCACGGGTCCAAGTTCCAGTATGCATAGCATTTTTTTCTCAATTTCTTTTATCGATTTCTGTTTGTGATGTCTAATTCTCTTCCACCCTTCCAAGTAGCGGGAGCGATTGATTGGGCTCGCTAGTGGTGAATTGAGTCAACTAGTAAAATGGTAAAACTGTTTTCTTGGAATTTTAAGTACAGTCACGTCTTTATTTGGTGTTTTGGTGGATTGAATATTTTTATTTTACGGAGATTACACTATTGTAATGTGTATTTACTGAGGTTACTTCACTTTTACGATTCTTTAAGACGTGTAGAATATTACAATGTACATATTTAACCTTTTTTATAAAATACCACTTTGCTCACTTCACCTCTAATGGGTTCAATTCACCTCTAGTTCTATCCTAGCCGAATCCTCGTATTGTTTGATACTCTTGGGAAAACGAGAGGTTGGGCAACTGAGAATCAAGCAGTTGATATATCTCCATTATGAGGCCATGCGCTCCACACTAAGAACGGACTTTTAAAATATGTACTACGTAAAGGTTTCGTCAATTTTGCTCTAGTTAGAGTGGCAAACACATAATCAATTATTGGAACTAATAATTTATCTTACATCATACTATCAAAGTTTGCTCTAGTTAAAATAAAAATTACAATAAATATTTAAATATATATTCAATGATTGGTCCCTCATATAATTTTATCTTGCGTGTTCAGTTTTTTTTTTTTTGAAAAGAATTTATTTTTAATGCGGGTCCATGATTGCGCCTTTTGCGTAGATTCTTCAATGCAAAATCAATAAATTTAATCTACTTATAATATTTTTATATTTATCGAAAATCACGACTTGATGAGGTAGTGTATATGAAACTATCATTTATTAGGTCATCAATATGTAAATGGTGATCTAACAGCCGAAACTACTACATTCTATAAAAGTTAGTTATCAAGACTGCTCATTTTATAAAAACAAACGGCAATTGCATACATTCAACTCTTTTTTTATACGATTTTGAAATAACACGGCCCAATTTAAAGAACAAATGCTGTACTATTTGTTTTACGACTCACAGAAACGGATAATGGAATTCAACAATACAAAAAGGTGACAATTAAAAGATGGCTTCATAAGTTCCTAACACACAAAACCAGTCCCTCATAAAAATCTAATGAAGTAACGATGAATAGTATTTTTTTAAAAATTAAAATACATATTATGAATTGTTTTTTTTACCATGTCCGCTCCCAATGTGGAGCATATGGATTCATAATTGAGTTTATCTCAACAGAAGTATTTCTACGAGAATTGCTTGTTACTCAGTTGCTCAACCTCTCTTTTTCCAAAGATAGTAGGGATAGAAGATAGGGCTAGGACAGGACTTGTGGTTAGCTAATCGCTCTTGATACGCCCCGTTCATAGGATAGGATGGGTGGGAGGGGAGAATTCAAGACATCACATACATCCATGCCTCCGAACAGAAATTCATCAATCGATTGAAAAATCAACTTGAAATTCAAATTCAAAATGAATTGTCTTCATTGCTATTTTCGCCGCAATGTTATTATTTCAAATAACACGGTTTATTTCAATTCAGGGAACCAATCTTCAATGTTCGAATGAATTCTGTAAATTTGTTTCACTTTTTTTTGTGGGACGTACATATATACCGTGTAAAAAAGGAGTGAGAGTGTATTAGTAAAAAAAATAATCGTTATCAATTATTATAGCATTAAGGTGCTTCCGCTTCGTGGTTTTATGTTTACTTATTTGACTATACCAGTCCTTGAAATGGTTTATATAAAAATAAAAAGAGTAATATAGTCCCCATTATGCACAAGGACACTTGGCAAACTTGTTACAGTCGATTTGTATTTTTTAATAGTGTATGTCTAGTCCAAAATCGACGTTTGTATATACATGTATATATAAAATATTCAAATAAAATTTAGATGAATATATTATTGGATATCCAGTGAACTTTCATTTGATGTGATCATATTCACACTTGATAAAACATGAGGGGTTAAGAGCTTATGTTTGCGTTATGAGGTCATGTCATGTTTGATCATCCATGAAGTGAGTTACTTGACATTATAGGAAATATTGGCCGTGCTCGATTTAGCTGCTGTCACGGCATACATTAATGTGAAATTTAGTATGAAATAATCGATTAAATAATAATAAAAAAAAACAATCGACGTAACACTAAAACTGCAATAAGTTATATTCATTGTAAATCATTTTTTTATCAGTCGCGCGCGCCTTTAATAAACGTCTATTTCATAGGTTCCCAACCTTTTTTGGATGGCGACCTCTTTTTATAAAAGGCATGTGACTAGGCGACCGCCCCCCCGAGGAATTTGAAATCCTCGATTTGCTATACTTTTTCCCCAGATTGTCCCCCAAACTCGTTTTTTTTTAGCTCACCGGGGAATTTGAAATCCTCGATTTTGAAAAAAGTTGGCGAGCCTCAGAAAACTCTTGGCGACCCCAGGTTGGGAACCCGTGGTCTATTTGATGTCTTCTGAGTAAAAAAACTAAACTCAATCGGGTTTTCGTCGCCCCTTTGTAAAATAAATATTTGTTGAAAACTCGGAACTGAATTCAAAAGATTCCATAGATAATAATTCCAGGTTGGTTTAACTGTCACAAATAATAACACCGGTAAGAAATCGTGGACATGAATTGTTTGTTCTCCCAAGGTGTAGAACCAGCCTGCCAATGGGGATGCCACTGGGGAGAGCTTTGACGGTGTTCAACAATATTGCTTCGGATGTCGACATATTCCACGCAGACGTGGGTGAGTTCCGACGAATGCTATTTTGTTATGTATTAAAGTAGAGTTCGTCGGAGCTTACTCAGTTGATTTCCTTGCCATTTTTTTCTACTGCTTTTAATATTAAATTGTACTATTTTCAGTTTAAAATCAGTTTAAAAGTTTTAAATTTATAATTTGTCAACCTTGTGCAATGTTAATTAAACAACTACACAGTGCTCTTTGACAGCACATGGATTACTAATGGAAGTATTTTAACGGAAGTTTTCTCACGAGAACTGCTGGTAATTTCGTTTCTCTGCTTCTTCTCTATGTTTTCAATCGACTTTTTTTCGGCTTAAAAAATAAAAATAAAATGTATTTGAAACATCACAAATGTCGAGAAAAAAGGTTCCGGAACGCCGTTCCATCGCGTGTCATAGGGGAAAAAGCACTGCATATACATGTCAGCATATCTACCAATTTTCAAAGCTATACATAAGTGAATAACTTTGTAATCGTAAATTGAAAGCTTAGTAGGTTCTAAAAATCTTGAAATTCTGATAATATGAAGCAACAGTTTGCGAATTATACATAAATTCGACATTCACGATTGGTTTATGTTCTATTGAACGTTTAAAGTTTGACTGGAATTATTAAAAAGCATTTACCACATGAAATTGCAAAATAAATACCGTTGCACGGATATCTTAAGAAGTCAACCCAAATAAACGTAATTTTGTGATAAGTAGTGATGTTTAATCTGCAGTATATTGTTATGATGTTTATTTGACGAATTTAATATTTTAACAAAGTGACGTATTATTTTTTAATTGAGCTGATAACACTCTTAATATGTAACGTTCAGTCGAAAATATTTGACTTGTTACATTATTGAATTAAAAGATGCAATTTTCATAGGAATTACATAGGAGCTAGATGCGTTTTTTCGATTAACAATCTTAGTTATATATTTCTTCATTGAATATTGAAGAGCACACCTTTCTGAACACAATGGCGTAATAAACTAGCTAAATGCAATTTTTAGCTGTTTCCCCATTGGACTCTTTTATGTTGTAAAATATGACTGAACGAACACATTTAGTTGTATATAACATAATGAACAATTTTAAATAAATTGATTATTTAAATCTTTACCTTTTAAAAATACAATGAAATGACATTAAGTAGAATCAATTTTGACGACTTTAATTTACATATATAAATGTATGGTAATCATTAACACTAGAGTCTGAAGCTATCTGACAGTTAATAATATTTGCTCTTAGGTATAAGAGCGAGAGAGAAAGAGAAAGTATGTTTTTCTATTGGCAGCACTGACGCTGAATTAACTGTCAGATAGTTTCAGACCAAATGTATTTTAAAAGCATTTCCGACAATATTCTTATTTATTTTGTTTTAAAAATTACACTATTTCAAATAAAACAGCATTAAATTTAATGTTCAATATTTGGCAATTATGACGCGTCCCATACACATTATTAAATATGCTGGATTTAGTGAAGTTATGGTTAAAACGTTACAATTCAGGAACAATTCCGCTCGCTGTTGGACACCTCTTGTTTTAGTGTTATAACCAACATAATAGACTGATAACAAATTTAATATTCCTAACCTGTTCGGAATCAAGTCGGCCGTCGTTCTTATTATGTAATTGCATTGCAGTTTTTTTTTGTTATACATAAATAAAACATGTATTTTGAAGTAAATCGGCCCCCGCTGATTGGATCGAGCCTACCGAGGACCTGTTCTTCGTGGCGCAAACTTGAATCAGTAAACGAAGAATGATAGCGGTTAATTGCTACAGGGAAATTGTTTTCACGGATATTTTCAAAATTACTATTCATAAATGATATTTTATAGTCCAAAGGACGCTAAAAAAGTAATTACCAAGGGAGTCTATAAATCAGACGTGTCCATTAAGTAGATTGCGATCTGTCATGAAATTACATGTATGTACATATTTTGTTCAGAAATTTACATTCGCAATGGCAATTAATTACATACAATTGCATAGACAAAAATAAAATAAATGGTTGCCGTAGTAGAGTATATAACACAGATGTCCAGTGTTTTGATCGTAAAGGTATTTTTGGTCGATCTTACAAAATAGGTTTTTATTGTTCTCTCATGATAAATTACAATCACCAACAATAATTATATCAACTAGTCGCCCCTTAAAGACAACGTGTAGCCACCCCTAGTTTATAGGTACATTTTATAAAGGGGTTCGGTGATTTCTCAGTACACGAATTTTCCATTCTTTCTCGCACTCCGATGAACTCTTGTTTCTATTCAATATTTCATCGATCACTGTTGTCGAATTAGTTAGAGCTTGCTCTACCGATTAGGTGGGTCTGGACTTAATTTCCGGTCTGGTCGATGTCAAATTTAGATTTTGTTTTTCAACTTAAATTTAAGACCTAAAACGTGGGTGTTTGTGATGCCAATTCTCCTCAAATAGATAATGAGTGACTTGCAAAAAATATTCTCATCAAATTTATCTCATATGATCTTTCAACTTTACAATATCTGGCGTATTGACATTAGCTTTAATGTTTTTTTTTTATTATTAAATACATATTTTATTTAAGATACACTTCCGCCGCTAATCATCCGCCGTGATAAAATATATTGACTTCCCAGTCTAGAACTGTAGGGCCACCTCGAGTGGGATGTGGCATTCATATTACACACTGCGGTCTTGTGTCTTACTCTTGGCAAAGAGTTAAGCTGGAGAGCTAGTCTATTTGTAAATTTACGATTGCTACATCATGCCTTGTCCTGTGATTTATGCAAAGTTCAATGTTCTTTAGCCTGACCAAAGACAATGCTCTCCCAACCTATGCTTGGACAAAAATATTTATTTTGTCCATGTGCATTCAAATACACAAAATCATATTGGTAAAGTAAAGTAAATCTTGTCTCCTGAAAATAGATTTACACATGTAATTATTTACGTAAGACATTTCGTAATATGTGTACTTAGTATTTAAAAAAGTGTTTCTTAATGTAATCCTAACAGGTATATTGTCTACGATAGTCCCCCTGGCGTAGAGTTTCGTCACATCGTATGTATTTCGTTGCAGCCCACTTAAAAATCGATCTTCTTTTCAACGTATATTATTAATACTATATGCCAGAGGTGTGCGGAGAATAAATCTCGAATCGAATTACAAATTCTGACTGCAGACAAGAGAAACCTGCCGGGTATTCGACGGTAGTGGGAGAATAAAATAAAAATAATTGCGATACTGCAATATCTCTCGTCTGTCATTCATTGATTCGCAGTTGACGAATAGTTTAAGAAATGGCACCCACTTTCATTCAAATAAACTAAAAAAAATGTAGCTGGCGAGTTGCTAAGAGAAAATATCGACACCTGGCGCTTAACCCTTTAACGGTCTAGTCTTTAATACTGAGCACAATCCCTGAGACCGAAAAAAAAACATGAAAGAGTCGCCAAGTAAAGTACATTTTATAACACTTTTAACGTGTTTACTGTTAATACGCGGTGGAAAAGCATTATATTAAAAAAATAAATCACAATTTTATACTAATTATATATTTATTTAATATGATCATTACCAGTTTCGTTCAACACGAATATTTTCAACCTTTTTTTATTTCCGGCACATATTCGTTTAACAAACGTTATTACAATTTTTTTAATTATTAAAATTACTTTTAGTTCATTGAAAGACTCGATAACCAGGGTTATGGAGTCGGGTAAAAAAAAATACGAATCCGACTACGAATTGATTGTTTTAGTCCAGGGATGGCGAACCCTTTTCACAAGTGGGTCAAATTTGATTTTAAAAAAATTAAAAAATCATGCTACGGGTCACGTATAGATTTGGTATAGTTTTTTCCAGATTGTCACAGAAGCTCCTTTTTTTTTTAGCTCACCGAGGAATTTGAAATCCGCGATTCGGTATAATTTTTCCTAGATTGTCACAGAAACTCGTTTTTCATCATCATTTTCAGAGTTTATTTCTAAAAGTTCAAGCGGGTCAGATAATTTCTCACGCGGGTCACTCGTTCGCCATCCCTGTTTTAGTCATTTCCGTTTAACTTAGATAATATATAGGTATACCATCAGATCATTCTAGTTACTGAAAATAATTGTAGTACATTTTACTAATCAATGTTATGAATAGAATAATTTTTCAATATCTTTGATTTATTTTTTCCTCCTTCGATTTTCCGACTCCAACTCCAGAGAAAACACAACTCTGTCGATAACAGTGAGACGTATGGCGCCCGACACAGTCATCTGATTATGGAACGTGCGTGGTGTATACCTTTCGTCACCGACAGCTTAACGGTTAAGAATGTGATTAGATTTGTTGATCAAAAAATTGTACACTCGTAATGCCGTCATTAGGAAAAATAATGCTAACGGGAAAATGCGTATACTGGGGAATGAAACGTACATTGTTATTTCAAACTGTTCAAGCATAATATTTATATTATTATCACGAGTCGAAGCAACCAATGTGATTTTGTATATAAAAATACGACTGTTGAAATCTACAAATTGAATCATTGATTTTTATTCTGGACGTTTTTTTTTTATGAAAATTACTCATGAACGCTATATTTTTCTTTAGCTTAACTTAACCTTTATAATATCACTCATATGTCGAGCTGGACTCTTCATTACAGATTTGGCATTTTTTAAAAATTTATTTAAGTTTTTTTTTATCCAAGTAACTCCTGAAACATTAGAAATAGTTTTTTTTATTATAATTAATTATACCGCAATAAATTAATTCAAAGAGTAAACATATTATATCACTCAAAGAGTGCTAATGGTTAAATTCTATCTAATAATTAATAGTGTGTAAAAGCTTCAAATTCTATCATATCAATTGATGAAATTGTTACGAAAATTTGGGTCATTTGCGAAAAAAGCACAGTTTGAGGACTTTAGATTCATTTTTTTTTTGATACACGTTATTTGCATACAATAGTTGTATTAAATTTGCTAACACATACAAACAATGCCTAAAAAATATTATATTTAATGTGAGGTATGTATGCCTGCAGTTTTTCGTAATTTAACGTAAAACTTGAAAGAGCTTCCATTGTGATTTTTGCAACTCAATGACTGCAATTTTTATATACGTCTTATTTCTATGAAGTCTTGAATTTTGGTTCTTATCAAGTATAATCTATGATGCATGTATAATATGTGCCTGAATTATCTTACTACACTTTATTTACAGTCATCTACGTTTTTACTTATCACCAATCCCAGTAGAATCCGCATCTACGCTGTAAAATTGACCTCGTGAGGACGTGGCACATCGTATGACCCTCTTGGACAGTTTGAAGCTAGGCAAATATCATTCCTCAAATGACTATTGCTAAAATTTGAGCCAGGAGACGCGTAATAAATGCTCAGATTTCTGAGTCTATCACTTCAGCATTTAGAAAAATCTTTTCTTAATGACCAAACAAGTATTAATCCAAGACCGTTACAAGAAGCTTATGTTATTATTTAAATGTAATCTAATTTGCTTTGAAGACTACTAAATAATATAATATTTTTAATCGTTCCGTGAAACATCACTTTATTACATTAAATAATGTATTTTTCAAGATAAGTTAGTATTAGGGCATCCAATCCCGGGATTGATACGGCTGCGATCCCGGGATTTCGGGATTGAGAAATTTTGAGCAAATCCCGAAAATCGACACGAAATTGGCAAATCGAGAATTTCAGATTCCTCGGTGAGCTAAAAAAAAAACGAGGTTTGGAGATAATCCGGAGAAAAAGTATAGCGAATTGAGGATTTCAAATTCCTCGGTGAGCAAATCCCGGGATACCGGGATTGGAAAAAGGCTTCGGGATTGGATACCCTAGTTAGGATGTTGGTATATATGAGATCTAAGCTAATCTAAGTTAACAAGTTATGACGAGAGCGTAATAGCTATATAGAAAATAATGCTAATTATATTATATAACATTGATATTATATCCTATTCTTAACTAAGTAAAAAATCATGTCGCTCTTTTTTTAGTAAAACAAACTTAACATAGAATCTCTTATTATAAATATATATATTAATTATAACCCCTTATCTCGTCTTATCTACAGTTTACGGCCCATGTAAGGTTTGGTCTATTTAATTTATATTATTGTAGATACTTTCTTAAAATATTAGTAAAATATGAAACAATATTAAAGCAATCAATACAATATCAAAGTCCAGATTTTATATACACTCACTGCACTTTGGAGCGACCTAATAATATTGGACACCGACCTTTTGTTCTGTGTTGCTGTAATAAAAAAAAACAATTACATTTTTTGGGCGCGTCTTCGAGATAAACGAAAGTTTGCACTATCTTGACACCAATAAGTGATTTTCTATGCGCTATTCGCATCTGTCAGTTTTCGCATGTCATCGAAGTGATTGAAAGAAGCGCCCAGACCGTCAAGTTTACCTTTCTAGAGGTGTCATATTATCTAGGTGCTCGGTCAACTTTACAAGGTCTGATTCGATGATAGTGACCCGACCAAACAGGTATAGAATCTCAAGCTATTGTGATTGGCGAGCTTTTTACTGGAGATGTGGTGGAGTCGGTTAAAAAAACGACTCCGACTCTAATTCGTGTCCGTCCCAATGTACAAACCTTCTTGAATAATCAACGTGTGAATTTAAATTGGTCTTAGAATGAATAAGTCAATCAGTGCACGCGTTGGTGGATAAGTGATACGTATCATGACAAGTGTTTTACTTGCATACTTGTTGAAATCACACCATAATACACAGAGGTCACTAATTCTACAAATTACTTTTTTATTTTCTCGAAACTACCAAAAGTTGTTTTAGCCGATTTGAAACTAAGCGCTTAAGTTAATTGCGGCGGTACTTTATATTATATTCGACAAATTTATTGCTCAATTAAAGTAATTGTGGTAATGTAAAAAAAAATCGCCAAATGTATGTAACATATATACGTGGTCGTTTTATTTGTAACTGTATTAATGACTGCAATGATAGCCCTCATTAAATTTGTCACGCGCGTCAATGAATGACTGCAATGCAGACATGTTCGCCAAAGTGTTAAAAAAAACTGTTAAATGGAACTCTGTATACCACCCTAATTCTTACGAATCGAGTAAATTTAATAATATACTGCCCTGCTAAGTAAAAACACAGTAATTACAAGATCAATATTTTATCATCAAATTTTCATTTACCATTTAGTATAGTATTAGTTATACTGGAATATTGATTTCTTGGGATAATTTACAGGTGGTATGTCTTTCATAACAATGGATAGCAATGTGCTTTTACTTAAAAGCTCAGGTCTGGGAAAATGGCGGCTCGCGATGAAATTCCGATCTGGCCCATGTAATATTTTCAATAAAAGTTATATGTTTAAAAAGAATGTGGTTTATTTCATTCTAGTTGATAAGTTTAGTTGTATACTATATAAAATTGGTGTATTGATAAAAACTGTATTTAAAAAAATATCTGCGCGGCTAGTAGTTAAGATAAAATATCAAGATATTGTCTAATGATGACGGCCGTGATACTATCGGTCGACCACATGCTCATGAAGGTTTGTACACGGCCAACCTACTTCCACTGGAGTCGGTCACCAAGCACAATTGAAAATCAGACCTTACACGACGAAGTCAATAAAAAAGCCAGTTTTTAACACATACAATTGAACTGCAGTATAATAACAGTACTTCCTGATATTTCCATTCAATTAATTGCCAAGCTATTTTTCTGTTACTCATCTAATCGTTCAGTTCTTGAGAGTTGATATTGATGAACAAGCCGCTTCTTGAATGGATGGACCGTATTAGGTAGATATTCCAACGGTTTTTTTTTGACGAATACCGTTTCTTAGTCAATCTCAATGTGTATGAAATGCAGTGCTTTTTTTTTTTTTTTTTTTAAAAAGAGGTGCCGGAACTCTATTCTTGTCAAGCATTTTAATAAAAGTTTTTTTTCCCAATCCACGTCCGTTCCCAATGTGGCCTCCTAATGGAGGTACCTCGAAATAACTTGTTTACGAGAACTGCTTGTTAATCAGATGCTCAACCTTACTTTTTTAATAAATTAAGAATAAAAAGATAGGGGTAGGATAGGACTAATGGTTGACTAGTCGTTCTCGGGTTTCCCCGTTATTTTTTTGATTGGAAGGGTGGGGGAGAATTCAAATATCACAACCACGCCTTCGAATAGAACTTAACCTGAACATGAACCTTTGTAGAATGAAGGATATGACCCGTTCCGTTCTTGAAAATTTATTTCACATTTTAACACATTGAAATATTGATTTTCCTTTGCTAATTTTTATTACACAGATCGATTTTTTTGCTGTTTTTATTTTTTTCGCGAATGATTTAAATTTAAATTTTAATGATTTAAAAAAATATTTTCAATTGTTTTCGAAGCGAAATAAAAATATGTTTTTTGCGAATGTTGATTAGAAACATTAAAATGCCGAGAAAAAAAAGGTGCCGGAACGCCGTTCCACCGCGTTACATGGAAAGAAAAGCACTGATGAAATGTATAATGAGAATTAAAGGAATTTTATTAGGACTGATTTGTTTGAGTGTATGAGGCTGCATGGTTTCTTTCATAACGATTGTAGAGTATTAATTCAATTCTCAAATGTTGGACCCTAAAGCTGGCTGAGTCGGATTCTAATTTTTGTAGTATTTTCTACATTAATTAATCGATTCTATATATTGAATAGCATACCCTTCCCTTGACCATTTTGAGAAATAAATGAGTTATCCATAAATACACGTTTGAGGACTTATGTAGATGTTCTATTTGCGCCGGGGCCGAAAGTGTTAAGAAATCCGTTATCCGCTTCTGTGTTTTTTGTTTATTGGAATCATATTAGAAGGAATAATTCGTGTGTAAATATAGTATGGGTTCTTTCCGAGTGGACCGTGTTATTTCAAAATCGGGTAAAAAATAGTTGAGTGTATATTTTTAAACGACTACACAGAGCTGCTTTAAAGTTAATAATAAATCGTGGTGCGATTATACCCCGGTATGTGTGTAATAAATACTTGAGTTTTTTTTGTTGCCTGGTTTGCGAAACCGAGATATATTATATTTTGCTCTCGTTGTGGTTGCAAAAGTGTGTCAGTGTATTCAATTGATTTCGTGTCGGATTTGTTGTGGTGGCTTTGCTCTCAAATCAACATGTACCGTTCTGCAGCATCCAGCCGCTGTCATCCCATCATTATTATCTCCATATTATTTTTGCTTGAGCTCAAAAACTCGTTTCTTTATTTTTACAGTACATTGCAAATGCCAATACGCATCTGATATTTATAAATTCGATAATTAGCAAAGTATTTTTTTAAGAGTAGATACTAAATGACAGTAATGGTAAACAAATACAAATCTGCATAATTCGACCGGTAATAGGCAGAAAATCGTAACCGACAATTTATAAATTTTACAGATGGTTTTTTTTTAATTAATTTCGAAAACGGGAATTTCTTAAGTGCGATTAGTAAATAGTAATATATGGTCGATGCCTATACCAGTGGAGGGAAACCTGCGGCCTCTTGGCTACTCTGATGCTGCCTTTTGACTTGATCAAAATATTCACTTTGATCAAAAAAAATATACAGAAGCGTTTGGAAAAAGAGAGTTATCAACCCATTATAAGTTTGACAGTCGAAAAAAAAGGGGGGGGGAGTGTCAACGTCTTCTTTACTGCAGATGTATAATTAGATAAATAAATGTGGCCTTTAGGCCTATACTGATATTATAATATAATTGTCTACTTTCAGTTCTCTAGATCAGCATTTCTCAACCGGGGTCCGCGTGGAATAAACGATAACAAGCCAAAACACTAAAATGCACATGCCCTAAAAAAGATCAGGCGAATGAGATAACGCTCTAAAATTTTTGTCACCGACGCTTTAGCGATATTGAACAGTTATTGGCCCAAAACACAATTTAACCGAACCGTGTCGCTTCAGTTCTTTTACCGATTATGGGTCGATATCTTCGTATAGTTCGTACACTATATTCGATAATTATTTTTTATGCTATAAAACAGCTTAAATTTTTAACATTGTTTTTTTAATATTTTATTAAAATTAAAACGAAATAAATGTTTCATATTATAAAAATATGAAGAAACGGAAATAAAGTTGTATCGACATGATTATACATCTAATCATTTTTTACGCGCTACATTGGCTCCAGAAAATGGCTCGTCAAAAAACCTCATTTTCATATAAGTTGATAAATCGGTTCAAAATCCGCCTATAAAAGTATCAAAAATGTATGAAAAAACGTAACGGTGCCGTCCAAAAAAATCGCGTGAAAAAGAATTGGGTGTATTATACATCAGTAGTGCTATACCCTAGGGTTAACAGGTGTCCCGGATTGGCCGGGATTGTCCCGGAATTGGAGTCGCTGTCCCGTATCCCGGATGAGTACTTAACCTTTTCAGTATCGCGATGTTTTAAACTAAAAAACATTCACTCACATACCTACCGCATATTTTTAATAATTTTTGAATAGTTTTAAAAAATAGTACTGAATTTATGAATATTAAAAGTTTACTTATAAAATGATATAAACAGTTAATTATTTTTAAGTTACATTAGTGGTCTTCAGTGGCATTAAAGTATTCACGCCGTTCGTATGTAGCGGCCACCAGTGTCCTTACGGTACTGAAGCGGTTAATTGTCCCGGAAATTTAGAGAGAACTATTTCACTAACTAATGCCCAGGTTTTTGTATTCGAAAGTCTCGGAAGAGCTAAAAAAAGAGTCACTCTGGTATTTTGGGCAAATCGGTAAATTCCTGGGTCTTTTGGATACGAAAGTCAGCAAATCGAACAAATGTCCCGGATTGACTTGCAAGAAATCTGGCAACCCTACTATTCCCGTGCGCGTATAGTAAATATCTGGTACTAACTGAAATACCCTAGATCTAGTCTAGCAGATCTGCTATGGTCTGATATGCTTCTACAATAAGCGAAACAGTTATCATATTCTATAACACAAGTGGAATAACAAAATTAAATTTTATATTAAAAATGAACATCCACAAAGTTACCGCTGAATCTGAAGATATCCATTTATTGATTTGTTTTAATCATTTTTTGAAACTGTCCGTACCGGAATTCGAACACGTAAGCACCACGACCGAAACTTACGACGTTTACCACTAGACCAACGATTAGACATAATAGTTTTAATAGCACTTTTTCTTAATACGCCGATAGCATTCGTATTTCATGTCCGCATGATCGTACGTTATTCATAAATTTCTAAGAGAAAGTGTTCGCTCCGGGATCGACAAATGATGATTGTTTTAATATTGTCTCGTTATATTATTGCATCGAAACATTTTCAAAAACTGTGACTTAAATTATTTGACTAATCATTTGTGATATCGTGTATCGTAAATACTTGCCGTCAGCTGTCTACCTTTCGTTTAATTCACCAGTCATTGTTTTTGTGTATCCTTTGTATTTAAATAACTAATTAAACACGGCGATTTCCATCAAAACGGACTTCGTAATATTTACTATCTGCTTGCCTTGTTTCAGTCTGTTTCCTTGTGTTTCAGAAATTACGTACGGTAAAATTGTGCAATTACACGTTATAGTAATTAATTGTTCTACGGTTTTATTGTTTATAGTACATACAAAACGTTTTTTTTTTGTAATTTAGTGAGTAGTTAAGTAGGTGTAATATACCATTGTGACACTTTTTGACATTGCTGTTGGCAATGGCGTGTCGTTTATTCCATTGTACGCTTTAAAGGTCAAGAAATAACTAATAAACAAATAAAATGTGAATACATTTGATATAATATAACAATAATGGCGGATATAGACGATTCGCTGCAACTTTCTTTAGATCACGAAATTATGAAATATTATGACCATTTCTAAATATATTATTTCTAAATTATTATATATTATGCCGGCTGCGTGGTCGAGTGTCAACATCGTTTACTTTAAAGACGGAGATCACGGGTTCGAATTCCAGTATGGACAGTTTTTATAGATTGATTTTTCAATAGATTTACGGACTTCTGTCCGAAGGCATGAATGTATGTGATGTCTTGAATTCCATCCCACTCATCCTATCCTAAAATGGGCGTAGCGAGAAAGATTAACTAACCACTAGTTCTGTTGTAGACTTATCCTTGTATCCCCACTTTTTTTGAAAAAGAAAGTTTGAGCAACTGAGTAACATATATGTATATGTAACTGAAGGTATATGAAGGTATATATATATATAAGGTAAAAATATATACATGTATTATATAAAATTAGTACTAAACTGTGGAGCATTTCAGAAAAAAAATACATCAGAAACACACATGCTGAAATTTATAGAAGAATGTAATTCGTAAACGAACATTATATTTGTGGAACTTTGGATCAAAAATGTCCAAATCCAGTTTTGAGAAAAAATGAGATATTGCCATATTATTGGAGTACTGATAACAGAATTTAAAAACTAAAAAAACAGAATTTAAAACCTCCCCCTAAAACCTTGAAAATTCCATGCAATTTGGGTTTTTTTTATTAGAAAAGTGTGTTTTTCACTGTTCAGGAAAAGGTCGATCTGCTCATTTTTTATCCCAAGTTCCACATTTGTCCTCTCTTCGCTATGTTTTCAGAATAGTTAGTATAGATGAGGTGTTTGGAGGTTCGAAAAATAACACACATCCATCCATACATTTGCAGACGAACCCATTAAATGATAAAATATTGAATGAAAGTTTACAAACCCGTTACCGTACAACCGAGTAGACGAAAGCCCATCTGTATTGGCAACTCATTACAGGACCTACAAACATATTCACATAGTCCAAACAGAATTACAATCAAGAATATGTTTGTTATTTCCATTCTACTTTTTTGTTTAATTCCCTTAAGTGTAGTTGAAAACATTTAGTACATAATATATTGTTCAGTGTCTTACTATCCCGTTACTATGTGAATTTACAATTAGAAGTTGACATACTCGTATTGTGCGTTTCAATAAGACACGTGGGACTCGATTGGCAACTAGCTGATTCTTGTAATTAAAAGTGCGTTCAGCCAATATAAATAATTAGTTTCATTGCCAGTTGAACCGAGTCGTCTAATTTTATATACCCAGGACATAGCTCTGTTGGTGATACGCTAAATCAAAAAATGCGTTGTACGATAGTTGGTATAAAATAAATGTGGGTAAGCTAATTGGCTATGATCAACTGTGTTCTGAACGCTTTCAATGTTATTTTTTAACTATTTATTTAGTCCTCACTTCAATGTTATTTTGTTAATTAATCTTATAAAACAGACCAGGCTATGCGATCTTAAAAATTCATAATATTATGATTATCTGACATACAGACTTTAGGCAGCCATATTGAAATTTTTTCCTTTACCAAACGTGTGCATGGAAACCTCCATCAAGCGAAATGTATAATATAATGAAAGGTCAACCAACTTTGATTTTTGTCTTTAATTGTTTATTTTCATTGGTAAAACATTAACCACACTGCTTAATGATATTCTTAAATATTGATTGTCTGTTTTTTCACGTGTTAAAAATTTGTGAAGAATAATAACCAGTTGAAAAATTCTTGGCTCACTCCAGAAAACTCTCATCCCAGGCAGTCCAATGCTACTGTTGTCCAATTTTATTAGCCAAGCATTTTCGAATTCATTAGCTTAATAATATCCTATTCACCGATTTCTACAAAAATATCTTCATTACTAGCTTCAAGATTAAATGAAGACCACAATGTTAAAAATTTACTCTTTTTATTTATAATTAAGATTGTTACAAAACTAATGTTCATTATTGTCAGCCAATTTATAATCTTCCAAGATAGTACAAAATGAAAAATTTAAATTTGAGGGAAGGAATTACTGCACTTGTACAATCTGATATTATTTTTAAGTAATATTCAAATAATCAAATTATACTTAAATAATAAACATCTTTGGCATTATATCAAATTGATTGTTTGGTTGTGTTCTTTCTGATGGTCCACAGAAGCCAATGAATAAACTGATGTTCAGATGTTCCTAAGCATTCTCAAGCAGAGATTAATATTAATCACAATCTATATTTGTTACAGAGAGGGTCCTAGGATTCTGTTGCTAGTTCGAGATCCACGTGGAGCATTGCAGTCACGAAGACACCGAGCGTGGTGTCCAGGGATGCCTGACTGCGACCGCCCGGCCCTGCTCTGTGCAGACATGGTTTCAGACTATGTAGCTGCTATCAGGATGGCAGCTTTGCATCCAAAGAGATTCAGGTAACAAACTAATCGTTTATTGATGTTTTAATCTTTTAATATTCATACGCCTGTATACCTGTTTAATTTTGCTGTATTGTGATACAATGTGAACACGCAATCATACCAAACATTAAATTAATATTGTCTCTGGTCGCAATATGATGGGTTCGGGCTGCAAAGAAAAATTAAATTTAAAGTACACTGAATCCTCTTTTACACGGGGGATACGTTCCACGTAATACAGCCATGCAAAAAGAGCTTTTTTCTTACAGTCAAGTGGGTCTGGCTTTGAATCCATGTAAGATCAATAAAAAATGAAAATTTTTCAATTGAAATTAGAGATCTTGAATGCGAAGGTTTTTGGACGTCTTTTCTCCTCTGTGTAAATCTCGAGTGAAAACCAATGGAGTAACAAAGTTGTCAATTTTAATTTTAAAACTTCCGCAATACTACTGTCGAACCTATTGATAATATAATTCTGTAGCTTCTGCTCGGTGATCTTAAGTGCTTGATAATCACAGTAATCTCCCGCTTGGCTTTGGTAAGCATAATTGGAAAACGGTTTAACCAGAACATATGGTATATATCAGTGGTGGCCAAGTCGTCGACTGCGTAGACATTCAAACTCGCCCGCCTGATGCTTCGCAACTAGTTTTGATTGTGTCATTTTGTTTCCTTTTCATACTTATTATATTGTGCATTGAATTACTTCACTTTTTATAACAATACGATGTTAGTAGATTGCTAAGACTGATTTCAGTATGAAGTCGCCCGCAGAGTTCAAAAGTTTGGCCACCCATGGTATACATTTATTAGTAAAAACACAATAATCCTTTGTACTTCATTCCACTTTATTTAATATGTCAGGACCGGTTACCATTACCATTAAATAAAGTGGAATAAAGTACAAAGGATTAATGTGTTTTTACTAATATAATGCCTTTCCACCAAGTATTTGACACTGAACACCCTAAAAGTATACATATATGATCCAAATTATGCAATTTTTATTAAAATTTCTTCCAATTATTGAATATTTTTTTTACAGCAAGATGGTAATGGTATCAGTATTCTGGCAGAAAGCGATAAGTCACAAAATCTTTTTTCGAGATAATCATCATTTTCTTTAATCATGAAAATTTAACACCTATTTATGCTATATATCCATTACCTATCGTTCCAAACACTTCATGATATTCGATAATGATTAACTTATTCAAAAGCGTAATGTCATTTATAGGTTTTTTTTACAAAAAATAACATCAAACGAAATTGACCTATTGTATATTATGATCAAATTATGTAAAAATACATAAAATATGACTGAACTTGTTTTTTCACGAAATGATGCAACATCAAAATCTATTTATTATTACTCAAAACAGCCAGTTTTTGACTAAACGTCTTCTGCCAGTATAGTGACGATATTCTTTTTAAATAAATGTTTTTGAAGATTATTTATTCCAAAATTCGTCGAAAAGTAGCCAACTGAAAACAGTTTTTATTTTTTTCTTACTTCTCCAATAAATGATGCTCTTTTTTGTAAAGATATTTGTATCAACTGGGATCCTTATTTTCTCATCCATTCTGGTTAAATGGGAGCTTTTCACATTCCCTTTCATTCATTAAATTATAAAAATTCTCTGCCTATATTATATTTAATTATCAAAAAATATATATAATCCATTATATAATATGTTTTTTTTTGTTTTATCTCGTAACTAACCACACTATTTTTTATAATTGTTATCACTTAATTGCATGCTGACCATTTATCGAATGATATCAAGCATTGCATATTAGCACAACACTTCCCTTGTTCATCGACACCCATTGCGAGCCAAACGATAATGCTATCAAATGCCTATTTTCTGACGTATGCAACGGGAGAAAATATATTGGAGATTAAATACTTTTGCAATATTTGTTGTGAAACTATAATGTGTAGGTTGTATACCTTTCACACCAAATTTCAATTTTTTTCTAAGGCTCATCTGTGAAATATGGATAATATATACATAGACAGTGCTCGACCTATGACGGTTTGATTTTCGACGATTCCACTAAATTTTCCACCCTCCTACACCAGTCACTGACTTCCAGCACTCGCAGGTTCTGTGACACCTCATCCATTCAGTGAATCCGTGGTCTTCCAACGCTTCTTTTTCTCTCATGTGTAGTAAATGTGAGACATTTTGTTGGTTTACATTTATCCAGGTGTGATATATGTCCGGCCTAGTATAGGTATTGAGTTTGAACAAATCTGACAATGTCTGGTTCATCGCAAACAGCACCAAAAATCTTTCGCTAAAACACTCGTAGCTTCTGAGAGTCCTCAGAGCTTTAGCGTCAGCTCTCTAACCCATACACCAGTACTAGCCTTATGAGGGTTTTGTAGAGGCGAATGTTTGTATTTTGTGATAAACGGGAGGATTTAAAGTGTTTGTGCAGTTCATAAAACCATCTAATACTGCTTATAATTCTACTTTTGATTTCTTTGCTTATATGTTTCTGGACATTGGTTAAGGATCCAAATACACACACTTGTCGATCGTTTCGATGATTTGGTTGTTGAGGATGAAGTTATTCCATTTGTGATTGACTTTCAATCCAATGTTACTTGCCGCTTGTTGCAAGGCCATCGAGCTTAGACAGCATCACTCATTGAACAGTCCATAATATCAATGTCATCTGCTTACACCAAAAACTGTACAAAGAAAAAATCTGAGCAGTAAACTGGTGGAAAAAAGTATGTACATTTATGTCTCTGTACTTTTTGAGATAGCAGGTTGTAAAAATATTACCAAAGATATTTTGTATGAAAATCGACTTACGACCAAAGTTCTGGAACGTATCTCAGTTGTAAGTCGAAGACTACCTGTACAAATAAAATGAATGAACAAATACATAATGAAAAAAATATTTTTCCTATTACTTTCTAAAACCATGTGTTTTAAATTTACATTATTTTGAACATATTTTTCATTTTTAATTCAGGCTCAGTGAATAAAGTGTTACGTTAGGTTTTTCCTGTTTTTTTTTTATCAATATCCTGTTGTAGCTATTAATCTACTTCCGTATTATGCTGAGATAATATTAACTGATGAATTTGCAAATATGCAACATTGAGATAATATTTGTTTTTGCGTAGGTGGTGCATCATAGTAGCTATTGTGCTAAATTTCATATTTATAAAATTTAACAAAAGTGCTACAAATATTAATATTATTTCCCATGACCAATTTTCATCGACTTTAATTTATTTAAATTTTATAATCATTTCAGGGTTTTAAGATATGAAGATCTATCGCTGGACCCTTACAAAATAGTGTCATCCCTCCTCGAATTCTTCGGCTTGGATTTCCATCCAAAGGTCCGCGAGTTCTTGGACACTCACACCAAATTGGATCTAGGAGGTGTCAGTTCGACTTTCAGAAATTCCAAGAGTGCACCCTTCCACTGGACAAAAGACTTGGACTTTGATGATGTCTGGGCCATACAGGTTAGTCGTTATATTTTTTCTGACCGTGTCCGTTCTTAATGTGGAACATATACACACCTAAATAGAGTATCTCAAAATACATTTTTTTTATTATGATTGGCTTTTATTAATCGCTTAAAGCTTAATCGCCTAAAGTTTATATAATTTATTTTATATTAAAAAAAATATTTTCACAAAGTTACTGCGAAGCTGAAAAATCATTGAAAATGTAATTTTATTGAAAACAGTAGTAAGGTAAACATCTCATACATTCCATGTCTTTGATAGCAAACTCTTAAATTTATTGAAATACTGATTTACGAAGTTGTGTGTTGGGGAATTTGAATTCTTGGCCACAGTAACCAAACATAAAAAAATCTGTAGTGTTGTCTGTTCTAATGCGAAGCGGGCAATGGATAAAAAAATATAAATAAATAGCCACCAAATATTTTGCATAACTTTTAAATCAGGTATGGGAAACCTTTCTTGTTTCTGGAGCCAAATCATCATTCGTCAGTCTCTGAGTCAAGGGCTGTATCAAAATATAAATTAATTGCTATTGCTTATTTCATAACCTTCATATGAGCCCCTGAGAGGTGAATTGAGCCGAGTGGTATTTTAGGATATAATGAGTTAGATGCGTTATAATAATGTATGTCGATAACATGTCTTAAAGCATAGGTTACCAACCTTTTTCGGGTGGCAAGCCCTTTTTGTAAAAGCCATGTGACTAGGCGACCCCCGAGGAATTTGAAATCCTCGATTTGCTATACTTTTTACCCGGATTGTCCCCGAAACTCCTTTTTTTTTAGCTCACTGGGGAAAGTTGGCGACCCCCAGGTTGGGAACCCGTGTCTTAAAGTATTGTAAAAGTGAAGTGAGCTCAGTAAATACACACTGTAATAGTGTTATCTCCATTAAATATAACTATGCAATCCACTATAACACTGAGTAAAGAAGAGATTGTACTTAAAGGTCCAATAGAAAAGTTTTACTACTTGGCTCACTTCATTTCTTGAAGGCTCATATTATCTAGTGATTACGAAATTTCACTGTGAAGTTTGTTCTTCTACTTGAAATTCATGAATTTTCGATGTTTTTATCCTTTATGTGAATTTTCGATTTATTGTGCTTAATCATCAAAATGGACGAGAATCTGACTGAATTCACTAGAATCGTTCGGGGCTGGATCAAAAGTAGTAGATTGCCAGATTTGGTCTGCTGACCAAGGGTTGCCTGTTGGTGTTTTAAATAGTTAGACCATGTAACACCTGTTGGTGTATTGGAATACGCAAACCAGATGTTATTCCACCTAAAATAGCGCGGTTTGTTTATATACACACATTAATTCCATACACAAATACCTTAGAGTTGAAATCTTAGATGAGTCGGGTAAAAAGAAAATGATGATATAATTGAACTCATGCGTATAAGAATATTTTTTAATAAAGTTGAACATGAAAGCAAAGTAAACTATTTGTCAATCCTTTATGTCCAAATGACGTTCATTATCATCAACTCAAATTGAGATTACGCCTCCTCAACCGCTTTCCTATATCCCGCCCTGTCTTAAGCACTCGTTTTATGATTGGAAGTTTTTAAAAGCTCGTTGATATCCTTCGCCATATTCCCTCCACTCAACTTTTCAGTATTTGCTGTCTGGTGATAAGAACTTTGCCCAAGCGTTCATATGTGTTCAAGTCCTGTAAAAGTAAATACTAAACTCCCGTTTCAAATCCTGTGTCTGTTCTCCTCGAGTTGATATTGAATGGCATTAAAAATTCTTATTAATATTTATCATGTGATTTAAATTTCAATCATAAAATATCTGTTGTTTTGACTATTAGTCTTTTCACAATTGAGGACTTTTCATACCTGTGGCTCCAAATAATTGATAACTATGAATGTTTACATATAAACGATAAAGCTTGTCAGTATATATAATTTTCCACTCATTCATCGTCCCTTATCAAAATCCATTGTATCATTGTGGCAGATGTTGTCCATTTCAGCCGCTTTTAACATTCTACATCTCACACCCGTGCACCATAGTATATTACCACTTTACAGAGTTGGTTCTTAAGTTTTCTGTGGACACATAGTCAACGTTATCTACAAAAAATGTCTTTTTCCGTTGGTTATGTTATTTTTTATTCTCAGGCTATATACTAGTCAAAAAAATGATGATAATCTTTTTTAGTTTCTTCTTAAATCATCAGTAAAGTTAAACGTTAACTATTTAAAGCAGGGCTTTGAACCGCTATTTTTTTCGTTTCGGTTTTGGTTCAAGTAAAAAAATATATATCGGTTCGGTTTCGGTTTTCGTTCCGGCAAAAATAACGCTTTTTGGTTTTCGGTTCAGTTCCGGTTCGAAGCCCTGATATAATGTTGCTCTTGCTTGATATTATTTAAGTCAATACCTACAAATTTTAGCATCACCATACGCAATATACACATACGGTACACAATAAATTATAAAATATGGTTTCAAATAAACATCTGCTTTATAAAGTTACGAAATAATAAGAAGCCGTTATTTGGCTCTCCTGTAAGGTGACACTTTTGTAGATATTATTGTTTGACTTTAATCCCTCGATATAGACTTAAATATTGGCAACAGTAAAATGTATATATAATATGTTTTAACATTTATGCTACGCCTTTTCTTGCATATGTATGCGACTATTTTTCCCACTACCATTACAAGTGAGATAAAATAATAGACGGATCATTTAAACTTGGGAAATGAAATCCATTCATTTGTGATTTCACCTTTGATACGGCAGCATTGTATATGCATATTTAAATGTGAAATATTTATTAAAACCTTGGCAATTAAGTGAAAACACTATTCAAGAATTTTAACACAGCAGCTTGAATGACTGAAATATAATTATAGTCTAATCCTATGACTGCAATGTTAGGGTCAAATAATGATACTCCTTTCAAAGTGCTGTATTTATTGACTTCTATTTCAATGATTTACACAGAAAAAAACACTTGCCTAGTTATTGGGTCAAAGAATTAACATATGCCTGAAATAGATTTTGAATAACAGCTGATCGGTATCCAACGAATAGCAGAATGAGGCGCAGATGAACAAATAATATTTCTGGTGACATTCTGGGCAAATGATTTGGTAAACCAGTGGCTATCGATTTTTCTAAGTATATTATGTCAATCCAATTAATATCTCACATCACTTTAATTGAAAAAAAATACTGATGGATTGTATGTTCGAATCTCGTGATACTAAACTTGTAATTGTTCAATTCACAGAACGAATGCACGGAAGCCATGTCTCACTGGGGCTACAAGCCGGCCCACAACAGATCGCATCTACTCAGCAAGGAGTTCAACCCCCTCGGAGAATACAGTATCGCGTGATAGCCCGCCCCTTCATTTTCATACACCCGTTGCCACGCTGCCCTCGGATGTGGTCGTTACGATTTCATGTGACATGTTGGCTGCACTCAATTAAAACAGTGATGGGAAGGATCACAAGATGGGCTGTGTTTTGTTTTCTTGATCGCACTTGCGCGACAGTGAACTGTATAAAGAAAGACAAATATTCATAAGCGGACGGCGAGCTTACTCGCGTTATAATTTGGGTTATGTTAATTGGAGTACGGCCCCTTATATTTTGTTGTAGATCCTCATTTTATACGTAGATTAATGTGATAAAAATAGTTGTGTTATTTCTTAGTACCTGCTGCTATTGTGCAGTGTTGGCGGTCGGCGTTGTTTTTGCAATGTGTAAAATTGTACAAACATTACATAATGATGCCTATAACTGTATTATTTCACTCTTCCAAGACATATGTGCTAGGAAATGCAAGAAAAAACTATATGTACGATCGACCTAATACTGATAATATTGCATTTACATTTGTAAATATTATTATTGAATTTTTTTTCATTTCATATCCAAATTTTCAGAATCAACGATACGGTTTCTAACTGTTGAGTTGATGTTTAATATATGTGATTTCGTCTCTTTTTGTATTATAGTGCATCATGGATGACTTTAAAACTTGTAAACATCATTATATGTCCTAAGTTGAAAACTATCAAGCATTGTAGAATGAATACAAAAAAAAACCAACTTACCGTTGAAATATTTCAACCTTAAAATATACATAATTCTTTTTGGGGATCAGGACAGCAAAAATATAAATTAACCTTATCAGTGTATTGAAGTTAGCTATCTATATTCTATACTAATTTTTTCAGACGTTATTCACTATAATACTAAATCGGCCACTGTAATTCTGATTTTGCAAATAAATTAGTCTTATAATCCTGAATATCAAAAAAGCTATGAATAAATTTTTACATTGTAGATGTATTTTCATTACAAAATTACGATGAAATTAAAATCAATTTACTGCGACTGTTCGCTATATTTTTAATTTCAGCAGATCGGCCACTGTAGCTTAGTTGATAAATAATATCATTGTGAATATCACCGAATTAATTCCCAGCCAGGATTTTTTTTTCCGTCAGAGCATTGAAGTCTTTGTTGTTATTTCTTATTCCTATCCGCATCGTATCCTATTGCAAATCTGCAAATGAAAATTAGTTTATTTATTAAAATATAAATTCTTTACAATATAACAAAGATGCAATTGCCAGTAAAAAATATTTGAATAGTAATAAACATTTTTAACTCTCTATTTGTAATATAGTGACATCTAGAAATAGGTTTAGTTGCACGACTGACAGATAGTCTGTTTAATTTTTTTAATAATACACTTCTAATAGTGCTTTGACATAGTTTTGCAGTGTCATACAGTGGAACCCCCAATTACACTACCCCGATTTACGCGCCGGCTTGAAATATTCGCATTCCATTGCCGTTACTAAGAGACGGTCGTCTGTGCTTCGCATACAGTTTTTTTTGTAAAACTAAGGGACATCTTAGTTTTGCGTTTTCCGCGGAAAAAAATCAAATCCCTTATTTTGTATGACATTCACACCCCCAATTACACGGTCCCGAATATAGTGTAAATGGGGGTTTTACTGTATTGTTTTTTTTAATTGACTTAACAGTTACTTAACATAATCCCTTGACTTCTAAAAGAGCTCTTACGTTTTGGGCCATATTTTCTATCCTCTGCTCACCTGCTCATCAATATGTATACCAATGAAATTTATTAATTTAAGGTATTTTAAATTGCAACCATACCAAGTATGCTCTTCAATTCATGATTCACTTATGATGAGATACATTTTTCCTAATTGATAATTTTATCAGTGGCTTATAGCCAGGGTGTGCTAGATGTGCGCCGCACACTCTGAATATACCCTCGCAATATCTAGAACATGTTTGTTGTGCGGTAGTATACCGCATTCGTATATGTATTCACAAAGGCGAGCGTTGTGCCCAGCCGCACAACCTGCCAACCCATACAACTGCATACAGTCGCGCAGTCTAGGTATGTGTGGCGTTGTAAAAATAATTTTGTAAGCAACTTTAACGTCGAAAGGCGACCTGTCAAGTTGCAGCACGTATGTGTATTCGGTCTCAAATTCATTGGGTTTTTTCAAAAAATTTATATCTACTTTTTTATTATATTGATCCTTATTAACAGGTCATTTTTTTGGCGTGATAATCGTTTTTTATATTGTTTATTACCAAGTGTTCGAGATATTTTTAAGTCCATGTCCGCTCCTAATGTGCAGCATATGGTCTCCTAGTGGAAGGACTTCTGTTTTTTTCTAAGAGAGTAGTTTTGATACACCTAATTGTTTTTTTAATTTTCCCACACAGCACACCCAAAATCAACACTCATCACATACGCCACTGAATTTTATGCTGACTTGAAGGTATTTCATCAAAGCAGTACAAAACGAATTATACTATTAGTTAGAAAAAAATCAAGCAACGAACACTATCTGTCATTTTTAATTTTTATTTAATTGAAGTTAGCTTTTTTTTATAGTAGATAGATTTTTCTTTTTATGAAATTTTATAGTATGCACCTGTCCCTCGATTTAAGCAGCAGACTCTAAGAAAGTTTTCCATAAAGTCAAACAATCTTATCTAATACATAAACATACCTTCCAGGATATCGAAAGCTGCAACCTAATAATAAAATATTTTTCTTTATTTTAAAAAATGTTTTGAAGCTATTTATTGCTATTAATTTTTTATGTAAATGGAAGTCAAATTACTAAACGAAAGTAACTACAAATGAAAAACAGTATTAAAAGAATAAATTCTCAAAAACAAAGAAAATATAAATTATGTAAGAACAATGTTGAACAGAATTTCAAACGGAACTCATCTTAGATTTAATCATTCGGACAATGAAGATGAGACGGCAATCGATGTTTTTATCAAGAATAAAAGACTTCTATTTGAGTATTCAACTGTTCAATTTAGAATCGTAACTAGTTTGCTGCTATATCCGTACATGACCTTCAGTTCCCAACTGGTAACTACCATCTTGGCATAATTCTTTATTTCATTTAAGAGAAACTGCATAAATCAAAAGACGGTTGTATTAAATAGTCGTTATGAAAGGTAATTATATACACATGACCAGGAACTTTGTGATTATTCAAAGGCAAGGTCATTTATGTGAAGGAAATTGTCATGACCAACGTTCCGCGCAGCAGTTGAAAAGTCCCCGCGCACTCATTCCAGGTTGGTGCGCACTACAAGACAGTTGCTCAATTGATATTTGATCGGTCCGCGCAGCTTCCACGCAGCCTCCGCGCAGCCTTTGAAATTTCCGCGCATCTAAGCCTTCGGCTTAGAGGGAACGTTGGTCATGACACAACATATTGGCCTACAGTAACACGATGTACTCCAAACTTAAGTTGAACATGCAATGTATATCTTATACGCAAAAATGGTATTTCGGAAACAATGAATTGACAATAAAGTGTCGAGTCCATTTAATACTCTGATTGGAGAAAAAGTGATATTAGCTGCACGAATTATTCAATAGAAGTGGTGCAAGTCAGCATTTTATTTCTTATTTGCGCCCAGTTCATACTTCCAATTCGACAGTCCCTCGTGTCGCTCCATTGAAAATAATATTGTATGCATTCTCTACCTCTTGAGATTTTTCCCACTAGTGTACACATGGGAGAAATATTCCACTGATAAAAAGTTGTCCAAAGTGTGAATGGAAAAAGTACTGGTTCCTGTTGAATTGCAACACAAAACTGATATCTTTCTCTCGAGTCAGCTTTTAATATGATATCCAAGCATCTTCTTATTTCAGTGATAATTTTTCTCTTACAATCAAAAACTATACTTTAACACTGTACTGTAAATTAATTGTCAATATTTTTATCCTAGAGTTTTTATATATATAATTATATATATTTGTTAAAGGATTGGAGGACGATAATATTACTTCAATAATATTATTTAAATGTTCTGTAAATATTTCCTTTTTAAGTATTTTAATGAATCAATAAATGGATGTGAATATAACAATTATTGCAATCATGACTGTATTATAATAGTTATTATTAAAAGAAAAATGCTTTGAATGATAATTGTTATGGTTTTTATTTATTTTTAGATTAATTTATTTTAGTATTTTAAATTTCTTTGTAAATAAATAGTGATAAAAAATTCCTTTACCTTTCCAAGAAAAACATTTTTAGTATAGGTGAACAGATGTTGGAAGATGAGTGAGATTGAAATTTGTAGAAATAAATATTTTTGTTTAATCTCTCTTTTTGATTATTTCAAATGATTCACTGGCAGTCTGGATCTATTGTCTTTTATTAAAGAGTATCTTTTGAATTCAAAACTTTTTCTAAATTGTATATAGTGAATAATTAACAGGGCACACCCATGATAATAAAATATCGAAGATACCATATTATTGAGACATGTCTAATTAAAAATATTATTTGTTATAAAACAATTGAAACAGATAACTTCATGTACACTTTTATGTCATATTTTAAGATTTACCCATGACTAATAATTTTTTATTGTTTATTGAATCAATCTGATTGCATATTGATATTGATCTATTGTTTAATTACCGTGAAGCACAACAGCAAAATAGAGTTGTCTTACGGTGCTACTGAGTTGTCAAATGAAACTTTTACTATTATATTAACACTTCTTAGTCGGGCGCTTCAAAAAATAGACTCAAGCCTGTAGCGGGCGTTTTTTAGTGATTAGCGCACAAATATATTACATTCTTAAAATCAACACAACTTCTAAACCAAACGATATTTTCGATTGAAATTTAAAAACAAATCATACGTGACATCTAATCATTAAAAATAAAATTAGAACATTTCGATATCATCATAATTTCACCTTGTTTCAAAGCTGAATATAAAACCTGTTATCAATTTAGTAGATAGCACTCCGCATGTTATAAATATTAAATATTCAAAACATTCTATATAACAAAATAGCATATTTATCAATATTTTATAATTATATGAATAATTATAATATATAATCGCCATTCCTACAACTTGACTACCACTGGAAGTGTAAAATCTAATGCCGTAAAAATTACAGCGTAATTACACCCTTATAATCTAGCAAAGAATTAGGACTAATGTTAATTAGTTGCGGCATTTTATTTAACGCCGACAAACAAACCCGTGATATTATGTGTCCCGCAAACAAGCGACGATATAAAAAAAACATATTGTGCCGTGATCCGCATTCTACCGACAATACGCTAAAAACGACTTTTGTCGTGATCCGCATTCTACGTACAATCAGCTAAAAACGACTTTGGTCGTGGCCCGCCTAAGAAGTGTTAACAACCTTGCTATTGGCCCACATGATCCCTTCAAAAACACCACAATCTGCTCTTTATAGATTTAAAATATTTAAACAGTTATTTGTAAACTTTTGAATACTGATATAATTGTTTTCATGATTCTTTTCAATAATAGGTTGGATTGTAATATTTTCCATGTAAAAGATAGTGTTAAAAACATCATTATTATTTTACAAATTACAATTCACTTTAACCCATTTTCGCCCAGTGTTCCAATATTGGAACATTTAGTATTTTTACCTCCACTCCATTATGCATGACGCAATAAAAGTTGAGATTGCATCAGTCTACAGCTAGCAAGCGTGGGGATCGTTTCGTGTAGTATTTTTTCAGGTTTGAACCTGTCGGAGTGAGCTTTGTTTTTTTATTTGCATCAATTATGGGCAAAAATGGGTTAAAGGTATTGACTGTCAATTCTTATTGAAAAGGCAATATATTAATAAATAAAACACAGCCAAGCGAGAAAGAGAAAATAGTATGTTTTTAACCTTTAGAGGAGTGAATAGATTTATACAAACCTTACTTTAATTTACTGCCTTTTCTTAACACGACAATTTTGTGACTTTTTCCTAATGAATATATGTAATTCATACATAGAGCATATATATGCTTACAGACAGATACTCCTGTGTTGAGTTTAAAGTACTTTAATACTCATTTACAGACAAATGGCGCCGACGTACATGTACGTCCACACTCCTCTAAAGGTTAATCATGTTGAAATTCAGAGCCTTAATTATTGTAGCTAGCTCTGCAGAATTCTCCAAATAATGTTACTTTTTATTTATTCGGTTGTATCTGTTCACATTTCTTCCTTCTGTGTGTATAGAAATTTAACTTTATTATTCAAAATAAAGAATTTTGCATTAGCAGTATAATAGAACTATAGTGACAAAATATTAAATTGTATTTGAATTATTTCTAATGAGTATACTTTAACCCTTTCCGGTCCTATGTCGAATCTCATTCGACAGCAATTTTATTCTGGTGGATCCTATGTCGAATGTCATTCGACATTTTTATTCATTATTAGTATTGAGTTAAAATTAGTTAAAATGTATTGAATATTTTTTTTCTCACTCTTATCTATTACAACGGTATTCTGAGCAGAGAATTAAATTGTCTTTAGAACATTTAAATCTGTAACTGTCCTCCTGCAATGGATACAAAAGGGTTGTTTCAGGGGCTGGCTCATCCCGCGCAGCACAGGCGTTCTGCATTTTTCTCTCCGATAGTTACGCTTGCCGCGTGCACTTGAAAACTATTACCGAAATTTGCTCTTGTTCAAATAATTTTAGCTTTGCGAAAATGCCTAAAATCTCGAAAAAAAGAAACTTGATACATATATTGTATGAAATGTGAGAGAATTCCTGAACTATGAATGTTTTCAGTATAAATAATAAGGTCATTAATGTATATATTTCGGAATAAAAAAAATATTGTTACTCTAAAAAAAAAATGAAAATATTAGTAATCACATTGTAATACTGTAAATCAATTATGGACCAGGTGGAATGTTTTTTTTTGGGCCGGAAAGGGTTAATAAGTCAAAAAACAATATCAAATGTATTTATAGTGAAAAAAAAGACATAAATTTGAGATTTGGGAATATGTATTTTTTTAAGGAATGTGATCGACCAAGGGACATTTGAAATTAATTATTTATTAGAGGGATAAAACTAAAAAAAAATAGAAATGTTGGATAATGAACGAATGTGGTAAATCAACGTAAGAGTGAGTAGTAGTGACTTGTTATTTTTACAAGAAACCTGATTTATTTTCAATTGAATGTGGTTGGATATTTTTTTTATCTTTATCAAATAAATGTATCATCTGCTAAATCAAACAATCCATGCTAGAATTGGTATTAATTTTTAAAAAATAATTAATGTCATAGAAGTTGACACTTGCATCAATTTACTTACACTGACACGGCATATAATGTAATTTAGTCTTTGACTATGAATAACTTTCTATACGCCAATGTGATTGTTACTGATACAAAATCAACTAAACGAATTCATTAAGCATTAGTTGGAGCAGGTTTTCTAGTGTGTATATTCAGGCTCTCAATCAAATAATTTAATAGAAATATTAAATAAAATGAACAGTCTTTAATGCTTAAATTTACGTAAAAGTTTGTGACATTATAAATTATATATATATCAGCTTTGTGAGGCTTAGTATCACAGTACCAAATTAAAATAAGTTGACACAGAACATAATAGCGTTTTGCTTACATAATAAATGTTGAATTTCACAACCAATGATCATTATTGTAATTTTTCTGATGCATACAAGGAAATAAATAAAAACGAAAACTTATATACACATACAGTTTATTTTATATTAATTCTGTATACCATATATGTATTCGATTACTTAATATTACTTATCATTTTTTTTTGTAAAATAAACTCACCCGAACCCCTTGAGTAATGAGATATGTTTTATTATATTTGGTTTTATGAATTTTAAATGCATTGTTAAAGTGTGAATGAAGTAATTCATTATAATTTTAAACATTTTTCTAGAAGCCACTACTTTTGATTCCGCAATTGATAGATTACAAAATACTTGCCGTACTTATATGGCATTCCTAATCAAAGGGTTAAATTGTTGATTATATGACAGACTATTTTTTAAGGTTCGTAAATATCGGTAATGTTGTGCTAGATTTTGCAGAATTGTAAAATAATTGAAAGTATAATGTATTTTTTTGTAGAAAAACAAGAAATGTAATTGAGAAGTGAAAGTTCCGTGAAACATTAATAAAATACTTTTTTTGAAAATGTTTTTTTTTTTACTCTAAAACTTTTATCGTAATAATGCAAATAAAATATATTTTTTTTAAACAGGTAAAATAAAAGATCATTGTTGTCATAAAATGACTTGAACTCAAAATGTTAAGAAAATAATATGCTCGATAAATTAAAATTTTTGTGGGTGTCCTATGTTCACATTATTTGCTTATTAGTGCTTCTTGCTTGGAACTTCAAATGGATTCTCACAAAACCACAATACCATCAAACTGATAAATAATTAAAGGATTATTTTGTGGAAATTTTACTGTGGATTACGTAACTAATATAATCAGTTTACTTTTGACTGTAATTTTAAAACTTCTTGTTTTTGCTTTTATTACAAATATAGTCAAATACCGCTCTACGTTATGATAACATAACAGCGAAGAAATTGTCATAAAAATGTCGAATACAGAACATTTTGCATATAATTTACATGTTACGAGCTTTAGTGATCAAAGTTTCTCAGATATCCTTAAATATTTAGTTTCTTTCCTTGAATTTATAAATACGAATAGTCTGTCTGGAAAATTTGTGTGCCGGTGCACATATTGCATATGGATTGAAATCGAATAATAATATGGATTTTTCATTTACCGTAAAACTACATAACTATGTCTTTGATGTCACCAGATTATGTGAAAAACTTGCATATATTTTCATTTTTTCAACAATCATTTGTACTTAGTGTTTCATTACAGAAAAATTCATATTGATGTGAACTGTAAATATTTTTTCTCAGTTGCATAACATTTTTATATCAAAAATTAATCAAATACAATTTAATCATAAGTTAAATTAAAATGAGAATTTTAAATGTGAAGAAATTTCTAAGATAATATTAATTATTATATTAAAATGCATGACTAAGCCTCCATTTTGAAGTATATTAATTACTACAAGCGAGATATCCATAGAGAATAGTTTTACCAATGAATTTCATGATGCTTTCAAGTATGCATTATACAGCCTTAAATAAAAATCTATGAGAGCACTCCTTTATAAATACATAAAAGATATTGTTGATTTTTAAATATTATATAGAAAAAAAATATTTAAATAGATCGAATTTTTCACTAATAAATAATAAAAATACATGATTAATAACTACTAAGTATTAATTAGGAGAGCAAAACGCACAAATTAGTACAGTAGTTTAGCGTAAGAAGTTATAAATAATAAACAATTAATATTATTCTCAAGGCTTACTTTTAATTATCTGGCTTACCGAATTATACTGCTGAAAAATGTTTTATTATAGTAAATTATTATGTCAATTCAAAATGTATGATAGAACTAAGTCGTGAATTCAAAAACAATTATTGAATGAACTGCGTTATGCATTGTTGGAACATGATCTGAATCCGGCATGCTAAACTTTTATATATTGGGTTGATTGTGTACCACGATAATAAAAGACATGGGTAATATAATTTTTATCAGTAAACGGTAGTAACTGCAAACATTATTTATGGCATTTGTGCCTTATACTGTAACAAACAAAATTATGTTGCAACAGGCTGACCTTGCAGGTGACACCATCATTTATTCATGTCAATGGTATCACATATTAGATAAAAAAAATATCTCTTTCCTTTCAAATAAGATACACAATGCAATTATTTCAATGTCTTGTTATCGTTGATACCAATGCTCGATAATAAACGTTTTTCATAAAATGCTATCTAAATGAAAAGATATTATTCTGGGGAATACACTTCAGCAACGTCTTAATCCGGATTCCAGATGTATTCCAGCATGCGTAATATACCAACCATTTTTTTCCTATATTTAATCATTTCTGCCCAATAAAGGAAATATTTATAAAAAATCAAATTAAATAAGTTAAAATTTTATTCTAAACATTTATTGAATGGTCGTAGAAACATATGTCAGGATTTTTGCTATTTGAGTAGCAAACATTCAAAAAGTGATTTGTCACACAAATACAGAGCTTGGGAAATGATGATTTAAATATTGGACAAGTCACGGTTTCCTTGAATGTCTCAACTTTATGATTTCCATTCATAGATTTTATTATGGACTATCAGAACTGATATTAAACGGCATTTTTCAAAATTTGTGACAAATTATCATTTGAATATTTGCTCTTCATTTATTGTATATCATTCAATGAACTGTGTAATTCATGATATCCGACATCTAAGAATTTTCAGTTTATGTATAATTCAGGTGATTATCCATAAAAAAATCTTTGCTATTTTTACATAGTCAATAGTAATAGTAATGTCATTTCAATTGTCGAACTTTAAGATATTCTTTGAGAATTAGATAAGTCAGTCTCTTTTGAATTAGTGTGTACCGTAAGCTATGAAGGAAAGTATCTTTGCTCACTTGAAATTGCCATATTCTTTCATTAATTCGCTGAAATAATTGACATAAATGTCACTAGCTTGTAATATTATAGACAAGAGTGAATTTTGCACATATCGATTGATTAAAATAATTGGCACAAACTACGAGTTGGTATATTTCTCTTTTTTTGTTCTAATGCTATCTATAGTGTGAAAAAAATCATGTTGTATATTATATTAACACAGAATAATTTTATATGATTATATAAGCGTTGAAAGCATCTTAAACAACAAACGTATTGTTAATAATCAGTCTGTAAATCAATACCTCTTTTCAAAAACCCTATCTGAAAGTGACGGTGAAGGAACAAGATCACATTAATTCTTGTTACTACTTTTTATTGAATAATTTCACCAGCAGTTCATATGTTTTAAATTTGAAGGAAAAATTTGTTACAGAGAAAATCAATGTACATTATTCCGAATCATGATTTAAAATCCTCATTTAATTTGATCTACTCTCAATACAATACAAGTCATTTTATTTATTCATTAATAATCTCAGTTTCCCAAGAAAAGTATATCGTTGACCTTCGAATGATATATTACACCACGTGACTTTTCTGCCATAGGCTGTGAATAAACTGTCTACCTATTCAGAGAAGTTACGATAGAAGGGTGAAATTGATTGTCCACCACAATGATGTTACTTTTTTATTCATCATATTCAGTTCAGAGTTTATTAATCTCGAAATATGACAAATTGGTTTTAATAAATAACTTTTATACAATGAAGTGTTTACAGGTCTTTTTAAGAATCGAAAAACCAATAAAAATTGTCACAGATATTATAAAGTGACAGTAATAGGGATTGTTCTCAGAACTTGGATTGATGAGTGCCAGTGCTCGTGTTGAATCAAGTCATGGCAATAATGGTCTTAGACAAAACGCAACCATTTGAACTGTAGAACATATAAACAGATAATCGAAATGAAATGAATAATACATTTTTGTAAGTAAACTTTTATGAAGGTGCTCTATGCTTAGTGTGGAAAGTAAAAAAAATGTATAGAATTATGATAATGTAACACATAAATAATGATAATATTACTTAAGTGCATAGTCGATAGGCACACTGCCAGAAGTATGGCAGCACCATTGCATCGATAGTGAGATAGTTTGTAAACTATAATTGAATACTAGCAAGATTGTTAAATTCTTTGCATAGGTATGTTATTTGTTAAATTTTTGTTTTCTTAAATGTAGAATATATCTTTACCTTCGTAAGGTGACTTAAAAAGAGCGATACAAAAGACAGCATAATTATACACCATTGGCATCTTAGTGTCATCTCTCCCTCACAGAACGCTTTCTCTTGTCCTGCTCTTTTTAGTGGTCAACATACGCTAGTGTGATGATAGTTATAATATTCTGGGCTAATAATAATAAAATGCTGTGCAAACTTTGGATTGTGGATACTTTTGCTTTGTTGTTTGGTTTTTAGCTATTCTTTCGTATTTCAGGTATTGTAGGTCAAATATTTAGTTTTAAATTTACTCTTCAATGCTAGCGTACAGTTGGATGAAACTATTAGCTTCACAATTATATGTAAATATTACACTTTATTCCAGTCTCTCTTTATTGCCAATTGATTTTATCCTAACTAACAGAGTTTGCACAAGACTACGGCTATTTATTGCTGTGTTATTATTATTCAGAGCATTTTACAGAAACAATTTTATGTAACTTAGCATATTTTCTGCATGTTATTTACATAAGACAAATATATATTATTATATGCATTAAAACAGTAATAAATCATTGTCCGAGATAAAAATATGATTTGTTTTTATATATCCTTACCCCATAGACTAGAATACTTTATAGATTAGCGACTGTTTGACAGTCTGATATGCATCTTCATTATATTCTGTCTACTTGATTTATTGATGAACCAACTGGAATATTTGTTGCTTGAAAACAAGTATCAAAGAAAACAAGTAAAGTAATTGTATCAAGTAAACTTATCCTCATAACTACAACTTGGAGATGAGTTGACACGACATAGTAAAATTGATATGTTTGAAAAAAAAAATATTGTAGAAAATGAGATTGGTTGATGACGATCTGCAAATGTTTCAAATCAAATTTTAATGCATACATGAAGGATAACGATGTTAACCAGCAAGTGGTAGCCCTTTTAGTCAAATGCATTTGGAATCATATACAAAATATTTAATTTGCTTGTTATTACCCAAAGATATTTTCACAATATAAGATCCCATCCATGGTAACATGTGGATAATAAATCTGTTCGTAGGGAGAAATCAAAATAGTAATTCAGGTATGAATCTTTAAAAAAGACTTATTGACCAACGACACTCAGAGCTGAATTTTATTAATTGTTATCAAAACGTCGGTCTTGGTTATCCATAAAAAGTGAATACTCTTTGCTTTGTGAAAGGTGATGATGATTCTTCTAAAATTCTCCACAACTTGTATGAAAAGCCTTCAAAATACGGTACCGGATCACAGTTTAAAATTAATGTAGTAGTAAAGAAACATAAGTAATGCTAAATATCCATAATACTGTTTCAATCAAGTCGGAATATATATCACACTCAAAATGTATAATGCTAAAAGTTGAATATAATTAAACTATATTATAAAAATAAATTTGGTAATTTTATTATTTCACTTGTTGAATTACAATTTGTGGCACGTATTTCGCCCCTTTGAGAAGCATCATCATACCATCGCAACGTTTACAAGTAAACGTTTTTTGATTTATTGTACAACGAGTTGAGCTTTAATAATTTGATTACAATTAATGATTTCATTTTATGAACCGGCATTTTATGTGTTCTTTGATAACTTTTTCCAAATATATGTAACACTATGAACAATCTTATGGGTGGTCCACATGATTGAAAATTATGATTATAAAAATTATGTTTGTGAGATTCTAAACAGTCAAAATACCATTTTAAATACGTTTTGTAGATAAAAGGCATATCTATATGTATATTGATTCATATGGCAACATTATATTTTGTACGTGACGTTTATCACGATTGCGCGCAAGTCAAAAATATGACACGGGAAATGGGAGGAACTGTTCCAAGCAGCTTCTAACTTGTAAACAA
This sequence comes from Himalopsyche tibetana, assembly GCA_030503985.1. Classification (NCBI taxonomy): domain Eukaryota; kingdom Metazoa; phylum Arthropoda; class Insecta; order Trichoptera; family Rhyacophilidae; genus Himalopsyche; species Himalopsyche tibetana. The sequence continues at coordinate 34,580,070 of JAPJYX010000014.1, read as the reverse complement.
AAAGCTCAAAACGTCTTTCGAAGCAGTCGTGTGTGAATACCACTGTCTATGTCAAGCATCGATAACAAGACAACAAAATACTACACAAAATTAGAACTCTATTGTGCGACAACCACTTGTAACATCCTTGAAAAAGGTAAACAAATTGTGATTTTTGAAATTCTATTTTTAAACCGTAATGTCAGAGCGGCATATTATGTCAACATAACAGAGTTTAACCTAGTTTCGTGGTGTATATTTACCATTGATTTTATTTTTAACTAGTTGTAACGAAAAACTGTTACATGTGTACTATAAATCTGTCTTATCAAATAATGGAAAATTTCATTGAATAGTTCATAGTATTCATGTTATAATAATAAAAATATCGTAAGTTGTGTCCCTTCATAATAAACAAGGATTTCTTTCTTGCACATAATTTAATGTGCCGAATGATGTGTTGTGTTATTTTGAATGTGCAGTTCAATGGCCCAGCAATTCATTAGATTTTTAAAAAACAACACCAATAAATACAATATTTGTTTTGTTAAGTTTATCTGCCCCATAATTTCAGACGTATTTACACAAATGCGTGAATTTAATTGCAATTCTGTTGTAATAGGATATTTTCGAAGATAATCCTTTGGATATATACCTTTTATTATATATCCGATAAGGTATAAGATTGGTTTATTTGGTTGCAGTAATAATTGCTCATATGTATTTATTAATAATGTATTTATTAATTCACGCAAGTTAATAAATATGCGCAGTTCACAAGCAAACATCGCCCAAGGCTGATCGATAAATAAGAAACTCTATGGATATTATTTATTTGTTTTTAAAATGAAACCGAAATAAGGAATGGTATTTTAAAACATTTGAAATGAACACGAAACTTAATATTATTTTATTGTAAAATGTATTTTCAATAACACAATTTTTTCAATAATCATAATATGTACAGTAACCCTAAAATCATTAAATATTGTAGTAGTCCTTTCGATGGTTTCGGCGGTAACTTTGTGGAAGTTCATTTTAATATAAACGTGTCACAGTTAGTAACACAATACGTGGAATAATCAAAGTTTATTTAAATTTTCTATTAATTCTATTGTAATAGTCGCTCATATTTAGACTGCCGTGATTGCAAAAGGAGGCGCGAACAGTCCAAAATATTTATTTACCCTTTAAAACGTGTCTTTATTACTATATGAAATAAATGATGGGGTGGCGCAAAGATATGTTTTTTCAAAGGGAGGCGTAGTAACATAACGTTTGGAAACCACTGCTCTTAGGCGTTGCAAACTTCCATACAAAGTTTGTATGAAAGCTTGCAGCGCTTAACGAAATTTCTTAGAGCGTGTCGTTTCGTGGCCTTCGGATATAAGACAACAAGATTTATTCTTATAGATATAGATTTTAATTTTACAAATTCTTTAACTAGAAATATTTTTGGTTGTAGACCTTTACGAGAAATTTACTTATATCTTATCGGAGCGTTATTGTCACTTATTCCCTATCTAATACTGCTTTGTCAACTGCAGATATAATGAGAAAACGAATGACTCGTAGTGAATTCAAGCCGAGTTGAACCTCTGAGTCATTTGTATTCATAGCGCATTGATACTAATCGAATGAACGAATCGGAATCGGCCATTGAATCGAAGTACATATTCAATTCGCGCCTAAGTTACTCACTTCTCATCGCATTTTAAATACAGAAATACATACCAATATTTTTCATTTTCAATGTCGTTATTTTGGAATTACAGCCCATACTTAGAATGCTTATCTATGTAGTTGCGGCACTGGAATGACAGTTTCGAATAAGTAAAATATTATTCGAATACTTACAAACATAGCATGCAACCGTAAAGAACTTCGCAATTTTCATATTACTTCGCGTTTTGTTTTTGAATCATAAGTAATAAAAAAAAACACGGAATAATTTTCAGCTGCGTATTTTTTTAGCTATTATTAGCTGTTGTCTTTCTGTGTTTAGTTAGCATGTTATTATTGGATGAAATATTTTAAGATCACAAAATATTCAGGTAGCTTATTTAAGTAACCAACGTGTCGCCATTAATCAAATTCAAAATTTTGTGAAAACAGTCAAAAGGCTTAGGAGTCCATTATCATGTTTCGAAAGGGTAGCATAAATGATTTTTTAAAGTAAAGAAACCACTGCAAAAAAGCTTTTATTAATTTATCAATTTATTTTATGCCTGCATTCTCAGATTACTGAGGATAAGGAGGGTTCATACCTAAAGTCAACGAGTAAGAAAGAATTATACATATATATATATATATATATACGCAGGGCCGACGGCAAACATTTGGCCGCCCCAGGCAAGATTGTATTTTTCCGCCCTTGTCGTAAAATTCCGTTATTCGAAGACCACTCAACGTCACACCTTAGGCGAATTCGTGTGTATTTTTTGGAATTATATTAAGTATAATCTACTTGAAATTTTAGTGAAAAAATGTACAACAGAAAAGTAGACATGTTGCCGAAACGAATCGCAAGCTCTCGCACGACTAAGCGAGTGAACACTGAACGTGCATTTGACGTTGCGTGTTTGTAGGTGTGATTTCTCCCATTTCTGTAGTTTTATTTATTGATTTACCGAATGGACACGAAAACATACTTAAACACGTCTTTTGTATGTTTCTTCCGATAAACGGAAAAAAGCGTACACGGACGAAACCGGACAGAATAAAACCATACATGTACAAAACCGAAAAAGAAAAGAAGTATTCACATTTAAATCACTAATCTTACGAGATTATCCGTGTACATTTTTATCCTGCCCGGTTTTGGCGTATATATGTAGTGTAGCAGTGGCGGTTCCTGACCTGAAATCTTGGGTGGGCTAGAGAAAAGCATAGCATTGTATACTATTTACGAAATTTTGCATGCTTCCACTTCATCTTATACATTAATCTACAAGCAAATTAACAAATACTGCGACACTACTGCAAAGCATAAATTACTATATAATACAATCAATGCTAATGTAAGTAAGAAATAATAATACGTGACCTTAAATTTGTCTCTTTCAAAGTGAAATAACAAGTAAAAAAAGCAATACAGAACTGTCACTGAGATTCGATACCTGTCACTTTCATAGAATACAAAGATATTGGTATGTTTGTATGGGCCATGGACTAATTCCAATTTAGCCCCCGATGAATGACAGAAGCCAGTAAATTTGAAATACAGTCCTGTGTGTTTGATGACGTTTCCGTACATACAAATACAAACAAAATCGAATCGTGCTAGATCGCGTTCCAGTGTAAAGAAATATTGTCTATGGTTTTGGGCTAGAAAGCCGTAGCCCCTGACCAATAGCATGTACATAGGTGTTGCCAGACTGACGTCACGTTGAAGGTTCTCTATGAATTATTTATAGGGTTATTGTTTTTTTTATGCCGGCTCAGCTTAAAATTGTAATAAAAAACAATCGAGAATATTATTGTAGGTAGACATGCCATTGTCTTATATTGATAGAGGAAAATTTAAACAAAGATATTATATTCATTTGGGGAAGGTTAGTGACGCTTATAAATGTATTTATTTTGTTCAGCGGCCGAATTGCTGTTCATTTTTATTCAGCCATCTAAAATTTTGGGTGAAAAATGCAGGTCGGGCTTAGCCCACCTAGCCCAGTACCTAGAACCGCCACTGTAGTGTAGGCACATATCGATATAAAATATTTCGAAACTTCGTGAAAAAAGTAGATTTAAAAATAAAATGTGTACCTTATCATTAGTTAAATGTGTTATATAAACAGTGGCGGATTATCCAATAAGCAAATGAGGCGCGCGCTTGTGGCCTTTATTTTAATTTTATTATTTTGTATTAGCTTGTATTATATAACTCATGTTCTTTTTTTTATTAGATTGTTATATATTTATACTACTTTACTTGGATCTTTTATGTTATCCGAAAAACAGGGCCTCCAAATTGTATTGCGCCTGGGGCCTGCCATCTGCTTAATCCGCCACTGTATACTTACATACTTTCTAAATTGTACTATTTTCATCTAATGTTTTTCATTTCACCATTTGTAACGCATCTTTTTAAAAGTAATTGCTGGAATCAACTTGGTATTTACTAATTCATATCGACACAACTCAAGCCGCTAATATTATAAGGTGCATTGTATGCTACACGCTGGCACATTATTGTATTCCTATCGCAGACATAATATGTTATAATCTCACTGGCAGAATGAAATTAATTAATATGTATACTGGGCCATATTTCTAATTACATTGTCATCAGACTTTGAATATTCTTTGTTGTTGCCACAAATAAATATCCATATCCAGTTAAACAACCCCTCTACGCACAAATCGAACATATTAGAATTATTACCGGGATATGGCATATTGCCATTATTTATAGTCATTACCATAGTATAGAAAAACATATTAATACTTGGGGTAGTGAGTTAAGAAAAGTCTCAAATCAATGCTTTAAAGGTTTCTATTTTCAATCAAAACCCAACATTTACTTATCGGCTTTAGAAAGGAAAAAGGACGTAACCTACACATAACAAATTTTACAGGAGACACAAACAACGTGTTTCAATCATTTTGGAATAAAGGCAAATTATGAATTATACACAACCTGGAAGAGCATGTAGACTGAAAAACTGGTTTTTAATTGACTTTAACCAACATTTTTTTTAACACGCAGGCCCTTCTTTTTTCAAACTTAAAAGCTAAATTTAGATACCAATTCAGCATTTTCAGCTTACATCATTCAAATCAGCCATACTCAACCTGCGGCCCAGTAAGCTCAAGTACCAAATAAGGATTTCAAATTCCTCGGTGAGCTAAAAAAAAGGGAGTATTACCATAAATATGTTGCGGCCCACGTAATGAAGCAAATATCGGAATGCGGCCCGGAGGAAAAAAAGGTTGAGTATGGCTGATTTAGATAGAACGTGTATCAAATACATTGCGATTTTTAGAAATTAGCTGTTTTAGAAAAACTGTGCGTTACGTCCTTTTTCCTTTCCACAGACGTTATGATTATATTGATTGAGTTGGCATTTTCTTGGTAACACTCCATTGTAATATGGTGAAACAATAGCAAAGTATTCTAGTTCTACTAATATTATTTTATATTTACCTAGTTATTTCGACCCTTTTCATTAGTACATATGTATGTTTACATTTACTCAGCTATACATAATATATATATATATATATAATGGCTTAGAAGAGATATACAATATATCCCGTCACCCACTCTAACATTTATAGTATTATATCTAATAACTTGACGTTAATATTTCTTCAAACGATAGCAAATATGGGATTATTCGAAGAAAATGAGTTTAAATTTAAGTGATTATTAATTATTTTTTTCACCTTATTTACTTTGATGATTTCATTGAGCCGTTATGCACAACAATTAGTATCATGTCGAAATCTCCTACGCAAAGTATTGTACATAACTTCAAAATTGGATCATTAAACTCAGAACTCGCGTATCGAGACGTTATTACATATTATCATTTTTTATTATCTTTATTATTGAAATTTATCTAATATCAATATGTAATCTTCAGACTCGTATTTAAAAATAAATAAAAATCCCTATCGTCGGTTATATAAAGATAGGCTACTGATAATATTTTACTTTTATTTTTAACCAAAACTTATTCTTTAAAAAAAAGCGGAAAGCAATACAATAATGTTTGTTACATTGAATATTATATTTTTTCTGATGATTTTATTGACTTTGAATTCGATTGAGTATTTTCGATGGACGTGGTGGTAACATTGTGCAAATTCGTTTATAGTGTATAATAAAATTAGATTTTTAGCTTTTTCACAATTGGTAACACAATCAGTGTAATAAACAGTTTCTCTAACCCAAAAATGTTCCAAATCATATTTTGTAGTAGCATATAACGCTGGGGGGGGGGGGGGTGAAACTTTTCGGATGAAGGGCCAAATTCAGAAATTCAAAATGCGCGACGGGCCGCTAGTAAAATGACATTTTATATGTACACCATTTATTATCATGAAAAAAAAACAATCTAATGAGAGGAATGGAATTGTTTTACGTATTTTAATTTTTTAAATTCAGGTGATAATTTTGTAGTTGAGATTCTTAAAACTGCTTGTAAATGTTAATCGGTGATGTTTGATCGTTTGAGGTTCACGATTGAAAATGTTTGTTCACATACATATATAGGTTGATCAAAAAATAACGATTATTGTATTTATTTTTTATTTTTTTTTTAAATAGCGTTAAAAGTTAAAAACGTGAATCTTTTTCAAAAATATAATATTGCTCGCGGGCCGCAGAAAAATACGCGGCAGGCCGCGGTTTGCCCGTGCCTGATATTACGCATACTGACATCTCGTTCTAAATTTTAATTCCAGAATTCAGTAAATAAAATTTATTCTTTTGTTTTGAAAACAACTCTTTCCCGCGAATGAAAAAGATATTATCTTTAATTTTGATGCCGCCTGAATTCCATTTAACCGGTTTTTATCACGAGAAAAACCTTTTTGGTTAGATTTAAATAACCTGTGTTAGCATGACATCAAAAACATTTAATGAAACTGTCTCATAAATTTATCCCAATCATTATCGAAAATACAAGTTGAATCTTTATCGTCATTTATTACATTTTCATTTCGGTATTTTCGACGCAGAATGAGACGCTATTATCGTGCCAATCACCTTTCGGGGTTTTTAAACCGATGTTTATAGCAATGGTTTATATGAATTTGCTGATTTTTGCGGTTAAATTGGTATAATAAATAAGCAGTGGCGGTTCGTGTCTTAAAATCTTGGATGGGCTAAAAAAAAAGTTTAGCATTGTATACTAGTTACGAAATTGTGCATGTTTCAACTTCACCATATACATTATGGTCATGTTTGGTACTCATTATTATATTTAAATAGAAGACCATATGCATGGAGGTATTGCACTCAAAGCGTTAAGCGGCCAAATTGCTGTTCATTTTTATTTAGCCATCTAAAGTTTTTTTTCTACAAATTTTGGGTGAAAAATGCAGATCGGGCTTAGCCCACCTAGCCCAGTACCTAGAACCGCCACTGTAAATAAGTATGATTAAAAATGTTCACAAATGTTAATCGTATTTTTTTTTTTACAAATTGGGTTTACGAGTGGGTCGTAGGAAATGTACTGCGGGTCACATGTATGGGTCCCCGTGGTTATCTGCACTTAGAAAACTATTTTATTACTATTGAAAAACACAAATGACGACACTTTTCGTTTAGTGAGCTTAATTAAAATATGTACAAATTCTTTGTATCTTTCGCTAATAAAATAAATGATCAAACTGTTTGTATGTTTGCTCAATGATATTAACAAAGGTACATAATCTTTATATTCTGCAAGCAATATTACCACGATAAGGATGTATTTTATTATCGCCGAGCTCTTTTTATGCGATAAAAGTTTGATGATTTGTCGTCATTTGGCAAACAATGGAATAATCTCCAACTTAAACAGTGTTAAATAAAACACATATTTTAATTATCTAAGTTGGTACACATACATATTTACATATAACTGTCTTCAAAATATTTGCTCGTATAAATCTACCGCATGAAATCGAACACAAAATTAATCCAATTTGAGCCTTCGACGTAATAGCATTATAGTTCATATTGAACTCTCAAGGTTCAACAGAATAGTTTGTCAAATTTGTCGACAGGAAAGATACTTTTTTATTATTTATACACCACACCGAGTTAATTATTTTGGTGAACGTGCGTATCAGATTTCTTCTCCCATGCTTTAATTTAGATTGTGAGGGGGAGGGTGGTAAACTTTTTTGATTAAGATACACATTCAGTGATTCAAAATAAACAGAGGACCGCATATAAAATACTGTGTTTTCGTATACACTGTATCGTGGTTTCCCAAACTATGTATGTTCCGTGGGACCTAAAGAGGTGGTCCGCGAAAATTTGGAATAGTAATATACGCTGCAACACATTTAGACATCTTCTTCATATTCAAAATCGAGTGATGATAAATCTCCATTGATGCTTAAAACGTCAAATATCTATATACAGGCAGAGTTTAAATCACTGAGAGCTTTATTGACTCATTTTTATGTTTTAAAAATAATAAATGATTAAATAACATATAATTTTTTCAATATTTTTACTGAATTTTAACCGACCTAAAAATAATCTGTGTTCCGGTAACATTTCCAGATTTGCGAAGTGTTCCATTGCCTATAAGTTTGGAAAGCCCTGCACTATATTATAATATAACCGTCGGTATACTGGCCGAAGGCGATAATTCCAATGTTCCAAGGGAGCGGGGCCACAGAGAAAAAATATTTTTAGGGGGGCAACATCTGTTTTGGGGGGCCACGGGTAAATCCATAAACTTCCAGGTTTTTAAAATTGGACAGCGACAATTTTTTTCCCGAGAGAGGCAAAAACGAAGTCTCGCGTATATTCATTTCGAAAAATCAGAAAAAAAATTGAGGCCCCTAAGATTCGGAGGCCCCAAACGCGCGGTTCATTCGCTTGTGATGTAATCCGCCACTGTCAATGAGTATATTTTTCACTTTTAGGGTGTTCACTGTCAATGTCGGTGGGAAGGCATTATATTGAGAAAAAACACAGTATTCCTTTTTACTTAATTTTCACATATATTTAGCGATGTGATTATAATATACCTGCTTTTATTTTGTATATATATATGATATATAAGATTATTATTTGAAACCCGGTTCATTCGTTCCAAAATAGTTGAAAACTGAAACATGAACTTCATTTCGTAAATCAATATTTTTTAAAAAGTATTTTCAGTTTTACATTACTTTAAAACGGGGATGGGGAACCTTTCCATTTCTAAATTTCCACATTCATTTATCTGATTCAACATAAGGCCGCAGTAAAGAAAACGTTGACACCCCCCCCCCCCCCTTTTCGACTGTCGAACATATAATGGGTTATTACGGTATTTTTCTAAACGCCTGCGTATAATTTTTTTATCAAAGTGAACCACTGCTTTAGAATGATGTTTGGTTTGTTATCAAGCCAGGTTTGAGAATGTTTTTAAAAATATTTTTAAAATGTATTTTTATTTACTAAATTGCATTTACGGCTCATCTTTCATCAATTTTAGAACAAGCCGGGATTGCAAATAATAGCCTCATATGTAATAGCAATACATCCATTTTTTAATCATTAGTAAGCATTAACCGGGAAAAAACATCGTGAATAAGAGAAAATTGACACCGTGGAAAATAATTGTGAAGATCGATTCTAGCGTTCATTTGTTACAAACGAGAGTTCGAAATTTGAAATCATGCCATTTCGAATTGACAGTTTCCTCGCATTTGTTTATCTAGTAATTTTGGTCATTTTTTAAACGAGTTTACTTATCTGTTATTTAGTTAGTAATAAAATATTGTTATACGAGGCGTTCAGTTACAAAAAGCGATGAAATCACATTTTGTCAAAATCTAGATTTTTGCTTGTGTATTCTCAATATAAGCCTCTATAAACTCAATATTGGAATTCTCACAGATCGGAATATTTCCAATCTGGCTGATCCTAGTATCTGTGGTGCTATTCCCGCGTGCATAGCACTTATTCTACACGCTATGAAATAATCAACACGTGATTGTGTTGGACGGTCTGTATTTGTGTGTGCGTGTTTGCGCTGAGTATTTTAAACCTTTCAAAAAATAGTTGCTTATGCACTTGGAATAGCACTACTGCAAGGATGGCGAACCTTTTTGGGTCCGCGTGCCAAAAATCCTCAATTATTATTTCTCGATTGTGTGGCGTGCCCAAGCAGTATTTTTTTTTTAACAAAATAGAAAAAATAAAACTTGATTTTTTAAACGATTTTCGTTCATTTTGGGAATCATTTGAAGATTAATAAAACGGAATAAATTAATAATTCACGGATTATTTAATCAAAATTTTATTTTTTAAACTACAAAGTATATTTTTTAAAACTTGAAAATCGTTCGCGTGCCATCCAAATTCTCAAACGTGCCACCTCGGGCACGCATTCCGTAGGTTCGCCATCCCTGCACTACTGGTACCTATCTATGTACAATTTATCTTTGCTTGTATTTATTTAATTGTATGGTTTATCGGCTAATAAACACTATTATTTTGTTTTTATTTAAAGATAAAATACGATAAAGAAAATAATCTTAAATAACAAACATGTGTTCATAACGATTATTGTAACTAGATTTTCATATATTATTATGCTACCTCTCTTTTCACCCTTGCAAGACATCCAAAATTTAAAACAGGAACACAACAGAACAATGAAGGAAGTGATTCCGTTTAAATTTACGATCAGCTTTTTTCGTTTAGAACAGGGGTTCACGAACTTTTTCGTCAAAGGGTCAATTTTGAAATAAATAATTTGACGTGCCACCATATAAAATATGTGCGAAAATATACAAAAAAACATTGTTTAAACTTATTATTAATCTTTAGTTTTATTAATTATTTATACTTTTTTTCACTATGTGATTTATGTAATTATTTGCTTGAAACTAAATTCTGCAATCTAGGCTTAAATATTGTAGTGTGAATACGCAAAATGGGTGCGATATGGCTCTCTGTTTATTTCGATCAAAACTTTGATTTACTAATTAATACTCCAGGTAGAAAATGTTTTTTTCACAAATATAGGTACCTACCTACCTACCCTCAGGTAAAGAAGTCATTTTATGGGCATATTCAACTTTATTTGGATATGCCTCAAATGAAAGTCATATCACGATAAAATGGTTTTGCTTCCAGGTTCTGTTGCAAATCTATTAATTCAAACTGCACCCGGGTTACACGAAAAGGAATCTTGAAATCAATTAAAATCTATTTGATGTTTCCTAAAATCTAAGAAATGCTTAAAATTGTTAATATTCCATATGGAGAAAAAAATATATACAAATATAACATAACATTCGCGGGACAAATGGTTAGAACGTATATCAAATTTAAGTGTTTGTGAATTTTCTAAGCGTATTGCTCCGTAAAAAGACCTTGTTCAATAACTTTTTTTTAATATGGCCTTTTTGACACGGCTGGTTGGTCGGTATGCGTACCTTGAAAATTATGACTGTACTCACTGCATTACGTTAATGGTTCCATTGACCATTCGCAAGTCACCTTTCCGTCTAGCGATGAACGAATTATAGGGTGCCCAATTTAGAAAAAGGACATTAAAATTTGGTGATTTTCAGTGATTGACATTGACCGAATCATTTCTGTACGTTTATCTATGCATAAGGTTAGTACACGACAGGGGTGGGCTGGAAGAAGTTCAATAGGGCTTGCGCGAACTCCCTGTAACGTTTGAAGCATGAAATAGTAGCAAAAAGAATAGTACCTTTCTATTTCTGCGACAATTTAAGAACCCTTCACTTTTGGAATTAATGAATATATAATGTTTTTAATATCGCATGCCTAAGTGAAATAACTTTCGAACGATCATGTTTGAGATTTAGTTCCTGAAATACAATGTATGTATGTTAGTGTACAAAATCAACAGGGTTTTTATATTATACTAAAAAATATAACAACAATACATAAAAAATAGCTGAGTTCTTACGTATCCGTAAAATACATAAGATTCTGTTATCCGTGCGTGACGGGTTAAGCGGTACATAGACAAGGATCGCGTTAAATGCGAACAAAAAAATGTTTTCATTTCGAGACAGAAATGTTAAAATTGTCCAAACGGGTGCACTTCGTATTTTCATAGTAGTGTATTGTAATTGTATCAAAATCTAAACGTTTTCAATACTCTAGCCCCAAACTCAAAAATCGCGTTTCCGATAAAATAGTTGTAACAAAAAGATTTTTCAATAGAGCCAAAAAATCTATGGTATATACCACTTTTTTCTACCTAAAAAAAATAAACGCCGCTAGTATCAATGCAGCTTCTTTAATTGCAAATAGGAAAATTTCAAATTATCATAGGTACATGGTTATCAAAGAAGACGATATTTACGCGAAATAAGAATCTAATATCAGTATGAAAAAGCCTACATGAAACGTCAAATGGAACATTTTAGAACAAACCATAGAGAATATTTCAAATATGGCGACGAATTTTCGTAAAAATTTATAACAATTCGCATGAATTACCGGTTTTCTTGAGTCCAATGGTAGGTTTTTTGATGTTTTTGTATTCGTCATGAAACATATTAGAGAATCTCATTGTTTTATGCGAAATCTAGTTCGATTTCGGGAAGAAAAAAGTAATTGTTTATATAGCATATTTACCAAATCTATCTATCACGAACCTAATTTGTTACACCAGGATTTCTCAATCGGGGTCCACGTGTACTCCTTGGGTCACCCTAAATAAAATGAGCGGAAATTGCGAGAAATAAGGTGTTCGAGTTGAAAATTAATTTGGAATCTTTCAATTTCTCACTTTTTTCTCAATCCCGAGTTCCCGAAAAACTAATTAGTACAGGTTGGGGGCCACTGAAAAATATAAGACTCAAAGGGGACCACGGGCTCAAAAAGGTTGAGAAACTATCTGTTGCACGATCTGGTCCATTGTACAAAAAGCGAATTCCTATTGTAGCTTGTAGAAAATAAATAATATAATTTATTGGTATCCGACCCTGAACAAAAAAAAAAACAATCGTTATTTATTTTTTATATCACCTTGATTGTAGTTGGGAGCATTGAATCACATTTTTGCATTGTTTTCGTTGTTTTCTGAGGAATTTAAAAAATCTGTTTCTTCAACCTGATATTGTTGAAGTTAGCTGCACCTCATGCTCTTTTATAGCTCCTCGACATCTTCTTCTTCTTCTACTTCCATGTTGAGATCCTTAACTGCTAATTCAATGGATAAAACACTCATTTGTACTAATTCTACTTGTATTTAATATGATCAAGATCATTATCAACTGATAAGAGAATAATATATTACTCTGCTATTTATACAAACAAAGTAAAACGATAAGGGCATAACAAACGATTTGTAATAAAAGGAATTTGCAAATAAAGAAACTATTCCACTTATTCATATCCTATTTCTTTATCTGTAAATTCCTTTCATTACCAATTGATTGTTACACCCATATATTTTTTGTTGTACAAATCGGTCTCTTAGTGTCAAAGAAACTTATCTCGATTTTTTGTATTTTTGAGATTTGACACTGGAATTTTAAATAACATATTATTTAAAGTGAAAAAGAGATATATCATTAAGAGTAGTGGATGCAAAGTTATTTCAAAAAGCTTCTTCTGAAAACATATTAAACAATTTATAAATAAGTAAAATAGAACTGGTTGTTATAACCATTCCGTCACTCTATTTCTACTTTTAAGCCACTTATTCTCGATAGAAGGATTGGGTAAGGATATAACTAGTAGTTAACTGATCACCGTCGATATTTCCTCTATTTGGAAATAGATGGCTTAAAAGAAATGTAGGCATTGCATCCATGGTTTGTATAAGAATTAATTTATGAACATAATGACATTCAGCATTCGGCTACAGGCCTTAAAACAATTGTGAACTTACTTTATGAGTTGAGAATCCGTCACTTGTCCATAATACGCTATAAAAACCCCTAGCTGATTCGAGATCTTGATCTGTTGAACTCTGGCAATACCAACTGCATGCCAGGGGCGCATATTCAGGGTGTGCTAGGTGTCCTCTGCACACTGTAGAACTCTAGAACATGAAACTATATATTCAAATTACATTTCTAGATTGTAGAATATTATTGTATATGTTTTACGCAAGGCAACCGGAATTATGGGCTTGCGGCAAAACAACCCGCACAAAGTACAACATATGTTACGTAAGACAGACCATCCCAGGCATTGCGTGGACTAATGTTTTTGTTCGCAGTTTTAACATTCAAATGGGACCTTTTAAGTTATAGTTCGCGTGTGAAGAGCGTTCATTTATTTTTACTGGTGTCTTGAGAAAAGATAAATTGAAAATAAATGCGCCTTTAAATTATATCATATACAGATTATTTAACTTTTTATTAAAATTCATTATACTTTTAAATTTTACATATTTAATACTTTGTCATCCATCTCACATAACGTTTTTGTCTCACATATATAATATATATTTTTTAAATTTACATATTATTGTATTCAGTTGAAGAGAGCCTATTTTTTTAACATATACTAAAATATGTTAATCTAAAAATTGAAAATCGTGCGCCACGTTTAATGCTTGCGGAATACGTAATTTCCTTTTTATTTGGTCATAAAAATTTTCATTACAACATTTCATTTTTATTTATATAGATAGCTTTTTATTTTACATTGTACATATTATGAAATATCATCGCAATATAACGTATTTTGATATCAATTATAGGTGTTTGCAAAAAATATTCAAAGTGCTTAGTGCTGCATATTTGGTTCAAATATGTAAAGCTTTAACCAAATAGTTTTTGTGCACTGTAAACAAATGAAAAAAAATTGCCCTTTTTATTACAAGTGCAATTAACGCACTGATAAGTAACGCACATCTGCCGTAAAGTTTTCTATTCTTATATGTTTTATTGAATTATTATTATTTCTTCTGATATGAATATTAAACAGATCTAACGGTGATTTTTAGCAGTCATACTATTTTTACTATTAGCTTGGTTGCAAAGAACAAAAGAATTTTGTAAAAAGGATAATATTTGTAAACAAATTGGTAACCATGACTACATGTCCTCCGATGAACGCAATAAAGATCGAGACCCACTGTTCCATCACTATCATCATAGTTTATTTTTGCAACATCAACCGAGACAAATATTTACTACTACTAAATTTGCCAGCTTCTTTTTTTCTCTATGTGCGCGCCCAATGTGGAGCATATGACGTTGTAATGGAGGTGTCTCAGTTGAAGTTTTTTCTGCTAGAACACATTACAACATAGCGCACAAAAGTTTCACCAGCTATACCACCATCAGAATAAATTAATTGGCATTATATAGTGATGTTAATTATTGTCAAAATGCAAAATTAACCGTTTCGTATAGTAGGCCTAAATACCGTTATGTGGGGCACAACAATGTTCATTTCTTTTCAAAGTTACACAGCCAATGTCTTTTGCGCACATAACCATCGGAAGATTAGAGGGGACATTGGACAGGACTAGTGGTTAACTAATCGCTCTCGCTAGGCCACTTTATTTTAGGATTGGAAGTGTGTTCTAGACATCAAAAACACTCATGCCTTCAAACAGAATTGATAAAATGCTGTTCGAAGTGACTAGTGATGTTGACTGCTGCGCCACAAACCTGATAGATTCTATTCTTTTATTACTCATGTAACCACTCCAATATTGAGGAACCCTGATATGTATTAATTATCAACTATCTTATTTATTCGTCTATGTTTACATAATACTCAAAATTAAACATTATATAAACATAGATATGTAGAATTTGATAGGCATTTCAAACAAAGTTACCTGTTATCATAAATCATCAATACTTTGTCTTAAAAATGGAATAAAAAGTTCTATATATACATCGATACTTTTAACTTGATTCAGAACTAATCTTAAGTTCCGGCAGACCAGTTCAGTATACCGAGACCTCGTCACGCAAGTTGAAATACAAGTGAAGCATTTAATATAATGTTTTATTAAATTTTATCATCTTTAAAAAATCCACCGCACCGTTATTCATTAAATTCAATAAATAAGAGACATAACTAATACTTACACTATACTAAGTAAGTCTGAACACGGTTTCATAAAAATGAAACCTGTGTCACACTTTGTTATATAAAAATAATTTCCACAATGTAACTGCTGAATCTATCGACAATATTCATTACTCAATCAGAATACAAAATATATTTGTATTAAAATATTTATAGAACTTAAAAGCATTTCTGCCAAATGGCCCATAATATCTATTAATGCAAATGGGAAATACATAATTATTTTTAATGGTGGGAAAAGGTGGCAAAGGTGGGAAATAGCAAAAATTCAGCACATTGTAGTAATTTTTGTTGTAATTAATTATTTTTAACATTTTATTATAGATTCTGATTAAAAATGAGTGCTGCTAACATTGCTACACCTCTCGCAGAATGTGGGCATCATTCATTTGACCAAGAACAGATGAAGTGTCTGCCCACTTTGAATAACGTAACTACTCAAGGTAAAAAAATCAATTTAAAAACTAATTTAATGAATTAAGACAATTGTTATTTAATTCTTGTTGAAGCTAGAGACTTCTTCGATGTTTATAAGGGTACTCTCACGAATATTAAGATTGCATTCGATTTTTTACAAATTATGGAATTCAATATGTAATTTGAAAATTAGCTTCTTAAATTGTTACACACATTAACTATTTATAAAATTAAAAATTGATGATTTTTAAATTATGTGGAATTCTAACACGAGATTTGTTTTCTTCAACTATGTATAAAATCAGCAGAATGTTGCATGATTGAATATGGAAATGACTGCTGATTTTTTAAGAATAATTATTGTTACTAAATTTCAAAATCAATCAAGTTTTCCATCCGAAAATGCTATCTTTAACTAAACTGTCCTTACGTATTTTTACTTTTTAGGTGCAAAAGGCCCACCAGAAATAATCACCAAACTCGGCGTGCAGTTTGGCCCATCTCAGGACTTCGTTTTGGACATATACAATACTAACCTACCTGACGGTAAGGATGTATTCTGCATTCAGTCATAGTCCTTCTTTGCTAAGGTTTCTTCCTCTAAGATTTTAGACTGAGACTACGCCCTGCAATAGTGGAAAACAATGCGTCATTAATTTCAGCTTAGGTAAAAGACTACTAGTTAGCCTATCCTTTTGTCTACACCCTGTTTTTAGGCTCAGTTAGGAGATGGTTGGAAGAGTTCCGTTATATTAAAGTGCATTAACCCTCTTGGCCCCAAGCATTTTCGGGTGGTATATGCGAAAAGCCCCACACTGTTTTGTGCAAAAAAAAATACTAATTACAAAAAATATTTACCAAAAAAATATAGAAATACAAAAAGTACAGTCATAATCATTACATACTAAGGTATATTTTCACAACAATAAGAAGTCCATATTACATTATTTAAGAACATTAAAATATATATATATATAATTATAAAAAGCATAGAAAAGAAAAAAATCGTATTTCAAAACATTACTACAGCCCCAAATAACACACCAAAAAATGAAAACTTCGATCTTCTTTTGCCTTTGCAACACACGTATCTGTTGCAACACAAAACATATATTTTAATTCCCAATAAGGTTTTTTACAAAATGTTAAAAAACAGATCTTAGATATTTACCCGAAAATCAGCATTTAGCATTTATGTTTAGGAAAGCATTCAGGATGCAATTCTTTTTTACATTTCTTGCAGATTGTACGTGATCACCTTCTTTTCTGGTTTGTGCTGCATACGCAGCATTGTTTTTCGTTCCTGCCGGGCAGTATTATAAAGCCAACAGAAGCTCGTTGATTTTCGACTGCCGGATTTCCGGATTTATAGTCCATCCATTCATTTCCAATTAATTCTATTATGCTAATATTAAATTGAAGAAGGGTAATTTTTACTTTATGGGCATAACAGGGGTAGCTTTTGTTTCGGTGCGCACTCAAACGAGAGTGCAATAAATGGTGCACTTTTTTAAATGGACTTCAGCGGACTCAAAGACGTGACAAAAGATATTTTGTTTTACGATGCTTTCAAACATCTTTCAAATTTTATGAATAGATATGAGAATAAATTGTAACGGGCTAAGTCGATTGCTTTTATTTAACCGACAAAGAAATTTTTGTTTTATGATAGTAATAAAATTTGCAATTCTCAAATATTGCAAATGAAAAAAAGATAGGTACTCTATTATTTCCAAATCATGTAAAAAGGTCCGCATATTCATATATTTCATTCATTCCTTTAGTAAATGTACAAATCTCTGACTTAAAAAGTCGCGCCGACTGATTATCTCTTCTGTAAAAAATGCACGCCAACACGCAAACATTTAAAACTTTCAATTAATATTTTGAAGTTTTTGTTATTATAGAATTTTTTTAATTGAGTTTATTCTATTGAAAAAGGGTCACTCTTATGAATGTTTTTTGTTTTACGATAATACAATGTCATTTGTATTTTATATAAGACATTGAAGTGCGCGCCGACAAATCGGCGCTGTGGGACTTTTAGCACAACCTAGGTGCACCGATAGACCGGCGCTCTGGGGCCAAGAGGGTTAAGGTGTGTTTTGTCCATTGAACTATCATATCAAAGTAGGTAAGGTGTACTCAGTGCTTTGATAGTTTTTAAAACGACTATTACAAACTACAACAGTTTGTATATGTATTTATAAATTTTGTTTCAGATGCTCCAATAGCTCTGTGGATTGGCGGGCGAGGTGGAGCTCTTGGCCTTCGCGCCGCCGGTGTCAAATTGGTCAGGCTTCGACCATTGGCGCGGACCACTGCCGAGTGTCTGCTGGCTGCTGCTAAAAATGCTGTCATATATGTATTCGGCCAAGCCACCGAGAGCCAATCTCGGCAAGTATTCATTTTTGCTAATTCTTCCGATTGACTTTATGTGTCAACTTCAAGCCTAACTTAGGGCTCGAAAACATTCAAAATAGACCAGGCATATCTTATATGGCGTAAATTTGTTTTTAAAAAATAACTTTAACAGGATCATATCGACTGTGGAAAGGAAAAAGGACGTAACCCACAGTTTTTTTTCAATAATCACAATGTATCAAACTTGATACACGTTCTGTCAAAAGGATGCAATCTGCAAATGCCGAATTAGTATCTAAATTTCACTTTTAAGTTTGATAAAGATGACCTTGTAAAATATTAAAACCATGAAATAAAGGTTTTTCCTAGACAATTTCTTAGTTTAATATTAGATTATGTCAATTAAACACCACTTTAGAAGTCTCTGTGCACTTAAAGGTTGTGTATAATTTATTAATTGATTTGGCATTTACTTGGTAGAACTCCATTATAACAGATTTAAAATATCAAAGTATTTTAGTTCTACAGTTTTCTAGGATGATAGAGTGAATAACTTGATACATTGTGTATCTCTTCAGAGCCAGTATATATAGCTGAGCAAAACATAAGTTTAAACATAGTTCTGACGATGGCGCAAGCCGAAATAGCTATCAACGCATAAACTATTAAAACTGTAGAACTAAAATACTTTGATATTTTAAATCTGTTGTGTATAATTCATAATTTGCATATGGCCCAAAATCATCAAAATACGTTTTTTGCGCCTCCTGTACAATTTGATACGTGTGGGTTAAGTCCTTTTTCCTTTCCACAGTCGATATGTTATGTCATTGACACTGTAAATAATGTTTATATGCCATTACATTGTAGTATAAATAAAGTATTATTTTTAAAATATGAACACATTTGTTGACACATGTATAGGGTGTTTTTTTGGAGATTTATTTTTAGAATTGGCAACACTTTCTCAAATGACAGCCAATTTGACAGCTGATTTGTGCTCAGTTTGGTTTGCCATTTTAAGGATTGAAACCGTTTGACTATCATATGCATCGTACATTCGGCGAATGGGCCGAAAACAAGATTGGTATTGATCCTCATTTTCACGATATAATTTGAGGCTCACTCCAGCTCATATGCCCGAAATCATATTTAAACACTAATTGCATAAAATTATATTTCCGATTAAGAATTAACTTTAGTAAAAATGTGTAAATAGTACAAAAAAAAGAGTTTTTTTCTATATAAAAGCTGTTTTCTATATATATCCTCCAAAAGCTGACAGTTAACAGCTTAAAAGTGACAAATGGTAGTTATTATTGCAATATTTAAACTATGTTTGTATAACAGTGAATTGACATTTAACTAATTTTTAATATTTACAGAGGGGTCTATCTCATTGGTCACGGCATTGGAGCTCTTTTAGTATCCAAACTCCTCGCTGACAAACAACTCATCAAAGATTCTACTGGATCTCACTTGCTTCAAGCGGTTTATTTCGTGGCGGGAGTGTTTGAAATCAACGAAGACATCAGGAATCAGCTCTCAGAGTCTAACAAGTCAAGAAAAGAAAGTATCAACAGTAATTCGAGCTCTACTCCCGCTTCGCCCAGTAAAGAATTTCCGAAGCAAACTTTTATGATTGAAGACTTGCTTAACGTGCACCTTTCTTTTGAAGACAGAAAAAATCTGTCATTCATCTGCGATGTAAATAATTCATCATCGTTTGATGATGACAATACGAAATTCAGTTCTGTAAAGAAATGTACCCAAGCTCGCGGTCTGGTCATCACATCTGAAGATGTTCTGAAGAAGTCTCCAGTTTTTCAAAATGTTTTCGATTTCACAGACGACGGCAGCAAAACTGGCTTTGTAAAAAATATTGATAATAGGGATTCTGAAGCTTGCGCCGAAGATTGCGAAAGTGTTCTGGATGATGTGTCACTATTCCTTCGTTTACACAAAGACTTGCGAATTAGTCATGAAGATAGCATCATCATATCTGCCCTAAATGAAGATTTCTCCCATCTTCATTGCACTCCGTTCAGAGTCAACGTTTTTGCAGCCGACGGTGACGGACAGTCCCTGGTGAAGCAATCGAGAGAGCTGTTTGAAAAGTTAACAGAAGGCTGTGAACTGAGTGGTTTTTCACATTTTGAGATTAAAAACAAAGTTGACAGTGACGATATAAAAGATTTGCTCGAGAAAGAGGATAATTTTCTGCGTAGAATGATCAGATACGATATTATCAAGCATTTGTGAATGTTTCTTTATTTTTTCATATAGATATTTATGTGCCTTTAAATATATTATGTCTCTGTACTTATAAATAATATATCAGGTTGCCTCATAAGTCTTTGCGTATTTTGCGCATAACCTTTAAGAGGTGAAAAAATAAAAGGTTTCCCAAGGTTCTTACATGTCTTTGAGCAGCCTCTCGTGTTGTTAATTTTTGATCTGCTTCGATAAAAGCACTATTATTTTCACTTTTAGTCACTTGAGGAAAAACTTGAGACCAAAACAACTACCATCACCAAATAATAAAATAATACTAAAAACAGCTTAAAATTTTGAAAAAGAGTTTGTATTGCGCATGTATTAAAAATGCGTAGAGTTATGAGGCAAACTATTATCATAGTATGTAGGTATATTTTTTAAAAAATGGACTTTTATTTCCATTTAGTATATAGCAAGGATGGCTAAAGTGTTAATCGCAGTTAACTTGCTCGCGGGCTTTTTGATTGTAGGCCGCAGACAGGGATTTTAAAAACAATTGTTGAAAACTGGTAAAGTGCAGTTTTTCATTAACATTGGTGATGGGTCTCGTTCAATAAATGAATATGTTAGGTTAAAACTTGTTTTTATATTCATGAAATATATTTTTTTCTAATGACAGTAATATCAGTGTAATGACAGTGTAATCGAAATTTGTAATTGTTGATTTAATTGTTTTGTTGCTATTCTGCAAAAAATATGGTACGTACAGTTAGGTTGAGAAAGATTTTAAATTTTATAGAAAAAAACAATTATTGGCAAATATTATAACAATTTATGTTATATGTATATATATATATATATATATGTTTCAAAATAATATCCAATAAAATAATAATTGAATATTGGTGATTGAAACTTAATATTTGACATAAAAGGGTTAAAATAGCAACGTATTTAGTTATACAGTTTTAAAACTGTAGAACTAAATATTTTACTATTTTTACCCTATTATAATGCAACCAAGTAAATGCCAATTTACTCAATAAATATTTGAATAATATTGAGTATCTACAGTAATTTGATATTCACTATAAACTATCACTATATATAGTAATCAGTAAATCATTTATTGCCATATTCAAAAATAATATTTTTCTAGTCATACAAATGAAAATCTCAAAATGGTGTTCGTCAAATAGAAATAATAACTAGTCATATAAAAATAACTAAATATCAAACGTATTTTAAATATTTTATTACAATGTAAGTGTTTGCGATTCAAATATATATTTAGATACGGTATTGATGTTATATGTTTGAAGTATTTTTAATAATGAATTATATTCTATTTTAGAATTAATATTTGTAATAATTTGAAGTCATAATAAAACTCTTTGTTTTTTTTTTATACACTGTGAATTTTTATGCTTTGCTGATTTGGAAAATTGTTAAAAGAAGACAGTAGAAAAAGTGTGGAGGTGCTTGTATAACATGTGTAAGTTAATCGTGACACTCGGATATAACCATGAGATCCAAATGATAATATTCTGTATTGTTTATGTAAGTGTATTTTTCATTTTTTTTACTGTTACCAATTTTCATCAATTATAAGACGCATCTTTAAGTTATAGAGTAATTATAGAGAACTATTAAAAATATATTAGTTAACTTTCGTTATTGCATCACTGTCGTGTGTGAAAGTTTTCAGATACAGCGTCATTGATGTCGGCATTTCCCCATAGGAAATTGTTTTCTGTGCTATCAACGTGTATGCATTTTTACTAGACACTAGTCTACCAGGATTGCTTTTTATGCAGTTGATACTCTTTCCGAAAGTTTTGATGCTGGTGCATCCTTTATCTTATCAGAAAGTGTCAATGGCAATTTGTCTATCCACAACCAGGACTCAATCCTCAAAGGGTTTCTTAACAAAAGCATCAGTGGGTTACAATTGAGATGACCGATATGTATGTCTTATAATCGATGAAACACTGACCTTTTTAATGCTTGCTATAATTATATAATAAATAAAATGGTTTTATCAAATGCTGGAAACACACATGAGCTCTGTCAATATACCTTCAGCAATTGTCGTAATTATTCAGTGTGCTCCTTTTGATTTACACTAAATGACCACCATAGTACTTCAAAATCATTAATGTTCTAAGGATGCATCTTACAACAAAAAAAAATCAGGCTCTATCACTTGAGCTGTTTCTGCATTTGATTATTTACAAAAATATTAAATGCATAAAAGACAAAAGTGCTTATATCTGTTGATGGTTAATGTGAAAGGTCTGCCTTCTGCATAACTATGCTCAATGAGGGCTCAGCAAACTTATTTTTGTATTACTTGAATGCTATGAATGCATTTTACTAGTTAAAATAACAAAGTATTTTAGCTCTACAGTTTTTAATAATTTTATTTGTTGATAGCTATTTCGGCTTGCGCCATCGTCAGAACTAAGTTCTGTACTAGTTCTGACGATGGCGCAAGCCGAAATAGCTATCAACAAATAAAATTATTAAAAACTGTAGAGCTAAAATACTTTGTTATTTTAATCTGTTATAAATGGAGTTCTACCAAGTAAATGCCAAATCAATTAATACATTTTACTAGTATTGAATAGTTCCGAGAACGCCTATACACCTTATGTATCACTTCTTTAGCTTTGCATTTGCATACTGCTTGGAGGTCTCTCTTGTGAAACCATACAGTTATTATTTATATATTATTAGTTATACGTGTTTATAGTTAAATAAATTAGTGAAAACTTGTTTTAAATTATAATGGACATCATAGAAAAATTGATTTGAATCAATCATTTTACCATATTGCCTGATTGTGTTTTTTATTTTATTTGTGTCCCATCTAAAATTTAAGCCAGCTCGAGATTACCTGTTAATTTCATTCAAACCAATAAGAGGTGATTGTAAAATTTACTTGAAACTTCAAAAGTGGTTTATCAAACCAATTCTGGTATAATTAGTTTTACTCAGTGTTATAATCGATGATTACTTATGCTTTGCCCATTGAATATAATTATTATGGAAATAAATACTTATTTTTATTTATGCTTTCACTGCCATCTATTTCTTTTTAGTATTTATTGATATGTGTGTGTATTTTATTGAAAGCAATAAGTTCATTTATAATAAAACTGTAATTTCAAAATGTTTGTTTTATTGAGCAGATTTTGATAAAAGAATTTAATTCTTTTTCATTTTTTTACAGGATTTGTTCATAGGCACTGTTATGTGGACAAAATAATTTGCCCCAATTTTATGAATTAAATTCAAAAGCTCCTACTTGACTTACACAGCATTTCAGCAAAATAACAATTCAATTACTACATATATAAAATTATCACTGAAAAAAATCATGTATGAAGATTTTGTTTATTAATTTTCATTATCTATCACAGTTTATCCCAGACTATTTCACATGCACTTAGTGTTCCAGTGAAATAAGTCTGGGCTTATTCGAAGGGTTACACATTGCCATATTGATACTCAGTAACTCTGAATTCTCTCCAATTATCTGAAGACTATCCTCCGCCTACTGTGGTGTCTTCTTGGTGGCGTACAGTGAGTATTGATGTTAGGTGTGATGTATACAAATTTTTTAATGCACATACTTCTACGATTTGTATTATTTTTTATACGTCAAATTGATTCTAAAATTTTCAGACATGAATTTATCAATTATGTTCTGTATTAGCTCGATAAATATTCTTTTTACGTTGAAATCAAGCTTAAGGCTATTGGGGCGGGCGCAGTTTACCAATTTTAATTATAATCAATTTCATCTCATAGCTTCTATTTGAAGATAGTGTATTCAAAATATCTTGAATATTATTAGCCATTATTAGTTAAGGGAAGAGGTTAAAATAATATTTATAAATAAAAATATAAATATTGATAGTAAATATATAATATAATAAACTGTTAATAAGGTACGCCAAAATAAAAATTATAGGTGACCTATTAATAAGGAACAATGTAATATAAATCAGAGACGCAATAGTTCCGAAAGCATCTTCAGTAGATCAGTGACTGAGTACACTTCATTTAAAAATTCGTCTTTGAACGTTAAAACTGTGAAAAACATTAGTCCACGAAACGCCTGAAGCGGTCTGTCTTACATGTGCAGTTGTACGAGTTGTTTCTCCGTGCAGTCATAATACTGGACACCTTGCAAGATACATATATGATAACATTACCACCATCTTCAAATGCACTCTAAATATATCGCTTCATGTTCTAGAGTTCTAGGGTGTGCGGCGCATACCTAGCACACCTTGAATATACGTCCCTGGTGTCCTCCACGCATTTCATTTATTATGTATTGAAATTTGGACTCTAAATATTTTGTGTCTATGTTGTTTGTTGAGCTGTTGAAGACATTTTAAAAACATTTACCTTTTAAATCATTAGGCATTCCCATGTTCCCATCGATAATCACATACAATTTCAAAGACCTATAAACATTGTATTTGGTTATGTGAAATTCATAATTATTTTACAATAGTTGATTATAATTTACACACACGTAAAGCATGGTTTCTCACGGGGGCCACAGCGTGTTCCAACAGAGCCACAGAGAAAAAATAATTTTAGGGGAGCTATAGTACATTTTTGGGGAGCCATGGGCAAATCCTGGATGAGCCAAAAAAACTTTTAACCTCACAATGTTTTTTTATTCTTATATTTATATAGTTCCCAAGTGTCTGTTCAAGTTCATCCATTCACATGCACGCCTGAAGATGGTGAAAGGCGGAACCCGAGTCGTTGGTGACAAAACGTGAAGGAGTGTACAAAATTTTAACTATTTAAATTTAAAAACATCATTTATTTATATAAATAAATACACTAAAAAATCATCCACTCCACATAAGGATAAAAAACATTAAAAACCAGCAACACTGCTATTGTCATTGAATATTTTTTGAATTCATTAAAACTATTGGCATGTATTTGTATACTTTGCACTACAGCAATCTGTATCGATTGACATTGGCTGTTAAATAGTAAAATAATGTTGCATTTTGAAGAAGTTTATATTGATGTATGCTGGGGCAAAATAGCAGGTGACATTTCTTAGAATATCTATACATAAATTTATTTTTAAACCAATTATCAATTATAATGAGTTTCCTATTATTTTCAATTATTATTCAAGAAACTGTGCGACCTTTAGTCGTCAGATGATACTGATTTCTTTGACCTGACAATTGAGAGGTCAGAGGTCACTTCTGATAGACTAATTGTTGTGGTGGTTTAAATTTGAGCACAGGGAAGACCAAAGCCGTATGGGAAGATGAATATTCATACAAGATATTCAAGATAACCTGTTGGGCTACGTGTTGAGTTCAAATACTTAATGACGATATAGTTTCTGATGAAATATAGAATAAGGTTTCACATGGATGTGGTAGTTTAACCTTTAATTTATTCAGATCTTAGTGTTTTTTCACGACATATGGACAAATTGTTGTTTCTTAGTTGAAATTGAACACATTCAGTACCAAGCTCAATAATTAGTCATTCAAAATAATTGTGTCGTGATTTCAAATTCAAAAAAATCTTTTCAAGTATATCAGGCTTCATTTTAAGTATATAACTAAATTTTTCAAGAAATTATTATTTCTTTTGGGTATTTTTATTTTATTTGTTTTGTAGTTGTATGCTGTGGTCCTCCATCTGGTAAACCAATATTGATGGTTCACGGAAGGCAAGACTCCGCTGGTACTTTTTTCCCTCTCATCAACAGGTAAGATATGTATAATTAAATATTAACAGTTTTACGTCTGTTATTTGCTCGCCCTCTATTTTTTTGGAACGTTGCCATGTTTTTCTTGCAGATTAGACTTGCCAAATGATTTCCGTTTGATAATACTGGATCTGCCTGGAAATGGAAAGTCAGACTCCTTTCCTGTCGGCAGTACGGTTCATTTGCTAGATTACATTTTCCCCATAAAGATGGTAGTTGAACATTTCAAGTTGGAAAAGTTTACATACATTGGGCATTCGATGGGCGCTCAGATAGGTATGTATATTACTTTTTATATTTAAACCAGAATTTTATTACCATGGCATGTGAAAACTATGGGTGACATGTAAAATCTCTAATAATGGAAAGAAAATGATAACATTAGCAAGTTTGTATTCAAAAAAATATTTTTCTTTATTCTTTTATATGTCGCTTTTGCAGGTTTGATGTACCATGTCATATACCCTAAAAACATAGAGCGATTTATCACGTTGGACTCCCTCTCAAACATTCCTATTGAAGCTGAGGACATTCCGAAATGGTTTAAAAACGTTTACGAAAAATTCTACAATCCTAAAACATACGCTGCAATGAATTCTGGGCAAAGCGCTGGGCCTACTTATACATATGAGAAGGCAATTATTTTATATATCTTTAATTCATTTCTAAAAATTACTTGTTAAATATTTAAACATTTTCAGGAATTAGCAATTTCGATTTCAAACAAAAAAATACATTACTGATACACAAGTTTTTTAAATTTTGCTACAATAAATAATTCATGTACATATGATTTGATAATAACAAACATATATAGACTAGCTGTAAGCCCGTTGCCCAGCAACGTGAGATTTTTGTTGCAAAGTATTTAATTTAATTTAATTTTATATTATTTTATGTTATTTTATTTTATTTTATTTTATTTTATTTTATTTTATTTTATTTTATTTTATTTTATTTTATTTTATTTTATTTTATTTTATTTTATTTTATTTTATTTTATTTTATTTTATTTTATTTCATTTTATTGTATTTTATTTTATTTTTATTTATTTTATTTTTATTAGAAATTTCGTAAATTAATTAATTTTTGGAATAATGTTTAAGTTTGCTAACAACCATTTTTCGTAGTAGCCGAAATTTCGTTTATATTTAATTTTTGGAATAATGTTCAAGTTTGCTAACAACCATTTTTCGTAGGAGCAGAAATTTCGTAAATTATTTAATATTTAGAATAATGTTCAAGTTTGCTAACAACCATTTTTCGTAGTAGCAGAAATTTCGTAAATTATTTAATTTTTGAAATAATGTTTAAGTTTGCTAACAACCATTTTTCGTAGGAGCAGAAATTTCGTAAATTATTTAATATTTGGAATAATGTTCAAGTTTGCTAACAACCATTTTTCGTAGGAGCAGAAATTTCGTAAATTATTTAATATTTAGAATAATGTTCAAGTTTGCTAACAACCATTTTTCGTAGTAGCAGAAATTTCGTAAATTATTTAATTTTTGAAATAATGTTTAAGTTTGCTAACAACCATTTTTCGTAGGAGCAGAAATTTCGTAAATTATTTAATATTTGGAATAATGTTCAAGTTTGCTAACAACCATTTTTCGTAGGAGCAGAAATTTCGTAAATTATTTAATATTTGGAATAATGTTCAAGTTTGCTAACAACCATTTTTCGTAGGAGCAGAAATTTCGTAAATGATTTAATATTTGGAATAATGTTCAAGTTTGCTAACAACCATTTTTCGTAGGAGCAGAAATTTCGTAAATTATTTAATATTTGGAATAATGTTCAAGTTTGCTAACAACCATTTTTCGTAGGAGCAGAAATTTCGTAAATTATTTAATATTTGGAATAATGTTCAAGTTTGCTAACAACCATTTTTCGTAGGAGCAGAAATTTCGTAAATTATTTAATATTTAGAATAATGTTCAAGTTTGCTAACAACCATTTTTCGTAGTAGCAGAAATTTCGTAAATTATTTAATTTTTGAAATAATGTTTAAGTTTGCTAACAACCATTTTTCGTAGGAGCAGAAATTTCGTAAATTATTTAATATTTGGAATAATGTTCAAGTTTGCTAACAACCATTTTTCGTAGGAGCAGAAATTTCGTAAATTATTTAATATTTGGAATAATGTTCAAGTTTGCTAACAACCATTTTTCGTAGGAGCAGAAATTTCGTAAATGATTTAATATTTGGAATAATGTTCAAGTTTGCTAACAACCATTTTTCGTAGGAGCAGAAATTTCGTAAATTATTTAATTTTTGAAATAATGTTCAAGTTTGCTAACAACCATTTTTCGTAGGAGCAGAAATTTCGTAAATTATTTAATATTTGGAATAATGTTCAAGTTTGCTAACAACCATTTTTCGTAGGAGCAGAAATTTCGTAAATGATTTAATATTTGGAATAATGTTCAAGTTTGCTAACAACCATTTTTCGTAGGAGCAGAAATTTCGTAAATTATTTAATTTTTGAAATAATGTTCAAGTTTGCTAACAACCATTTTTCGTAGGAGCAGAAATTTCGTAAATTATTTAATATTTGGAATAATGTCCAAGTTTGCTAACAATCATTTTTCGTAGTACCAGAAATTTCGTAAATTATTTAATATTTGGAATAATGTTCAAGTTTGCTAACAATCATTTTTCGTAGTAGCAGAAATATCGTAAATTATTATATTTTGGAATAATGTTTAAGTTTGCTAACAACCATTTTTCGTAGTAGCAGAAATTTCGTAAATTATTAAATCTTTGGAATAATGTTGAAGTTTGCTAACAACCATTTTTCGTGGTAGCAGAAATTTCGTAAATTATTATATCTTGGAATAATGTTTAAGTTTGCTAACAACCATTTTTCGTAAATTATTAAATCTTTGGAATAATGTTCAAGTTTGCTAACAATCATTTTTCGTAGTACCATAAATCGACCTCGGCGCATATATCGACAGCCCTGCAAAGGTTTCAAGTGTGCAAACAAATATATTTCGTAGAAAAAGAAAAATATCTTGGAATCATTTTTTTTGAATTGGCCACACTAAGTATTTGACATATTCTATTTTTGAATTTTCAATACAAACAAACAATCAAAGTCAAGTTTGAAATAGTTCTTTTTTCGAATGCTTAATATATATAATCTAATTTTGTCGCACCTGAAAGTTTGCCCTTTACCTCAGCGGTAAGACGTTTCGTTCATATTGCAAAGTTCCACGTTTCAAATCCGACCCGCGGCAGAAATAAAATGTGAAATAAAGTTTAGCGTTTTTTCACATTTAAAACTATGTGCTTCTTCAGCGTAATGAAAAAATACTTCTAGTATGAATAAAAAAAATGTCGACAGTCGGGCTGGGGATGAGGAGGGGGAGGGGAAATCGGTGACAATCATATAGAAGATGGATGACACTGAACAAAATCTGTCAAATCAGCTCCTAGCCCTATAATTATAGCTTCAAAAAATCGAATCAGTTCATTTGATTATTTAAAAAACTTCGTAGCCATGCAAATTTTGAAATAAAGTTCTTTCAATATTAATTACGATGCTTTAGTTCTAAGCCAGGAAATTTGAATTTTGAATATAAAAAGACGTCCATTCCAATTGGCCGAAAAATGTGATGTTCAAAATATGTTCAAAATAAATCGCTATCATTGGGCGAAGTGGACATCAGTACGCACACATTTGTGAAAAGTAAAAAGTGAAAACTTATTTTATCGGCTATTAATATATAGATAATAACAAATAATTTTACATTACTCAACTTTCGGTGCTGTAATGTGTTCATCTGTAACATCAACATCAAATGAGCACTTAAGAAGTGAAGTGAGCCGAGTAGTAAAATGGTAAAACTTTTCTATTAGACTTTTAAATACACTTTAAATCACATTGTTACTTGGTGTTTTGGTGGATTGCATATTTTTATTTTATGGAGATAGCACTATTGTAGTGTGTGCTTATTAAAATCACTTCACTCTTACGATATTTTAAGACATGCTGAATATTATAACTCTACTAACTTATTTTTTCCTAAAATACCACATGGCTCACTTCACCTCTCAGGAGGTCAAATAAAATGTAACATACATATTTGGAAAACCAGTCATGGAAAAGAACTCTGATTAAATACAGAAATTCAGAGATTTTTTATCAGCTTAATTTGCATTAGATATTTAAGTGAAATCAATAAATAATTCTAGGCTTTGGAAATCGTCAGACAGAGTAGAAACTTAACCGAGGAAGCTGGAAAGGCTGTCTTATTGAGATGCCTCCTACAAGCTGAAAATGGATTGTACAGGTGCTTATTTAATTTACTTATATATACTTGTGTTTCCATTCGGCTTCGCTCTGTATTTGTAATATGTTTTAATTTAATCACATTTTTTTTATTATCTTGTATTTAAATTATATCAATGCATGAAATTATGAATATATAATATACAGTGGAACCTCTATATTTGCTATTAATTCGTTCCTGAGGTAATCAATTGTATCGGAATGTTGAACTCTCATGTAGGAAAGATTTCTTAATAATATCCAATACTTTATCGTTAATCATGATAAGCGCTTCATTACATATGACATCGATAATTCAGGATTTACACGTCGAAAGTTATTGAAAGTGTCTTCAGACATGCAATCTTTGTAACTCTTCCAACGTACATTGAGGGTTCGCAAAACGACCGGTGAATGGTAATTGTAAAGAGAGCCCAGATTTTTAATAGTGAATCCGTTTTCTTCGCTTCCTTCAATGTATCTTCCCATTCATTGTAGTTTTATAAAAATCACTCTAGACTAGACGTTCTCTTCCACTGAAACATGGATAATCTTATAGCAAACATTCTTTTGTTTTTATATTTAATTATTTGAATCGAGAAGAATCTATATATTAATAGTCGATAATGTCCGTCCGTCCGTCTGCATGATTGTCCCCGATTTTGACGATTCAAACCGTCAGAAGTACACAGAAGAACAGAGCTTATATGTATTATAATGGTTGGAATGATTTAAAAATATTAGGAAAAATATAACTTATGGCTTATATATTGTATCCTTGAAAAACTGAAAAACTTCAAATAATGCCTAACTCAAAATACACTAAATTAACAATATCAAAAAATAATGCGATGTGGCTTATTAAACATTAAATTTACCTTTCTGTTTGGAAATAGAGAGACATAATTTGTTAAATGTTCTAATATTCAAGTGTCGAAAAGAATCAAATATATTAAAATACTGAATTTTTGAGTATTCAATGAAAACCAGACTAGAATAGACCGATTGAGTGTAATTCTTATGCACCCTATTTTGCAGTGCCACAAACTGTTCAATGAACGTGAAAGTAACTTTGATATATTTTTCAAAATCTATTATTTGTACAGATTATCATGGGATCAGCGGATGAAATTCAACGGATCACCTCCATTCGGCCACCGGTATCAAGTTGAACTACTTGGGAATATACGTATACCTCATTTAGCAATATTTGCGAGTGGATCCTTTCTTAAAAACCTTGCATTCATTAAGACACATCTTCTAGATGCCCACATGAAGAACAATCCTAACTATCGACTTGCTTTGGTGGAAGGGAATCATGATGTGCATTTAAATAGTCCTGAATTAGTTGCACCGTATGTTCAAGATTTCTTACTTGGAGGAAATGGCGATAAAGAATTGACGGATCAATTATATAAGCAGTTTTGTGATATATATAAGGCTCAAACTCAGCAGATATCTAAACTTTAACATCACTAACATACTGTTTAAATAAATCACTAACATTGCGTAATATTAGTGTAGAATTTTTCATTGCAACGGAGCAATACAAAGTTGTTCAACAATCTGGTGTTAAAATTCACCATTGATTGATGATGGTGTAACACAGGGGTGGGGAACCTTTTCTTCTCTAAAGGCCGCATTCATTTTTCTGATTCGACATAAGGCAGCAGTAAATATTGACGAGGGAATCTTTGGCCGGAAACAGGAATTTACGGTTAGAATATGTCAGGAATTTACGAATTTACATCAATTTACAGAATTACAGAATTGGCCAGAAGGCCGCACCAGAGTAGCCAAAAGACCGCAGGTTCCCTACGCCTGGTGTTACATAATATGGAAAAATCCAAAGATGAAAAGAATTAAGCCAGTCTTTAGCTCTCACTTTCTCTGTTGAGTCACAGAACACATCCGCACCCAAGGTTTCAAGAATTAATTTAGCGGTGTCAGTGTAAAACAAATTTATGGGGATAGTGGTGACAAATCGAAAAATGAATCTTCGGAAAATGAAGGATCCACACCCTGTAATCAGCTGTATCAACAGTTGATACGCTTACAGGAGCTTGGATAAAATAAATTACATTGCAGCGATTTTGGTTTTTTTAATATTCAGAACTACCATTAAAGACATTGGTCAGTGAACGACTGATGTTCCAAATTATTAGGTTGGGCAGAGCAGGATGGGCTTTTTTCCTTTCTCCATTGACCATTACGAGTTATTGAAACATTTTATTCCCACTGGGTATAAGGAACAAACGTCACCTAATCACGCATGATTGCCCCACGGTGTACAGCCTGCTATTTGGTCTGACAGTCCTGCCTGACCCAGTTTGACAGTTGAGTTCATAGTTGTGTCTTTTATCAAAATTCAAATTGATTGAAGATTACTTTCGATACTACATTTCAGATTTTTTTCTGTACAATATTTCACGCTCCTCTATTTTATTATTATGTACCTTTTTATTTATCTATGTTTGTTAAAAATACCAGTTGTAAGCCCTTGTTATTTATAATAAATTATTAATGTTAAAAAATTACCTAAGTGAACTTTTTTATTGACAAACATTATATTTCTTCTATATTATATATTTTTCGATCTCGTTTTACACAGGCTTGGTATATTTATAGATTATGATGGGTGTATTTATGAATTTTATGCTTATCAATGAGGTGGCCATTTTATATTTTCACACAGGCGGCCAAACTACTGAGTGTGGCCCTGTAAATGAGGTTTATGTTTCCTTGTTTTATGTATTTTCTATTTGTCATGGAACGTTAGGATATATTATCGTTAAGGTATATCAAAAGATCGATTATAACAACAATAAACAAAGCCGCAATTATTAAATTAAATTTATACCAATCATAAAAACTGAATACAAACATCATGTCTAGTATTAGAGAATTCCCTTAACCTTTTGCCCGCGTAAGACTGCTATGCACGTCGTAGCTGACATGCCCTCAGCGCGTACGACGTGTATAGCGGTCCTGGGCGTTGCGCGGAATTTTGAGCCTCATATAACCGCTATCTCTAATGTTTTAGGGTTCAAAATCGGTTGAAAATATTACTGATTATATATATATTATCAATGCCATCTATTGGATTTGGTCAAAAATATTTTAATATTGGCTAAAATTATTTATTTGTGGAACCTACCAAGCACGCATCTATGCGTGGGTTGAATGAAAATAAGCGATCGAGTGCGGATGAAATTGAATATGTTCCGAGAATTATTATTATAAGCATGGCACGGTGGGGGCGCAGAGTTCTCGGTTGCGTGTGGCGGTGTTTTACAAAATGACGGTGTTACGTCGCTATTATATGAAGAATGATTATTGTTGGATTAAACAGAAAATACAAGAAATATATTGTTTCATTATTGAAAAAATTACTATAGGTGCCAATTAACATATTTACTTATTTGAAAAAACACTACAATCTATATGTATAGTCGAAAACGCGATTAACAAATTCGCAAAAAAGCTGCCGCGTACAGGGTTTGATCTCTATATTTTTTGACGTGGGCAAAAGGTTAAATAATGTCGAGATCCTTATAAATTTAAGAATATGGTGTTGATATAACAAAGAATATTTTTTATATCTCATATAAATGAATCGGGAAAGCCAGGAGGACGATATTAATGTAATAAACCTATCCCATTAAAAAACAAGTTTTTTTTTTATGGACTTCTTTGGTTTGGATTGAAATGGTGATCTACTGCATCCCAAACTTTTGACATATGTGTACCCCATTTAAAATTTTCGTAACACTTAGTACCCCTCGTCAAGAAAATTCTATGTTTGTAATCGAAAAAAGTAAGCCGCATGTTGCTTCAGCTTCCATGCAGTTTCCCTCACCACCCCCATCAAACACCTCGCGTACTCCAAGGGATACGCGTACCACACTTTGGTAAACACTGATCTACAGTGATTTAGTGCTAAATAAAAAAAATCCGAGGCGCTATTTATTTTCATTGACTTTGCCACCCATAGGTGACGTGTGTTCCTGCTCATTGGGCATAAGAAATACATGCCACCTAATCACCCAAAATTGCACCCTGGTGCAAAAATTGCTATTGTGTCCGGCATTGTTTTTCGTATGGATTTTAATTGAGCAGTTCTATGATTTACGTTTGACGATGCCGTTATTAAACTTCATATTTTAGAAATACTAGTACAGTGGAACCCCCAATTACACTACCCCGAATTACGCGCTGGCTTGAAATATTCGCCGCGAATCCCCCAATTGCACGGTCGCATTCCATTGTCGTTACTATGAGACGGTCGTCTGTGCTGCGCATACAGTCAAATGTTGGCTAGTGTCTGTGTATTCAACACGTGCCAGGCTATACACGCATAGCTGGGCGTCTGTTTGTGTGCGGGATATTTACTACTACAAAAACTAAATATTTCGTCAAAATTTTTTTTTGCAAAACTAAGGGAGATCTAAGTTTTGCATTTTCCGCGGTAAAAAACCAAATCCTTAATTTTGTATGAGATTCACACCCCCAATTACACGGTCCCAACTATAGTGTAAATGGGGGTTTTACTGTATGTACCTTTATATTTTAAAACGCAAAGACTCATGTTGCAACATGATTGAAATTTGAATAATATAATCAATGGCTAGTTATTTAATATGCCACCTTCGTGTTCAAGTGGTCAACGTCATTGCCTTCAGTTACGGAGGTCACGGGTTCGAATCCAAGTACGAAAAGTTTTTTCAATTGATTTATAAATTTCTGTTCTAAAGCACGGATGTATGTGATGTCGTGAATTCTCCCCTCTACTCATCCTATTCTAAAAGCGAAACGTAGAATGAGATGAATTACATACATTTGCAAATCAAATGAAACATTCATTTAAAATTTGAACTTTCTAAACATTTTTTTCAAATGAGAACGAATAATTGTTTTAATAAAATAAAAAAATGTCACGGCCCAGCTCGAAAAAAAGCTACAGGGCGACCCACTACAATTTTGTTGCAAAGAAACAAATACCTAGATGACAATTTTAATTTACGAAAATAGGGTATTTGATGATAGCTACTGGCGACATCTCTATCGCATAATGACAGATGACGTTTAAAATTCAAAACTTGTTTTCAGATACTAGGTATTCAGTTAGTGTTTATTGTCGTTCGCTTTTAAGGCTTGGTTTATTCAGCTACCTTCTTATAAAAAATACAGAAAAATGCAATTTGAAGACGTTACCATAGATGTACCATGGGGAAAACTTGCAGGTAATTTTTTAAAAAATAAAATTCAGTTAACTGATACACAATGAAAAAAAAACAATATGATTATTAACCTCGAAATGTGACACTTGAGATTTTTTTATCTTTGGACTTTATACCAATTAATTATATTGATTCAATTCACAATTATTTTTTTTTGTTTTTTTATGAATACATTTTCATGGATATCTTGCCATTTCATGTGACTTGAAAATGATATTCCTGTTAAATGTGAATAATCTATTATGTGAAATGAAAGTAAGGTCACAATACATATCTCTTGAGTTAGCCTTCAATGTAAAAAATGGGGTAAAAGTAGAGTATAGCTCGTCATGGATTATTACGGCGATAAACTTCACAAACTAAGCTAAAAACAACGCCACGATTTAAAGTTATTTTTTGAGAGCTTTATAATCGCGTTAAAACCACACATTATTAAGAAGGCGTTGTTTTTAGTTTAGTTTGTGAAGTTTATCGCCGTAATAATACATGACGAGCTATACTCTATAATTACCAAAAATGGTAAACATGCTTTACAATATGCTACTCCTTTTCTCCCCGAAATTTTACTAACTCCTGCTTAACCCTTCCCTTACTATGCAAAAAAAGCACAAGTTCCTGAGCTGTGTATCCGTTACACATCAGGCAAACGGGAGTGAATCATGACAATTATATGTAGTACTGCTGTAGTTGTGTTATATAATTGTCATGATTCACTCCTGTTTGCCTGATGTGTAACGGATACACAACTCAGGAGCTTGTGCTTTTTTTGCATAGTAAGGGAAGGGTTAAAACAATTTAATTCTCTAGGAATTGGTAATTGTGTGTTAAAGCTAGTCATGGATTATTTCGGCGAAAAACTTCACAAACTAAGCTAAAAACAAAGCCACGATTTAAAATTATTTCTTGAAGGCTTGATAATCGCGTTAAAATCACACATTAATATGAAGAACACTGATAAATTATGCGAAATACGAAATATTTATCAGTGTTCTTAATAATAATGTGTAATGTTTAAAGCGATTATCGAAGCTTTAATAAAGATTTGTAAATCGTGGTTTTTGCATACCATGCGCACATTTTTTTGTTGACAAGTTCAGATACATTATAGTATAGGTAGATCAATTTTGATACAATGTTTTTAAATTTTACAAACAGTATTTTGAATATATTTATGTACTAAGTCAAAAAGGTGGCAGGGCGGCGCCCTGACTCATCTTCAGGTGCCAGGTCGTTGACCTGGCTCCACTACATCACTGGGTGTATGCGATGTCTTTTGTCATAGAGATTTAAAAAAATCTCGAATTGATCCCACATCTTATATATTTTACTTTTTTGATATCATTTTTGAGTAATACTACTTTGTTAACCTTTTGATGAAAGATAATTCTTCATAATTGATATCATGAAAATTGTTAAACGATGTATAAATCTCAACCTCTGCATTCGTCAAAAGATGTAACTAATATCTTAAAATACTTATATTTCAGTTGTGTGCTGCGGGTCTCCATCTGGTAAACCAATATTGATGGTTCATGGAATTCAAGATTCTGCTGGTACATTCTTTCCACTCATTGATAGGTAATGGTTATTTTTTATTAGGATAAAATGAGAAAAACATATACAAAGCACTAAAAGAAACTTACATTAATAATTATTTTAATGTCACATTAATTATTTTAACAATAATCATCCAATTCTATTATTATTTGAAGGATATGAGCTAAACTTACTGAAAAGACGAGACAAAGTTAATTCTCTGTCAGCAATGTCTGTAATTGATATCCAGTTACTACTCCATACCTCTTGTAGGTATTAATAACCATAAGATATATTATAGCCATGTTAGTGAGAATTTTCTTTGCTTTTTGCAGATTAAAATTACCTAATGACATTCGACTAATAATACCAGATCTACCCGGGAATGGAAAATCAGATCCTTTTCCGGTGGGCAGGCCGCTGCATTTAGTAGATTACATTTCTCCTCTAAAGATGGTCACCGAACACTTCAATTTGAAAACATTTACTTTTCTCGGACATTCCATGGGAGCTCAACTAGGTATGTGAATGAAATTTTTAGTCCTTTGTATTCTTACAAACGATGTATGAATTTTAAGCACCTTTATATTTGGACCAAAATGAATGAACATT
This sequence comes from Himalopsyche tibetana, assembly GCA_030503985.1. NCBI lineage: Eukaryota > Metazoa > Arthropoda > Insecta > Trichoptera > Rhyacophilidae > Himalopsyche > Himalopsyche tibetana. The sequence continues at coordinate 34,541,936 of JAPJYX010000014.1, read as the reverse complement.
TCTCTGATCAAGCCAAACAAACTAACTTCTGATGTCATTCAGACTCACTCAATAAATAAAACTAATCATCCTAATTTTTATAAATTGATTGCCATGCCTCTTCAAATACTAAATTCTCTGTTGCACTTTACAGAGATCATGTTAATAAGGGTGAGTGTTGCTTGTGAATTACTCTTCACTTGTAGATGCTTTTAGGTAAATTTTTAGTCCGGACTATTGTCCAATATGTGACGTCTTGAAAGTTAATAAAATGAGAAATGAATGATTGTTTATTATGTATTTACAGGAATGATGTACAACGTCATTTACCCTCATGAGATAGACCGCTTTGTTTCATTGGATTCCCTCTCGTACGTTCCAATCGAAGCAGAAAATTACCCAGATTGGTTCAAATATACCTTTGAAACATTCTATGATCCAAAAAATTACGCCAGATTTAATTCTGCGCGTGGAACTGGCCCTACTTACAATTTTGAAAAGGTGTGTTCTTATAAAGTTAATTTATTATTTTTAATGCTGCCAAGTATAAAGACCTAAGTAATGAATTAAATGATCAAAAAAATTACCGTCGATATTAACGTATATACAAAACTATAGTATCAATTTTGTTGAATGTGTTTTATGAGACAGAAATAATCATAAATCGTCATCATTCTGTCAGAATAATGTTCAGTTGAAATATTATTATAATTTTGAGTGAATCAATGAATGGCTGTATGCACAATCACATACAATTATATTATGTGTTTTTCAGGCATGTTAAAAATAATAGCTGTCAAGCAATTAATGAATGCATTCAAATTTCAAAAGTTTCTTTGTTTCAGGTAAAATGTATTATTTTTGACTGAATTTGTGTTGCCAAACGATAAAGTTAGAAAAAACATATATTTTGATACAGTAAATTCAAAACAAACTCTTTCATCTTGCTGTTGGAACTGAAGTAAAATATTTAACAATGCCTGCCACTCCATCGCTTAATTTCAGCTAGTATTTGCTTTAAAGATTGTTGAACATCTCCACTAGTGATAATAAAAAAAAACATTATACATAGATATGTCAATTAAAGTTAGTTGTTTTGTCATCAAATTTTCCATGGGGAGAGGGTTAAGATTCTTATGTAAAAGTCTAGATATTCAAGTAAAATGAAATGGATGTGATTTTTTTCTAGGCTTTGGAAAGCGTGAGGAAAGCAAGAGGTTTGACCGAAGAAGCTGGCAGGGTTGTATTAAAAAGATGTCTTTTGCCAGCTGAAAATGGGCTGTATAGGTACTTTGTTTTAAATTATTATTATTAGTGGCAAATGCTATCTGTCAGCATTCGTTGGCAGGACCATAAATCACAAAACTTGTAGAATCTTCAAAAATGTATATGATTCAAATGTAATGTTGAAATTTCAATAAGTTCCCTTGTGAATGCCTTAACATTTAAGTCATATTGCACTGTCAGATAAATATCAATGTACTAATAATACAGTACAGAATAAAGTACTAATATAGTTCTGACGATGCCATGATGCTGAATAACCATTTATATATATTTTTAAAATATCTGGCATTACTTTGAAATTGAAAAATCTAAATTTGACATTGAACTTGCCAGGAATCGAACCCAGACCCGCTTGATCGGTAAAGCAAGCTCTAATCAACTAGACCACAGCAGGCGACAATATAATTATTTTAGAACTAGAAGTTTAGAAGCAGAAGAACTTTAGAAGTACTTTGATATTTTTACCTTATATTATAATGGAGTTTTACCTAAAAATGCTAATTTAATCAATCCGTATATATAATTTCGGCGATATAATGTTAATTTATTTAAATATTTTTATAAAAAACTAATGAAAATTAATATAAATTTGAACCGTGCTAACCTTCAAAGACGATAAATTTGTCATAAGCAATTTTTGATGAAATCTGTTTGAGAATACAACAATAAATCATGGGCATCCATCTGTGAAACATACTCATAAGTTAAAATATTAATAATTCAGAAATTTATAATATCGTGTTTTCTTGTAATTCATCAAAATTGATATGTTTTAATTCTAGATTTTCTTGGGATCAAAGGATGAAATCTTTCGGGGTACCCTCATTCGGACATCAATATCAAGTGGAACTTCTTGGAAACATGACTATACCTCATTTAACAGTGTTCGCCACAAAATCCATTCAGCAGAGGCTGAGTGTCATTAGGCTACATCTTTTGGAAGCCCATGTTAAAAACAATCCCGGTTACCGCCATGCGTTGGTCGAAGGGAATCACGACGTTCATTTGAATAGTCCAGAGCTGGTGGCTCCGTATGTCAGGGACTTTCTACTCGGAGGAAGCGGTGATAAAGAGCTGACGGATCGATTGTTGGAGGAATTCTATGGAACATTTGAGACACAAACTCAACCCAAATCCAAACTGTGATTTTAAGACATTTTTTTTTTTTATCGTAAAACATTATTTTAACAAGTAGTAATGAATCACTTTTGACCGATATATATTTTGATAACTGATAGATAATATTTTGATAACTTGGTAGTTATTATACAATGTGAAATACTCGTATTCTGACATTTTATCAGAGAATAACAATATTTGCAGTACAAAAAATTTGATGATAGCAATAATACAGAGTGTATGTCATAAAAACGATTTTTATCCACATGGACAGTCACACTTCAGGAAATAGGCATTAATTATTTTAGGTAGGAGCATTTTCCATAGCAAGTAAGTATTTTTTGCAGTTCTTATATAACCTTCAAATTGAATATTATAAATATTCAGAGACAATATCCCATTTAAACTTTCAAATGTCAAAAGAAGGGTGTATGAATTGGTATATTTTCCATGACTATTTGTAATGACGGGATATTTTTTTATCAAAATATTCTTTTATGAATTAGTGTGTATCAATTTACACAACATTTTATTTACAGTGATAATATCCAGTGAAACTTAATTTTATTTAAATTTAATAGACATTTTTTTAATGTCTTATCTAAATAAGCAATCATTCTTTATCCATCGTTTTGGTATGACCAAAAAAGTAAATAAAGAGATCTAGAAATGATCCACATTACTTCGACTGTTCTCAGTTTTTTATAAACATCAAAAAAGTATTGTCAACATTGGTTGCTGGAGTTCTTGTTTATTCCTCGATAATTAAATCGGACTCAGGATGGCTTTATAAGCCAACTGTATTGATAGATTTGAAATATAACCTCTTACCCTGTACTTATTTGTTGAAATTTTGTAAGTATTATTAAATTATAAGTTTTGTGTTTTTCAATATTTATTATTAGAATATTGTCTATTGCAATTGAGACAAGCGGGTGAGGGAGTTACGTTACAAAATCATTATTTTTTTGCGTTTATTAAAGTATAAGTTTTAGTTATTTGGTTAATTATTTTCTTGTAATGTTTCTTCAATTGATTATCATCACATAGTGTTTTGTCATCTATTATCTATTGCCATTCTTATAATATTGTAATCTATTGAATTATTATTATATACATACATCTATCAGTGATTTTTGGTAGTCTTATTATTTTTTATTATTTATTGCAACCGAACAAAAAATTTTAGTAGCCGTACAATAAGGAGCGTAAAATTCCATTTTGACTCTATGTATTCCCTTCCTGGAATCAACGTCAATGCCCACAGATGAAAGCAATTATGAATTTGAAGTAATAGCTTCTAGATCAGGTATGCCCAAATCTTGGTCCGTGGGCCACATGCGACAATATTCAAGGTTTCGTGTGGCCCTTTCAAGGTTCTCAAAATTTCTATACATTTCGCACCTTGTTATTGGTATAATACATTTAACCACTCTAAAGCTAACGACCCACTGGTGTGTCGCATACCTGCTAACAACACATGCTAAGGACCCACCGGTGGGCGCCCATTATTATGGTGTCAATGAATATTTTTTTCAGTTCGCGTCATTGAATATGGGTCCGACAACTCTTAAAGACTTGCAAAATGAATATAAAGTTTTCGTTTCGAGAGTTTTCAATAGAGAAATTCAATAAAAAGTGAATAGAGGTCGTAAGGGCTGTCACAACTTTTGATAAATAATCATAGCATATACGTAAATATTATTTTGCATGTATATAGGTTTCAAAACAATTGAATAAATAAAAAATATTCATAAATTCATTCGAAAAATTCAACAAAAATCGTACAGGTGGCAGGGGTTGTCGAATTGTTGATGTGTTTGTACAAATACGTTAATATTTCTTCATGGTAAAACAGTTGACGATAAAAAATCGTCTAGGCAACGTTTTCAAAATACATAGACAAATTGATTTATTAGACTCCTGCTTCAAAATCCATTCCATGCAGGGGCGGTAATCTGACATTCAAACATCACAAAATATTTTGGTAGGATAGAATCTGTTTTTTTTATGTTATATTATAAGAAATGTTATGTACATGTGGTTAATATTTCAACATGTTCCAATACTTATAATATTTACCCTCAGTCAATCTTTGAACTTGCTCAGATTGCCATCCTGCCATATTTTCTCGGGAATATTTTACTATTTGTTCCAAATTTTTATCATAAAATATTTTGTGTTTTTTTTTTAAATTACATACCAGAAAATGAAGAGTGATTTTAGTGATAACTGCTCAGAATACGAAGATACAGATGAAGAGTATCTTATTTCTGATTATGAAGATAATTTATTCGTTGATTTAGACCAGTGCTTCCCAACCTTTTTCATTCCATGGCCCCCTAAATCTGAAAAAAAATAATCCGCGGCCCTCCTCAATACAAAACATGTTCTGCGGCGGCCCCTGGAAAAATTCCGCAGCCCCCAATCTGGGAAGCAGTGATTTAGACCAGTGCTTCCCAACCTTTTTCATTTCACAGACCCCTAAATCTGAAAAAAATAATCTGCAGACCCCCGAAAATTGTTTTTATACTTTATCTCAAAGAATGTTGAAAGAATGAAACCTGCGGACCCCAAGTTGGGAAGCACTGATTTGGACGACAATAAAAATGTGGATCAAACTAATATATTTCAACCACCCACTGGCGATGTTTTCACGTGGAAAGAAGGCGACTTTAGTCCCAAAATTCACTCATTCGATGATAGCCTCTCAAGGTGCAGGTGACGAAGAATCAGATTTTTCAAAATATTTTGTTGGCGAGGAAATTGTAACTCGTTAGGTTACCAAAACAAACCATAGATATGAGAAAATTGCAGAAAGTGAAATCAATTTATCTATGCGCCTTAAACCGTTGGGTTGACACAAATAATGATGAGATTTACGTTTTTTTGGTGATTCTGTTACTGCTCCCACTCAATTCAAGAAACATAATGGATTCTCATTGGTCCACCAATCTGCTACTTTATTCGCCGATTTTTTCAGACTCGATGCCACAAGATCGTTTTGTTTTACTGAATGTAAACTTTTACTGATGAGAAAGAACACGAAGTTGGTAATCGTCTAACGAAGATAAAGCTAATATTAGATATGTTTAGGCTAAAATTTTCAACAAGATGTTCTCCATATCAGAAAATATGTATTGACGAAAGCTTACTGCCATTCAAAGGTCTTCTTATTTTCTGTCAATTTATTCCATCCAATGCAAGTCGTTTTGGTATAAAATTATTTTTTTTATGCGATTACATAACCAGTTATGTTCTCGATATAATTGTATACACTGGGGCAACAACAGAGTATGCAATTGTAACGGATTTAGGGGTAGGAGAAACTGTTGGCATGTCTCTTCTATCAAAATATTTGGATGCTGGTCATACAATCTACTTAGGTAATTGGTACACAAGTCCCAAACTATTTCAAGCTCTTCATGATAAAAAAAACTAATGCCGTCGGTACAGTGCAGAAAAATCGAATTGGAATGCCTACATTTCCAAAGAAGTTAAAACAAGGTGAATCAATAGCACTTCATGCTGACACTATGATGGTTCAAACATGGAGAGATAAAAGAGACGTGACAGTGCTTTCTATTGTTCATACCGTGGAATTTGTTGAAACTGGAAAAACAAACTATAAAACTGGTGCTCCCAAAACAAAACCGAGTGCTGCAGATGACCACAGAAAAAATATGGGCAAGGTGGACAGGAGTGATATGATGATATCATTTGTAAAATCTACCAGAAAAAAACATGAAATGGTATTAAAAACTATTTTTGCATCTAATAGACTTGTCGATGTTCAACGCTCATGCCGTGTACATGAAGAAAAGTGGAACACGAATATCACTGGGATCATTTGCGTCAAAAGTCATCAAGAAATTGCTAGATGAACTGAAGAAAACAAACACTTATAATCTCATATTGGAGAAAACCCACACATTATGGATTTTTACCCACTTCCACCTCTGAGCCATCTACTTCTGCTAGAAGTATAAATAGAAAGCGTTGTGTAGTATGTGCTGCCTCAAAAAAAAGAACATCTCATCATTTAATTTCTAATTGTGTGGACTATTCGAGACTAGTGGGATGTAATCTTATTTTTTGCATTAAACTTTATTGTTCTAAAATTAATTCTAAAACGGTATATTATTATAAACTGTGTGTGACAACCCTAATTGAGGAATCGTAAATACGTGATACATGCTTTGTGGTGTGGTTATTTACATGGGATTGCTTTTATTTGGGACCGAGAACATCTAAAGCCATAAATCACATGAGTAATTTAAAGATGTTGCCCTTTTTTAGTTTTTAGAAAATTCGATTTCTTCACTGATAAAAGATTCTGAAAATTGATAAAATTCCTCACATCTTTAATTGCGATTATAAAATAATAGTTTCAACACAAACAAAGAAATACCAACCCTCTTTTGGATCACATTTCAAATTATCTACTTACAATTTTACATTACAATCTTTAAAATGACTATAAATTTGTCAAATATGCTATGCCTCATTTAAATTTCTCTAACTTTTCTCGTAATGAATCACATCCTTGTTTTCCAATTAACTGTACTACCGAATCAAAGATATTATCAAAGAATTTTTATCTAAAAATTTCTTAAAATATAATTTTCTTCATATATGTTCTGCCATTCAAAATGATAGGCAATTTTCATTGATAAGATTAGTATTTAGATTAGCAATTCACAATGGCCACCCAAAGTGTGCTTAATTCAAAATGACAAATTTTGATGGATTGAGTTATCTTGCTTAACCCTCCAAGCTCTGTTGATGAGCGGTGGATGGACACATGCTCTACACGCAAAAACCTTGTTTTATCTTCCATTTATAAGAAGATCAATAGTTAACCGATTTCGTACAAATAACTTGATTACTGTAAAGACTATGTATATTCAACATCAAGTTGTGAATATTTTTTATTTTGATTCGAAAAAGTTATCAACTGATAAATTGAGCACATATGAGCGGCCAAAGTATTTTAGAGTTACTGGTTAGGTTGTCTGAGTGATATTTAAATAGAAAAATACTTCACGGCTACTGGTGTTATACAGTGATTGGCCTGATACACTCATAGTATCTTTGGACATTTTTATATGGCCATTTTTTTCACACACTAAAGTGCAAACCGCCAAGTCTTGGAGACGTGTTTTACTTGCTCTCTCTTAATTAATTCCTTAAAAATCGGAAAGTGATTGAATTTCATATATTTTTTGCTGATTCCTCGAAGGATAAAGCGCCCTTTGTTTTAATTAGTAAACTCTCACAGTTTTGAGTAAACTATGTAATATTTCATAATAGTGCATTTATTGCGTTCGAATAAACCCGTCACAGAAGTGTCGACCGTGTGTCAGAGTTGTCGGCTGAGTACCTGAAAAAGGACTCGTCACTTCCGGATTAGCTGCAAAAGGTCGCCTTTGGTATTATTTTTGTTTTTTTTTTGCCTTCTGCGTTACACAATGAATAATTTGGATTTTGTTTATAAAATAAAATTGACAGTTTGACTGCGAAGAACTAGATAGCTAATTTTTAATTTCATTTCATTTTCATTTTTCATTTAAATTAATTTCAGGTAACTAATTACTGGTTCTTATAATTTAAGTCAAATTTTAAATTTCTCTCTTATTATACTAGTGTAAGCTGAAGAAAGCAATAAAGAGGGCTAAAAGCGACCATTTTAGAGAATTCGTCTCTGAAATGGGAGGCTGAAATCCTTGGGGACCACCGTTTAGAGCTGTTAAGTTTAGTAATCATCGCGCAAATATCGTGACAGCAATCGAACGTCCTAATGGAGGTGGACTTACAAGTAATGCAGAAGACACTGACAACATTCTCATAGATGCTTTAATTCCACAGGACAACCCTGATCTAGATGATAACCAGTTTGCACAAGTTCGCATATTAGCACGGCTTCCACTTAACACTCCTCATAGCACTGCGCCTTACTTGCATGAAATCGGCATGATAATAAATAACCTCCCAACAGGAAAGGCTCCGGGCCTCGAATGCATAGACAATGTGCTAGCACAAAGGGCCTGGCTTCTCGCCTCGCATGAACTAACCAAACTATATAGCAACTGCATGAATAGGGGAATATTCCCTGACTGTTGGGAAAAGGTACTTATTGTTGTTATTCCGAAAATAAGTAGTCGACCTCCCAGCGATCCCAAAGCTTATCGTCCAATCACACTTCTTCCACTTCTGGGAAAAGTACTCGAAAAACTGATGTGCAGCAGGATTGAATCCCACTTGACGGAAAACTGCCCAATCTCACAAAGACAGTTTGGATTCAGACCGGGAAAGTCCACTGAAGATGCGATGCGCTTTGTGCTGAACTCGGTGGAAACCTCATGTAAACAATATGTCATCGGTATATTTTTGGATATAGCCGGTGCATTCGATACTGCGTGGTGGCCGTTGGTTCTGAAAAAGCTTCGACTTCGACAGATACCTGGAAACCTATACGCAATGATTCAAAGCTATTTCAGCAATAGGGAAATAACCTATAACTCCGGCCAGACATCCATCAGCAGAAGAACTACCATGGGCTGTCCTCAGGGCTCAGTTCTGGGGCCTCTGCTCTGGAATATTCTTTTCGATGACCTATTGACACTATCATTACCACCGGATTGCACGATCATTGCCTATGCTGATGACGCGCTTCTTATTGTAGGAGCGAACAGTCGCGCGGGTCTTGAGCGTGCATCTACAGGTGCATTGGCCAATATCTTGAACTGGGGAAAGGTAAATAGACTTTCATTTGCACCTACGAAAACCGAATCCCTTCTTCTCAAAGGAGGGACTAAACTAGAAATTTTAAAACGGTCACCACATATCCGCATGGGTTTAGCCTCTATACGAGTATCAAAGCAGGTAAATTACTTAGGCGTCATCCTTGATGACAAGCTCTCGTTTCAGCAACATGCCAAGACAGTTGTTAACAAAGCCAACTTAGCTTGTCTCCGAATATCAAGACTGGCTGGCAAAAACTGGGGACTAAAACCAAGGGCTCTTAAAATAGCCTATGGGGCACTAATATTACTAACAAAAGCTTACAGGACAACGTCTACGGATGCGCTTCCAGTCCTGGCTGGGGTGCTACCACTGGATTTTCACATTCAGTTACGCAGTGCAATTACTCTTTTAATGAAGGAAATCGATACATCTATGGGGCGTTCAGATAGCGGTCCCTTCTCGCCAGGAGACGCCTGAGGGTCACACCTATCGCTCGTTTGTTGGGAAGCTTGTGCTGACAACTGTCGTCGCAATATGGCAGACCAGATGGGCTGCATCCTTTAAGGGACGTCAAACGTATCAATTCTTCCCGGACGTGTCCTGGAGGCTTGCAATAAAATCACTAACACCATCACATTGGACTTGTCAGTTTCTAACCGGCCATGGCAAGTTCAATGCAAAACTATTCGCGCTGGGCAAGTTGGTTTTAAGGCCGGACTGCTCTTGTGGGTATGCCGAGCAGGACGTTAATCATGTTCTGTGGGACTGCCCTGAGATGGAGTCCGAACGAGCAGAATTGTTTGCTGTGGTCCGTCCTCGCACGGGCCCAATAGGCCACGCTGACTTGATTGCAACCAAAGCTAACTTCACGGCATTTGAAAAGTTTGCCAATTTATATGGGGATCGTCACAACCTTGATTCCTCTCTGATTGATTTCTCTAGAGTCATAAAACTCGTCTACATCGACGAGCTCTCAGTATACGGACTATACACAAGATACTTAATATCAACTTGATTTAAGTGGTTGAGCTAGTCACACTTTTATTATTATTATTATTATTTTAAGCACATTAGTGCATGGTTCAAATTCAGTTCCGTGCAGTTCTGCTCGGGCCATGAATGTGAGGGGTAAACTCTTTTTTTTCTGTCGATAGCGTTGTGGAAGGCGGCCATTAAACGTTGGCTGCATATACACAACGGGTGGTGGTCGGAAACCAACTTGTTCTCGAGACAATCCTAGCACAAAAATGCATATCAAAAATCATAGAACAACGCATAATGTTCGTTACATTGTTGAACACGGGTGTATGGCCATGGCGGTTAGTGGAGACAGTTGCATAGTGATTGACCCAAATGTCAACAAATATATTTTTTATAATAAAAAATCAATTTATCTTTTAATAAATGTGTTCAAGCTGGGTGCATTATTTTATTCATTGGAACCGAAAAAGCAAAATTACAGTAACTTTCAAAGTGTTAATCGAATAAAATGCAATATTAATAACAACTTTACCGCTGTCTCTGTAAAAAAAAATATGTTACGTCCCCGGGACTAAAAATCTATTTCAGGTTGCCAAGCCTGAATGGTTTAATAATCTAACCTGCTGGTTCTCTACCTTCTGCGTAATCAGCAAGGTTAATTTTATGCAAACATATTATATAAATGCAGAATGAAAATTTCACAGAATGCCCAACATGTTACCATTGATTTGCTGAAAGCAAACAGACATAATCCACAAAAAACGCCCAGTCAATTAAGCACAAAACCAAAAAATCTTGACATCTTTATTAGTGGTTTGTGTAGACCAGTGATGCACAACCTTTACCTTCTAGCGGGCCGCATAAAACAAATTATCGCAGGTTCGGGCCGCAAAGAAAAAAATGATTTCAAGTACGCTCAATCCTTTTTTATACAGGACATATGTACGTTTCATGTAAAACAGCCTTAAAACCGTGTAAAAAAGATTAAGTGAATTTAAATAAATGAGTAATAGGTTCCATTATATTATTTTTTTATTATTTCGAAAATAAATAAGCCATGCAAAAAAATGATTAAGAGCAATTGCTTTTTAAAAAATTGTTTCATTGTGAATTATGTATGTTTCATTTATATGCGATCTTGGTCTTTGTTAATTTTTAACTTTTTTTTTAATTTGACATAATATTTGTAAGCCTGTTTCTATGAACATATTTATTCTCCTTCATTGAAGAAAAAGCTTGCTTACATTTATTAAATAAATGTTTTACTTGAAAAAAATATGTTTGAGAAAAAGAGTTAAGGGCCGCCACAAAATTCAAAAAGGGCCGTATGCGGCCCGCGGTTTGTGCATCACTGGTGTAGACAATTGAGGATGGTTTTCACTACTTGAATTATTACAAATATATACATTTTTTTGTTTATTTTATTATAATACAATAAATTCTACTTATGTTTCTATATAATATTGTTTATATTGTGATACTTTGTTTCTGTGTTGTAAAATTACAATTTTTATATGCCAACGTACTTGTACTATAATATGAATCCAGTGTGAAAGGATTTTATGCCAATTTTATTTACATTTTTTGTTTCTTTAAATACATCATATATTTTTTTATTATAAAATATGTAACAAAGTGTTAAATATATTTTTATTTCTACATGGTTATACAATAACAAAAGATTTTTTAATAAATTATATGTAAACAATTTTGATTCCAAATTTATTGTTTTGCGGTAGAAATATGTTCAGTCCGAGTGGAAATGCATAGTTTAACATTATAATATATCACGCACATAATATCATAAGCACGACAACCTGGGGTGTGTGATCAGGCTTTCTTTAAAGAAACCTTAATTTTCTTTCCTTTTTAGCTGTTTAATTATTCATTCAAAAAAGCAGGTGTGATTAATCAGCAAATTTCTAAGGGATTCAAACCTCTGATCGCAAACTACTACTTGTAGTACTCTGTAAAAAGCTTTAAAAATTAAATGAACAGAAAATCATATAATTAACAAATGACAGTTGTGATGTGTCCAATAATGATTTGACTAGTGTGAAATTTTGGATTCAGAATAATAGAAACCTACCTCTTTCAAATAACAAACCTCTTTGTATCCCTGCGCCACCAATCAATACAATTTCATAATTTTTAAGTTACACTTACAGTTACATTGTTTAAGTTTACCAGCACTGCCTTACAGGGCCAAAAACACAGTATTTAAAAATAATTCATTTATTAATAATAATAATGTTATAATCGGTATAGTGCACTTTAATTATTGCTTAAAACAAACACAGTGGAAGCTCAATTAATCTTTGAATATCATAAAGCTGGTTAGTAATAAATACCTTTCATATGTGTCTTTATTAAATTCGTAGATTTATGTTTAACTATGTAACTCAATCATTATCTTCGAAAACATCTTCCGTGTGAATATGCAAGCCAAGTTAAAGCTGGAATTTTTATGTCGTACACACCATCCATAAAGTATGAAAGTCAAATAAACATTTACACATTTTTCACACACCATCTATCTCCTGAAAAATCAGTTATGGGGTTTTCAGAATGAGTAGTTCATTTGAGTCAACCATTTCCAAAATTCACGTTGTCTTTTTTCATTATTTTGGAAGCGCTTCCAAAACAACATGTAGGAAACCCTCTAAATTTGAAAAATAACAATATTTTAGTGAATCAAATTGAAATAGATAATGTATTCTTCAATTTGATTCAAGAAAATATTACTATTATTTCATTATAACATTGGGTTGTTATCATTACAAATATTTTTTTTCTATAAGAAAATAATATTATACACTTAAAATTTTAACAATTAGAGAGACACTTTATTTTACAGTATTGATAAAATTGTTATGTATATCGTATTTAAGTACAGGATGGCTGAAATCTGAGGATGTTAGTTGTCTCCCATAATTCGTTAGGTATATGTAGATGTACCGGAGGACTATATACTAAATATAATAATAAAGCATTTTATTATATCAAGTATCTACCATATATTGATTACCATAATATTGACACATAAAAAAATATCATGTGTGAGTTAAAATATGCCAGTCATGATAGTCAGGAAATAAACCATTTTCAAAATTAAGCTATTCTTTTAAAATTACTTAGAATCAGTCCTTTTTTCCCATGTCACACGATGGAACGACGTTCCCGCTCCTTTATGACATTTTTAATGTTTTATCGTTTGATTTAAAACATTAAATATTAAAATTCTTTTTGTGTCACGCGGATTCCATCTGCAACAGTTTTGTCACTTTTGTTAATTAAACTTTGTTAGCACCTTTGACACTTTTCTAGGTTCTAAAATACGTTGTTCAGTGGTCACTCGAAAATAGACGTGTCTTTCATGACGGATCTCACAGTTTCGAGTCCCAGTACGAATTACATTTTCTTCAATTGATTTATCGATTTTGTTATAAAATAACACAACTTGTACGACTTTAAAGTCATTATTTTTCTTTACAGTTGTTTTTTTAGGAACTGCTTATATTTTTTCTACAAATTGGGCATGGAAAAGTTGATGATTTACATGCTTTTTTCCATTGTTCAATGCACTGTAGGTGAAATTCGTGCTTGCACTGAGCAACAAAGCCAATCCTCACAATTTCTAGGCATATTGCACATTTTTCAACTTCCCTTTGTCGAGCACTGAAAATCGAATTGAAAATCTGATAAGAGGTCAAACTTAATGAAAATTAAATACATATAATAAATCTACTATAAATCATGTTGGGTTTGCTTTTTATTTGAAAATATTTGTAATATATGTGGAGCATGTGGCATCCTAATGGAGGTATCTCAACAGATATTTTTCTATGAGAACTGTTTGCCACTCAGCCGGTCAACCACTCTTTTTTAAAGGGAGTAGTAGGGATAGAAGGATAAGGCTAGGATTGGACTAGTGGTTTACTAATCGCTCTCCCTACGCCCAGTTATAAAAGGATCAGAAAGGGTGGTAGGGAATTTTTAGACATCACAAACACCTATGTCTTTGAACAGAAAGAAACCAGAGAGCAAAAATGCTGCTCGTACTGGGACTCGAACTCGTGAGAAGTAGACTGCTTTTTCTGTTGCGTTGTGGAATGCAGCCATAAAATGTCAGCTGCATGTACACAACGGGTGGTGGTGGGAAACAACTTGCTATTGTATGGCCATAACTAAGACATATAAGACTATCGATACTGATGCACCTTTAGTAATGTGTATAGGGATTGCAACACTGGGCAAATATATCAAATTTGAATCGTTAAAATTATGTACATTCACACAAGTTTCATCACTAACGACCCGGGTTTCGCCTTTCGGCATCTTCAGGTGTTCAAGCGACTCATAAGACGTGTTCGATATAAAATACATTAATTCGGTTATTAAAGAGATTTTGGTGTATTTTCTTTTGTAGATTAACTTTTACTTCGAGCAATTTCCTTGCGAGAAATTGGCTTGGCCGTGTCTGAACATCGTTTTATAGGGTTGTCCTCGGTTCAACATCAATGGGAACACTTAATACCTGACTTTTTTCCGAGAAATAAAAATAGATGCAAACCAACCGCAAGTATATTTTATATTTTACAGTACACATATATTTTTTTTAATTGGCATAGAGAAATTGCGTTATACTTTAAAAAAATCTCGTTTGCCTTGGCCGCCTAGCGTGCATCGCATGGGCCACACTTCTGCCAGGCACGAGCTTGTAGCCAGCCTTACGTTTTCAAGCAATTTACCAAGAATCGTTTATGCTATACTTACGACGAGCTGTCTCCTTGTCTCGATGTTCCAGGCATCGAGTCGTATCCTTCACCAACATCATTGTTTTGTCTCGGTTGTGGAGTCGGGGTCGTATAATTATGAGGCGTATTCTGGTGAGTTCTCGTGCTAAAATCAACAGCAAAATAAGCAGAGACAATCCCTACTACTGCTACCACTACCGCTGTGATAATATATGTCGATGGCATTTTGAGTTTTGTATATTCCACAGCTGGGAATCGAAACAGTGTAAAGATAGAAATTTATTTCTTAACTCTCGCGGCTCGGAGACTAGAAAAATACTTAGCAGGCGATGGGGGTCTTTTTTGACCCCAGTGGTTTCCTCATTATTGGCCTTATTCTTATGAATTTCAAAAAAAAAAATAGTCTACGGGCTTTAAAATATCTCTCTGCATCTTTCCTCATAATTTTTTTTAAAAAAATCTGTGGTTTTTTTAATAAATAATCATATTTTAAGTTGCGCGTAAAAAAGACGTCATGTCAGCACACATATGAATTGACTACTGAAGAGTGTCTCAGCGTTCCAAATTATCATACGAACAATCGTTATCGCGGGCGCTAATCAGCTGATAAGCGTTATCGCGTATTTATATAAACTACAAAAGGTCCAAAAAACTATGATATAAGAATACCTTAATTATAAACATTGTATCACCCATATTAAAATAGATATTTATGAAAATGTTGGTATTGGGGTCGCATTTCTTGAGCTTAGAAACGGAAAAGTTAATGTCAAGATAAAAGATAGAATACGTGTTCAAAAGCAAATGAAAATTTCGCTCAACAGATTAAACAAAATAAAAAACATGGGGGGAATTCACGGTCCAACTAATCTATAGATAATATACTGATATCATAGGTTATATCAGTATATTATAAATGAGGATAAACCACGAAAGTCACATTATGACAGGAAAGCGATATTAAGGTGGGCTGAATTTTTGAAATAACTTGTTTAATAACCACAGTAATGTTGAGGGTCTATAAACGGAATTTTTCATTAGTTAATTTATTACTTTTAGGGTGTTCACTGTCAATACTTGGTGGAAAGGCATTATATTAATAAAAACAATAATCCTTTGTACTTCATTCCACTTTATTTAATATGTCAGGACCGGTTTCGCTCATTGCGAGCAGCGAGATCAGTTGACAATGCTCGCAATGAGCGAAACCGGTCCTGACATATTAAATAAAGTGGAATGAAGTACAAAGGATTATTGTTTTTATTAAGTTAATTTATTATTTACTACATTTAAGATAAAATAAGTACCAATTTACTCCTAATTAATGGACTTTTATAGTTCATGCGCTATAACATGCATATTATGAAGAATATACTAACTCATTGCGACTGTATAGCGATAGTATACAGAAGTCCTCATATGCACTTTAGTTTAATAATAACTATTCTTAATTTTTTCATAAGTCAGGATTTTTACTGTTATTATTTTTGTTATCATACACTAAATATTGTTTTATATGCGTAAAGAGAAGTTTTAACACTTTTATCTAATTCACGTGTTAATTATCAAGTGTTATGCAAAAGCAACATAATTTTTATTAGTGGAAAAACATTGTAACAGAAACATCCATTATTTATCCACTAAAGTGAATCGGACATCAATGATTTTTTTTACAAACTACCTTAAAAATATACCACGTAGAGACTTCAGTGTTGCTTTAAGTTGTGAAATAAAATAAAACAGCCATTTCTACACATTAAACAGCAAGAGTAAACAAAAACGGACTTCCATGGCTTATCCTTTAAAGGTACAGATAGTATATTGATATATTATGTAGATTATAGATTAACAACTTCCATAGAGTAGAATTTTCAACATATTTAAATATTTTTCACAGCCTGGTAATACTTTTTAATATCATCATCGAAATCATTGGAGGATTTACTTTTGTTTATTGAAATCTGGGTTCCAGTAAATGTCCAAAGACTAAAAACTCATCCCAGTTATCTAAATTCAAAATGATTGAAAATGTAATGTTGATTTGTAAGGGAGTGCTTTTAAATAATTTTATATACATCCAGTCTATTTTTTGTGTGATGTTTGTATTTGTTTTTTGATAATTATAACTGATATTTAGTGACACAAAAAATTTAAATTTGGGTTATATTATATGTAATTTCACTAAAAAATATTTGATATGATGAAGTTTTAAATAGGACACAATATTAATTTGTTTTCAATTCAGCGAAATTAAAGAGAATAACTTGGCTCTACTGATCTTAAGGGTCTGGGTTCGATTCCCGGTAAGGTTTATATAAAATTAAGATGTTACTAATTTAAATTTGAGATCTAAGACGTAGGTGCTTGTGAAGTGAACTAGGTTTTATTTAAAATTTAAAAAAATAAATAAATGAATAGGCATTATTTAAAATTGAACAGTTTTGAGGCTTCTTCTTATTTTGAGACTTATTGCGGCACAGTTTGGCAGACACTGATCTAGAGAAACCTCTTTCAAGGTATTTTCATAGTTTCGAAGTTATACTATACTCAAAGTGAAATCGCATTAATGGTTTTTTTCACATCACAAAAACCATTAAGGTGGAAACATACTGCCAACACCCGACGTCACGTAAGCGTGTTGGATGAGATCATAGCTACATATTTGCCATTGTATTGTATGGAACAGGAGCGCACTGCTAACATTCAACGCGATGCCATGTGGTCACAACCCACACGAGTCAAGTGATTCAGATATTGTGTTGATGGTGGTGGGGATAAATAGCCCACCTGACGTGTTATGACCAGTTTGTTCCGGTGTGTCCCTGACAACACGTGATCACACGCGTCAGTTGTTGTCGAACGCTCAAAGAGTGATGTTGAAGTTGTTGTTATTTTTTGTTTGCATACTTTATACAAAGAGACCTTAGACTAAATGGCGAAACAATTAATGCTCTGGTACTTATATATATAAGCATATTTTAAAATAATATTTAAATTACTTCTATTTACTCCAATAAAATTATTAAGAATGTATATACACGGCAATTTTAGAACTCTTCTTACTACTAACTCTTCGTACTTTTTTCAGCTATCAACATTAATCATTTAAAGTCATATTGCATATTTTCACATAATGTATGCATATTAAGTTTGTTTAATAATTATGGCGCATATTTTTTTTACAAGTAATTAAAAAATCTACTCCTTCACCTGTTCATAGCAAATAGCTGAGATTGAGGGAGCCTCTTGTTAACGCATTGGCAGTCCACAGCTGGTTATATTATATATAATTAATTGTTTCATTTATTTTTGGCCAATATCATCAATTTTAATTTCTTAAAAAAACATATTTTAATGAAACTGATTTCGGAATTAGTCTCAGAATCTCGGGATTGAAAAATTCTAATCCCGAAATCCCGGGATCAACATTTTGGCTCGGGATTGGATTCCCTAGTAATAGGTTTGCCAGTTTCAGGACAAAAAAAAACAGTTTGAAAAATAAGGTATTTATTATAAATAAAAATGTAATAAAGCACTTATCTTATTGCTTAAAACAATCACAGTGGTTACTCAAACAATCCTTGACTATCATAAAGCTGGAATTAAAATAGCATTCATTTGTTTCTATATCAAATTTGGAGATTTATTTTTGTTGAGGGTTACTCTATCACTATCTTCAATATGCAACCCAATTTTGAGCAAGAGTTTCCAAGTCAGTTCGTAAGTATGAAACTTCAATAAACATTTAAATATTTTTTTTATCTCTCCTGTCAAATTTGCTTTCAGTTATAGGGTTTTCGATATGACTAGTTCATTTATATTTATAGTAACAGGTTTTTTTTCTTTAAGAAAATAATATCATTATACACTTAACAATTAGAGAGAGTTTATTTAAAAGCTACAAAGATAAACACTTAATTAAATACTATAAACCTCTTATATTATTAACTACAATATATTGATTATTATAATAATGACAAACAAAAATTCGTCATGTGTAAGTTAAATGTAAGTAAAAAACTATGTATCATGCAATATGTAAAAGAGATATTCAGGACATAAACCATTAATGAAAATTATCACAGAAAATAATTTGTTCCATTTTAAGTTATTATTTTTAAAAATAATGTACATATGTTCTGTGTAGGATTTCTGCACCGGAGGCGAACATAAATGTATTATGTGCAGATCTGAGACATACTTCTATCGCTGTCTTTTGGTTTCTCACAGTGTACCTAATTCATGCCAATCACAATATTGTATAGAAATACAACTTTAGATCTTTTAATGCATATTATATTAACAGCTTAACGACCGCACGTTTTTTCACCGCCGGGCAATTTTGTGAAAAATTCGCAAAAATTGTAACTTTACTAAATTCACTATAATTTGTAGACCAATTGAGATATCTTTACCAAATTTAATTTTCTTAGCTTCTAGATACTTCGCCTATACGCATATATGAGTCCGCCGGCCAACAACTTTTGTTTTTCAAGACTCAAAAACGCGTCCGTGGTCATTATTCTGTTAATATGCCATTAAAGCACTAAACTTATATTGTTGCCAGTGGCGGATTATCCCTTAAGCGTATGAGGCGCGCACTTGGGTTCTCCGACCATTAGGACCCTCAAAAAGTTTATATTATATTTATATTGAATCTTGTTGTCTGAAAAACTCAGTATGTATTTATTTTCTAACCAAGCTTGAGTGGGTAATAAGTGAATATAAATTTATGTGTATGAACATGTAAATCTTACTTAACACGTTGCGTACGGTGTGCACAAATTCGTGTGTTTCAGTAACTTTGTATTGCCGCGGTGAGCACATTTTTATGCTTTTCATCGTCATATATAAAAAACGCATGTCAAACACCTTATTTTTTGACATATTTACTTTACTGTGTGATTGGAATATGTCTCCAAAGGCAACACTTCGATTATCGATTATTTGTTGGTTCAATAACACAATTAAATATTTAAATCAAAATGATGCTAGAATCGTCATTCTTTCGAAGCGTATTACCTATCAATATTCTCCGCGCCGAGTTATTTTTTGCAGCGTTTGTTAAACCGTGTTACATATACTAACGAGTGTTATTGTGTAATATTATATGAAGTGTATTTAACTTTATTATACTTAATAATTTGTGAACTTTTGCCATTTGTTTTTGAGACATTAGAGATTTTTAAACCGTATTCGTATAATGTTGTAATGTGTATTTGAAAATATTTACTATTTAGATTTTTGTAAGCAAGTTTGTGATTTGTTTTTACAATAAAAATAATAAAAGATTTTTATTATAATGCCTTTCCGCTAAGTATTGACAGTAAACACCTTAAAAGTGATTTGTTTTTACGGTTTTTGTGATTAGTTTTTGGGACTCGTGTGAGTTTTTTTATTTATTTAAAATGGATGGGAGAGAGGATACTTTTGTCGACGAAAATTTTGAAGACTGTCTTTCCGATATACCGAGTGACGTTGAAGATGAAAATAATGACGCTCAAGAAGATAACAGTGAAGACGATGATAGACCAGTGCTACGTACTACTTCAAGACCGCGAGTAATCCGTATATCATCATCTGAAGAATCTTCAGAAATCCCAGTTATAACGTTGGATTGGGCAGAGTTTGATCCTCCTAGGGATTTGCCTGATTTTGAAGGTGTACCGGGTCTGAAAATTTTCCCTGAAAATCCATCAAGTGTAGGGGATGTGACATCACTCTTCATAGGAGATGATTTATTCTAAAGAAGAGTCAAGGATACAAATACGTATAGGGAAAAAAATCATCACAACCGTCTGAGGTCAGCCCATGCACGTAAATGAACCGATGTAACCATTCGAGAATTAAAAAAAGCATGCTCAGAATGGGACACCTGCTAGGATTTTTTTAAATGTTCAAAAATATATTTTGCAAATATTGATTTTATCGAAAAAAATGGTTGTGGATCAGCAAGTCTAAGATGTTTATAGTAAAAAGTTTTACTGTATATTATGAAAACAGTTAATTTACGTCGTCTAAATATATTTTTTCCATTATATATTATTATGTTTATTCAAACAAAGTTCGTTTTATTGATACGCACCTCACAGTTTGAAGTTTACTGACATAATTAAGGTCGATTGCTTAGCGCGGAGCGCTTATCTAAACTCCTTTTGTCTCGATTGTTTATCACCCGCGGCAAGTCAGATTTTTTAAAAAATATAGCCGTAAACAATGTGTTAAGATGCCAAAAAGACTTAAATCACATTTATGAGGCACCACAGAGTGTGGACCGATCACTTTATCTGCAGGCTATTTTTTTGCAAATTCGCGAAATTTTATAGTATTTCGCTAAAATATTTATAGCGTTTACATTTGAAGTTTTAATTCAATGTATCTTTTTATTTTTACTCAAATATAACCAAAGAGTTCAAATATTCTAAGAAGTATACCAAAATCAACATAGTTTTATTTGAAATACATGTAATTTATAAATAATTGTACACTTGACCATGGAAGAATCAGCGCATTTGTAAAAAATGTGACGAAATTTTAAAGTCACACATAAACAAACAAACTATATTTATATTATACTTATTTTGTTTTTTATTGGAAAGTATTAGGACAGCAAATTGTTTTTTGAAAAATGTATTAAATCAAAGCTTTTAATCAATACGCAAAATTAAACTTAGTAAGTTAGTACATACTCATTTAAAATAACTCAGAAAAAGAAAAATAAATATTGTTTTAAATATTTGCATTGAATAAGCCTTCCTCAACAGATAACGTAGCTTCAATGTTTACTTATGAGCAATGAATGATCCCTGTTCTGCCAATAACGCACAGGTGATTGAAAACGGAATTTTCTGTTACCCGCAGATAAAGTTTTAGTACACTTACATTACTTACGGTAAAATAATCTAATAGAAATACATTTATCACAAGCTTTGAACACGGCTGGTTGATAAGTGTCATAAAAATATCAATTGTAATACTAAGAATATGAGGTAATGCATAATAATAATCATATATTGATGAACTTAACCTTTTGACCGCGGCTCGGATCCAAATCGGTTCAGATTGGGCTGCTATAGCAGTCATCCGCGGTCAAAGGGTTAAAAAATGATTATGATTACAGTCACTTATATATTACTACAAGAAAACACAACTTACGTAAATATATCTTTAAAGTCATTATTTTTATTTAAAGTCATTTTTTGTGTAGGAACTGCTTATATTTTCTCTACAAATTGGGCACGGATAAGTTGATGTTCTAAGTGCATTTTGCCATTTTTCAATGCACTGTGGGTGGAATTCATGCTTGCACGGGGCAATAAAGCTCAGCGGCCCAGTATCTTGGCATATTGCACAATTTTCGTCTTCCCTTTGTTGAACACTGAAAATTAAATTGAAAATAGTTATTTCTAGTATACTTATTCAACGCTTGCATTCTTCCGGTACTGATTTACGGTTGCGAATCATGGCATTTGACGAAGACTCAGAAAAACCGTATACTGAGCTTCGAGAACAGATTCTTGCGTCGGATAATGGGGGTGAGGTGATTTGATTTTGTGAGGAATTCAGAGATAAAGGAGCGTACAAGACAGCGTCCCGTCACATCAGTGGTTATGGAGAGACGCTGGAATTGGCTGGGTCACGTGCTGCGGATGCCTCCGGAAAGCCTCAATCCTGCCTGCCTCTTCTTTCGACCGGTAGGATTCCGGCGTCCCGGACGTCCATCGGGTACTATAAATAGGATGTACTCGGCGGAACAGAGGGATGCTGGCATGTCAAGGGAGGAAGCAAAGCAATTGGCGGGAGACAGGGAAACACGGAGGTGCCGCGTGGCGGCCATATGCTCCACATAGGGAGCGAACATGGCCAAAGAAGAAGACTTTCTAGTATATACAATAGTATGTTCTAAAACAGGAGACTTCAACCGGTGGAGAGTTACTACCATAAAAAAATTAGGCCGCATATATAGATAGTATTTGGAATACAATTTTAGAGTAAAAGTAACGACGACTAACTCGGGGAGGGGAAATTATATTCTGAACAATAGTGAAAGGAGGAAAGGAACAAAAAGTTTAGAGACACAGTTCTGGGTAAATATGCAGAGCAAATTCTTGAAATAAAGTAAATTCAATATTCTTTACAACTTGCTACACTTTGTCTAGTCAAAAATGTACTAGATGCCTTAAAAACTTCTGTGTTTTTCATTTCTGGGAATTTTGTTAGAGCAAATATTTCGTATAAAAATATAGTACAGTAAAACACCCATTTACACTAAAGTCGGGACCGTGTAATTGGGGCAGTGAATCTCATACAAAATTAGGGATTTGGTTTTTTCCACGAAAAATGCAAAACTAAGATTTCCCTTAGTTTCATAGAATTAGTGCAAAAAAATGTTTTTTTAATATAATGCCTTCCCACGCAAGAATCAACAATGAACAACTTATGAAGGTTTCATAAAATACAAAATATTTGTGATGAAATTTTATTATAGTTAATCTTGATAAGAGTTTTGTTTTGACAGGTATTTAATTTTATTGATATTAACAATGAACTTATGATATGAATGGTATCTTATTTTCATCTAGATTACATTATCTAGTACGTATTTAGTATAAATTCCTAATATGAATTAATTGTAATAAGCAAATAAAATAGGTAGAATGCAATTTTTTAAGAGGTAGGTATTTTCGTGATTATCATAATAGAAAAAAAAAATGAGCGATGAAATAGATTGACGAATTTTTTAAGTACAATTGTACAATTGATGCCCATATCGTAACTGTAGAAAGAAAACAACCAGTTTTTAAAGAACATTAATTTATTCAGCAAGTACATTTTTGGGTTAGATTCACAAAAAAAAAAATGTCGTAGTTTGTGTGAACATTTTCTTTCAATAGCATAAATTATAAAAGTATGAATAATTTACCATAACACATTCTTTCGAGTTGATTGTATTTTGAGCAATTTTTACTTGAGTTAATGGTATTTTGAGGATCTTTTTCTTTGAACAATATGCTACAACTATCGTGCTATACTTACGCCGATCTGTCTTCTTTTTTCGAAGTTTCAGGCATCGAATCGTATCCTTCAACAACGTCATTGTTTTGTCTCAGTTGTGTGGTCGGTTTCGTATTGCTGTCAGACGTATTTTGGGTATTTCTCATTCTATATTCAGCAAGAAAATAAAAAAAGACAGTCCCGATCACTGCTAACATCACCGCTATCACAATAAATGTCGTTGGCATTATGAGTTCTCTTTATTATTCAATTGAAAATCTCAACAACGCAAAGATGGAGACTCATAACTTAATGTTAAGATGAACAATATAATGTGTTCAAATTTTTACACCGATAAAAAATCGCGCACAAGAGAACTGAAGCGGGAAAAACATCATGGGGGAAATTTGAGATCAAACTGTCCTATAAATAATATACTGATATCATAGATTATATTCTGACATCATAGATTATATTAATATACTGATATAGATTAACCTTTTAAGTGCCGGGAGTTTCTTCGAATAATAAAACCTAATAAATATATCCTTTTTTGTAAATATTTTGAAAGTATATCTTAAAGACTTATCAAATAAATACACGCGTGTCAAGCGCAGCCATGATCATATAAAATTCGCTTAGTTAAATATAAATTCGCGAAAAACTTAATAATAAATAAATTATGTAAAATCAGAACGAAATTTCGAAAAATCATGATAATATAAATATCTTGACTTTCAATTAAATCTTTATAAGAAATCAAGTTATTTGAATGAAGTCTTCGAACTTTTACTAATATAAATGGACATCAAAACAGCACATTTCAGGTGTGCTGTGCAAGTCATCGGTTCTTGAAGGTTTAAACAATATTGTAGAGGAAACTAGATTTTCAATACTTAGAGCAAGCGTGCCCAACCTTTTTTGCCCTGTGATCGACTTTTCAATCTTAAGTTTTTTCGCATGACTTCTAACATGATTCTTATAAGAAATTTTATTTATCGTTTTTTCCTTTCTTCGAACATAGAAATGTTTATTTTAAATGCGAAATACATATCATTAGATAGGTATGTGCTTACAAAATAATGAAATTTTAGTATTGACAGAAGTTTTAAGGATCGACCGTTTGGGCATCCCTGACTTAGAGGAACCATTTTCAAGTCACAATCTCTTTTGTATCCCCGTAGCCCTCATTCAATGCATTTTCATATTATTGAAATTATACTACACACAAATTGAAATTGTATTGCAATTTCTTTTCATACTATAAAACCCGTTAAACTTTTGTTATAGATTTGATAGCATTGTCTTAGTAGACAAAAAAAACACAATTTAGAAAATAATCTATTTATTAACAATAAAAATGTTATAATAGGTAATAGGGCACTTTAATTATTGCTTAAAACAAACACAGTGGAAGCTCAATCAACCCTTGAACAACAAGAAGCCATTATTAAAATAGCATTCATTTGTTTTTTGTTAAATTTGGTCAAGAATACGTATCAAGTGATACAATAGTTAACCATGTACTCTGACAGAATAATTTTTATATCTAGATATAAAAGCAAAAACCAATTTTAGTATTTAGCAGGTTTTCTTTTTTGACTTATTTGACGATGAATGACCAATCTTCCATTAAAAAAGATACGTTGAAAATCCACCGTGTATTAATTAATAATATGTCATGCTGACAAATATTACAAATATTTGTCTGCTATAAGATTAATTCCTAAAGTTGCAGACATTACTGTGGTATATACGAACGCTATTATGTGTGAAGGAAAAGTTTTAGTTTCTGTGACAGTAATCTATTATTTTAATTTTTTTCAAAAACCTCATCTGTGTTTTATTTTGAAAAGACTAAAGAAATATCTTTAAGTCATCATCATTTCAAATTTGACAAAGCTACACTGAACACTTTTATTCGACCACAACATTAGCTATGAATGTCAATCAAAAGCATATTTGTTGTTGTTTGAGGTGAAATTATTGAAAAATATAAAAAGATTACTTTTTATGGACCGCCCGAGTGCCATTTAGAGTATTTCATAAATAAAAACTTTTATTCAACAAAGTGTTGCAACCTCAATATTCTTATTCAATATTTTTCACAATTTGACATGGATATGTTAGATGTACTGGAGGGATAATACTTAAAATTAAAATAAAAACAGACTTAAAAATATTCACATGCAAAAATTGTATTAGAGTACATCAAATGTGTGTTAAAATTATGCAAAAAAATGTGTACTATATAAGTCAATATTCAGGAAATGACCAAATAATAATGATCTCAGAAAAAAATTATTAATTGTCAAAATAAAGCACCAGTAAACGGTGAGGTATATAATAGGAACCAACCCATTTATTACTATTTTATTATAACGCAAATGTATGTCCATATACATTTCAATTGAAAATAATAAAAACAATGACAGATGGAATTAACTGTTTTATTTTTTTGGAAAAACATTACTTTTTAAACGAGACTATGATTACACAGATAGGTAAAAAGTATTGAAGAAAATTATGTGAAACTTGTAATTAAAACACATGTAAAAATCTTTAGGACTTTTGCAAATAATAAGTAATATGAAATTATTATACAGGGAATTTTGCATTTCAACTAGAAGGATTACAAGCTGAAAGTATGAACACATACATTTTATTAAAACACAGATGGAGTATCCAATTCAGCTGCGGAGAATCACGTATAATTACGAGCTTTATCACTAACACTCTGATTGCAACTATCTATAAAAACGTAGAGGCTGAGTTGAGAAGTATGTCAGAGTTATGACTACCAAAAAAGTCTTTGAAGGTACTCCAGGAGGAAAGAGACCAGAAAGGTAACCACCGTAGATGCAATAGGACAGTGTGGTTAAATACAACACTTTTTTGTACTAATTTCAATAACTACAGTATCAGACGATAAAGGTCATGATGAGATAATGCCTTTCCACCAAGAATTGACCGCGAACACATTAAAAGTGATAATCTAACCTAATCTACATTTATACAAAAATTTGATACTCTTAATATTAATAAAAAATACACAGAAAATTCGTTTGGAGATAAGTACAATATAAGTCATTGGAAATTGTCAATTTGGCGTGTCCAATTTTGAGATCCAATGATCCAGAAAAGCGTTTAGAAAATAAGTGTTGAGAAACAAGCTGAATAAATGAAAGCGGTACGGGAGAAACTCCATCGAAAAAGATTTTATTTGAACTAAAACCCAATAAAACATACCAAAGTTTTTCTACTGTTTTGAAATACATTTTTGTAAGTTAGCAAATGAGTTAACAAAAGGTAAATATTTAAGTAACAGGGCTGTGGAGTCATTTAAAACTGAGTAGCCAACTCCTTTTTTTTTAAAAAATTACTTAGAATAAATAAAAATAATAGGATTCCCATGTCAGCGGTGAGAATGATTCAGATCTGACACATTTCTATTGCTTTCTTTTGACTCCTTGCAATGTTCTTTACTAATGCCCATCAAGACTGTGTACAAAAACAAAGTTTGACATTTCAATACATATATTAGATGTTAAAACATGGAATTATTGAGAAAAAAAAAACAATTGACATTTTAAAAATCTGAGTAGGATCGTGGGTCAACGTCGATGGCCTGTGTTTAACAAAGGCGAGACAGGAAAGCTGCACATTTTATGCACTTAAAGCAAGAATGCAAAATGTGGCCCTCAAACGGTTTATCTTAAAATTAAAATAAAGTACATCTTTTTTTAAGTGAATCATTGAATTTGACAAATTTGAGCGAGCTTTTTCATAATTCAAATATTAAATCAAATTCTAAAGAATTAGTTTAAAATTACAAAGAAAAAGGTCATATCAACCTTTACTATTTTTTTTAATGCACTCTTAAAATTAATGTGTCCTAAATTGAGCTACAATACCAATGGACGATAAAGACATTTTACCATCAACAATGATACAAAAGTGGGCAACAAGCATTAAATGAATGAAAACACCCAACACTACAAAAAGAGAGAGAAATATTAACATTTCTTACAACTACAACATAGAGGAGCATTTACAGACAAGCAACGTCTAACTCACTATACATTGGCATGCAGTTCTTGTTTAACCAATCTGAAATGGGTAATAAGCGAATGCGCATGTAAAATTACGCATATGTAAATGCTCCTTAACATGCCCCAAAATAATTGAGATGCATCTCATTTTCAGTTAAAATTACATTCAAGAATTAGCAAGGGCGTGGACTATCAAAGTACACTTAAATTTACAGTAAAATAATCTCATTGAAATAAATTAATCATAAGCTTTGGACACGGCTGACTGAAAGGTGTCATAAAAATACCAATTGTATTACTAGCCATATGAGTTAATGCATATCATCCCGGAGGGGGTCACGCGAGTCCCTTGTTACATAAGGAGAAAAAAAATATTCTCAGAAAAATATCAATTTATTTAGATGGTTTAAATGTTTTATGAAACAAAAGATTCATGGATTTGGAAATTTTTCGTAAAATACATTAATTCTGGGTACATTATGAAAGAGACTTTTTGTACAAAACATAATATAAGTTTATCAAATAACAATCAGTACCGGCGTGAGGTTATTTGGCGCCCTAGGTAACAGTTATTGGTGCGCCCTCTTTTTAACATTTTTTTTTATATGCATATCCGCTCTCAATGTGGATTATATGGCCTCCTAATGGAGATATCTCAATAGAAGTTTTTTTACGAGAACTGTTTGTTAATCAGTCGCTCAACCTCTCTTTTTCGAAGTATATAGAATACAACACATAATTATAACGAACAGATACAAGCATAAAAAATTTGATTACACTTAATGATTTGCGCCCTAGGCGATTGCCTATTTCGCCTGTATGGTAGCGCCGGCCCTGATAACAATCGATTGCTTCAATAATTATTGTATGATATAAGTATAAAAAAATCAGGTAAAAGACTACCTGGACGTTGAATATTATATGGCTGTCGTTTCAGTGCTGCCAAAAGAAAAGTGCAAGAAGTGGACTGATTATAATAACAAGTACTTTTCAAGAAGAAATACTTCGACATATACTGCCTGGTAAACACATTATTTCGTTTATTCCACGTATTGAGGATGGAATATACATGCATTCGTTTGTGGTTCACCAAGATAACTTTGTAGATCCAAACGATAATGAATTACATACGCAAAACGTTGTGGATATGTGGATGGGAGGTTAACGAAAGCTGAAACACCAATTCGTCAAAAGTAGGGGCTTATTTGCTCTTGTTTGGACGAATCTGTATTCAGGAATTCGTTTCGTTCTCCAGGCAGTGTTTTTTGGAGTATTTCTAAGGGTAATCGGTAATTTTTTAGGTATGTATAATAAAAAATAATAATTTACGAGTGACTTATGTTTTTGTGTTGGCAGCACTGACACAACGGCCATATTGGATTAAACGTCAAATAATATTCGACGTCCAGATAGTCTTTTACCAAAAAACCTTCAGAAGAAAACCGTGAATAGCTTTTTGATTAAGCGAGTCCTTGTTAACATATTAGCAGCCCACCGCTGATATCATCTGTCTGCCATTGAATGTAAATTTGAAATTTTATAATCACCATCACTTTTACATTTCTCTGTTTTTTCTCATTCTTTTTATTTAGAGATATTTTTTAGGAACTGCTTATGCTGTTCCTACAGACTGGACACGGAATAGATGAACTTCTACATTCTTCTTTCCATTGCTCAATGCATTGTTTGTGGAATTCGTGATTGCATGTAGTAACATATTCGTTCATCACACCTTCTAGACATATTGCACACTTTTTGGTTTTCCTTAGCCGAGCACTGAAATGTGAATTGAAAATAGTTAATTCTAAGATATAGTAAGTCCTAGAGCAGGGGTGGGGAACATTTTGTTCACTAAAAGCTGCATTCATTTTTCTGATTCGACATAAGCCCGCAGTAAACATTGACTAGGGAATCTTTGGCCGGAAACAGGAATTTACGGTCAGAATATGTCACGAATTTACATAAATTTACAGAATTGGCCAGCAGGCTGTACCAGAGTAGCCAAACGCCTCAAGTTCCCCACGCCTGTCCTAGAGTCTATGACCTACGCCATCGGTTGACAAATTGGTGGTCAGAGAAATGTGGAAATTGTTTACATTTTGTAATCCACACCAAAGCAAAAAAAAAATAATGACTTGCACGATTGAACGATTCAAGATGCATGAAATTGTCTCAATCTCAATATAACAGTTTTAAAAATCTTAAAGGTGGTCTGCGGGAATAGAAATAATGAATTTAGTGGTCCGTAAGGTTCTAAAGTTTGCCGACCACTGCGCCATTTTTGCGCTGACCAAGATTACCATGTATATAAATGAATTTTAGTATTACATACAAATCGAGGGCTTTAAATCGAACAACACTATCTACAAAAGTGTAACATTACAGGAGAGCCAAAAATGTTTTTTATTATTTTGTAACTTTACAAAGCAGACATTTATTTGAAACCAAATGTTTATATATTATAAATTATTGTGTATTGTATGGTTAGATGGTATTAGATTTTTAGGCAAAGTATTAAAAATTATTAAACAAGGGTATTTTTATATGGTTAATGTTTAACATTATTAGTGATTTAAGAAGACACTATTGAGATAACGTTTTGTGACTATCGTGAATCCAATAATGAAACATTATATCAACAAAAAAAAAAAAATACTATTTGGTAGATAAGCTTGTTTAACCCTCCAAGGACGAGCGTCACCATATGGTCACACAAAACACCGTTGTCTATTGATCCCACTATTCATACTTTTTCTACCTGAATATAGTTGCTTTTGCTCATATTTGGTTAAGAAGGGTACGGACTACAGTTAGCCATCAGCCGTAGGAACAGGAACGGTCTCCAAAAGCACATGTGATTTTTTGAATTTCCGTTTTTTTTAATTTACTTTTTGAAACTGTTAGATATTTTTTTATAAAAACATAAAATTATTTACAGTTATTTTGCTAATATATTTGTTTTAAAATTATGTTGATCTAAGGAGGTCAAATTGTAAATATTTAAAAAAAAATCACGTTTAGCTTTATTTCAACCCCGAATGTTTGCAAGCCCATACGGTCACTTTTGTCCTTACTACTGTCCGTACTCAATATTACACGGTAATAAAAGGATGAGCATGACTATATAGTCATGCGGGGTTTCTATACAACGACTTTGCGTTTTTTTTTTTTTTTAATTTTGGATAGGAATAAAAGTTATCCGTGACTTCAATATGGCTTAGAAAATATTTTTTTTATCAGAAAAAAGCTCTCGTCTCTGGAGGGTTAAATTTGAGCCCACAAAATATCCATAATATTTGAAAAGAGCCTTTAAAGTAAGGAGTAACGATTATCCTGGAGAGGGGAGAATTATATATTGAACAGTGGTGAAATGAAGAATGGATAATTTAAAAATTAGAATTTTTTCAAAGTAATTTTTTCAAAGTATGCTTTACAACATGCAACCCTTTGTCACCCCTTAAGTTAACTTGATCGTGCTAAAAAAGGAATTCTCTTTAAAGTTTTATCAGAGATACGAAAATATCAAAAATTTCATCATTGAAATCAAGAAACTGACAATTCATGCGAAAATTCGTCGGCTATATTTCAAATATACTCTATGGTTTGTTGTAAGATGTTCCATTTGACATGTTATGTTAATTAGGCTTTTCTCTGATTCCAATGTAGGATAATTTGATATTTTACTATTTGTAATTTAATTTCCTAGAATTGCATTAGCAGCATTTCATTAACAAAATTGTAGTATGTTTTAAAGCATGTTGAATGAAAATGACACCGAGAAAAAATCATTTTTACCAATGTTTTTAATATAATTTTATATCATATTATGTTAAATTTGAATCGTTCAAACTATGTACATTCTCACAAATTTTGTCATTAACGACCCGGGTTTCGCCTTTCGGCATCTTCAGGCATTCAAGTGCACGGATGAACTTGAACTGACGCTTAGCAAATGAAAGTTTCGTGTTATATATAAGATATAAATGCATCACTGAGTCCAAAGCCACTGCTGGCGAAAAGAATGAGCCCATGGGAATGCCAACAGATTTGACTAGTGAGCAGTTTCAAGAATTATATAATTTGTTTGTCGGCAAAGGTTTTATGATTATATGATTTTATGGTTATATAGGGTATAGAAGTGGAGATGTGGGAAAATTTGATATTTCGTTTAAAATCGGAAGATTTTGCAGCTGTGCTTTGTTGATTTCTAAAATTTCTTGGAAAAAGAGCTTATGACTGTCCGTATTTGGGTGTAACATTTTTATCCCTTGTTCCTGATTGAACACGTGTCCTTCCAATATTAAGTGATTAGCAAAAGTAGACGTGTCTTTTTTCAATCTAAAGGCTGCCATATGTTCTAAAACCCGGATGTTCAGTGTTCTTTCTGTTTTACCGATATAAAACTTTGTACAACAAGAGCATTGCAATCTATAAATCCCGGATTTATTTAAGTAATGTAGGTAAAAGTAGAGTATAGCTCGTCATGGATTATTACGGCGATAAACTTCACAAACTAAGCTAAAAACAACGCCACGATTTAAAGTTATTTTTTGAGAGCTTTATAATCGCCCTAAAACCACACATTATTATGAAGAACACTGATAAATTATGCGAAATACGAAATATTTTTCAGTACATCGCCTCTGTTTTCCATAATGGAAAACAGAGGCGATGTACTGAAAAATATTTCGTATTTCGCATAATTTATCAGTGTTCTTCATAATAATGTGTGGTTTTAGGGCGATTATAAAGCTCTCAAAAAATAACTTTAAATCGTGGCGTTGTTTTTAGTTTAGTTTGTGAAGTTTATCGCCGTAATAATACATGACGAGCTATACTCTATAATTACCGTAATGTATTTTATCTTTATTATTAACTAATAATTTGCCTAAAGAGTTTTTACAGTAAAAAGCAGGTCTAACACTATCAGCTAGTTGTTTTTTAATTTTAAGACTTGTATTTCCTAAAAAAATGATTCTACGCCAATACCTAGTATGATCTATGTCCTTTGACACTATACCTTTAAATAACATTTTTTCTGCAAGTTTAGTTTGTTTTTTTGATAAAAGATTGTCTATAAGAGACATATCGTATCCATTGTTTATGGCGATTTGTTTGAGCATAGTTTGAACGGCATAGTTTGAACGATTCAAATTTAATATTGAAATTCCACCAAGCACCTTCAGTCGAAATCTTAAATCATATTATGTGTAAAGAATAGATTCAGAATGAAGTGCATGATTGTGTAGAAAGGTTTTTATGAGACCTAACCCATGTATCATCAACGGTTGATGACTTCAAGCAATCACTATCACTATCGACTATGGAAATATGTAGACGCTGTACTTACGATGAATTTTCATCCCGTTTCGATGTTCTAGGCTTCGAATCGTACCCTTCAACAACGTCATTGTTTTGTCTCGGTTCTGGCGTCGGTGTCGGCGTCGGCGTCGTATAACTATGAGGCGTATTTTGTATACTCCTCCTGCCATAATCAACAGCAAAATAAACACAGAAAAGCCCGAACGCCGTCATCATAACAGTTGTCACGATAGATGCGAAAGGCATTATAAATTTTAATAAGATTAGATATGTAAGCGACGCAAAAATAGAGACCAATCGATTATTGTCAAAGTGAGTGACGGAATAAGAATTCAAATGTTTAAAACAAAATTTGTTGATTGAATAAAAATTGCGCACAACAGAACTAACAAAACTGAAAAAATGACAGTAGCCATAAACTAGACAGTAGCAGCTGTCTTATATTCTCTATGATCTATACATAAAGCCAGAGATAATACATAAAGCAGAGATGACGCATAAAGTACATATACTGAGCATAATGCACGATCGAAAACACCACAGATAAAAAAATAAGATTGAGGTTCATATGTTTGCTATATATAATATTAATATTTAATTAAACTGCTAATTATAAATAATTATGTTCTGAAGTTACTCGAAAAGAATTCCTCGATACTAAAGAAAATCAAGAATCAAATATTTTACCAAATTTCCATCTGCATGCATCGCTTTTCGCTATTATAAAACCTTATTTACTTTAGTGATTTATACATTTTTCTCACAAAACATTTGTAATTTCATGTGTTTGCATTTTTTTCGTGCGGATTTTAACTGAGAAATTATGTGATTTCCGTTCGACGATAACTTAATTGAACTCTACTTTATAGAAACACCAGTAACTTTCAATTTAGCGGAAAGATTCTTCACATAATTACGTACGTATTTCTTCTACCTAAAAATGTAGCAAATTTCACTTATAACAATAAAGTTATATAATAAAATAGTTACAAACTTGGAAATGCAAAAAAAATATTCATGGAACCAGGGAAACCGATAGTTTACTCGAAATATAATTATTATATCAGTATGAAACAGTAGCTGCAAGGTTCTTGTGAATTAGGTAGTTGTATTTCTTTACCGCTGTATTTATAAGCGAACCACCCTGGTACACATACGCTGTATGTGAATGTTTATTTTTTATACACGCTTTAGCACTACGCTACGATGTTTCTATTTGTTTTTATTGAAACCATGAATTTTAATATTGAAAATGAATTATATCGTCGCTGCAAATTTAATTTGTCCAAATTGGCGAAAAGTACTTACCAAGATAATTGAGAAAAACTGTTAAAAAAAGTAACGAAACAGCAACCTTTTGCTTTGCTAGATATGGTCTTCCTACGTATTCGCCTCCTTTTATTTGTTCATATAATATGTATGTACATCCATTTTATTTCTTCTACATTTATTAACTTTTTCGTGCTGGATATTTTCTGGAGCTCACGTTAATCTTAGTCAATTGCAATATCGACAATTAAAAGAGATCAATGAAGTGAACAGAGGCACATACATTAAAAACGTAAACAAACTTTACATAAGACGATCTTTATTCCCCATTCCAATAAATCAATGTAAACATTACTCAATAAGTTCGAAGATGACATATAGATAGCGTCACTATCACGGAAATCCCGATTCACGTGGGTATAGGCGAGTAGATAGTTGCCTAAGGGCGGCAAGTCCTAGGAAGCGGCAAATAATAACTGAATATTTATTTTTTGACACATAAATTTGGCTTAGAATAAATATGATGCCTTTGATAAAAAAATGCCAAAAAATGAATTTTCAATGGTAATAATATTATGACCGATGATATAGTACTTAACTTTATCATACAAATCCAGGGCTGTGGAGTCGGAGTCGTGAAAAATGAGCGGCTCGATTTTTCTTTGAAAAATATATTTAATGATGTGTATTTAAACAGAATAGTCAAAAGTGCTAACATTTCATGCTCGGCTGACTAAAGATGATATGATGGTATACATATATATAAGTTATAATGAAATTATTACAAAAATCCTCGGAGGCGTCTTTTTTTCACGCGACTCCACAGCTCTGTAAAATTCTTCTAGATGACATTTACCGATGGCGGCACAATATACGGAAGCTTTTGTGTAGTTTTTTTGAGTACGTAGATAAGTAGTAGATTCGAATTTCTATATTTGTATAGGTACTTATTACTAGAATAATGAAAAAGATCGAAAAAAACGTACTCTGCCTAGGGGCGGCACATAAGCTAGAAACGTCACTGATACTAATTCCGGGATCCCCGAGTGCGAAATTTTCGAAAAGTTGTTTAAAATAGGCAACCAGATTTTTTTTTTGTTTGCTGGAACAACTGTCAAATTTAGAGCCAAAAAGAGCGTTCAGCATCATCGGTGTTTCTACGGCCGTGCTTAAAATCACCAAACCACTTCTCTACCATTTGTTTCGATGAAGCAGAGTCCGAATAACACTTGTTAAGTCATTTCTTTGCTTAAAAAGTATTTTTTCCATTAAAAAGCAATGAATTATCAACACTCGAAATTCAGATGTTTCCATTGTTTTGAAAATTACAAAAGTGGTGTCACTAAAACCACTGTAACTTGTGAACTAAACGTCAGACTGCTATGAAATTTTGACAAGTATTATTTGAAAGTTGGTACTTGCCATGAATCATGGATTTGGAGATAGTTATCAGTGACGTTCCTACGCTACGTTCCGCCCCTAGGCAGTACTTAAATAGCGCCCTCAATATTTTTCGATTTTTTTTTTAAATTACTTTATATATGAATTTCTTAAAGCCATTAGAGTATAAGTGTCATTTTTTCATTGTTTCTCATTATTCGAGGAATATATATACAAAAAAATATTTTTCTCATTTACCTACTCGAAAACTTTATGGAAAAGCTGCTGCCTATAGTGCTACCATTAGTAATTGCCATATTCAATGGAAAAAAATGTGATAAACTTAAGTACTGTACACCCACCGGTTATAATATTATTGACATTGAAAATTTCAGCATTTTTTAAATTCAAAACATTGATGCATCATATTTATCTAAGCCAAATTTGTTTGTATTTTTACTTGCCGCTTCCTAGGACTTGCAGCTCCTAGACCCCTAGGCCCCCTGCCTATTCGCCTATACCCACGGGATGTCCCTGGTGACAGTGTATATACTAGAAATTTCAAATCGTTGAAATTAAATATTCTAATATCGGATATTAAAACCTTTATTATTCGATCTTTTTTAACCTTTATTAACCTTTATTATTCGAATACCTTTGAATAAAATACTGTAGGTACATATATTCACTGCTTTTTCAATTTTTTTCGAGATGTATAAATTGTTGACACATTTGTTGGGTACGTGGTGGAGTGGTCAACGTTGTTGGTTTCCATGACGGAACTCAAAGGCTCATGTCTCCGTAAGAATAACATTTAAAAAAAAAACGATATATCGATTTCTGTTTGAAGGTATGGGTTTTTGTAATGTCTTAAAATTCCCCTCCTTCCTTCCAATTCTAAAAAATAGGTCGTTACTAGAGCGAATAGTTAAACACTAGTCCAGGGTTTACCAACCTTTTTGGACCCTAGAGCACAATCTAAAATATTGGTAGGTCGGCGAGCACCACATTTTTTCAAGGCTATTTGTAGGGAATTTGCCGACATTCCCAAATTATCAGCGTGACCCGTTTTTTTTCTTTTTCTTAGCTCTTCGAGGAATTTAAAAATCTCTAAACCCTATAATGAATTTACCAATTTGCCCAAGATATCAGCGTGACTCATTTTTTTAATTTTTTTAGCTCTTCCAAGTATTTTGAGATCCAAAATGCCCTAGTCCTATCCTAGCATTATAATTTCTATGCCCACACTCTCCGTAAAAAGAGGTTGAACAACTAAGTAACAAGTAACTCTCGAAGGAAAACTTCTGTTGAGATGTGTTACCTCTATTAAGAGACTACATTCTTAACATTGGGAGCAAACATGGATTAAAATAAATGAATATATTTTAATGTTTTTGGGATTTAAATTGTTAACACCTACAAGTTACTAGTACGTGTCATTGGTGAGTATTTCGCTGTTAAATAAACAAAATTAATTGTTTCAAAGTATAATGCGACTACGCATAATATTCTTTTTAACCCAGGTATTTAATATACATTTATACCATTAACAAATAAAATTCGATTAATTTATCAAATATTAGAGTATTTGAATATTTAAAAAGAGCCGAAAATACTCGAATACCGAATAGTTCATAGGGTATAAACAAACACACGTCGTGTCATTTTAAAATAAATGTAGTTGTTATTTAAAAAAAAATAGATTGATCACATTGTTACAGCACGTATATTGCTAAAAACTGTGACACGTGTTTTGCCTTTTTGTGAAGTATGTTGATGCGAAAATGAATTTCACAAAGTTGTCGCCGAATACATAGAAACTATTGTTTTTGTTAATTTTAAATCAAGGGGCCAATCTGACTTTCTCTTAGGCATGCTAAACTTTAATGGTTTGAACTTTTGAAGAGAAATGTACCTGGCCATATGTTTCTTTCGGCTTAAACGAGGCCAAAATGAGAATTCCACCATTCCTGAGAATGTGAATCTAAATTTTCCTGATTACTTTTTGAGAAATAGTGGACATGAATTGTCTGTTTTCCCAAGGTGTAAAACCAGCCTGCCAATGGGGATGCCACTGGGGAGAGCTTTAACGGTGTTCAAAAATATTGCTTTGGATGTCGACATATTCCACGTAGACGTGGGTGAGTTCCCACGTTAGTTATGTATCTAAGTAGAGTTCGTCGGAGCTTACTCAGTTGACTTCCTTCCCATTTTTTTCTACTGCTTTTAATATGAAATTGTACCATGTTTTTTTTTTCTTCATTGTAAATTTATAAAATTTCAACCTTGTGCAATGTTATTTAATTTATTAAATAAATAAATATCTCGTACATATGTAAACACATGACACGGTTGGGTATATCTACAAATGAAATTATAATAAAGCAAATGTATAAATCACTTGTTGTACCTAACTAATCTTGATGCTGCTTTTTTGTAGATAGACCCCTGTGATTTTAAGCCCTCGAAATTTAACAAAATAACCATGGTGGGGTAAAAAATGAGCAATGTAATTATGATAATAATCAGATATGATTGGCGAGAGTCATGTGTCTGTGCATTGACCTTTTAATTTAATATCTCTGTGAAGTAAATGCGCACACAATTATTAATAAGTTTACTTGTTTTCCCGAACTGGGAATAAAACCAGCAACCGTTCCTTTGATATGAAACAAACTAGACAAGCGACTCAGCCTACGAGATAAACTGCAACAGTACAAAATGAATCTTTGCACGACAGATCCGAATGCAGTGATTATAGGCCACAATTAAAGAGTTTTATGTGTATATATTTTGAGATTATTCTGAAGTATTAAGCATAAAAGAAAATTGGTACTGCGACATATGTATAATTTGAATTCAAAATCACTTGGGATTACTTATGTAGGAATTTAACAAGATTACGCAACGTCAACTATAGAAGAAAAAACATCGAATATACCGAAGATGAAAAATTAATGTACAATAGTGATTATCCCAGGAGCCGGAAAAATCTTATCGCTGAGAAGATTTTTTTCCACTGGAATGCATAGGTCAATTGCTGGCTTGTTTGCGACACTTCCAAACATTATGAATATCTATGATATTCTCTATGTTAGCCTCCGTAGCTAGGTAAGGTAAGTATATTTATATTTAAGACTTAATACGTCATGTATAGATCATGGTCAAAAGATCTGTCTTAGCCTGATACTTCTATCCTTACTCTTTCGAAAAAAAGAGAGGTTGAGCATCTGAATAACAAACAGTTTTTCTAAAAAAACTTTAGTTGAAATACCTATATTAAGAAGCAATATGCTCCATACTGAGAACGGACATAGATTAGAAAAAAAGCTTGTACGAATTGATTTCCGGTACCCTTTTTTTTAAAAAAAGGACTGAGCATTTCAAACAAGAGCATTTTCTCTACTTTGTCAGCGGTTTTTCAAATCCCACGATAAAATAACTGAATAGTGTATTTTTACGGATGACTGACTGTCTATAATAAATGATTAAATGCAATGATTTGATTGTATCATTACATTAGTTTTAGCACATTATTTTTGTGTAATTTAAGCTATTCTGTAAATTTCATCAAGTGGTCAATGCGTCATATTCATATCACTCGCCTGACCTGATTCTGTAGAGCTTTAAAAATTAAAGAAATCGAAATCACAAAGTGGGAGATGGACTTTGAGGGAGTAAATAAAAAGCTTAGTCCCTTAAACAACCACAACGTTACATCAGCCAACTTACAAAAGAGATATTGTACCTTACTGGTTATTTATTTTCAAATAAGCCACTGTAAAAAGGTATTACTGCGAAATGCGCACAATTTAATGGTGCAAAAACATTTTGCATTTGTTGCTATTTCGTTCATTACATTATATCTCAATTTTTAACAAGCAATTATATATGTTCACCAGGTGGCAAACTACCCGTAAACATTTGATCACACGCATAAAGAAATATATTTTTCAACGTAAAACACACAAATTAAAGTGTGACTTTGTAATTTTAATCATGCCGATCTTGTAGTCAAGTCGTCAAGCTCTTGCATCATCATTGTTTTCAGTCACGGTTCCTCCGGGTTGGAGTCCCGAATGGCCATTTTCATTAATTGATAAATACTAGTGCTTTTCTTGCTACACTATCCTATTCTTACTTTCTCCAAATTAAACGACTGAATAACGACCAGTTTTCGTATATACTACACTATTGAGATCTTCTATTATGAGTCCGTAAGCTCTATATTGAGAACTTTTTTTAAATTCATATCCGCTCCCAATGTGGAACATATGGCCTCCTAACGAAGGCATCTCAACAGAAGTTTTTTTCTACGAGAACTGTTTGTTACTCAGTCGCTCAACATCACTTTTTTTCAAAGTGAGTATTTGGGAAAGAAGAATAAGGCTATAACAACTAGTAGTTGACTAATCGCTATTGCTACACCCAGTTATTAAAGGATCAGAAGGATGAGAGGAGAGTAAATAATGTGAATTGACATCACAAACACCCAGTCTTCGATCACAACTTTGAATTGAATAATTCTCAAATTCACTGTGATCTTACCAGGAATCAAACCCAGACCTGCGTGATCGGTAGAGCAAGCTCTAATCAACTGAGCCACAGCAGGCGACAATATTGAGAACATACACACTTTTTAAAATGTCATAAAAAAAACTATGGGTTTGCAATCGGCTGTTTATAAGCCTAGGTTCGCGCCTGCAGAGCGCATCGTAGAGTTCAAGTTCGAGGCTCGCTATTGGATGATCATGCCGTTACCCGCAAAGCCTTCTTTCTTATAAGCACTCTTCAGTACATTCTGTACCTCACTTGCATTCCGCATTTTGCTGGGAGAGGACGTAGTCACTCATACGCCCCGTTCTTTCACGCCAAACATCGCGGCATTTCAACTCATCTACGATAACGGGATCACGGAATAAAAAACGATTAATTTCCGTCCCGGTAAAGCGCACACAAATAAAGTACAAAATCAAACGACAGTACGGTATTAATATTATTAAATTAGTGAGATTCTTTTAATTAACGCATTAATTATATTGTGACATTGGAGAATAGTGTAGAATCATTTTTTTGTGACTTATTTTACTGTTCGTCGGAGTAAAATAAAAATAAGTAAACTGCGAATCGAAAGTTCCCAAATATAAAAAAGCGGTAAGTTTCAACAACAAATTA
This sequence comes from Himalopsyche tibetana, assembly GCA_030503985.1. Taxonomy (NCBI): domain Eukaryota; kingdom Metazoa; phylum Arthropoda; class Insecta; order Trichoptera; family Rhyacophilidae; genus Himalopsyche; species Himalopsyche tibetana. Next base: position 34,500,874 of record JAPJYX010000014.1, on the reverse strand, counting down.
TAACACTCCTAACATTTTTTACATGTGATGAAGAAAATCTGCATTCGTATTGGAGAAAAAGTATTGAGCAATCTGGAGAAGTAGCACATCATTTGAAATTGTGTCCAACCTTATTTGCAAACACATAATATTTATTTCTAAGTATATTCAATTTTTAATCATGTAAAATTTAGTCTAATACTTTGGGGATAATATATAATATTCTTTTCGTGTTATTTGTTTGATATAATTAAAATTTCTGTCCAGAAAGATTCATTATAAAAATGAATGCATGTCCACCCTTGTATGAAAACGAATAGGATTTATTTCTAAGTATATTCAAATTTTAACCATGTAAAATTTAATCAAATACTTACGGAAACAAATAGTTTATTTTTCACTTTAGTATTTGTTTGAAATAGTTGAAATTTTGTTCCTGAAAGATTCCTTTATTTTTGGAACTATTAAAACTGGGAAATAAGTATTTTAATTTATAACGTATTATAAGTTCATACATGCTTATTGATAAGAAAAATGTTTCCAGTGTAAAAAATATCGGATTTGTTCGTAAAATTGCTTACAACAAAGCAGTATCATGCACTTTAGTTATATAAAGTTAAAATATACACGATGCATTAAAATTATTTTTAAGACTAGCGAATAATTTAATGTTATATCGTGTTAAATATTGAAGTCATAATTCCTATATCTACAATTGTCGTTCATAAAATGACTGTAAAACAATGTATAATATTTGTACCATGAATATAATAATTGCCATTCCAATAGCCAAAGAATTATATAATATGAAAATCAGTAATAGTTAAATCAATCCAAAGAAAAATGTATAAATATAATACTATAATTTCGTTGGCACAGCGGAATATCCTTACCGGCTCAATATAAACTAATTTTGGGTATACGGTCCTTCGATATAAAATAGTTTAAAAATCTTCGTTTTTAATATTTGAATCAAACAATATTTGACTTATATGAAAATTAAACTATGTTATAATAATACCATATATTTTCATGATCTTTCAAGACAATTTATTACTCAAAGGCAGTCAATATGCTTATGATAATTTCGGATAAGTATTTTGAAAGTGTAAGTCCGCACTAAAAAACTTCACACACTCGTCTCCTTTTTATATTCAACACTATTGTGTGAATATAGTATATATTGCTTCCCCATTTCAGTAAGCCTAACAGAACTATAAAAAAAATAGAATCCTTTAAAAATAATATACATATATATCAAAAAAATAATTGGGCCCTCAACATCTAAAAAAAAAACAAATCACTCTAACCAAAGATAAAAGGGAGATTGGAGCTTGCTCCACATGCGCCCTATTTAGTATGAAAAGACACCATCATAGTTCAGCAATAGATTATATTTTTGATAATATTATATGTTGAATGTAAACAGGAATGATCAGTGTTTGGAGAAGTGATGTACCGAAAAATTCGACTACCATTTTATCAAGCGTAGAATATATTATGTATTATATCTGTAAAAAAAATCATTGATATTATAAATCTCACACCGTATTCACTTTGGCATTTAAGTAGGGTTCACCAAATATCATTTATTGATTAGAGTTTAAAACAATCTTAATGAGTAGTGTACATATTTTTTTCTATTCATTTTAGTATAAGTATCGTTACGATATTATAACGAAGGACAAAAATACTAACTACTAAAAAAAATAATGAAACGCTTATCAAGCAAAATTTACGGCTTTGGTAGATCAGTGTCACATAATAAAGAAATACAATCACTTACTTTTATAAAAAAGCTCGCGCAAGTTCTTGACTGAGAAAATTTTAAAGTATTTTTATAGCACACTATCAAATTATAGCTATTGATATGAAATGTTACAGAACATCTTTCATATTATTCTGTTCTAATTGTGCCAAAAAACGTACTTCGAAATATTTATATAAAATATTCACTGCATAACATGCGCATAAATGTAAAAATACTAAAATTTGAGATATGAAAAACTTTTAAGATTGCTCAAAGATTAGTATTCTTATGATGTATGAATGAATTTTACACTGTTTTGTCATACCTATTAAATCAAATATTGAAAATATATTTTTTCAATAAAAAAAAATATTTAAACAAACATCCACAGCAGAAATATTTTTTTAACAGAATAATCTAGGATCAAAAATTAATCATAAAATTTCTGGAATATGATACAAGTGTATCGATATTATTGTTTGAATTGATGGGTTATTAATTTACAGTAACAGTGAGTAGAAAATACATTTATGAAAAAAATACTGTATAAAAAAAGTTTTTGCTGTATTTGATAAATTTTAAGCAAAACGTTACGATAATGACTATAATCAAATACGTAATTTACGTTGTTACACAATGAAATTAATTCACATGCGAAAACCAAACTTAACATAATTCAAGTTTGATGATGAGTCTGATATAATATTTTTTGTTGTTGTGAGAAATTCGCTTTTCGAGAAACTGTTAACTCTTGTTACTTCACACGCGATGAGTTAAGGTGAATGTAATCTAGAAATATTATCGTATTTTTTAAAACCTATTCTAATACGCTGTGAGACAGATCTGTCGAGGAGTATAACCGTTACATCAAAAATAATTTAAACGATATTTGCTTAGAAAAATAAAACTATTGCTTACTTGTAAAAGAAAAATGAAAATTATAATACTTGCAAATCATACAAAAAGAAAAAACCTGTGTTGTAATGATTGAGCGTTATGTTTTATTACCGTAGCAACAAAAATCGTTGCAATCGTTGCAATATTATAACCATGATTTTTTTAATCATATGTTCTTAAATTATAGCTTAAGTTCTTTGCCAAATTAATAAATTTGAGTCACTTATAGCGACAAACATTTTGTGTTCTAAGGGAGGGCGGTCAGTTTGTATTGATCGTACATAGTATCTAATGTGTTAATTATAACTTCATTAGTGAGAAATAGATGGATTTTCTTAATGAATTTTTGGCTTAGTGAAAAATCATTATTTTAATTTAATCAACATTTTTGGCAATTTTTACATGCTATAATCTTTTGAAAGTAAGTAATATTTCATTCCAAAAGTTTTCAAAGGTCATTTTTTTCATTCACGTCTTACTTCATCACTGAGTCAAATAACTTCTCAATATTATAATGAGTGCATTACAAATGTTTAATACAACAAGAATCACTTCAACCAATACTAAAATCATGCAAAGAATTTATTCTCACTGACATTAACTTTGAAATCACCGCGTACAAATTCATATTGAAACGGTAAAATCAGAATCCGGAATTGACAAAGCCAAGTCGATATGTAAGTGACTTTTTCAAAACCGCTACTTCTGTAAGATTCTTCACTCTTGAGAACCGTGGTTGCACGGCATCTAACAGTAGTTTCATGGAGCGAAGCATGCAATCGACTTGACGATACAAACGATGCATTGATAAAAAAAATCAGACTAAGTTGTACGATAACAGTGAAAATCTCTGCGTAATGTTTTTGACAGTGTGAATATGTCATTTTGTAGTAATAAGTATAAATTTTAATTCTCAAAAAATTACAGTTTTTCTTTGTTCAAATTATAGTAAATGCTCCACTTAATTAACTAACCATTTATGTAGCCTTACTTGTGCTTAACATCTATCCATTTTAACAATCGCTTAAAAGGTATTTGAATAAATAACTTTGATTCATAAATAAAACGTCAATAATTAAAAAAAGAAACACAAACTATCAGTTCAACAGAACAATATATATATTGCCATACAACAATGCTGAATGCAATGATGTCTGCAATATAATTCATTTGACTCCATAGACTAACAAATTATTAAAAAGAATTCTATACAATCTTTATTTTTTCTGCTTATACGATATATGATAAAAATTATCATTTTTATTTCTATTATTCACATTTATCATTTAAACAAACAACGAAATATCCGCATATGATGAGCAAAAAATATTCTTTTTCACAGCTTCCGAGTGACGGTAATTATAATAAAATTTGCAAAGCCAATAACCTTAATATATTATTACGCAAATTGGCGGTAAAGGTTCGCTTTTAGGTGAGTTATTACTAAGAAAACGATTGCATATTTGCACAGAAACTGCAAGTTTAGTTCACATGCTCAACCCACCGCATAGCCATTGTTGCGAAAATAATCTTCAAGTGAACAATTTTTGTTCCCACCAGTGGCACGCTGGAAATATCATTCAAAAATAGTGCGATAATCGAAAGATAAATTTTGAGTTAATGAAAATTTACGACTGTGTATTAAGACTAATTATCTTTTTATTACAACTACAATTTTACCAGAATATAATGTATTAATACAAATTAAAGTAATTAAAAAATCGGGCAATGATCCCTCTAAAAGTTTGGTTTTAAATTACAAAAAATACCTCATTTTAATGGTAATTATATTTTAAATTGATGATAATCACCGTTGTATGATTTACCGGTTTCTATACTTAATATTTTTAGCTTATTTTTGACGGATTGTGTTAGTTAAACACAAAACTATTTCCGTAATATAATACACTCTTCTCATGTACTGTATAAGGTTACCAATGAATCGCTTGAAAAACAAGTATTTTTTGATCCTTGGAAATGTTCAAGGTATAAAATAAACAAAGTTAAAAAAAACTTAATTATAATCACTTGCTGCGCATTACTAGAACGATTTTTAAACTTGATTTACTTTAGGCATATATTTTACTGATCTAGGAAAGATATACAATTTTATCATCTGAAGTACTGTAACACCCCAACTTTAAATTAAAAACAAAATATTTAATGTAATAATTTCTCTCGCGTTGTTTTAGAAAAAAGTTTTGAAATTTTCAATGACGTGAGCCAAAATAGATTTTAACAAATAAATGCATATTGTGGACAAATATTTTTAATTTTTTTAAAACTTATTTTAATGCAGTTCTATTAAGTTAATACCAATTATCAATTCTATCTTTTCATTGTTGAAGGTAGACTTTTAATACTGCTGACACTAAAGTTTAAATTTTGTAAATTTTTCAGCATCCAGTTAATATCAGAAAGCATTGAATATCATATAATGTAGGTTTTTTTTGCATCTGATGTTATTTTAAATATTTTATTAGTGAGAAATTTTGTCTTAATGTATCTTTGGTCTTTCTACTTAGAAATTATATTATTTTTTTGTTCTTATGTATCGGCAGTATTTGGTATTTATTTAATGTTAAAAATGGAAAGACACCGATAAGGCGTTCGCACGTCACTGATACCAGCTGAACTTGAGAGAAAATAATGCATTGGTAGTTATAATTATCTCATCCATTGTACTTCACTTTTTCTCATAGAGTTTACACGCAGTAATATATAATAATGTGAACAAAAAATCACACGTTCACAAAGCTCAAATTACTCAACAATTAACACTGTTAATCTTCTTTTTTATCCACAGTCGTATTTGCATTAGCGCATTATAAATTTGATTTATAAATCTTTTTTATAATTTTAACGTTTTCGCAATAAACTCCAAATATCCGATTATACTTTTATACTCCAAGTGACTTAAATTTACAAGATGAATATGCATTATAAGAAATAGCTGTAGTCCAACCGTGTGATGGAAATGCACTTTCTGCGTATGTGAAATGTGGTTGTAAACACACTTCTATATATCTATTGTAATGAAGACTTTATAAACTTTTGAATTTATTTGAAAGATTGCGGTTTTTTTAATCCAGAAAAATAAATAAATACCAAGTCTTGGTAGCACGAAAACTCGGAAGAAAACTGTAAAAATCTGTTAATACTTTTAATATAAATTTAAGATAGGTGATATTTAAAAGTTACAATATCTGAATAATAATATCCAACTTCTTATGGACGAAGTTTCATTGTATTTTTTTATTATTAAAATGCACAGTTTAACTTTATTTATAATGTTGATAAAAACGAACCGCGAAATATTGATTTATTGTAAAACTAAATACACTTCGAATTTATATTTATTTGTATTATGATAATATATACACGCTTTAAAAGCTTATAAAAGCTTTTGAAATAATGTAATATAAATTATTTCCTTGACATGGAAAGAGCTTTTGTGGTTTCCGCTCTTTCACGGATCGACAAGTAAAGTTCGTACGTGCTTTAAAATAATACTTTGCATTTTTGCAATTCAATTCAATATTGTATTTTTGGCAAAATTTACTATTACAAGAATAACACAAATAAAAATTATTGAAATGACAGTTATCACTCATATCTTGATATTCAGCTTGCTGAAGATTTTTTGTTTGCATGTGGTTCCTAATTGATATAATGTTAATTATAAAGAATCATATTCGAATTGAATCTCACAAATATTAAAATTTTCTTTTGTGGCCATCATAAAATTAATCGAATCCTCTTTATACAGACAAGTTACATTGGATACTGTTGCATATTTTGTTGTTGAAACACTAAATACAATATTTTTTTTATTTTCTGCGAAATAATTCGGTGAGCGGTAGTTGTTTTGATAATCCGACTCGTCCAATTGTTAAATTGTTTTGGTGACATCCCTTTAATTTCTCGACTACGAATTTATATAAAAATATCTTGTTATTTATTAACTAATGATAAAATTCTAAATTTTATAGGATAAATTATGTTCAATTGCATTGATCTTATCAATTTAAATTCAACGAATATTACCTAAGTGGATTTTTGGTAACGAAAATATGTAGTACCGAGTCAAATTTGATTTTAATGAATCAATTATAATAATTCAGTTTTGATATGCCTAGCACAGTAAAATTATAAACAACATATTAAATTTAAAAAAATATATAAACGACTTATGTCACGTTTTATAATATTTACACATTTTTATAAAGATTTCGAAAGAAAGAAAGACCAGTTTCGCTCATCGTGAGCATTTTCAGCATGAGATCAAGGATTTTTTTAAATTTAAATATAAATCATGCTTGTTCAACCGATAATAATTGACAATGAAGATCTTGAAAGTGAATATTTTTAATTGTAATAAAGTATTGACCTTTTTATCTCAAATAAAATGAAAAAATTGAACGATTATATCGTTTAAGCAGTCATTGTAAATTAAATTTATTTTTAAGGAACAGACTCCTTGAATATTTAATTATATCTCACTGAGCTTGTTTCTTGTGAGTTTTAAAGAGAACTTTCTGCACTTCGTCGTCACACTTTGTTCATTTTCTCACAGTTGCTTGCTTTAAACGCAGTTCCCGCGTACGAGTATGGTTATCGATACGATGAGTTCTGGTAAATAATGGGATATAACATCAATCAATATTTTATTTTCAACAGCTTGTGGTCATAATTTAATTAAAATTATATATTTCATGGGAAAAACGTTAAGTTATACAAAATTTCCGAGCATATAAAACAGAATACGGATATGGTGAAGTGGAATTATTAATAATGTTAATTTAATATTATATTATAGTTGTATTTCGTATACTCTCTTAATTTATTATGCTTCCCTGTCAAATTGATCTGATATGTGAAACTTAAACGTAGATACTATAGATACTCACGCATTCTCTTTACACTTGAAATGAAATAGAATAAGTTAAAAAGAAAATATTATTTTTAAAAAATATACACATTAATGTTTTTAATTAAAATTTTGATTCGAAAACTATATTTACTCATGTAAAGTTTACTTTGTAAAATATTTTTTACGTTCTACAAAACGTTATAATAATTGAATAAGACATTTTTTTTATAAATGTAAAGCATATGCCCTTCTAATGGAGGTATCTCAACAGAAGTTGTTTGCGAGACCTGTTTGTTATTCAGTTGCTCAACCTCTTTTTTTCAAAGTGAGTAGTAGGGATAAAAGCATAAGGCTAGGACAGGACAAGTAGTTAACTAATCGCTATAGTTACGCTTTGTTATTAAAGGATCGGAAAAGGTGGGAAGGAATTTTTAGACATCACAAACACCCATACTTTCGAACAGAAATTGATAAACGCTCCGCCATAAGACCCGGCCGATATAGTACAGGCCCGAATAATATAGTATAACAAAACTCAAATAAAAATATTAGTTACTTAAATATTATTTACAAAGCAACGTTCGCCAATGATTGCTTACATGCACACAATACAAATTTAATCAAAACTTTAATAAAGTTTAGAAGGTTTTTTGAAATTCTTATATGCTCTGATGTCTGTCTAGTTGTAATTTATGGCGATGCGAAACGTCAGTTTCAAAATTACAAACAACAAAAAACTAAAAGAAGATTGGTTAGTAATTCATTTTATTGATTCTTCTTTAAAATTTACATACATTTCATTGATTAATACAATCAAAACAATTCAAAACAACTTTTCTGTATTTCTAGCTAAGGTTTCGTTTAACTTTCAGAAGCTAATTATAATTGAATACCGTCTTAAAGAAGGTGTTGTTAAATTGTATACAAGTTTATATGTAGTCGGCAAAGCATCGCGGTTAGGTTGCACGACTGCTTTTTGCTTCGCTCCATTAGAGATAATGGTAAAGCTGCAGTGCCTTTAATGCAATGACGCCTTTTACCATTTTAAAAATACCCACGTGATACAGACAAAAATGCTTTTAAATCGTTAAGAAGACTCGTAAGTTGAATACAAGTATAAAGACATGTCACTTGCGTGACGAAATGTATTACTGCATAATGATTTTTTTCATTTGAGTAACGGCTAACTTGACGTAAACTTGACAAATTCTTTACTTAAAAATAGTAAACTCAACAGGGATTTTTTAAAGTTTGTTTTTGGTAGGTGTAATATAGTTTTCGCACGAGAAACACCAACGGGTGGTAACGAGCGGAACCCGAATTATGTCAACGCTCAGGCAACCGCGAAACCCGTTATCGTCATGTCATCGTATTTCACAGAGAAGTCCAAAATAGTTGGAGGTTATTTCATATAAATAATGACCCAATAATTAAAAAGGCGTGTTCTTGATGATTCACTGTTATGTTTATTAACGCGTAAGCTTTTGCGATTGTATAATTTAATGTATAAATCTCGTAACAATTAATTATATAATTTGACTAGAAAGAAGATTACGTAAAAAATCAGTATACGTGCTTAGTAAAAAAAAGAAGAAACAAAAATTGTTACTTGTCAAATTCCAGGCCGCGAACTATTGCTTAGATACCAATGTAAAGTTACTGAGCCATTTCTCTTGGGGGCAACGAACATAGTCTTGCGTCACCTAATGTAATATTTACATTTTTCGTCGCTTCGGTGAATTTCTCATAACATCGACAAGTAGTGTCATGATCACATACATATTCTTCATCTGAATCGTTTTCTGTAACTTTTTTCTTATTTTTTTGTGTATTTATAACATACAAATAAATAAATTAAAAGACCGATAATCTGGGGATAATAACAATGACAATTATTATTTTAGACACATAATTTTTTTGCGTTGGTAAATCCTTTTGATAAATTGAAATATCAAGATTAGACAAAATGTTCAGGCATATTTTTTTCAATATTGTCAAATAATAAAAAAAGGATACCAATTTTGATTAAAAGTTTCGAACAGTTAACCTTGTACTTATTTATATTCAATTTCAAGATATTCATTGTCAGACTCTGGTGGCACGGCAATATATTTAAAAATAAAACACCCTTTCGTACAAATTATATATTTATTCATTATGATCAGGACCGAATTCAATCATCATGCGCATTTAAATAATTGACAAAAATATATTTTAATACAACACTTGGTGAAAACTTTGAGTAAAAGCACTACTAATGAGTCACACTAATTGAGTTCTCAAACTTTTGCTATTTATCAAAGAGCTATAAGTATTATATAAAAGCGTTGTATTGCGGCCTAAAAGCAACAAAAAATAAGTTAACATGAATTAGAAATTATAATCTGCAGCCTATAAAAACAAATGCAGAAATCTTTAGTATATTTCAAAGTTTAACTTATAATTTAAATGTTGTATGTTGTACATGAATCAAATGATTTTGTTTTTTATATTCCCCAATTGATGCTGTACCTTGTTGCTATGTCCTGAAATTAGTTTATTTGAAAACTTGATTAATTGTTATAAATAAAGAAACGTAAAAGTACATTTTTTTACCTCTGGCAATATTTGATTATGTTATGATGACATTATCGATACTTAGTAATATACCATTAAGTGTCTTAAAAAGTATAATGTTTATAAGTTTGTTTTAGTTTGGAGTCAGTTAAAAATCTCAAACCATTTGACTGTAATATGTATTTTTTTAAGTAACATTAAAAAATCGGTCGCGTTCCACATAAAGGTATTTTGTAAAAAAAAAAATCATGTTCATGATTGCATGTTATTAAAATATTTTTTCCCAAGAAAGACTGTATCAAACACTACCAGAATTTACTCTACTTTAAAAAAACAATGTCTATTCAGTTTTTGAGATTTTATCAATCGACCTCAAATATAAAACTAAAAATTATTGAATTTTAATCACGGTCTTTGAGTTGATGCTACTACCATTTATAATAACAGATATACATCTCGCTATGATATACATCTCGCGTAGTTAGAATATATAGTTATTAGTAATACTACACACGTGAATTGGCATAAAACAGATATGAATTGATATCATGTGGGTTTTGAATATGAACGCATAAATCATTCCATTAAGCTAGTCTATAATTTCGTTTTTATGCGTAACCATTTTGAATTGAAGTCTTTAGTAATTCTAGATTACATCATGCATAGGTACCGTAAACAAAATTGTATGCAATTATTTATTTTATCACCTATCTGGATATACGTGATATTCTTTAAATAGTTTAGAGTCATTCTATTCATATTGTATCCGTATTGTATCTCAAAGAGAGCATGCATTGGTGATAACGAAATATACAATATTTAAGTATTAATTTTACTTAATTTTGTATGTTTGTTTGTTCCCAATGTAAAGTATATGAATCCATATTAAAGCTAATCTCAAAAGAAGTTTTTATAAAAGAGATTATTGTTACTCAGTTGCTTAACATATATTCTTTCAAAGACAGTAAGAATATCAAAGTAAGGAAAATAAGGCACGATAAGTTTTAAGTATTAATAGGAAAGAATTTTACACATAACAAACATCCATGCCTGCTACTACGAAAGTCATTATAAAGCTTTTTTGTCAAGACGGTACAGTAGAAAGCGATGAAATGTGGGCATAAATTAATATTCAGGAATATCCGTATTATAGATATTAAAGCGGAATCGTTGTAATAAAAAATGATTCAAGTTAAGTTATTTGCCTGGTTAGAGATTGCGGTATAAATTCGATGCGTACCCAAAAAAAATCCCGATAATATTCCTTATTTTGTAATGTAATAGAAAATATATTGAATACGTCTTTAAACTGCAAACGCTAGAATTGTATATATATATATTAATTGATTAGTTTATTGGTGTCAGCCTACACTTAAACATCAATAGTAACTATGAATTGATGTTTTTTCCCTTTAACCTTTTTATTACTATAATATAATTGAGTTGATGTTTGTAATTAGATGTAAATTTTTCTTCTTTCCCGGAAATAAACATAATGAAGTAGATGGAATAGTATTTCAAAGAGCTTTTCTAATACAATATATCATAAAGAAATTACTCGAGGCAATGCGATACACGGATAAAGATCAAATAATAAAACTGTTTATTGCATTCACAGAACAAGATTTACGAAGAATAACTACTAACGGAACTTAACAAGTAGCGTAGGCAGATTTGTTACTAAAATTATCACACATTTTTACAGACCCACAGAAAGATTTTTGTATATAGCATAATAAGATTTAAAAGTGAATTATCTATCTATTTCATATACAATTTAAAATAAACAATTTCAATATTTGAGGGTATTAATTGCAAACCCGACTCATTCCAAAACTGTTGAAACATAAACCATGAATGTAATTCATTAGATAAAAATATTTTTTAAAAGTATTTAAAGAAATCAGTCTCAAAAATGGTTTGACAACATCCAAAATATCATTCCAAAGGTAAGACTAAAAATGTTTTTAAAATGTACATTGTTTTTCAAAATAAAATTCATTTTTTAACCATTTTTGAATGAGCCGTGTTTGCAAGTAATACCCTCATTTGTGAGCTTACAACAGAAAATTACTGATTGTAGCTTTAGTTTTATAATTAACTTTGATAGATTTTTATTTGTATATGTATGTAGATTACGTAAGTTTTAAGATGTTTTAGTATAATATGATGGTTTCTAAGTGAATAACATCACTAAAAATTGAGTAACGGATTTTTATTTTAAGAAGGAAGTAATCTTACGGCATTTTAAATAAGGATCTGCTACTTAAAGCTTTTACGAAACACCATTTGATATTATAATGATATATAATTTATTGAGTTCGCATTTGATTAGTTAAATTATATAATCATTGTAATGTTAACTTCTGATCGCCATGAGCAGCTTCCAAGACGATTCGACTTCATTCATCGCCAGATGCGGTAGTCAAAGCCAATGAAGATCCGGGTGCGGTCTGAATGTAATAATTCTATTGTGTTAGGGTTCTTCGACTTCCTCTTTAACAGTTCACACTGCCTATCATAACTAGTTTCAAAAGGATTTTTATGCTCGTATTAGCTAATAATATGTTTATCATAAATAATGTATAGATTATTTAAATAGTAAAAATCTATTAATGGGAATTCAATTTTGTTTTGTAATTGCATGACGAACTTGTAACAATATTTTAAATAGTAGCTCTTATTCAATTTTTCTTGTAGTTATCTCGTTACGCTCAAGCTAAAAAAATATTTATACCCCTTCCGTTTCTCAGTTTGTTTCCATTAAAAATATATCCTCAAGCTTAATTTATAAATGGTAGATTCATTATTTAGTTCCAAAATTATGTTTCATACTTATATGTGTAAGATGGAATTTGGTCGAATGTTTTGTAAGTAATTTAAAATTTATTAATTGCTTAACCATACAAAACATTATAAACATAAAAAACTAAGTTCTCAGTTATATTATAAGTAGGTGATTAATTTTTAACTACGATTAATATATTATCGTTGGAGCGAAGTGGTCAAGTGGATCGATGAACTCAAATAAAAAAAAACACAATACAATGGAGTGATTGAATTATTCCTAAACCGTTACATGAATTTAAAAGCTTCAAAAGAGTACATATTCTTTGATCAGTACGCAAGGTTTAAAGTGACGTAGATTAAGATATTGTACAAATTATCTATCTTTTCAAACTAAGCCAGCTTCCTAAAAAGAAGCTTTGGATTTATTGTATTGATTGATTTGGCATTTACTTGAAAGAACTCCATTGTAATGAAGTAAAAAAAATATTAATATTATTTTATATATGATGATAGCTATTTCGACTTGTGTTAAATCTTACACTAACTCAGCTATATATACTGGCTTTGAATTTAGAAGAGATACACAAAATATTCTCTCATTTATTCTAACGTCCATTTTTATCACTTTTAGTGTGTTCACTGTCAATATTTAACAATTGGTGAAAAGGCATATATTAAAAAAATAAAATATATTTGTATCAATTCTCACTTCTGTTTAATTATACCAGGACCGGTTTCGCATATGACGAGCATTGTCAACTGATAAGATAATACAAATTAACATTATATTATCTTATCAGTTGATAATTCTCGTCATGGGTGAAACTAGGGCATCCAATCCCGGGATCCGGGATTCCGTTCAATTTTCTGATCCCGAAATTCCGGGATTGAGATGGCCGCGATCCCGGGATTTCGGGATTGAGAAATTTCTAGCAAATTCTCGAAATTTACACGAAATTGGCAAATCGGGGATTTCAAATTCCTCGGTGAGAAAATCTCAATCCCGGGATCCCGGGATCCCGGGATTCAAAATAATTCAATCCCGAAATCCCGGGATTGGAAAAAGGCTTCGGGATTGGATACCCTAGGTGAAACCTATACTGATCATATTCAATAAAAATGGGAATTAGTACAAATGCATATTTAATTTTTTAAATATTCTAATTTAAATTGCAAATTATAGTATTGTTTTCAGAAGTTATGGGCTTGAATAAAACATTGAACGCAAAAGTCATTCACTCAATATTTATAATGATGGAAAAACTGTGTTAAGAAAATACTTGTAGATACACTTTATCAATTCATGTTTTTTGTCGATGGAGAAATGAAAGCTGGAAAGATACAATTCAGAGTCCTAAAATATTTACCTATCTTCACAACGTATTTATTATATCTTATAATATATGAATGCCGTAGGTTACGAATGTAATAAGCTATGATATATTTGATAGCCAGTAATATTATACATCGTATGGCAGTGCCACCCATAAAATCTTTAATACTCCCTGTCAGTGCACGAGCTCAACAACGTTATGCTGTGCCATGCAGACATATCTGCATACAAGTAAATCAAAACAGGCACACGTTGTAATCGATAAATATATACCTGTTTTTCTTATGACTAAAATTCGTCATTTAATTTTTATTATAGATCCCTTGAATAAAAAAAATACTGTTTTATCCGAAAAAGATTATCAGTGATCAAAATAATATTATCGAAGACAGTAAAATGTCCCTTGTTAAAATTGATTTAGGGTTAAATTAAAAAAAAACAATATTTTAATTTTTTGTTTTATGCAATATATAAATATGAATTATAATTAAATGTGAGTTAAGATATAGTGATGCACTGTATCTTAACTTTTCTGACGTATAGCTGGGCCCATTCAAAGTAAATTGATCAATGTGGTATTTAAAAAAAAGCTAGATGCGTTGTAATATTCTACACGTCTTAAATTATCGTAAAAGTGAAGTAACCTTATTTAATACACATCGAAATTGTATTATCTTTTACTAAAACACCAAGTAAAGACCTGATTGTACTTAATAAGTCAAAGAAAAACTTTGCGAGGGTTCAACTATAACCTTTAAGACATTTAATTGAGGCGAAAAGAGTAGTTTTTTTTGTGTGAATCTTAGAACTCTTGACTCTCGCTTTATATGGTTGGAAGGAACATTTTTCAGATATTGATAATAATTATTTTTACAGTGCAATGCGTATACACAGTATACAATTATATAGCGTTACACACGATTGTTTTAATAATTATTGCGTTTCCTTGCAATAAAATGAATCCGTTCTTCCCGGCACACCACGGATAGTTTTGAGATTAAAATTATCCGTGACTGGCGTATCTACAAGTCACATTATATATTTAACTAGCTGTATGAGTTTATTTCTTGAGCAGTGAGTATCCTCCAAAAGTCTCGAATTGTTGTGAGATATTATAAACGTAATGATACGCACGATTTCAGACGCAATTTAAGATTATTTTGATTTCAAAGAACGGTCATTTTCTATTGCTACAATAATATACATGCGTATCACAAAAATCAACCGACAATTAAATTAATATGCTACAAACTCTTGCTCGAGCCAAATCGATTTTCATTTGAGTTAAAAAACAAATGAACAAATGAAATGACGATTATGTATTTTTTTCCTTTAAACTTAGTGTGCTTTGTTTGTATTTTGTTACATCATATCGAAATGTTTACTTTAATCTGTGAGTAAATCACATTTGAATTATCTCCTTTAATGCATGTCAAAGATAAAAGATTCTTTTTAGGGTGTTCACTGTCAATACTTGGTGGAAAGGCATTATATTAAGAAAAACAATGTATTCCTTTGTACAAATTTAATTACAAAGAAATATTGTGTGTTTTCTTTATAACAATATTTATTCTTGTAGGATACACGGTACGCCAAACTAAAAAAAAGTTATATGAACAGTCGATATTACTCTTTTTAATTTAGTAAAACAATATTTAAGATATTTAGTTAGTTCAGTTTCATTCTCAAGCTTAGTATTTGTAATTCATTGAACGCTGTTTCTTTCTCTATTAAAAATATATTGCAGGCTTTTATTACAAATTTCGTATCAATCGTAAAATTAATTTGTTATAGTTTGAATTCAAAATCTATAAAATTAGTCCGTATCGCAGACTATAACTGTGCTAAAATCGTAGTTTACTTAATGTCCTTTTTATCTCTATAAATAAAAGGAATATGATATATTTACAGAAGCAAATTGAAGCTGTTATACCTATTTATACATAAACACATCTTAACGCAATATCAGCATGAAATCAATTAAATAAGATAAGTTCGTTTTAATTTTTAATAAAAGAAATAATCAATACTATTTTTAGTGACAACATATGAGAATTGTTGAACGTTACGGTTAAAATCCGTACAAAACAAACTTTGAATGGATTTCGTATACAATTAATTAATTTAAGAAAGATTTTTAATAATATTCCTTTCGGTCATATAAAATCATTTCATACCGTTTGTTTTTGACTAAAATATTGTAGTCTCTATTAAAATATATTGTGTGTACGAATCGATAAATAGTTCAAGACTTAATCGCACACGATAACAATCAATAGAAATTTAATTTAGCGTATAAGTCTCTATGCCGCCATTTTATGAGGTCAAACGGCCATCACGACAATGGCTATCAAAGTACCACTTGTAATCAAAGTATTTAGAATATTGTTAACAAAGAGGTGGATGGATGGAGTCTGATCTGACCATACTGCATTGACCTAACTGTGAATTAACCCAAAAAAACGACGAAAAGTTGAGATCAAGTAGCCTGGCTTCATTCTTTGCAACAGAGAGGTGTTTCATAAAGGGTCAGTTTTGTGGCGGTCCCGACATTCCGGAAATTTTTATATTACTTCAAACGTAATATTCCGTTTTATTACATATTACTATTCTCTCTTAGTCAGGACTTCCTACAAAAGTTATATGGAGTCATCGAAAAATCTTACATTATTGATTAGTAAGACAATATATTTGATTGTAATAAATAATCGTGGTCTTTACTTACCCACTACACTTCACTATTGAATTTAAATTACAAACAACATTATAAATATTTTAACTGACATGATGTTACTTTTTCAAGTACTGTCGTCGGGAAAAAAACCGCCAATCAGCTGGAATTTCAAAATTCAAGGAGAGAATAATTACTGTTAATCAAAGATTTTTAATATAATATATGCATAATGTTTGAAATTCACGTATAAGTTAGGGTAAGACTATCTTAAGAACGAGTGAATTGTATTTTAAACAGTGGTGACTTGGGGGGAATGGAGCAAAAAAATGGGAGCCCCTGGTCTAAAAAGTACAATAAAAAAGTATTTCAACTCGTTTCACACGCATTTATTGCTTGACAGTCATTGCTTTTCGATTTTTTAATTTTTTTAGATGTTTACTGTTAATACTTTGCGGAAAAATATTATATTAAAAAAATAAAACACGTTTTCAGTTGCAAAATATATACTGATAATATTAAATAAATTTGAAATTAGTACAAAAGAGTGCTTTTTTCATTATATTTTTTTACTCTACAATATATACAAATATTCAATAAACATTTTCTCAAAACTTGTGCATATTTTCGAAAAAAATATGTTTTTTTCCAGAGCGATGGTGACATTTAAATAATACATTTTTTTCCAGCGCTTTGTTATAATAAATACATAGATTTTTTGTGGATAAAAGCAAAAAAACGAAAAGTATAACATCAGTAATTTCGAAGCTGTAATTAAAGAGAAAAAACCGTTATTATGTACTGTAATATGTGTTAATAATTTTTGAATGTCGAGATAATCCGAAAGAATACATCCTACACTCGATTAGATGCAAACAATGAATAATACAATAGAAAGAGAACCACAAGATTATTTACCCGTGACCTTTTCAATTGCCGCGTACTGCCCGCCTCTGGGTCATTGTGCCAAATATTTTTTTCACAACTCGTTTGGTATGATGTGTTCTTATAATGTTATGTAAATATGACGAGTCAACATTCATTATTGGTTTTTAGCGTTTTTTATTCTACATGTGTTAAAATTTGCACTATGATCGATACGCTAAGCGAAGTAAATAGTGATGTCACTTAATCTCATTTAGTTGGACGAGAAAATATGACGTGCGTCGCGAAAAATATTATTCCGAATTAGTTGTATAAATATATTTCAAAGACGTTCAGACTTTTTAATATTTGGAATCTTTCATTCTAGAAAATTCAATTGAAAATATCTATGTATTTAAAGAATATAATTAAAAAATAAATATACATGGATACGGAGATAATGTCGTTAAGTTTACTTAGGTTCGATCTTGTGTAAAACGATTCTTTAAAACCTTTTGAATTAACATAATTTATCTGATGTAAGATAAAAATATAATACAGTCTAATTATTTGACATTAAAACACTTCTTCTTTCTATTTTAAAACAATATGATACACTAATGCATTGTATACATCGATATAAAAAAGTTTAAATAATAAATCATCAAGTGGTGGACAAGACAAATGTGGTTCTATCTTAGCCTGATGCACTTTTAATACTTTAAATTCGTTTGATGTATGTTTGTATAAGTATAATATAACACTATTCATGACAATGCTTTTGTCTACTGGGTTACGACTTTGAATATCCGAATAAAAAAACAGTAATTTATTGATTTTTAATGATGGATTTAAATTAAGAAAGTTAAGTGCCCAGCTTGCAATCAGCTATCGTTGAACATCTTGTGCTGAGATATTCCTTTGGCACGTGCTTTAAATGTAGAGCAGAAATGATTAAAAAAAAACGTAAAAACATTCTTTCTAGCTGTTCTAAATGTATTAATTCTCGCATCATATAAAAATATTTTGTGCATAAAAAAGGAATGTGATTCTGTGTTTTTGCGGTTTCATTATATTTGGCACGTCTTTCGAATTGAGACCGCACATTGGTTTGCGGATGTCAAATAATAATAAAAAAGCAATAAAAAAGACATTAGGCTGACAATGACCCTCTGCAGCGCCATATTACGTGTCCGCCACTGGGTCAATGTGCCAAATTATTGAACGTTATCTTTTTTCACTCTAAATATTCTAATACTTGAATTATTTTTTTATTGTATGCGGTGCACAAGCGTTTAGCACTGATATCAGAGAGAATGTAAGATCAAAACGTATTGCACATTAAACAAACCTGATTAATGGCTTCCGTGAAAATACCGTTTCATTATTAATGGCGCAAATTTCAGGATAGATTTTTGCTTTCTAATAGGTTTATGTTTTTGTCTATTCTTAATTATAATATAATAATTAATATATTACTATATTCATTTAGCTCTCTGAAAAGAAATATTAAGACGATGCTTTCAGTATATGTGATATAGTATAATTAATTACTGTACCTTATCAATCACATACATAGATTTCGACAAATTCAATATAAAAATAGATTTTTACAAATATGTTAATACTTGGGCATCGGTGTTTTATCCTTGTGTTAATCTCGAACTTTAAAATATTTGACGGATTGGCTACTATTAGCTATAACGGCAAATATTTTTTTAAGTCAAACTCAATCAAAAAGAAACAATTAAAATGTTCTGATACAATGCGAGTAATAATATTATATGCATCACACTAAGAATGATTCTGGTTTTTAACAGTAACTCATAATTTAAAATTTAACCAACGCTAAAATAAAAAAATGCTCTTTTGTATTAAGTCTACAATTATTTATTAGGATTTGAGTCGGTTTTGCTCATTATGACAATTTTGAACTAATAAAAAAAACATATATTGGTACAAAACTATTCATACAAAACAATAAAAGCTAATAAGTTTGCTAAAACAATTGGTAATGTTAATGTGAAAATAATTAACAGATAATAATACAAACTATAAATAATTGACAGTGAATTGTATTATTATTGATGGATTTAAGAAATACTTACCGATAATAAAATTCAAAGGCTTTCAAAGGCTTTCATTCAAAGGCAAAGGCAAAATGATAAGCGTGATCCTTATAGTATATTAAATGTAAAACAGTATTTTTTAGTATTGACAGTGAACAGCTTACAAGTGTTCAATATCTAAGTTTATGAATTGTGATATTTATTTATTATTCTGCGTATACAAATTTTATTTCGACTTAAATCTGGAAAAGTAATTAACTGAGTTATAATATAAATCAAAAGTGGTTCAGCAGTTTTACTGCCGTCCTAGTTCCACCTTCTACGCAAGGTCATTTGTGAGGTGCATTTTTTATTTGTTTATTCTAAATCAATAAACCAAAAGTGGTTCTGTTAACTGACAAACAAAAAAATAAATAATTTTGCAGTTTTACGACGTTGTGCCAGAATTCCGTCATTTCTTTTCTTTGCAGAAGCAGAACTATTAACTTGATATAACCGTTGTCCAATTGGCACCGTAGAAAAACGGTGTCTTTATGGACATACCGTATTATATCCTCAATTTCGTTAAAAACCTGTTATAATATTATGGGCTTAGTTTGTTCAATAATTAAAAACCAGTATTCAAAGTATTTTATTCCAGGTATTTTACTGACCGCATTCTATAATCAGATAAAGTAACAGTTTTGATCATCATTTTTATTTTATTGATTTAATGTGTACAAAGTTAAATAATTTGAACAGTTAGTTCTAAGCAACATTTTAACGGATTCGACCTTAGCACCTAAATTTTGGTATAGCCTGACGAATTATAAGAGATCAAAGGATAGTTCTAAGAAAATGAATTGATTATATGGGACGAAAGAATTTTTGAGGCCAAAAAAATCGAAGCTTTTACCCCAAAAAAACTTGCTGAAAAAGTGGATCTATTCAAAGTTATAAAGCGCGCTCTTAATCGATTAAATCGATATATTATTCAAAACAGTGGTTATTCAAATTCGTTCATGCATCCTGAATACCTGATCAATAAAATATTTTCATGAATGTAGTAAGAAAATTTAAATTTACTGGCAGAAATGGCACTAAAATAGCATGTATAATACAAATTTAAGTGTGTCACCCAATTTGTGACGCTAACATTAACTGTGACGGATTTAAAGTAAAATATTCATAGAAGTGCATTTAAATTGAAAGGAATAGTAAGTGTAGGCATACGAGAGTATATTCATGCAACTTGATATGGAAATAATTTTTTTTTAACCGTTAGAGTTCCATAACTTTTGTCACTGACATGGATACAAAGAATTAAGAAAAAATCACTTAATGTAGAAACTCTTTTGATATTGGTAATCTGAATTATTTTCTACCGATTTAGTATTAATGACGTTCAATTCAATTGTTTGTCAGTGTTTGAGACTGAAGTTTATTTTTAGGATGTAATTTTCTTGAAACCACCTGTGTGGTCGAGTGGTCAACGTTGTTGGCTTCGGCTACGAAGGGCCCGGGTTCAAATCCCGGTACGGACAGTTTTTATAAATTGATTTTTCAATCGATTTATGAATTTCTGTTCAAAGGCATGGATGTGTGTGATGTCTTGAATTCCCCCCTCCCACCCATCCTATCCTATGAACGGGGCGTATCGAGAGCGATTAGCTTACCACTAATTCTGTCCTAGCTCTATCCTTCTATCCCTACTCTCTTTAGAAAAAGAGAGGTTGAGCAACTGAGTAACAAGCAGTTCCCGTAGAAACACTTCTGTTGAGATAAACTACATTAGAATTCCATATGCTCCACATTGGGAGCGGACATGGTTAAAAAAAATGTTCTTGAAAAGTATCATTCATTTTCGTATAATAAATAATTGTTTCTGTTGGTGCAAAGATATTGAATTTTTTTAAACCTATTTAAGATGAAGTCGATTCGAATATATTGATAAATCAGATCGATTTGAAAACCTTTATTTTATTGATCTGCTGATGAATAAACAGCACGTTTATGATTACAGTAAGTAAATATTAAATGTAAGTTTTGAATTATAAACTGGAAGTTTTCATTGGTCAAAAAGACATGGCTTTCTATGATGTCTTACCCATCTCTGATTCAGTCATAGAAATATAGCAAAGAAAGTGTATTATGTAATTAGTTGATGGCTCGCTCTTTCCTAACGCATCATTCTGTCTACTGTCAAGACGATTCATTTGGTCCATATGCTACAAATTTGAGCTGACATGGTTAAAAATGAAAAGGCATACAGCGATATTTCTCAAGCAGTGTTTCCACAAGTTGCGGTACAGAGTGAAAGTTCATTACCCCTTAACGCTGACAATCTGTCGGTTGAATCTGAGCTTGACATTGTTGGCTAGATACATTCTGCGTGCATTGCATGGAGGTTCACTGCCAGCCGAGTCATACAACAAGTCGTGACGTACTCTTTGCTTCACTGAATAATGACTGGTTTACCAAGTTTAAGGTCTCGACATCATGCGTCGATGATACTCAAGTTCTAAACAGTTCAATGATTACTCTTTGAAGGTAATTCATTTCTATTCGCATTATGTTATGCGTTGATTTTTTCTTCTTAGTTTTTTTCCTGAAAAATTCAACTGCATAGAAAAGAAAACAAATCCTTCTCCCAATTTATTATAAACATCTCGCAATTCTTCACAAACTATGTGGTCAATACAGTCTTATTTGAATTATACTTCCTAGAATGATCAACTAAAAAAAGCATATGTGTTAAGTCGTGTCATATTACAAATACTTTCATAGTGTTCTTTCAAACAGTGTCAAATTTTTAATTAAATTTAATTTCACAATAATGTTATATGTGTTCGAAATTACTGTGTTCGAAAGCAGTACCAAGAAAAGTTTAAATTTTCGTGTCTCTTAACAATAAAAAAACTGTTTATAATAGAATTTATGCATATTTACTGTTTGATTTAAATAAAATCTTTCATGAAAGCGTATGGCTGTAAAGCGATATGCCACCAACAGTTTACCAATATTTATCTCGTCATATTTGAAAGTAAACTTCAGTTCATATTCTTATAAAAGCTAGTAGAAACTGAGTATTTTTTGATCCTATTTCATCTTTAATTCATTACAAGTGTAGAAAAAATCTTAATAATTCTATTAGTTGAATTAATTTAATAATAACGACATTTGATGAATATAATATTTTGACGATTCATTTTTATACGAGAATAACGTAATATTTTTATATTAAATTAATATTTTTATACGAAAAGACTTTGTGGGTCACAATATATGGGTTCTATCTTCTACCTGACTTCACACAATTCATTGATACTTTTGTTTATTATTTTTTATTAACGGTCACCAAATCATAATTTTATGCCCATTCACTTAACAACTTCTGAATGAAGTGTATACATAAATGATGAATAATTTAAAAATCTATCTGTTTTGTATTAAGATTAGAAAAATTTGCTCAGGAAAATAAACGTGTACGGTGATTGGAATATCTATAATAGTATTATTGTACAAAACGTACTCCCGCATTGCAACCGCTATGAATGCCAAGTTTATTCGCAAGTGCGATCACTAACATTGACTATTGTTCCACTAGAACAATCCTTAGTTATTTTTTTTAAATTTTGACCCGCATATAAATAAGCCTTTGTTATTCTTGCTTTCCATAAATTATTCGATGCAAGAGTCATTCAATATATAATGTTAAGAAAAGATATATACTTCTTTTTAAAAAAGGCCCTCTCACCAAATACACTATTGCAATTATATCAATCGTAAAGAATTTAAATATAAAATTTTGTATTACTTAATATACATAGAACAATCAATAGTAGCGAAAGTGATGGAAACACACATAACAGACAAGCCATATTACAGTCTTCTACTCTTATGTATAGCATCTTAGGCTAGAAGGGATACCTTGGTTACCGAAATAACAATCTTTTCGTCTCTATTTTTAAGTCAAATTATCATAGTTTATGTACGCTTTATCCAAGTTTTTTTAAAAAAACAAAGGCCAGTTTTTTTATCATTTTCTTTTTCTGTCTACATATTATATTAAAGATTGAGAGTAGGAGAAAAGAGAACGGTGACGTGAGCGCGTGAAAGATTACGCGAACCGACTTTACCGCGCAATAGCAATATCTTTGACAAAAATGACGAATCATGTATTTAAAAAGAAAATCTAAAATTTCACATTGTGGAATGTCCTGATTAGGGCATCTAATCTCAGACCCTTTTTGAGATTCACAATTTTTCGGTTCCCAAGATTGACTCTTGGCGATTTTTGGGATTCACAATTATTTAGAATATGGATTTAGAAATTGAGAGATTTTAAAGTAATCTACAAAAGAAGGTGAAATTTTGATTTTTTATTTTTTATTTTTTTTTTCCAATCGATAAAATTTTCTTAGATATGTCTGTAAAAGTATCGATTAATTTTAAATAAGCTGTAATTTTAGCAGAAAAGTTATCTTTCGTTATTTATTTATTTGAATTAGCAATCAACAGTACAAAATAATTATATATTAGGAGATAATGTCTCGAGAAGCTTATGTCATTGTTGTACTGCCGGAGAGAAGACATCCATTCTTCTCAGTGTATACATCGATTGAAAGTCAACTTATGATGAAGTCCATCTAAGGATTTGAACTATTGAACATTTAAAATCATTGAGACGGAAGTCATCCAGTTTATAATATTGAATTAAAAACATTGCAATTCCATATGTAGAAATTCGATAAATATCGGCAAACTTGTATTTTTGATATACATTTTTTTAACAGTGCTTAGAACGAAATAAATTTTAAATGAAGATAAAAAAAGAAACACTTTGTTTTAAAAACAGGTATATTTTATGAAGCGCGTGAAATTGTTGTTATTTATTTTTTATTGCTAATATTCAGTAGTAGTGTGCTATAACATTTAAAAATACAGTTAGCCAAAGGCCGTCCAAACTGCGGTCACCCGTATAAAATGCAAAACAAGGTGTTCATTAAAAGTTTAATAATGGAAGTGTTATACGTATTTCGCAAAAGTCGGCAAGCAAAGTGGGTGTTTTTAAAAATGCAACTCACTTGCGTAGTATTTGACGTGTGTTCACGATATTTGAAGAAGGTTTTGTGAATAACGTGAAATATGTACTAAAACATCATAAAACATCACATATAATAGTTCTTTAATTAAATTGCAAAGAAAGTCTAAGCTCAAGAATAATTTGTAATATTATTGTAGGTATAACTAAAAATAATAAAAAAATATTTCTAGTTATTCTAACCATAAATATTTTTTGAGATATAATCAAATATGGTTTTTTTTTAATTAATTTTAGTGTATCCAATAAGTAGATGTTTTTAAAATCCATATCCGTTCTTAATGTGGAGCATATGATCTTCTAGTGGAGGTTTCTCAATGCCAATTTTTCTACGAGAACTGCATATTAATCAATTGCTTGAGCTCTAAATTTTCCAATAAAGTGAGGACTAGTGGTTAGTTAATCACTCTCGCTACGTCCCGTCATTCTAATATTTTAATGATGCAAAATAATTTTCAAATATCACAAACATCCATGCATTCGAACAAGAATCATTAAAATTTATTTTATTCTTTAATATAACCAATATTAATTTAACTTATAAGCATTTATTTATAAACTGCAGATGAACGTATTTACCATATTATCATAAAGTCAAGTCGTTTTACAATTTATGATTATATATATATTATTGTATCTACCTTAAGTCAACTTGTCCACGGAGACATGCTGAAAAGAGTAATAAATAAATAATACCTACATAGTAACAACTGTCATCGACGAAATCTTTTTGAAATTGGAACTTGTATTCTATAATGAAAAAAATTCAAGAACATAGAGTAAATAGCAATTTTATTTTTAAAAATGGAACAACGAGCTTCCAATTTGAAAAAAACGCTTATAATTTATTATGCATTATAGCTTGTTTGAAATCAACACTATAAATGCTTTTTCAAACTTTTATGATTTTAATGAAACTTTGTAGTCATACCATAGGCGCGATACGTTTTTCAAAGCAATAAACAAGTTATGCTGACGTTTGCCATGTAGTATCATGTTAATGGACTATTTCACACTACGACGGGCTTATTATCACATTAGCAAACAATAATAGTAGGATAAAATCAACGACATGGAGTGTACTATATTATATTTATTAATAACACACCACCTGCTTGTGATTTATCGTTCCCGTAAAGGAACATGTACTGTTATATGTCACGTAAATGTTTTTAAATATAATTAATAAATAATTATCCGCCAGAATACTATCCATATTTTTTATAAAGCGAATATACCAATGTAGGACGTTGTAAAATTCGTAGGAGTGCATTTTTTTCATCCAATGGCACACTCAGCGTTTTACCAAGAGCTGAGTAGTCGGAATCGTAAAAAACTTACGATTACGAGCCGTTCAAAAAAACCATGTGCATTAAATATCATATGGCACAGTGGCTGGCGTTGTTGGCTTCCGTCCCGGATATCACGGTTTCGAGTCCCAGTACGAACAGCATTTTTTACGTCGAATGTGTTAAGATCGAATGAACCTTATTGTTTGTTATTACTGTCCCATGTCGTTGAATATCTTGTTATTATAAAATATTAATCGCTTATGTGTTTTTTGTTTCTGGGAATCGTGTAAAATATAGTATTCGTTCTTTTTAGTGGGCCGTGTTATTTCAAAGCCGTTTAAAAAAAGTTGTGTTTATTTACAGCCCAGTGTTGAAATTTTATTATAAACATCAGTGAAACCGTACGGCAGACGTGAGGGCTTTGTGTTCTCGAATTCGATTAAATAATCTTGAGAAATAAAATAATCGACGACATTATTTTGTGCGTGTTATTGAAATTCTCTTTTGTTTTCTTCACGTAAAATCATAGCATTTTTTTCCAATTGTATTTTTATGGCTGGTGGAATTGTTTTTATTATTATTTAAATTATTTTACGATGCTATTAATTTAGTCCATTGAAATAAAATCTTTATTCAGTGTTATGTTTTAAATAGAAAAATTGGCGTGCTTTAATAACGTAAGTTCTATGTCTTTTATACTTCGAAGAGTATTCAAATAAATATTTATCGTATGGAATAAGATGAGTGTCAATGTTTTTTTTTAATTTTAGGTATTCAATATAGATGTCGGTATTATAAACTTATATTCTTCTTACCTCTATATGAAATCTTTATCGGATCTCAGTGGTGGACTGACCGTTAACAAGGAGGCACACTTTATCTTAAAGCTATTCGTGGTGTTTTGGAAGGGGTGGTTTTTTAATCACTTTTATGCCGTAATCATAAAAGCAATATACACATTTATATTAGACTGCGCAAAAGAAAAATAACGTAACACACACATAATAAACTGTTTTGAAAAAACTCTGGGTTACGTTCTTTTTCCTTTCCAAAGTCGATTTATATATATAAATATATTATGCGTGTATTCATGTTTCAATCGTTATACTTAAGCCGTCGTAGATAATAATATATTTCACAAATGCCATTAGCGAAAATTTCTGAGAATATCATTTTTCTTAATTTAACAAGGAGCTCACTCAAAATCCACCCCTGCCGTATCTTAAAATAAGATTTAGTAGCTTTTATATTATACAATGAAATACCTTATTTAAAATTATTTTCAAACACAATTGAATTAGGAAAAGTAAAAATGAAAATTTAGTTCCACGAAGATTCAAACAAATTTATCTTTGTTTGAAGCAATTTTATTTAAAAGTTGTTGCATTTACAACTGATCGTCACATATAAATAAAAACAAATGACCTATTTATACATGCGGTATTTAAGTATATACTGATTAAAGTTTCATGGTTGAAAACATCACATAACCCCTGACCTTAGCATAATTTTTAATATTCTACATAGCACAGCAGGAAACAGAAAACGGGTTGAAAGTACAACGGTTGTAGAAGGCAAGACAACAAATAAAATGTAATTTATATTACAATAGATAAATACAAAAAGTTTTAGCAATTCATATTTATATTGTTTAAAGTAGTAATTACTAAATTCGATACTAATATTAATTCATTGGTTTCTAAATAAAATACAAAAATTATTCGAAACGAAAAATCATTTCCAGTTTTAGTGCTTAATCGTGATCTAATATTTAGATATTTATTTTAGAAGTGCATGGATGCATGCTTCAGGATTTGCCATTATTTGCTTTTATCAGTTTTCTGTAATACTGTAAGATACTGAAACAATCTTTGTCTTTCAATTTATTTTAGGAATATTATCCATATTGATGTCTGATTTAGTTGCCATTAAACAAAATACAGCACAATTAGAATTACCAACGTCCCCAGATTAAGATGTTTATTTTTTTTTTATTTAGTTGTTAGTTTTAGGAATCTAAGTTTGTACTTCCGTAACGGATTCATTCTCGATTTACGTAATTGGCACAGGCAATGAATAATATCAATCATCCGTCACACCGCGTGTCGTATCCAATGCCGGATAATTGCTGCTATCACGAAGTTTGTGTCGCGGACATGACTTTAGATAATTTAACAAGCAATTCGTATTGACCGTCAATTTTACTAAAAGAAAATAAGATTTTGGTTTAATATTGCTGGAATTGCATTTATAACTGGTAGTGAACGACCTCGTGTTTGTAATTGTGACCAAAAATAGCTCTGAGTACAGTGAATTATGTTTCTTTGCGAAACGGTTGAAAGCTTCCGCCATTATCTCAGTTATGCTACCATTAAATAAAACTAAACTCAAAATTGTACTACTTATTAAAAAAAACATAATAATATGTAATTTGAGTAGTATCAATTATAATACGTGAAACGATTCGTATTATACAACTATAATAGTATAACTATAGACCAAAATTTACATGTACATTAGGGCTTGTCGGTTTTCAAAAACCGGTTTTTGGGCTAAATTCGTGACATTCGAAAACCGGTTTTCCAACATCGTAACCGGTTGTGCCGAATTTTCCATAAACGAGTCAAGAAACAAAATGACAGAATATTTTGATCTTTTATTTGATGGCTTTAAGACCATATGCCCCACATCATTACCCAGCAAAAGGGTATGTTTGAAATCAGGAAACTTTGCTACAAAACGATCAGTGGACGCTTTGTGTTTTTTTTAAATCATATTTTCTGAAAAGTAACACCAAATATTTTTTTTGTGCATTATTATGTGTGTATATAAATAAACAACATAAAAAATGAACTTTTTCTTTCTATTTTAGTTGAATTATCCATTTTTCTGTAAAGCTTCGAACAATATTGACATTCGACAACCGGTTTTTTCAAAAGTCGGTTTTTGTACAAGCTCTAATGTACATGTATTCTTAAAAAATCACAAATTATTTTTTTTACAATTCAAATGCGTAAATAAAAAGAAATTATTTAAAACACATTGATACTGTTCCATAAAATGATAATTTCAATGATATTAACTTCAATTTTTATAAAATTACGTAAAGTTAAATCTTTTCTGTAAAGCTCAGTCAAAAATACTGCTTAAAAGTTGCGCTTTGAGTATTTTTTTAGTAAAACGTACCATTTTTCAAAATCTATCTTTAAAGCACACAAATTTATTTGAATTAAAACGATCGTAACAAAAGATATGCAGGATAATAAAATTATAAAATAAATGAATCGTCAAATATTTTGCAAACTCACAATTAATAATATGCATTCTTTTATGGTGAGTATAAGTTTATTTTCGTTCCTTGGACCTTATTTTGCAGTCATTAATTATATTTTACGATAACATTTTCCGTGTTGTTTTGAACTACATATTTTTGTTTCTTTTTAATACGGGCCTAAGGGATATCGTTTAAAAATACAGCTTGTAAATTGTATCGAGGTATTGAAATGGGCGGGATTTGTGAAAAGATCAAATTAATTAATCTTTATTCATACTTTTTGAATATATTATTTAACTTTGCAAAAATTATCTCGTATTATATCTAATCGATGAACCTTTCTTAAGGTAGATGAGTAAATTGCGGGAATCGTAAACGAGGTATTTTTCTAACAATAACATTTGCTTTGAAACTAAACTGTTCCACTAAATTATATTTGATAAATTAAACAACTAAAGAACGATTTGAAAAGTAAGTTAATCGTCGATTTGTCTAGACTCTAGACGCAATCATTTAGATTTGTATAAAAAAAAATTAAGTGAATTAATATGATGGCAAGAACAGATTTAAATTTTTGTGAATAAATTTGCAAATTAGTTTTAATACAATGAAGCCCAGTTAGGAATAACATATGTGTCACATTCTTCATCAAAAGAAATTTAAATACATGATAAGTAAGCATAACAAAACAGTGACACATATACTTTCTATGTATAATGTTTAAGTATGTGTCAGTTATTCAGACTGTGATTTTCTTCTAATAAAAAACCCGTTATATGTTAAAATTAAAAGTGATATAAAGACTATTTTCCTTTAAATTAGGTTAAGAATTATTGATTGCAGAATAGTTTTATATCGTTCTATCACAGTTTTAATCGTTTATTGATCGATGGAAAAGTATGCAATTAAATAGTATAAAATAAAAAAGTCTTCTAAGTTAAGGGCCTCGGGTATAAAATATTTTTTATTATGGCTTCCAGTAACGTTTAATGAGCGCCTTTGATTGAAAAGGGTCTGGGTTCGATGTTCGTCTGAAGCGCGCGGCTCTCCGGGTCCAACAAAGTGAATTAAAATTTATTTTTATCTTTTTACATACGTAAACGAATTGATGGTATGTAATGTATCAAAAATACCGTATACATTTTGCTTGTCATGTTTTATATTATAAATTATAACCCAAGGCGTGTGCTGTGGGAAGGTATGAAATTTTATTTGATGCTGTTGTTGGAGGTTGAAAGTGTTGATCTTATACCTACGCTGTGTGGTAAGTATAGCTCCAAATGGAAAAAAAACGTAAAAAATGAATAAAGTGGAACTAATATCACATTTCAGCCTACGTAGATTGTGTTATATAGTTTCGGTGTATATCATTTTGGGAAACTAGTGATGAACACTAAAATTTAGTTGTAAAAAGTTCTGTTGAAATATTTCATTCGTACGTATTATCATGTCAAAGAGCATCTTCATCTTTTAATACTAACAACTGATTCATAAATATATAGTATAAGATTATGGTATGACAAATAAATTATTTCGATATCAATGTTATACAAAATCATTTCCCAAACGTTTATACCGATATTGGTTTATTTAATGAACGTTAATTAATTAATTTATCATATATTTAAAGACATATTTAAAATCATTGTTCGATAGATTATAGCAAAAAAATTAAATTTCACATCGGGAAAACGACAAAAATAAACTGTATAATTATTTGTTTTCTGAAAATGCAGGTATAATGATTATCTTACAATAAATGTTTTTTTGAAATGTGTTTTATTACATTATAATATTATACAATAGTCAGACGTTTTCTGAAGAAAATAACTAATTTATCAATGTTATATTAATCGTTGAATGGTTGCAGTGAATTTTGATAAAAATCAATTTAAAATTTAATTCTTTCCGCTATTGTACAAATAAAATCGATAAATGACGATGTAGTGAGTAAAACCATTCTTGATTAATTGTTATTAAAGTGACACGTAAAAAGAAGTTGATAGGTCGAAAAACGATCAACAGAAGAAAACGACATTAAGGAACAATAGATCGAAATCTAACTGTCATTTTTATAATCGAGATAGGTGTTATGATTTTAATCGAAGGTGACAAAGTTTCCTGGCAAAGCAAATCATATTCTAGACTTACATTCAGAGCTTTAACGATAGGTTTGATCGTATCGTTATTTTGTTCACCGTATCGTCAACTACTAAACATGTCTACATTGTTGTCAGCTAATAATCTCTCCTTGCAATCTTTCATGCTTTTTCATTGTGCATTGTGGCAATGGTCAAGTGCACCATGTATAACAGCATAAGTGCATATTTATGCTGTTACCTGTATCATGCCTACAAGTGGGAGTTCCCGCGTAAGTATAAGTCAAAAATAAAACAAAAGAATCTAAGGTCAGTAAGGTCAGACTGCGATGGCTGTAAATGGAAGCCTACATGAAGTGAAATAATGTATGAAGTATTTTTTGTGCCCGGTTACGTTTTGTGATTTATATGAGGTGTCTTTCAATAATATTGACATAAACTTAAAACAGCACTTAAATGAAAACACTAGAAATATCACGTGTCGTAACAATTGTCTTAATTTTAACGTCGGGTCTTCTAAATCTCTTGTATATAAAAGTATCCCATTACATGGAAATGACAAATATTGTTGTTTTGGGACCTTAAAATGAAAATCAACTGTGGAAATAAAAAATAACGTAACCCACAGTTTTTTTCAAAACATTTTTTTTTGATAATCACAATGTTTCATCTTGATACACGTTCTATCAAAATGATGTAAGCTGCAAATGCTGAATTAGTATCGAAATACAACTTTTAAGTAAAACTGTAAACAGTAAAACATACGTAAATAAGGTTATTCTTAAACAATTTATTAAATTAATATAACATTATGTCAATTAAACATAATTTTACAAGTCTTAAGACTTATGAACTTCAAGTTTGTGTATATTTCATAATTTGTCTATGGCCCGAAATCATCATAACACGTTTTTGTGCCTCCTTTTAACTTTTTGTATGTGTAGGTTACGTCCTTTTTTCTTTTCAAAGTTGAATTACGAAAATTTGAAAGCTTTCAAAATTTCATTGTGTAGCATTAAAATCCCAAAATTTGTTGGATAATAATACGCTACCAAAACTAGACATGTACAAAAATGTACTTTTTTACGAAAGTGAATTTGAAAGAGTGATTTTAAATTTAAACTCATTTTATACTGCCATCTAATGCGTTTTTTATGCGTTCAGAATCTGAACGTATAGCACGGAATCCGAAAATAAAATTTTAAGATTTCGTTAGTGAACAGTCAATATCATTCTTTTCATTCAGTAATTACTATATCTATTGATAACATTGTCCATTTGTGCGTTAATCGATACTTTTAGTAAGGCATCATGTTTCTGGCCGTAATGTGGACGTATTACACGGAGGGTATTCTATGCGAGCAAGGTCATTAAACTGCGCTTGCACGCGTCGTGTCTCGGTTTGTTCTACGCTCTTCAGAATAGCTTTTATCGATAATACAGTTTTCTGCACTTAGAAGGTACTTGTATTAATAGAGAAATGTATTTACAGGATTTCACTTGTAAATTTTTGCTGAGCATTACCAAATATGCATTCTGGACATGTCTGCATTGTATGAAGTACAGCCCATGACATGAATATAGTGGATACATCATCTGATGTTTTGAGGTTTGCATAATAATCCTCTGATGTAACTGAGTGGATAAAAATCATTTTCAAGTGCTTTTAACCTTAAGTTAAAATTAAATATTTCGTCAAAATACGAACTGTAAAGTTTTTTTATTAATGTAACATCAACCATGTAGATTAGTTGTCAATTCTTTCATCTATTAAACGTTCGTCTTATACGATCGGATTCAAGAAATCCAAACATTCACATCATTTCATAATATGCTTTTTCAATGTTTACATATTATTTTACATTCGTGGAATCATTTTATTTTGGGTGGAGCTTGAGTCTAAAACAGCAAGTGACTCCGACTATTTTTTTAAATTAAATAAAAATACACAAAATATGCATTTTAGTATACGTTATATGGAAAAAAACGCATATTTTGAAATCAAAATTGAATTCTCAATATTTTTTCATGACTGCTAATCTGATCATAAAAATACAGCATGGCATTCTTACGCTCACCCTTTTCTTTTTGCGTTATCGTAAAATAAAGATGATTGACTAAATAAAACAAAAAAATCATTCGTTTGAAATGCTTTATTATAATACTAAAAACGATTCTTTTTGGTTGACTTATTTGCGTACTGTATGTGTGTATGTATGTATGCGCATGTGTGTGTACATGTACGGATATAGTATGGGAGGAAGCATATAGAATGTGATTTGAAAAATAATGCATATGGAGTTCCCGTGAACTTCTTATCTCTGTAGCGATCACACACTTCCGTCTGCAACGATGGTAAGGGAATACAATTTTTCAAAAGCTTAGCGATGAAGGAGACTAGAAGAACCTTGACGCCAACGCGTCATGGTACTTAAAGCTCCATAAAGTTGATATCCAAAAACAAAAGCTCCAAATAGTGAGCGGACGTAATTAGAGTAATGCAACAATGTTGTTTTAATTTCGCAATGAAATTCATAATCAAATTTGGCAGTTGTGATATTTTTAACACATAAATAGGTTCTCAAAAATGTTTTAAGAAACGTGCAAATATTTCCAAGAAATGTTCTTCCCATATTACAAAGGCATACATGGCCTATGTCCTGGCATACGGCTACTTTATGAACCAACGTCGAGAGTTCTCGTTTATGAATATGCAATAAGAATTCTTCCCGAGGTATAAAGCCATATATCATTGCATCGGAATGTATCATATATAAATAGAATACCAGAAAAAAGTACAAATAAATACTATGCATCATTGTTTATGACACATTCTAAATTGAGTTATCCGGTGAAGGTTGACATAATATTTTTTACAAACAATATTTTATACCTGCGTGTTTATTGACTTAGCATTATTTGCTAAAACTAGCTGTGAAATAATAGTACATAATCTTTTTCTCACATTTTATTTGTTTATTTAATTAACAAGAATATAGTGGATCTTAGTATATTTGTATTTATTTCGTATTACTGGTTTGAACAACATAAGTCTAATCAAGAAAATACATTGAAAAAACTAGATTAGAGAGACAATGTTAGATAATGTATACTCAATTTAATTGCCCATTTCATTTTTTTTTAAAGAAATCACTTAAATATTATACTTAATTTAAGTTTTTATTTATACAATGAGCTACTTCTGTTCGATATGATCATTCCGACATTTTAATGATTCTTTTTTGTTGTTTTATACAAGTATTCGGTTGGGTTGTTTTACAATGTTTTACTATAGTGAGCACTGAAGAGCATACAATTTGAGCAACAAAACTTTATTTTTTCATGCCCAAATAATTTATAATTATGTGATCAGCAACAATATTCAATAGTTTTATTATTACAGTATGATTCATCCAGGTGTATTAATAAATAAACTCGTTTCAAAATTATAGTATTCTTCATAACTCTCTAGTTAAATTTAGTCAGACAAATAATGCTTCTATTTTTAAACAATAATTGGAGCCATTATTGTAAAACATTAACTGTAATCTTATGCTCAAATAAAGTCTACGAGACAGTTCAAACACAACATCTTTTGTTTTAAAATACACTAAGTTATTATTTGCTGGTCAATTATCTGCTTCAAGAGCACAAATCGCATTGTGTTCGAGTGTTGTGCATATTTGCTTAGAGATAAATAATATATATCTCAAGCTAAATCAGTTTACCTCTAGCTCTAAATAATTGTTTACGAAGTTATTCAAATACGAGTTCCTGCCTTGTCGGCAAGTCGCAAGCGAGAGGTCCTTTTAAAGCAAATACTGCTAAAAAGGACTGTGTTGTATAGATATACAGAAAAATAAACAATATATTTATATAAAGATTTAAAGGCATGTATTTTTTAGAAGCTCGACTAGTTTATACATATACTGTAGAAGTTTGTTTGAAAATAATGTTTAAAAAGAAAAATCATTATTATAAACGAGTTGGTATAAAATTATACAAACATTATAAAAAATATCATTTTTACACATAACGAAGAAAGGTTAAACATATCATTATTAACCTTGTCAAATACTTGCGTTCACTGAATTAGTATCTAGTAAAATTGGTAGTTTTCTATGCTATTACTTGAATACAAGAATATCTAAATAGCTGTGTGCATTTTTGGTGATATAACTCGTAGGTAAAATACAAATAAATATAATGTTAAAGCGAAGGTATTAAGGTAAAATGGAAAATATTAATTACGCTTCATTAAGACAGTATGAAACTTTAAATCTAATTATCTCAGAATGTTGTTTTTTGTCTTGTTTATACATTTTACATTTACAATATAAACTAAAGTTTCGCAACAATCGACAATATCTCGAAAAGGGTGTTTTGTTTTCATAAATAGATACTGTACTTTTTAGCCTATATAACGTACGTATATTTATATTACATTTAACCTGTTTAAAGCCAACTTAATTTCATAAAATACTTAGTTATTGACATAACCGTGTATCGGGATATCTTACCGAGCATTCAAAATGCAAACGGCAATATCCGGTTATTGCCTGCAAGGTGTAACAGTGAGATGACATCAATAAAGCTGGGCTATAACAATAATTAGTTTTGTATGAAAAATAACGCCGTTACGGTAAAGTATTTGCTTGGACGACGCTTTGGTATTTTGCGAGATGGTGTATTGAAGTTTGTCCTACTAAATGAAGCGTCGAATTCAATTAGAATTATAATAATAAATGTCGAGTGGACATATCACATTACTGTAAAGGCATTATAACATAACTACAGTTAAAATGATCTAGGCAGACCGTTAAAATGTGGTAATGATTTGAATATAAATATAAAATATTTTTGAAACCACTATTAGTTATTACTCATTGAACTATGAATGTAGGGAATTAAATCTTATTATTTATAGCTGTTGAATATTTCACACCTTTTTTTATCCATGTCCGCTCCCTGGATTCCTTATAAAGATATGTCAACAGAAGTGTTTCTATGATGTTTTCTTATTACTCCGTCGCTCAACTTGTCTTTTTGGAAGAGAGTATCACTATGCAATGGAATCGGCACAGTTTCACAATCTTACATAACTGTGAAGAAAATGAGTTATTTTTCTAGTTGAAAATATTGTAGTAGAGAATTGATTACTTTTAATTTGATAATAAAATATGCTAAAAATTGTATTTCTCTCAACCATAACTTTTAGAAATGGTTATAATCAAAAGTTTAGATATGCTAATTGTCACAAATAGGAAACGCATAATTAAGCGTATTTTTATTTTTTAAAACATGTTTTGAACAAGTAAAAGTTCTCAAATAATAAAAATAGACGAATGAGTATTCGAGAAAACTGGTTTGTAAGCTTATTACAAAAAAAGTTGTTTCTTCATTTTCCCAAATAATTTTATGAAATTTTCGATGTATTTGGCGGCCCAAAAGAAAGGAAAAAAAACAAAAGCGTCTATTTTGTAATGTGTAAGCAAAGATTTAAAATAAAAATTTACTTTCGTCGTAAATAAATTTTAGGACAGATTTCTGTAGATATTTATTAACATAGCAAAACGCTTGTCACAACCTGTGAAATAACTTAATTATCTATTTTAACAGTATACTTATATGGTTTATATATTATTAAGATTGTAGTACAAAATTACATTAGAACATTCTACTTCAGAGCCCTGATTGATGCTTAAACAAACCATTAGTTTTTTCTTATTCAAGTGTCAATCAAATTGTTGTATTTAAACTTATTTGAAATTTAATAATACCAAGAAATCTTCCATGCCGAATTGATTTGAAATCGACTTTTATTATAATAATTGAAATCGTTTACTTTTGTGCTGGATACTGCGAAGATTTGTATTGTTATGAAGATGTTATTATTACTTGTTGATTTTTGATTCAGTTCTGTCATTCATTGCCGACAAAATGTTTTGTGACCCATTGGCCTAGTAACGCAGCACAATCGGTTATAGAGCAAACTTATTTTTATTTTTGTCATTTTAAAATGAAAAAATAATTGTATACGATCTAGTATTACTACTCTAGTGAATTTATTACGTGAAACGGTATTCAAACAGTCTACATACAATGCGGTCAGATTTCCTATTTTTCGGCTGTATATTTTAGTTTTTTTTTATTATGATTTTTATGTGGTTTTCGTAAAAATTATGCTATAAACTCAATACGATTTAGGTTATTGATGGGCATTGTTGTGGATTCGTATTGTTAAGGAGGTCATTCACGAATCAAACGACTACATTTTTTTCATTCTTATTTGTCCCTTGAACATGTTTTCATTGTCTTATTTTTCGAAGAACTGAAAATGCTTATAAACCACAGACAAAAGCTTTCTGAAAACATTACAAACTAATAAATATGTATAGTTTAACATGGAGAGGTTGTAGGATGGATAAAATAAGTAGTCAACAATATATCGTATAACTCCTCTATTAGATGCAATATTTTGTATCATTTTTCTTTTAATGTGCTTACTTTGACATATTGGTTTAATAAAATATTCCCGATTTTTTTTCTAATATATACAAATAGAGAGACAAAATTTCTTAAATTTCTTTTAGCCTTTTAGCTGCCGTAGATAATTAAAATTAGTTACCTAGCACGCCGGCTATAATTTTCAACTATTAATTTAATTAGTTATTGACGGGATAACTCATCTCTGGCGTGATGAGCACCAAAATTTATATGAGATATCTCGTCTGTAGCAGCCATCGAGTTAATTGAATCGGGCTTAACAAAGTAATCAAAAATATGATAATTACCATAAAGCATTATACATATCAACGAACAGGAACAGTTTTTACACCAGTCACCGATATTTATTTTTATGGGGTTAAGAAAAAATAATAAAAATCTCTCGCTTGACGCCGTTTTAACGACATTTCATTAAGCAGTTAAGAATAACAACTTCACATACTTATACTACTCGTCCATGACCGTGGTGGGTTTCGTAGTCTAGTGGTCAATACCATTGACTTCAGTTGCGATGCCGATAGGTTGGATTCATAATATGAAGTTTTATAAATTGATTTTAAATCGTTTTCTGTTTTGATGTCTGTAATTACTGTAATGCTTAAACCCATCAGATATTAAAAAATAAAATGTTACTGTAAGAGAGATTAGGTAACCATTAGTTCTGTCATAGTCCTATCTTTTGAAAGGATAAACAACCTAGTAACTCACAGTTCGTGTAGAATAACTTATTTTGTGATAAACTCTATTGAAAATTCATATGCTGCACATGTTTAAAACAATATTTTCATAGTACTATTATGCGAAACTAATATTTTTTATTATTTTGTTTACAGATTACGAGCGCAAAAAAAGCATCGTAGCGAAGAAAAATTGCCATAAAAGTAAGTATTTTTTTTTCCGAATAACAGTTTTCTAAATATCAGATTTATACATCTCCCATTTTTATTCGAATAAGTAAAGAATATATTGTTATATATCACTGCTTAAATAAAATAATCTATTCATTGTTTTGTTTGTAATATTTCACATTCATTAGCGCATTTATTAATAATCAGTGATTCTAGATATAATTTATAACAAGCGAATCATATTTGGCTGGCTGATTTTACAAAAGCGTATACAGAGAATTTAATTATAAAGTCATTGAACCTCTACCATATGTTAAGATTTTCAAATTACGGAATTTACGATAGTTTTTACAATACAATTATTAAGAGAGATGATCTCACAAAGATGAGTTTTAATGAATTGCTACTATTAAAGTTGTTTCCTTTAAATTTCTGATTAATTTGAAATTTTCACACGTATTTTTTTTATATACCCGAATTTAAATGCCAGTAAACTATTTAATAAATATATTTTAATAAAATAAACATGTTGCTCGATCGTTCTTTGAGCTCGAGTTCGAGCACCCTAAAATTCTTGCTAAGAGCGTGAAAGATATAACTAAATCAATTTTGATACGTAATTTATTTTTAGTTTCCTATCAAGAAACAGTTAAATTAAATAAATTGAATGCGAATGTGTATGTGTATTTTCTTCCGTAAAAAATGATTTAAGAGATACGATATATTATAGAATAAAAACATGATATTTACGGTGTTCCCACCTGAAGTTTTCATGTGAAACAAAACACTACTTAACGAATACATATTTTTTCAACTCGGTTATGTATTTAACCTTTTGACTGCCGTAGAAAAAAGTACATTTTTACATAGCACGCCGGCTGTAATTTGTAGTTGTAATTTAATTAGTTATTGACGAGGTAACTCTCTGAGGTCTCTGGCGTGTTGAGCACGAAAAATTTTACGAGACAACTCGTCTGTGGCAGCCATCCAGTTAATAAGATGAAATTATGTGTCAATTTTATGAACAAAAATTATCAAACTGTACCATTTGATTCCATTCGTATAATAAAGCCGTTCGATTGAGCACTAATAAATATCAAACGTTATTTAAGTTAAAAACTTTGCATTAGTAAATATTTTTTTAAAAAATTATCTTATTTGTATTGCAATAACGGTGTGATAACGATACAAGAGGCAAAACCCTTAATTCTATTTAAAAAAAAATATAAATCTTATAAATTATTTATTTTAAAAACTAATTAAATTCTGAATATTATAAATAAGGGACTAGTTCAATGAATGTTTATTACATGTACATACATTATTTAAGAATAGTAATACTTTTGATTAAAAAAGACGACAGTTAAAAATTTAATTATAGTATTGCACTCATCCTAAGTAATA
Organism: Himalopsyche tibetana; assembly: GCA_030503985.1. Taxonomy (NCBI): domain Eukaryota; kingdom Metazoa; phylum Arthropoda; class Insecta; order Trichoptera; family Rhyacophilidae; genus Himalopsyche; species Himalopsyche tibetana. Next base: position 34,460,585 of record JAPJYX010000014.1, on the reverse strand, counting down.
TATAAAAGTACATAAATGTACGCTAAAAAAACTGTATTAAAGTAATAACTATCATTAAAATAAATATACATTACAAGAACTCTCGGATATATTCAAATAAAAATAATTACGTATTAGAATGTGGAAATATTAATTCTTGAATTATACGTCCATCAAAGCATATTATTTCATCTTGAAACAGATGGTAACTTCGAAAGCATTTTATTATTTGTAATTGTATAGTGTACTAATTGAATTTAAAGTTTGATTAAATTGTAATAAAATAACGCATATGATTTACTATTAACGATGTATCAAGCAATAAGAAATTTCAACGATGTTTCATACAATTTTTATGACTACAAAATCAGTCAGGTCGCTTAAGAATCGACCAATGCAACTCACGTGAACTTTACTCATGGAATGCAAATAATGGGAAGTAATTACTTACATTATAAATTGATAGAGCATTTTATGTAAATATAATAGATATAAAAAATCCGCTAAGAATCTCATGTAAATAAGATCTATCTTAGAAGCCGGGTGTATAGTACGTTATAATTGAATTATGAAGTATTTATTGTTGAAGAAAATTGGTTTTCGCCTAGTCGAGTCGTGAGAACTGAGTGCTTGCTTATGGCGACGGGGTAACGGGTTCGAACGCTCATTGTTTGATATTGTCTACGGTGGACGGAAAACTCGTCGATACAGAGATAAGAAACATTTTAATACTATGCACAATTTACGGTATAGCCAATAACATTGTAATAGAACATAAATTAATATTCCATTGTCTGAAGAATGTTCTTAAATGCATATTTTGATTAAATTATTAATAGTGTTATAATGAATTCTGTTATTCGCTAAGAAAGTTGTTTATGTGAATGAATTCATATTTCAAAATAGTAACGGCTTGTTAAAAAAAGTAATTTATTTAACAGGTCGAATACGAGAAAACAAATAACCATATGACTTGTCAATAAATTTGAAAACAAATACTATATGCACAAATTGAAAAAAAAAAAATTGTTCTTGTTTTGATTAAGTTTTGTTTACCAAGTTTAAATATATATAATAATTTTATTATATGCTTACTAAATACAGATCAATGTTTTAATGACTAGTAAAGCTCATAATGTGTTTAATAATGAGTCTTAGTCATATTAATTACTCTACAGATATAATGGAGAAATATCTGGTCAAATGAAAAAATACCCTGTTAATGTTATACATTCTTTAACACAAATGGTAGCGCTTGTAACCAACGTATTGCGCATGATCATATCTCTCAAACTCAAAGTCAAATTACAGTTTCGTGTTGCTTATATATAGACTAAGCGTAGCACTGACGTTTGCAGCGCTGGCCGTTGAATCACAGCTGAAACTAATTTACTGAATTTAATTGATGCATGCATAACTCCGTTCAATTATTTTAATAAAAACACAATATTCCTTTGTATTTTATTTACACTTTATTTAAAAAGGAATTTACCGGTTTCGTTCATGGTCTGTTGTTTTGCTCATCAGTTGAGAATGCTCGCCATGAACAAAACCGGTCTTGACCTTTTTAAATAAAGTGGAAATAAAGTACAAAGAAATATTGTTTTTTTTATAATATAATGCCTTTCCACCAAGTATTGGAAGTGATCCACTAGTGACCCTAAAAGTGATCCATTCAACTAGCTAAATCTGAAAATTAAAATCAGACACATTTTTGCAATCAAGCTTAAAATATGAACAGACGGAAAAAAAATAAAAAAAACATTTAAATAACAAAAAAATTCGGCTCTAATGGTCATCGCCTCGCCTGAATTATTTGGTTATATTAAGGTTCTACTAAGCCTTCAAGTCGTATTGAAAATTGTTTTTTTTCCATAACTATAATATAAGTAAATTAATAAATTTCATTATTTTATCAGAATTGTATTGCTATAGCTGTATTTGTGTAGAAGCCTTCAAATTTTAAACATTTTCAGCCAACGTTTACAACTAATGGAGATACCATCAATTAAATCGTGCGCATAGGGTGTCGTATTAAATGGTTGTTTTCCTCTGACATACGCGATGTGATAAGGTCACAAGGTTAAGTCGATGTAAAGGTCGCGAAATATATTTATCAGTCACGTATCTTGCAAAATCGAATCGTTACATTTCCCTTCTGACCGGTGGGCAAAAAATCTGCACTCGCAATCTTAAAATTATGATCAATATCAGCTTCAGATATGTCGATGCATAAAATAACTACATTGCAATATGTCAACGATCGATTAAAATTGCAGGAATCATCGCTTAAGATTGCAATCACACGGCCATGCATGACTTGCATATTTGTGTTAGTATATAGTTGATTGTGTACGGTAAGTAAAAAAATATGGATGATATTTGGTACTCTTATCTACAATAAAAAATATCATATTGTGGGTGTGTTTGTGCATTACTAATCCTCAAAATCTCATAATTCTAGTACTGAGTCGTTTAAAGTATTCCTTGATTCAATTCTATTGGTGAAAAAATGTATTTATTTTTTGTAAATTAAGACACATTTCAGTTCTTGGTATTTTCAATTTTAAACTACAAATATAAGTAACATTTTTGTGATCTTTAATAAAACGATTTATCATCGTAAGTAAAATAAATACGTGCTTTAAATTATTTGAGGAAAAAAAACTAGTTGATAGTCAATTGAGACAGACATCATTCTGATATATTTAAGTATAACGTCCGTATCTCTCTGACGCTGTCCAAATTTTGAAGTATTAATTTCCAAACCAATTACACATGCACGACTTAAGTTTAATAAAATATCTCCCAAGAAGAAATAATAAAAAAAGCCTTAGCTATTTTGAACCATATTACACCGAGTTCGCAGGGGTCACAGTACAGATTTGTCTGCGAGGAAAAATGGTTATGCAAATACTGTTTTTGTTTTACTGGTTCGCAAAAAAAAACGTGACGACCATGATGAAGTAACTGTTTTATATTTCACTTGTTTTCTGCCATTACTGTTTGAAATAGACGAGACATCTGACGGTTAACAATTCACAGATGCTTTGTCTTCCTTTAATCTGATTACGGACATGAAATTAAAAAAAAATTTTGTTGTTTTACAATGTAATGTTACTCAGATAATGAATAACAATATGCATTCAATCTTATGACACCTCATTTTTATAATTATGTATTTTCAAAAATATTTTATTTTTTTTAAACCATGTCCGCTCCCAATGTGGAGCATATGGACTCCTAACGGAGTTTATCTCAACAGAAGTGTTTCTACGAGAACTGATTGTTACTCAGTTGCTCAACCTCTCTTTTTCCAAGAGAGTAGGGATAGAAGGATTGGGCTAGGACAGGATTAGTGGTAAGCTAATCGCTGTCGATACGCCCCGTTCATAGGATAGGAAAGGTGAGAGGGGGGAATTCAAGACATCACATACATCCATGCCTTTGAACAGAAATCCATAAATCGATTGAAAAATCAATTTATAAAACTGTTCGTACCGGGTTTGAACCCGGGCCCTCTGTAGCCGAAGCCAACACCGTTGACCACTCGACCACACAGGCGACAATAATATAGTCTGTAAAAAAGTAAGACAGTTTTTAATAAATGCATTATTTCAGAATGATTACACGTAATTCATATTTTTTTCTTTGTACCGTTTTCAAACGCAAGTCGGCAGTCAAATTTAGATGCACTTTCAATTCTTTTTTTACACAGTTTTTAAATTGCACAGTTCACTAAAAATAACGAATACTATGTTTTATACGGAATATTTGTTTTAACACTATTCTCAAAAACAAACAACACAAGCGGATAACCCAACAAGAAGAACATTTAAACTTCAAAGACTAAGTCTATAACCTCAATATCTTAACTATATGACCTAAAATGGATATAAAGATTTATACTGATAAAGACAAAGAAAATTTTAATGGAAATTACGGACAATTACTGTCCACCTATAACTCTTCTGAATTACTGTACTCCATATTATTATAATTAGCACAAAGTTTACTTAATAGTTTTTTCACCCATTATACAAAATTAAACGACACATATTTTATAGCGTGTAAAAGAACGGAAGTCTAAAATGGAAACTGTTAAAAAAAGTATAAATTTATTTTTACTTTATAAATAAAAATGACAAATTTTAATAATAACGTTGCTCTAAGTAATAAATAAGTCGTGGCTTACGTCTCATTAAAAATGTGTGAAAAAAATCCCAAATCAATGTGAACTTTATTCTTTATCCGGTGACACGGATAGTTAGTTTTTTGTCACATTTCAGCGATTCAAAAGAATAGAGCCAGACAAAATTAAAACACCGTTAGAATTATCGTTTTCCGAGATTATACCACACATAAAGCTACGAAATTTCTTTGTGACCGACCTACAAAAAATGCGCATTTTTCGCGAAATGTGTGCCCGTTCATAATTTCACTTAAAATAATATTATATGATATTCGTGTTAATTTGAGTGGTGAGTTAATTTTTACTAAATTAGGTTTTTTCGTATATTTTGATTATTTGTAGTATTGCCACACACAAAAACATAAAAATCCAATATAGAAAGTATATTAGTTATTATTTCAAGAAGTATTTTTTTTAAATAATAAAACGTTAAAAATGAAAAATAAACTAGTTCATTATTATTTTTAAATATTTTTCTAGAAGCTATTACTTCGCATTTGCTTCAAGATCTTTTTTGCTCTTATCTGTCTACATGTGCCGCTCTACAAACGTCGATTCCAGAAAGGAATCGATCCCAAATAGAATTTTACGCTCAATATTATATGGCTACCGATTTGTTTACAAATGTTACCCTTTTTTTAAACCATTTTCTTCATTTGCTATACAAAATAAAAATAATGTACTAGCCAAAAGTCACTGGTGGATATGTTTAGTATCCATATCTGAAGAAATAACAAAAATTCAATATAAAATATGAGAATGGCAATAGATAATAGATGACCAGCTACTCCTACGTACAGGTACGTTGATACTCATCAAAGGGTTAAACTCTTGACAAGCTATTTTTCACTAGTCATAAAAATTTGCATCAAAAGTGTTCCAATATTCGAAAAAAAAACTTATGTTTAATTCTTCCAAGACATTGTAAAGAATTAAAGTATTAATTAAAGGCACATATGTATTAAATTTAAATTAAGTTTGATTCCTTTTATCATTGTTTTCCATTTAACTACATGGTTATTCATTTCTTAAAAAATATACAACATTTTTTGATCGTATGTAAAATGTATTGTTTTTATGAGTTACGTAAATTATCACATACATTGTGTGGCGTTTGTTAGTTTTGCTTGAGAAAACCTTGCTTTACATATTACAAACAGAGTAAAATATCTCTAGTAATGTCGGTAAACATTTATCAATTCATTCATTCAATTTATTCATTATTTTTTAAAACATTTTTTGGTAATAGTGAATATAAGCCTGCATAGTATTTGATATTATTTATTATGTCGAATGGTCAATATTCACAACATACACAGGATTAATAATATTTGATTGTATCAAAAGACTCTACCATAAGATTTTTCCATACAACAAGACATACCGCAAAAAATAATATTGTTATACATGTGATGTAATAACACTTAATGTTATTGAAAAAAAAACTATTGAGATTTTTTTTTTCAAATGTATTTCTTTTATTCTCTGATAGAACAGTTATTGCACCCACAGCAATTCCATGTAATAGACGTTTCACGATGGGATACAATAATAAATGGCCATTAAAAGCAGCTGTTAAATTTATTTACGCCATTTGCAATTTGAAAATGTTGTTAAGATAGCATCTAACTTCACGCCGTCAAATAAAAGTGTCTGACAGATGAGTATGACAGTCGAATGGAATGAATTTGAAAATAGCATTACCTATGTGATAATTATGATGATTTCTTTGGTCATCATCACCGTTTTCATTGGAAATGCAATAATGATGTCTGTGGAATATGTTTCTAGTCCATTTGAATGTCATGACATTGCTTCACGTAATCGAGCAAGCAATTGAGTTTGTCACAGAAGTGAATATAACGGCGCTATACATTGAGGTCAACTCCGACAGCCAATTTACTCAATTCTTGTCAGCGCCATTCTTACCAAATGTAGCGTTTCTTGATAGTATTTTTAGTGATGAATTGAAAAATGGACACCCGTGTTAATATAATTTTGACGACCAGGTTGCAAAAAACTTGACATGCTTCAAAACGATTAATTACGTTTAAGGTGTTCACTGTCAATACTTGGTGGAATGGCATTATAATAAAAATAATAAAACATTTTTAGTACTTTTCCCACATAAAATTTATTAGATCAGGACCGGTTTCGCTCATCGCGAGCATTATCAGTTGATAATGCTCGCGATGAGCGAAACCGGTCCTGATCTAATAAATTTTATGTGGGAAAAGTACTAAAAATGTTTTATTATTTTTATTTGATTAATTACGTATTCGTTTTTATACAAAGTAACACATATCTAAAAATGCATAAATAATAACGATACAATATGCATAATTAAACAAAGTAAAACAAATGTATATTTATACAGAAATATAAAATAAAAAATAGACGATTTCTGATTTTAAATAATAGACAAATGTTTTCACTAATCGCTGAATGATTTGAGCATATTAGCACTAAGTTAGCAAAGGATATATTAACAATTTAGCCATTGTTGAATTGGGTAAGATATTTTTGTGATCAATGATCCTTAAGTTCCGTTGTATCTTAAATCTCTATTCGCGAGAACATTCTAATTTCCAATATGCATAATTACGTTTTTGTAGAGATGGTATACCGTTATTTTTAATGTCTATTCATGTCAACGAAATATGTAGGCCTAATCTGATGGCGTGTAGTAAATAATATTTTTATTGACATTCTATGTAAAATTCAACTGGCAACACTGATTGAGAAGTTTCCGCTAAATTTAAATTTACTTTTCAATATATTCAAAAGAACAAATTATGGACATGAGTAATCAATACAAAGAGAAAAAAATAAACACTTGTATTAAAATTTACGTGGGCGTTTTACAAAATACATGACACAGTTTAAGTGTGTACAGTTATGTTATTTTAAAATTTACGTCATGCAATATTGTGGCAGAGATTTCACACGTTACGTTATGATATGCTCACGTAAGATCATGGACGTTCACGGTCAGCCGTAGACCAAAATTGCGTAGCTATATGAGATTGCAACTTTGATATTAAGCTCAAACAAAAAGTGTGATAGCAATTTGAAATATACCGACTGTATTATTATTACACAGAGTTGTAATAAAACGATATATTTTTTTACGGAAATTTCTTTTTTCATATTGCACCGTATTTTAAGATTCCAGTGCTATCGTTATAAACGAGTTTGCGTTGAAAACGTAAAGCTCCGAACGTAATCATGTTTTTGTCGTTTTGTCAATCGATTAAAGCATTTGTATCTAATACATCGTTAGTCTATGATGTTTTAATATCTTTCTGTCAAAGATGATCACTGCAGTCAAGTGAAATCTTTTTATAACTTTTGTTCCAATTAATTGTGTGCTGCCCCTAAAATTCCCCACCAAGCAAACATGGCTTAGATTTTATACAATGAGATACTTTTATGTGCAACTTTAATGTGCTATTTATCTGAATCATTCTTTAACGCTTTTTGCAAATATATACTAAATTTTAAACACGTTATCCACTGCTGTTGTTATTGATAATACAATTTAAGGGTACTTTTTCAATGTCAATAGTGGAATGGAATTATATTTAAAAAAATACTCATTTATATTAATTTCAGTTTTATTTAATAAGATAATGTAATTTATTGATTTAAAATAAACTCTTTCTGTATGATTTTCTCTGATAGTAATGGTAACTTTATATGGTCTATTTTGTAAGAGTTTTACCCTAGCAACCAATCCAGTATAGATACAAATAGCAGTGCTATCAATATCAAATTTTGATTGTTACTATATAAATTCAATATCTCAGACATGGGTCTTTGTTATGTCATTTCTCTGTGAGTTGATCTCGAGTGACTTATACAATTTTTATCTAGTTTTTCTTGTATGATTTTTCATTTTCAAAATGTTCAGCGCATTAACTGTAATGTTAAACAATTACTTAAATTGTATTTAAAAAGCTACTGCACGTTCATAATATCATTCAGGATAAGGACTGAAGATTAGACGATCATGACCATTGTCCAATCGTCTCATTTATTGACCAATATTTTATATTCCGGTCGTAGTGTAAATGAATTTTTCAAATTCTTTCAGACTCTTAGCTCAGTCACAATTATGATGAAATTAGTTTTAGAATAATATTTTTATAATAAAGTTGCCATGTATATTTGAAATAAAAAATACCGTTTGGCTCTGTAAAAATCTCGTTTGATATTTATTATATAATATAACGTCAAAGTATATATTGAAGTCAAAATTAAGGAATACAAAAGGATTTGAAAAAACGATTGTTTGCCCACAAGATACATAGATTGTTATCAACAGTTCCAGTTATATTTCTTTTATGTACTTACCGATAATATCTAGTGTCGCTTACTTCACTTATGTCTATCGGATATCTATTCTCATCGATTGTTTTGTTCATATTGTCTTGAGAAATTGAACTCTTGTATACGTTTTTACATATGTTACCAATGGTTGATTCAATTACTATCTTAATAAATAATTTCAAATTATTAAATAATAATATACAAGAAAACATAAGTTTAAAATTGTCCAGGAAATGAGTATGTATGTATATTATATTGTTTTTTCAATTATTTAATAGTACAGCATTTACACTGAATAATAGTTGTTTGATTGATACTTTGAGATTATAGATTGTTGCATGTATTCAAGGAATAACGGAATGGAGGATTTTTTAAAGTTTCATAGTTTGTTCACACAATTAACATTCTAATATGTGAATATAAATAATGATAAAAGTTTTCACATAGCAATTATTAATCAGTTTACATTATTTACGTGTTAGAAAAAATCAACTATAGTAATTTTTTTTAGATTATAAGTACAGTTTTTTTTTAAATATACATTTATTTTTACGCGTTTGGTGACTGAAATACGATTGAATGTTGTCCCTTTGTGGTTTAGAATAAAAAAATATACAAAAGTAAAGTTATATCTATTATGCTTTAAAAAAAGATAAAAAAAGTAACCTTAAACTTATGAATGGTAAAGAAATGAAGCTTTAAAACGTATCTGTTCCAAAAAAAACCACAAACAAAAAGAAACAAATGAATTCAGGTTTAAGTGGCATTAATAAACACAATGAGAGACTTGATCTTATTTGTGATAAGGTTTTAAAACTAGGTTTATCAAATATGCAAATGTTCCAACTAAAACAGACTGCCGAATTGCTACGTTTTATTTTCCATTGTTTTACGCAATAGATGTGAGAAGCTTTTGTTAAATAACGTGATAGCGGTAAAGTTTATAATCGCAGAAAAATCTTGTTCACGCGGAGCTTTTTATTGTTCTAATAAACAGATGATCTATTGACACTTGATTGGGATTCATACATTTTGTTTTACCGTTTTACCGTGTATCACTTTCATAATCGTTATTGACGGCAGAACATCCGCGGAAGAATTTTTACTTCTCATTTTATTCTCGCAAATAACTGTAAGCCAGAAATGGTATAAAAAGTGTGATGATAATGAATGTTTATTACTTAGTCAATAACAAGTAATTAACCGATCTACGGTTACAATGATAATTAATTAATAAGTGATAATAAAAATTGTATGCGTATAAATCTAGACATAAGAAAACTATTTAACGAGTTCTTATTTTTGAAATGTAAAAAATATTTCGCATTTATTTTTATCAGACATATATATTTTAGAGACTAAGGCTTCAAAATTTTTATGAAAGGCTTATTTAATTAGCAAAGCTCACTATAGGCACCCTTCAAACGTTGCACGACGTTACTCACTGTATAATATACCGTATTATAATTGGGCTCACTAAGGTAAAGTGATCCAGCGGTATTTTAGAAAAAATATATTAGATGCGTTGTAATATTCTAAACGCTTTAAAGTAACGTAAAAGTGAAGTAGCTTCAGTTGAAACACATTTCAATAGTGTTATCTCCGTAAAATAAAAATATGCAATCCACCAGAACACCAAGTAAAGACGTGATTGTAGTAAAAGGCCAAGAAAAAAGTTTTACCATTTTACAAGTTGGCTCACTTCACCTATCAAAGGGTCAATTGATGACGTATTAAATGACACTGTGTATTTTTTTTATTAATGATATATATGTGCAAACTATAGTGCGTCCTTAAATTTGAATCGTTCAAATTATGTACATTCACACAGATTTTGTCACTAACGACCAGGGTTTCGACTTTCGGCAACATTAGGCGTTCAAGTGCACGGATGAAATTGAATTCAAATTTAATACAAATAAGGTTTAATTGTATGTAGATATTGTATTTTGCACTTTAGTGAAAGCTTTTAAATAAATATTTTTTGTTGTTGTGCTGTGTATCGCAATGTTTTTTTTAAATATTAATAAGTGTTATGTATACTCGACATCTTGTCATAGAGTACTATTTTAATACTCTATGACATACTATAATTGCAAAAATAACCTTTCAACGCCCAAAACCGATATCCTACTTCTTCCCATTCAGTTCAATTCAACAGTTCAAATCGACCGGTCATCGATCCAGTAGAGACGCCTTGAAACTCACGTTGTTATTATTCGATTATAAGATTAGTGATTTATATAAAAATGTACAATTATGATATATGGAATAAAAGTTGAACCAACATACTAAAAGTGTTTTATCAAACATTATAATCCATAACATAAGCTTAACACACCCAATTTACTAAGCTTCAGTTTAAGTTCATCCGTGCACTTGAACGCCTCAAGATGCCGAAAGGCGAAACCCGGGTCGTTAGTGACAAATTCTGTGTGAATGTACATAATTTGAACGATTCAAATTTAATATTGAAATTCCACCAACCACCTTCAGTCGAAATCTTAAATTATAGTGTGTCCTATTTATTTTTCATTTTTGTATTGCTTACATATTTACGATTTTGTATTATTATCTTCTAATTAGTCATTATCAGGTTACAGCTTTTCTTACCGCGGAATAATTTCTTATTACCAATAGTTGACGGATTATACTATTGATATAATCGTATAGTTTTATTGAATGGATAAATTTAAATAGAATGAATGGACTTGTAGTAAACGAAATAATTGATTCGCACCGATCTTTTAGAAGTTTATTATTCATGACGTGCGAATGAAAAGTGCATTGTGTAAAGCGACTGTTTAACATTACACGTGATCTACGCACGTTTACTCACTTCGCATAATCAATTATAAGACAAGTAAACAAATACGTTACTCTTTTACTAATGAGTTAGTTAGTCATGCGGAGAAAACATTTACAATTATACTATTACTTCTTGCCGATTCGTCTATGTAGGATATTGGACCAGGACAATCGTTTTATTGGCATATTAAGTGTAATGATAAATAACATTGCTCTACCTTGTTTGGTCTATAAGTAATTTGATTGAACTATATTTTGTCTAACCTGATCAGTTTTATATTTAATCGTACAGTATTTTACAAGAGCATAATTTGACAGCACACATTATTGCAGATATTGTTAAAATCTATTATAAATTAATGATTATTTTTTGATTGTCAAAGATATTTATAGTGTTTTAAAGCTCTTATAAATTGAACCATCGGAAGGTGAAGTAAGCTTACTAGTAAAATTGTAAAACTTTTCTGTTGGAATTTTAAATACAATCACGTCTTTAATAATTGATGTTTTTGTAGATTTTATATTTATATTTAAGGGCGATAAAACTATTGCAATGTGTATTTACTTCTTTTTTGTGACACTTTAATACTTGTAGAATATTATAACGCAACTAATTATTTGTTTTCTAAAATACCTCTTGATTCACTTCCCCTGTCAAGAGTTAAATAACAATACTGCAGTTAATTCATTCGCTTCATTATAAATTCAAGTTTTTTAACTAAACATTGACAAAACAATTCTCTTTGTGAATTTTAGTTAAATGAATTCGCATTTAATGTTAAATATAGCAATGTGTTTAGTTCCATTTTTTTATTATGTCAGCATACATATATTGTCAGAACAATTTATATTTCGGCTCCATCCTTATTTACACCCTCCCGATTGAGGGATGTTAAGTGGTTCTGGGAATTAGTACAACCTGTGTAATACTTAAACGTGTAACCATTGCTGTTTATTATCACCGTAACCTCAAGCAAGTTCACCATTAGCGATCATTTAAAAAAATACCACGTATTTTATGACCTTTTACGGAAAATAATGACTCTGTAGGGAATCGATAGCGGTGCGTAAAACGCCTTAGGTAAAGAGAACATTGCAAAATGTATGATAAGTGTTGTGAAATACAATACAATACTCTTGGTGTATTGTTCTTACAGTCATAATATTGTTAGTTTTCTAGAGATTATATTAAACCTTACACAAAAACCAAATAATCCATATTCAATAAATTTTGTGAAATATTAGCTCGTAGAAATATAAAAATATGCTGAACTTTATCCTAGTAATCAAGACTGCCAATCTCTAAGTGAAAGCATGCATACATTTTTTTTTAAATATATTTATGAAGTCATAAAAATCGTTGATTTATGCGATATTTTCATTCATCTCTAAATACTTAAAACGAGGCTTAAAGGGTAGAACAGACCTTCCCTAACCCGATTCTATTTTCTTTAACTTATTTATATATAACAGTTAAGTACCGCACACATATTTAACACATTAGGAAGATACAAATAAGCTGGATTTCTTGGTGGAATTTGAATCGTTCAAATTACGTACATTCACACAAGTTTTGTCATTAACAACCCGGGTTTGGCTTTTCGGCATCTTCAAGCGTTCAAGTGCACGGATGAACTTGAATTCAAATTTAATACAAATGAGCTTTAATGTATGTAGATATTTTATTTTTGTATTTTACTGAAAGCTTTTAAATAAATATTTTTTGTTCTTGTGCTGTGCATCACAATGTTTTTTTATATATTAATAAGCTTAACACACCCGATTTATTAAATATTTATTTTTTTGCCGACTATTACTCACTTCAGATATTTTGATGTACGCTTGTTTTGATCTCGTGCCTAAGCCATGTATGTATTTAAGCCTAAATTATATTACATTTTCATTCTGTGGTTATTTGATTATATGGCTTACATTGCCCTTTTATTAACTACGTAAACATCGGCTATTTCCGAAGCGAAACAAAACGATGCAAGTAAAAATGCAATCTCCCTTAGGTATAGCGTATTTGAAGTTCATTCGAGTCTCACAAAAGGTCACAGAGCTTGCTCGGTCTTGCTTATCCGTTATATTGTTATATACGCGTGTTTTACTATAAATACATACATCAGCAACCATGCATATTTAATTAGATGATTTCTGCCTCAAATCTATTTTGTTTAACAACGCTGAATTTAATTTTAAGTTTCTGTCTTAAAAAAATGTAACTAAAATTGCTTTTCCTCAACATAAATTTACTTAAATTAAATTTAAAATTAAAATGAGATCCTTGAGATTTAAATTGTTGCTAATTTAGTCACTAGTATGTGCTAGACCGGCTACAAAAGCATATTTTATTGCTTAGTTTTTACATTTTTTCTATTTAAAACTGTATTTAATGTTTTTGTGACAACGTATTAGATATTGTAGTAAAAATGGAGCTGTAATAAATAGTAAATTGTGAACTTTGAGAGAAATAAGTAGAATTTATCGTATGAAAAAGAGAAAATTGTTTTTATTTCTTCCTAAGATTAATTAAGTTAAGATAAATTTGGTTTATATTAACTATTCATAAAATATGAGTAAGTTTTATGGTACAGTGGTCAATGTCGTTGGCTTCCGTATCGGACTTCACGGGTTTGTATCCCAGTCCGAAGAGCAATTTTTAAATCGATATGCCGATTTATGTTCGAAATTATGGATGTTTGTTTTCCCTTAAATGTCCCTATCCTTTCTATGCATTTTCACTCAAAAAAAGAAAGATTGAGCAACTGTCTAACAAACAGTTTTCGTATAAAAAATATATAAAGATCCATTAAGAAGCAATATGCTCCACATTGGGAGCGTACACGGATACAAAATCATAAAAATAAACACCTTTTTGTGTTATTGATCAATTAAAAAAAATTGAAGTTTTTTTTAAATAAATAAATTTAATCGAATTAAAATATAAAATAATTCACAAAAAATAGACTGTAATATTGTTGTTAGTATGTGTGATTAAAAGGATTGTATAGCTACCAGTTAAATTAAATCAATTATGAGCAATAGGGTCAGGCGAAATCTGTCAACATTGATTTTTCACAGGCATTTCTGCCATGAATATCTCGGAGCGGTTTTTCTACTAACTGTACCCAATGCATATTATAAAACAGCATACAATTTGAATAAAACTCTGTTCTGCTCTCTCATTAAAACGATTGGTGCTGTTTTTATACTCCGTCGAAGATGGCAGAGCATTATTGTATAATATCGATATACTCTGATGTATATTTTTGTACCTTAAGTGCATGACGCTTGCGGCTAAATATTTTGTGAAGTATGGGCTGTGCGGTCGACGGAAATGCATCCCAGAAATATTATATTATATACGATGCTCACTTTGAAAATATACTGATTTTATAAATTGTAAGCACGCAGTTACGAATTTCGCTAATATGGTTTTCACATATCGCTACCCTAAGGCAACAGTGGGATAAATTGAAAATACTAGTTTCTAGATAATTGAACTTAAAGGTTTATCTTGTTCTTTTTAAATAGCAAATAATGGTTGTATTTAGTTTATTTTACGGTTTATGGTAAAATATAATAGTAGACTTTTTTATATAATATTATTAGTATCTAGTTATTTAACTAATCTTGTGAATGCTTTGAAGTTACAGGGAAATATCAATAATTGTCAATGCAAGATTTTTCTTTTAAAAAGAGCATTTTTAAAGGTTTATCTTTCACTTTTAAGGGTTTCACTGTCAATACTTGGTGGAAAGGCATTATATTAATAAAAACACAATATTCTTTTGTACTTTATTTAATAGATCAGCACCGGTTACGCCCATTGCGAGCATTTTCAACTGATAAGAAATATAATTTAACAATGCTATTTATACAATTTTACCTTTCAACAATCGATTGCCATACTTAAATTAAAATCGACTCTCTTTCTCTTTATCTCACTGTTGCTGCATGTTAGCGATTTTTTTGAGTAAGATATATTATAAATAAATATAAATTTTCTCTCCTCTGTATAGTGGCTATATTTAAAGTATTCAAATATGTCAGAAACACCTAATAATTCTTAACAAAAAATATGGTCCATTTTGAAATTGTCTTAAATAATTGTTGTGCTTATTTTAATACAATCAATGCACGCGTTGGTGGACAACCGATACGTATTCTGATATATTTTCTCTAGTATATCTAATTAAAGTTTACAAATTCTATCATAATTTACGAGATCGATAAACATGACTCTTTCTCATTTTTCTTGAAACTGACAAAAGCAATTTTACCGGAATTAAGCGTTGTATTTATTTATTCATCATGTATTTGTCAAATATAAAACCACTATAAAAAATAAATAAAAATAAGGTTTTAATGATAAAAAAGCAGACAAAATTTATGAATGAAAATGTGCTTGATCAGTTGACGTCTCAAATCACCAAAGAAAAGATATGTTTTCAAACAAATATCCCCAATTTATTTCATATTGTTTGCACTTACAGCGGATATGTATTACTTCAAATTAACACGTTCTTACTGTTATTGTATTGCATTGTATTTAATCACGGTAATTTAAAAAGAATTCTTCAATGCAAATATAACAGTCATATTCTTAATTCAATAAAGTGTATAAAACTACTGCTCAAAAAGTGTATTATAATGTTGCTCAAAATTTATTCTGTATGCGCCGTTAGATTTGTATTCGATTTATTTGTAAACTTTGCGATTTTTGTCTAATGATCCTTTTTGAAGACGCAAATCACGTGACAAATTTTGTATCACAACTGGTGGAGTAACAAAGTTTTCAAGTTTAATTCTATATTCAAAATGAACATAAATACACAAAGTTACTGTCAAATTCATCGAAAATCCTACACTATCTTTTTTAATCCAACGGCTACTGCGTTTACTTTCTCGCCTTGATTTCATTGTCTAATTTGATAAAAATGTGCCAAATGTATAAGTTAAAAAGTTTACATTGTTAAAATTTCTTTTAGACTTCAATTTATGATGTAAATTTCCTATCAATCTGGCAATGCAGTATCGAATTCATTTAAACGACACCCATCGCTGCACCTGCAACTCTGAGGCGTCAACCGAGATGCCATCTAGTGGCGGCTCTTACTTACCGTTCACTACTTCCGCAAAGCGATACTTGGAATCGTCGTCAATTGTGTCTTCTTGCATTATCTTGCATTCGTGGTTTGTCGCGTTATATCGCGGGAAGAATGCACCGTTTTAATTTAGCACGCTTCTCCGCTGCTCGTATCTTAGAATTGTATTATGAGGTGCGAATAAAAGATTATATAATAACAATTACACTCGCGAAGAAAGTAACCGTTGTTTGGAACGATTGGAAGATAATGAGTGCAAGCTTGTTATTTGTGAAATAAATATTAGTGCTAGTTCTATCGATTCGTGGGACTCGATCTATGCTAAACGTTATTATTAGTTCATTCAATACAACATTCTTAAGCAGTAAATATTGATGCAAATGATAATTCTATTCAATAACAAAGAGACAGTTTGTGTCGAATATATCTTACTGAGTAAATATATTAAAATTCAATCTCTATAATGAATAAGATAAATATCAAAACATAATTTTCGATTAGATACAATTTGGTATAATTATTTGACAGTATTAAAAAATATATATATATAGCGGTAAGCGTTTGTTAGCCTCCGTACCGGATCTCACGGGTTCGAGTTCCAAAACGAACGATTTCTGTTCGAAGGCATTGTTGTTTGTGATGTCTAAAAATTCCCTCTTACCCTTCCGATCCCTTAATAACTGAGTTTGGCGAGAGCGATTAGATAACCACTAGCCCTGTACTAGCCTTTTCCTTACTGTTCTCTTTGAAAATGGAGCGTTGAGTGACTGAGTAACAAACAGTTATCTTACAAAAACTTTTATTGAGATACGTTCATAAGAATACCGTATGCTGTACGTTTGGAGCGGATATAGATTGAAAAAATATAGTTAACTGAGCTTATAAATTGTTCGTAACGAAATATTGTTTTTAAACATATACCATATTTGAATTATTTTGATTCTGTACTCTTCCATATTTTTTTTTCGATAACGACCTATGTTTTGCCTTTCGGCATCTTCTGGTTTTATCAAGTGCCCAAATGCACTTGAACTGACGAAACCCGGGTCGTTATCGACAAAATTTATAAAAGCTTACAGAATCAAAATAATTCAAATTTGATATTAAAGTTCCATCAAGCACCCTCAGTCGAAGTTCTAAATTATATAGCATATATTTAAATAAGTCAAAGTTGCTATAAATTATCTGGTAATTCAATAAACACTAAACAAAAAGTCATTAAAAACTCTTGTAATACGATGTACACTAATGATATAATTATGCCTTAACATTCTATTGGTACGTATTGATAGTAATTTTCTTTGACGTAACACAATGCTTTATTTCAATGCTCAGTGTTTGAGTGACGTTAAGTTCCTTATCAGATAAGATCAAACATTACTAATTAATTCGTCGCCGAGCGTTAAGACTGAGCACGATAAAAACGAATCCCGTATGGCGGCCTTTAAATTAAGAAGTTATATGAACCACGCCATCTTCGTTTCCCAGCGTCATTTCCTGTCTAGCAAACCGTACAGTAAACGCCACGCAATAATTTAATTTACGTTCGAAGCTTAAAGGAACATTACGTATTTATTTCCAACAGTCATGTACGAACTTAAGTAACGTTTCTTACATGTTATTCATAGTATTTTTATTTTAATATATTGATGGCTTATTTTCGTAGTGCTACAACTACAATTACAATAGAAATCGGAAGTTTTGAGATATGGCAGACAGAAGTTTTAACGCATCTAAACTGAGTTGTAAATAAGTGAGAATTATTATTTGTCTCGTATATTTTTAGTGAATCATTTAGTCATTTACCTCAATTTAATTACAATTTATTGCAACGTATCCATAAAACGATATTTCGATTCGTATTTATATAGAACTGAGAGATTGTTTACATATTTTTAAAATTTCCATATGTAAACATCTGCCTACCGAGAGAAAGCTAGTCATTATTTCTGGTTGTAACACTCAGAGAGGTATTCGAATAATATAACTCAAAATATCATTTTTTTAAACTAATCGTTCAATGGAACCACGCCATCCATGTCTGCTCCCAGTGTCGGGGATATGGCTTCCTAATGGAGGTATCCCAACAGAAGTATTTATACGAGAGCTGTTTGTAAATTAGTCGTTCTGGATAGAAAGTGGTTAACTAATCGCTCTCGATATTCCTAGCTATTAAAGGATCGTAAAGGGTGTGAAAGAATTTTTAGACGTCACAAAAATACATGCCTTCGGACAGAAATCGATCGAAAAATGCTGTTTGTACTGGGAATCGAACCCATGAGATCTGGCACAGAAGCCCACAGCGCTAGCCGCTGCGCCGTAGGACCCGACGATTACCCTGGAAATATTTCAATTTATTTTATTGATATCTTATATCATATTTTTATAATACTCAGCATGATCTAACGTATTGTTATAAGTTAAATATATTTTTTTAAGATAACTACGCAATTAAATTATAATGATGTTGATTTAAAATTCTTAACGCATCATTTTTAAAAATGATATTTCAATTTTAATATAAGCATGGACTTCAACATATTCATTTTTAAAGCATGAATAGAAAAAACTACAAGTGTACTATTATTATTCGTATAAAGAAGTGTTAAAAGCTGATGTTTTCCTACAGTGGGTCAACACTATTGAAGTTAACTTTTAGAACGCTATAATCTGTCAAAAGATCAGTATAATCATTTAAACTGCTTAGGCAATAAGTTAGTCTACAACTTAGTGTCAGATAGATTTTGAAAGTTGACAGAAACCCGTTAAGCTTTCAAGATTTACAAAATGTAGGTAATTAATTTTACTAAGTTACTAACCTTGCGGCAGCCAGGTCAACGTGGCGTCTGATTATATTATTTAATCGCCTCCAAACGGTCGGAAGATTATTTAATTTAATTGGTAAAGCTTTATTCTCACGTTTCTATAAATGAATACAAAGTTTAAATCTGTTACAAAATGTTTCATCATTTGTGTGCACTTGAGCTTTTTAAGCTTTGGACATTGATTGTTATTTAATACAAGCATCCTTTTGCATGTTTTTACTGACGATACAATACAGTTTATTTCAATCCGAAATAATGATATAAAGTATTCTTTTTCATAACGATTTTCTATGCGCAACGTAAATTGTTATTTATTTATAATTGACAAGAAAATGAAAAATGAAAAATTGTCTAGGCCTCTGACCCATACGACAAAACTGGTATTATGGAGATTTTGTTGAGGCAAAATTTAAAAGAACAAAATGTCTAAAAATAGCACATTTCATAATGTTTTGAAATTAGTTAATTTGTATTTTTTATTAACAATAACTTTCACCGCAGGCGATATAAAAATAACGTCAGCGCACGTTATCGTTTGCCGTTATTCTCTTGTGTTTTTATAACTATTTAAATTTACCGTCATTTGTTTAATATCAGCCGTTTCCTTTAGAGATTTAATGTGTACAAATTACAAATATTGTTGTTATTAAAATTGTTCTTCATAAAACAAACAAATTTTACAGCAAATAAAGTGTAAAACAACTGTATTATATCTGCTATGCTAGCAAAAGCTTAGCATTTACATCCTCTTTGGTATTTAACTGAAAATATCAGCGTAACGGTAACTTGCATAATTATTACAATTATTTATTTAAAAACATCTTCGCGAATTTTGCCGAAGGCTGCTAATTTTACCGCTACGTGTTTCGGCAGTCGCATTTTACTAAACCAATTTTCAGTACATATTTAATATAGTTCGGAAATACAATAATAATTAAAGAACAAACAATTAATAAATTTAATAGTATGTAGGTGATGAATTCTTTATTTGACTGCCATATTAATGAATTAATGCTTTGTCAATAGTTCAGGTTCCTAAGTGAAAACAGTAACACATGTATTTTACAATCAATTTATTCAAAAGCTTAAATATATAATATTATTTATGATCCCCTGAGAGGTGAAGTGAGCCAAATGGTATTTTAGTAAAAAAAATATTGTTGGATGCGTTGTAATATTCTTCATGTCTTAAAGTAACGTAAATTTGAAGTGAGACTGCAATAGTGTTATATTCCTAAAATAACAATATTAAATCCACCAAATCACTAAGTAAAGACGTAATTGTAAGTCCAATAGAAAGGTTTTGCCAATTTACTACTCGGCTCACTTCACTTATCGAGGGCCTTTATAATGTTTTCATTACTACCTGCTCAGTTCCTATCTGATCCTGATAAAGGAGGCGTAACAAGGGCATGTAGATAACCGTTTATTTATTTTCCGTTTTCCAAAGATAATGGTAAGCGACATATTAATTATCGAATAATTTTCAAGGAAGAAATTTGGTTGTGAAATTTAATGCAGAGTTTATATGCTTTAAAGTTTCTTTAGATTACACAAATAAGAATTTTATTTTCTGTAATGGAAAAAATATAGTTCTTATAGTAAATTATATATTTAAATGATTAATTAATAAAAATACGTCCAAGAAATCATATTAGTAAAACCAAACATAACAAAAGACTTAATAGTTTTGCCGAGTAAATTCTTTCGATAAAAGTAATTCAACAACGGAATATCGATTCGCAAAATTAAGATACGTCACGATTCATTCAGTAGCAAGAAAACGAGCACAAAAAACTAGATCATGGTGTATCATTTTATCTGTTATTGTTTTATTGTTCAATTAGGAAAGAATCATATAAAAACGGAACATAAATCGTAAAATTAACCTTCTCTTCTTCAGAAGTTTAGCTATTACGGTACTGTTTTTGTTTGAATAAGTTGACCATAGTAAAGCTCGTTTTAAATTTAAATTATGACATCACAGTGAAGTTGAAACCTTTATCTATAGATGGACATGAAATAGATTGAGATGTATACTAATAATAATTAAACGTGTCTGTCTGTCTAGAGTGGGCTGTCAAATATGTTTAAACACCATTTTAATTATAATGGATGTGGTTGTTTTTTCACGTAAAAATCAGCCATTTAAGCACTAGCCATTACTAGACATCGGTGACTTGCGAAAGTTGTCAGCTGTGTTGAAATATATTTCCGGATTCAACAACTAATAATATGTTTATGAACATTTGTGACTGTCGCTTGAGATAATTACGTATGCTTAAATATTGAACGGAGCAAGGTTTGGATGATACATAATGGAGCGCACGATTCATTGTATTTTTTTTCTGTGTCCACTCTCAAAGTGGAGGATATGAACTAGATGCCGGAAATTCAACCACCGTTTGGAAAGAGTAAGAAATTTATGGTTTGATCATTAAACGGTTATTATTTGGACAGTCAATATTTTTACTTACCGGCTTAAACCCACACTGCGTAAGAAAATAAGAAAACTCTACAGACACCATACCTTTGGACACAAATTTATAAATTAATATGGATCCATTAGAAATAAAGTGATCTAAGTGGTATTTTAGAAAAAAAAATGTTAGATGCGTTGTAATATTCTACTCGTCTTAAACTATTGTAAAAGTGAAGTAACCTCAGTTAATATACATTGCAATAATGATATCTTAGTAAAATAAAAATATGCAATTCACCAAAACACCAAATAAGGATGTGATTGTACTTAAAAGTCGAAGAATTTTTATTCACCATTTTAATATAATAGTTGGCTCACTTCACCTCTCGAGAGCCAATATATTGTTAAATCAATGAATGAAATTTTGTCAACCTTTACAAAAAAGAAAAATGAATTATGCAATCATGTGGTCACTTTTATTTTTAACTGACATTCACCTGAATATTAACTTTTGCTAGAACTGGGTATAAATTATTCATGTATGTATTTCATTGATTTTAAGTGGTTAGAATTCATTCACCTGTTATCTTTAAATGGTTGCTGCTTTGAAGATTTTTTAAACAACATTAATTACAGAAAGAATTGCAACAATTAGAAGAACTTAAGCTAGTCATTCGATCACTTATAAGATGGATGGATATATTGTATGGAAAAATAATTGTATGTTGTACTGAAATTTCTTCGCGGGGGATTTAATTAATGGAGATGCAAACTTGACTCCGCAGCACGAAGATTATTTGTGACACGGTTGCTTGGGCGTTCCACTTGATGGCCACCGGTTGGTTACTTCATTCAGTGGTTTGGTAAAGATCTTCCACTTCACCCGAAGTGACAGTTATCTTCCGGTGACATGGTAGTGACAGTCGAATGCGACAGTTCACCAACCGGTGTCGAATTGTTCACATGTTTATGTTGATGCTATTTCACATTAATGATCTCATACTTATGTACGTAAGCGTATACGTTTGCAATGCTTGTTTAAACATATTATCTACCCAGCTCGAGCACTCGATTTTTTTTTACAATTAATTTATTGTACTTTTTATTCATTGGTCTCTGTAGCCTTCTGGTAAAAGACTTGCTAAGTCTTAAATGTTCAAAGCGAGGCATGAGACAATGACAATACAAATGACATATCTCTTTAACCAATGGTTTGTCACATCTTACTATTCATTTATCTTAATTGTGTATGCATAGCCCTGTATCTTTTATATTTCATCCGTTAAAAATGTTCGTTATGAATGAAATCGGTTCTGATCTAAATAAGTAATGAGAAATTAGTGCAAATATAGTGTACCAATTTTTCGATATATTTTTATTTGTAAATTTCATAACATTGAAAAAATCAATGTTTCGGTGAAATAATTTTTACATTCGAATTAATTATACTACCAAAAAAAGATAGACAATATATTGTAAGTTTGCTTATTTCAATAAGTGAGCTGCAAACTCACTAAAAGTGATTTTAAAAGTTACTATTAAATATACAAAAAAAACAACCTTCGACAAAAAGCCATTGATAAACGAATAAATTATAAGCTTTTTAAGAAGGATCTTTCGCTGTAAACGGATACCAATGTCATGTTGTATTGATTATATTTGAAACGGAAATACATACATCCTTCTTGTTGTCAATAAATTTATGTGCTTTTATCTTATATCCGGGATGAAAGCTTTAGGAAATCCTTCCACTGGAATGTTACATATATTATCAAACTAAGATTTTAAAAATCGAAAGGTATGGTAGTATATCAAATTTAAACCTTATGAATGGTATATTATTCGACATGCATTCGATTCGTCGGAATACATGTCAAATTTGAATCGTTTAAATTTGACATGTATTCCGTTTTTAAATGGGTTGCCAGGTCGATAATTGTTTATTTTAAGTTTTGGCTTTTTGGGGGATTTATGTTTTTTTACTAATATATATATTCAATTAGTAAAAATTAGTCTGTTCGTGTATAATTCACTGTTTGTTAACACAAACGATCATCCAAAAATGGCAAAGCTTTACTTTCTTTCAGAAAACAATCAGTGAGGCAAATTAGTCGTAGTTCACTTAAGCTACTATACATATCGTATAGTAGTCAAAAGTGGTCAAAGTCTGAGACAAATCCAAACATTATCGTGCAAATTATTCAACGGCAAATGAAGTTCAGTATTAAGATTTAAAATCACTGTATTGTATCTATGAAATATGCAGAAAGAATGTTCGAAATAATATAAGTTTTATATACATAGATTATTTTTGTCAAGAATTATCAGATGACACTTTAAAAGTGATTTCTGCAACTAGTATAATTGTATTAAAATTCTTTATGATTTATTAGTGATTAAAGTTTCAGTATAAACCTACAAACGTCAAATACATTAGTAAAAGATATCCTTACGATCTGATGTTCTAGTTTTCTTCACCGTAATCGCTTGCATGTAAAACTTCACCTTAAAATAAAGACATGTTCCGCGAGACGCATGTGAAAATTCCATCGATAAATTTTCTCATTCAATAAATTAATACACCTGGGTGACTATGCAGTTATTAATATGTGTGCAAAAGGAGCAAGAAACCGGTTGGTTAGTAATACTTTGCATGTAGCCGATCAGCCATATCATAACAAGTTCAATGTGAACGAATCAATGACATAAAACAGGCATTATTCTAGTTAATGAATGTGAAATGCAATACGGGTCATTTGAGGCCATTTTTGTGAGAGTAGTTTAAAGCTGTTACAAAACTAAATCATCTATTGATTATATTTAATTGAATAATTACAATAATTAATGTTCGCTAAGTAGATGGAATATATTGTGCAATAAGTATTCAATTTCTTCCTTTATCAGCTAGGTACTGTACGTGTTTGTTTCATTTTTCTTGTCAGTCTGTTAATATACAATTGATATCATACATATATATCACTTGAAAACGGAAAAGACAATTTTTATTTTTATTCGTATTGTTAAAAATGGGGTTTAAGAATTGTGTTAGTTTATAAAGACAAAATCAATATATTCTACTTATTCTGTATTCTACTCATATACACTCAGTTCAAGTTCATCCATGCACTAGAACGCCTGAAGATGCCGAAAGGCGAAACCCGGGTCGTTAGTGACAAAACTTGTGTGAATGTACATAATTTGAACGATTCAAATTTAATTTTAAAGTTCGTCGAAATCTTTAATTATTAAGTTCATTTTTGCGGTATATATAATATTTGTCATGTTAATTATTATCTTCTTTTATAAATTATTTATGAATTATCCTAATGCTGCATTTATAGCTCATATATTTGATTGTATAAAATAAATAAACAACAATTTTTGACTTTTTTTTATATATTGTTCAATTCATATTTATTACTGCTCAGATACATTTTGACAAGTCAACATCACGAACTACTAAAATAAAAACGAAAATTTCGTCGCATATTTTTAAAAAGAAGGGTCAACTTGGAGTCGCAATTTGTTGGAGAATTAGAGCGAAAACGACTTTTCAATTAATTACATTCGAAGATTGAGAAACTCATTTCACCAATAAAAATGTAGACAGATTTCTGTTCCCGAAATAAACTGCTAATTTTCACTACCAATGATTTACAGTTTTATGCCGTTAAGGCCGTATTAAATTCTGCTAAACTGATAAAGCAGTTTCAATTAATGCTTTTTTAAATCACAGTTAAAAATCATAAGCTTCAGTTTTGTTCTTAAACATATTGATCGGTGTTAACTTCTAATCATCAAAAAATTCCACCATTTTACTCTGTATAAAAATGAGACTGATGAAGTTGATATGATAGCATGATATTACAATACGTTTGATTATTTAGACTCTCGGTTTGTTCTCGTTCTCATCAGTTGTACTATGGAAACGGATATAACTGTTCGGCTCATTTTTTCTCGCAAATAATGCAATACGCAGTCAGATCAGCAGACCGTTGCACGAAAAGGCGTTGAACCAGTAGCCACTCGTTACGAAGGTGTCTAAATATATAACGAATCGGGCCTTAACAGTTATATTAAACACTTCGAATAACAAATATATATATATATCTTTTTTACGTGAAACCAGAATTTCTATTCAACTAGTTATTGAATGTCGATTTACAGTCTCGTTTAACTATAAATTGTGTTAAAAAAAAGAAGATTTTTAGTACTTTTTCCACATAAAATTTATTAGATCAGGACCGAGGAAACCGACTAAAATAAAAAAATATATGTGGAAAAAGTACTAAAAATATTTTATTATTTTTATTATAATGCCTTTCAACCAAGTATTAACAGTGAAGACCTTAAAAGTGATATAAATTGTGTTTTAAATGCATCAATTTTTACAATCTATGCTATTTTTTAATCTGTGCTAAGAATGGAATCTAGCAGTGAACATTTTTTGACGGAAGAAAACTCAGTTGATTTATTTACAACAAATCAGACTATTACTAAGATACCATCTGTATTTTTAAAAATTAAACGTTTAAAAATTTAAAATGCAACCCATAAGTATAAAATCAAGGCTTGTGTAGTATTAGCTAACAAAAATATTAAGAAATAAATAAATAAGAATAAATTATAATGCGGCAACTTTCAGTTTTTGTCGAAACTCCAGTTAATGTATGAATAATTTTCGTTTGAATCATATCTTTGTGATGTAAAATTATTGTTCTAAAGAAAAATGATATTTTATTTGTCAAATACAAGCGTGGAGAACCTGCGGTCTTTCGGCTACCTTTTGATGTCAAAATCTTTGAAAGACCTAAAAAAAAGGTCTCACCCTGATAATTTTGGGAAATCCGCAAATGTCTGGGCTTTAGAAATTGGTATGATTTTTTTTTCCAGCCAAAGATTTCTTAGTCAATGTTTGCTGCAGCCTTATGTCGAATCAGAACAATGAATGCGGCCTTTAGAGAAGAAAAGGTTCCCTCCCCCTGGTCAATTACATAATATGTCCATTTCACTAATATTTATCTCGCGAAAAATGTTCTCAAAACATGCATGGTGGATATGCAATATCTATGCAGTAAATCATTGATATAATATGTTCAAATTCATTTGTCTAAAGATATCAAAAAGCAAAACCCAAGCCGATCGCGATGAAGTATAATATGTTTGTTCTATCAAGCACCGTCATTCAATATCGTAACTTAAAGCGCTTTTATTTTAGATGTGGCTTTTCTCCACCAAAGAATGTAATCCCGGATAAGTACGGTATCACGACTTAAATATAGGCATATTACGCGATCAATAAATCAATCTTGAGTGAATCGAAGCCTACTCCATTTATAAAATTCAGATGAGTGGGCGACCTTCCTTCCACTCTAGTTACGGGCCAACTTACGGTTAATGGTATTCAACTAGCTCAATACCTTACCTTACTAACGGTCGTCCGCGATTTGCTTTAACGGTTTCAAAAGCTGCTGCAACTGAGCTAAGAAACCTTCAGCCTATCATTTTATGAGACCCAGTTTACAATATGATACAGTAGACGCTAAAGTCAGCAATTTGTAATCTAGAATAACAAGTCTTATAGGTAACCAGCCCCTGGGTTCCAAAATAAGCATATTGGTATCGCTGGTGTTATTACGTATTATATATTTTTTTAATAGTCGTGGTGATTTAAAATATTATTAAATAACAAACCGATTTAAAAGATGGCCAAATAAAATATGAGCCCAAAAAGTAAAGTAAGATTAGTAGTAAAAAGGTATAACTTTTAAGTACAATCACGTGTTTGCGCAGTGCTTTTGTGCATTGTATATTTTTATTTTAGGAAGAAAACACTGTATTCATGAGTATTTACTAAGTTCTTTTTACTTTTACGATAATTTAAGAAATTTATAAATATTATAGAGCACCGAACTCAATGTTTGTTAAAATATCACTTCACTTCTCAAGGGCTCATATAATGATTATCATAAAATCATTTTCTTATTTATTTAGAAAAATAAACACTAAACAATTGCACTGTGGAAAAGAAATGTTAATGCATTTTTATATACTTTTTATCCATATTCGCTTGTGGAGCATATAGTTTACTAATGAAGGCATCTCAACATATTTTTTTTTACAATAACTGCTCGCTACTCAGTTGCTCAACTTCTTATTTAGGCTAGGACACGACTAGTGGTTAACCAATACCTCTCGCTACACCTCGCTATTTTAGGATTAGAATAGTGAGATTAGAAAAATCGATTGAAAATGGTGTTCATACTTGGACTCAAAGCCGTGAGGTCACATTTAATTTTTAAATGTAAATATTTTATCACTGATTCTCGGGGAAAAATCACTTGGCAATTTATAAAAAAAAATCAGTCTCAAATACAACGATAAAGTATTCTAATAAAAAATGGCGTCTGCGCAAAGAATCGTACTACTTCTATGATAAACGATTCATTAGAGACCGGAAGATGAATAAAACGTTGTAAACGTTTGATAAATAGTCTTTTAATTAATTAAACCTGTCATATTATCTCTAAGTAATAAATTTGTATATGTGTAATACATTTATTATATTAGGTACTTGCAAAAGCGCTTTCACACACACTTATAAATAAGCTCATAACAATTCCATGTATTGTGATATAAGGTGTCATAATCGCTTTTAAGGTGTTCACTTTAAGCTCTTTTTGAACAGGCTTTACATACAATAAATCAATTGTTTGTACTCATTTCACATTTTTAAATAAAGGTCAGAACCGGTTTTGCTTATCACGAGCACTATCAACTGCAAATATAAGTCTATTCAGAACTATTTATATACAATTACAAGTTAAATAGCAAAGTTAAAAAAAGAATACGTAAAAAAAATATTTATTTATCCTCAATGGTTGAAACTTTGAATTAACAAAAATAATCGATATACATATTAATAATTATACTATAAGTTTCTGTTACAAATAAATATTTCTAATTTGTTATAAAAAATAAATCAGATATAAAATCAATGAGTCAAAAAAATAAATCGTTGCTCGACGAAAGAAACCGGTCCTCTCCTTTATTTAAAAAGGTATAATTACCAAAATAATAAATTTTATTTTTAAAAAAATGCTTGTTGTTTAGGCCTAAATATGTCATCTTTATTTTTAAATTAAGCGAATGGTCAGCTTTGAAGGTGGTTACTGGCTATTCATTAGGGATTTATTACCTCTGTAGCGATCACGTCCTTCCATCGGCAACGATGGTAAGGGAATACAAACTTTCAAAACATTAGCGATGAAGTAGATTCGAAAAACTTTGACGATAACGCGCCGTGGTACTAAAAGCTTTGTATATTTGATATTAAAAAAAACTGTCAATAGCATTGTATTCATAAAATAAAACACTCTTTTGTACTAATTCCAACATTTATTTAATATGATCAGAATCTCTCATGACGAGCATTTTCAACTGATGATAAAATCCTTTTCATGAGCGAAACTGGTACAGATCATGTTAAATGAATTTGGAATGTACAGAACAGTATTTTATTTCTTCAATTGAATAAAAAGCTGCAACCAATTAATATCAATTGAACTATTTTCTTTGATATTATTAAGATTTGCAACAGTAATAAACTTTTCTCGAAATATAATGTGCTATCAGCTGAATTAACGACTGAGAATGCCGTACTGTAACGTTACATTACAGAAAGTTATATTAATCAAGTTATCTGCTCTCGATAATAACAAATATTGATCACTGCGGACCGTTTCCTGTTCAGCGCTTTTACATTCAACAAGAAGCCTCCGCATCCGGTCAATTCGACACACAACATGCAAATGTAAATTGATGGACCAGTTTGAATTATTATTTCCAATCGTACTATTGGCCTTGCATCATACGGTTAATCAAAAACATTCGGCGTTTGATAAGGCTAGACTCAATAAACGAGTTGTCTATGAATCGGCGGTAATAAATTTGTTAGACATGATTACTGCAATGATTTATGTCGATTTAAATTATCATTTTTACTAATTAGACAATAAATTTCGACGCCCTCGTTTTTGATTGCTATTTTGCTACATTTAATTTAAGATTTTTAAAGCCGTTTGTCCGCAAATAAACAGTATACTGAAAGCAAACTGTGCCATAAATATAAAACTAAAAATCGTATTAAAAAACATAAATAATATTTAATGTTTTTTGTATGATAATAGTGTTGATATATTTCGGTGGACTTGCTGCTATTATTACTTATTTATTTTCAATGATTTTTAAATTTATCTGTTTTATTGCTAATAATTCCATAAAATATCATTAATACTAGCTTAAAATAAATATTATTCTGATAAAAATATTTTTTTAAGATATTTATTTTTCACTTGTAGATAAATATGTAAGTCTGAATATAAAATTATCTTCACTTACGTATATTAAGTATTGACAGTCTACTGTGTAAATTTGTTTATATCTGTAAATTAAAATTTTACAAGAAAGTGCAAAAGCATAATATATTATTATTATTTATAATGAAACTTATTTAAGAAGATCAAAGAGACTTCCATCATTGTTTAATTAGTAGAAAAAAATACGTTTAATGTGCTCACTATCAATTGTGCGTTATAATAATGCAGTTGATAATGCTCATTTTGAACAAAATCGGTTCTGATCTTTATTGAGAAATGTGGAATTAGTACAAATGTGTTTTCTTTTTAAATAGAAGAAACACTTTCGTGGCGTGAAATGGCTTTTAAGAATTATGACCATTACACATTAAACTGGTGTAACGTTTTTAAGCAATGTCAAACAGTATGTACTTTTTGTTTATTATATAGATATCAACCCATTTTTTTCGTACTGCATGGAATCTGCTATTTAACCCTTTTCCCGCGTCACCAAATTTAGCGTTTTGTTATCGCGTTTACGACTATAAATATAGGTTGTAATATTTTTTCAACTAATCAAATATGTTTATTGCTACTCAAAGTAACTTTTTCAATAATAAAATGCAATACATTTCTTGTATTTTCGGTTTAATTCAACAATAATCATTCTTCATACAATTTGAAAAATACCGCCACGCGCGACCGAGAACACTGCGCCACCACCATACCATATGCTTATAATATTAAATTTTCGGAACAATTTCAATTTCACCCGCACTCAATCGCTTATTTACATTAACCAAAATATTGCATTGGTGACGTATGTTCACGGCGTGTTTCAGAAATAAATTATTTTAGCCTATATTGAATCTTTTTTGATTAATGCCATCTATTGAATTTGGTAAAATATACATTTAGTAATATTTTAAACCAAGTTATACAATTTTAACACAATAGATAGCTCTTATATAGGGTTTGAAGTTTCCATGACATCTATACGTGTCACACGCGCTGAGGGCATGTTCGCTAGGACATGCATATATGTCATACGCGGTGAGAAGGTTAATGAACTAAATATAAAAAATGAAGGATTTAAAAAATACATGTACATGTAAATAAAAAAGTATTATACATATAATACTCCTGATACAACATTTTGATAAGCTATTAATTTGAAATAATAAAATCTTCGTTATTTTCAATTTAAATTTAATTAAACTAAACTTAAACTATGTAATTTTATTACTAAGAAGTAATAAGGTACTCTTATTGAATTTTCTCGTCCATCACGCTGTCGAATAAAATCAAATCGAAAGCAAATGAGAATAATTTCTTTGAAGGCAAAAAAGAAAGATTGCCCGCACAAATTCCTCAATTACGTTAACCGGTATGTTATTTTCTTCGCAAGTCATGACTCAAGCTTGATGTAAACGTCGCACAGGTTGTAAAACATTAAAGAACCACGAAAAAAAATGGTTTCATCACAATAATGGTACCACGCTAAAATTTGCTCATTTAAAAAAAACATTTTACTTCCTATGAAGTGTTCTTAACTAAGTAAATTAAGTTGATGATGTCGACTGGAGGTGCTTGGTGCAATTTCAATATTAAATTTAAATCGTTCGAATTGAGTACATTTACACATGCTTTGTCACTAACGACCTGGGTTCTCGGGTAGGCATTCCCATGGGTTAATCCATTTCGCCATCAATGGCCTAAAACTTAGTGATACATTTATTTATTTATAATAACACGATACATTTATTTAACTAACGTCAGTTCAAGTTCATCCTTGCACTTGAACGCCTGAAGATACCGAAAGGTGAATCCCGGGTCATTAGTGACAAAACTTGTGTGAATATATATAATTTGAACGATTCAAATTAAAGTAAATTAAGATTGTCGAATAACGAAAGTTTAGATTAAACTCTGTTCAATTATAAACTATTCAAGAAATGTACAAAGTATTCTCCAAGCTTTTTCTTTCCTATTATTTATTTCCGCGTTCTTTGCTAATTAAATAATCTATTGAAAATATCTTCGATTCCAGTCTTACAAATTTTAATTAAGAAATTTTGTATGCAAATATACATACATTGAGAGATATTTATTTATATTGCATATTTATTTATATTTTATCAATGAGGTCTACATTTTTTAGAGAAATTATGTAGCTGTACACTTCTTGTTTATGTTAAATAAAATTTAGTTTAATATACAATATTGTATTATGTCCATGTGATCATAAATTAAATCTGCTTTTAAGAAATTTAAAAACAAGTCAATTAAATCGATTTACGAAAGTCATTACACGTAGTAACCATTAAGGAATACTCCGTTCATTG
Source organism: Himalopsyche tibetana (assembly GCA_030503985.1). NCBI lineage: Eukaryota > Metazoa > Arthropoda > Insecta > Trichoptera > Rhyacophilidae > Himalopsyche > Himalopsyche tibetana. The sequence goes on along the minus strand of JAPJYX010000014.1, from coordinate 34,428,214 downwards.
TTTTCTTAATTATGGTCACTACCAAAGTGCGATATATGGGCTTTTAATGGAATACTTCTACACTAAGTATTGAACATTTTTTAAAAGAAATAGTATTTAGTATGCTAGTGTATGCGTATTTTAATGAGTTATTGTTCCATTGCTATATCATTGAATAGTAATTTAACTAAAATTGAAAAGTCACCTGCGTGTTTAATGTCGTTGGTTCCGATTAAAGCGATCGCAGGATCGAATCCCAGTGTAGACAGTTTTATAAATTGATTTATGAATTTCTCTTCAGAGACATGGATGTATGTGATGTCTTGAATTACCTCCCTCCCACTCATATTATCCTTAAAACAAAGCGTAGCGATAGCAATTAAGAGTTAACCACTAGCTCTTTTCTATCATTATTCTTCTATTCATACTCTCTTTGAAAAAAAGATATGTTGAGAACTGAATATGTAGAAACACTTCTGTTGAGATAAATTGCGTTAAATGTCTATATGATTTACATTGGGAGCAAACATGGTAAACAAATGGACTGAAATGTATACTCCTTTAATGAAAATATTAAATAAATTTAATAATAATTCCATTTTTTTTCTATATAATATAAACACGTGCTTTATAAGTTATCAGCATTATCCAAAATTAGTTTTAATTTTACTTTAATCTATAACAATCTGGAAGTTTATACCGACTCAATTATGAGTTGAAGAATTTATATTTTCATTGTAAATTTATATTAGTGATTAGGTTGTGTGTTGATTATAATTAATATTTTAATTTATGCTACCATGCTTTGTTGTATGTTTGGGAATGAGAGAAATTTTACTATCTTGGCAAATTCAGCTAAAATGAAGCTGTACAAAAACAACAAGTAAGTCTGTGGGAACGTCTCGTCGTGAGGCTGTCTGCTCAAAGCTCAATTCTGATCTTATAATGCTAATTTGAAAACAAGTACGGCTTAGCAAGTCAGTAACCTTCTGATCTGCAAGATTACGTCGATTAATGATACAATGCAAACAATCGGGTACATAATATCTCGACAGAAAATCAGGCAACGAATTCAGTAACTAAAAATTACAACACGGAACATAGCGGCAATGTGAATATTTCGTCGCTTATTTCATTATGAGAAAGTAATTAAAAATAATTAGTACACAAATACTATGCACGAAATTTACAAATACCAAATTAAATAATCACTTGATTCAAAACAATGAAAATTATAATGTTAAGTATAGAATATTTATATGCGCTAAGGCTTCTCGCATTATCATCGGTAATCTCGTGGCAGCAAATAGAATACACTGACTTTCCTCGCAAAGCTGCCGCACAACCTCACGGTAAAAAAATCCTTTGTAAAGTTGGTTCACTACACTGCGCACTTAATAAAACCCCAATATAACATGTTAAAAAGCACACATTAATAGAAAATAAATATATGTAAAATATTTGTTTGGTTTCACTCATCTAGTAACACGGCAGTGGCCGTTATCAAATAAGTAACATCTTGTATTTATTTATTTTATATTATTGCAATTATTTCATATTGAACAAAAAATAATGTAATTAACCCATTATGTATGTATAATTAATATAAAAAATCGGTTACGTTAATGGACTGATTCTAATATATTATTTTATATAAATTAAAAAAAAAATACAAATTTATATCCTGCTATCTTTGTAGCTTTTTAAATTTCCAGATGTGTTTTAAAAAAATGTTACATTAAAGTAATAAAAACCAATTAAATGTGTGAAAATAACTGAACATATTTTTTCTCTTGTTTGTTTCAGATAGTTAACAAAATGAGGGAATCAATGCAACGGTTAGCATTCCTACTGCTGGCGGTAGCTGCAACGGTTCAAGGTAATATAATTTTACAATGAAAACCAATATATTTTTGTTTTATGTAAACATAGTTCTTTTTATTAATATAAAAGTAAATCAGACTTTTTACCTCACCACCACCGTTTATATATTATGTATATAAGTCGTTGATTTTATTATAGCCTTCCATAACATAATTTCGTAAATGAAATGTTAATTTTACACTTTTAGCCCGACTATTGGAACTTATCTTTTAATCATATTTTATTGTCCTGATATTTTAATGATCCTTTAACTGGATGACTACCACAGACGAGATATCTTGTCAAATTTTTAGTGCTCAACACACCAGAAACGAGTTGCCTCATCAATAACTAATTAAATTCATACTTGCAAATTATAGCCGGCGTGCACGGTACAAACGTACTTTTTCTACGGCAACCAAAAGGCTAGTAAAATATTGTACAAGTAATTTATGATAAAAAGGTGTATAAAAAAATATTAAACTGGCTAAGTTTATTTAGGCTAAAATTGAATCAGTATATTAAACAACATACCATATTGGTTAATACACCCATAAATATAACTAAAAATATATTAATAGATTTATACAATTGAAGCTGTATGTGTACAGTAGCTTGATCATATAATTAATGAAAAATACTATTTTTATGACCCATTCATATTTTATTTAAAACGAAAATTGTTAGTCTTAAATATATTTTTAAAAAAGCTGCAAGCATGTATTTACTTTTCACGTTTAATATTTTTTGTGTATCTCTATAAAAATAATATATTTTGGTAACTGTCATAGTTTTTGTAATGATTTATTATTTAACAATCCTATAACTAAATGTATCGATTTTTCACAGGCCGTATTGCTTTCGAGAAACTGACAGACTATGACTTTGCTGGAAGTACTTACTACACAGTAAAAAATCTCTCACTCTATGAATGCCAAGGATGGTGCAGAGAAGAGCCTGACTGCCAAGCAGCCGCCTTCAGGTATTTAAAGACGACATTACTTATTTATTATATACCGTCTTTAAAAACACACTACATAAAATAATAATTAGGATACACGTCTTCGTGCGTATTTTTTGTTCGGAATGAGCATTTTACACTCTGGTTATTATATTTATTTATAGATTCTTGGTATTTTTAATTCAAAGTTACATTTGTTTCATAAAAATAAAACATAGTTTGTAGAGTATGCGTATTCAACAATTTTATATTGACTGTAGAAATGAAAAAAATGACAACCCACAGGTTTTTCAAAACATTTTTTTTCAATAATCGAAATGTATCAAACTTGATACACTTTCTATCAAAAATATGTAAGCTGTAAATGACCAATTAGTATCTAAATTTAGCTTGAGTTTGTGAAATTCGAAACCAAAGAAAAAGACTAAAAAAAGGTTTTTTCTAGACAATTTATTTAATTAATATTAGATCATGTCAATTAAATACCAGTTTAGAAGTCTCCATGCACTTCAAGGTTGTGTATATTTCATAATTTGCGTATGGCTCAAAATCATCAAAACACGTTTTTTGTGCCTCCTGTAAAGTTTGCTATGTGTGGGTTACATCCTTTTCCCTTTCCACAGTTGATATTATTATCAGTACGTATTTCACAGTGAGTGAAAAAAATACTTTTTTCTCCAGTTGAAATGTTAACTAGTAAATACATATCCTCTCCTAATGTAGAGCATTTGGCTTCCTTACGAAACAAAAGACCTTCTTCAAAAACTGCGTGTTACTGAGTTGTTCAAACTCTCTTTTGCGAATTGAGTAAAGATATAATGATAGTGTCTATGACTAAACTTGTAGTTAACGTATCAATCTCGTTAAGTTTTGTTATTTTAAGATTGGAAGAGTGGGAAGGAATTTTAGGTATCACAAACAAACGTGCCTTCAAAGAGAGTTGAAAAAAAATCGTGCCGGGGCTTGAGCCCGTCAGTCAACAACTTTGATCACTGCGAAGAAGTAAAATGAAACAATACAAATACTATTGTTTATTTTCCATTTTTTTGATCATATCATCAAAAGCCATATGACAATATTAGATAATCAATATTGATAAAAAATGTACGCATTTTAAAGTTTGTTAAAACAAAACTGTATTAATTAATATACATCAAAAATATTACTATTTTACAATAAATTAAAATATAATTTATAAGAGAAGACTATTTTTGTGTAACTTTTCTTACAAAGACTTTTTTCTATCATTAAATTAATTTAATTAAAAAAAATACTGTTAGTTAAATTACCAGTTTATTTCAATAAGAAAAATGCAAATGTAGCTGAAATAAAAACATGAGCCCAATCAAATAGATCTTTGTCTCACGATACAAAAACATTTTTATTTCCTCAAATACAAAAAATAAATAGTTTAATGGTATTTGAATTAAAATTGACAAAATTTATAAAATTTTAGATTTATTATTCTTCTTTTATTAGATTTGTACAGAAATTTATTATGAACATGTTGCTTTGAAATATGCTGCAACAGGTGTATATTTTTTGGACTTTGTACAATAAAGTTTTCACTTGGTGTTTTGTGTTGTGCATATTTATATTTTAGAAATAATAAACTATTGAGTTTTTCCAAAAATATCACTTAACTTATTTCCACTCTTTTGAGTTTATTTTTGTGATACATTACCCAAAATATAAGCACGAATTCTTTACCGAATATAATTAAATAAATCATTAATTTTGACAATTAATTCACTGCATATCGTATATAAAGTGAAATATTCGGGTAAAGATCGTTACACAATACTTTCATGACAAATTTAAATTATTTTTTTAAGAATATAAAATATAACAAGTATTTTCTCTAAGAAAGATCTTTAGATTAGAGTATTGAAATCTTCATAACAACCTGAATGGTTTGTTTTCAAATAAGTATGAATAACATATTTTTACTTCGACAATAAAGTTAACATTGATAATAACTTCCTTTATATTGATCTATTTTATTTTATTGCACTAAGAAGTAATTTTCTTCCGCATGCCACGAGATTAGCACAGTGGCGGCCGGTCAATGTGGCATTAGAACATAACGTTTATACCATTCACTTATTTTAGATTCTTTATGCATTTATTGTCTATATATTTATTTAATTATAGACATTTTTGAATAATTATTATAGACAATAAATACATGAAGAATTTAAAATAAATGAACGGCATAAATGTTATGTTTGAATATTATGTCATGAAATATAACCACCCTTGCATATACAAGGGTTGCATTGATCCAATGCCACAGTGACCGGCCGCCACTGATTTAGCATACGAACGATTTTATAGTGCAGATTTTCTTTGGATTACACCTAAGTACTGCGAATTCTATACGATAAGGAATGCAGTCTCATGATCCGATTTACGGCAGTAGAGATTATAACTATAGTTTATAACTATAGTTTATAACTATACTGTCTTTAACCATAATACTAGTATTAACTATTAACGAACGGATCACAAGAAATACTCAAAAGAAAACGATCACAATATTTTGTCAGATAGGTTTCATTTGTTACCGAGCGTTGAAGTTTTTTTTTAAAAAAGAAAACATAATATCTTAGCATGAAATTAGTACATAATAATTATAATTATATCGATTTAAAAAAAAAAAGTTATAAAAGCACTTTATTGTTGCGTTATGCACCGTTGTGGTATCGACATAACATTTTTTCTCGACAATATAAATTATCAATGTACCATAATACTTTATACTAGGGCTTATACAAAAACCGACTTTTGAAAAACCGGTTGTCGAATGTTAATATTGTTAAGTTTAACAAAAAATGGATAATTCAATTAAAATAGCGAGAAAAAGTTCAATATTTTTATGTTGTTTATTTATATACGTAATAATGCACAACAAGAAATTATTTGATGTTACTCTTCAGAAAATATGATTTAAGAAAACGCAAAGCGTCCGTTCACTGATCGTTTTGTTTGGACGAAATTTCCTGATATCGAAAATACCCTTTCGCTGGGTAATGATGTGGGGCATATGGTATTTAAGCCATCAAATAAAAGATGCAAATTTTCTGTCCTTATGTTTGTAATTTCGTTTATGGAAAATTTGGCACAATCGGTTATGATGTTGAAAAAACGGTTTTCGAATGTCACAAATTCAGCAAAAAACCGGGTTTTAAAAACTGACAAGTCCTACTGTATACCAACCAACAAAACACTTGATTATTTTAACTATCTTTTTACTAGCTTTAACTATTCGCTACAATAAACGATGGAAGCGATTCAACGAATTCATGATAGTATCAAAACATACAATATTTTTTTTGTAAATATCCATACACTAGTTCAAGACGGAAACAAGTCCGAAAAACGACTTTTTGATATATTTTCATCATTGAATTAGCCATACCTAGATCTACATTCTTCCATAAAGCAACTACTCGAAATCAATATTGTAGCCAAGATATCACAAAAGGTTCTTTATGGAATTTAAACTTTTCACTACATTTCATACGCTTTTTCAAATTTTAAATCTTAAATATATTATTATTTTAACTTGTTCCCGTCTTAAACTGGTGTATCAATACATGAGAAAAACTTTTTCGTACTGCCAAGAAACAAAAAATATTGTTTACAAATTTGATTAAAGCGAACATACAGTTATGAAAATTACATGTTTTGAATTGGAATTTACTTGGCAGAAGTCCATTCTAATATTTTGGTTTGATATGTTGATATATTTTTTTATTTAATTAACTATAACTACAATTATTAAAGAATCATCAGAAATACAACAATAATAAAACAATTACTCTGCTGGAATTAAATATTACGTCAATATGTTTCAATTATTCTCCCACATTTAATTTAGATGGTAATTTACTGTAAAAATAATGTCGACAGAACGTTTTGAAACATAGCGTACACACAGTACGGACATAGACCTCTGAGGTAACAGATATCCCTCTGCCTCTCCATTTATTTCTTTTGAGATAAAACCTCTCTACCCTGCGGATGCCATATTTCTGATCTGAAGGTGTACGTAATACGGCCTTGCAAAGATACTCCGTTCAGTGACAGATTGTTAGTTTATTTCTCATATCAATATTATGATTTTATTTATTACAATACAATATTAACTTTATAGTCACATCCTACTTATATGAAAAATAATCATTTATTTTAACTCGATGGCTACCACAGACGAGAAATCTCGTATTTTTTTTTCGTGCTCAACACGCGAAAGACGAGTTATCTCGTCAATAACTAATTAAATTAATAGTTTCAAATTATGGCCGGAGTGCTGGGTAATTACTATTAAATATCTACGGCAGCTAAAAGGCTAAAATAGTAAGATTTAATCGGAAATATGTTTATAATTATTCTTCATAAATGCTCTTATACTAAAGAAAAAAAGGAAACATTATATTTCTGTAGGGTATGTTTAATATTTCGTTATATTTTCATACTTAAACTTATTGTTAACAGTAAATCTTTATTGCTAAAAAAAATTTAGAAAAAATCGTATTATTATCATTTTTAAGTAATGACCAGAGGAAAAAACACAAACTAAAGCTTGCTAAATTGTATATAATTTTATGTCCATAATTATTATTTTTCTTTAAACAATAATATATAACAAAGTACGCGATTACGAACATTTTAAAAAATATTTATTCTTCGAATGATAGTTTGAATAGAATATAATTTTTCAAGCGCATAATGTAGGTTTATATATATGTGTAGGCAGGAATGGTAAGCAATAAGAAATCGACAGCCGATTTTCACTGCCATAAACCAACACTCGCAGACTATTAAAGTAAAATAAAATATTTCTTATGTTTTTCGCTTTTTTTTACAAGATGAATTTTTATAAGTAGTCACATTAAAAAAAGTGTTTGTATAATACTGCAAGAACGCTCTACGCTTGATCACAATAATACATTTTTTTCAGTTCATATTCAGACGTCCAAATACACAAATGCAATATTAGATTTTCCAAATTTTTCTTTCTTTCATAAAGAGTCTTTTGATAAAAAAATATTTAATGTTTATATTTTTTAAACCAAAAAAGTAGTAATTTTGACTAAAGGCACAATGCTAAAATAGTTATAAAATTATTTTATTATATAACAGCAACCGACGAAAGCCGTTCAAAGCGAACAAAAACGCAAATTTCAGCTTGTAGCCTAATTTGAAATCAAAGATAAATCGTTCGACAAAAAAGGATCGACATGTTACAAAAGCGTTGGAACAAATTTATTATTTTTGAAGGAGACTATATATATGAATGAAGTCAAATTTTGCCTAAAAGTTGTTGTTTTATCTTAAGAACTACCTGTTGAGCTGTTAATACCTAAATTCTATCAAGTTAATGCCAATTACAACAATAATCTATCCTTATTTGTAATGGGAATTGATGCAGGGCTTGGTGAAGCAATCGGATAATAAATAAGAACCAAAGTTACGAGAGCAGTCCGTTAAAAATTATTGTTCATATAATCAACTAACGAAGCCAGCGTCGGACTGAAGAACTATGTTATTATGTGATGGAATTTTTATTTAATTTTCTTAACTACGCAAGTAATAATTCAGAATCGCTGACTAATTCATAATGCCTATGTAGTATGGAGTCATTACTACTAATGTCCGTGCGGTTTCTAGACACGAGCTGCGCAATACTAGTACGAATCTAGTGCTTGCTAGTGCTCGCTCATTTGACAGTGTATATTGTATACTTTCAGATCTATATGTATTATATCCCATAACGTATACTGTGTATAAGTATCGTGGCAGAAAGTAAGTTCACACTGCAATCGCAGGTTGTAGAACTCAACAACGCCTGTAAGCTCCGTACTTGGATATATTTATAAAACGATAGCGATAATAAACCAGCCAGAACTTTTCTAGTCTTATAAAGCACGAAGAGCCTGTTTGGATTCATGCTTACTTTGTCGAGGTGAAATTTATCCATAATGTTATTTGTTGCACACTGCTAATGCTAATGTTTTCCGTATTATCAGCTTCGAATAATGATAGCTTATTATCATTAAAAAATAAAATACACATTTGTACTATAAATACTATGTAATAAGATCAGGATCGATTTCACCCATGACGAACACCAACAACTGATAAAAGAATGTAATGTAGTTGACATTAAATTGACTAAAATGAAAATGTTTAATACCTCTAAAATGTGATTAAGAAATTCGTCAAAGAGTAATTAAGCTAATGTGGGGACTAATGAATCAGAGAATGAGACTAATGGTAAATTCAAACAATTGTTTTACAAAATAATTCATAATGTAAAATTAATAAACGATAATGTAACTGTTTCGAGTCAATTTAGTGTCACTAATTCATATTTTGTAATTTTATTTGTAAATTTGTATAAATGTGTATTTTAGTTTTTGAATATAATGCCTTTCCACTAAGTATTGACAGTGGACACCCTAAACGGTTATTACCACTTCAATGATGTCTTTTATCGAATATTCAAAGTTTTGATTAAGCATTTTCAATTAAAGGAAAAATATAAATCAATTACGTTAAATTTTCTAAATTGTACACGCGTAGATAATTTATTTTGCTTAGCCATTTAAAAATTATTGTTTGTACTGTGATTACAAGTGTTTTTCAAGACTTTGTTATTTGAGGAGCAAACATTCAAAAAGTGTTTTGTCACACAAATACAAAGCTTGGAAAATGATGATTTAAGTGTTGCAAAAGTGACGGTTTGTATGAATGTGTCAACTTTATGATTTCATTTTAATATGAAAAAAAAACCCTTTTGAACACTTATTTTGATTTCCATTCATAGGTTTTATTATGGGCTATCAGAATTGATATAAAACGTCATTTTTCAAAAATTGTGACAAAACACTTTTTGAATGTTTGCTCCTCATTTATAATCCGTACAAAACGAGAATTAATTGTATAATATTTGACGAAAAACAAATGTCCATAAATAGACAAACATATTTTTTCTCAACTTTATAAATGCGCATTCTCCTACGAATAGTTGACTGTACCTGTTATACGAGAAGAGCTTTGCCCACCGTAGATGGTACAGTGACCTTAACTTGCGCAACTGCACCCCATCTGCTGTGATTCATCTGACGTAATGATATTAATAATGCTTGATTCGCGTAATCCGCAAACGCCCTCAACAACCAATAACTACACAATTCAGGTACATATTATCTCAAATCAGATACAGGAAAATAATCCTTATGGTTCTTTGCCAGTAACGTATTACAGATAAAGCTCTTTTTATTTTACCTATTTTATTTGCTACTTAGTATTTATTATATGTCCTATTGGCTAATTTATATTTAACATATTAAACAAGTTTAAATATTGATCATCACTTTACATTTATAGCCAAAGGCATACATGTATTACCCCCTACCATGTTTATCATATCCTGAAATCTATTACATCGCAGCAATTATTCCGAACGCAAACTTAACATAACAATTAATTATAATTCTGTATTATGTAAAATAGTAAAATGACACCTTATTTTTGAAAAAAATAATATATTAATTCAGTTAAAATTCCACATAAAACAATATTGAGCGTTTTATTATGTTCCAATAATTTGATAACATGATTTTAAGCTTTTTGTTTTCCCCATCAAGTCTTAAAACGTAATACATATAAGCCCCTGAGAGGTGAAGTGAGCCAAGTGGTATTTTTAGAAGAAATTAGTCAGATTTGTGATAATATTTCACATGTGTTAAAGTATTGTAAAAGTGAAGTAACCTCAGTTAATAAAAGTTACAATTGTGTTATATCCATAATATAAAAATATGCAATCCACCAAAACATCATGTAAAGACGCGATTGTACTCAAAAGTAGTCCAATAGAAAAGTTTTATCATATTATTACTTGGGTCACTTCACTTTTTGAGAGCACATATTAAATAGCTTACTAATTTACTTTATTATTCGCCTGCAGATTTCAAAACGTAATGGGTGTATAATAAAAACGAATTATCCATTATTATAAAATAAGAATATTGTACTCTTTACGGTATAAATTTACATGCTTGTAAAAAAGGTCTTATTGTGATCAAATCCCGTATCGGAACATTTGTTTTATCGTGAATAATATACAAATAACTGGAAAAATTAACTGGCAAAACGAATTTCAGTTTTAATATCAAGATGATTAAAAAGCTACTAGTCTTATTGAGATCAATTTTATAGCATAGGTATTTAAATATACGTTCTATTTATTATTTTAAAGATTGTCAGAATAAACGTGTTCAATTCTGCACATTCAAGTCAGCAATTAAATTTTAGTGTACGATCGTTTCGTTAACTAGGTAGTGAAATATTTACGACTATATTTTATAGCGGATTTAAAGACTAGGTTTAAAACAATTAGTTATTTATAACTCAGATTATAAAAAAAATAGTATATCATATGATAGTGACTGGATTCTACGAATGAAATAAGAATATATGAAAACTGATATGAAATAAAAACAAATATGGTTAGTAGAAATCGCAACTCCGAACGAGTAAATCAATACAGGAATTTTGTAATATAATTTAAAAATATAATATTATTTGGGTTAAAATATGATTTTCATAAATACCTTAAATATTATAGATTGATTCTTTCTGTTAAAGTATGAAGTTGAAAGGAATAGTTTGTTAATGCTGTAAGCTGTCAATTGTGATCTAATGTTGTGCATATATGTATAACTAAAGAAAAAGCTCTCATCAAACAAAGATACGACGCTTTTTCAACGAAAGTCACTAAATGAATTTAGTACATGTATTTTTTAAAACTAATAACTAATTTTTTCTATAAAATAAATACCCTTGCACCTTTAACCACCTTTTTTACTTTATTGACTGATTCAACTAATTGTTGGATTCTTTCACTTATCCAATTGTTATAGTATAGGATAAAACAAACTAAGTGTTTATTATATACGAGTATATATGTTTAATCGTGTTTTTAATGAATTTAGAATTAAGAGAAGACTAAGCTTGATTAATCAGTTTAAGCCAGAAGTTTCAAATGAAAAAACATGAACAGTCAAAATTGAACTTTGATTTTTTAATTTAACCTTTAAAATCTACAGAATGGGTGTTGTGCTGTTTTTTCTCATCGACATGATTTCGATTTACTCAGATAAAACAATTGATAGATTGAAAACAGCTAATGTAATGGTATGGTTTTGGATGGCTATTTTGATGAAATTTTGTTAGACAAAATTGTTCAAAATTGAAAAATAAACACGTTAAAAGTCATTGAAGTATATTTTTAATTATTATCTTTAGTATGCTGGAGGATGAGCAATAAGATAACCACTTGCTCGATCATAGGCCAGCTTATATGTAATTAATATTCTTTTGGAAAACGTGACTTAATTACAACACGTTCTTATTAAAAAAACTTATATTTAGATTCTTCACACTGAGAGTAGACATATTTAGAGAAATTTATGTACTCTTTGTTAACTTCAATAAGTTAATCAATATTCACGTGCTGTGCTTAGCAATGTTATAAAATGCATTTTTCCACGAATCAATAAATATGTTAACTTATAAGTGTGGATCTATTTTTAAATCAGCACTTTATATGGATTGATTGTAGGGTTGAGATATTTTATGGCAAATCTAGTGTGTGCATTTCTGAGCGGTGTCTTGTTTGTTTAAGTCTATTACAAAATACCTGTTTTTGATGTAAATTCTATTCAAGTACTTTAAAGATGTCCAAGTGTCGGTTGCTAGGCGCTTTGTAATTGGTTCGAAAAAATATCTACACACACAGCACCAAATAACAATAAATAAAAAAACGACATCTAGGTACACGTTTTAAGGATGTATCTAATAATTTCGTAACAAGCATTTTTAAAATAGTAAAATTTTATATTCCCTCTTCTTAGCATATATTATACAATCGTAAAATCTCTCTAAAAGGTAGAGATAAAGTGTTTAAATTAAAGGGTTATCTTTAAAACTCTTTGTGAGAAAAAAATCCATTTCCTATACAATCGAACCGGACAATCATTAAACGTAGAGTCAAAATATTTATCGTGTACATAATTGAATTCATAAATTATTTTAAAGCTCTTCGGATAAAATACTTAAGTGAGATCAATTAAATGCCTGTTATAATATGTAGTGTGAGAAAATTGTAAAATATAGTAATGTAATATATTTTAAACCATGTCCGCTCCCAATGTGGAGCATATGGACTCCTAATGGAGTTTATCTCAACAGAAGTGTTTCTACGAAAACTGCTTGTTACTCAGTTGCTCAACCTCTCTTTTTCCAAAGAGAGTAGGGATAGAAGGATTGAGCTAGGACAGGATTAGTGGTAAGCTAATCGCTGTCGATACGCCCCGTTCATAGGATAGGAAAGGCGAGAGGGGGAAATTCAAGACATCACATACATCCATGCCTTTAAACAGAAATTCATAAATCGATTGAAAAATCAATTTATTAAACTGTTCGTACCGGGATTTGAACCCGGGTCCTCTGTAGCCGAAGCCAACACCGTTGACCACTCGACCACACTGGCGACATATATATACACACTGGCGTAATATATACAAGAGTTATTAAATACGAGTGGTATATATTTTGATGTTACGCCATCGCCATAACAAAGTAGCTATCTACACTATTAGATTTTTTGTATAATATTGCTATTTACGCAATTATAAGAGCGCCCAGACAATCAAATTTCAATTTCAACAACAGATAAATGAAATAGAAATAGAAAAGTCAGACTAACGTCAATATTAGCATTCGATCAAAAAATCTACCTTTTTAGTGATTCAATTCCTTTAATTTACAAATAAGGAATACTATATTATTATTACTATTATTCTAGTTTATATATGCAATCAATCATGATTGATATAGAATTCTCTGTAGAGTTTATTAATGAAAATTTTCCTCAACACTTTGGTTTTATTAAAATATGTAATAAAATACAGTCGGCATGTGTCATGTACGTATAACATATCCTGAAAAAGCTCTATTTAACATACACACGTAAAGCTGGCAATAGATACTAGCTTACACGCGCGTATGTGTGGAGATTATAAATTACCAGGCCTGTCGATATGTACTCTATAAAAGCATTTATCCCGAAGGTTGTGTTTAGCTCTAGAAGATAATGAACGTGTTCAATCCAGGAAGCAAAAGCTTCTAATAATACCTAATCGTTTCAAGGGCATTCGAGGCCATTTTGAATTTATGTGCAGTGATCAACTGTACACAATCTAACGCAAAGATAAATTTTATCAGCAAAAATTGAAATGAGAATTTTACCGATGTTGGTCCTAAAGTTTTTGCTTTATTTAGACATTTAGAGTAACTGATCATTGTTCTTTCCCATTTTTTTAACGGAAAGAAGGAGTTGATGATTTGACTGTAAACTTATCGTTGAATTGTTTAAGTTCTACTTACTTCTTATTTAAACCATACTATTAATGAACAGTTTTAATAGAAGAATAGAATTGACAATAAATGAAACGATTAAATTTTCATTCTTTTTCAGAGATAAAAAAAAACGCGTCTTTTAATTCATCAATCTCTTACTCACTACGCCATCTTTCTTATTTGTTCATGCTAATGGTCGAATTATTTCTTAACGCTTAAGAGAATCACTGCAGCAACAAACAATTCGACTATTACTGATCTGAGCATTTTTCATTACACCACAGTGGTTAGAATCGTCAAAATATTCTATAAACTGTTATTTGTTTTTATATTTGAATACATGTATGTTACTAAATACACATTGAAGATACTATATATCATTTATTAACAAATGTCTCGTCCATGTAATGTATTTGTCGGTCTCGAGATTCTCAAGGAAGTGTTAAGGAATTCGAGATGAATTGATGTTCTGGGAGGGTTATTAGAGTAAATTAAACTGGTTTTCATGAGTGGATCTGGGTGATGGTAGTAGTCGCTAGTCTTGACACATAAAATATTGATAACATACATTTTTTATTAAATAAACTTCAGGAACGATTAAAGCCACAATTTTATCAATATTTATATTTGTTTTCCGTTAGCATTTACTTCATTTGTTTAGATGTGTTTATACTTTGTCAATTAATTGATAATATAAAATTTGAATGAAAAAAACCACAGCGTTTTATTAAAATTCGTTTTTAATAATAAATATTAAATCCATAATTATCAATAACTAATAATCTTTTCCTACATTTTTCGCTCTATTATGTATTAAAAGTATCAAAAAAATAATTCAAGCGTTATTGCAATACGATTTAATGTTTAAATGCTAGTTTCTGTGGTCTAGTGGTAAAAGCTATATTTTATGGATATGCGGAACTATTCTCAAATGTACACAAATAAAAGAGGCATCAAATACTTAACATGGTTTTCGTATTGCATCTTTAGGATTGGTAATGAGAATGTAATAATTGTTAAAACCGTAAAAACTATATTGAGTATAAGAGACATGCTTCAATTAGTTTCTTGATTCTTATATATTTGAAAATAGGCCTCGTCTTGGTTCACATTTGAAAACGTAGGCAATAGACATGAGTGTGCTGCCTTTGATCTTTGAGCTTAATTCATATCAATTCATCTTATTTAAAATCGTTTATCGAAACTTGCATTTATTCTTTGCTAACGAATGATCGGCTTAAACAATATTAAGCACTTAATTTGACATTTACTTTTGTTGCGGAAACGTGTTTAAAATTGCAAGATCCAAAGTATTGCTTGCAATATTGTAACTGTTTGAGCATAGTCTAAAAATATTTACGACCCACCTTAACGGTAAACATGTTCACTTCTTATATTCAATTTATCAAATAATTTAAGGAAGGTGAGAGATAAAAGCTTTAAAAAAACATCAAGACGAACGGAAGTAATTCATTAACAAATTCAAGACCGGCGTGGAAAATCACACGAAATTGTATATTATTCAATATTATTTATGTTTTTACAAATAAAAGTTTCATTTTAATTAATGTATGTTTCGTTGAATATTTAAGTCTAAGAAATTTTTCACTTTTGGTCGTAGCGTTGGGCACATAATAAATTATTTAATATTCCAAAAATGCAGTGAAAAAAATAACACCCCTCTCTTCTCGTATTCTCATACATGTATCAAAGCATTTAGTAACGGACATACAAATCTATTGTAACATATTCCTATAAGTTAAGCCATAAATTTAATCATTAAATACCATACGAGACGTTGCAGACACATAAATTACGCTCCTAAATTCCAAGCGGTATTGTAAATAAAAAGAGCATCTCTAACACAGCTATTTTCAATGGTGGTTTTAAGATGAAAGATTCGTATCTTATTTATTTTTCGGTGTTACAGAGGAGCTATGTTACTTGAATATACATTTGAGGGTATTACTTACAAACACGGCTTATTCCAAAATGGCCAAAAAATGAAACTTGAATCTCATTTTGAAAAAAAATGTACGTTTTTAAAGTATTTTTAGTCTAACATTACTTTGAAATGATATTTTGGATGTTGTTTCTGACTGATTTCTAAAAATTGATTTTTCAAAATGAATTTTTATCCATTAAATTATATTCATGGTTCATGTTTCAATATCTTAGTAATGAGCCGGGTTTGCAAGTAATATCCTCATTTAACCATTGTTATAAAAAAATGCACGAATAGTTCCATAAATGTGAATTATAGCAGCGATTTCCAACCTGGGAGGCGTGGACTAGTGGCAAAGGGAGACGGAAACAATCCAAAAAATCATTTACCCTTTAAAACGTGTCTTTATTACTGTACGAAATAAAGAATGGGAAGGCGTAGTAATATAAAGTTTGGAAACCACTGCTCGATAGCGTCACCATTAAGGCCTCGTTAGTCCGATTTTTCAAACAAATGTAGTTTCTTCTTTGCATTTAATTAATTTTCTTTGCATTTAATTAACCTTTATCTATATATTTGTAATTATTATTTATTGTTGCCTTTCAAATTGTACCTAAATAAAATGTATCTTAACTGCATCATTGAGAAGACATCATCTTCGGTGTGATGCAGAAAAGAAAAGAAAAAAGTTTATCGAATAAAAAAATAAAAAAAAAGATTCTTCTACAAAATTTGAACATAAAATTATTTTAAATATTATCAAAACGTCAGTTCTATAAGCTACAATGCTATATATTTTTATCTATGTCCGCTATGAGCATATGGCTTCCCAATGGAGGTATCTCAACATAAACTTTTCTACGAGAACCGTTTTTTAGTCAGTTGCTCAACCTCTCTTTTTCAAAGAGAGTGGTGATAGATGAATATGAATAGGCCAAGCCTAGAGGTTAGCTAATCGCTCTCGCTACACCCGTGTTTAGAGTAGGATGGGTGGGAGAGAATTCTAGGCATCAAATACATCCTTGCTTTCAGACAGAAATCCATTAGTCGATTGAAAAATTAATCTTTAAAAACTGTCTGTACATGGATTACAACCAGCGACCTTCGTGCTCTAAGTCAACGGCGCTGTCACTCGACCACGCGGTCGGCTATCTAAATATTGAAAAATTTGAAAATCTCGTCGATCTCTTTGTTCCAAAGAAAAAATTAAAGCCTAATATTTCACAATTAATGTTGCATATGATTACATTAAATATATGTGGAATTAATTAAAATTAGTGTTTCTCTCTTATTTATTGTATACATACCAACGTCTCATTTAAATATTTCACAATTACACCTTTTTTTTCGTGGTTAAAACCGCACATTTATAAATTGTATTCAGGATTGATCCTGGCGACCAGGATAATGTCCCTGGCATTAAAACATTGTGAGTAGACATTCAAGTCGTTGACTCGGTAGATAATACAAAGCTCTCTTCGTGACTGACAGTCGTTACATAATCTTACAAAATTATCCCTTTAGAGTCGAAAGACCATAGAAAGCTTCTCTCGCATTTTTTTAAGCTGTTTCCATAAATTTTTGCTACCCGTACTTGGGTAATTTGTTCAAGCTCTACCTTACATGGATTGCCGGAGCTTTTTCTCATTCGTAATACATGAATATATCAATTTATTATTGAGGAACTCTTTTTTATTTTAGTACAATGTATTTGTTGGCATATCATCACGCTAGGTAGAAGACAAACATAGATTTTATCTGACAGATACACTAATCTTTCGTCTTGATAATAATCGTGGCGTAATATTACTATCGGGTCTGTAGTGGAGTGGTCAACTTCGTTGGCTACGGATGACGGTGCTAATCCCAGTACGGACAGTTTTAATAAATCGATTTATGATTAGCTAACCAACTAGCCCTGTTCTTACACTACCCATAGTTTCTTTACTCTCTTTGTAGCTAAGTTTATTATCTATAATAATATTAAGTGTACAACTTTGCTTTCGTCGTTTTTCTATAGATGGTTTTAGTGGTAAGTAGTGGTCGAAATAAATAGATCATATACATTATAATTTAAGATTTCGACTGAAGGTGCTTGGTAGAATTTCAATATTAAATTTGAATCGTTCAAACTAAGTAAATTCATAAAGTAAATTCATAAATTCATAAGTTCCCATGTACTATTAACCATCTGCTGTAAAAGCCTACAGCTATACATTGTATCGCATGCTCTCAAAACACTAGTCAATAGCTCTGAAAAAATTTATTACATCACATATTACATCACATATTACATTACATATTACATTACATATAAATAGATCATATACATTATAATTTAAGATTTCGACTGAAGGTGCTTGGTAGAATTTCAATATTAAATTTGAATCGTTCAAACTAAGTAAATTCACACAAGCTTTGTCACTAACGCCCAGAACTTCAGGTGCTCAATTCCACGGATGAACATGAAAACCGACCAATTTTGACATGTTGTATAGCATAAACAAAGTGTGTCTTAAACGGTTTTTGTCATTTTTTATTATTTTATTGTATTATAATGCAGTAAAACAATACAATTTTAAATAGTAAAAAGTTTATCATTATGTTTTATATTTTAAGTGCTAACCCAGTATCTGATTGTACACTAATGACATAGACCCACTGCAAGATGTATTAACGTCAATTATGTACAAAAAGGATCGACTAATTATTATGAAATAAAATGACGTTGATCCTTCCAACAAACCGATTAAAATAATAAAGTATTTTAAGCCCAGGAGCTTTGAGGTTATTATATCTAATGAATATTTTATTTATTATATTGATAGGTATAAATTGCATGAAAATGAATGAAAAAATATTGCTTAAATTTTTATCGACAGAGCTTTTATTTAAGAAACAACAAAATTTATTATGTGTGTTTTTAAATATTTACTAAAATGTAGATCATGTTTCCCTTTTATACTGGACTCTGAATCTGTAACAAAATTTACTTTCGTACCAGTAAATAAAACATTTATATTTAAAAGAAAATAATTCTTTCAATCAAGAATTTACAGCAAGGAATAATAAATGCTGAATTATTATCAATGCGTAAGTTTTTTGCTTAACAGTATTGTAAAAATTGTCATTTCAAATGAATATCATTATTTTAAAACATATATAACTAGTTTAAGAAAATCATCATATTACATTTATTTTCATTTAATAAGTCGAATAAAAAAATATTCTAACGTTTTTTAAGACAAATATTAGTAAGTTAGTAGGTAGTTGAAATATAACAAATGTCATTTAAGAACAGTTAAGTCGGGAAAGTAAAAAGATTCAAAAAGGTATGCAATAAACAGTTAAACCTTATTGTAAGTATTATCAGAATACATATTAGGTATGTTATATGTCTAATGACACTATAATTATAATATCTGCGATCAAATTTGTAATATAATAAAACTCAGCAGGTTGCAATTTCGTTTGGGAAGATCTAAGTAACTTGTTTCCATGTTTGGAATAGATCAGTTATTATACTGGCTTATTATAGTTTATGTTGTTTTTTTATTCTTTTATACTCATGTAGACCGTATATCTAATATCTTTGAATAAAATGCTAGGAGATGAGATTTTATTTCATTTTGAATTGACGGTACTTATCTAAGCTTGAAATTAATCTGCTGATTTCCGACTGTCTTTTTGATCAGTTTTTATTTACGGAATATAAAAACAAAACTCTTATAGCCTGTCCGAACCATTGGTATTTACTTTTCCCGTGTAAAGCGGCATAATAAGATTAATGTCAAAATAGAGATTTTACACTGATTGTTTTATAAACACCACGACCGCGTATCAAACTCTCATCAAGCATTATTTTTGTCTTAGTTATCTTCAATTACAATGAATATATCCTAATATTCCAATAGTAATGAATAATGAAAAAAAAATCATCTGCTACTAGCTATTTATTGATCACTATTAATTGGGACTGACACAAATCAAAATTTACTGCCAAATGTGTCACGAATATTTTGTTATAATCTGATTTTCCGTCAATCAATGTTATGTGTTTCGTAAGCAACGAAATATTTTTAGTAGCCAGTAGTCAGTAGTCAGTGGCAGATTAAGCATATGGAAGGCCCCTGGCGCAATAAAATGTGGTGGCCTACTTTTTCGTATAACATAAAAACACCAGAAAAATCCATATAAAATAATAAAAAGATAGTAAAATCTGAACATTTTTTTTTGGATTTTATTATATAAACTATTTTGAAGGTCCCTAAGATTCAGAGGCTCCAAGCTGTAAAGTTCTTTGAGTTGTGGTATTGTTGTGATTTTACTAGTTATAGAATAAATACATAATGTAATATTCTTGTACTGCGGAACTGATATCTAAAGTTGAAATCGTTCCCATGTACTATTAACCATCTGCTGTAAAAGCCTACAGCTATACATTGTATCGCATGCTCTCAAAACACTAGTCAATAGCTCTGAAAAAATTTATTACATCAATAGTATCATTATTTATTAATGTTTAATGAATCAATTGTTTAATGCTTAAACTATCGTGAAAAAAATATATCGATGATAAATTATAATTTTAAACGTGATCGATTTTAATTTAAAAACAAAATGTTTTAAGAACTATTTTTTTATTCAATATAAATAATAAGAAATTCATATTTTCAAAGATGGTTTTGTGGCATGAAAAAACGTAATAATATAAATTAAAAAAGTATTATTATTTTGTTTATGTGCTGATAGAAATATAGTATAGTAGAATACATAAAAGTGGTATCACTCTTTTATAGTAAACTGTTAAACATCAAAATTGATCACATTTGAAAACATTTATCAAACTTTCAACCTGTAATAAATCAATTCATAATAATAAAATAAATTAAACGGATTATTAATAAAGAAAAACTGATATTTATTCACCTTATTTCAGTGGAATTCTACCAAGTAAATGACAATTTAATAAATTAATAATAATAATAATGAAGTTACAAATAGATTGAGAACCATTGAATAAATAAACGAGAACTATGCGTTTCTGATGATGATTGAGTGTTGAAAATGATTGACTATCGATAAGATACACATAAGATGAAAACATGCTTGTTTTTTGAATAAATAAAAGATAAACAAAGCTCTGAGAACATTCGTTTTGTTAGGCGTTATTGGATTCAGATACACACATACTGCGTGTAATATAAATACACGAAAATGAATTAAATACAATTTTAGGCATTTAAAATTTCAATTGAAAGTATTTGATTCAAAAACATATTTATCAAATAATATTTTGCTACTGAGTAAATTTGAGCAACAGATAAGTTTTTTGGATGTAGTAATAAAATCGTAAAATATTTCTACTACAGTTTATGCAGTTTATATAGATAAGGACTAGTTTATTTTGAAATTCTGCCATTATTAAAATAGTAATATAATAATGTAATGTTGCAGAGGATAAATGTAATACGAAAATTGACATAATATTATACATTTGCGATCGATTACTTCTCAAGATTAGCAAATTTATTGAGTCATTCCAGATTTTTGTATTGAAATTTAATTCAGAAGATTTTTATAGTTATTACAAATAATACCGCAATCATAAACGACACATTTAATTTATCTGTGAAAAATATATTTCTTAAGCTTACATGTCTTTTAATAAATGGTTTAAATAACAATTAAATTTTTAATACTATTAATGAAAAACTTGTTTGTTTTATGTAACATCGTATTATATTATATTGTTGTCAAATTGATGTTAAGGATTTTAATGCATACATATAAATTGTGGGCTAACAGCTTCGAAAAATCCTTCACGATATATTATATTTACATACAGATAATTCATCTTCAAACAACCATCAATTTACGAAGAAAGCTATCAATCAAGATATGTTGATTAATATTTTGAAGTCAAAGTATATTATAAGCCTTAAGGATTATTGCTAAGATGAGCTGTACATTTACTAAGACTGACTGTTTTTTTTGTTGGAAATTTTCCAACGAAAGGCACTGAAACAAAGTGATTCAGATTGAACTAAGATTTTTTTTTAAATTTGTTTTTTTTTTTTTAGTTTCGTCGTTAATCCTCTGACACCTGTGCAAGAAACTCGATGCCAACTTCAAAATGACACCCAAGCTAACAACCCTAACGCTACACCACAGGTAAAATATTTAAAACAACTTCGTATTTGTGTTTTAAAGGTTACACTATATTTAATGGTATAACTGTTCAATGAATTGTTTTTATGCCGGAAACATAAAAGTGTTGTATATTATCAGTATAAAATGAAAAACAAGAATTTCAAAGTAGTAAAATGTTAAAACAATCTTAATGACGGAAAATAATGATTATTTACCTTCATAAAGACACTAATAATATAGATACTGAGTAATTACTATTTAGTCACTGCAGCTGGTTGTTAACATATTGAACTAATTGTTTATAATATAAAATAAGTCTATGTTTTATTTATGCAATGGATTAATAAAACATTTTTCACATAAGTAGGCATTGATCAAGCTTCCATAACCTAAGAAATAAAACATTTTTAGCTATAGATGTCCTTTATTAATATGAATCTAAAAATAGCGGTAAAATCTGGTATATTGATAAAAGATTCCAATTAAATAACGATGTGATTTCAATAAACATCGACATTGTATCATTGATATTATGTCCACAAGGGTACTGATATTATTTTATATTTGCAATAATTTTAATCGTAGGGAATAGCCATGTTTGAATTATAACCTATACGCCATAATTATTGAAATAATTTAAGACACCGCTTAATTTACCAGAACTGGCAATAATTTTAATGTTAGTGTCCGATAAATCATTTTTTGTAATAATTTTTTTATAGATTAATCCAGTTCAGGAATAGTACTGAATGTGTATGATTCATTAGTTGGAATCTTTAAATCGTACACTTTCCGAAGAGGAAGAAGTTTAAAGCACAGTTAAATATAGTTTCCGTTGATTAGAGGTATTTTCTTTGGCCAAACTGGAACGGAAGATATTTAATAGAATGCCACATTGACAGAAGACTTATTAATTTATACATATCGATACCATCTGCACTGTTGTCGCAATAATATTTCCAAATTATCTAAACTAAACGGCTATGGTCTAAATAACTTTACAGATCTAGTAATAATAAAGGTGGCACAAATAAAAGATTGTATTTCAAAAAGTAATTTAAAATGAAACCACATAAAACACAAAAATAATTGTAATGGAATCCAGAAGATGGCTACTTATTTGAAATTACGTTATTTGGTCAATAGGACAATACTATAACCGCAAAATAACGTTGGTCGATATACTAATACTCAATCCGTGCATTTGCACAAATTCCTGGTGTTATGTGAACAGTTATTACTATCAAAGTGTAAAGAACGGTTGCTTTAACTATGAAAACCACTTATATGTATTTAAATGTCGTGTTAAGTGAAACTTATAGACTTTATGCAGTCATTTGCGCGTTCAAACATCTATATAAACACGGCTTAAGAGCTATTTTTGTATCTCAATGATTTAATTTATTTGATAAAGATACGACGACGTTCTGTGAATCCCATATTCTTTTATTACATGCATTAGAATAATTATACTAGCGTGTAAGTAATCTGAAACAACTGTACACACTTCTTGTTACAAGATTATTAATTATTATTTATTGTTTAATTTAAAATTTCGACTGAAGGTGCTTGGTGGAATTTCAATATTAAATTTGAATCGTTCAAATTTATTATTTATTGCTAAATAAAATCCCATAATGTTTAGTGTAGTTAATTATCAGCTTAATAAAAATAAAATTAATTTAAAATAAACAATTTATTTCATTTTCAAGAGTTGGTAATCTAAAAAGGAATCTAAGATAGTACAAAACATAAACGTTTAGAATTTTAAGATCTAGCAACTCCGATTAGACTCTTGGCCTCTTAAAATTATCATCCTTTATAAAAACATGGTAGCTTGAACGACTTACAACAAATCCTTGTTAAAAACCTTTTTTTAAACTTGCCAGTAGGATATTTACATATAGTTGCTCTCTGTGTTCTTATTGCTAAAATATCCTTCAAGCTCTAGAAATCACTGTAACGACCGCGTCAAATATAGATTTTTCTATTTATAATTGATATCATAAAAATGGGTGTTTTTGTGTTGTCTCTTCTCTTAAATTTGTTCTAGGGTGACTTAAAAAATTCTCATCGAGTATGTCGGATGATTTCCTAATTTAAAAATATTTGGCTCATTGGCATTTGCTGTTTTAAAAAAACACTTATTATTTGTTAGAGAGTACGTTTATAATTTGTCAGCATTTCATTAAACAACATTGGAGTGTGACAATTAATGTCTAATCAGCTAAAATATTTATAACATTTCACAAATTTACCATCAATACTATTTTTTTCTGTAATTGATATTAGTTAAATATGGCCACAGAAGATATTTATTTTATGCGAAAAATAATTGTAAAAGACATGATAGAACAAAGTGTTTCTACATACTTGCTTGAATTACTGCACCTTAAGTTGCATTGTTTTGTTTATACTTGAGAAGTATTATTAGACATTCCTATGTAACGTCCTGTGTTTGAATAGTGGGAAACATTGAATTACTGCCTATTGGATATCATAAAAACCACTGTTTGACAAAATGCTTATTATAAATAACAGCATTTGTGCTTTCTATTAAAAATATCTCTTAGTTCATAATACACAATACACAAATACAATTATTGTGAGTTTCAGTAGTGTTAAATAACGTCCACCCGAGCATAAAGCATAATATTCGAAAACCACACCTCAGGTTATTTACGGGCGAGTGTAAAAACGTAATGAAAAAGAATTTTCCATATTTACTAAAACAATTCATATGCATTGTGTAAAATAATGAATATTTTTTTCATAATACAATTTATTATTTTGATTCATCTACCTGTAACGCTAAAGATAAGCACATTACAGTTAAGCAAAGCACATACATAAATACTCTTTTTCTGTGAATCGTGCATATTGTATAATTTGATAAAATTTCAATAACTACCAACTATCTGCAGCATGGATTCAAAAACATTTTTAAATCACTTGTTATTATTAGTATTAGGAACTCTATTTCTTCCGTACATAATATAGACATATTTTATTTTAAATGGTTGAATATAACCTCTTTTGTTTAATATATAAAAGGAAAGTGTATTTACTTGAATAAATGTTTTTTTCTAATATTTTTTGCAGAGATCTGTCAGCATGTACTACATGGTAAAGCTACAGGTTCGTTCGGAAGGCGTTTGTTTGAGACCTTGGGCTTTTGAGAGGGTCCCCGGAAAAGCTCTTCGCGGGTTGGATAATGCGCTCATTTACACTTCTACAAAGGAAGCATGTTTAGCTGCATGTCTAAACGAGGTAACACTATAACATGTTCATCAAATAACTGTTATGATTAATTTATAAAAGTCAATACTAAAAAAAAATATTTGAATGCATATGTCATTGTTCATTAATAATCGAGTCGCCAAAGAGAAAAATTATCAAATATAATACTCAACTTGAATATTTATAAAAAAGGTATCATAGCGTAATCTCTTCAACTCGTTTATGATAACTTTGCATGCCTTATTAGTCAATTTGCTTATACGAAAAGATGAATATGAGTAGCAACTGTAACTTTAACTAACTATACTTTGTTAAATAAAACTCACTATGTAAAGAATTGTTGGTTTCCTACATTTTCGTTTAATCGCAAACATTAAAATATAGTAATTCGTCAAACGAAATATAAATTTGACTCACGCTACGAATTATTCAATTATTCGCCAGGATTACACTTTCGTACATATAAGTTATTTGAATATTGTCGTAATGACCGCTTTGATTAATCTTCGCTTTTTATACTAACCTTCTAATGATTGATGTTGAGTAGGGAACCATAGACAATCACTCTTTTCAACATTCTTTCGTGAAGGATAATCAGAGTACATAATTATATCTTCACGCACTCGTTTCATCCTAGTTTTTTAGTTAGATCGAATCGATTACTGCCACAGGATAATATAATAATAAGCTTGATGTATTTTGGAAAAATTTATCCATACATACTTGATAATACGTTTAATCATTAGCTAATAATTTTTACTTTTAGATTAAGCTTACTAGGAAAGTTTGCTGGCATATGGTCATCGTATCACTTATATTATAGCACTTTAAATGTGTTCACTGTCAATAATTAGTAGAACAACATTATTTGTTTTAA
This sequence comes from Himalopsyche tibetana, assembly GCA_030503985.1. NCBI lineage: Eukaryota > Metazoa > Arthropoda > Insecta > Trichoptera > Rhyacophilidae > Himalopsyche > Himalopsyche tibetana. Next base: position 34,401,763 of record JAPJYX010000014.1, on the reverse strand, counting down.
TTTAGAATTATTTTCATTCTGTACACTTCCATAAAATTCTTGGTCGAACACGACCCGGGTTTAACACGACACAAATGAGTGTTTAATTTTTTGAATACTTTCACTATACTCTGTCGTTGAAGCCGATGTAGGTAAAACATTATAATTTAAGTTTTTAATACAGTTATTTAAAGAGTAAAAACGACTTTATTGAGAGCAGAGCAAGATAAATTAAGCACAAATTTTTACTGAAAACCAACAGTCAGTATTCGTTAGGGGGCTTGATTATTTTTTTCAACTCATTTAATGCCTTAAGCTGTCCGAAACATTATGAATAAATAACAGTTATCAGTTGGAATGAATAATATGTATGCAAAAACTGAGTGTGAAAACCCTGAAGAAATGTAAATAGGCAAGAAAGTGTGAGCTCTCTTCGCAGGAACAAGTCAATAAAACTTTTGCAATAAAAAGAACGATACATACTCGAATCTTCCTCTGGTCGATATATTAGTATTAGTAGATCAATGAGCTATACCTTGTTGACATTATCAGCAGGACTTTTGTTTTGTTATTCAATATATATCCGGATTTATATTGACATAATATATAACATGAATCTTTTCTAAATATTAATAAACATCTTTACAACTTATTCTCGTTTAGAAACGTTTCACCTGCCGTTCAGCTGAATACGAATACGGTAGCATGAGATGCGCCCTCAGCGAAGCCGATAGACGCCAAGCTTCATCATCGTCCACCACCATCCCCACTGGGAGCTCATCATCGACAAGCAGCAATACTTCGCCGTTGACTCAGCCCCCACGGCTCGCTGACGCACCTGGAACCGATTACTTCGAGAATCTCTGCCTTCGTGCTGGACAAGCCTGTAAAGATAGTCGAGGATTCGCTCCGCCAAGACTTGGAGTCGCTGATGATAAAGTAGCACAGTATGCTGGTCTCCACTATTACACTGATAAGGAATTGCAGGTAATAGTTACATACTAATAAACAAAACAAGTAAAGAAATGTGAACAGAAATGATTAAAATAAAAAACATGAAGTTTCTAAATCAATATTAACACTTTGTTTTTGGCTTAATATATCGTAGATTTTGAATCTAAATTTTTACCAAAGCTTATTCGTCATAAAACAAACAAAATATTTTGTTTTTTCTCCAGGTATCATCGGAATCCGCCTGTCGTTTGGCTTGCGAGATTGAAACCGAATTCCTTTGCCGATCATTCTTATATCTTGGAAGTAGTAGCACCACCACCAGTTCCAGTTCAGCAACCACGTACAACTGCAGACTATTCCACTTGGATCACAGGTCACTCCCTGATGGACCATCAACCTACTTGACTGCTGAAAGACCACTCATCGATGATGGAGATGTAACTGGAACATATTCAGAGAATTACTGCGAAAGTAAGTACATTGTTATTGGTTTTTAAACTGTTTGTCTATTCAAATACGGTCATTTTTCAAAGAAAGATATGCTAAGGTAAATTCCTCCTGCAAAAAAAAAATGAATCCAATCGCTGGTTCCTAAAAAACCCCTCATCTTGACGTCATCGAAATATTCTCACTATTATTTTATATTCAAATATAAACAATTTTTATAATTTACCAGACTAACTCAGATTGAACCTTGCATAATAGCTTTCCATCATTTTCTCGAATATGAAATTGATGATTCGTCAAGAATTAATTTGTTGTATATATTCTCGACAGTCAGTCGTAGGTTTTTTTCATCGTATTATAATGTCTTCGTTAGCTTGCTACGAATCGTTTTTTAATAGTTACGTGTCCAATTATCGATAAACGCAAAGATAACATCGTTTCTTTAATTAATTAGTGTTTTGATAAAAACACGGATTGCTTGCCGGGATGCTAATTTATATGAGCCAAGCTGACAACTTCGCATCAATTCGACAGGCAATTAAAAAACGTTTTCAGTCCAACGAAATGCTCGATTTAATTTACAGTCGCACGATTCAAAAATCGAATATAAAAAAACAACGTACACGAGTACCTAACACATCTATCTTTTTTACACTTACATAGTTTCAGTAGATATTTTTGTGTGTAATAACCGAACAGGGGCTTAGATTTGAAAAGGAACCTTGGGACTAGTTAAAATTGTTAAACAATAAATGAATGTTTTGGTGTAATAACTGGTGACATATCATTGTCAAAACATTTCAATGAATATTAAAGTCGATTAAAAAAATTATCTTTCATAAAACGATAAAGAAAACAGTCTAGTATTGGATTGTTGCCAAGGGTGACTAAATGTATTATACATGGGGAAAATTTGTTTCAACATTTCCCATGCGGTGCTAAAAAATGCTTCCAATATGTCGCTGGCCCTTAAAGAACCAAGTGAAAAAACATGTTTTAACACTTACCGCTCTTTGATGGACGGTAAAAACCCAGGACATATATATTTAAAAAAAAAAACAAGTTTTTCACTTGGTTCCTAAAGGACCAGCACCGTATGGGAAGTGTTAAAGAACAATATCATTATTATTCATAATATTTTGAACAGCACCGGTATGTCTCGTCTCAAAATAACAATTTTGAATAACCACTTTTAAGGTGTTCACTGTCAATACTTGGTGGAATGGCATTATAATAAAAATAATAAAACATTTTTAGTACTTTTTCCACATAAAATTTATTAGATCAGGACCGGTTTCGCCTCAGTTGATAATGCTCGCGATGAGCGAAACCGGTCCTGATCTAATAAATTTTATGTGGAAAAAGTACTAAAAATGTTTTATTATTTTTATTTTAATTTTGAATAATACAACCTGTTCTAGAGAAATTAAATTCTTCTTCATTTCACTTTTTGTTTTTAATATAATACTGTTTTAATAACATATACATGTATTTATTTCTTAAAAAAACTAGAATGACTGTCACCAAAAATATTCAAAGTGTCAATAGTATCTAAGCAAACAGTTGACAATCGGGTGTTTATATTAAATAATTATTATGTAGCCCTTTCGTTCGTAACTTATGATGGTTCTATAAATTATTTCAAACTTGCATAATATGTAAGAAAAAACCAGTCTATTGAATAAAAATGGCGCCACACTACAGTCATGTTAAATAACAAACGTCACAGCATCTATCGCGCCAAATTTGAATCCAATTTCACACAACATTGTGTTGTAAACGAGCATTTGAATAGCGTTTTAATGACCATTCCCGATGTCACTTTTTTCACTTCACTTCGAAATGCTGGCGCATTCCGACACCGTTTTTTCATGTGAATACTAACACTCTTTTGCATCAACTGGCGTAGAGGGTGACGGTCGAGAATGTTTTTAAATTAATGTCGCTGAATTCACACATAAATAAAACTAAGCAATAAAAAATACACAGAAAAAACTAAGCTAAATTCGCAAAACTGTTATTTTTTCGCATGCTAACAACAACTGTCATGGAAACTGTAATCGTTTCAATCAAGCTTGTGAAGCTAAATGTAATGGAAAAGTTTTTCGAAAATAGAACGGTTTCGGATAATTATTATTCAGTATTAAAAGCTTTAAATGGTTTTAATTGAAGCGTGCAAAAAAGTGAACCCGGATAAAAGAGATGTGCTACTACTAAAAGATGAAATAGCTCAATTAAAAAAAATGGCTCGTGTCTTTCATGTTCGTTCGTCATTATTTCTAGCAGGCTCAAAACCGTTAACTAAAAAAAACCATTGAAATATAATAGAAACGTTTATTTTTATTTACTACGCAATAATACAAGTTGAGTCATTTAATTGACATAGCCACTACGTTAAAACCATGTTGTTTTTGACTTTCAAATGCTGATAAAAAAATTGAAGAATTACATATTTATATCCAAAGTTTTTCATAAAACCAATCCAGTAGACCGTTGTTTCCAAACCTTTTCATGCCACGGACCCCTAAATCTTAAAACAATAATCTGCGGACCCCCGATTTTTTTTTCATACTTTATCACAAAGAATGTTGAATGAATGAAAACTTTCGCGGACCCCAGGTTGGGAACCACTGAAGTAAACGACAAAAAAATCCGATAGTATTATAAAGCTATTTGTAACAATTACTGAAACGTCAATGTCTATTGGTATTACTGTAATGAACAATTTTTTAAATAAAATAATAAAAATTCAACTCGCTCTTTTCACAAAACAAACATTATTTGTATATACTTTCGATGGTTTCGGCGGTAACTTTGTGGAAGTTCATTTTAATAGAAAATTTAAATTAACTTTGATTATTCCACGTATTGTGTAACTAACTGTGAAATCTGTTTGCTTTATTTCGATTCTACACCCCCCTCCTTGCTCCTCTTAAAAGGAAAAAAAACCCAATCCATTTTGTAATTTTATAATTTTAAAATGTTAGAATCAATCTTGCTTCATTACTTAAGCAAACTTTGCGATAGTAAGTCTGAAGATGCCTCTGAAAGAGGCGAAACACGTGTCACAGTTAGTTACACAATACGTGGAATAATCAAAGTTAATTTAAATTTTCTATTATTTGTATACTTAAAATAAATTTACAACAACACATTTTGGGTACTTATCTTTAGATAAATGAGTATGTGTTTTTCTTAATATTAAAATTATGCAAAGTCAACGAGTTCCAGATTAATCATTCCCATTGAAAAGATATGTAATATATCTGTGCTTTAAAGTATAAAATGTATTTTACTCTGTAAAAGAAGTTCTGGAGATTGAGTAGTGATACTGAAGAAGCTAAAACATTATTTTATAATTTTCAGGAAACTCCTTCGCTATAATTACCATCATATTATTGTATCAACATCTACATACATACGTAAGCATTATCAAGAAAAGTATTTCTGGCTCGACACATATCATGTAATTAAATATTTACCTGTAATTTAACACTATGTCGTATTTACTGAAATTTGAATAATTTCAGGTCAACGTATGCTTTTTATTGCGTTCAGGGTCAATGATCAACAATGTGCATTGTAGCCAATGGGAAGAAAATGCTAAATGCTTCCGACATGTCTTATCCAATTTATTGGCGTAGAAAACTTGTAACATCATTGTAGAATAAACAGTTACGTATTACAGTGAGACGTTTTTCTCTTTTTTCTGTCGTTTGTAATCGGGCAGGAAAGTACCGGAAAAAACGTTTAAAATAATTATTCAAGACCATGCATGGAGCTCCGTTAGTCGAATTATGCTATTTCATTGTTGTTTAAATTGCTGTATAACTATTATCAATTTTTAAAAATCCATACTCCACCTGTTGGCAAAATTGAAGGAGACTATGCAAATTTTGACAGCTCGATTATTCACCCCAATAAAAACAAAACAAACAAAAAACGAATCGTGTGGCGTCATCTCTTGGCGGTGTTAATTAAAGTATTAGGGAATTTTAATCATTATTTGTATCGCCGAATTTAATAATGTTTGGTTTTTCTCTGTTAAAATATAGCGGATATAGTCAAACACAAAACGATATTAATGTAGCCAAATTCAACATTGCTATTACAATAAAAACTAATTTGCATGTTATTTCTTTTGGTTATGTGTAAAATAACTAGAGTGAATATAAAAAATAGTTGAACATCGATAATATGTAAGTCGTTGCCTAAAAAATATTTTTATACGTATTTAAAACATTTAATTTCAATTAAATTATATTTCAACAAATTATATACAGTCTTGATCCCAAGTAACTTTGAACAAAATAATGAGCATTAAAACATAAAACCATGTTTATTATTAGTGACGATATAAAATAAAATATTATTATATTTATCGATGACAGTTATATAAAATTACATGTTACGCTTACATGGGAGGTATTTGCGATTTATTAGTTCCGCTTTTCAACACCTTTAAAACGTTTGGCGTTGCCTTTGTCGATAAATTTTACGTGAAATTTATTATTTGAATAGTCGGACTGGAAATCATAGGTACTTCATAATATTTTGTCTTGAATAAATGCCTGTGTTTTATTTGTTACTGGAATAAATAGATGCATGATGTTTTCACGAATACAATACGTTGTAAATAAAGACAAAACAAATAATTCAAAACAGTTATATATTTTGATTAAAATTGTGAAAATTGAAACGTTTTGAAAACATAAGTAAACAATAATAATATGTATGTAACTTGATGAAACGTAGGGAATGAGATTTGAGTTACAGAATAAATTTTCGATAGTGTTGGGTTTTATATTTACTTATAAAGTGTTGAATTTTCAATTTCAATCGTTTGATATATAACATGAAATCTTTAAAAGCATTTTTTTTCTAAAAACACACAGGTACTTTACGCAATAATTTATTTATATTTTCTATTAAAAATAAAAGACTCACATTTTAATTATTGTTCATACACATTTTATTTAATTGAATTTTTGAGCAATCGAAATTCCATACCAATTACAGTGGGGAACAGTGCTTACGTGGTTAATGCATTCTGAAGGATTCAGCTTAAATCGAAAACCGTGTATGTCAAAAAAAAAAATAGATATATTGTTTTATACAACGGCATAAAGCTTTATAGATATTATATAATTTCCAAAAATGCATACAAATCCATTCTGCTCATCAGCTGCCATTATAGTGTTTCTAATTAACGTTGTCTGGAAGAATACTTTTAAAAATCTTTTCGAGTTCTTGATCGATGGATTGTATAATATAATTTGTATTCGGTGGCATAAACATTATTTTGACCTGTTTTGATCGCATATAGGGTAACCTTAGTGCATTATCAATCAACCACAAAAATAAAAGTGGAAGATAGTTTTCATTACAATATTTCTCACTTTATAGACAAAATCATCGAAAAACTAGGTATTGAAAAATTCTGACGTCATCCTCGCCTTTCGATTGGATTTCCATAGATCAAGTAATGCCGTAAAAATGCAAAATACATCCACAAAATTCATAAAAATTGATGTATGAAACAAACGGACAGAATTGCGAGACGGCGCAAGTAGATCTACTGCAATTGAAAAAAGGTTTTCCCGACATATTTTTTTTCCACCACGTTATGGTTTGAATTGTACGTACATAGATAATTTTTAGTCATTGGAACTTGTGAATCTTACTGGAAAATGAAAAATACTGGAAGTTGCGTTAAAGATTGCAATGGATTTGTTTCAGCATCGCAAAACATTCTCAACATTAAATTACTGAGTTTATTTCCCATAGTTAAACGGAAGCAATAAAAACATATCTCAAACGATTACATTCCGTCGATAGTACGAATTATTCATACTGACTGTGCTAAAAAAACTATTACAGCGACGAGCAATTTTTTAAATAAGTTGTAATGGCTTCATTATATCATTATAAACTTTCAAGACTAAGGTCACTTGACTCTTTAAGCTCGGTCATAGAACTCGGCTGGATTGTACACATAACCAACCTTGCCACAGGTGTATTAATAATTTACAACCGCAATGTGTGACCATTATTAATTATTTCAAATATGACTTCATAGTTATTGTAAGTCTAGCCAAAAAAACTGTTCATAATACTAAATAATATAAAATACTGTCTTGTTAGGAACAGTTTTAAATTTTGTCTTGCGATTGATAACGAATTCAAAAGCTCATCTTGTATATTTTCGATAATTTGAACTGACGTCATAGCCTATCAAATAACTATTTGAGAATCATTAGTAAGGATTTTTTTCCAAGACTTTTTTATCGATGGATAAAATATTTCTCGCGTAGAGGTCTAATACATAATGTTCAAAATTTATACGAGCTGGGCCGGCGTCACCATACAGGCGAAATAGGCAACCGCCTAGGGTGCAAACCATCATCATCATCAGTGTCATTTCATTTTTATACGGGGAACTGTGGAGCCGAGCTCCAATCTCCCTTTCATCTAAGGTCAAATATATTTTTTTTTTTCTAATTTAGATGTTGTGGGCCCATTTCATTTAATTTATTCTATTTACTTTTTTTAGAATGCTTTGGGTTTGTCTGTTGTAGGGTGCAAACCATTAAGGGGCGCATAAATGAAGCATGAAAATTATTTTTATAAACTAAAAATAAAAATATTTTATTTAGATGTTTGTATTTTTCGTGTAGTCATGTATCGTATTCTATATGATTCGAAAAAGAGAGATTGAGCGAATCAGTAAAAAAGAGTTCACGAAGAAAAACTTCTGTTTAGATACCGCCATTAGGAGGTCATATGCTCCACATTGGGAGCCGATATGGATATATAAAAAAAAATATTCTGAATTGTTTGTTTTTTATTATTTCGAAAGAATGGGATGATTTGTTAAAAAGGGGCGCGCCAATAACCATTGCCTAGGGCGCCAAATAGCCTCGCTCCGGCACTGCATACGAGTGATATAAATGTATATGATTAAATTATTATTGGTATTATTAGAAAAGGTACATACTTACAATCAATTTAAGCGAGGTAGCAAACTGAGATTGCAAGTATATCCGAAGCGCTAAGGCAATAAAGAATAGTAAAATATATTTATTATTGCCTTAATATATTTTAGAAACCAAATTGCTTAAACACGGATTACGTACATATTTAACTAATTTAAAAATTATAGATGTAAAAAAGTGTCCACTTTGGTTAAACAATAAATGCTTCGGTTAATTTTAAGCGTACCTACGAAATATTATGAATATGATGAATTACTGAACGATGAACAACTGGCTTCAGTTTTGCTTGATGAGAAAGCTGTGTCCCTTATTGCTACATAAGTGCCATGGATTCATTGGCGGATCCATGAGAGCCATGCTCCCTCCCCCTTAGGAGAATTTATTTTCCGTTTTTTCTAATTTATGAAAACTTTATTGTGAAATAGGTTCATTAATTCGTTAGTTTACCATGTTTTATAGAATACTAACAATTTTTTATATAGATATATTATTTTAAAATCATCTATTTTTAATGTATTGTTTATGTATGATGTTTATTTTCAAATTGAATGGCCACCTCTTGTGACAATTTCTGGATACGCCACTGCATCGATTCTGATAATTACCAATTGAATGGTTAAAAATGTTTTCCACAAGCGTACGTTATGTTTGGAATAGTTTTAAGACCACAAATTTGTTTGTTTTTACACCATTTAAATATATATTACTTTTATTGTTGAGTAGATACGTGTTGCAAAAATATTTAAAAAACAATTTGTCCAAAAAGAGTGTTATAAAATTGCCCCATATTCATCAGTAAAAGATGAAAGTAAATGGAAAGAAAGAATAATCTAAGATCAAAAGAAAGGTTTGTTTATCATTAAAGGCCGAATTTTTAAAACCAAAATGCGCCGAACCCTGCAATAAAACAATGATTTATTGGAATAGTACCAAATTATCCACACAAAATATGTTCGTTATCTTTGGTTATTCTTCTTAGAATACTTAGTATTTAATTGATGCATTAATCAGTATTTCAAATTATCAAAAAGCGATTCTACTGCACGGAAGGTGAAATAATTTACTGAACGCTTTTTTCGCCACCGCGAAATCATACAAACACATACAGCAGTAATTGAAAATGGCCTCCGAATTCGGCGTGACAAAATGCTAAATTATTCGCTTCATATTTCCCAGTTCTTTTTATACACAGCTCATCACGACGAGGTTGGTTGGTTGTGAACTTGCCGCAAATCTTGCGCCTTGTACAGTTAAGCTCGTTTGAGGGAAGCTAAGTTCATTAATTTGACAGGCCGGAGCAGATTTGACAGGTCGCAATAATTATGATTCATGAAGTTGGCTGCAGGTGGAATTTAATTGTGCTCAACATGACGTTTGTTTCAGATTGAATTTTTTGATATGGCAACAAGAGCGTGAATAATTTATCTGTGCGAGTGTAGACAAATTAAGATTCATTTTAATGATATCCTGTAAATTCTAATCAGAGTATATAAATATTATTCATATTGTTTTGAATCATTTAAATTATTTACTATAAATAGTATCAGGAAATGTTATGTAAAGCAATTTAAGAAGAACAAAGTAAAATTTGACATACATATAGATACATTTATAAAATGCAATTAACGAAGTCAGTATTGTATTAAGCCGAGATTCGTTTTTATAATAATTATAATATAATTAAAAAAAATAGCTACAACATATTAGTCGCTTGACATAACCTCTTGATTTTATAATAATATGTTGTACAGTCCATTATAATTATTTCCGAGTGTACATAAATTACAAAGTCTTAAATTTACCATTGTAGCAGGTATCACTGGTGGTCTGTACACAAGTAAGTTTCACAAAACACATTGGGGTTATTTATTATGAAGTCATTCCAGATATTTTGCATTTTTTCTTGAGTTTAATATGAACTATAGTAATTATTTTTTTAAGAACAGGTATTTTCGTGAGCTTCTATTACATCATTGGATTAAATGTGCGGATAAAGATGATAATAAAACTCTCAATACAATACTGTGTTATTGGAGGCGGCTTTTATTCCATACGGTCAGACAACGCAAACCTGCAGATTTAAAGGTTCTTAAGTACCGCATTATTTGTTCTTCTCAAGCTTCAATATATTTTCATATTCTCAGATTAATTTTGAAAAACTTTATTAATTATTTGATGGATATAATGAAAACAACAAAGATTAACAAATGATTCAAAATATTTATGTAAAAAAGGTTAGTTTCCCCCAGTTATTGAGTAGTTCCAACCAGGGCCGGCTTGTGGTGTGTGCAGACGTCGCATAAAGATTTTAGTATTATCCATTCATTGAATTCTATAATTTAAGATTTCGGCTGAAGGCGCTTGGTGGAATTTCAATATTAAATTTGAATCGTTCAAATTATGTACATTCACACAGATTTTGTCACTAACGACCTGGGTTTCGCCTTTCGGCATCTTCAGGCATTAAATTCTAGTTTTTCAAGGCACCTCGTACACAGGCGCAGAACCCCTCGAGCCGGTCCTGGTTCCAATAGATGCATTAATAAATCACTCAATTGTTTGGCATCATCTCATTAGAGTACTATTATAATAAAGTAATCTATCAATACATTATAAAAATGGTTAAAAAAATAATGGTTACGTGTTAACCGAAATATGACCTATGACATAAATAATGTAGATTGGGAAAACATCTGGGGTTATAATATAATTGACGAAAAAATATCTGATTGTAATTTTAGTTTTAACGTTTCAAAAAGTGTGCAATACGAAGGTAAAATATGCTACAATAAAAGCGTAGAGATAATCGAGAAATTTTGAAAAAAAATACTACATTTTTTATTTTATGCAATTTTGAGGAGTGTGGTAGTCATCTTCTTAGCTAAAAGACTTCGTGATCTCATTGCACGACTTGGTACATTATAGGTATGATGGAATTTCATTTCATAGGTATACAAGCACAGATCATATTGGTGTCGTACACTGGGTACCCATTCTTTGCAAGACTCATAGCTTTCAAAGGTTATATCTCGTTTTATTGTTATGTTTAGATAGCTACTTTAATGAAATAACTTTTACTTTGTCGTATAAGTTTTCATAATATTTATGAAGAAAAAAATATATCATTAAATAGCTATGGCAGTAACATATTGAAAAACTACGTTATACACTGTTATATCTTTGTTGAAATTGAAATATTTATTGCAATGCTATTTTTCATAATTAAATAAATCGAATAATTCACGTAATCTTTTGCACAATTTGTTGTGATTAAAAATTATTAAATTCAAAACAAACACTTAATTAATTTAATACACATAGTAAAAAGTCTAGAATTCACTAAAATAATTAAACCTATTTTTGGATCAGTTATTTGACGTAACCTGATGATTGTATTTATAGATTTAATATATTTGACACACGTAAACTAAATCCAAATTGAATAATTTGTTTGTATAAATGTGAAATTATTAATTTAATTTGACAGGAGTTTAGAACCTTGTGATCACTTGTTAGAGCTGATCCCTTTTACCGTAAGCGTATGCTGATAAATCAATAAATTTATCGCAAGAAAATTAGAAATATCTGTTGAGATCATTGATCTCACCGACCAAGAGATCTTAAATCTTTTGAGGTTAGTTTTCTGAATATGTGTGAAAATGGCTTGGATTAATTTAATAATTTGTTATGATCATTTACGCTATTCTCGAAATAAGTTTACGGTTATCGTAAATATGTATAATATTACAAAAACGCTGTGGTATTATACCTCATATTAAAACTATAATGGGGTATTTCGTGAGATACATTATATTACATATTCTTTACTACGTGTCACTCTATTTTCCTCCGATCGAGGATACGAAAACAACAACGAAGAAACCAATAAGTCATGCGAATTACTAAATATGAAATTGTCGTCATATTTTAATTTTGCGGTGACACATCAAAATCTATTGATCTCTTGAACATGTGAGATGCCATGTATAATTTATTGCTGTGAGTTATAATAATAAAGCCTTCTTTTACTTTCTTGAAAATGTAGTATTTTTAATCGTCATCTTGATGTGTTCGCAAACCACAAATAAATCTACTCGTATATGGTTTATTTACCAGAACACAGGAACGCCATTATGTGAATTCAAGACGGCAGTAAGCAGCGCCTGCCTCGTCCGCTTTTATATGCCTGATTGAAAAAATGACGGTGCTAAAATGCTAGGCTTTTTTTTTTATATCTCTTGCTAATTTTGCTGGGGCAATCTTCGTCTGATGAGACTCGTGAATGTGTTGATGTACAGACCGCGGTGTTAATTAATAGATTCTTGATATGTGGCTTTGTTGGATAGTCAGGTCTGATTGAAAGGGCCATAAGACCAGTAGTTGGTCGGTCGGTATTATACGATCAAGTCTTGGCGCCTAAAGGAACACGAATTTTCGAAATGCGTGAGCTATATAGAAGAATGGTCAATGCTTTATTTGAATTTTGATAAAAGTTTTTGTTAACGTACCTACACGCATTATCATGTTTTTGTTTTGGTAAAGCAATAAAAATTTAAATTAAATCGTGGTCTTTAAAATGAGTCCATGAGAAATGAAGTGATTCAAATGGTATTTTATTTTAAAAAGCATTGAGTGAGATGCGTTATATTATAATATTTTACATGTCTTAAAGTATCGTAAAAGTGAAGTAAGCTTAGTAAATACACACTGCAATAGTGTTTTCTTATTAAATAAAAATATACAATCCACAATAAAAACGTGATTATATTTTAAAATCCAATAGAAAAGATTGACCATTTGCTACTTGGGTTACTTCACTTCTTAATGGCTTGAATACTACATACCTAATGCAGCCTTTTTCTTTTAGGACATATGATTTTTTTGCTTAGCCATTTTATTTTTTATTTACAATCGACATTATCACAACTATTTCGGTAAAACAAGGTATGTAGATTGTGACAGGTAAAGTATATGAATGGTTAGGTTAGCTTAAGTGAATAATTTTTTCCACGACATTATATTACATTAAAAATTCAGTTCAAAACAGATGTAATTTTGTAAACAATATATTCACAAATGTAAATCATCGAAACTGTATCAAATAAAATTTTAATGCGATAGCCAAGATATATTTGCTCTAAATCATTTATCTATCTACAAAAAACCGTTTAAATATATTCACGTTGACTCGGAACGTTATTTAAAGTTAAATTTTCGTGACAGATCAATAAGTTAGTTTTTATTTATTCCGCAGTATTTTTTAGAGCAAACGATGCCTTAAAATCACAAGTAATTCGTTAATCGTAAACATAGATCGAATGGTATTTATTTTAAAAGATTAGTTCAACTTTGGGTAAATGTTTATAGGCGTGGGGAACAATGCTACCGAATTCAAAGTATTTTCGCAAGACTATATTACCAATAGCGAAATTAGTTTCGCAGCATCACTATCTCTACAAAAAAAAACCATTGCATTCTTATCATTATAAGACGCTCCTGGTATTTGAACCGTGGTTTATTGAACACAAGCGCAATGAACTTGACAACTAGTCGAGTCATGATATGCTAACTTACAGGCTATGGGAAAAGCATCATTGGTTTGTAAATGATAATGCGTAACTTATCATAGATGAGTTGAGAGTGTAATGATGATTATTTATCATATACGGGTGATCCAGAATTGAAGGTTGTCATACGTTTCTTTATTATTAAAGTAATAATTTTAAATTTTGTTTTTAAAAATATACTGCTTAACTGGATGGCTGCCACAGATGAGATATCTCGTCAAATTTTACGTGCTCAACACGCCAGAGACAAGTTACTTCCTCAATAACTAATTAAATTAATAATTGCAAACTACAGCCGGCGTGTTAGGTAAAAACGTACTTTTTTCTATGGCAGCCAAAAGGCTAAAACACAGATTATAAATGCTGTAAGCACATGCTATTATTGCAGACATTAGTTTATAAAACAAATGAGTCACCCATTTCCAAAATTCATCTAGCCCAATTTTTTTAAAATACTAAAAAACAAAAAAAGGTTAAGAAACCTCTATATTGAAAAATAGCCATGTTTTTCTTAATAAATTTGATTTTTTTCAATTTGATTGAATAAAATACAGTTAATATTTTAATATATAGGATCCTTACACGTTAATTTTTAAGTATTTCCAAAACGATGAAAATGGACGAGGAGGTGAATTTTGAAAATGCACGACCCAAATATTTATCTCACTAATAAACAAAAAACTATAGAACTTTTCCGAGTATTTAAAGTGGTAAATTAAAAGTGGATTCAAAACAGACAGATTGGACAAATACAAAATTAAATCAACACCAAAAACGTTATTAACACAGCAGCATATTTGTGGCATTTCTTTAAGTATTTCAAACTCATATAAATAGCTTCAAGCCCTATCAGCGATGGCACTAACGTTGCTAAAATAAACCTACAGGGATGAGTCTGACACTCCAGAGGTCTAGGGTTCGGTGACCTATTCATTTACACAGGTCGTTATTTACAATAACCAACTACCGTATTTTATTGCCAGCTCTTACTGGCGCCAATTTTTACTCGCCGCCATCTTAAAACATGTCGCCATCTCAAAACAGCGTCCGGGAAAAATTTATAAGTGCAACAGACGAATTGTTAATTAATTTTCAGTTCTCCGTAACAATAAAACTAAAATTTTGATTATGCATGACAGTCGAACATTCCGCAGCAATGTCACTGTTGCCGGGGTTTAATTCTCTCGCTTTGCAATTAAATTAAATACAAATGTATAATGAATGATTGTTTTGTCTATTACGTAAGGATGTTAATGGCAGTAAACTCATATAAAACCCCAAGTGTGTCGTAATTTTGTATTATTATAAATCATTCGTTTTTTGAAAATATTTTCTGGTCGAACACACCTCAGTGATCCTCAAATATTTTTGTCGTTTTGACTTTTATTATAAATTAACAAGTTATACAAAGCAAATAAATGTTAAGATGTGTGAAAATAGAACTTAAAATAATAAAATATATATTTTTATTCATCCTAAATCTCCAACTAAATATGTACACATTATGATATTTCTGTTTAGTTTCAATGTGTTCACTATCAATACTTGGTAGAATGGCACTATATAAAAAAAGCAAACAACATTTTGTAGATACTATTTCGTTCATGACCAGCATTATCAACCGTTTCAATTAATTGATAACACTCGTCATGAGCGAAACCGGTCCTGATCATATAAAATAAAAGTGTGTTTTATACAAAAAGTGTTTTATATTACTTTTTCTTGTAAACATATCTAAACCACTTGAATGCCGAGTGGACACCGGTGTCCGGAATATATGCAAGTGAACACGAATGTCCAAGACATTTAAAAAAATCAAATACTTGGTATTCTAATAGAATATAAGCAATATGTTGATGAATATGTGTAGTGCTATCTATACTGAGTCAATATAGGTTTTTAAAATATCGAATTCGAGGGTATTTATTTTGAAGCTGAACTGAAAAAATACCATATATATTAAAAATTAACCAAACCCAAATTTTGAATGTAAGTCCGACAAAACAGCCCTGATTAAAACTTATTGTTTTTCTATACCTCTAAGATATAAATTTTCGATCTTAATCGATTTTGAATTTCTATACAATTCGTTTTATAAGAAAGATAAGACGTCAAGAAAAAAATATGTTTTAAATTGTGTGCATATATTATTAGCAGTTTTCGTTACCTGTGTAAAAACTCGATTCAATTGATACGATTCGGAGATTAATTTCCAATTAGGCATTAAAACCTCGGACATAAAAACAGAAGCCTAGAGGGTAGAGCATTAGATCACGTTGCAATAATTAATGGACCAGAAAAACATGTTTATCTTTTCCTTGAGAAGCACTATTTAAAATCAACCGTTCCACAGGCAAGCATACAAATGAGTTTTTTTTATGATAGTATTAAAAATAATTATTTAGAGTTCGTTTGTCTCTGTAGAATGGGTTAATATTATTTGCATTTTTAAAATCGCAAGCCGTGAAAATTTTTAAGCACCACAGGAATTATGCAAAAGAAAATAATTGGTACAGTCTTAGAGAAAATCCCTCTACAGGGTGTTTGGAAAAATGTGTAGTCAGAAAATTAAAAATATTTTAAATTAAGTATTATTCATTCTTTAAAATTGGCTTATTAGAGCGATTTGAACGATGAAAGAACTCATATTTTGATCCGTACTTTCAGGAAATATAGGATTGACGAATTCGCTCATTATTCATTAGTGAATACACATTTTAATTTAGAATTTCGACTGAAGGTGCTTAATGGAATTTCAATATCAAATTTGAATTGTCTGAATCCTGTACTCTTCCATGAGTATGGTCGCTAACGACTCGGGTTTCGAACTGACGCTAGTTCAAGTACATTCGTGCACTTGAAAAGCCTGAAAATTACCAAAGGCGAAACCTGGGTTGTTAGCGAAAAGACTCATGGAAGAGTACAGGATTCAGACAATTCAAATTAGATACACTTTTGAGGTCTTACCACAACTCCTTGTGTATGTATGTGTGCTGCTAACCTTACATACAGTATACCATTTAAATAAAGATTGCATATCTTTCATATTGTTTTCTTTAATACGGATTATAAAGCTAACTAAACCATATTCACATTCAGATTGATTTTGCAAAAGAACAATATTAGAATTATTATTAATGGGATTGTGTGTCTTTAACAGCATAACCTATAATTTCTGGCCTATAGCCTAGCCAATAGTTAAAGCCACCAGCTTCTGTTGCGGTGGGCATTGACTAGAATCCCAATACGGATAGTTTATAAAATTATTTTTTAATCGTATTATGGATAGCCTCCCGCCCTTCTTTCTTTATTAAAAATATTTTAATACTTAACGATAGTTTGTCTGAAGATGCTTCTTAAATAAGCAAAACAGGTGACAATTTTTAAAACAAGCAGTGGAATAGAACAGTTTTTATAATGTTACAATCGAATTCATCAGACACGTTAGTTTCAAAGAAATTTTTTGAAGTCACTCGAGAAGAAATAACATAAAAAACGCCCAATGCCAATGGCTTCAAATTTAAATTGAAAAATTGTTAATTTAATAAATTGACCTTCCCAGGACATGAACCTAGATCTATCTGATATCTAAAGTGAAGTTCTCACCACTTGACCGAAGAATCTGACAATAAATAATTATATTATCTGTATTAATGTTATATTTTGTATGCAGTGGCTTGATTGTCAATTTAAAATTTCTTTTCTTTTTCAGAATCTCCATTGACTGGATCACCGTCAGAAAACAGTCTCCCAATAACCCTTGAAACCGTCGAAGATCCTACTCTTAACAATTTGACGAGGTCTGATGCTAACTGTGATAAAACTGGAACCTGCTACGACGGTAACTAAAAACGTATTTTATTTTAAACATTATAACAATAACAAAAATGTTTCTGAAAACTGAGTAAGCTCAGAGATACCGACAAAAATATTATTAATTCCTGCATGAACTTATACATTTGTCTATTGTAAATTTAATTCCTAATAAATACAAATAATGTTTTTTAATATAAGCAATTTAAGTCGTCAAATTTTGTGAACGACTGTGAAGGGTGATAAATTGTATACAATTTGATTGATATTCGTTCAACACTGTGTGTGTAAATTGTTGATCTTTCAAGCTGAGAATGTATTGTAGAAATAGATTATTTATTCTAATGCTTAAAATATAGTTTAAAAAATTGCGCCTCTGACATAAATTACGAATTAAATAATGCTCATCCGGCAGTTTGCTGTAGTAATGCTTATTTCCTCTCACAAATAAAATTACTAATTCATTATTCATGTTTTTTTTTATTGTAAGATATTTATTTTGACAGAAGCCATCTCTCAAAATTAATATTAAAGCTCTTTGATTGTTTACGCTTTAATTTAAGAAACTAAATTATTTTTACTGTGCGAAATATTAAACGACATAAAATCGTGACTGTTAATCCGGCACAAATTTAATAGTTGTTATATGCTTCCTACTGAAACAAAGTTTAATAAGCTATTTTTATTGGTAGAAGGAGACAAATTTATTAAGTACCGTTTCCTATATGATGTTATGACTACTTATAGCGTATATCCTTTCGCATGGATAATTCAATATAAGTATGAAGTCAAAATTGGCTGGGAATTGTTTTTGAATTATGATGATAAAGATTCATTTAAAATTTGAATCGTTCAAATTATGTACATTCACACAGATTTTGTCACTAACGACCCGGGCTTCGCCTTTCGGCATCTTCAAGCGTTCAAATGCACGGATGAACTTGAACTGACGTTTAGTAAATGAATGTTTCGTGCGTATATAATAAATAAATGTATCAACGAGCTTAAAGCCAAAATGGATAAGCACATGGGAATGCCCACAGATTTAAGTAGTGAGTGGTTTTTAGAATTATATGTATTTGTTTGTCGGAAAATGTTTTATGATTATATTTATATAGGGTATAGAAGTGGAGAGCCCGGCATGTTTAGTATTTCATTTAAAACCGTGTACTTGAACACCTGAAGATGCCGAAAGGCGAAACCTGGGTCGTTGGTGACAAAATCTGTGTGAATGTACATAATTTGAACGATTCAAATTTAATATTGAAATTCCACCAAGCACCTTCAGTCGAATTCATTTTATTTAAATAATTGATTTAAACACTATACTATATTTCTTTACCATAAGAATACATTTATTTTGTTGGAGAATTGATAGTAAAACCTCACCAAAAGAAATAAATATGTAAATGATAGAAATAGCTTTTATTTAAAACTAAAATGCTTATTTTTGTTAATATTACAGTGTCAGTCAACTGCAAAGATACCAGAATCGCAATCCAAGTCAGAACCAACAAACCATTCAACGGAAGAATCTACGCCCTTGGACGTTCAGAAACTTGCAATATTGATGTCATCAACAGTGATCTCTTCAGATTAGACCTTACAATGGCTGGACAAGACTGCAACACACAGAGCGTGGTATGTTATCCATTATATTATCCAAGCTATCATTATTTTTTATACAAACAAAATGGTGTATTCATGGGATACCAAGATGAAGCAGGAAAATTAAATAAATGTGTATTTGGAATTCATAAATGTGTCAACCATCTAGCGGCGAATAACCCAAACTTTAAAGACTTCAAAAAAGCTTAAATTGTATTTATACTGGATTCTGTTGTCTGAAAAACAGGGCCTCTGAATCGTATTGCGTCTGGATCATATCAATCGTTTAATCTGCCACTGCAACTATCATATAAAACTCACTCAATTGCAATACTATTTTTTGCAATTTGTGTAATTCCTACGAATTAAATGCAAAGTAATAGATGGATCAACTTATCTGATTGGTGGCGTTTATTAAATTCATGTTACGTGTCCATATGATATTGATAGAAATAGCTTTGTTAATTGGCATGTTTGCTAAAATTCTCCGCATTCAATAAACACCAAGATGTTATTATGTTCTCAAGACCTGCTTTATGATCGAAATCTGCTTCGACACGGCTAGTATTTAATATTATATTTACGTGGTATTTATTCGAGTATAATCAATTTTATGTTTTTATATTTATTATCGTGAGTGTTTTTTGCTACCATCGCGGTAGTGTATTATCATATTTATAAAGGGGTTGGTATCATATTTACTATAATTATTCACACTTGGTGTTGCAAACAGAAAAACAAACAGCAATCAAAAAACTTTACGACCATGTCTCGGCTCGGACTATTTGACAAAATAAAAAAAAGTCAATAAACTTTTTTAAATTTCGTGGCGACAAGAGTGAGGAATAATTTTTTCTATCGAATTGATTACTTGCGGTCTTTCAATAAGCGATGATCCTTTTTGCGAAACGTCTTTATAAAAGTCAAGTCGGTTTTTTAGCATTTCTGTTACACGGGATATTATCTAAGTAAAACGATTATATTGTAACTCTACGAGTAGTATAGCATTATAAAAAAAACAGACCATACTGATTTTTCGTAGAATTTATAAATACATGATTATATCGCCACCAAACCAAAGTACTACGCGGCCATAATAGAAAACAGAGGCGATGTACTGAAAAATATTTCGTATTTCGCATAATTTATCAGTGTTCTTCGTAATAATATGTGGTTTTAACACGATTATCAAGTTCTCAAAATAACTTTAAATCGTGGCGTTGTTTTTAGCGTAGTTGTGAAGTTTTTCGCCGCAGTAGTCGACGTGCTACTATATGCCATATTTACCTTGCTACAACTTGTCAATATTCTTTTAAACTTTATTCTTTATAATACTTATTAATTAAATTGTCCAACAAGGCATTGAAACTTTTAAAAAGTCTTAGAGAACGTTTAAACATGAATCAATTGTATGAGTATATAACAATAAATAGGGTGTTTTACAAACACAATAATTAACTACTTAATTATTATTATTCTATAATAAATTATAACATTTCATATTAAAAGTTCATCTGATACTCAGATGAGAATTCTTTCCATTGTTTTGCATAAAATTGGTGGTTGATCTTTTCACTAATCTTGATGGATGGTACAAAAATATAATACTGATATGTGAAATTAATTAATTACTGTTGTATACATATTTTTTACAAAATGTTAAAAAAAAAGTTAATTTCCGACTAAAATACGTGATGAATAGTATTATGATTTCTTAATGTAAATATTACTATATTATTACCTATTTTACACGATTATCTTCATCAAAATGTTGTCCTTTTTTTGAATAATAGGGTTTTTTTTAATTCAGGCAACATTCAAAATCAATCAAAAATTTTCCTATGAATTCTAATACATTTTTACTTGTTTTTTATACATGGTTTTTTGTGGAACATATCTACCTTGTAACAAAAGAGTTTAGTGAATTCATCTTTAGAACATATTTTATTTCAGTTACCTTCTAGTATAATACTTTTTGCATAGTGTTTAAAAAAATATATACCTAATTGTAATTTCATGTTCGTTTATTTTCAATGCAAGTTAAGTTCAATTATTTTTCAATGCCATCTTACGGATTATGACCCAGGTTTTTCCCTATTAATGGTATTAATTTACTTAACGCTTCTTATAATTATCTTAAGTTATTTCTGTTGGTCAAGAGGTTATAAAATTAATTACGTATCCGAACTAATTGGAAGCATTAACCCGCATCTATTTCCAGCATACCTGTTAGTCAAGTTTGATAGTAAACGTGGCTTGGGTTTAAGTTCGAATTCCTCAAGGAACATGCACAGTAAATCATTCATGACGTATACAATTTGCGTATTTCTATATGATTTTGTTTTGCGTTACAATTCCAGTACGTCTACAATGAAAGCACTGTATGTATTGTACTTGGAAACTATATTCTATAATAATATTATTTAGTAAGCACTCATTGTTTTTGTGATCCAACATTTTATAAGCATTTAGCCCATGCAACTTGTTAAGTTGTCTCTTAAAAAATGTCGGTGGCATCTTTTGAAAACTTAACCGCTTCAGTACCGTAAGGCCATTGAAGACCACGAATGTAACTTGAAAATATTACACTATATATATCATTTTATAAGTAAACTTTTAATATTCATAAATTCAGTTCTATTTTTTAAAACTATTCAAAAATTATTAAAAACATGCGGTAGGTATTTGAGTGAATGTTTTTTAGCTTAAAACATCGCGGTACTGAAAAAGAATAACTAACATACACCTGATATTGAAGAAAGTGTACACCTGGTTAACTTTGTTGAGTTTTTGACATATTTTTTTATTACACTGATATTATTAAACTTTGGCGAAATTACTTTAAACAGCATTATTTTTTTAGCTAATAATTTCAAAAAAGGTTAAATTATTAGACCAAAAAAATATCTAAATTGCAATAATTAGTGATATTTTTTTACCATGTCTGTTCCCAATGCGGATGAATAAGAACTTCTAATGAAGTTTATCCCATTAATTTTTTTCTACGAGAACTACTTGTTACTTAGTTGCTCAAGAAAGTAAGAAAAGAAAGATAGAGCTAAGACAAGACTAGTGGTTAGCTAATCATTCTCGCAACGTCCTGTTTATAGAATGGAATGGGTGGAAGGGAGTAATTTAAGACATTACATACATCCATGCTTTGAACATAAATTATTAAATCGATTAAAAAATAAATTTATAAAAGTGTCCGTACTATTATTCGGATCTGTGACCTCTGTAAACGACGCTAACGACGTTGACCACTCGACCAAGCAAACGGCTAATTTTTTTACTAATTTATTGATCGTCATAATTCACTTAATTGTTCTTATAGAATAAACGGCTGTTGCGGATTCCGAATGAAATTCTGTTGGTCACGTAACACTATCCTTTTGAAATGACTTTATAACTGTCAATTTTTCGACAAAAAACAACAATTTCAATAATGTGCTACTGCTTTATGATTTATTGTAAATAGCGCTGCAATTTTACCCAAAATGTTTCCGTAAATATGTATATCCGTTTAAAATTCGTCATAAGAAGGTTGAATCTTCAAGTTTACAAGAATCACTATGTCTCCGTGGAGTTTTTCTTCGCAGCCTTATAAAATCGATTACACAGAGCACATTAATCACGCTGTGTAAGTACATTTTTCGTTTTGCTTGTTTTGTGGTCGTTGCTCTGGACGCAAAAAGAATAGGAAAAAAGAGACGAGTCTGACGAAAACGTTTCGAGGCGCACCATTATAACTGAGAATGAAGAATTCATTTACGTTTTTACATTTAGAATTTTCAAGAAATACTTTTATGAAAATGTTTAAATTTCATTTATATTGTCCTGTAAAAATTAGCTGCTTTATCCATCAACTGCTGTTATTGTTTCGTTCGAATTTAAAATACTGTATTTCTTCAATTGAGATCAAGATTTAATAAACTGTACGTGTAATAATTCACATTTTATGGTAAGAAAATTACAGGGAAACGTTAGAAAACAAATACTGTTATTACAATAGTTATAAAATGGTCATTATGAAGTAAATTGAGGAGCAAACATTCGAAAAGTGTTTTGTCACAAATTTTGAAAAATAGCGTTTTATATCAATTCCGATAGCCCATAATAAAACCTATGAATGGAAATCAAAATAAGTGTTCAAAAAGGTTTTTTTTTACATTAAAATGAAATCATAAAGTTGACACATCCATACAAACCGTCACTTTAGCAACACTTAAATCATCATTTTCCAAGCTTTGTATTTGTGTGATAAAACACTTTTTGAATGTTTGCTCCTCAATTTATAAATCATCACAATATAACGTTTCCTGTGAAATAAAACATGTTCGTAAGCACACATTAAAATGATTCTAATTTCTCATAATAAGGTGAAAAAATAAATATCAATGAATTTTAGTTCTTAAAATATTATTTTACTTTTAGTTGAAACTTGATATCTATTTTGGCGTATGCCTTCATCAGAACTATGGTTAAAGTCGGCTATATATTTACACATAATATACTGGTTTAGAAGAGATACACAATATATCCTGTCATTTACTCCGACATCCTAATTTATATTACAAATAAAAATTATAGTATTATATTCAATAATCCGACATTAGTGTTTCTTGGAACGATAAAAAATATGTGATTATCAAATCAAAGTAGATTGAATTTAAATAGTTATTTATTATTAGTTACATAAGCGACTTGTAAGGGTTTTAACAATGGCAATTGATTGATATTTGAATAGTCATTAAGGATGCCACTGGCT
The DNA here is from genome assembly GCA_030503985.1 of Himalopsyche tibetana. Classification (NCBI taxonomy): domain Eukaryota; kingdom Metazoa; phylum Arthropoda; class Insecta; order Trichoptera; family Rhyacophilidae; genus Himalopsyche; species Himalopsyche tibetana. The sequence goes on along the minus strand of JAPJYX010000014.1, from coordinate 34,377,632 downwards.
CAATTATGCTTATTAATTACTAGTGACATTTAGCTAAGAACCTTCACTACAAAGATTTATACACTTAAAACTTGAATTAAAACCACCGGTATTTTTATAATTAAATTCTTCAGAAAGAAAATATAACACACAAAGAGAGCCAGCCGATGTTAATTTTCTTTTGACACCCATTGGTCTTCGAGGAAAAATCATTTATTCATCTTTAATTTTATAATCGAATAAAATTATTTATCGGGCATAAAAGAATTTTGTGTTGCACAGCAAGTAATTTGTTCTCGCTGTGAGGTGGTTGAAAGGCGTAAAAAGAAATCGCCGGATGCTATTAACTTATTTGAGAGATTCTCCGAAATTACCCAAATGTTGGAGTAAAAAAGTTAGTAGTTTCGACATTATTTCACAAAGTGACACCTAGGCCCCATTATCCGATGATTACTGCACCTACCTGCATCATTAAATTTACATTGACGGCCTGGATAATGAGATTCTGATTTAGGTGAATTGTTATTTTTTATTTTTACATAATTATTACGTTTTCAATTGTTTAATAGTAATAATGATCGATCTCGTATATTATAGTAATATTAATTCAACATATTTCAATTCAAAGTATAGATTATTTCTTAAACCATGTCCGCTCCCAATGTGGAGCATATGGACTCCTAATGGAGTTTATCTCAACAGAAGTGTTTTCTACGAGAACTGTTTGTTACTCAGTTGCTCAACCTCTCTTTTTACAAAGAGAGTAGGGATAGAAGGATAGGGCTAGGACAGGATTAGTGGTAAGCTAATCGCTTTCGATACGCCCCGTTCATAGGATAGGATGGGTGAGAGGGGGGAATTCAAGAAATCACATATATCCATGCCTTTGAACAGAAATTCATAAATTGATTGAAAAATCAATTTATAAAACTGTCCGTACCGGGATTTGAACCCGGGCCCTCTGTAGCCGAAGCCAACACCGTTGACCACTCGACCACACAGGTGGCTAGATTATTTACCAAATGCTATTTCCACCCTATGTGCAGTGTATAAAGTGGTAATGCTCCTGGGCATGGCTAAAGGTTTTAACACATTTTATTAAATGAATTAGTCACAATCTATAAATTGTGAAGTTAATGAATTCAATCGTCTACAAAAACTAATATGTCATCTTTGCAATGTTGTTTTTGTATCTCACTCTTATTTTCTTTTGTTTTTTTGATAGTTTATTTTTTACGTCATTACTGTTTTTCCAACTGCGATCAATTTGAATATTTTTATAACTAGTCAAATCGAAACAATAACATATATAATTTTGGCATTAAATGTACCGGTTTCTGCTTGTGATTTCCGTAACGTAAGGGAAAGCTTAAACCATTTTTTTATATGCTTTCATAGGGTTTTTTTTCAAATTATACATCATTCAAATAATATAACATGAAATGGCTACGTTATGGATTATGTGTCAGATATTTTTGGCTAAGTGTAAACTTTTTCTTTAAGACGTCTCAATTATTCGATCATTATATTACAGCGAACTTTTAATATTGATTTGGAGTGAATAACAGCGCTCTTAAATACATGTATAACTTACTTACCGGATATTTTGAAATCACGTTTTAATGAATACCATCGCACGGACAGTCGTGGTAAACCAGCACTTATTCATAATTTGGTGGTGCGATTATTATATTAATAACTCCTCAATTAAGTATAACCCCATCCATTGCATAATTTTGCGATCTTCTGTTGAAATCACGTGGTATGCGTATTATTTTACAAGTGAAACATTATAAATATAATTCATGAAATAAAAGTTCTTTACCACTAATCTAGATCAGCGTTTTTTCAAATATGTGAAGCCTTATCTGTGTACGGTAACAACAAGGCGAAAATTCTGGAAGATATTGATATTGTATTGAAATTATAATGACCGAATACCCGTTAATGATTACCCGGTTTTCGGTTATTTTAAAAAACCGTTTTTACACGGTTTGGAAGCCCTAGTTACAATGCGAGCTTTTACGAACACAATGGTGTAAGTTTGAATTACGCATATTTGTAATATCGTAATATTGTTATGATAGCACATAATTATTATTTATTTAAATTGGCTGACTGAAAAGTAATAAAAATAGACATTAACCCAACAAGTAAGAAGAAACAGACATTAATCCTTTATTCGATTATAATGATAGACTTGGGTAGATCGTATTATAAATAGGCAAGGTTGATGCAACTATTATTGTATAAAACATCAATGGCTCTGCTCTGAGAAAATGATTTTTTGTATTCATCATTTTGTATCTACATGTTCAATGCAATATTCAATTTAATTCAATTATTCTATTGTGTATTGATATATTAATTGGATTGACTCCCAATCAACGTTCTCTCTAAGGCAAGAAGTTAGCTGCTCGGAAATTTCAAAGGCTGCGGATCGATCAAATATTAATTAAACAACTGTCTTGTAGTGCACGCCAACCCGGAATGAGTGCGCGGGGGGTTCCCAACTGCTGCGCGGCCGCGCACGCGCGCAGCTTAGAGTGAACGTTGCTCCCAATGTGGAGAATAAAAACATATAATGAAGCATTTCAAAAAAAATCTTCTTACGAGAACTATTTATTTACATAGTTGCCATATTTATCTTTTTGGAGAGGGTAAGGATAGAAAAATGGAGATAGAAAAAAAGGCAAATAGGTGAGAAGGAATGTAAATTGTACAGAAATAAATCGATTGAAAAATCAATCTTATGAACGTTACCAGTTCGATTGAATAGGATGAGCGATCAAGAGCACTAAGCACTCGGCTAAAGGATGAGAGATTCCACCAAAATTGCCTTATAAGGTGCTTTGTTAGGGTTGAGAAATGACATTCGCCCTGCATACCAAAATAATAAAGAAATTGTTTATATGTATTCTATATAATTTTTGAAACCAATTTCTTATACTTGTACAACTAATACTCAATATTTTTTTCAGACTGGCGTTTACTCCAACACAGTAGTACTGCAACATCATAGTGTGGTTATGACCAAAGCTGATAAAATCTACAAAGTTAAGTGCACTTACGATATGAGTTCCAGGAATATCACATTTGGAATGATGCCTGTCAGGTAAAAACTCCATTTATACATATTTTCAAAAAACTTATTCCTGTTTAAGACTGAGATTCATGTTGAATATTCAATTACCAACGAATCTTCATCATTTCTATGCAGCTCTACCATATAAACTCATTTATCTTATCAGAGTTCATTTCTAATATCTTCATACCGATACAGAGATCCTGAGATGATTTCCATCACATCAGCACCGGAAGCTCCTCCACCACGCATTCGCATTCTCGATGCCAGAGCTAGGGAAGTTGAAACAGTTAGAATTGGAGACAAGCTCACATTCAGAATTGAAATCCCAGAAGACAGTAAGATACCATGCTATTTATTAAAAAAAAAACATTATTAACAAAAGATGTTTCAGTGCCAGAAAGATAGCATTAAAATATTGTTATATTATGAACATGTGCTATTAGCCATTGTCATAGCAGATTTGAAACATCCTTCGAAACTTAGGCTAAGCGACTGATTTACAAACAGGTTTCCTGAAACACCCTTTGTTGAAATATCCTAATAGGAGCTCAAACCCCCTGATAGAGCAAAAATCATTTAAATCGTTGCTCTTAAACAACGCGTATCAGTGATCAAACTTTTTATTTGATAATAAATTGTCAAATAATACATAACTAAGGTTTTGGTGACCATGATTTTAAAATATGCTCCTACATTACCCAAATATAAAGAGTAAATAATATGTTACTTTTTAGGAGTTTCAATCAAAAATATTTTGAACAATAAGAAGTAATTCCATAATTATTAATATTTTCAGCTCCTTATGGAATCTTCGCTCGCAGCTGTGTCGCTATGGCCAAGGACTCCAAGAGTACTTTCCAGATTATTGATGATGAAGGGTATGTGTTTGTTTGCATTAATTTTACTTATTTCAATACAGGCTATTTATTCTATGTTTATAATCACAGTCAGTGCCAGCGCGAGGTTATTTGACGCCCTAGGCAAAAGCTATTGGCGCGCCCCCTTTTTAACACATCGTCTCATTTTTTTCGAAATAATGACGAAAAAAACAATTCGAGATCATTATATATTTTATTTTTTTATAAATCCATGTCCGCTCCCAATGTGGAGCATATAGCCTCCTAATGGAGATATCCCAACAGAAGTTTTTCTACGTAAACTGTTTCTTACTCAGTCGCTCAACCACTCTCTATCGAATCATATAGAATATGATACATAATTACAACGAGCAAATACTACAATCAAATTAAAGTATAATTTACTATTATTTATTATTATTAGAGTATATAAAAATAATTTTAATACTCCATTTACACGCCCCCTAATGGTTTGCGCCCTAGGCGGTTGCCTATTTTGCCTGTATGGTGGCGCCGGCCCTGATCACAGTCTAATACTTATCATTTAAGAACTTGTGTGAAGTTAGAATATATTTACAAATAATTGAATAATTATGTGAATTCATATTTAACCTTTTGACCGCGGCTCGGATCCAGGTCGGTTCAGATTGGGCTGCTATAGCAGTCAACCGCGATCTAAGGGTTAATCCTAATAACACATCATTAGAATTAAAGTATATTCAAGTAAATTAGGCAATAAAGATTTAAGTCTATTAGATATAAATTGCTTCTCTTAAGCAAAAGAGAGCTACAGAAATGACTTCTTTTCATTTTTATTATTTTTTAAGACCTGGTGATAGAACGAAAAACAAATTTAGTTCTAGTAAATTAATGATACCAAATAGATTTCAGATTTATTATCAAGAGTTTAATCAACAGATATAAAAAGCAATGCAACGGGAAATACACTTCAATAAATCAATTTTTTATGTTTTAGATGCCCCGTTGATCCATCTATCTTCCCCGCATTCACCCCCGACGGTAACGCTCTGCAGTCAGTCTATGAAGCTTTCCGTTTCACAGAGTCATATGGAGTAATCTTCCAGTGCAACGTCAAGTATTGTCTTGGGCCATGTGAACCGGTAAGTCTACAAATAATCTGAATTATAATACATCCGAATAATAATGTCTCACAATCCGTATATTTGTGTCTCATAATTGGCAAAATGCAATAATATGTTGACTTTTCCAGGCTGTTTGCGATTGGGGTCGCGATTCCCTCGAGTCATGGGGCCGCCGCAGGAGGTCTCTCTCATCAGGACCTTCAAACTCCTCAGACGAAATTCCCCAACACAACCAGGAAGAAGAAGAAGACATGAACATTTCACAGGAAATCCTCGTTTTGGACTTCGGAGATGAGAGGCAGAGCGCCGACTTCTTGAGAACAGATCAGCTTGGAGGATTAGCCGCGGAAGCTGATTTCACCAGAGGTATGAATTTAAATTTTAATTAATACAAACTATTAAAATACTCGCAACACCATCACAACCGAAAGAGTGGCAGTGCCATCGATCAACACTCACTCAATGTACAAAAAGGAGTGTGTATGTATGTATAACTTTGTCATTACAGCAAGATAATAAATCAAGACAAATTTATTCTGTAATATTCTCCAAGCAATAATAAAAAAAGATTATTGTAATAAATTTTATTATGTCATTTTACCTTTGTGACTGATTTCATACCACTAATCTAACGATTTTATTTTTAATTAATGTAGATTTTTAAGGTGTTAGACAAATTAAAAAGTTCAACTATTTGAATGAGTTCTTATTAAAGTGTGTTCTTTTAATTCCAGATAAGACTGTGACAATTGTGGAGCCCTGCCCAACCAAGAGCTCAGTGTTGGCGTTAGGAGTCGCTTGCGCCCTGATGCTGCTTCTTTATATCTGCACAATTTTCTGCTACTTCATGAGAAAATGGTTATCTCCTGCCAAAAGAATGCCTTAAGTAGTTTATACGCCAGTTTTAATATGTATAAGAAACGCAAAAATGTGACATCGCACTATTGTTAAACATTAATGTTATAAACGAAAACGAATCATTACACGTGTGCCTTAGATTTATAGACATTGATTCAAATAGAACTGAAAAACTAGGGTATGTAGAAAAATAATTCTATCGAAGTAACATGATATTTTCGCAAGGTTCACCAAGAATCTATAAATGCAGTAGAGTTTCATTAACTATTTTTCTAAGGCATACAGTTTGTCAATGTATTAGGGCAGTACTTAATTCTTTTCAGTTCAGTTGCAGTAAAGACTATTTGAATTTGCTTAAAAATGGGAAATAGATACTAAATCAAAATTAATCTTAATACGTCTCTGGTATTTCGTGGTGCTTAAACGATATTTATTTCCACAGAAACTAATGATTTTTGTGGTTAATTGAACGAAAGAAATTCAGTGTGGGAATCGATAATTTTCCACTGTAAAATGCATTTATCTTTCTTATATTTATGAAGTATTTTCTACACAATGTTAACAGTAAAATTACAACATACTGCTCAAACTCTAATAATTTAATAGTATAACTTTTTAAAATCTCATATTGGTGCGCTATAATGTAATCAATTCAAAAGAAAGTTTCAGTTATGTTTTGATCAGGAAACTACGCAAAGAAAATTCACTATGGAAATATTTATTTTTATCAATGTTACTAGTGTGTAAAGATTGTATTGTACTCTTAAAATTGCCTACAGTAAATAATCCGTCCAGTTTTATTTGTAATAAATATTTCACAATCTTTATGGTACCTCGAATTGAATATGATATTCGCTGAAGTATTACATAAAACCACAAAGTAAAATAATTTTATGTTTATCTTCAAAGATCTGATAATGTGAAAACAAGACAAAGAAGAAAAAAACAAACTTTTGTTTAAACACTATTGAATTCATTCTAAATAACATTTTGAGTTCTCACATTATAAAAACGGTGGAAGTTTCTTGGGAAAATTCTACATAAACAATGAATCGAATTAAGATTCATATAACTGAAACGATTGATACTTTCGAAAGAATTTATTTTTATAGGACTTTATTGCAATATAAGATATACGATTTTAGTTGATAATACGAATTAGGCTTAACGAAATAGTTCAAAAATTGTTACAAATAACCGACTGGTTTCATAGTGATGATATAATAAATATATCACCACATGTGACATACTTATCTGAAAGCTTTCATTTTCAAAATTTCACTAAGAAGTTACGTATGTAAATTTTCATAGCTTCCCATAAAAAACAAAACTGTACCAGTTGGTAATTTGAATCAATTTTTTGTAACATTTCCAAAACTGACATCTAATCTTAAGATTGATTGTATTAGTGAAACATTTAATTAATATCAACCAATATTTTTATACATTGACTTTCATCTGATTAATTAATTAAGTTTATATTATAACAATTATAAAACATACTATTGATAATAAGTGAATGACAATTCATTCACTTTAGATTTAAATTATTTATTATACCTGTTGTCAACTTTCAATTGGGTTTGACAGAAGCCGCTTTATCTTTTTATTACTATATCAACTATTTATTGCTTACATGTTGGGTTACTTTGAATTATATTAATAGATGTCCTTCTTAATTGATGATAAAATTAAATTTTACCATTATGAAAGAGATATAATTAAAAAACCTTTACTTTCTTCAATGCTGTGAAGTATTAAAATTGAAATAATTATTCCTTGATTTTTATCACGAAATTATGAATAATATATACTTACAAGCATTCAAAAGAATGTGTGTATTTTAAATTGAATTCTATTCATAAACATAACCCGATGTGAGACTTGCCAACAGGTTTAAATTATTTATCGAATAAAATATGTTCTGAACGAAATTAATGATGTATATGTTTAAATATAAACTTCAAAAATATGAGTTTATTTTTGGACAATCATGTAAGGTTTAGTGTAGAGCTAAAATAAAATTTTATACTTAAGATTATATTTTTAATAAAACTACTTTTAATAATGAAAACGTTTTTAATTCAACAAACCATTTTATATAATTAACAAGAGAAACAAAAGACACATCAATCATGACTAGTGTATTGTTATAGGTACAATATGTTTAATTAAATATTTATTGATTACTGCTCATTTTATTGAAACAAAATAAAACCTTTTTAAAGCAATGAAAACATGCTTTATCTCATAATCTAACTTACACATTTAATAACAAAGATTTAGTAGAATCATGTATATATTTCGTGTGGCAGCATAGCTAAGCATTCTCACGAGGCAAACTACATTTGAGTAGTGCGCCTTTAAGGATGCCTCAATATGCTTCCAAGAATGATTAACACATAATATAATAACAAAAAAATTCACTAAAAACTTCTAAATTCTTTGATAAAATCAAAACTATTGTTAACTATTTAAAGCATCTGATGTATTCTTCTTGTCATCTTCCGATATAGATACCAAACTACAGTCAAATACATCTTCAAAACACTTTTTAAAGATAGGCATTGCGTCATCAATTGTAATATTTCTATTGAGTTCTTTTGATAATGATGTTACACCTTTTCCTTCTATACCACATGGTACTATATGGTTAAACCATTCTAGATCGGTAGTGCAATTGAGAGCTAAGCCATGGGTTGTGACACCTCTTGACACATGGACTCCTATGGCACAAATTTTGTTGTCGCCTACCCAAACTCCAGTATCAGGTGAGCGTTCAGCAGTTATTCCTAAAAATATGTCAAAGAAATTTTAATGATTGCAAATAAATTTTACATTCAACAACAAATGAGGGCTTGCAAACCCGGCTTATTCCAAAGTTGTTGGAACATAAACCATGAATGTAATTTAGTAGATAAAAATAAATTTTGAAAGTATTTTAAGGAATCTGTTTCAAACATGGCAACAACCAAAATATCATTCCAAAGTAATGTTAGACTAAAAATACTTTTAAAATTTACATTTTTTCTCAAAACGAAATTCGAGTTTAATTTTATAACCATTTTGGAATAAGCCGTGTTTGCAAGTAATACTCTCAAATTATCCTTATATGTCAGACAACAATATATGTTAGGTGGCATTATTTAAAAAAAAAATTGAAGAAAAGACAATTTTAAAAATGAAATTGTTGATACAGGTAACTTAACTTAGCCTTGAGAATGTTTAAGATGCATGTTAATAAATGCTCATGAATGGTAAAATAGCATGTAGAAATTTATTCAAGGACTTTGAGAGAATCTACTTTCATACTTAGTAACTAAAAAAGAAGAGAGCAGAAAAAGTTGAATTTAATGGAATGTTTTGATATTTTTTTACAACTTCTCAGCTAACATCGACCGTTGTTTCAGTAACATATATCATCGCATACCTAATCTAGCACATGTTTCAATGGCAGTCTGTTCCAGTCGACAAACAAACCACCTGACGCTGGGCTTAAAATGTCTTAAATTCAGCACAGGGTATGCGGTTAATTGGCCAGGACCATGAAATGTAGCTAATCCGCCTCTGTCTACTTTTCTATATTGGGCTCCCAGCAATTTCAGCTTTGATTGTTCACTATCGTTGAGACAGTCTCTCAAACCTAAAAAAAGTATAGCATTATGTTCATTACATAAGTGCAGCTTATAAGTAATTTTCAATCTCAGTTTCAGTTGTGATGTAAAAAGAACAAAAAGCAATTGGTTGTCAACATTTTGAAAGGTACAGTAATGGTTGAAAAACTTGTTTAATTAAAGTGAATTAATTAAAGTATGTTTGAAGAGTTTATGAATGCTTGGCTCCAATGACGTTACTGCAACAATTCTGCTGAGCACAATTATTTTTTTGTAAGCCATCAGTGGTTTTTCGATCAACCGTTTATGTTCGCTGCCTTAATCTAAATTATTTTCTCTCAACTCTGTAAATATGAGCCATCAAGAAGTGAAGTGAGCCAATTAGTAAAATGGTTAAATTTTTCTATTGAACTTTTAAGTACAATCAAGTCATTACTTAGTGTTTTGGTGAATTGCTTATTTCTATTTTAAAGAGATAACACTAATTTAGTGTATATTATCTGATCTCATTTCACTTTTAAGATACTTTAAGACACTTAGATAGGGTTGGCAGCCACCCGATTAATCAGGACTGTCACCGGTTTTGAGTCTCGTGTCCTGGTGTCCCGAACAAACCTTTCGGGACGCCGGGAAATGTCCCGGCTTACGAGTCACGCTGATTATTTGGGGAAATCGGTAAATCTTGGGATATTGGATTCGAAAGTCTCGGAAGAGCTAAAAAAAACGAGTCACACTGATCGTCAAATCGGACTAATGTCCCGGTTTGAATTACAAGAAATTTGACATCCCTACACTTAGAACATTATAACGCATCTAACTCATGTTTTCCTAAGATACCACTCGGCTCACTTCACCTCTAAGAGGCTCATATATGTTATTAATAAGTTGGTGGCAAAATGTATTCTATGAATATTACTGGTTTTGGTAAAAGTAGAGTATAGCTCGTCATGGATTATTACGGCGATAAACTTCACAAACTAAACAAAAAACAACGCCACGATTTAAAGTTATTTTTTGAGAGCTTTATAATCGCGTTAAAACCACACATTATTACGAAGAACACTGATAAATTATGCAAAATACGAAATATTTATCGCATAATTTATCAGTGTTCTTCGTAATAATGTGTGGTTTTAACGCGATTATAAAGCTCTCAAAAAATAACTTTAAATCGTGGCGTTGTTTTTAGTTTAGTTTGTGAAGTTTATCGCCGTAATAATACATGACGAGCTATACTCTATAATTACCCTGGTTTTATTAGAAGCTCATGAAAATGTTTCATGCTTTTATAGTAAAAAAGTTAAGGAATAAATATTCATGAAAGGTAATGGAATTTATGTGTTTTTAATTTTCCATTTGATGATGAGGTTATTTAAGCTTATGTCATTATTACCTGCTGTGTAAACAGGTTCGTGTTCCATCACCAAGAGAGTGTTTCGTATGTCAAGCGTAGAAGATTCCCGCCGAACGTCATTTTTATTTATAGGAGAATCGTGGTAGTTGTGCAATTTTGATAGATGTTTTTGAAGTTTGTTGGAATTGTCATAAAAAATCCTGCCGATATTCCAAAACTTTACAGAGTTGGTCATTTTTAATTTATATAAACAAGGCACATAGGTTTACATACGTAAATAAATATTCACTGACAGCAAAAATTATTTCCACTAACTCTAAATACATTTAGAATATAACATGGAATAATTTAAATGCACGTGTAGCATAAATGTGATAACACCAAGTTGTTTTTTAATGTTATCATCGTTTCTTCACAATAAATAGTATAAACTGATGCCTACAACTTTAACCTAACAATATGACATTTGATAGTTATGTCAAAGTTAAAAATATATTGTTATGAATAAAGTAGGAAACTATTTTGCAAAGCTTTAGCTACTCTCTACTAGATGACTCTAACAACAAAAAATTTTAGTCGGACCAATATTTAAAGTAGAGCTTGTCGAAAGTAGCCATAGGGATATATATATTTTTAAGACAACATTATTTAATTTAAAATATTTTTTATCAAGCTGAATACATTCTGTCTTTATGCAAATAAGTTTATATTTATGAAAATATATTACTAGTTTAATTCATTTTTTAAAATTATTGTGGTTTAAAAGAAAGTTTTACAGTAAATTAAGAGATGTCACTAACTTTTCAACATATTCCCAAAAACATCACCGAAAGCTTTGAAACACAAGGCATGTAAACAGCATACATATTTTGATATTTCTAACAGGATTCTTAGTAGAAACAGACTAGAGACAAAACAGTATGGCACTTGCCTCTAAGGGTGAAGGTTGTGTAACGTTTTCTACGTTAAAATACTACGAAATTATCGCAAAAAACATGTGACATCCCGATATCATATCAATATAATTTCATAACAATGATAAAATAAATGTGTTGTGCTGGTTGGCGAAGTGATTATAAAACTAATATGATTTGTATTGAAAACATTATAAAACAAAAACAAGGAAGCTTAGATAAAAAAATATGCCAGCTTTATAAAAAAATCACCCTTAGTTAATATGTAATGGTAATTAAATAACCTTGCTTAACATATGTTTCAATATTTATTAGGTCATGAATCTTAAATAAAAAAAAAAAACCGTTTCAGTATCAATGTAATATTTTAAAGACACTTTTCTGTATATTTTTACTTAATAGATTATAATAACTTTGTTCTTAAATTGATAATGCCATATTATTTATAAGCTTCTACATAATGTTTGTTAAAAAGTATTCTTATTTTGCTTAAAAAATAATTACGATACAACTTATAAATGTTAAAATAAAAAATCAAAACAATACAACAAACAACGATTTCAATCTTTAACATCAGATTTATAAAAATTGATGTTATTTTAAACGTCCATTTAAATAAAAACACATAGATAAATAATTGACAATAATATAAGTCAAATAAGTGATTAATCAAAAAAAACCAGGTATTTCAACAAAAATTAGCAAAACATGGGCAATAGCTAAAAAAAAATCATAATATGCTATGTCAATACTTATTTAGCTTAACGGAATAAAAAAAGTGAGAAAAGCAAATGTTTTAAAATCGGTACCATCTGTTTTTAGTTTTTATGTGAGACTGTAAAATTGTGGGTGCATCTTTACCAGTGTGGAATTAGGGTGCCTGTGACCGCAATATGTCCGATAATAGCTGACGGAAGTTCATACGAGTCACCCTAGTTTATTTATTTACTGTTTGAGCTTACTGGGTGACCATAATGACACATCATTAAGGATAAAAGGGGGTTCGTATCGTACCATTATGATTTATATTATTTACAAATCTATTATCGATCTGATTGGTATTGCCAGAATCAAACAAATTGAAAGTATACCAAAGTAATTATTTAAAATTACCAACTGAGAACATTTCTTTCGACTATTTTTACGTGTCTTTTTTTGCGTTCGGTGGTGGTACTAGGGACTTCAAACGTTGGCAATGCGAGCTATAAAAAATAGTTATTTTCACTCTTTCCTACAAAACATATTTGTTGTCTGCGTAGCGGGCTCTTAGTTTCCTGACTTACTCAATGCTATAAACCAGCGATGGCCGTACTTTTTCTTCTAGGGGTGGCTGGTTGATTAAATTATTAATTTCGATAGAATTATTTCGCTTCTAATTCTATTATGAGAGAACAAAAAAAAAACATTTTATTGACGCACTGGCCATCACTGCTATAGACAAAGGATACAAATTATCTCTAATTTTATTTTAATGTATTTTCCTTTCCTGTGTATATTTTTTAAACTTAGTTTAGTCTATTCTTAACCAAAATCAGCCATATTTAAAATGGATTATTTATATTTAATAACATAGATTTTTATTAACTATAGATTTTATAATTTTAGCAATGTTAGTAAACGATATTGAATGTATTCTTATTAGTTCATCAATTTTATTTTATAACTTTGAAATCAATGTAATTAATGAAGTTTAAAAGAATAACAATCATTTATAACAGCTTAAACATCTATCGTATTTCGACAATAGTATTTGTAGGTATTTAAAAAAAAATCATTTGTTTACATTGTTGCCACTGTCAAAACAATCTATTTTCACACTAACCTATATATCTGAGATTCTTTATTTATTTTCATGTCTATGATACGAATGGGCTTAAACATTCTGCTTTGACTAACCAAACAAACACCTAAAAAGTAAATACGTTGAATTTTTGAAAAGAGAACGCTGTTTTGCTTCTTGAATAAACAATGTATTTGCCATATTTGATCAATCAAGTAACCATTTATATTATGATGCAATTAGAATACCATAGGCGCTGCAAACGAAATGAATTTTTATCTTTAGAAAAGTTTTTATCCTTACGTAAGTATTTAAAACAAACATTGAATATGAACTATACCTATACGTGTTTTTACTTATATGTATTATAATTGTATTACAGTAAAACCCCCATTTACACTAAAGTTGGGACAGCGTAATTCGGGGTAGTGTAATTGGAGGAGTGAATCTCATACAAAATTAGGGATTTGGTTTTTTCCGCAAAAAATGGAAAACTGAGATTTCTCTTAGTTTTGCAAAAAAAATATGGACGAAATATTTAGTTACTAAGTGATAAAATGCAAATCGCGCCAAAATCCAACACATAGACAGTCGCCCGGCTATACGTGTATAGCCTGGCACGTGTTGAATACACATACACTAGCCAACATTTGACTGTATGCACTGCACAGAAGATCGTCTCGTAGCAACGACAATGGAATGCAACATTACGCACGGTGAATATTCCAAGCCAGCGCGTAATTCGGGGTAGTGTAATTGGGGGTTCCACTGTACACCGACGATTGGCAGTACACAATAATTTTTGTTCTATTTTGAAAAACACTCCTCTCTTTGACATATAAATGGTTGAACGGATAAGTGGATTATTTGAGAATGAACTTAATAAGTTTACAGAAAAATCTAAAAATATTGTGAGGGGTGGTTGCTAGCGGATATGATCAGTGGCGGATTAAGCAGATGAGAGGCCCCAATCGCAATAAAATTTGGAGGCCCTGTTTTTCGGAGAACATAAAAACGAAAAAACAGAAAATTCTAAGTAAACATATATGAAAATCAGAACAAAAATTATATGGGCTATGTTATATTATATAAGCTATTTTGAGGCCCCTCCGATTCAGAGGCCGCAAGTGTGCACCTCATTAGATTATAGGATAATCCGTCACTGGATATGATATGAGATACGATTGATAGATTTTGGTTTGGTATAAATTCTTCGCTCAAATTATTTCATTAGAGCAGGACTGTCCCTACCACAATTTCCGATCTTTTAACAACTGGGCGTAGCGATGGTGATTAGCTAACCACTAGTCCTGTAATCGCCTTATCCGTCTATCCCTACTACTCTCTTTGAAAAAGAGAAGTTGACTGACTGAGTAACAAAGAGTTCTCGTAGAAAAACTTCTGTTGAGATACCTCCATTTGGTGGCCATATGGTTTACTTTGGGAACGGAAATGGTAAAAAAGTTAAAAATTGTGAGAAATGTTTGTATTTAAAAATCACTTTAAACACCATACCATGTTAACAAGGGACATTAAGATTTACGTATATTGTGTATATTCAAAGTTAGGTAAACTCTTACAATATGTACAATATTACATTTATTTTACATATAAAATATTAATGCTTTTATTTGTGATTGAATTGATTGCTGCTTACTCAATAAATATTATACAATACAATAAATGTTAAACGTGGTAGTGTTGCAATAATCTTAGCCAACACTGCATTTGTCGACTTATCTTCATGTTCGATTGTTATAATCTTTATTACCAAGATATTATAAATAAAACACATTATTATATTATAAATTCTGGAAATTGTAAAATTAATAAATAAAATATATATCTTCAGCGGTTTGCCAATGTTTTGAGATCATTAGTTTTCTTACCTTAACCTTACCAAATATATTATGCTTGCTAGGGACACCCTGAGAATACATTTCCGGGAAATCGATGATTTTCGCTAATCTCGGACATCTGAACAATTCTTTCCTGATTTTTGTTATGTTACAAAATAGTAACACATTTTTTTTTTGAAAATGTTTTTTTCCGACTTTGGCAAAGCAGTCTAATTCAACTACTTTTGCAGCCCTGATAAAAACATATGTATTTTTAATCCGAATAATAAGGTTAATTACAACAGTGACATTTATGAATGAGATTTTTTTACAGATATTCGTGTTAGGTATTGATTATTGATTGATTAATTGAGGCATCATTATCATCGGTGTCATTTCATCGTTATACGGGGAAATGTGGAGCCGAGCTCCAATCTCTCTTTCATATAAGGTTATATATATATGTTTTCTAATTTAGATGTTGTGGGCCCATTTCAATTAATTTATTCTATTTACTTTTTTTAGAATGCTTTGGGTTTGTCTGTTGTTGTTTTTTTTAGGTAGGGTTCGGTGATTCTTTCGAAAATGATTCTCCCGAACACGAACACTTCGAACAAGAATGCTCCGAACACGAACTCTCCGAACAAGAATACTCCGAACGCCGATTCTTCCGAGCACAGAATCTTCCGCACACAGAACCTTGCGCACATAGAATAATAGGATGTCAGATGCTAGCTTAAATAGTGAACTATTCAACTCACAATAGTCAATTTCAACTTTTAAGTGTCTCCAATAAATCTCATATCGCCTAAATAAAAAAATAAAAAATGTGAAATTGATAAGCTTACCGTTCCTACAGTTTTTGTACCACGTCTCTTTTCTCTATGCACTGAGCGACTGGCTGATTTACAATAAATTTTACTTGAACACCTTCTGTTGTAATGCTCCTTCTGGATTCTAAATTATAATACCATTTTGAACGTTTAATACAAAAAGTCTTAAGTAGGAAGTGGCAATTTAAATTCATTTATTGATGTACGGTTTGTTTGTTTTCTAAATAGATTCGTAAGAACTAGTTAATTTCACTGACTAAAAAAGATATAAGAGCAATTTATTGTCAATACCTGAAAGGCGATTCTAAGAGACATGTATTTAACTTTCTAAATAGGCAACTTCTACAATTATTCAAGGTGGATTAGAATGATTACTAAACTGAATTCTTAAGACGTGATCATACATGATACTATTTCGAAAATGTACCTTTTTTCCCTTTATTTTGCTTGATTTTTATATAGTAATGAGATAACGTATGAGAATTATAATTTAAAAAATACTTGTAAAGTTTAGTTTTTAGAATTTTCATCTCAATATAACTATTTCAATAAACCACTTTGTAGAACTGAAAACAACTTTTTGATTTTTGTTTAAATTATACAATAAGTGCAAAAATTAAATATTTCAATGATAGCCTGGCCTGTGTACGTTTATTTATTTTAGGCAATACAATTATTTGTTATTCAATGATAGAATAAAACATAATTCTTTATTTCACCCTTTTGTGTATAGTTTCTCTATTTTAAAAGTCATCTTATTTTATTGCTTTTGATTAATTCTATTGATCCATGGCTTATAATTTGTATTATTTGATTAATCTTAAAAGAAATGGTCTTGCGTAATATTCATAGGCATAAAAAAAATCTTGAAAATAATGAGTCATCTATCTACAAACGACATGTTTATGTCATGTTTTGAAATAACACAAGATGATAATAATAAAAAAAAAGATTTCATTAGACTCTAACACAATATACGTGTCAAGACATTTCTAGCGGTGAAAGCGATTTACGTCCAGTCCCTCATAAGTCCCTACCTCGTATGCTTTTTTTTCTTTACTCAAATACATATTATGAATAATATTAAGTGTAATTTATTTATTGGCTAGATATTACATTTTTTTCATCATTCATCAAAATTCCACAATGCTGTTTTTAAATAACACGGTTTATAAATTCAGAAATTTTCAATTGTCAATGATCCTTAAAATGTTATATTAATACGTACTTTTAATATTTAACCTATTTTATAATACGTGATTTATTCTGATTTAATATATGTAGGAAATATAGAATATCAAAGCAACAAAGATCCATTAGATCGTACTTGTATTCATTAACGAGGACGTGGCAGTTGCTACAGTCAACGTATTCTATATTGCTTCATTCAACATTTTCCAGAATGCAGCGTAGAATCACACCTTAATCTCATTCATTTCTACCGCTCGCTGCAGTGAAAATTAGTTCCCGTGTCAGCTTATCAACTTTAGTGGAAGATTTACGGAACAGCAAGGAAAACTTTATTTTGCTGACAGATTCTATTTTGTGTAAGAATTCCAGACAAAGTTTTAAATGTAAACGATGCGGTGGGTATAATCCTGGTACAGCTTTACGGATTAATGTATACGAATGAACATTAATTTCAGAATTTTGACACAAATATTTTACAAACCAAGATTATTATATACAAACTATATTAGTCACTGCAGATTAACACTTTTACAGACTTTTTTAATTATATTTTTATTTTTGAGATAAATTATTTTGCTAAATTTACATTGTTACAGAAAAAACTCATCCTTATTTTGATAAGATTATTAAAAAAAATATACCGATTACTTTTTTGTTACGAATCAAATGATACAATGACAATAATAATAAAAAAGGTATATTAGTTATGTATGTACTTTTTTACGTATAGCATTATATTATTTATTTTTTAGCGTCGCTATAAACCTAATAGTTTTTATACAATTAAGGGTCAAAATATGACTTTACAATCAAAACTGTCTTAAAGAAAATTGTGTTTTTCTCTCTTCATGAAAAAGTGGATTCGGTATTTTTTTTTTATCTTAAACTCTTCATTTTGTTCTGAAAGTGTTAACATTTAATCTTGATATATTATAAGATGATATGGTTAACCTTTAAATGCATAGATGACTACGAAAGGTTCAATCTTTTGATTTGGCTTTTTCGCAAAACAGAAATTGATTTTACCTTTTATTCTTAAACCCAATGGTAAAATACATATTTACTCGTCAAAGTGTTTCAATAGATGTCTTGTCTACACGTGCTAAACCATTATAATCTTTATTCAAACAGAGCGAGCTAGAGTTTTGGCAGACATTGATTTTCGACCGTTTTTTAATACAATTTTCACAATAAAAAAACATGGTTCGTCATAATAGCATTAAGTATTTTCATTGTGTATTGAGTATTCTATAGTTGATTGAGTATTATAAGTATTGCATTTATATAAACTGGACTAAAATCATGCTTTATGCTTCTAATGTAGTGTCTGCCAAACTGTGTGCCACGGCACACTACTGTGCCGCAAGAATTCTCAGGTGTGCCTAGGTGGAAGAAGTCTTTTAAAGAAAATTTTAATTTTAAATAATGCCTATTCATTTAAATTTTCTTCAATTTTGAATAAACTCAACATTACTCATTCAAACAAATATTTGTCACGTTTTCTCTTATAAAGGTACATTTCCTTTTTTAAAGCATTTTAATTCGGTGTGCTGCGGTTCAAGTCCCATTCACCAATGTGCCGTAAAGTAAAAAAGTTTGGCAGACACTGCTCTAATGCTTAGTACCTTTAAAGAGTACATACAGAGGGTTTTTGGATAAAAATATTTAAAAAAAGCTATCGAAAAAAAAATCTTCAATCAACCCATTATAAATGATTTTTTTTTATTTCAAAGTAGAAAATCATGCACTTAAGAGTTTAAAAATGTGTAGGAAGTAAGTTAGTAGGATTTAAAATTTAAATGAACTCTATTTTTTAATGTATTTCCATTGATAGTTACGAATAAAAGTATCTCTGGATTTTTTTATCAGGTCTTCAATGAGTTTTTAATTTAGCTATAAAACTAGGTTTAATCATTTAAACGAAAACATTAAAGTTTTAACGTCTTCTAACGATGAATATTGATTTTCTTGTAATAGCTTTTTAACCGTCCTATTGCTTACTTTGTGTATATATTATGCAACTCGGTTGCATCGTCGATAACCTCAGCTTACACTACTTTTATGCAGATGGCCAGCAGTTCGAGCACCGGGGCAGCTTTTAGTTTTCATTTACCGCCCTCTAAAAATAAATACACCACACATAAAACAATGTGGCACGTGTTCCTGTATGAGGTGTCCACTATTTTCACGATTTCATGTACAAACAGTGTACAAAGTAACACTATCATATCGACTGCGGAAAGGAAAAAGGACGTAACTCACAGTTTTTCCAAAACAGGTTTTTTTCGATAATCACAATGTATCAAACTTGATACAGGTTATATCAAAAGGATACAAGCTGCAAATGTTGAATTAGTATCTAAATTTAGCTTTTAAGTTTGAAAAAGATGACCTTGTAAAAATTTTAAACCAAGAAAAAAGGCTGAAATAAAGGTGTTTCCCAGACAATTTCTTTAATTAATATTAGATTATATTAACTAAACATCAGTTTAGAAGTCTCCGTGCACTTCAAGGTTGTGTATAATTCATAATTTACATATGGCCCAAAATCATCAAAACACGTTTTTTGTGCCTCCTGTACAATTTGATATGTGTGAGTTACGTCCTTTTTCGTTTCCACAGTCGATATCCTTATAAAGATGCTTAATATTACAAGCAATAAAAGCTTACCTTCCATTAATACCCTTAGGTTTTACGTTAAGAAAACAGGGCTGTGGGGTTGTGTAAAAAAATGACAATAATTTCATTTTAACTTATATACGTGTATGTATTTTATCAGATCATCTTTAGTCAGCCAAGCATGCAATGTCAACACTTAAGACTATTTTGTTTGAATACACATCATTAAATATATTTTTCAAAAAAAAATCGAGCCGCCCATTTTTCATGACTCCGACTCCAAAGCCCTGGTAAAAAATATCAAAGTTTTTAGGGCTACATTTTTTTTATAAAATTAGTTTATAGCTATTTCGGCATGCGCCATCATCAGAACTATGTTTAAACCTGCATTTACTGAGCTTTACATCTACTGTATGTTTATCTTGTTATTTACTCTAACATCCTAATTCATATTACAATTACAGTATGTATTACATTTATGACGATGGCGCACGCCGAAATATCTATGAAAAAAAATAGGACTAAATATTTTCATAATTTGTAGCGTATTACAACGGAGTCCTACCAAATAAATAACAATTTAATCACCCTATGTTTGCCTGTGGCAAGATACCACAAAACCAACAATACCTGATTAGATTGTTGCACCTTTGTTTCTTGAACGTTAACGGTTGATATTGATAATGCCCTTTTTTCTCCACACAAAACTTAAATTTATTTAGATGGAGGAAAATGAATATATGTTTATCTAATTTTTTGATTCATTTAAAAGAATATACCAATAGATTAACAGAAAAATTGAGAACCTGTTTAACAGTCTTGACAAAATATTCTAAGTAAAAAAATATCTACACAAAAAGACAACAACTTGTAAGTTAATAATAAACTGGCTACTTTTACAATATATCTTTATACTTAATTTGGGCTTAGTTATGAGAAAACTTTTGATCAATAAACGACTTTCATTTTGCTTAAGCCTTTTAAGGATGGGCATCACGACCAATGATATTCGATATCATGATACATACATGCATATATGTATTATAATAATTATATTAATTGAAAGCAAGTCATGGTCACCCCAGCTTATTTGGTCTCAGTATTTAGAAAGGGGATATGCGTCTAATATGAACAAACGCATCATCACTGCACCGCGTAAACAAAAGCAACGGCGATATTTCTGGAAATTTTATTTTTAAATACGTAACATTTTGTAAACATTTTAGACATGTTTTCCTGGATCAATTGAATTCCGAAATGCAACGGTTAACACGGTAAATAGTTCACAAAAATAAAACCAGTGGCTCTCAATCTTTATTATATTATTTTTACGAAATGAACCCAATTTTTTGTAGTCGCACTGAGATTTATATTTTTGATTTTCACAAAATATTTTCCACACCTCTCCAGTGTCTACAAAATGTCACATGTTAACCAGATGTTCATAACAATAGTATTATTATTTTATAATTTATTATTAAAATACATAAACTTCCGACAATATTTACTATATATTTTAAATGTTAAGTATAAAAATAGATTTTAATTTATCAATATTGAAGTGATCTGTGATACCTGCTCATGCAACACCCCCAAAGCCTTTTGAAGCTTTTTAAATACCGATAGTAAGAATGTACATTTTAGTTACGTTTAATGAACTTAAAACGAGGCTTAATCCGACTTAAATAACTGTTAATATCCGGTACTAGGACATGACTAGGGAGTTTGATCTCGGAAAATCGTCTTCTTTTCTTGTTCCGGTGGTTTTTGAGAATTTACTCGTATTAAAAATAACAACTTAATATGACACTTCAAATGAAAAAAAAAACGTTTTAAACATTGTATCTATTGAGCCCATGAGAGGTGCAGTGAGCCAAGTGGTATTTTACGAGAATAAAATGAGTAGGATACATTATATATTCTACATATTAGTCTAAGTATCGTAAAAGTGAAGTGAGCTCAGTAAAGACACACTGCAATAGTATTATCTCCCTAAAATAAAAATATGCAATCCACCAAAACATCAAGTAAAGTCGTGTCGTGATTGTACTTAAAATTCCAATAGAAAAAGAATACCATTTTACTACACTCACTTCACCTCTTGAGGGCTCTTATGGAAATATCTTTTGGGAGCTCAATCGATCAATCCCGAGATCGCCAATTTTCCGATATGTTGTATGCATTTAAAATATTATAATTGTTCGAAATAACGTAATTGATGTTAAGAATTCATAATTTTAATAGTGATCTTGAAAGTAAATATATATCGAAATCCTTAAATATTGATCACCAAACATCAAATAAAATAAACAGTAAATTTATTTATTTTACTACTTTTCCGGTTATAATCTTGCTTTAATTACGATTTTTGTGTATCATATTAATAATGAACAATTTTTCATCATTTTTTAATACCGGAATCGTTTTCATAAAATTGGTCGGAAATTCGTAAACATAATATTTTTAATACCGATCGGAAACAGTAAATGCATTGTATTAAAAAAAGTAACAGACACACCAAATTAAAGTCATTAAAATGTTAAGTACTTACCAGATGGTTAAATTACAATCTAAATAGCACTCCAGGAAACTATTAATTTAAAAAAAGTCAAGCGATTTACAACCATCTATAATAAAATTCAAATTACAGACATCAGGCGTGCTGACCGCCTATGGAAATAACGAGACTATTTTAAGAGACCCAATGTTTTTTATTACTTTTTTTTTTACTTACAAATGAATGAAATAAGCAACGAATAAAAAAAACATGATATTATATTTAAAAAAAAAATGAAAAGAGTTAGCATATGTTTCTCTCCTAGTAGTGAACGATTATAATCAAGGTCGTGGAGTCGAGAAACAAAACTGTTACTCCGACTCCGGTTATTACAAATAGTCAGATTATGTAAATATATCTACGTATATGCATAACTTTTTGTACTTAAATTCAACTAAGTCGCTCATTTTTTAAAACTCCAATTACACCTCCCTTATCTTAATTATTATTTTATTTAAATATATATATCGACTGTGAAAAGGAAAAAGGACGTAACTCACACATAGCAAACTTTACAGGAGGCGCATAACATGTGTTTTGATGATTTTGGGCCATATGCAAATTATGAAATATACACAACCTTGAAGTGCACGGAGACTTCTAAACTGGTGTTTAATCGACATAATCTAATATTAATTTAAGAATTTGTCTGGGGAAAATCTTTTTTTCGGTCTTTTTTCTTGGTTTCAATTGTCACAAGCTCATCTTTTTTCAAACTTAAAAGCTAAATTTAGATACTAATTCGGCATTTGCAGCGTACATCCTTTTGATAGAACGTGTATCAAGTTTAATACATGATGATTATCGAAAAAAATCTGTTTTGAATAACTGTGGGTTACGTCCTTTTTCCTTTCCACAGTCGATATATATATTAATATAATACTTATTGTTTAAATACACAGTCATCCGTTTACAGCATTTTTTCATACCGTTAACACTGAGAATCTAAAGAACACAATATTATGACGACAGTTTTGTTTTTTGTAATATGATATATAATATCAACATTTATACCAGCGACTCATATTTACTTGATAAGAATTCTATGCCTGTGATAATTCGTTGAACAACTGTAGAAATAAATGACAACGGAATACTTTCACGGTGTGAACAAATTTATAGCTTTGTACAGCTTCCTCTTGAATCAATCAATACGCAAAGGACTTGTAAAATTATGCCGGATGTGGTAAGAGCCACAAGGGTGGTAAAAACGTCATCACATGACCGCAAAGTATATTAAGAAGAGTTGATACCTACTGACAGAACTGACTGATCTACTTGCCTGTGGCGTGAGAATAATAGAATAATATCACGTAACCACGACCGCAAAAGGTTAAATTTACAATAGTAATTTGGATACGCAATGCGTATAAATTGTACGTGTTCAAAGTATTTTTTTTGTATATTGAGTTCTCTTAGTCTTGTTAATATATTCTTTCACAACTATCCAATGTTTAATTTAAATACTTATAAATAACATGATAAATGTATACACCCTATCCACTTTTTGCACGGGGGATACGTTCTAAATAACGTTAAATCCCGGGATTATGACTGTACTAATCCCAAGATTTCGGGCTTGAAGATAAGAAATGCAATTTTCGAAAAGTTTTTTAAAACAGGCAACTATAAAACTGTTTTAAATCCACGTGAGACCTAAAAAAAGGCCGCAATTTTTTCATTTTAAGAAATCAGTTAATTTCAAAGATTTCAAAAACGACAACAGATTTTTTTAAAATCCCAAATTTGTCTACGATTTAATGGTGAATGTTTAATTCCGGTATCCTGAGACTGGAAAAAATGTGACTCCCGAAATCCAGGTATTACAAAGAGGGTCCGGGACTAAATGTCCTAGTTCCATGAAATACTATGCTACAAAAATTAAGGTAACTTATACAAAAAAATGTTTAGGGCATCCAATCCCAGGATTGACACGGCTGCGATCCCGGGATTTCGGGATTGAGAAATTTTGAGCAAATCCCGAAAATTGACAAGAAAATTGGCAAACTGAAGATTTCAAATTTCTCGGTGAGCTAAAAAAAATCGAGTTTCTGAGACAGTCTGGGAAAAAGTATACCAAATCGAGGATTTCTAATTCCTCGGTGAGCTAAAAAAAGATGAGGTTTGGAGATAATCCGGGGAAAAAGTATAGCGAATTAAGGATTTCAAATTCCTCAGTGAGCTGAGTGAGGGATCCCGTGATTGGAAAAAGGCTCCGAGATTGGATATCCTAGACATGTTGCATTACTTAAAATCATTACAAAATACGAAATTCTGAAAAGTAAATCAAATTACATACAAAATTAAAGTTACATACATATTTGTTTTTTTTTAAATAACTTAGCTTTCGACTTCAATTCAATTTAACGTAGAGAAATATATCCATTCAGCGTTGTTTATTGACAATAAACGTATCCGTTTATAGCTGTTTTTCGCTTGCGAAAAATCATTAATCTATGAACATATTTAATGGAGAGACACCGAGAGTATCTTGAATAATATAAATCAGCGGTCGGCAACCTTTTCGGACTCACGGACCACCAGATGGATTAAAATGTCAAAATTTTGATCCGGCGGACTACCAAATGGACTTTTTAATGCAATGCATCAAGATATAGCATGTATGTGTTAGGAGATTCATTTGATTTTTTTTTCTGGTGATAAAATAATGTCAGATTTCTCTGCGGACCACCAAAATTTCCTCGCGGACCACCAGTTGCCGACGGCTAATGTAAATGACATTTATTTTTTCTGTTTTAGTATCAAAAACTACGGGATCACAAAATGGGTCCGGAATTCAACATCAATTTAAGATGCTAATATTTGTCAAACAGATGTTATTCTGGAACTTCTGGGAGTTTCATTTATATAATTCACTTTATTTATTATTTGGGATATGAAGTGGAATTTCTAAAACTTAATTTCGCATGATATAAGTTTAACTTTAGCGATTTGTATCCAGATGAAAACTATTAAATATCCCCAATTGCATTTTCTTACACACATTAGGGAAGCATCGTTCAGCGTGGAGCTCATTTTATGCATATGACCGCATATTAAATTCGTGTATGCATCTTGTTCTTCAAAAATACAAGCAGTTCATAAAATAAAATATTGAATATAAAAGAAATGCCTTATTATAATTTTTTTGTTTTTTTTTTAACATGTGTTGTTACTATGGAGCATGGGGTGACACGTTTTCCAAGTAGTTTTTTTTTATTATTGTTACATTATCGAATATAAGATAAATTACCCAAAGGAGCTGAAGGAAAAGGTATTGAAACGGATATTAAAATAAACTATAACATACGTTGGTTCATTGTAACTAAATTCAAGGCTATTTATTTGTATGTGTTCATTATTTACGTTAGGAAGTATGTTAAAAGTATTATTTCAATATCATCTTTACGATATCCGATTAGATTTTTACGTCCACGTTAACATACATTTTTTTGCGTTGTATAATTCACAACGATAATAGTTTTTCTTTTTATATCCTGCAAGATGATTGTGTTCAAATCCCCGCATTTTTTAATGATATAATTTATGTAATTGTATATTTTTATTTAGTGCTTTTTTGGTTCCGGAACGCCGTTTCACCGCGTTACATACGAAAAACCACTGTTTTTATTTATTGTACCAGTTTCAATGAGAGAAATAAAGTCTTCCTTACGCACGAACGGTGAAATAATTATAACCCTCATTAATAATGCAGCATTTAAAAAATATAAGTATACCCCCATCACAATATTTAGTCGTGTGTGAAATAATATACATATTCTCATTATTAAAATAAACAATGTTTATTTTAATAATAACAAAAAGGAATATTGAACTAATATGTTACGGAAATATAAGTTTACGATAAAATATAAAACATGCCACTTTATCGTTTGGTTTTTTTTAAATGTATTTTTGTTTGTTTTAATGACGTATACATTGAATTAGTTTTTTAAAAAAATACGTTATGATACATGCATAAGTAAGTGCAGTGTGGCTTTATGAAACACCCTGTATTTCCGTTAAATTAGTGTGTACAAAATACTCCTGTTGCCAGAACAGATTTACTAACAAAATGTGGACCGGTGAAAGAATAAAATAAACACCGGGCTGGTTGGAATTAAAAAATGGTTTTCTAAAACTCTCATTAAAAAGTAATCAATTCTTTTAACCTCTCAAGAACACCAACTGTAAAAAGGCTGTGATCTTTTTGAAGATTACCTACTCGTGATAATGCAACATTAAATATTTATTAAAAAATATGAAGTAAATCTGAACGAACCGAATGCTGTATTCTACATCATTTTTTTAAAGTATTACACTTTATCATTATTGGCTACGTCATCTACTAATTCGTTTTGAAAAAACAATATATTTGAAAAAATAAGACGCAATTTCTTTGTACTAATAGTTTAGTACAGCTATAAAAAAACTGCGACCCATTCAGATTTGATGTGTGGCTCAAAACAATCATAGTCGCCCCATGTTTTTTCGAACGTCTGATATTGTCTGTAAAACTTATTTCTGTATTTCTACTGTAAAACTGTATTTCGGTGTACATACATTTATGTTATTTCACTGTATGCATGTCGTATATTTATGTATTGCAATTAATATGCTGCGGCACACGTAATGTAGCAAAAACCGACATGCGGCCCAGACAAAAAAAGATTGAGTTTCACTGGCTTAATATCATAATTTTATATGATGATATGGATTACCTGTCTAGTTGAAAATGCTCGTAAAATCAATCCAGATAAATATACAAAATTAGGATATTACTAAAAAAATGGGAATGTTTTGCGTATTTAGTTTACATTTTTATAACCTATCAGTAAAATTAACATTTGTTATTATATTGTTTGCTTTATTTTTTATGCAGTTTCCTGAAAATTTTCGTAATTTTAGTTTTTTTGACGTAATGTCAATGCAATCAGAATTTAAACATCGAAAGATGACACGTATTCTTATTAGTTAACTGACACGTTTATATATTATTGTATGCTACATTTTCTCAAATCAAAAAGCTTCCGTTTATCATCTTCAACAACTTAAAATGAATATATAATACAATATTTACCCCCTAGTTAAACAAGCGAAGTTTTTTGTTTGTTTGAATGTAATATTTTAAATAAAACTTGATACATTTTTCCAAAATCTTCGCTATTCAAATTTCTATTAATTTAATTAACACCTAATGTTTAAAATTATCAAGTTATTACAAATAAAATATTTGAGAAAAATGTAAGAAACTTTATAAGCTCGAAAGTAAACAATTTTATCATATTATCTAAAAAATAACAAGATTTGTTTTCTTTGCTCGATCCACTATAAAGTCTTTTTGTGATGTGTCAAACGTACAAATCAGTCAACCGTGTAATGCTACCAGAACCAATAAAATCCATAACCATCCAACCCTAAAGGGTTACTTTTTATTTTAGCAGAGACACAAACCAGCCTAGCCACTTCCTGCCAGGTGCCGCCTTTTTATTTTTACTATTTTTTTAATGCTCCATTTTTGAACGTTTCCAAGATTGTATGCAGTTTATCTCTTTTTGGTGTTATGTTACATCATCGTGCTGTTTCTTTCGCACTCACTGGTATGTAGTATTGGAGAATGAGGTAGATATACTTGTGAGGGAGGGCGACGAACCATAACGCGGGTCGCATTGCTTTTTTGATAAGGGATTAGGTACATATTGTAATAAAGCAAAGTGAATTTTATTACAACCATACATTATTATATTATTGTTTGTAGTTCTTGATCAGCTTATATAATAAAAAATTGCAATCCACCATAACACAAAGTAAATACGTGATTGTACTTATAAGTCCAATGAAAGGGTTTAACTATTTTACTACTTGACTCGCTTCGCTTCTCAAAAGATAATTTCATACTATGACAACGAATGCTTGACAAGTGAATTGAAAAGATTTGAATGTTTTCAAACTAAGATTTCACTAGTAATTTCAATGTAAGCCATGGAGTTTAGATGCATCCCAACGAGTAGGTTTTATAGAATTTGAAAACAATACTTTAAATTAAAGAATATTTGAGAATACATCGACAAATCCCACATCGTATAAAACGGAATCTCCCTGGAACGTCTACGAAAATGTACAACAAACGTAGACAACATCACTATAACGTAGCAATGGATGCTTATAAGAAACCAATACGCTGGAAAGAGACACAGATACTCTCCACGGATTGTTCTTTTTGTATTTGCTTTCGTTTTCGAATTGTGGAATGGGATTCAGAGGAAATTTTTTGAATTTAAATTTAGAACCACTACGGTGGGTTCTTTTGTCAATGGCACGTGACTGTAATTTATAATAGAGCTCCTGTCGGCATGCCGGCGAACTATCAACTGTCAAAATGGTATTGAACGAATGTACAGGATTTTATTTGCATCTAAATGTAATATTTGATATTTATTTTGCCATAATATCATGGGCAGGTACTTTCAATCTCAGCTTATCCTCATATTTAATATATAATATAATAGTTTTTCAATTTCGATGAAACTGAAACTTTATAATTAAGACGCATTGATATTTTTAAATCAAGATTTAAGTTTTTAAAATAGGATTGTTATATACATGCCATCAAATAAATGCTCTGGTCGGCTTTATTTAACTCAAAAAAAATAACATCTAAATTATGTTATTAATTACCAGAAATGTCAGGTCTTGTAAAAATCTTATCTTAGCTGACGGATATGCCACGAGTATTAGAAGAAATATCAAATGCTCTGTCAAAACCTGATTTTCAAACTATGGACACCTATATTTTTTTTAGCTTATTCAAACATCAATTTTGATTTTAAATAAAAAAGTGTTTTCGTGTGTATTTGTAAACATGAAAAGAATAATAATGAATATGAGGAGCAAACATTCAAAAAGTGTTTTGTCACAAATTTTGAAAAATGGCGTTTTATATCAATTCTGATAGCCCATAATAAAACCTATGAATTAGTCTTCAAAAAGGTTTTTTTTCACATTAAAATGAAATCATAAAGTTGACACATTCATACAAACCGTCACTTTTGCAACACTTAAATCATCATTTTCCAAGCTTTGTATTTGTGTGACAAAACACTTTTTAATATTTGCTCCTCATATTTATTTAAATTTATTTTTTTTTTGTTACGAACTATACAATAATTTTACTCTACTCTTTTTCGTAATCCAACAATTAACAACTTTTAACAATTCTTTTGTATAACTTTTTACTTCTCCAAAGAATCACTGTTAATATTTGTAACATACGGATTATTCCGTACAAGAATCTTCCGAACATTAATTTCTCCCTTTAATACACGCTGTACACGAAGACTTCTTACACCAATTCTTCTGTACATAGATCTTGGATACCATACATATAAATCTCTGGACACGGAATAGTTCTGAAATTTTAAATATTTTTTTCAATTTTATAATTATCTTGAAAAAAAGAAGACATTATTCATATTCAGAAGATTCTTGTATGGATGAACCACGAAACTTATAAAAATATGACCAAGAGTAATTGAGATGGGACAGTAAAATATCGTTTTAATATTAGTTTAGAAAATGAAAATATTGTATATGACAGTTTTATTACGTTGACGACAGATAAAATTTGAAAATAGAAGATTCTTTGAAAACATGTGACTATCTGTCCAACTGAAAATGTTGCTAGATTGTGTCACCATTTCCGTTATTGACAATAGTTCATTCACGTTAGTATGTACATTAATTTAAATCATTGTTTCAGTTTGAAAGTATTAACTATTAAATATTAATTATAATAATCGACGGACAACGTTCAAGGTTAGTTTGATATGTCAAGGACTTCAATTATATTATCAGCATCACGTTTACCAGCCTAGACATCCTGTGTTCGATGCCTGTTCATGACAAAAATGGCTGATTAAATAGACCTTGCTGATGGGGATCATTGCGATTGTTACGTGTTCAAAATCTAATAAGTAATGTTTTTTTAAGTATGTTGTTCAGGTGTTATACTGAAGAAACTTTTATTGTGCTATAAGAGATACAGTGCTGCAATGTGTTACACAAAAACGTTTTGGTTATCATGTCTCATAATTTGAATAAAAAAAATATTAGGTAAATGCAAAAAATATTTACCATATAATTAGAGGGTAAATTATATAATGAATTACTAACATTTTTCATAAACACAATTATCTTTTCTTCCTAACGCTTCATTTCAATTTTTAATAAGACTATATTTCAAATTAATTCTGCTTTTAAACAAATGTCAAAAATACTCTCTAGTAGGCTTACAGTTCATAAGTACAAATATCGCCTATAATTGACTTTTACACTTTGTATTACAATTATTACATAATACAAATTAAACATTTTTGTTATTTTTAATACACTATATGCACTACCAATGAAGGGTTTATACAATTTATTAAAGCATACTATAAATATAATTCTTTTATGAGAATTGGTTGTGATCATGGAACTAATAAAGAATAAGCAGGTAGTTAGTTTTTCCACTCTCGCTACGTACTGTTTTTAGTGTGAAATCCACGCATTCTGAAACAAATAAATACATCGGTTAAGAAAATCAATGCAGTAAAATGTTGAACACCAATGCGTTGGCCAGTTGGCTACAAGACCAATGTAATAAACTTAATTTTGCCATGTAACTATTTATTATATATTTATTAAAAACATATTTCGTAGCGTTCTTTGCTTCTGGCAGAGTTTTAGTAGAAGTCAAAAATTCAATACAATAAATTCAAAAGACCAAAGCGAATAGAAATGATAAATAGAAAATTCACTCTGCAGATGTAGCACTGGATATGTTTATAAGAAGTAATGACATGTTTCCAGGCAGATTTCCTTTGTAAACAAACATCACACGAATTCACGACGTGTAGTATTATAGTATCTATATGCATTATAAGAACTTTCTTGTTGTATTCAGCATAATTTACTGCCCCTTAGTGCGTATAGAAATGCGCATTTTGCAGTGCAGTACGAAGGTTATTAACTGACATTTGATTTTTTATCTAATATATGGCCAATTATTTATTTATAGATATCTTGATACTTAATAACCGATTATAAAAATTCTTTCGACATTATCGGTGAGAGATGGGCATAAGTTACACTGCGTTGTTAAGCGATATTAAGTTCAAAGCATATTTTTTTTATTTCTGCTCTGAAAGTGGGATCACATGCACGAATTTTGTATTTCGTTTGAACAGGTTGTGAGACAATGCTCATTTTTTCTGATTGGGTGGGCCAAAGCATCTAGTAATTGGTCAATATCTCAAATTTTAATTTAATATTATATTTCCAATAAAAGTTAGTGTTTCTTACACAAAGTGAGAGCGGAAATCAGATCTAAACCTCACTCAATTCGTAGAACCGGAATTTAATGACGCATATAAATTTAAAAAAAAACATTTTTATTTGTCTACGTGTTTTCTTATGTGTACTTATTTCATTTATTTTCATTCCAGAAACAAGACTTTTCTTAATAGATAAAAGTAAACAAAGAATCTTTTCAGCCTTTATAATTATTTGGGGCACTTTAATCCGTTTATGACATTGAGAACATCCCATTATAACATTGACTTATAATTTTAAATAAACGTGCATTTTTATCATTTTTATCGACTCCCGAGAAACTAATAACTAACTATGGGCCACGGAAAAAAATAGGACTGAAAATGGAGGCCACAGGCTAAAATAAGGTTGAGAAACTATTCTAAAAGTCACCACCCCATGATTGAATTTCATAGTATGCTGTAACCCTACCTTTACTATGCAAAAAAGCACAAACTCCTGAGCTGTGTATCCGTTACACATCAGGCAAACGGGAGTGAATCATGACAATTATATAACACTACTACAGCAGTACTACAAATAATTGTCATGATTCACTCCCGTTTGCCTGATGTGTAACGGCTACACAGCTCAGGAGCTTGAGCTTTTTTTTTTGCATAGTAAGGGAAGGGTTAATACGTCCAGTAACAACATTTCATGCAATCAAATAAAATACAATTGTGTACAAATGAAGCCGATTTTTTATTTTATCTGATAGAAATGGAAATAAAAAACAAATTTGGTTGATTTATTATTTGAAGTATTTAATCATTAATGAACTCGGTTTTAATGCAACATTACTAATTGTGTATCGTAATTTCTTATATATTTTGTTATAAGCAATATTCATATTTTCTTAAATTGTTTCTATTATCTTCATTATTCAATGTTTTCCAGGGTTCTCACTATGAACTCAAAATAAAGAACGCCACTGTAATGGGGATAGTGGGGTTATTTGTGGAAGTATCATTAATGTTAGTCAAACATAGTGAAGTTGCCTTATCTAAATCGCTTCAAATACACCGAGGAATTCCGCTGTAGACCTAGCCTGTTCACAAGGAAGTTTTTCTTGTTATACGGGGTGAAGTAGTCGAATATGAATATAATTATCTTGCAATTAATATACGTAATCGTTAATTATATGAACACAGTGTTGATCATGCATCTCAATACAGAACTAACATTTCAAAACTGGTATTTCATATCCAATGCCGGTAGTACTAAAAATCGTTTAAATAAAGCAATATAATACGGCATATTATGATCGAAATACCGAGCCAATAAAGTAAAATAGGGATGTCGATGTTCAATTTGAAGTATTGCCACAAAAAAAAATATAATCATAATCGGGTGATTTTCATAAATGACGTACGGTTTCTCAAAAAAATTATACAGATTTGATGGTAAAAAGGTCTTGTCAATATTGATACAACTCTTAGCAGCAGTGGCGGATTATCATATAAGCAAATTAGGTGCGCGCTCGAGGCCTCAAAAATAGTTTATATAATTTAACCCATATACTTTTGGTTCAGATTTTTATATATATTTTTACTATTTTAGTTGGAATTTTCTGACATTTTTATGACGCCTCCAAATTTTATTGCGCCTGGGGTATGTGCTCATGTGCTTAATCCGCCACTGCTTAAGAGATTTAAACAATCTATTCATTGTTAAAAAAAAAATTAAAATATGTGATGGTTTCTCTACATTCAAAATTATGTTTTGTATATATTTGAATACAGAAATGATATTTTTACATTTTTAGACCCGGTATTTCGGTATTTGAAGAAAAATATAATGAATACTGGAATCCCGATTTCGGTAATATAGGGACTACAATTTTTTACGTCGATAAGATCTTAACACCTCCATGCCCGTGATGCCACCAAACTAAGATGCCACCATGGCAGGAAACGTGATTTTTTAGGATGGCATGTTACGGGTTAAGCTGGCGTACATGCATTTTTTTTTCATATAATTATACCGTCATTGTATTATACGTAGATTGTAGGCTGATCATAATGTTTTCATGAGAACTAAGCTTTACAGATTTAGTCAGAGAAAGAGGTAGTGAATATTTTAAACATCTGCCATATTGTTTTATTATACACTCTCTTTCATATTCATATAAAACCATAAATTAATCTTGAAACTTTCAGTTTGATGTATTAAAAAAAAACAGAAGAGAAGAGTAGTTAGTTTTATTTTTCTCATCCCCGAACAGACAATTTCATAAATTGGAACTATCAATTTATGTCCAAGGACATTGATGTCTACTGTGTTTACTAATTAGATTCTAACAACAAAACGTAGCACGAACGATCTGTCAAACGTTTCCTAACTCTATCCTTTTGTTGTCACCTTTTTGAAAAACGATACGTTGTGTAAATTTAAACCAGAACCCGTCAAAACAACATCTGTTGCTGATATTATACATAAGCGTCCAAAAGATTCAAATTATTAGCAAATTGGATGTAATTTAATACCAATTTTTTGAGCGGGGTTTCCTTGTTTTGACACAACCTGAATCCTCCATTACATTAACGATTTCAACATATATGGTACAACTATACATACTTGTAAATACTATGGGTTTTACTGGCATAAACTTCCATAAGTATCCTTGTAATGCCTTAACCTCGAAATAATAATAAAAATATGATACAATGTGTTACACAAATTGCTTAGACTCGGCAACCTGACAACTACCACATTTACGGCTTACAAAATATCAAAAGTTTTGAATAAATTCCGTAAAGTTGTCGCAACATTTCGTTAGTTGAAGATTTATAATTCAGGAAACCAGTGTCGTGTTGTGTCGCCGTAGCCGCGGGCAGGGATGTCGTTAATGTTTTCTCCACGATCTTGTTGACAAAGGAAAACGTTGTCGTGAAATTATTTTGAGGGAAACTGTAATGTAGCCTTCGGACAGGGTGTTTTATTAGACCATTCCGTTGATGGATGGGGGATATTTTGCTGTAATTTTTTTACCCTTCCGTTTTTTCAGTACCCTGAAAAAAGAATGTAATTTGGTGGATATTGTTATGTGTACATAGTACAGTTATTTATAATACAGATTAATATTGAAACATGAGTCTATTTTGTTAATTGAACGAAATTAATATACGTAAGTACATAACCTTTCTTCATTTTTGTACATCCATACAAATTTTAAATGACTCACTTTTTCTATATATATATTTTAAATGGACTTCACATGTAGTTATGATATTTAGCTGACCATAGTAAGTTCAAATTTATGTATAATATAACATATTTACAACATATGTAATTTGACTTTGAAAACTCAGCGTTTTGTTGAAAACGGAGCTCTAGGAGGGAACGATATGCGGTGGACGATACGTGCTATAGAAAACAGCTCTATAGGTTTAGTTACTGTATATGTGTCGACTTCTGTCAATACTTTGAATATTTTTATTACTATCCGGTAAAAAACGATAATTACCTGTAATTGAAGCTATTGGTAAACTTCCAACCTTACGTAGACAATTAAAATAATTATAATATTTACACGTGTCCATGTGATTTTACAGTGTGTATTTAATTATTATATTTACTTCCTAATCGCCGTTTGTAAAATCACTAAAGACAAGCAAATTACGGATTTATAACATATAAAATCTCTGCTAAAATACGTTGGGTAAGAAAGTATAAAATGTTTAGAATTTTTCAATGAAAGAATATCACCCAAAAATGTCAAACTATGTTCAAACCAAGTTTTAAGATATTCTCAAGGAAAATTTATATGAAAAAGAGCAGATGAAAAACGAGTTTTCGATATTCAAGCCGTTACTTCTCATTTTTTCACGAAGTTCAGTAAAATTTAATATTTTTTCACTTTCAATGCAAAAAGGGGTAAATTGCTCGTTCTGGATAGGAAGCTGAATGCCGTAAAAATATTATTCCCCGCGTTATATTGGCTGTACTGAACTGGATAATGTATAAAGGTTTTGACATCAAATGCTGAACACTACACTTTTTAATGAAGTTTTAAAAATATCAAAAATTACGTCATTATTAGAATAAATCCAAACCAAATTATTTAGTTATAAATAATATTCACATCATTATTTTTTTCGGAACTTCTCCGTACCAGGAAACTCCGTACACTGATTTTTCCGAACACAATTCTTTCGTACACAGAAACTTTCGTATATAGAAAACTTCAGACGCAGAATATTCATAGCATTTAAAAAAATATATTCAAATTATTATTAAAGGTGTCATATATTTTTCAGGTTGGGAACACACAAAAGATGAAAATTTTGTATACGTCTATTTTCCATATCGACTGTGGAAAGGAAAAAGGACTTAACCCACACATATCAAATTTTACAGGAGGCGCTAAAAACGAGTTTTGATGATTTTGTGACATATGCAAATTATGAATTATACACAACCCTGAAGTGCACGTAGACTTCTAAACTGGTGTTTAATTAACATAATCTAATATTAATTAAAGAAGTTGTCTAGGAAAAACCTTTATTTCAGTCTTTTTTCTTGGTTTTAGTTTTTTACAAGGTCATTTTTTCAAACTTAAAAGCTAAATTTAGATACTAATTCGGCATTTGCAGCTTGCATCCTTTTGATAGAACGTGTATCAAGTTTGATACATTGTGATTATCGAAAAAAACCTGTTTTGAAGAAACTGTGGGTTAAGTCCTTTTTCCTTTCCACAGTCGATATGTTTAAACAATATGCATAACTCGATGTCGAATCTTGAATATTAAAAAAATAAATATGTTTGGAATATTCTGTTTCCGGAGTTTTCTATGCACGGAAGTTTCTTTGAACTTTCGTTTGAAAGAATGTATGAGTGGGAAATTCGCGTTCGGAAGAATCTTGAACGGAAGATTAACGAAACTTTTAAAATACTTTAGTTGTACAATGATATTCAACAAAAATATCTTATATAACATTTAAAATATATTTTTGACAGAAAAATGTAGATTGCGATATCGCAATTTCTATGTTAAATAATACAACCTAGCAAAGGGTCCCGTTCGTAATAAACTGCTTCAATTTGTATGGAATTCGTTTTATAGCCTCCGACACGGGTCCCTTATCTTGCTAAGGCATACCTTTGCCATAGACTATTAAAGGGAAATGCAAGGATACAATTTCGGCAGGATCACCTGACGTATCGATTCCATTCTCTATGACTGGAGATCAAATCGTAGGGGTATACATGAACAAACACCAGCGCACTAAAATAGTCATGCAATATATTCAAATATGCGCATATGATAATTCTATATAATTCATTCAAATAATTAAGGTTGTGACACTTTGATGTTGCAATCTATGTAAATATTTGGCATTGCAGTGAATGCCAATGCGCTTAATATAATATTTTAAAGTTGACAGATCATACGAGATAAGCTCAAGTAGAATATTATGATCTGCTAATAATTCCTCAGATAAATTGAAGAATAATAGATTAGATAGTTGGATCACATTATTGAATTTATGTACATTGGGATTTACTACACACAACGAAAGTATTTTTTTTATTATTAGAACTATCAAAGTTTGTATCTCTTCCCTGCGTTCAGTAGAAAAGGAAAAACCCTGACTTTATTTCGTAGTTTATTGCATAAGATTTGAATAAAATTTTAGTTTATTCGTTAACGTTGCTATGGTCACAACAATTGAAATAACAAAGTTTTAAAATTTATTTTTATATTTAAACAATCTCTCCTCATTTTTTCCATCATCTCCATGTTTTTTTTATTATCCACGTCCGCTCCCAATGATCTCACCTTGAGTGAGTAAAAGGGAAAGAAGAATAAGGCTAGAACAGGACTAGTGGTTGACTAATCGCTATTGCTACACCCAGTTATTAAAGGATCAGAAGGATGGGAGGAGAGAAAATAATGTGAATTGACATCACAAACACCTTGTGTTCGACCACAACTTTGAATTGGATAATTATCAAATTCACTGTGATCTTACCGGAAATCGAACCCAGACCTGCGTGGTCGGTAAAGCAAGCTCTAACTAACCAACTGGGCCACAGCAAAATTTTATAGTACGCTGTTAATACGTTCAGAATGCATTAAAGTTACAACATTTTATACAATTAAATAAAATACAATTTTCTACATATGAAGTCGATTTTTTATTTTATCTGGTAGAAATGGAAATAAAAAAAAATGCAGATGATTTATTATTTGAAGTACGTACTCATTAGAAAGCCATTTTTATGAACATGATTTTAATGCAATAGTACCGTATTTTTAAAAAAATATTTAATTCATAATTCGTAATTTCTTATATATTTTGTTTTAAGTAATACTCATATTTGTTTAAATTGTTTCTATTATTTTCATTATTCTATGTTTTCCAGGGTACCCGCCATGAACTCAAAATAAACAACTCCAATGTAATGGGGATAGTGGGGCCAACTGAGCCACAGCAGGCGAGAAATTTAAAAGTATTTTGTTATAAATACTAAAGCGAAAAGTATATTTCATTAACATACTAAAATTACTTCAAAAGAAGAGAATCATATACAAAGTATAATCTTACTATAAAGATATCCATCCTGGAATAACGTATTCTAAGCTGAACGTCTGATGGTAACATTCTGAGGCTCCCAGGTTGGTGACCGGTTTATAGTGAAAGCTTCTGTAATCCGAATCCGTAGGACAAGTTCTCGGGTTTTAACCCAAGGATCTGTTATTACACCCCAGGGACAAACCCTGGCAAACCTCTAAGGGACCGCCACATACGCAGAAACAACATACATAGTTTCTCATTTATATAAAACAAAGAAGCTTAGAGATGTTATTTCATATGTTATGCTTCCATTTTACGTAAATAAATTGTACTTTGCGAAACCAGTGACATATTGTAAAATTATTCGTGTTTTTTTTTTCATCAAACAGTAAGACTTTTGTTTAATGATCAGAAGGTAATTATCTTCACGTCATATTTAGTTGGTATTTTGTCAAACGTCGGTTTTTATTTATTTAATAAAATGGGTTATTATAACGTTATTTTTTCGTTTTGATTTCAAGAAGTTTGGTTCAAGCCCGGACTATTCTTGTGGCACATGTCTATCAAGAATTTAATAACTTTATAGGGAATTGCAATAGTATGATTTTTTCTACAGGGCGTCCTCACGCGTGCTCAATATGCAACGATTAATTAAAGCTTTAAGTTATAAAAAGCTATATGCACACATTTTAATATTTGCGATAAATAGTGTTTGTATGTTTAAACCAAAAGTTGTTAACTCTCGCAGCTCGGAGACTTGAAAAATACTTCTCTGCCGATGGGGATCGTTTAGGGACCCCAGTAGTTTCCTAATTATTGGCCTTATTCTTATGAATTTCAAAAAAAAATAGTCTAAGGGCCTTAAAATATCTCTCTGCATCATTCCGCATACATTTTTTTTTGTAAAAATCCATGGTTTTTTAAAAAATAATCATATTTTAAGTTGCGCGTAAAAAAGACGTCATCCCAGCACACATATGAAATTTCAACTGACAAATTTAGCCCAGCTATCTTACGAACGATCGCTTATCGCGTTATCGCGTATTTATATAAACTACAAAAAGTCCAAAAAACTATGATATAAGAATACCTTAATTATATACATTGTATCACCCGTAAGAAAATGTGGGTATTGGGGTCGCATTTCTTCAGCTTAGAACCGGAAAAGTTAAGCTAAGATCTTAAAATAAAAACAAAAAAGTTACGTTTATTAGCTTATAAACCATAAAATTAAATGTATATGAGCGAACTCAAATTGTGCATTCCAGATAATAGAATCAACTAGATTTTAAATATTCCGACCTATGAATAAATCGTTAATTAAGCTTTAAAATACTTTCCAAAGAGTCTTAGAACATGTAAATTTTCTTACCTAGTATAAAATTACACGTATAATACGAACATATTTTTTTCTCAATTTTGACATAATGTGGTTATTTCGCTGTTTGTAACTAAACGGCTTAATAAAATCTAACTAATACTTACTTCAAGCAATTAAAAAAATGGAATTTATTTAGTGAACACTTTTTTACATCAATGCCAAACAAAAGTCATAAAATTCTTCAATGATGTTAACCTCTCAATATGTACGACCAGTCTCAATTTATCTATGTACATGCTAAATGAGACAAAAGTCGCCCTCTGTTGTCTAGTTGGTAAGAGCTTGCTTTACCGATCAGGTGGGTCTGGGTTCGATTCCCGGTAAGGTCGGTATCAAATTGGATTTTTTCAATTTTAATTTGAGATCTAAGACATGGGTGTTTGTGAAGTCAATTCTCTTTGAGTTAATCTCATTTGACTTTCAAAAATTCTCATCGAGTATATCTCGTATGATCTTTCAACTTCAAAATATTTGACGCATTGGCGTAAGCTGTTATATCAAATATTTTTGAAAATTAAAAAAAAAATCAAATTAAACATTTTCTAAAACTTTTTCTTTCAGATTATTTAAACGATTTCAACGTTATTAAGTCGGAAGGGTGCTTGATGAAATTTGTTGAAAAAAATACTGGAATAAATGGACGATTTAAATTTGGTTATTAACAAAACGTTTGGTTTGATTTCTTCTGTAGTTATGAAACATCGTCTAGAAAAGTGACTGAAAAAAGTGAATTTCTTATTCTTCTTGGACTTATTTCAAATGACAAGAAATTCAAAAATCTGCCGCATTTTGCTGTGTTGCTATATGAAAAACGAATTAAAAGTCTAAATTTAAATGTATAATTTAAATAAATGTTTAGATATTTTAATACAAAGTAATTCGTGCTACTGGGTTAGTAAAATCCAAAGTTATAAGAAATTCATGATTAATTTTGAGCTCGGTAAAAAGTTATATAATTATGTAGTAAGCTCACGTTTTTAAATTTGTTGATTATCAAAACGCGTCCTGAACGCGTCAAAGTTATGAAATATAAAATATACAGCGCGTACGGTGAGCGTAATTGGAAAACCCGTTAAGGATTTTCCCAAACGATCCCTTCTAAGGAAAAGTGTTCACTTTGAGGTTTTCCAGAATTGAATTTTCTCTCGTTTGGTTACGTATATGTTCGAAAAAATCTCCGCTTTGACGAGCAGATTATTTGGGATTTTCTTTATTTAAAAGGATTTGTAAAAAAATATGCCCAAATATGTAAAATAAAAAGCGTTTTTACAAACGGGATATGTATTCTTTTATGCTTTCGATTTTATTATATCGCGGCAAATACTAACCAATCTGATCTCACTGTAATTGAATTTTAATGTTGTGAAAACAAAAAAGTAGACCGATATAAAATAATTTAGAACTTCGACTGTTGCATGTTCTGTTCTTGGTTACATCGAAGGCAAATTATAGGGCATTTAAAGAATTCTCCGCGTCATTTGGAAAAAGAGTTGAGTTAAATAGATGAAATTTCATATTTTCAACTGCACTTAATTATTTATTATCTTTTAATTTCTGCACACTGTAGTGCATGCAACCAAGTCTTGAATATTTTTTTCTCGGGACATTTCTGGCAAAATTTTGAACACGACCAACGTTGTTACGCTTCGGAATACACCCTATAAGAAGAGTGTAAAGCCGTAGCGGGTAGTGGTGGGTACAACATTGAGTACCCTAGGGAATTTATAAACTTCGACTGTAGGTGATTGATGGAACTTCAATATCAAATTTGAATTATTTTGATTCTGTACTCTTTCATAAGTTTTATCGACAAAGACCAGAGTCAGTTCAAGTGCATTCGTGCACTTGATAAATTATGAAGAAACTGAAAGGCGAAACCAGGGTCGTTATCGACAAAACTTATGGAAGAATAAGGAATCAAAACAATTCAAATTTGATATAAAATAACATTCATTTTTTTATTTTTTATAACAATCACCATTTCATAGTATCGATTATTTTGCTAGACTGCGGTTTTATATATTGTTAAAAGAAACAGATACTATGAAATACAACATTACCAGTAGTCATCTAATGATTGAAAAGCGTTATTGGTTGAGCTCTGAATGCTTCTTTTAACTTATAGTGTATTTCATAAAAATCATAAATATGTAAAATGTTTACATTATTTTATATTCAGACGACATATTTAAGCTCGTCACTTGCTTATAAATAGGCTGTTAATCAATCTAACTTTCATTCTACTACAAAGCTTTTTGTAATATGTCAATTATGTACACATACGTTCTCACTTGTAGCTAGTTCACACTGAAAAATTGCATTCGCAGTTGATGTGTCTTACATTGGCAGTGCCAATTTGGCACCGATCGGTGATTATCTTAAATAATTTGATTTCTTGATTTTTATTTGTTTTTTTAATTCTTTTACAGATTTCAATTGTGATTTGACCCCTATTGTGATGGGGATCAAGAATCTGCCATGGCTACCCAAGATCCAAAGTACTCCGCAGAGGAGACTATTCAGGTAAGAAATATTTAATTACACTTCTGAAAAATTGATAACGCGGTCATGATCATATGGAAATAAATCTAGCTACTGATTACCCATTAATTTTTTCGGACAAAAAT
This sequence comes from Himalopsyche tibetana, assembly GCA_030503985.1. Classification (NCBI taxonomy): domain Eukaryota; kingdom Metazoa; phylum Arthropoda; class Insecta; order Trichoptera; family Rhyacophilidae; genus Himalopsyche; species Himalopsyche tibetana. Next base: position 34,335,163 of record JAPJYX010000014.1, on the reverse strand, counting down.
ATTGTAGAAGGTAACAGGTTTGTTACTTGGATATAGACAGATAGCAAAAGTTTTAGAAGCCTATCAATTCAATGTTTAATGATTCTTCATTTATTTTTCGTTTTCTTAACTCGCTAAAAATATTATATTTCATAACACTCATTCTGTTAAAATACGATTATATTCTTTATTGTTTCAGCGACACTACGGTGTAATAACTAGGGTCTTCAATCCCGGGATCCCGTCCAATTTTACGATCCCGAAATAACCGGGATTGGTATGGTCGCGATCCCAGGATTTCGGGATTGAGAAATTTTGAGCAAAATGCCGAAAATTTAAAGGATTTTGGAATCGGAAGAGCTAAAAAAGAAATAGTCACGTCATACACGATTTCACGATGAGTGCCCAATCTCGGGATTGAAAATCAATCAATCCCTAAATCCCGGATCAAAAAAAAGCTCCGGGATTACCCTAGTAATAACTGATTTAAACAAAGCTTATACAAATAATTTTAAAATTACTAAAAATGTTTCAATTCAAGGTTGGATTGATTACTGTTAAGTAAACTCTATTCAAAACATAAAAATAATGCTTGTTTTTCGCTGAATTATAATAAATAGAGAAATTTTATTGTTTATGGTTTGATGCCAAGAATAAGATAATCTAAGTGTTTCAGAACAGTTCTATGTTATCTGATATATTGGATGAAGAAGAGATTTCCATTAAGTCTGACATAATCTAACTGTGAAAAAATACAAGATAAGCAGAATAATTAACATAATTAATAATAGAGAAATGGACAAATTTATATTTAATAGACAACACATGCAAATTATAACAGCAAAGAAAGTTTTAATGGATATTTACAGAAACGAAAAACATAGTGCGATATACTTTAAATTATTTTAAGTAATGTTTAAATAAATTTGAATAGTACAACTTGTGTACATTCATACAAGTTTTGTCACTAACGAGCTGGGTTTCGCCTTTCCGCATCCGCACGTGACAAAACGCATGCCGCGATCAGCTTGTTTGATATTTTGATTTGCTTTAAACCGTGCTCTAATCGCGTTCGTATTGACTTCGCCCAGGTAAGACATAACGTAATAAACTAACGTTTGAAGACTGATAATATTTAATAATAATAAAAAAAGCAATAACTATTCTATGAACGAAAAAAAGTAAATAACTTGAGACTCACATTGAAGATAAGATTTGATTATAGAACTAGATAAAAACGAAAGCAAAAAAAACATCAGGTGGGTCACTGAAAATGTATGTATCTATTGGAATGGAAGTTAAATCTTAATGCTCTCGCTGTATGTGCATCGTGTGCTCGGCGGATGCTTTACTGAGGAAGCGTATGTAAAAGGTCTGATGATTTATAATAATACTATTTATTAAATTGAGAATGTATGAAAAATGAGTTTATATTTTTCAAAACAAAAATAAGTGCAATCAGTAGACAGGTGTAAAAGGGCAGGCGCGAGCAAGTCGCTGCTCAGCTCAGCGGGTAATTTTAACAACACACCACCTCCCTCAGCTTGTTACACATTTTATATATTTTTAGAAATATGAACGCTATCAATCAACAATGCCATTGTTATATCGGGATTCAGTAGTAAAGTAGGCCGAATTATAAATTTATTGTACGGTATTTTTTTTGCAAATTTTCTTTACGTTACGCTTGGAATCACCTCATACGTTATATAATATAAAGATATTTTGAACCAAACTTTTTACGATGATTTTATGTGAATGTTTATATTTGATTTTTATTATTTGAAAGCTAAATTACTGACAAATTGATTAATACATGTATTTGGTCATAAGTATACAATGTTATTGGGTTAAGATCTTAAATAATATGTAAACCTAAATGTATTGATTTTAACAACAAACAATTCAACGAACGAGTTGTTATACTGAGAAATTGAAAATACTTCATTTTCAATGTGCGCAACAATTATAAACACGCAAAGTTCGTAAACATTCATGGGAGAGTATTTAGTATTTACTTAGGCTAACGTTGAAGACTATCTTAACCAGCGGTGCACGCTATTTTTAAGCTATCTGCCACTTTTCAAATGTTAAATTTATAAAGTACCACTCAAAAGAAAAGTTAATTTCTTTTCTTACTTTTTTGTATTAAAATGTTTTAACAGTGTTAGTAAAATTTAATAAAAATACGATTAAATAAAATATATTTATCAACAGTTACCTAACCTGTTAGGATGCGGATGACCTGTCGCAGCAAGCTCGAAACATAGACTAAATTGAAAGTGGCTCGCTTCGTAACAATGGCAATTTAAATAATATGTACATATGTTGCAAAAGGAAAAAGTATATTTTATTCTATCAAATAAATAATTTATTATTTTTATCAAATTCAAAACAGAATAACAAATAAAATAAAATTAGTACAATTTTTAACTTTTTAAAAAAAAAATCTTGAAAAGGTCAGATTATTACCGTGAAATGCTTTGATTGCCACAGGTGGCACTCAAAGTACCTCATGGACATCGCTGATCTAAGCCCACAACAGACTACACAATCCTTTGTACACATAATTTAATATTTCGACTGAAGGTGCTTGGTGGAATTTCAATATTAAATTTTGTACACATCTTGATTCTCAGGTTTGTCTTAACATAAATTAGATAAAGAACTTTCGATTCAATGATCACGTTGTATGTTTGGAATTTCATGCTATTTTAAAATTCCATCAACTCAAAGTTTTGTCTCTTCACCCTGTTAGTTATAATTTCTTTAGATCTCACACACATACAGAATTTTCTATTAAACGATCATATTGTTAGATTTGAATTTTATTGACAGAAGCTTGGAGCAACATGCTACTCTAAAGTGTCAAAAACGTAACTTTCCCACTCGTTTAATTATAATTAATGCATTGTAAGGTTTGTAGTTTTAAAAAAGTGTAATTACAAATTGTAAAATTGCAGCGTTCTCTTGATGTATTCTGCTCTTTATTATGTTTGCACTGGGGGTTGGGCTGGGCGTTTGGGGGTTGTGTGAACGCGGGGTAATGCGGTGAAATATAATGGCGTTATGACCCACGCCGGAGCGCTTAATGAACCGGTGATTCTCAATGACTACGACTAGTCAATTAGGGAACCACTGTGTTTATTTTTATTCATGTACGTTAAGCACCACGCAGGCTGAAATAATTCTCCAAGATTTTGAAAGATGATTTTATATCGTCAATCCTATTGACGTGTTTTACAAGCATGAGCGTTCGTAATAATTTAATTGACTGTTAAGCATTTTTATTGAACGCGATTTTGGGTAAAGGAACAATTAACAATCATAGTATTATATAATGTTTAAGTTCACTTTTTTTAATGCAAATCGCTGTTGTTCCTTTTTGTATTTAGCATACGATAAAAAATGTATTTACAGTGTTATTATGTGAACATACTTGCCCTGTATTATAAAGATCTTACAATGTTTGTAAAAATGTGTTCAAATTATATTATATATTGTGCTGTGTCGGGTCCATAGCGCAGTTTCTCAGGCTCGTAACTTAGTACGAACAGCATTTTTGTCAATCGATGTCTGACAATTCCTTCCCACCCTTCCAATCATAAAATAACGAAGCGTAGCTAGAGCGATTAGTTAGCTACGAATTCTGTCTTGACCCTTTCGTTTCTTTACACTTTTCAAAAAAGAGAAGTCGAGTAACTGAGTAGCAAGCAAGTCGTATAGAAAAAATACTTCAGTTGAGATATTTTTACAAGGAGGCCGTGTGCGGGAATGGATGGAAAAAGTACATTTTGAGTTGAAAGAAATTGCCGACACAGTTTTATTTCTAGAGAACTAATGCTTAATTTAATATAATTGTGGTTCAATGTTGCTATTGTGATTAATTCGTTTTATATTATTGAATATGAATTAAAGGCGCTTGATGATAATTTTAAAAACATGTGAAAAGTCTAATTCATTAAAGACCCGCAAGTTCAAAAGCTTTGAGCAACGTCACAAAAGCGCTGCAGATAAAGCCTGTGTACCCCCAACAGTGAAAGTGACTTCATTTTCCTCCCCCAAAAGGCTTTCCGTACAGCCTGCTACCTCTCTACCCCGCTTCCTCTTATCCTCTTGCGAAATAACGTGAAATGCAACCCTCGTTCTAACACCTGTACGAAAACGTCGAGCATAGGTCCTTTGAGTATGCCTCTGTTAATGACTGGAAATAACGTTTTGTATCAGTTTTGGATGTGAGTCATCTTTAACTAGCTTTTGTATATAGACTCCATCCAGACTTATCGGTCCATACACAAAGATTCTGCATTACTCCACCATACGAAATACTGTAAAGCTTACTTCCATTCAAGCTTTTAGCGAATGTTATCAGATGACATAATTATGTCTGTTTTTGTTCATCTTTTTTCCGGTATCAATACATTATTACAAATTTGTACATCTACGCGGGTTTTTTTTATGATAATATGCATGTTTGTCATCCTTTAACTTGAAAGATGTTCATTATTACCAGAAAACTTCGAGTTTCAATTACATTACTATGTATATTAAACGTAATTAGCAATTTTTTAAAACTCTTTATTGATTGGTATAATTTAAGATTTCGAAGGGAATTTCGTGGCTGATTCAATATTAAATTTGAATATTTAAAATTGTGTACACACCTACATGTCAATTCATGTTCATCCGTGCACTTGAACGTCTGAAGATACCAAAAGTCGAAACCCGGGTCGTTAGTGACACAGCATGTGAGAGTGTACAAAATTTAAACGATTTAAATTAATATTGATTGAATTGGCAATCAATTGAAAGACATCCATTGTTGTGAGATACAATGTCTGAGATCCACAATAAAAAGTAGAAATAGTTATTTTGGCATCACGTTATCGTAAGAACTATATACTTATTGTATTTGATTTTTAAATATATTATGATTCTTTTTTATTAACATGTTAAAGTTATTCAAGAACTACACAAATGTTTTTCATTTTTTTGTAGATCAAAATTTTATTTTCAAACAATTTGCTATGCGATCGATTTACTCGAAACAAAGTTTTCACTATAAACAAATGAGCTGCATATCATTGATTGGCATCTTTCACGTTGTCACAGTGTACATGCTGAAAGTATCACCTTCGTGAAATTCAGTCGCGGTCACACTTGCGATTAAGGCTTTCAAGCGGAAGTTATGTGCCTGAAAAATTCACAGTACTTTGAAAGCTTTGTAAAACTTCATAGTTTTCAGTTTAAATATATCGTTTGAAAAACTTACGATGCTTATCAACAGAAATATGTATTCAAGAGAGAAGAATATAAATGTACTTAGTTATAGCAAATATTTTTTTTCAAAGTTTGTAACAAAACTTACTTGTAATTTTTTAAATTATAATTTATAAAAAAAAGTTTTTACACGTAAAAAATCTTTTCAGTTTCTATCTAGATGATTGGATATTCTATAAAACTGTTATTGGATCAATTATGGTTTATGTTACTGCTTCATTTATAGCCAAACATGTGCTATACAAAATATTAAAAAAAATATATATATTACCATTAAGTTGTTTTCAATTTATGTGAACTGTCAAAATACACTCCGATATTTAGCATAGTTCTGTTAGCTAAACTCGTAATTTCATGATTTCACTATGAAACGAGCCATAATTTTATTGCTCCAGAGACACTCATAGCAACCAATTAAAAGCGCATACACTTACGGTATAAATCCAATATGGTATACTGTAAACGGTGCTAGCCAGTAATGGCTGGTGGCGCGTACAAAATTGGGTCCTTGGAAAGATAAATATTCGGATAATAAATTATTAAAGCCCTATTTATCTATTCTATCAATTACATTTCATTGAGAATTGTTAAAACTAAGTTGTAAAGTGATAGTGTAAGCAAAATTGTAATTAAATATTATATATATAACGATATAACTTTTATTCAATAAATACAACCTTCCAAAACATATAAATTTATTTAAATCAAGCAAAAAAGTTAATTTCAACAGAAATATTAAGATAAATAAGATACAAAATGTCAATTATCTAAACTAGAACACAGCAAACTGATAAAATGATAATTAAGTATACCATTTATAAATGACTTAACACTGCAAACAAAACTATCTCAAATTTCTCTTAGTGGGTATGCAGATAGTCTTTTGACCTGCCGAGTTCATGCGCCTCGCGTCTGTACGAGAAATTCAACATTGAATTAGTCATTCATTATTTGCATAATTAAAATTTGAATTTCATAACATTAAAGTAAAATTGGGTTGTAGAGAAGATTGTAAATTATATGCAATGCTTTTTGCTCAGTTTCATTATATTTCTATTTAATCTTCTATGAATCAGGGTTGTGAGAACGTTGTCGTAAGAAACTAGCCGACAATAATTCATTTTGTTTGTGTAATGTCGAATGTTTTTCCTTTTTTTATTTTATACCCAGTGCTTTTTCCCATGTATCGCGGTGGAACAGCGTTCCGGCACCCTTTCTCTCGATATTTTGAATCGATTAATCGATTAATGTTTGAAGGCATGGGTGTTTCTAATATCTTTAAAAAAATCTTCCCACCTTTTTAATCCTAAAATTGAAAGCGAGAGTGATTATTCAAACACTATTCCTGCCCTAGCCCAATCCTTCTATCTTTACCCTCTTTGAAAAAAAGGAGGTTGAGCAACTGAGTAGCAAGCAGTTTTCGTAAAAAACTTATGTTAACATGCCTCCACTGGGAAGCCATATGCTCTACATTGAGAACAGACATAGATAAGAAAAAAAAGCTTTAGTAAAGAGCTTGACAAGAAGTGAGTTCCGGTACTTTTAAAAAAAAAAAAACAGAACTGCTTGTTATTAAAATTCTCTATTCGGGGTCAAAATAATTCAAGTGAGTAGACTAAATAGATGTTCTCTAAAAAATCTCGAAATTTCGCAACATTAATTTTAATCAAACTACTCTGCCCAATTTAGTTTTGACTGCATCATACACTGTAAATAAATATGATGATATTGCATGAGCAATTGTTATGAAATCCTTGAAAATAAATTCAGAATCATCCTACTTATAGGAATCATATAAATTCATCTTGATAACCGTTAAGTGAAATGAAGACTGCAAGTTTCATATTAATTAACATTGCTGCAAACAATTTTGTGGATTAGTTACATTAAGTCAAACGATATGAGTATTTTGCTTTTTGTCAATACTCCGTTTTATGATCTTTTCTCGATAAGATCAGAGTTGAGATCCATCTCCAGTTTTAATGTAATAACCCACATTATATAAGCAGTTATGGCAGATAAAAGTGCAAAACATATTATGCAATAAAAATAATTACCTGATATTTATGAGTGCCATAAGACTATATTTAAGATTAAAAGGTGATAGTATTTTTTAAAATAAAAAACAATGTCTCATCGCAAATCTGATTCGGTATGGAATTTTGTTAGACTAGTTGTATATCAATTGTAGAAATTATTTTTGCTTGAATGAAAGTGTTAATGGTCCAAAGATTCACCACTCTCAAAAAAATATAAGAAAAGTATCCCGTTTGACAAAATGATTTTATGCACACACATTAAATGCATTTTTTTCTTATATATATATTTTTTTACACGATAATGAGAGCAACAAATTGATCAATAAACAGTACGTATTTTAAACTTTGTATCAGCTGGCAATGATCTAGGTAAAATACTTTTAATATTTAATGTGATTCACCAAAATTAGTGTCACATGTGACATAGTGAAGTCAAAACATGTATTGGCAATTTGCGATAACTTTGCTTTATACGGCAGGTTTGTGATAAGGGTAGAAGAGCGTCCGTCCAAACATAATAAAACAGTCCATGGAGTAACTTTCCATTTTCAAAGAAAGACTGTTAAGCCTCAAAGAATGACTCCGCAAATAATAGCAAAGTTTTTATTTCTACGTGACGTTAACGGTCGTAGCAACGCTACAGCGTAGCCGATAAGTTAACGCTACGAGAAAGTTTGGCAGTGAAAACTGTAGCGGTATCTTTCACGTGCAGGCTACAACCGTAGAGGGTCTACGGTAGAGCGTCACAAACTTTCACCAAGTAGGTGACGGACAATTAAAATTGAATAAAGAAACTTGTCATTTGATATGTAAATATATATATACACATATCAATTGTTTTTTGTCAGTGACTTTCTTCAGTCAAAAATTTCTGTTTTCCGGAAGTTTTTATGTATAGCAATTCGTTAAAATATGTAAGTCAGACACGAGCAATGTAGAACTAAAGTTAACGTTAGTTTATATTATTATTTACTGTTACTAAGTGTATTGCAGTTTAATTAAAATATTAGTAAAAAATTATCGTTTTTTTAGACATTGTTTGACAAACATGCTTTATATGTCCACCTGTGGTATTAAGAAATAATCTTACATGAAGGTATTGCAATGCTTATTTTATAGTATTTTAACAATATCAACTAGAATAAATATTAGTATACAATTTCATAAATTGAAGAGAAGTTAACCTATTTACAAATGAAAACAAATCACGTATGAAATTGATCAACAATTTAAAAACGATGAACATTTTTTTATTGCTTAAATATATATAACAATCCCTCAAATGTAAATAAATAAAGCCTTCGTGCCTCAGATTCAGAAACTTAGTCGCAGACGTATCTAGGCTCACAAAACGTAGAGGGTTCCACAATTAATAGGGTTGGTGTTTATTAAATAAGTTTTGTATTACTTAACTCGCCGGATCATGATTTTGGCTCCATCTTACTTTGGGAAATTAGCTTACACATCCCTGCAATATAACTTTATGCCAAGCAATACTAACCTAAATAAATCTTAAATGATACACTATATCACTGTTTACTATGATATGATTTGAATATATGATTATTTGTATGTTAAAGTAGATGCTATCAAAAATATGGTTATTATTGCCAAAGGCAATACATAGCGTAATTTTGAGCAAATTCTAATTCGAAAACGAAAACTTCATGAAAAATCTTCATCAACATAACATCTATTATATGTAAGTAAAACTTTTTATATTGCTGTCTCATATTGTATCGTATGATACAAATAAAACCACACGAGAGAGAACTGGCAAATGTTTTTTTAAGATATCGTCTATGAGCAATCAATCCCATTACAATATATTCCTTTCATTCAGAAATATTTTTTTATGGCAACGTTGGTACAAATGCGACTCCTTACAACATTTAGCAAAGTGTTATAAAACATTACAGTAAGATGATGGAATTTTAAACATATTTATCAAGCACCATCCTTGAACTAATTGATTATTTTAAATCGTTGAAATATTATGAAAATACTTATTAGTTCTAAACAAAATCTAAACAAGTATTTTTAAACTTAGTAATTATTAAATAGAAAATGCTATACAGACGAGTCCGTCTAGTTTTTTTTCTTCCACTGTCAAATATAATAAATATTTTCACGTAACGCAATTTTACAAATTACATGTTCTACTTTTTCAAACTCGTTGATGACTTAAAAATACACTTCAATCGGAGTTTTTTTTCAATCTATGTCCACTCCCAATATGAACCATACGGCCTCTTAATGTATCTATCTCGACAGAATTTTTTTAGTACAAGAACTAGTTGTTACTCAGTTGCTCAACCTTTCCTTTTTGAAGAGAGTGCGGATATAATTATAAGACTAGAACAGGACATGGCCGTAGATTGGGTGTGAGGAAATTCAAGACATCACATACATCCATACCTTAAATCAATTGAAAATCAATCTACAAAAACTCTCAGATACGAACCCATGAGCAACGTTACCAAAACCAACGACGTTAATCACTCGACTACGCAGCTGCCAGAACAGCCGAATTCAATTAACGATATATGTACATATATTACATATTAAGCCAATAAATTTAGTTCCTAGAGTGAGAATGACATCACTCCATGTAGTTTTTGTAAAGTCTATTTACACTGCTTCGGGACAAGCTCTGTCAGTAAATATTAAAGGAAAAAAACAAGAGTGTTTTGTATATGATATTTTCGGCCAAAAAATATTATCTTGAAGAGTGCACTACGTATTTTTCATAGATATTTTTTACGGTGGATGTGCACACTGGTAACCGTACTAAAATGGAACGCAGGCTCCATCCCCTCTTGTTTAATACGTGGTGCAGTGCAATACAGCCTCACTGTGTCTCATTGCGAGCCGCCCCTCGTATTTACTACGTGATGTGGCGCAACACAGCCTCCGAAGGGAGGGCGGTGTAACGGCGCTATTCCTAAACTGAAGGCGTAGGCTTTAGCAAGTTCAATGTCACAGCACCTCCTTTTCTTTACAATGAATATTTCAGTACACGCTGTAATGAAGTAGAATTTATTTGAGAAATACAATTTGTTCTGTTGTAATATATTTATTCTGGATACAATAATACTATTTCCGCTACTAAAAGCTGTGGCGTTAGTGAAATCTTAATTGACGTTTGTTAACTTACAAAATTAATTAATACGGTCCAAAAAAAAGATAAGCTGAATGTATTAACTAAAAATTCAGCCTAACATTTTTTTAAACATTAAAATAACGTTAATCCGAAAGCCGGTCCACTAAAAATAACACGATTTATTTAAAATCAGGGAAACAATTTCTATGAATTCATACACTTTTTCGTGCAACGTATTTACCGTGACAAAAATGATGTTAAATTATCAAAATAAAGTGTATATTTTACTATTATTTACTTACGACTTTTATGTACACTGAACTCCCCGTTAACACTGTAGATACGTTCCACGCGATACTGTGCAAAAAACGGGTAAAAAAATATCCTAAAATAGAAAGGTGCATAGGTTTCCTTGTATAAAAATCAATTCAGGATATCAAAAAATAAAACTCGGTATTGCTTATTGTATCATAATTTTTACTTAAAGAATCAAAGTTAACACAAATTATTCACCTCTCTGTGCATAGTACTGAGTAGTTAAGTCCAGGCGAGAGATGTAGGAAATTCCAAATTACTGTTACGCATTGTTAATTGATTTTTTTTCTCTTTTTTTTGCATCGTGTTATTTCGAAATCGTATACAAAGGAAGCTAAGTGTATTTTTTTTAAATGTGCATCTTCCGTCTGGTATATTCCTTTCCGTGATCGAGTGTCAAAACTTCAATGCATACTTTTTTCGCGATAAAGAAACCAGCTGTTACACTTGTGCCTCTTTCCCCACCTGCCTTCACTTCCTCGGGCTGGTTTCCCCCTTCACTCCACTTCAGCGCATGCCCACGGTCAAATGGCAAATCCATACACCGGGAGTGCGTTTTCACTTTTTGCGCTGAAGATGTGTGCGGGATAAGGCGCCCGAAACGTCGCGGAACAATGCTTCATTGCAACGAAAGTAGGCAGAAATATTACATTGCATTCAAATTTAATATTGTCATTGTCATGCAAAAGCCATATTTATATGCGATGCATATTTTCTTTCGAGTCATTTAAAAAATGGTTTTCAATCACCGCTACAAGTAGCCTTGTGCGTTTCTACGACTTGACTTTTTGCTTGGATGTTAGTCTTAAAAATTAATATGTTAACAGCATGTATGTGATTGATGTTTTTAATACTAAAATCTATACTTAACTGTTGAAAATGATCGGATAGAGTTAAAGTGAGCAAATTAAAAGTTTTGATATCGCTGGTATACTTACAGAAGGCATTAAGTAAAAAAACCGATTGTTTTGAGTTATAAATGCACATAGATAGTTTTGAACTCTCTGTAGTTTCTGAAAAAAACGAGTTCAACCATATTTGATGTATTTTTTATATAATTTGAACATAATATACACCAAGTGAATTCCATTTAGTGTTATTTTTCTTCAACAAAACTATAAATAAATTGAATATGTGAATCGAATTTGTTATCATTATCGAATCCCATGAAGTGTTTGGAACGATAAGTAACATTTAAAGTGCTTAAAAAGAGATCTTAAAATTTCATGATTATCAAAAATGATGATTATTTCTAAGCATATTTTGGCTTGTCGACTTTTTCCGGTATACTGACAGTATGTAGTTTTTTTTTTAATCGACTCCTTTATAAGTTTGATTGCAATGAATATTGTAACAACAGTTGAAATGATGCATCATTTTATCGCAAAGAATGGCAAAAAGCTGTCTCACACGTATCATAATATATAAAATACTGTTTATTTTACCTCTTACCCATCTATAATGTATATATAGCAAGAGTGATCAAATTGGTAATGTTTGTCAACTTTATTGTAATAGAACGACTTTTTCTCCACTCATTTTTAATACCAAATTGGAATGATTAATCATTTTTCTTCATGCACAAACGTTGCCCACCAATTGCATATAGATTTAGGTAAACTACTTTAACAATGTCACTTTGGTATCTTCAAATTCTGAAAAAAAATAGTTTACCGGCTAGATAAAGACTAATCCTTGAAACAAACCTTTAACTAAAATTCTTCAACAAGTCTTCCTCTGCTTATCTTGCAATATTCATATACCTCGTACATTTAATTGAAGAGTTCCTGGTATTTTTCTAACACGGTTAACGTTGTTATGCTGTGGAATAAACCTTGTTAGGAGGGTGTGAACCAGTAATGGGTTGTGATAGGTAAAACATTCAGTAACCTAAAGAATCGTGCTTCTGACTTTTCGAAAAATGTTAAAGAGGGAATCGCCACACGTTTCAATCGACTTAAAATGCAGCGACAATATTATAAATTAATTTTATTCCAATCCTAAATATTTATATCAGTCGTAGATATATAGTTTTCAGCTTAGCTGACGTATAAAGATTGGCAAATTATTTATCAGAATAGAAATGTCTTGTAATTATTCGTTGACAACATATTTTTAATTGATTTTTTTCATTAGTAAAAAATTAAAATTAATGCTAATATTAATTTCAATAAATATGATAAAAAATGACGCAGTTTGCTTATCGTATAACAAAACTACAAGTGATATAAAATGAAGCCAAATTCAAAGTTTTCAGAGGCTACGTTTAGACACTGTTACCCCAGGGGATGTCATGTGACACGTGGTCATTTCTTACATGTCATCCCTTTACAAAAACCACCCCTTCACAGGGATCGTTGGCATACATTATATTGTCAAGAAATACAACTCATCTCTAGGAGTATTGATTTCTTAGAGAAGGTTTAGGAAAATACAAATGTTATATAAATATTTTCATAATAGTTTTGCAATTTAAGTCTGGCTATAAGTACTAGAAAAGTTTTATTGAATGTCCTGTATGTATGTTTACTTTGTTCACTCTGTGAGTGAATTTTATTTGCCAAAGTTAGACGCACGACCAGTAAGATTAATTAAGACGATTAGTTGCGTATATTTGAAAAAATCAGAGCTTCGCTTTCTTCTGACGATCCTGTTTAAATAAATACATTTCTATAACATTTAGTTATCTTTACTTATTCCAAGAACTTGTTTTGTTTTAGATCCTCAAAACAATACAAAATGAATTCAAAGTTAGTAATTTTGATAGGATTGTAAATATTAAAGATAAAAAATAACCAAATATTAAACGACGGCAATTAAAATAAATAATTGACAACCATTGCAGATTTACACTGTCGCTAGATGTGCCTTTTGATTTTGCTTTATCTATATATTGATTTTGCAAAGGCGTAAAGACGTAAGATGAAAATGCTAAATTAGTATTTAAATTTAGCTTTTAAGTTAAAATGCAAGCTAGAAAAAAGGACTTTAACAATTTTTTGTTGAACCATTTATTAAACTATGATTAGATTAAGTTTACTTTGAAGTTATGTATATTTCATAATTTACCTTTGACCTAAAATCATCAAAGAATGTTTTTTGTGTCTACTTTAAAAAAAAATATGAGTGGATTGCTTCCTATTTTCTTTCCACAGTCGATATTCAAGTCGTGTAAAAAATGTAAAAATAAAATGAAAGTCGTTTCAAAATAATTGACGATATCATAATGCTTATCAGGTTTATTCTGAATAAATCAATACTAACTCAATCAATACATCGTGAAAATATGTTTTTATTAAATTATCTATAGAAACTCAGTTTTATTTAATTTTCCCGGATCAGTAAAGTATGACGAAGGACAAAATATTTCTACAATAAAATATTTTTTTTATAAAGTGGCATATTTTTTGTGAAAAAAAATAGTAGATCATTAGCTCTGTTCTTATGCGTTCTTCTGACGGTATGCTGACTGTTTAAGAATTAGAATCTAATTCAAAGCTCTTAGATTCTAACTCGAAAACAGTTTGCAAGCCGTCAGAAGTACGCAGAAGAACAGAGCTATTATTAATTTTCAAAAAAAAATGATTTAAGTCACTGACCAGTTTGGCGCTATTGATAGATGAAAACAAACAGGCTAGAACAAACTTTACAAAGCGATTTATGTACCAAGTTCTTTAAGTAGTGCATGAACATAACATTTACTTCTAGCTGAATATTGTTTGACTTTGGAAAATGGGCTTGCATTTACCAACCCGTTCAGACCGCAAGTTCAATTTGATTTAAGCAACCAACAATGATTCAAGTTTTATGACAAGGGAATCAGCGTTCATTTTTAATTACAGCTTAACAGTTTTATTTGATTCACTTGTTGCTAAAATATCACACGAGGAAATACAATTTTAATTACCCTTAAATAAGTTTAAGTTAGTTTAAAAAAAATGTATTATGTACATATTATATAACAGAAAAAAAAAACACAAAGCACAATCGCCAAGCGAACGTGGTCGTGTAATTGTGATAAACTTATGTAGTAATAGATTAACTATCTTGATAATACCGAATAATAAAAAAAACATTAATTTTTACTCATTTCTGATAATATTTCCTGCGCGTACATATTATATGCAATTAAAATAAGCATTACAGATTCAGACCATTGAATAATTCGATAAAAAAAACCAATTACAGAAACTCGTTGAATGTCATGAGATTCCCAAAAAACTTTTTTTTCCGTCAGGAAGCTAGTGTTTTAATGCATAACAATTCATTCACTGTTTTCCACTATAAACATGTTCACTCTTTGATTATTATATGTTATAAAATACTTACTATAAAAAGACTAAATAAATAAAAAAATCTTTTTCAAATTTATGAATACAAAAAAAATGTGTTCGTACTGATTCCACATTTAAAATTATACTTTAATCAGAACCGGTTTCACTCATTGCAAGTATTGTATACTAATAAAAGATAAATTTAAAAAAATATATTAATTAATTAATAATTGTAACGTGTAATGTAGGTACACAAAGTAAACACTAAACTTATAAAAAATATTTTCTTCAATCGGTCAAATCACTACGTGACAGATCAAATCACAGCAAACAAAAAAATACAACCGTTAATAAATGTACCGGAAATTATTACTCCCTTTATTTTACTGTACGGTAAAGGGTTAAACGGTATCTCGTTCCAAAAGTAAACAATTTTCTATAATCGCTTGTAATAATTGCAGAGGGCGAGTGGTGAGTAGGAGGTTCTGTTTACAAAAGCTGCCATTTCAAAGCTTTCACTCGATTGCAAAACTTCCACAGTAATTGCGCGTTATCGCAGTGGCATGCGGGAATATCATTTGTCAAGTGTATTCAGTACACCGCTCAATTGGAATCACATTACAATATGTATTATATTTTGTTAATTGAGACGAAATTTATTTCATGAGGTTAGGAAAATTACTATATTGATTGAATCAATTCCAATTAACTTTGGTAAGTCTCAATTATAATGAGGTAAAAAGAACATAGTATTTAGTTTCAAAGGAATTATTTGAATTGGCTGATAACTATTTCGGTTTCGCGGCAGAGTCAGAACTTCGTTTTTTTTACTAAGTGTTGTATATTGGTCACAAATGCAGGCATATGTGTTATTAAAAAAAATGTAAATGGATTATTATCACAAAATTTTACCTTATATACAATAAAAAAATTAAATATGAATATTTATACAAACAAAATATTAATTTAATTATTATGAATGATATGTCAATGAAAGATCTAAGTATTGTACGTTATTACTTAATACATCATTGAAAATCCACATACAATACAACGGCAATTAAATATTTATTTAAAAAAATCTTTGGCATTGATTTTATGTTGCAAAATACGTTTGAATTAAAGGGGTAAGTATAAACAAATTAAACAGAAACAAAATAAAATGTACAAAATGAGACACTGAAATTAAGCATTTTGTTCGCTTAAATATGTTAGGAATGAGGTTGAGATACTTTCCCATTAAAAGCAAATTACGAAATTTTATTTTCGTTTTAAAATTGACAAACTTGTTCATATACTTACTGTCATCTTCTAGTTATTAATATATACATTTAAACTAGCGTATCTTTATATGTCTCTCGTCAATTATTAAGGCTTAATGAAGTCATTTTTTTTTATTTATCTCGACATTATTTTTATGTATTCACAGTTTGTATTCATAATAATATAGTACTTCAAGTTTGTACATAAATCTTTGAGTATTACCAACAATAATTTGAATAAGATGACAACCATTATGATCCTCGAATAATTAATATACATATACGTTGTTTTAGAAAAAAATAAGTTAGCCATACATATGTATATTCTTATATGAGTTACTAATAATACTGCAAAAGCAAAAATTCAACCCTGTAAAAATAACATTCAAATAAAAGCTTTCCAATACAAAACTACTGCACTTACAACACCTCTATCAATTAAGACGAATGCCGTTTTAATAACAGTCATAAAACCCAAACGTAATGCACACGATTCGTATCTTTATCGCCGACGATTATAAGCGATAGCATCCCTTACAAATTAAAAGAGAATAACGCATTTCTGCCGACGCACGGAAACACCTATGACTCACATTACTATTTCTGTTTTTTCAACCCTTTTGCTTTCGCATTTTGACTCTTAAAACCTTTACTATAGTGATGTGCTGTACATTTAAATGGACTCTTCCGTTGGTTTCCCGACAAAATTAAATAAACAGAAAATTGTTTTTATTATTTAATTTTGACCCTTATGGTGAGTTTTATAAGGTGTTTATTACTTTGATCAAATATAAATTAATACCACTAAGAAGTTTTCAGTCAATGACTTAATATTGTAATAGACTGCCCCTTTATGGAATATTTGGTCTCCTTATGGAGTTATTTTCTCAACATATTTTTTTCCTACTAGAACTGCTTGTTACTCAGTTGTTCAACCTCTCTTTTTATTGAAGAGAGTAAGAATATAAAGTATAAGGCTAGGACAACAGTAGTGGTTAGCTAATCGCTTTCACTACGTCACGTTTTTAAGGTTTGAAAGAGTTTGTAGACATCACAAACACCCATGACTTTGAACATAAATCGATAAATCGACCGAAAAAATACTGTTCATGCTGAGACTCGAATTGAAAATTCTGTCTGTATTGGGAATTGAACCCTTAAAATCCGATACGAAAGCTAACGAAGTTGACTACTGCCAGTCTGCAAGAGCATGTGACTTCAAGAATTGTGGCAAAAAGCGTTAGCCAAGGTATTTTTTTTTCTATCTTAAAATTGAATATATATAGTTTTTGTCACTAAAAAAAATAAATATTATTATTATTTTAAAATAAATAAATATTATGCCTTTAGTGCGTTATTTTTATTCCCGTAGTTCAAATAAAATAGATAATGACGATTAAACAACCCACTTATATAATAATATATAATTTAATAATATTCTCTTGTAACGCATTTGTATATTTCAACAAACTTTGGTACAAATCGACTAACACAAACTTAATATTCATTCAATGTTACAAACAATATTGTGTCTATGAACTATTTAAAAATAAGTGAACAACTCGATTGCAGCAGCAACTATGCTGTCATATTCAATAAAATTATGTTAATTAAATTGTTAAAAAAGGCAAATAAATTTTACACCAAATTTGATAGATATATTAAAGAAAAAAATAATTTAATTTAATTTTCTAACAATACAAAGAACGGATAAAATATATACAAAGATCGATGAACACTTCCACAGAGAGTCCATCATGATTTTTCATAGTTTATTGTGCTTGAAAAACTCAGATAGAAATGATTATTTTCAGCTGCTCTGCGCGTTCCTTTTTCGAGATATGAGTTGCCGCACTTGATCAGCGTTCACCAAACTACGGCCGGCAGGCCTGGTCTGGTCCTCGAATTTTCGGTAAAATATAATTTATAAAATTTGCAATATGATTTAAACACCAATATTTTTTGTTTAGCCTTGCAATGTTCTTAAAAAAACATACGGTCAGGTTTTCGAATATATTGGTGACTCGACACCAAAGCAACGCGCTAATATATTATAATTGTATATCTTATGTATAAACAAAACATTTTTTTTGACATTTTAATTAATAACAAATATTTTTTGGAATCATTTGAAAAAATGTCAAAAAAAAATAATACATACAAGTAATTTAGCTATCAATATACGATAATATTATGTAAATCAATCATTTTTGCAAGGGATTTCGACAAAATAAAGAAAAACCGAAACTAATAGACATTGTCGGGTCCTATGATGCAGTGGTTAGCGTTATTGGCTTCCATGCCGGATCTCACGAGTTCGAGTCCCAGTACGAGCAGCATTTTTTAATGTCCTCTGATTTCTGTTAAAAGACATGGGTGTTTGTTATGTCTAAAAGTTCCCTCTCACTATTTGCGATCCTTTAACAGCTGGACGTAGCAAGCGCGATTAGTTAACCACTAGTCCTGTCCTAACCTTATATTTTTATCCCTACTACTCTCTCTGGAAAAAGAGAAATTGAGCAACTGAGTAACAAACCTACATTAGGAGGTAATATGCCCCACATTGAGAGCGGACATTGATAAAAAAAGACAAACTTTAGCATAGTGTACTGTTTTTTTTAAATCTTCAATGTATTTATTGCTAAGTCGTACAGTTAAATTCTATTGAAGATAAGAAATGTTTGCATATTTTTTTATTCAAACATTTCTTTAATAAAAACATTAAAGAAATACCTACATGCTAAGATTTATATTATTAGGGTTAGGCTATGAAAATTTGCAGAATAACGTTAACTTTTCTGCGAGTTATACTTTGTGATGGTACCGGGGAAACCAATAAAAAAATGCCGTAACATATCTCACGACAGTTGTGAATTATTTCGTCTCGCTTTTATACCCCTATGATAAAGAGTAAAAAGAGGTATGAATACCCCCACGTACACCAGGTAGGTAGATTGTGTGTACGTGAGGTTTTATATAAATGACTTCAGTTTCAAAGCTCCTTACCTGCACTTAAAAAAATATGTACTCGATCAGTTGACATACTTACAATCACTAGTGTACGTATCCAGAATGTTTCTGGTTTTAGTCACGATAAAGCCTGTAGCGGATTACACTGTAAGCGAATGAGGTGCGCGCTTGGGGCCTTCGAATCGTAGGGGCTTCAAAAATGACTCCAATAACATAATAACGCATATATTTTTTGTGTAGATTTTTTTATATTTTTATCATTTTACATATAACTTTTTGAAATTTTTATGTTATGCGAAAAACAGGGTATCCCATGTGCTTAATCCGCCATTGGAAAAAGCCAAAATTAAATGATAATTAATAGGGTGAAAAAATATCTCCCAGAGTTAGTAAAAAGGTGAAGAAGACGACACCTGTTTAAAAAAACCTGCCTCAATTATACTCCACATTAAACTTGATATAAAATATAAATATAAATGAAAAACCTGATTATTAAGCGCTTTCAAATGACTATATGGAGAACATTTGATATAAAACGAAAGACTTGGTTGCTATGCATTGAAGTTCAGTTTCAACAGTTAAAATCGTAATTTATTTTTGATTTTCGACTGTTTGTCGTATTTTTATTTATTAATTTAGTATACACAGGCCCACTGCAACAAATACAAGCTCTTATGCTTCTAATATAATATATTATATCATAGACAATTATTAAATGACCTGAACGTTAATAGACGACTATTTATGGATTCGTAGTTTTAAAAACATGATAATACCGTATTGAAGTTTATTTATATATCTTTGTTTTAGGAATGAAAAAATATTTGGTATTACAGCTAATGCCAATGCCAAATATTTTAAAGTTGAAAGATCATACGAGAAAAAATCGATGAGAATTTATTGTAAGTCACTCGAGATCAACTCGAGATAAATTGACATCACAAACAACCACGTCTTAAGTCTCTAATTTAAATTGAAAAATCTAAATTTGACATCGAACCCAGACCCACCTTGTCGGTAGAGCAAGCTCTGACCAATTAGACCACAGCGGGTGATAAATATTTATAGAATTTATAGATTGTTATTTTTTAAATTTAATTTAAAGATTTATAGAACATTTATAGAATGAAATGTGTGATTTTTGTTATAACGTTAATAATCAAAACATAAATTGCTATCAATAAATAAAACCCCTCAAATTATAATAACTGTTATAAATTATATTAACAAATTGTTACAAATTATATTAACCTTTAATATAAAAAATAACACTTTATTCTTCCAGTCCAAAATTTTGTATAATGATTAGTTAGGACCGATGTACACATTGCTCATTTCCAACTATGTATTGTGATATTAGTAAAAAACATGATATTCTTTTTAAAAAATATTTTTATAGAAATCGTAGATGCAGTCTTTTTAAAACACACATGTATTACATCACTTGATTTTATAAGGACGAAGGGGGTATGACAACTCTATTGCCGTGTCCGTTTATCACGTCGTAAAATACATGAGCGTGAACGAGACAAAACATTTGATAGCAATTTTTTTTATACACGATTTACAACTGTCATTGGATTTACGAACTCGTAATAAATGTCCCACGCCAGGGGTGCATTTATGAATATAATATTAGGTATTTAATATTTAAACGTGACGTTTATCTAATAACATTTCTTACGTGTTACAATTACAATAAAAATCACAAAATTTAATTTGTGTTTATAATAAATAGATCATGTAAAAAGAAATATATAAATGAATTTTTGGAATATTTCAAAATTACATTATACGTAATACTGAAGGAAATCTGTATTGTTCATTGTCAATATTTGGTGGAAAGGCATTATATTAAAAAAAAAACAATATTTCTTTGTACTTAATTTCCACTTTTATTTATCAGTTGACAATGCTCGCCATGAGCAAAACCGGTCATGATCTTGATACATAAAAGCGGAAATTAAGTAAAAAAGAATATTGTATTTTACACTCATCCCTCGATTTACGTAGCCATTTTACGCGGTTTCACATTTACGCGGTCAGGGAAAAATCACATTTGAAAACTATTCAATCAATTTACTACGAATTTTGTTTTCTTTATGTCGCAAATAATTATGTATTTTCACCTCCAGGAATGTCCACTCGTATTTTAAAGAAGAAAAGAAACACAATCTCTTTGGATATAAAGATTCAAATTTTGGATCCCTCCAGAAAGGTGATAGTTTTGTATCGCTTGCAAAAACTTATGGAATTAATGAATCTAATGTCCGTACAATTAAAAAAACGAAATAACTGTCAGAAGAAGTGTCGCCTCTGGATCCCTTATTAGTTCTAAATGTACCTCATACGTTAGAGATCCCATAATGGAAAAAAATGGAAAAAGCCTTAATGATATAGATAGAAGATCACACACAACAAAAGAATACTTATTGATACTAACGCAATTAAAGAACAATCTAAAAGAATTTATAAGTTTCTATCAGAAAATAATCAGTCTATATCATCTGACGAAAAAAAACATGATTTTACAGCGAGCAAGGGATGGTTAGAAGAATTTAAAAAAAGATACTCATTACACAATCTCAAGATAAAGGGTGAGGCTGCTTCCGCCGACGAAAATGCAGCTAAGATATTTTTAGCACAGTTTGTGAAGATAGTAAACGAAATTTTTTATTCCCCGCATCAAGTTTTCAATGCTGATGAAACAGGACTAACCTGGAAAAAAATGCCCAGTAGAACATTTATTGCAAAATCTGAGAAAACGGCCTGTGGTTTTAAAGCTGCTAAAAATAGAGTAACGTTAATGTGTTGTGGTAATGCTTCAGGAGATTGCATGATGGAACCTCTTTTAATTATCGATTTACGCGGATGTTTATTTTCTGGAACCTATCTTCCGTTTTTGTATGAGCTTGAAGTCTCGATTTACTCGGTTTCGGTTTACACGTTTTCTATTGGAACGTATATACCGCGTAAATCGAGGGATAAGTGTATATCGACTGTGGAAAGGAAAAAGGACGTAACCCTCAATTTTCTACAACAGTTTTTTTTCGATAATCACAATGTATACAACTTGACACACATTCTATCAAAAGGATGGAAGCTGAAAATGCCGAATAAGTATCTAAATTTAGCTTTTAAGTTTGAAAAGGATGACCTTGAAAAAAATTTAAACCAAGAAAAAACACTGAAATAAAGGTTTTTCCGAGACAATTTCTTTTATTAATATTAGTTTATGTCAACTAAACACCAGTTTAGAAATCTCCGTGCACTTAAAGGTTGTTTATAATTCATAATTTGCATATGTCATAAAATCATCAACACACGTTTTAGCGCCTCCTGTAAAATTTGATATGTGTGGGTTACGTCCTTTTTCCTTTCCACAGTCGATATGTAATTCATACTTGAAGCATATATGCATATGCTCACAGACATATACTACTGTGTTGAGTAAAAAGTACCTCCGTACTCCTTTATGGAAAAATGGCTCCGACGTAAATATAGTCCTTTCTCATCTAAAGGTTAAGAAAAAGAGAGGTCAATCGACTGATTAACAAGCATTCCTCTACAAAAAAAATTGTGGATGTCTGTGGTGCATTGATTCTCTTCCTCACATCCGATCCCTAAAACGGGGCATAGCGAGAACGTAACCACTAGTACTTTTCCAGCCCCATATATTTTTTTATTCATCCCTTTCCCTATCCATACTCTTCTCCGAATAAGAGCGTCGGAATAAAAAGCAGTGTTCGTAAATCAACTTTTGTTGCAATGCTCCATTAAAGTAATATATGCTACACATTGGTAACCGGCACGATGTAAAATAACAATAACGCTATACGATTTTTATCACACTCACGTTCTGATCTCACAGGTTCGAGTCTCAGTACGAACAGAATATCATAAAAAATACAATTTCTGTTCGAAGGCATGCGTGTTTGTGATGTCTTAATTTCCCTCCCACCCTTTCTATCTTTCAATAACTGGGCGTAGCGAGAGCGATTAGTTAAAAATCTGGAAAAAGTTTTGGAAAAAAATCTGTTCAGATACCTCTATTAGGAGGCCTTATGCTCCACATTGGGAGCTGACAAGAATAAAAAATGTTTTTAAAAGATTACGAAACTCTCATTCTATAATAAAAATATAAATAATATATCATGTTAAAATTATTTATATTAATGGTAGTTCTTTTTTCACATTACATCTATATAATAATTATAATATTACGAATCTTATTATATTACTATATCATACTGTAACAGTGGCGTCACATTTTCGCATCTACGGAATTGAGTTCCAACACTTTAATAAATTATAAATGCTAAAAAATTTGAACTGTAAGTTTATAAATAAAACACTTGGATTTGATAGTGAAATGAATAAGTCACACATTTATGCTTTAGAAATATTACGCGGACGTAGGTTAATGTATTTATGTTTCATGCATAATTATTTGACTGAATTTTATTTCTTTATATCGTCTTAACTTGCAAATATGTATTATAATTATTGTACATTTTAATTGATCAATACATGATACATTATTTTATTATACTTTTTTTAGGTTTATTAGTCTTCCATTAAAGGTACATTGCAAGCTAATTAATTTCAATAAAATAATAATTATTTAAATCTGGTCTAGAATTCCATGCCACTTTAATGTGAATATTTCTTCATAACTTCATAGATGTCACTACGCGCTTTTTATTTTGGACACCCGATTTGACAGTTCATCTCTGTTTTTCGATACGTAGTTAAAATAAATAACAGCTTTAAGCGAAGACTTTTGATTTTGATTAATAGAAAACACATAAAGAATAGTCGCTTAATTATCTATCGAAGTTTAGTATTATTGCCCATTAAAATTATTTATCTTAATATTGACGGAATACAAGTCGTAAAATAAGATAAACATTGACCAATTTAACACGTAACCCTCTGTCGTCGACTAGCGTAATTTTCTAAGACAGCACACGAACCAAAACATTTAAATATAATTTTTGATTCTTTTTACTGGCATATTTTTTAAATTTGACTTTATTGACACAAAAATGAAATATTCACCGGACAATAGAATAATTCTTCTTCTTCGTTTATCCTATTGCTATGGATTGTTTGCATACTTTTCTCTTTTAGTCTTCAGGTCCACTTCCTCCAGTAGCATTTAGATTCTAAAATGTTTTAATCCACCTAAGTTGTCATGTCTGACGAAAAATTGTCGATCTGTCTTGTATACAGTTGACCCACACTCTTTCTTTATAGATTCGTGATATTTATACTATAAATAATCGCTCACGTTTCAATTAAAATTTGCGAAAATCGAACACTTTGGCATATGTTTGTTCCTGACTATTTTATTCTACAAACAAGGGTAAACACATTGAAGGACACAGGTCTTAAATATCTTCAAGAGAAAAATCATTCACCGTATCGATCTTTTCCTCAAGCCAAGTCAAGTACTACGATTGGAGGAGAAGGCAATATTATAAAATAACACTTTAATGCCAGTATACAATGGCGGATTAAGCACACGAGAGACTCTAAGCGCAATAAAATTTGGAGACCCTGTTTTTCGGATAACACGAAAACGTCAGAAAATTCCATGTAAAACAATACAAATATTTATTAAAATTTCAACAAAAAGTATATGGGTTTTACATAAGGTATTTTTGAGGCCCCTATAATTTGAAGTCCACTACCTGTATACAATTAATGCACGTAATATAAAATATCAACAGTGAAGCCATAAAAAGGGTGTTTTGCTTTACTTAAACACTTTGGATAGATAGGATTGATTAGAATAATTGAATTTGTGGTACTGAATGATAAACTGGGAATAATTATGGGGTACAGTTTTATAATCATTTATTAAAGACAATTATTGCAAGCTCACTTAATTTTGTTCGTTCTTACTAAACATGTATTTAAATAAAAGAGTGGTTGTGGAACGTCAGCATCGTATCCAAATTACCGGACAAACAAAAGATCAAGAATGGTTGACTGAAAGCATCGAATAACGCCTGACATGTTCTTTTATCTTGAAGGAAACTGCGTCTTCGCTTGGTGAATGATGTGTCACATGACATATTCTGAGGATCATCAATGTTGGCGTAAGAAGGTGGACGAGCAAGTGGAGCAGAGAAGATTGAATTAGGTGGCCAAGTGTCACTTTATACCAGTGATGCACAAACCGCGGCCCTTTTTTAGTTAATTAAATCTTTTTCTTAAACATATTTTTTCCACGTAAAACATGTTAGTAAGCTTTTTTTCAATGAATAAAGTAAATCGGTTCATAAAAATAGGCTTACAAATATTATGTCAAATTAAAAAAAAAAGTTAAAAATTAACAAAGACCAACAACGCATTAACTTAGGAATTGCATATAAATGAAACATAAATATTTCACAATAAAACGATTTTTGGTAAGCAAATCCTTTTTTTGCATGGCTTATTTATTTTCGAAATGACACGGTCAAAATAATACAATGGAACCTATTACTCATTTATCTAAATTCACTTAATCTTTTTTACACGATTTTAAGGATGTTTTACATGGAACGCTCATATGTTCTGTACAAAAAAGGATTGAGCCTATTTTCAATATTTTTTTTCTTTGCGGCCCGAACCCACGATAATTTGTTTTATGCGGCCCGCTAGAAGGTAAAGGTTGGGCATCACTGCTTTATACTGTACGGCAGACCATTTTGAAAAAACGTCAAATACAGCCTAAACTAAAATTATTCTCGACACTATATAAAAAAAATATTAAAGCGCTACTCGTTCTTTTAGGGTTGGCGTGTTATACAATTATTACAGGTCATAAAAGTCCGACCAGCATCGGTAATAAATCAATTGCCACACTGCATGTAACTTGGATTGTTAAAGTATTGTATATAACAATTTTCGAATTAATAGCGTGAAATATTTGATTCGTTTTAAATTATGTGTGATTTGTTTCTAGCGAGTTATTTTATTATGCAGTCGAAAGGCGTGGTCCGTCTTGTCGGTATGCAGGTCTAAATGAATGTTAACAATATTTTGTATATATGGTCATAAATTTAATACATCAACTGTATTATATATTTGCTTGATTTTCATAATTTCCCAATAATTTGCAGCAAAATTGGTAAAGTGTGATAAAAAAAATAATTGGATATTCATATTTGATGTGATTGACGTAGGCAATCATAATCACATCAACTAGACCATAGAGCTCCAAAGATTTATTGATGATCGTATTTGTCTAGGGAAGATCCACTTACCGAACAATTCTATGCCTTAATTTTTTTTTGTAAATACTTTTAAAATAAATATATTTGGTATAACAGCCAATGGCAATGCGCCAAATATTTTAAAGTTTAAAGGTCATACGAGAAAAACTCGATGAAAATTTATTGTAAGTCACTCGAGATCAACTTGAGATAAATTGACAACACAAACACCCATGTCTCCTATGTCTCAAATGTATATTGAAAAATCTAAATTTGACATTGACCTTACCGGGAATCAAAACCCAGAACCACCTGGTCGGTAGAGCAAGCTTTAACTAAGTAGACCACAAAAGGCGACTAATCGTTCTATGTATACAATAGATTATAAGGTTAATAGATTAATTAATACCTTTTTCAATTGAGACTTTAAAAATCTTCGTAGAAAGTCAGAAAGGGCATGCACAAGTACAATTTAACTTTCGTTTTAATTTTAAGTTTTAACTCACACACGAACAACTATTATTAATACAATTTGGTTTTTAATTATCCAATCACCACCCATTATGATTGTGTATGCAGCCTCCCACAATTCTGGATAATAGTTAAACAATAAAAATGGTTTACTGAAAACTTACCATTTTCGTATGGCGTTTTTCTTAATTGTACATCGTTAAAAACCTTCAGGTGTCAGAATAAAGATGCTAAAGAGAAACGTAGTATAATAATATAACATCACTGAGGGATTTATTTGTCACATTAGAAATTAAAATAATCAGGAAACACAAGGCCTGCTGCACATATGTATCTTTAGTTGGTAATTCACATAATCGTACGATTAAGAGATGTCACTGTCTCAAAATCTTAACACTAATTACTCCGTCTTAATCCATCTTTATACAGATTTGAAATAAAAATCTCGCTATCGTATTGTTTTATTAAAGTAATTTAAAGTTATAGTTTACCCATTTCGACGATCATGATTAAGCGCTTTGTTTTGATCGATTCTCGTCACGAAAGTTTACCTTTTTACGACAAATAAACGAATCAAGGCAGTGGAACAAGTTTATATGAGCCCGTGCCCTTTCGCAATTAGGGACTACCGGGTGAAATATTTTGATAGTTTTGTCCAAACACATTACCCAACACTATACAGACAGTTTAAAAATAAATACAATAGATATTACCAACATTGTGTATACAGTGGCACGTGTCGGGATCGTCCCGGTTTTACGATCGGGGGGTTGTATGCACCCCGGAATAGATTCGCAGTTTATACTGCCAACCATAGAACATCAAATATTCAGAGGGACGGATCCTTGTGCGGGGCACCTCTTGTAATAACATCGTTTTATTTGTTATAAATCGGAAAACTATTCTTCTCTAAATTAAAAAAATATATTTACCGTGTTTTATAAACTGTTTTTTTAAATAATATATAATATTTTGTATAATTTTAAATAATATTTCATCAATGATGATTGTGTTCTACAACATTATTTTTCATGTCCGCTCTCAATTTGAAGTATATCGTCTTCTTATGGAGGTATCTCAACAGAACTTTTCTACGAGAACTGCTTGTCACCCAGTTGCTCAACTTCTCTTCTTTTTCTAAAAGAGTATGGATAGAACAAAAGGGCTAGAACAGGACTAGTAGTAGGCTAATCGGTCTCGCTATGCTCCATTATTGTATTAGAGAGTTTTAAGATATCACAAACATCCATGCTTTAAAATAGAAATCGATTGAAAAATGCTGTTCGGACTGGGATTCGAGCCCGTGAGGTCCGACATGGAAGCCAACAACATTGACTGCTGTGCCATAGACCCGAAATATTGTAAAGATAATTTCTAAACTGTTTTTTTCTCACTCTAATCAAATACCTTTTTATAAGCGAATTCTGAGATATGCTGATATAGCAAATAATGTAGAATTAGAAGGGTTTTGTTTTTTAATTTAATGACTTTCCACAAAAGAAACGAACTTTTAGATTACTTCAGCAGAAACTTTTATTCATTTAACAAACAATGTAAATTAATATACACCTAATTCTCTGTTTGTGCGGAATATTTTTACATAATTTCGAAATTTTACGATCCAATGTAATGTAACGTATCTTTTATTTCTTTATGTAAAATACATCTTTTTTTAAATATTAAAGTATCCCTTGCGCAAAAAGAGAATTATATTTATTAAATTTAATAAAAATCATTTGCTATCTTTTTTAAGTAATGGAAACTATATTATTTTTACATTTAAGTAGCTAGGCTAGGCTGTCTGATTCGAAATTGTCTAACCACCTTATACGCAGTCGATTTTTACGTTTTGTACTTCATTATAGTAAATAATATAACCATAATGATTTTCCCAGAGGTGCTTTTATGCTTTAGGCGAAAAAAGTAATGAAAATTCAACTTAAGTAATAAATAAAAATTGATTACGTGTTTCGCTTAGTTGAGAATCATATTCAGACTGAGCAAGATTTGAAAGAGAATTTTCATAGGTAATTTAAGATAGTTTATAGTCTCGGACCACAGTTTGTGTATTTTGTTAAAAAGGTCATCGTTCTCTCCCTCCCAGAATATAACTGTAGGTAATTTTACAACTATGGGAATGCTTTTTATTGCAAAACATCTCCCCCCTCTCATTCTGTTTCATTGCTTCGTTCATTTAAAAAGGGGGACTCCCTCAGCTGTTTTTGCCAGAATTTTTGATGTCTGACACCTAGGCGAATGCCAGATTAAAGTTGTTATTGTTGTATCAAATTTATTTTAAAAAATGTTAATAAACATTATTTTTTGCAACATAATTGCTCTATGTCTTCTTAAAGAATACTCTTACGTAAAGTTTTCATCCATCATCGTATCTCTAATAAACACGAGCAATCGATTTATAATTTTGCATTTATACCGTAACGTATACTCAAAACGGATGTAGAAAGAACGATTAGCTAACTGCTACTGATTATCCTCCACTGTTCTTAAGACTGACTAACAACAACTAACCAAGCCTTGTTTAACGAGTTTTGCTAAGGTTTGTAGTACACTAAGCAGCGTAAAATTCGTTTGAAAATAAAGCTGCAAAACACTTTAGTATGTAACGTGAATCTATAAATTTTTAATTCAAACAATATAATTGTTTTCGTTTGCGTTGAATGTATTTAATCATATAGAAGTAATTATTTTGGGATTTTAATAATGCATACATATACAACGTCAGTAAAAATTATGTTTTGTCATTATTTTAGTTAGGTTAGGATACGTTTACTTAAAGCTTAACTAAGAAGATAACCAAATACACAAAGCGACCATTTATAGCAGTCGGTCGTTAATCTTTCGGACCCTATACACTAGTAAACACATTTTTTTTTTTAACTTTTTCATCTTGAAAAAAAATACAAATTTCTTTGATAATATGATTAAAAACGTTATATTATTTTACAATAAAATAGTTTTTCCATTGTGTTTTGTTTTTT
This sequence comes from Himalopsyche tibetana, assembly GCA_030503985.1. Taxonomy (NCBI): domain Eukaryota; kingdom Metazoa; phylum Arthropoda; class Insecta; order Trichoptera; family Rhyacophilidae; genus Himalopsyche; species Himalopsyche tibetana. The sequence goes on along the minus strand of JAPJYX010000014.1, from coordinate 34,305,263 downwards.
GTTAGTCATCCACTGTGGTCTAGTTACTAATAGGTTTGGCGCTATCGACACACAATCAGGTGGCTCTGGGTTCGATTCTCGGTAAGGACAATATCAAATTAAGATTGTTTCCCAATTTCAATTTAAGATCTAAAACTGGCTGTCTGTGATGTCAATTCTCATCAATTCTCATCAATTGTATCTCGTAGAATCTTTCATTATTATTTAGAGAAAAGTGTTAGATACATTGTAATATTCTACACGTCTTAAAGCCGTGCTTTCCATATTGGGGGCCGCAGAATTTCTCCTTGTATTGAGGACGGCCGCGGATTATTTCTTTCAGATTTAGGGAGCCGTGGAATGAAAAATGTTAGGAAGCATTGTCTTAAAGTATCGTAAAATTGAAGTAACCTCAGTTAATACACATTGCAACAGTGTTATTTCCATTAAATAAAAATATGCAATCCACCTAAACACCAAGTAAAAACGTAATTATACTTTTTGAGTCCAAGAAAAGTTTTACCGTTTTACTAGTTCACACACTTCACCTCTCAATTGCTCATTTGTCGTTGCGTGTTTTAAATAAGTATTAATTATTGGCTCCAATTACATTACAGCTGATCATCGATTTTTCCTTGCGCACTACCAATTAGCGAATGCTGATTTATAGCACTCGTTGGCCAAGTTATTTATTTAACACAACAATTTTTTTATAATTAACTTACCAATTTAATAAAATCAATATAATAATAATAATGACACTGCCATCTTTGATAAGTACCAATAAGATTTGTCTTCCTACTGACACGCACAAGTCAAGGGGAATTAATCACCATAGATGCGTCGTATATCCCATGTAAATGTATGCATATGTGAGTCGAAATGCGGTATTATCAAACACCATGACGCATAATCTATTCACAGTATCGCGTTTAGACCTGGCATACATGGTTGCTGGATGGATAACATGGGGTTTACGTGGGATTACATCATGGTGCATGATACATTGTCAATACGGTAGAGACGGATCATTTGACTCGCCTACTGATAGAATTCGTATGAGACATATTGTATTTTCATTTTATTAGAATAAACTCAACACTTTTTTACATTGTAAATAAGGTCCACAAAAAACTGTTTTAAAAACTTATAGAACTATTTCCTGAATTTGAAAAACGAACAATACTGTGGTATTTAATCGGTAAAAAAGGTAATAATGAAGACCCAAAAATTAAATTACACAAAATATTATTCATAATAAATATTTTTATTTTTAAAAAAATAGTATTATTTATCTCTACTGGGACTTTTATGAGGGACTGGACATAAATCGCTTTCATCGCTAGATAACATTGACACGTCTAATGTGTAAGGATCTAATGAAGCCTTTTGTTTGTTATTGCTGTCTTAATGTGTTGTTGAATTTCTTGTTATTCGGAAATCCGATATCCGCCTGTGTGTTTTTTGCGTCTTGACATCGTGTTAGAACAAATTATTGGTGTAAAAATATGGTGTTTGTTATTTTTAGTGGACCGTGTTATTTCAAAAATATGTAAAAAAGTCTGTTAAAAAAACTTTTTTTTATTATTTGTTGTAGGTTTTATGAAAGATAAATATTATTGGTTTATTGCTTTTGAAATATGACAAGTGATAAAAAAGCTAAGCTAACGATATTGATTATCTAACCACTAGTCTTTTTGTAGCCCCGTATCCATTGATATTCGGGGGATATATTTTTTTTCACACTACATTTATAATAAGCTTTTCAACTGTATAAGCATCCATAACAAAGGAATAAATTGTACACTTGAGTTGAATAGTAATATAATTTCATACAACAACTTCAATTATATACAGCGAAACCACGTTTTAACGTGCCCAGAATTTACGTTTTCCCGTTATTTTCGTGCATTTTAAAAGTCCTAATTCAATTTAATACTGGCTTTAAAAAAATCTCCGCAATTTGCATCTAAAATATTCAAAATTCAACTCAACCAAACTGATGGTCTTTAAAGCTTTTAAGAGATACACGACCAAACCTTTGAATTAATTTATTGAATAGAATATTTTTTATATTAACAACACTATTTATGAAAAATTATTTATGAAAAAGAACATCCAATCTACGTTTTCCCTGTTTATTTTTTGTCAGTTCTTTGCCTGGTTATTACAGTATTTATTCACTTAAATGACTCTGTAATCTGCAAACATAGAATATTTCAAATTATATTTAGTAACGGGGTCTTAGTGTTGGCTAAGTATTTTTTCATTAACATATTTACCGGTCAACGTTACAGTGCCTTTTTGTTTTTAATTTCCTTTCCACCCTTGTAATGAAAAATATGTCAGAAAATCATCCCTTTAAAAGTGGGTACCTTGCAACAATAATAATCCCCTGCTCCTAGTTATCTCATCCCATAACTATTCCACTTTCCATTTCCCGTTATTCCACTTTCCACTTTACGCCGGTGGCGTGCGCAATTTTCCTAAATTTATTAATAATTTTGTCTTCTTAAATTAACATCGTAAAACGAAAATAAAAAAATCGAAATAAAGGATACAGATATACATATTTATAAAAAAACCTTCGGCTCCTTGTTTTTATGAATTCGTAAAAAAAATGTGGTGTAAGGAATACAAGGTACGTACATGTTACGATACGGTATGTCAAATGCTTTGTTAACAATATTAACTGTTAAAGGCAATGCGATTTTTACAATTCTTTGTCAGAATATTAAATGAACACAATATTTTTAAAAAAAAAGTGTTTTTTTTTAATTCAATGCTTTACCACCACGTTGACAGTGACCAAATTAAAAGTGAATATTTATAATGTATTGTTAGATTTTATTGTAAAATAGAAAGTACTATTTTTAATAATTTTGATGAATATATTATTTTTGTGTAAACATAATATAATGAAAATCGACACATGAAATCGAGAAATGTCTGGTTACCGAATATTTTCAATTTTATGATAAACAATACAATTGCATTTAAAAGTATCATACACCCTTTCCCTTAATCGAATACGCCACTGCACTCTGCCATAATGCTCGTAGGCTTACGGTGAGTTTGGTAGCGTAATAAATTATTTTCCGCCTCATCAACCCCCACAAAATCGCAATATGTGCCGTCTGGTAGGGTGACTATCCTATGCTCACTACGCTGGAAATATTTTATTAAAAAAATATTAATTGTCATTTTCCTTTTAGTGTTAACAGTCAAAATAATATTTGATACCAGCCGGTTCCCGGGAATCGTTGCATTGCCATTCAAAGAAAGGAAGTGTTTATTGGAGTGCATGTTTTCTTTTTCTGTCTGTTTGACGTTTACTGCCAATTGTTTATGGTGTGACACACGCGCCACCTACTGTAAGTTAATTGTACCATAACCTCCGCGCAAGTGCAAGCATACGTTGTCAAAACGAACTATATGGCAGACATACAAACATTGATTTTTATATATAAGATCTACTGTAAGCTAATTTTACTATGCCTATAAACTTCCCGGAAGTACAAGCAAAAACTTTGTCAAAGTTTTATTGCAATCGGATGAGCGGCGTGGCAACACATGACTTACGAACAAACAAACATTTATTTTTATATATTAGATTATAGCTCCTGAAAACCAAGACGTCAATTTTTTTTTACGAAGTAAGCTCGATGAATATTTCTAATATCCCTCAAGATTAACTCAGATTAGAATAATTACGAATACATACATATTCATATTCAAGATTTCGAATCTGTATCTGAAAAGAATATTATATTAATCTTGATTAGACTTGAACCAATACGTATATGGTCACTTGGGTAAAGTTATTAATTCAAGACCACAAACGCCGGCAATTTTACCATATAATAAAAAATTCACCATAGCGATACGAATTATCAAATCACAGAAATCGATATTTGAATATTTATTTTTATTATGATTTCTACTATTTAACTTGTCTTGTTCGACTATAATGTCTTTTGGTCCAATAATTTTTACTACTCCTAAAAAGCGTGGTGTAACCGCTGAATTTAAGTAAAAGCAAGATAAAATATTTATGAAGCATTTTTTAGATATTTTATCAAAATATTTTGTATGTATTATATTAATTAACTGTTATAGTTTTACTCGATAGTACATACAATTTCATGTGGGTTTTTTTTGCTTAAGCGGATTTAAGTATGGTCACCGCGTTAAACACCATACGTTACATCCGCCCCATGCGTATGACCATCAATTATAACACGTCCAATGGGAAACTGCCTCTCACTCCATGAGTTTGCTTCATCATTTTTAACTTGTCAAATAACTTCACAATTTCACGTCGATAAAACCAATTTTACAATACTTTACGACTGTACAAGATCCAAAACCTAAGAAGGTTTTAAGCACAGCGTACAACTTCTATTTAATGTCTCTGTGTAGATTGTAGAAGAGAGGGTTTAGTTTGAAAGTACTATTTTTCAGGACTGCCATTGAAGATTAGAAAAAGCCAAGTTAAAAGTTCACTGAACATAAAAAGAAATGTAATAAAGTATAACTTCAATGTTTAAATTTAAAAAAAAAACTTAAGTGCTAGCATATGCAATATTTTTATAAACTGATGCTTTTTTCTTTATGGAAATATTAGTAGATTTTAATTCTTACTTTCACTTGAAGAAAATTTGCTTTACTCACTGGGAATGGCTAGAAGTTTTGTTTTTAGACTATAAACATCACAGACTGTCGTTTGATTCTAAAAAATATGGTATTTTTTTATCCTAATTTAATGTTAAATTATTGGAATATTTGACATCTGATTAAACAAATCTAACAGCCCTTCTTTATAGCCGTGAATCATATTATCTTAAGGGATTTCACGATATCCGTATAGTGAGCATGAAAAAAACACTTCTAAGGGGACGATTAGAAGGAGTTTAGTGGTCAGGAATCAGGAATCAGGATATCGGAGATAACAGAGCGACAATGGACCTGACTTGATTACGTCCAGCAATCTTCCAATTATTACTTATAACAGTTAGAACTGTAGATATTTAAACACCATTAACCACCACAAGAATTAACAACGTAATGGGAAGCTAGCACGATTTGTAATGACACAGTGAGATTAACGGGTGGTAGAGACGGCTTTGTATTGTTGTCACATATTTCGTATAGGAATAGGGCATGGCCAAAGTATTAGCCAATTTAAGCTGAGCTGTTTGCCGATGTTCGTCTCCATTCGGGTTTAAGTAATCATGATGACATGATCACAATAACAAACCTGAATTAGAGCTTAACTTTTCTCATATGCTGACAATCATAACACTTATTTTTACAGTATTTTTTTATTATTTATTTCTCCTTTAATCACAATTGGTCGTGTTGACAGATACCTCCTATGTATCTCTGCTCTAAAAGATATAATAAAATATGTATTCGAGTCAATTCTTTATATTATTAGATGACGTATAATGAAACAAACTGTTCATATTAAAGTATATTTAAGTATGCCACAATCGTTTTTGTTATAACTGTAAAAAATATTCGTAAACAAGTAGCACATTTTTATTATTTATTCCAAAATTATTTTTTATAATTTTGTATCGTTCCATCTAATCAATGAAAAATGCTTAAAGTAAAAATAATGCTTATTATATCTACATATAATATAATCTACAGAGTTAAGTCCACAATCTTATTAATTTCATACATGCATTGTTTTCCGTTGTCTTTAGAAATATCTATAGAGGATAATAATACGCGCGAATGATTTATTTCACCTATTTTTAACGTTTGGTTTATTGATATAAAAAAACTCAGCTACTACTTTTAGTGTGAATTTTAAAATATCATACGTAATAAAATATTAATATTTAATAATTTTATGACGCTTAGTAATACTAATTTCACGATATTGACCGAGTTGTAAATGTTTATTAGTTAGAATAATACTACTTTTAGGGTGTTCATTGTCAATACTTTGTGGAAAGGCATTATATTAATAAAAACACAATATTCTTTTGTACTTTATTTCACTTTGCTTTATAGGTCAGGACCGACCTATGAACTATGAAATAAAGTACAAAGGAATATTGTGTTTTTATTAATAGAATAATATAACTTCAATTTAAGTAATGAATATCATAAAATTATAAGGCTAATATCATACATATCAGAGCTGCATCAATTATGTTCATAAATTCAGTGAAACGTGTCATCTAAAGAAAGCTTACAGTCGAAATCTCATAGTATACTTCTCGAGGCTATTTTGGTAACTATTAAATACTATCTTATTGACAGCTTTCATTTAATCTTGCCTTTCTTACCTCGAGTTTATAACAAAGCTGTGATTACTTCACAAAGGCTGCATGGGTACAGGATTACATTTGCTTTCGGCAATGGGATAGTTTTCCCTCGTGTAAAGCTATGATTCCCAAACTAAACTAGAGAAGATTTCAATAGGTAATAAAGACTCATAAGTGAAATACATTTTGTATGACTGGACATCAACATTAATTCGAAAATTTCCTACCAACTTTTCTTTCAAAATTAATTGAAAAACAACTGGCCAAAATCCATCTCTACTGAAATATTTCTCTTAACCATATTGCACTATAAAAATATTATATATGGAGGTACGTTGAGGGTAGCTTTAAAAAATCAATTAATCATTTTTAATACTATTTTTATTATCCAGAGCTATTATTTATTGATGTAGATATTTTAATTAAAAAATACTGAGTGCTTACCTAAATTAATTAATAATCAATTTATTACGGTTAAAACTTAATATGCCTCTACACTACATAAATGCGTTCGTTCTATTATTTTCGGTTTTTCAAACGATTATTGACGAGAGCATGGCTGGTTGTGATGTTTGTATTGAGACATTTTCGTTCTCTGGAGTTTATATCAATTTTGGATTTCTTCAATTTTAATTTTAGATCTTGAATACGGGTGCTTGTGAAGTATCATCTCATTGTTTTGTTTATCTCGTATGATTTTCAAATTTCAAAACATTTTGCGCGTTGGTGTAATGCCTTACATATCAACTGTGGAAAGAAAAAAGGACATAACCCATACATTTTGGATGATTTTGGGCCAAAGGCAAATCATTAAATATACACTACCTTGACGTGCACGGAGACTAATAATTGAGTTTGAAAATGACCCTTTTTAATATTAATTCAATTGATTATAAAAAAGTCTTTTTTTATGATTGCAATTTTCGCCGGCCCTTACTTCTTCAAACTTAAAAGCTAAATTAAGATACCTATTCGTTATTTTCAGCTAACATCCTTTGATAGAACGTGTATCAAGTTGTATACATTGTGATTATCGAAAAAAGCTGTTTTAAAGACTTACGTCCTTTTTCCTTTCCACGATCGATATATTAACTAAAATATATATATACATTTACAAAAAGAAAAAAAAAGTTGTCACTAAAAGAAACCTTTAAAGCCTTTTTAAAAAAGTTTTCCGACCATATGAGTAAAGTTGTAGAAACCAACGTAACGTAAATTCGCAGCTTAGAGTACCGAGCCCAGCCAGTGCCGATTTATGACCCCGTGTGCAGATTATAAGCGAGAGGGGGTTGCCGTTGCAATTGTGGAAAAGCAGTTTTCCCTTTTAATGGAATTAAAGATTTGGAAATAAGGGCGGGGGTGGAACGCAGAACACATATTCGGATGACATACTTGCAGTTTTGTAGTTAGTGCAACGGAATCTGTTACAGGGGTTGGTCGATGTAAAAAAAGAGCGGGAGTTTTATGTTTTGTATTTCCATAGTTAAAGTGTGCAGCTCAAAGCGTTTTTTTTCGTTTACTGCTTCTTTTCAATATTATTTGCACTTTATGTTTAATTAAAAACATACGGCTTTTTAATTGTTATTAATTTGTTGTGCTGTAAACAGTGACTAAAAAAACGTGTAAAATAAATACCAAGTGCAATGTGTAAATGATAATTCTTTAAAATGTATTTATTATTAAATAGACAATGTAAAGTGTTCGGAAGGTTCTTAACATTACTGCCGTCAAACAAGTGTTAGTGAAATATATATTAAGTGATGTACATATAAGCTAGTTATCTCGTCACCAAACCTTAAGTGTATTCAACCATATGCTGATTTTACGGCACTTTTTTAATAATTAATTAACGATTAAGAAAAGCAAACAAATTTGTTCGATATAACTTTACACGACAAACTCTTTTAACATGCTCTATTGCTCTTAGCCTTTTGGCTGCCATAGAAAAAAGTAGTAAAACAAGCAGTTATACTGAGAAATATTTGAAGCGCTTTTAGTATTTCATATAAATAGGCAGTTTGTGATTGCATTATTCATTTATATGTAAATTAAACAAGTAAATTTGACGACCACGAGATAATAGCATTTTTCATATAAAATTACCTGTTAATGCAATCTTGTATAGACTTTGAACGAATTTTCGTATGAATTAATTATGTTAAGGGCAGATCACGTATAAAATACAACAGATTAAATGTTTTCCATACGAAAATGATTCTACTGAAAAAGTTTTCTTTTCAGATATAGGAAATATAATATTATATTTTTACTGGATGTTCTATTATATAATATAATAAGATACATTATTTAATAAAAATTTAGTAGTGAAAGGTTAGTTTTAACAGTTATTCTGGGCTTAAAACTTTATACATCGATTTTTCTAATTGACAAAGAATGATGTTTGCTTGATAGTCTTCAGTTGTATGTGTATGATGTATATAAAATAAATACATTTGTTTTTATTTATATTTAATATGATAATATAAATACAATGGATAGTAAAGATAAAGCATCCCTCTGGCAATCCTAAAAGCCATAAATAAAAAAGATTTTCCTATCAATGAGACTATTCGATCTCTGTCTGGAGGAAATTGCGGAATATACCCCTCACAATAAACAATATGTCACACCGTGTAAATATTGAAGCTACATCATATGTGTTTCGCAGAAAATCTTTTCTTTCTTCTCATACGATTCGGTTGTATTGGCTTTGCACGAATAGTGCATGCTATATTGACACTTAATATTATATGTTTTCCTGTGAACATACCTTTAAGCTGAGAGGTGGTTCACGTTGACAAGTTTATCTTATAAAAAAATATATAATGTAGACAAATCTTCAATAAAAAATAATTGAATCTTCCACTGCATTACTTTTACTATCGGAACAAATAAAAAGAATACGTTTGATGTCAAATTAAATGAATTTTGTTTTTCATTAACTTTTAATGGTTGGTGGAAAGGTTTTTTTAAAAAAATAAAACGAATTTTTGTACCAATTTAAAAAAACTTAAATATTGAAAAAAAATTAAAGTTATCAGTTTTCCTCATCAAAAACTAGAATGGGAGAATAGAAGAGGAATGTGCTTTGATTTACTTACAATAATGAACAATGAAACCAAAAACTATCACTATAATAATAAAGAATGTAAGATTAAGTGTCAAAAACATATTTTCTATTCCTACTCATCATAAATTTGCCACTGATAATAAAAACTAATATAATTAAAAAAGAACTTATTCCCATACGCTTTTTTTTCAATAGTGTTTTATAATTCTTGTGAAACGAAATATTTTGCTATTGTTCCATATTAAATGTCAATTGCATCAAACGTTTTCCACTCGTGTTTTCACAAAAACATTTGTAAATTTTGAATTTCTATTTAGACAAGCTACCAAATTTTCCATCCAAACGATAGGAAAGTGAGTCCATAAAACTTATTCTTCTAGAATAAACAAATAAAACATTACCAACTAGTTTGAATATCTTTCAATCTCTTTCTCAAAAAATCAATCAGATTAAATCATATTAACCCTCCAGAGACGAGAGCTTTTTTCCGATAAAAAAAATATTTTCTAAGCCATATTGAAGTCACGGATAACTTTTATTCCTATCCAAAATTTTAAAAAAAAAAACGCAAAGTCGTGGTATAGAAACTCCGCATGACTATATGGTCATGCTCACCCTTTTATTACCGTGTAATATTGAGTACGGACAGTAGTAAGGACAAAAGTGACCGTATGGGCTTGCAAACATTCGGGGTTGAAATATAGCTAAACGTGATTTTTTTTAAAATATTTACAATTTGACCTCTTAAGATCAACATAATTTCAAAACAAATATATTAGCAAAATAACTGTAAATAATTTTATGTTTTTATAACAAAATATCTAACAATTTCAAAAAGTAAATTAAAAAAAACGGAAATTCAAAAAATCACATGTGCTTTAAGAGACCGTTCCTGTTCCCACGGCTGATGACTAACTGTAGTCCGTACCC